>BSBN01000781.1:0-2789568 GCA_027924645.1 Cunninghamia lanceolata
GATGCACTGATCTCTTATTGTATGATGACAAGTGAAACAGGATTACAAGTTATCGACTCTTAGAGAAGAGAGAGAGAGTATCTTTCGAGAAGAGAGATATAGACCTTGGAATACGAGTGGTCTATTTGCCAAACGAGTCTAGTGTTAAATGATAATGTGAATCAATGAGTCGTTTGAGGTAAGTCTTGTCTTGCTAGTACTTTCGAATCTAATCGATAGGTAGTCAATATCTTGATTATCATCTAGTCAAGTCGATGGTGAGTCGACATAGTCGTTTGTGAAGTAAACAACGTCATAGCTGTAAAACGGTTGCGTTATTCTTCTTGAGTCACTTGAGGTTTTATTGTCACCTCTTAAACGTCAAGACGTTCCCATCAAGTTAGATGACGCGAATATTGTTGACGTTTAACGTCAACAGATGAACTCGTCAAGTCGACGTGATTTTAATGAAGAATTGTGATGGGGAGGTAAACTCGACCCATTCACATCATCTGAAATCCTTAGTGATCAAAATGGGACAAATAGAGGAGTTTTTAACAACTTTGGGTAGAGGTTTTTCACAGCTATGTGATAGCTAAATGAAATCTAAAATCTTGTTTTGCGTTACGCCCAATCCGTCGTGATTGCCGTAAAAACGCGTTGATCATGTGTTGTGAATTTATTCCTTTTTGAAAATTGATGGAAGTTGAATCTGAAGTCGATTTAAGCTATAACTGTTTTGGTCGTTATTTGGAAGGATATTCCAAAATCGCTTTGGTCATAACTTGGTTAACGGGAGGTATTTTCGTCAGTTTGCTAGATGTTGGTTTTCTCGTCAAGTCAAGTTGGTTTACGCCTAAGCTCTGTTGTTTTGGACGTCTTCCTTTTGAATGTGCTTTTTCTCTTCGAGTTTACGACTTGAGTTATCTTAAATCAAACCCATACTTTCTTACTTTAGTCGGTCTTGATTCTTTATCTCTTTTTCGACCTTGGAGACACTTTGTGCATTTATTATTTACCACCTTGTTAGAGTTTTATTCCTCTAGCGGTGTTAGGTTGCATTTTTCGAAGGTTAGAAGTCTTCTTGTGGAGGAAATGGACGAGGTTGTTATGCCACGTCGCTATAAAGAAGCCTTCATTCTGTAGTGGTCGCTGCAAGTGAGGAAGACGGCTATTATGCAGTTATGTCAACCCCTTGTGTATAGGCATGTGCCGACTGTGGTTTAAATGCTCTATCTTCCATCACCGTGGGTGGATGGGTAGGAAGTTATGCTATTGAGATAAAAGTGGAACGGGGAGATGAATGCCATTTACTCCATCATTGTGGGCGCGGGAGGAGTTGTGGTTCTGTAGTTTAGAAATTGAAAACCGCAGAGAAAGACCAGTGATCTACTTGTTTGTGCGCGGTCTGGAGGGGAGTAGTGAGTGTTTGAGAAACTGAAACGGAGAGACAAGGAGGATCATTCTTCCTGTGGTAGAGAGCCTTGAAAGATTAAGTTTCTGTAGATAAGAAATCAAAAACTAGAAGGAAGCATGTTCTTCTCTGAAGAGGACGTGGATAGGTGAGTGCAGTAAGTCGATAAGACTGTGAAGGAAGTCTGCGAAGGTCGCCGAGAGCTTGGTGAGAACGAGCTTGCCACAACAGTCTTCAAACCCCGTTGACAGGTTCCATTCTCTCTTTTTCGTAGTCTATGATTTGTATTGGTGTCTCTTCTTTGCAATGATAGTGTAATACGTTTACAACGAATGGAATACGATAATAATATCTTCTTACTGCGAGTTCTGTGTGAGGATAGTTACATTGATTAAGTATCATTGTTGCCTTCTTAAGAGTTTGAAATCATGACTGTCTTCACAGAAACAATAACTTTGCATATCGTGAAAGAAAACAAAATGATAATAGAACACAGTCTTCAAATGTATACACACTTATATTGATCAATGCATGATGCAAAAGGTGTAGTATATTCTACAAGAGGTCGGCAATGATGTATGTTTAGAGAGGTTCATATATGACTGTATTATCAACTTAAAATTGTCTTTTGTTCACTCGAAATGTCAGTTTCATAGTGAGAAGCCACATTGCACCACGTGCATGCTGTGTAGGAGTTTAAAACCTCAGATTTAAAGCATGTTTCGATGTAGACTTTAGTTTGTTTGACAGCCGGAGATGTAGTTGTAACTAGCTGTGGTGTCGGGAGTTAAAAACCAGAGGAGGACAAGGTGTTAAAATACCTCTCTGCCCAATTAGACAAAGATTCTGAAGATAAGACATTGAATGTCGACAAAAGTAACTAGCTAGTATTTTATTTAGTTTTATACCTTTAGTTAGAGGTCGACAAATGTGTTTGATCATCTCTAGTGTCGTGAGATAGATTCCAAGTCTTGTATTATCTTATTTTACGACTCTTACCTCATTGAACCATGTGAAACCATTTGATTTGGAAGGAGGTGTAGAGTTGTAGTAACAGTAATTATTCTTGGTCGAAAACCATCATGATTTTTGTAATGAAAAGATAAGGGTGGGAAACTCGTATTTTGTGTCGAAATTAAGTTGCATGCGATGATTTTTGTGTCGCTATTACCTTGTAGACCATTATGAGTCTAAAACTTTAAATTCTGGGCTTATGGGAAATTGTATTATATACTTGAGTATGTTGTATAAACATATGGGAACCGAATAGCCGAGTAGATACCACTTAGGAGTGGATATTATTAAACGATGTTTTATATGATTATGGGATTATGAATTGCATTACAAATGCTATCCAATGAAATAGAAAACCCTTTATACATCGTGTGAACGAACATGAATCCATAAACTCGGGAATAGAGTAAACCTTTGCGCCATGCGCTAATGCATGAGGAAATTCAAACACCTTGTGTTGGCAAGAGACACTATATGGATTCATGGTTGTTGTCATTGATGGCAACAAAGGTCATTCCACATATCCGCAAGTCATGATATGTCTCTACCGGAAGTCAGATTGAAGATTGTGGTGGTCCGGTGAACAAGAACAGAGCATGTGGCAAGGTCCGACAGATTGGTCCGGATCTCTCAGAGGAAGTGTCTTGGTGCAGTGCGGATCTGGGGAAGTCAAGAGGACTATCTTGAGTAGTATATTCCAAGGATTTAGCCTCCGGAGATGGACAAGGAAAAAGATATGAATAGTTGAGTACCGGATTCCTGAGAGACAGTGAAAACAGAGGAAGAACTGACTGATCGAGTATCAAACTACTTTCCGGATGTATTACAGATGATGATAAAGGTTGCGGTGGCATGAATCATGTTTGGCCGACATAATTGATGATATCTACAAGTATATGCTTGATCCGCATTGCTTGGTGAGCAAGGATTCAGCCGACAGAACTAAGTTTGTAAGAAACTAGACTGTTCCGGATGCCGACTAAAAAGATGATGAAAGTACTTGTGCGGATATATATAGAGGATGGATTTAGTGGTAAATGGTGTGAATGTATGTGAGGATATGCGAACAAGTCCAGAGTAGAGCAGAAGTAACAAGAAAGATCCGGTATGTGAAAGGACAGCAGACTAAAGAACAGAGGAAAGATGAAATGCAGCAGATCAGTATACTGAACCTAACCGGAACTGAACTCCAGCATATGCAGATGCTTCCAATCAGTTCAAGACTGTGATTCTAATCACTTTGTAAGACAGTATGTCTTCTTGTAGGCAGTGAGCCTCTTGTGAGCAGTGTGCTCGGGCAGTGAGCCCTAATTGGCAAGTGCCATTTTTGTAATTTCCTATTCTTCTAACAGAGAATAATTCTTGGGTTAATCACCCCGTGGTTTTCTCCCTTAACAGGGTTTCCACGTCAAAAATACTGTGTCATGTGTTTCTTATTTCATGGTTTATGTTTTGTGTTTGATTTTATGCTGCTTCAATTAAAAGGAAAGTTTAATAAGGGAAATAATTAGGATAACTGATTCACCCCCCCCCTCTCAGTTATCAACAATTGGTATCAGAGCCAAGTTCCTCCTAATAGAGCCTAACAGCTTGAGGAAGATCTGGGATTTCAAATGGATGCATATGGTTTAAAGGAGCAACTCAAGACTGCCCTTGAGGATCTTGAACAGTCAAATTCTGAAGTCAGTGAATTAAGAGAAAGACTCAAACAGGCTGATGAATTCATGAGGGAATTAAAAGACAAATTAAGTCTCTCTATGAAAAAGAGAAAGGAGCTGCTCCAACAGTTGGCAAGACAAAGTGAAGAAAGCAATACAAATGAAGAATTGACTGAGCAAACCAAGTTATGTGAAAAGTTATCAAAAGAAGTCATCATGTTAAGACATGAAATGGAATCAGGAACTATAAAGTTCACTCAAGAGATTGAAGAAAAAAGAAAGGCTGAAGACAATCTAAAACAATCTCTTAAGGAAAAATCAGAAGAATGCCACCAGATGGACAGGATTATCAGACACCTTGAATCTGATCTTGAAGATTCCAAAGATAATGAAGGAAAACTTGAGGATCAAATTGCCTCTCTCAAAAGAGACCTTCAAACAGCAAATGAATATAGAGAGAAATTCAAGATAAGTTCTGCTCAACTTGAAGTTCTTCTTGGAAGTCAAAAGAGGACAGATGACAAGTATGGCTTGGGATATGAGAAAGGAGAAAGCTCCGGATCCGGTCAGAAGAATCTTGGATCAGAAAATCCAAGGAGCAGGCCTAGAAGACCTCCGGTAAGACAGCCAAATGCTCAAAAATATCCATCCTTCAATGGATACTGCCACAGCTGCAACCATTTTGGTCACAAAGCTAATCAATGCAGAATGAGAATGAATCAGATTAATTCATCCTTCTCCGGACAGTGCTTCAACTGCAAAAGGTATGGACACAAATCCCATGAATGCAGAATTATGCAAGTAAACAAATCATTCAAAGGTAGATGCTTTACATGCAAAAGAGTAGGTCATATGGCTAATCAATGCAGATCAAGGGGATATCAGTTAAATATGCAAAGAAATGTTATTTGTCAAATCTGCAATAGGTCCGGTCATAATGCTAAAGTCTGCAGAAACAAGAATCAGGACAAAAGAGGTCCGGTGTATAATCAGAATCAAGACAAGGGTAAACAAAAAATGAATACGGATGAAGTTAGGAATCAGATGAGCAAGATTTGGGTGAAGAAAAGCTCAGAGAATGTAGAGGTTGGATCCGCACCAGATTCTGGTGCTGATATTTCTTCCGGAAATTAAAAAGTGAGCTCAGGCTCAGGGGGAGACTCAAAGAAGATTCTGTTCCCCCAGCCAAACAAGTTGTGCCGGATGTGGCACAAGATGCGGATTAAAGGGTTTATAGATATAAGTCCTGAGATGCTTCAGTCAAGTTTTCAGAGGTCCGCATGGAGTTATGAAGAAGCTGTGTTCGATTAAGTTAGACCTGTTCAGGGAGGTGCTCCGGTATGATAAAGGATTACAAAAAGGTCCGGAGAGATCCGGAAGTGCACGATCTTGTCTTGCGGATTGGACAAAGTGTTTGGGATGTTCTTGTAATATGTTACCTAGATTTATTCATGATTTAAAGATCCGGATGATATTCAGTGATCAGGACTAATCCGGGATACTCCAAGCTGTCCAGACATGGTAAACCGGAATAATGCAGGTGAAGCATTTATTGCAGACAGATATTAGGGTTTGCGGAGCAATATAAGGGATTTCTCAAAAGTTATCTGCTCATTCTACACTTGAGAAGAAGCGAATAGTGGAGCTCTGCAACAAGGATCATCAAGCACACCAAGGATCTCCTGCCGAAGCTATTGCATAAAGAAATCAATCCAACCACTCCGTGCAAACCGAAGGCGCATAAGGTATTCTTCGTTTTTCATTGCCTCACTGCAAATCTTTGAAGAATGGCTACTCCAAACATAGTTAAGATCTCTGATAGACCTCGCCCCTCATTCAAGAAACATCCCTACAAATCGTTGGAGGTAGATCCACTAGGAGCCTTCTCTAGTGTTCCCCACGGAGTCTTACATACTGAAGATATTAGGGTTTACATACACGCAAACATTGAGGAATTTGGGGAATTCAAATTAAGAGACCTCTATCACAAGCAACTGATAGACAATGCTTTTGAGCTCAAACCAGAGTATAAGGGTATCCAGAAGAAACAATTTGAGCAATTCATTCATTTCCCTAGCTTTGAAGAAGATGAATGGGTCCGGTATGTACTGAGCAGGATGCATGACAACTTCCTTTGGCTAGATAGACCCTGCAAGATCACAAAAGAAGCAATTAGAGCAGTAACTGGTCTATACTCTTCCGGGGGGGTACCTATCCTCAAATCTGTCAAGAACAACGTTGTAACTGAAGCCACCGGATCAAAATATGATAAGAGAGCAATGACCATTGAAGATATTTCGGATCCGGATATCAAATATGCATCAATGATCATAGGATACAAGATCTATCACTCCAGCAGGGAGAATTCTGTATCCGGAACTGCAATATACACAGCATATGAAATGCTAAGAAAGAATGCAGATTATGATCTTTGTGAACTACTACTAAGCCAATTGATGGAAAATGTACAGAAAATCAAGAAAGACAAGAAGAACTCCTTTAAGTATGGTACTCTCATTGTATGTCTCTTCTTTTACTTCATGAATGAGCTACCCGGAACAAGTGGATGGGTATGGCAGAATGACAAACCTGTTGCAGTCCAGATAAGAGACTATTTGCATGGACTTGGGGATGCAAAAGTGAGAAATACAGCTCTATGGGGATACTTCAAAAACTTTCAGAGCATGATGCAAGCAAGAGAGAGAATTCCCCAGTCTCTCATTGAGAAATACAAGGACTCAGTATGTTTTATGGTTGACACTGATCAGTGCCTAATGGAGGCAGTGGAGCCAAGGACTGTCTGGATCATGCCCATGGGGTATGAAGTTGATGAACAGATAGTAGAGCTGCATGTTCAACACATGCTAAGTCAGCCCAAAGATCCTAAGGCAGAAAGGTTTGGAACCTTTGAGGAGCTGAGCGTGAAATTACATGTAGAACTCAGGGAACCTGAGATTAAAAGAAAAGTGAGAAAAGAAGTAGAGCACATTGCTCAAGGCCTAGGCATCTCAAAAGAGGCACTTGATGCCAGCCGGGAAAAGAGGAGAAAGGCTGAGGAAGAAGAGAAAAGCAAAGAAAGTGCTCCGGTTGAAACCCCCACCCGGACCAGATCATCAAAGAGATCTGCACCCTCCACAACCAAAAGCTCAAAACCGGAAGTCCAGGCATCCGGTAAAAGATCCAAGACAAAAGCATCAAGGGCTTATGAAAGCCAAAAGGATGAAGAGGAGACAGAATCAGATGAAGGAGTAAGAGAAGTAAAGAAACAGAAAAAGAAAGGATCCGGTAAGCCCTCCACAGGCCAAGACAAGGAGGAAATGGCAGAGGTAACTGTTGAAAAGCCCACTCTGTCACTAGAGAGCATAATCAAGTCGGTCACGGTGGATGGAAACCTTCAACCAATGACTGAATCCTATGATGACTTCAGTGAGGCAGACCAAAAGACTCTGCAGGAAGCCACAGTTAAATATCTGAACACATACAATAAGGCTTTCATTGAGATCATATCTCTCATTCCTAAAAGCCTAGAGAAGGAAATGGAAGTAAGAAAGAATAATGCGCATGCCAAAGATCTTGAGATCCGGGAGCAGATAGCTATTCAGCTATATCCTCAAATTGATCCCAAGACAATGAACATGATCTTCAAGGACTGCAGAGATGAGTTCAGAAGTAAAGCCAGGATGAATCAGCTCATGCTTGGTGAGACTGACAAAGTGGCACAAGAGACAGAAGAGATCCTCCGGAAGGCCTTCAAAAGGTTCAATCTTCCTGTTGTAGAGGACTTAGGTGCAGAAACAGCTGCTGACTTGGAATCTTCTGTTCCGGAAGAAGTGAGCCCTGAACAGACAAGTGAGGACTTGGGACCCTCTGCTCCAAAAGAAGTGACCCATGAACAAGCAAGCATCTCTCCTCCGGTTTCCCCTACAGTCTCCGGATCCAAAGAAGAAGAGCAATTGCAGGAGAAGGAAGCAGTGGTGACAGACAAAGAGGTTGACAGTTCTAAGACTGCAGAAGAAAAGAAACATCTGTCTCCGGCAAGAGACACTGCACAAACTGTTCAACAATTTTTGAGCAAAGAAACTCTAGAGATTGATGAACCGGAGCTTCTAAAAGGTCCATTTGATTTTGACTCTCTCTCTCCGGTACAAACAATGAAGATAGCTTCATTTGCAAATGCCAAGGCAAATGAAAAGCTCCTAAAGTCTCATATGGAGGACTGTGAGTTGATAGAGGCTGCTTCCGGAGTACTTGTAAAGATCATGCCATCAATCCAAATAGATCCGACAGCCTCCACTTCCGGTAATCTAAAAACCTTAGTCAGCAGTATTGATACACATTTTAATTCTCTAGAAAAATCAGCTGAAGACAAGGTCCGGAAGGAATTTTTGGATAAGAGATTTTCTGAAATATTAGATTTAATCTCTAAGGATAGGAAGATTGTAAGCATTGGAATAAAGAGCTTAGAAAATGCTCTTAAGGATGGCGGTGACATCTACAAATTTTGTATATCTTGGTCAAAGGCAACAGCAGCAATTGACAAGAAAATAAAAGAGGAACAGGACAAGCTTCAAAGCTTATCTCAAAGTTTTGATCCTCTCTCTTCCTCTATAATAAATCAAGAATGTCAGACTATTGCAGTCTTGAATGAAATAAAGAATCTTGAGAAGGAGAGGAAGAACATTACCAACCGGATGGGAGAACTTAGAAGGATTATAGTCCCTAAGTTGGAAACTATGCATGAGGCCATCAGTGATGCCCAGACCACCGCCCATACAAAAGATCCGACAGATCTCAGGCGGGCAGAAGCTTTTGCATTTTTGTTGAGTGGTCACATTTCAATCTTGGACAGAATGAAGCTAAGTTGGGCTACTGAAATGGTTCAACTGCAGACATCCTTTGCAGACATTCTGCAGTATATGTGAGTATGTAAATATGCGGCTATATATAGAGAATTTTTGAAAATTTTGGTGTGCGGACCCTACCCTTTGCCATTGATGTCAAAGGGGGAGTGAGGAGCAGTGAAAAATGAGGAATCCAACTCAGGGGGAGTTCCGGAAATTGTATATAAAGACAGAGCATCAGCAAAGGGGGAGCATAGTGTAAACACTTAGTCATTTTTCACTAAGTGTTGCCATCAATGCCAAAGGGGGAGATTGTTGGCAAGAGACACTATATGGATTCATGGTTGTTGTCATTGATGGCAACAAAGGTCATTCCACATATCCGCAAGTCATGATATGTCTCTACCGGAAGTCAGATTGAAGATTGTGGTGGTCCGGTGAACAAGAACAGAGCATGTGGCAAGGTCCGACAGATTGGTCCGGATCTCTCAGAGGAAGTGTCTTGGTGCAGTGCGGATCTGGGGAAGTCAAGAGGACTATCTTGAGTAGTATATTCCAAGGATTTAGCCTCCGGAGATGGACAAGGAAAAAGATATGAATAGTTGAGTACCGGATTCCTGAGAGACAGTGAAAACAGAGGAAGAACTGACTGATCGAGTATCAAACTACTTTCCGGATGTATTACAGATGATGATAAAGGTTGCGGTGGCATGAATCATGTTTGGCCGACATAATTGATGATATCTACAAGTATATGCTTGATCCGCATTGCTTGGTGAGCAAGGATTCAGCCGACAGAACTAAGTTTGTAAGAAACTAGACTGTTCCGGATGCCGACTAAAAAGATGATGAAAGTACTTGTGCGGATATATATAGAGGATGGATTTAGTGGTAAATGGTGTGAATGTATGTGAGGATATGCGAACAAGTCCAGAGTAGAGCAGAAGTAACAAGAAAGATCCGGTATGTGAAAGGACAGCAGACTAAAGAACAGAGGAAAGATGAAATGCAGCAGATCAGTATACTGAACCTAACCGGAACTGAACTCCAGCATATGCAGATGCTTCCAATCAGTTCAAGACTGTGATTCTAATCACTTTGTAAGACAGTATGTCTTCTTGTAGGCAGTGAGCCTCTTGTGAGCAGTGTGCTCGGGCAGTGAGCCCTAATTGGCAAGTGCCATTTTTGTAATTTCCTATTCTTCTAACAGAGAATAATTCTTGGGTTAATCACCCCGTGGTTTTCTCCCTTAACAGGGTTTCCACGTCAAAAATACTGTGTCATGTGTTTCTTATTTCATGGTTTATGTTTTGTGTTTGATTTTATGCTGCTTCAATTAAAAGGAAAGTTTAATAAGGGAAATAATTAGGATAACTGATTCACCCCCCCCCTCTCAGTTATCAACACCTTGATGGTATCGAGGATGTTTTATAGAGCTTATAAGTGGGTGAACTCATTTTGTGAGTAGATATTAACATGACGTGAGCCCTAATTTTAGTAAATGCTCATATCTATCTTGTCGGAATGAGATTTGTTACTAGTCAACAAAGATTAACCTTAGGTAGGGAAAACTCCTTGTTGAGTTACAAGTCGAATTGAATTACAAGCCGTGAGCCTCAGATTTTGCAAACATGCAAGAGGTACCATTAAATGGTTAAGTCAAACATTAATTCATTATACCTTTTTATCACAACTTCTCTGAGCTATTACCTGTTGACAAGGGGGTGTATCTCAAACATTGCAAAGATGCAAAGAGAGAAACCTAAGAATGGATAGTCAATCCATAATGATTAATAGAGCAACGACAGTGTCTTGTGAATTCACCTAAGTCAGAAAGACTAGGTTTGAGTTAGGCAAAACTCATCAATTGAATCTAAATTTAACCTTGATAGGGTAATTATTATATTAAGACATTGAGATCATTATTTAGATCGTGATTGAAGGGTCAAGTGCCCTGACTATGTATAAGTACTCTTACTTGCAAGAAGGGAATTAGATTCCTAGACTACATTGCTTAACCTGGGTAAGGGTATCATCTTAGTCATAATTAATCTATCTATATTTATTATGAGAAAATAAGTCATGGACCTCAGGTATTGCAATGATGCAATGAGAGTCCTTGTAAAGGGTGAAAGACAAAAGAAAAAGTCTATGGATTTTAGACAGTGAAAGAAAACATGTATTGGGTCAGGAAGACTAAATCGTTGAAATCGTCATAACTTCTCAAGTTAAACATAATTGACCAAGTTAAACTGTAGGAATATGATAGTATCCAAGTCGAGTTGGAGTGGGTGAACATTATGACAACGTTCATTGTGAACGTCAATTTATATTGAAAACTATGGCCATAGTAATGCATATGTCTCTGCATGCATTGTCGGTTCACTGTATCTGGATTGCACATCCTATTGGGAATCATACTTAGCTAGAGGGTATCTAGGGTTGTATGATAGATAGAGTTGTGTAAGATAGAACACTATGTACTCGGAAAGGCAAATTACCACTGGTCACCTTGGTCTATACTTCTCGTGAAGGGAAGGGCCACTTCCGGTTATGAAGGAGTGCAGGAGACCGACGGTCTGTGGTTGGAGGTGAATCACTGGAAATATACTCTCTCTCTCTAGCAGAAGACATGCCGAGGCTTGTGATAAAGATGTCAGATTTCTGGGTGCAGTATATCTCTGAGACTTGTGTTGATTGAGATTAAGTAAAACAATATCTGATTCAGGTATTTATAATTGATTTATTTTGGTAAACATTGTACTTGAGAAAGACAATATGGTTTATTGAATTTGTAATGAGATATCTTGTAATTGTAGTTACTTGACTATATGTTGAATAAATTTTTTTTTCTCTGTCTCATTTTTACCTTGTAAATTTACTTTATGGTGAATTTTTGGTTTTTACTATGTTTTTAGAACGTGGATGTTACATATGGTATCAGAGCTATCGGGTTCGACACTAGGGCTTATGAGTCCATTGTGCTAACCTATAGCCAACATTATGCGGTTAGCTAATGTTCAAATTTTCTTGTGCCAGAATGACGTGGAGAAGAACAAAGAAAACAACTAGGAGGTCTGTTCCCCAGCATTTGCCTAGATTAGTGGTTAAGAAGAAACCTATTGAGGAGGTTGAACTTAAAGAGAATATTGTTTACTCTGAAGGTGCATGGCTAGAGGATTCAGAGTATTTTGCTGATGCGCTTAAGTGTATCCGGCTAGAAAGAAAACAACATTTGAACTAGCCAAGAATCCTACTAATTCTACTGGTGTAGTAAAATCTAGTAAACTGTAGCCAGTTACAACATGTCACTTGAACGTTGATGTGATACTTCTGTTTTAGGAAAAAGGTGTTGGAGTACTTGTGTGTACATCCACCCTCTATGTTTATTAAACCGAAAGATTGTAAAATGACAGTGACATATAGTCTTGTCGTATCAACTATATTAATAAGGATGTGATTACTCCTAAATACTTTATAATAAAGATGACAATGTTTTATACCAATCTTTGGATTATTATGAGATAAATATATGTCTTGATGTTTTGAGTCGCTTTAGATTCAGAAAAATTGTTAGATAACTTAATTATCTGGTATGAGGAAAATGAGAGCATGTATCATACTAAAACCAAACTAGGGTGAAAGTCTAAAAGAGAACAAATCACTAGTTAATCTCTGGATCAAATTGGAGCAATCCTTTTTAAAACCAAGCACATACCTAGTATGTTTTGGGAAAGAAAGCCATACCGCCAAAGTTGATGGAACAGTGATTGAATCAACTAAAAATCTTATTCCTCTTAGAATTCTGGGATGAGTTACCTAGAAAAGTACTTTACCTTACAACAACTATAGGATTAATGGAATCAAAAGCCCCTTTATAAGAATTATTGGCTAAAAGGTTTGATTAGATCTAGTATGTTACCATGGGGTGCACTAGAATTTGTTTTTGTCAAGAAGGACGTAACTCTACAATTGTGTATTTAGTGTCGTATGCTCATTAAAACCACGATAAGGAGTAAATATCTTTCACCACGTATTGGTGATCTCTTTGAATAGATGTGTTGAATGGAAGTGATTGATTAGCAATCAATATGTCATCAATCATGACTAAAGGATGAGGGTACCCTTGAAACAACTTTTGGACAAGAATGGGCACTATGAGTTAGCAGTGTTGTCCTTTGAACATACTAATGCCTTGTCGTATTCATGAATCTCATGAGCAGTGTGTCTAGAGATTGTTTAGACATATTTGTTCTAGTGTTCTAGAAGATGTACTTATTTATTTAAGCATGAAGGAGAATATTAATCCTTATGTGCAAGTGATTCTTTAATGATTAAGAGAAATTACAACAACACCAATGCTATGAATTCCTATTCCAAAGGACAGTTTGAGGGAAAATTGATGCCTTAGGAGATGGTTTAAGGGTGTACCTTTACATGATGAGTACTTAAGCAAGCTCTTGAAAAAAAAATTAAAAGATTCAAGGTATGAAAGGTTTTTCATTTTGAGTCTCACAGACTATTGAGTTTCAGAGAAAGAATATGTGTTTCTAATTCTTCTGAAATAAGAAAACTGGTGTGGAGAGAAGTCATATTCCACCATACCATGACATCTAGGGGCAACCAACTACTAATAGATGTAAAACCTCTTTAATATTTGGAAGGAATAAAGAATGATGTTGCGAGATTTGTAGCATAGTGTCTGGAGTGCCAGAAGGAAAGAGTAGAACATCAACTCCTGTAGGATTGATGTTTCCACATGACGTGGCACAGTGGAAATGGCAAGTTATTAGCATGGATTTTGTACAAAGTCTTTCTATGTCTGGGAAGAGACACGATGCCATTTTGAGATGATAAACTCTCGAAGGTAGCACATTATATACCAGGGGATTGGATTGATGGAGCATCAGTGTTAGCACACATTTTGTGCAAGATGTGTTTAGACTGCTTGGTTTCCTGAAAAGGTTATCTTAGAGAGAAATACGCGTGTAATGTCAAGGTTTTGACAAAATTGTCCTCCATGTTAAGGACTGAAATTTAAAAGAGTATAATTTATTATCCTGTGAATAGATGGTTAAACTAAGGAAGTTAACAAGGTTTTAGAAGATTTGTTCCAAACATGTTGCATGGATTAGCAATACAGGTAGGGAGACTACTTATTACATGAAATTTTTGACAATACTTAACTTTTGCTATTAAGATGGCTTGAATTGAAACATTGGACAGAAAGATGCCGAACTCCTATAAGTTGGGTAAGCTAGAAGGTAGGATTAGCATTAGTCTGGAAATGTTATTAGAAATGAATGAAAAGATTTAACTGATCAGGAAAGATTAGAGGAAAAGGATAATGAATAGAAAAGTTACGTTAATCATTAAGCGTACACCAAGGCAATTCTCGGTTAGAGAAGGAAAATTCTTTTAAGGGTTAAACCCCTGAAAATGTTTCCTAAAGAATGGAATGTATTCTAAACCAGTTCCTAAGTATAAAGGACCCTTCTAAACTTTAAGGTTAGAAATTTTATTGATA
This sequence comes from Cunninghamia lanceolata, assembly GCA_027924645.1. Taxonomy (NCBI): domain Eukaryota; kingdom Viridiplantae; phylum Streptophyta; class Pinopsida; order Cupressales; family Cupressaceae; genus Cunninghamia; species Cunninghamia lanceolata. The sequence continues at coordinate 14,434 of BSBN01000781.1, forward strand.
TCAAGAATCAATCTATTATCAATTATTGCCAGGAGGCATAATGATTTTTGTGAGTTATGTATGAGAAATATATTTATGAAATATATGAATATTATAACCTCCGAATGATTTTAAAAGTACAAGAACCTAGGAAAGGTTATGGTCAAGCTTCTAAAACACTTGAAGATCACAAGCAATGCTTGTGTAACATAGAGGTTATGAAGTGTAAGGTCCAGTGGGACCAGTATGAATAGAATAGTTTTGCATGGGGGGAGAAATTACCATGAATTCTAGCAGAAATTTCCTCATTTACTTTATGCTGATAGCAAGTAAACAATGAATATGCTTTTAAGTTGCATTTTGATGCCTTATATCATCAAGGACGATGAATCTTTAGGGGAAGGATATGTTAGATCCCAATTTCTGACTTGCTATACTTTTACTTTTTACTTGGGCATAAGTAAATATGTTGTGATGTTATAAACTTATGACAGGATATGACATGGAATTATATTGAATATCATTTATGAAATCATGGAATGATTATGTTATGGTTGATTTAATAATTGTATTATGAGATTTGATTTACTAGTTGAATTTATTGAATAATGATGCACTGATCTCTTATTGTTTGATGACAAGTGAAACAGGATTACAAGTTATCGACTCTCAGAGAAGAGAGAGAGAGTATCTTTCGAGAAGAGAGATATGGACCTTGGAATACGAGTGGTCTATTTGCCAAACGAGTCTAGTGTTAAACGATAATGTGAACCAATGAGTCATTTGAGGTAAGTCTTGTCTTGCTAGTACTTTCGAATCTAATCCACAGGTAGTCGATATCTTGATTATCATCTAGTCAAGTCGATGGTGAGTTGACATAGTCGTTTGTGAAGTAAACAACGTCATAGCCATAAAATGGTTGCGTTATTCTTCTTGAGTCACTTGAGGTTTTATTGTCACCTCTTAAACGTCAAGACATTCGCATCAAGTTAGATGACGTGAATATTGTCGACATTTAACGTCAACAGATGAACTTGTCAAGTCGACGTGATTTTAATGAAGAATTGTGATGGGGAGGTAAACTCGACCCATTCACATCATCTAAAATCCTTAGTGATCAAAATGGGACAAATAGAGGAGTTTTTAACAACTTCAGGTAGAGGTTTTTCATAGTTATGTGATAGCTAAATGAAATCTAAAATCTTGTTTTGCGTTACGCCCAATCCATCGTGATTGTCATAAAAATGCGTTGATCATGTGTTGTGAATTTATTCCTTTTTGAAAATCGACGAAAGTCAAATGTGAAGTTGATTTAAGCTATAACTGTTTTGGTCGTTATTTGGAAGGAAATTCCAAAATCACTTTGGTCATAACTTGGTTAACGGGAGATATTTTCATCAGTTTGCTTGATGTCGGTTTTCTCATCAAGTCAAGTTGGTTTACGCCCAAGCTCTGTCATTTTGGACGTCTTCCTTTTGAATGCGCTTTTTCTCTTCGAGTTTACGACTTGAGTTATCTTAAATCAAACCCATACTTTCTTACTTTAGTCGGTCTTGATTCTTTATCTCTTTTTCGACCTTGGAGACACTTTGTGCATTTATTATTTACCACCTTGTTAGAGTTTTATTCCTCTAGCGGTGTTAGGTTGCATTTTTCGAAGGTTAGAAGTCTTCTTGTGGAGGAAATGGACGAGGTTGTTATGCCACGTCGCTATAAAGAAGCCTTCATTCTGTAGTGGTCACTGCAAGTGAGGAAGACAGCTATTATGCAGTTATGTCGACCCCTTGTGTATAGGCATGTGCCGACTGTGGTTTAAATGCTCTATCTTCCATCACCGTGGGTGGATGGGTAGGAAGTTATGCTATTGAGATAAAAGTGGAACGGGGAGATGAATGCCATTTACTCCATCATCGTGGGCGTGGGAGGAGTAGTGGTGCTGTAGTTTAGAAATTGAAAACCACAGAGAAAGACCAGCGATCTACTTGGTTGTGCGCAGTCTGGAGGGGAGTAGTGAGTGTTTGAGAAACTGAAACGGAGAGACAAGGAGGATCATTCTTCCTGCAGTAGAGAGCCTTGAAAGATTAAGTTTCTGTAGATAAGAAATCAAAAACTAGAAGGAAGCATGTTCTTCTCTGAAGAGGACGTGGATAGGTGAGTGCAGTAAGTCGATAAGACTGTGAAGGAAGTCTGCGAAGGTCACCGAGAGCTTGGTGAGAACGAGCTTGCCACAGCTGTCTTCAAATCCCGTCGACAGGTTCCATTCTCTCTTTTTCGCAGTCTATGATTTGTATTGGTGTCTCTTCTTTGCAATGATAGTGTGATATGTTTACAACGAATGGAATATGATAATAATGTCTTCTTACTGCGAGTTCTGTGTGAGGATAGTTACATTGATTAAGTATCATTGTTGCCTTCTTAAGAGTTCAAAATCATGACTGTCTTCACAGAAACAATAACTTTGCATATCGTGAAAGAAAACAAATGATAATAGAACACAGTCTTCAAATGTATACACACTTATATTGATCAATGCATGATGCAAAAGGTGTAATATATTCTGCAAGAGGTCGGCAATGATGTATGTTTAAAGAGGTTCATATATGACTGTATTATCAACTTAAAACTGTCTTTTGTTCACTTGAAATGTCAGTTTCATAGTGAGAAGCCACATTGCACCACGTGCATGCTGTGTAGGAGTTTAAAACCTCAGATTTAAAGCATGTTTCGACGTAGACTTTAGTTTGTTTGATAGCCAGAGATGTAGTTGTAACTGGCTGTGGTGTCGGGAGTTAAAAACCAGAGGAGGACAAGGTGTTAAAATACCTCTTTGCCCAATTAGATAAAGATTTCGAAGACAAGACATTGAATGTCGACAAAAGTAACTAGCTAGTATTTAATTCGGTTTTATACCTTTAGTTAGAGGTTGACAAATGTGTTTGATCATCTCTAGTGTCGTGAGATAGATTCTGAGTCTTGTATTATCTTATTTTACGACTCTTACCTCATTGAACCATGTGAAACCATTTGATTTGGAAGGAGGTGTAGAGTTGTAGTAACAGTAATTATTCTTGGTCGAAAACCATCATGATTTTTGTAATGAAAAGATAAGGGTGGGAAACCCGTATTTTGTGTCGAAATTAAGTTGCATGTGATGATTTTTGTGTCGCTATTACCTTGTAGACCATTATGAGTCTAAAACTTTAAATTCTAGGCTTACGGGAAATTGTATTATATACTTGAGTATGTTGTATAAACATATGGGAACCGAATAGCCGAGTAGAGACCACTTAGGAGTGGATATTATTAAACGATGTTTTATATGATTATGGGATTATGAATTGCATTACAAATGCTATCCAATGAAATAGAAAACCCTTTATACATCATGTGAACGAACATGAATCCATAAACTCAGGAATAGAGTAAATCTTTGCGCCATGCGCTAATGCATGAGGAAATTCAAACACCTTGATGGTATCGAGGATGTTTTATAGAGCTTATAAGTGGGTGAACTCATTTTGTAAGTAGACATTAACGTGACGTAAGCCCTAATTTTAGTAAATGCTCATATCTATCTTGTCGGAATGAGATTTGTTACTAGTCAACAAAGATTAACCTTAGGTAGGGAAAACTCCTTGTTGAGTTACAAGTCGAATTGAATTATAAGCCGTGAGCATCAGATTTTGCAAACATGCAAGAGGTACCATTAAATGGTTAAGTCAAACATTAATTCATTATACCTTTTTATCACAACTTCTCTGAGCTATTACTTGTCGACAAGGGGGTGAATCTCGAACGTTGCAAAGATGCAAAGAGAGAAACCTAAGAATGGATAGTCAATCCATAATGATTAATAGAGCAACGACAGTGTCTTGTGAATTCACCTAAGTCAGAAAGACTAGGTTTGAGTTAGGCAAAACTCATCAATTGAATCTAAATTTAACCTTGATATGGTAGTTATTATATTAAGACATTGAGATCATTATTTAGATCGTGATTGAAGGGTCAAGTGCCCTGACTATGTATAAGTACTCTTACTTGTAAGAAGGGAATTAGATTCCTAGACTACATTGCTTAACCTGGGTAAGGCTATCATCTTAGTTGTAATTAATCTATCTATATTTATTATGAGACAATAAGTCATGGACCTCAGGTATTGCAATGATGCAATGCGAGTCCTTGTAAAGGATGAAAGACAAAAGAAAAAGTCTATGGATTTTAGACAGTGAAAGAAAACATGTATTGGGTCGGGAAGACTAAATTGTTGAAATCGTCATAACTTCTCAAGTTAAACATAATTGACCAAGTCAAACTGTAGGAATATGATAGTATCCAAGTCGAGTTGGAGTGGGTGAACATTACAACAATGTTCATTGTGAACGTCAATTTATATTGAAAACTATGGCCATAGTAATGCATATGTCTCTGCATGCATTGTCGGTTCATTGTATCTGGATTGCACATCTTATCAGGAATCATACTTAGCTAGAGGGTATCTAGGGTTGTATGATAGATAGAGTTGTGTAAGATACAACACTATGTACTTGGAAAGGCAAATTACCACTAGTCACCTTGTTCTATACTTCTCGTGAAGGGAAGGGCCACTTCCGGTTAGGCAGGAGTGCGGGAGACCAATGGTCTGTGGTTGGAGGTAAATCACTGGAAAGATACTCTCTCTCTCTAGCAAAAGACATGCCGAGGCTTGTGATAAAGATGTCAGATTTTTGGGTGCAGTATATCTCTGAGACTTGTGTTGATTGAGATTAAGTAAAACATTATCTGATTTAGGTATTTATAATTGATTTATTTTGGTAAACATTGTACTTGAGAAAGACAATATGGTTTATTGAATTTGTAATGAGATATCTTGTAATTGTAGTTACTCGACTATATGTTGAATAAAAGAAAATTTTTCTCTGTCTCATTTTTACCTTGTAAATTTACTTTATGGTGAATTTTTGGTTTTTACTATGTTTTTAGAACGTGGATGTTACATGGGTGGTGAACAAAATGTACAATCTTCACCACCTCCTACAAACTCAGTGGATCAAAGTGTGATCTCTCCTTCAGAGAACTCAAGAAACAATGAAGACATGAGGGAATCTGCCGGAGAAAAGAATACAGTGGAAAAAGAAAATTAGGAAGAGGAAATTCTAGAACAAGTGGATAATACCTATGGTCCAGAGATTAGTGCAGAACAACAAGTACTTGTTGGAGAACACCCTCTAGAGAATCCTACTGCACAAATGTCTACTGAAGATGGAAGAAGAGACATTGCTGGTGAAAGCTCAGTAGCTTCACCTTTGGATTCCATCAGAGAATTTTTGGTAAAACAAAGAGAATTGCAAACTTTATCAACTTTTAATTTGCTGCAAGTGCCTTCTACTAATGGACAATTAAACTTGACTGGTATGTCTCCCATTCAAAAGCTCAAATGGGGAACAATCTTTCAAGCCACAGCTCAAGAAGAAATATTGAAGTCACATATTTAAGGTAATGAGATGATAGAAGAGGCTATGACAATTTTTGAGAAAATATTGCCAGAAGCTAAAAGAGATACTTCGCTGACTCCCACCTTGCAAATAAAGAAGCTCATGGAGTCTGTGAACAACCATTATGAATCCTTTGAACAAGCGATAGAGAAGAAAGTTAGAGGAGAGATTGATAGTAAGAGGTTAATAGAGCTAAATGATAAGTGCTCTAAGGCACAAATTTTGTTAGACAATAACATTAAGTATGTCGAGATAGCTATTAATGATACAAATACATTGTATCAATTTTTCTTAAATTGGCCCACAACAACAAAAAGCATAAAGGACAAGATAGAAGAACTTGAAAATCAACTTGTAAAGCTCTCTAGAACTTATGATCCTTGGAAAGATCTGAATGGAGATCTGAGAGATGTAATAGAGAAGGCTCATGTAAAAATAAAGAAACTGCAAAATTAGGAGTCCATAAAGGATCAAACGAGCCATCTGAGAGAGATTGTATGTTTTAAGATAGCTTCTATGATGGGCCTAATCAGTGAAGCTGATAAGTTAAGGAAGATGACTGATGCCCCTGACATTGTAGATAAGGAAGAAGACCTGCTATCACAAATCAATGGGCGTGTAGAATTTTTGAAGTATGCTAAAGCCAGATGGGATTCAAATGTGGTACAACTAAAGAACATATTCAAAGGCATCCTCCCACAACCTTAGTAAGTCTTGATTTCTTGTGTACATATGCGGAAGATTATAAGGTATTTTAAAAATTTTGGTGTAGAAATCAGTTACTTAGGAGGAGCAATTTTTTTAGTTTGTATGTACTCATGCTCTCTAGACAAAAGGAGATCCAGTAAAATATTTATATCCTTTGCCATTGATGTCAAAGGGGGAGAGAAGCAGATGTGAAAAAGTTAATTTTGATGGAGAGATGCAGATGTTGAAAATATTTGTCTCAGGGGGAGAACATTCAAAGATTTGGTTTTGATAGTTTTCACATCATGTGTTGCCATCGATGCCAAAGGGGGAGATTGTTGAAAATATCAGTGTTAGAGACATTGCTAGTATGACAGTCAAGAAGTGTTGTCATTGATGGCAACAAAGGTTAGAAATCGAGGCAATAATGATTAGATGGAAACAAAGGTTAGAGACCAAAATTGGGTTGTGAGGTTATAGTAATAGCCCTCACATGATGTTTCTATACTCATAATGGTACCTATGCAAAAGGTTTTGATCCGGAATATAACTTGGTGAAAAATTGGCTAAGTAGCAGACTATTTTCTCAATACACAGTGTTATAGTTTTCTGGTCCTCATTTGTTATAGGTTGAATATCTTGGTCTGCAATTTTGGTATATTGTTGAGGACTGTTAGAATCATCTAGATCTAGAATTTCACCTTCTTATGGTTTCCAGAACATTGGTTACATGCTAAAGAAGTTCGGGATGATAGAGTGCAGTCTTTTCCAGTGCAGTGTACATGTTTGTTTTGGTCCACATATCTTCGGTATGATACATTTCTTTCTACGGTTCTAAGGTAGTATTGGCACATGTTTGGGCATTCCAAGTCCAAAGTTTTAGTGTTTGAAGCCTTTTAGAGTGTGAGATAAGTTTGTCTGAGTATTTCCATGTGGACAAACAATGAATGACTGTGACAGAGATTGAGTTCTAGTACTCTGCATTTCTTCGCATGAAAACATTTGCCATGCAGATTTGGGGATATGTTTTCAGATGTATGAAGTGTGTTCATTCCAAGCTTGAGGTAATTTGGATGTTTGATTGTTAAGTTATGCTTTGATACTCAGTGTGTTGTGTTACTCTGCTCATGAAGCTAGCCTGATGAAGTGTACCTGATGCGGAGCATTCCAAAGGTTGGAGTGTTATCTAAGGAGGTTCTCTAGGTCATGCCAACCTAGGAGAGTGTGCTTCATGTTTTAGTTCACTCTACATGAGATTTTGAGGCCGATCTATGATGTTCTACATGTCAATTCAAGTAGGCCAACCGAATTGATGATAAGAGTAAAGCAAATTTAAAAGGAGGTAAACATGTTTTGTAAGAGTGGATTAGGAGCTATTTTAGGTCCACCTTGACCTATTTTCAAGTTTAAATCTTGGCGTGAAGCTTGTGGGACAGGTTTAAGGATTTGATCATGCGCTACATCTTTTGGGGACGACCTAGTTGATGATTGTAAATGAAGCAGATATATATATATATATATAGAGAGAGAGAGAGAGAGAGAGAGAGAGAGAGAGAGAGAGAGAGAGAGAGAGAGAGAGAGAGAGAGAGAGAGAGAGAGAGAGAGAGAGAGAGAGAGAGAGAGAGAGAGAGAGAGAGAGAGAGAGAGAGAGAGAGAGAGAGAGAGAGAGAGAGAGAGAGAGAGAGAGAGAGAGAGAGAGAGAGAGAGAGAGAGAGAGAGAGAGAGAGAGAGAGAGAGAGAGAGAGAGAGAGAGAGAGAGAGAGAGAGAGAGAGAGAGAGAGAGAGAGAGAGAGAGAGAGAGAGAGAGAGAGAGAGAGAGAGATTTGTCTTGATGCCTTGAGGTTGCGTGTGTGAAGAGAAGGTGATGTTGTGCGAAGGAAGGATGTATGTGATACGGCTAAGTACCTGCAAATGTGAATCGAGAAAGAACATGGTAGACTATGTGATTATAGAGGAGAGTAGAAGTATGATTTAGATTGGTGAAAGAAGATTCTGATAGTGCTTCATTGGAATTGTAATCCATGCATGTGTAGATGCAAATGTAATAGTTCATCATTGGCAGTGAGCCATCCCATTTCTCTTTTTCTTCTCTCTTCTTTCTCAATGGGCAGTGAGTCCACTTGCAGTGAGCATTTCTGTATTACCTTAACTGATTATAATATATTTTGAGCTAATCCTCACCGTGGTTTTTCCCTTTTTGGGTTTTCCACATAAAATCTTGGTGTTCATGTGTTATGCTTTGTGGTTATATTTTTTGTACTTAACTCACCTTTCAGTTATTGAATTGGCAAATGAATTAAAGATATAATGTGTGAATGGTTTTATAGAATACTGATGCACCTCCTCTCAGTACTCTAGGTGTTCAACATAGCCTTATGACCAAATTTATTGCAGATAAAACAATAACCAGAAAAAGTATGATTGAACCTGTTTATAAAGAATTATCTTGCATGAAAAGGTCTTCCTTGAGGCATGATAGGAATAAGATCTACTTCTTTAGGGTCATCCGAATTTCTAAACTTAACTTTCTCCAATTTCCTTTTGAGTGACAAGATTTCTTTCTTAAGTCTTGTGCATTCATTTATCTTGGCTTCAATTCGGGATTTTTATTATTTGGTCTCTTTCCTTGCACATTCCAAGTCTTCAAGAGTAGAAATAAGTTCACCTTCAAAATTAACTTCACATTCTTCTTCATCTATAGTCTTGTCTGAACCATCAGAGATCACCATGGCCATGAATGGGGATTCTCCTCTTTCATCATCTGATGAGTAGTGATCTACTTCTTATGAGGAGCTATCATCTTCTTTTGAAAGGACGTTCCTCTTGAAGTCGTTCCTTTTGAAACCCTTACTGCTATTTTCATTTTCTCCAAAAGGACACTTAGAAGCATAATGGCCAACTATTCCACATTTAAAACATTTGAAAGGTAACTTACCTTTATATTTGCTTGAAACCTTCTTCATCTTTCTCATAAAGTTTGCTTCTTCTTCCTCATATTCACTATATGAACCACATGTTCCTTCATTCTTCACAACTTTGAAAGCAGCTTCTCTTTTGGATGTACCTATGATTTCATTTCTCATCTCATAGGCAGTGAGGGACTTAAACAACTCTTCCATGGTAAGTGTCTTCATATCTTTGGCTTATCCAATAGCATAAACTTTTGAATCAAACCTATGAGGGAGGGTTCTTAGGACTTTCTTCACAACCACTGAATCAACTAATTCTTCACCTAGACTTCTGATTCCATTGACTGCTTCATCTACTCAGAGCAAATAGATAGCAATGTTTTCCTCTTCTTTCATCCTTAGATTCTCAAACACTGTTTTGTAAGATTATAATTTTGCTTGCTTTACAGTGTCATTTCCTTCATAGAGATTTTTGAGCTTCTCCCATATCTCCTTGGCTATCTTGCACCTCACTACCTTAACAAGCTCTGAACTGGTCAAACCACTTAAGATGGCATTCTTGGCTCTAGCATTGTTTTCATGAGCCTTCTTCGCATTCAAATCTATAATAGGATGTTTAGGTTTAGTATATTCATCCATTGCAACTCTCCAAACATCATACCCTAGCGAGGTAAGATAGGATTCCATCCTTACACTCTAGAAGGCATAGTTGCTTCCATCAAACATTGGTGCTTTAGAAGAGGACTCTTTCTGAGCCATGTGTTCTACTCCAAGATCTACTTTCAGCTTTTAGGTTGCACCAAGGAACTCAACTCTGATACCAATTGTTAGAACACACTGATATACTGAGAGGGGGGGTGAATCAGTATATGCCAAAACTTAATTCAATTCAACTTTATCAATAAAACTTTCTACTGACTTAAACTGGTAATGAAGTAGATTAAGCAATTCAAAGCACAACACACAATCACACACCCATAACACTAGATTTACGTGGAAAACCCTAGAAGGGAAAAAGCATGGTGAGCAAGCTGCTTGGATCTACTGTCCAAATCCAGCCTCACAATTAATAAAATAGATTTACAAGTTTTATGGGCTACAACCCAAAGGAAGCTACAACTCCATGAATCATGGTTTTTTATGGCTTCAACAAAATGAAGCTACAATTCCCTATAGTGCTACAATACTTATAGAAAAAGGCTAAAACCTTTGTACAACACATTTGATAAATTCCACTGATCAATTACCTCTGCAGCATCAACACCCTTCACACTGACATATATCTTCAATACCTCTGCTCAAACCACTCTGCTACTTCCATAACACACATACTCCTTCTTCATACTCACACATACATCCTCACACTCTCACACTTTTCACACCAAACAAGATCTTTCATTTATATCATCTGCAAGCTTCAAAAACTTTCTCCTATGTCGACCAAGATGAAACGTGTAACATGAAACATGCAATGACCACAACAAGTCAGCACCCAAAATCATATAGAGATCCAATGCAGTTCAAACCAAGTGATAAACATGACCTATTTTATATTTGTGCACATCTCAAAGCTGACACACACTTCCAAACACACGACGTAATCACCTAGATATATCAAGTCGGCTTCACAAACACATATCCTTCCACATATTAGCTCCAGACCTAAAGTGGTACCAGAGAGACCAAATAACATCATGTAGATCACTTCAAAAATATTATATGACTTGTAAGAACATTTCCATGCATTCCTTTCTCTAAATCATGCATCTTCTTTCTGGTGCAAACAAACATATAATGAACCCAGCATCTCTTGCAAACTCTGAACACACAATCATGCAATAGAACATTGAAAACCAAACTTGCCTTACACCTCAACACCTGAAATTTGAAATGAGAAAAAATACAGACATTCTAAACATATCTTCCAAACACCAAAGCCAAATAATGTAATGCGGTGAAATGTGGTGGCTTTCACATTCTCCTCCTGACAACCCTAATCAGCAACATGATTTATCTTTATTCTGTTGACTCTAGAGAACCTCTACAGTACATTGTAACATCTGAATCTTGGACCATGCATACCTTTCACCTGTATCCAACTATCCTCCAATCCACAAGATCACATCTTCAAATGCAGAGAAATGTGGAGCATTTCTCTGACTCATTTTGTTTGCAACAACTTTGAACCACTGTCTTCACTTTGCTAGCTCTGGAATCTTTTGAGGTAACTTCTATGCTCTGAAATCAGGAACATACATACTTCACACCTGTCTCTATGTAACTTCCAAGTTGCAAGGCCATACCTTCAAATGCAGAGGAATACGAAGCATTCTCCCGAGCTTCTTTAGTGTAACTTTCTATGCCTGAGACATTTTGAAAACTTCTACACTTTCCTTTATATCTTATGCAATGCTTTTCATCAAGAGATAATGAATACAACATTCACAACACCATAAATAACAATCATAGCTCTTTTCATCAAAAACAAGAATCTTCATGTTAGCACATCCTTTAACCTGACAACTTTTACCTATCCATGAACTTCAGTAGATAAGGTACAACTGTGTACAGATGATACTGATTCAACAATATGCTCAAGACTTTCATCATCATCTCTTTACCTCATAATACCTCTAATCATCACTCCTTTGTCTGCTCCTCTGAACATCACAACATATGCACATTAATTTGCTTTATGCCTCACAACACTTTTGATTACTTACTCTACTATTATCACTGATCACCATTCTGTTGACATCACATGTAATCTTCCACAACACAGCTCTGTTGACATCAATGACAACACATATGTAACAATAGAAAATGATCCATTTAGCAATTAAGTCCTATGATGAACAAGATGCATACATCATAATACTCAATTCAATTACCATGAAGAAATTACTTTTATGGATTTCAATCAATGGAACCATAACATAGAGAGCCTGCAGAAGCACTGATAGTTTAATATTAATGAATACTAGGAGGAACTAAAAAATTTAACCATTTTCCTTCATAAAGAATCTATAACAAATATTAATTCTAACTACCTTCCAATAAGAAAAACATACTTTCATTTTACATGATTCATAACATAAAGCTAGTGCCTTAAACATGCAAGGTTACTCCCCAAACATATGATAGTGACCAACAAACATTGGTTCCAAATGTTTTTCTAGACTTATTCTCTCAAACACATAAGTATTAAAGTAAAATAATTATCAAATGAAGACCCTAAGTTCCTTAGTTTGACTAAATGAAACAAAGAAGGCTATTCAAGTAGCACTTAACAAATATAATAGTGATCAAATTGTGATAAAACTTTACAAATCATATCCAAATAATATAACTATAATAAACAATGAAAACACCATAGATAAAATGTTTTTACTAAACTAATTAATAGTAAGTGATAAAATAAATAAAATATATAACCAAATCATTCACATATTAATTACTTTTATAACCATGTTGCTTGTAAATGGTGAACCGATTAAAGAAAAGTTTATCTAAGACTATTAGTCATAATGCCTTTTGAGATATCAACTCGTGAAATGCAAAGATAGTAGGATAACACATATAGGAATTATCAATAGGTTTTAGAAACTTCCAAACAAAATCTAATCAATAGGAATTAAGCCAAAAACCTTGACCTAGCCAGAGAAAACTGAGACAAAGCATGAATGCATCCTTTTTTGTGTGTGCTTGTCGATCTTATGAATATAGGCTTAGCAGTATATATAATGATGCTACATAAGATAGAGAAGGTTCATGCAAAGTTGGAGAAATTGGCTTGGAAGATGAGGGTGGTAGAATATTTCAAGCGAAGGCAATCGACATGCATAAATCCAAATTTCCACAACCCTGGCCAAAGTCCTCCTTGCGTGCGCTAGAATGGGAGCTTTGGAATAGGGTACAAACATCCATCAAGCATAATGGGAGGCAGATATTTGTCAGATATTATAGTTGGAAAAGTTGTGATAGACATATATGCATAATGTGGAAGCATGGATAAGGCGCTCAAACTATTTGGCAGAATGCCTCAAAGAGATGTCATCTCATGGAATGCAATGATTGCAAGATATGCACAAAATGTGCTCACGCAGGTTTAAAAGTTGATATATATATATATATATATATCAATATATATATATATATATATATATATATATATATATATACTTACTTCAATCACATGAGTAACCCTTATTGCATTACGACTATAGTTGATTATTATGTGTGCATGGTCGACCTTCTTGACAATATTGGTTATCTTGAGTACACCCTAAACTTTTCATTTAAGACACCACTAAACCTTTGGTGTTTGAATGAATGTGTTTTCTAGGTGCCTGAATTAGATAGTCCACCTTGCTTATTAGGAAATTTTATAAGAATTCTCTATTCATTGGGAGCCTGAAACAAGGCATGGATATATATCAAAGCATAAATGAAAGTGGATTTTTGACGGATGTAGAATAAGTACCCAAATCAAAGTGAGGTAAATCCCAAGAATGGTATTTTCTTTGTAGATCAAACACCTACAAAAATATATTGCCAGAGAAAATGGATAAACGAAACTTACCTGCAACTAAAGGGTATGAAGAAGTAAATATCAAACTATCTTAGTCTCTTCTTTGAGCTTAAAATGCATGAATAGAAGACAAAATACTTTTTATAGGATTATTAGATGTCATTGTCACCATTGCTGAGATCGCAAGCTAATAGAGTGGCCATGAATAAGAAAACAAGTGCTTTGAATATCGTTAACTGGTGCAGGGGCACCCTTTCTAAATACAGTTTAGGTCTAAATATAGTATGTTTCATGCATTATGATGTAATAAGGTCCATTGGACCAATTCTTATGTTTTTAGGTCAATCTAGGGTTATGTGCAGTCTGTTATAGTTGTTATGCTAGCTGTCCTCCCAGCCGCTTGGAAGCTCCCAGCCGCTGGGAATTGTTTCTGTACTACTCATGAGGAGTAGATATATTGCCCTAGATTAGTTTGTTTCTCATGATTGAGAGTTGATAGTTCAGAGTTCATATGGTTGCATAGAAGAAAGAGAAGCATTGTGTTTGGAGATTGGACAGAGCACTGTGATACAGTGTGACTGGAATATATGTATGCATTTTTGATATCGAAATAAAGGAGATCCCATTGATGCTATCTGTCTGGTTTCAATTTATCTGTGTAATCATTTTTCCTATTTGCAGGCGAGATGGACTTATTTATCCATTCCACTAGATGATTCATAGAATCGGTGGAATGGATTTGTATATTAGGTTAGGTTTCTTTTTTCTTCGTTCTGTTTCTATATTTTGTGTTTCAGGATCGAAGTGTTGCATGCAGTGATCGTTCCTAGCATCCTCATGTGCTAGGGTTCGAAGATTGAAAATTCGTGTCGAAATTGCTAAGTGAATGGACCAGGTCAAGATCAGGGTTTTCTGATTGGGATGATGACTATAAAGTCTCGTTGACGAAGGAGTCTATCGGCGTAAGCCATAGTATCGGCTGAGCAAAGTGGAGAATAGCCGATGTGGAAAATCTTACCGACGGTGAGTTGATGGTCGACACATCGGCATAAGATAGACTATCGGTGGAGGAATGAAATGTTCTGCCGATGGTGTTAGTCACACCGATGCATGAAGTCCGAAGGTTCATCGGAGTGACCCAAGGCATCGGCGAAAGGGAATTGTGTTCGCCTGATGGTGAAGGTCTCACCGAGGAGGTATATTGGAGTGACCACTGGCGAGTGTCACCGAAGTAAGTTCATCGGCCATCGGAGTAAGATTTGTAGTGTCTTCTGATGGGTTTCATCGGCCATCAGAGTAAGATTCGTAGTGTCTTCCAATGGGTTAAGTCCCATTGATGATAGCAAATACCAAAGGCATCGGTATGAGGAAGAGGATCGGCGGAAGGATTTCAAGTTAGGCCGACAGTGGATGTCTAGCTGACATTAGAATTAGGGTTGAGTGCTTCGGTGTGACACTCAATATCGGGGAACGACTAAGGAGTCAAGCCGATAGCATATGTTTGGCCAATGGTGAAGCTAGCGCTAAGGCTTCGGTGTGACAACCGACATCGGCGAACGGGTGGAAAGCTAGGCTGATGATTCATATGTTGCCGATAGGCAACCATGGTCTAAAGAAGTCCAAGTTTCATCGGTAGGAGAGATACCATCGGGTGGAGAGGTTTAGGCTGTATCGATAGGCGAAGCCTTGCCGATAGGCACAAAAACAAAACACCCATCAGCATGAGGGGAATTTTGGCATGACAATTTCCTTGGGTGCCGATAGTTATTTTCAGACTGATAAGTGTATATCGGGGAGACATGATGTTGGGTCTTGCCGATGGAATGAGGATAGTTGAATCCTGCTAAGTTTGAATGCTTTTGCTGGATGCTCTGCATCATTAACCCTACGGGGTGAAATGCTCTCCAACCAGGTCTCCACCACACGTTAACATTCCCATAGAGCTCTCTTCCTTTGCCAAAAAAATGCCTCTTTAATCCCCAAAGATTTTCTAACAAAGACTTTCATTTTCTTACCGAGCATCTTGCTCTCTCTCCATGAAGAATACACGTACAAAAATAAAATAGAAAGAATAATTAATATTCATAACTACACCTCCCCACTCCTACCATTGTTTAAAATTAAACAAGATAATGGCCAAGGAAAAGATTCTTTCATTAAGTGAAGTAACTGCCACACGATTGTATGTAACCAAAATGAATCCATTACTCCAGAAATTAATGGCAAAGCAAGAGAATCTTTTCAAAATAATAAATTTAAAAAGAATTATACTAAATTGCATTTGCTCTCATAAATCTATTTGTAACTATTTATTAAACTTAGTCTTTTCTGCAAATAAATTATTCTAAAATGCAATGCAAAGATTTAATCTATATGAAATATATGTGGTGTGTCCAGAGATCTGCTTCAGTACAATTCACCATGAATCGGCTAGATGCCCTTTGCCTCAATGATACTCTCTCTTTGTCAAGAGAGTGAGAGGGTATCCTATCGCACATGCAAGTCAAAATTAGTCAACAATCAATTAAATAATAATATTTAAATTCATAATTGATTATTGAAAATAAGGGTTGTGACACAGAAGAAAATGTTGGGGATACATGGGAGCTTACCACGAAGGGTGAAGCCCCTATTTTGGTCTTTCAACCTCCATGAGAAACCAAGAAAATGATAAAGTGCATGCTCGTATCCTAAATGTGTCTAGAGCTAAAATTAATGACATGAAATCTATGAATGCTACTCTTAGGTTTATAAACAACAACAAACTAGTGTGTATACATATGGATACAAGAGGATATGAGAACCCAAGAATGCATAGAACACTACAAAGGATTCTATCACAATAACAAAAATAAAAAAGACAAGAACAACATCACCTTCAACAAGAAGAGATGAAACCCACAAAACCAAGAGCCAAGGAAAATCTATAGCCAAATGTAGTGTATCCAATGCCTTGTAAAGAGTGTTTAAAAGTATTACATATTCACATAGAAAAACCAAGAAATTACGACCGAGTAACAAAATGTTGTAGATTGCTTGAGAGAGTTGAAGATATTGATCAATTCATAATATATCCAAAAAAAATTAGAGATAGTAAGAGATATCAAGTGATAGATTTAAAAAATGAAAATGAGAGAGAAATAAGAAGTCCAAGGGTCTCCAGGAGTCATTCAGATTCTGGTAAGAGGTGTTACTGATGTAGGAGCATCTGGAAGTCATTCAATGAATTGGGACAATTAATGTTGAGTTGCAGGGTGCTAGAAAGTGACAATAGGGACTACTGCATTTTACCACATCTTTGTATTAGAGCTTGCGAAGTAGGACTTAGCATCTACATAGTGTCATCTACATCATATCAAGATTTCAAGTGATTTGGACTTGTTTCCTGAGAGTTAGCGCTATCAGAAGATCATCAGCTTTTACAGAACAAAGCATTCAAGTGGACAGTTGAGAGGAGAAGGTTTGTGGAGCACTTCTATGACTTGCAGAACCTAATGGAACATCATACACGTCACATAAAGACTAGATAGCTTTTCCTTGAGGTTTGCACCAAGTTTCATTCATTTGCGAAGCATTACCAAGACTTGTAGGTTGACCTACTTGTTTCCTACATGTTTCATATGGCTTAGAGTTATGTACCACCTTGTAAGTTGACAAGGGTAATTTGGGAGACTTGAGAATGATATATATATATATATATATATATATATATATATATATATATATATATATATATATATATATATATATATATATATATATATATATATATATATATATATATATATATAAGCATGACTTAAGATTGTTTCAAGGCAGAGAAGAACATGATGCGAAAGGATGAATAGCCCAGAAGAAGTAGAAGAGTTTTGAGCCTAGAAGACAACAGAGGAAAAGCAGTTCAAGACAGAGAAGAGAGAGAAGAAGATACAAAAGAATGAATAGAGAAGGAGAAGAAGAAAGAAGGCATGTAAGAATGATGTTGTGTCCTATGAATCTTTTGTAAGCCTGGGTTGCGGCCTAGCACAGGGAAAGCCCTAGAGGCATATGTAATGAGGTTTGGAATTATAATATAATGAGAAGTGATCTTTTGAGGCTGGGTTTTTCCCTTTAAGGGTTTTCCTAGGATAAATCTTGTGTCATGTGATTATGAATCTCTCTTATCATTCTACTGTTAGCTGTGTGTTTCTATTGCATCTTTGTTATGATCATGATGGTTATTTAAGGTTGCAAGGCTAGACAATCCTTCATTGGACCCTCCTACCTTGACGGCATCAAGTGGTATCAGAGTTGGTTGTGAATCTATTGGGCTAGTTGTGAATCTATTGGACTGGTTGCGAATCTGTTGGGAAGATAGAAAGTGTTGGAAGAAAGTGTGAAACCCTAAAATGTAACAAGAATCACCGCAGAAGAAAGATCAAGGCAAGAAAGATCCAGGTAAGCTTTTCACATTAAGTTGTTTGTATAATTTGTTTCAATGGGGAAGATTGGAAAGAGAGTGAAAAAAGAAAATGAAAACCTAATATGCAAGAAGGATATTCTGGAAGAAGAATTGTGTGAAATCAAAAGATATAACTCAAAATTTATGGAGAGGATAAGAGAACTAGGAGAAGACAAATATGATACTCTTGAAGAAGAATTGGAAAATGTAAAAAGGAGGAATGACAAATTAGAAGAAGAGTTGAAGTTGTTTGAGTATGTGAAAAGGACTTTTGAAGAATTGGAAAAAGGATGCAAGTTGTTTGGTCAGATTGAAAAGAGGAACATAGATCTGGAGGGAAGTTTGGAGAAGTTGAAAAAGGAAAACAATTTACAAAGGAGTGAAATATCTGGATTGAAAGAACAAGTTAATCAGTTAGAGCAATAACTTGTAGCATGTAGGGAAGAGAATGAAAGTCTAAGATCTAAGCCTAAACTTTCTGATGTTTCTTGTGATATTAATTATTTGTGTGATATTGTAGAAGCTTCTTTAGAAGGTGAGGTTGAAGATAACAATGTAAATGTATCTGCAATTGTTGGTGATGGTGTTGACAAAGAGAGTTCTCTAAATAATGTTGGTTACAAGATCATGGAAAGAATGGGATATGAAGGAAAAGGATTGGGAAAGTATCAACAAGGAATTACAAAGCCTATTGAGCCGATAATGAGATCAAGAAATGAAGGCCTTGGATATATCAGAGGTGAAGAGAATAAGGGTGTTGTCACAAATTGAAACAAGTTAGCTCAAGGAAGCAAATGTATGCATTGTTCTTAAATTGTAATAGACATGGACATGAAAGTGAAATGTGTCGGGATCTAGACCCTTGTAAAATATGTGGATTAAGGAATCACTCTGAAAAGATGTGTTGGAATAAAATGCAGAGGAGAAAGCCTATTACAGATTGTATGCAGAAGGATTAGGGATGGATTGATGGATCAAAATGGAAATGTGTTGCTTGTATGTTCAAAAGGTTGTATAGGATAAAGTATTCATGGGTTGGAGGAAAAGAAGGACATGGAACAAGATACGGAGGGGGAAGACCACATGTGGAGCAAAACAAGGATAGTAATTCATACCAGAGAGGGAGAGATGACATAAGTTTCTACCACAGCAACAGAGGAAGTCATAATTCTTACCGCAATGAAGGATACCAAAGGGACAAAAGAGGATTTGATAGGAGAGGAACCTGTTTTCAAGTATGGAGGTGAAAAGCATCAAACATTGAATGTCACCAAGGGACTAATGATGGGGAAGCAGTAAATAATGTAGAGATAACTTATGCGAAAGAAGAAGAACCTATTGAATCATCAAGTTCAACAAAGAAACCAGAAGAGGGTGATACATTGATCTTAAGGAGAGTTTTGTTGTAGACTAAACAACTAAGGAACCAGTGCAAGAGAAAGTTTGTGTACCAGAGTAAAGGAAATATGGATAAAGAAACATTATCATAGGGAATTATAGGGAAAGTGCATGTGAAGAAGAAACCATAATATTTTTGATGTGTGTGGAAGGAATTGCAACTAGAACCGAAGGTTAGAAAGTACTGCAGAGGGAATTCAAGAATGTATTGAAGAATGTATTGACTGAATCAAGGAAGCAAATGATTGTTTCAGAGTGTTAGGGGATGTTGAGGCTATTTGACTCTTAATTGATTAAAGTTGGTATTGATCTTGAGGCAGCCTACAAGTGTTTGACAACAGAGTGCTGAATTGTGAGGCAATTGCAACATTGTAGCCAGACCGCCGAACTTAGACCACCGCAAAATGAAGAATTTGAGGCAGCTTGCGAAGGAGACTTGCTTAGACTGTCAACCATTGAGGCAGTGCAACGAATTGCAAGCAAAACATGAAATTTAGATTTATGGAAGTGAGAAGGAACTTGAGGTAGTTTGCAAAGGACCTATACAGATTGTCGACCATGAGGCAATGCATTGATTTGTGAATAGATTGCCGAACTTGAGGCAGTTGCAAGTACCTGTGAACAGACTACCGAACATATCCTAAGAGACAACATTGATTCTGACAAAATACAGGACAAAGTGAAGAGGCTCACTTTTCAATTAATCCCAAGAGTTTGATGCAGGAGCATCAAGAAGTCATTCAGTGAATTGGGATAGTTAATGTTGAGTTGTAGGGTGTTAGAAAGTGACAATGGGGTCTACCACATTTTACCGCATCTTCATATGAAAGCTCATGGAGTAGGACTTAGCATCTACATAGTGTCATCTACATCATATCAAGATTTCAAGTGATTTGGACTTGTTTCTTGAGAGTTATCGCTATCATAAGATCATTAGCTTTTACAGAATAGAGCATTCAGGTAGGTAGACAGTTGAGAGAAGAAGGTTTACGAAGCACTTTCATGACATGTGGAGCCTAATGGAACATCATACATGGCACATAAAGACCAGATAGACTTTCCTTGAGGTCCACACCAAGTTTCATTCATTTGTGGAGCATTACCAAGAATTGTAGGCTAACCTACTTGTTTCCTACATGTTTCATATGGCTTAGAGTTATGTACCACCTTGTAAGTTGACATGGGTAATTTGGGAGACTCGAGAATGATATATATAAGCATGACTTGAGATTGTTTCAAGGCAGAGAAGAACATGATGCAAAAGGATGAATAGCCCAAAAGAAGTAGAAGTGTTTTGAGCCTAGAAGATAGTAAAGAAGAAGCACTTCAAGATAGAGCAGAGAGAGAAGAAGATACATAACAACAAATAGAGAAGGAGAAGAAGAAGGCATGGAAGAATGATGTTGTGTTCTATGGATCTTTTGTAAGCTTAGGTTGTGGCCTAGCACAGGAAAAGCCCTAGAGGCATATGTAATGAGGTTTGGAATTATAATATAATGAGAAGTGATCTTTTGAGGTTGGGTTTTTCCCTTTGAGGGTTTTCCTAGGATAAATCTTGTGTCATGTGATTATGATTCTCTCTTATCATTCTGCTGTTAGCTATGTGTTTCTGTTGCATCTTTGTTATGATCATGATGTTGGTTGTTTAAGGCTGTGTTGGTTATGTCAATGTCACTGCAAAAATACACTCTGATTGGCCCAATAGGCAGCAACAAAAAGACACCAACAAATGGGGTAATCATTGCGGATGCAATGATTATCCTTTGCGTTTGAGAGGGGCAGCTCCCTAGTATGATAGGGTTTTTTGTATTTTAGGTACTTTTAACCAGAAAGTACAAAGGTAGCAAAAAGAGAGAAAAAGAGATAAGAATAACATAGGAAGAAATCTGCTTGTGAGCGTAGGCAACACAACACAAACTCCCACAATAGAAAGAAGTGAAATACTAACAACATCAAGGCACAAAGTCCTTCCCAAACACCTGCATATCAAGAGCTGAGTAAAAGAGCATATAATCATGAAAAGAGAACTAATTAAACATAGGAGTAACTAGCCTATGAGAAGAAATTGCAGACATAAGAATAACAACTCTTCAATATTTCCCAATGAAAGAAGTACAAAGCCTCCTTATTCCTCCCTTACAAAACTCCCAACTCTACAGGAATATGAAAAAAAAGAACACCTCCTGATCGAGTCTCACTCGTGCACCAACATAAATATACATCTAGTTACTACACTCCTACAGCTCTCATAGGAGCTCTTGGTGGAATAGCAAAAAGATCCCCACAATAAACAATCCTTCAGTTTTTATAGACTCTCCTTCCATGGAAGCTCAAAAGCCCATTTCTCCCGTAAAGAAATGTTACAAAATGATAAAGAAAGATGAAGGGGCACCGATGACTCTTTGGGTTCCCTTCCATCAGATAACCCAAAGCCATTCGTTCCTCCACAAGCGATTATAAAATAATGGAAAATGAAGAGTCCTGGACAACTCTTGGAATCCTTGACACTTTGGCCTTTCCCTCAAAATGATTTCACATCTCCAATCTGCCCTTCTTGAAATCCTCTGGCATCTTCACATTACAGATGTTTGAATAATCCTTCGTAGACTCCCGTATAAGACTCCAAAATCTTTGACATGAAGAGAAGGCCCCATTATGCTCATTTTTGTTTCTAGTGATCCAAGGATCCCTTGCAATTGAAAACCAGGCACAATAGCATCTCTCAGTTTTCTTGCTCTGTCTTAATCTCAGAAGTTGCAGCTCGACACAGGTCATAGTTATGCAATTGCTTCAGAAAAGAGAAAATTCAGTATTGAAGGTTTTTAGCTTTGAACATGCTTGGTGCAATCTGATAGGAAGGCCGGGCTAGCTGCAATATTTATATGATCTCTTATCTCAAACAACGATGTGATCTATCTAATAAGGTTGAGTTCCTGGTGAGAAAGTCTTGTGTCTACAACTGGTCTACCGCACATGATTTCTAATAAAATCATCCCAAAAATATACACATTACTCCTCTCTGTTAGCTTATGCATATGAAGATACTTTGAATCCAGGTACCCAGCTGCTCATTTCATAGTAGTGATCATCAGAGGAGCCTCTCCATCAACCTATTTATGAATCTTCATATAGTGTTCCCTTGATTAATATCAGATAAGGGAAAGAGAGCTTATACTGTCCTTTTCTCATCTCGGCCATCTTACTTTAATATCTGAAGGGCATATTCAATTCACAAGATCCAACAGGTAGAGAAACCCTGTGAACCAACCTTTTAACTTGGGATGTGTAAGGCAAAACATTATTATACTTACACCTAAACATATCAAGCATTAGCTGTCATGAGGTTAAAAATGACATAGCCATGCTCTCTCATGCAACAACAAGATGGATTTGCAGGCGTACAACATCTCTAGACCACCTTTTTCCCTGGTTTCCTGCAAGGCATTCTCGTGACAACCAAATCAACTTTGTTTCATCTTCAATCTCTGGCTTGTAATGCTTTCCTTGGATTGTAGTGAATGGGTTTTGGGTTTGCAGTTGCATGGGCTACTACTGCGAGAACACCAATATGCATATTATGTATGTCGCCGGATTGCAAGTCTGATCTATCACAACAAATGTTGCTCCATCTGGTTTCTCTGATCTGCTTCCAGTTCAAGCATCGAAGCTTCCCCAACTTTTAGCTCCACTTTTCTTTCACATGGTCATTTGAATGGAACAATGCAAGTTTTTCTATTAGAATCATTTTGCATACATGCTGCCGAACATTTCCAACTACAATATCTGATAAAATTTGCATTTTATCTATTGCTGACGGCGTTGGCATTGCACCTATCAATTGCACTTATTTGAAGGTTTCTAAAACCGCTCCCATTCTCTTCAACAAATCTACTTTCTGTGGATCCTCTGAAATCCAGCTGGGATCCGCTGGCAAAGGCGAAGGTTGCCTTACCTACGCATCTAGATTTGGTGCCCATAAAACATTTCCAATCATAATATTGGACCAAAATCCCTCAATCAAACACTTTCGGTGCCTCTTGCTATTCTAATGAGTGCGCTGGTGAAGGAGAATAATGTTACATCTGCCAGTTGTAACCTCTTTGAAGCTTATCAACAGATCCATTTTGCATATCCCACTAGCAATCATTACAATGTATAAAGTGGCGCTTCAATGCTTTTTCTATTTTAAACAAAAGGCAGCGTCTTATGTGTATGCTTATCTGCTAGCGAGCCATTCTAATTTTCTTTGGAGGCTTCTAGATTTCGTGGCAGAAGACGCTTCCATATTTTCATGCATTGAGATCTCTAGTGGTAAAAGTTGAGAAAACTACAAATTGGACGAGTTGCTATTCTGGTTTGGATGTGGATGCGCTGGCAGAAGATAACGTTACATCTAACAGAGATCTTGAGACTGGGATACGAGTCATACCTGCCAATTGTGTTGAAGTGAAAGTCTCTAAATTTTTCAACGACTCCAATTGAGCAAATCTGACACCCACACATTCGCGATAATGCTTCGTCTAAACTTAGACATGCCACGACCTATCTTGTTATCGATTGCTCCCATTTTCCATCTCAATTATCAATGATGATAATACATATATGCCGCGTGCAGTCCATGTAACCTTATTTTTCTCCGAGGCATTCGGTTCATCATTCTGGCAGCAGAGGTATGAGAAAGTAAATCAATAGTTTGGTGTAGAAGGCGAGCAAGATCTCCATCATAATTTCTCTCTAAGATCAGCATCCAAACAATAGCTGTTACCATCATCTTCTATCATGAGGCCTGAGCCAAATAATACGACATCTACTAGTATTGAAAAAGAAAAAAAAAAGAATTCTTATCCATGAGCTTGTCCATTTCATTTCATCTTGCTTCGACAGTGCCCAACTGAGCAAATAAAACGTAAACATCTGATAATGTTTGCTTGTGCACTGTATATGTCTTCAAAAGCACCGTAAATTGAAAATGAGAAATTTTGTGTCCCCTGCTGTGCATATTATTCATGGAGATGTGGGAGAATGTCGGTGGAAGTAGCTTTTCAATAGCCAATTGCATTCCCTGAGATGATTTCAACAAACCCATCTTGTGCATATCACATGACATTCCATGAGACCACAATTCACATACATTTTCAATGCTTCCACATCTTATCCTCCAATGTGTTGCAATTATAACCTCTGATAAAGATCCATTTCATTATGCTTTGATGGATATCCATACTACAACAACCGCATCTGCTTTAAGGTTTCTAATGCTTTTTCAATAAATCCATCAAGTGCATATCCCAAAACTAGACTGTATACCATCTGATAATAAGATCTTGTCTTCCAACATCTGCAAAGCTTTCTCCTTGGACACTTTTAAACAAGTTAATATCAAAGTTATAGAAGCATTTCAATTCAACTGTACTTTGAAACCGATGCATAACTAAAACCTTTTGACCACATATCCACAGCTTCATTAACAAACCAACAATATAGTCTGGGCATGTTTAGGTGCTAACACTTCCGAGAAGAGTTTTTATTTGCTACTGCTCACTTGATTTATAGGCAGTACATCTCTCGAATGAAAACATATTAAGGTCACCATTTGACATACAATCATAGCCAAGAAGCAATTACCTTGAGACAACATAAGATATTTCATGACAGACTAATACTGAGATGATAGTATGACTACACATATGACTTGAAATGAGAAAAAATTAAAATTTTCAGGTTCAAAAAATTGGACAACAGGCTGCAAGGCTGGACAGTCCTTCATTGGACCCTCCTACCTTGATTGCATCAGTTACAAAAGACCAAAAGATGAAGCAAGGTGGCAAAACATTTTAGAAATGACCACCATATGACAGGAAGTCAGTGGACACTAGCATGTCATGTGGATGTCAGCAAGTCATGCTAGCATCTAGGTAGCTACAAATCCTAGAAGGTCTAGTCACCATGGGGTAGCAAGAAAGACATGGCATTAAACTAAAATTGCACAAAAAGGTTGTTGGAAAGTAGAACATAAGCCTAACCTTGGCACCATGGGAAGAAAAAGGATAAGACAAGGGATAAATGAGCCTAAAAATGTACTAGGGAAGATAAAAACCAAAGTGGGTCTAAAACACAACGTGAAATTGCAAGGGTATGCAATTTTCTACATTACACATATGTCTTTATAAAAAATGATTTGCTCGAATATAAGTTATCCAAAGCCCACCTTTTAGGAAGCATTAATCAATTGTTCATATTGCTTACTGAATTTGACCTTTATTTCATTTAACATAAAGATATCAAAGGTCAAGAAATAGTGGATCAATTGGTTAATGCACCCTCTTGTTCATCTTTTGTAGTCCCTACTCATTTCCTTGATGAACATGTCCTTACCATTAACAAGAATGAAACTCAAGAGATGTAGTTTGGTAGTTCCCACTGAAAGATTAGCTAGGATGCCACGATTATTCTCATACCCCATCTAGAAAACTTATCCAACTTTTACTTTGTCTAAATTTTCCATTCGCTAACCAAGTACTTGTTATAAGAGCCCTTAATATACATGGTGATTCTCAATTGGTCATTTGTCAAGTCACTAGTCTTATTAAGCTAAAGGAGATATATGTTTTCTTATCTTGACCTAGCCCTTTCCATCCTTAACACTTTCTCCTTTTACTCTATTGACCATAATTCCTCATTAAGATAATTTACACGCTAACACCATGGCTAGTGCCACTTCTCTCTTCTCATTCAAAAATTAAAATAGAGGCTTCACTCTTCTTATCCATAATCTCACCAAATCTACCATCACATGAGATAGCTCACATTTTATCACCTATCATTCTATCACTAGATATGACTAGTATACTAACATTTATAAGCATAATATGAATACAAAAAACTAAACAAGACCAAGGGAAGATTCATAGGTTGTGACAAAATTCATACATGTGCTCACATAGACATAGAGACATGAGATAGGGACATAAGACTAAATGTGAACATTATGATCTTATGCAATAATTAAAAACTGATTAGCCATAATATAAAGAATCAATACAGTTCTACACTAACACAATAAAAGTTTTTGAAATACATTGTAAATTATGAAGTAATGAACATCATGAATTATAATCTAAAAGGCAACAAAGACACACAAAAAGATAAAAATGAAAGTATTTAAAAAATACTAGAACTCAAAAGAGGGGATCCTTTGTTTTCTTAGGAAAATTAGGGCATGTTGTGTAAGAAACATAAATGCCAACTCTATTATAAAATATTCCTGAGGATTTCAAAATGAAGAATTATTTAAGAATCTGATGCAGGAGCATCCCTGGTTTAAGAGTAATCTTGCATCAACCAAAAAAAAACATTTGCATCTCAGTTTGTTTGCATTTCAGTTTGTTTCTTTTTAGTTTCTAGTTCAGTTCAGGCAATTCAGTCAGTAGCAGTTTCTGTATTTTGGTCCGCATTCTACCATAGTTGCATTTTAGACCCTGCGGAGTAGACTTAGCATCTAGATTCATTCATGCACATCATATCCAAAATTCAATGCATTTGGATCAGGTACTGGTAAGATATCGCTATCAGAAGATCAACTATTTTCTCAGAACAGAGCATCCTGATAGTCTCACATAATCAGCTAAAGGAGAAGACTTGCAGAGCATTTCATTACTTGCAAAGCAAAAAGGCACATCATTCAATCTTTATTGGTTCATGGGTGACCTTCCCCAAGATCCTCTCATCATTCCATTCATTTGCGAAGGAGTTCTATTCATTTAGGTCTGACCTATATGTGTACACACATTACAACTCTTCATTGGAGTTTGTGATCTTCCTTAGCCGACGCAGAGGAATCTTTTGTACTGGAGATGATATATATTGATGTAATAGATGCCTAGGAAAGTAGTTATGATCATTAGCATACATTCATAGTTTGGATTCTTTGCGAGAGAGATTTAAGGCCATATCTTGTGCATATTCTGATATTCTGTAATCAAGCTTGTGAGCCCTAATCGTAAGCCCGCATGTTGCCAGCTGATTTGTATTTGAATTCTATGATATAATGAATAACTGAATCTACATTTGTTTCATATATTTGAGTTTTTTCCATTGTGTTTACTCTTGCTGCACCGTCTAGATTGCTCTCTTGAGGACCCTCCTAACCGTGACTGCACCAAGTGGTATCAGAGCAAAAGTTTGAATCTTTGGGAGTGAATTGAGTGAAGTTGGCAAAGGAATTCCATAAGATCTTGTTGTGGATAGATCATTGAATCTGAGGTAGGTTACTTGTGTCGCAACTGATCACCGATTGTGAGGTGGTTGTCACCTGGTAGCCCGATCACCAAATTTGAGGTAGTTGCACTTGATCCTAGGAAGATGCCGCTAAGGAGAATCCTTTCTATTGGAACAATGGATGGAAGAATGGATGAGATGATGGAGATGATGAAAATAATGCAAATTAGACTGGATGCTGTTGAAGAATATAGAATAAAAGGACCAAGCCCTAGAATGGATATTGAGAGTGATGATGAAGAATTTCAATCTTCGAATCAAACTGAAGAAACCCTAGGAGGTGAAGAAGAAGAAGAATCTGCTCAAGGCATGATGTTGCAAGCTATTTCAAAGATTGAGAAAAGAACTAGAGTTGATGTACCTAATTACATTGTCAATTTGAATCCCGAAGAGTTGATTGACTGGATAAATGACATGGAAGAATACTTTGAGTATGAAGAAGTTTAAGATTCAGAGAAGGTGAAACTTGCAAAAACAAATCTGAAAGGACATGCTACTATATGGTGGAAAGAAGTTCAGTTGGATAGAAATAGAAGAGGAAAAGAAAAGATTACAAAATGGGACAAGATGGTGACAAAATTGAAGAATTAGTTTATACCTGCTGACTATGAGTTAGAATTGTTGAAGAGATTGCAAAACTTGAAACAAAAGGAGAAATCTGTGAAGGAGTATACTGAAGAATTTCATAAGATGATCATAAGGATAGGACACAGTGAAGCAAGCAAAGAGAAAGTGGCTAGATATATCGATGGACTGAGATTGAACATTCAAGAAGAACTAATTTGGTAAGGATGACAACACTGGAAGAAGCATATTAGTTTGCCCTGAAAGTTGAAGAGAAGCTTAATAAGAGGCATGATAAAGAACAGAGAGGTAGAGGAGGTAAATTTCAGAAAGGTATAACATTTTTCGGAGGAGAAAGATCATATGTGGAGAAAAGCAAACAAGAGAACACATTCAAGGAGGACAGAGACAACAATGCATACTAGAGAGATGACATAAATTTCTACCATAGAGGAAGCCCTAGTCCATACCAGAGTGAAGGATATAGAAGAGAAGGAAGAGGACCTGATAGGATAACATTCAGAGGAACCTGTTTCAAGTGTGGAGGTGAAAGACATAGAGCATTTGAATGTAATCAGGGGAGTACAAGCAAGAGAATTGAGAACAGTGGAAGAGTAGCCTATGTGGAAGAAGAACTTGTTGGATCACCTAGTTCAGTTGGCAAACCTGAGAAAGGAGAATCACTTGTGATGAGGAGAGAACTATTTCAAGCATAGACAAATAAGGAACAACCGCAGAAGAAAAGCTTATTCAGAACCAGATGCAAATCAAAAGGTAAATGTTGCAAAGTTGTAATTGATAGTGGTAGTTCAGATAAGCTAGTTTTAGAAGAGATGGTGACTAAGCTAAAGTTGGAAAGATTGAAACACCCTAAGCCCTATCAGATAGCATGGATTCAGGATGATCATAAGGTACTGGTGAGTGAACAATGTTTGGTGAATTTCATATTGGATCTTATCATTATGAAGTCTTGTGTGATATTATGCCTATGGATGTATGTCATGTTTTGTTGGGTAGACCTTGGCAGTATGATAGGAAAGCTATACATGATGGAAGAAAGAATACATACACTATAACATCAAATGGAAAGAGAATTACTTTGATTCCTTTAGAAGATAATCCTAAGAGTGAAGTATGTGGGAATGCTCGAATCTATTTGGTAGATGGAAGGAAATTTTTGGATGGTTTGAGACATGAGAATATGTGTTATGCTTTGATCCCTAAGAAGCCTGGAAACTTGAAGACAAAGAATGAAGAATCACAACCAGAGGAGATAATTGAGTTACTGAAGAGTATGGAGACATCATATCAAATAATTACCTAAAGGATTGCCACCAATTAGGAGTATCAGTCATCACATGGATCTTATACCTGGAGCTAGTTTGCCTAATAAAACAATGCACAAAATGACACTGACAGAGAATGAAGAATTGAATAGACAGATATAAGAGTTGTTGAGGAAAGGTTTGATCAGAGAAAGTGTGAGTCCTTGTGTAGTACCTATAGTGTTAGCACCAAAGAAAGATGGAGAATGGAGAATGTGTATAGACTCTAGAGCAATAAACAAAATCACAGTTAAGTATAGATTTCCTTTACCTATGATGGATGATATCATGGATTGTTTGAGTGACACAAAATATTTCACAAAGATAGATTTGAAGAGTGGATACCTTTAGATCAAAATAAGAGAGGGAGATGAATGGAAGACTGCTTTTAAGACAAATGAGGGATTGTATGAGTGGTTAGTGATGCCTTTTGGATTGACAAATGCACCTAGTACTTTCATGAGGTTGATGAATGAAGTTTTTAAGAAATTCTTGGCTAAGTTTGTTATTGTATATTTGGATGACATTCTAATTTTGGTGAGACAAAAGAAGAACATTTGTAGCACCTTAGACAAGTATTGCAGAGACTGAGAGAAGAGAAGTTGGTGATAAACATCAAGAAGTGTAGCTTCATGAAGGAAGAGTTAGTATACTTGGGATTTTTGATTTCTGTAGAAGGATTAAAGATGGACCCTGAGAAGGTGAGAGAAATAGTTGAATGGCCTACAATGGAGAGCATTGGAGAAGTTAGATCATTTCATGGATTGGCTAGTTTCTACCCAAAGTTCATCAGAAATTTTAGTTCAGTTTGTAACCCTATAACAGAGACAATGAGAGGTGATAGAAAATACTTTAAGTGGACATCAGGAGCATACACATTTTTTGAATTGTTGAAGCAGAAAGTGACAGAGCAACCTGTTTTGGCATTACCAGATTTCAATAAGGTATTTCAGGTAGATTGTGATACAAGCGAGAATGCAATTGGAGTAGTGTTAAGTCAAGAAGGTAGACCTATAGCATATTTTAGTGAGAAGTTGAATGATGCAAGGAGAAGATATTCAGTTTATGATCAAGAGTTCTATGCCATAATTCAAGCCTTGAAGAAGCGGAGACATTACTTGTTGCGTAAGGAATTTGTGTTGTATACAAATCATCAAGCTTTGCAATTTTTAAACAGACAAGGAAAACTGAATCAGAGACATATGAGATGGGTAGATTTCATGCAGAGTTACACATTTGTATTGAAGCATAGGAGTGGAAAATCAAACAAAGTTGTAGATGCATTAAGTAGGAGAAGAAACTTGTTGACAGAGATGAGAGTTGGAGTCTTGGGATTTGATAAATTGAAGAACATGTATGAAGAAGATCTTGATTTTGTAGAACCCTGGAAAACATGTAAGGAACCTGTTGTGACAGATAGGAGTAAGTGGTTGGATTATTTCATTCAGGAAGATATGTTGTTCAGAGGAAATCAATTGTGCATACCTAGAAGTTCCATGAGGGATAATTTGATCAAAGGGAAACACAGTGGTGGATTGGCAGGACACTTTGGCATTGATAAAACAGTGGCTTTGGTGAGTGAAAATTACTTTTGGCCTTAGATACATAAGGATGTTAGGAAATTTGTGCAAAGTTGTAGAATTTGTCAAGTTGCAAAAGGGAGTAGTCAGAATACTAGATTGTATAAACCTTTGATAGTACCAGAGAGACCTTGGGAAGACATAAGTATGGATTTTGTAATGGGATTGCCGAAGACATAGAGAGGACATGATTCTATATTTGTATGGCACATTTCATACCTTGTAGGAAGAAAACTAATGCAATGCATGTAGCTGACCTATTTTTCAAGGAGATTGTGAGATTGCATGGAGTACCTAAGAGCAGAATTTCAGACAGAGATACAAGATTTCTTGGATACTTTTGGAAGAAGATGAAGACAAATTTGAAGTTCAATTCAACATTTCATCCATAGACTAATGGATAGACAGAGGTAGTGAATAGGAGTTTGGGAAACTTGTTGAGATATTTGGTTGGGGAGAAGGCAGGAAGTTGGGATTTGATTCTTTCACAAGTAGATTTTGCATACAATAATTTAGTGAGTAGGAGTACCATAAGAACACCTTTTAAGATTGTTACTAGAGTAAACCCTAGAGGAGTAACAGAGTTGAGAGATATTAGTATAGAGGAAAAGAGGAGTGCAGAAGCAGAAGAATTTGTAGAACATATGGAGATAGTGCATAATCAGGTGAAGAAGCATTTGGAGGATATGAACAGTAAGTATAAAGAGCAAGAAAATGAGAAGAGGAGACATAAGGAATTTGAAGTTGGAGATGAAGTGATAGTGTACTTGAGAAAAGAAAGATTTCTAGTTGGGACATATAACAAGTTAAAGATGAAGAAGTTTGGACCTTGTAGGATACTCAGAAAGTTTGATTCAGGAATGCATGTATGAAGTGGAGTTACCAAAGACATGGGGCATATCACCAATTTTCAACATTGTAGACCTATATCAGTATCATGAAGCAGAGTTCAGTGACAACATTGAAGAAGAATTGAAGAAACAGTTACCACAACAAACATCGGAACAAATTGAAGACATTTTGGATAGTAGAGTTGGACGCATCACCAGAGGAAGATAATACAAAGAATACCTTGTGAAGTGGAAAGGCAGACCAAAAGAAGATTCATCATGGATTTCTCATGCTGAGGTGGACTGTCTTGGTTTTCCTTTAGCCCTAGCAAAGTGACACTTTTTCAATAACCCTGGATGTTTGATGCAGGAGCATCCCTGGTTCAAGAGCAATCTTGCATCAACCAAAAAAAAATTTACATCTTAGTTTGTTTACATTTCAGTTTGTTTCTTTTCAGTTTCCAGTTTAGTTCAGATAGTAGCAGTTTCTATATTTTAGTCTGCATTCTTCCACAGTTGCATTTTAGACCCTACAGAGCTTCCAGATTTAACATCTAGATTCATTCATGCACATCATTTCCAAAATTTAGAGCATTTGGATCAGGTACTGGTAAGATATCGCTATCAGAAGATCAACTGTTTTCTCATAATAGAGCATCCTGACAGTCTCACATAATCAGCTAAAGGAGAAGACTTACAGAGCATTTCACGACTTGTGAAGCAAAAAGGCACATCATTCAATGTTTATTGGTTCATGGCCGACCTTCCCTGAGATCCACTCATCATTCCATTCATTTGCGGAGGAGTTATATTCATTTAGGTCTGACCTATTCATGTACACACATTACAGCTCTTCATTGGAGTTTGTGATCTTCCTTGGCCAACATGGAGGAATCTTTTGTACTGGGGATGAAATATATTGATGTAATAGATGCCTAGGAAAGTAGTTATGATCATTAGCATAAGTTCATAGTTTGGATTCCTTAAGGCCATATTTTGTGCATATTCTGATATTCTGTAATTAGGCCTGTGAGCCCTAATTGTAAGCCCACATGTTGTCGACCGATTTGTATTTGAATTCTATGATATACTAAATAACTGAATCTACATTTGTTTCATATATTTGAGTTGTTTCCATTGTGTTTACTCTTGCTGCATGGTCTGGACTGTTCTCTTGAGGACCCACCTAACCATGACTGCATCAGAATCCAAAATACAATCAACAACATCATCAGATACAAAGGGGATAATTCACAACCAAGAAAGCATATATTTACTAGAAGACAATACTCAATACTATTCAAACCATAGTGTGTGCTTGTGAATTTTTTCCCTTTCCTAGATTTACTAGAATATATCATCACAATTTAAGCATTAGGATATGATTATGCATTTTACCCCTAAAAGAACAAAGGTCTACTAGATATAAGCATTTATATGGGTAGACATGTCACTGATTTCCTATACATTGCTCCATTGCTAGTTAGGTGTCTATAGCCCTAGTAAAAATACCCAAATCATCCAAAGAATTGAGTTTTTCACATAATTGTTCTTTTTTTTTGTTTTCTCATTTTACGTTCTCTTTTTTCTCAATCTTTTTTTCATCTTTTTTCTTACTCAATTTACAGGCATGGGAGGCATGTTTCTAGGTTAGGGACTACTATGGACAATAGAGGGTAAAATTTTTAAATGTTTCACCTAACACCTTCACTATAATAATCTCATTCAAACAAACCTAAAAAAGTTTTAAAATGTAAATTGTGTGAGCTTTAGAAGTAATATTCCATATGTTTGGAAGCTCATCTTAGCATATCCTAATCATGAATAACTTTCACCATGCAAATGATTATGTTGATCACCACTATCTTTCATCCACATAGAACATTAATTTCAAATTATTAAAGAGACATTTTATCAACTATAAAACCAAAAGATAGCTTGTAGTTAGCCACAACTTGGATAAAAATACTCCCAATAAGATCAAAATATACCCATTGGTGAATATGAAGGCTACCAAATAATTAGTAGCAAACAAACACACTAAAAAATAACAAATTGAACAACTCAAATAAAACACACAAAATACAAAAATAAACCAAAACTATTTACAAGGAATGATCAAAATACTGTCATAACCCTTAATTTTCATTTAATATAGTAACACATACTTTCTCATCATGTTGACATGTATTAGGAAATGTGTTGGAACTCTTTTCTATAGTTGTGACTAACAAGACAACTATATCAATCTCAAAATTATAAATCTATAATGTATATCTATGATTTAATTTTTATCACTTGATAATGATAATGCTAGTTGATTCAACTCCATATGATGGATTTGGTTTTTGATGTTGCAGTAGCTATTGCTAATTTATTTATTTAGCATTTATTTGATATAGGGATTCCACAATTGGTTAGAAGTGTTGTGATACAATTAAAAGTATATATGTATTTCCCCACTAAGATGCAAGACAATGAGCCTTACAATGACATAAGTGTTTGTTGCCCTTCTTGTGTCAATGTGCTTGTCATTTTTCATTAATTTGTCATTCTTTCATATGGTCTTGAGCAATCTAGTGGGACTTTATGTATTTTTTATGTCTTAATCTTGTTTGTTTCTTGTGGTGGAATGTGTGTGTTACAATGATTTACTTTCCCCTATCATGGTGGTCCTAGCACTATTACTTAAGTTTTGATTTAAAATTTTGAGGTTAACCATGCTATAGTGGCTATTTGAAGTTTTAAATTTGATATTTTACCTTTGAGTTGGGTCCTAAGCCATGTTGGTGAGACACTAGAGAAGAAGGTATGTCCTTACTTGCAAGCATTGAAGGCTAGCATTAATGTTGGAAGATTCTCAAGGCGAAGAAGGATGGGAATTTATTGTGAAGGTTGTCATTTTTGTTTTGATCTTTTTTTTAGTTTTCTCTTTATGGAGTGGGTTTATTGGTGTCCTAGTGCTAGGCGCTGTTAGTAAGGAGCCATTAGACATGGCGTAGATTCTTGTAAACATGTTTTCCATGATGCTAAATCTTAGGACTTGTTGATCATGATGTTAGTCATAAACATACATAGATAAAGAAATGCATATCAAACCTTTATCCTCTTGAAATATATGATGAATTCAGAGAATTCATAATCCCAAGTCTCTGTGGATTAGTTCATAATCATCTGACATTACTTAATGGTTTGATGTGCGTTGTTGTTTTCCTTAAGGGGTCTTACGTTTCTGTGTGGAGTGATTTGTATCTGGATATGCTCTGTGAATCCTACTTTCTATGAATTCTCAACAAACAAAGTTAAATCCTATTATATTTAACCTGATCATGCATATATTTATGTAAATTTGATCAATTCTTTTGCATATCATTCTTATTACCTTGATTTCACTTATGTACTATAAATTTGTTCAAATGATGTGCCTATAAGCATGTATTTTCATGATTATTATCATTATTCATATTTATCTACTTGATATTTACTATCTTTGTATGCACTTTGCTCAAATATGCTAAAGATATTCAGTTATCTATGAGATATCAACATATTTCTTTGGATTTGCTTATTATTTTCTGTGTATTTGCAATTATGATGATGATTGAATGAAATTTAACAAATTTGAACTAAACTTTGCTGATTTTACTAAAATTAATGAGTTTCAACCATTGTCGTATATGTGCAATTCAATACTTCATGAAATAGAGATAAAAACTAAACCATGATATGTCAGGACATTCCACAACTTTCACATAGTTGGTAATAATCTTCAAAGGAATAAGAAATCAACAACAAGCACTAGTTAACATGCACTCCAAGGGATGCAACACATCACAGTGACAAGTCCAAATGATAACCAGAAGATTACTCAAGATTTACTATGTAGCTGTAATTTGTATCTCCATTGCATTCAATATTCAAATGTGAACATATTTACAATTTGGTCTTGAGAGAGTACCATGACATTCAACAGTCCTATCTCAATTAAGCTCTTAATGATTTTATAAAGTGCAATCCACCTCCTTTATAGAGTAAGGAAGGGATGCAGTTACAAAAGATCCTGTGGATATGATTCATCCATTACAATCAACGGTCTATATTGCATTGACCGGGTCAACAAACCAAGACACGTGGGACAAGTTACCAATTGGCAACCATCTGGTGGAGTACATCTGTCATTCTAGAATATTCTACCAGGATCATGTCGCCTTGCATCTTTACTTACTCCTCTTCATCTGTGGATGGGTCATCTTCTATATGCACATTAATAGTCCCCTTGATAGGTTCATATGCTTGGACTATTCTTTCTATCTCTCCTCCATCCTGTACCTTAGCCTTCTTAAATGCATGCCCCTGACTATTAAGTTGAGTCTGCAAGGATATCCACTTATTCTTCTGACTATTCAACCTCTTGTTGTACTTCTCTATCTTGGCTCTCATTCTCATAGCCTTGTTAATTATATCCTCAGAGAACTGGTTGAGGGGATCATTTGATGCAGGCTTGAAGTTATTCTAGAAGGCT
Organism: Cunninghamia lanceolata; assembly: GCA_027924645.1. Taxonomy (NCBI): domain Eukaryota; kingdom Viridiplantae; phylum Streptophyta; class Pinopsida; order Cupressales; family Cupressaceae; genus Cunninghamia; species Cunninghamia lanceolata. The sequence goes on from BSBN01000781.1 coordinate 50,969, forward strand.
TTGGTGGCAAAGTCCACATCTTGATTCTCTATCTTTCCTTCAATCTTGTCTCAAGAGCCTCCAAAATTTCTCTCTTTTGATAAGAGCTCATGTAACTTGACACTGATATCTCTAGATTTAGTATTACATTTCTTCAGGATATCTGCCTCAAACTTGGTATCTTCATACCATATATCTAATAACTATGAGGTCTAAACTATGAGGATATTATTAGATATCAAGATATTCATATCCACCTTCTTCATCTCAGAAAGAGTAGTCAAATGTTTATCAACTTTCATTGACCTTTGTGCAATCTCTTTCTGCATCTTATCAACCTTTCTCTTCAAAGTGCTCAACAAGTTCCAATTGGCAAGTGAAGTCTTTATCACTTGTTCCCCTTCAGATAGGAACTAGATAAACCATTTGTCTAGCACATGTGACTGGTGTTTCATGACATCCAACCTCGTGATCTCATCTTTTGACACTATTGCTAGTGGGGTGGATGTTGAAATGGGAATATTAGTGGGGGCCATTAATCTCTTTATAAAAGTCTGCATTTGAACAATGTGCTCCTTATGCTCCTTATTCTTTGCCTTTTCCTTTTCTATTCTGGACAGTAAGGTATCTATGATATCCTTAGCTTCTTGGCCTTCTTGTTGTTCGGTGGAAAATCCCATGTCTACGATGGTTATCTAAAATTCACCTACACTTATTTGACCTTTAGCCTTATCTACAATAGATACAACTATTTGGGTTGTCCTCTTGCTTGTTGCAGGATCTCTTTTTATTGTAGAGGTAGCCCTAGCTCTCCTCTTTGGCTTGGCTACTTTAGCCAAAAATAATGAAGATATATCAAAGTTTGAAGAATCAAAGAATGAAGGTGGATTCACCTCATGTTGTATCCAATGTGGTACATCATCTTTGGACCCTTCTTGGTTTGTATGCTCAATGTGAGCATCATTTGATTCTATGTTTTGCTCTTCCAGGGTATCTTCATCATCTCCTTGCTGCTGTTCTTCTTCTTCCCCACTATGAACCCTTTCATCTACCTTTTGTTGCTCATCATTGTGGGGGTTTCATTTGGTATCTTCTCACTCTGATCAGGTATCACTTGTTCATCCTGGGGTGGTGGTGGATTCATATCTAGTCCCTAATGACTAGGATCTTGAATATCCTGATGATCCATCTAGTTTTCTTTACCCACTCGTTCTTGTTCCTTACTATCATCTTCCTTCATTGGACCTTCCTTGAGATTAGGACCTGATTGTTCAGATGTATCAATTTTCTCATCTTCTTCAGCATGCCCATGTTCAGTGTCTTGGGCATTTGGTTGAGCATGTATCCCTATATGCGCATCCATAGCTACATTGTCTTATGCTTTATCATGCTCTGGGATTACATCCTTATCTTTGCCTGCATCCTCATCACCCTAATATGCTAAATCAATAAATGATAGGCTTGTGACTTGGCCAATTAATCCCTCTAGGCCAATTTTCTGTGCTAAGGCCTTTGGATTATCTTCTTCTATATCCTCCTCCCTCTCTTGCTGTACGATGGGCGTATTTTGAGGTGTTATCATTGTATTCTTTATTAATGATTCCATAGGGCTAGCAAACACCTCATCTACTACCTCGTCATCATAAAGGTCTATTGTTTTGTCTAGAGGTAGAGGTTGATCACCCTCTCTTTTCTCATTCTCCCCCCTAACTTCCTCTGCTAATTCAGTCTTAAATTTAACAATGGTGGGGATAGGAACATCATGCTGTAAATTTTGTTGAATCCCCTCACCTCCTCTACCTTTAAGCACAATGTTTGGACGTTTATCTATTGATCCCCTCATTTTTGGCACTTGAGCTTGGCCTTTCTTGGATGACCTCTCTTGAGTTTTCTTTCTTCTTTTTATTACCAAGGGCCCCTCATCATGATCATCTTCCTCCAAGTCCTCATGAGTGATGCCCTGTTCTACTGAATGCTCAGGTTGTTTCTCAAGTTTTTTAGAAGTTATGGCAGTAGAGGTGGAAGCTTGTCCTTTCTGAGGTGAAGGCTTTGGGGTGAAATTGACACCAATGTTCATCCCACCCCTCTTGCTAGTTTTAGATGATCCCTCCTGTATTCTCTTCTCAAGAGATTGTCTCTTATCTTTAAGGAAGTCATCATATTCTTCTTTTGCCAATTCTTGTCTCTTCCTTTTGTTATCAATGGTCACAACCATCCCCTTGGATTTAAGCGCAACAACCTCCTTCTCTACCCCAACTTTGGTCAATTGAATGACCCTCTGAGTTATTATTTCCAGTGAGGTTTCTTCTTGATGGCTCCAGTCAGGTGAGGAAATTATCTCATTATATATCTTCTTTTCTTCACACTCTTGAGACATGATCACTTCATCATCCTCATGTAATTGTGGGGGGACTGGTATGTAATCCAAAGTGCAGATTTGTTTCAGTGTGAGCCTTTGGTAGCTCCTCCTTCTAACTTCAACATCATTAGAGCAATCAACCCAATAATCCTCTATGTGTACTTGGTGCACTGACTTCTTATATAGTACTTCCATCCTATGATAGGGATCATACTGCCTTGATAAGGGGAAAGGTTGCAAACACATCAACTATAGTCTCCCTATTGTTTCTTTAGTTGTTTCTACATCAGGGCACATATACCAGCCAATCATAAGTGAAAACATGACCTTGGGTATTTTCTTCTTTTGGACATATGCCTCATGTCACTAGTAGAATTTGGGAAAACAAACGACTAAAACTTTTAGTCACGGGACTAAAACTTTTAATAATTCTACTAATTTTTTGCAACACAACTGTAAATGACTAAATAAATGACTAATTTGATCGTCGAGTAAAAAACACAACTAAATATTTAGTCATATTTCTAAATAACTAGTCATATGACTAAATATGTCTTCAAAGAACACTTTTGAAAAGCTTATTGTTAAAATTTTAAGTGCTAAAAGCAAGCACGTTTTTGTTTGAAAGGGAAAATCAAAAGGAAAATAGAAAAAGATTAGGCGCCAAAGTGGGAAATGGTTTTAGTTTTGTCTTCATTACACCTGCGTGCTAAGGAGGTTTAGAGTTATGACATATTGTGTTTGAAGGAGTCTTCCATGGAAGTAGCAACAAAGGAGTCTTCACTACCAAGCTAATAATCTCACATATTTAGCAAATTCATTCACTGAAGATAGTTTTTTTGTGCATGTTTTACTTCATAACCAGGAGCCATTTCAGACAACCAAGAATTTTTTGAGGTTTTAGGGTTTGTGATAGCCATACTAGTGGTGGGAAGTTGTGGTTTGATTGAGTGCACTGAATGTAATGAATGTGATGGTGCTGCACAATCCTACAGCGTTTCTCAATCCCTTCCAGTTTGAGATCTTGTACGAGTGCCTTCTTCCTCTCAAATATGGTGTGTACATTTATCTCTGCTTCTATTTTGCAACATTTTAAGGATTATTGTCTAATAATAGTTTGCTTTAATAGATTTGCTGTGTGGTTTCTTGTCCTTTATTTTTTAAAAAACATTTTCTTAAATTGTTATTGGTAATTAGGAGAGAGTCAATGTAACTGGGGCTTCAATCCCATTTAACATGGAGTCCAAGCCTATGAAATCAATATGCCTCTATATAGGTGCCATAACTTGGTTTTAGGTGTTGCAAACCATAACAACCATTAGATTAATTTTCTGGATGATTTTCTGGTTTGTTGTGACTTTAACTTGCTCTATCCTTCTTGGGATTATGTTCTCACACTGCCCTCTTTTGATGCCCTTGTGAGTTTTTCCACTTCTGTGAATAATCTCAAGCCATATTATACTGCGAAGCAGATGCTTCAAAACTCTACTTGTGCTGTGACAATGAAGTCCATTATGCCAATTCACTATCCAAACGCCACTTTTGTGCCCAACTGTGTGACACTTATGGAAATAATCAGGTAAACAGATCTTGTGCCTTGTCTATGCTTCCACATTTTGCATTCATATCTATCAGAGCATTTCCAACTATAATATCTGAAAAAATCCCCCTTCATTATGTTTTGATGGATGTTGGTGCAGGAGCACCATTTGTCAAAAATGGACAATTATTAAAATCTAGGCTTTAGTGTTGAATTTTGCATAAAATAAGGTCTTAAAAGACCATTTATTATTGTAATAAAGCCTATTTGAGGCATTTTTGTAGTGGGGGTAATTATAGGACTAGGGTCTTTAAGTTTTTGCTAAAGTTTAGTATTTTCTATTTTGGTAGCCTTAGTGGAGAGGCTATTTTTTAGCCTTTCTTTTTGAGTTTTCTAGATGGAGGAGGAGTGGAGTGAAGTTATATATTGTAAAATATGCTTTTTATATGATATACAGGTCATGGAAGAAGGACATGAAGCTTTTGGAATGAAGTAAATAAGATAAAAAGATTTTTTTTGTTGTTCTAGCTCTGTTTTTCACAGTTTTTCTACTTTTTTTTTTTTTTTTCTGTTCTTTGCACTTGTATGGCCTTGTACGGACCTGTAGCACCCTCAAACATATATGTTTGGATGGGGTATTGGATTACCTTTCTTTTTCATATAATTTTATGGTCTGGTCTCATGTTTTGTGGATTTTATGCTCATTTTACTAAAAATAGTCTAATAACCTAGGTTTTAACAGTCCTAGAGAAAAAATTTATGTTTTTGAGTGCCATGACCATGCCAAAATGACACAAAATGGTGGAATGATAGGTTTTTAAGTCCTTCAAATGATTTCTTCACTTGTGGAGCAAATAAATAAGTTTTCTTGGTGTTTTGAAAAGTTCTTATTGCTGTAATTTCCTATTTTTTAGGAAGAATGAGGGTTTCTAGTTTGCATGTTTGAATTTGATGAGATAAGTGAGGGTCCTAATTAAAAAATGGTGGATTCTTATGTTTTAATACATAAATAAAGACTCTCCATTGATTTTGGGTAAAAAATTGGTGATTTTGAGGCACCTCCTTTGTAAAAGTGGCCTAATTAGGCCTATTAACAGAATTACCAGTCATTTTTAAGGCCTTATGTTACAAAATAATCATACCTGAATGAAAGATATGTTATGTAAGGGGATAATGGGTACTCAAAATAGGTTGTAGTGCATGGGCTTGAGTCGTTTTATGAAAGTTATGCCAAAAATACTTCATTTGTTGTCTTAATTAGGCCTAGGAACAACATGTACAATCCATTTTTGAGGATTTTGGTCCAAAACAACCTACCCTGCATGTTATATATGTTGTGGAGGGGCTTAATGGGTATTCAAAAAGGTAATTTGTTCATGGGTTCGTCTTAGATTCTATAAGTTATGCCCCAAAAACCCTATTCCAAGGGCTATAAGCAAAGTTGACCTAGTTGTGAAGGGACAGTAGGAACAACAAGTTACTAAGTTGCTTTGTGAGTTTGGCGAGTATCCCCTAGTCATTTTAGTGTGGTCCAAGGTGGTTGGGAGGTTTGGTGGGTAGCTTATGCATTCAAACCATGAAATGGCATCTTTTCCTAATCTTAAAGCAATGCATTCTAAGAGGACAGTCAAGACAATGTGTGAACAATCAAGTGGTAAATGAAACCTTGCATTTGTGAGCTACCCCTACCTCTGCATCAAGTGGTATTAGAGCATAGGAAGTAGGTCTCTTGAGAGTTGAAGGTTGGAGTTTGAACAAAGTAGAATCTAAGAAGTCAAGATGCCTCCTAAAGGAAGTTCAGTTGCAAGAAAGATTGATCAGCAGGCTAGAGATCTAGAAGCCTTGAAGAAGGAGATTGCTGCATTGAAGTCTAAAGCTGGAGGCACCATGAGTGAAAGTGAGTCTGAAGAAGAAGAAGAAACTTTTGGTGAAGAATAAGAGTTAGATCTAGAGGATGTGAGGATGGTAAAGTTTTGGAAAGCTGTGAAAGGTGATGGACATAGCAAAATGGATTTGCTAATGTATGGAGGCAAACTAGATGGTGAAAAGCTCTTAGACTGGATAGGAGCCATGGAAAATTACTTTGAAAGTGAAGAGATAGATGAAGATCACAAGGTGAGGAAGGCTAAAACCAAACTAAAAGGACATGCTTTGCTGTGGTGGAACTTTGTGCAAGAGGAAAGACATAAACAAGGGAAGAACAAGATCACTTCTTGGGAGAAAATAAAGGCAAAACTGAAAGGTAAGTTCCTTCCTGGTGACTATAATATTCAATTACTGAAAAGATTACAAAATCTTAGGCAAAAGGACTTAGATGTGCAAGCATACATTGAGTAGTTTTATAGGTTAAGTACAAGGACAAAGCATGAGGAGGATGAGGAAGAAAGAGTGCCTAGATATCTCAATGGCCTAAGGTATAACATTCAAGATGAAATCAGTTTGTTGGCACCAAAAACAATGGAACAATGTTTTCAAATGGCAATAAGAGTAGAAGAAAAACTCAAGAGGAGACAAGAGAAGGCAACAAGAGGAAGAGGCAGTACTTCTAGGGACAGAGGTACATTTTCAACACCAAGACAATCCAAAGAAGATTTTGAAGATGCTGATAAGAGTAAAGAACAAGCACCTGAATCTAGAAGAGGATGGAGAGGTGGAAGAACAAGTTTTAGGGGCAGATATGTAGATCAAGGAAGAGGTTCAAATGTGTTTACGGGAAAGTGCTATCATTGTGGTGAGTTTGGTTATCCAGCCTATAAGTGCCCTGACAAGATTGGTACTACTTCAAGTGGAGGTGAAAGAAGAGGTGAAAAGAGAGTCCAAATTGTATAGGAAGATGAAAGAGAAAGTGTCCATGCTGCACAAGAGGTGGGTGAATTATTGATGGTGAGAAGACAACTCTTGAAGACATCCAGGGAGAAAGAGCTAATTTAAAGAAGAGCCTTGTTTAGGACAGCCTACAGATGCAAAAATAAGGTATGCAAAGTAGTAGTTGATTCTGGATGCACTAATAATATGGTATCTAGTGATATGGTGGACAAATTGAACTTGCAAAGAGTGCCTATGGCAAAGCCTTATCAAGTGTCTTGGGTTAGTGAAAACCAAACCATTTTGGTGAGTGAACAAGCTACTGTTGAATTTCAAATTGGTCCATATAGAGATAAAGTTGTTTGTGATATTCTACCTATGAGTTGTTGCTGCCATGTTTTACTTGGAAGGCCTTGGCAGTTTGATAGGTCAGCAATGTATAATGGGAAACAAAATACATATAACATTGAAAAGGATGGGAGATCATTCATTCTAACTCCATTGGTTGAAGAGGTAGGAGAGCAAGGTGAGATCATCATGATAGGGAGAAAAGAATATGTGAGCAATGAGGAAGGTGAGAGTGTGAAATTTGCAGCCAAGTCACAGTTTGATGCTGTTGGGATAGAAAATAAGAAGGAAAAACACAATGTGCAGATAGAGATGAAGAAGAATGTTCTTGTATGGAAAGAGGAGAGCAAGTTTGAAGTACAAGAAGGCATATTGATAGGGACAGTCATGTGTCCTGTGGTAAGGCAGCCTAGTGATGTTGAAACTTGTAGGGTAGTGAAAGAGAGGATAGTGAATCATGAGGATAGAAGGACAGTGGATTGGGATGCTGGTTGGACAGTGGAAAAGGTAGGTGTAGATCTGACAAAGACCACCAAATACATTGCTACAGATGTTAAGGAGACTGGTAGAGAAGAAAGGACAATTGACAGTGAAAAATATGCAAATAGCATGAGCATTGGACAATGGTCTAAACAAGAAGAGAAGAGGGAAGTGATGGCAGTAGGAGAAAGCTTGTATACAGAGGTAAGGGGAGATTTGACATCAGAGTTTGGTGATAAGGTGGAACAGCACCCCACAAAACAGTACACACAGTTAGAGCATGTTTCAAGGGAAGCTAAATGGAAGAATGTTAAGGACAGTCATAGTCAAGTACACACTGAACCTGTTATAGGCAAGAGTGAAGGTCAGAGCCATGAAGAACACAAAGGAGCACAAGATGCAATATTTTTTCCAAGAGACTTGGAAAACTTCAAAATTGGGGTGTATGGTGTAGGAGCACCATTTGTCAAAAATGGACAATTATTAAAATCTAGGCTTTAGTGTTGAATTTTGCATAAAATAAGGTCTTAAAAGACCATTTATTATTGTAATAAAGCCTATTTGAGGCATTTTTGTAGTGGGGGTAATTATAGGACTAGGGTCTTTAAGGTTTTGCTAAAGTTTAGTATTTTCTATTTTGGTAGCCTTAGTGGAGAGGCTATTTTTTAGCCTTTCTTTTTGAGTTTTCTAGATGGAGGAGGAGTGGAGTGAAGTTATATATTGTAAAACATGCTTTTTATATGATATATAGGTCGTGGAAGAAGGACATGAAGCTTTTGGAATGAAGTAAATAAGATAAAAAGATTTTTTTTGCTGTTCTAGCTCTGTTTTTCACAGTTTTTCTACATTTTTTGCTGTTCTTTGCACTTGTACGGACTTGTACGGCTCTATAGCACCCTAAAACATACATTTTTGGATGGGGTATTGGATTACCTTTCTTTTGCATATAATTTTATGGTCTGGTCTCATGTTTTGTGGATTTTATGCTCATTTTACTAAAAACAATCCAATAACCTAAGTTTTAACAGTCCTAGAGAGAAATTTTATGTTTTTGAGTGCCATGACCATGCCAAAATGATAGAAAATGGTGGAATGACAGGTTTTTAAGTCCTTCAAATTATTTCTTCACTTGTGGAGCAAAAAAATAAGTTTTCTTGGTGTTTTGAAAAGTTCTTATTGATGTAATTTCCTATTTTTTAGGAAGAATGACAGTTTCTAGTTTGCATGTTTGAATTTGATGAGATAAGTGAGGGTCCTAATCAAAAAAATGGTGGATTCTTATGTTTTAATACATAACTAAAGACTTTCCATTGAGTTTGGGTAAAAATTTGTTGATTTTGAGGCACCTCCTTTGTAAAAGTGGCCTAATTAGGCCTATTAACAGAATTACCAGTCATTTTTAAGGCCTTATGTTACAAAACAATCATACCTGAATGAAAGATATGTTATGTAAGGAGATAATAGGTACTCAAAACAGGTTTTAGTTCATGGGTTTGAGTCTTTTTATGAAAGTTATGCCAAAAATAATTCATTTGCTGTCCTAATTAGGCCTAAGAACAACAGGTACAGTCCATTTTTGAGGATTTTGGTCCAAAACAACCTACCCTTCATGTTATATATGTTGTGAAGGGGCTTAATGGGTATTCAAAAAGGTAATTTGTTCATGGGATTGTCTTAGATTCTGTAAGTTATGCCGCAAAAACCCTATTCCAAGGGCTACAAGCAAAGTTGACCTAGTTGTGAAGGGATAGTAGGAACAACAAGTTACTAAGTTGTTTTGTGAGTTTGGTGAGTATCCCCTGGTCATTTTAGTGTGGTCCAAGGTGTTTGGAAGGTTTGGTGGGTAGCTTATGCAATCAAACCATGAAATGACATCTTTTCCTAGTCTTAAAGCAATGCATTCTAAGAGGACAATCAAGACAATGTGTGAACAGTCAAGTGGTAAATGAAACCTTGCATTTGTGAGCTGCCCTTGCCTATGCATCAAATGTCCATACCTTATTCCAAATCTGCCATTTTGACACAGGCAGGGAGGATGCTGGCAAAGGTTGCGGAATTTGGCTTTACACCAGCCAATTGCATTTGCTTTAAAATTTCTAAAGCCTTTTCAACAAATCCATTTTGTGCATATCCTGCAATCATTGCATTCCAAGAGATAACATCTCTTTGAGCCATTCCATCAAACAGTTCACGTGCCTTATCTATACTTCCACATTTTGCATACATGTCTACCAAAGCATTTCCAACTATAATATTTGACAAAATCCCCTTTCCATTAGGGCATAAAGATATGGTTGAGGATGTGCAGTTTTGCCCCTCCAAGTAAGCAATTTTAATTTTGAAGTTTCTACAATTTTTATTTTTTAGGATGCATTTGTAGAGATAGTCTTGTAGTTTTAATTGCACTCTTCCTTTGCAATTTTTGATAGCTAGCTTTTGTTTCTATGCTATGGTAAAATGGAAAATTTCATGCTCGGGCACACACAAAAGACTTAAAAAGTGATGCCAAGTGATCACCCAAAAATCTTAGCTGCAAACTCTTCTATTTACTATGAGAATGCAGTGAAAAATCAAATGCTTAAATGGTATTTAATGTAGTGAATTCTATATATCTAATTGTACTCATCTATAAGACCAATATTATAATTTTAGCTGTTGATGTGTTGCATGTGATTGGTGAAAGAGGATTTCAAATTTGATTACCTGTCACGTGGGGTGAGGTTAATTCTAATCCCTATCACCTTGTACACTCTAATTTTATAGTTTGTAGAAGGGGTTGCTTTCCTAGAAGGCTGAGCCTCTTAACAGTTGCATTGTTGCCTTTCATGGTCTTGAGTAAGCATACATTTGACTATAAGTTTTGATGTATTAATGTGTATGTATGACCCCAAGCCTTGGTTTGAATATGCAAGGATAGGTGTGCATTATGAGTTTGTTCTTTGAATGTTAAAATGCACTGTATTTCTCTTCCCCCAATGAAGTTACCCATTTTAGTTGTTTGTGGACCCAATGGATGGGCATTGGGTGCACGTTTTTTAATGGATCTCTTATAGGATTTCACATGGCCTAAAAATGATCTGACACCATCAAGATTAGAGGATTCTTCTATGTATATAACCAATCTTACCTTGTTTGAGTTTGTTTTCATTTGTCATTTGCAAAGAACATTAATGAACCGTCAGTGATAAGGAACTAAAGAAGATCAATGCTTTATCAGGAGATAGATACATGTCCCCAACTCATAGTTCCCTATCTTGGGAATGGAAAGTTGATGGGGATAGCATACATGTTATGCTACATGCCAAAGGAAGGAAGGAAGGATACATCTACACTTGTTACATGTCCTCCTATCCATTGTTTGTTTGGGATGCGAAACACATACCCAACATCTAGGGTTGCTTCCTTGGGAACACTGTAAAAATAATTTCTTGATAATGGTTGGTGCATTCCATAGCCTAAAGAGCATTTATTTATTTGAGGCATAAATGCCTCTTCCCACTACATAAGTTGTTAATATTTGTATTCCTTCAGGTTGCATTAATGGTAACCTAAAATGTTGTCTAGAAAATATATATTTCTTTGCTTGCCATCTTCTTAATAATGAAATCTTTGGAATTAGGAAGGTGCCATTGGTAATGATTGCATTTGAATTTAAAAAATTTGTACAAATTCTAAGTTGTTTTGTGTTTTTTTTGGGATCACACTACAAGTACAGGCAACATCCAACCATTTGCCTTCACTTCAAATATTTCTTGGCTTTCATATTCAATCCATTTCAGCATACAATCTCTCTACATATCCAATAATCATTCTGCATGAATGTCTCCTTACATGTAGTTAGTTAACAATGCTTAATTTTATGGATGCATAGTTTAATATTTAGAGGGAAACCCTTTAAATCTTTATTTGTCTTAGCATAAGTGTCCTTGATTTTTGGAAATGTGAATGTTGGAAATTAATATAAGATGATTCTGTGGGAGGACTTCCCTATTTCTTTTATGTTTCTATCAGTAAAGTTATGAGTTTCTTTTGTCTTATGCCTACATCACCTTTGATTCCGTTAAGTGTGAAGAGAAGTGCATCATCACCATTAACTAGTTTGCATCTCTTCAATTAGAGGGTTGCAAACTTTCTACAAAAAGAATCTAAATGATAATTACATGTAGTAGTGTACTACCATTATCAAGAATAATGCTTAGTCTGAGAAAATCCTCAATCTTGTCTATGTAGATGTTCCCGAATTACAGTTCCAATCTTGGCAATAGAGATGGGGATGGCATCCCTGTTATGCTACATGCCAAGGTGATGGCAGGCATATACTTGTTATACATCCTCCCATCCACTTTGTAGATTCATTCACTGAAGATAGTTTCTTTGTGCATTTTTTACTTCATACCCAGGAGCCATTTCAGACAACCAAGAATTTTATGAGGTTTTAGGGTTTGTGATAGCCATACTAGTGGTGGGCAGTTGTGATTCGATTGAGTGTAGTGAATGTAACAAATATGACGGTGCTGGACAATCCTGTAGCATTTCTCAATCCCTTCCAGTTTGAGATCTCATACGAGTGCCTTCTTCCTCTCAAAGATGGTGTGTGCATTTATCTCTGCTCCTATTTTGTAACATTTTAAGGATTACTGTCTGTTAATGGTTTGCTTTAATAGATTTACTGTGTGGTTTCTTGTCCTTTGTTTTTTAAAAACATTTTCTTAAATTGTTATTGGTAAAGAGGAGAGAGTCAATGTAACTGGGGCTTCAATCCCATTTAACATGGAGTCCAAGCCTATGAAATCAATATGCCTCTATATAGGTGCCATAACTCAGTTGTAGGTGTTGCAAACCATAACAACCATTAGATTAATTTTCTAGATGATTTTCTGGTTTGTTGTGACTTTAACTTGCTCTATCCTTCTTGGGATTATGTTCTCACACTGCCCTCCTTTGATGCCCTTGTGAGTTTTGCCACTTTTGTGAAGAATCTCAAGCCATATTATACTGTGAAGTAGATGCTTCAAAACTCTGCTTGTGCTGTGACAATGAAGTCCATTCTGCCAATTCACTGTCCAAACGCCACTTTCATGCCCAGCTACGTGACACCTGTGGATATAATCAGGCAAATAGTTCTTGTGCCTTGTCTATGCTTCCACATTTTGCATTCATGTCTACCAGAGCATTTCCAACTATAATATCTAAAAAAAATCCCCCTTCCATTATGTTTTGATGGATGTCCATACCCTATTCCAAAGATACCATTTTGACACAGGTAGGGAGGATGCTGGCAAATGTTGTGGAATTTTGCTTTACACCAGCCAATTGCATTTGCTTTAAAATTTCTAAAGCCTTTTCAACAAATCCATTTTGTGCATATCCTGCAATCATTGCATTCCAAGAGATGATATCTCTTTGAGCCATTCCATCAAACAGTTCATGTGCCTTATCTATACTTCCACATTTTGCATACATGTCTACTAGAGCATTTCAAACTATAATATCTGACAAAAATCCCCCTTCCATTATGTTATGATGGATGTCCATACCCTGTTCCAAAGCTCCCATTTTGGCACAGGCAGGGAGGATGCTGACAAAGGTTGTCAAATTTGGATTTACACCTGCTAATTGCATTTGCGTGAAACTTTCTAAAGCCTTTTCAAAAAATCCATTTTGTGCATATCCTACAATCATTGCATTCCATGAGATGACATCTCTTTGAGGCATTCTGCCAAACAGTTCACATGCCTTGGCAATGCTTCCACATTTTGCATACACGTCAACGACCACATTTTTGCTTAGAAATTCAGGGAAGACATCTATTGAGTATTTCATTTGGCGTGATTTTTGCCTCACCTACTCCCCCGCAGCCTCGCAAGGACTAGGGCATGAGAGTGCGGGCTCTCCCCGCATCTCCACGCACACACAAAAGTTCCTTCGTAGGGATATGGGGAGAGCTTGCCATCTCGCGCTCTCATGCCCTGGTCCTTGCGGGGCTGCGGGGGAGTAGGTGAGGCAACAATCATGCCAAATGAAATAGTCAACATATGTCTTCCCTGAATTTCTAAGCAGGTTCATCCTGCATGGTTGCATTACTTAATCCAAGTGCTATGGAAACTGCATGGTATCAATGGTACGAGAAGTCTCGTTTCTTTGTGGTTGATGCTAACAGCAAAAAGCGTCCATTTGTAATTGTATGTGATCTTCTCTTTTAGGTTTAGGAAAGATAACTATTATCAGATCTGAGGCAGTCTGGGTTTCAAGACATTATTATGCCTTTTTTTTCAAGAAAGAGTCTTGGAAATTCCTTAAGGTTTCTAATGGTTGGATATATATAATATCTAATATTACTATAATCACATCAACAAATCATCTTAGATGTAACTCCTTAATTTCTATTGGTGATATTGGCTTATCATAAACTCTTACACAGATACATATTGTTTTTGAATATTGCTTTTAGAAACTAATAACTAATAAACCGACCAATCTAGATGGAGAATATCAAACATGTGTTTCAGTTTAACATGGTCAGCAACTCTCTGAGTGATGCTTACATATCAACCGATGCATGACAATTTAAATTTCCTTGAAGTTCAAGAAGTGAGAATTGCTTAAGTGGCTGAGATTGTTAGTTTAACGTTTTGAACTGATACATGACATTTAGATTTCCCACAATAATGGACACACTCATGATTTCTCAAAGAGGTGAAGATGGAAGCATGTAATGCTTCAGATAGCACAAGTATGATAGGGAATGACTTATGTATGTGTTTTGAAGATGCTCATCTTCTAAGAAAGATGACTGTTTGAACATTAAATACATGCCTCAGCAAGTTTGCTGGTGGGTTTTGTCACCATTAGTTATAAGCTATAACTTATAGTCACACTTTTAGGAGACATACTGAAGGAAACCATAGCAAGTTGGTAGATACTAATTTGTGGTTTGCTGGGTTTAAAAGGATTTAGATATTGTTTGTTAATAGAGTATGATTCATAGATTTTGAAATGTAGAAATATGACAATAATGAATATGGAAAACCATGGCATTTTCTAGAGCATGAGCATTATGATTAGAGCATGAGCATTATGACTAGAGTGTATATTTATGTGTTGCTCTGTGAATTGATATGTTTTTTGCATTGGCCATTCTTAACATACTTTGTTCTTTGTGTATATGAGATGGATTAGTCCATTGTTTAATCTGTTCTCCAATTCATCCATTATGCATTCTTAACCTGTTTCTTCTTTTGTGTGTATGAGATGGATTAGTTAATGTTGGTATGTGAAGTCAGTTTATCTTATTCTAGCATTGGTAAAGTAGTCGATGAAAGTCAATTGATCTTGAATGCAAATGCATAGTAAAATTCTGTAATAGTGAATTTCTTCTAAGAATAAAATTATTGAGAGATATTTGCCAATGGTTTTTCCTGGTACAAATTAGATTTTCCACGTAAATCTGTGTTGTCTATTTTGTACAACTTAATACTATTTCATTGTGTTAATTCTCAATTTTGCACTACATATTTTTCTAACAATTATTTGAATTAGAGATTAGGATTGGTTTTCAACAACATCTATGCTATGAATTAGATAAATTATATTTTTCTTCTTATTGCAGTGATTGCAGAGATTCTTGATAATGCAATTGATGAGGTAATGTAACTTTGTACTTTGTTTCCTAAGATGAATTTCAAAGGTGGCTACAATCACTTGTTTGTGATAGTTCCCCTAGAGATGAGAGAAGCTCATAACTAATGCTTATTTCTAAAATATCTTAGTCAGTTTTGTTTGTTGAAGGGTTGTCTTGATGATGACTATTTGTCAACCTGATGTATGATGTTTTGATGATAAGATATCTTATATTTGAAGATTAGTGTTTTATTATTGTCTATATTGTGGGTAGAAATTTTCCTTATTGTGTTTCTTATTTTGGTCCAATAACATTTAGATATCTCATGGTGCAACTTATGTCAAAGTGGACCAGATTTACAACCCTTGCAACTGTAGTCATGCTTTACTTTTTCACAGTGTGAACATTATTCCTAGCTTGCTATCACTATTTGTGCAAATTGGTATTGTATTTACTTTTATGAGCACAGACTAGTTGAAATTATCACCTTGTATTTTCTTTTGCAGATGATGGAGGAGGCATGGATCTTGATTGTATTCAACAATGCATGAGCTTGGGATATTTTATGAAGAACACAAACACTATCATAGTGACAATAGTTTAAAGTGACTATGCTAAGAGAATGTAACTGCTGGCTATGAATATACACTTCAAAGAACTAAGAGGGAGATGTAGAAGCTAATTATTAGTGACAATAAAGAGCACATAAGCAATAGGGTTGTAAAGACAGTGATCAAGGAGGACAGTCTCAAGTCCAATTTTTGCATAGGTGGTAGTCAAGTCTCAAATGAACAATATATTATTAGTAATTGTGTTTTGTTTCTTAGATTTTCATCTATTTTGTTGGACCTTGAGAGGAATGTTGGATGTGCACAGTGTGTTCCTGGTATAACTTGATAGTTTGCAATCTTAAAGGTTTTGAGATAGTGACTTCTTGCTATGTATTAGTCTCATTATGGGAATTTTATATTGAGGTATACATTGGAGGTTTCAAACACTTTCAAGGTAAAGTTTGCAATGTATAAAGATGGTAGCAAATAGCAAGGTAGTGAAATCCAAACCATGCATAGTCAAGATTGCAATTAAGGCTTCATTGAGGTTTAAACCATGGTGACATAGGGTTTTGAGGGAAGTAGTTTTGACTGTGAATTGCAGAAGGTAGAATATGGACTTGCTATGATATGTTGTCAAAGATTACAAGGTGTTTGTAGTAGATTACAAGGAATTGCAGCCTTCTCTTCATGGAAAGTTTTTTGTTTGAAGGTTTCTCTATTTAAGGTCTTCTTAGAGGACTTTTTTCTTTAGTTCTTGCTTCTTTTGCAACAATAATAGTTTCCTTGTAACTCTTTTTCAAGAGATTTTATGTAACAACAACTCTTTTCAAATTAATAAAGACAACACTATTCCTTTTTCAAGACTTGTGTTTCTCTTTGCAACTAGTGATATGATGTTTAATAAACAATGTATTAATATACTACAGTTGACAGAAATTAGTGAACAAAAATAATTAAATAAACTACCAAATTGATCAAAATGATGATTAAAATTAATGACTAAATAAACTACCAATGGAAGGAAATCAGTAAATAAAAATGACTAAATAAGTGACCAGTTAACAACAATCAATGACTAAATTAACGACTAAATATATCAGTGAATAAAAAATGACTAAATAAACTACCAATGGAAGGAAATAAGTGAATAAAAATGACTAAATAAGTGACCAGTTAACAACAATCAATGACTAAATTAATGACTAAATATATTAGTGAATAAAAAATGACTAAATAAGTGCCCAGATTACAATAATATG
Organism: Cunninghamia lanceolata; assembly: GCA_027924645.1. NCBI lineage: Eukaryota > Viridiplantae > Streptophyta > Pinopsida > Cupressales > Cupressaceae > Cunninghamia > Cunninghamia lanceolata. The sequence continues at coordinate 67,914 of BSBN01000781.1, forward strand.
ACTAAATCAACGTCTAAACATACTACCAAATTGATCAATCAAAACAACCAATAAATGACTAAAACTTGTTTAGTCATCAATTTGGTCGCGTTATAAGTGACTGGAAATAAACTACTAATGGTCACGTGACCATGTTTGGTCATTTATAAGCAATTTTTAGTAGTTTTTTAGTAATATATTGCTCTTTTTGTACTAGTGTGTGAAGGCAATATCTGTCTAGCCATCTCCATTACTATGACTTTATCTGTTGGATATCTTGGCAACATCATGGGTTGCCCATCAAAGCCCTCCATTCTTATATATGTGAATGCAGGACACTAGATAAACCAAGATCCATTCTTGTTCACTGCTACTTGAGCTTCCATACTCATTCTTTTTGCTCTGTCATCCTCCATGATTTGGACAAGATGCATGATGAAGCAATCATTAACTCTCTTATAATGTTGGAGGGATGCCCTCCTACCTAATTGTGGATAATGGTCCCAGATGTTTACATCTCCAGGATTACGACCAACCCTGCCAACTGTTTGTAAATTATCAAATGTGCCTTTGGCTGCATGTGAATACACTATATAGGAGGTCATATGGAACATGTTTGTTTTCCCTCCCAACTTCTTTATGCTTTCATCAATACTATCACTGATTAATTTTTCCCACTGTGGTTTCTAATCGGTGGATTCCACCATCCTTATGAGGCCATACATCCAGTCGTCAAAGCAACCTGCATTTGGTCTACCCCTCATTTGGCTGAGCATAACCATCATGTATTGATATTTTGGGGCAAAGTCAAATTTGTACAAGTGTACAGGTAATTTAACCAATGCCCTATATGTGTTGTTACTTGCTCTTCAGGAAAACACAAATTTCTTGCACTCCTTGAAACTACCATGATATTGTTTCTCTAGGGCTCCTAGGTTGATCTTATACAGATTGGACCCTGATGGTAAATCGAAAGTGGATGTGATTCCTGCAACTGAGAAATCTGCATATATTCGGCCATGTTTATCAACCCTTCTGGTGTGAACATTGTAATTATTGGCACATTTTGACACTAGCTCAATGACCTCTATTGCATATGGGAACCCACCAAAGTGCACAAGTGATGAGTACCCATACGATAGCCAAAACCATAAAAAGACAAACTTTCATTGATCTATTTGAACTTTACATGTCTACAAGTACCAAGAGCTAAGACAAAATGCTACTGAGGGAACTAAAGGCTCCCCATGCAAGGGGGTATGTATTCAAAAAAGACAAAGTGAACTCAAGGGCAGTTCCCTTTGATAGAACCCTCAAGACTCCTACTCCTCTGCCTATGTGTGCCACTAGTCACTCCATGAGACCTATGGGAGTGGGGTACCCTGCTATGAGTGCATGATTGTGAATGCCCTACAACATTAACATCTCATTGTCCAAACCCAAGGTGAGCCATCTCGTGAAGCACCTGATTCTCACCCTTAAGGATGAGATTCTCGGTCTTCAAATCAGCACTTGCCTGACATCCATGATAAGCAGGAGTGAAAATGTCAGTGTGTTGCCCAACAGTAGGGGCACACCAGGATCAATCAAGAGTGTCTCCCGAGTCATCCTAGTGAAGGGAGCAACCAAGCTAACATTAACCTCACGAAGAAAATCCCTCTACTCCTTAACATTACTTGGAAAGCAAACCAAAAGACGAGAAAGGTGTTGTCCTTGATGAAAAGGAAAGAAAAGGAAGGACAAAATGCAAAAATAGTAAAGCAAATGTAGACTTATGTGGGTCACTCGGCTGCTAGGCAGGGTCAAATTACAGCATCACCTCATCAGAGTGAGGAGGTCTAGGAACTGTGAATGGACCCTCAAGAGAATCATCAACATCATCAGCATCATCTGAACCATTATCTTGTGCATCCTTTGTCGGCCCCTCGTTTGACAAATCATCCCCATTAGGAACATAGTCCTCGTTAGTGGAATTAGAGTCATTAACCATAATCAATGCTCAGGAAGGAGTTCCTCTCCCTCCCCTCTGTCTTCCTCTCGAAGTCCTAGAAACTCTGGTAATGAAGACTTTGGGAGTTATGGGGGTCCAAGTAACCATCCTCTGATTGATCTCACCCATCTCCTGGACAGATTTGTAGCAAGTAGGAATTGGGGGCAACTCCTTAGGGAAGTCCTTGCCAAACTTCTGCAGGATAGGCTCAACACAGTGAGCCTCAACTAGACCATTACAATCTAAAATATTTGATACACCATGGTAGTGCTCCCTGATCTCATCATCATGTGACCATGCTCCCTCCATGTCTAGATAAGGATCAAAAATCATATCCGCATCGGTAATAGTAGCCATAGTGCGTAAATAAGTATCAATGTGGCCCACCTGAACCCATCTAGTTGCTCTCGATAGCTGTCTGTCAGGAAACAAGTTTCTGATAAGGCCTGATGTGCTCAAAAATCCAAGTAATAATCAAGGAGGAATGGCTGAAAGCAAGAGCCCCTCATCGTGCCATATGGTACAAATCCCTGTATACCATGGCCAAAATGTTTCACCCCCAAGAGTAGACTCTGCCCTACTCAAGACCCTGTATAATTGGTGCCCAACACCATCTCAAGTGAGCTGAGGCCTTGTCTCTAGATAGCCTTGATGCAATCAAACCGATTAGAAGCTTCCTCAAGCAAGGAATGCAAAGTTAAACACCTGTCTGATCCTCGAGACGACTCACTCCCATGAACTATACCCAAGAAGCCTTGTCCTCGAAGGACTCACTAGCTGGTAGGACAAGAGGGAGTTCTCTCACAAGAACCCCTAGAATGCAGTAAACATCAAATAGAGTGATGGTCCACTCTCCTGAAACTTGTGGGAACTTGAAGGTGTTCCTATCTGCATCCCAATATGTAAGGATATCACAATAGATACGTGCCACAGGATGAACAACTGGCACGTGGCAAACTCTAGCTAAACCTTCTCTCCTCAAAATGGCAAGCTCATCATCACTTAGTGTAGCAAACATCTCTAATAGCCACAACTACTCTTTGCAAGCATTCCATCGAATGTGCATATCATGCAAATCAAAAAAGAACTTTAGATTAGATCTTGTCAACTTGCAAAAATCCTAAAAATCATAAAACTTACAGAAAATCATGCAAAAAAGCTTATACACCATCAAATTTGCAATAAATAGGCGAATACAATAGTCAAATTAGATCGAAATAGAGTGAAATAATTGTCAGAAGGCATCAAATTTTAATTAGAAGTGATCAGTAAGGGTTAACCCTTTCATCAGTCTAGATCTCCCTCCGGGTGACCTAGATGTCAGCAGGATCTCCCCTTGAGCGACCCAGATGTCAGTAGGATCTCCCCCCTGGTGACCCTGTTGTTAGCCAGATCTCCCCTTGGGTGACCTGCCTGGCAAAAGGAGTGACCCTATGTGGAGATCCCCCAAACTAAAAACATTATGAAAACCCTATTTCTTAGCCAATTTCAGAAAACAAAAGACCAATCCCACTCTAAACTATGAAACAAAGATAATGCAATAGAGAAAATCATCAAAAATAAAATTTTAAGAGTTTTTTCACAAAATTTAACCTAGGGTTTAGAGAAGAGTATTTCACTATTTGCGTACCTAATTCTCAGCAACAGAAGAAGCAGTGGCCATCTTCGCGATATCCTCGGCGATATCTACCCAACGACTGCTTACACAATCAATTATGTCTCCGATTCACTCAAATTTCACTAATTTTCTTACTCTTTCCTCTTCCTTAGCTTATTTCTTTTATGCATTCTTAGATTAATTTTTTCTTTTATGCATCTCTTGTGCATCATTTTATGTGCATTCATTCCTACCAGTTTCACCAACAAAGGCAAACAACTAGTTGGACTCTCACGATCTATGGTAAGTTAGTTGTTTCAGTTTTCATTATTCATTTTGATATATTTAGATGCCAGACTAATACTAGTTATTGCTCGAGGGGGCAAATATGTAAGCACAAAAATCACGCATAGCCTCCATGAGGACCCCTATGATGATTTTTAATCCTTGTCATGTACATGTAAGCATGAAATAACATCCTCTTAGTAGAAATCCTCTTGGTGATGTGTCATTTCTTCGTCTTGTGTTGTTTCCCCTTTGTCGTTTTCTCTGTCTTTGTTGTTGACGCTTTTCGACACTTTTTGACACTTGTCGATTTGCATTTTATGTGCTTGCGACCCTATTCCTAAGCCTTGTATGCATCTTGTAGGTGAGTTTTCACCTCTCCTTAATGTTTTTCATCTTCTCCACCCCCTAAAAGCCTTCTAGAGGTCCTTCCTAGTCATCTCCCACTTTCAGTTTTCAGTTTCACTCAACCAATCCAAATATCCCCCTATTATTTCTAGATCTCCCATCGAGAGATCCTACTTTACAAGTGGAGATTTAGATTTTCACACATGACTGACCTATTTCCAGAGGTAGATCCCCTTCTTTTCTCCTCCTCTTCCATCTCCCATCCTGCAATCCAACCCAGGTGCTCTCCTTAGTGGGTCACCCATGGGTCAACCCTAGGCGACCCAGGGTTGCCCCCCAAGTGACTAGACTAGTGAAAGGGGTGACCCCTAGGTGACCCTATCGTGTTTCCAGCCATGAAAAAGCTCAAGTTTCTAACTCAAAAAAGCTCCATTTTTGCCTATTTTTCTTCCTGTTTGCATGGATTTTCGTGCCAAATATAGAGTTAACTATTTCATGCACCTACATATTCATAATTAGCTCTATTTTATCTTAAATTGATAGCTCATGCATTCTTATGCATTCACATGCACTCCTTCTTCTTCACTTCTTCTTGAGTGATAAGCTTTTACTTGGTAGATCACTTCAATTTTAGCCCAGATCACTCTTGAATCCTCTGTGTTAACTCTCCAATCAAATTGAGTTAACTCTTCTTCTTCACCTCTCATCCATTCTTCTAACCTATAAATGCCCCCTTCCTCAAGCACAAAGGGAGGCAATTTCATTTGTGCACACAACTCTTGCAAGTTATTGCTCTCCACATTCAGCATTCTCATGCTCATACAGAACATAGGAAGCTTTTGTTTTATTCATTGCTTCATCTAGCTTTCACATAAGGCTTATCACGCATCCATACACTACTCATTCCAAGTCATAGTGCTCAACAAAGCTCTCATTGAGCTCTTTTTGCAAAGCTTCAAAAGCTTCTTTTTGTTTCCATTGTCATCTTGTCGCCAAGAGGATTCCCCGCTGCTACAATAGGATACGAGGTTGCCATCACAAGGATTTCTGAGGGTAGTGGAGGCTCACGCGTCTCCAGGTTCCTTTATGCTTTCTTTCAATTCATAGTAATTAGATAACCAAAATTGCTCTTGGGATCAATAATCTTGTTGCTTTTTCCTTGATAGGATAGATATATCTTGCATTCTTAGAGTAATTTGCTTTCAAAGTTCATAGTTTAATTTATTTAAAAGCAATTTCCCTTTTCTTATATTAATTTGTTTCAAATATGTAGAAAACCCCAAAAACATAGTTTACTTTGCATTAGGTAAATTCATTATAGCTTGCATACATCTTTCAATTCCTAGATTAGAAAAAAAAACATCGTCAATTCCAAAAACATTAAAAAAGCACAAAAATAAGTTTTGCATTTCATTTAGGCTTGCATTCATAAAAACCCAAAAAAGAACAAAAAAACATTAGACTTAGAAAATTTGCAAACCCTTGATTCCATCACAAGGTCAACCATAGTCAAACATTGGTCAAAACCCTTGATTGTATCACAAGATCAAACAAGGTCTATGCACAATCAAACATTAGGTCAAATCAAACCCTAAGTCAAACCCTAGGTCAAGTCAAGGTTAGCTCATAATCCCCTATCTCTTGTCTCGGCTTACGAATGTGCCTAGAATTAAGAGGTGAGTGGGTGAGGGTGATCCTCAACGAGATAGAGGAAATCCATCCGAGACCACAACAGGACCCACTTGTCTTACAACAAGAACATAGGTAGTTCATAGTACAACAAGCATTCATCCAATACTTTGAAAGACAACAAGACATCAATGAAAACAATAGCTTACCCGCACAAAGGTGAAATATCAGAAACCCTAAAGGGAGAAGAGTGACTAGTGACCCTTCGGTTCATACGATTATGTTTACAACAACGACCATTGAATGCCACATCTACACTAGCAGACAACAACATAGGCATTAGGATGTGCCAAACCCTCTCTGCGAAGTCCAATGAGCTAGACCACCCCCGTGTCTCACCTCCTCTTGACTGGCTACTTCGACAAGAGTGAGAGTGACGTGACAGTTCACCCCATGGCAAGGAGGGATGGGACCATGTGCGCGCTAAAATATGACTCGACAATCCCAAGCAATTGACGTTGCGACCTTTTCAGGGAGTAGAAGTTTCCTTGGGACTAACCCTAAAATAAAGTCATCAGGGAGTTGAAGCTTCCTTGGGAGTAACCGTAAATCAAAGTTACTTAGGGAGTAGCAGTTTCCTTGGGTTAAAGCTCCTAAAATAAAGTTATTATTTGAGCTTCATATTGTTAGTGTGAATAGGGGTATTTCATATCTAGTTTATTATTTACTAGCTATTTATCCCTTGTGTGAATAATTCATATTATTTAACTATTTACTAGTTAAATAATATTCACACACATATTCACATGTTAAGTTGACTTAGGAAGCATTCTAGTTGTTTCTAGATGTTGAGAGTTGTCTCTAGTTGTTGATAGTTGTCATATAGTTGTCACATGTCATAGAAATAAGACACTTGTCACATGACTACAACATCTTAGTTCTCACCCCTGCCTTTATAAGCAAGGTATGTCATAGCATATTGTAATGGGAGTGTAATCTTGTATATTGTTGTATTTGCATTCTTGATAGGATTACAATTCATTCTTGTTGTATTGATCTTCTCTTTTATTTGTGCTTTCCATTAGGCTTCTAGATCTTGGGTGGCTATCTCCATAGCCAAATCTTACATGGTATCAGAGCTTGTAGATTGCCTTTGGTTAGTCTATTGAGAGATTTTGAGTGCAAATCATGGTGGATCTTGAAAAATTGAGTATGCTCTTCTCTTGCATCACATGATGACTTGGAGAATCAGAAAAGTTTGATAGAAAAACTAGATTTGGGAGGGCTTCCTTCTTGTAGCTTTATATTGCAAGTTTATTTTGGAGCATGTTGGTGCAAATATGAGGTCACCATTGCATCCAGAGAAGTCGAGATAGTCGAAATCACCTTTTGTTTTGTTCAAATCGAACATCGGCGGCCAAATCTATGAGGGTTTGAAGTTGGGAGGTGCATGCAAGATCCAACAGGTACCTAATCTTTCAAAGCATTTTGGGTCAAATCTGACCCTGCCATCGCATTCAAGAGGCCCAAAAACCCCAAGATTGACTGTCAAATCATCAAAATCGGACAACTTTACACGAGGTCATCAGGGAAAATTTTTGCCCTCCGCCATCCGTATGAAATATTCCTGAAATATTCTCTTTGTAGAATCTTTGCCTATGCAGTGTAGGCATCAGCAGTACGAATCAGAAAATAAAATTTTTATTCTGCAAAATTTTTTAGAGTTTTATAGTTTTTTTTTGAAAATTCATTAAAATCAAAAAATTAAAAAAAAAAATTTGGGCGCATGCCTGCAACCCGTACCCACAGGGTACTGCAGGTACCCAGAGCCATAGGACTCAGACTCCACAGCCCCTACAGGGAACCCATGGGGCTCCCAAGGATTGTGGGGGGTTTAACGCCCCACACGGGTGGCTTGGGGTCCACATGCCCCCTTTAAGGGGCTCGCCCCTTTCAAATTGGGCTTCGACCTATATTTTTTTAAAAAAACTTCTTTATTATAAATAAAATATTTCTGCATAAGATATATTTAGCAGCAGATCCGTACCAGGCACTGAGTGCATAGGCCATTCGGCCAACAAAAATATTTTTAATATTTTCCCAGATCTGCCAAAAGTGGCACCTTTTTTGGCAGTCTCGACATTTTTTAGCAGGACCTCCAGTTTAGCAGGCTTCCAGATTTAACTAGCGGAATTCCAGATTTAGTGACAACTACATTTATCTGGTGGTAACTATTTTTGGCAGACCTCCAGATTTGGTGATAGTTCTGCCAAATTTGGCAACAAAAAAATTTCTTTTTCTCCCCCTACTCCAATGGCAGTTTTGGTTTGACATTCAAACTTTGCAGGCCTCTATCTCAGATATTCGGACTCCAATTTTGGTAGTGTTTTTTTTATTTGGATCAGAATTTTGCAGGCTTTGTAGTGGTGCAGACGGTTTTTGATTTTGGTGTTTGGAGTTTCTAGAAATTGCAAATTTTCGTCGTTGTTGATGAGCAGTCCTCATTTTTAGAAATTCTGGGACTCTGTTTGGGGTCATATGGTAACATTTTCAGGCAAACTTTTTTTTGAAAGTGAATGATTTTTTGAGTACTTCTCATATTTGCAATTAGTTTAGTCTAGTTTTTCTCAAATGTTGTACTTTCATATATAGCCTAATTTTGGCATTTGCATGTACCAAAATCAAAAGACCACTTAGCTATTTTGGCTTGTGGAAATTGTAATCACACTAATTATAAAGTGCCAAAATCATATTTTGCTAGGGGGGATCATTGATTGAGTGAATTTGGGGGGTGATCTTGCAGTGGTTGATTGCTTTTAGTTCTTGGTTGTGTGTTTTTGCAATGGGGAAATCTCAAATTGAACTCCTAACTGTTGGCAAGAGACACTACTTCGCATGATAGGTGTTGTCATTGGTGGAAACTAAGACCATTCCACTCATCCACATAGCACAATTTGTTCATACCGGAAGTCAAAATCAGAATTTATCTAAGTCCGGGTAGTTAGGAACAGAGCAGGCGACAGGGTTCGGTATCTTGGTCCGGATCTCTCCAGTGGAAAGTCATAATGTGCTGTGGATCTGATGTAGTCATAAGCATTGTCAAGAAAATCTAAATCTAGAATTTTGGCCTCCGATGATAAAGGATTCAAAAGTTATTAGCTTCTAAATATTGGGTTAATAGTTTGATAGACTAGACAGAAGAAGAATAGGCCGACCTTGTAAATGATCTTGGTTCCGGATATATGGAAGTTGTTGATTGGGCAATTAGTGATGACCAATGATAGTGGCCAACCGGATTGATGATCTGTGAGTGCAAGTTTTGGTCCGCGTCTCAAGTTATGCATGGATCTAGCTGACGGAGCGGAGTATTCAATAAAGTTCCAAGTGTTCTTGAAGCTGACTGGAAAGTGATTGAAGATCAGGATGCAAATATATATATAGCTGATGGATTTGGATGATTTTGTGTAAGGAAATGTTGCAACTATGTAGGAAGAGTGAAGAAGCAGAGATCTAAGGTTCAGATAATGATAGAGCAGTAAGCAAGGGAGAGCAAAGATGAAATGTGTAAGATCAGTGTTTTGTGCTTAAACCGGAACTAAATTCTTGCATTAGTAGATGCTTCTCATTAGTTCAAAAATCCTTGTTATTCTCTTGTAATCGTTTGTAGGCAGTGAGCCTCTATTTGAGTAGTGAGCTCTGGGCAGTGAGCCCGAATGCATGTGCATTCCCATTTGTAAAATACTTTTAACAGGCTATTAATTTTTGTGGTTTAATCCCCATTGTGGTTTTTCCCTTAACCGGGTTTCCATGCTAAAAATCTTGGTGTCAAGTGTGTTATTGTGTTGCTGCTCTTACATTTGTGATTGTGGTTTTCATGATTAAGTTATTGATTTATTGTTAAGTGGTAAAAGGAAGAATTAACTGTAGGAAGTATTAAATTTTTGAGACAATTGATTCACCCCCCCTCTCAGTTGTCTGCCCTATTTTCAACAATTGGTATCAAAGCGAGGTTCCTGTTGGTGCTTGCTACATTTGGGTTTCAAGTATTCATTTGCAGGCCCCTTTCATGAAAAAACCCCAAAAATTTCTAAGTTTCTCGGCCTTCTGGGTTGTATGCGTATATCTTTGTATGTGCATTGCTATTTGTATGTACATTTGAATGTGCAAGTGCAAATGTACATTGGCGGGCCCAAAGGAGAAGTCAATCGGCTTCAAAAAGTGCAAAAATTGGTTGTATGCATATCGGGCTTGTATGTGCATCGAATATTCTAGGTTAGATTCTGTGCTTGTATGTAAAGGTTTGTATGTTGTTGTTGTATATTCGCATATACAATAGGTATATACAAGCGACGGATCTCAAAGGTTTTCAAATCAGGTTGAAAATGGTGGTCGGGTCCGCAGGTATGTTCGAAGGAGTTTGCATGTATGTTTTGTTTGTATGTCCGAATATACATTCGCAATATGCAATGTTAATATACAATGGAAAACATGCAAAGGGCACATACAAGCACACATGCAAAGGAAAAGATGCAAGGGTCTTATGCATTCGCCACATACAAGGCCGACATACAAGGGAGACATACAAAGGTTTCATCGGCGAAACAATATGCATCGGCAACTCAACTAATTGTCTTTCCGATGGCCGATGATGCAAAGAAAAGATGCAAGGTGAAATGTATATCAGATATACAAAGCAAATGTACATTGGCGGTAACATACAAAGGAAATATGCAAGGTCAATGTGCAAAGAAGGGATACAAAGCCTCAGGCCCACCAGTTGCATGAATAGGCGATTGTATGTTTGCACATGCAATCAAATATACAAGGGCGATATGCATTTCTTATATACAAGGCCCGGACCCAAAAAAGTATGCAGTTTAGTTGATAAGGGCCGACATGTTTGTTTGCATCTTTTGCTTGTATATTTGCATTGTATGTTTAGACATACAAGGGAATATACAACGGTAACATACAAGGGTCAAGTGCATGTTTGCAATGTACATGTGTGGTTGTATATAGTTTTGCTTGTATGTTCGCATTGTACATGCAATATACAAAGCTGATATGCAAAGAGAAAACATACAACCTAGACGCGAATGGAGAATGTGTTTTGGCGGATAAGTGGCTAGGGTCCGCGGGTTGTATATAGCGCATTGTATGTGTGATATACAAAGTGAGATGCAAAAGAAAAGATACATGCCAAATTTCAAAGGTAATTTCAATTCGATTGATAATTATACTAAAATCCATGTTGTATGTATATGCAATGTACAAGGTAAGATGCAAAGAATGAAGATGCAAGCCAGACCCGATGGTTATTTCAAATTTGTTTTACGAAAGGTTTGGGGTCCGCCTTATATGCGGATGATTAAATGTATATACAATCTCACATGTACAACCATGGATGTATAAGAAGATGCAATGGTCCTGATAACTCAGAGATGCATTTTTTCAGCGACGGAGGACCAATGAGTGAATGCCACATGTCCAAAAATAATTGTATGTACATGCTTTTGCATATACAAAGGCAAAAGTGGGTGAAAAGGCAAAACGTATGTCACCATGAGAAAAGACAACGATGGAAAAGGGCACCTACGTGGCGTGATCTCATTGACCGGTGACTTTTCAGCATGAATTAAAGCATTTGATCTTGGCAAGAGGAAGGAATCGACGACCCTTTTTGAATGCCCGATGAAGGAAGGAATTTCTTTGTATCTGCTGCATCATTTCAGGCAGGAAGGAACTTCAGAAACATGCGAACAGTTGTCACATCTTACAGTCAGTAAGTTGGGCATTAATGGTAGGTTTGCAAGAGGTATGGGTCGAAATGACAAGATAGCTACCATATTTGATGAGAAAATCTTCAAGTGGTGGTGCAGATCCCGAGTTCACCTGCTCTTCCTCCTTCTCTTTGCTGCATTGAATATTTTGAGCGCCATTCTCATGGTGAGTTGACCATGGTACTGAATGCTGAGTACACATCCTTTCTGTATAAGAGAACCATGTTACTCATTTTTTAGGTGGTTGGAGACTTGGGCATTTTTGGAAAAATAATGAAGAACAGAGCATTTCTTGGCTGTTTTATCTCTGTTGGAGTTTATGAGTTGCATTTTGAATGTATGTTGCACATATTTTCAGTTTCTTGTTGTTTTATATGAAAAATGCTTTCTTTGCATGTGTTTAGTTGTCTGTCTCCATTTGCTGTATGCATAGCATCTTTTGAATCTGGTTGCTAAGGGTTCCTCAGATTCTAGAATATAGATTCTTTGTGTTGCATGCTTGATCTGTGACTTCCATTCAAGGAGTGGATTAAATTGTTTTAGATTAAGTATGAAGAAGAATGTATGTCATCCAGGATATTTGTAAGTAGAGGCAGCTAGATACTCAGTCTTGGGTGATGTTTGTAAGGCAAGCATCAATCTAACCCCTTGGAACTTGAATGCCAATGCAAATCATTCACTTGTATACGTCTAGTTGACTCCTTGCCCTGAGATAGGCACCGGTCTGCCCTTGTGAAGTAGTTATGATCCAAAACCCCCTGTCTTGCATCCAAAACATTAAGACAAATCATTTCATACTTCCAACCTGTTAGTTTGTAGGAGTAGAAATAGGACCCCTTGCATACTCTCATCCTCAACCAGTTAGATATGTCCAAGAACATTGCCAAACTTGTGATTTATCATGAAAATCTTGGTCCATACATGAGAGTATTCTGCCTGTTATTGTAAAGCTAAAATCTTTTTTTTTGTCATTAGGTGAGTCAAAGTTAAATTTTTAGCTATAGGGATACCCCCCTTGGTGCGGCAGAACCAGAAGTGAAGGGGAGGCAGCTCACACAACCTCCTGTATTAGTTGGCCGAATCTGCTTGTGCATTGGAACTGACAAACCCTTTGTTGATTCGGAAAGAAACCCAACAGTTCCTTAAAAGAAACCTAACAGCTTAAGGAAAGATCTTGGAAGGTGTTTTCAATGGGTTCACTCAAGGATCAACTTCAGTTGGCTCTAAAAGATCTTGATCAGTCCAAAGCAAAAATATCTAATCTGAAAGATGAAATCAAGGATGCTGATGATACCATTGAAATGTTAAAAGATAAATTAAAGAAGTCTATGGCAAGGAAAAAGGAGCTACTTCTGCAGTTATCTAGTTTAACTGAAGAAAATGGCATGAATGAAGCCTTGGAAGAAAAGACAAAGAAGTGTGAGAAGCTATCAAAAGAAGTTGTTGTTCTGAAAGTTGAGATGGAATATGGGGCAATGAGGCTAACCAAAGAAATTGAGCAAAGGAAGAAGACTGAAGAAGATTTGAATCAAACTCTAAAAGAAAGAACTGATGAATGCTATAGATTGGACAGTATAGTTGGCCATCTAAAGTCTGATCTACAAGAAAGCAAAGATAATGAAAGCGATCTTGAAAGGCAAATTGTCATTCTCAGACATGACCTAGAAGTTGCAAATGAATACAAGGAGAAGTTCAAGATAAGTTTAGCTAAACTTGAAGCAATACTTGAGGGTCAGAAAAAGGCCTATGACAAGCATGGTCTTGGATATGAGAAAGGTGAAAGCTCTAGATCTGGACAAAGAAACTTTCAACCCAGGAATGAGAGAAATAGACCTAGAAGACCTCCGGTAAGACAACCTAATGCTCAAAGGCATCCATCTTTCAATGGAAATTGCTTCAAGTGCAATAAATTTGGTCATAAAGCCACTCAATGTAGAAGTAGAGTAAATCAAAACAATCCATCCTTCTCTAGACAATGCTTCAATTGTAAGAGGTATGGTCATAAATCCAATGAATGCAGAAGTATGATAATGAATAACTCATCAAATAGAGGAAATGGGAATTCCTTCAATAGAAAATGCTTTGCATGCAATAGATTTGGACATATGGCCAATCAGTGCAGATCAAGAGGAAATCAATCAAATGGGCAAAGAAATGTTGTGTGCTTCAATTGTAACTGATCCGGTCATTTTGCAAGATTTTGCAGAAACAAGAATAATGGAAGAGGAGGTCCAATAAACAGAAAATTGGATGAGCAGAAGCAAGACAAAGGCAAGGGCAAAATTGATGTGAATGAAATCCAGAATGAAATGAGCAAGACATGGGCTAAGAAAAGTGTTATGAACAATGATAGTGGGTCCGCACCAGAATCCGGTGCTGACAATTCCTCTGGGAATTAAATTAGGAGCTCTAGCTTAGGGGGAGCTACATTGAACATCAAATTCCCCCAGTCAATAAGTGGGTGTCTGGATATGTCACAATGAGAGAAGATGTTTTGAAGTGTTTCAAAACTTTTGGAAGGATTTCTGAAAGAAAAATCTTGATATGGAAATTTGCAGAGTAATTCATGAAGAACTGTTCAAGAAATAGAGTAACCGGATGAAGTTAGGGCAACACATTTATTACAATGCCAAATTAGGTTTTGCGAAGGATAAAAGGTTACTTGATCATGCATTTGAGCCACTTTGCATTCAAAGGAAATAAGTAGAAGAGCATCTAAGCTGCTAATCCAGAGATTGAAGAACAAAGAGCGAATTCAACTGGTAATTAATCAGCCCTAACCCTGCGGGAGAAAAAGGTACTTCTTTGTAAAGCTTTAAATTTGAATCCGTTGAGATGGCTTCTCCACTAGTTGTTGATGTAACTGAAAGGCCCCAACCAATATTTAAGAAGCATCCATACAAGTCAATTGAAGTTGAACTGTTAGGTGCATTTTCTGGAGTTCCATATGGTGTATTGCATGTTGAGGATATTAGGGCATACATCCACTGTAGCATTGATGAATTTGGAAATATGAAACTCTTGGATTTATTTAACAACTACCTAAGAGATGATAGCTATAAATTGAAATGGAATACAAATCCCTAGAAAGTAAACATTTTCTGCAAGTCATTAACTTTTCGACATTTGATGAGATTGAATGGGTTCGATATATCTTGAGCTGATTACATGATGAGTTCATATGGCTATTGAAACCATTCAAGATTACAAAGGATGTTATCAAGATAGTAACCAGGTTAAATTCAACTAGTGGATTACCCATGCTGAAAGCCATGTAAAACTAGATAGTGACTGATGCTACCGGTGCCAAGTTTGACAAAAGGGCAATGACCATCAATGATATGATAGAACCGGATGTTAAATTTTCCTCCATGGTGATTGGGTACAAGATTTACCACTCTAGCAGGGAGAATTCAGTCTCTGAAACTGCAATATATGCAACCTATTAGATGTTGAAGGAGAATGTTGATTATGACCTATGTTGGTTGCTTCAAAGTTAGTTGATTAAGGACCTAAGCAAAATAAAGAAAGATAAGAAAAATACCTTCAAATATGGTTCTCTGGTTATCTGTTTATTCTTCTATTTCATGAATGAAGTGCCTAGAGTTCCGGGTGTACATTAGACAACTGACAGGCTAGTAGCATGGCAAATAAGAGATCACCTACTCAACCTTGGTGATGCCCAAGCTCAAAAGATAGCTATTTGGGGTTACTTCAAAAACTTCCAGAGTTTGATGCATGCAAGAGAAAGAATCCCTAAGTCAGTTGTAGAAAAGTATGAGAATGAGATATGTTTCATGGTTGACAATGATCAATATCTGATGGAGGCTGTAGAACCAAGAATAGTATGGATAATGCCAATGGGATATGAGGTGGATGAGAGAGTTCTAAACATGTATGCTCAACATCTTCTAAGCAAACCTAAAGACACCTTTGTGGAAAGGTTTGGAACATACAAGGAACTAAGTTTAAAGTTGCATGTGGAACTTACACAGCCGAAAATAAAAAGAAAAGTGTAGAAGCAAGTGGAGATGTATGCATAAAGCATTGGAATTAAAAAATAAGCAGTGAAAAAGAACAAAGAAAGGATTGAAAAATGAAGAAAAGCACTAAACAAACTTCAGAGGAAAAGCAGAAAGTGAGCCAGGCACATGTACATATGCCTCAACCAAAAACATGAAGATGACTTACTGACGGCTTTCTACCAGACCACACCTCCATGGGTGTCTTACCAACAAGAGCTAATGTAGGAGATCTGTTTACCAAATAGCAAGCAGTGGCAACAACTTCAGCCCAAAACTTTTGTTCTAGACCAGCTCCACTAAGCATACTCCTAGCCTTCTCCATCAGTGTCCTATTCATCCTCTCTGCAACTCCATTTTGCCGTATTGTGTATGGAGTTGTCTTATGCCTTTCAATCCCAAGTTCCTTGCAATACTTATCGAATTCTATAGAACAGAACTCACCACCGTTGTCAGTTCTCAAACATTTAATCTTTTTACCAGTCTAATTTTTAGCAAAGGCTTTAAACTCCTTAAACTTGCTATAGACTTCAGATTTGCTTATGAGAAAATAAATCCATGTCCTTCTACTGTAATCATCTATAAAAGATACAAAGTATACAGATTTTGATAACGAAGGAACATTAACAGGACCAAACACATCAGAATGAATAAGGTCCAACACACCAGAAGACTGATGAGAACTCAAGTGAAATTGAACACGGTTTTGTTTTCCATAAATGCAATGTTCGCAAAATTCAAACTCAAGATGACAATCATCTAACCCCTCAACGGGGTTCTTATTTTTTAGGGTATGCAGACCCTTCTCACCAATGTGGCCAAATCTCTTATGCCATAACATTGTCTTTTCTGCAGGAAGTTTAATTTCCAATGCACGATTACAACCATCAAGATTAGAAATAATAGATTTCTTCACTGCTCGTTCAGATGGTGGGGATGAAGTGACTCCTGCCCTCTTCCTTGAGTCAGAAGAACTATTGCATTGTGCAATGCATGCTTCTAGCTGAAACAGAGTACCTCTCCAAGTACCCTTAGCAAGCACCATAGATCCTCTAGTCATCTTGCATCCTTCTTTCGAAAAGACAACCTGCACACCTGCATCATTCAAACTACATATAGAAAGCAGGTTCCGTGCTAAGCCTAGGATGTGCATAACCCCAGAGATCCCCTTTACTCGACCATTAGGGAATCGGATATAGACTCTTCCACGACCAACGATCTTTAGATGAGAGTCGTCACCCAAATACACCTTTCCACCATCGAACTCCTCATACTTAGTGAACCAGTCTCGATGCGAGGTCATGTGGAATGATGCACCAGAGTCGATTAGCCACACATCATCAGATGCATGGGTTGCTAGGGCTGCGATGAAAGCATCACCGTCATCTTGTGACTTGTCAGAATCTGAATCAGGAGCTTTCTTCTTTTTCTTCTTCTCCTCTTTGCATTCCTTTCAAAAATGCCCGGTCTTGCCACAGTTCCAACAAAGTGCCTTGGACTTTCCAGGAGATTTGGATCTACCCTTCTCATCTTTCTTGTCCTTCTTCTTCCCTTTCTCCTTGGGTCTTCAACGAATTGCAAGGGCCTCTTTGGCTGCCTCAGAAGACTTTCTCTGTATCTCTTCAGACAACAGCGAAGAAACCACTTCTTCCATTTTGAATGTGGATGTGGTGCTTCTGATTGCCATGACAAGATGATCCCATGAGTCCAGTAGAGAACAAAGCAGGGTCATACACCGATCCTCCTCCTCCATCTCCACACCAATAGATGTTAATTGTGCAACCAACATGTTGAAGGCATTCATATGTTCAGCAATGGATCCTCCATCCTCCATTCGAAAAGAATACAACTTCTTTCTCAGAAAAAAAGTTTATTAACAAAGGATTTGGCTTGATACACATCCCCTAACTTCTTCCAAAGGAGTTTTGCAGTGGTCTCTTCATGGATGTTTAACAACACAGAATCGGCAAGACTAAGTCTTATGAGACCCTTAGCCTTTCGATCCTTGAGATCCTAGTCAGCTTGTGACATTGCAGCTGGTTTAGTTCCATTCACACTATCCCAAAGGTCTCGGTCAACTAACATGTCTTCCATCTTGAGCTTCCATAGCTCGAAGTTACTGCCATTGAACTTCTCTACTTCAAACCTTCCTCATGTGCCTGCCATCTCCTTGCTGCAATAAGATACAGAATACTCTGCACAGACTCCCACTCAACCTAACATTAGCTCAAAAAACCCCTACCCAACAACTAGGACCAAAGGTGATCAAGCTCTGATACCAACTGAAAGGAAGCTAGGTGTGCGGAAAATGCTTCCTACACTAATCTAATGAGGAGAGGGCTATGCAAATTCAAATTTATCCTAACTATTACAGTGATGTTAAACCATTAACATGAGATATTGCAGCAAAAGACAAGAACCAGAAAGTAGACAGAAGAAGAGAGACAAAGATTGAAAGGAAAATTGCAGGATCTAAGTACTAACCAAAACATGCAAAGCAGATAAACAACACAAGAAAAATATTACCAGATTTGTAAGATGCACAAGAGATCAACACAAGTTTTTGAAGGGGGAAAAGCAAAGAAAAACCCCCGTGAATATGCAAGTGGCAAGAAGCCAAAAAAGAGATTACAAAGATATTTGAGAAGCTTCTCAAGGAGAGAAAAAATGAAGAAGAAGAAGAAATCCGTGAAGTGGATGTGTGCGGGAAAGAGAGAAAATCACCACTTAAATAGGGGTGAAGGATGGAGTTATATGTAACTCCATTATGCCACCTTGCATAAGGTGTGTGCCATGTGTAGCCTCTTAAGGAGGAATCTATCAAGAATAGGTTTATTCCTACAGGAGGAATAAAAGAGGTGTTACCCGACATGTGGGGATAATCACCAAAATAAATAAAAATACAAATAATAAATTAATCTTCACAAAGTAAAGATTAACTTCTAATAAAGATTTACGGTGGGGAAAACCCTTATCGGGTGAAAAACCCCACACTCAGAAACCTGCACAATGTATTAACAAATCTGAAAGAATGTTTACAATACACTTGCAATGCAAGCTTCAATGGTCTTCGACACTCATGTCTGGAGTCAATCCGGAAGCATAACAGTACATGTGAACCTGTGATACCAACTCCATCTCCAAGCACCTGTATATAAAGGAAATACAAGGCAATATTGGACCTATCTTGGAATGGGCGTCCAACATGGCATCTTGGACCAAAACCCACACCTAGGGACACTTGGTCAACATTGTAGAATGTGTCTAACACTTGTCCACAACTCCCATCCCAAAGAGGCTGCCTATTTCTAAAATGGGCTATGACAGATGCTCTTACGACACTTACGACCGTCATAGAATCTGTCATAGCGGTTACAACTTACAACTGTAAGAGAATCTGTCATACACATGCTATAAATAGCATATTCTCTTACACATGTCATCACCTGTCTTACAACCTTCTATTCTCGACTCTTACATGTCATAGATTCGTCATAACTGTTTCGGTCAAACATTCCTTACACAACATAGAAGATGCCGACACATGGCAGAATATTCTTACCACTAAGTGGGACGCCTATCTCCTCATGTGAGGACAAAAATACAAGTTGTCATAATCCATGCAGGATTGACACATCACCATGCCACATCCCACAACATGACAATATGGATTTTCCAAATATTTACAACATAGGCAATTAAATAATAAATATAAACATTACAAATGCAGAGAATTACCAAGGTTGAGACACCTTAATTCCCAACATGAATCAACGTTTGTTCATATCTTTGAGTTGTTTCCATTGTGTTTACTCTAGCTGCATGGTCTGGACACTTCATTCTGTGAACCCTCCTGCCGTGACTGCACCATTGGGTGGCTATCTCCATAGCCAAATCTTACACATATATTGTGAGTTAATCCTCACCGTAGTTTTTCCCTTCTAGGGTTTTCCACGTATATATGGTGTTATGTGTTGTTGTGCATTGTGTTAATCTTTCATGTTCATGTAAATACTATGATGCTTAAGTTCTTATCTGCTCCAGATAAGTTAAATTCGTTAAATTTGAAGATTGATTAGATACTGATTCACCCCCTCTCAGTATCTTGGTGTGTCTAACAGAGATTTGCACACCCATGCAAATCCTTGTTTTGTTTTAGACCTATTTTGATGGAATGATTTATCACAATTACATATCAACAATTGGGCATTCTTGTGCTAAGTTTGGCTCATTTCTCAATCCCTATCCATCCCCATTTACATGCATTTCCATACATTTGACTTTATCCCATACCTACTTGCACATATTTCCACACATTCACCTTATTATTACTCCATGTTTCCAAGCATGTATTCTTGGTCCAAAGAGTTGCATTTCCCCATCCCTAGTCAATCCCACGATGCTCAGGTTCAATCCTGAGCCACTTGGGATTGACCCCAAATTTAAAGTTTTAAAATTTAAATTGTTGATTCCAGCCCTTTCCTACTAGTTGTCAGGAGTCAACTTGGTACATGTTTGAATGACTTATTGCAATGTCTTGGTACTTAAAGCCATTCAATGTGTAATTAATTCATAAGGGAGCAATCAATGAGAAAATCATTCTATGGAAACTTCAATTTGGAGCTTAAAACAAACACATCTACATCAAAATCATAATCTACATATAGGCTACTTGCATGCCTGTCTATTGTCTACCAACATTTGCCCAAGGCCTATCAAGATGCAATGTTAATTGGGTTGATCAAGGAGAGCTTAAGTCTTGCAATTTGGTAATTTTCCCTAAGGTATTTATAACATATTCAGATATTGGAGATTGAGGCAACATCTAGGTTTCAAAAGTTTACATTTTGTCAAGGCAATCTCGTGTACTATAGAGAGCTCTTGTGTCTTAAGTCATTCCTATGGTGTTCACGATTAACCCAAAGGGTTCAAATTTGATTATTTTTTAGAGACTATATAGATCCTAAAATATTACTCAAACTATAAGCCTTTATTTTCTATCTTGAAACCATTGAATTTTACACAACATTAACACTTATTTTTTATCGTACTTCCCAAAACTAAATGTCTTTATCTCTTCTTATTAATTTTTTTAATATTCATTTATTACAATTATCAATTCCCAACTCTTCTAAAATCAAAACTAAACTTAATTGTATGTATATATTTAATTAACTTAGATTTATGTAAAGTCTTCAAAATTAATTCCCCAAGTAATGATGGCATAAACATTACTTTAGTAAAGGAGGCTTAAAAACATTTAGTATAGAACACCTCGCTTCACAAGTTGTTCCATGATTGCAAGAGTAAGCCACATTAATATTTGTGAAGAATTAGTTGGCACTTGGTGTGTTTCTTTTTCCATCTTATTCTCCCACATTTTTTTCAACAAGAAGTGCATGTTCCACGTCTCATACAATCCCATATGCAAGCAACACTTTTCTTAATCTTTCTCCCCACGTTTTGGATAAACACTAAATCAAGAAAAGGTTTTGATTTTCATCTTTATGTAAAACACAAACAAGATGTTCAATTGGTATTATATAACAGCCTTGAATCAAATTGTATGTTCAATTGGTATTATATAAGAGCCTTGAATCAAATTGTATTTATTTTGGGGGCCATGTGTTTATATTGTTTTTTTATGGTTTTGTTGGTTTGACTTTGAAATGTGTATATATTTTTTAAGGATTATGATTGTATGTTTTAATATATAATTTTGAAACTTTTCTATATTTTTTAAAATTGTAATTATACATTTTAAGGAATATTTTTTTTAATGATAGAGTATTATACTTTTTATTAATGTAAAGAAAATATAATACAAATTCACATAAAAAAATAGGTGGAATAGAATCACAAGGCAATAAGTTTATAAAAAGTAATAATTTTAATATATAATTTTTTTATTTAAAAAATCCACATCCTCATCTATTTAATATGATTTTCCACAAATAGGAAATCTTGGCCAGGGACATGATGGCAACCCACCAGCAACGTCATTCTTGTAACATAATATTATTTTTTAATTGTTTTATATAATATAGGACGATAGAAATCTTTGTTCAAATCTAAACTACAAATACACATGAAGATTCCCTCACAAAAAAATCATTTGCGTCACATGCAATGTGTGTTAAAGCTTGTGAAATGTAGAGTTAGAAAAGCAAAATATAAGAAGAAGCAATAGTTATAGTTGACCACAAACTCTTCTAAGAGATATCCATTACATCACAACAAGAATCCAAATTAGCATCCACGTGTGGACTATCAAGGACAATATTTTAATCTTTCTCAAGATAACAAGGAGTTTCGATCATGTATGATTGAAATTATTTTACATTATAAAGAGATAAACCTCTCTAGAAATTATATTTAAGGGAGAAAATACTAATATAATAGTTGTGTTCATGGTTAATATTTAAATTTATGAGAGTTAGAGATAGAAAAATGTAAATGGTTAAGAAAAGAGTTAGAAGTGTTTTTTTTTAATTAATTTTGTATTGTTAACGTGTGAAGATTCTATTGTTGATTGTGATTGATAAAATTGGGAATCTATGATGGATATGCATTATTGAGTTTGTTATGGAATTTTTAGAAGAAGACCAAATTAATATTGGATTAGGTAATGCTCAAGGTCTAGTCTAGGGACACTTTTATTCTATGCAATCCAGTACATCTATCACTAATTTGTCCTTTGTTGATGTGGCCTACACTCATATCTTCACCTATGTTTTAACGAAGGGTTGTGTTGAAAAGCACAATGGGGCTTGTTAGGAACCATGAGCCAAGTCATAGTCAAAATGGTCCAACATGCACCCCTCTCCAAGAGTAACTTCTAGATATAATGTAACTCTCGATTTGACCATAGAAGAGGAAACATTTATTTTATCATTACCATTTGCCCAAAATTTGATAGTAATTTGCCAGTGAACATTTTCTTCATTGGAATGCTTTTTTGCATCAACTTCTATATCAATTTTCTCCTCCTCACCATTAAGAATTTGTTTATGATATTCTTTGAGTTTGTCCAATGCTTTTTTATAGCTTCCAAGTTTGGTCCTTCAGAGTTCGTCAACCTCACATTACGAGATATGTGAACTTTCCATACATTTGTGGGTGATCGTTGACTTTTAATTAAACATTTTTTGAAATTCTGGCATAATGCTTTTAATTTCATGAATTTTTCAATGGATTCAACTTCATGTCTCATCAATTCTTCTTTGATCAATTTGATAAATTGTTCCATCAAATTTTCCTTCAAGTTGATGGATCCTTGGTCATCGTAAAACTCACATGGAATATTTTTTATGAATTCTTGAATATCAAATAAGGAATCCCGAGTAGCTTTACCAACTTCTTTAAATTTAGCTTTTCAAGTTTACAAGATTTCAATTCAAAAAATTGTGGCCTCGAACCACTCAAAATGTATCCTTGGGTGAGATGAGTGAAGAACCTTCTTGGCGACAAGGCTATCAAAATTGATTTTTCCAATTTCCCAAATTTGAGGCAAATTCCATTCTAGTTCTTACATTTTTGGGTCATTTTTCTTTGATTTCTACCAAGACCTTAAGCTCATCATGCACTTTGTGATAAAAAAAATAAACAACTCATCAAGGAGCTTGACTCTAAGAATTTGAAGATCAATGATCCAAGCCTTGGTTTTTCTCATGATGCAACTAATTTCACTTGTAGAAGGAAAAGATTTATCAACAACATTAATGGATGGAGGTGGAGGTACTATTGCATAAGATTGTATGGGGCCAAAAAATATTGTACATAAGTAGATTGTTCAACCTTTTCTCTGAGTTGCTCTTTGGTTTCTTGGTCTTTATCATATTTTTGTAACAATGTGCCAATAGTACAAGTGAACATTCTCTTTTATCCCCTCCCTTGTTGCCTTGCCGATCATGAATTTAGAGATTTGATATTCAGATGCTCCTATGTCTTTTTCCTCCTTATCCACCATAGGAGTAGTAATCTATACAATTCTCATACCTTGAGCATCAATTTTGATGGAAGATGTAACTTTGGATTTTTTTGGCAACATGGGTATAAGTAAAGACAGCCTCCAACTAAAACAAGTCTTGCACCATAGGCTCTACAACTCTTTTCCTTTTCTTTAAGGTTTGCTCAAACCAAACTAAACTTTTAGAATAAAGGAAACATTTTGAATAGTAATTCTAGTTTTAGTTTGGTCTTTGAAAGGGCTCTTTTTGGGAGAAGGTTTGGAGGTGAGGGAGACCTTTGAGGATGAGGAGAAGGCAATTTTTGAATAGAGGGAGATGGAGATCTTTGTGGTAGAGGAGATGGAGGCCTTTGTGGAGATGGTACTTAAGGAGGTGTATCCAAAGAAGAAGTAGAGTTGTGCACCAACAATGAGTTTTTAGGAGAGGAAGAAGTGGGTTGATTCCTAGGAGAGGGGGTTTCTAAGACAGTGGTGATGACCTCTAAGATGAAGATGGAGGTGGAGTTTGGTCATGTGCTTCTTCTTCTTCTTGGGGACTACTAGAGCATTTGAAGATGATCTTGGGTTTCATTTCTTCCACACCAACTTCTTTGTACTTTTAGGTGGCTCGAGTTCCAAGTCTTTGACATTTATAGCTTTATCAACAATTACATCTGACATTGAAAAATAAGTGGGACAATATTGCTTCTTCTTAGGTGATCCCTTAGTCTTTTTCTTCTTCTTCTTTGGGGATTCTTTTTTTCTCTTCATGGGCTCTTTCATCTTCATCCTTAGCCATGAAAGGCCTTTATTGATCACAATCTATGTCCTCTCTTCATTTGATTTGAATTCAACTACAAGTCAATCAATAGGGGGATGGGTTTGTCAAATATTTATTGTTCCTCATATGAGGGATCTAATACCTTACCATCATCCAAAATTTCTTTTAGGTGCATTTGAGATCCCAAAGGCTTGAATGTAGAATGTTTTGAGTCTATAGTAATTTCTCCTTCATACTTCATGTTCATCATCATAGTTGGCCCATAAATCCTTAAGACTCAGCTTATGTGTATGTGACAATCTTGCTTACTTCTATACATGAGTCCTTGAGGATCATATGTTATTCTCCTTTCAAAGGGGTAGAGTGAAATTGGGGCTGGTGGTACTTGTAAAATCTTATGACTCCTTGTATGAAAATCCCACTTATGTATCCCTGCTTGATCTTTGAGGGAAGGGGGTAGGCCCATGCTGAACGATGTTTGAGGGTTTATTAGAACTTATATGGCATATTGACACCTTGGCCCTTGGCCATTCTAGGCCCGCTCCCCAGTTGAGTAAGTAATAAATTTTGATAATATCTTATGATTTGATTGATGCCTTATTTGCGATGTCAGCTCCTAGCTTATTTGAAGTCTCTTGAAGGCCCCTAATACATCATGATAAAATATTCTCCCTAAGTTAGAATCGTTTCGGTGCCTTTGGATGATCTGTGTCCCTTATACCCATGTCGCCTAGTTCGGTCATCTTCTTTATAGCATCTTTTATGCATATGTGCTAATACTATGACTGAAGTTCCTTGTCGCGTTGGCCTTTCGCATCACGTTTGTGATCTTGGTGTTTCATGGTGAAGATGTGATGCGCGATATGCTTTTCCTATAGGTGCTTTCTTTGCATTGTGTCGCATGGGCTATTCGCGTCACATTTTGGTATGATCAAATATTGGGGCTAATCGTGATATGCACCGATGAGTCAAGTCTTGTTGCGTGTCCACATCCTAGTTCATCATATGGAGCCCTTGTATCACTCAAATCTTGGGGTTTCCTTCTCAAGAATTGTGATGTACGATGGGCTTTTTATGGGTGTTGAAAGGTGTGTTTTTTGCCAAGTGTCAATTGGATCGAGCTGCCTCAGTTTTATTTGCCTTGTAATCAAGAATTACTTGTTTAGAATTGAATTTAATGGGACAGATAGGGGGTAGGTGTGGACATATGGCAATATTGGGGCACATCACTGGGATCCTTCATAGCGCATCTCATGGTGATGATTTATCCAGCTAATGGGCGATATGAGTAGGCTATCGATATCATTTCAAAAACAGAGCATCAATGGCCAAGGTTTCAAACCAGGTGAAAGGTACAGGGTGGTGGCGCATATGGGTCAAGGGGCTGGCACATTGGGATGTCTTTCGAATGTGCAAGGGATTTGCCCTGCTGCCACTGCTATGAAGATATGCCTGCAGGAGATTGGTGGCACACTAACTGACCTTTAGGGATTTGTGTTCGGACTTGGGGAAATCTTCCTCTCACTTCATGGCAAAAGATAGAATGAATTTGGTCATTTTAAATGGTTGAAATAAGCTGTGATCGAGGTGCTAGAGTTGGCATTTTCATTACACAGATTGATAGATCAATGCTGCGAGAATTGACACAGTACAGGATGTCGTCCCTTTTTCCTTTTTCAGCTACGCTGGCATGTTTGAAGAAGTTTTCCATTTATGATCGATCTGCTGTGGTACTATTTGAGATGAATTGATATGGCATAACGGCGGGAGGTGATTATAGTTGGCATGAAAACTTATGTTGATTGGGCTATAGATTAGGGTCTCTGTTATTACTCTAGACATTGTCCCCCTGGTGCAGATATTATGGAGCTTTATCTTTTGTGTGTGTTTTCTTCATCGCCTTACCCCTTAGAATTTTCTTCTCTATTCTCATGGCTAATGACTTGTCCATACAAAATTAAGAGTTTACAGTAGTTTTTCTAAGGCATTGGTGGGGTTGGTAAAATTGGGGAAGTTTAGCAGCATCTGTTGAACCTTTGCAGCTCCTCCTCTTTTCCTTATTTTAATCTGAATGTGAGTTTTGTACCCCAGTCTTCACCCTCCTACTGCTCCTTGTTTCTGTATGACTTCAACTTGGGATCTGGGGAGGAAAGGCATCATTATTCTCCCTCCTTTCCCCTCGGCATTGTTGGTCCTGGCATAGCTTGGGTTGTAGTGGGTGGTGTGTGGTCCCTTTGGATGGAATGAGTGGACATCTTGGAGGAAACTATTGTTAGTGTTGTTCCCTTCTTGGCTAGTGGTCTGGTGTGGTCAGACCCAACTTTGGGTGGCATCCTCTGGTTCATCATTGGGTGAGGTAGTTAGGAACTTCTCACTTAGAAGAGAGGATTTATCTGTCTATCCCTGTGAGTGGTCATAATAGGTGGGACCCGATTTTCTAGTGCTTCCTTTCTTTGTTGATCCTTGTTAGCACTCCCTTATCTATTTTCATGGCCGGTGATGTCTGACGAAGGGTCCTCACATGGGAAATAAATGTCCTCATGTGAGGAGGGGCTGAGATATTAGAGAAGCTTGTAATCCCAAATTTTCCTTCAAAAACATGGTTCATCTCCACGTTTGCGACATGAAAACACACAAGACAAATTTAGTTGCTCCAGTCTGCTTGAGGAAATGATTTTTTGTAGCAAGTGTGCTTTGATGGATTAGAGACGATTACTCTCACACTTTGATGTATTTTGACTGTCAAAAGAAAGTGTGACATGTGTTGTGTCCAAAATAGCATGTTGCTTATTGCTCCCTTACATTATAAAATGGATTTCAAGGCTATTTTGGAGGGTGGTGGGTTTTGTTTGGGCTCTTGGTAGAATTGTTGGTTTAATTATAGTGAAGTAGAGATCCTGCTATTTTCCTAATGTATAGAGTTTTATATTGTATGTTTTATGTTGGTTACTAGTAAGTAACAATATCTGTATGAGATATATGTATTGTAAATTCCTGAGAATAGTTGTCTCCTAATGTATGTTTTATGCAAGTCATGAACTGAATATATCAAAGATGTTTCTTAGTTTGTCTCTATAACAGTTTGTTGTGGATGTATTTTTCTGTGGATGGCTCTTTTTCAAAGAATGGGTTAAATTTCCTTACTAGAAATATAAACTTGTATGGATACGTGCGAGGATAACTAAGCATGACTATCTCTTAAGATATATTTGATGTGTTATTGTAATGCAGTATCATAAAGATTTGAAGATGCTCAGGTTAAAACTTACTGTGATTTCCAATTGCATCTACTTTTGACTTTGTACCCTTATGATATGGCACTAATTTACTCTGTCATGTGTTTGACCTTTCACCACTAAAGACTGACTGACCCAACGCCCAATATTTTCAATCTGATTCTTATTATGTTTAGAGTAATACTTCCACCCTGTTCTGTGGTTTGTGGTGCATTATGGGTTTGAATGATTTAGAGCTAGGTCTTCATCCCTTATTTCCCCCGAACATTGTGGCATAGAATGCATATGCTTTTCCAATACTTGTAGTGAATCAATTTATGAGATAAATGAGTGTTGTATGGGATCACCCTCCCAAGTTTTGCAGAGCCTGAAGCAAAAAGGGAAATTTTTCTCAAAAACTTTCACCTATGTGTTGGCCAACCCCTCATAATAGATAAACATTGACAGTGGCTAAGTCATAGGTTATTCTGTGACATAAGGTTGGGAATTAAAAACAATCAACAAGGGCCATCTCCATTTCTATAGTATTTGAAGCTACAAAAGTGGGACAAGTATTATCTCCAATAACAAGTGGGAATTGAATAAGGAGATGTGAGGTTTTAGGATTTGGTGGTAATTGCACAAGGATTAAAAAAAATCTAAATGCCAACTAGACTTGAGATCCCACCCATAAAACCCTAGATGATTTTCTTGTAAATGAAATAAATCTTGAAAATGGAAAGATATGTATGTTTAATAGAATTGAGAGTACCTAGTAAAGTGACAAGGACTTGAGAAGATTGGCCAAAACAAAGATTTGAATTGGACGTGAAATCTATATATGACTAGTATGAATTGGTCTTTGGAGGCTCAAACCCTATGATCCTATGCTCGAAGGTGTATGAATGCAATCAAGTTTCTCATAAATTAATCTAGATATGTAACTAGCCAAGCTCATGAGTTAGTAGGGGATTGATAAATGTACAAGTGTAGAAAATGCTAAAAGTAGCTATGCAAATGGGGGATAGGTTGTGACTTTTATAATTTCATTCACACATGCAAGCAATAAATGTGATTTCTAGTTTATTAGTAGTTTTTTAAGGTTTAGATGTAACTATGTAGGTGTTGTAGATGAACAAGTGAAGTCTAAAAGTTTGAAATTAAGAATGATGTGAGTTTTTGAGGTATGAAAGTAACATTGTAGTGTAATTGAAAAAATACATGAACTTCTACTACCTCTAAAAACTTGACATTGACTATTACATTTGAAACTATAAGATCTCGTAGTAACTTGGTTATACAATGTTACGAAAAAAAACCTAAAACTCTAGGTAAATAAGTAAAGTGGGGTTTCAAGATTTAGTGGAAACTTTGCAAAAAGACTACAAAGTTACATAGAAACCTTGAAAACCAAAAAATGAAGGATTTTGCACTTTTAACTTAAAATTTTCACTTGTTCCTAAGACTATACTTTTCATAAGACTTTCCAAACATGTTATCAATCTAAGCTACTCTTTTGAAATAGCCAAGGTCTATATTAAGCCCAAAACATAAAACCATAGGTTAATTTTATGACTAGGAAATTGTAAAAGACTCTTAGACTAACCCAAATCTCAAAATTTATGTTTTGAAAACTTCACGACAACATTCCTAGATGGGTTCAATTGGCCACAATGATCTGGTGGATTGAATCAACATTTAGGAGTAGACGTGTCAAGTGAACTCATCTTGATAAGAGACAGGTGACACCTAACACTACTCATCCTACAAGATGCCTAGCTATAAGGAATCATTGGAAGCCCTCAATGAAGTGTCTCTAAACTCTATAGTGTTAGTAGGAGACAATAGAATCATAGTGCATGTCATGTGACTATATTGTTCATTTGACAATATGTCTGCATCATATACCTAAGTATGAATAACTAGAGAAGTTTCTAGTACTAGAGGTGTAGGAATATTAGATGGAGTCTCTTTGTCAGATCACAAAATTCAAGACTTTCCCAATACGTAAAATCCTCTTCTATATCATCATCATATGAGGAATTCTTTGAATTGTCAAGGGTTAGAAGATTATCCATAGTAGGACCTTCTGGGGATGGAGGTTCATTAGGATCTCCATGCATATCCAAAATTTTGGTCCAAATAGTGTGAGGCACTCAATGTGTGAGAGGGCCCATGGTGTGTGGTTTCCAACACTGAGATTGATTAATCCTATGACATGCTCATTTTTATTAGCCCATACTTTCTTCCACCAATGAGTACTTGGTTTAAGAAAAAGTCGATATAGATGGGTCCTTGTTGATTGTAGATAATCCAAAATTGTAACATAGAAAATTATGTACCCTCATAATTTCACAGTGTTTTTGACCCACTTTGGTATTTGCTCCTGTAGCATGTTTCTAGGGCCACTTGAGCCTAACCTTGGCCTATTTTTCCCATTCACCAAGGTTTTCCAAGTTCTATATTACATTCATATCTTTCTTGGTATTTTGGGAACATGTGATAAAATCCTAGAGAATTTTCCCAAGATGCGAGCATGATGCATTGATGTTTGTGCAACACGCTAGCATCCCGAAGATTCTAGAAATTCAAACTATTACTTTCCCACCTAGTCACTTGATGAATCATTAGTTGTAACATTCATCTAGAAATGAAATGACCTCTACAAGCATACTTGACCCTTTGATTCTCTCATCCTCCAATATAAAATCTCATTTTTGAAATTCTTGCACTTCTACTCACTTTTGGAAAAACTCTAAAAAAACCCTTTAGACTCATAAAAGAACTCTTGTCTCTCTATTGATGGTTTTAGATGCTCTCTCTCTCTCAACTTCCATTGAATTTATTCCTATAGATTGGTCGTTGTGGACGCTTTCACAAGGTATTGACATTGGTTATACATTGATTTGATCCTCAAGGAACTTGCAACCGCCTCCATTGTTTTAAGCTTGGTAATATTATTTTATGGTGAAGAGATAGCATTGCTATTGTATTTATTGCATATTCCATTATCTCCATTTTGGAAAAGTTGTGGTGTAGACCACCACCTTATATTCCTTTATGCACACTAGGGTATTCTTCCTCATAGACCAAGGTTAATACTCATAGCTTTTTATTGTTGTCACTACTATTATTTTCCTAGACACACTTAGGAAATAGGATCGCAAACTTTTTATTCATTATTTTCCAATCTTGGTTATCCATGGAGGTTGAAAGACCAACATAGGGGCTTGACTTGAAGGAAAGCTCCCAAATAATCCCAACAAATTTTCCTTTTGATATGGAGTAGAATGCTTACACTAGCATTTTACACCTAGTTTAGCACCTGGTTGGACCTAAAATGTTGCCTTTGTAAATCATGACCTATTTTAACACATTTTTTAACATAAAATGATAAAATATCGATCTTGATGAATAAACCTAACAAAATAAGCTTAGGATTGGCCTAATCCCATGACATTAGACACTCCTTGGAGTTTGTGGGGCTAAAGGACCAAGGCACTCGAGCGCCTTGGTCCCATATGGGTCCTTTAGCCCCTCTCATGTGGTGTCAACTTAGAACACCTCCTTAACTTGTACATTTTGGCCCCATTTGGTTTGATTCATCATTTGTGAGCGGGAATACATATATAGAAGAGTTTTACAATTCATTTTACACTAAGATGCCTAATGCAAAAATTAGAGTTTGCTCACATGTTTTGATCTTCTATGCTAAAGTGCTCTTCATGCTTGGAATTGCTATCTACTTGTGGAAGTTATGAAGTTTGTTTGCGGGTCTTGAAGGAATTTTCAAGCCTTCTCTATCTATCTCCTTGTTGGTGCATGATCTTGAGCATCTACTCCAACTAGGGTTTCACATCTTGTGGTAATCTTCATCAATTTCATTCATACTTTCATCGTATATTGCAGATCTGGCCTCTACCCTCCTAGGCCATATACTTTTGGATGTAATAATCACTATAGTGGAGGTGGAAACATTGGCACAGGGTTTGACTAAGGCAAGCTCCTATACACAGGACAACCTTTCCCTCTTTGCTTGTGTGCAGGTTGGAGATACAGGTTTCTGAAGACAAGACCTGGGAAGAAGCCATGGTTTGCAAGTACAAGTCTGGTGAAACTCAGAGATTCTACTAAACCCTAATAAGGGTCTAGGGCACTCGAGCACCCTCGTATTTTGGTGCCTTTGAGTCTAGATCCAGGTTCTTCTCTACTTCTTGATCTCTATTGTACTTTTAGATTTTTGATATTTGTTTCTGATAATTAGTTATTAGTAGATCTTTGTCAAATAAGGTTTAGTCATTTGCCCTAGTTTAATTTCTATAACTTAGTTTAATTTGGTTTGTGTTCTAATGTTTGATAGAAGAGAGTTTTGACCTAGTTTAATCCCTTAAGCTAAGTCACTCATTTCCCCCAAAACATTTTGGTGAGCCTGACTTGTCTTGCACCTTCTTGTTTCAGATCTAAGTTGTTTTCTACCCTAGATCTGATTGGGATTGAGTTCATTAATCATTTTTGCATGCATACATAGTTCATTTGTGCATAGTTTAAAAACTAGAGTTTGTAAAAACCTTGCATTTCTAGAAAATCTAGCTAGTTTTGAACTTAGAGTTTATGGGTTTGTGAGTTGTTTTAGATCTTGTTGCATTTTTAGCTTATTTAACATATATTCATTTGTTGTACCTTGTCATTCTTGGTGTTTAAAGTATTCTTGCATCCTTGCATTTAAAATTTGGAAAATAAACACTTCATTCTAGATTTGGAAAAAAACATATTTGTCACTTTGTTTGACTTTCATAAGGGTAGATCATCATAACATGAATTAAATTTCTGATTTTTGCATCAGATCTGATTGGTATTATAGTACTTAATCATTTTATAGTGTTACAGTGAGCATTTAAATCTTTTCATTGCTAGGATTTGTCAAAAAAGTTTCATTTTTGTGAAAAGCTATTTAATGTTGAAATCTAGGGTTTGTGATTGATATTTTGTTTCAGATTCTTGCTTCTGTTATTTGCATTCCAAATCTGATTTTACTTTGCTCTACTACATTACAAATGTTATTTTGCATTGAAGTTTGAAACTAGGAACAATTTTGAGTTGTTGCATTTTGAAAAAAGCATTGAAATTAGGGTTTGATTTGAGCATTAACATTATTGATATCTAAGTGGATTTGAGTAGAGTTGAATTTTATCAAGGATATATTATGTGCATTATGTTTGTTTACATTTGAACAAAAGATTGCATCACTTAAAAAAATACTCAAACCCTTCTTTTTCTACATTCATTTCTTTTATTTGTGCATCTTGTGTGTTACATATAATGGGAAGGGAGACCCTAACAACCATGTGGTATCCTTTACAACTATGTGTAGTGATTTCTTCTTTGAGGATGTAATTTTGGAAAAACTCTTTCCTAGGTCACTCAAGGACATAGCCTTGGATTGGTTTTGCTCTTTACCTCCTAATTCTATAACTTCTTTCTCACAATTAGTCAATAAATTCCTTCAACATTTTCAAGCGAACATTGGACCTCAAGTCTCTTTGACTGACTTGGTTCATTGCAAACAAGGAATAAAAGAGAAAATAATAGATTTTATGGGCTGTTACCAAGCCCTCTTCTCACAAGTTCAATATTGTATTTTGGATGTTGATGTACAAAGAATCTTTATTGGAAACTTACAACCTTACATCCATGATAAGATATTGTTGATGCGCTATGAATCTTTCACTCATCTTTGCACGACTCTCCGTGATTACCAAATTTTTGAACTAGTTAGTATGAGAATAACCCCTCATTGGCTCCAGTTGGTCAGTCTGAAGCCTCTCACAATCATTCTTTCAAAAGACAATAAAAACTTCATCAAGATCAATGAAATTTGAGCTAGTGACATAAGAAAACATGAGGCGGCAAAGTCATCTCCTACTCCCACCCCTTATAAATTGAAACCGAAAACAAGACATTTCACACCATTATCGAAGTCTCTTTACTCTATAATGACACAACTTTTGAACAACAATCTCATCAAGCTTCCACCTGTTATACCTCTTGATCTAGGTAAGATGCAAGCATCTTCCTTTGATTCAAAGGCCTTTTGTCAGTTTCACTGCTCTACTGGTCATGACACTGAAAGATGTGTCTTAAATATGACGTTTGAGACCTTATTGATTTCAATGTCATCTAGTTTGCTAGTGTTGGAAACAAGCCAGATAACTGAGAGGGGGGTGAATCAGTTATCTCAAATATCTTTAACTTTACTTTCTCCTTTAATAATTAGTGCAGGATCAAAACATATAAGCATATATGATCATGAGAACAGAAATAAAATCAACACACATAACACAAGGATTTTTACGTGGAAAACCCTGTTAAGGGAAAAACCACGGGGTAACTAGCCCAAGATTGTATTCTTTGTTAAAAGAATAAGAAGTACAAAATGGCACTTGCCAATTAGGGCTCATTGCCTGAGCACATTGTTCACAAGAGGCACACTGCCTACAAGAGACTCACTATCTACAAAACTTATAGAAGGTAATCAGGTGTTTGAACTGATGAGAGGCATCTACAAATATAGGAGTTCAGTTCCGGTTAGGCACAATACACTGATTTGATGCACTTCATTCTTCCTTTGTTTTGATACTGTTGCTCTGTCACATACCGGACTTGATTTGCTGCTTTCCCACTTGTCCCTTCTTTTCTTCTCACTTTATTTCATCACTTGTATATTCCACACACCTACATACTCGAATCCATCTAGTATATATATCTGCATCAAGGATTTCATCAACTTTCTAGTCAGCAACAAGAACACTCAAGATATTTACAAGTTACTGATCTGTCAGCTGAATCCATGCTTGATTTGTGATGCGTATCAAAAGTATCGGCATAGAAGTCATTAATCATGTCAGCCAACAATGTATAATCCCCCAAATATCTTGACCAACATGTTTTACTCATCTGGATTGAAGTCTGATGCTTTGTTGGTCAATTCTTCATCTGTCTGCTCTACTTGACTGGAACCTGATGCTCAGATGCTCATATGTTTTCCATGCTTTACTACTGGAGGCTAAATCTCTCGAATATAGTAGTCATGATACCCCTCTTGACTTATCCAAGTTCGCAACTTGCTGAGTTACACCATCTGAGAGATCCAGACCTGATTGTTCGACCTTGTTGCATACTCTATTCTTGTTCACTGGACCAAAACAATCTTCAATCTGACTTTTGGTATAGGCATACTATGTACTGTGGATGTGTGGGATAGACTTTGTTGCCATCAATGACAACACTCATGAAGCCACACAGTGTCTCTTGCCAACAACTAGTGTGAATGACAAAAGAAATAAATCGGTAGCTCCACTTAATCAAAACCTACAAATTTATACAAATCCATTACCTCATCATGAATCTAATGTTGTGAACCTATCTCAAGAACAAGATTATGAAGGTGATGTTTGTATGGTAGATGTCTGCCCTCATAAAGAGCGCACATAACTTGAGCCTGCTATATCTTTTACTCCACATGATGCTATTATTGAATCTCTTGATGGACCTATTTACATAACTATTTGAATCAATGATAAACCCATTCTAGTTGCTATGATCAATCATATTTGCATGGTAAATTTAGTAACTGAAGAGTTTCTCTACATGCATGGTTTACATTGAGATACCTACAATGTATCAGAGATGGAGATTAGAGCACATGATGGGGACCTATCCTTCCAACTCTTGGTTCCTTGACCCTTGATGTCAAGGTTGGGCCAAGAAACTTGGATGTTACATTTGTCATCATTCCTACATCAAACTTATTTCATGTGAAGTTGGGTCACCCATGGCTCCGCTCCATGAAGGTAGTCCCCTCTATGGATCACAAGTGCTTAAAGTTTCCATTTGAGGGACGTGTGCACATTGTACATCATAGTCAGTACCAGCCCATTGCTCACAATGGACACTTTACACTTGACTACTTTTGGCCAAAACCAGTTGGAGTTGCTCGAGATAGAGAGGATTTATTCTTCTTATCATATCAAAATTTTAAAGCAAAGAAAATAGCAGAGCTGTCACTTAGTAACATACCTCATTGTGATTTCCTTGGACCTCCTTGATCTTCTGAGGCTATGACAGTAGTTCCCCCTATCCCACAGGTGGCGAATGAAGCTAAGCCCAA
Organism: Cunninghamia lanceolata; assembly: GCA_027924645.1. Classification (NCBI taxonomy): domain Eukaryota; kingdom Viridiplantae; phylum Streptophyta; class Pinopsida; order Cupressales; family Cupressaceae; genus Cunninghamia; species Cunninghamia lanceolata. Next base: position 103,655 of record BSBN01000781.1, read on the forward strand.
ATCAAAGGTTCTTCCCCATACCTGATCGTCTGGTAGATATGTTGAGGTTCCTGGTGCAAGGGCACCCTCATGCACATGTTAATCAACATCATACACAAAATTTGGGGAAATAAAACAAATATTTTAATTCTCCAACACTCCAAGTAAAAGACAAGGCAAGTTGCATATGGACAAAAATCTTAGTCACCTACATGGTAGAAGACAAAGATTGGACAATGAAGAGTTTTCAAGCACCCAAGTAATAAAAGAAAGCAATAAAAGAATCCCAAGAGTCATCTTTCTCAAAGTTGGATGCCACCAAGCAAGAAGAGGAATACCAAGAGTCATTGGAGCCGAAAATGAGGAAGATGAAACTATGCAAAGGAGATCTTATAAATAGATTGAAGTTTGGCTCCAAAGAGGCATTGAAAAAAGAAGAGAAGAGCCCAAATTTATTTCTAATTTTTGCATGTCATCAAGAGGACATCCATGGGTGATGTTGAAGATAATTCTCTAAGGGAAATACATCCATTTTGAGGAGGCAAAGAAGGTGAACATCCATGGTGACTTGTTAGATGAAAAATTTATGAATTTGTAAGCTTGTGGAGGTGGATAGTTGGAAAGTTTGTTGGAGATATTTCATAGTTGGATTTGTGGAGGTTATGTATGTGTGTTACCATCCTGATTGGCTACATAAAAACATTTGGGTTGTAAATATTTGCTGTTGTTCATGTTTTATGAAATTCTCAAGATATGGTGTTACTTCATAGCTGAAATTGTTGCTACAACATTCACAATTTATTTGAGCTTAAGGGCTGCAAGTTTAAGATATTAATATACATTTATTTTGCTGCAACTAAAGGAATCAAAGTGACAAACAAAAATCCTTAATGGCTGGAAATTATCAAAGTTAATTTTCATCTAAGAGAAGAAGAGTAATCTTGGCAAACAACAATCTTAAGGCTGAAATTTAACAAGGATATGTTGGCACATACAATTTGTTTCAATCTTTGAAGTTTTGAGCACATGATTATAACAATTTGAAGGTTATTTCAATGTATGTAAGAGAAGTTGATTGGGCTACATGATGGGACAATCCTTCATTGGATTCTCTTGTCTTGTCTGCATCAAATTGGTATCAGAGCTAGGTTGATTTTGGGAAGTGATTTGACTAATTTGAATAACATGGTTCAATAGATTTGATGTTTAAGGATGGCTCTTAATAAGAAGAAATATGGGAAAAGGGCATCATCATTGTTAAATACATTGAACAAGTTGGCTAAGAAGCTAGAGGAAGAAATGGTGGAGGAAGAAATTGCAGCGAAGAAAGAAAGCAAGATGGAAAAGGAAAGCTTATTCCAAACTACCTGCAAGTCCAAAGGAAAATGTTGTCAAGTTGTATTTCAGATATCTGCATAGATAATATTGTTTCTAAATACATGGTAGATAAATTGGGTTTGGAAATAATACCACACCCCACACCCTATTCTATGATTTGGCTTCAAACTAGTAATCAGGTAATTGTAAATGAGCAATGCAAAGTTGAGTTTCACATAGGCAGTTATAAGGATGAAATAGTTTGTGATATTTTGCATTTGGATGTATGTCACCTTGTGTTTGGAAGGTTGTGGCATTATAGCAAGGCATTGAAGTATAACAGAAAAAACAACACATATGACATTATGGACAAAGATGGGATGAAATTTAAATTAGCAGCCTTGAAGGATGAGTGCATAGGAATTGAAAGCTTATTGTTAAGTGAGAAGACAGTAGTACAACAATATGAAGCAAAGCCAAATGAGGTAATGGTTGAGGTAACAAATTTTGAAAACAACATGTTGTTTGAAAAATTAGTTGAACAAGAAATGGAAGAGTTTTCTTTTGAATTTGCTCAAACTTATGAAAGTAATAGTGACATTGATGTTGAAGTGAGTGATGCTCAGGAAGAAGAAGAAGAAGAAGAGACAACAAAAGAAGTTGTAGAGGAATTAAGGGTAGTCAAAAGAGAGAAGATAGTTATGGAGGATAAGTGTTGATCATGATGTTAGTCATAAGCAAACATGAAATAAAAGTTACACAACATTTATTTATCTTGAAAGATATGATGAATTCAAAGAATTCATGATCCTAAGTCTCCGTTGATTAGTTCATAATCTACTGACGTTACTCAATGGTTGATGTGTGTTGCTATTAATCATTCAGGGGCCTTACGTTGATCAGTAAATTCTATTTCTTGCAGATATGCTACACAGAAAGGTTACTCTAAACAGTATATTTCTTCAAATAATGTGTCTGTACTTGGATCTTTGCATGATATTTATCAATTGAACATGCTTTAACTCTAAATATGCTATGTATTTCCAATTATCTATGGGATATCAGCATATTTCATATTATTTTCTTCTGATTGTCTTTTATTCGCAATTGTGATGATGAATTGTTATGAAATTCAAAGAAATTTAAAAGAATACTTCAAATTTTGGTGAATCTTTAGCTATTAAACCACATACACACTTGATACAGTCACGAGGGGAAGAAATCAAACCATATTTTCACCAGGATGTTCCACAGCTAGATACAGATGATGCTAACTTCAAAGGATAATGAATGAAAACAACACATGCAGACTGATAAGCACTCCAAGGGATGCAGCTAATCAAAGCATGTATCAAGAATTCAAACATAGATTAATCAAGATTTATGATGATTTGTAATCAAATGGTCTTCTCTTTCATTAAGTATGCAAAATATGTATGTTTACAACAACTTTGAAATAAGTCTTGATGTTTCAGCAATCAAATTTTAATTAAGCTTTCGAATGTTCAAAATATGGCATCCCTGCACCTTTTATAGAATAAGGTGAGGGAGCGGTTACAAATGACCTACGGTCATGATTTGTCACTTAAGATCAATGGTAGATATTCCTTCTTTGACTTAGTCAATCATCCTTCGTGGCACAGGTTGCCAGCTGGCAACCATCTGTGTTACTTATTATCTTATAAGTACCTGATGCATATGTCTCTTTGGGGATGCATCTTCCTTTCATTCTTCAGGTTCTTCTTCTTCTTCATCATGATCATCATGATCATCACTTTCTGTATCGCTATCACCCTGATGAATATCATCTTGTATATGGACCCTTACTGCCGCCCTAATATTTTCATAAGCTTGTACTATTTTGTCTACCTCTCTGCCATCTTGGGTTTTGGCTTTAGTGATAGCATGCTTGTGAGCCTGAAATTTATCTTTAACTGCATCCAGCCTAGCTTTTCCACTATTCAGTGTCTCATTGTAATTTTCCACCCTGACCTTGATCCTCATGATCTTATCCATCGCTTCTTCTGCCAGGTGGATGAGAGGATTCTCAGCTACTGGCTGGAAATTATCATGTAGTGCCTTGATGTTGAAATTTGCATCTTGGTTTTCTATTTTCCCTTCCACTTTTCCTTCTAATGCTTCCAGTATCTTTGCTTCATATGCCATCATACTGTGCAGCTTGATACTGATATCTCTTAGCTTGCCGCTGCACTTCTTCAAAATATCACATTCGAACCTGATGTCTTCATACCATACATCCACTAGCAGGGTAGTGTTGTTATTTAATACTTGATGTTTTATAAGGACCTAAGGATCAATCCTCTTTATTTCACTTAGAGCACTCAAGGCTTTTTCCAATTGGAACGATCTCTTTCCCGTTCCATTCTGTATTTTATCCATTTTCTTCTTCAAAGTGCTCAAGGAATTCCACATCTATAAAGAGGTTCTCAATACTTCTTCAGCTCCTGTAAGGGCTGTCAGCATACATTTATCCATGATCATGGCTTCATGCTTCATGAGGTATAGCTTATTAACTTCCTCTTGTGGTATAACAGTTAATGGGATTGCAGGATCTGTTGGTGTACTATTAGGGTTAATCAACCCCTTTATGTATGCATGCAGCTAAGCAATGTGCTCTTTAGGCGTTTATTTTTCTCCTTCTCTTTCTTTACCCTTTGGGTTAAAGAATCTATGATATCCTTCCCTTCTTGACCCTCTTGGTCTTCATTAGCAAAACCCAAATCAACCGTGGTGATTTGGAATCCATCCAGGGTGATTTTACCCTTCTCCTTTTCTACAATGGGAAGTGCTACTTGGGTTGTACTTCTGTCTGTAGCAGGATCTCTTTTGATAGCCGAGGTTAACCTGGCTTTCCTCTTTGGTTTCATGGTCTCTACAAACAAAGTTGAAACATCAAATTCTTGAATTTTAAAACCTTGTTCCGTACCTATTTCTTTCTCAAGCCACTGAGGCACTTCATCTCCTGATCCTTGTTGTGTTTTATCACCATCATGTTTACCTTGATCTTCAGTATCTGTCTCCATTATGGATGGAGAAGGAGACTTTCTGATTTCTTCCTCATGATGTTCTTCATGAGGGGGATCTTGTTCTATTTCTTCTTCCTAAGGGGCTACTTTTTGTAGGGGAGGATCTTGTGGTGTATCCATATGATGATCCTGTACTCCCTCTTCTTGTGTTTCATCCACCTTGGTATTTTCCTCATCCTGAGGCATATTGGTATCTGTGGATGTATGTGTGCTTAATCTTGGTGCATCACCCTGATCTTGAGCTATATTTTGTTCCGTACCAGAGGTAATAACCTCTGGTGTATTAAGGTCCTGATGACCTGATGTATCTTTTCCTCCTGTAGTCTATTGAGTCTGGACGACATCATCACCTGATGTGTCTTTATCACCTCCCCCCTTTTGTTGGACTTCAACTATTTTAGGCTCAGCAGGTATATCATGTTGTTGTTGGCCTATATCCAGAGCATGGCTCTCTACTTCTGTCTGCTTGACTTCTTCAACTTTTTCTGTTACATCAGGTTCACCTGCTTTATCTTTGGGACTTACATCCTCCCTATATGTCAAGTCTATCACTGTAGGGCTAGTTACCTGATCTACCAGCTTATCTAGCCTGATTTGTTGGGCTACCCTCTCTGGGCTATTTTCTTTCTCTTCTTGCTCTGTCTATTTCAACTCTTCCAATACCACCATCTATGCTGATGGGGTCCCATGTGGGGTCATGTGGGTACTGGAAGTAAGGGTTTCCATCTGCTGAGAAGCTACGTTCTGCACTACCTCATCATCTGATAGGTCAACGGTGTCTTCTAATGAGAAAGGAACACCCTGACCTACCTTGGAGGCTTCTTTTTCTTGTTCCTCAACCTTCTCTGTCTTGAATTGTATAATGGTGGGAAGTGGCACCTCATGTTGCATTTCTTTTTTGAACACTTCACCACCAGTGCCTCTTAATACTATGGGATCGGTCCTGATCTCACCCCTCATAGAGGTTCTTTGTTTCTTAGGTGGTGACATCAGGGGCACTGCCCTCCTCTTCCTGCTGACCATCATTGGGTCATCACATACAGGCTCTTTACTTATCAGCTCTTCCTCAGGAAGGATGTCCTCCTCCACATTCTATTGTGAGGCTTGGCCCTCATCTTGTATTTCTACAGTATCTTCAGCTGGCCTCCGGATTCTTTTTGTCTTTGGTTTATCCATCAAAAGCGGTGCAGATGAGGCTGATACCTGTCCTGATGCAGATGCACCTTCAGCTGGTATGGCAATTCTTTCAATTATCACCCCTTTAGGTTCATTAGAAGTCTTCTTTCCTCTGGGGGGTCCTTTGCTTTGTTTCTGGGGAGGCAACCTTTCTCCATTAGATTTTCTTTTCTCACCAAGAAAGTCATCATATTCCTCATCAGGGATCTCTTGCCTTTTTCTCTTGTTGTCCATTGTGATGGCTACACCTCTCTTCTTCAATATATTTATCTGTTCATCTACCCATGATTGGGTCAACTGCAACACCCCACCTGTAAAATGTTCTTGCTATCATCCTTCTTTAACTGTGCTAGCACTGGGATGCAGTCAAATGTCCTTATTTGATTTAAGGCGAGCCTCTGATATTTTCTTCTTCTTACTTCTTCCTCATCCTCACAATCAATCCAGAAATCTTCTAGGTACTTTTGATGTATGGGCTTCCCCACTATCTTCTGCATTCTACCATAGGGGTCATATGATCTAGCCAATGGAAATGGTTGTAGGTACATCAGGTTTAGACTCCCTATGACATCCTTTATGCTTTCTGAATTAGGGCACATGTACCAACCCATAGATACTAGAACTAGTATTGGAGGTATCTTTTTCTATGCTTTATATGCAACCCGTATGGTAGATATTTGTCTCAAAAACTCCATCAGGACTACCCCATCAGTAGGGTACTGGGTAACATGAGTGGTTGTTCTTCAAAACCTTCTATTCTGATATATGAGAAAGTAGCAAACTGGATAAACCAGGCACCATGCTTTTATATAACTTCTTGAGCTTCCATGCTCAATCTCTTGGTTCTATCCTCTTCCATAGTTTTAACTAGATGCATGGAAAATGCATCATTCACCAGCTTGTAATCAAAGAGGTAGTTCCTTCTCTATAACTAAGGATAATGATCCCATATATGGGCATCATCTATACAACCTCCAATCTTTCCAACTGTAGTCAGTGCATCAAATGTTCCTTTGTAGGCACATGAATAAACAACATATGAGGTCATGTAGAATGAGCATTCCAAACCTCGCAGGCTCTTCATCTGTTCATCCAAAGCATCACTGATGATCTTGGTCCATGATGGCTTGCTTTCTGTATAGAGGGCCATCTGTATGATTCCAAACATCCAATTCTTGAAATTCCCAGCATGAGGCTGGCCTGTCATCCTGTTGAGCAGGGTTATCATGTATTGATATTCATCATTAAAATCAAATTTGTATAAGTATACTTACAACTTGGTAGAGGCAGTATAGGTGCTGTTCTTAGACCTCCACTGGTACATCCTCTTCTTGGCAATCTTTTTATTGTTTTCATACTCGGTCTCCAGTTTATGCAGATCCACACTGACTACCTTCTTTCCAAGTGGGAGATTGAAAGTAGATGTAATCCCTTTAATTGAAAATTTTGCATAAACCCTTCCATGTTTTTCCATCCGCCTTTTCTGAGCGTTATAATTTCTAGCACATTCTATTACCAGCTCTGGGGTTTCCATGGCGTAGGGAAATCTAGCTGCATGCCACATTCCTGATACAAATATGGCATCCAGTAGGGTATTATCTTTATCATCATGCATCCTAGATGACCATGCTACTAAATCTGTTTCCCCCTGGTGAGTGTCTCCGATGGTGCCATATTTGAATTGTATTCCTTTGGGTTGAACGTACATGGGCTTAAGAAATTCTGCTCTAGATCTATTCTTCTTGATGTCCTCCATGGATTCCTGCAATAAACATGATTGGTCTTACCATAATATTCATATGCATTCATACAACATTATACATCCACAACATCATGCATATTTATACTCATTAACTCATCATGATGTGCATACTTACAGATTCAAACCACTGGAAAAGTCATACTACCTGGACATGCAGAAAATGACAACAGGAGGGTTTTTTTTTTATTACTTACCTGAAAACACTTATCTGCTGGATTAGGCTGATGATTACAGAAAAGGGTCTCAAATGATGATGATCACGTGTTCTGTTATGCTGCAAGCTGTTGTCTATCCACAGGTAACTTCATATGAAGGTTTGACTCTATGCTCTGTAAATTCTTGTTTTTCATAAGGTAAATGAGAATAACCTTGGAAACTTACCTTTAAACTCATTCGTAGGGCAGATTAGGGTAAAACTAGATTAAATCAATTAAAACCATTGATCTTCTACACAAAATCCATGGATGTTGCCAGGTGTTTGAATCGTATTTGCAGTCGGCGGGGATCCACCTACTGCATTTATGTGCATTTAATGTTACGAAGCAAGAGGAGGGGGTGATCTTCAGAAGATCAGGTGATATTGAAATATGACCCCCTCTGTGTAACATGACTTTTCGCCTTTGAGTGACAGAACTGATGCTAAGGAATCGGGTGATGTGGTCAAAGGTTGACTAGGTGTATATCGGGTCATGATTTTAAGATCAGGGGATGTTTAAAATGTGACCCCTGCGTGTAAAATGACCCCCTTTTGAAAGATCAGGATGGCGTCACTATCATGTTATTGAAAAGGGTGATCGTTGGATACATACCCCCGTGAGGTAAAAAGAGTGATGACGTCACCGTCAAGGTAACTTCCTTCGTTCATTGGGCTTAGATGACGTCATCGTCATATTGACATTGGGGTGATATTTTGCGATAGGGTGATATTCGTAAGATCAGGTGATATTGGAAATATGACCCTCGCAAAATATAGGAATTTATTTGATGGACAGATACAGTTATCACCTAAAATTGGCGTCCGAATTTTGCAAACCAAATGATTATCGGGTGATAAACCTATATCAGGATGATCTTACACAAGGTGACTGATGTTTGAAATATGAACCCCCCTTGGAATATCAGGTTTGACTGAAACTTTGACTTGTCATAACTTTCTCCCCTGAAGGAATTTCAGGGTGATCCAAAAGACAAACTTGCATGGAATTTCATCTACTTTCCAGCTATGAGGTTAATGATATGAAATACTGACTTTGACAAACTAACCTCATCATGGGGACTTGTCCACCCTCTTATCCAGGGTTACCTGCCTGACTTACTTTTACCAGACTGTCGAAAAGTAGAAAAACAACACAAGCCAAAGCAGCAAAAAAGTTGGGTCCCTATTTTGTCAAGTCAAAATGGGGTGTGTTGTGTAACCACACAACAACTTGCCACCAAAGAAAACAACTAAATTCTAATGATTCAAGTGATGTGATCACATTCTAACATAGTATTCTAACTCTTTCTAAGTATAAGCATTTATAATCTTTCTGAATGATAAGGTTTTTATCATGGCAACAATGCTAACAAAGGATCAGGTGTGTGCAAATGATTAATTATCCTCATCTTGGAAGCAAGTTGAAAACATGAGTAACTGATGTTTAGCTACATAGTTTGGGAGCATCCCTCATAGCCAACCTGGATAGAGCCTTGCTGCCAGTAGGCATCCATAGGCCCGACAAGGTTATCTATACAATCCCCCTAAGTAGAGCCCCACTGCCAGCAGGCGTCTATAGCCCTGGTAGAGTTACTTAGATGGCCTAATTTTATTTTCTTTTGGATTTTCAATATTTAATACTCTATATTCATATGATGTCATCATGTAAGCTTAGTGTGCAAGGTATGGTCACTTGCTGATTTAGGTTGGAGATTGCATTGGTAGCAAGGGAGTCTCTTTAGATTTTTCACTTAACACCTATACTTATGTATTCAACAAACCCAAGGCTGTTAGGTGAGTCATTGTGAAAGAGTCACTTTGGTCAAGAAAGGGCACCTTGATGAAAAGATATCACAGACCTGATCACCAATACTTCTCAAAATGAGTCATAACCTATATATGAATTTGTTCTCATCACTTGAATCTTAACAATTTGGTTATTTTCTCAGGGTGATGAGCTGCATCATCTTGACTGGCCAAAATAGAACTCAACAAGCAAACAAACAAAAACAACAAAACCAAAACTGTACAAACAACTATACAAATATACACACTATGATACACATGACTTACATGAAGCTAACTTAGGCTTGGAAAGAATGTTTAAGGAACTATCCATTAACTGGTAATGGAACATCCTCACCTATCAATGTTTTAAGCCTGCAGGTGCTGTCTCCTAAAATTTCTAAAATTTGGAAGGGACCTATCCAGAGTTTATCAAACTTACCATGATCTCCCTTCCTTTTATGTTCTTTGTCCCACATCAGGACTAAATCTGAGATTCCAAAGGCTTTGACCTTGGCTCTTTTGTCAAACCAACGTTTGACAACAGCCTGATGTTTAGCAAACTGATCAATTGCCTGACTTCTTTTCTCTTCTAGGTGCATCAACTGAAGCAACTTGACCTCTTGTGTATTATCTATGCCTAGGTATTCTTGTGCGCACTGCAGTGTAGGAATCTTTAGGTTAACAGGGAGGATGGGATCCACCCCATATACTAAGTGAAAAGGTGAATTTCCTAATGCAGCTTTCATCCTGGTTCTATCTACCCATAAGGCATATTTCAGTAGGGTGTTCCACTCCCTTGGGTTCTTTTCTATAAACTTTTTTATGATGTTCAATAAGTTTTTATTTGTGGATTCTGCTAATCCATTCCCTTGGGGATAGTAATTTGAGAAAAAATTTAAGATGATCCCATAGTCAAAAGCCCAACTTGATAATCTTGTTAAAGCAAAGGTAGGCCCATTATCACATACCAAAGCATAGGGAATTCCATACCTGGTTATTATATTGCTTTCCAAAAACCTGATGACATCTTTAGCATTACATGTCCTATTGCTGACAGCTTTAGTCCACCTGGTACAGTAATCAATAATAGTTAAAACATACCTGTGGCCTGAAGATGATGGAGGATTGATAGGTCCTATGAAGTCCATTCCCCATTGAGTAAATGGGTGCATCTCCATCACTGGCTGCAAAGGTTGAGTAGCATATCTTTCTCTGTTTGCAACAACCTAACACATATGATACCATTTGATGTGTTCAGAAGTATTCCTAAAAATCGTGGGTCAGTAGTACCCTGCCCTAAGGATAGCATGAGTGGTGGCCAAAGACGATCCATGTGCAGTTCCAAACTTGTCATGCAACTTTGATAGCACCTTGTTTGCTTCTTACCTTTCTAGGCACCTAAGGTATATCCCCTCATAATTCTTCTTAAAAAGGGCCCCTCCTTTTATCATGTATTTCTATGATTTTATTTTCAAGGCTCTCCTTTGTGAGGCCTGCAATATCTTGATGGACATCTTCCAGTAATCAGGATGTGCCTGATGTCTGAGTACCATTCTCCATCTTCCTTTGCATTTACAACATACTGCTGACTCATGATATTAGGATCAATCTCTGATATCATCTGGCTCAATGCCTGTCCCCTCACTAACTTCATGGGTGTAATGTCCATATCATATTCTTGGAGGACGGTGATCCATTTAGCTCTTTTCTCACCTAGTTCACTTTGCATTAATAACATTTTCACTGCTGCATCAAGTACTACAACAATCACTTTACTTCTCAAAATATAATGCCTGAACTTCTTAACTGCTAGAACCAGAGCAAGGGCTTGTCTCTCAACATCCATGTATCTGAGTTCTGCATCTCTGAAGGGACAGCTCATGAAGGCTATCAACTTTTCTTCTTTTTCTTCATTTCTCTATGTCAACACTGCTGCAGAAGTATGCTCTGAAGCAAAAGAGTAAATTTAAAAGTCTCTAGTGTAATCTGGACTGATCAGAACTGGAGCATTAGATATGGCTTTTTTAATATCTTCAAAAGCTACTATAGCTTCCGGTGTCCACTCAATTTTAGCGTCCTTCTTGAGCATGGCATTCAAGGGTCTGACTATTTCTGCAAAGCCAGTGATAAATTTTCTAACAAAATTAATCTTACCAAAGTAAGATTTGAGCTCCTTTTTTATTTCCAAGAAGCTATATCTTCATGATGGACTCCACCCTATCAGGGTCAATGATGATCCCATTTTCAGTTATCAGGCGACCTAGTAGTTTCCTTGTGGTTACCCCAAATATGCATTTCTTGGGGTTTAGGGATATCCCATATTGTTCACATTTCTTTAGCACCTTTTTGAGGTCTTCTACATGGTTTCGTCTATCTTTAGAGAATACTGTTAAGTCATCCATGTATATAACTATACATTTACCAATCAAGCCTCTGAAGGCTATGTCCATCACTCGTTCAAATTTGGCTCCAGCATTTATTAACCCAAATGACATGCACCTGTAAGCGAATATCCCCCACTTTGTGGTGAATGTAGTTTTCAATCTGTCTATTTTATCCACCATCACCTAGTTATAACCTGAGAAACTGTCCAGAAATGACATCATCTTGGCACCGTTCACAATTTGCAGAACCTCATCCAGAGAAGGCAAATGATAATTATCCTTTTCAAACGCTCTGTTTAAGTTCTTGAAGTCCACACACAATCTGATGTCGCCATTTTTCTTTCTTATTGGGACTAGGTTTGCCACCCATGTGGAATGTCTCATAGGAAATATGATCCTGGCATTGAGCAGTTTCTTAACCTCTTCAAAAATAATAGGCTCCAGTAAAGCATTGACAGGTCTTTGCTTCTGCCTAAAAGGCTTGACATCAGGCTTCAAAGGTATGGTATGAGTGATGACTGATGTGTCATAAGTTTTCAGCTCATCATAAGTCCAGGCAATGACATGGATGTAATCTTTGAGAGCTTGGGTTATTCCTTCCAACTCTTCTTCTATACAAACTTTCCCAATCAGGACATTTCTTTTTTCATCATCTTGTCCAATGTTAACCTATGAGTACTGTCCTCCATCAGCTTTTGGAAGATCCTTTTATTTTGGCATGTTGTCTAGATCAAATGCTCTCTCCAGCTCTATCATTCCCTTTAGAATCTTATTACTAGGCAACTCTAAGATTTCTTCTTCTTCCCATATATGGTCCTCCATATTCCTCTCATCTATGATCTATGCATCAAAGCATGCCTGTTGGAAATGAAGTCTAGAATACGCTGATCATCATCAAATACTTGGAGGTTAGTTACATTATCTGGCATAGAAGGCACTGATACTAATTCTACTAAAAAATCTTTTCAGACTAGATATGGACAGTGGTTCTAAAGTGTTGGCAGCCTGGGCTAAGGCATCTGCCCTGTGATTTTGTTCCCTGGGTACGTGGGTGATGTTGAATGCATCAAAATCTTCTATCAAGTCCCACACCCTGTGTCTATAATTGGATAGCTTTTTGTAATTGCAAGAGTATATACCTCTTATGTGTCTCACAACCAATTCTGAGTCTCCATAGACATGCAGAATTTTCACTTTCTTTTTAAGTGCAAATAATATCCCATGAATCAAAGCTTCATACTCTGTCACATTGTTGGTGCATGGGAATTACAATCTGTATGCTGCCAAGTAGGATTTTCTAGATGGATCAACAAGATCTATCCCTACTCCAGCTCCTTGTTTAGACTTGGATCCATCAAATCTAAGGATCCATGGCTTATCTTCAGCCAAAGGCTTCTCTGAGCCTTCCTTTTTCTTTTTGGCTCTGGCAGCTGCTCCATTTGATATCCATTTTAATTTTGGTGTCTCAGCTTTTTCCAACTTCACCTTTTCTATCTTATGTGAAGCTGATATTTCTTCTTTCTTTTTACCATTAGGAGGTAAATCTTTTGGACTAGGCAACATCTGCCTTTTCAAAATATGCAGACATAATGAACAAGTAGTTTCTGAATGAGGTGCTTCATGTAACCTGCACAACCCTTTAATCAGGACATCATGTGGAGATCTCTACTGCTATGTTATCTTTTGAATCTCTTTTGATAAAAACTCTTCAAATTTAGACAGGTTACTGCCCCTATCTTCATCAGATAACTCATAATCTGATTCTACTAAACAATCACTCCCTGGGGTGATTCTCTTTTTTCTTTTAACATTACTCTTGTTACATACCATAATTTCTTCCGTCATCTGAATATGACATTCATCACGACATGTACCTTCCTCTGTTCCTGCAGAAGACAAACAAAAATTAGTGTCTATATCACTATTTGCATAACTTACCGTGGATGATGATGATGATGCTGATTCATCACTGCATGCTTGTTCCAGCTCCATCATATCTATGCAGGCATCACAAGTTTTTTCAGAATGCAATTCATTATGCAACCTGCACCATCCATCAATTAGAATATCATGAACATGCATTTTTAACAATTGACATCGTTTCACCTCTCTAGACAAGTGCATCTCAAAATTCTTGAAATGATCTACCTCATTTTCATTTTCAGGGTTGCAATCAGATTCTACAGTTATTTTGTCATCTTGAGGGTCATCATCATGATGGTGAACATCATACATCAGGATTTCTTCTATCCTGACAGTCTGGGGTCTGATGGAGTAAACTTTGGGTTCTACATCCACATACATGATCTCATTGGTTTTGTTATATTCAGTGATCATATGCTTCATGTGAGGCTCAGCATCTATCCTTATTTGATTTGGTATCCCTTTCCAAGGCAAACACATATGACTGAAATCAATGGACATGTATCAATTAAGGGTTTTTGACCAGTCCCTACTGAGTAACATCCCGTAGGTATCAGGTATATCAAATACCTGAATATCAATATAATACTGGATTCTGGGATCCAATGCTAGCTGCATGTGAATGTGGGTTAGTTCTCCTACCACACTTACCTCTATTTTGTCTAATTGTGTTACTTTCTTTAATAATTTAGCAGGATGCAACCCTAAAGCATTGCATATGGACAGAGGCATTACATTGGTAGATGCACCTGAGTCTACTAAACAGTTGTGCAAATTCTTACTAAACATCCTTATGGTAAGGAGGAAAGGAGGTGACTCACTCTTGTCTCTGTATAGGGTCATGTGGGAGGTCTCTGCAGCTTGAACAGTAGCTGGCACTTTGTATTTAACATTAACGTCCCTAGCAGCATGATCTTTACTACCAGACTGACCTGAGGTATGGCTATCCTCTTTTGGAGCATGATCATCTAATGATTTCATGAATGCTTTCTTGATAGCAGGGTTTTAAGCAACTCTGATAATGACAGGCTGATTTTAATCTTTTTCATCTCATCTGCCAGATAAGTGACTAACTTATCAGATTCAGGAGGCAGATTAGCAACCTTTGGTGCTGTATTTGGTGTGGCTAAGTATTGAGCATTAACCTTGGGAAATCCAGGGTTATTACTTGCCTTGGGATCAAGAGGTGCATTAAAATTTTTTGGAGGCAAAGATGTGGTCAAAGGACCGGTAGGTCTATTTGAATTATTCCTCAAATTGTAATTATGCTTACCCTAATATTGTTGTTGATAAGCATGTACCTCCTCATGTTCAATTGAGGGCTCATTTTCATCCTCGAAGGGAAAAACATAGATAGACTCAAAGGCCATGGCTGACTCCTCACATGCCAGGGTGTAATCTTGGTGAGAAGGCATTGTCTGCTGATGAGGATAATGTATGAAACTTTCTAGCACTAAGGCTGAATCATATCCACAGGGTACAAGTTTATTTCCTTCTACATGAGGTGGATTTCCTGAAGTATTGGACACTTTAGTTTGGAATATATTGGCAGTAATCCTGAACTGAGGACAATCTAGCTCTGCATGAGCATTGGTGTTATGGATCCTACACCAATTTGTAAGTGCTGCCTCTGCAAGGTTCACTCTAGTGGTCTGTTTGGGTTCACCAGGAGGCTGATTGTCTAGGGGTGATGGCAAAGAACCATTATTTGGCCTAGTGTTCCACACTCTAGGCTATCTAGGAGGGTTATTATTGCCATTGTTATTGTAGTTATTATTGTATCCCCTATCAGGATAATTAAGTCTATCATTAGCATAGCCTCTATTCTAATTTGGTTGATAATAGAAGTTCTGACTCCTCAGCTGAGTGATCTCAGTAGTAAGTTTCGTTAACTGTGCTGATATTTCCTTGATTTCTTCTTTCTCTTCCTAAACCTTGGCCACTACATTCTCTGTCTGTGGCTTAAAAAAGGAAGATCCATTGTTATTGTTGGACTGTTCTACACCCTGAGGTACTTGTGTTTGTCCTGGATATTGTAACATCTAGCCATTTCCATTCAGAGGTGGCATGATACTGAGTGGAGGTATCTGTAAAGGACTAGGAATCACAGCTGGAGGTATCATGGCTCCATTAGGCTGTTGTTGGGCAGGATATGTAGGATAACCAGGAAGTGTGGGAAATGCAATGTTTGGTGTTGGAGCAGGAACTAGCTACTGATTGACTTTGATATCTTCTTGGAAAGCCCCTGTCAAAGTTGTGACCATAGGATGTGCTCTCCTGATAAACATGGAAGTCAAAGGATCCAGGGCTGAGTAATATATGCTCCTAGTAGCTTCATCTACTAGAACATAAGGGGCAACTAACTTAGATAGCATCTTTTGGAACCTAGCATTGAAGTTAGCAATAGGTTCTCCTTCAAATCATTTGATTGTGGAAAATAAATGATAATTCATTGAAGGATCTATTGGTATTTTGAACCTATCCTTGAAGGCTTTCTCCAAGGCAGCCCATGAACCGACTGAACCCTGACCAAGACTAATATACCAGTTATAGGCCTCTTCCCCTAAGGAAAATGGAAATAACTTGCATACTACATCTTGATGCTTAATTCTAGACCTGCAACAGGCTTCCTTGAAAGTTCTAATGTGATCATCAGCATCCTGATATGGATGATACTTAGGACAAATTTTATCAGGATTCTTAGGCAAAGCATGATATGCATTGAAAGTCAAAGGTGATTCTGCAGTAAAGAATGACATCACAACTAGTGGAGGTTGAACCTGAGGTATGACAGGTTGAGGTTGGACTTGAGGTGTGACTGGTGATCCTGTAGGTATTTATAAGCCAATAGGAGTTACAGGAGGACGTTCTGGTGAAGCTCCTGATGCCATAGAATCAGGAGTGTGATGAATGTCTATAGTTCTAGGTCTAAATCCCCTGACAGGTAATTCTTCAAAGAGTCCGCTGGATCGAGACCTGGTATTTGGCCTGAGAGCCAGGATTTCTTAAATTTAAGGAAAATTTGGTGGTTTACTATAAAGATTAGTCAAAACTTTCCAACAAAGGCTGTATTTATGGTCAGAACTTGAGACTGACTGGATATTTATGGAATATTTGCATAAATGATGCAAATATGAGGTGATATTGAGGCTCGGTGACACATGCAAGTGGATATCAGGTCTCTAAAGTAGGTTACCTCAAAGCTTTAGCAAATTTACCTGAAATAGAGCTTATCTTTACAAATTCATGATGATTGACCACAAAGCTCACAATATTAATGCTCAATTTTGAAATCTTCACAAAGGATTAGCGTGCACAAACTTAAAACAACAAACCTTTGCATATGACTCAAAATTCAGAGGTGTTTTAGTGTTACCTTTCTGTCTGCATCATCAAATAAGACAAAACCTACTGATGATGAGCAGGCCCTCCTTCTAGCACCAATTTATGCTGATCATGATGTTAGTCATAAGCAAACATAAAATAAAAGTTACACAACAACCTTTATTTATCTTGAAAGATACGATGAATTCAAAGAATTCATGATCCCAAGTCTCTGTTGATTAGTTCATAATCTACTGACGTTACTCAGTGGTTGATGTGTGTTGCTGTTAATCATTCAGGGGCCTTACGTTGATTAGTAAATTCTATTTCCTGTAGATATGCTACACAGAAAGGTTACTCTAAACAGTATATTTCCTCAAATAATGTGTCTGTCCTTGGATCTTTGCATGATATTTATCTATTGAACATGCTTTAACTCTAAATATGCTATGTATTTCCAATTATCTATGGGATGTCAACATATTTCATATTATTTGCTTTTGATTGTCTTTTATTCGCAATTGTG
Organism: Cunninghamia lanceolata; assembly: GCA_027924645.1. Lineage (NCBI taxonomy): Eukaryota > Viridiplantae > Streptophyta > Pinopsida > Cupressales > Cupressaceae > Cunninghamia > Cunninghamia lanceolata. The sequence goes on from BSBN01000781.1 coordinate 121,077, forward strand.
ATGATGAATTGTTATGAAATTCAAAGAAATTTAAAAGAATACTTCAAATTTCGGTGAATCTTTAGCTATTGAACCACATACACACTTGATACAATCATGAGGAGAAGAAATCAAACCATATTTTCACCAGGATGTTCCACAGCTAGATACAGATGATGCTAACCTCAAAGGATAATGAATGAAAACAACACATGCAGACTGATAAGCACTCCAAGGGATGCAGCTAATCAAAGCATGTATCGAGAATTCAAACACAGATTACTTAGGATTTATGATGATTTGTAATCAAATGGTCTTCTCTTTCATTAAATATGCAAAACATGTATGTTTACAACAACTTTGAAATAAGTCCTAATGTTTCAACAATCAAATTTCAATTAAGCTTACGAATGTTCAAAATATGGCATCCCTGCACCTTTTATAGAATAAGGTGAGGGAGCGGTTACAAATGACCTACGGTTAGGATTTGTCACTTAAGATCAATGGTAGATATTCCTTCTTTGACTTAGTCAATCATCCTTCGTGGCATAGGTTGCCAGCTGGCAACCATCTGTGTTACTTATTATCTTATAAGTACCTGATGCATATGTCTCTTTGGGGATGCATCTTCCTTTCATTCTTCAGGTTCTTCCTCTTCTTCATCATGATCATCATGATCATCACTTTCTGTATCGCTATCACCCTGATGAATATCATCTTGTATATGGACCATTACTGCCACCCTAATATTTTCATAAGCTTGTACTATTTTATCTACCTCTCCGCCATCTTGGGTTTTGGCTTTAGTGATAGCATTCTTGTGAGCCTGAAATTTATCTTTAACTGCATCTAGCCTAGCTTTTCGACTGTTCAGTGTCTCATTGTAATTTTCCACCCTAACCTTGATCCTCATGATCTTATCCATCACTTCTTCTGTCAGGTGGATGAGAGGATTCTTAGCTACTAGCTGGAAATTATCATGTAGTGCCTTGATGGCGAAATCTGCATCTTGGTTTTCTATTTTCCCTTCCACTTTTCCTTCTAATGCTTCCAATATCTTTGCTTCATACGCCATCATACTGTGCAGCTTGATACTAATATCTCTTAGCTTGCTGCTGCACTTCTTCAGGATATCGCATTCGAACCTGATGTCTTCATACCATACATCCACTAGCAGGGTAGTGTTGTTATTTAATACCTGATTATTTATCAGGACCTGAGGATTAATCCTCTTTATTTCACTTAGAGCACTCAAGGCTTTTTCCAATTGGAACGATCTCTTTCCCATTTCATTCTACATTTTATCCACTTTCTTCTTCAAAGTGCTCAAGGAATTCCACCTCTGCAAAGAGGTTCTCAATACTTCTTCAGCTCCTGTAAGGGCTGTCAGCATACATTTATCCATGATCATGGCTTGATGCTTCATGAGGTCCAGCTTATTAACTTTTTTATGTGATATAACAGTCAATGGGATTGTAAGATCTGCTGGTGTACTATCAGGGTTAATCAACCCCTTTATGTATGCATGCAACTAAGCAATGTACTCTTTATGCTGTTTATTTTCTCCTCTTTCTTTACCCTTTGGGTTAAAGAATCTATGATATCCTTCCCTTCTTGACCCTCTTGGTCTTCATTAGCAAAACCCAAATCAACCGTGGTGATTTGGAATTCATCTAGGGTGATTTTACCCTTCTCTTTTTCTACAATGGGAAGTGCTACTTGGGCTGTTCTTCTGCCTGTAGCAGGATCTCTTCCGATAATCAAGGTTAACCTATCTTTCCTCTTTGGTTTCATGATGGTCTCTGCAAACAAAGTTTAAACATCAAATTCTTGAATTTCAAAACCTTGTTCCGTACCTATTTCTTTCTCAAGCCACTGAGGCACTTCATCTCCTGATCATTGTTGTGTTTTATCACCATCATGTTCACCTTGATCTCCGGTATATGTATCCATTCTGGGTGGAGAAGGTGACTTCCTGATTTCTTCCTCATGATGTTCTTCATGAGGGGGATCTTGTTCTATTTCTTCTTCCTGAGGGGCTACTTTTTATAGGGGAGGATCTTGTGGTGTATCCATATGATGATCTTGTACTCCCTCTTCTTGTGTTTCATCCACCTTGGTATTTTCCTCATCCCGAGGCATATTGGTATCTGTGGATGTATGTGTGCTTAATCCTGGTGCATCACCTTGATCTTGAGCTATATTTTGTTTCGTACCAGAGGTATTGACCTGTGGTGTATTAAGGTCCTGATGACCTGATGTATCTTTTCCTCTTGCAGTCTATTGAGTCCGGATGGCTTCATCACCTGATGTGTCTTTATCACGTCCCCCCTTTTGTTGGACTTGAACTATTTTAGGCTCAACAGGTATATCATGTTGTTGCTAGCCTATATCCAGAGCATGGCTCTCTACTTCTGTCTGCTTGACTTCTTCAACTTTTTTTGTTACATCAGGTTCACCTGCTTTATGTTTGGGACTTACATCCTCCCTATATGTCAAGTCTATCACTGCAGGGCTAGTTACTTGATCTACCAACTTATCTAGCTCGATTTGTTGGGCTACCCTCTCAGGGCTATTTTCTTTCTCTTCTTGCTCTGTCTGTTTCAACTCTTCCAATACCGCCATCTATGCTGATGGGGTCCCATGTGGGGTCATGTGGGTACTAGAAGCAAGGGTTTCCATTTGCTGAGAAGCTTCGTTTTGCACTACCTCATCATCTGATAGGTCAACGGTGTCTTCTAATGAGAAAGGAACACCCTGACCTGCCTTGGAGGTTTCTTTTTCTTGTTCCTCAGCCTTCTCTGTCTTGAATTGTATAATGGTGGGAAGTGGCACCTCATGTTGCATTTCTTTTTTGAACACTTCACCACCAGTGCCTGCTAATACTATGGGATCGGTCCTGATCTGACCCCTCATAGAGGTTTTTTGTTTCTTAGGTGGTGACATCAGAGGCACCCCCCTCCTCTTCCTGCTGACCATCATTGGGTCATCACATGCACGCTCTTTACTTATCGGCTCTTCCTCAAGAAGGATGTCCTCCTCCACTTTCTATTTTGAGGCTTGGTCCTCATCCTATATTTCTGCAGTATCTTCAGCTGGCCTCCAGATTCTTTTTGTCTTTGGTTTATCCATCAAAAGTGGTGCAGATGAGGCTGATGCCTATCTTGATGCAGATGCACCTTCAGCTGGTATGGCAATTCTTTCAATTATCACCCCTTTAGGTTCATTATAAGTCTTCTTTCCTCTGGGGGGTCCTTTGCTTTGTTTCTTGGGAGGCAACCTTTCTCCATTAGATTTTCTTTTCTCACCAAGAAAGTCATCATATTCCTCATCAGGGATCTCCTGCCTTTTTCTCTTGTTGTCCACTATGATGGCTACAACTCTCTTCTTTAGTGTATTGATTTGTTCATCTACCCATGATTGGGTCAACTGCAGCACCCCACCTATAAACTGATCTAATGAAATGTCTTCAGGCTATGTTAGGTCAGGGGCTGAGATGGTGTCATTATACACCTTCTTATCTTCATATTAATTTGACATGGTCTTGCCATCAGCCTTCTTTAACTCTGTTGTCACTGGGATGCAGTCAAATGTCCTTATTTGATTTAAGGTGAGCCTCTGATATTTTCTTCTTCTTACTTCTACCTCATCCTCACAATCAGTCCAGAAATCTTCTAGTTGCTTCTGATGTATGGGCTTCCCCACTATCTTCTACATTCTACCATAGGGGTCATATGATCTAGCCAATGGAGATGGCTGTAGGTACATGAGGTTCATACCCCCTATGACATCCTTTATGCTTTGTGAATCAGGGCACATGTACCAACCCATAGATACTGGAAATAGTACTGGAGGTATCTTTTTATGTGCTTTATATGGATCCAGTATGGTAGATATTTGTCTCAAAAACTCCATCAGGATTACCCCATCAGTATGGTACCTGGGTAACATGAGTGGTTGTTCTTAAAAACCCTCTATTCTAATATATGAGAAAGTGGCAAACTAGATAAACCAGGCACCATGCTTGTATATAACTTCTTGAGCTTCCATGCTCAATCTCTTGGTTCTATCCTCTTCCATAGTTCTAAATAGATGCATGGAAAATGCATCATTCACCATCTTGTAATCAAAGAGGTAGTTCCTTCTCTGTAACTGAGGATAATGATCCCATATATGGGCATCATCTATACCACCGCCAATCTTTCCAACTGTAGTCAGTGCATCAAATGTTCCTTTGTAGGCACATGAATAAACAACATATGAGGTCATGTAGAATGAGCATTCCAAACCTCGCAGGCTCTTCATCTGTTCATCCAAAGCATCACTGATGATCTTGGTCCGTGATGGCTTGCTGTCTATATAGAGGGCCATTTGGATGATTCCAAACATCCAATTCTTGAAATTCCCAGCATGAGGTTGGCCTGTCATCCTGCTGAGTAGGGTTATCATGTATTGATATTCATCATCAAAATCAAATTTGTATAAGTATACTTACAACTTGGTAGAGGTAGTATAGGTGCTATTCTTAGACCTCCACTGGTACATCCTCTTCCTAGCAGTCTTTTTATTGTTTTCATACTTGGTCTCCAGTTTATGCAGATCCACACTGACTACCTTATTTCCAACTGGGAGATTGAAAGTAGATGTAATCCCTTTAATTGAAAAGTTTGCATAAACCCTTCCATGTTTTTCCATCCACCTTGTCTGAGGGTTATAATTTCTAGCACATTCTATTACCAACTTTGGGGTTTCCATGGCATAGGGAAATCTGGCTGCATGCCACATTCCTGATACAAATATGGCATCCAGTAGGGCATTATCTTTATCATCATGCATCTTGGATGACCATGCTACTAAATCTGTTTCCCCCTGGTGAGTGTCTTTGATGGTGCCATATTTGAATTGTATTCCTTCAGGTTGAACATACATGGGCTTAAGAAATTCTACTCCAGATCTATTCTTCCTGATGTCTGCCATGGATTCCTGCAATAAACATTACTGGTCTTACCATAATATTCATATGCATTCATACAACATTATACATCCACGGCATCATGCATATGTATACTCATTAACTCATCTTGATGTGCATACTTACAGATTCAAACGACTGGAAAAGTCATACTACCTGGACATGCAGAAAATGATAACAGGAGGGTTTTTTTTATTACTTACTTGATAACGCTTATCTCCCGGATTAGGCTAATGATTACGGAAAAGGGTCTCAAATCATGATGATCACGTGTTCCTTTATGCTGCAAGCTGTTGTCTGTCCACAGGTAACTTCATATGAAGGTTTGACTTTGTGCTCTATAAATTCTTATTTCTCACAAGGTAAATGAGAATAACCTTGGAAACTTACCTTTAAACTCATTCGTAGGGTAGATTAGGGTAAAACTAGATTAAATCAATTAAAACCATTGATCTTCTGCACAAAATCCATGGGTGTTGCCAGGTGTTTGAATCGTATTCGCAGTCGGCGGGGATCCACCTACTGCATTTATGTGCATTTAATGTTATGAAGCAAGAGGAGGGGGTGATCTTCAGAAGATCGGGTGATATTGAAATATGAGCCCCTCTGTGTAACATGACTTTCCACCTTTGAGCGACAGGACTGATGCTAAGGAATCAGGTGATGTGGTCAAAGGTTGACCAGGTGTATATTGGGTCATGGTTTTAAGATTAGGGGATGTTTAATATGTGAACCCTGCGAGTAAAATGACCCCCTTTCGAAAGATCAGGATGACGTCACCGTCATGTTATTGAAAAGGGTGATCGTTGGATACATACCTTGGCGAGCTAAAAAGAATGATGACATCACCGTCAGGGTAACTTCCTTCATCAGGCTTAGATGACATCATCATCATATTGGCACTGGGGTGATATTTTGCAATAGGGTGATATTCGTAAGATCAGGTGATATTGGAAATATGACCCCTGCAAAATATATGAAGTTATTTGACGGACAGATACAATTATCACCTAAAATTGGTGTCTAGATTTTGAGAACCAAATGATTATCGGGTGATAAACCTATATCAGGATGATCTTACACAAGGTGACTGATGTTTGAAATATGACCCCCCTTGGAATATCAAGTTTGACTGAAACTTTGACTTGTCATAACTTTCTCCCCTTAAGGAATTTCAAGGTGATCCAAACGACAAACCTGTATGGAATTTCATCTACTTTCCAACTATGAGGTTAATGATATGAAATACTGACTTTGACAAACTAACCTCATCATGGGGACTTGTCCACCCTCTTATGCAGGATTACTTGCCTGACTTACTTTTACCAGACCGCCGAAAAGCAGAAAAATAACACGAGCCAAAGTAGCAAAAAAGTTGGGTCCTTGTTATGTCAAGTCAAAATGGGGTGTGTTGTGTAACGACACAACAATAAGGAGATAGCATGGTTCTCAGGAGAAGAACCGAGAGTTGAGAATGTTGATGTCAAGGAGAATGGAAGAATGGATGAGCAATTCAAAAATGAAAATGAATGGCTGAGTATGGTTGAGGTACAACCAAAGAATTTGGAGAATAATGAAGAGAAAAGAATGTGTGGAAAACAACATGAGGTGGATGAAGAAGTGAAGTATGAAGAAGAAAAATATGATTTCTTTAATATGTTTGTTTCCTGTGTAGTTAAAGAAGACAAAGTGGATGAAAGAGAAAATAAATTTACAATTGTAGTCTAAGGTCAAGTTAGAACAAGAAAACAAACAAAATCACATGGCTACATTGTACCAAGTTGGCCTTGGCTCAAGAAGCATGTTGTTGGACCAAAAAGAACAAGTGCACAAATAGATACAAATATACTTGAGATCCAACAAAATGAAAACAATGCACACATGCAAAGGAACTAGAAGACAAGAAAGAAGATCCATATTTGAGGTAGAACTCAAATTTTTTTTTTTCTGGGGAGTATGGTGCAGGGGCACCCTCATGCACATGTTAATCAACATCATTACACAAAATTTGGAGAAATAAAATAAATATTTTAATTTTCCAACACTCCAAGTAAAAGACAAGGCAAGTTGCATATGGACAAAAATCCTAGTCACCTACATGGTAGAAGACAAAGATTGGACAATGAAGAGTTTTCAAGCACCCAAGTCATAAAAGAAAGCAATAAAAGAATCCCAAGAGTCACCTTTCTCAAAGTTGGACGCCACCAAGCAAGAAGAGGAATACCAAGAGTCATTGGAGCCCAAAATGAGGAAGATGAAACTATGCAAAGGAGATCTTATAAATAGATTGAAGTTTGGCTCCAAAGAGGCACTAAAAAAAGAAGAGAAGAGCCGAAATTTATTTCTGATTTCTGCAGGTCATCAAGAGGACATCCATGGGTGATATTGAAGATAATTATCTAAGGGAAATACATCCATTTTGATGAGGCAAAGAAGGTGAACATCCATGGTGATTTGTTAGATGAAAAATTTATGAATTTGTAAGCTTGTGGAGGTGGATAATTGGAAAGTTTGTTGGAGATATTTCATAGTTGGATTTGTGGAGGCTATGTATGTGTGTTACCATCTTGATTGACTGCATACAAACATTTGGGTTGTAAGTATTTGTTGTTGTTCATGTTTTATGAAATTCTCAAGATATGCTGTTACTTCATAGCTGAAATTGTCGCTACAACATTCACAATTTATTTGAACTTAAGGGCTGCAAGTTTAAGATATTGATATACATTTATTTTTCTACAACTAAAGGAATCAAAGGGACAAACAAAAATCCTTAATGGCTGGAAATTATCAAAGTTAATTTTCATCTAAGAGAAGAGGAGTAATCTTGGAAAACAACAATCTTAAGGCTGAAATTTAACAAGGATATGTTCGCACATACAATTTGTTTCAATCTTTGAAGTTTTGAGCACATGATTATAACAATTTGAAGGTTATTTCAATGTATGTAAGAGAAGTTAATTGGGCTACATGATGGGACAATCCTTCATTGGATACTCTTGTCTTGTCTGCATCAGTTCCCCTCTACCATCCCTTCAAGGACAACGAGGCAATTGTAAAGCACAAAACATACCTCCCCACAATCACAATATAACTTTTGTACCACCCGCCTCTATGGAGACTAGTGGAAATGAATTGGTTGTACATGTGTTATTTCCTGAGGTTTCTCAACCGGTTGAGGATGCTCATGTACTTCCACCTGTTTGAAGGAAGAGCAACCCACAGTGAGGAACCCTCCCCTTGTGGTCTCCGAGCCTTCGATGGTTCCTCCTGTTTCTTATATAATGTTCTTGAAGCAAAGGAAGAAAAGGAACCCATGTTGGAAGATACTATGGTTCCCTTAACAAACATCACAACTAAAGCTAAGCAAAATAAAATTGCGAGAGAAAGAAAGAAGTGTCGTCGTGCTATGGCTTGCCTTGCCACAGGAGAGGAAATCTCCCTCCTCGCAAGTGTTTATCACCAACGGATGTGAAAGAGACATCTACTAGTGTTTTGTCTCCTATAAATAAGGATAAAGCTTCACAAGCCACTATGGAACCTATTGTACTACATTCTGAAAGTGAATCTGAAGATAACAATGATACAAGTATGGCTCTTATTCCTTACACCACACTTGCCATAGTTCCTCTTGCATATTTTCCTCCTATCCAAATTGGCGATGAGAAAGATTGGGAGGAGGATGATTTGCTTTAGGTTGAATCGCAAGTGTGGACCCTTATTTCTATTTTTTCATGAGTGCATGTGATTGTTTTCCCCTATAATGTGTTGCTTGATGCTTTTTCTTATTGTTGTTGATTAAGCTCTCTTTGGATGACCCTTGACACCCTTGTAGGTGCAAGGATACAGAGGGGCTAAAATCCATTGTGACATTCTCTCTATTTGTATCATCATTCTTCTGCATGTTGTAATTTGCATTATTGTTGTATCCTTTGGGGATGATGCAAGGCGTAGGATTATTTTCCATTCTACCTTGTTGACCCAAAGGGTTTTTATTTGATTCATGTGTTACTTCTTCCTTTTTCTCCATAGTTTTACCGACTGGCGGATGATGACAGTTCCAAATATATATGTATATATGTATGTATATATATGTATGTATGTATTTATATGTATGTATGTATATATATGTATGTATGTATATATGTATGTATGTATATATATATGTATGTATATATATATAGTCTTGAGATATCTCATATTCATTCATATACTGATTCTAGTCAGGTAGATCCCTTTGTGTAATTACTTTATAATCTAACTTGTTATATGGCACCTTGTGCTATTCTAGGTGTCATACCATGACTACACAAGCCATTGTGTATCATGCTCATAGCATTGCCTTGGTTTGCCTTTTGTGGGGGCAAACCCCTGGTTGCGATGTAGTTTTTGGGAACACATATCTTATGGGCATGTGCTTTTGGAAAGCTCTCATGCCTGTCTTGTGGTTTATTCTACCTTAAAGCAATTGCTCCTTGATAGGAGTTAGCAATTACTTTAAGGTGGGGGCATACATTACATTATGCTCTTTTGGATACATACTTGTTTATTATAGTTGGCATGGAACTCACCTAGTGATTTGACGGTCCTCACTAGCCCGTGATGTTTCCTTTTGGTCCTCACATAGTGCAATGAAGTTTGCTAGGTCGTTTGCTTCATGTGACTTGTTGTGGTCACCTAGTAATTCGACGGTCCTTACTAGTGTGTGATCCATGAAGGCACTTATTTTCACATGACCCCTAGTGATAGAGCAAGTTAGCGTCATAGTCATGTGCCTTGTGTGTTTGTTTCTATGTTTGTTTGTTTGATGTATTGTTTTAACTTGTATTTATTAATGATTCCATGTGTCTTGTGTGTCTTCATCATGTTTTCCATGTATACTTTATGCCTTACATATATGCTTCATGTCAAGCACGTATGCATTGTGTATGGCATGTATTTTCCTTGTGTATTGTGTCTTTATAATACTCCATGTGTGTGAATTATGTTGCAATGTCTTGCGTGTTTGAAAATATCTTTGCTTATGTGTTTACAACCTTAGAATCCTAAGCTTGGGGGCTTTTAATAGTCCACAACTTGGAGGAATTCTTTGGGCTTCTATGTTATCATGTTTAAAGTTTGTCTTCTCCTTCCTTTAGTGTGAGTTCGAACACAAGTTCATACCCTAAAGTGGGGGATAAATGTTATGGAGTAAAATGTGTACACTAGCATTTACACCTAGTTTAGCACTTGGTTGGACCTAAAATGTTTCCTTTGTTAATCAAGACCTATTTTAACACCTTTTTTATCATAAAATGATAAAATCTCGATCCCGATGAATAAACCTGACAAAATAAACTTAGGACTAGCTTAAGCCCATGACATTAGACACTCCTCAGAGTTTGTGGGGCAAAAGGACTAGGGCGCCCGAGCGCCTTGGTCCTAGATGGGTCCTTTAGCCCCTCTCTTGTGGTGTTAGTCTAGAACACCTCCTTAGCTTGTACATGTCGGCCCCATTTGGTTTTATTCATCATTTGTGAATGGGAATGCATATATAAAGGAGTTTTACAATTCATTTTACACTAAGATACCTAATGTACAAATTAGAGTTTGCTCACATGTTTTGATCTTCTATGCTAAAGTGCTCTTCATGCTTGGAATTGCTATTTACTTGTGGATGTTATGAAGTTTGTTTACAGGTCTTGAAGGAAGTTTCAAGCCTTCTCCATCTATCTCCTTGTTGGTGCATGATCTTGAGCATCTACTCCAACTAGGGTTTCACATCTTGTGGTAATCTTCATCAATTCAATTCATACTTTCATCATATTTTGCTGATCTAGCCTCTACCCTCCTAGGGAAAGCACTCTTGGATATAATCATCGTTGTAGTGGAGGTGGAAACACCAACATGGGGTTTGACTAAGGAAAGCCCCTATACATAGCACAACTGTTTCCTCTTTGCTTGTGTGCAGGCTGGAGATATAGGTTTTTGAAGACAAGATCCAGGAAGAAGAAATGGTTTGTAGGTGCAGGTTTGGTGAAACTTAGAGATTCTACTGAACCCTAATTAGGGTCTAGGGTGCCTAAGCGCCCTAGTCTTTTGGTGCCTTCGAGTCTAGATCCAAGTTCTGCTCTACTTCTTGATCTCTATTGTACTTTTAGGTTTCTGATATCTGTTTCTGACAGTTAGTTATTAGCATATCTTTGTCAAATAAGGTTTAGTCATTTGCCCTAGTTTTCTTGCTAGAACTTGATTAAATTTGGTTGATACTCCTCTATACAACAAAAGAATAGAGCCCCTGTAGTTTAGCTCTCCTCCTTGGGTAGTAGCCAAGCTCAGTTTGTGTTCTAATGTTTGGTAGAAGAGAGTTTTGACCTAGTTTAATCCCTTAGGCTAAGTCACTCCTTTCCCCCAAATCACCTTTATCTTTATAGTTACAGGTATTTTGAAAGACTCCATTGCATAGAGGTTTGTGGGTTCCTCCTCTTTCATTTTTTCTTCATCATTTCTTATTTTTCATTATTCAAATTCCTAATTTCAATGTGTGATTGTTGTTGGGCATCTTGTGTGGTTTTGTGTGTAGACTGGATAACTTACTAGGAAAAGACAAAAGTGTTTTCTAGAAATTTTCTTCATTTTACTACTATATGGATGGAAATTGGATACCTAGATATCTGTGTGATGCATTGATGTCCTAGGCCGATGCTTCTCCCCTTCGGTGCTATGTTCTTCACATTCTCCCCTTTTCATTTCTATAATTTGTTTTGGGTTTCTAAATTCTATTTCTTAGAAATTATAGTTTTTTTCTATTTCATTGTGCTTTAGCTTAGCCAAAATAGTTATTTTCTACATGTTTTTCTCTTCCTACTTGGATAGTAGTGAGATTTTCTTCCTTTAAAGCTGGTTAGATTCTAGTGTAATATTATTGAAAATTGTTCTAATTAGAAAACATAGACATTTTAATTAGCATCATAGTTTCTATATTACACCAACATCTCAAACTTATAAATGATAAACATCTACAGAAGGTATAAGTTATATGTGTCTTCTTGTCTTCATGGAGCTTAAAGGTACAAAGGAGAAACCTAAATATTGACTAAATCATCATCTTTTACTTGTTTGAAATGAGGATAAATCAGTTTCCATATATTATTTGTTCACAAGGTTTGTAAAGGTACAAAGGATCATACCTACACCTATTAAATAGAAAATCCTTTTCTCATACATCTACAAAGTTTCCAATTATTTGCATGTTTAAGGTCTTCAACTACAAATTTATATAAAACTAGCATAGTACATGGGTTAGTGACAATAAATAGAGCTTATACACTATGGTAGTTGGACCTAGTTTTGTCTCTATAGTAGTATCCTTTAGAGATCCATATCATTCTTTAAGGCCTTCATTAGGATCACCCTTTGAAGTCCTATAAAGTTTAACATTTAGAAGCTAGGGTCTAGTCTTACGAAATTAGTCTTTTCTTGTCTTTGGTTTAATCATAGGTTTGTCATTCTACCTAGATTGACCTAATCCTTGCATCTAGGTGTTGTGTCATCCCTTAGAATTGAGGGTTGCAAGAAAGAAATCTCAACATAAAGAGAGAATAGAGAGATAGCATAGTGAGAATATAGAAGAGAGATATATGAGCATTAAGAGATATGATATCAAAGTGAAGAATGAATGTAATGGATACTTGATATTATATTATGATGTGATGAATATACAAGAAGTATATGGAATTGTTATGTATGAATTGTGTATAGATGTATGATTTGTTTTACTTTGTGTATTATTTTTTCCACTACACCATTTTGTAATCCACTGCACATGTTCTAATTTTCTTTCTTATCCATCACACTAGGGTAAACTATAACATAACATAGAAATATCACGAATCTCTGGTTTGTGATTTCTTGTCAACATTTAGTTCCATTTCTAGGACTGCAGTTGTTGGTGTACCTAAGGAGAGGACCAAACCATGGGAGAGTATTGTAGTGAGAAAAACTTTAGAGAAAAGAGATTCTAGCTAAGTATACAAGTTATTGTGATGTTGTGTGGTAGCATACACTAGGTCCTAGCTCTTAAGAGGTGGGGAGTTTTAGGCACCTTGGGAGTGACAAATGGAATGGGGGAATCCTAAATAGATGCAACTATGTAGGTAGGTCTAGTTTGAGCCATCCAGGATGATTAAACTACCAAATAAAAACACCCATAATGAACAGAGATAGCAAGAGATTGAGAAAGATTGTTGAAGATGTTGAGATGGTAGTTGAGATAAAAATTGATGAGGAAGGAGGCTAAAATAGATTTAGGAAAGAGAGGAGAGATATCATAAAAGGATTTAGAAGGCTAGGGAATCCTAATTGGAGTGCACTAGGAGGGATGTTGTTAAATGTTTAGAGAGTCTATAATTGGAAAAAATAGATAGAGTGTCACTCAATAACAATGATGCATTAGAGTAGTCAATAACCCTAATCATAAAAGCCAAAGAATATTTGACAAGATTGCTATAATAGATAAAGGGATATGATGAATTAATAGAGTTAGTCAGGAGACAACTTAGAAATAGTAGATCTTAGCTAGGATGTAGAAGTAGGGGTTCTTAGCCATTTGGGTTTTTGACTCAAGAACCATATTTTGAACTAGAATTGTCAAACCTTAAGGTCACAATTAATGAATTATTTGAGGGTCTAATAACCCCAATTTATAATTTAAATCCTCTCAATTTAGTGTAACGTATTGATATGATGTGATGAATAGAAATGTGTGTCTACAAAAGGAAAAAATGTTGAAAACTTTGGAATTGAAAGAAATGAAGAAAAGAGAAGGGAATCAAGATAAGAAGGAAATGTTCAATGATATCGAACTTTCCATTGATACAATAGAAGAATTTGAAGAAGTGTGTTATAACTCCATGTTATTCAATGATATTTCACTAACTAATGACGAGTCACCAAAAGACACATCCTTAAAAATGAAAAGAACCTATGAAGAGGTGAGCCCCCCAGACCAAGAGTCAACCCTTGTGCCACCTAAAGAAATAAGAGTTTCTCCAAAGGATATATTTAGTGGACCCTTCCAAATGGAGGAAGAGGTGGTGGGAAGAGAATTTGTGATGTTATATGAGGAAAATTTGGGAGAGGATTTCTTTGATATTGAATTGCCTAGAGATAAGGAAAAAGAAAAAAAATCAGTAAGAAAACATGAGGTTATCAAGTGTGGTAAGAGTGCTAGAGATTTAAGGAAGGAAGACCTAAGAAACCAAGAGCAAAAAAAAGTTAGAAACAAGAGTAAAGGAGAATCCTCAATAGATAGTGACAAACTAGAAAAACCTACTACATCTAAAATGGAACACAATAAGACCAACTTGCCTATATACCTTAAAGACCCCAAAGAAGCAACTAAACATATATTTGTTCCCAAATCTACTTGGAGAAGGAATGTAATGACATAAAATTAGACAAAGCTCTATGACTTTGTGGGGTTGATTAAGGATGAAGCACTCAAATTGTAGATAAAAGAGTGTCCACTACATAAAAATAATAGGTAGAGATGATAAAAGAGTTCTTAAACAACTTCTAACCTCTAGAGATCCCTTCAAAAAGTGTTAGCAACATGAGGGAAATGATACATAGGAAAGGAGTAACATAATGAGAATTTGACCAAAGTTTAAAGGAGTGGTCAAGAATGGTTTATTTCTGGATTACTACCTAGGATTAGAACTTCATTAGATGGAAGAATTTTTAACTTTGACATAGAAGTGTTAGAGATGGCTTCCAAGATTGAAGCACAACCATGGAGGAGGTAAAATGAGATGAGTGCGAGCACAAAAATAGTGAAATTGAAATTGGAATTAGAAAAATAAAGATCAAACAAGAGATTCTAGCAAAAGGAGAGAATCATAAGGAGGCATCATCCTTCTATAGAAAGAAAATATGGTGTACCTATTGTTCAAATGAAGGTCACTTGTGGAATGAAGGCCTAGTATTGGAAGGAAAGAAAGGAGTTGCAATGTTGAGGGTAGATATTGTAAATCCCCCTAGGAGGTTGAAGAGTGTATATTGTGGGATTTATAATAATGGGATGAACATGAAATGGATGATTTCCTATCATTAATGTTCAAAGTAAGAGAATAGAGTGAGCCTTGGTATGGCCACAAATGTGAGGATAATCAGCCCATTCATAAAGGAATAGAAACATCAAAAGTTTTGGCTAAAAGATCCTTTTATATCTAGGGTCATGGCTACCAATAAAAACAATGGGGAAATAAATGCACAATAAATAAAATACAATATGCGGTGCCATAGATCCAAGATGAAAGACCCTCCACTTGTTACCAAGATGATTATTCACAAGGTGGAAATAGAGAATGTTGTAACAATAGCACAGGAGGATATGATAGGGGAGGAGGTCAAGGACAAATAAGTGAAGAGGTCACCTACTTTAAGTGTAGTGATTAGGTCACTATGCTAATAAATGTAGGGAGGAAAGAAATAAGACTTGTGGCTTTTGTGAGATTCCACACATGATTCACTTAGCTACCCTAGAGCATCTTAGTATTATATTAATAGCTAGACACTGATAAAGAGTGAAGAGCTCGTAGGGATAAATGTGGCAAGGGGGGCCAAGGCAATAATGAAAATAAGAAAGAACAACCCCCAAATGCTAGGTGTCAAAGGATAGGTGTAGAATATAGGGAGGAAAAAGTAGCAACCTCCCTCACCAAAGAAGAATAATTAGAAAGGGAGTATCAAGAAAGGAAATAAATGTCGAGGAAGAAGGAAATAACATAGTATAGAAAGTAGAATAGAGAAACGATAGTCTCCTGGGGAGGGATTGACATTAGGAAGAAAAAATAGATTTAAAATGAGTCAAAAGAAGATGAAGAAGAGTTACCATAAAAAAGTAGCCAATGTGACATCATTGTTGATAAGGCCAAAATAACTATTTGGGAAGAACAAGGAAGAGAAGAATATCACATAGCCTATTTCTCTAAAAAGGAGGCATTATTATTAAAAGAATTTTAAAGTTTTCTAGAAGAAGAGAATATAATATAAAAGCTCAATCAACTTGGAAAATATTGGAATAAGTGTAGGGAAGAGGGAAAAAGAGAACATACCAAAATTCTAGCCAAAACGATGAGAAAATGGAAGAAAAGGCCTATCATAATTGAGCTTAAGGTTCATAACAAATGAATGACAAATGTTTTGATAGATTTGGGAGTAGATGTCAACATAATGCCAAAAGGAACTTGGGAAAAAAATGGTAAACCAATGCTAGATGACACTCCATATGACATTGCATTAGTGGATGGAACATCTATAAGTACTATAAGTACTTGGAGGAATGTTGAAGTGATACTCTTAGGCATAAAAAGAATGGTAGATTCATAGTCATTGACATGAAGGAACTCTTCAATGCCTTCAATGTTTTACTAAATTTGGAGTGGCTTGTCAATTATGGTGGAGTCTTTGATTCACAAAAAGAAGAATTGACATTTTAAGGAGAAGACATAGTGGTACATTTACCAATGTACATAGATATGAAGGGAACATATGTTGAGGAAGTGGCACAAGAAGAACATGGATACAGGGGGTTATATTCATTAGGGAAGATTCCCAAAATAGAAATTGATAAATAGCCAAACTCAGAGGGAGAGATAGTTGTGGAATGTAGCAACTATAGTATGAACAATGAAGATGTAGTAGAATCCTAGCTATTGAATGGGTCAAAGAGAAGAACAAGAAGAGTTTTAGGGGAAATAAGAGTGTATAGACTAAGAAGGATTGAGAAATTGAAAAAAGTGCCACAAAAGAGGAGGATGCACTATAAAGCCATAGACCATATTGCATAACAAGGGGAATCTCCCATATCAAGTTACCATGATAATTAGGAGTGGGAGACCTCATAGGATACCTGGAAAGTATGAAAAGAATATTTTAAAGAGAAGATCTCAAGAGGAAGTCATTGGATGACACCTTGGTGTGTAGCATAGAAAGGTGGTGGTACACACACACAAGACAAACATTCCCACACAGAAATCCTTGACAATGTTAGTCAAAACTAGATACTTACCTAAGGAAGGAGATTGGTAGACTACAAATGAATATTGTGGTAACATAGATCCATACAAATAGTTAAAGAATTGTATTTAGAGTTAGGATGCTATGAAGGAATATGATGAAAGACTACACATGTAGTTGTTTTATTGGACATTGGCCCCAATTGTAAAAACATGGTACACTAACCAAGAAAAGAGAGCAAAAAATGATGGACCGTGGGACGTAATAATTATTACAAAACCTTCTAATTCTTTGAACCCAATAGACAAATCCATAATGTGCTACAAAGAATGAAGGAAATTATCACATTACCTATGGGAGAAGTTAGAGAAAAAATTTGAGAGAAAATGAGCAAGGCATCTAGAAGTTATTGGACATGGATGAACATAATAGATGTGGTACAACAAAAGGTATGCTACAAGTTTAAGAGGGGAAGAAATAGAATATGAAGAAGATCTTGAAAACTTAGGGGTACAAGTAGAAGAGGGGGAAAGAGAGCTAGTAATGCAAAATGCGGAGAAATCCCAATGCTTTTACCAACCCCTCAAGATCAAAGAATAAAACATAGTGCCAAATGGTACACCCAAAGTAGCAAGAATTGGCAATTACTAGGAGGAAAAGGAAATGATGTAGGTAGTGGAGGTCCTAAGGGATTATGAG
This sequence comes from Cunninghamia lanceolata, assembly GCA_027924645.1. NCBI lineage: Eukaryota > Viridiplantae > Streptophyta > Pinopsida > Cupressales > Cupressaceae > Cunninghamia > Cunninghamia lanceolata. Next base: position 138,727 of record BSBN01000781.1, read on the forward strand.
GACTCGTTGTTATAGGTTACAACATGCCCCTATTTTTGCAATTGGGAACCCTTCCTTTGTTGATTTTGTTGAGTTGCATTGCTAGCATCCTCCTACCCTATGCGATTGAGTTGCTCGGATCTTCATACTTTGGTTGGTGAGTTCACCCTTGTCGCACTTAGTCATATTATCACAATTGTTGTTTCGTTGCATTTTTCACCTTGTGCTTGCATTATGGTTGTCACTTTATTATACTTTATCAATGCATCATCATCACATTTTGCATTGTTGTCGCAAGTTGTGCTTTGTTATGGTGTTGCACTTTCACTGCATGTTGCATCTTGTTGATGCAACTTTCCTTTGGTTTGAATTTAATTTCACTCGTCACATTCTATCGTTGACAAATTAGTCCTTGTCTCAATGTTGTTGCCTTCGCCAGTCACATTTTTATCACAAGTTGTACTTCATTGCTTGTTATAGTTGTCGCATATGCATGGTGTCACAAGTTTGTTTTATTTGTCACATTTTGAGTGTAAATTTAAATTCATGTGAACAATTCAAAAGTTAACATTTCAAATTTAAACAATCAATATCATTTTAAAATATTTTTTAAATGTTGAAAATGTTGGATTATAGTTGGACATTTCAATTTCCATGGGAAATATTGAGATTAATTATTAAAATATATTTGTTTTAATATTTAAATTTTAGTGCAAATCAAAATTTAATTTTGAGTTTTATTGGATTTAATGTTCAATCAAATTTTGAATCCAAATTAGAATTTTTTGACAAATCTTAAATTTCAACATTTAATTTATTTCAAACATGTGGAATTAAATATTAATTTTTTTAAATTTTTTTTTTTTTCAAATATTTAATCCATTTCAGATTTAAAATTGATATCTAAAATTTGTATTTGAGATTTCTAATGATCATTTGTTTATTTTGTAGACTGAAAGTGAAAGTTACAAAGCCTTTCTAGTTTCTACCAATTGCAGGATTTGCAGTTTCTACGAGTTGCATATTGCAAATCCTTCCCGATTTCTCCCAAGTGCCAAAAATTTCCCAAACTGCAAAGTGCAAGTTGTTCCTGGTTTCCGAAGGTCGTGAGTTGCAAATGTTTCCAATTCTAGGGTTTCTATGCAGTCACAAGTTGTGGAGGTTTCCCAGAATGCGATTACAATTTGGTAAAGTTTTCTAAACCCTGAAATATACCCTATATTGTAAATACAAAAAGGAGTTATTGCAAATTGCTTATTGCACTCGTAATATGATTATCATCTCCAAAGTCCAAAGCATATCGCCTTTGACATCCTAATAAAAGGAATTTGAAGCGATGCAAAGTAAAATGGATCCAAAATCTATGGGCAACTAAAAGATCATATTTTCAGCATTGCAGCTACCATCCTCCATGTCCAGTAATAGCAAACAAGGAAGCCAGGTTGTGAGGGAATACCAGTGGGGTTACAAGATGTAAACCAGGGTTAGTAGCCAACAAGGAAATAAAGAAGCATTGGACTTGAAAACCATGACTTATTTTGCAAAATGTCTTAAAAGAAATATCAATAGGCTACGGATTTGTATGATTTCCAGAAAGAGCTGAAGCATAAACAAAGAGTAAAGGCTACAGTCATGACTATATACAGAGAGGATACTTGAACCATTTGACAAAATGCCAAGAGTCAAACAGTAAGGTTGTATAGACAAAGCACATGATTTTTTTCTCAAGATGCAAATTATAGGCTGTGCCACAATGGATTGGGAATATACTTCAAAGAAATTGTATGAAGAATAGTTGTGATGAGGTCGATTTGGGCATGTTTTAAATTTCTAGATTTGGCAAACAAATGCTATTAACCTTAGACACTCTCACAAGATAATGGTAGTAAAACATTGATGCAAGGTAATGAGATGAGGATGTGGGAGTGAGCATAGTATTATCTATAATTTCTAGCCTGTGCATTGTGAAGAAGCTTTCATAAAGTGCATTAGAACACCAAAGATCATGGCAAGTGCCAGAAGGAAATAAAGAAGCATGGGCTGTAATTGGTGAAAGCAAGATGAATTGTTTGCTGAAATGTCTCAATGATGGAGTTGTTTCATAGAATGCAATGATTGGATGATTTGAAAGAAATAGATACTATTTATTGAGTGGTTAGAAGCTTTCAAGCAACAAGCCATGATAAACACCCAAAGGTCAGGGTATGTGACAAAAATGCTAAAGGGACTGCGGTGCCTAACAACCAAAGGCTGTGCACAGCCTGTGTTAACAGAGGAAGTCTGTAAACTGTTTAACGAAATGCTAAATATAAATGAAACACAATGGGCCATGACTAGCTGTACAAAATGTTGGGGATTAAGACAAAACATGTGAATTGTCTAGTGTAATATATGGGCTACGTAGCTGCTAAAGTTCTTTGTTTACAGTTATGATGGGATTCATCTCCTCTGCTAGTGGTGGATGATACCAGTAAGGGCAGTTAGCATGCAATTTCAAGTTTGAATTGTCTACCTTTTGTTGTTGTTGAATGGTGTTGAGAATATTTGGAAATACACTCGTGATAAAAGGAAAAACATCATTGAATATCTGCTTCCCTTCCATGCCATTGTTTTCTCTCTAGTAGAAACAGATGTAGATGTTTTGTGGAAGCTAGATTGTAGCTTGTGAAAGATTATTTTTTACTGGTTATTGACACGAAATGAGAAGGAAATAGCCATAGTATTACCCATGGATTTTTAGTGCACATTTTGGCATCCTTTAGCAAGAACTGTAATCCCTCGGTCCAAGGGAATTGAACAACAATTGAATAGAAATGCTCCAGAGTGCTGAATGCTATCAACTGATCATTTACACTTCACAAACAGATGATTCAACAGAACGATCATAAAATAATTTGAGACTTGTTTACCAGACTTATTGCATCTAATTGTCGATTCAGAAAACATTCACAGGACAATATAATTCTGCCCAGATCCGAATTTATTCACCAGAAAATTGTATCAATTAGGAAAATAAGCACACAGAAGTACAGGCATGTTATGTTCAGTGATCTTTTGGCTTAAATAAATGTAACCAGTAATTCCACGGCCTGGATAATCCCTGGTTGACTGGATAGATGGGTTGTGGCCAATGATTTTTTTTGATACCAAGCGATCTCAATGAAGAGGGACAGTCAATAACAATTGTACACCTCATTCACAACAAAAAGTGGTAAATATTTGTCCTATTTTTATTCAAAATTAACCTTTGACTGTTGAAATGGATGATATTTAAGAATAGCAATTATCCTTCTTGAACCAGCTGATTGTATAGGATTCCGCCTATCTGGGTGACTCAATACACTCCGCTTGCATGTAAAGTCGCTGAAATGTGAGTTGATATCGATGAAACCAGTTCTGGTGTTGGAGACACAAAATTGACCTCCCAATTTGATTAGTGCTGAGCTGGGAATCGCGATTTATTTCCCTATTTCATCGGTCCGTAGTATGTGCCATGACTTCACCCAGAGCTGGTGCACGGCTGGGTATTATTGTCGCCACCTCTATTCTGTCCTGCCAATTTATCGATTCCACAAGGGATCCTCTTCCCACGCTTGTAGATAGATTTGCACTCCTCCTCGGATGATTAGAATATTGCTAGAAAGGTGCACCGGAGGCCGGCTATAGTTCAGGATTCAACTCCAACATATAGCAAAATGTCTTACACCAAGCATCGAATCCTAAATGACCATTCCTCTTGAACCTCGACTCCCACAATTCTTATCGCTCTGATGAAGGCATGACCTGCATACCTCACTATCCCCTGATAATGAATTTGCAACTTTAGTTCAAGGTGGTGATCTTAGCACCTAGGTTATGTAACTCTATGCCAATCATTGTGTTTAATGGAAAAGTGTGATCTAGTCTAAGGAGTTAAACTAGGTCAAAATCTTCTTTTACAAATATTAGGACACAAATCGAGCTTGGTTTCTACCTAAGAAGGAGAGCCAAACTACAGGGGTTCTGCTCTTTTGTTGTATAGAGATGGATCAACCAAGTTCAACCAAGGTCAAGCAAACAAGTTAGGACAAATGGTCAAAACCTGGAAGACAAAGATCGGCTTGTTGGTTGTTTTAAATTCCCAACCACATCTCAAGGAGAAAACACACAGGTCTATAGGATAGCCATTCTCTAATAACTGACTTGCCTTGAGGGATTGGCCAACGAACAGGAAACAGGGGTGTTCAATCCCTCTCTCCTCTACACTTTAGGCTCTGTGAGACCAAGGAGGGTGTTCCTATTTCTTTTGGATAACAGTGTTCTACTCAAATGGGTAGGGCTCACGAAATGTTTGTTTAACAACACTGCTCCAATGACATATATGTTCCTATAAGACCACTTAAAGAACGTCTGATAAAGTGAAAAGATGGGCTAGTTTCTTAAGCATCTATTCTGTTTCTTTGCAGAGGAACATGTAAAACAAATGACCTCAAGCACAAATACTGAAAATTAAAACCATTCTTCAAGTGAAATGATTAGGGAGGTTTAAATGAAGACAATAACTATCAAAAGATCAGTGCCTAAATCCAGGGTCACAGAGTCAAAAAATGAATACAAATGAACTTAGTATCAAGGGTGCATATATAACTCTATTTAGAATAATGTAATGATGCATTACCTCACCACATCTTGAAATTAGATCAAAGCATTCATTCTTACTTATCCCTGCATATATCTGATATATTTAATATTCTCCTCAAAGCATTTAAATCTACTCTTTGAGTAAAATCCTTTTAGAATGGATATTCTTACACATGAAAGACTGTGAAGGTGAATAATATTGATAATTTATCAATCTATTCAGAAATATAACAAAAGATGCAACTGTAGGAGACAATACGGTTTGAACCTCAACAATATATTAAAAAATGTTGAGTTTAACACCACTTTATACCAATAATTGCAAATACAAGTGATTTTATCCTTTGAAAACGCACTTAGAAAGTAAAATCTTAACCAATATGATAATGTACTGTGCTTATAGAAAATTTCTCCAAGAATGTTTTAACTAGATCCTGAATTCCCTTTTATAGAAAACAAGGGAGCAAAACAAGTTTTAGATCTAGAAATAGATGTCATCCTTCCATTAGACAAAATTATGCATTCAGTTTAGAAACAAAGGTAACTGATTGTACGTAGATAAACGTCACAAGAACAAAAGTTGTTACAAAAATATCCCCAATATAAGTTATACTTGGAAAGTGTGTCTTTGGAAGAAAGTGTAACAGACTATGTTGACCTCTTGCTTTTCACCTGTATTCTGGGAGTAAGAAGAGTCCACCGTCACTATTCTAAAATATCAGGCAACTCATTATATTTTTTATTCCAATCTTGATATTGTTCCTCGGTGGGCCACTAGAAATTGATGAGATTATCCACACAAGACAGATATTTATTTTTGTATTCAAGGCCAAAATTGACTCAGCTTCCCTTGTAAAATCAGCAGCTAGTCTACAAGAATCCCACAGTTTGTTGATGCTAGTTCTGAACAAGGAAATATCTATCTTGTTATCTTGACAAATGAAGAAAGAGATGATAGGAACAATATTGTGAAATTGGAGAATCCATGATTGGGAAGGTTTGATGTCACCACATTCATTTTTTATAGTAGGGATTATTCCAACCTTACCATTATCAAAACCTTGAACCAATTTCAGTGCCTTTTCTTCAAGACGATTTATAAATGATTGAGATTCTCCCGCTTCTTTGGTTGCCATATAAACTTGCTTAAAATTCATGGGAGCATTGGGATCATGGTTAGCTCCCTTAAAGATACCTACCAAAGAAACAATCCTAGGGACCTGTTTATCAAACAAAGGCACCATTTGCTCCTTATCTTCTATAATCTTCTTAATAACTTGTGATAAATTGCAGTAACATTTGTGGATTCCAACTGCCTGGCTTGATATTTTGTCCATTAACAATCTTAAAATATTTGAAACAATAGACCAATTATCTTGTTGCCTATCAAATGCATTTGTAAGGATATCTTCAAATGAATCAATTTGTCGCCTTAACTCCTCATTTTCCTTTTCAAGAATAGACTTGGATGAAGAAGAAGGAAGATCAGAGAAAATGAAATTAGGATCCTTGACCACCAAAGCTGCCTGTGATGAGGAGGATGTTAAGGCCTGTTGTTGCCATTGTATTTCCATCTCCTTCAATCTGTTGTATTCTGGCAACATGCCCATCTACTCTTTAACACATCATCATATTTCTTCTGGAGAGTACTGGTGGCTACTTTATTGAACTTCACAACCTCTACTACCAAATTAGATGCTTCTTCAGTAGGGGTCTCAGAAACTCTCTTTATTATCAAGCCACCTTTAAAATCCCTATCAGGCTCAGTGACTAAAGGCTTATTAGTATTAGGAGCCAAGGCCCATATGGCTAAGGTTTCCCACTTTGGGTTAAATTTAGCACCTGTCAGTACAGCCTCAACCTCTTCTTCTGTAGAAAAATTTGTTTAGCTTGCCTTCTTGCAGTGTCTAGAACAATAGCAGAAGCTATATCCCATTCAGGAAGTAATAAGACTCCACTATCTCTAATCATTTGTCTACCTTGATCTGGAGAAATGTCCTTGACCTCCTCCTTCATTTGTGTAAGTATCCTGATGGATACCTAGTCTAGTGTTTCTTGAGGAGAACAAGCCATTTCTTCCTTTAATCTTTTTTCATACTCATTCCTTCTGCTTCTCCACAAGAAATTAAAAAATTCCTTAGTGTTGACAAAATCATCATCACTAATAAAATTCCTGCATGCTATAGCTTTGATATCATCTGAAACATCATTGCCCTTCATGGCAATATAAAAAATTCTATTCAAAGGTAACTCCTCAGGCACATCTCGACTGGGGTATGGCATCTCATGTTGTACCTCTTCCTTAGTTATTTCCATTACTTCTTCATCATCGGGATAATCTACCAAAGGACTTTCTTCAATTCTCCTTGTTTTTGGAGAAGGCTCTTTAGAAGGAGGATCACATTCAATTACTGGTCTAGAAGGGGAAGAAGGTTGTGGAGGTGGTGACAAAGCTAGAGTTAATTGGGATGCTGGAAGGACATGTGAAGTTTGTCCCTTGACATCTTCATTCTTGGCTCTTCTTTTAAAGGTATATTTTATCAAATTTCTAGCAGGGGGCTGATATGAAGGCCTTTCTTCCACTAGAACCTGAGAAGATCCATTGTCTTGTATATCTATCAATTCATCAATATGAGATAGAATTTTCTTTATCCTAAGAATGGGGTCATTAATATTTGAGAATAGTCCCATGTAAGAGGGATTCCTCTGCTATATCCTATCTTCATATTTGACATATATTGTCCACTTCATTCTTTTTATCATCACCTCTTTGTCATTTGGAGAATTCCTGATAACATCCTCAGGTAAGAAAACCTAATGGGGCATGTAAGACCTATTAATACTCTTCCTAATGCCGTTGATGAATCCTTCGGGATTAGAGAATCTAGCCTTTTCCTACCTCATCTTGAAAGGCAACAACTTTGTATTTAACTTGACAAATCCATCTTTATTCATTTTGAAGTCAGAGAAGACCATTAAGAAAGGAAAGAAAGATCCCTTCTTTTGTCTTACCAGGTGAACCCTTTCTATCTCAGTCAATTGCCAGATCAATGGCACATACTTAGGTAAAACATGGGGACTAACAGGAGTGCCATAAACGCTAAAAATTGTGCCTTCTTCATGGGGGATAAATCACCCCAATTGTGCTTGATATCTAAAGGAGGGACCCTCACTACAGGTCCGAGGAAGTTCAACAATGGTTCCAGAATCTTGGGTATGTCTGGTTGGAAATGCCTCAATATAGTAAGTACAAAATAATCCCTGAAGAATCTATAACTCGAATTGGGATCATGCATGTCCCATATATGACTCCAATATTGGACAGGCAACATATTCCCTATGTTATCAACATGTTTAACCCCTAGTTAGGGTGCCAAACCATCTCTTTTCTCCCATAAAATAGAAACATATGGCAAAGCAATTAAAACCACCTAAACCTAATTGGCTCCTTGTTTTCTTTAATGTTTACTAGCCCTTGATGTATATGCTTTGCCAAATATGAAGCGAAGTCAAACTAAACATTCTGAGATGGATGCTGGAAATCAGCAGCCATATAGGTAAAATCAATGGGGATGCATTCCTTCTTGTCCTCCCCTATCACTTGACAAAGAGAATAGTAGGTATTGGCAAACTAATCTTCAAAAGTGCTTAACTTGAAAGGCTCTTCCTCACTTTGGGGAATTTTAATTGATCTACCATTTGGTCCCTTTTCCCTGAATTTGGGCAAGTATATAGTTCTATAACTGCTTTTGTCCATATATAGGGTTTTAAATATGTTTGTATCAATATCTGTGGAGGCAGCCAAGTTCAGCCCAAAGACCATGGCAATTGCTTCTTTACTAATTTCTACTAGAACTCTCCCTTTCATGCTCCTAATTGTTTTAGAAGTTTCATCATAGTGAGTCGCCATGGATTGGAGTAACTCAATGTCTTCAAACACATTTGACTACTAGCTTTCCCAGGTCACTTTCCCATACATATGATAGTGGCGTATGAGCATTCTTTTTGCCCCACCAGTGGCAAAATAGTGACTAGCCATGAACATGGATCTCTACATCTCTACAATCAGTAAATTTATGAACCAATCCCTCCTTTCCTACGAGGCTTGTTACTCTTACCCTCTGTACACCAGAGCCAGGGAGTTGTTTCACTATGTCTTCATGCAAAGCTCGTTTTGGGAAATAGAGGAAACCCGAGCTCTAGGTGGGGCCATTCTTTTAATGGTGAATTAGGGTGAGGAGTTTTCTCTAAATTCTCAGGGGTTAGCTCAAATCATATTGCAGAGGTTTTTCTTATGAACAGAGGGAGATAGAGAAAACCCTAATGGAAAAGCAAAGTATAGCAAGAGGGATAGACAACTCACCAGATTAATCTCGCGCAATCACCTTAAGCTTAGCACTAGAAGTATGGCAGCAACTTTCAATGTCAATGTTCCAATGCCTCGATGTCTTTTGGAAAAGTGCATATGAAAGAGATTTGAGGTGTGAATTGCAGTAATATCATATACGCAGGACAAAGATTAGTCACGTTCGTCTTCATTTCAAGTTGAGTGAACTAGATATGCAAGATGACACTCTATGGGAAGTTTGAATATTGACCGTTAGATTTCATAATGTTGGTAGAGAATTGAAGGTCACGATCAATCCTGGGAGCTTGACGATGCATGACACATCCAAACCTTTTGCTAAACCAATCAATAAGTTATCCCTGGTTATTTTCTGATTTATTGCTAGAAAAAACAAACCATAGATATTATGCCACTTTTAGTTACATGGCAATCTTCCATCATTCCTTAATTTGGTGAGGCCCACAAATTTATAACCCAGCAGAATGGCGGAGGAACGGAAACTGTAGCATTAGAACATGCCCTTTCCTAGCTGGAAACTTTTCTGAGCCATTGTAGCCGCGTGTTAGACTTCCGCCTTTCCGCAAATATTAGCCGGGGTTGTGAAATGAAACTTGGCGGAACAATTTAACTGGAAACTTTTCTGAGCCATTGTAGCTGCGTGTTAGACTTCCGCCTTTCCGCAAATATTAGCCGGGGCTGTGAAATGAAACTTGGCGGAACAATTTAAAATTGTCTTCACTCTGGAGAGGACCCACCATTATTGCCTTTTACGGTAACCGGTAACAATTTTTCATGAGCTGGCGCTTTATTCTGCAATTCCACAGTCATTCTGAGGGTTCTCTTAGTGAAGTATGGTGAAACGACGGAACTAAAGAAAACCCTTTGCATCTATTCTGGGCTAACCATTTGCCATCCTCGAGAGTCATCAACCAGCTGTCAATTCTTTTGCAATTTCGTGAGCACCAGGTTTGTCAATAGTTTAGTGCTGGCAGAAAGGCAGAAATGAGACCATCCATCGCCACCTGTCAAAAAGGGTTAGTAGGATATGACCTTGGCGACTAAAATAAAGATTTTCAAGATGTGGGCCAGAAAAGGTAATTACTTGGCGAGGGGTCGGTTAGACAATGTATTAAGGGGGACATAGGAGGGCAACTTAGACCGTAGGTAACGGGGACAAGTGGTCACTGAAGAAATATAACAATTTTGACCTTCACACTTCACTTTGGCATGGGGGTTTAGGGTTTTAGTGTTTCCTAGAATTTGCAAAGAACCCTAAACCTGGAAATACATCAACTAAATGATATAAGCTTGAGGAAAGAACATTAGAACCTATGAAAATTTTGACATGGCTCCAACAATGGCTCTAGTTGGGGACGTCTGTTCATCCTGAATAGAGCGAGATCACAGAAGAACTCTGGAGAAGCAGACCACAACACAAGAAAAGAAACTAACCTAAAGAAACAAACTAAAGCATGGAACTACCTAAAACTAATACTAAAAGTATGCATGGAAAAGAGTCATACCTTATGAAAAGTATGATTTCAAGAATTGTCCATGCATTGGCAATTCAAGTAATTCTTCGACCAGACTCTGTAAGAAGAGTCTTCACCGTGGGTATTGCTGATTAGATATGGTCCAAGCCAAAGGGCATCAAATTTACCATGTTTCCCTTTGTCTTGGGATCTAGCATTCCACAACAACACCATATCTCCTATCTGAAACTTTCTTTCAGATGATTTTTTGTCATGCAAGTTTTTAACCTGCTGCTACAACTTTATGTTTCTTAGTTGGGATAATCTTCTAGTTTCATCCAGCTAAGTCATGTGATACATCCTATTTTGCATAGCATCAGAAATGTCATCATCATGTTCATGGATAAACTTGAAAATAGGTAACAAATTATTTATGGGCATTCTTGCTTCCAGGCCATATACTAGGTCAAAAGGGGCTTGACCAATAGCTTTTTTCGTTGTTACTCTATCGGCCCAGACTGCAAGTCTCAATTTGGTATCCCAAGCTTTCTTGTTTTTCTCTATGATCCTTTTAACAATCTTTATCAAGTTTTAATTACTTGATTTAGCTTGTCCATTTCCTTAAGGATGATATGGGGAGGAATAAGAGACTGAAATCCCATATTGACTACAAAAATTGGTAAACTCCTCAGACCTAAAGCACATTGCATTATCTGAGATTATCTTTATGGGTACACCAAACTTGGTTATAATATTATTTAGGAGGAAATCAACCACAACCCTGCTAGTTGCCCTTTTAGTGGGGATAGCCTCAACCCACTTAGTAAAATAGTCAATGGCCACTAAAATCTAGCTATGTCCACCACTTGACTTCTCAGTTATCTCTCTAATGAAATCTAATCCCCACTGCTAAAAGGAGGCTTCCACTATTATAGGCCTCAAGGGTAAATTTCTAGAGAATTTTAATTTACTTGAGAATCTTTGACAGGTATCACAGCTCTTGACCATTTGATGAGCATCCTCGAAAAGTGTGGACCACCAATACCCAGCCCTCAAGATTTTGTGGGCTATTGTTTTAGCCATATAATGCCCTTCACAAACACCATGGTACATTTCCTTCAATACTTATGAGGCTTGATCACTGTTTATGCACTTGAGTAGAATACCTTCAAAATTTCACCACCAGAGTTCGCCCTCTATGATTACATACTTTATGGCCTATAACCTTAATGTTCTTTTCTGATTGTCAGTCATTCCATCTGGGCAGGACATGTTTAGCAAATAATGAACAATGTTCTTATACCATTCAGAGTCTCTCATATCGCAGTCAACCATTTCATCCTTAATCTCAATATTGTTGATTTGGTTAGCCTCTAGATTTGACTCAGCCATTAACTTTGCCAACCCTTGTCCTCTCACCAACTTAGTAATCTGGATATCAATATTGAATTCCTGGATCCTATTGATCCATCTGCATCTTCTCCCAGTTACCTCCTATTGGGTAAAAACATCCTTGACAAGGGATGTTGGCTAATAGGTGACAATAGTTGCCCCAACCAGGTAGGGCTTGAAATTCCTAACAGATTTCACCAGAGCATAGGCCTATTTTTTAGTTATGTCATACTTTAGCTCAGCTGCTTGAAGAGATTTACTAAAGCATGATACGGGTTGTTCATAACCCTCATTATTTTTCTGTAACAAAACTGCAGCTATCGTATGGAAGGAGGCAAAGGAAAATAGTTGAAATGGCTTAGAGAAGTTGGGGGATTTTAGCATAGGGGCCTCCTTAATGGCTCCTTTGATACTCCTGAAAGCATTTATTAGTTCATCACCCCAAGCAATATCCTCTCCCCTTTTCAGCATCTTGGATATCGGTCTAGTAGTTTCAACAAAATTTGTAACAAACCTCCTTAAGAAGTTTACCTGCCCAAAGAAAGATTGGATTCCCTTAATACTTTTGGGTATGGGGATTTTCTCAATGGCAGCAACCCTTTCTAGATCAATCCTAATCCCTTCCTTAGACACTATATGACCTAGGAGTTTTCCTTCTGTCACTCCAAACATGCATTTCTTAGGGTTCAGGGAAATACCAAACTTCATGCATCTCTCAAAATTTTTTTCCAAATGAGAGCAATGATCCTGTTCCTTTTTTGAGTATGTAGTCAAATCATCCTGGTAGACCACCATTATGAGATTTATGAGATTAGAAAAAGCTACATCCATAGCCCGTTGGAAAGTAGCCCCTACATTTGTTAATCCAAAAGGCATCCTAATATATACATAAGTGCCCCACGGGGTAGTGAATGCAGTTTTGTATTGCTCAGACTCCTCCACCATTACCTGTTGTATCTTGAAAAACAATCCATCACAGATAACAACTCACAGCCAGTTACCTTCTGTAACATTACTTCCATATTGGGTAAGGGATAATTATCCTTTAATGATGCTATATTCAGGTTTCTAAAATCAACACATAATCTAATATCCCCATTTTCCTTCCTAACAGGAACCAGGTTTGAAACCCAAGTGGAGTGTCTAATGGGTTTGATAATCCCCTCTCACTTAACTTAGCCAATTCCTGCTGCATTTTTGGCCTTAGAGTGGGATTAATAGATCTTTGTTTTTGCCTAAAAGGTTTTGCATCTTGTTTCAAAGGGATTTCATGTTGAAACAAGTCTTCTCTATATGATTTTAAATCATCATAAGACCATGCCAAAACTTGTCTGTGTTTTCTAAACAAAGAGATCAACATTTGCTTAATCTTTGGGTTTAGGCGCTTACCTATAAAAACCAACTTTAGATGAGCCTCAGTCCCTAGGTTGACCTCTTCAAGATCATTTGGGTGCACTAGAGCAGATCTCACAGTTTGTTTGTTGTTTCCATCAAAAACCCTTTCTAAAGCCACCAGTCCTCTTGGAATTCTATTGGTCTTCAACTGGATGATCTCATTACCAAATATTGTTTGTTTGTCATCTGCTATCTCCACAAATTCTTGGAAATCAATTTCTTGCACATGATATTCATCAATGCAATTCATGAATTTGTAAAGATCTTGATCATCATTGAAAACTTGCTAGTGATGAATATTATCTGGAACAGAGGGTCTTATCAATATCGACCTTGGAAATTCCTGCCAAGGTGATGTCTCTAGTTTTGACTGCAATGTTTACCAAAAAATCAGCCATAACATTCTTACTTCGTTCAATCTAGTCAATACCAAAGGCATCAAATTCTTCCACAGTGTCCCATACAACATTCCTATATTGCCTGAGCCTTTTATTTTTTGAAACATACTTGGATCTGATCTGTGATACAACCAATTTGGAGTCTCCCAGAACCCTAAGCCTTTTAATACCGTGTTTAAGGGCCATTTTCAAACCTATAAGTAAAGCTTCATATTCTGCCACATTATTAGTACATGCAAAGCCAAGTCTAAAAGAAGATCGGAATGCTTTGCCAGAAGGAGCCATAAGCACAACCCCTGCACCAGAACCTTCATTTGAACATGCCCCATCACAGTGCATAGACCATAATCCTTCTTCATCATTGATTAGCTCAGGGTTATGATTCAAAGAGGCATCACTATCATTCTCTATCTTGAAGTTGTCTACATCTACATCCAGGAAATACACCTAATCATTCTAGTCACTAATGTCGTCAATTATCTGGGGTGATTTGTTTTCTTTGTCTAGCCTCACATCCTCACCGTCCATGGGAATCATAGCATATGAAGAATCCATCTGGATACTACCACCCATAGTAGAGGCCCACTTTCTTGATAACAACATCCCGTACATAGGAGGAATATCTACCACAGTAATGTTCATGTTATATTCTTTATGAGGGAAGGCTGCGAGTCTGAAGCCAATATCCTTGATGATTCCAATAATGGGGACTTCCCTAGAATCCATGACAAAGCATTTGCCATATGCTTTGGCTACTTGTAAGCCTATAATCTCCATAACCCCCAAAGACATTATATTCGCAGAGGCCCCTGAGTTAATCATGCAATTCTTTACAAATCTCCCCTTTATCACGAGAGTGACAAAGAATGGATCAACCCGAGAAGGGCATTTCTACAGGGTAATACCCAGATATACTTTGGGTATTTTGGCACCATATTTCTTAACTTCTCTGATTGGTTCCTTCTTTATCTCAGGTGGTTTGACATGTCCATGTGTTATCTTAGAAGTACTAGGAGCTGCATCATTTATTGCGGCCTCAACTCTACTCTTATGTTCAGGGATCCTCATCATTTCCAATAGAGGGACAATCACCCTTATTTGACCAAATATGTGGGCCATGTCTATTGGAACATATTTGGGTACTATGCTAATGCATTTATTATTATTATTGGCTACAAGGGTAGGAGAGATGTCTTTCTTACCAGGTTCTTGATCCATAGGGATTTTCTTGGTAAGTTCCTCTTCTTCGGGTACCTTAGCTTTAGGGGGTGGATTAGGCATGTCCCCGTTTCCTTTAGGTACCTTCATAGATCCCATCTCCTTCTTGGGGTTAGGAGGACACTGCTCTTCTTTTATGAAAATGTTTCTTGCATTCCCCTTTGTACTGCTTTCTCCCTGGTTCCTTTTACTTCTCAGGTTGTAATCACTTTTGACTTGGGCAATTTTGGAAACAGTCAAAGCCTTGATCTCTTCAGCAGAAGGCTTTCTCAACCTAACATTTGCGTCTTTGGTATTCAGTTGAAGAACATCATCATCACCTCCATTCACACTTAGGATGGACTGTTGTACGACTGGTCTCATCCTGTCAATCTTAACTTTATCCTCTAAGTAATCATCATCAAAAGAATCCCAATCCTCTATGGTGCACCCTTGTTCAAAAACCATGTTTACATTATGGTCCTCATAGTCTTCATAAGGGGCTGTACTGTCACTCATAGATATAGCCACAACACATGAGGCAAAGGAGTGTAGAGCTTGGCATTGTAAACACCATAGCACTTCATCTAGAGCGTGCACTTTGTTGGGACAAGAAAATTTGAAATTTTCTTGTATTCTTACTCAACCATTTCCAACCAAACCAAAAAAAATATTTCGCCCAAAATTAGAATAAACAACTGATATATCCCATGACTTTTATCACAAATAATGTAAAGGGCCTCAATTTCTTAACATCAGCAAGACCTTCCTTTTGTTATACCGATCCATGCTCCATGAGAAAATAGTTGAAATGGCTATCAGAATGATAATAAGGATCGGGGAGAATGTTTTGGAAGACACTGATGGAGAAAGTGAAACCGATGACCTTTCTGTTGGCAAGAGACACTATATGGATTCATGATTGTTGTCATTGATGGCAACAAATTTCATCCCACACATCTGCAGGACATGGTGTGTCTCTACCGGAAGTCAGAATGAAGATTGTTGAGGTCTGGTAAACAAGAACAGAGCTTGTGGCAAGGTCCGACAGACATGTCCGGATCTCTCAGAGGAAGTATCTTGGTGAAGTGCGGATTTGGGAAAGTCAAGAGGACTACCTTGAGTAATAGATTCCAAGGATTTAGCCTCCGGTGATGGACAAGGAAAAAGATATGAATAGTTGAGTACCGGATTTCTGAGTGACAGTGTGAACAGAGGAAGAACTGACTGACAGAACATCAGACTACTTTCCAGATGTGTTACTGATGGTGTTAAAGGTTATGAAGGCATGAATCATGTTTGGCCGACATGATTAATGATTTCTACAAGTATATGCTTGATCCGCATTACTTGATGTGTAAGGATTCAGCCGACAGAACAGAGTTTGTGAGAAGATTGACTGTTCCGGGTGTCGACTAGAAAGATAATGAAATCACTTGTGCGGATATATATATAGGATGGATTTTAGTTGTGAGAAGTGTTGTGGTGATATGCGATATGCGAATAAAAGCAGAGCAGAGCAGAAGCAGTATGGAAGGTCCGGTATGTGAAAGGAAAGCAACATAAGAGAAGAGAAAAGATGAAGTGCAGCAGATCAGTGTACTGAGCCTAACCGGAACTGAACTCCAGCATATGTGGATGCTTCCAATCAGTTCAAGTATTGTATAACATTCTTTTGTAGACAGTGTGTCTCCTTGTAGGCAGTGTGCCTCCTTTGTGAGCAGTGTGCTCAGGCAGTGAGCCCTAATTGTCAAGTGCAATTTTTGTATTTCCTTATTCTTCTAACAGAGAATAATCTTTGGGTTAATCACCCCGTGGTTTTCTCCCTTAACAGGGTTTCCACATCAAAAATACTGTGTCATGTGTTTTTCCTTCTGTTGCTCCAAACACGCATTTCTTAGGGTTCAGGGAATTACCAAACTTCATGCATCTCTCAAAATTTTTTTCCAAATGAGAGCAATGATCTTGTTCCTTTTTTGAGTATGTAGTCAAATCATCCTGGTAGACCACCATTATGAGATTTATGAGATCAGAAAAAGCTACATCCATAGCCCGTTGGAAAGTAGCCCCTGCATTTGTTAATCCAAAAGGCATCCTAATATATACATAAGTGCCCCACGGGGTAGTGAATGCAGTTTTGTATTGCTCAGACTCCTCCACCATTACCTGTTGTATCTTGAAAAACAATCCATCATAGATAACAACTCACAGCCAGTTACCTTCTGTAACATTGCTTCCATATTGGGTAAGGGATAACTATCCTTTAATGATGCTATATTCAGGTTTCTAAAATCAACACATAATCTAATATCCCCATTTTTCTTCCTAACAGGAACCAGGTTTGAAACCCAAGTGGAGTGTCTAATGGGTTTGATAATCCCCCCTCACTTAACTTAGCCAATTCCTGCTGCATTTTTGGCCTTAGAGGGATTAATAGATCTTTGTTTTTGCCTAAAAGGTTTTGCATCTTGTTTCAAAGGGATTTCATGTTGAAACAAGTCTTCTCTATATGATTTTAAATCATCATAAGACCATGCAAAAACTTTTCTGTGTTTTCTAAACAAAGAGATCAACATTTGCTTAATCTTTGGGTTTAGGCGCCTTACCTATAAAAACCAACTTTGGATGAGCCTCAGTCCCTAGGTTGACCTCTTCAAGATCATTTGGGTGCACTAGAGCAGATCTCACAGTTTGTTTGTCATTTCCATCAAAAACCCTTTCTAAAGTCACTAGTCCTCTTGGAATTCTATTGGTCTTCAACTGGATGATCTCATTACCAAATATTGTTTGTTTGTCATCTGCTATCTCCACAAATTCTTGGAAATCAATTTCTTGCACATGATATTCATCAATGCAATTCATGAATTTGTAAAGATCTTGATCATCATTGAAAACTTGCTAGTGATGAATATTATCTGGAACAGAGGGTCTTATCAATATCGACCTTGGAAATTCCTGCCAAGGTGATGTCTCTAGTTTTGACTGCAATGTTTACCAAAAAATCAGCCATAACATTCTTACTTCGTTCAATCTAGTCAATACCAAAGGCATCAAATTCTTCCACAGTGTCCCATACAACATTCCTATATTGCCTGAGCCTTTTATTTTTTGAAACATACTTGGATCTGATCTGTGATACAACCAATTTGGAGTCTTCCAGAACCCTAAGCCTTTTAATACCATGTTTAAGGGCCATTTTCAAACCTATAAGTAAAGCTTCATATTCTGCCACATTATTAGTACACGCAAAGCCAAGTCTAAAAGAAGATCAGAATGCTTTGCCAGAAGGAGCCATAAGCACAACCCCTGCACCAGAACCTTCGTTTGAACATGCCCCATCAAAGTGCATAGACCATAATCCTTCTTCATCATTGATTAGCTCAGGGTTATGATTCAAAGAGGCATCACTATCATTCTCTATCTTGAAGTTGTCTACATCTACATCCAAGAAATACACCTGATCATTCTAGTCACTAATATCGTCAATTATCTGGGGTGATTTGTTTTCTTTGTCTAGCCTCACATCCTCACCGTCCATGGGAATCATAGCATATGAAGAATCCATCTAGATACTACCACCCATGGTAGAGGCCCACTTTCTTGATAACAACATCCCGTACATAGGAGGAATATCTACCACAGTAATGTTCATGTTATATTCTTTATGAGGGAAGGCCGCGAGTCTGAAGCCAATATCCTTGATGATTCCAATAATGGGGACTTCCCTAGAATCCATGACAAAGCATTTGCCATATGCTTTGGCTACTTGTAAGCCTATAATCTCCATAAACCCCAAAGGCATTATATTCGCAGAGGCCCCTGAGTTAATCATGCAATTCTTTACAAATCTCCCCTTTATCACGAGAGTGACAAAGAATGGATCAACCCGAGAAGGGCATTTCTACAGGGTAATACCCAGATATACTTTGGGTATTTTGGCACCATATTTCTTAGCTTCTCTGATTGGTTCCTTCTTTATCTCAGGTGGTTTGACATGTCCATGTGTTATCTTAGAAGTACTAGGAGCTGCATCATTTATTGCGGCCTCAACTCTACTCTTATGTTCAGGGATCCTCATCATTTCCAATAGAGGGACAATCACCCTTATTTGACCAAATATGTGGGCCATGTCTATTGGAACATATTTGGGTACTGTGCTAATGCATTTATTATTATTATTGGCTACAAGGGTAGGAGAGATGTCTTTCTTACCAGGTTCTTGATCCATAGGGATTTTCTTGGTAAGTTCCTCTTCTTCGGGTACCTTAGCTTTAGGGGGTGGATTAGGCATGCCCCCGTTTCCTTTAGGTACCTTCATAGATCCCATCTCCTTCTTAGGGTTAGGAGGACACTGCTCTTCTTTTATGAAAATGTTTCCTGCATTCCCCTTTGTACTGCTTTCTCCCTGGTTCCTTTTACTTCTCAGGTTGTAATCACTTTTGACTTGGGCAATTTTGGAAACAGTCAAAGCCTTGATCTCTTCAGCAGAAGGCTTTCTCAACCTAACATTTGCGTCTTTGGTATTCAGTTGAAGAACATCATCATCACCTCCATTCACACTTAGGATGGACTGTTGTACGACTGGTCTCATCCTGTCAATCTTAACTTTATCCTCTAAGTAATCATCATCAAAAGAATCCCAATCCTCTATGGTGCACCCTTGTTCAAAAACCATGTTTACATTATGGTCCTCATAGTCTTCATAAGGGGCTGTACTGTCACTCATAGATATAGCCACAACACATGAGGCAAAGGAGTGTAGAGCTTGGCATTGTAAACACCATAGCACTTCATCTAGGGCGTGCACTTTGTTGGGACAGGAAAATTTGAAATTTTCTTGTATTCTTACTCAACCATTTCCAACCAAACCAAAAAAAAATATTTCGCCCAAAATTAGAATAAACAACTAATATATCCCATGACTTTTATCACAAATAATGTAAAGGGCCTCAATTTCTTAACATCAGCAAGACCTTCCTTTTGTTATACCGATCCATGCTCCATGAGAAAATAGTTGAAATGGCTATCAGAATGATAATAAGGATCGGGGAGAATGTTTTGGAAGACACTGATGGAGAAAGTGAAACTGATGACCTTTCTGTTGGCAAGAGACACTATATGGATTCATGATTGTTGTCATTGATGGCAACAAATTTCATCCCACACATCCGCAGGACATGGTGTGTCTCTACCGGAAGTCAGAATGAAGATTGTTGAGGTTCGGTAAACAAGAATAGAGCTTGTGGCAAGGTCCGACAGACATGTCCGGATCTCTCAGAGGAAGTATCTTGGTGAAGTGCGGATTTGGGAAAGTCAAGAGGACTACCTTGAGTAATAGATTCCAAGGATTTAGCCTCCGGTGATGGACAAGGAAAAAGATATGAATAGTTGAGTACCGGATTCCTGAGTGACAGTGTGAACAGAGGAAGAACTGACTGACAGAACATCAGACTACTTTCCGGATGTGTTACTAATGGTGTTAAAGGTTATGAAGGCATGAATCATGTTTGGCCAACATGATTAATGATTTCTACAAGTATATGCTTGATCCGCATTACTTGATGTGTAAGGATTCAGCCGACAGAACAGAGTTTGTGAGAAGATTGACTGTTCTGGGTGTCGACTAGAAAGATAATGAAATCACTTGTGCAGATATATATATAGGATGGATTTTAGTTGTGAGAAGTGTTGTGGTGATATGCGATATGCGAATAAAAGTAGAGCAGAGCAGAAGCAATAATGAAGGTCCGGTATGTGAAAGGAAAGCAACATAAGAGAAGAGGAAAGATGAAGTGCAGCAGATCAGTGTACTGAGCCTAACCGGAACTGAACTCCAGCATATGTGGATGCTTCCAATCAGTTCAAGTATTGTATAACATTATTTTGTAGACAGTGTGTCTCCTTGTAGGCAGTGTGCCTCCTTTGTGAGCAGTGTGCTCGGGCAATGAGCCCTAATTGGCAAGTGCAATTTTTGTATTTCCTTATTCTTCTAACAGAGAATAATCTTTGGGTTAATCACCCCGTGGTTTTCTCCCTTAACAGGGTTTCCACGTCAAAAATACTGTGTCATGTGTTTTTCCATTTCATGGTAATGTTTGCTTGTTTGAATTAATGCTGCATTGATTAATAAGAAAGTTCAGAAAGAAGAAATAATTAGGATAACTAATTCACCCCCCCTCTCAGTTATCAACAATTGGTATCAGAGCTAAGTTCCTCCTAACAGAGCCTAACAGCTTGAGGAAGATTTGGGAGTTTAAATGGATGCATATGGTTTAAGAGAGCAACTCAAGACTGCCCTTGATGATCTTGAACAGTCAAACTCTGAAGTCAATGAATTAAAGGAAAGACTCAAAGAGGCTGATGATTTCATGAGAGAACTAAAAGATAAATTAAGTCTCTCTATGAAAAAGAGAAAGGAGCTACTTCAACAATTGGCAAGACAAGGTGAAGAAAATAATGCAAATGAAGAGCTGACTGAGAAAACCAAGTTATGTGAAAAGTTATCAAAAAAAATCATTATGGTAAGACATGAAATGGAATCAGGAGTTATAAAGTTTACCCAAGAAGTTGAAGAGAAAAGAAAAACTGAAGATAATCTAAGACAATCTCTCAAGGAGAAATCAGAAGATTGCCACTAGATGGATAGAATTATCAGACATCTTGAATCTAATCTTGAAGATGCTAAAGATAATGAAGAAAAACTTGAAGATCAAATTGTCTCTCTAAAAAGAGATCTTCAAACAACGAATGAGTATAAAGAAAAATTCAAGATAAGTTCTGCTCAACTTGAAGTCCTTCTTGGAAGTCAAAAGAAGGTAGATGACAAATGTGGTTTGGGATATGAGAAAGGAGAAAGCTCCGGATCTGGTCAGAAGAATTATGGATCAAAAAATCTAAGGAACAGGCCTAGAAGACCTCTGGTAAGACAGCCCAATGCTCAAAGATATCCATCCTTCAATGGATACTGCCACAGCTTCAATCACTTTGGTCACAAAGCTAATCAGTGCAGAAAGAGAATGAATCAGACTAATTCATCCTTCTCCGGACAGTGTTTTAACTACAAAAGGTATGGTCACAAGTCTCATGAATGCAGAAATATGCAAATGAACAAATCATTCAATGGTAGATGCTTTGCATGCAATAGAGTAGGTCATATGGCTAATCAATGCAGATCAAGAGGATATCAGTCAAATATGCAAAGAAATGTTGTTTGCCAAATTTGTAATAGGTCCAGTCATAATGCAAAAGTCTGCAGAAGCAAGAATCAGGACAAAAGAGGTCCGGTATATAATCAGAATCAAGATAAGGGTAAACAAAAGATGAATGCGGATGAAGTTAAAAATGAGATGAGCAAGATTTGGGTGAAGAAAAGTACTGAGAATGTAGAGGTTGGATCCGCACCAGACTCTGGTGCTGATATTCCTTCTGGAAACTGAAAAGTGAGCTTTGGCTCAGGGGGAGACACAAAGAAAACCTTGTTCCCCCAGCCAGTTAAGTGGTGCCTGAAATTGGCACATGAGAAGCTGCGGATCAAAGGGTTTCTAGAGAAACATGTAAAGAAGGTCAGGTAAAGATCTGAGAGATCCGCAAGAAAATTTAAAAAGTTTAATTCCTTCAGAATTGGTCCAGTTAAGCAAGTCTTCTGGTAAAACAGGTTTCTCACAAGATTGGCCCGATATGAATCCAAATTGATACAACTTGATTTGTGGATACATAAGATGAGCAGAAGGACAAGTGGATATGATGATTCATCACTAACATCGATCACAAGGGAATCATAATGATCCAGATGAGTTTCTTCCTCCTTGAACAAGGAAAACCAGGCAAACCGAAATGAATTAGGTTGCACATTTATTACAGGGTGAAAATTAGGGGCTTCTTGGAATAAAAGAGTTCATTTACACACTTGTACACTCACATGCGAAGAAGAAAGAAAAGGAGCTTTGCAAACAACTTCTCCCAAAAGATCAAGGCAACTCTTCATACAGCTCTATTCAGATTTCTTCGTGTGCCCTAACTTGCGTAAAAGGTATTTATCGTTCTTGATATCCTTCAGTAATATTGTTTGATGATGGCTACTTCGAATATAGTAAAGATCTCTGATAGACCTCGGCCCTCATTTAAGAAACATCCATATAAATCCTTGGAGGTAGATCCCCTAGGTGCATTTTCTAGTGTTCTGCATGGTGGATTGCACACCGAAGATATTAGGGTTTATAAACATGCAAATGTTGAAGAGTTTGGGGAATTCAAACTAAGAGATATCTATCACAAACAATTGTTAGATGATTCATTTGAGCTCAAACCCCAATACATAGGTCTTCAGAAAAAGCACTTTGCACAATACATACATTTATCCTATTTTACAGAAGATGAATGGGTTAGGTACATTCTGAGCAGAATACATGACAACTTCATGTGGTTGAATGGACCATTCAAGATCACTAAGGATGCCATCAGGGCAATTATCGGATTACACTCATCCGGTGGGATTCCTGTTCTTAAATCTGTAAAGAGCCAAATTGTGAGTGATGCTACCGAATCTAAGTTTGACAAAAGAGCAATGATAGTAGATGACATCACTGATCCAGATGTCAAGTTTGCTTCTATGATCATTGGATATACGATATATCATTCTAGTAGAGAAAATTTTGTACCTGGAACTGCCATCTATACCGCTTATGAAATGTTAAGAAAGGATGTAGACTATGATCTTTGTCAGCTTCTCTTGAACCAACTCTTGGAGAATCTGCAGAAAATTAAGAAAGACAAAAAGAATTCATTCAAGTATGGAGGATTGATATTGTGCTTATTCTTCTACTTTATGAATGAGCTTCCCAGATCTAATGGGTGGGTATGGGAGAATGATAGACCAGTAGCTATCCAAATCAGAGATTATTTACATGGACTTGGTGACAACAAAGCACAAAATACAGCTCTGTGGGGGTATTTCAAGAACTTTCAGAACATGATGCAAGCAAGAGAAAGAATTCCTCAGTCTCTTGTTGAAAAATACAAAGACACAGTATGCTTTATGGTAGAGACAGATCAGTGCCTAATGGAGGTAGTAGAACCAAGGATAGTCTGGATCATGCCCATGGGGTATGAAGTTGATGAACAAATTGTGGAGCTGCATGTTCAACACATGTTAAGCCAGCCAAAAGATCCAAAAGCAGAAAGGTTTGGAACCTTTGAGGAGCTGAGCATAA
This sequence comes from Cunninghamia lanceolata, assembly GCA_027924645.1. Classification (NCBI taxonomy): domain Eukaryota; kingdom Viridiplantae; phylum Streptophyta; class Pinopsida; order Cupressales; family Cupressaceae; genus Cunninghamia; species Cunninghamia lanceolata. Next base: position 162,737 of record BSBN01000781.1, read on the forward strand.
AAATCCATGTTGAACTCAGAGAACCAGAGATCAAAAGGAAGGTGAGAAAAGAAGTAGAGAATATTGCTCAAGGCCTTGGCATCTCAAAGGAGGCACTTGATGCCCACAAGAAAAGGATGGAAAGGGCTGAGGAAGAGAAGAAAGAGGCAGAAAAGAAAAGCAAGGAAAGTGCTCTGGTAGAAACCTCAACCCGGACTAGATCATCAAAAAGATCTGCACCTGTCACAGCCAAAAGCTCAAAACTGGAAGTCCAGGCATCCGGTAAAAGAGAGAAAAGATCAAAGACAAAAGCCACAAGGGCTTATGCAAGTCAAAAGGATGAAGAGGAAACCGAATCAGATGAGGAGATCAAGAAACTAAAGAAGAAGAAGAAATCAACCGGTCAAGGAGAAGAAGAGAAGGAAGAGGAATTTGTTGAAAAACCTACTCTCTCCTTAGATGATGTAGTAAAAGCAGTCATTGTGGATGGCAACCTACAACCCTTAACAGAATTCTATGATTATTATAATGAAGCAGATAAAAAGATTCCGGAGGAAGCCACAGTTAAGTTTTTGAACATTTACAATAAAGCTTTTATTGAAATTATCTGTCTAATTCCTAAGAGTCTAGAGAAGGAGTTGGAAATGAGAAAGACCAATGCCATGGCAAAAGACCTTGAGATCCGAGAATAGATAGCTATTCAGCTATATCCTTCAATTGATCCCAAGACAATGAACATGGTATTCAAAGACTGCAAGGATGAATTCAGGAGCAAAGCAAGGATGAATCAGCTTATGCTTGGTGAGACCGACAAGGTAGCCAAGGACATTGAAGAGATTCTCCGGAAAACCTTCAAAAGATTTAATCTTCCTATTATAGAGGACTTGGGTACTGATCCCTCCACTACAAATGTTGCAGAAGAAACTCCTGAGAAAATGTCAGAAGAGGTAGGCCCCGAACAAACTAACATTTCTCCTCCAGTTTCCCCTACAGTCTCCGGATCTAAAGGAGAAGAAAAATCACAGGAGAAAGAAGCAGAGGTGAAAGAAAAAAGAGATGACAGTACTAAGAATGCTGAAGGAGAGAAAGCTTCAAGAAATAAGAGTGCAGAAGAGAAGAAACATCTGTCTCTGGCAAGAGACACTGCAGAATCTGTCAAGGACTTCTTGACAAAAGAGAGCATGGAGACTGATGAACCAGAATGGCTAAAAGGACCATTTGATTTTGACTCTCTTTCTCTGGTACAAACAATGAAGATAGCTTCATTTGCAAATGCCAAGGCCAATGAGAAACTCCTAAAGTCTCATATGGAAGACTGTGAGTTGATAGAAGCTGCATCTGGAGTGCTGGAAAAGATCATGCCATCTTTTTAGAAGGATCCCATAGCCTCCACTTCCGGTAATCTCAAAACTCTAGTCAGCAGTGTTAATACACATTTTGATTCACTAGAGAAGTTAGCAGAAGATAAGGTCCGGAAGGAATTTCTTGCAAAAAGATTATCAGAGGTACAAGGTTTGATAAGTAATGATAGGAGAAATATGAGTATAGGGATAAAGAGCTTAGAAAATGCTCTTATAGATGGTGGAAAAATATACAAATTTTGTATTTCATGGTCCAAAGTAATAGTAGAGATTGAGAAGAAAATAAAAGAGCAAGAGGATAAACTACTAAGTTTGTCTCAAAGTTTTGATCCTTTCTCTTCCTCCATAGTCAATCAAGAGTGTCAGACTATTGCAATCACAACTGTAATAAAGAATTTTGAGAAGGAAAGGAAGAACATGATCAGCCGGATGGGTGAACTTAGGAGGATCATTGTCCCTAAGTTAGAGGCCATGCATGAGGCCATAACAGAAGCCCAAATTACAGCCCAGACCAATGATCCGATAGATCTAAAAAGGGTAGATGCATTTGCATTCCTATTGAGTGGGCATATCTCAATTTTGGACAGGATGAAGCAGAGTTGGGCGACATAAGTTGTACAGTTGAAGAACACTTTTGCAGACATACTTAAGTATATGTAAGTACAACTTGTATATATATACTTATGCGGCTAAATATAGTTAAATTTTTGAAAATTTTGGTATGTGGACCCTACCCTTTGCCATTGATGTCAAAGGGGGAGTGAGGAGCAGTGAAAAATGAGGAATCCAACTAAGGGGGAGCTCTGGAAAATATATATAAAGACAGAGCATCAGCCAAGGGGGAGCCTAGTGTAAACACTTAGTCTTTTTCACTAAGTGTTGCCATCAATGCCAAAGGGGGAGATTGTTGGCAAGAGACACTATATGGATTCATGATTATTGTCATTGATGGCAACAAAGTTCATCCCACACATCCACAGGACATGGTGTGTCTCTACCGGAAGTCAGAATGAAGATTGTTGAGGTCCGGTAAACAAGAACAGAGCTTGTGGCAAGGTCTGACAGACAGGTCCGGATCTCTCAGAGGAAGTATCTTGGTGAAGTGCAGATTTGGGAAAGTCAAGAGGACTACCTTGAGTAATAGATTCCAAGGATTTAGCCTCCGGTGATGGACAAGGAAAAAGATATGAATAGTTGAGTACTGGATTCCTGAGTGACAGTGTGAACAGAGGAAGAACTGATTGACAGAACATCAGACTACTTTCTGGATGTGTTACTGATGGTGTTAAAGGTTATGAAGGCATGAATCATGTTTGGCCAACATGATTAATGATTTCTACAAGTATATGCTTGATCCACATTACTTGATGTGTAAGGATTCAGCCGACAGAACAGAGTTTGTGAGAAGATTGACTATTCCAGGTGCTGACTAGAAAGATAATGAAATCACTTGTGCGGATATATATATAGGATGGATTTTAGTTGTGAGAAGTGTTATGGTGATATGTGATATGCGAATAAAAGCAGAGCAGAGCAGAAGCAGTAAGGAAGGTCCGGTATGTGAAAGGAAAGCAACATAAGAGAAGAGGAAAGATGAAGTGTAGCAGATCAGTGTACTAAGCCTAACCAGAACTAAACTCCAGCATATGTGGATGCTTCCAATCAGTTCAAGTATTTTATAACATTCTTTTGTAGACAATGTGTCTCCTTGTAGGTAGTGTGCCTCCTTTGTGAGCAGTGTGCTCGGGCAGTGAGCCCTAATTGGCAAGTGCCATTTTTGTATTTCCTTATTCTTCTAACGGAGAATAATCTTTGGGTTAATCACCCTGTGGTTTTCTCTCTTAACAGGGCTTCCACGTCAAAAATACTGTGTCATGTGTTTTTCCATTTCATGGTAATGTTTTCTTGTTTGAATTAATGCTGCATTGATTAATAAGAAAGTTCAGAAAGAAGAAATAATTAGGATAACTGATTCACCCCCCCCTCAGTTATCAACACTTTCATCGGGAAGAAAATACATGGTCATGCCGATCGGTGTAAGGAAAGACTATTGGAGAATACTCTAAAAACCCTCCCGATAATGTAAGTCAGACTGATGCAGGAGTTTGGTAGGACTCTCACCAATCATTTAGTGGAACGGAGGGAACTAGCAGTCATCGGCAGGAGATAAGCATCGGAAAGAAAAATCAAGGAGGTTCCAATATTCTAAAGTCTCACTGATTGAAGAAAAGTGCTTCAGCGTAGCTTACACCGATATGTATGAAGAATAAGGACCATCGGCGAGAGAAAATGAATCAGAACAAAACTTATAAGTCTGGCCGAAGCAATACTCACAATGATGTCAGTGACATGTTGTGAAGGTCTCTCCGATAAGGAGTGTAAAGGGCTATCGGGGAGATAACCATGATCGGGTGACTTGAAATAAGTTACTCTGATAACATATCTTACTCTAATAGCAATAAGGATTACACTCATCAACGAGACTCTCCCCAATAATCATATCGGTGACACTTAGGAGATCGGGGAAGAAGGTTATTTACATAGCGATGAAGAAAGTCACGTTGATAATAACCATGCCCACTTCTACATCGGGTAGATCTTGAAGATATCTGGCCGATACAAATTTACAAATGAAATATGACATCGAGGAGACAATTGAAGGGTTACAGCGATTGATCCATGAACAAACATTCGCTCCATAAGAATATATTAAAATCACCCAGACATTATGAAAATCATGTCGATGAGAGAAGTTATGACGATGTGACATTTCGCAATGATCAAGAAAATTGAAATGCTTGAATAATTAATTGCAGACGTAGAAGAAATCCTTTGAGATAACATTCGAAATCATTGCAATTAAGTTCGATAGAATTGTTTGAGAAGAGCAAGCAAGCAGAGACTTGAAGCAGAAAATAGGGGAATTCGATTAGAGCCTCTGATAACAAGTACATACATAAAAATTTATGTACTATAGCCTGTAATTTGAATTTTTCTATCAAAGAATGTAAATGGAGACTCCGGGGAAAGGAAAGGGCAGAAAACCCCAGGGTGATACAAGTAAACCTAAAAAATAGAAAATTGATAAAACTCCTGAAGAGAAAACAAAAGAAAGAAAATTGAACCAAGACTTGATTGATCAACTACCAGGATCAAATCCCAAAGCCCGAAGGTCTGCACAACTTAGGGCAGAAGTGGAGAAACTAGAAGATAGGTGTAAATACCTTGGGAATGTTTGGACTCCAATTATAGGCTATGAGCTTTTTAAATTCTATTTCAACAGAAGAATTAGGAATTGTCCAGTATCAAACCCATGGCATTTGAATTTGGGTAAATTAGTTGTTCCTGACATGTTTCTAAATGTTAAACTCCTCCAACTTCTTGCTAAACAGTATAACCCAAGTCTTAAGGCTATCTGCAACCCACAAGGGGAGCCTATTATACACCTGTCAAAGAATGCCATTTGTGAAGTTTTCGAATTGGATAATTTATGTACTGTCCCCATTGTTTATGAGGATTTGGAAAAGGAGTACTGGAGAATGGATACTACATACAATGGATGGAGACTGCCTATTCACAGGCCTAGGGTAGAGGGAGAAATGGTGCCCCTCACTGAAAATGATGGCCCTCCATTTCATGTATCATTATTTGAACCCTACATACAATATACTTACTACTCTGTGGGCCAGGTCTGTAAAAGCCCTCAAATCCATCACAAAAGTAAAATGAAGTAAAATGAAGTAATAATTCACTTAAATACAACATCACAAGAAACAAAAGTAAAATGATGTAAATAATCCGCTTAATTACAATATTAAATTAAAAACAATAACTTCATCAAGAAGAATCAAGAATCAATAAATCTTCACAAAGAAAATCTCATCGATATCAAACAAATAAGTCTTTAAATCTTACATATTCACGAGCTAAATCCAGGTAATATGCACTATGAATCAATATACATAAATCCTTTGGCAACATGCCATAATACATCTAAATAGGTACAATAACAGGTACATCAATGAATAACAAATCAACACTCTCCAGCTACACGAACCAAGTGGTTCACCACCTGCAAGCCGAGAGACGGGAACATCGTTTAGGTGCTTTTCCACCCAACCATGAAGTATTTACACTTCCCCGGATCCCTTCATGACATGAAGGAAACCCAGCCCTGCACGAAATGTATAGCTACCTAATAACAATTGTAGGAGGGAACACCCGATGCAAGCCTAGTCTAAATGTGCAATTCTAAAATGAAAAGCAAATTGACTAACAACAGGATGTGGCAGAGATATACATAATAAGTTTTGCTAGATGAAATAAACATATTTTTCAATGGCATTCCAATTAGATCTAATCATTTCAAGTAGCCTAGACAATTCCCGAAAAGAGGAAAAGCCATCTTTGATATATCCACAATGGCATCCAAGACCAGAAAGCAACCCTATACATTATTATCTACCTCTTTCCCAAAGAAGCAATAAAGGAAATAAATCAAAAATCACTTATGACCACCTCTAATCCCTTTCCAGCATTAATAAAGAAAGAACACTTTTCGATCAAGCATAAATGAAGATCACAATGAATTCTTTTTAAAAGCAATAATCTGATTATATTCTCAATCATATTTCCATGGTTTAAATAAATTGTTGAAACTAATGATTTACTTCACAACCAAATACTGTTTCATAATCCAAGCAATAAAATAAAATGGTGTTTGACTACTCCACACTCATACAATAATGTTTCATACATACTTGTGTCAACTTTTATTTCTATCTTTCCTCCAGATCAAGTAAATAAATAATAGAATAGAACAATCAATGTTTTCCTATAAATCATTTCACATTCCTTTTAACAAAACATCAATCAGGAAATATAAGCTATGAATAAATCCACTAATTCAGTCATTCATTTCTTTCAATAATAATCAATTTAATTCACAATTCTACCTTCCTGTCATTTATGTGATAGGAGGTTTCTAAAACACCTTTAAATAATTAAAATAGTCTTCATGTCACTTCTGTGATAGGAAGTTAATTTAAACGTAATAACACTTCAAACAAACTTTCTATCGCTATGGCGACAGGAACTGCTACAAAAACTAAAATAGCGAATAGGAACAAGTAATTCATTTGAACTGCATGCTAAACAATAAGACTTTTATTCTATCGACTTGATTTTGCCAATATGTTGTTTATTCAGTTTAACAGTTTTGTTGTCATTTATTTTTATCTATCCAAAGGAACATTATTGTTGTCTAACTTCGGAAGTCTACTATTCAATCATACAGAGGTCATTTTTTTTGTCTACTGTTATCTCAGCTAATGCATAAATTCAAAATGCAGTCATAAGATAAGTTTACCAAAACAACAGAAAGCTTATTTCAAGAGGTTCATTATCTAACAAAGAGGAGGTCGATTTACTTAGTTTTTCTCTCATTTCGGCCAGCATGATAATAAAATACAGTCACAAGATCATGCTACAAGAACCTACAATTTTTGTCTAAGTTTGATCTCAGCCATCATACAGAGAAGATATACAAGTTGAATCATTTTATCAGTCATTTAACAGTCTATTAATCAATGTAAGCATAAGAAAAATACCCAGATTTCCTGAAAGAAGATGGCGATTTTGTCTTGGTTGCTCACGTTTTGCTCCATTCGCTGCCCCATCCGAACACGTCATATTCCTCTGTAAAAATGCTTAACCAAAACTATGAATTTTTTTAAAGGATTTCTGGGTTTTGTTCTCCTCTTCTCCAGCTTTTCAGAACATTATTCAGTTTTGAATTTCATTTTGATATGAGAAAGTTAACACTATTTTTCGATCGCTATTCCAGACTGGCTTTCCAAACGCCTTCCTCCTTTTTTTTTTCCAAAGAAAAAAACCCCTTTTTAATTTTGGCGACCCTATTTTAAGTTTTGGAACTAAAGTCTATATTTTCAATTTGCATGAATTTAAACCAATAAAAAGGCTCACAGTTTCTATTAAAATAAATAATAGCTAGTTAAATTAGCTTACTGTCATGCAAATGTCAGTAACTAATCTTTTATTTATTTTATCAAATCTCTAAATATAACAATGCTATTTCAATATAACTTAACTATTTTAAATATCTTATAATCTCTTTAAATAATTAAGAAGTGGAATATAATATATATATATATATATATATATATATATATATATATATATATACATCTATTATAATTTAATATAATTATTTAAATCTAATTAACATATTGTCTTCCAAACATCCTTGTTTCACAAAAATAGAAAACAATATTTATTATTTAATAATATAATACACACACAATTTTGAATATAAAAAGAACATTAATATTGATTTTGACAAAAATATACCTTTGAAATAACTTGTCATAATAATTAGAACACAATATTTTCTAATTATTCCTTCATCAATCACATTTAATAACCACACATCAATGCATAAAATAAGCCATTCAAAAATGCATATGCAACTACGTGAGTGTGTGATTGCATCAAGGTAACCATTCCATCAGTCATTGCCAAGTGGCTAGAACACTTCTGCCTCAACCATGTTCTCGTCTTCGACGAGTACCTGCATTCATTCGCACTTAACTCGACGTCAATAGGTTAGTTCCCAAAAATATAGCTGAAGCAAAACATCATAATCATACCAATAATATTTAATATTTAAATCAACTTTCTAATTTATGTAAATATATCATCATGATAATTACCTTTACACATGTGTAACTTAATCGAAGTAAAACAATCATGGTAAATGTTCACTAATCTAGAATAATAATATAGTCCATAAAATCGAGACGTGACAAGGTCCTAGGATTAGAGGTCCTTGACTTCATGACAATTCCTCTGATGGTCATAGCTGCAGACATCCAATGCCATAATGCCAGGTAGTTTGATTATGCTGCCTATATTTTTAATATGATTGACTCTGGTTTGACTGCCATAAAGAAAAATGCCCCATCAGTTTCCTTTGAACATTATTCACTTCTTATGTACATGGTGCTCTATTATGGTCAGGAAGTGGGGTTATGGCCAACTGAAATCAAAGTTGTTCCAGTAGACCAATGGGGGCAAAAGCCACCCGTGCAGATGTGGACCAGAATATGGGATAGTAGATATGCCCATTCTAGCTATGTGTAATTCAAGGAATATTGTGTCAAAGTGTTATATAGATATTTCAGTCATCCCTGTGAGTATTCAATCTCAAATGAAATAAAGAGGTTTCTTAGACCAAAAGATTTTGGTGGTCCTCTTACTGTTACTCACAACTGGGGAGATTGGTACTGTTTTGAGGATGCTACTATGGTAAGAGTTTATGCTTTTGAGGATACTCCTTTTATCCTACCTAAGACTGTTCCTGACAAAATTGCCTATCTAGAAATAGTTAGGCAAATGCATTGTTCAAATGTGATGCATCTGAGCTCCCATGACAAATAGTCTTTTATGTCTAGTACTTTGTGTTTTGGGGATTTCACTGTGTTATCCAAGGAGGGTTATAATCTCATCATGGATAAGCTAATGCACTACAATATGAGGTGTGCTGAGAAAAGGAAAGCGTTTGATCCTGAAGGTTTTATTGACCTTTCTTAGAGGAAACAAAACCTCAGTGGGTACATACATATCCCCTATCCACATGATGATGTCATCAAAAATTTGGAAGAGGCCGAGGTCGAATTGGTGGTTGAACAATATAACAGGGACTTAGATGAGAAAAGGAAACAGCTGGTAGAGATTGAGGTGTTATCTTCTGGTGATGAAGAACCTGCAGGGCAAGAGGAACCATAGCAACAGACAATAAAAATGTCCAAAAGAAAGATGCAACAATATCAGTCTCCTGTCATAGCACATGATGAGGAGGGGTCTGCTGATGAAGACCCAAGACAAATTGCATATGATTCTTTTATTTCTGATGATTAGTTTATTCATTCTAAAGAATTCAAGTCATTTTTATATAAATGCAAGGGGAAAGAAATCATAGAGTCAATTGATGATGTCTCTGCCAACAATGAGAGACAATTACTTGATATGTTGAAAGCAACAATGGATAATGAATTGCAAGATATGACCCCTAGTAAGGGTAGACAGCTGCTCAAAGAAGCAGGGGTGATGATTTTTCCTAGCCTAGATTTGAGTTCTGCTCTAATATTTGATAGTTTTCTGCATAATACGGATGATAAATACAAGCTCACTCCAGAAGGTGTCATTGAAGTATATATGGGCACCAAATATAATAATGATGAAAATTCATTAATGATATGGGCCCTGTATCCTCCCCATAAAAAGATAGCCATTATAGACACTAAGAAAGCTTTTGGCCATGTCATGACCTTGAAAGCAGGGGAGACTGACCCCTTGATCACCGCACACATTGGAATTAATGTTGCAGAATTGAATAAGGCATAGTCCCAGATGTTAATCAAAGAAAGGGATGCATACAAGCTGAGCTGTGAGAGATTGACCAAAGAAAATGATTATTTGAAAGATGCTGTCAAGAGCACCTTCGGGGGATCAGTAAAGAGACTAACTTAGGGTGAAAGCTCACAGAGTGTCCAATCACTATCCATAGATCAAGTAGCTCAAATCTAGATGGATACACTTGTCACAGTACTCCAGAATAGGCATACCAACATGATGCATTGGCTAAACCAATTTTGGGATAATTATTCTCAAAATTATAAAGCGATCCAAGAGCATGAGAGGCTTGACAGAAGGTTGCAGGAGAAACTCAGTGAAACATGGGGTAAAGGTACTTCTGACATTCCAGATACCTCTAGTGCAAAAGATTTGGTTGAGCAACATCAGAAGTATTATGACCAACTTAAGACTGATGCCAAAGAATGTGTTGAAGCCTCAAAAGCGGGAGTGCCCACATTATTCAAGAGTGATAAAGAATTAAAGAGCAAGAAAGAATGGAGCAGAGATTGTCAAGCAATATTACATGAAGCTTTAGCAGCTCTTAAGGACAAAGACTCTGTATCCATGGAAGGCTGCAAGCATTTGGAGAGGATGGTTACAATGGATGTGATCACAAGGAACGCCATTGAATTTACTGATTCACATTCCAACCAGGAGTACTCAGACCACATTACTCAGTTGTACTTGTGGTTAAATAGAGCATAAGCATGGTTATTCTATTGTTGTTATGTTTATTAATTCCCAAGACTTCTTTGAAGAGTTATGTCTCTTCATAAGTATTCGTATATAAGGTGGACATATGATGCTGAATTATCATCAGCAGTAGAATATAATACATAAAATTTACAATGTTTCTTAAAGACCATGTTGCAAGTATCTTATTGAAGAAGTAAATTGAAGTTCTCTGATTCTGTGGTTTTAGTCTGGCATCAATTGTTTGTTGAAATTACTCAATTGTATGGTTGTCTCCATTTTAGTATTTCCATGTTATTCAAATTAATATATCAAGTATATAGTTAATTTGTCAATACACATTTGCTGTATCAGATATTAGAATTAGTTAGCAAGCTCTCATCCATTCTACACCATTTGCCACTATAGATAGATCTATGTACTTAGTCAAAAATACTTACCCTCAACCTACTTTAATTTTCAAGGTTCACCCACCTAGGTTTAGTAGGACCTAAAGTGTAGGGAGTCATCAAACCCTAAAGGTTGATTCCGTCGCGTTAGTTCAAAAACGTTGCAAATCTAAGCATAGAGCTTGACATTCTCTTAGGATTAGCAACCTACATTTTTGAGACCTAACAAATTGGTGACTCTACTGGGGATAAATAAAAGACCTTAGTAACAAACCATTCCTTCTATAGAGTCATCTCAGAAACTTTAATTTGGTAACTCTGCTGGCAAGAAGAATCCAGAAAGATAAATTACAAACTTTTTCCTATTTACAAAATAGGTGGTGACTCTAGTGACTATTATAACAGAAAATTCATACCAAATGGATAGTAGGAGATCCAAGATGGAAGGCAAGAAATTGCAATCATCTCCACCAATTAGAAACATCTCCAAAAGAAATGGAACCTCAAATTATTCTCACCAGAATAATAACCAGGAGGCTTAAGAGGATAATGCACAATAAACTATTGCAATTCACAATAAGTTTACACCTCTGCATGAATCAAATGAGAATCTCAATAGGATGAGTGATGACATATTAGCAAAATACAGACTTGATCCTCAAGAACAGCTTGAGTGTGAAGCACGGACCATGAGGGAAATCGATCAAAGACAAGCTGAATATGATTTTAAAATGTCATTACATCAGGGAGAAGGGGTAAAACATGGACTCTCATCTCAAGAAATAAATGAAAGTCCAAAGAATTCGGGAGGTATGAATCAAGCACAATAGGATCTTCTTAGGCTCTAGGAAGAACTTGAAATGATCAAGATAGAGGAAACTAAGAGGTTGTTGCAACAAGATATTCAACAGATAAAGAGTAGGGCTAAAACAACCCCCCCAAAATATGTACCTCCACATAGGGGAAACACTTTAAAGAATCCATAGCAAAACCTACACCAAAATACAGGTGGTGTATCCAATTCACAAACATCTGGAAGTCATCAAAATGCCTTCCCTAGAAATCCTAGACTAACTCCCATGCACAACACCTCTCAAATGGTTAATCCTTACCCACCCCCTAGCCAACAATATTATAGACCACAAAATCCTTATATAAATCCCCCCATAAACCAACATCAACAATATGCTTATCATCAGCCTCTAGGTGGATATAATTACTATCCTAATCCACCACCCATGATTTTTCCACCTCAAAACCTTGCAAACATATGTAGCCAATTTGATATGACTAGGTATCAGTTGTATCCATATCCTATGGATAGTAATTGGAGAAATATAGTTCCCAAGTTTACTAGGAACAGTGCAATATCAGCTGAAGATCACATCAGAAGCTTCAATGCTTTCGTACAAGATATTGGTATGGACTGGGAAGATATTAGAATGAGGTTATTCATGATGTCCCTGACTGAAGATGTAAGAGACTGGTTCAACAGTTTACCTGATGCCTTAATCAGTTCAATAACCGATTTCCATAATCAATTTAAGGAGCAGTATGGTAATCAGTATGCCCCTGAGTTTGCATTACATGAATTGATAAGTATCCAGAAATACCAAAATGAATCAGTGTATGACTTCAATCTAAAATTTTCCAAATTACACAATAAAATACCACATGGATCCAAGTTGTTTGATCCAACAGCATTGATCATTTATCTAAAAGCATTTGATCCCAAGATAGGGTATGAGCTTAGAAACTGGTGCCCTGCAACCCTGGCTAAAGTACAGAAAGTGACATTAACTATTGAGAACAATAGGAAAGCTGCAGGTATGGTTAGCAAGGGGGATAACCCTAGAAACCCTCAGAACCCAAACATTCAGCAGACTAAATAAGAAGGTCAGCATAGACATGAAAGGCCTAGGTTGCATGATATGCCATATAATATGAATTGGAAAGATGGGAGACCTATTGAAAACAATAGAAAGCAACATTATGGCAAAGACAACCCTGACCCTCTAAAAAGAAATGTAGCACATATGGTAGAAGATAAACCTTGGTGTTTGGTGTGCAATTTACCACATTCACTTGAATATTGTGAGGTGGCTAAAACAGTACAACAAGAAGAAGCATTATATAATTATAACAGAGACAATCACACAATAAAGATGATGCAAGATACACCATATATGCTGAATGAAGACTATTCTTCTACAGAGGAAGAGGGATATGAATATGATGTTGGAAATTAGAGGCATCATATCAATATGGGAAAACAGGAAGTGTTCTCAGATCAGGAGGATGGTTATGAGGAACTTACCTATTATAACAATTAGCCATATGATTAATGGAGAAAGCCCACTGAAAATGAAAGAGAGGCTCTTACATAGCTGCAATAGCTCAAGCTAAAAATACCTATAACTTAAGGAACAAGATAGTGAATGTTGAACAAGGAACACCTGGGAGTGTATTTTGTTGTTCTCAAAATCAGCTACGCTCGTTTTTGCCGCTCTTACGTTTGGTTTCTTTTTTAATGTGTCTAAGCAACACTTTTGGCCGTCGTGACATGTTTCACCAAGGTTTTGAATGCAGCATCGGTAGAATCCACCGCTTTTACATTTTTGGTAAAACGTGTGAGGGGTCGGCCGAATTTGTCGCCCGAACAAGATCTCCGGGATCTTGATCTTTGAGTGCCATTAATGGCCACTCATGCCACTCATTAAAGGCGTGGTTTAAAGCCTTTAAATGTCTTTTGATTATCTTTTTGGTCATTTCATTTTCATTCTCCCTAGCTATCCACTGGACTCCTCTCGCACCGTTTGATCGCACTGTTTTAGGATTCTAGCAAATTCGCCACTGACGGACTTAGGGTTTTTCACCATTTGGACAGGTAAGTAATTTGTCATTTTTATTTTATTTCTTAGGGTTTCCATGGCTTTGTTTGTTTGATTTCAGTTATAAGCTTTTGTCGAATGTTGTTTTCTTATTTTGATCTTTTTGTCTTGATCTTGTTTCATTTTTGTGTCGAATATGTCTTCAAAGGGATCAATCTTTGTGCCCTAAGTTATACCTATATAGATGTTGGCAGTTTTTGTTGATCAAACATCAAAGCCAAGCTATACTTCATTATGTCCTTGTATGTATTACGGCATCGGCTGTATCAGCCGTGTCGGTATATATCTTTTGAAGATCTTCGTCCAAGGCATAATCAGTGGAGATTTCCGCCGCTCAAACCTTTTAATACTCACCAGAAGGCAAGGTGTATGGGTGGTGAAATTTGCTGCCCTTACATGAAAACCTTGTAACTCCTCCTATGAGTAGTGTCGGTGAAATTCGCTGCTCATACAACCTTGTAAATCTTACCACATGCGGTAGCGGCAATATTTTCCGCTTTAACATCAAACTTTGCAAAATCCCTACTTACCTGCAATGGCGGCGAATTTCACCGCTCCGACATTCATTTCTTACTACATGCAGCGGCGGCGAATTTTGCCGCCGATGCAATTGTAAGAAAACCCCTCATATGCAAGGGCGGCGAATTTTGCCGCCCATGCAAACACTCTCCCAAATTTTCCTAACTTTGGGAAATTTTTAGTTTTGATCTTCCAAGCCCCCTTTCCTCTGAAATTTGGCCTGCTCGCACTATAGCCCTTTTCTAGCGCATCTCCATAGTCATGATCATCAACATGCAGTTTCCCAAAATTACTAGTATTTCCCCTAACTGCAAGATCATGACTTTTTGTTACGGTTTCTCCTGCAAAGCTGTTGAGGTCATCACGTCATCCGAAGGAGTCTATCTTTCAAATGATTGGCCCATCTCCTAAGAAGGCCAAAGTAATGAAGCACAAGATAGCAGGGGTCTAATAATAGGAGCAAGAACGTGACAGTAAAGAAAGATGTTGGAAGCCATTACTCATGGAGACAGGTGATTCAATTCATAGTCATGATAATGAGAATGATGTGTTGTGCCACTTGTAGTCAAGGAGGAGCAGTTGTGTTTAGAGATGAGAAATCATGTATGGACAGTGCAATAGACATTGGAGAGTGAATAGCAATGACAATGGAAGTGGCACACAAAGATGCTGAGTCATCAAAACTAGCAAATTACTCTTGAATTGGGTTCGTGGACCGATCATCATGAAGATGTGTGCAAATTATAGGGAATGGGAGTTGATGAAAGCTGTCATGCCTTAGAATATTTTTGTAGTTTCATATGTACTTTTCATTTAGTTTTAGACACTTTTACATGTACTTTTCTCATATGTAATTACATGTAAAAACATAGGAAGTCCCAAGTCAATAAGGACTCCTATTTTTGAATAAGTCAAAGTAGTTAGGTTTTTCCTAAATTTTCTCAAGGCCTCTCCCTATAAATAAAGAGGGCCTCTATTGTAAATATCATCTTTAATCTTAGGCAACAAAGTGCTACCCAAATTGAGACTCAACTTTGAGACTTTGTGTTCAAATTGTATGATCAATTCCAATCTATAAAGAAGGTGAGTTTTGATATCAAACTTTGTGTTGAATCAAATTTGTATGAGTGAGGATGTACATATGGCATTTTTGCTGATTTCTCTTGTTGATTTATTGGATAAAGTGGTGCTTGGTTATTACAATTGGAGGATGTTCAAGATAAGTTATATAAACTTTGTGTTATATTATTTCCTTGAATGTATGTGTGTTGAAAGTGTTTCTTGGTGAAGGATTATAAAGACTTTGTACTTGAGATTATTCACTTGGTTCGTGAATTTTTTTTTGTGAAGTAAGTTGAAAGACTTTGTGCTTCAACTTACATGAATATTGTTGATTATTGTTTAAGTGTAGAAGCATTATTGAATATTACTGTGAAACATTGTAAACATCTTTTCTGAAAGAAGAGAAAAGGATGAATGTAACACACCCCCAAAGCTAGTATTTAGTGTAAATAAGTTTGTAATAGTTAAAAGGGAACCTCCCCTTGCTGAGAGGAGAGATTTATCTCATCATACTACGGTTGATATAACCATTTTGTCGTCAGTGAGTTAACGACAAAATATTCACCCAACAGTTTTTGGCGACTCTACTGGGGATCGAACGCGCAACCAAGAGCGTCTCGCCTTTGGTTGAAGCATACCAGCCTCATCTTTGTGTAATATATTTTTGTTATATTTGCTCTATTGTTTATCAAGGAGTATGGCTATCCCAGTTCTATGGGGAAATGCATTTGGTCCTTTGAAATTGACTCAGCCTCTACATGAACTACCTCGGGGTTCACGTAAGAATTTTCCCAAGTTCTATGGGGATGGTAAACAACATCTGGATGAGCACATTGCAGCTTTCTACATTGCATGTGGTGTTCTCAGAGTTAAATATGAAGATGTTTCTATGAGACTGTTTGTAGAAACACTCCAAGGTGTTGCAGCTGATTGGTTCTATCACCTTGCATCTGGAACTGTCACTGGATGGAATACACTTCGAACTCAGTTTGAAGCTAGATTCAAGCCAGCAGAAGATGCTTATGCCTTGTTGGCCCAACTTACTCAAATGAAAAAGGAACTGCATGAGTCCACACGTGAGTTCATGGCAAAGTTCAATAAGCTAAAGAACAGGATCCCAACTATTGCTCAACCTACAGCTGAGAACCTTAAATGCTTCTTCATCAATTCACAATTGCCAGAAGTAAGTTTTCTTTTACGAAGAGCAGTACCAGCTAATCTTGCAATCGCTCAAAGTTTGACAGTTGAAGTGGAGGATGATTTGATCTTAGCGGGAAAGTTGAAGAAAGATTCTATTGGGCCTAATGAGCAACCCTTTTTGGCTTTATTTTCTACAAACACTATGGATCCTATAGTGCAAAAGTTGGCTGATGAGCTGTTAGCTTTGAAAGAATAGGTATCACAGAATTTGTCCATTCCCCTCTACAAGGACATACCAAGGAGAACTTCTCTAAATGCTCTGAATTACCAAGGCAATGCTTCAAGGGACCAAAATCAAAATAGGTTTCCTCCACAACAAGGAATACTTGCTTTGGAAGCACCACCTGTGAATGCAGCAGTCTTCTATTATGAATCGAAGCAAAACAATCTTCTTCAATCAGAATATGATCAAGGAGAAGATGTTGCTAATCTTTTCACGGAAGGTGAAGAGCAGTTAGCTAGCGACTCTACCACCGGGTTCTTGAACTTCTAAGGTGAAATGAAACAAGAAGAAGTTACTTTTGGTGAATCTTATGATGTTTTCACATGGTCACAAAATACATCAAATCATCAATATGTGGCTGGTGACAACCAAATAAGTACATCAGATCTTCCTACTTCATCCCTTGTTCCTATGACTAGTACCCGTAATGAAAAACCTCAAAATGAGAGTTTTTTGTCTTTTGTAACAAATCCATATCAGCTTGTTGATATCATAGATCATGCTGAGGAGACAAATATTCAAATGTCTGAGGCAAGAATATCTGTTAAGGGTATTATGTAGAAGGTTCATCCTGAAAGGGAGGCCAAGTACATAGTGACGAAAACTGAAGATCCAAAAGTTCAGATTCTCTTTGAATCTTTCGATATGGGTACTTATTTCTTGATTTCTAATGAAGATCCTGAGTTATTGGATAGTGTTTCAAATGGAGGTCTAGAAATAGAGGGATCATTCTTTTCAAGCGAAGGGATTTTGCAGCTGAAAGGATATGGCATTTCCAAAGGATTGGTTTCTCTAAAAAAACTTTTTGATGAGCATGATCACTTTGTCAAACGACGACGACAGTTGGGACCAAATTCATCAGCGTCAGTTGGGCAATTCAATCTGGATGTAGAAGAAGATCCTACAATGACAAACACTGAGAAGTGTTACTCTTTCAATAGTAAAAGAAAAAGAAGTGGAACATCTTTTTTGCTACCTCACAGCAGACATCATCTGAAGCTTTTCTCAAAGTGAAGTGACAGATAAGTTTTCATATTTTTGTATAGTTTTTTGTGTACTTTTCGTTTTAATCTTTTTATGTTTTTATTTTTGTGTTTTTGTTTAGTCTTTCGTGTCTTTCTTTTTCGCTTGACTCTATAGCCCAATGACATGGATGAAGGCACTTAGAGACTAGATTCTACTCCCTTCAATCATTTCAAAGTTTGATCGTAGAAAGTTCCCCAGTTAGAGCCAGCTGTTGTTCTCAAAATCAGCTACGCTTGTTTTTGTAGACAACCCCCACGAAACTTGTCCATTTCGTGATCTACACTCTAGGTTTGCAAATCGAGACAAAATTCTCTTGATCCTTTGCGAAGTCATTTGACATCCTAAACTAGTTTGTGACATGTCCTCGAATTGATTCCTCGATGTTTGCGCGAATCGATTTAGTTGTAAACTGATAAAAATGTCAATTTTGGACATTTTCCAAGTGTTAGTAAGTTTTTGAGTATTCACATGTAAAGTTGGCTAAAATTGCCACTATTACATGTCTTTGTGTTTGCTTATGCGATGTCGGCAGAAATTGCCGACTTGACATCTTTTTGGTTTGATGTGCGGTAGCGGCACTTTTTGCCGCTCTTATGTTTGGTTTCTTTTTCAATGTGTCTGAGCGACACTTTTGGCCATCGTGGCATGTTTCACCAAGGTTTTGAATGCAGCATCGGCAGAATCCACTGCTTTTACATTTTTGGTAAAACGTGTGCGGGGTCGGCCGAATTTGCCGCCCGAACAAGATCTCCGGGATCTTGATCTTTGAGTGCCATTAATGGCCACTCGTGCCACTCATTAAAGGCGTGTTTTCAAGCCTTTAAATGTCTTTTGATTATCTTTTTGGTCATTTCATTTTCATTCTCCCTAGCTATCCACTGGACTCCTCTCGCACCATTTGATCGCGCTGTTTTAGGATTCTAGCAAATTTGCCACCAACGGACTTAGGGTTTTTCACCATTTGGACAGGTAAGTAATTTGCTGCTTTCATTTTCTTTCTTAGGGTTTCCATGGTTTCATTTGTTTGATTTCGGTTATAAGCTTTTGTCGAATGTTGTTTTCTTATTTTGATCTTTTTGTCTTGATCTTGTTTTGTATTTGTGTCGAATATGTCTTCAAAAGGATCAGTCTTTGTGCCCTAAGTTATACCTATATAGATGTCGGCAGTTTTTGTTGATCAAACCTCAAAGCCAAGTTATACTTCATTATGCCCTTGTATGTATTACAGCATCGGCTGTATCAGCCGTGTTGGTATATATCTTTTGAAGATCTTCGTCCAAGGCACAATCGGCAGAGATTTCCGCCGCTCAAACCTTTTAATACTCACCAGAAGGCAAGGTGTATGGGTGGCAAAATTTGCTGCCCTTACACGAAAACCTTGTAACTCCTCCTATGAGCAGTGTCAGTGAAATTCGCCGCTCATACAACCTTGTAAATCTTACCACATGCAGTAGCGGCAATATTTGCCACTTTAAGATCAAACTTTGCAAAATCCCTACTTACCTGCAATGGTGGCAAATTTTGCCGCTCCGACATTCATTTCTTACTACATGCAGCAGCGGCGAATTTTGCCGCCGATACAATTGTAAGAAAACTCCTCATATGCAAGGGTGGCAAATTTTGCCGTCCATGCAAACACTCTCCCAAATTTTCCTAACTCTAGGAAATTTTTAGTTTTGATCTTCCAAGCCCGCTTTCCTCTGAAATTTGGCCTGCTCGCACTATAGCCCTTTTCTAGCGCATCTCCATAGTCGTGATCATCAACATGCAGTTTCCCAAAATTACCAGTATTTCCCCTAACTGCAAGATCATGACTTTTTGTTATGGTTTCTCCTGCAAAGCTGTTGAGGTCATCACGTCATCCGAAGGAGTCTATCTTTCAAATGATTGGCCCATCTCCTAAGAAGGCCAAAGTAATGAAGCACAAGATAGCAGGGGTCTGATAATAGGAGCATGTACATGACAGTAAAGAAGGATGTTGGAAGCCATTACTCATGGAGACAGGTGATTCAATTCATAGTCATGACAATGAGAATGATGTGTTGTGCCACTTGTAGTCAAGGAGGAGCAGTTGTGTTTAGAGATGAGCAATAATGTATGGACAGTGCAATAGACATTGGAGAGTGAATAGCAGTGACAATGGAAGTGGCACACAAAGATGCTGAGTCATCAAACCTAGCAAATTACTCTTGAATTGGGTTCGTGGACCGATCATCATGAAGATGTGTGCAGATTATAGGGAATGGGAGTTGATGAAAGCCGTCATGCCTTAGAATATTTTTGTAGTTTCATATGTACTTTTCATTTAGTTTTAGACACTTTTACATGTACTTTTCTCATATGTAATTACATGTAAAAACATAGGAAGTCCCAAGTCAATAAGGACTCCTATTTTTGAATAAGTCAAAGTAGTTAGGTTTTTCCTAAATTTTCTCAAGGCCTTTCCCTATAAATAAAGATGGCCTCTATTGTAAATATCATCTTTAATCTTAGGCAACAAAGTGCTGCCCAAATTGAGACTCAACTTTGAGACTTTGTGTGCAAATTGTATGATCAATTCCAATCAATAAAGAAGGCGAGTTTTGATATCAAACTTTGTGTTGAATCAAATTTGTATGAGTGAGGATGTACATATGGCATTTTTGCTGATTTCTCTTGTTGATTGATTGGATAAAGTGGTGCTTGGTTATTACGATTGGAGGACGTTCAAGATAAGTTATATAAACTTTGTGTTATATTATTTCCTTGAATGTATGTGTGTTGAAAGTGTTTCTTGGTGAAGGATTATAAAGTCTTTGTACTTGAGATTATTCACTTGGTTCATGAATTTTTTTTTGTGAAGTAAGTTGAAAGACTTTGTGCTTCAACTTACATGAATATTGTTGATTATTGTTTAAGTGTAGAAGCATTATTGAATATTACTGTGAAACATTGTAAACATCTTTTTTGAAAGAAGAGAAAAGGATGAATGTAACACACCCCCAAAGCTAGTATTTAGTGTAAATAAGTTTGTAATAGTTAAAAGGGAACCTCCCCTTGCTGAGAGGAGAGATTTATCTCATCATACTGTGGTTGATATAACCATTTTGCTGTTAGTGAGTTGATGACAAAATATTCACCCAACAGTTTTTGGCAACTCTACTGGGGATTGAACGCGCAACCAAGAGCCTCTCACCTTTGGTTGAAGCATACCGGCCTCATCTTTATGTAATATATTTTTGTTATATTTGCTCTATTGTTTATCAAGGAGTATGGCTGTCCCAGGTCCATGGGGAAATGCATTTGGTCCTTTGAAATTGACTCAACCTCTACATGAACTACCTCGGGGTTCACGTAAGAATTTTCCCAAGTTCTATGGGGATGCTAAACAACATCTAGATGAGCACATTGCAGCTTTCTACATTGCATGTGGTGTTCTTAGAGTTGAATATGAAGATGTTTCTATGAGACTATTTTTAGAAACACTCCAAGGTGTTGCAGCTGATTGGTTCTATCACCTTGCACCTAGAACTGTCACTGGATGGAATACACTTCGAACTTAGTTTGAAGCTAGATTCAAGCTAGCAAAAGATGCTTACGCCTTGTTGGCCCAACTTACTCAAATGAAAAAGGAACCGCATGAGTCCATGCGTGAGTTCGTGGCAAAGTTCAATAAGCTAAAGAACATGATCCCAACTGTTGCTCAACATTAGCTCCTAAGATGCTAGAGGAACTTACAAAATTAAGAGATGGAGCTATCATTAAACCCATCAGGCATTCCTCTTGGGTTTCTAATTGGTGCCTGTCAGGAAAAAGAACAGTGATATTACATTGTGTGTGGACTTTAGGAATTTAAACAAATCCTCTCTTAAGGACAACTATCCCCTCCCTAATATGGAAGCAATATTACAAAAAGTTACCGGATGTGAACTGTTGTCAATGATGGATGGCTTCTTAGGTTACAATCAAGTGAAAGTCAAAGAATCAGAGTAATTTAAGACTGCATTCACTCCATGGGGAACATATGTATATTTAAGGATGCCATTCAGACTCACTAATGCTGGAGCAACATTCCAAAGAGCAATGGATGTGGCTTTTGCTGAATTGATTAATAAAATCATGATAGTATATCAAGATGACTTGACATCATATTCCAAAAGGGCTGAGGATCATTGTGCACATTTAGAGCAAATATTTATTAAAGCCCTAGAATATGGGATTTCATTGAATCCTAAGAAGTGCCATTTCGCAGTGACAGAGGGGAAGTTGCTTGGTCACATAGTCTCAAAAGATGGAGTGAGAATAGATCCTGAGAGAGTAAAAGCAATTGACCAAGTCCATGTTCCTAAAAATGTGAAAGCTATACAGTCATTTTTTGGCCAAATTAACTTTGTCAGGAGGTTTATATCAAATTTTGCAAAAATTGTTAGTCCCATATCAAAGATGTTGAAGAAGAACTCAGAAGTGAAATGGAAAATAGAAACAATAGAAGCATTTGCCAATATTAAGAGGGCAATCAAAGAAGCCCCTGTCCTAATATCCCCTAATTTCAGTAAACCATTCCAACTGTTTCCATTTGCCTCTTATCATACAGTTGCAACAGTACTATTGCAAAAAAATAATGATGGACATGAACAACCCATATCATTTTTCAGCAAATCTCTTCAAAATTATCGAAGAGTCACCCATGTGAAGATAAGCATCTTCGAGTGGGTCCCAATAACTCGTGAACAGAGAAAGGAGGGGACAGACAAGACACAAAAGGAATCAGCAAATTTACATGTCTTCTTTTTGATCATGAGAAGGTTAACTCGTGCTTACTGTGAGGCATGTAAGCTTTCCCCTTTTACTGTGGAAGGGCCCACGTCTATCACTTTCAACGAGATGATTTAAGTGTTGAGGCATATCCTGGCTGAAGACAAGAATGTCATCAATATAGGGTTGGATAAACTTGGCATAAGGCTGAAATATAATGTCCATTTTTTGCTGAAAAATGGAAGGGGCAGTTTTAATACCGAATGGAAGAACTGTCCATTCATAGAGGCCTTGTGGTACTGAAAATGTTGCTTTGTAAAAGTCAGCACTTTTGAGACCAATTTGCCAAAACCCTTTTGTTAGATCAAATTTGGAATAAACATGGCTACCTTGAATAGTTTGCCAAATATGATCTTTACTGGGAAGAGGATGTCTATTATCTATAAGACAATCATTTAACAACTTATAATTAACAACTAGCTATTTCTCAGGTAATTCCTTTCCATTCTCATCAACCTTTGGCACATACGTTGCATGACATGAGAATGGGGACTCAGAAGTTTGGATTAAATATGACATTGTTGAGAAATAGGCATATGCATTGGTGAAGGTAGTTAAAACTTTTAGGCCATACTTGGTGGGAGCTGAAATCATAGCATATGTGCCTAATGCTGTAGTAAAGGATGTATTGGTCCAAACTGAAGTCACAGGTAGAAGATGCAGATGGATCAATAGAATTTGGGAGTTCAATATTGAAATCTAGATCACTAAACTAGTAAGAGGACAAGGTCTTGCTAGGTTGATGGCTGAAAGGAATCTTGAGGCTTCTCAGATATGTAGTACTAATAATGTTGATATTACAAGTTCTAGCATTGAGCATACTCCATTGTATACTAACATCATATATTATCTAAAGCACATGAAATGTCCTAAGGGGTATGATGATAACAAAAGGACACTTAAATTACAGGCCTCAAAATGTGTATTTATTGAGGGAGATCTCTACTAGAAGAATAGGGATGGAATTCTACTACTATGCCTAGATGAGCATCAATCAAGACATATCATGAAAGAGTTACATGAAGGCATGTGTGGAGGTCATTTTTTAGCAAAGACTACAGCCCACAAGATCCTGAGGGCTGGATACTATTGGCCTAAATTTTTTAATGATTCATATCATTACACTTGGAAATGTGAAGCATGTCAGAAGTTCTCAGGAAAGTTGAAATATCAGGGAGCATTGCCCTTGAAACCCATGCAGGTGGAGGCTCCATTCTATCAGTGGGGTATTGACTTCATAGGAGAAATTGCAGAGAAGTCAAGTGGTGGACACAAATGGATTTTAGTGGCCATAGATTACTTGACAAAATGGGTGGAAGCAATCCCAACCAAACAAGCAACAAGCAGGGTGGTGATTAACTTTCTGATGGAAAATATTATATTCAGATTTGGCACTCCAGTACGATTAATCACGGACAATGGAATGTGTTTCAGGTCTGATGAATTCAAAAATTTCTATAGTACATATGGCATCATTGTGTCCTATGCTGCCCCTTATCATCCACAAGCAAACGGTCAGGTAGAATCCAGCAACAAAAGCCTTCTAAAAATTATAAAGAGAATGTTGGATGGAAACAAGAAAACATGGGATTCAAAATTAAGAATGGTTGTGTGGGCTAATAGGATTACTGTGAAAAGAGCAATTGGGAGATCTCCTTTTGAACTAGTATATGGAACACAAGTGAGAATGCCATTAGAAAATCTCCTACCAGTTTATAAATTTGTTCTTCAGGAAGACTCAAACACACCTGAACCAATGGAGGAAAGATTAGAACATCTTGCAGAATTTGATGAAACAATGAGACTAGCCCAAAGGCAGAATATCAAGTTACAATCACAAGTGAAATCTCTTTTTGACAAGAAGACCAAAGGTAGGAAGTTTGAGATAAATGATTTAGTACTGATGTGGAATGCTAGGTGCCAAGAGAAAGGAAAGTATGGGAAGTTTGAAGCTTTATGGCTAGGTCCTTTTGTTATAACTGGCAAAGGAGGTGATGATTCTTATTATTTGCAAAATATGTCTGGAGAAGGGCAGGAATTGCCTGTGCATGGGTAATATCTGAAGCCTTTCTTTTCATAATTATGCACAAAGAGAATTGAGTGTTGCCAGTGCATGGACAACCCTTAAAGAGTTATCAAAATACTTTTATTCCATGCACAGTAGTCTAGGGTAATCAAAAGGAGATTAGGACATGCCAGTACATGGACAGTCCTATGAATCTCTATAATATATATATATATATATATATATATATAAAATCTTTTCCATGTACAGTAGTATAGGATCATCCCAATTTCCCATCATTATCACCTCCATCTCCCATTCTCATAAAACTGTCATCCAAAATAAATAAAACATATGGTCTACTCCCCCAAGAGATCTGAATTCTTGTTATACTCACAAAGAGTATACATCCCAGACAGAGCCACTGTTGGGACAGGAAAATTTGTAATTTTCTTGTATTCTTACTCACCCATTTCTGACCAAACCAAAAAAAAATATTTCACCCAAAATTAGAATAAACAACTGATATATCCCATGACTTTTATCACAAATAATGTAAAGGGCCTCAATTTCTTAACATCGGCAAGACCTTCCTTTTGTTATACTGATCCATGCTCCATGAGAAACTAGTTGAAATGGCTATCGACATGATAATAAGGATCGGGGAGAATGTTTTGGAAGACACCAATGGAGAAAGTGGCACTGATGACCTTTCATCGGGGAGAAAATGCATGGTCACGCCGATCAGCATAAGGAAAGA
This sequence comes from Cunninghamia lanceolata, assembly GCA_027924645.1. Classification (NCBI taxonomy): domain Eukaryota; kingdom Viridiplantae; phylum Streptophyta; class Pinopsida; order Cupressales; family Cupressaceae; genus Cunninghamia; species Cunninghamia lanceolata. The sequence goes on from BSBN01000781.1 coordinate 188,075, forward strand.
CTATCAGAGAATACTCTGAAAACCCTCCCGACAGTGTAAGTCAGACCGATGCAGGAGTTTAGTAGGACTCTCACCGATCATTCAGTGGAACTAGCAGGCATCAGCAAGAGATAAACATCTGAAAGAAAAATCAAGGAGGTTTTGATACTCTAAAGTCTCACCGATTGAAGAAAAGTGCTTCAGGGTAGCTTACACTGATATGTATGAAGAATAAGGACCATCGGCGAGACCATATAAATCAGAAAAAAACTTATAAGTCTAGCCGAAGCAATACTCACAATAATGTCGGTGACATGTTGTGAAGGTCTCTCTAATAAGGAGTGTAAAGGGCTATCGGGGAGATAACCATGATCGGGTGACTTGAAATAAGTTACTCCGATAACATATCTTACTCTGATAGCAATAAGGATTACACTCATTGACGAGACTCTCCCTAATAATCATATCGGTGACACTTAGGAGATCAGGGAAGAAGGTTATTTACATAGTGATGAAGAAAGTCACGCCGATAATAACCATGCCCACTTCTACATTGGGTAGATCATGAAGATATCTAGCCGATACAAATTTACAAATGAAATATGATATTGAGGAGACAATTGAAGGGTTACAGTGAATGATCCATGAAAAAATGTTCGTGCCATAAGAAGATATTAAAATCGACCAGACATTATGAAAATCATGCCGATGAGAGAAGTTATGACGATGTGACATTTCACAACAATCAAGAAAATTGAAATGCTCGAATAATTAATTGCAGACGAAGAAGAAATCCTTTGAGTAACATTTGAAATCATTGCAATTAAGTTTGACAGAATTGTTTGACAAGAGAAAGCAAGCAGAGACTTGAAGTAGAAAATAGGGGAATTCGATCAGAGCCTCTGACAATAGGTACATACATACAAATTTCTGTGCTATAGCCTATAATTTGAATTTTTCCGTCAAAGATTGTAAATGGAGACTCTGGGGAAAGGAAAGGGCAGAAAACCCCAGGGTGATACAAGTAAACCTAAAAAATAGAAAATTGATAAAACTCCTGAAGAGAAAACAAAAGAAAGAAAACTAAACCAAGACTTGATTGATCAACTACCAGGATCAACTCCCAAAGTCTGAAGGTCTACACAACTTAGGGCAGAAGTGGAGAAACTAGAAGATAGGTGTAAATACCTTGGGAATGTTTGGACTCCAATTATAGGCTATGAGCTTTTTAAATTCCATTTCAACAGAAGAATTAGAAATTTTCTAGTATCAAACCCATGGCATTTGAATTTGAGTAAATTAGTTGTTCCTGACGTGTTTCTAAATGTTGAACTCCTCCAACTTCTTACTAAATAGTATAACCCAAGTCTTAAGGCTATCTGCAACCCACAAGGGGAGCCTATTATACACCTGTCAAAGAACGCCATCTGTGAAGTTTTCAACTTGGATGATTTATGTACTGTCCCCATTGTTTATGAGGATTTGGAAAAGGAGTACTAGAGAATGGATACTACATACAATGGGTGGAGACTGCCTATTCACAGGCCTAGGGCAGAGGGAGAAATGGTGCCCCTCACTGAAAATGATGGCCCTCCATTTCATGTATCATTATTTGAACCCTACATACAATATACTTACTACTCTGTGGGCCAGGTCCTAGGATTAGAGGTCCTTGACTTCATGACAATTCCTCTGATGGTCATAGCTGCAGACATCCAATGCCATAATGCCAGGCAGTTTGATTATGCTACCTATATTTTTAATAGGATTGACTCTAGTCTGACTGCCATAAAGAAAAATGCCCCATTAGTTTCCTTTGAACATTATTCACTTCTCATGCACATGGTGCTCTATTATGGTCAGGAAGTGGGGTTATGGCCAACTGAATTCAAAGTTTTTCCAATAGACCAGAGGGGGAAAAATCCACCCCTGCAGATGTGGACCAGAATATGGGATAGTAGATATGCCCATTCTAGCTATGTGCAATTCAAGGAATATTGTGTCAAAGTGTTATATAGATATTTCAGTCATCCCTATGAGTATTCAATCTCAAATGAAATAAAGAGGTTTCTTAGACCAAAAGATTTGGTGGCCCTCTTATTGTTACTCACAACTGGGGAGATTGGTACTGTTTTGAGGATGCTACTATGGTTAGAGTTTATGGTTTTGAGGATACTCCTTTTATCCTGCCTAAGACTATCCCTGACAGAATTGCCTATCTAGAAATAGTTAGGCAAATGCATTGTTCAAATGTGATGCATCTAAGCTCCCATGACAAACAGTCTTTTATGCCTAGTACTTTGTGTTTTGGGGATTTCACTGTGTTATCCAAGGAGGGTTATAATGTCATCATGGATAAGATAATGCACTACAATATGAGGTGTGCTGAGGCAAGGAAAGGGTTTGATCCTGAAGGTTTTATTGACCTTGCTCGGAGGAAACAAAACCTCAGTGGGTACATACATATCCCCTATCCACACGATGATGTCATTAGAAATTTGGAAGAGGCCGAGGTTGAATTGGTGGTTGAACAATATAACAGGGACTTGGATGAGAAAAGGAAACAGTTGGCAGAGATTGAGGTGTTATCTTCTGGTGATGAAGAGCCTGCAGGGCAAGAGGAACCATAGCAATAGACAATAAAAATGTCCAAAAGAAAGATGCAACAATATCAGTCTCCTGTCATAACACATGATGAGGAGGGGTCTGCTGATGAAGACCCAAGACAAATGGCATATGATTCTTTTATTTTTGATGATCAGTTTATTCATTCTAAAGAATTCAAGTCATTTTTATATAAATGCAAGGGGAAAGAAATCAGAGAGTCAGTTGATGATGTCTCTGCCAACAATGAGAGACAATTACTTGATATGTTGAAAGCAATAGTGGATAATGAATTGCAAGATATGACCCCTAGTAAGGGTAGACAGCTGCTCAAAGAAGCAGGGGTGATGATTTTTCCTAGCCTAGATTTGAATTCTGCTCTAATATTTGATAGTTTTCTGCATAATACAAATGATAAATACAAGCTCACTGCATAAGGTGTCACTGAAGTATATATGGGCACCAAATATAATAATGATGAAAATTCATTAATGATATGGGCCCTGTATCCTCCCCATAAAAAGATAGCCATTATAGACACTGAGAAAACTTTTGGCCATGTCATGACCTTGAAAGCAGGGGAGACTGACCCCTTGATCACCCCAGACATTGGAATTAATGTTGCAAAATTGAATAAGGCACATGCCTAGATGTTAATCAAAGAAAGGGATGCATACAAGCTGAGCTATGAGAGATTGACCAAAGAAAATGATTATTTGAAAGATACTGTCAAGAGCACCTTCCGAGAATCAGTAAAGAGACTAACTCAGGGTGAAAGCTCACAGAGTGTCCAATCACTATCCATAGATCAAGTAGCTCAAATCTAGATGGATACACTTGTCACAGTACTCCAGAATAGGCATACCAACATGATGCATTTGCTAAACCAATTTTGGGATAATTATTCTCAAAATTATAAAGTGATCCAAGAGCATGAGAGGCTTGATAGAAGGTTGCAGGAGAAACTCAGTGAAACACGGGGTAAAGATACTTCTGACATTCCAGATACCTCCAGTGAACAAGATTTGGTTGAGCGGCATCAAAAGTATTATGACCAACTTAAGACTGATGCCAAAGAATGTGTTGAAGCCTCAAAAGCGGGAGTGCCCACGTTATTCAAGAGTGATAAAGAATTAAAGAGCAAGGAAGAATGGAGCAGAGATTGTCAAGTAATATTACATGAAGCTTTAGCAGCTCTTAAGGACAAAGACTCTGCATCCGTGGAAGCCTGCAAGCATTTGGAGAGGATGGTTATGATGGATGTGTTCACAAGGAATGCCATTGAATTTACTGATTCACATCGCAGCCAGGAGTACTCAGACCACATTACTCAGTTGTACTTGTGGTTAAATAGAGCATAAGCATGGTTATTTTATTGTTGATATGTTTATTAATTCCCAAAAGACTTCTTTGAAGAGTTATGTCTCTTCATAAGTATCCTATATAAGGTGGACATATGATGCTGAATTATCATCAACAATAGAATATAATACATAAAATTTACATTGTTTCTTAAAGACCATGTTGCAAGTATCTTATTGAAGAAGTAAATTGAAGTTCTTTGATTCTGTGGTTTTTATTCTGGCATCAATTGTTTGTTGAAATTACTCAATTGTATGGTTGTCTATATTTTAGTATTTCCTTGTTATTCAAATTAATATATCAAGTATATAGTTAATTTGTCAATACACATTTGTTGTATCTGTGTGATTGAGTTAATTGGTTTCCATAGAGGAATTAAAATCCTTCTGATCAATCACAGTAACCTGGAAGTGTTAGTTTGGATTACTAAGAAGAATCATACAATTAGGATTGCCATTCTGTCTCCAAGTTGATATTATCTGTTATCTTGCATATTTCATTTAATTGGTTCCTTCAAGAAAGGATTAAATTACCTTTTGGTGAATAACAAGAAATCTAATTGTATTAGTTGGATTATTAAGAAGAGTTTGTCAGTCATCTCCCTACACGTTTATACAAGTTATAAACTAAAATATTGTGCCAAATAGTTAGAATTACTGCCCACTATAAGCCATTAGTCTTAGTCTTTCATTTGACTCTTTTTACCCAACAAGGCACTAGTCTTATTTCAATTCATCATTTAAATCCTTTTATTTGTACAATCACCTTGATATTGCTTATACAATTTATACCAACCATTCATTAGATATTAGAATTAGTTAGCAAGCTTTCATCCATTCTACACCATTTGCCACTATAGATAGATCTATTTACTTAGTCAAAAATTTACTTACCCTCAACCTACTTTAATTTTCATGGTTCACCCACCTAGGTTTAGTAGGACCTAAAGCGCAGGGAGTCATCAAACCCTAAAGGTTGATTCCATCGCGTTAGTTCAAAAATGTTGTAAATCTAAGCATAGAGCCTGGCATTCTCTTAGGATTAGCTACCTGCATTTTTGAGACCTAACACACTTCTTTCCTTAAAGGGTCAGGGGTATGCCTAGGCCCACCTCCTCTATCGTTAGGAGGGACTGGTTTCCCATCTCGCCAATTTGTATTATAAGGTTGGTTTGCTATCTTGGGCATCTTCTCTTGTCTGTTGAAAGGAGGCCTTTCATTGGAAATTATTTTATCATTTCTCACCAAGGAACTCTTCAACTCCTTAACTTCCTTACACAATTTATCATATTTGGTGGTAATAGGAACTCTATTGCTCTGTCCTCTTTCTTGTGGGATAATTCTTGCATCACTTCTCTTAGAGATCTTTCTAGATGCTTTTCTATTATTTTCAATATGTAAATCTGCTTTGAAAGCATCCCTGAGAGTTTGTGGTTCTCTATTTCTCAATTCATACTCCATCTTGGGATCATAAGCATTTTGGCACACTACCAGACACATGGCCTCATTTGGCCGTAAATGAGGGAGGATTTTGTTACTTACTTTGAAGAACCTTGCATTGAAATCATGGACAGTTTCATTTATCCCCTTTTGAATGCTTGTGAATTCAGTAACAACAAATCATGGATCATTGTTATCCCCATATTGCTCCTTGAAAACTCTTTTAAAACCTAGCTAAGAGTCAATGCTAAATTCTGGCAAGCTCTTATACCATTCCCTTGCATCTTTTGTCAAGGATTGTATAAACAATTTAATGGCTACATCTTCACATTCCACCTCAAAATCATCCAGCACATTAGTGAATGCCTTCAAGTGATCTTCACCAGTTATTACATTGTTTCCAACAAATCTCGGGATAGCATTCTTTATTGTGTTTTCAATAGGATTTGGATACCCTGGTATACCAGAGAAATTAATCTGCATATACTGGGCTGACTGCATCGGTCTTCTAGTAAAAGGGTTTACAAATGGGCCACCCTTGTCATTTCCTAGGTTAGTTGGAGGACTTGGAGGGGTCAACAGATTAAGTGGCAGAGGCATGTATATGTTTTGAGGATTTGGAAGGGGATTTATTCTAGGTGCTACAGGGGGTCTCTGGCAAAGGTCTTGCCCCATGATCTTGGCATGTGAGTTTTGAGGAGCCTGAAAATAGTTACTAGATATAGAGAATGGGTTGTCACCCTCCTGGAGTTGAATCAGAGGCTTAGGTTGGGTAGTGGACTTTGGGCCACTCTGAGGTAACCTATTTACTATAGATGCATCAAGTAAACCATTGTCATCAGAAAAACCCCGCCTATTCATATTTTGTAATATGAACAACAGGTCCTCTTTTTTTTTTAGTGTTTCCATCTAGGCCAGTCTCCTGGTTAACTCCTTAACCTCATTTTCTAAGTCCTCATTAGTCTAGTTTGAGCCAGAGGCTTGGTTCATGTCAAGACCACTATTGGTATTGATGGATTTAACCTTTCCTACTTTTGGAGAGGGCAACTTTATACAAGGGATAGTTATTTTAGGATCAATGGGATTTGGTGTAAGATTGGTTTGAGATTCTCTCATGGGGGTACCTTTATCACTCCATGGAATCAGATGCAACTTCACATAATAAATCTCATCTCCCTCGGAGTCTACCAGGCCCTCTAAAACATTCTTAGTGGCATATATAGTGCTATGCTCTCCCCCTTCTTCTATGCTTTGTGAATTATCAATGCTTCCACCCAAAAGGAGTTCATTAAATGCCATGAGATCACAAACAGGGGAAGAAACGTACTCACCTAGATACTTAGTTCTCCACTTTTGAGTAACTGGTTCGTGTATCAGAGGCTTACCAGGATGCCCCTGTTGTTGTGATCTTCTTCCATTCATCTTTCTTATGTGGATCTCAAAAATTTTAGCAAACTTTTAATCATGTTATAAATGTCAAAGCTAAAAGTTAGTCCAGTAAATAACTTTATATTTCTCACTCAAATACCACTAAATAACAAATAGACACAAGTCTTCCTCAAGATCAATTTTCCTTAGTCCTATAGATAAGGAAAACTTTGTCAGAGTTGCCACCCTTTTCTAGGGAAAAATAATAAGAACAAATTTTATGCAAACTCTAAAAAACCCATGACATTCTACTGCACTAGTACTTGGAACTCTCGTAAAGAAGTCCCCACTAGAGTCGCCAATCTGTTGGTTGTTTTAAATTCCCAACCACATCTCAAGGAGAAAACACATAGGTCTATAGGATAGCCATTCTCTAATAACTGACAAGCCTTGAGGGATTCGCCAATGAATAGGAAATATGGGTATTCAATCCCTCTCTCCTCTGCACTTTAGGCTCTATGAGACCAAGGAGGGTGTTCCTACTTCTTTTGGATAACAGTGTTCTATTCAAATGGGTAGGGCTCATGAAATGTTTGTTTAACAACACTGTTCCAATGACAGATATGTTCCTATAAGACTGCTTAAAGAACGTCTGATAAAGTGAAAAGATGGGCTAGTTTCTTAAGTATTTATTCTGTTTCTTTGCAGAGGAACATGTAAAACAAATGAACTCAAGCACAAATACTAAAAATTAAAACCATTCTTCAAGTGAAATGATCAGGGAGGTTTAAATGAAGACAATAACTATCAAAAGATTAGTGCCTAAGTCTAGGGTCACAGAGTCAAAAAATGAATACAAATGAACTCAGTATCAAGGGTGCATATATAACTCTATTTAGAATAATGTAATGATGCATTATCTCACCACATATTGAAATCAGATCAAACTATTCATTCTTACTTATCCCTGCATATATCTGTTATATTTAATATCTTCCTCAAAGAATTTAAATCTACTCTTTGAGTAAAAGCCTTTTGGAATGGATATTCTTACACATGAAAGACTGTGAAGGTGAATAATATTGATAATTATCAATCCATTCAAAAATATAACAAAAGATGCAACTGTAGGAGACAATACGGTTTGAACCTCAATAATATATTAAAAAATGTTGAGTTTAACACCACTTTATACCAATGATTGCAAATACAAGCGATTTTATCCTTTGAAAACACACTTAGAATGTAAAATCTTAACCAATATGATAATGTACTATGCTTATAGAAAATTTCTCCAAGATGCCCGTAACTAGATCCTGAATTCCCTTTTATAGAAAACATGGGAGCAAAACAAGCTTCAGATCTAGAAACAGATGTCATCCTTCCATTAGAGAAAATTATGCATTCAGTTCAGAAACAAAGGTAACTGATTGTACGTAGATAAACCTCACAAGAACAAAAGTTGTTACAAAAATATCCCCAAGATAAGTTATACTTGGAAAGTCTGCCTTTGGAAGAAAGTGTAATAGACTATGCTGACCTCTTGCTTTTCACCTCCATTTTGGGAGTAAGAAGATTCCACCGTCACTATTCTAAAATATTAGGCAACTCATTATATTTTTTATTCCAATCTTGATATTGTTCCTTGGTGGGCCACTGGAAACTGATGAGATTATCCACACAAGACAGATATTTATTTTTGTATTTGGCCAAAATTGATTTAGCTTCCCTTGTAAAATCAGTAGCTAGTCGACAAGAATCCCATAGTTTGTTGATGCTAGTTCTGAACAAGGAAATATCTATCTTGTTATCCTGACAAATGAAGAAAGAGATGATAGGAACAATATTGTGAAATTGGAGAATCCATGATTGGGAAGGTTTGATGTCACCATTTTCAATTTTTATAGTAGGAATTATTCCAACCTTATCATTATCAAAACCTTGAACCAATTTCAGTGCCTTTTCTTCAAGACAATTTATAAATGATTGAGATTCTCCTGCTTCTTTGGCTACCATATAAACTTTCTTAACATTCATGGGAGCATTAGGATCATGGTTAGCTCCCTTATAGATACCTACCAAAGAAACAATCCTAGAGATCCATTTATCAAACAGAGGCACCGTTTGCTCCTTATCTTCTACAATCTTCTTAATAACTTGTGATAAATCACAGTAACATTTGTGGATTCCATCTGCCTAGCTTGATATTTTGTCCATTAACAATCTTAAAATATCTGAGACAATAGACCAATTATCTTGTTGCCTATCAAATGCATTTGTAAGGATATATTAAAATGAATCAATTTGTTGCCTTAACTCCTCATTTTCCTTTTTAAGAATAGACTTGGATGAAGAAGAAGGAAGATCAGAGAAAATGAAATTAGGATCCCTGACCACCAAAGCTACCTATGATGAGGAGGATGTTGAGGTCTGTTGTTGCCACTGTATTTCTATCTCCTTTAATTTGTTGTATTCTGGCAACATGCCCATAGACTCCTTTAACACATCATCATATTTCTTTTAGAGAGTACTGTTAGCTACTTTACTAAACTTTGCAACCTCTACTACTAGATTAGATGCTTCTTCAACAGGGGTCTTAGAGACTCTCTTTATTATCAAGCCACCTTTAAAATCCCTATCAGGCTCAGTGACTAAAGGCTTATTAGTATTAGGAGCCAAAGCCCATATGGCTAAGGTTTCCCACCTTGGGTTAAATTTAGCACCTGTCAGTGCAGCCCCAACCTCTTCTTCTATAGAAAAAATCTATTTATCTTTCCTTCTTGCATTGTCTAGAACAATAGCAGAAGCTATATCCCATTTAGGAAGTAATAAGACTCCACTATCTCTAATCATTTGTCTACCTTGATCTGGAGAAATGTCCTTGACCGCCTCCTTCATTTGTGTAAGTATCCTGATGGATACCTGGTCTAATGTTTCTTGAGGAGAATGAGCCATTTCTTCCTTTAATCTTTTTTCATACTCATTCCTTCTGCTTCTCCACAAGAAATTAAGAAATTCCTTAGTGTTGACAAAATCATCATCACTAATAAAATTCCTGGATGCTATAGCTCTGATATCATCTGAAACATCATTGCCCTTCATGGCAATATCAAAAATTCTATTCAAAGGTAACTCCTCAGGCACATCTCGACTGGGGGATGGCATCTCATGCTGTACCTCTTCCTCAATTATTTCCATTACTTCTTCATCATCAGGATAATCTACCAAAGGACTTTCTTCAATTCTCCTTGTTTTTGGAGAAGGCTCTTTAGAAGGAGGATCACATTCAATTACTAGTCTAGAAGGGGAAGAAGGTTGTGGAGGTGGTGACAAAGCTAGAGTTTATTGGGTTGCTGGAAGGACATGTGAAGTTTGTCCCTTGACATCTTCATTCTTGGCTCTTCTTTTAAAGGTATATTTTATCAAATTTCTAGCAGGGGGTTGATATGAAGGCCTTTCTTCCACTTGAACATGAGCAGATTCATTGTCTTGTATATCTATCAATTCATCAATATGAGATAGAATTTTCTTTATCTTGAGGATGGGGTCAATAATCTCTGAGAATAGTCCCATGTAAGAGAGATTCCTCTGCTTTATCTTATCTTCATATTTGACATATACTATCCACTTCTTCCTTTTTATCATCACCTCTTTGTCATTTGGAGAATTCCTGATAATATCCTCAGTAAAGAAAACATAATGGGGCATGTAAGACCTATTAATACTATTCCTGATGTCGATGAATCCTTCGGGATCAGAGAATCTAGCCTTTTCCTGTCTCATCTTTAAAGGCAACAACTTTGTATTTAACTTGACAAATCCATCTTTATTCATTTTGAAGTCAGAGAAGACCATTAAGAAAGGAAAGAAATATCCCTTCTTTTATCCTGCCAAGTGAACCCTTTCTGTTTCAGTTAATTGCCAAATTATTTCCAAGAAACCAACTCTCAATGGCACATACTTAGGTAAAATATGGGGACCAACAGGAGTGCCATAAACTCTAAAAATTGTGCCTTCTTCATGGGGAATAAAATCACCCCAATTGTGCTTGATATCTAAAGGAGGGACCCTCACTGTAGGTTTGAGGAAGTTCAACAATGGTTCTAGAATTGATGGTTCAAGAGCAATCTTACATCAACCAAAAAAAATTGCATTTTAGTTTGTTTCTTTTCATTTTTCCAATTCAGTTCAAGAAGTTCAGTCGGAAGTAATTTCTGTATTTTGGCCTAGTAGCATTTTTAGATCTTGTGGAGACTTAGCATCTACATTCATTCATTTACATCATATCCAGAATTCAGAGATCCGCATTTCAATACCGGAAAGATATCACTACCAGAAGTTGACTATTTCTTAGAGCAGAGCATCCTAATATTCACTGGCAACCAGCTGAAGGAGAAACTTGCAGAAGCATTTCCTGATCTTTGGAGCCTAATGACACATCATTCAATGATCTTTGGTTCATGGCCGACCTTCCCAAGAGATCCACATATCATTCCATTCATTTTCTGGAAGTGTTCTATGCATTTAGGTCCGACCTATCTATGCACACAGGTTACATCTCTTCTTTTGAATTTTTGATCTTCTTTGGCTGACGCGGAGAAATCTATTGGTCCGGAGATGATATATATTGATGTAATAGATTGCTAGGAAAATTATTCATAACATAGTGATAGCTGATAGTTTGGATTTTGTACGAAGGAGCTTCAAAGCTTTATCTTGCGCATGTTTGTAATCAAGCCCGTGAGCCCTAATTGTAAGCCCGCATGTTGCCGACCGATCTCTATTTGAATTCTATGATATACTAAATGACTGAATCTGCATTTGCTTTATTTCTTTAAGTTGTTTCCATTGTGTTTACTCTTGCTGCACGGTCCAGATAGTTCACTCTATCAACCCTCCTACCATGACTACACTAAGTGGTATCAGAGTGAAAGTTCAAATCTTTGGGAGTGAATTGAATGAAGTTGGCGAGGGAATTCCATAAGATCTTGCTGTGGACAGATCACTGAATTGAGGCAGGCTATTTATGTTACAACTGATTGCCAATTATGAGGCAGTTGTCACCTTGTAGCCCGATCGCCGAACCTGAGGTAGTTTACACTTGATCCTAGGAAGAATGCTGTTGAGGAGAGTTGTTGTTATTGGAACAATGGATGGTAGAATAAATGAGTTGATGGAGATAATGAAAATAATTTGAATTTGTTTGGATGCTGTTGAAGAGGATAAGCGAAGAGGATTGACACCGAGACCTAATGTTGAAAGCGATGATGAGGAAGAATTTCAATATGTTGAAAACACTGGCGAAGCCCTAGGAGGTGATGAAGAAGAAGAATCAGATTAGGTAAAGATGTTGCAAGCTATTTCAAAGATTGGAAAGAGACCTAGAGTTGATGTGCCAAATTATACTGGTAATCTAAATCCTAAAGAATTGATTGACTAGATAAATGATATGGAAGAATACTTTGAATATGAGGAAATTGAAGATTTGGAGAAGGTGAAATTTGTGAAGACAAAAATGAAAGGACATGCTGCTATATGGTGGAAAGAAGTTCAGTTGGAAAGAAATAGAAGAGGAAAAGAAAAGATTACAAAATGGGATAGGATGGTGACAAAGTTGAAGAATCAGTTTATACCTACTGACTATGAGTTGGAACTGTTGAAAAGATTGCAAAACCTGAGACAAAAAGAGAAATCTTTGAAGGAGTATACTGAAGAATTTCATAAAATGATCATAAGAACATGGATATAGTGAAGCAAGCAAGGAGAAAGTGGCTAGACACATCAATGGATTGAGATTGAACATTCAAGAGGAACTAAGTTTGGTGAGGATGACATCTTTGGAAGAAGCATATCAATTTACCCTGAAAGTTGAAGAGAAGCTAAATAAAAGACATGATTAGAGATAGAGAGGCAGAGGAGGTAAATTTCAGAGAGGTAGGACTTATTCCAGAGGAGATAGATCATATCCGGAGTAGAACAAGCCTGATAGCCCATTTAAGAAGGATGACATAGATAACAGTGCTTACCGGAGAGATGACATCATTTTTTACTAGAGAGGAAACCCTAGTACATACCAGAATGAAGGATACAGAAGAGAAGGAAGAGGATTGGATAATAGAATATTTAGAGGTACTTGTTTCAAGTGTGGAGGTGAAGGACATAGAGCATTTGAATGTAATCAAGGTAGTACAAGTAAGAGGATAGAAAATAGTGGAAGAGCAGCCTATGTTGAAGAAGAACTTGTTGAACTAGATGACCCCTGTTCTATTGTAAATCAAAGAAAGGAGAATCATTGGTGATAAGGAGAGCACTATTTCAAACAGAGATCCTTGGTGTGCTTGATGAACCTTGTTGCAGAGCTCCACTATTCGCTTTTTCTCAAGTGTAGAATGAGCAGATAACTTTTGAGAAATCCCTTATATTGCTCCGTAAACCCTAATATCTGTCTGCAATAAATGCTTCACCTGCATTATTCTGGTTTACCATGTCTGGACAGCTTGGAGTATCCCGGATTAGTCCTGATCACTGAATATCATCCGGATCTTTAAATCATGAATAAATCTAGGTAACATATTACAAGAACATCCCAAACACTCTGTCCAATCCGCAAGACAAGATCGTGCACTTCCGGATCTCTCCGGACCTTTTTGTAATCCTTTATCATACCGGTGCACCTCCCTGAACAGGTCTAACTTAATCGAACACAGCTTCTTCATAACTCCATGCGGACCTCTGAAAACTTGACTGAAGCATCTCAGGACTTATATCTACAAACCCTTTAATCCGCATCTTGTGCCACATCCGGCACAACTTGTTTGGCTGGGGGAACAGAATCTTCCTTGAGTCTCCCCCTGAGCCTGAGCTCACTTTTTAATTTCCGGAAGAAATATCAGCACCAGAATCTGGTGCGGATCCAACCTCTACATTCTCTGAGCTTTTCTTCACCCAAATCTTGCTCATCTGATTCCTAACTTCATCCGCATTCATCTTTTGTTTACCCTTGTCTTGATTCTGATTATATACCGGACCTCTTTTGTCCTGATTCTTGTTTCTGCAGACTTTAGCATTATGACCGGACCTATTGCAGATTTGGCAAATAACATTTCTTTGCATATTTAACTGATATCCCCTTGATCTGCATTGATTAGCCATATGACCTATTCTATTGCATGTAAAGCATCTACCTTTGAATGATTTGTTTACTTGCATAATTCTGCATTCATGGGATTTGTGTCCATACCTTTTGCAGTTGAAGCACTGTCCGGAGAAGGATGAATTAATCTGATTCACTCTCATTCTGCACTGATTAGCTTTGTGACCAAAGTGGTTGCAGCTGTGGCAGTATCCATTGAAGGATGGATATCTTTGAGCGTTTGGCTGTCTTACCGGAGGTCTTCTAGGCCTGCTCCTTGGATTTTCTGATCCAAGATTCTTCTGACCGGATCCGGAGCTTTCTCCTTTCTCATATCCCAAGCCATACTTGTCATCTGTCCTCTTTTGACTTCCAAGAAGAACTTCAAGTTGAGCAGAACTTATCTTGAATTTCTCTTTATATTCATTTGCTGTTTGAAGGTCTCTTTTGAGGGAGGCAATTTGATCCTCAAGTTTTCCTTCATTATCTTTGGAATCTTCAAGATCAGATTCAAGGTGTCTGATAATCCTGTCCATCTGGTGGCATTCTTCTGATTTTTCTTTAAGAGATTGTCTTAGATTGTCTTCAGCCTTTCTTTTTTCTTCAATCTCTTGAGTAAACTTTATAGTTCCTGATTCCATTTCATGTCTTAACATAATGACTTCTTTTGATAACTTTTCACATAACTTGGTTTGCTCAGTCAATTCCTCACTTGTATTGCTTTCTTCACTTTGTCTTGCCAACTGTTGAAGCAGCTCCTTTCTCTTTTTCATAGAGAGACTTAATTTGTCTTTTAATTCTCTCATGAATTCATCAGCCTGTTTGAGTCTTTCCTTTAATTCACTGACTTCAGAATTTGACTGTTCAAGATCCTCAAGGGCAGTCTTGAGTTGCTCCCTTAAACCATATGCATCCATTTGAAATCCCAGATCTTCCTCAAGCTGTTAGGCTCTATTAGGAGGAACTTAGCTCTGATACCAATTGTTGATAACTGAGAGGGGGGGGTGAATCAGTTATCCTAATTATTTCCCTTATTAAACTTTCTTTTAATTGAAGCAGCATAAAATCAAACACAAAACATTAACCATGAAATAAGAAACACATGACACAGTATTTTTGACGTGGAAACCCTGTTAAGGGAGAAAACCACGGGGTGATTAACCCAAGAATTATTCTCTGTTAGAAGAATAGGAAATTACAAAATGGCACTTGCCAATTAGGGCTCACTGCCCGAGCACACTGCTCACAAGAGGCTCACTGCCTACAAGAAGACACACTGTCTTACAAAGTGATAAGAATCACAGTCTTGAACTGATTGGAAGCATCTGCATATGCTGGAGTTCAGTTCCGGTTAGGTTCAGTATACTGATCTGCTGCACTTCATCTTTCCTCTGTTCTTTAGTCTGCTGTCCTTTCACATACCGGATCTTTCTTGCTACTTCTGCTCTACTCTGGACTTGTTCGCATATACTCTCGCACACTTCACACTTTTTACAACTAAATCCATCCTCTATATATATCCGCACAAGTAATTTCTTCACCTTTCTAGTCGGCATCCGGAACAGTCTATTTTCTTACAAACTTAGTTCTGTCGGCTGAATCCTTGCTCACCAAGCAATGCAGATCAAGTATATACTTGTAGATATCATCAATTATGTCGGCCAAACATGATTCATGCCTCCGTAACCTCTATCATCATCTGTAACACATCCGGAAAGTAGTCTGATACTCTATCAGTCAGTTCTTCCTCTGTTTTCACTGTCTCTCAGGAATCCGGTACTCAACTATTCATATCTTTTTCTTTGTCCATCTCCGGAGGCTAAATCCTTGGAATATACTACTCAAGATAGTCCTCTTGACTTCCCCAGATCCGCACTGTGCCAAGACACTTCCTCTGAGAGATCTGGACCAATCTGTCGGACCTTGCCACATGCTCTGTTCTTGTTCACCGGACCACAACAATCTTCAATCTGACATCCGGTAGAGATATATCATGACTTGCGGATATGTGGGATGACCTTTGTTGCCATCAATGACAACAACCATGAATCCATATAGTGTCTCTTGCCAACAATCTCCCCCTTTGGCATTGATGGCAACACTTAGTGAAAAATGACTAAGTGTTTACACTATGCTCCCCCTTTGCTGATGCTCTTGTCTTTATATACAATTTCTGGAACTCCCCCTGAGTTGGATTCCTCATTTTTCACTGCTCCTCACTCCCCCTTTGACATCAATGGCAAAGGGTAGGGTCCGCACACCAAAATTTTCAAAAATTTTCTATATATAGCCGCATATTTACATATTCACATATACTGCAGAATGTCTGCAAAGGATGTCTGCAGTTGAACCATTTCAGTAGCCCAACTAAGCTTCATTCTGTCCAAGATTGAAATGTGACCACTCAACAAAAATGCAAAAGCTTCTGCCCGCCTGAGATCTGTCGGATCTTTTGTATGGGCGGTGGTCTGGGCATCACTGATGGCCTCATGCATAGTTTCCAACTTAGGGACTATAATCCTTCTAAGTTCTCCCATCCGGTTGGTAATGTTCTTCCTCTCCTTCTCAAGATTCTTTATTTCATTCAAGACTGCAATAGTCTGACATTCTTGATTTATTATAGAGGAAGAGAGAGGATCAAAACTTTGAGATAAGCTTTGAAGCTTGTCCTGTTCCTCTTTTATTTTCTTGTCAATTGCTGCTGTTGCCTTTGACCAAGATATACAAAATTTGTAGATGTCACCGCCATCCTTAAGAGCATTTTCTAAGCTCTTTATTCCAATGCTTACAATCTTCCTATCCTTAGAGATTAATTCTAATATTTCAGAAAATCTCTTATCCAAAAATTCCTTCCGGACCTTTTCTTCAGCTGATTTTTCTAGAGAATTAAAATGTGTATCAATACTGCTGACTAAGGTTTTTAGATTACCGGAAGTGGAGGCTGTCGGATCTATCTGGATTGATGGCATGATCTTTACAAGTACTCCGGAAGCAGCCTCTATCAACTCACAATCTTCCATATGAGACTTCAGGAGCTTTTCATTTGCCTTGGCATTTGCAAATGAAGCTATCTTCATTGTTTGTACCGGAGAGAGAGAGTCAAAATCAAATGGACCTTTTAGAAGCTCCGGTTCATCAATATCTAGAGTTTCTTTGCTCAAAAATTGTTGAACAGTTTGTGCAGTGTCTCTTGCCGGAGACAGATGTTTCTTTTCTTCTGCAGTCTTAGAACTGTCAACCTCTTTGTCTGTCACCACTGCTTCCTTCTCCTGCAATTGCTCTTCTTCTTTGGATCCGGAGACTGTAGGGGAAACCGGAGGAGAGATGCTTGCTTGTTCATGGGCCACTTCTTCTGGAGCAGAGGGTCCCAAGTCCTCACTTGTCTGTTCATGGCTCACTTCTTCCGGAACAGAAGATTCCAAATCAGCAGCTGTTTCTGCACCTAAGTCCTCTACAACAGGAAGATTGAACCTTTTGAAGGCCTTCCGGAGGATCTCTTCTGTCTCTTGTGCCACTTTGTCAGTCTCACCAAGCATGAGCTGATTCATCCTGGCTTTACTTCTGAACTCATCTCTGCAGTCCTTGAAGATCATGTTCATTGTCTTGGGATCAATTTGAGGATATAGCTGAATAGCTATCTGCTCCCGGATCTCAAGATCTTTGGCATGAGCATTATTCTTTCTTACTTCCATTTCCTTCTCTAGGCTTTTAGGAATGAGAGATATGATCTCAATGAAAGCCTTATTGTATGTGTTCAGATATTTAACTGTGGCTTCCTGCAGAGTCTTTTGGTCTGCCTCACTGAAGTCATCATAGGATTCAGTCATTGGTTGAAGGTTTCCATCCACCGTGACCGACTTGATTATGCTCTCTAGTGACAGAGTGGGCTTTTCAACAGTTACCTCTGCCATTTCCTCCTTGTCTTGGCCTGTGGAGGGCTTACCGGATCCTTTCTTTTTCTGTTTCTTTACTTCTCTTACTCCTTCATCTGATTCTGTCTCCTCTTCATCCTTTTGGCTTCCATAAGCCCTTGTGGCTTTTGCCTTTGATCTCTTTCCGGATGCCTGGACTTCCGGTTTTGAACTTTTGGTTGAGGGAGGTGCAGATCTCTTTGTTGATCTGGTCCGGGTGGGAGCTCCAACCGGAGCACTTTCTTTGCTTTTCTCTTCTTCCTCAGCCTTTCTCCTCTTTTCCCGGCTGGCATCAAGTGCCTCTTTTGAGATGCCTAGGCCTTGAGCAATGTGCTCTACTTCTTTTCTCACTTTTCTCTTAATCTCAGGTTCCCTGAGTTCTACATGTAATTTCACGCTCAGCTCCTCAAAGGTTCCAAACCTTTCTGCCTTAGGATCTTTGGGCTGACTTAGCATGTGTTGAACATGCAGCTCTACTATCTGTTCATCAACTTCATACCCCATGGGCATGATCCAGACAGTCCTTGGCTCCACTGCCTCCATTAGGCACTGATCAGTGTCAACCATAAAACATACTGAGTCCTTGTATTTCTCAATGAGAGACTGGGGAATTCTCTCTCTTGCTTGCATCATGCTCTGAAAGTTTTTGAAGTATCCCCATAGAGCTGTATTTCTCGCTTTTGCATCCCCAAGTCCATGCAAATAGTCTCTTATCTGGACTGCAACAGGTTTGTCATTCTGCCATACCCATCCACTTGTTCCGGGTAGCTCATTCATGAAGTAAAAGAATAGACATACAATGAGAGTACCATACTTAAAGGAGTTCTTCTTGTCTTTCTTGATTTTCTGTACATTTTCCATCAATTGGCTTAGTAGTAGTTCACAAAGATCATAATCTGCATTCTTTCTTAGCATTTCATATGCTGTGTATATTGCAGTTCCGGATACAGAATTCTCCCTGCTGGAGTGATAGATCTTGTATCCTATTATCATTGATGCATATTTGATATCCGGATCCGAAATATCTTCAATGGTCATTGCCCTCTTATCATATTTTGATCCGGTGGCCTCAGTTACAACGTTGTTCTTGACAGATTTGAGGATAGGTACCCCCCCGGAAGAGTATAGACCAGTTACTGCTCTAATTGCTTCTTTTGTGATCTTACAGGGTCTATCTAGCCAAAGGAAGTTGTCATGCATCCTGCTCAGTACATACCGGACCCATTCATCTTCTTCAAAGCTAGGGAAATGAATGAATTGCTCAAATTGTTTCTTCTGGATACCCTTATACTCTGGTTTGAGCTCAAAAGCATTGTCTATCAGTTGCTTGTGATAGAGGTCTCTTAATTTGAATTCCCCAAATTCCTCAATGTTTGCGTGTATGTAAACCCTAATATCTTCAGTATGTAAGACTCCGTGGGGAACACTAGAGAAGGCTCCTAGTGGATCTACCTCCAATGATTTGTAGGGATGTTTCTTGAATGAGGGGCGAGGTCTATCAGAGATCTTAACTATGTTTGGAGTAGCCATTCTTCAAAGATTTGCAGTGAGGCAATGAAAACGAAGAATACCTTATGCGCCTTCGGTTTGCACGGAGTGGTTGGATTGATTTCTTTATGCAATAGCTTCGGCAGGAGATCCTTGGTGTGCTTGATGAACCTTGTTGCAGAGCTCCACTATTCGCTTTTTCTCAAGTGTAGAATGAGCAGATAACTTTTGAGAAATCCCTTATATTGCTCCGCAAACCCTAATATCTGTCTGCAATAAATGCTTCACCTGCATTATTCCGGTTTACCATGTCTGGACAGCTTGGAGTATCCCGGATTAGTCCTGATCACTGAATATCATCCGGATCTTTAAATCATGAATAAATCTAGGTAACATATTACAAGAACATCCCAAACACTCTGTCCAATCCGCAAGACAAGATCGTGCACTTCCGGATCTCTCCGGACCTTTTTGTAATCCTTTATCATACCGGAGCACCTCCCTGAACAGGTCTAACTTAATCGAACACAGCTTCTTCATAACTCCATGCGGACCTCTGAAAACTTGACTGAAGCATCTCAGGACTTATATCTACAAACCCTTTAATCCGCATCTTGTGCCACATCCGGCACAACTTGTTTGGCTGGGGGAACAGAATCTTCCTTGAGTCTCCCCCTGAGCCTGAGCTCACTTTTTAATTTCCGGAAGAAATATCAGCACCAGAATCTGGTGCGGATCCAACCTCTACATTCTCTGAGCTTTTCTTCACCCAAATCTTGCTCATCTGATTCCTAACTTCATCCGCATTCATCTTTTGTTTACCCTTGTCTTGATTCTGATTATATACCGGACCTCTTTTGTCCTGATTCTTGTTTCTGCAGACTTTAGCATTATGACCGGACCTATTGCAGATTTGGCAAATAACATTTCTTTGCATATTTAACTGATATCCCCTTGATCTGCATTGATTAGCCATATGACCTATTCTATTGCATGTAAAGCATCTACCTTTGAATGATTTGTTTACTTGCATAATTCTGCATTCATGGGATTTGTGTCCATACCTTTTGCAGTTGAAGCACTGTCCGGAGAAGGATGAATTAATCTGATTCACTCTCATTCTGCACTGATTAGCTTTGTGACCAAAGTGGTTGCAGCTGTGGCAGTATCCATTGAAGGATGGATATCTTTGAGCGTTTGGCTGTCTTACCGGAGGTCTTCTAGGCCTGCTCCTTGGATTTTCTGATCCAAGATTCTTCTGACCGGATCCGGAGCTTTCTCCTTTCTCATATCCCAAGCCATACTTGTCATCTGTCCTCTTTTGACTTCCAAGAAGAACTTCAAGTTGAGCAGAACTTATCTTGAATTTCTCTTTATATTCATTTGCTGTTTGAAGGTCTCTTTTGAGGGAGGCAATTTGATCCTCAAGTTTTCCTTCATTATCTTTGGAATCTTCAAGATCAGATTCAAGGTGTCTGATAATCCTGTCCATCTGGTGGCATTCTTCTGATTTTTCTTTAAGAGATTGTCTTAGATTGTCTTCAGCCTTTCTTTTTTCTTCAATCTCTTGAGTAAACTTTATAGTTCCTGATTCCATTTCATGTCTTAACATAATGACTTCTTTTGATAACTTTTCACATAACTTGGTTTGCTCAGTCAATTCCTCACTTGTATTGCTTTCTTCACTTTGTCTTGCCAACTGTTGAAGCAGCTCCTTTCTCTTTTTCATAGAGAGACTTAATTTGTCTTTTAATTCTCTCATGAATTCATCAGCCTGTTTGAGTCTTTCCTTTAATTCACTGACTTCAGAATTTGACTGTTCAAGATCCTCAAGGGCAGTCTTGAGTTGCTCCCTTAAACCATATGCATCCATTTGAAATCCCAGATCTTCCTCAAGCTGTTAGGCTCTATTAGGAGGAACTTAGCTCTGATACCAATTGTTGATAACTGAGAGGGGGGGGTGAATCAGTTATCCTAATTATTTCCCTTATTAAACTTTCCTTTTAATTGAAGCAGCATAAAATCAAACACAAAACATTAACCATGAAATAAGAAACACATGACACAGTATTTTTGACGTGGAAACCCTGTTAAGGGAGAAAACCACGGGGTGATTAACCCAAGAATTATTCTCTGTTAGAAGAATAGGAAATTACAAAATGGCACTTGCCAATTAGGGCTCACTGCCCGAGCACACTGCTCACAAGAGGCTCACTGCCTACAAGAAGACACACTGTCTTACAAAGTGATAAGAATCACAGTCTTGAACTGATTGGAAGCATCTGCATATGCTGGAGTTCAGTTCCGGTTAGGTTTAGTATACTGATCTGCTGCACTTCATCTTTCCTCTGTTCTTTAGTCTGCTGTCCTTTCACATACCGGATCTTTCTTGCTACTTCTGCTCTACTCTGGACTTGTTCGCATATACCCTCGCACACTTCACACTTTTTACAACTAAATCCATCCTCTATATATATCCGCACAAGTAATTTCTTCACCTTTCTAGTCGGCATCCGGAACAGTCTATTTTCTTACAAACTTAGTTCTGTCGGCTGAATCCTTGCTCACCAAGCAATGCAGATCAAGCATATACTTGTAGATATCATCAATTATGTCGGCCAAACATGATTCATGCCTCCGCAACCTCTATCATCATCTGTAACACATCCGGAAAGTAGTCTGATACTCTATCAGTCAGTTCTTCCTCTGTTTTCACTGTCTCTCAGGAATCCGGTACTCAACTATTCATATCTTTTTCTTTGTCCATCTCCGGAGGCTAAATCCTTGGAATATACTACTCAAGATAGTCCTCTTGACTTCCCCAGATCCGCACTGTGCCAAGACACTTCCTCTGAGAGATCCGGACCAATCTGTCGGACCTTGCCACATGCTCTGTTCTTGTTCACCGGACCACAACAATCTTCAATCTGACATCCGGTAGAGATATATCATGACTTGTGGATATGTGGGATGACCTTTGTTGCCATCAATGACAACAACCATGAATCCATATAGTGTCTCTTGCCAACAATACCATCAGATTAGAGTCAGAGAAGGAGATGAATTGAAGATTGGTATTAAGACAAATGAAGGATTGTATGAGTGGTTAGTGATGCCTTTTAGATTGACAAATGCACCGAGTACTTTCATGAGGTTGATGAATGAAGTTCTGAAGAAATCCTTGGGTAAGTTTGTGATTGTATACTTGAATGACATTTTGATTTTCAGTAAGACAAAAGAGGAACATTTGTGGCATAATAGACAAGTTTTTTAGAGATTGAGAGAAGAGAAATTGCTGATAAACATCAAGAAGTGTAGTTTCATGAAGGAAGAGTTGGTATATTTGGGGTTTGTGAATTCTGCGGAAGGATTGAAGATGGACCCTAAGAAAGTAAGAGCAATTGTTGAATGGACTACACCGGAGAGCATTGGAGAGGTTAGATCATTTCATAGATTGGCTAGTTTCTACCGGAAGTTCATCAGAAATTTCAGTTCAGTTTGTAACCCTATGATAGAGACAATGAGAGGTGACAGAAATTTTTTTAAGTGGACATCTGGAGTAGATAAAAGTTTTGAGTTGTTGAAGCAAAAAGTGATGAAGCAACCTGTTTTGGAATTACCAGATTTCGATAAGGTATTTCAAGTTGATTGTGATGCAAGTGGAAATGTGATTGGAGCAGTGTTAAGTCAAGAAGGTAGACCTGTAGCATATTTTAGTGAGAAGTTGAATGATGCAAGGAGAAGATATTCAATTTATGATCAAGAGTTCTATGCCATAATTCAAGCCTTGAAGAAATGGAGACATTACTTGTGGCCTAAGGAGTTTGTGTTGTATACAGATCATCAAGCTTTGCAATATTTGAATAGTAAGGTAAGTTGAATAAGAGACATATGAGATGGGTAGAGTTCATGCATAGTTATACTTTTGTGTTGAAGCATAGGAGCAAAAAATCAAAGAAATTTGCTAATGCATTGATTAGAAGAAGAAACTTGTTGACAGAGATGAGAGTTGAAATGTTGGGTTTTGATGAATTAAAGAATATGTATGAGGGAGACACTGATTTTACAGAACCTTGGAAAGCATGAAGGAACCTATTGTGACAGACATGAGTATGTGGTTGGACTATTTCATTCAAGAAGATATGTTGTTCAAAGGAAGTCAGTTGTGCATACCTAGAAGTTCAATGAGAGATAACCTAATCAAGGAGAAACATAGTGGTGGATTGGCAAGACATTTTGGCATTGATAAGACAGTGGCTTTGGTGAATAAAAATTACTTTTGGCCTTAGATACATAAGGATGTTTGGAAATTTGTGTAGAGTTGTAGAGTTTGTCAAGTTGCAAAAGGAAGTAGTCAGAACACTAGATTGTATAAACCTTTGACAGTACCAGAGAGACCTTGGGAAGACATAAGCATGGATTTTGTGATGGGATTGCCTAAGACACAAAGAGGACATGATTCAATATTTGTAGTGGTTGACAGATTTTCAAAGATGGCTCATTTCATACCTTGCAAGAAGACAACCAATGTAGTGCATATAGCTGACCTATTTTTCAAGGAGATTGTGAGATTACATAGATTACCTAAGAGTATAGTTTCAGACAGAGATACAAAGTTTGTTGGATACTTTTGGTGGACACTTTGGAAGAAGATGAAGATAGATTTGAAGTTCAGTTCAGCTTTTCAACCATAGACAGAGGTAGTGAATAGGAGTTTGGGAAATTTGTTGAGATGTTTGGTTGGAGCGAAGACATGAAGTTGGGATTTGATTCTTTCACAAGCAGAGTTTGCATACAATAATTCAGTGAACAGGAGCATTGGAAGAACACCTTTTGAGATTGTTATCAGAGTGAATCCTAGAGGATTAGCAGAATTGAGAGATGTCAGTATAGAGGAAAAGAGAAGTGTAGAAGCAGACAAATTTGTAGATCACATGAAGACAATGCATAATCAGGTAAAGAAGCATTTGGAGAATATGAACAGTAAGTACAAAGAGAAGGCTAATGAGAAGAGAAGACAAAAGGAATTTGAAGTTGGAAATGAAGTGATGGTATATTTGAGAAAAGAAAGATTTCTAGTTGGGACATATAACAAGTTGAAGATGAAGAAGTTTGGACCTTGTAAGATACTCAGGAAATTTGATTCAGGAAATGCATATGAAGTAGAATTATCGGAGACATTGGGTATTTCACCTATTTTCAACATTGCAGACCTATATCAGTATCATGAAGCAGAGTTCAGTGACATCATGGAAGAAGACTTGAAGAAGCAATTACCACAACAAGCACCGGAGTAGATTGAAGACATTTTGGACAACAGAGTTGGACGCAACACTAGAGGAAGACAATACAAAGAATATCTTGTGAAGTGGAAAGGTAGACCAGAAGAAGATTCATCATGGATTTCTCAAGCTGAGGTTGACCGTCTTGGTTCTCCCCTAGCCCCGACAAAGTGAGGGACTCACTTTTTTTCAATAACCCTGGATGTCTGATGCAGGAGCATCCTTGGTTCAAGAGCAATCTTGCATCAACCAAAAACATTTACATTTCAGTTTGTTTCTTTTCATTTTTCTAGTTCAGTTCAGGTAGTTCAGTCGGAAGTAGTTTTCTGTATTTTGGTCTAGTAGAATTTTTAGATCTTGTGGAGCTAGACTTAGC
Organism: Cunninghamia lanceolata; assembly: GCA_027924645.1. Lineage (NCBI taxonomy): Eukaryota > Viridiplantae > Streptophyta > Pinopsida > Cupressales > Cupressaceae > Cunninghamia > Cunninghamia lanceolata. The sequence goes on from BSBN01000781.1 coordinate 213,016, forward strand.
ATCTACATTCATTCATTTACATCATATCCATAATTTAGAGATCCACATGTCAATACCAGAAAGATATCTCTACTAGAAGTTGATTGTTTCTCAGAGCAGAGCATCCTAATATTCACTGGAAACCAACTAAAGGAGAAACTTGCGGAAGCATTTCCTGATCTTTGGAGCCTGATGACACATCATTCAATGATCTTTGGTTTTTGGCCAACCTTCCCAGGAGATCTACATTTCATTCCATTCATTTTTTGGAAGTGTTCTATGCATTTAGGTCTGACCTATCTGTGTACACACGTTACATCTCTTCTTTGGAATTTGTGATCTTCTTTGGCAAACACGGAGAAATCTATTGGTCCGGAGATGATATATATTAATGTAATAGATCCCTAGGAAAAAAGTTCATAACATAGTGATAGATGATAGTTTGGATTTTGTACGAAGGAGCTTCAAATCTTTATCTTGTGCATGTATGTAATCAGGCCTGTGAGCCCTAATTGTAAGCTCGCATGTTGTCGGCCGATCTCTATTTGAATTCTATGATATACTAAATGACTGAATCTACATTTTCTTTATTTCTTTAAGTTGTTTCTATTGTGTTTATTCTTGTTGCATGGTCTGGATAGTTTACTCTGTGAACCCTCCTACCGTGACTGCACCAGGAATCCTGGGTATGTCTAGTTGGAAATACCTCAATATAGTAACTACAAAATAATCCCTGAAGAATCTATAACTTGAATTGGGATCATGCCTATCCCATATATGAGTCCAACATTGGACAGGCAACATATTCCCTATGTTATCAACATGATTAACCCCTAGTTAGGGTGCCAAACCATCTCTTTTCTCCCATAAAATAGAAACATATGGCAAAGCAATGAAAACCACCTAAACCTAATTGGCTCCTTGTTTTCTTTAATGTTTACTAGCCCTTGATGTATATGCTTTGCCAAATATGAAGCAAAGTCAAACTAAATATTTTGAGATGGATGCTAGATATCAGCAGCCATATAGGTAAAATCAATGGGGATGCATTCCTTGTTGTCCTCCCCTATCACTTGACAAAGAGCATGGTAGGTGTTGGAAAAATAATCTTGAAAAGTGCTTAACTTGAAAGGCTCCTCCTCACTTTGGGGAATTTTTATTGATCTACCATTTGGTCCCTTTTCCCTGAATTTGGGCAAGTATAGAGTTCTATAACTACTTTTGTCCTTCATATATAGGGTTTTAAATCTGTTTGTATCAATCTCTATGGAGGCGACCAAGTTCAGCCCAAAGACCATGGCAATTGCTTCTTTACTAATTTCTACCAGAACTCCCCCTTTCATGCTCCTAATTGTTTTAAAAGTTTCATCATAGTGAGCCGCCATGGCTTGGAGTAACTCAATGTCTTCAAACACATTGGTGACTACTAGCTTTCCCAGGTCACTTTCCCATACATATGATAGCGGCGTATGAGCATTCCTTTTGCCCCACTAGTGGCAAAATAGTGACCAGCTGTGAACAGGGATCTCTGCATCTCTACAATCAGCAAATTTATCAACCAATCCCTCCTTTCCTTCGAGGCCTGTTACTCTTACCCTCTGTGCACCAGAGCCAGGGAGTTGTTTCACTATGTCTTCATGCAAGGCTCATTTTTGGGAAATGGAGGAAACCTAGGCTATAGGTGGGGCCATTCTTTTAATGCTGAATTAGGGTGAGGAGTTTTCTCTGAATTCTCAGGGGTTAGCTCAAATCATATCGCAAAGGTTTTTCCTATGAACAGAGGGAAATAGAGAAAACCCTAATGGAAAAGAAAAGTATAGCAAGAGGGATAGACAACTCACCAGATTAATCCCATGCAATCACCTTAAGCTTAGCACCAGAAGTATGGTAGAAACTTTCAATGTCAATGTTCCAATGCCTCGATGTCTTTTGGAAAAGTGCATATGAAAGAGATTTGAGGCGTGAATTGCATTAATATCATATACGCAGGACATGGATTAGTCACGTCCATCTTCATTTCAAGTTGAGTGAACTAGATATGCAAGATCACACTCTATGGGAAGTTTGAATATTGACCGTCAGATTTCATAATGTTGGTAGAGAATTGAAGGTCACGATCAATCCTGGTAGCTTGATGATGCATGACACATCCAAACCTTTTGCTAAACCAATCAGGAAGTTATCCCTGATTATTTTCTGATTTATTGTTAGAACAGACAAACCATAGATATTATGCCACTTTTAGTTGCGTGGTAATCTTCTGTCATTCTATAATTTGGCAAGGCGAACAAATTTAGAACCCAACAGAATGGTGGAGGAACATAAACCATAGCATTAGAACATGCCCTTTCCCAACTGGAAACTTTTCTGAGCCATTGTAGCCGCGTGTCAGACTTCCGCCTTTTCGCAAATATTAGCTGGGGCTGTGAAATGAAATTTGGTGGAATGGCAGAATAATCTAAAATTGTCTTCACTCTAGACAGGACCCACCATTATTACCTTTTGTGGTAACTGGTAATAGTTTTTCATGAGCTGGTGCTTTATTCTGCAATTCTGTAGTCATTCCGAGGGTTCTCTTAGTGAAGTATGGCGGAACGACGGAAATAAAGAAAACCATTTGCATATGTTCTAGGCCCACCATTTTCTGTCCTCGAGTGTCATCAAGCAGTTATTAATTCTTTTGCAATTCCGCGAGTGCCAAGTTTGTCAATAGTTTACTGCTAGCGGAAAGGTGGAAATGAGACCATCCATCGCCATCTATCAAAAAGGGTTAGTAGCATATGACCTTGGTGACTAAAATAAATATTTTCAAGACGTGGGCTGGAAAAGGTAATTACTTGGCAAGGGGCCAATTAGACAATGTATTAAGGTGGACATAAGAGGGCAACTTAAAACATAAGTAACAAGGACAGGTGGTTACTGAAGAAATATAATGATTTTGACCTTCACACTTCACTTTAGCATGGGGGTTTAGGGTTTTAGTGTTTTTTTAAATTTGCAAAGAACCCTAAACCTAGAAATACATCAACTAAATGATATAAGCTTGAGGAAGGAACATTAGAATCTATGAAAATTTTGACATGGTTCCAACATGACTTATAACTAATAGACGAAAACAAGTTTCAGAAAACCAAAAGCACGACAGAGATCAGAGAAGGATTTAGAACTTGGATCTTGGAGCAGAAATGCCAAGGACCAGGGTGCTTGGGCATCCTAGGCCTTTTTTAGGGTTTTGTAGAATCTTGGATATCACCAGACCTGTACCTATCTACTTTGTCTTCTTTCCATAAATTAGCTCCAGAAACTTGTTCCTTCGACCTACATACAAGGAAATAGGAAATGGTTGTGCTGTGTATAAGGGCTTGCCTCAGTCAAACCTCGTGTTGGTGCTCCCACCTCCACTACAGTGATGATTAGATCCAAGAGTGTGTGCCCTAGGAGGGCAGAGGCTAGATTTGTAATAATATGATAGAAATATGAATGATAATGATTATGATAACCACAAGAGGTATAACCCTAGTTGTTGAAGATGACTCAAGATCTCACATCAACAAAGGAGAGTGATGAAAAATGTTTGAAACTCCCTTCAAGACCTACAAACAAACTTCAATAGAATCCACAAGTAGATAACACTTCCAAGCATGTGAAACACTTTAGCATAGCACACAATATGAGAGCAAACTTGACATTATTCATCCAGGTGTAAAATGAACTACAACACTCCTTTAAATATGCATTCCTGCTCACTTACGACAAATAAAACATAATTAGGTTGACAAGTACAAACTAAGGAAGTGTCCCAAGCTGACACTACAAAAGGTGGCTAAAGATCCCAGGACCTTTAGTCCACAAACTTTGAGGAGTGCCAAATATAATGGGCTTATTCCAGTCCTAAGTTGATTGTGTCGAGTTTATTCATCAGGATCGATATTTCATCATTTTAAGCTCAAAAAGGGTGTTAAAATACATCTTGATTAACAAAGGCAACAAATTAGGTCCAACTAGGTGCTAAACTAAGTGTAAAATGATAGTGTACACATTTTACTCTATAACATTTAGCCTCCACTTTAGTGTGGGTACGAACTCATACTAAAGGATGAATCAAACACACAAACATAGAAGCCCAAAGAATTCCACCAAGTTGTGGACTATAGGTAGCCCCCAAACTTAGGATCCTAAGGTTGCAAACATATAAGAAACAAGGTTTCAAACACACAAGACATTGCAACATAACTCACACATACATGGAGTACTAAAAGCATACATAAGAATACACACGAAAGACACACAATACAGAAAGGTAATACACGCCATACACAATGCATACATGATTGACATGAAGCATACACATAAAGCATAAAGCATACACATAAGGCCTAAAGAATACATAGAAAATATGATGAAGACACACCAAAGACAAGTAAAAACATAAGCTAACATAATGCACAAGATCTAACATAGAAGCAAAAATAAAAACACACATAGGAACAAACACATAAGGCACATGACTCTAACGCTAGCTTGCTCTATCACTAGGGGTCATGTGAAAAGAATTGCCACCGTGGATCACACACTAGTAAGGACCATCAATTTATTAGGTGACCATGACAAATCACATGAAGCACAAGAGCTAGCCAACTACATTGCACTAGGGGGCTAATGGATCAAGGAGGAAACATCACATGCTAGTGAGGACCACTGAATCACTGGGTGAGTTCCACGCCAACAAGTTTGTAACCAAAAAGAGAGCATAGCACAATGTATCACAAGATGTAAACTGGGGTTAGTAGCCAACAAGGAAATAAAGAAGCATTAGACTTGAAAACCATGACTTATTTTGCAAAATGTCTTAAAAGAAATATTAATAGGCCACGGATTTGTATGATTTCCAGAAAGAGATGAAGCATAAACAAAGAGTAAGGGCTACAATCATGACTATATACAGAGAGGATACTTGAACCATTTGACAAAATGCCATGAGTCAAACAGTAAGGCTGTATAGGCAAAGCATGTGATTTGTTTGGCAAGATGAAATAATAGGCTATGCCACAATGGATTGGGAATATGCTTCAAAGAAATTGTATCAAGCATAGTTGTGATGAGGTCGATTTGGGCATGTTTTAAATTTCTAGATCTAGCAAACAAATGCTATTAACCTTGGACACTTTCACAAGATAATGGTAGTAAAACATTGATTGCAAGGTAATGAGACGAGGATGTGGAATTGAGCATATTATTATCTATAATTTCTAGTTTGTGCACTATGAAGAAGCTTTCATAAAGTGCATCAAAACACCAAAGATCATGGAAAGTGCCAGAAGGAAATAAAGAGACATGGGCTTTAATTAGTGAAAGAAAGAAAGGAATTATTTGATGAAATGTCTCAATGATGGTGTCATTTCATAGAAGGCAATGATTGGATGATTTGAAAGAAATAGATACTATTTATTGAGTATTTAGAAGCTTTCAAGCAACAAGCCATGATAAACATCCAAAGGACAGGGTATGTGACAAAAATGCCAAAGGGACTATGGTCCATGACAACCAAAGGTTGTGGCCTATGTTAATAGAGGAAGTCTGTAAACCTATTTAACAAAATGCTAAATATAAATGAAACACAATGGACCATGACTAGCTGTACAAAATGTTGGGGATTAAGACAAAACATGTGAATTGTCTAGTGTAATATATGGGCTACGTAGCTGCTAAAGTTCTTTGTAGTTATGATGGGATTCATCTCCTCTGCTAGTGGTGGATGGTACTAGTAAGGGCAATTAGGAGGCAATTTCAAGTTTGAATTGTCCACCTTTTGTTGTTTTTGAATGGTGTTGAGAATATTTGGAAATACACTCATGTGATAAAAGGAAAAAAACATCATTCAATATTTGCTTCTCTTCCATGCCATTGTTTTCTCTCTAGTAGAAATAGATGTAGATATTTTGTGGAAGCTAGATTGTAGCTTGTGAAAGATTATTTTTTACTGGTTATTGACAAGAAAGGAGAAGGAAATAGCCATAGCATTACCCATGGATTTTTAGTGCACATTTTGGCATCCTTTAGCAAGGACAGTAATCCCTCAGTCTGAAATATCCCTTCAACGGAATTAAACAACAATTGAATGGAAATGATCCTATATATGTTAGAGTGCTGAATGCTATCAACTGATTATTTACACTTCACAAACAGATTATTAACCACAACGATCATGAAATAATTTCAGACTTGTTTACTAGACTTATTGAATATAATTGTTGATTTAGAAAACATTCACAGGACAATATAATTCTGCCCAGATCTGAATTTATTCACCAGAAAATCCTATCAATTAGGAAAATAAGAACACAGAAGTACAAGCATGTGATGTTCAGTGATCTTTTTAGCTTAAATAAATCTAACCAGTAATTCCACGGCCTAGATAACCCCTAGTTGACTGGGTTGTGGCTAATGAATTTTTTATACCAAGCAACCTCAATGAAGACCCACCTGTTATCCTTCACTCTACTTAAATATCATCCACTTTAATTGTTAGACAGTCAATAACAATTGTACAATTGTTATCACTCTGATGAAAGCATGACCGACATACCTCACTATCACCTGATGATGAATTCACAACTTCAGTTCAAGGTGGTGATCTTAGCACCTAGCTTATGTAACTCTATGCCAATCATTGTACCTTGAATTGGACAACAGATAAACAAGTTAACACAACTTGCTCCTTTTGAAATAAACTCACCAAGGTGAGGGAATTGGGTTTTCATCTAATACCTCAAATGCTCAAACTAAGGTTTTCGTCCCTGATTGATTATTGTTTCAAAACTCAAGAAAATTACTAGATTTAGTATGCTCCAAAGGAATTCCCACGCCAACCATATACCTAACCGATATTGGTCCCTAAAACCCAAAAGAGGTGCCAGCATATGAATTTGAAATTATACTTTATTTTTATTGAACTAATAAATTTAATGTTTAATATTTAATATATTATTATAGTGTTTAAAAACACTTTTATAATAATAATAATAATAAAGTTATGCCCTTTGGGTGGAAGGGACATGATAGTCCTCCCACCTCAAATATTGCTTGTCCTTGAGCAATGATAACTCTGAAAACACTATCCACTTCATGCCCAAGTAGCATATTGTGGGGTGATGCGCACTGATGCTCAACACTCCTTCTATCCAATGGGATATCCAATTAGGTACCATGGCAGCTACAATGACAATTCCCTTCAACTGCAATCTTTCTTCAACTACTTCCAATAAGGATTTTCCCTTAAATTTGTTATGTTCATGACCAATAACATCTGTTCCAGCAACCTAATAGTGATATAACAATAGAAAAACTGATATTTCTTTGCTAATAGCAAAGGTGTGAACATTTCAAGGGATGAAAAACAATCATGGGTAGTGACCCTTTCCTTTTAATGATTTAAAATACCTACGAAACCAAATATATTGTAGCGGTATGGGGGTTGATCATGATTATGACAACAGTATTGAAATTGAGAATTTGGTACATGATTGTCCCAAGTATGTACCTTCCCTTCCTTAAGTGATAGGAGATCATCAACAATTGTTCCTTTATATTAAACAATGAAAATCAAACTATCCTCTTTAGCTGTAATACTCACTAATCTTGGCTTCCTCATTGCCTTTGCTTTCTTAATGACCTCATTATCATATGTGTAAGCTTCAACATTGTGTGTAATCACCTCTTCTGGATTGATGTTATGAAGTTTACCTTGGAATCTACAAATTATATCCCTGATACCCCATGCTATCCCCTTGGAAAAATGGTTTAAATCAGATTGTATGAGTGTTGACAAGTGATTGTAGTAGTTACATATTGCCCCAAACTTCACCCTTGACACTGCTAACAATGTTGGAATGTATGTACTCAGTGCTCTCCTCATGTGGCACCACCTACACACCTCATTAGACCAAGAATTCTCCTCCATGCTTGCTGGTCTAAAGCTGCTCGAAGATGATACAATCAGCTGAAACATCCTGCCATGGCTGTCACCTTGCTTTTCTTTGCTTAGAAATAAAAATATAATGGTTGGAAGCTTTCTTGCATCATCCCCAAATACCTTCTTAAAGACAAAAGGTAGGAAATGCACCTTCCATGAAATTAACTTCTTTATGGTTGCCCTGAAGGGGTGGGGAAGGTTGAGAGTGTAGGTAACCAAAGTTCTGAGATGGAAGACAACACTCATCATGATCCCTAGATCATAGTTCTTACTACCCAAAATTCTACCAGCCATGTTAAGTTGATGACTCTCCCCCAAGAGCTCTTGATTTTCAAATACCTCATTGGGTAGCTATCTTTGGTGTACCATAATGAACATATTCAAAATAGACCAAACATTATCATGACAAGGTATTTTACCTTGGAGTGAATTCTTGATTATTTCTATGCATCAAGAGTGATTTGGTTTCCCTAAACACTCACCTCCATTCTTTTAAATTCAACCATGCTTGGGTTTCCATTCAATATGCCTTGGAGTATTACCTCCTTTTCATTGAATTTCATCTCTATAATATCCCTTTCAAGAAAATGTGACCTGTTGTCAAAGCTAAATGCACCCTTGAGAGATAGTTTGGATGACTCTCTCTTTAGTTGACAACATGGAAACACTTCAAGGTTGTGGGTAACCTATGTTTTGAATTGAATCTCTAGAGAGGGTTGGTTCCTGTAGTGTAGCACCTAAAAATCAAACTAACCTACTGTTGTTTGCGGGGAAAAAGAATAGAAATTAACACAAAACTAAAATTAAGCTTGCAGATGTGGTGATACACCAAATGTTTATGACTTGCATGGATGTTTGACATACACAATGTGTTCAATAAACAAACTAAACTAGGCACAACTCAATTTTGACATATTTGTGCATAAGTATTTCATAGTAAAGTTGGAGTTTTTGATGGTTTTAGAAGGAAATCAGGTGTTTCTCACAACTAAAAGCTACATAACTCAATAACATAAACTATGACCTATGCACATACATATTTCTGCATAGAGGTGTTTTAAAATGAGACATAAAATTGAGGACATATCAAAATATCACCTAACCACATTAATCATTTCATGATTTTCACACAATATAGAGAATTTGAGAAGGTAAATGCTTGTTTTATTGATCAAAAGGTACCTTACAAACTGAATACAAGTATGAGAATGATATGTTTTTCTCAAATCTAGAGTTTTTACAATAATGTTCCTCTAAAAATGAGTTACTATTCTTGGTAAAAAAAATAGAAATAACTAATTGTTTTCTCTCCTAGGCATCCCCCTATGCATATCCAACCATAATGAACATATTCAAAATAGACCAAACATTATCATGACAAAGTATTTTACCTTGGAGCACATATTCTTGATTATCTCTATGCATTGAGTGATTTGGTTTCCCCAAACACTCACCTCCATTCTTTTAAATTCAACCATGATAGGGTCTCCATTCAATATGCCTATGCGATTTTGTTGAGTTGCATTGCTAGAATCCTCCTGTACCCTATGTGATTGAGTTGTTTGGATGTTCATACTTTGATTTTCTCTGATGAAGGCATGACCTCACCTGATGATGAATTCACAACTTTAGTTCAAGGTGGTGATCTTAGCACCTAGGTTATGTAACTCTATGCCAATCATTGTACCTTGAAATGGACAATAGATCAACTGAGAGGACATGCTGCAATAATATAAAGAAAATGCATGAAATAATAGAAATATATAAATAGCAGAAACACAGAAGGAATTTATTGATCGCATGCCACTTCGAGGGGTCAACCTCCTTTGAGAAAGTTCAATACAATAAATTCGTGGATGCCTTCATTGGCCTCAACACATACTTATATACTAAGTCTAATCTAAACAACTATTACTTCCCATGAATGTGGGATTATACAATATACTTACAGGACAACTTACAAAGCATATGCATCAAAAAGTAATATACTAACAAAGTAAAGAGAAGGGTTAAACACGGGTTCCTAACATCCCCTCCCTCTTAAAAAATCTTTGTCCTCAAAGCTTAAGATGTGGAAATTGTTGTTGAATCTGAAGGAGTGGTTCCCATGTAGTATCCTCTGGTTGCATTCCATGCTAGTGAATTAATACCTTTGTGATGGATCAAGAGCGAAGCTGACAAGTGTGCCTATCAAGGATTGCCTCTAGCTCCAAAATGATGGATCCTTCATTATCTAGTTTTGGTAAAATAGTTTGTGCTTTGATGTTGGTGCCAATAACTTTATTTAGACAAGAGACATGAAATACTGGATGAACGTGGGAAGGAGGAAGCTCCAATTTATAAGCAACTAACCCAATCTTCTGAAGAACCTTATATGGCCCATAGAACTTTGGAGCCAGCTTATGACGCCCTTTGAGTTTTAGGGATGATTTCTTATATGGTTGTAGATGAAGAAAAACCATATCACCTTCTTGAAAAGTGCACTCAGAATGGTGTTGATCGGCTTGTTATTTCAGTTGATTTCTTTCCATGTAAAGATTGTCCTGTAAGATGCGAAGAATTTGATCCCAAGTTTAGAGAATCGTGTCAACTGCCTAAACTGGTGAACTGTTGGGGGTGTATGGAAGGAGCACTAGACTACTTCATATGGGGTCATTTTAGATGCATTGTGGTAGGAGGTATTGTACCACCATTCAGCAAGAGGGAGACACTTTGCCCACTGATGTTGTTGTTCTGAGGTGAAGCAACGAAGATAAGTTTCCAAACATTTGTTGATAATTTTAGTCTGACCATCTATTTGTGGGTGATACCCCAAACTCATCTTCAGTTTGGTGCCAGTGTGTCAAAATAGTTCTGTCAAAAAATGATTGGTGAAAGTTGCATCATGATCTGAGACAATGGAAGAAGGGATGCCATGAAGACAGAAGATCTGGTCCATGAAAATTTGTGCAACTGAGGAGGCGGTATAGGGATGGTCGAGGGCACAAAAATGACTATATTTGGAAAGGCAATCAACCACAACCAAGATCACTATCTTCCCTCCAGTCTTAGGGAGCCCCTCAATGAAATCCATAGAAATATCTGTCCAAATCCATGTAGGGATGGGCAAGGGTTTGAGCAATCCAGGAAGGAGTGTCATTTCACCCTTGTTGCATTAGCAGGTATCACATTCAGCCACCATCTGTTGAATTTCCCTTTTCATTCCCTTCCAAAAGAAGTTACGTCATGCCCACTCATAAGTTTTGAGGAACCCAGAGTGCCCTGCCGATGGAGAAGCATGGAGTTCATAGAAGATAGCCTGCTAAAGATCTGTGCTCTAGGGAAGCACCAGACGACCCTTGTATCTTAGAGAAGCACCATCCCAAGAGTAATACAGTACAACAAAAGGGTTATTGGCCAACTATTGAATGATTTGAGATAATGAAGAGTCATTGACATATTCCAACCAATTTGGAACAGACATAGAAATAGCTAAATAGAAGCTTGGTCATCAAATATGCGAGAAAGAGCATCTGCCACAATATTGTCCTTACCCTTCTTGTAAGTGATCTCATAGTCATAACCCATGAGTTTGCTAACCCATTTCTATTATTCTGGGGAGGAGACCCATTGTTCCAGAAATATTTTAGACTCTAATGATCAGTCTTGATGCATAAATGATTCCCTAGTAGGTATGGCTGCCACTTCTATATTGCATGCAAGATAGCCATTATTACCTTCTCGTATGTAGAGAGTACTAAATTCTTGCCAGAAAGGGCTTTTCTGGTGAACGTAATGGGATGTTCATCTTGAAGGAGAACAACACCAAGTCCATTGCCGCAAGCATCACTCTCAATAGTGAAGGTCTTTGAAAAATCTGGCATAGCTAGAATAGGTGTAGTACACATGGCTTGTTTCAGTTTTCAAATGCACACTCAGCAGCATGTGTCCTAGTGGTGCTCACCTAGGGTTAGGGTTTTGAATTGGTTTTACAAGCCTATATTTTTTATTCAAACCCTTGGTGCCTTAGGTTTATTTTCCTCAGCCTTCTGCATTCTATTTTCTATTCTGTAGTTGATCTCTTGTAGCGGGTTCCCAGTTGTTTAAGTTAGATCTTCATGCCTTAGCATTCATTGGTTGACCAACCCCTATGCATTGCTTTACTGCCTTTTCCTGTCGTGCTTGATAAAAAGATGCTAAGTCCAAGATTACTCTATGTCGTGGTGAAATTTGTCGCATGCAAGTGTAAATGTACATTGGTGGGTCCAAAAATGTTCAAATCGGCCTTTGAAAATGGTAAATAATGGTTGTATGCATCTTTGTATGCATACCGGGTTTGCATGTACATTTGGGGAATCTATCGCAGACTCTGAGAATATTCTGTGCTTGTATATCGGGTTGCATGTGTATTTTGTGTTGTATGTTCAGACATACAATGGAAAGATACATTGGAAATGTGCAAGGGAAATATACATTGCGAAGATGCAAGCCAATATACAAGAGGAAATGTATGTAGCCGGTATGCATTCACTATAGTGAAAGGGGTTTGTATGTACGAGATGCAAGTGCAATACACATTCGCTACATACAACGGAAAGATGCATTGGTCGATGCATATGCAAGAAGCAACATGTACATTTGCAAAGATGCAAGGGGTCTTGTATATTCGACAACATACATAGCAGGAGATACATTTGGTGGGGTCTACCTCACATACAAGGTGGACTGTATATGCAATATACATTCACTATATGCAAAGTGAAAAGTGCAAGGGGCCGATATACAAAAGATGGGTCCCACCGATTACATATTTTAGTGATTGTATGTTCGCACATACAATTAAATATGCATTTGCAAATATACAGTCCAGACCCGAAAGATGAGTCAAATGCAGCGAACAAATTTTGGAGTCCGTGGCTTGCATGTATATGGCATTGTATATGCCAATATACAAGAAAATAGAGATACAAGCTGGATTTCAAAGTGATTTCAAAATGCTTCATAAAAATTTGAAATCCGCACAATGTATATTACGTTTGTATCTGCAATATACAAAGGAGATATGCAAAGAGAGATGTACAAGGCGGGACCTGATTGCAATTTTAATTTGTTCTATAATAATTTGGGGTCCGCGCTTTGTATGTAGGTAGTTGTTTGTATATGCATGTTCTTTTGCATATACAAAGGGGCGAAAAGAGGCAAAATACATGTTGCGATGGCAGAAAAGTCAGCGATGGAAGCACAGGGTGCCTATGTGGCACATTCTTACTGGTGAGCGACTTTTCAATGTGTTTTGGGGCCGTAGATCTCAGTGAAGGGAGGAGGATCGACGGCCATCTTTTAAACTTTCAGGCAGCGAAGGATTTATTTGTATCTGTGGCCGCATTTTAGGTGGGAAAACTTCTTATGCATTCACTGTTGCATTTCAAAGGGAGCTGCGGGTAGCTGGGCCATTAATGGCAAAATGTAGTGGTATGGGTTGATGATTGACAGCAACCTACCAGATTTATGAAGAAAATCTACGAGCGATGGAACATCTCCCAATCTCACCTATTTCTCCTTCATGTTCTGCCTGCACTTTTAATATTTTGGGCACCATTCTGATGGTACAATGTATCTAGTAGAATTTTTGAATTGCCATGTAGTTATTTCTGAGTACATAGTCTTGCTATAAAACGCAAGCTGTGTCACTCATTTTAGGTTGTTGAAAACTAGACAAATTTTGGTGCTGTAATAAGATACAACTTCGTTGGTGGCTTTGTTTTGGTCCCTTGTGAGTTTGAGTTGTATGTTAAATATTTTATGCATAGAATTCATCAGTTTCATGTTGATTTAAATGAGTAATGCTTCATTGCATGTATTTTGTTATTTGTCTCCAAGTTGAATGTGTTCTTCTTCTGAATCCAAACATCTAAGGGGTGTTTGAGATTCTAGGATGTGGGTTTGCTATGTTGAATGCTTGATCTTTTACTTTTGCTCAAGGAGTAGATTAAATGTTTTGGGTTAAGTGTTGGGAAGAATACATTGCAGTGAGGATGTTTGTAAGCAGAAATAACTGAATACTCAGTCTTGGGTAGTGTCTGTATGGCAGTCATTACAAAACCCCCTTGAAATCTGATTATTGTTTTAAGTCTATGGTAAACATTCACATATATATATATATATATATATATATATATATATATATATATATATATATATATATATATATATATATATATATATTGACTCCGAGCCCTGGATAGGCACCAGTCTGGTCTTGTATTGAGTTTACACCCAAGGTCCCAGTCTTGCATCCAAGTACAAAAAAAAACTTAAACTTCAAACATAAACCTTTAGGATATTAGAAGTAGTTTAGGACTGAAATCCTCTGATTCACAACTGAGTATAGGCCTAAAACTAGCCCCTTTGCACTTATTTTACAGTTTTGGTCTGCATAATAGAGGATTTATCTACTTTGTATCAATATCCAAGCCAGTTCACATGCATATGTTATAGATGTTCAATAGGGAATACCCCCCTTGGTTCTGTAGAGCCTAAAGAAGAAGAGGAGATATTTATAGAGTCTATCTCCTGTACTGTTGGCCCCTAGCCCAGAAATCCTATCGATCAATGATGGCTACCTTGTAGGGATAACTAGGAAGCATCTAGTTTGGGAAAAATCCAACATGTCCATGTAAAAGCGTCCTTTTTCAACATAGCTGTTAATGGAGCTGCAATCTTCCCATAATCCTTGACAAACTTGCAATAGTAGCCATTCAGTCCCAAAAAAACACAGAGGCTCTTGAGTGTCTGAGGATGTGGCCAATTTTTCATGGCATCTATTTTTGTAGGATCCACTTGAACCCCTTGGGATGAAACAATATACCCAAGATACTCCACTTCTTCCTGGCCAAAAAAACATTTAGTTTGTTTTGCACAGAGATGATGATTAGAGAGAAGTTGTAGGACGAGATTTAGATGTTGGAGATGCTCAGCCCATGTTTTACTATAGATGAGGATATCATCAAAGAACACCATAATGAATTTCTGCAGGTAGGGCCAGAATATTTTATTCATCAATGCCTGGAATGTTGAAGGAGTATTAGTGAGGCCAAAGGGCATGAACAAAAACTCATAGTGGCCATCATGCATGAGGAAATCCATTTTAGGGATATCATCCTCATGAACCTGAATTTGGTGATACCTAGAATGAAGATCCAACTTGGAGAAAAAATGAGCGCCATGAAGCTCATCAACAACTAGGAATTAGAAACTTATCCTTGATTGTGATGTGATTAAGTGCTCGGAAGTCAATGCGGAGGCGCCATGACCCATCTTTTTTTGGACAAAAAGAACTGGTGAAGAAAAGGAACTAGTACTAGAGTGAATAATACCTTGCTTTAATAAGTCTCAAACGAGCATCTCAATCTCTGTCTTTTGGTGAAATGGATAGTGGTAGGGCTTGATGTTGGGAGAAACGCTTCTAGGAAGGAGCTAAATATGGTGGTCCTCTGGTTGTGAAGGTGGCAATCCCACTGGTTTGGCAAAGACACATGCATACCTATCCAAAATTTGTTATAGATCTTAAGGAGTAGTGGAGACTGTTGATGGTTGCATCTGAATGAATGGAGTTAAGCGATGACACCATGTGAATTCTTCTTAAGAATCTTTTCCATGCGATGTGAACTTATGATGTTGAGAGACCCTGGTTGTAAGCCCTTAAATGTGTGTTTTTTCCCATTATCTGAAAACTGCATCCAAAGTTTAGCAAAATCCCATAAGATGGGTCCAAGGGTGTGTAGCCATTAGGCACTCAAAACCACATCACATCTGCCTAAGGGCAAGGCAAACATGTCAAAGCGTAGGTTATAATCTCCAATAGAGATATGCACATTGCGACACTTCCCTTTGCAAGGTAATGTGTCCCCATTGGCAATCATGACTTCAAAGCTGGAGCAAGGATGGACAAAACAATCAGCTTGTTTGGTGATCCAAGGGTCAATGAAGTTATGAGTGCTACCAGAATTAATCAGTATTGTAAGAGGGAGCTTCTTGAAGTAACCCTTGACCCACATGGTTTGTGGGGTGGTGACTCCTGCTAAAGAATGGAGAGAGATCTCTAGGTGGTCTTCCTAAGAAGTAGGGTCAACAGGTGGTTGTTGAGTTTCAACCTGATCATCTACTGTATCCTAAGCATCTTCATAAACTTTAGTTGCAGGCAGAGAATCCACATCAAGAGATAGAACTTTTACTCAACACATCTATGTCCCTGAGTGAATTTCTCATCATAATTATAACAAAGTCATTTTTCTCTACATGCCCACATCTCTGCTTCAGTCAAATGCTTGATAGGAGTTGTTCTAGGAGCTGGCGTGATTGGAGGTCTTTGGGAAACCATATTTTTGAATGGAACAAAATTGGATTTGGATTGTTGCTGAGCTATGATCTTGTCCTCTGCCAACTTAGCCAACCCTAGGGCTTCCATCATTGTGCTGGGATGAAACATTTTAACCTCAAATCAGATTGCATCCTTTAGACCACTGACAAAACAACTCCTAAAGAATTCATCAGACAATCCCTCTGTGTGATTGGCCAATTTTTCAAATTCTGTTTGATATTCTCTCACAGTTCCTATTTGGCAAAGTTTAGTGAGTGCTCCTATGAAGTCATCAAAAGCACTAGGGCCAAATGGTTGCAAAATGAGTTTGCAAAAATCTGTCCATTTTGGCTCATCATGAGCCTTGATGTACCAATGGAACCATTGAAGGGCTTCATGTTCCAAATGAAAGGATGCAAGTGGGACTTTGTTGACATCAAAAGTATTATGCAGACTGAAATATTGTTCTGCCTGGTATACACATCTAGTCGGATCATCACTATTGAAGCAAGGAAAATCAAGCTTCGGCCCACAAAAATTACTGGAAGAAGAGAACCCAGTGTCTGCAGAAGACTTTGGCTACTGTCTATTGTTCATGGCTGAATGCTAAAGATTGAGGCCAAGAATTTTTTCATCTAGATCTTGGAGTTTGGTCTTGAGGGCTGCAATTTCATCCTCCATGTTTTTTGCTTCTGTGCGGGTGACAACCATAACCAGGAGTTTTTTTTTTTTTGGAATGGGTAGAAAAACAAAAAAAAAAACTTTTTAAATTAAGGAAAATTTAGATTTGGGAAAAACTCTGATGGGTAATTGGGGTTTGACTAGGTTTTGGACACTTTCTGAGGGAAAGGGAAGCAAAAAATGGGGATTTCAGAAGCAGGGTGAAAGAATGGGAAAATTTGTCCAAGAGGGACAAAGGAGTAGAAATAGGAAATGAACACTGTGGTAAAATTTGAAGGCTATTGGGTGAGAATTGAAGAAGTTATGGCAAACCCTAAAAATAGACAAATGTGTGATTTCTGGATTCGATAAGTGAAATTTGGGATAGGGTCCTCAAGGATGGAAATATGTAGGATGAAATTTCATGGGTTCTAGTGAATTTTGAGAGGAAACGGAGCTAAAGTAAGGAAGATATGGTGAAAAAATAGAAATTTTCTTTTTTGAAATAATCTACAAACTATAGACAGATTCAATCTATGATTTGCTGGCTGTCAATAGATCTGGGCCCCAAGTATGTTCAGCTTCCTAAAGGTTCAGGTGAGTCACTCAGCCACCAATGTTGTCTAACGACTTGTGTATTGGGGTAGTACCCCTCACTCCATGACTTAGGTAAAACTGATAACCGCTTTTCCACAAACGATAGCTCTTGGTTTACCTCATGGATGGGAACTAGTCAATTAGGTAGGGGCCGTTGCCATTTTCCCTGGTAGGTCCTCTCAATGGGCCGGCTACTTTGGGGTTCCTATGGTACTCCTCACAATGAGTTTTAGGGATATGCTGAGGCACTTCCCACAGTTAAGCAAATAGGGATATTCCCTAATTTGAACTTGCAATTGAAATGAACAATACAGATGCAAAAAAGAAAGAACTACTACAATAATCACAGTGCCTGGAGGCCATTGCGAAAAAAAATTTGATAGAAATTCCACCCAGCGAGACCAAGAAAGCACTCTGATATCAGATGAGAGGAACCTCCTGGAACAATATAATGAAAATGCATGAAATAACAAAAATATATAAATAGCAGAAACACAGAAGGAATTTATTGATGGCAGGCCACTTCGAGGGGGCAACCTCCTTTGAGCAAGCTCAATACAATAAATTCATGGATGCCTTCATTGGCCTCAACAATTACTTATATACTAAGTCTAATCTAAACAACTATTACTTCCCATGAATGTGGGATAATACAATATACTCATGGGACGACTTACAAAACATATGCGTCCAAAAGTAATATACTAACAAAGTAAAGAGAAGGGTTAAACACAGGTTCATAACATCAACTACTTAACACAACCTACTCCTTTTTAAAGGAAGTCACCAACGTGAGGGAATTGGATTTTCATCTAATACCTCAAATGCTCAAACTAGGGTTTTCATCGCTACTTGATTATTGTTTCAAAACTCAGGAAAATCACTATATTTAGTATGCTCCAAAGGAATTCCCATGCCAACTATAGACCTGATCGATATTGGTCCCAAGGACCCAAAAGAGGTGCCAATGTATGAATTTGAAATTTTACTTTATTTTTATTGTTAATAATTTTTTTTTTTAAAGATAATGCACCTGGTAAACTTTTTAACGTGACCGGCGACGCTAGTGCGACACGCCTTCCGACTCCACGTGAATGCTTTTGCCCAGAGCAATGAACTGGTGAGGCCACAACTGGGGGACCTCATCCCCTAGGAAGAACACTTCAAACCTGCGAGCTCATTGGCCTAGCGAAGGCATAAAGCCTTGCGAGCTCGTTGGCCCAGTGAGGGTTTGAACTCTGGCGGCCGCCACTACATCCTGAGTGACTTAACCACCGAACCATGCCATCATCGGCTTTATTGTTAATAAATTTACTATTTAATATTTAATATATTATTATAGTGTTTAAAAATACTTTTATAATAATAATAATAAAGTTATGTCCTTTGGGTGGAAGGGACATGATAGTCCTCCCACTTCAAATATTGCTTGTCCTTGAGCAATGACAACTATGAAAACACTACCCACTTCATGCCCAAGTAGCATATCGTGGGGTGATGCTCACCGATCCTCGACACTCCTTCTACCCAATGGGATATCCAATTAGGTACCATGGCAGCTACAATGACAATTCCCTTCAGCTGCAATCTTTCTTCAACTTCTTCCAACAAGGATTTTCCCTTAAATTGTGCCAATTTGTTATGTTCATGACTAATAATAGCTATTCCAACAACCTAATAGTGAAATAACAACAACAAAACTGATATTTCTTTGCCAATATCAAAGGTGTGAACATTGCAAGGGTTGAAAAACAATCATGGGTAGTGACCCTTTCCTTTTAATGATTCAAAATCCTTGTGAAACCAAATATATTGTAGTGGTACAGGGACTGATCATGATTATGAAGTAGTATTAAAATTGAGAATTCGGTACATGATTGTCCCAAGTACGTTCCTTCCCTTCCTTGAGTGATAAGAGATCATCAACAATTGCTCC
Source organism: Cunninghamia lanceolata (assembly GCA_027924645.1). NCBI lineage: Eukaryota > Viridiplantae > Streptophyta > Pinopsida > Cupressales > Cupressaceae > Cunninghamia > Cunninghamia lanceolata. The sequence goes on from BSBN01000781.1 coordinate 232,498, forward strand.
TTTAGATTAAATAATGAAAATCAAACTATCCTCTTTAGCTGTAATATTCACTAATCTTTGCTTCCTCATTGCCTTTGCTTTCTTAATGACCTCATTATTATATGTGTAAGCTTCAACATTGTGTGTAATCACCTCTTCTGGATTTATGTTATGAATTTTATCTTAGAATTTACAAATTATATCTGTGATAGCCTATGTTGTCCACTTGGAAAAATGGTTTAAATTAGATTGTATGAGTGTTGACAAGTGATTGTAGTAGTTACATATTTCCCCAAACTTCACCCTTGACACTGCTAATAATGTTGGAATGTATGTACTTAGTGCTCTCCTCATGTGGCACCACCTACACACCTCATTAGACCAAGAATTCTCCTCCATGCTTGCTAGTCTAAAGCTGCTCGAAGATGATACAATCAGCTAAAATATCTTGCCATGGATATCACCTTGCTTTTCTTTGCTTAGAAATAAAAATATAATGGTTGGAAGCTTTCTTGCATCATCCCCAAATACCTTCTTAAAGACAAAAGGTGGGAAATGCACCTTCCATGAAATCAACTTCTTCTTTATGGCTACCCCCAAGGGGTGGGGATGGTTGGGAATGTAGGTAACAAAAGTTCTGAGATGGAAGACAACACTCATCACGATCCCTAGATCATAGTTCTTACTACCCAAAATTCTACCATCCATGTTAAGTTGATGACTCTCCCTCGAGAGCTCTTGATTTTCCAATACCTCATTGGGTAGCTATCTTTGGTGTGCCATAATAAACATATTCAAAATAGACAAAACATAATCATGACAAGGTATTTTACCTTGGAGTGGATTCTTGATTATCTCTATGCATCAAGAGTGATTTGGTTTCCCCGAACACTCACCTCCATTATTTTAAATTCAACCATGCTTGGGTTTCCATTCAATATGCCTTGGAGTATTACCTCCTTTTCATTGAATTTCATCTCTATAATGTCCCTTTTAAGAAAATGTGACTTGTTGTCAAAGCTGAATGCACCCTTGAGAGATAGTTTGGATGATTCTCTCTTCAGTTGACAACATGGAATCACTTCAAGGTTGTGGGTAACCTATGTTTTGAAGTGAATCTCCAGAGAGGGTTGGTTCTTGTAGTGTAGCACCTAAAAATCAAACTAACCTATTGTTGTTTGCTGGGAAAAAGAATAGAAATTAACACAAAACTAAACTTAAGCTTGCAGATGTGGTGATACACCAAATGTTTATGACTTGTACTACTATTTGACATACACAATGTGTTCAGTAAACAAACTAAACTAGGCACAACTTAGTTTTGACATATTTGGCATAAGTATTTCATAGTAAAGTTGGAGTTTTTGATGGTTTTAGAAGGAAATTGTTAGAAGTGAAGGTGCAAACCACACAATGAAAATATGATTCAAACCTTATTAATGTCCTCTAAATAATGTAGAATCAATGGAGATTGCAATAGAAATAAAGCCCACTATACAGAAATAATATGAATTAATAATTAAACACATAACATAGTATGTAACGTGGAGAAAACCCTTTCGGGTAAAAAACTCCACCAAGAAAAGAGGCTCCAAGTTGTATTATCTTCAAATATGAGGTTACAATACATGTACCTCCTCTTCTTCTCTAGTCTTCAATCTAGTGCCACTTGTTACTCTCAACTCTGCTAAAAATGTAGTACAAATACCCTTATAAAAGGGGGTTGCCTTCTAGGGCAAGAAAACTGACGTAATATCAACTGTCAGATCTATGACCTAATGACGAATGATATAGAATTATCTAATGATAAAATATAAATAAAATGTGGTTTCTAGGGTGCTTCCCCTAAACCCCTTGTAGGGGGAAACCCCTTGTGATCCCCCATCACGGATGAATTAGTGTCAGGGACTGGATATAAACATGTGGCTAAAACAAGATCGCTGCTAGTGAAACCTTTCATCCCTTATGGGTGATTTACAAACAATAATAGGAATAATAAATTACATAGGATTTACAAGGTTGATGACACCTTAATCCTAACATAAATTAGGTATTTCTCACAACTAAAAGATACATAACTCAATAACATAAACTATGACCTATGCACATACATATTTCTGCATATAAGTTTTTTAAAATGAGACATGAAATTAAGGACATATCAAAATATCACCTAACCACATCAATCATTTCATGATTTTTCACACAATATAGAGAATTTAAGAAGGAAAATTCTTGTTTTATTGATCAAAAGGTACCTTACAAACTGAATACAAGTCTAAGAATAATATGTTTTTTTCTCAAAACTGGAGTTTTTACAATAATGTTCCTCTAAAAAAGAGTTACCATCCTTGGTAAAAAATAGAAATAAATAACTCTTTTCTCTCCTACACATCCCTCTATGCATATCCAACCATAATGAATAGATTCAAAATAGACCAAACATTATCATGACAAAGTATTTTACCTTGGAACATGGATTCTTGATTATCTCTATGCATTGAGTTATTTGGTTTCCCTGAACAATCACCTCCATTCTTTTAAGTTCAACCACGATAGGGTTTCCATTCAATATGCCTTGGAGTATTACCTCATTTTCATTGAGTTTCATCTCTATAATGTCCCTTTCAAGAAAATGTGACCTATTGTCAAAGCTGAATGCAACCTTGAGAGATAGTTTAAATGTCTATCTCTTCAGTTGACATCATGGAAACACTTCAAGGTTGTGGGTAACCTATGTTTTGAAGTGAATGTCCAGAGAGGGTTGGTTCCCTTAGTGTAGCACCTAAAAATCAAACTAACCTACTGTTGCTTGCTAGGAAAAGGGATAGAAACTAACACAAAAATGAACTTAAGCTTGTAGATGTGGTGATACACCAAATGTTTATGACTTGTATTATTGTTTGACATAGACAATGTGTTCAATAAACAAACTAAACTGGGCACAACTCAGTTTTGGCATATTTATGCATAAATATTTCATAGTAAAGTTGGAGTTTTTGACGCTTTTAGAAGGAAATCAGGTGTTTCTGACAACTAAAAGATGCATAACTCAATAACATAAACTATGACCTGCGCACATACATATTTCTACATAGAGGTGTTTTAAAATGAGATATGAAATTAAGGACATATCAAAATATCACATAACCACATCAATCATTTCATGATTTTCACATAATATAGAGAATTTGAGAAGGCAAATGCTTGTTTAATTGATCAAAATATACCTTACAAATTCAATACAAGTCTAAGAATGACATGTTTTTCTCAAAACCAGAGTTTTTACAATAATGTTCCCCTAAAAATGAGTTACCATCCTTGGTAAAAAAAATAGAAAGAACTAACTATTTTCTTTCCTAGGCATCCCCCTATGCATATCCAACCATATCCTAGAATATAGCACATGTTTTTAAAGAAATAAGGACACTTGCTTCCAACAAACTTGGTCAAACCTTCTTTGTTGGTGTTGGAGGAACATGGACCTAGTTTTCCTGCTTGAAAACTCCATTGTGGCATGCAAATAGGGGATAGTTGAGTTGTACAACTCTTTCTCCTTTGCATGCTCCTAAATCATCTCCTAGACGCTTGCAACTACTCCATCTCATCCAAACCATACCTTGCATGTTCAAAGGGCATGTGTCTCTAGAGTTTAAATGGCATCAGATCTCTTAAAGTAGGAAGAAGATTTAGTCCTTTTAGGACTCTAGACTAAACTTGAAATTATCTTTTATGTAACATCCCATCTCGAATATTAAACAAAATAAATACAATAAATGAAAAAATCTCGTTTCTTTTTTATATAACAAAAAAATCCAATAATAATACATTTACAATTTCAAAGTACAATATATAATTTGAGTTGATGGTCGCTTCACATGTGACTTACAAATTTGTTATTCTCATTTACATAATAAGTAATGTTTCATGTTCACAAGTCTTTGGCATTCAACTGTAGGAAAGAGAGAGCATCACCCTGGTGCTTTTCCTCCAACCACAAATTGGTGGTCCCTTGCTCACCTTCCTTTTGGAAGCGGCCCTTCCTTTTGCAAGGGTATAGATAATGAGAATCAACTAATTATTTGTGCCATCTGAGAATGAGTGCAGTGTCCTAGCTAAAAATAACCAGGCTTACAACTCTTGTCTAGCTCTAGCTATGTATAACCCACTCTAACTATTCAACTATCTAGTACATAGTGAACCGACAATGCAAGCAGTGACTTTTGCATTACTTTGACCAAAGTTTCATATAATAAGTCGTATGTTCAAACACTCTTTTCTCAACTTGGAGACAACATTTTTTTATATCATTAATTAATAAATTAACATACTTTGACTTGCTCATTCAAAATCAGTCTAAAAGACATAAAATAAACCCTTTTACTATAAGTCAACAAGACATGTATAATTTGAGAGCCTAGGTGACTTAAAAAGCATGCATTGAGCCACTCTTTGCATCCTTGCAATATCGAGTCTATGATGGCCTGTCAATCTACTCAATGGCTTGTCAACTCATTTATGTGTTCATAAATACATTTGGTATACATTCTCAAGGTATACTTGATTCTATTATAAAGTCATTGATTTTGATGACTATAGACTTCTAAGACTCTTGTCACTAAGATATACATCTGCCTTAGTCTATGATTATATTCAACTAATATCCCATCAAAGAAACAATAAAGTTCATATTCCTTCATATTGGATATGTTTTCCATTTATATTTCAAAAAGAGAATTCCAAAAGTTAAGTAGTTTCATTCTCAATGAAAAACTAAAAAAGATTGACCCTACATCAATGCCATAGTAAGGTAAGTGTATTTCATGATAATCTATTGGATAATCTTAGCTTGGATTTAGATGAAATAATAATCCTTTTTAAACTAGGATAAATATAGTACATGATAACTCTCAGTTACCTATTGTTAACAAAAGATTAACACTTATATCAAAATACCTCTATAGGCATAAGTTAAATAAATTCTTTTGCATGTTTAACAAAATATGAAGCCTATATAACTAATGTATTTAAACAAGGACATCGACCATTAACAAGCTATAAGTTTTTTTAAACATCCAAAGTGATGACACCTTCCACTATTGGATTGTTATGGCTTCAAAATGGATACTATGTGTTATGTTGTAAAATGTCCCCCTAGGACTTTTACCTCCTAAGTTTAGCTCCCGAGTCCCTTATTTTTCATCATGTATGTTAGATTTATCTCCCGAGACAAAATGGTCTAAAACCCATGTCAAATGGGGCTTGAGGGACATTGTTGATCCATTAACCCTGACCCAAAATAGGTCCTGGGAAAAGGGCACCCATGCCCTTGTCCTGCCTTATTTTGGTGGGGTCCCAAATTTGAATGTCAATTTTGTGACTGTTAAAAGGTTTCTTTGTAGACATCTTAAGTTTGAATTATGAAATTTGTAGTGGGAATGCATATATAAGCATGTTTAGGACTTCATTTTTAAACTAGATGGATAATGCAAACTTGTGATCTTATGCTAAGGATATTCAAGGATTTCATTGTGTTACAAAGTAGACTTGTGTTGTTATTGTGTTTGTTATTGCAGATTTGGCTTTATCTTTTCATGGCATGAAAGAACTTCATCTCCATGAGAGCTACACCTCTGAGGTGATATCTATTTGTGCTTCAATCAATCATTTATCAATTTGTTTTTGCCTTTGTCCTACAAAGACATGCACTCTCTATCTAACAACAGTGTTGGAAGGTTTGAATACCATTCTAGGGCTTGACTAAGGAAAGCTCCTAAACATCACAACCCCCGACCCCTCTCCTTGTGATTGTAGGTGATAGGTACTAGATTGTGAAGAGTGGAGTTGCAGAGGAGTGTTGCAGAGCATAAGGATTATGGATCTGATAGAAAGAAGTAGAAAGGAGCACTGTCAGGGGTTGGGTGCTAGTCCCTTTGCCCTCTAGGTTTGTAGAGGCTGAAATCTCTGGAACAAGGATACTTAGTAGCAGAAGGAGTCTAGGAACCCCCGAAGAAAATCCTACCTTGGGCTTGGGCATGAATCCCTTTGCCCCCGATATTTCAAGATCTTGAACTTCAAAATCTAGTATGTATCCGATCTTCATTTAGCATCTTTACATGTGTCATCCCACATTTCCCATGTGGTCACGACACACAACACAAGTGCCATGTCCACATTTTACATGTGGTCATGACACGAAATATATAAAACTTCCACCTATCCCTAGGAACCCTCTCGCACGTGTTTGCATGCTCGGTGGCAATACGCATAAGGCATAAACATGTCAAACATAATTTGGGAAGTATGTTATCCTACGCCATCCCTGGCGTGATGAAAGCCATCTAGGGGGTATGTGACACGAAGTGTGCCGCTTTTAGGGTTAGAACATTTTTAATCTGAACCCTAAGTTTCCTAGGTGAGAAGGTGATTTCGTTAGGTTCGAAACCAACTCCTACTTCTAATACAAATGAAATCGAGTAAATAAATATGAAAATAAATGGTATAATGGATGCATGATAAAATGGAGTGATAAAATGAAAGTCAATAAAATGACGTAAAAATAAAACCCTAAAATCCAAGAAAAATTTGACAACATAATGCGTTTTCAATAAACGAATTAAAAATTTTTAAAATAAAAACTCCAACAAGAATTCAAGTAAAATTTAAAAATAGTAATTAAACTTAAGGAGGAATTAAAAATTAAATACTTTGCCAAGGCAAATTAAATCGACCTTACAATTAAATATTAAAATTTAAAAATAATTAAATGACACCAAAAATAACTTTCAAAATTAAGTCCGATAATAAATATAATTTTGACATTATATTTATTAACTAACTCGAAAATAATAGAGAAAAGGGAAAGATCAAAATACCTCTCCTCGTAAATTAATAATAAAACTGATAGAAATAAAAAGCTAAAACGCGCTAGGGAAATAAAATAAATGTCCCGATTAAATAAATTAAAAAAAAGGAACACACTTCCCATTTAAAACAATTTAACTCATTCCCCTTAAAATACATCTGCCCAAGGCATTAAAAATCAACCCCCCCCAAATAAAATTAAAACAACTTAAATAAAGCACAAGGGAGTAAAAACAATTCAAAAAGGCCCAAGGGCAAAAATAAAGGGAATATAATTTTCCTTGCACAAGGGAAAAGCCAAAGAATAGAGAATTTAAAATAAGTAATAAACAAAATCCTCACATTCCTCAACTCTCTCTAATCCATTAAAATATTAATTTTCTCTATGGAAGCCCTAACAAATATTTTATTGTTTTCTTTTGTCAAAACCCTAACATGTTATTTTGTTTTGTCCTCTCATTGTTTTTCTTTTCTCCTTTCTTGTTTTCTTGTCCTTCTTGTCTTGCAGGTTGGAGATTTCCTCTACAATGGCTTGGCAACCATGAAAGTACCCCACAAAAGTATATTTTCTGAGTATACACACTAGGGTTATTTATTATTTTTTTGATATATATATATCTTCATATATATATATATTTATATATATATATCTTTATATATATACATTATATATATATTATATTTTGCAGGAAATAAAGTTTATACAGCAAGAGAGTGAGAGGCTAAATTTATGGAGGGCCCTCGGCCATGTTAAACTCTGTTGCCGCTGTGAGTCAAACGGGGGCTGCGGAGTGTTGATGGCAGAGGGGGTTAAGGGTTCAGTGAAGGGGAAGGGGTGTGGGGAGCTTGCGCAGGGGAAGGGTGTGGGGAGGAGGCTATGCCTCCACCCACACCCACACTAGTATCAATGGCCGCGGTGGGAGTATGGACGGGGCGCTGGAATGGGCGCCGTCGCCCATCTCAGTCCCTCCACTTCTTTATTTTGTTTATCTCTGTAGAACTAAACACAGTTCCTGCTAGGGTTCGATCTTCCTTTTTTAATATATATTTTATTTTGATATATTTCAAATATGTAAAGGCCATTCAGTGTATATATATATATATACACACACAGTTTTAAACCAACAGTTTGCTCATCAAATCTAAATATATTTGCATTCTTTGTATATATATATATTAATACATATATACAGTGACATAAAGAGATGAACAGGTTTGGATTTGTAAAGAACATCAGGTTTGGATTTGCAATATATATATATATATATATATATATATATATATATATATATATATATATATATACATATCAAACTAACTTCCTCAAAAACACTAAGTTTAAATACTATAGAATACTAATTTTCAGTTTTGTATCATAAAAATAATCTAGTAGCATTTTTTTCTTTTTGAAAAATTTAAACATACAGAAATATCTTTTTTTTTTTAATGAAACCTATAAGGTAGAAATTACAATTTCATTTAAATTTTCAACCACTTATTTTCACAAACAACATATTAATAAACATGCAAATTTCAGAGCAAACATAACATAAAACAATACATTTAATTTCTCTCTTTTTTTTGCATACAATAAAATTTATTCAGCAACACATATGTTTTTTTGTAAAGAACAAATGACAGCAAGTGTATTTTCTCTTGCATTTCTCCTTTACTCATAAACTCAACAACATAGAATAGTAAACAATTTCTTTTTTTTTATAAACCATAAAAGTGCTCACATTACATACTCACACCATAGCCAACATAAAGGGTAGAAATAAACTTGTCAAAAATTACAATAGGGCCTCAAAGGCCATGGCTCAAACAACCAACAAAATAATATTACAACAACACTAAAATGGATTTCTCCAAAGCTCCATTTCTCTAATAAACACCTGCAATAAGCATTACCACAAAAAGGGGAACCAAGCCACTATGAAATGCCCTTCTCTCTACTGTAGACCCGCAAGTGGGTCACCCCCAAGCTAGGGAGGTAGAAATCACATGGTTGCACACACACGCCACAACAATCAACACAAAAACAACTCAACAATAACCCAAGGATTAACACATAACAAAACTCATAAAAATGAGTTTGAAGGGGGTAGGGAATGGACCCTTCTACTCAAAAGGCCACCCAAGATCTCAAAACACCAAGTCTCAAGGCCTCAAGCCAAAACCTCCATAATGCATATCTCTAAAGAACTCAAAAAACTATCATGGCACTCTTGCCATCAAAATGATCTCAACACCAAGAAAAAACCCTCAAGGCTATAAGTAGCACAAATATGGGGGTGACTTCAAGGAGGTTCACTCTCCCCTACCCCAAATAAGTTGAGCCTTACCTCCAAATGGAGGTGTTCTCACCAAACTCCCAACCCACATAAAAATAAAAACAATAACAACAAAAATCCACAAACACAACATAAAGGAAAAGTGCAAGGGTAAATAAACATAGTCATGGAGCTTACCTTCAAAAGCCCTAAAAATGGAAGCACGTTTGGTGAAGAGCTCCAAGCTTCCCCAAATCTTCTAATCTCCAAAATTTTCTCTAACTACCCAAAAGAAACTCCAACAATTGAAAGAAAATCCCAAAATGCAAGAACCCCACACTCCTCAACAAGAGGAGGTAATATAGGCCTTCTAATTTGGCCTAGAGGAACGAGAAGGTGACACTTGTCACCTTTTCCTTCCTCTTCCTATGCCACTTGCAAGGGAGAGGAAGTGTGAGGGTGACAAGTGTCACCCTCCAATCCCATCCTAATCCTCACCTTATCCACTTGTGCTCTCACACGTGTGAGAGAACAAGTGGTGAGGTGGCAATCCCCTTCAAGCCTCCATGAGGATAAGGGATGCCATATGGCATCCTCTTATTCTCCAAGAGAGCCATCTCCCTCCAAGATGCTCTCACACGTGTGTGAGAGTCTTGGAGGGAGATCCCACACACTTGGGAGTCTTGGAGACCTCCCAAGTCTTCTTGGTGAAGGGATCCCCAAAATTTGGGAAGGGAGATGAGTCTTTCCCAAAGCATGACTCATCTCCCACCCTTATCCATTTCAAAATTCGTCACTTTGACTAAACCTTAGTTTAGAGTGACCAAAAGTGAGTTACTCCAAGGTTTAGTTAGTCAAAATTGACCCTGGACCCATGGGTAACCACCTAGGGTAAGTTTTGGGACACTAAGGTTCACCTAGGGAGTCATAAATCCACTTTAAATGGCCCAAAAATAAAACCAATACCTAGTGGTGTAAAACAATAAAAATTATACAACACATGATATAATTTAATTAAACAAAGGGCTCACTAGGCCAAAATAATAAAACAAGTACTTAAACAACATTCGAATAAAACGTGATCCTCACCCTCTTTGGAATGGATCGGTTTCACAGGGAATAACATATGTGTGAATACTACCTCCAATTTCCTGTGGCTTGGGAATATAATCCTACACATCTAGATCAAGTTTCAATCATATCGTGAATAATCATAGCCAAAGCAACTAGAATTAAATTCATGCCATTGAATACAACATTAATCATCTACAACATAATTCAAGATTAAACTACATTTTCTATCTAAGGTCACATAATCATCATCACATGAAGAACTAGAAATCACATCAATAACATCATCTAATATATCTCGCATGTCTAGTCTCAACATAACATCCAAATATGATCAAATCGAATCACCATATGTCTAATCAATGTCAAATCAAAATCAGGAGATATAATCAAATCTACATAATGGAACAATAGTCTCTAAAAGTATGATAATATCATCAACTGAAATGTAAAACGATCAAAATAAGGAAGGAAAAATAATTGGCCTTACATCCTCCTCCCCTAAGACTAAACTTCCTCTTGGAAGTCATCAAAAAGGTGAGGACAGAGTGTCCTCAAACTAGCTGCATCCTCCCAAGTCACTGTGACCTCATCATAACGATCCCACTAGACCCTAACCTAGTCTAGTTGTTGACCTCGAATGCCCAACGTTCGACGAGCCAATATGTGAATTGACTCCAAAGCCAACTGCCCATCTTCCTTTACCTATAGAACACTCCAATCCAATACATGAGATAAATTAGAAATATATCGCCTCAATACAGAAATATGAAAGACATCGTGGATACGTGATAGGCTAGGTGGCAACGCTAGATGGTAGGCAACAGGTCCTATCTACTCCAAGTTCTCAAAAGGTCCTACAAACTGTGATGTGAGCTTAGAGCCCTTTCCATAATGGATTAGACTCTTATGTGGCCGCACTCTAAGGAATACACTGTCACCCACTGAGAAGCTTCGATCAGTTCTCTTAACATCGACATACTTCTTTTGTCTATCCTGTGCCTCCTAAAGTCTCTGCCTAATCAGTGTGACCTACTGCTCCATATCCTGAACTAACTCTGGACCAATGGCAACCCTGTCCTCTATCCGATCCCAAATCAATGGCGTCCTACATGATCTATCATATAAAGCCTAAAAAGGAGGCATACCCAACGAGCTGTGATGCCCATTATTGTAGGCAAACTCAACCAGATACAAATACTCCTCCCATCTAGACTGATGGTCCATAACATACATATGAAGCATGTCCTCCAACACCTGATTCACCCGCTCTGTCTGCCCATATGTCTCAGGATGATAAGTGGAGCTAAAGTTGAGTTGTGTGCCTAACGCTTGCTGCAAAGCTCTCCAAAAGGCTGAAGTGAACACTGAATCCCTGTCAAAAATGATGCGGCGATGTACCCCATGTAATCTCACAATATCATCTAAGAATACTCTCGCCACTGTTGGTGCATTGTATGTCGTGCGTATAGGTGAGAAATGCACCACCTTGGTCAACTTGTTGATTGTCACCATGATGGCATCATGGTGATGCGAAGACGTAGGAAAACCAATAATGAAATCCATGGAAATGGTGTCCCATTTGCACTCAGGTATCTCGTGAGGGTATAAAAGACCCTCTGGATGTTGATGCTTGGCCTTGACCCTCTGGCACTCAAGGCATCGAGCAACAAACTCTGCAATATCCCGTCTCATAACTGTCCAATGGTATAGCTGTCGTAGGTCGGTATGCATCATTTTCACCCCCAGATGTGCCACATATGGTGCTCTGTGAGCCTCTGATAACACTATAGTACGTAGGTCACTTGCGCAGGGTACATAGATGCACTGTCGATGACGAAGTAACCCATTTGCCTCAAGTGAGTACCCTACAAACTTGTCCACAAGGGCCCTCTGTGAATTGATCTCCTGCTGCACCTCAAGAAACCACTCATCCTTAGGTAGATGCTGAATAATGTGTCCTCTCAAGTCCACACTCAGAGTCAAGGTCAAGATCTTGTGGTGCCTTTGACTCAATGTGTCAACAACCACATTCTCCTTCCCTTTCATGTAGTGGACATCAAAGTCATACTCGCAAAGAAACTCCATCCAACACCGCTGACGGGTGTTCAGATTTGGCTGTGTAAAGATATACTAAAGACTGTGGTGATCTGAATGAAGCTCAAAGTGATGACCCAATAAGAAACATCTCCACTGAACTAGAGCATGAACCACTACCGCTAACTCCAAATCATGAGTGGGGTAGTTCAGCTCATGGGTCTTGAGCTTTCATGACTCATACACAATCGCTCTACCACCCTGCATAAGCATGACTCCCAAACCCTCAAGTGATGCATCCTTGCAAACCATAAAATCTATTGTAGGATCAGGAACTACTAAAATGGGAGCGCTGGTAAGATGCTCCTTGATGACCCCAAAGGCCCTCTCACACTGCTCAGTCCATAGAAAACTCTTCCCTTTTTGCTAAAGGGAAGTGATGGGGTGTGCTATCTGAGAAAAACCCTCAACAAATCTACGGTAATAACCAGCTAACCCCATAAAACTCCTGACCTTTGTCACACTGGTGGGTGCTGGCCAATCTCTGATAGCCTAGATCTTCGACGGATCTACTAAGATTCCATCGCCAGATAGGATATGCCCCAAATATCGTACCTTTGTCCTGAAAAATGCATACTTTGCTAAGTTCCCATAAAGATTATGTTCCCTCAAACACTGTAGAACCTGACATAGGTGCTCCTTATGCTCCTCCTCAATCTACTAATAGATCAATATATCATCGAGGAAAATAATCACAAACTGATCCAAGTAGGTACGGAACACCCCATTCATGAGACTCATGAACACTGCAGGGGTGTTTGTCAAATCGAAGGGGACCACAGTGAACTTATAGTGGCCATAACGAGTCCGAAAGGCAGTATTATGGATGTCCACCTTTGTGATACACAACTAATGGTAACCGGACTTTAGGTCAATCTTAGAGAACACCCTAGCTCCCTGCATCTGATCAAAGAGATCATCAATCCTGGGCAGAGGATAACGGTTCTTCACTGTCACTTTGTTCAACTACCTATAATCCATGCATAATCAAAGAGACCCATCCTTCTTCTTCATGAAGATGAAAAGAGCGCCCCAAGGTCAAATGCTCGGTCGAATGTCCCCCTTATCGAGCAAGTCCTCAAGCTGTAACTTGAGCTCTATGAGCTCATGAGTGGTCATCTTGTAGGGTGCGTGAGACATTGGCTCGGTACCTGGCACTAAGTCAATATGAAAGTCTACCTCGCGACAGGGTGGCCTCCCTGGTAACTCTGCTAGAAACACATCAGCAAACTCTCTCAGGATGGGATGATCATCCAAAGATGCCTCAGGCTCATCATCTGATCTGTCACTCACTGTGATAGCAAACATCTAGCATCCCTTCCACATGCAGTGCTTAAGCTGTTGACAGATATCATACGCACTACCATGGGCTTCTGCATGCCCACTATCTCTACTGATGAACCATGATCGTCTAAGCAGCTAATCACCTTTCAGTGACAATCTAGATTGGCTCAATGAGCCGCAAGCTAGTCCATACCCAAAACCACATTGTAGGATCCTAATGTCATAACTCTAAGGTCACAAACTGTGGCAAGGGGTCCCAAAGATATCTCACAATCATGGACTAAGGCATCTACTGTCATCTTGGCCCTAGAGGCCAACTCAACCACCCACCTATCACCCTGCCTAAAGGCCACTAGCCTGCAATGCTCCACTAATGATGGAGCTATGAAAGAGTCAGTAGCACCAAAGTTAAAAAGAATAGAAATGGGGATACCACCTATCATACCTGACGTCTCAATCATTGATGCCTAAAAATCAGCTTGGCGGTTATCAACCGCTACAAACATACGGTGGGACATACCCACATCTCCAACCATCTTCTCTAATCCTCCTGAACAAGGCTCTCCCCCTGCTGTAAAGCCCTGTGGACATTCTCTGGCTAGATGTCCTACTCCACCACACACATAACATGGGCCCCTAGCCTATACCTGTCCAGTCTGAGTCCTACTTGACTGCTGCTGTCCAGATCTACCTATGGACCCTTGTGAAACCCTATATGACTGCTGTGACCTCGCAGGTAGTCCCTGCTACCTCTAATCTTTGCACGGGCCCTGCTACTGCCAACCTCAATTATACCCCCCATGCGCCCTCTGTTGTGTCTTGGGTCTCTACTGCTACTGTGGCTACTATTGTGGGGGCCTAGGAGGTAAGGATGCGGAACTAAATCCTCCTCTCTGAGGTGATGGTGGTGGTCTGCAGTAACTCTACTGATGCTGCTACTACCCACAATCCTAAAACTGAAGGCGTGAACTCTGCCCTCGTCTCTGTATCTCCTTAGCTATGTATGCCTTCTCGGCAACATCACTCAATGTCTGGGGGTCTGCCATGCGTACATGCCCTACTATGCTATGGTTCAATCCTCTGATAAACTTATGAACCAAGAGTTTCTCATCATGGAGATACTCTGCATATCAGGACAACTCAATAAACCTACCCTCATACTGAGCAATGGCAGTCCTCTCTGCTGAAGGTTGTGAAACTCGTGTATGCGATGCTGCCTGTAGTGATCTGATAAGTATTGCGCATTGAAGCACTCAATGAAAGTCTCCCATGTGAGTGTGTCCAATGATAGATGGTGCTTGCACTCCTTAGTGCGCCACCAGGTAGCTATTGCATCTCGCAATAGGTGGAATACCACATGTGCCTTTTTGTTACCCTCATAAAGACGTAACGTGAAGCATCTGTCTAAGCTGATGAGCCAGGCCTCTGCCTCAGCTCCCTCTATGGTCTTGACGAAAGTAGGAGGATTCAGCCTCAACAAATCCCTGATGGGATCTCCTCAGTCTCTATGCCCTTTGATAGGCTCATCCGCATAATAATCATAGGGCCTGTGAACAATATGCTCCACTTGCACTGCCTCCTCACGCCTAGCATGATGTGGAGGGCTCCTACTATGGGCCCTATCGATCGACCCAACCTCCTCTGCCATCATATCTGGTATCTTAGCATATGGCTCCACATGTGGTGCCTCTCGTAGCTTGACACGGGGCTCCACACGTGGCTTGACACGTGACTCTTGTTGATAACTGAAAGGGGGGTGAATCAGTTATCCTACTATTTTCTTCTTTCTTAACTTACTTAATAATCAATGCAACATTTATCCAAATAAGCAAACATAACTATGAAATGGAAATAGACATGACACAATATTTTTGATGTGGAAACCCTATTAAGGGAGAAAACCATGGGGTGATTAACCTAAGATTGTATTCTTTGTTAGAAGAATGGAAATACAAAATGACACTTGCCAATTAGGGCTCACTGCCCGAGCACACTGCTCACAAGAAGGCACACTGCCTACAAGAGACACACTATCTACAAAAAGGAATGTTATACAATACTTGAACTGATTGGTAGCATTCACATATGCTAGGGTTCAGTTCCGGTTAAGCTTAGTATATTGATTTGCTGCACTTCATCTTTTCTCTTCTCTTATGCTGCTTTCCTTTCACATATCAAACCTTCCTTACTGCTTCTACTCTTCTCTGCTTTTATTTGCATATCCCATTTCACAGCAACACATCTCACAACTGAATCCATTGTGTATATATATCCGCACAAGTGATTTCATCACCTTTCTAGTCGGCACCCGGAATGGTCAATCTTTTAACAAACTTTGATCTGTCAGCTGAATCCTTGCACACTAGGTAATGTGGATCAAAGATATACTTGTGGAAATCATTAATCATGTTGACTAAACATAATTCATGCCTTCATAACCTTTACCAACATCAGCAACTCATCCAGAATAATGTCTGATGTTCTGCCAGTCAGTTCTTTCTCTGTTTATACTGTCACATGAGAACTTGACACTCAAACATTTATATCTCTTTATCCTTTTCACACTGGAGGCTCAAACCTTGGAATCTATCAGTCAAGATACTCCTCTTGACTTCCCCAAATCTGCACTTCACCAAGATACTTTCTCTAAGGGATCCGGACCTGTCTGTCAAACCTCGCCACATGCTTTGTTCCTGTTTACCAGACCACAACATTCTTCACTCTGACTTCTGGTAGAGACATACCATGTCCTACGGATGTGTGGGATGAACTTTGTTGCCATCAATGACAACAATCATGAATCCATATAGTGTCTCTTGCCAACAATCTCCCCCTTTGGCATTGATGGCAACACTTAGTGAAAAATGACTAAGTATTTACACTATGCTCCCCCTTGGCTGATGCTCTATTTTTATATACATTTTATGGAGCTCCCCCTTAGTTGGATTCCTCATTTTTCACTGCTCTTCACTCCCCCTTTAACATCAATGGCAAAGGGTAGGGTCCGCATACCAAAATTTTCAAAAATACTTCTATAGTATAAGTAATTGTACATGCTATACTTTAGATAAACTAAAGGATATCTGCAAAAGTTGTCTTCAATTGAATGAATTCTCTAGCCCAACTTTGCTTCATTCTATCCAAAATTGAAATGTGACCACTCAACAAAAATGCAAAAGCTTCTACCTTCTTAAGATCTGTCGGATCATTGGTTTGGGCGGTAGTCTGAGCATCACTTATGGCCTCATGCATGGCCTCTAACTTAGGGATAATGATTCTTCTGAGTTCACCCATCCGGCTAATTATGTTCTTCTTTTCCTTCTCAAAATTCTTTATTGCATTTGTGATTGCAATAGTCTGACACTCTTGATTGACTATGGAGGAAGAGAGAGGATCAAAACTTTGAGACAAACTTAGTAGTTTATCCTCTTGCTCTTTTATTTTCTTCTCAATCACTACTGTTGCTTTGGACCATGAAATACAAAATTTGTATATTTTTCCACCATCTATAAGAGCATTTTCTAAGCTCTTTATCCCTATACTCATATTTCTCCTATCATTACTTATCAACCCTTGTACCTTTGATAATCTTTTTGCAAGAAATTCCTTCCGGACCTTATCTTCTGCTGACTTCTCTAGTGAATCAAAATGTGTGCTAACACTATTGGCTAGAGTTTTGAGATTACCGAATGAGGAGGCTGTTGGATCTTTCTGAAACGATGGCATAATCTTTTCTAGCACTCCGGAAGTAGCTTATATCAACTCACAGTCTTCCATGTGAGACTTTAGGAGTTTTTCTTTAGCCTTGGCATTAGCAAATGAAGCAATCTTCATTATCTGTATTGGAGAAAGAGAATCAAAGTTAAATGGTCCTTGTAGAAGCTCCGGTTCATCAATCTCCATTGTTTCTTTGTTCAGGAATTCTTGGACAGTTTTTGCAGTGTCTCTTGCCGGAGACAGATGTTTCTTCTCTTTTGCATTCTTAGGGCTGTCCCTTGGAGCTTTCTCTCCTTCCACATTCTTACCACTATTAGTTGTGATTTCCTCTATTGGGGTCTTCTCTTCCTTTGCAACCTTGGTACCGTCAACTTCTTTTTCCTTCACTCCTGCTTCTTTCTCCTGTATTCTGTCTTCTCCTTTAGATCCGGAAGCTATAGGGGAAACCAAAGGAGAGATATTTGTTTGTTCATGAGCCAACTCTTCCGGAATAGAGGATTCTGAGCCCTTATCTTTACCAGAGTCCTCTGTGATGGGAATTTTGAACTTTTTAAGAGTATTTCAGAGAATCTCTTCAGTCTCTTTTGCCACTCTATCAGTTTCACCAAGCATGAGCTAATTCATCCTGGCTTTGCTTCGAAACTCATCGTTGCACTCTTTAAAGATCATATTCATTTGCTACAGAGTGATTGAAGGGAAGAGCTGAATGGTGACCTGTTCCTAGATCTTGAGGTCTTTTGCTTGAGCATTGTTCTTCTTCATTTCAAGCCTTTTCTCTAAGCTTTTAGGAATTAGAGAGATTATTTCAATAAAAGCTTTGTTGTAAGTGTTCAAAAATTGAACTGTGGCTTCCTCTAGAATCTTTTTATCTGCTTCATTATATTCATCATAAAATTCTGTTAGGGGTTGCATGTTCCCATCCACAGTGACTGCTTTTACTACAACGTCCAAGGATAGAGTGGTTTTTCAGCAAATTCCTCTTCCTTCTCTTCTTCTCCTTGATCGATAGAATGTTCACCGGATGATTTCTTCTTCTTCTTCAGTTTCCTTATCTCCTCATCTGATTCAGTTTCCTCATCATCTTTTAGGCTAACATAGGACCTTGTTGCCTTTTTCTTTATTCTCTTTTCTCCTTTTCTAGATGATTGTGCTTCCGATTTAGATGCCCTTGAGCTTTTGGCAGTGGCAGGTGCAGATCTCTTAGATGATCTAGTCCGGGTGGAGGTTTCTACCGGAGCACTTTCCTTGCTTTTCTTTTCTTCCTCTTTCTTCTCTTCCTTAGCCCTTTCCATCTTTTTCTTGTGGGCATCAAGTGCCTCCTTTGAGATGCCAAAGCCTTGGGCAATATTCTCTACTTCTTTTCTCACCTTCCTTTTGATATCTGGTTCTCTGAGTTCTACATGAATCTTTATACTCATCTCCTCAAAGGTTCCAAACCTTTCTGCCTTTGGATCCTTTGGCTGACTTAGCATGTGTTGAACATGTAGTTCTATAATTTGTTCATCAACTTCATACCCCATGGGCATGATCCATATAGTTCTTGGTTCTACTGCCTCCATTAGGCACTGATCAGTCTCTACCATAAAACAAACTGTGTCTTTGTATTTTTCAACAAGAGACTGGGGAATCCTTTCTCTTGCTTGCATCATGTTCTAAAATTTTTTGAAGTATCCCTATAGAGCTGTATTTTGTACTTTGTTATCACCAAGTCCATGCAAATAATCTCTGATTTGGATAGCCACTAGTCTATCATTCTCCCACACCCATCCACTAGATCCGGGAAGCTCATTCATAAAGTAGAAGAATAAGCATAATATTAATCCACCATACTTGAATGAATTCTTTTTATCTTTCTTTATTTTCTGCAAATTCTCCAAGAGTTGGTTCAAGAAAAGCTGACAAAGATCATAGTCTGCATCCTTTCTTAGCATTTCATAAGCGGTGTAGATGGTAGTTCCAGGTACTGAATTTTCCCTTCTAGAATGATATATTTTATATCCAATGATCATGGAGGCGTACTTGACATCCGGATCAAAGATATCATCTACTGTCATTGCTCTTTTGTCAAACTTAGATCCGGTAGCCTCACTCACAGTTTGATTCTTCACAGCTTTAAGAATAGGAATCCCACTGGATGAGTGTAATCCAGTGACTGCCTTGATGGCATCTTTTGTGATTTTGAATGGTCCATTTAACCACATAAAGTTGTCATGTATTCTGCTCAAAATATACCTGATCCATTCATCCTTAGTAAAATAGGGGAAATGTATGTATTGTGCAAAGTGCTTATTCTGGAGGCCCTTGTATTGGGGTTTAAGCTCAAATGAATCATCTAACAGTTGTTTATGATAGATATCTCTTAGTTTGAATTCCCCAAACTCTTCAACATTTGTGTGTATGTAAACCCTAATATCTTCGGTGTGCAAAACGCCATGCGGAACACTGGAAAATGCTCCTAGGGGATCTACCTCCAAGGATTTGTATGGATGTTTCTTAAATGTGGGGCGAGGTCTATCAGAAATATTTACGATATTCGGAGTAGCCATCATCAAAGAATCTTACTAAAAGATATCAAGAACGAAGAATACCTTTTACGCAGTTTAGGGCACACGATGAAATCTAGATTGAGCTGTATGAAGAATCATCTTGATCTTTGCAGAGCTCCTTTTCTCTCTTCTTGAATACAGAATGAGTAAGTGATTAATGAGAAAACCCTTATATTGCTTCGCAAACCCTATTTTTAGGTTGCAATAAATGCTCGACCTAAGTTATTCCGGTTGGCCTTGTTCAGATAACTTGAAGAATCGGATCAGTCCTGATCTTTAAACATCATGTGGATCTTTCAAATCTTAACCAAGGTTTGTTTGGATGTTTCCCTTATGAACCCTTCAATCCACAACTCTTCTTGTGCCAGTTCCGGCACCAGTTGAATGGCTGGGGGAGCAAGGTTTTATTTGTCTCCCCCTGAGCTAGAGCTCACTTCTTAATTTCTGGAAGGAATATCAGCACCAGAGTCTGGTACGGATCCAACCTCTACATTCTCTGTACTTTTCTTCACCCAAATCTTGTTCATCTCACTTTTAACTTCATCCGCATTCACCTTTTGTTTACCTTTATCTTGATGATTATGATATACTGGACCTCTTTTGTCCTGATTCTTGCTTCTACAAAATTTTGCACTATGACCGGATCTATTGCAGATTTGGAAAACAACATTTCTTTGCATATTTGACTGATATGCTCTTGATCTGCATTGATTAGCCATATGACCTATTCTATTGCATGCAAAGCATCTACCATTGAATGATTTGTTCATTTGCATATTTCTGCATTCATGAGATTTGTGACCATACCTTTTACAGTTAAAACACTGTCCAGAGAAAGATGAATTAGTCTGATTCATTCTCTTTTTGCACTGATTAGCTTTGTGACCAAAGTGATTGCAGTTGTGATAGTATCCATTGAAGGATGGATATCTTTGAGCATTAGGCTGTCTTACCGGAGGTCTTCTAGGTCTGTTCCATGGATTTTCTGATCCAAAATTCTTTTGACTAGATTTGGAGCTTTCTCCTTTCTCATATCCCAAACCACACTTGTCATCTACCTTCTTTTGACTTCCAAGAAGAACTTCAAGTTGAGCAGAACTTATCTTGAATTTCTCTTTATACTCATTTGCTGTTTGAAGATCCCTTTTGAGAGAGACAATTTGATCCTCAAGTTTTTCTTCATTATCTTTAGCATCTTCAAGATCAGATTCAAGGTGTCTGATAATTCTATCCATCTGGTGGCAATCTTCTGATTTCTCCTTGAGAGATTGTCTTAGATTATCTTCAGTTTTTCTTTTCTCTTCAACTTCTTGGGTAAACTTCATGACTCCTAATTCCATTTCATGTCTTACCATAATGATTTCTTTTGATAACTTTTTACACAACTCAGTTTTTTCCTTCAGCTCTTCATTTGCATTATTTTCTTCACCTTGTCTTACCAATTGCTGAAGCAGCTCTTTTCTCTTTTTCATAGAGAGAATTAATTTGTCTTTTAGTTCTCTCATGAAATCATCAGCCTGTTTGAGTCTTTCCTTTATTTCATTGACTTCAGAGTTTGACTGTTCAAGATCATCAAGGGCAGTCTTGAGTTGCTCCCTTAGACCATATGCATCCATTTGAATTCCCAGATCTTCCTCAAGCTGTTAGGCTCTGCTAGGAGGAACTTAGCTCTGATACCAAGTGTTGATAACTGAGGGGGGGGTGAATCAGTTATCCTACTATTTTCTTCTTTCTTAACTTAATAATCAATGCAACATTTATCCAAATAAGCAAACATAACTATGAAATGGAAATACACATGACACAATATTTTTGACGTGGAAACCCTGTTAAGGAAGAAAACCACGGGGTGATTAACCCAAGATTGTATTCTCTGTTAGAAGAATGGAAATACAAAATAGCACTTGCCAATTAGGGCTCACTGCTCGAGCACACTGCTCACAAGAAGGCACACTGCCTACAAGAGACACACTGTCTACAAAAAGGAATGTTATACAATACTTGAACTAATTGGTAGCATTCACATATGCTGGGCTTTAGTTCCGGTTAAGCTCAGTCTACTGATCTACTACACTTCATCTTTCCTCTTCTCTTATGCTGCTTTCCTTTCACATACTGAACCTTCCTTACTGCTTCTACTCTGCTATGCTTTTATTTGCATATCCCATTTCACAGCAACACATCTCACAACTGAATCCATCGTGTATATATATCTGCACAAGTGATTTCATCACCTTTCTAGTCGTCACCCGGAATAGTCAATCTTTTCACAAACTTTGATCTGTCGGCTGAATCCTTGCACACCAGGTAATGTAGATCAAAGATATACTTGTGGAAATCATTAATCATGTCAGCTAAACATAATTCATTCTTTCATAACCTTTACCAACATCAGCAACTCATCCGGAATAATGTCTGATGTTCTACCAGTCAGTTCTTCCTCTGTTCATACTGTCACATGAGAACCCAACACTCAAACATTTATATCTCTTTATCCTTTTCACACCGGAGGCTCAAACCTTGGAATCTATCAGTCAAGATACTCCTCTTGACTTCCCCAAATCTGCACTTCTCCAAGATACTTTCTCTGAGGGATTCGGACATGTCTATCGGACCTCGCCACATGCTCTGTTCCTGTTTACCGGACCACAACATTCTTCACTCTGACTTTCGGTAGAGACATACCATGTCCTGCAGATGTGTGGGATGAACTTTGTTGCCATCAATGGCAACAATCATGAATCCATATAGTGTCTCTTGCCAACAACTCTACTCGTGGCTCCTCGCGTGGCTCCTATCATGGATCATCGTGGGGCTCATCACGTGGCTCTATGCGTGGATCTACTACGGTCAGTGGTAGCCTATCTGACACTGCTTGTAGTGCCTGTAATAACTATGGCCCAATATTTGGTATAGGTAGGGTCGGTGGTGCCTGTGGTATCTGTGGTGCTAGCAGTGCCTATCCCTCAGATGAAGAATCACTGTACACCTTAGCAGACACAATGTGGCAGGATTGCCCTCGCCGAACTCGTCGGGGAGGCATCCTACAAAAAATGAGGTAACCACAAATTAATCAAAGTTACGGAAATAACAATGTGCCCTAAACAAGCCCAATGTTTAAACTTGGGCTCTGATACCAAATGTCATGCCCACATTTCCCATGCGGTCACGACACACCACACACGTGTCATGTCCACATTTGACATGTGGTCATGACACGAAATACGAAAAACTTTTCCACCTATCCCTAGGAACCCCCTCACACGCGTCTACATGCTCGGTGGCAATACGCATGAGGCGTAAACATGTCAAATATAATTCAGGGAAGTGTGTTATCCTATGCCATCCTCGGTGTGATGAAAGCCGTTTAGGGGGTATACGATGCAAAGCGTGCCGCTTTTAGGGTTAGAACATTTTTAATCCGAACCCTAAGTTTCCTAGGTGAGAAGGTGATTTCGTCAGGTTTGAAACCAACTCCTACTTCTAATACAAATGAAATCCAGTAAATAAATATGAAAATAAATGGCATAATGGATGCATGATAAAATGGAGTGATAAAATGAAAGTCAATGAAATGACGTAAAAATAAAACCCTAAAATCTAGGAAAAATTCGATAGCATAACGCGTTTTCAATAATCGAATTAAAAATTTTTAAAATAAAAATTCCAACAAGAATTCAAGCAAAATTTAAAAATAATAATTAAACTTAAGGGGGAATTAAAAATTAAATACTTTGCCAAGGCCAATTAAATCAACCTTACAATTAAATATTAAAATTCGAAACTAATTAAATGACACCGAAAATAACTTTCAAAATTAAGTCCGATAATAAATATAATTTTGACATTATATTTATTAACTAACTTGAAAATAATAGAGAAAAGGGAAAGATTAAAATACCTCTCCCCATAAAATAATAATAAAACTGATAGAAATAAAAAGCTAAAACGTGGTAGGGAAATAAAATAAATGTCCTGATTAAATAAATTAAAAAAAAGGAACACACTTCCCATTTAAAACAGTTTAACCCATTCCCCTTAAAATACATCTGCCCAAGGCATTAAAAATCAACCCCCCCAAATAAAATTAAAACAACTTAAATGAAGCACAAGGGAGTAAAAAAATTCAAAAAGGACCAAGGGCAAAAATAGAGGGAATGTAATTTTCCCGTGCACAAGGGAAAAGCAAAAAAATAGAGAATTTAAAATAAGTTATAAACAAAATCCTCACATTCCTCAACTCTCTCTAATCCATTAAAATATTAGTTTTCTCTATGGAAGCCCTAACAAATATGTTATTGTTTTCTTTTGTCAAAACCCTAACATGTTATTTTGTTTTGTCCTCTCATTGTTTTTCTTTTCTCCTTTCTTGTTTTCTTTTCCTTCTTGTCTTACAAGTTGGAGATTTCCTCTACAATGGCTTGGTAGCCATGAAAGTACCCCACGGAGGTATATTTTCTGAGTATACACAGTAGGGTTATTTATTTTTTTTGATATATATATATATATATTTATATATGCATTTTATGTATATATATAAATATATATACATATAGTTAAATTTGAGAATGTAAATATGGGTCTCCCCTTTTTTTTAAAATATACAGAGTGATATATATACACACACACACACATATATATACATATATATATATACATACATATATACATATATGTATGTGTGTGTATATATATACACATATGTATATTTATGTGTCTATATACATATATATATGTGTGTGTGTGTATACATACATATATGTGTGTGTGTGTATATACACATGTGTATATACATATACACACACACACATATATATATATATTTTATTTTTCAGGAAATAAAATTTATACAGCAAGAGAGTGAGAGGCTAAATTTATGGAGGGTCGTCGGCCATGTTAAACTCTACCACCGCTGTGAGTCAAACAAGGGTTGTGGAGTGTTGATGGCGGAGGGGGTTAAGGGTTCGGTGAAGGGGAAGGTTGCGGGGGAAGGGGTGTGGGGAGCTTGTGCAGGGGAAGGGTGTGGGTGGAGGCATAGCCTCCTCCCCACACCCACACTAGTATCAACAGCCGCGGCAGGAGTATGGATGGGGGGCTGGGACAGGTGTCGTCACCCATCTCAGTCCCTCCACTTCTTTATTTTGTTTATCTCTACAGAACTAAACACAGTCCCTGCTAGGGTTCGATCTTCCTTTTTTTTATATATATTTTATTTTGATATATTTCAAATGTGTAAAGGCCATTCAATGTATATATATACACAGTTTTAAACCAATAGTTTGCTCATCAAATCTAAATATATTTGAATTCTTTGTATATCTGTACATATATATATATATACATATATATATATATATACATATATATATATATACATATATATATATACATATATATATATATATACATACATACATACACACACACACACACATATATATATAGTGACATAAAGAGATGAACAAAAGGTTTGGATTTGCAAAAAAAATAATATATGTGTGTGTGTGTGTGTGTGTGTGTGTGTGTATATATATATATATATATATATATATATCAAACTAACTTCTTCAAAAACACTAAGTTTAAATACTATAGAATACTAATTTTCAGTTTTGTATCATAAAAATAATCCAATAGCATTTTTTTCTTTTTGAAAAATTTAAACATACAGAAATATCTTTTTTTTTTAATGAAACCTATAAGGTAGAAATTACAATTTCATTTAAATTTTCAACCACTTATTTTCACAAACAACATATTAATAAAACATGCAAATTTTAGAGATAACATAATAGAAAACAATACATTTAATTTCTGTCTTTTTTTTTTACATACACTAAAATTTATTTAGCAACACATTTTTTTTTTATAAAGAACAAATGACAGCAAGTGTATTTTCTCTTGCATTTCTCCTTTACTCATAAACTCAACAACATAGAATAGTAAACAATTCCTTTTTTTTAATAAACCATAAAAGTGCTCACATTAGATACTCACACCACAACCAACATAAAGGGTAGAAATAAACTTGTCAAAAATTACAATAGGGCCTCAAAGGCCATGGCTCAAACAGCCAACAAAATAATATTACAACACTAAAATGGACTTCTCCAAAGCTCCATTTCTCCAATAAACACCTACAATAAGTATTACCACAAAAAGGGGAACCAAGACACTACGAAATGCCCTTCTCCCTACCGTAGACCCGCAAGTGGGTCACCCCCGAGCTAGGGAGGTAGAAATCACACGGTTGCACACACACACCACAACAATCAACACAAAAACAACTCAACAATAACCCAAGGATTAACACATAACAAAACTCATGAAAATGAGTTTGAAGGGGGTAGGAAATGGACCCCTCTACTCAAAAGGCCACCCAAGATCTCAAAACACCAAGTCTCAAGGCCTCAAGCCAAAACCTCCAAAATGCATATCTCTAAAGAACTCAAAAAATTATCATGGCACTCTTGCCATCAAAATGATCTCAACACCAAGAAAAAGCCCTCAAGGCTATAAGTAGCACAAATATGGGGGTGACCTCGAGGAAGTTCACTCTCCCCTACCCCAAACAAGTTGAGCCTTACCTCCAAATGGAGGTGCTCTCACCAAACTCCCAACCCACATAAAAATGAAAACAACAACAACAAAAATCCACAAACACAACATAAAGGAAAAGTGCAAGGGTAAATGAACATAGTCATGGAGCTTACCTTCAAAAGCCCTAAAAATGGAAGCACGTTTGGTGAAGAGCTCCAAGCTTCCCCAAATCTTTCAATCTCCAAAATTTTCTCTAACTCCCCAAAAGAAACTCTAAGAATCAAAAGAAAATCTCAAAATGCAAGAACCCCACACTCCTCAACAAGAGGAGGTAATATAGGCCTTCTAATTTGGCCTAGAGGAATGAGAAGGTGACACTTCTCACCTTTTCCTTCCTCTTCCTATGCCACTTGCAAGGGAGAGGAAGTGTGAGGGTGACAAGTGTCACCCTCCAATCCCATCCCAATCCTTACCTTATCCATGTTGATAACTGAGAGGGGGGGGTGAATCAGTTATCCTAATTATTTCCCTTTTTGAACTTTCTTATTAATTAATGCAGCATTGAATCAAACATAAAGACATTACCATGAAATAAGAAACACATGACACAGTACTTTTGACGTGGAAACCCTGTTAAGGGAGAAAACCACGGGGTGATTAACCCAAAAATTATTCTCTGTTAGAAGAATAGGAAATTACAAAAATGGCACTTGCCAATTAGGGCTCACTGCCCAAGCACACTGCTCACAAAGAGGCCCACTGCCTACAAGGAGACACACTGTCTACAAAGTGATAAGAATCACAGTCTTGAACTGATTGGAAGCATCTGCATATGCTGGAGTTCAGTTCCGGTTAGGCTCAGTACACTGATCTACTACACTTCATCTCTCCTCTGTTCTTTATTCTGCTATCCTTTCACATACCGGATCTTTCTTGCTACTTCTCCTCTGTTCTACATTTATTCGCATATAAGTTCACACCTTCTTTTTTTTCACAACTAAATCTATCCTCTATATATATCCGCACAAGTAATTTCATCACTTTTCTAGTCAGCATCCGGAACAGTCTAGTTTCTTACAAACTTTGTTCTGTCGGCTGAATCCTTGCTTACCAAGCAATGCGGATCAAGCATATACCTGCAGATATCATTAATCATGTCAACCAAACATGATTCATGCCTTTACAACCTTTATCATCAACAGTAACACATCCGGAGAGTAGTCTGATACTCTGTCAGTCAGTTCTTCCTCTGTTTTCACTGTCTCTCAGGAATCCGGTACTCAACTATTCATATCTTTTTCCTTGTCCATCACCGGAGGCTAAATCCTTGGAATATACCACTTAAGGTAGTCCTCTTGACTTCCCCAAATCCGCACTGCACCAAGACACTTCCTTTGAGAGATCCGGACCAATCTGTCGGACCTTGCCACATGCTCTGTTCTTGTTCACCGGACCACAACAATCTTTATTCTGACTTCCGGTAGAGACACACCATGACTTGCGGATATGTGGGATGACCTTTGTTGCCATCAATGACAACAACCATGAATCCATATAGTGTCTCTTGCCAACAATCTCCCCCTTTGGCATTGATGGCAACACTTAGTGAAAAATGACTAAGTGTTTACACTATGCTCCCCCTTTGCTGATGCTCTGTCTTTATATACAATTTCCGGAACTCCCCCTTAGTTGGATTCCTCATTTTTCACTGCTCCTCACTCCCCCTTTGACATCAATGGCAAAGGGTAGGATCCGCACACCAAAATTTTCAAAAATTTTCTATACATAGCCGCATATTTTCATACTCACATATACTGAAGAATGTCTGCAAAGGATGTCTTCAATTGGATCAGTTCTGTAGCCCAACTTAGCTTCATTCTTTCCAAAATTGAGATGTGACCACTCAACAAAAATGCAAAAGCTTCTGCCCTCTTGAGATTTGTCGGATCATTTTTTTGGGCTGTGGTCTGAGCATCACTGATGGCCTCATGCATAGTTTCTAACTTAGGGATTATAATCCTTCTAAGTTCTCCCATCCGGTTAGTGATATTCTTCCTTTCCTTCTCAAGATTCTTTATTTCATTCAAGACTGCAATAGTCTGACATTCTTGATTTGTTATGGAGGAAGAGAGAGGATCAAAACTTTGAGATAAACTTTGTAGCTTGTCATGTTCCTCTTTTATTTTCTTATCAATTGCTGCTGTTGCCTTTGACCAGGATATACAAAATTTGTATATGTCACCGCCATCCTTAAGAGCATTTTCTAAGCTCTTTATTCCAATACTCATTATTCTCCTATCTTTAGAGATTATTCCTAATATTTCTGAAAATCTTTTATCCAAAAATTCCTTCTGGACCTTTTCTTCAGCAGATTTTTCTAGAGATTCAAAATGTGTACTAACACTGCTGACTAAGGTTTTGAGATTACCGGAAGAGGAGGCTGTGGGATCCTTTTGAAAAGATGGCATGATCTTTTCTAGCACTCTAGATGCTACCTCCATAAGCTCATAGTCTTCCATGTGAGATTTCAGCAGCTTCTCTTTGACTTTCTCATTTGCAAATGAGGCTATTTTCATTGTTTGCACCGGTGACAAAGAGTCAAAATCTAAGTCCTTTTAGCAGGTCCGGTTCATCAATTTCTATAGTGGCTTTTGTCAGGAATTCTTGAACAGTTTGTGCAGTGTCTCTTGCCGGAGACAGATGTTTCTTCTCTTCTGCAGTTTTGTCCTTTTGAATCTTTTCTCCTTCCTTACTCTTACCACTTTCAGTCATGGTTTTCTCTGTTGGGGTGCTGTCAACCTCTTTTTCTTTAACTGCTGCTTCTTTCTCCTGTAGTTTCTCTTCTTCTTGGGATCCAGAGACTGTAGGGGAAACCGGAGTCTGTTCAGGGCCCACTTCTTTCGGAGCAGATGATTCCAAATCCGCAGCTGTTTCTGCACCTAAGTCCTCTACAACAGGAAGGTTGAACCTTTTGAAGGCCTTCCAGAGGATCTCTTCTGTCTCTTTGGCCACTTTGTCAGTCTCACCAAGCATGAGTTGGTTCATCCTGGCTTTACTTCTGAACTCATCTTTGCAGTCTTTGAAGATTATGTTCATTGTCTTGGGATCAATTTGAGGATATAGCTGAATAGCTATCTGCTCCCGGATCTCAAGATCTTTTGCATGAGCATTATTCTTTCTTATTTCTAATTCCTTTTCTAGGCTTTTAGGAATAAGAGATATGATCTCAATGAAAGCCTTATTGTATATGTTCAGATATTTGACTGTGGCTTCCTGCAGAGTCTTTTGGTCAGCCTCATTGTAGTCATCATAAGATTCAGTCATTGGTTGAAGGTTTCCATCCACCGTAAGCGACTTGATTACACTCTCTAGAGACAGAGTGGGCTTTTCAACAGATACCTCTGCCATTTCATCCTTGTCTTGGCCTGTGGAGGGTTTACCGGATCCTTTCTTCTTCTGCTTCTTTATTTCTTTTGCTCCCTCATCTAACTCTGTTTCCTCTTCATCCTTTTGGCTTTCATAGGCCCTTGTGGCTTTTGTCTTAGATCTTTTACCGGATGCCTGGACTTCTGGTTTTGAGCTTTTGGTTGTGGGAGGTGCAGATCTTTTTGATGATCTGGTCCGGGTGGAAGTTTCAACCGGAACACTTTCTTTACTTTTCTTTTCTTCCTCAGCCTTCCTCCTCTTTTCCCGGCTGGCATCAAGTGCCTCTTTTGAGATGCCTAGGCCTTGAGCAATATGCTCAACTTCTTTTCTTACCTTCCTCTTTATCTCCGGTTCCCTAAGTTCTACATGTATCTTTACACTCAGCTCCTCAAAGGTTCCAAACCTTTCTGCCTTTGGATCTTTGGGCTAACTTAGCATGTGTTGAACATGCAGCTCCACTATTTGTTCATCCACTTCATACCCCATGGGCATGATCCATACAGTTCTTGGTTCTACTGCCTCCATTAGACACTGATCTGTTTCTACCATGAAGCATACTGTGTCTTTGTACTTTTCAACAAGGGATTGGGGTATTCTTTCTCTTGCATGCATCATGCTTTGGAAGTTCTTGAAGTATCCCCATAGAGCTGTATTTCTTGCTTTAGCATCCCCAAGTCCATGCAAATAGTCTCTGATTTGGATGGCAACCGGTCTGTCATTCTGCCATGTCCATCCACTGGATCCGGGGAGCTCGTTCATGTAGTAAAAGAAGAGACAAAGGATCAGATTGCCATACTTGAAGGAGTTTTTCTTGTCCTTCTTAATCTTCTGCAGATTTTCAAAGAGTTGGTTTACAAGAAGCTCACACAAGTCATAGTCTGCATTCTCCTTTAACATTTGATAGGCTGTGTAGATTGCAGTTCCCGGTACTGAATTTTCCCTACTGGAGTGATAGATTTTGTAACCAATTATCATAGATGCAAATTTGACATCCGGTTCAGTGATGTCATCAACTGTCATAGCTCTCTTGTCAAACTTGGATCTGGTTGCATCACTAACTGTCTGATTTTTGACAGATTTGAGAACAGGTAATCCACCGGATGAGTGTAGACCGGTTACAACCCTAATTACATCTTTGGTGATCTTGAAGGGCCTGTTCAACCATAGGAAGTTGTCATGTACTCTACTTAGTACATACCGGACCCATTCATCTTCTTCAAAACAGGGGAAATGAATGCACTATGCAAAGTGTTTGTCCCGGATGGCTTTGTACTGAGGTTAGATCTCAAAGGAGTCATCTATCAATTGTTTGTGATAGATATCCATCAGTTTTGATTCTCCAAAGTCTTCAAGATTCGCATGGATGTAAACCCTAATATCTTCCGTGTGCAATACACCATGAGGAACACTAGAGAAGGCTCCTAGTGGATCTACCTCCAAGGATTTGTAAGGATGTTTCTTAAATTCAGGTCGGGGCCTATCTGAGATTTTCACTATATTTGGAGTAGCCATTTCTTCAAAGATTTGCAGTGAGATAATGAAAACGGAGAATACCTTATGCGCCTTCGGTTTGCACGGAGTGGTTGGATTGATTTCTTTATGCAATGACTTCGGCAGGAGATCTTTGGTGTGCTTGATGAATCTTGTTGCAGAGCTCCACTTTTCGCTTCTTCTTGAGTGCAGAATGAGCAAATACTTTTTGAGAAATCCCTTATATTGCTCCGCAAACCCTAATATCTGATGGCAATAAATGCTTGACCTATATTATTCCGGTTTGCCTTATTCGGATAGCTTGGAGTATCCCGGATCAGTCCTGATCTGTGAACATCATCCAGATCTTTCAATCATGAATAAATCAAGGTGACACATTACAAGAACATCCCAAACACTCTGTCCAATCCGTAGAAAAAGACAATGCACTTCCGGATCTCTCCGGATCTTTTTGTAATCCTCTGTCATACTGGAGCATCTCCCAGAACAGGTCTTACTTGATCGATCACAGCTTCTTCATATCTCCATGCGGACCTCTGAAATCTTATCTGGATCATCTCAAGACTTATATCTTTAAACCCTTTACTCCGCATCTTGTGCCACATCTGGCACCACTTGGTTGGCTGGGGGAACAGGATTTTCTTTGAGTCTCCCCCTGAGCCAGAGCTCACTTTTTAATTTCTGGAAGAAATATCAGCACCAGAGTCTGGTGCGGATCCAACCTCTACATTCTCTGAACTTTTCTTCACCCAAATCTTTCTCATCTGATTCCTAACTTCATCCGCATTCATCTTTTGTTTACCCTTGTCTTGATTCTGATTATACACCGGACCTCTTTTGTCCTGATTCTTGCTTCTGCAGACTTTAGCATTATGACCGAACCTATTACAGATTTGGCAAATAACATTTCTTTGCATATTTGACTGATAACCTCTTGATTTGCATTGATTAGCCATATGACCTACTCTATTGCATGTAAAGCATCTACCTTTGAATGAATTGTTTACTTGCATATTTCTGCATTCATGGGATTTGTGTCCATACCTTTTGCAGTTAAAGCACTGTCTGGAGAAGGATGAATTAATCTGATTCATTCTCTTTTTGCACTGATTAGCTTTGTGACCAAAGTGGTTGCAGCTGTGGCAGTATCCATTGAAAGATGGATATCTTTGAGCATTGGGCTGTCTTACCAGAGGTCTTCTAGGTCTATTCCTTGGATTTTCTGATCCAAAATTCTTTTGACCGGATCCAGAGCTTTCTCCTTTCTCATATCCCAAACCATACTTGTCATCTATCCTCTTTTGACTTCCAAGAAGAACTTCAAGTTGAGTAGAACTTATCTTGAATTTCTCTTTATATTCATTTGCTGTTTGAAGGTCTCTTTTGAGAGAGGCAATTTGATCCTCAAGTTTTTCTTCATTATCTTTGGCATCTTCAAGATCAGATTCAAGATGTCTGATAATCCTGTCCATCTGGTGGCATTCTTCTGATTTTTCTTTAAGAGATTGTCTTAGATTGTCTTCAGCTTTTCTTTTTTCTTCAATCTCTTGAGTAAATTTTATAGTTCCTGATTCCATTTCATGTCTTAACATAATGACTTCTTTTGATAACTTTTCACATAACTTGGTTTGCTCAGTCAATTCTTCATTTGTATTGCTTTCTTCACTTTGTCTTGCCAATTGTTGGAGCAGCTCCTTTCTCTTTTTCATAGAGAGACTTAATTTGTCTTTTAATTCTCTCATGAATTCATCAGCCTGTTTGAGTCTTTCCTTTAATTCATTGACTTTAGAATTTGACTGTTCAAGATCCTCAAGGGCAGTCTTGAGTTGCTCCCTTAAACCATATGCATCCATTTGAACTCCCAGATCTTCCTCAAGCTGTTAGGCTCTATTAGGAGGAACTTTGCTCTGATACCAATTGTTGATAACTGAGAGGGGGGGTGAATCAGTTATCCTAATTATTTCCCTTTTTGAACTTTCTTATTAATTAATGCAGCATTGAATCAAACATAAAGACATTACCATGAAATAAGAAACACATGACATAGTACTTTTGACATGGAAACCCTGTTAAGGGAGAAAACCACGGGGTGATTAACCCAAAAATTATTCTCTGTTAGAAGAATAGGAAATTACAAAAATGGCACTTGCCAATTAGGGCTCACTGCCCGAGCACACTGCTCACAAAGAGGCCCACTGCCTACAAGGAGACACACTGTCTACAAAGTGATAAGAATCACAGTCTTGAACTGATTGGAAGCATCTGCATATGCTGGAGTTCAGTTCCGGTTAGGCTCAGTACACTGATTTGCTGCAGTTCATCTCTCCTCTGTTCTTTATTCTGCTATCCTTTCACATACCAGATCTTTCTTGCTACTTCTCCTCTGTTCTACATTTATTCGCATATACGTTCACACCTTCTTTTTTTTCACAACTAAATCTATCCTCTATATATATCCGCACAAGTAATTTCATCACTTTTCTAGTCGGCATCCGGAACAGTCTAGTTTCTTACAAACTCTGTTCTGTCGGCTGAATCCTTGCTCACCAAGCAATGCGGATCAAGCATATACCTGCAGATATCATTAATCATGTCGGCCAAACATGATTCATGCCTTTACAACCTTTATCATCAACAATAACACATCCGGAGAGTAGTCTGATACTCTGTCAGTCAGTTCTTCCTCTGTTTTCACTGTCTCTCAGGAATCCGGTACTCAACTATTCATATCTTTTTCCTTGTCCATCACCAGAGGCTAAATCCTTGGAATATACCACTTAAGGTAGTCCTCTTGACTTCCCCAAGTCCGCACTGCACCAAGACACTTCCTCTGAGAGATCCGGACCAATCTGTCGGACCTTGCCACATGCTCTGTTCTTGTTCACCGGACCACAACAATCTTTATTCTGACTTTCGGTAGAGACACACCATGACTTGCGGATATGTGGGATGACCTTTGTTGCCATCAATGACAACAACCATGAATCCATATAGTGTCTCTTGCCAACAATCCACTTGTGCTCTCACACATGTGTGAGAGAACAAGTGGTGAGGTGGAAATCCCCTTCAAGCCTCCATAAGGATAAGGGATGCCATATGGCATCCTCTTATTCTCCAAGAGAGCCATCTCCCTCCAAGATGCTCTCACACGTGTGTGAGAGTCTTGGAGGGAGATCCCACACACTTGGGAGTCTTGGAGACCTCCCAAGTCTTCTTGGTGAAGGGATCCCCAAAATTTGGGAAGGGAGATGAGTCTTTCCCAAAGCATGACTCATCTCCCACCCTTATCCATTTCAAAATTCGTCACTTTGACTAAACCTTAGTTTAGAGTGACCAAAAGTGAGTTACTCCAAGGTTTAGTTAGTCAAAATTGACCCTGGACCCATGGGTAACCACCTAGGGTAAGTTTTGGGACACTAAGGTTCACCTAGGGAGTCATAAATCTACTTTAAATGGCCCAAAAATAAAAACAATACCAAGTGGTGTAAAACAATAAAAATTATACAACACACGATATAATTTAATTAAACAAAGGGCTCACTAGGCCAAAATAATAAAACAACAAAGTACTTAAATAACATTCGAATCAAACGTGATCCTCATCCCTCTTTGGAATGGATCAGTTTCATAGGGAATAACTTATGTGTGAATACCACCTCCAATTTCTCATGGCCTGGGAATATAATCCTACACATCTAGATCAAGTGTCAATCATATCGTGAATAATCATAGCCGAAGCAACTGGAATTAAATTCATGCCATTGAATACAACATTAATCATCTACAACATAATTCAAGATTAAACTGCATTTTCTATCTAAGGTCACATAATCATCATCACATAAAGAACTAGAAATCACATCAATAACATCATCTAATATATCTCGCATGTCTAGTCTCAACATAACATCCAAATATGATCAAATTGAATCACCATATGTCTAATCAATGTCAAATCAAAATCAGGAGATATAATCAAATCTACATAATGGAACAATAGTCTCTAAAAGTATGATAATGTCATCAATTAAAATGTAAAATGATCAAAATAAGGAAGGAAAAATAATTGGCCTCACAGTGTGCGAGCATCTGTCAAAATTCATTTGTTTGTTTATGATTTTGCATAATTAGGGTTTTGAGCATAATTGGGCATTAAATTAACACATTAATCATCAATTTCTAAATTTCCCTATCATTACAAGTGACACCCAACCTATAGGTGAATCCTCTTGCAAAATTTGTGATTCAACTCGGTTAACTATCCTTGAATGTGTGTAGTGAAAGGAGGATCTAACCAAACCATACATTGAATCTGCAAACCCTTTTTTTCTACATAACATTTTGGTGAACCCATGTTTTATTTAATTTTGCACCTTGCTGAGTGTTGTACTTCTAAATTGCATTCAGTCATTTCATTATCATCTTATTACATTTGAAAATCTACAAAAAAATTGAAAAATTTGAAAACAATTGGCATCCTAGGCTTGCATTAGGGCATAGTTTTCATCAATTTCATTGAATTTCATTTAAATCTCTAATTTTTGCATTAGATTTGATATAAATTACAGCAATACATCATTTTATAATCATTGGCATTGCATTTTCATGCTTTATTTGTTAGAATTTGCTTGAAATTGTGTATTTTTCATATAACCTAATCTTGGCAATAGCTAGGGTTTGTGGTTAATATCTTGTTTCAGATTTTACTACTCTTTTAAACACTCTTTTAGGTTTGATTTCTGATTATAGTGTCTCATTATTGTGTGTCTTTGCATTTACATCTCAAATTTTGCATTTACACATTGTGTATTTCAACAAAAACTAGCATATTCATTCATTTTGCCTTAAAATTTCCCTTGCACTTTGCATTGTAGAAGCTTTGCATAATTTTTAGATCTAAGCTGAGCTATTTGACATCATAAATCTGATTAGAATCTATTTATACATCACTTTGCATAGTTTCATGCCTTTAATTTCACAATTAGGGTTTAAAATCCTTGCATTTTCACTAGATTTTGACATATCCTTCATCTATATTTGCATGATAGAGTTGTTGTGAAAGATTTTTCTGCATTATTGGACTGATAATAAAGTTTTAATTTTCTGCCCCTCATCAATTTCATCACAACACTACATATTTTAGGCATTTGCATTGGAAAAAGTGAAAAAAAAGTGAACATTGTAGGTGTATAAACAAGCATGAATTGGTATTGTTTTATTGCATTCAATCTAAATACATAAAATCATCGATTGGGCCTTATTGTGTTGTACTCTTTCCTCTTATCCATTGTGTTTGTTGTGTTGGCAAGAGACACTATATGGAAAAATGATTGTTGTCATTGATGGCAACAAAGTTCATCCCACACATCCGCAGGACATGGTGTGTCTCTACTGGAAGTCAGAATGAAGATTGTTGAGGTCCGGTAAACAAGAACAGAGCTTGTGGCAAAGTCTGACAGACAGGTCCGAATCTCTCAGAGGAAGTATCTTGGTGAAGTATGGATTTGAAAAAGTCAAGAGGACTACCTTGAGTAATAGATTCCAAGGATTTAGCCTCCGGTGATGGACAAGGGAAAAGATATGAATAGTTGAGTACCGGATTCCTGAGTGATAGTGTGAACAGAGGAAGAACTGACTGATAGAACATCAGACTACTTTCCGGATGTGTTATTGATGGTGTTAAAGGTTATGAAGGCATGAATCATGTTTGGCCGACATGATTAATGATTTCTACAAGTATATGCTTGATCCGCATTACTTGATGTGTAAGGATTCAGCCGACATAACAGAGTTTGTGAGAAGATTGACTGTTCCAAGTGCTGACTAGAAAGATAATGAAATCACTTGTGCGGATATATATAAACGATGGATTTAGTTGTGAGAAGTGTTGTGGTGATATATGTGGTATGCGAAAAATAGTAGAGCAGAGCAGAGGCAGTAAGGAAGGTCCGGTATGTGAAAGGAAAGCAGCATAAGAGAAGAGGAAAGATGAAGTGCAGCAGATCAGTATACTAAGCCTAACCAGAACTGAACTCCAGCATATATGGATGCTTGCAATTAGTTCAAGTATTGTATAACATTATTTTGTAGATAGTGTGTCTCCTTGTAGGCAGTGTACCTCCTTTGTGAGCAGTGTGCTCGGGGAGTGAGCCCTAATTGGCAAGTGCCATTTTGTATTTCCTTATTCTTCTAACAGAGAATAATCCTTGGGTTAATCACCCCATGGTTTTCTCCCTTAACAGGGTTTCCACGTCAAAAATACTGTGTCATGTGTTTTTCCTTTTCATGGTAATGTTTGCTTATTTGAATTATTGTTGCATTAATTAATAAGAAAGTTCAGAAAGAAGAAATAATTAGGATAACTGATTCACCCCCCCTCTTAGTTATC
The DNA here is from genome assembly GCA_027924645.1 of Cunninghamia lanceolata. Classification (NCBI taxonomy): domain Eukaryota; kingdom Viridiplantae; phylum Streptophyta; class Pinopsida; order Cupressales; family Cupressaceae; genus Cunninghamia; species Cunninghamia lanceolata. Next base: position 270,174 of record BSBN01000781.1, read on the forward strand.
AACATGTTGTGGACTTTGTGTGTCTTTTTATCCCTTTCCCTCAAACAAGTGCTTAGGAGTGAAATAGTCACACATCTAGGGTGTGTTAAGTATCATAGAACTTTGCATGTCTTGTCTTACTAGATCTTATTGGACATTGATGTTTCAAGAAATTTCATTATGGCATCTTCATCTCATTTATCTTTGGTATCTTTACATTCATATATCAAAAGATTTGAAAATTTCTACATATTTCTTAATATGAATCCTCATGTTCTCACTTATATACAAGCTATGTATCACAAGGATATATTTAAATTCTCCTCATTTGAAATCCTTGACTATGTATCTAATTTTGACAACTTCACATCTCTCATGAATACATACCCTTCAGTAGTAGAAGATCTGACAAAACATATTGAAAATGATGAGTGTGAAAGTTCTCTTAATGCTAAAATATATGACGACGACAAAACTAATAGCTAAAATATATGACGATGACGATGACGATGATTTCATAGGTGATCCTATTTCTCCTATAGTTGAATGTACAAGAACCTTGGATAGCTCTACTTTGGGTGTAAATTCAAGTCCCTTAGATATTACTAATGATACAATCACCACCATCATTCTTCACAACAACTCACCTTTCTTTCATTCCAATGCTCTCCCTAGCCAAGATGAAGCATTAGTGGATGATAAAAGGTCTCACACATTAGATCCTTTAGGGATATATGTTGAGCATATAATCAAGAGGAAAATAATGTTAATTCAATCTTCACTAATAGACTTATTCCACCCACCAAGGGGTTACTAGATAAATGTAGCAATATTCCTAAGATGGTTGTGTATGGGGCACCTAATGCACCTTCTTGCTTAAAACTGATGATTATGGATCAAGGAGATCAAAAACTGCCTTGACCCCTAGATTACATTCTAAACTATGCAAGACAAATCACTCAAAGAAATCAAGGTGTTCAAAATGTGTTGCAAAAACCACATCACAATGTGATTGGTCAGACATACAACACCCATAATAACAAGCAAAGTAAGTAAGCACCTCATGTGCATGTCTCTCTTCCAACTTCTCAACCTATGCTCCCTCCACCACCTTGTCTTACTCCTAAAAGAGGTCAAGAATATGATCTTGTCGAGCAGCTTCACTCTACTCTGGCTAAGATATCTCTTTGGGATTTAATACAAACATCACCTACATACCATGGAATGCTCCAAGAAGCTTTACAAAAGGTGATTATACCATCTGTTGTTAAGATGAATGATGTAGCAGCTCTATTAGATTGTATGCATGCAACAAAAATGGATATTTTGTTTCAACCACATGAATTACTGTCAGCCAAAGTTCAAAACCAATATGATCCTCTTATAGTCTTTGTTATGATAGATAAAAAGTTGATAAAGTGAGTTACGATTGACAATGGATTGGATCTTAATGTTTGTGGCATTGACTTGCTACATAGTAGCAAGATCAACACTTCTTTAATCAAACCGGATAAGATTAGCATTCGTGGCTTTGATAATCATAGTAGACAATCAGTAGGTACTATAACCCAATTGGTAAAGGTTGGTCTTGTGACATTATCTACCATTTTTCATGTCATGCCTAGTTTGCTTTCCTATAATATGATTCTCGGTAGACTGTGGATTCATGCCATGGGGCAATTTTGTCTACCCTTCATCGATCAATAAAGTTTATTTATCAAAACAAACTATCTACATATTGAAAAGAAAAAACAAGTTAACAATCATACTAATATAAACAACTTACGAGTTGATTAAGCAAAACATCTTGCCACATATAATGTTGTGCAAGACTCTAAACCATTGAATGCACTTTTTGGTGATGATTGGGGTTCATTAGATTTTACTCCTTCCTGTATGGGGTAATATAAACTTAATAACCTTGACACATCAAAAGTTGCATTGATCTCATCTAAGCAATCTTTGGACACACCTGAAAAATCTAAAGTATCCTTGGTAGAAAATAAAGACAACACCCTTCCTTATACTACAAATTATGAGACCTATGAGGCTTCACCATCTTCTAAGGAAATGACATCCCTCTATGGTCAAGGATTTAAAATCCTTTATAACAATTGCAACTATGTAGGTAATGGTTGTGGTGTAAATCACCAAGGCATCATAGTACCTTTACAAGTTTTTAGAATTAATTACACAACCGGTATTGGCTACCACTCTTTGAAGCCCACCAAAGCCTCTCATTGTCCTAAGCTTAATGTTAATGCAATATCAACAATACCAAAATGACATGCAAGATGTCCTGAGATGATAGACAAGAATTGTCTGCTAGGAAATATCCCTTTGAATTAGGTAAGTATTTCTCTCCCCTTTAGCCACACTCATTGTAGGAGATATTCTAGTTGCTCTCAAGGGTGGCCTCCTCCTAGATATATATGTTGTTGTTAGAATCGTATTGTGTTCCCTCATGATGTGTTATGTGTTGTTTAGTTCTCTTAGGATGAACCTTGATACTCATAAGGTCAAGGATACCAGGAGACTGCCTCTGTTGTGAGTCCCATTCTTCTATTTGTATCATCATTCTTCTATCTTGCTTCTCCTCTATTTTTATTGTTGTGTGTTGTGCCTTAGAAACATAGCGTTGTGGCTGATGACCTGGGGGCATCTTCCCATGTGATTGTTCCTAAGACACTTGTTCTCCTCTCTCATTTTATTGTTTACCTTCTTCTAGTGATTCTACCTAGTCAGTGGATGACGAAAACAAATACCTAACTGATACAGACCACATGTCCCTTCAGCAAGGAAAGAAAAAATGGACCTAGTCCATATATGAAGATAGGGTTGATTTATAATATCTGACGCTTGGCTAGTAGAATCACTTTGTGTGATATTTGATGTTGTCTTATATTTCTAACAAATCATAACAATACATCTGCTCTGTGCACTTTGATTGTCTTAGATCTCACCTAGTTGTTACACTCAGTTCTGAGATATCTGCGGTATAGCCCAATGGTTATACTCGATCCTAAACCTATAGTATAGCCTTGGATATTGATGTGATTGTTTTAATGCATAGCTTTAATGAATTGAATTCTTAGCATAATCAGTGTGTTTGTGGGAATATTTGGTGATCATAAGCACATGTCACCTTTGGGGGCATAGGCTTTGCGAAAGCTCTTGTTCCCTTGTGTATTTTCTCTCTACCTTAACGTGCTTGATATCGGTACATGAGATCAACCACCTTAAGGTGGGGGCATATATAAGGTAAGTTCTCTGATGATTTTGGTACTAATGAAGCATGTTTGTAAGCCCTATACGGAGGTGGGATATCGTACATATCATTTTATTCAAAATCCCTCTGTGGAGGCGGGAATGGTATATCTCTTGAGCTAATGCACTTCCTTTTATTTTAAAAGTTGTTTGCAGAGGCGAGGATGGATTTGAGACTATCCTCTCTTAAGCATGTCTTTGGTGGTTGTTGTGGCATAAGACCAACCATCAAGTGTGCCTATAGCATGTTTGAGATGGTGGGAACTTAGCAATAAGCTCCTTCCATCACCTTGTTTGCCATGTTTAAGACATATAGTATGTCTTTGGCATACTATATGGCATTCATGTATTCCATGTGTCTTCCATGTGTTTTCCCCCTTGTGTGGTTAACTCCCACTTGGGCTTTGTATGGCACATTTTCCCTCTTGTGTATGTGTAGCGATTGGCTCCACCTACACTTGAGGTTTGTTTGGTGTGTTTTCTCCTTTGGGGTTTTGTGTTGCAATTTTATTTCCATGCATATGTATATGAAGATGTTAGGAATATATTATGAAAATGTAATATCAGTGTATTCATCATGTTTTGTATGTCTTCAATACCGTCTTCTCCATGTTGTGTGCATGTAATGTGTTTTCTCTAATGCTTACCTAAGATTGGGGGCTAGAAATAGTTCCTCAATCTTTGTGTATGCATTAGCTTCAAGTGCCTGGCATGTTTGTTGTGTTTTGACCGTACTTTAATGCATGTATGGTTCATAATATTATACATACATTAAAGTGGGGGCTAAATTTTATGTTTTAAAATGTCCCCCTAGGACTTTTACCTCCTAAGTTTAGCTCCCGGGTCCCTTGTTTTTCATCATGCATGTTAGATTTAACTCCCAAGATAAAATGGCCTAAATCCCATGTCAAATGGGGCTTGAGGGACATTGTTGATCCATTAACCCTGACCCAAAATAGGTCCTAGGGTAAGGGCACACGCACCCTTGTCCTGTCCTATTTTGGTGGGGTCTCAAATTTGAATGTCAGTTTTGTGACCGTTAAAAGGTTTCCTTGCCAACATCTTAAGTTTGAATTATGAAATTTGTAGTGGGAAATCATATATAAGCATGTTTAGGACTTCATTTGTAAACTAGATGGATAATGCGAACTTGTGATCTTATGCTAAGGATATTCAAGGCTTTCATTGTGTTACAGAGCAAACTTGCATTGTTATTGTAGATTTGGCTTCATCTTCTCATGGCATGAAAGAAATTCATCTCCTTGAGAGCTACACCTCTGAGATGATATCTATTTGTGCTTCAATCAATCATTTATCAATTTGTTTTTGCCTCTATCCTACAAGGACATGCACTCTCTATCTAACAACGGTGTTGGAAGGCTTGAATGCCATTCCGGGGATTGACTAAGGCAAGCTCCTAAACACCACAACCCCCAACCCCTCTCCTTGTGATTGCATGTGATAGGTATTAGATCACGAAGAGTGGAGTTACATAGGAGTGTTGTAGAGCATAAGGATTCCAGATCTGATGGAAAGAAGCAGAAAGGAGCATTGTCAGGGCTTGGGTGCTAGTCCCTTTGCCCTTCGGGTTTGTAGAGGCTGAAATCTCTGGAACAGGGATAATGAGTAGCAGGAGTTTGGAAACTGCCAAAGAAAATCCTACCTTGGGCTTGGGCACAAGTCCCTTTGCCCTCAATATTTCAGGATCCCAAAATTTTGAAATCTGGTATGTATTTGATCTTCATTTAACATCTCTTTGTGTGAGCATTTGTCAGAATTTGTCTGTTTGTTTATAATTTTGCATAATTAGAGTTTTGAGCATAATTGGGCATTAAATTAACACATTAATCATCAATTTCTAAATTTCCCTATCATTACAAGTGACAACCAACCTGTAGGTGAATCCTCTTGCAAAAGTTGTGATTCAACTCGGTTAATTGTCCTTGAATGTGTATAGTGAAAGGAGGATCTAACCAAACCATACATTAAATCTGCAAACCCTCTTTTTCTACATAACACTATGAAAACATAACACTATAATTTATTTCTTACACAAGACACAAGGAAAAATATAAGTTCTCAGTCTGCTATAGTCTTACTAGTAATCTCTCTTCAAAGAATATGGTATAAATTGATAAACTTATATCAACTTGCTTAGTCGACAATGCACACAGAACTATTGGTCTTTAATGGCTTCTAGACATTGTTCTCTCAAATAGATGTTTGAATGAAATAACACATAGGGTGGTCGATTAAAACAAATTCATAGCTAATACTTAGTGCTCAGCTAGTATGTAACATTTAGCCTTCTGCACAAGATTTGTTTGCATATAAGATAACCTTAAAAAGAATATATAAAGAATGACTGCCTATCGGCTATTTAACACAATCAATCAACCATATTACAGATTGTATATTTTGCATGAATATATGTAATATTAAAAGAGTGATATATATATATACATATATATATATACATATATATACATACATACATACATACATATATGTGTGTGTGTGTATACATACATACATACATGTGTATACATACATATGTGTGTGTGTGTGTGTGTGTGTGTGTGTATATATATATATATATATATCATAACCTGCAATCAATGATACTCACAATTTTCTATAGATATCTATCCATAATACTAAACTTTCTTGGAAAACCAATATAAGGTGTAACCAAAGATAGTTATTGTCTCATGCAAACCCACGGCCTCTTAAGGCACACTAGATAAAGATTAAGAATGATAACAACTTAAGCATATAGAGTAAATCTTACATATACATGGTATACTAATGGTTCATTCACATACATACAACTTCTATTCAAGCAATCGGTATTCTTCTCTTGTCGTGCTCCCTCTCCTCTCCTTCTATTCATGAATGGTAAGAGATATTATCTCCCCTTTCTCTCCATTGACCGTCCTTCCTTAATGCAAGATAATAATTAGTTTTTCAAAACTCTCTCTCACTATCGATTATATATTACTATCTCCTATTTCTCAGCCATTCATGGCCTCAAAGAGCTAGAAAAAGGGAGTATGGAGCTATTGCTCCTCCCCACTCCTCCTAATATCTAGGGGAAAGAACAATGGGAATCTTCTAAAGACTTTACTTCTTTTTCACAAGATAGACATTAAATTTAACCATGACTAAGCTTATATATAATTTAAAATTAAAACAATAGTACACCTAATCCATAGATGTCAATGATGCATTTTTTTGAATGTTTTAATTATGTTATTCATGAGCACAATATCGACAATGAAGTCTTGCAAAGTTGACTTAGGCCTTTATGTCAAGACTAGACTTGATTGGTCATTTATTCATGTCATCTTAGAATTCAAAGATGAACACAACCTTACTAATTCTCAACATAAAAGATTAAGTCATCAACATGACAATGACGATATTAAACAAGTACATAATGATCACATCGTTAAAAATATTACAGAGGTGACCAACAACATAAATAATAAGACTTATTCCAAAATTGACATAACCTCTAATGTGAGTGTGTTTTTTTCTAGATGGCTCAATAATCATTTTATTCATGTGATCTAGCACCCTCTCCATAGTGATACTCTCTTCATCTTGGAGAAAAAAAAAACATAGTTCCTGCATCCACCTCAGTCACACAACAATAGTTAGTCCATCACATTATTTATACACGTGCATAATAATGTCATAGACAATTATTCTTTGCATATAAAATAATATAAATCAATTGCATTTTCTATTCTAACTCAACATTACTTTAATCATTATATTTTCACTGACTAACTATCTTTCCTCTTGAAATAAAAATGATAAGTATGTTTGTTTTAGAACGAGGTGTGACATATCTCCCCCCTTAGTGACCATCATCCTCAATGATTGTGTCCATAACAAAATAAATATAACAACTCTATTCTATTACATCAAGTTTTCATAAAAAAATGTGGAAACTTTTAATAAAAATCATTGTAATCCTCCCATCTAGTATTTTCCTCTGAATACTGGTCCCACTGGACCTTGCACTGAGTAACCTCTCTATTATGCCAGCGGAACTTGTGTACCTTGAGCACTTTGAGAGGCTTGATCATGACCACTCTTGGGTCTTGTACCTAGAGAGCATTCCAATCAAGTATATGATTAGATCCTCATATATATCTCTTCAAATAAGATACAAGGAAAACATCATGCATTCTCACAAGAGCTGGTGGTAGAGCTATCCTGTAAGCAACTGAATTAACCACTTCTAAGACTTCAAAAGGTCCCACATATCTAGGTGCTAGTTTGGAAAACTTTCCAAACTTAATTGGGCTCTTCTGTGGTTTAACTCTCAAGAGAACTTTATCTCCTACTGAAAATTGTTAGGTTGTACGCTTGGCATCAGTATAGCTTTTTTGTCTATTAATTTCTTCTGCCAATCTTTTCCTGATCAACTTTACTTTCTCTTCCATTTCCAATAGCTCATTTCTAGCCCAAGGCAAATCCTATCTTCTAGCTTATCCCAACTTATAGGAGTTTGGCACTTTCTGCCATATAATGCTTCAAATGGAGCAATCATAATTGCAGAATGATAAGAATTATTGTATGTAAATTTAACTAGTGGAAGGTACTCTTCCCATTTATACTACTGATCCATGCTATGTATCCTCAACAAATCCTCTAGTATTGAATTAACTCTCTCAGTTTGACCATTTGTCTCTAGCTGATAGGCTGAGATTATATTTAGTTGTGTCCCTAATGCTGAAAACAAGGTCTACCAAAACCTTAAAGTTATTCAGGCATCTCTATCCAAGATTATCTTTTCAGGGATTCCATGCAATCTAAAAATTTCTTGCATAAATTTCTTGGCTAAATGGGTGCTTCATATGTAAGGTTACCAAGTATGAAATGGACTACCTTAGGAAGTTTATCCACTACTACAAGAATAACATCATTGTTGTGTGGTTACACAACACACCCCATTTTGACTTGGCAAAACAGGGACCCAACTTTTCTTTTGGCTTGTGTTGTCTGCTTTCTGGCGGTTTGGTAAAATCAGTCATGTTCATCATCATGTGGAGTCAAGATGAGGTAAGCCCCAATATGAGGTCAGTCTGTCAAAATTCATATTTCATATATATAACCACATATTCTGAAAGAACATTAAAATTCATGCAGGTTTGCCTTTTACATCACCCTGATATTCATCAGGATGTGAGAGTTATGAACAGTCAAAGTCTTGGTCAAACCTGATATTCGCAAGAAGAGGGTCATATTTTATAACCTCAGTTATGCTATTTGAAGAACATCATCATCATATTTGAAACATCCCCCCCGATAATATCCTGCGGTTCAAATATCTGGACGTCAACTTTAAGTGATAGTAAGTCTTCCCCGTCGAGCGGTCTTTTGTATCGTGAACATCATGTTTTCAAATGTAACCCGATATTCGTTAATATCATCTTGATGCAAAATATCACCCTTAGCAAGTATCCCGATGACATCATCCGAATACGATAAACGAAGAAAGAAACATCCTGATGACATCATCATCATATTTATATTTCGACAGGATACTTTGTAAACATGATCATGTTCACCCAATGTGATGATGACGTCATGAGACATTTCCAATACAAAGAACAAACATCATGATGATGTCATCCCGATATTCAAAGAGGAGAATGAGTAAGTTTGAAGGTCATCATCATATTTTGAAATATCACCCGATAGACCGAAATATCCTCCTGATGTGCTAAAATGTAAACAAAGGTGCGTTGTCACCCGAATTTTGTCGCGATAACAATTTCAAGACTAGGGAGGATGATATTGAAACTCAACTTGATATTTATGAATATCATCCTGCCCTCATGATATCTTGTCGTATGAATATCCCCTTGCTCCCTTTGCCACCATTGCCATTAAATGCGCGCAGATATAGTAGGTGATTCCCGCCGACCCCGGAACCCAATGAAACGTCTGGCGAGATCCTGAGTTTTCGCACGAATGATCAAAGATTGCGATCTCACTTGTCAGAGTTACCCTAAGTTTACCCTAACTGCGAGGTTAAAAGGTAATTCAACTGCCATTGTTACATTTACCTGCGTTAAAATTGTTTTACAGAGCACCAGCCTCCATATCTGCATAACAGCTACCGTTGCGCGACTGGAGCTCATAAACTGAGGGAGGAAGGTGATCAATAGCTGAATTAAGGGTGTCTTAGAGATATACTGGTATAAAAAGAAATCAGCATAACCAGGTAAGTAAACTGAAACCCTCATCATGTTGTTTCTATATGTAATGTAAGTTCTGGTTATGTATCCGTATGAATAAGTAACGTGAAATTGGTGCAATAGGCATGATATTTGCAATATGTATGCATGCATATCCCTGTTGTGAGAGGAGATGTTGTTAATTGCAGGTACCCATGGCTGAAAAACGCTTAGTCAAGTGTCAAGAGGAATTCAGTAGGCCTATGTTCTCTTCACAGAGAGGGGTCATATTTAAATTTGGGGCAATTACAGACACCCATCAGGGGAGTACAAACCTGGAAGCCTGGTCAGCCAAGCTAAACGATGGACATGACAAGAGTCCTATACTGGACGCGGTATTTGTATCCGGCATGTGGAACGCTGCTGGCTTCCCCTACTCCATGGAGTCTCCAGAGCTGGTTATTGAGTGCGCCCGGAATTACAACCCTCAGACGAGGTAGGTGGTGAAGCATGGGAGGGTGTATGTAGACCTGTCCATCAAAGGTCTATCCCGAACGTTTGGACTGCCAATGGGCAGTAAGGTAAAGAGTGTAGACTTGAAGAAGTCTGAAAGAGAATATGAGGCCAACAAGAAGACGACAAGAAAGAATATGTATGCTTGGCCGGCCGAGAACAGCACGTATAATGCAGCGGCCAAGCTCCCAGTGCACCTGTTCAAATATGATTTTAATGAAGAATATCAGTACGTGATTGCTCTACTGAACAGGGTGACTGGCCAGCCTGATACTGGTGAATTCAGAGACTGGATGTACGGCATAATAATGATGTGTCTATATGCAGACATCAAGCCACTGTGGGGCCAAATCATAAGTGATGCTCTGCATGAGCAGCTGCTGAACCTGGGAGGTTCAGATTGTGCCTTCTATATGACTTCTTACATTGTTTATTCTTGTGCATATAGAGGTACGTTTGATGCCTTAACTACAGATGGGAAGCTAACAGGCACAAATGCAGCCTATATCTGGGATCATCATCCCCAGCTGCAAAGAACCAATTACATCAAGGACTACAAACTGGTCAATGATGCATTCTCTATGCATCTGGTAAGGACCATGGAAGATGACAGAACTAAAAGACTGAGCATGGAAGCTCAGGAGGCAGTATACAGGCATGGGGCATGGTACATACAATTTGCCACCTTTTCCTATATCAGGATAGAGGGTTTTGAAGGACATCCCCTGATGCTGCCAAGATATCCTACAGATGCAGTAGTATTAATGGAATTTATTAGGCAGGGCTCCACCATGATACAAATGTATAAGGATGCCAAGAAGCTACCACCAATTTTGTTCCCAGTCAGCATTGGCAACTACATGTGCCCCGACTCTGATAATATAAAGAAGGTGATGGTCACTCTGAACAAGATGAATCTACTGCCCTTCCTAGTAACGAGACCATATGATCCTTACGACCGGGTACAGAAGATCCTAGGGAAGCCTATTCACCAAAAGCACCTAGAAGATTTTTGGGCTGACTGCGAAGATGAGGCAGAAGCCAGGAGGAGGAGGTATTAGAGGTTGACTCTGAACCAGATTAGAATGTTCGACTGCATCTCCCTCCCTCAGCAGCTAAAGAATGATGATGGCAGGATAATGGCAGATGAATATGAGCAGAAGAAGATCTACAACGATACCATTTCTGCCCCTGACCTCACCATGCAGGAGGATATGTCCTTAGACCCATTCCTTGCCAGAACCCTACACTTGACCCAAGCTTGGGTAGATGCACAGGTAGAGGCATTGAAGAAAAAGGGTGTTGCCATCACGGTGGACAACAAAAAGAAGGGGCAGGACATCCCTGTAGATGAATATGATGACTTCCTACCGGAGAAGAGGAAGACTAAGGGAGAGAGAATCCCTCCACCACAGGAGCCAAGCAAGAGAGCCCCAAGGGGCAAGAAGGTGGAAAAGGGACCCAAAGAGGTCATAATTGAAAGGGCAGTATTCACGGCTAAGGAGGCAGCCAGATCAGGATCAGAATCAGATTCTCCTCCCAAGCCCAAGAAAACCAAGACAGCAGAGGCTGGAACCACAGAGACCCAAGAAGTGGGTTAGTCATCCAGACAACCAGGCAAGGATATCCTCATGGAGGAAGAGCCTGAAGAAGAGGAGGAAGCTCCATTGATAATCAGAAGAAAGAGGAGAGCTCCACAGGTGCTGGTTCCTACCACACCTAAGAAACCAAGAACCTCCATGAGAGGTGAGATGAGTCAACCCCCAGTGCAATTACAAGGGGCAGGTAGTGAAGTGCAGAAGGAACTTCAGCACAATGTTCCACTTCCTACCATTGTCAAGTTCAAAATAGAACTTGCTGAAGAACAACAAAAAGAAACCTCCCAGGCGCAAGTAGAGGGACATGTCTCGTTGGAAGAGACAATCAATTTGTCTGATGATGAGGTTGTGCAGGATGTGTCTGCATAGGAAATGGAAACACTAGCTGCTGGCATCAGCATGACTCCTCACAAACCTCAATCTGTTCAGTCGGTGCCTGAGGAGCGAGAAAAGAGCCCAGAGCAGGTAGCTCAGGACATAGGGCTGGATACATTGATCGCTGAGGTGACAAGTCCTGTAGTGGTAGATTTGACGGAGAAAAGGGATGCAAGTCCTGAACAGCCAGCAGGATCACCTGATAAGGGCCACTTAATAGAAGAGATAGAGATGGCAGAAGCAGAAGGCCACGCTCTTGAATCAGGCCAACAAAGCCCACAGGATACATCAGCAGGACTTGCTATAGTAGAGGTCCAAGAAGCAAAGGCTGATGATGAGAAGAAAGAAGCGATAGAGGATCCTGCTGATAAGGCACAAGAGGTGGATGCTGCAGGTACAGAGCAAATAGCCGCCGCAGAGCAGATGCCATCACCTCAGGCAGATCCTATAATATCAAAGGTGGTGGACATACCACCAGAAGTAGAAAAACAAAAGGAGGATGACCAACCTCCACAAGGGGAAGAACTGGGAACAGGTGAAATAACAAAAGAAAAAGATCATGATCATCATGATCTACATACAGGTACACCACAGGGTTCCCCACACAGAGAAGATGCTCCCCCGGAAAAGGAAGCTCCTCAACAGGAGGAGGTACCAAAGGATTAGCAGCAAAGCGAGCATCATGAGGAAGAAAAAGAAAAATCACCGTCTCCACAGCACTTGTTAACAGAAACAGGAGATAGGGGTGAACAACAGCATGATGCTGAAAAACATGATCAGGTACCTCCATGGTTAACATCAGAAGTGAATGTTGAGGAGGAACTGGAGATTCAGGAGTTTGATGTCTCCACCCTGTTCTCCGTGGATATAATGAAACCCAGGAGGAAGGCCAGAATGACTTCGGCCATCAAGAGAGATCCGGTGACAGGGAGAAGGACCGCACAAATTGTTTTACCTGCCGTGGAGAAGGAGAAGGGCAAAATCACTGTGGATGAATTCCAGATAAGCACAGTAGATCTGGGTTTTGCCAACGAAGAACAGGAAGGTCAAGAAGCTAAGGATATCATTGAATCTCTAATTCAGAAAGTGAAAAGAGAGAAAGAGAAGAATAAGCAACATAAAGAGCACATTGCTCAGTTGCATGCATATATTAAAGGCTTGACCACTCCTGATAGTACCACAAGTGAAGCTGCAGTCCCATTGACTGCCATTTCTCAGGAGGAGGTAAATAAACTGGACCTCATGAAGCATGAGGCGTCCGTAATAAGGAAATGGTTGTCATCCACATTGGATGATGCCATTGAAATAATGAAGGCCTCTTTGAAGAGGTGGAGCATCCTAAGCGACTCCAAGGCTAAGGTGGATAAATTGCAGATGCAGACCGGAAAAAGGTCTTATAAACTGGAGAGAGTCCTCAGCATGTTGGGAGAAATAAGGAAGATCAATCCACAACTGCTTATCAGTAAGCAGGTGTTAAATAATAATACTGCATTGTTAGTAGATATCTGGTACAAAGATGTACAGTTTGAATGCGGAGTCCTCAAGAGATGCAATAATAAGCTGAGGGAGATCAGCATGAGGCTACGTGATTTAATGGGCATTGAAGTAGACATGCTCGAAACATTAGAGGGCAAAGTGGAAGGGAAGATAGAGAATCAAGATGAAGATTCTGCCCTTAAGGCTCTGCGCAATAACTTCCAAATGGAAGACGATGGTCCGCTCGTCCACTTGATAGAAGAGATCATAAATAAGGTGATGAGGATCAAGGTCAAGATGGAGAGTTATAATGAGACACTGCAGGACAGAAAGAATAAGCTGGACAACAGCAAGGATAAGTATGAGGCACACAAGCACACCATTATGAAGGCAAAAACTCAAGATGGCGGAGGAATAGATCAGGTTGTGCAATCATATGAGCAAATCCAGAGCAGCATGCAGCCCCATATGCAGCAGCGTCATCATCAGGATAGCGAAAGTTCAGAAAGCGATGCACATGATGATGACCCGCATGCATCAGATGAAGAGCATGATGGAGATACATCATGAAGGGGGGATATTTTGTATAAGCAATATAGATAGTTGCCAGCTGGCAACTTGTGCCTTTTTGTAAAATTGACAAGTCATGAAATGATGACCGTTGATTTATATTGATAAATTAGATCCGTGGATCTTTTGTAAAGGATTCCTCACCTTATTCTATAAAAGGTGGTGGAATGCCTTGTTGTATTCATTCAAAACTTAATTAAAATTTGATTGCTGAAGTATTCAGGACTTATTTCAAAGCTGCTGTATATGTACATGTCATTTGCATACTTAATGAAAGAGAAGAGTATTCCGATTACAAATCTTAGTAAATCTTGAGTAATTTGTGTTTGAATTCTGGATATATGCTTTGATTTGCTGTGTCTCTTGGAGTGCTCATCATGTTGCATGTATTGTTTTCATTCATTATCCTCTGAAGTTTGCATCAACTGTATCTAGCTGTGGAATGTCCTGGTGAACATATGGTTTGATTTCTTCTCCTCATGACAGTATCAAGCATGTATGTGGATCAAAAGCTAAAGGTTCAACTTAATTAGAAGTATTTCCTTTAATTTCTTTCAATTTCAGAGCATCTCACTATCACAATTGCAAATAAACTGATAATCTTAAGCAAATAACACCAAATATGCAGACATCCCGTAGATAATAGCAAATATTTAGCATATTTGAACACTAAGCATGCGCAATTGAGAATATCATGCAAAGATTGAGGTATTTTACATCCTTTTATCAAATAACTGCATAATTTGACTCCTCGGTAAGGAATTGCTACAGGAAAGTCATGATGATGGCACATTTTCACGTAAGGCCCCAAAATGGAAACAGCAACTCACATTAACCACTGAGTAACATCAGTCGATTAAGACCTAATCACCGGAGACTTGGGATCATGAATTCTCTGAATTCACTGTATCTTTCAAGATGAATAAAGGTTAATGTGTACTTTTATTCTATGTTTGTTTGTGACTAACATCATAACCAACATAAATTGGCGCTAGAAGGAGGGCAGGTCCAGAAAACCACGCTCATCATCATTATTTTCAAGTTTGATGATGCATAGAGTAAGGTAACCTCATATCGCCTATGAATTTCAGTAAATTACGTAAATATTTGCTGTAAGAAGTTTGTATGTGTTCATTCTATGTAAAGATTTCGAGATCTCACATAAATACTGCAAGCTTTATAGTAGATCTCTCTGAATTCACTAATATCGGCTAAAGATATGTAAATTTGTTCAAGCTTTGAGAATTTTAGGCCTTAGGCACTCGAGATCTTGTGCTACGGGTCAGGATATCCCAATATCCTGTCATATTTACAGTATCTTCACAAATATGTTGTAAATATCCAGTCTGATTTGCCATCTGACCGCAAATATCACCTCATCCAGTGAAATTTAACCAATATTTGCAAAGTTTCAGCCAATTTGCCTCCAAATCGAGAAATCCTGGCTCACAGGATAAATACCAGGTCTAGACCTAGTGAAATTTTTGAAGAATTGCCTGTTAGAGGTTTCAAACCTAGGACTGTAGACATTCACCATACTCCAGGGTCAGGCGCGTCTAAAGCTTCACCAGAGCCTCCTCCTGTGACCCCTGTCGGTTTGCAAATACCTTCTGGTATATCCGTGACACCTCCTATTCAACCTCAGGGTGTGCCTTTAGTTCAAACTCAGCCAGCAGCACCACCAGCTCAACCTCCTCAGGTTACAATGTCTTTCTTTGCAGCGGAGTCACCTTTGACCTTTACTGCATATCATGAGTTACCAAAGAATCCGGACAAAATTTGCCCAAAATATCATCCTTACCAAGATGCTGATGATCATATCAGGACATTTAAGGAGGCTTGCTGCAGAGCTAGAATAAAGCATCAAGATGTGGTGTGCAGATTATTCCCTTTTTCCTTAGGGGAAGAGGCTTATAATTGGTTCATTAGTCTTGGTCAATCTTCTGTCGGTTCGTGGGCTGTCTTAGAGAAAGCCTTTCTTGACAGGTTCAAGGTCCCTATTGATCCATCCATGAATTACCATATGTTTGCCACAATCAAAAGATTTGAGAATGAGCCTATTGCCAATTTCAATGCTAGGTTCCAGAAAATGTTGTCCAAGCTAGTTGCCCCATATGTGGTGGTTGATGCTGCTGCTAGGAGTATCTACTACTCAGCCCTGGATCCATTAACTTCCATGTTCATCAGGAGAACACATCCTGAAATCACTACCTTGACAGGAGCTTTTCAAGAAGCTATCAAGGTAAATCAGCAGTTGATACCTGCTCCTACTCCAAATATAGTATTCCCTACTTTGCCTGGCGTGTAATCACAATATCCAGCACAATATCCTGCAGCTTATCCTTCACAATATCCTGCACAATATCCTAATAGATCAGTGATACCCCCAGCAGTCATGCCTGCACCTTTGCAAGTACCTCCATTGAGTATTATGCCTCCTCCTAATGGAAATAGCCAATTGCCACAATATCCTGCACATGCTCAGACACCTCAGGGTACCGATCTATCCAACAATAACCATGGATCTTCCTTTTTCAAGCCTCAGACCGAAAATGTAGTGGCCAAAGCTCAAGAGGAGAAGGAGGAAATCAAAGAAATTTTTGCTCAACTCAGAAAACTCACCACAGAAGTAACACATTTGAGAAATTAAGGCTTTTATTCGCAGTCAGGTCAGAATAGAAATTATTCCAATGATAGACCAAACTACCCTGATAGAGGATATAACAACAATAACTTCAACAATAATGCTGGAAGTAATAATAATCCTCCTAGACAGCCTAGAATATGGAACTCCAGGCCAAATAACGGTTCATTAGCATCACCCCTAGACAATCAGCCTCCTGGTGAAGCCAAACAGACTACTAGAGTCAATCTTGCTGAGGCAGCCCTTACCAATTGGTGCAGGATCCACAATACGAATGCACATGCAGAATTAGATTGTCCACAATTTAGGATTGCTGCCAGCATCTTTCAGACTGAAGTGTCTAACACTTCTGGAAATCCACCTCAGGTAGAAGGAAATGAGATAGTTCCTTGTGGATATGATTCAGCTTTTGTGTTAGAAACGTACACAAATCAGCCTCATCAGGATTATAATCAGACCTGTGAGGAATCTGCCTTAACCTTTGAAACAAACTATGTTTTCCCCTTTGAGGATGAAAACAAACCTGCAAGAGAGCATGAGGAAGTACATGCATACCAGCAGCAATATCCTGGTAAGCACAATTATAACCTGAGAAGTAGTGCCAACAGACCTACTGGTCCGTTGACATCATCTTTACCTCCAAACAATTTCAATACACCTCCTGATCCTAAGGCTAGCAATAACCCTGGATTTCCCAAGGTGAATGCTCAATACTTGTCACCTCAAAACACAGGATCAAAGATTGCAAATGCACCTCATGAGTCTGACAAGTTAGTCAGTTATTTGGCTGATGAAATGAGGAAAATCAAGATCAACCTATCCCTATCTGAGTTATTGAAAACTCCTGCCATCAAAAAGGCATTCATGAAGTCATTAGATGATCCTGCTCCTAGAGAAGATAGCCATCTTTCAGGTCAGTCTAATGGCAAAGAGCATGATGTTAAGGATAATATTAGCAAGCCCAAAGCGTCCGCTACAATCCAAGCTGCTGAAACCTCCCACATGACCTTGTACAGAGATAAAACTGAATCACCTCCGTTTCTCCTCACTATAAGAATGTTCAGCAAGAACTTGCACAACTGTTTAGTTGATTCAGGAGCTTCAATGAATGTTATGCCTTTGTCAATATGCAATGCTTTAGGACTGCATCCTGCTAAATCCTTAAAGAAGGTCACTCAACTGGACAAGACAGAAGTAAGTGTAGTAGGAGAACTAACTCACATTCACATGCAGCTAGCATCTGATCCTCGGATCCAATATTACATTGACATTCAGGTAGTTGACATACTTGATACATATGGGATGTTGCTTAGCCGAGACTGGTCTAAAACGCTTAACGGATATATGTCTACAGATTTCAGTCACATGTGGTTACCATGGAAGGTATACCTAATCAGATCAGGATTGATGCTGAGCCTAGGATGAAACATATGATCACAGAGTACAACAAAACAAATGAGATCATGTATGTAAACATAGAACCTGGAGTTTATCGCATCAGGCCGCAAACTGTTAAAATAGAAGAGATCCTGATGCTTGATGTTCATCATCATCATGATGATGATTATCATGAGGATATGCCAGTTATAGAACTTAATAATGATCCTGATAATGAAAATAATGTGAATCGCTTCAGAGATTTTGAGATACATCTATCTACTTAGGTAAAACATTGTCAATTATTAAATATATCTGTTAATGATATTTTGATTGATGGATGGTGCAGATTACATGCCGAAGCACACTCAGAAAAGACTTGTGAACCATGCTTAGACATGATGATACTGGAGCAAACATATAGCGATGCATCATCATCATATTCCGAGGTGAGTATTACATCTGATGATGATGATGATACTAATTCTTATTTGTCTTCTGCAGAAGCAGAGGCACCGACGGATCCTGATGAAGATCATATTCGGAGAATAGAAGAAGTCCTGGTGTCGGACCCGATAAATGATGCGAGAAAAGAAAAGATCACTCCTGGTAGTGATTGCTTCATGGAATCAGATTATGAGTTGTCTGATGAAGACAAAGGCAGTGACCTGACGAAGTTCAAAGAATTTCTGGTAAAAGAAATAGAAAAGATGACACAACAGCGTAAATCTCCCTAGGAGGTTTTAATTAAAGGTTGGTGTAGGCTGCATGAGGTGCCTCACTCAGAAACAACTTGCTCACTGTGTTTACACATCTTGAAGAAGCATGCAACTGTATATCCTGAACATCATCCTCCTGCTGAGATGGAAGAGAAAACAGAAAAGCCATCAGGCTCACAAAATAAAGGAAAGAAGAAACTCGAGGATGATAATACCTCTAAGTTAAAGTGGATATCAGGCGGAGCAGCAGCCAGAGCTGCAAAGAAGAAAGAAAGTTCAAGTAAATATCCTGCTGAAGACAAATGTCTTGCTGAAGATAAGCCTTGGATCTTAAGGTTTGACGGATCTAAATCCAAGCAAGGTGCTGGGGTAGGAATCGACCTTATCAATCCATCAGGAAAATCCTATTTAGCAGCTTACAGATTACAGTTCCCCTGTACTAACAAGTAACAGAGTATGAAGCTCTGATTCATGGACTGTTGTTTGCTCATAAGAAGAAAGTGAAGATCCTGCATGTCTTTGGAGATTCAGAACTGGTTGTGAGACAAGTAAGAGGAATTTACTCTTGTAATTACAGAAAGCTATCAAATTACAGACATCGTGTGTGGGACCTGATTGAAGACTTTGATGCCTTTAATATCACTCACGTACCAAGAGAATAGAACCAGAGGGCAGATGCACTTGCCCAGGCCGCCAGTATGTTGGAACCGCTATCTATATCTGGTCTGAAGAGATTTTCAGTAGAATTGGTGTCAGTACCATCAGTACCTGACAACGTGACTAATCTCTAGGTGTTTGATGATGATCAGCACATTCTAGACTTCATATCAAACAGAGACATATTTGAAGCTCAGATTATAGATGAAAATTGTATGGAAGATCATGTCTGGGAAGAAGATGAGATATTAGAGTTGCCTAGCAACAGGATCCCTAAAGGTATGATTGAATTAGAAAGAGCTTTTGATTTGGATAATATGCTTAAACATAAAGATCTGCCCAAGGCAGATGGAGGCCAATATTCACAGGTGAATATAGGACAAAAGGAAGACAAGAAGAATGTGCTGATAGGCAAAGTCTACACATCAGAAGAGTTAGAAGGAATAACTCAGTCACTTAAAGATTACATACACGTGATTGCATGGACTTATGATGAGCTAAAAACATATGACACCTCTGTCATAACTCATACTATACCTCTCAAGCCAGATGCAAAACCTTTCAGACAGAAGCAACGGCCAGTTAACGCTCTGCTGGAACCAATCATCCTTGAAGAAGTCAAGAAATTGTTAAATGCCTGGATAATATTTCCTGTCAGGCACTCCACTTGGGTGGCAAATCTTGTGTCAGTCAGAAAGAAGAATGGAGACATCAGGTTATGTGTAGATTTCAGGAACCTAAACAAAGCATTAGAAAAGGATAATTATCCTTTGCCCTCCTTAGATGAAGTTCTACAAATTGTGAATGGAGCCAAGATGATGTCCTTCCTGGACGGTTTCTCCGGATACAACCAAGTGATGGTTGATAAAATTGACAGATTAAAAACCACCTTCACCACAAAGTGGGGGATATTTGCATATAGACGTATGCCATTTGGACTTATAAATGCTGGGGCTACATTCCAGCGAGCAATGGACATAGCCTTCAGATGCTTAATAGGAAAATGTATAGTTATCTACATGGATGACTTGACAGTATTCTCCAAGGAAAGGGGGAATCATGTTGCTGATCTCAAAAGTGTACTGAAGAAATGTGAAGAGTATGGAATATCTTTGAATCCTAAGAAGTGTATATTTGGGGTCACAACAGGAAAATTACTAGGCCACCTGATCACAGAAGATGGAATTATCATTGATCCTGACAGGGTGGAATCCATTATGAAGTTACAACTTCCAGGAAGCAAAAAGGAACTTAAATCTTATTTTGGTAAGATAAATTTTGTGAGGAAGTTCATCACCGGCTTTGCTGAGATTGTCAGACCACTAAATGCCATGTTGAAAAAAGATGCACAAATTGAGTGGACACCAGAAGCCAAGGCTACTTTTGAAGATATAAAGAAGGCCATTTCAGATGCTCCTGTCCTCATCAGTCCAGATTACACAAGAGATTTCTACATCTACTCATTTGCTTCAGAACATACCTCTGCAGCAGTGTTAACTCAAAGAAATGAAAAGAAAGAAGAGAAACCAATTGCTTTCATGAGCTGTCCTTTCAGGGATGCTGAGTTGAGATATGTAGATGTTGAAAGACAGGCACTTGCATTAGTCAGAGCAGTAAAGAAGTTTAGACATTATATACTGAGAAGCAAAGTGATTGCTGTGGTACCAGATGCAGCAGTGAAGATGCTGCTGATGCAGAGTGAACCTGGTGAAAAAAGAGCCAAATGGATTACTGTATTACAAGAATATGACATGGAGATCACACCCATGAAGCTGGTAAGAGGACAAGCTCTGAGCCAGATGATATCTGAAACTGATCCAAACATCATCAGTCAGCAGTATGTGATCAATGAGAAAGACAATAGAGAATGGTATTCAGACATCAGGCACATCCTGATAACTGGAAGATGTCCTTCAAGAATGCAAGCCTCACAGAGAAGAGCCTTAAAGATAAGATCCCAGAAGTATATGATGAAGGGAGGAACCCTGTTTAAAAAGAATTATGAAGGGATATACTTGAGATGCTTAGAGAAACCAGAAGCAAATAAAGTTTTAACAGAGTTACATGACAAGTTTGGAACTGCACACGGATCAGCATTGGCCACAACACATGCAATCCTCAGAATAGGATACTATTGGCCTACGATTTTTAAAGACACGGCTGATCATGTTAAATGTTGTCATGTTTGTCAGGTTGCTGCTAACAGAGAGAAATATGCTGCACAACTGTTGCAACCAGTGATGGAAGAGCGCCCATTTGCACAGTGGGGCATGGATTTCATAGGACCGATCAATCCTCCGTCTTCCTCAGGCCATAGGTATGTCCTAACGATTACTGATTATTGTACCAGATGGACTGAGGCTATCAGCAGCAAAACTTGTACTGCAGATGATGTCATTAAATTTTTGGAAAGCAACATTATCACCAGGTATGGAACTCCCTATGCATTGGTAAGTGATAATGGTTCTGCCTTCATTTCCACCAAATTGTCAAGTTGGGCTTTTGATCATGGGATCATACTTAAGTTCTCATCCAACTACTATCCCCAGGGAAATGGATTAGCAGAATCCACCAACAAGAATTTACTGAGTATAATAAGAAAATTGATAGAGAAAAATCCCAGGGAATGGAACTCATTTCTGAAATATGCCTTATGGGTAGACAGAACTAGAATGAAAACTACATTAGGAAACTCACCCTTCCAACTAGTATATGGGGTAGATCCTATCCTCCCTGTAAACTTGAAAATTCCTACTCTGCAGTTTGCCCAAGAGTATCTAGGCATAGATAATAAACAGGAAGTCAGGTTGCTTTAGTTGATGCACCTGGAAGAAAAACGAAGTCAAGCGATTGACTAATTTGCGAAACATCAGGCTGTTGTCAAACGCTGGTTTGACAAAAGAGCCAGAATTAAAGCTTTCAGGATATCTGATTTAGTCCTGATGTGGGATAAGGCCCATGAAAAGAAAGGTGACCATGGTAAGTTTGATAGATTATGGATAGGTCCCTTTCAGATTTCTGAAATTTTAGGAGATAGCACTTATAGGCTTAAGAACCTGACAGGTGAGGATGTCCCATTGCCAGTCAATGGACAATTCCTCAAACATTATTTCCAGGCCTGAATGACTTCGTCACAGTCATGTGTACCATATTGTATATTTGTATAGTTGTTTGTACGGTTTGTTTAGTGTGTTGTTTTTGTTTTGTTGGTTGGGACCTTGTTCTGGTAAGTCAGGATGATGCATTTCATCACCCTAAGAAAATAATTAAATCGTTAGGATTCAAGTGATGTGAACACGTTTAAATATAGGTTATGATTCATTCTAGGAAGTATTCATGATCAGGTTTGTGATATCTTTTCATTAGGGTGCTTTTTCTTGGTCAAAGCGAATCCATCACAATGAAACACCTAACAGCCTTGGGTTTGTTGAACACACTAGTATAGGTGTTAAGTGAAAAATCTAAAGGGACTCCCTTGCTACCAATACAATCTCCAACCTAAAGCTGCAAGTGACTGTACCTTGTACAAATGAGCTGACATGATGATATCAGATATAAATTTTAAAGAAAAAATCAGAAAAGAAATAAAATTAGGCCACCTAAGTAACCCTACCGGGGCTATGGACGCCTGCTGGTAGTGGGGCTCTACTTAGGGAGATTGTATAGATAACCTTGCCGGGGCTATAGACGCCTGCTGGCAGCAAGGCTCTATCCAGGTTGGCTATGAGGGATGATCCCCAACTATGTAGTTTAACACCAGTTACTTATGTTTTCAACTTACTTTCAAGATGAGGATAATTAATCATATGCACACACCTGATCCTTTGTTAGCTTTATCACCATGATGAAATTTTATCATTCAGAGGATTATGATGCTTACACTTAGACAGAATTAGGACACTATAGATGAATGTGATCACATCACTTGAAATCATTGGAATTTGTTTATTTTCTTTGGTGGCAAGTTGTTGTGTGGTTACACAACATGCCCCATTTTGACTTGGCAAAACAGGGACCCAACTTTTCTTTTGGCTTGTGTTGTCTGCTTTCTGGCGGTTTGGTAAAATCAGTCATGTTCATCATCATGTGGAGTCAAGATGAGGTAAGCCCCAATATGAGGTCAGTCTGTCAAAATTTGTATTTCATATATATAACCACATATTCTGAAAGAGCATTAAAATTCATGCAGGTTTGCCTTTTACATCACCCTGATATTCATCAGGATGTGAGAGTTATGAACAGTCAAAGTCTTGGTCAAACCTGATATTCACAAGAAGAGGGTCATATTTTATAACCTTAGTTATGCTGTTTGAAGAACATCATCATCATATTTGAAACGTCCCCCCCGATAATATCCTGCAGTTCAAATATCTGGACGTCAACTTTAAGTGATAGTAAGTCTTCCCCGTCGAGCAGTCTTTTGTATCGCGAACATCATGTTTTCAAATGTAACCCGATATTCGTTAATATCATCCTGACGCAAAATATCACCCTTAGCAAGTATCCTGATGACATCATCCGAATATGATAAACGAAGAAAGAAACATCCTGATGACATCATCATCATATTTACATTTCGACAGGATACTTTGTAAACATGATCATGTTCACCCAATGTGACGATGACGTCATGAGACATTTCCAATACAAAGAACAAACATCATGATGACGTCATCCCGATATTCAAAGAGGAGAATGAGTAAGTTTGAAGGTCATCATCATATTTTGAAATATCACTCGATAGACCGAAATATCCTCCTGATGTGCTAAAATGTAAACAAAGGTGCGTTGTCACCCGAATTTTGTCGCGATAACAATTTCAAGACTAGGGAGGATGATATTGAAACTCAACCTGATATTTATGAATATTATCCTGCCCTCATGATATCTTGTCGTATGAATATCCCCCCACTCCCTTTGCCGCCATTGCCATTAAATGCGCGCAGATATGGTAGGTGATTCCCGCCGACCCCGGAACCCAATGAAATGTCTGGCGAGATCCTGAGTTTTCGCACGAATGATCAAAGATTGCGATCTAACTTGTCAGAGTTACCCTAAGTTTACCCTAACTGCGAGGTTAAAAGGTAATTCAACTACCATTGTTACATTTACCTACGTTAAAATTGTTTTACAGAGCACCAGCCTCCATATCTGCATAACAGCTACCGTTGCGGGACTGGAGCTCATAAACTGAGGGAGGAAGGTGATCAGCAGCTGAATTAAGGGTGTCTTAGAGATATACTGGTATAAAAAGAAATCGGCATAACCAGGTAAGTAAAATGAAACCCTCATCATGTTGTTTCTATATGTAATGTAAGTTTTGGTTATGTATCCGTATGAATAAGTAACGTGAAATTGGTGCAATAGGCATGATATTTGCAATATGTATGCATGCATATCCCTGTTGTGAGAGGAGATGTTAATTGCAGGTACCCATGGCTGAAAAATGCTTAGTCAAGTGTCAAGAGGAATTTAGTAGGCCTATGTTCTCTTCACAGAGAGGGGTCATATTTAAATTTGGGGCAATTACAGACACCCATCAGGGGAGTACAAACCTGGAATCCTGGTTAGCCAAGCTAAATGATGGACATGACAAGAGTCCTATACTAGATGCGGTATTTGTATCCGGCATGTGGAACGCTGCTAGCTTCCCCTACTCCATGGAGTCTCCGGAGCTGGTTATTGAGTGCGCCCGGAATTACAACCCTTAGACGAGGCAGGTGGTGAAGCATGGGAGGGTGTATGCAGACCTGTCCATCAAAGGTCTATCCCGAACATTTGGACTGCCAATGGGCAGTAAGGTAAAGAGTGTAGACTTGAAGAAGTCTGAAAGAGAATATGAGGCCAACAAGAAAACGACGAGAAAGAATATGTATGCTTGGCGGGCCGAGAACAGCACGTATAATGCAGCGGCCAAGCTCCCAGTGCACCTGTTCAAATATGATTTTAATGAAGAATATCAGTACGTGATTGCTCTACTGAACAGGGTGACTGGCCAGCCTGATACTGGTGAATTCAGAGACTGGATGTATGGCATAATAATGATGTGTCTATATGCAGACATCAAGCCACTGTGGGGCCAAATCATAAGTGATGCTCTGCATGAGCAGCTGCTGAACCTGGGAGGTTCAGATTGTGCCTTCTATATGACTTCTTACATTGTTTATTCTTGTGCATATAGAGGTACGTTTGATGCCTTAACTACAGATGGGAAGCTAACAGGCACAAATGCAGCCTATATCTGGGATCATCATCCCCAGCTGCAAAGAACCAATTACATCAAGGACTACAAACTGGTCAATGATGCATTCTCTATGCATCTGGTAAGGACCATGGAAGATGACAGAACTAAAAGACTGAGCATGGAAGCTCAGGAGGCAGTATACAGGCATGGGGCATGGTACATACAATTTGCCACCTTTTCCTATATCAGGATAGAGGGTTTTGAAGGACATCCCCTGATGCTGCCAAGATATCCTACAGATGCAGTAGTATTAATGGAATTTATCAGGCAGGGCTCCACCATGATACAAATGTATAAGGATGCCAAGAAGCTGCCACCAATTTTGTTCCCAGTCAGCATTGGCAACTACATGTGCCCCGACTCTGATAATATAAAGAAGGTGATGGTCACTCTGAACAAGATGAATCTACTGCCCTTCCCAGTAACGAGACCATATGATCCTTACGGCCGGGTACAGAAGATCCTAGGGAAGCCTATTCACCAAAGGCACCTAAAAGATTTTTGGGCTGACTGCGAAGATGAGGCAGAAGCCAGGAGGAGGAGGTATCAGAGGTTGACTCTGAACTAGATTAGAACGTTCGACTGCATCTCCCTCCCTCAGCAGCTAAAGAATGATGACGGCAGGATAATGGTAGATGAATATGAGCAGAAGAAGGTCTACAACGATACCATTTCTGCCCCTGACCTCACCATGCAGGAAGATATGTCCTTAGACCCATTCCTTGCCAGAACCCTACACTTGACCCAAGCTTGGGTAGATGCACAGGTAGAGGCATTGAAGAAAAAGGGTGTTGCCATCACGGTGGACAACAAAAAGAAGGGGCAGGACATCCCTGCAGATGAATATGATGACTTCCTGCTGGAGAAGAGGAAGACTAAGGGAGAGAGAATCCCTCCACCACAGCAGCCAAGCAAGAGAGCCCCAAGGGGCGAGAAGGTGGAAAATGGACCCAAAGGGGTCATAATTGAAAGGGCAGTATTCACGGCTGAGGAGGCAGCCAGATCAGGATCAGAATTAGATTCTCCTCCCAAGCCCAAGAAAGCCAAGACAGCAGAGGCTCGAACCATAGAGACCCAAGAAGTGGGTCAGTCATCCAGACAACCAGGCAAGGATATCCTCATGGAGGAAGAGCCTGAAGAAGAGGAGGAAGCTCCATTGATAATCAGAAGAAAGAGGAGAGCTCCGCAGGTGCTGGTTCCTACCACACCTAAGAAACCAAGAACCTCCATGAGAGGTGAGATGAGTCAACCCCTAGTGCAATTACAAGGGGCAGTTAGTGAAATGCAGAAGGAACTTCAGCACAATGTTCCACTTCCTACCATTGTCAAGTTCAAAATAGAACTTGCTGAAGAACAACAAAAAGAAACCTCCCAGGCGCAAGTAGAGGGACATGTCTCGTTGGAAGAGACAATCAATTTGTCTGATGATGAGGTTGTGCAGGATGTGTCTGCATAGGAAATGGAAACACTAGCTGCTGGCATCAGCATGACTCCTCACAAATCTTAATCTGTTCAGTCAGTGCCTGAGGAGCGAGAAAAGAGCCCAGAGCAGGTAGCTCAGGACATAGGGCTGGATACATTGATTGCTGAGGTGACAAGTCCTGTAGTGGTAGATTTGACGGAGAAAAGGGATGCAAGTCCTGAATAGCCAGTAGGATCACCTGATAAGGGCCACTTAATAGAAGAGATAGAGATGGCAGAAGCAGAAGGCCACGCTCTTGAATCAGGCCAACAAAGCCCACAGGATACATCAGCGGGACCTGCTATAGTAGAGGTCCAAGAAGCAAAGGCTGATGATGAGAAGAAAGAAGCGATAGAGGATCCTGCTGATAAGGCACAAGAGGTGGATGCTGCAGGTACAGAGCAAATAGCCGCCGCAAAGCAGATGCCATCACCTTAGGCAGATCCTACAATATCAAAGGTGGTGGACATACCACCAGAAGTAGAAAAACAAAAGGAGGATGACCAACCTCCACAAGGGGAAGAACTGGGAACAGGTGAAATAACGAAAGAAAAAGATCATGATCATCATGATCTACATACAGGTACACCGCAGGGTTCCCCACACAGAGAAGATGCTCCCCCGGAAAAGGAAGCTCCTCAATAGGAGGAGGTACCAAAGGATCAGCAGCAAAGCGAGCATCATGAGGAAGAAAAAGAAAAATCACCGTCTCCACAGCACTTGTTAACAGAAATAGGAGATAGGGGTGAACAACAGCATGATGCTGAAAAACATGATCAGGTACCTCCATGGTTAACATCAAAAGTGAATGTTGAGGAGGAACTGGAGATTTAGGAGTTTGACGTCTCCACCCTGTTCTCCGCGGATATAATGAAACCCAGGAGGAAGGCCAGAATGACTTCGGCCATCAAGAGAGATCCGGTGACAGGGAGAAGGACCGCACAAATTGCTGTACCTGCCGTGGAGAAGGAGAAGGGCAAAATCACTGTGGATGAATTCCAGATAAGCACAGTAGATCTGGGTTTTGCCAACGAAGAACAGGAAGGTCAAGAAGCTAAGGATATCATTGACTCTCTAATTCAGAAAGTGAAAAGAGAGAAGGAGAAGAATAAGCAACATAAAGAGCACATTGCTCAGTTGCATGCATATATTAAAGGCTTGACCACTCTTGATAGTACCACAAGTGAAGCTGCAGTCCCATTGACTGCCATTTCTCAGGAGGAGGTAAATAAAATGGACCTCATGAAGCATGAGGCGTCCGTAATAAGGAAATGGTTGTCATCCACATTGGATGATGCCATTGAAATAATGAAGGCCTCTTTGAAGAGGTGGAGCATCCTAAGCGACTCCAAGGCTAAGGTGGATAAATTGCAGATGCAGACCGGAAAAAGGTCTTATAAACTGGAGAGAGTCCTCAGCATGTTGGGAGAAATAAGGAAGATCAATCCACAACTGCTTATCAGTAAGCAGGTGTTAAATAATAATACTGCATTGTTAGTAGATATCTGGTACAAAGATGTACAGTTTGAATGCGGAGTCCTCAAGAGATGCAATAATAAGCTGAGGGAGATCAGCATGAGGCTACGTGATTTAATGGGCATTGAAGCAGACATGCTCGAAACATTAGAGGGCAAAGTGGAAGGGAAGATAGAGAATCAAGATGAAGATTCTGCCCTTAAGGCTCTGCGCAATAACTTCCAAATGGAAGACGATGGTCCGCTCGTCCACTTGATAGAAGAGATCATAAATAAGGTGATGAGGATCAAGGTCAAGATGGAGAGTTATAATGAGACACTGCAAGACAGAAAGAATAAGCTGGACAACAGCAAGGATAAGTATGAGGCACACAAGCACACCATTATGAAGGCAAAAACTCAAGATGGCGGAGGAATAGATCAGGTTGTGCAATCATATGAGCAAATCCAGAGCAGCATGCAGCCCCATATGCAGCAGCGTCATCATCAGGATAGCAAAAGTTCAGAAAGCGATGCACATGATGATGACCCGCATGCATCAGATGAAGAGCATGATGGAGATACATCATGAAGGGTGGATATTTTGTATAAGCAATATAGATAGTTGCCAGCTGGCAACTTGTGCCTTTTTGTAAAATTGACAAGTCATGAAATGATGACCGTTGATTTATATTGATAAATCAGATCCGTGGATCTTTTGTAAAGGATTCCTCACCTTATTCTATAAAAGGTGGTGGAATGCCTTGTTGTATTCATTCGAAACTTAATTGAAATTTGATTGCTGAAGTATTCAGGACTTATTTCAAAGTTGTTGTATATGTACATGTCATTTGCATACTTAATGAAAGAGAAGAGTATTCCGATTACAAATCTTAGTAAATCTTGAGTAATCTGTGTTTGAATTCTGGATATATGCTTTGATTTGCTGCGTCCCTTGGAGTGCTCATCATGTTGCATGTATTGTTTTCATTCATTATCCTCTGAAGTTTGCATCAACTGTATCTAGCTGTGGAATGTCCTGGTGAACATATGGTTTGATTTCTTCTCCTCATGACAGTATCAAGCATGTATGTGGATCAAAAGCTAAAGGTTCAACTTAATTAGAAGTATTTCCTTTAATTTCTTTTAATTTCAGAGCATCTCACTATCACAATTGCAAATAAACTGATAATCTTAAGCAAATAACACCAAATATGCAGACATCCCGTAGATAATAGCAAATATTTAGCATATTTGAACACTAAGCATGCGCAATTGAAAATATCATGCAAAGATTGAGGTATTTTACATCCTTTTATCAAATAACTGCATAATTTGACTCCTCTGTAAGGAATTGCTGCAGGAAAGTCATGATGATGGCACATTTTCACATAAGGCCCCAAAATGGAAACAGCAACTCACATTAACCACTGAGTAACATCAGTCGATTAAGACCTAATCACCAGAGACTTGGGATCATGAATTCTCTGAATTCACTGTATCTTTCAAGATGAATAAAGGTTAATGTGTACTTTTATTCTATGTTTGTTTGTGACTAACATCATAACCAACAATCATGCTTATAATGTGACAGGGAATCCTTGGACAAAATCCATATTGATTACTTGTCACTTCCATTCAGGGATATCATGAGGATACAAGAGTCCTGCTGGGTGCTGGTGTTCAACCTTAACTCACTGACATTCAAGACACCCTGCCACAAATATTGTGGCATCATCCTTCATTCCCTTCCAAAAATACAAGGGTTTCACATTAGCCAACAATTTTGTCACTCCAGGGTGACCTGAATATGATGCAAAATGTGCTTCTTTCCACACAATTCTTCTTAAATCTCCCTAATTTGGTACATAAATTTAGTTATTATATCTCAACAATCCATCAGGTTCAAAATAAAATCTATCATACCTTGTGTCTTGAGGATTTTCTATTAGAGATTTCAGAATCTGCTCATAATATTCATCTCCAGCTAAATTCTTCAATACCTGAGCTCAGAAATTGGAGTATACTAACTGTTGCAAGTATGGGTCTAATCGGTGTTGTCATTGATGTCAAGGATTTGATGAGTTGTGTGCTGAGGATATTGAGAAAATTAGCCCTATCAGAAATGGAGAAGAACAATAAAGTCAGTGAAGTTCTATGATGTGAAGATTCCAGTCAGTTGAAGATAAGAGTATATGCATCAAAGGGTTTGTAGATATGTGTCTAAAGGTTCTCCTATAAAGATTTCAGAGATCCGCATGAAGATTTGGAGAAGTTATGGCCATATGAGTAAAACTGGTTCTCATAGCTATTCAGAGGTGACAGAGTGACACAAATAGGTCCGGTGAGATCTGGTAATGCAATATCTTGTTATGTGGATCCAGTGGCATGTTTGGGAAGCCAATGTGAATTGACAACTCAATTGGTTCATGGTCTGGAGGTCCGCAAGGAATTATTCTTATG
This sequence comes from Cunninghamia lanceolata, assembly GCA_027924645.1. Classification (NCBI taxonomy): domain Eukaryota; kingdom Viridiplantae; phylum Streptophyta; class Pinopsida; order Cupressales; family Cupressaceae; genus Cunninghamia; species Cunninghamia lanceolata. Next base: position 301,169 of record BSBN01000781.1, read on the forward strand.
TGACAGTGATGACCAGATATGTTCTTAAGGCTCCAAATGAAGATGCAAATGATTTTAGTAAGCAAAAGTGGTGTGGATGTTCTTGGTGATTCAGGCAAGCTTGTGGGGGTCTCTAGATAGTGTCTAGTTCATGTTAGCGGTCCACGTTGAAGATAGAGCTCGTAATTGAAGATTTACCTCTCAGTGATGGTATTGTTTCTAGTCTTGGCCGACCAGATGTTTTACACATGTTGTGGATGATCTTGAAGATGTTTTACGAAGCAAGGCATGTTCCTTGAAGAAGATTGAAGTCCCAGATATGTGTGGCTGACATGGTAGTGACGTGCATGAAGTTTTTGTAATAAGTCAAGTTGTATTTGTGTAATTGCTCTGTAATGAAATAAAATATGTGTTGTACTAACTTTGATGATCATCCCAAAGTCGATGTCTTGTATAAATAAGATTTGTGAAGTCATTTCAAAAGAAACCATGGTCGTGATGAGAAAGTGATAGAGAGGAGAGGAGCGAAAAGCAGAGCTGAAGAGTTGAGCTTAAATGGAATTGTCTCAAGAATGGTGAAGATGCTAATCTCCAGTTCAAGTATGTAATATTTATATTATTCTATAGATAGTGTGTCTCCTGTAGGCAGTGAGCCTCTTGTGAGCAGTGTACTTGGGTAGTGAGCCCTAATTGGTAAGTGCCATTTTTGTTCTTCTTATTCTTTTAACAAAGAATACAATCTTGGGTTAGTCACCATGTGGTTTTTCCCTTAACCGGGTTTTCCATGTTAAAATCTTGGTGTCATATGTGTTGAATGTGTTTCTTCTCTTAAGTTGTTGCATTTTACTTCCATGATTGAATAATTATTATGATGTTGAAATATAAGAAGGATTTAAGGATTTAAAGAACTAAAGGTTTGGTGACAACTAATTCACCCCCCTCTCAATTGTTTGTCCTAAAACCAACAATTGGTATCAGAGCTAAGTTCCTCTAAAAGAGCTTAACCACTTGTGGAGATCCAGGATGTCTTCCTACAAGAAGGATAGTTCGAGGTTTGATGGAACGAACTACACTCTTTGGAAAAGCCGCATGGAATGTCACTTGCAATGTATGGGATTTCAATATTGGAACGTGACTATAAAAGAGTATATTCCTCCAAAGAATGGTCTGACAACTCTAGATGAAATTAGAGATGCTGAAGATAATCTTTGAGCTAAAGAAGTCTTACTAAGTGCCTTATCTAATATAGAGTTGACAAATGTTAGATTTAAAAACTGCATATGAAATTTGGTCAAAGCTGGAAATTCTGCATGAAGGAGACAAATATGTTAAATGTGCCACGCTACAAAGTCTGAAATGAAAATTCAAAAACCTGAAGATGAATGAAGATGAGAATATCACTACATTTATGCCAAAAGTAAATGAGCTTGTTTGTGGCATTAGATGTGCTGGTGGAACTTTGGATGAATATGAGATTGTTGCCAAAGTTCTCAGATCCTTACCTCCTGCTTACAAACACAAGGTTGGTACTATTGAGGAATTCAGATCTTTATCAAATATTACAAGGAATCAATTGGTTGGGAAATTAGTTGCATTTGAATTAGCTGAGTTTAGAGATGCTCCTCCCAAGACTGAATCTGCATTCAAAGCTAGTGCCTCTACAAAAGGTAAACAAAGGTATGATCTAGGAGAGAGTTCCTCAAACAAATTATCATGGTATGAAAAAGAAAGAAAAGATCTGGAAGAAGATGAGGTAGAAGTTGCTCAACTTGAAGCCCTTATTGCAAAAAGACTGCCAAGAGGATCTGGTAAGTATGAAAGAAAATTGCCTTTCAAATGTTTCAATTGCAACAAGATTGGTCATTTTGCCTCAAGATGTCTAGAAAGATTTTCAAGGCCTAACCCTAATAGATCAAGATTTCAAGAGAGTGTTACTATGTTCAAGAAGATGATGATGAAGGAGTAACATATGATGAATTTGAGATAGAAACCAAATCCGGAAGTGACTAGGTGTTTATTGCCATCAAGGAAGAAGATCCAATGCCTATTGAATCTACCAATCTTAAGATAGAAAGGGCTCTGGCTGCTCAAGTTGAAAAAAGTGATGAATGGGTCAATGACAGTGGATGCTCTCACCATATGACTAGTGATAAGAATAAGTTCATAAACCTAGAAAGATATGAAGGTGGAGTTGTAAAATTTGGATATAATTTTGTTGGCAAAATCAAAGGCAGAGGAACCATTTCTTTTGATGGAAAGAACAAAACCAGTGATGTTCTGTATGTTGAAGGTCTAAAACATAATCTCCTCAATGTTGGACAGTTGGTGGACAAAGGCTATGATCTCCGATTTAAAAATGGAAAATGCAAGATCTTTGAAAGCTCTGGAACTAAGATTGCATCCAATACTCAAACAAAAAGGTAACATCTTCCACTTGGTTGGTATTGGAAAAAGTTGTTTATTTGTTCAAATTGATCAGAGTTGGTTGTGGCATAGAAGAATGTGTCATGTAAATTTTGATAATATCATCATGATAAACAACACTCAGGCTGTAAGAGATCTTCCAAGACTGGTGAAACCTACTAACAGTTTGTACAAAGAATATCAGTTGAGTAAGCAGAACAGAGTCACATTTAAAAGTAAGGAACAATCTTCTACCAAATTGTTGGACTTGGTACACATTGATCTATGTGGACCGGCAAGAATCAGGAGTCTGCAAGGTGATAGATATTTCATGTTACTGATTGATGACCACTCCTAGATGATGTGGGTGACCTTCCTGAAAGAGAAATCTGTAGCACTTGAAAAGTTCAAAATATTCAAGGCTATGGTAGAAAATGAAATTGGACTAAACATAAAATGTCTTAGGTCTGATAGAGGTGGTGAATTCACATCCACAGAGTTCATAGAATTATGTGAGAAACATGGGATAAAGAGACAGTTCTCTACTTCAAAGACTCCACAGCAGAATGGAGTAGTGGAGAGAAAGAATTGGACCATCTAGAACCATGATGATGGAAACAAATGTCCCTTAGATCTACTGGAGAGAAGCTATAAGCACTACTATCTATACTCTTAATCGAGTACAAATCAGAAGCAATTCTGGTAAGTCTCCTTATGAACATTGGTTTGGCATCACCCCTATTGTGAAATATTTCAGAGTCTTTGATAGTAAGTGCTATATCAAAAGAGATGAAGACCTTGGAAAGTTTGATACTAGAAGTGATGAAGGAATATTCTTGGGATACTCTACTCAAAGCAAAGCATACTGGTGTTATAACAAGAGATTGAGAAAGATTGTAGAAAGTACAAATGTGAATGTTGAGGAAGGCATTGAAAATCCCTCAAGGTTTAATGAGTATGAAGCAGATGATTAGAATGATGTTTTTGTCCAAGAAGAACAAGCCCCAACTACAGTTTAGATTCAGACTGATCTGGAGAATCCTGAAATACAGGAAGAAGAGACAAGTTTGAATGAACTTGTCCAAGAAATAGAAGTGCAAGAAATTCTCAAAACTCCCAGGTATGTAAGACTGAATCATTTTGAAGACCAGATCATAGGAGATAGAAGCAAAGGTGTTCAAACAAGAAGAAAAATTGCTCAAGATTCAATGAAGTATTGTCTAATTTCAAAGGTTGAACCAAAAATAGGAAGTGAAGCATGCAATGATGAAAGATGGGCTAAAACAATGGAGGAAGAGTTGATGCAGATTGAAAAAAATCACACTTGGGATTTTGTTCCCAGACCTAAAGATAAAAATGTGATTGGGACTAAGATGGTGAAGTAGTCAGAAACAAAGCCAGATTGGTCTGTAAGGGTTATTCTCAAGTAGAAGGAATTGACTTTGAAAAAACTTTTGCTCTGGTGGCAAGAATTGAAGTAGTTAGATTATTTCTTGCTTTTGCTGCCTTCAAGGATTTCAAAGTATATTAGATGGATGTCAAGTTTGCCTTCCTGAATAGTGATTTGGAAGAAGAGGTATACATTGAGCAACCAGATGGATTCCAATTGTCTGATCATGGTGATATGGTCTGCAAGTTGAAGAAAGCATTGTATGGACTCAAACAAGCCCCAAGAGCCTGGTATGAAAGATTGGATAAACATCTTTTGAAGATTGGTTTCAATAAAGGTACTGCTGATAGTAACTTGTACTTCAAGATTGATCATGAAAATATCTTGATTGTTGAAGTATTTGTTGATTATATTTTTTTTGAGGAAAAGATAGTATGTGCAAGACTTTTACAAATCAAATGAAAAGTAAATTTTAGATGTCTATGTTTGGGGAAATGAATTTCTTCTTGGGTCTACAAATCACTAAAACAAAGAAAGGAATCTTCATATCATAGACAAAATATGTGAAAGAATTGTTGAAGAAAATTTGGATGTAAGATTCAAAGCCAATGAATACTCCCATGGCAACCGGGTGTAAACTAAGCAAAGATGATGAATCTCCTAAGGCTGATCAGAAAAAGTATAGGTCAATGAATGGAGGACTAATGTACCTTACTCAAACTAGACCTGACATTATGAATGCTATTGGTCTTGTTTCCAGATTCCAAGCTGATCCTAGAGAATCTCATGTCATGGCAATCAAGAGAATTCTCAGATATCTGAAGGGAACATTTGAGTATGGTTTATGGTATCCTAAGGATTATGATTTCTCTCTTCATGCATATACAGATGCTGATTGGGCAAGAGATGTGGATGACCAAAAGAGTACCAGTGGTGGTACATTATTTTTGGGGAAAAGATTGGTTTCTTAGCTTAGCAAGGAACAAGAGGCAATATCTCTGTCCACTGCAGAAGTAGAGTATATTGCAGAAGTAGGTAGTTGCACTCAGGTATTTTGGATGAAGCAAATGCTAAGAGACATCAGAGTGGAGTATGAAGAACCTATCACAATCTTCTGTGATAACTCAAGTGCAATAAATATATCAAAAAATCTGGTGTTGCATTCAAAGACAAAACATATATCCATCAAGTTTCACTTTTTGAGAGAGCAGGTGAACAAGAATGAAGTCATATTGGAGTTTGTGCCCTTAAAGGATCAGATTGCAGACATTTTTACTAAACCTCTACCTAAGGACTCTTTTGAGTATCTTAGGGAGAAGTTAGGGGTTATTACCCCTCCGGTTCTAAATTAAGTTGCACTGATGTGCATTAGTCCAGTGGATCTCACAGTCATATCTTGTGGTCCGAATTGATGATAGGAAGCTGCTACCCAGGGGGAGTAGTCTGTATGATTCTGAAGTATGATGCAATTATGTGCCCTTTGCCATTGATGTCAAAGGGGGAGAGAAGACATATGAGAAACAAAAGAGATTGCTGATCAAAGGGGGAGAAATGAAGAAAGAAAAGATATGTAAATGGTTGATGTTGTTAGGGGGAGCCAGTGAGGAGAAGTTCTTGTCTTGATGGTCAAAATAGTTTTTCACATCATATGTTGCCATCAATGACAAAGGGGGAGATTGTTACAAGTATGGGCCTAGTTGGTGTTGTCATTGATGTCAACATACTCCTGTTGCATTGATGTCAAGGATTGGATGAGTTGTGTGCTGAGGATATTGAGAAAATTAGCCCTATCAAAAACAAAGAAGAACAGTAAAGTCAGTGAAGTTCTATGAAGTGAAGATTCCAATCAGTTAAAGATCAGAGTATGAGCATCAAAGGGTTTGTAGATATGTGTCTAAAGGTGCTCCTGTAAAGATTTTAGAGATCCGCATGAAGATTTGGAGAAGTCATGGCCATATAAGTAAAACTAATTCTAACAGCTGTTTAGAGGTGACAGAATGACACCAATAGGTCTGGTGAGATCTGGAAATGCAATATCTTGTTTTGCGGATTTGGTGGCATGTTTGGGAAGCCAATGTGAATTGACAACTCAATTGGTTCATGGTCTGGAGGTTCGCAAGGACTTATTCTTACGTGACAGTGATGATCGACTGTGTTCTTAAGGTTTCAGATGAAGATACAAATGATTTCAGTAAGCAGAAGTAGTGTGGATGTTCTTGGTGATTCAGGCAAGCTTGTGGGGGTCTCCAGATAGTGTCCAGTTCGTATTGGCGGTCTGCATTGAAGATAGAGCTCGTAATTGAAGATTTACCTCTCAGTGATGGTGTTCTTCCTAGTCTTGGCTGACCAGATGTTTTACACATGTTGCAGATGATCTTGAAGATGTTTTACGAAGCAAGGCATGTTCCTCGAAGAAGATTGAATTCCCAAATGTGCGTGGCTAACAGGGTAGTGATGTGCATGAAGTTTTTGTAATAAGTCAAGTTGTATTTGTGTAGTTGCTCTATAATGAAATAAAGTATGTGTTGTTCCAACTTTGATGATCATCCCAAAGTCGATGTCTTGTATAAATAAGATTTGTGAAGTCATTTCAAAAGAAACCGTGGTCGTGATGAGAAAGTGATAGAGAGGAGAGGAGCAAAAAGCAGAGCAGAAGAGTTGAGCTTAAATGGAACTGTCTCAAGCATGGTGAAGATGCTAATTTCCAGTTCAAGTATGTAATATTTATATTATTATATAGACTGTGTTTTTGGAAACAAGGTAGATAACTGAGAGGGGGGATGAATCAGTTATCTCAAATATCTTAACTACTTTAATAATTTGTGCAACATCAAAACATATAAGCATATATGATCATAAGAACATAAATAAAATTAACACACATAACACAAGGATTTTTATGTGGAAAACCCTGTTAAGGGAAAAAATACGGGGTGACTAACCCAAGATTGTATTCTCTTTTAAAAGAATAAGAAGTACAAAATGGCACTTTCTAATTAGGGCTCACTGCCCGAGCACACTACTCACAAGAGGCACATTGCCTACAAGAGACTCACTGTCTACAAAACTTATAGAAGGTAACCAGGTGTTTGAACTGATGAGAGGCATCTACAAATGCTAGAGTTTAGTTCTGGTTAGGCACAATATACTGATCTGATGCACTTCATTCTTCCTCTCCTCTAGTGTTGTTGCTCTATCACGTACCGGACTTGTATTGCTGCTTCCACACTTATCTCTACTTTTCTTTGTACTTTATTTCATCATATCTATATTCACACACACCTATATACTGAAATCTATCTGGTATATATATCTGCATCAAGGATTTCAACAACTTTCTAGTCAGCAACCATAATACTCAAGATATTTACAAATTACTGATTTGTCAGCTGAATCAGTACTTGATTTGTGATGCGTATCAAAAACATAGGCATTGAAGTCATCAATCATGTCAGCCAACAATGTATGATCCCTCAAATTACTTTATCAACATCAATTACTCATCCGGATTGAAGTCTGATGCTTTGCCGGTCAGTTCTTTCTCTATCTACTCTACCTGTCTAGAATCCAACACTCAGATGCTCATATCTTTTTCATGTTTTATCACCAGAGCTTAAATTTCTAGAATATAGTAGTCATGATACTACTCTTGACTTGTCCAAGTCTGTAACTTGCTGAGTTACACCATCTAAGAGATCCAGACCTAATTGTCAGACCTTGTTGCATATTCTGTTCTTGTTCACCAGACCAAAACAATCTTCAATCTGACTTCTGGTATAGGCATACTATGTACTGCAAATGTGTGGGATAGACTTTGTTGTCATCAATGACAACACTCATGAAGCCACACAGTTTCTCTTGCCAACAATCTCCCCCTTTGGCATTGATGGCAACACTTAGTGAAAAATGACTAAGTGTCGCAGTAAACTTCCCCCTTCCTGATGCTTTGTCTTATGCATTGTTTTACCAGAGCTCCCCCTTAGCTGGATTCCACATTTTTCAGTACTCCTCACTCCCCCTTTGACATCAATGGAAAAGGGCATAATCCATACACCAAAATTTGCAAAAATTAACCTATACATAGCCGCATAAGTATATATACATGTTATACTTACATATACTTGAGTATATCTGCAAAAGTGGCCTTCAATTGTACAAACTCTATGGCCCAGCTCTGCTTCATCCTGTCCAAAATGGAGATGTGACCACTCAAAAAAAATGCATATGCTTCTGCCCTTCTTAGATCTACTGGATCACTGGTTCGGGCTGTGGTCTGAGCATCTATTAAGGCCTCATGCATTGCCTCTAACTTAGGGATAATTATCCCTCTGAGTTCACTCATTCTGTTTAATATATCCTTCTTTTCTTTGTTCAGCCTCTTTATTTCATTTATGATGAAAATGGCCTGGCATTCTTGATTCATTAAGGATGTAGTGAGGGGATCATAATTTTGAAATAAACTTGACAGTTTACATTCTTGTTCTTTCACCTTCTTTTCAATATCCTCTGTCACTTTGGGCCAAGATAGACAAAATTTGTACATGTCCCCACCATTTTTAAGAGCATTTTCAAGGCTCTTTATTCCAATGTCTAGGGTCCTCCTATCATTAGCAATGAGTCCCTATACTTCAGTGAATCTTTTTCCCAAAAACTCCTTCTGGACCTTTGCTTCTGCCGATTTCTCTAAAGATTCAAAATGAGTGCTAACAGAGTTTACTAGAGATTTCAAGTTATCAGATGGAGAGGCCGAAGGATCCTTTTGAAATGATGGCATGATCTTCTCCAGCATCCTAGATGCAATCTCTAACAACTCACAGTCTTCCATGTGAGATTTCAGAAGTTTTTCTTTTGCATTGGCTTGAGCAAAAGATGTTATTTTCATTATCTAGACCAGAGAGAGAGTCAAAATTTAGTGGTCCTTGAAATAGTTCAGGTTCATCTATCTCCATCATTTCTTTGTTCAAGAAGTTATTCACTACCTCTACAGTGTCTCTTGCCGGTGATTGAGTCTTCTTTTCTTTTGGGATCTCAGAACTGTCATCATAGATCTTCTCTGTTTGTTCTTCTTCTTTTCCCTTTACCTTCTCTTCTTGACTCACTTTCTCCTCTTTTCTTCCTTCTCCTTCAACTCCTAAGTCTGGAATGTTTGTAGTGGGATCTAGAGGAGAGATGTTACCTGTATTTACTGCTTCATGAACTTCCTCTTCAGGAATAGAGGAATCCAAGTCCTTAGACTTCTCTTCACCTATCTCTTTTGACCCTTCTACATTTTTGTCAGAAGATTCTTCATTGGCTGCATTTAATCCTTCAACATCCATGGTAGAAGGTTCTTCATCTGTTTCCTCTACAATAGGAAGATTGAATCTTTTGAAGGCATTCCAGAGGATTTCTTTTTTTTCTCTTGCTACTTGGTCAGTTTCTCCAAGCAAAAGTTTATTCATTCTTGCTTTGCTCCGGAATTCATCCTTACAGTCCTTAAAGATCATGTCCATTTGCTTTGGAGTAATAGAAGGATAGAGATGAATTGCTATCTGTTCCCTAATCTCTAAGTCTTTTTCTTTTGCATTCTCTTTTCTTAGTTCAAGTACCTTCTCTAGACTTTTGGGAATCAATGAAATAATTTCAATGAATGTTTTATTGTAAATATTCAGGTACCTGACTGTAGCTTCTTCCAAGATCCTCTTGTTAGTATCACTATATTCATCATAGAATTTTGTTACTGGTTGCAGATTCCCATCCACAGTGACTACCTTGATGATATCATCAATGGAAAGAGTGGGTTTTTCAACAAATTCTTCTGCCTTTTCTTTGTTTTTACCGACAAAGAATTCCCTGGATGTTTTCTTCTTCTTCATTTTCTTAATTTCCTCATCAGAATCTGTTTCTTCATCATCCTTGTGACTTGTGTATGACCTTGTGGCTTTTGTTTTCATTCTCTTTTCTCCCTTTCTAGATGTCTTGACTTCTAGTTTGGTGGCTCTTGAGCTCTTAGGAGTGGCAGGTGCAGAGCTCTTCGAGGATCTAGTCCAGGAGGAGGCTTGTACTGGAACACTTCCTTTCTCTACTTCTTGTTTCTCTTTCTCAGCCCTTTCAATTTTCTCTCTGTTTGCATCTATTGCCTCTTTTGATATGCCAAATCTTTTGGCAATTTCCTCAACTTCCCTTCTAACTTTCCTCTTTATCTCTGATTGTCTTAGCTCAACATGTATTTTTACACTTAGTTCTTGAAAGGTTCCAAACCTTTCTGCCTCAAGGTCCTTAGGCTGGCTCAATAGGTGTTGAATATGTAGCTCCAAGATTTTCTCATTGACATCGTATCCCATTGGCATTATCCAAACTATTTTGGGCTCAACTGCCTCCATTAGGCATTGATCAGTATCAACCATGAAGCACACTGTATCCTTGTATTTCTCAACTATGGATTGAGATATCCTCTCTCTGGCTTGCATCATGCTTTGGAAGTTCTTAAAGTAACCCCAAAGAGCTATGCTTTGAGCTTTAACATCACCAAGTCCATACATATAGTCTCTAATCTGTATTACAACTGATTTGCCATTTTGCCAAACCCAACCACTTGATCCGGGTAGCTCATTCATGTAGTAGAAGAATAGATAGTATTAAACAACCATACTTGAAGGAGTTCTTCTTATCCTTCTTGATCTTCTATAGGTTTTCTAACAGTTGGTTTAAAAGAAGATCACATAGGTCATAATATGCATTTTCCCTCAACATCTGATATGCTGCATATATTGCAGCCCCAGACATAGAATTCTCCCTACTAGAATGATAGATCTTATACCCAACTATCATTGAGAAAAATTTGACATCCGGATCTATGGTGTCATCTATGGTCATTGCTCTCTTGTCAAACTTAGATCCGGTAGCTTCAATTACTATCTAGTTCTTGACAGATTTGAGTGTAGTCCAATTACTACTCTAATGGCATCTTTTGTTATCTTGAAGGGCCTCATTAACCACATGAAATTATCATGCATTCTACTAAGGACATACTGGACCCAATCATCTTCTACACAATAGGGAAAGTGGATGCAATGTCTGAAGTGTTTAATCCGGAGGGCCTTGTATTGAGGTTTTGGTTCAAAAATCAACTTAGAGTCTCCAAATTCCTCAATGTTGGCATGGATATAGACACTAATATCTTCTATGTGTAATACCCCATGTGGAATGCTAGAAAATGTGCCTAGAGGATCAACTTCTAGAGATTTATAGGGATGTTTCTTGAATTTTGGACACGGCCTATCAGTGATCTTTATAACCATTGGAGTAGCCATCTTGCAAAAGATTCAGAGAGAGATTTTCAGAATGGAAGTACCTTTTTACGCTTTAGGGTTCGAAATAAGAGCTAGAACAAATCGCTGGTTGAATTGGATTTTGTAGTTGATCCTTGAGAGAGTTGTAGAAACTTGATGCATAGCTCTTCTTTTCTTCTTCTTGAATGCAAATGTGCAAATGATGAGTGAAAGAACCCTGTTATTCTTGCACAAATCCTAATTTCCTTTTGCAATAAATGCACAACTTAAGTTATTTGATTTCCCTGTTCTGAGAGAGATCTTTTCAAATCACTGTGTTGTACTTATAATCATTTTCAGTGAGGATTGACAATGTATCTTCTTTTCTTCAATCATGCCATGGATCCGCAAATCAAAGTATTTCAATTTTGAATCATACCGGATCTGTCTGTGAAAATCCTGCTTTACTGGAAGGCTGTCAAACTGGATCAATCTTGGATGATTAAACTCTTGCAAAACTCCATGCAGATCTTTCATATTTTTACCGAGGGTTATTTAGATATTTTTCTAAGAACCTTTTAATCCACAACATTCCATGTGCCAAATTTAGGCACCAATTGACTAGCTAGGGGAAATTATTTTTCTATGTGACTCCGCCTGAGCTAGAGCTCATCTGTTTAGTTTTTCAAAAGAATATTAGCACCGGATTCTGGTGTGGATCCATCCCCAATATTTTATGTACTCTTCTTCACCCAAATCTTTCTCATCTCCTTTTAAACTTCATCTGGATTCACTTTTCCTTTTCCCTTATCTTATTTTTTATTATGATGCACCAAACCCTTTTTATCTTGATTTTTGCTTCTGCAAAATTTGGCAATATGACCAGATCTATTGCAATTGTAACAAACAACATTTCTTTGCATATTTGATTGATATCCTCTTGATTTGCATTGATTAGCCATATGTCCCATTCTATTGCATGCAAAGCATCTACCATTGAATGAATTGTTTATTTGCATATTTCTACATTCATGAGATTTGTGACCATACCTTTTGCAGTTGAAACATTGTCCGGAGAAGGTGGATTAGTCTGATTCATTCTCCTTCTACACTGAGTTGCTTTATGACCAAAGTTTTTAGAATTGAAGCAGTATCCATTGAAGGATGGATATCTTTGAGCATTTGGTTGCCTTACCAGAGGTCTTCTAGGCCTATTTCTTTGATTTCCTAATCCAAAGTTCTTCTAACCAGATATGGAGCTTTCACCTTTCTCATATCCCAGGCCACACTTGTCATCTACCCTCTTTTGGCTTTCAAGAAGAACTTCAAGTTGAGCTGAGCTTATCTTGAATTTCTCTTTGTATTCATTTGTTGTTTGAAGATCTTGTTTAAGAGTGTCTATTTGATTCTCAAGTTGTTCTTCATTATCTCTAGCTTTTTCAAGATTAGATTCAAGATGCCTAATTATTCTGTCCATTTTGTGGCAGTCCTTTGTCTTCTCCTTGAGGGATTATTTTAGATTATCTTCAATTTTCCTTTTCTCTTCAATTTCTTGGGTGAATCTCATAACCCCTGATTCCATCTCATGCCTTACCATAATGATGTCTTTTGATAGCTTCTCACATAGCTTATTTTTCTCATCCAGATCTTCATTAGTATCATGGGCTTCACTTTGACTTACTAATTTTTGAAGTAGTTTCTTTCTCTTTTTCACAGAGATACTCAGATTTTCTTTTAGCTCATTTATGAAATTATCTACTTGTTTGAGTCTTTCCCTCAAGTTATTGACTTCAGAGTGGGATTGTTCAATATTATCTAGGGCAGACTGAAGTTGTTCCTTCATACCATACATATCCATTGAGATTATTAGATCTTCCTCAAGCTGTTAGGCTTTGTTTAGAGGAACTTAGCTTTGATACCAATTGTTGGAAACAAGGCAAATAACTAGGGGGGGGGTGAATCAGTTATCTCAAATATCTTAACTCCTTTAATAATTAGTGCATCATCAAAACATATAAGCATATATGATCATAAGAACAGAAATAAAATAAACACACATAACACAAGGATTTTTGCGTGGAAATCCCTGTTAAGGGAAAAACCATGAGGTGACTAACCCAAGATTGTATTATCTGTTAAAAGAATAAGAAGTACAAAATGGCACTTGCCAATTAGGGCTCACTACCCAAGCACACTACTCACAAGAGGCACACTGCCTACAAGAGACTCACTATTTACAGAACTTAGAGAAGGTAATTAGGTGTTTGAACTGATGAGAGGCATCTACAAATGCTAGAGTTTAGTTCCAGTTAGGCACAATATATTGATCTGATGCACTCCATTCTTCCTCTGCTCTAGTGTTGTTGCTCTGTCACATACCGGACTTATTGCTGCTTCCACACTTATCTCTGCTTTTCTTCATACTTTATTTCATCATATCTATATTCACACACACCTACATACTGGAATCCATCTGGTATATATATCCACATCAAGTATTTCAACAACTTTCTAATCGGCAACCAGAATACTCAAGATATTTACAAATTACTGATCTGTCAGCTGAATTAGTGCTTGATTTGTGATGCGTATCAAAAACATAGGCATTGAAGTCATCAATCATGTCGACCAATAATGTATGATCCCTCAAATTGCTTTATCAACATCAATTACTCATCTGGATTGAAGTCTGATGCTCTGCCAGTCAGTTCTTTCTCTGTCTTCTCTACCTATCTAGAATCCAACACTCAGATGCTCATATCTTTTTCATGTTTTATCACCGGAGGCTAAATCTCTAGAATATAGTAGTCATGATACTCCTCTTGTCCAAGTCTGTAACTTGCTTAGTTACACTATCTGAGAGATCCGAACCTGATTGTCAGACCTTGTTGCATACTCTGTTCTTGTTCACCGGACTAAAACAATCTTCAACTGACTTCCGGTATAGGCATACTATGTACTACATATGTGTGGGATAGACTTTGTTGCCATCAATGACAACACTCATGAAGCCACATAGTGTCTCTTACCAACAAGTGTGTCTCCTGTAGGTAGTGGGCCTCTTGTGAGTAGTGCGCTCGGGCAGTGAGCCCTAATTGGCAAATGCCATTTTTGTTCTTATTCTTTTAATAGAGAATACAATCTTGGGTTAGTCACCCTGTGGTTTTTCCCTTAACTGGGTTTTCCATGTTAAAATCTTGGTGTCATATGTGTTGAATGTGTTTCTGCTCTTAAGTTGTTGCATTTTACTTCCATGATTGAATAATTATTATGCTATTGAAATATAAGAAGGATTTAAGGATTTAAAGAACAGAAGGTTTGGTGACAACTGATTCACCCCCCCTCTCAGTTGTCTATCCTAAAACCAACACTAACACTATTTCTGTAATATGCCTTCTACAAATCAAGGCATTAACCACTCAATTTTCTTTACCCTTAATATAATTAATCTTAAAATCATGTGTTTAGAGATAATCTCTAACCATCTTGTTTGTCAGGCATTAAGGTTTGGTTGCGTGAAGATATACTTCAAACCTTGATTATCAAATTTTAGTTTAAATTGTTTTCCTAACAAATAATGCCTCCAAACCTAGAGAACATGCACAATTGCCACTAATTCTAGATCATGAGGAGCATAATTCTGCTCATAGGGTCACAACTGCCTAGATTCATAGGCCACAACTTGGTCTTCTTGCATTAGCACTCATCCTAACCCTTCTCTTGAAGTGTCATTCACAACAACAAAACAACCCTCTGGGTTTGGCACTCTAAGAATTGGTGTTGAAGTCAATTTTCATTTGAGAATAATGAAGGATTCTGTGCACTTATCTAACCATTCAAATCATTTTCCTTTCCTTTGCAAGGAAGTGATGGGATGGGCAATTTTGGAGAAGTTCAAAATAAACTTTCTGTAATATCCTACTAATCCCATAAAGCTACATACTTCATGAACATTTTTAGGCATATGCCATTCTAGAATAGCCTTTATCTTTGAGTTATCCATAGCAATTCATTTAGCCGATATGATGTGGCCTAAGTACTACACTTCTTTCTGAAAGAAAGTGTATTTGGATAGTTTTCTAAAAATATTGTGCTCTCTGAGACATTGTAAAACTATCTGCAAGAGCTGAAGGTATTCTTCCTCATTATGAGAATAAATTAGGGGTAAAAGCACAAAGTTGTGTCACACTTTTATAAAGGAAACAACCAATGCTGATCCAACTTTTATACTTGAATCACTAAAAAGTGACATATATGTTTTGAATTTTGAAATGATGTAAACTAATAAAATATTTATTTTTTAGTATATTTTATGTTTGTATTTTTTGAAAAAATTAAATAATTATTTGAATATAGTTTTTAATAAATTGACACTATAATTTAGTTGTTGATAAAATGCTGAAAAATGAAGTTACATGAGACGTCAATCTTTATATAGTAAAATTTTTTTTTTTCAATTTTTTTTGTGTATTTATAACTTGAAACTTTAGTGCATGGATATATTTTTTTCCAATTTTGATAAATATATATATTTAAATAAATAATAAAATGTGCGTGTATTAAAACGTAGTTGTTTCTATTCGACGTCAACTTTCATATTAATTATTTATCTAAAATAGAAAAAAAATTATACCATCTTGATATAGATTCTTTTATCTAGTGCATCATATTTTTTTTCAATTTTTTTAAATAAGTTTTACTATTTTTCCTTGACATGGTAATTGAACTAATGTTTTGTGCTGATAACTTACTTTTAGTAAAAATAGAAAGGAAAATATAAATAATAATTAAACTATTAAAATATATATTTTTGAAAACTAAACTTATAGATCTACAAAAGGGTATTTTTATATTTAAAAAAAAAAATGTTATTTACACGAGTAGAAGTTGTTGAAATATCAAGTTTTTCAAATATATATATTTTTTTGGTAAATTGGCCTCATAGTGGTGCTACATGTGCATTTAGCCAACAATTTTAGTTGGAAAAGTTATGGACATATCTAACTTAGCTAGAATGAATATTACAAGATCATATGTTTGACCAAAATTGATTTGTAGTTAGAAATGCTTAAATTCACTTGTGTTGATAAGTTGGCTGAAAGTGTGACACAACTTTGTGTTTATCTAGACAATGTTTAAAAAATACTGTTCATCAAATTCATGAAGGCTGATGGGGCATTGGTCAAACCAAAAGGTAAGACTGTGAACTTGTAATATCCATACCTTGTTTGAAAAGTTGTCTTAGGAATGTCCTCTTCTTTTAGCCTAAACTAATGATAACTTGACCTTAGGTCAATCTTTGAAAATATAGTTGTGCCACACATTTGGTCAAAGAGACCATCTATGTGTGGTAGAAGATACTTGTTCTTAATCATTGCTTTGTTAAGCATACGATGGTCTATACAAAGGTGTAGAGTGCCATCTTTCTTCTTGACAAAGATCACTGACGCTCCCCAAGGTGACACATTAGCTCTAATTAACCCTTTTGATAACAATTTTTGAAGTTGATCTTTCAACTCCATCAAAACAGTGGTAGTAATCTGATAAGGTGCTTTGGACACCAGTTTGGAACCTAGAATAATATCAATTGAAAAATCAAAAACCCTTTTTGGGGGCAGACCTGGAAGGTCTTTAGGAAATACATCCTGAAAGTCAAGAAGATAATGGTATGCCTCTATAGAAGTTTCCTTAGACTTCTCCTTCCCTTCTTCTTCTACCTTGTCCATCTTACCTACAAACATATGACAACCTTTCCACTTTGCTCTTTTCAATTGCATCACAGAAATTTGTCTGGTTTTCATTTCACACTGAAATCCTAGGATAAGGACAAAATTACCAGCATCATCTAAGCATTCTACTATTTTGGAGAAACAATATACTTTTTCCATATGTTACCATAGTCATTTCATCCCTAAGATGAGATCATAAGACCCTAGAGGTGCTACATACAGATTAACCTCTATAGAAAAAGTGGGTAAGGTTAATCTAGCTTCAAACAAACATTGCTCTACCTGAGCTATTGACTAGTTTGTAAACTCTATTGTCCATGAATTTTCCATGAAACCAACTTTCCTAGACATATTATAAAGTATACCAGGGTTCACAAAATTTTCAGTTGCTCCTGTATCTATAAGAATAAAAATTGGGGTTCCAAAAAGTGTACCTAAAGTTTCAATATGAGTAACCTAACACTCATCTTGGTGACAATCTAAAGCAACATGAATTCTTTGCTAGAAGGTTGTTTGATGTGAAGGTAAAGGATTGCCATGATATGAATTTCCTTAGCTCTTAGTGGGGCACTGGTTAGCATAGTGATCTCCTCCACACGTAAAACACCATCCAAGAGGACCTTTCTTACCTAAAGATTGGTTGGAATTATCATCATTCTTTCTAGGATTAAAATCCATGTTTCCATCCCTGGGTTCACTTTTGTTATATCTGGAACTTTTACCATGATTTCTCTCTTTGGTTTCCTGATTTCTACTTCTCTTTTTGAAAGATGTCAAAGAATGACTTTAGTTAAATTTCTTTCAAGATTTTTCTTGATATGCTGAGATGGATTTGAGCTTTTGCTCCTGCTTGATGGCTTTCTCAAAGACTTGATCCATGGTTGTGGGTCCATGGACATCTACTTCTTCGCCTATCTAAGCATTCAAGCCCATAATAAACTTCCTTATCCTAAATCTCTCATCCTTCTGATATTGTGGCACATACTTCAACAACCTATAATTTTTTTCCTAGTATTTAGTGACGGTCATATCTCCCTGATGTAGATTTTGAAAATCTACCAATTTCTAGTCAAAGTATAGTTGGGGAAACCACCTTTTCCTGAATATGATCACAAATTATTCCCAAGTTAGACCTAAGGAACTCAACACTAATTCCATTTTTTTATTCATCCATCATGTGGGTGCTTCTCCTGCTAACTGGTATGCTCCCCATACAACTTTAGTGATCTCAAAGTAATTTCTTATCTCAAAATCCTTTTCCATATTTGTCAGCCAAGCCTCGACTGCATCTCCACTCACAGTTCCAGCGAACTTAGGAGGTATAACTTTCTTCATATATCAGGCAAACTCATTGGTAAGATGAGTTTTTTCCTCACTGTGAATCAGAGAGTCTTGTTTACTTACTCTCGGCTCACTATGAAAACTAAATTCTTATCTTTCTTTAGAGTGGTGTTCTTGATTGTTTTCTTCCCCTCTAACTTCCTATTTTAGGGAACTTCCAATCTTTCTTTTGTTTCATTTAAAACTGACAAGATTTGATCTAATTTTTCCATGGGATTATTTTTAGGATCTGGGCCATCAGGACTCCTTCCTGATTGATTTTCAGTATGTTCCATAACAATACTTATCCACACCTAACATTTGCATAAAAATTTATCAAAACATTGAACTTTTGATATACTAATCATAAAATTACAAGTTCATAAATACATAAACTCAAAGATGCATCACATATACATTTGTTTATACAAAAAGCTAAAATTTTACTTTATTCTCTTAATGGATTTTTGCATCCATATTCACATACAAAACATTTTCTATTTTTCATGTATAAAAGGTGTCTACATATCACTTTGTAATAGAGGAATTTCCTCAGGTTTTTCCTCCTCGTTAGAATTGACTAACATAAACTTAGAGGGTGGGTGTACTCATGAGTACTCAATCAACACCTCTTTTCCTATTACAAATGCATCCATACCACACTCGAAAGGCATATCACGGTGGGAAAATATTTACTAATCTTAATAATAGAAGGGATTGACAACCTTTCTGCTACCTCAATCCATTTCCTCCTCTCTAGGTGGATACATTTGAGTGCATCGGCTAGTGTTTTAGAATCAGTGAGCCAAGCCCCTTCTGCGTAACTCACTGGTTCCTTCATTTTTGGATCATGAGATGGATCTTTCTTAATAGTGACCTTAGGCATATTCCTAGGTTTTGTTTTCTTGGCTCACTTTCTTGTCCTTCTTTTTCCTGCCACTCTGGCACAAGAACAAATGTTTATCATTAACATATCTTGCCAATCTATGAAATATTGCAATGAGCTCCTAGGTCAAAGTGTTGAACCCGGTAGCTCTAATACCATGTGTAACATCCCAACTAGAATATCTAATAAAATAAATACAATAAATGCAAAAATCTCATTTCTTTTTTTAATAACAAAAAAATCCAACAATAATACATTTGCAATTTCAAAGTACAATATATAATTTCATTTGATGGTCGCTTCACATGTGACTCACAAATTTTACACTTTATCAGGAACAAATAACAGATGGTTGCATTCCTTGTGACTTACAATATTTATCATTTTCATTTACATAATAAGTAATGTTTCTTGTTCACAAGTCTTCGATAGTCAACTACAGGAGAGAGAGCATCACCTTGGTGCTTTTGCTCCAACCACAGACTGGCGGTCCCCTACTCACCTTTCTTCTAGAAATGGCCCTTCCCTTCGCGAGGGTATAGATAATGATAATCAATTGATTCTTTGTGCCATTTGAGAACTAGTGCAGTGTCCTAGCTAAAAACAATCAAGCTTACAACTCTAGTCTAGCTTTAGCTAAGTATAACCCACTCTGACTGTTCAACTATCTGGTACACAGTGAACTAAAAATGAAAGTAGTGACTTTTGCATTACTTTGGCCAAAGTTTCATATAATAATTCATATGTTCACACACTCTTTTCTCGACTTGGAGATAACATTCTTTTATATCATTAATTAATAAATCAACATATTTGACTTGCTTATTCAATATCAGTCTAAAAGACATAAAATATACCCTTTTACTATAAGTCAACAAGATAGGTATAAGGTGAGAGCCTAGCTGACTTAAAAAGTATGCATTGAGCCCCTCTTTGCATCCTTGCAATCTTGGGTCTATGACAACCTGTCAATCTACTCAATAACTTTTCAACCCATTTCCATGCTCATAAATAAATTTGGTATACATTCTCAAGGTATACTTGATTCTATTATAAAGTCATTGATTTTGATGACTATAGACTTCTAAGACTCTTGTCACTAAGATATGTCTGCCTTAGTCTATGATTATATTTGACTAATATCCTATCGAAGAAACAATAAACTTCATATTCCTTCATACTGGATATATTTTCCACTTATATTTCAAAAAGAGAATTCCAAAAGATAAGCAGTTTCATTCTCAATGAAAAACTATAAAAGATTGACCCTACATTGCCATAATAAGGTAAGTGTATTTTACGATAATCTATTGGCTAATCTTAGGTTAGATTTGGATAAAATAATAATCCTTTTAAAACTAGGATAAAGATAGTACATGATAACTCTCAGTTACCTATTGTTAACAAAAGATTAACACTTATATCAAACTACTTCTACATGCATAACTTAAATAAATTATTTTGCATGTTTAACATAATATGAAGCCTATATAACTAATGTCTTTAAACAACGACATCAACCATTAACAAGCTATAAGATTTTTTAAACATCCAAAGTGATGGCACCTTCCAATATCAAACTGTTACGACTTCAGAATGGATACTATCAAAACATAACACTATAATTTTTGTCTTACACAAGACCCAAGGAAAAATATAAGTTCTCAGTCTGCTATAGTCTTACTGGTAAGATCTCTTCAAAGAATATGGTATAAATTGATATGCTTATAACGACTTACTCAGTCGACAATGCACACCGAACTATCGGTCTCAAATGGCTTCTAAACATTGTTCTCTCAAATAGATGTTTGAATGGAATAACACACAGGGTGGTCGATTAAAATAGAGTCATAGCTAATACTTAGTGCCCAACTGGTATGTAACATTCAACCTTCTACACATGATTTGTTTGCATATAAGATAACCTTAAAAATAATATATAAAGAATGACTACCTATCGACTATTTAACACAATCAATCGGCCATATTACATACCGTATAGTTTGCATGGGTATACATACTATTAAAAGAGTGATATATATATCATAACTTGCAATCTATGATACTCATGGTTTTCTATAGATATTTATCCTTAATACTAAACTTTCTTGGAAAACCAATATAAGGTGTAACCACAGACAACTATTGTCCAATGCAAACCTGCGGCCTCTTAAGGCACACCAGATAAAGATTAAGAATGATAACAACTTAAGCATATAGAGTAAAGCTTACATATACATGGTATACTAATGGTTCATTTGCATACCTACAACTTCTTTTCAAGCAACCAATATTCTTCTCCTGTCATGCTCCCTCTCCTCTCCTTCTATTCATGAATGGTAAGAGATATTATCTCCTCTTTCTCTCCATAGATCGTCCTTCCTTAATGCAAGATAATAACTAGTTTTTTTTTCAAAACTCTCTCTTACTATTAGTTATATGAATATGTTATACATTACTATCTCCTTCTATTTCTCAACCATCCACAGCCTCAAAGAGCTAGAAAAAGGGAGTATGGAGATACTGCTCCTCCCCACTCCTAATATCTAGGGGAAAGCATGATGTGAATCTTCTAAAGAATTTACTTCTTTTTCACAAGATAGACATTAAACCATGACTAAGCTTATAAATAATTTAAAATAAAAACAATAGTACACCTAATTCATAGATGTGTTGAATACAAAGAATACTAAGAGGGGGGTGAATCAGTATTCTACAAAACCACTTCTTCACATGTTCATTAATCAAATTTAATAACATGAAAGCAGAATAAACATAAGAACAACAACCATAAAGACATAACACATAGATACCAAGATTTTACATGGAAAACCCTAAAAGGGAAAAACCACGGTGAGTGTTACCTCACAATATATTATGATAGCAATACCAGATTACATAAGGCTCACTGCCCAAAGAAATGCTCATTGCAAGTGGGCTCACTATCCACATAGAAAGAAATATAGAAGAGAGAAAAGAAGCGGCTCATTGCCAGTCATGAACTGCTACAAATGCATCTACAACATAATGGAATACAGTTCCTTTGATCGCTCAAAACACAAACTCAAAATTCTTCATTATTACTGCTCTGTTTCTCTGGTCTGCTCACATTTATTCACTTCTTTAGTCTTCTTTACTCTTATTGCACTTATCACATCACATATATAGTAAATTCACAACATGCTCACACCAACACACACTTCAACATTGAATTCCATCTAATATATATATTCACAAATTGATTTGATTCACAACTAGGTCAGCATGCCAAACATGAACCATGTACATAGATACTTTACCTTATTAGCTTGGTCTTATCCACAAATAATAATGCGAACTCATATAACTATTCAAGGATCTTCATATAGGTCTGGACCTATTGTAGAACCACTTAGGATGGTGGCGCAAACAATATATCTTCTCCGCACATTGATCTAACATGAGTGTCAGCTTTATTCTTATGAGTATATTCAACTTACTTAACTGTCATATCATAACTCTCAATGTGAACCTTATGAGACTCTAAAATTCATAAACAACATTCATTAGGACTTCTTAGCATACCTTCAGAACTGCAAGACATAATAATCTTCTATAGCAAAATGCAGATCTTAGAACTATTGTTTTGTCACAATGAAATTATGTCAAACTAGAAGTCAATACTAGAGAACTTGTTGAATATGATCTGATGAACTTTAAGCACTACAAATCTAGATTTAGATGCTTATGACATGTGTCTACATTTTCTTATAATTGCAAATCAAAATATTCAACAGTGGAGGAATGTGGACCAAAATACTCAGGTACTTTACACTGTTTCAGGCTTAACTTTGTTCATCCAGACTTAGATAATTCACCATATGACTTCTGGAGGAAGTCAGGACTTGAACACTGGAACATAACATCACCAAAGGGTTGTTTACAACATACTAGAACTACATAACTTGATCTTCAATTGTGGAGGCATACCATTCCTAATAGTGTCAGTCACTTTGTGTATTTTCCATACTTAGTCATTCTAGCTAATTAGTCTTCCAGATTGAACTCCCTTTTACCAAACCTTGTTGCCATCAATGACAACATTCTACCTTAACCAATAGAGCAGTGTCTCTTGACTATGTTGCCAACAATCTCCCCCTTTGTCATTGATGTCAACACTTAGTGAAAAATATATATTGCTCCCCCTTACTCTATACACTCTGATTTTCTTGTTCTCTTTAGATGTTTGGTCATTTTTCACTAGTCATTCTTCTCCCCCTTTGACATAAATGGCAAAGGTGTATGTACAAGAGTCAAAATTGTGTCAAAGCTACAAAAATTGTCATACTCTGCCGCATATGTACAAATACAATCTATCAAATTAGTTAGATGTGGGTGAAAGAATATCATTGTAGAAAATCTTTAATTGTGCTAGCTCTCCATCCCATCTATTCTTGGCTCTTTCCAAATTTTGAATATTGTCATTTATCCAAAATTTGAATATTGCCATTTATCTGAAAGACTAAGTCTTCTGCCCTCTATACATCAGTAGGTGTATCAGTGACTACCCTAACTTTTGTGGCTTTATCAGCTAGACTTGTCATTGAATCAATTTTAGGGCTTATTAACCCTCTTAACTGACACATTTTGTTTTTCATTTCTTCCCTTTTGCTCAGGAGACTTCCTATGTTATTATGAAAATTTTCAACTTGTATTTCCATACTACTTATGGAGTCAACCCCTGGATCATAGGATTTAGAGATATTTACTATTTGAAGCTCCATAGATTTGACCTTTTCTTCTATTTCCTTAGTGATCTTAGGCCATGAAAAACAAAATTTGTATATGTCACATGCTTCCTTGATGGCACTCTATATTCTTAATACTATTATCTAGCAAAATTTTGTCTTTGTCTAACTTGTTTTTCAATTCAGTCAACTTTCTATCATCAAATTCTTTTCTAACCTTAGCATCTACAGATTTCTCAAAGGATTCAAAATGAGTACTTACTGACTTTATCAGGCCTTTGAGTTGATCAGTTGATGACAATGATGTGTCCTTTTGGTATGAAGGCATCAACTTCTCCAAAATGTTGGATGCCTCACCAATGAGTTCATTGTCTTGTATATGTGACTTTAGAATCTCTTCTTGTGCTTTTTCTTGAAAAATTGATACCAATTTAAATTTCTATACCAGAGACATTGAGGCCAAATTTATTGGTTCTTACAGGAACTTGGGCTCATCTAAAACTTATTGTGTTTCCAAAAATTCTTTGATAGAATCTACTAGATCTTATAAGACAGCAGTGTCTCTTGTCATATCAGACACTTCTTTTTATTCATTCTGCTCTAGTGGATCAAGATCCATTACCTCTTGTTCATCAATTTTTTGTTCTAGAGGAGGGCTCTTGTTAGCTTGTTCATCCTCTTGGTCATTAGCTTTATTTTTATTTGGAGTCTTCTCCTTGTTTACTTGATCATAAATTTGCTGATCAGGAGGACTTCTCCTGGTTTGGCCCTTATCAACTTTGTCTTGACCATCAGTAGCAAGGGCTTGATCAGATTCTTTCCTTTCTAAGGCTTCTTCCTCATTTTTCTTAGGACTTTTCTCTACCTCTTGTTCTTTCATTTCTTTGTCTTTTCTAGGGCTCACTAGAGGATTTGTCTCAGTTGGCTCCAAGCCTTGATCCATGCTTGCTTCAGGCACAAAAGTGTCATCACCAACATTTGTATCTTCTTTATCATCTACAGTTGAGATGTTAAGATCTTTTAGGATCTCAAGAATTGTTTTCTCTATGTCCTTTGTAAAGTTCTCTTTGTTTCCTGCCATCAGAGTGTTGAGTCTCCTTTTTATTTCAATTTTATTTCCAAGGATTTTGAAGACCTTGGCTCTTTCCTCTAGAGTCACATCAGGACAAAATTTCAGCAATGAATTTTCTCTTACCTCCACATCTTTGGCCATGGTTGCTTCCTTCTTGGTTGACATAATGCTTCCCAAGCTGTCTGGGAGGTCACTGGCTACTTCAATGAGAGCTCTATTATATATCTCCAAGTATTGAATGACATCAGTCTCAATGATGCTTTTGTTTGCATCATCATACTCATCATATAGTTGGGCTATATATTTGAAATTTCCATCAACTATTATAGCCTTTAGTACATCTTCAAGACTTATAGTAGCCTCTGCTTCTTTGGGCTCTGCTTTCTTCTCCCTCTTCCTTCCTTTTCCCTTTTCAGAGGGCTTGTCTTGCTTGGTACCGGAGGCTGCAATAGATTTTCCTTTCATCTTTTTGACCTCTTTATCTAATTGTGTTTCTTCATCATCAGAACTTATACTCACATGCATCCTTTTATCTTTGGTTTTTATTCTTTTGTGTCCTTTTCAACAGGTTTCTTGGCAGGTGCTTCCATAGAGGGTGTGGGACCAGAGGATGCAGATGTAGTTTGTGAAGTAGATGCTCTTGTTCTCTTCTTTGTTAATGCAGGCTCCTTCTCTTTCCTCTTAGATTCTTTCAGTGCCTTTTTAGATTTATCTTGCTTCATTTGCTCAACTACCCTAGCAGCTTCTGATCTTGCTCTTGTTTTAGCAATTTCTTCTTTAGTGAGTCCTATGCTTTGGGCATATTCCTCAACCAATTTCCTCATCTTTTTATGAGTTTTAGGCTTCCTCAGTTCAACATGCACTTTCACAGATAATTCTTCATAGGTACCAAATCTTGGTTCATTTGTGTCCCTGGGTTTCCTTAACACATGATGAGCATAACCATTCAGTATATTTCCTACCACTTCATATCCCATAGGAAGAACCCAGACTGTCCTAGGCTCAACAAACTCCATCATACATTGGTCTTTGTTGACAATGAAACATATATCATTTTTATATTTCTTAACAATTGACCTAAGAATCCTTTTGCTGCATTGCATGACCTTTTGAAATTTTTTGAAATAGCCCCATAGGGCTGTATTTTGTGCATCATGGCTTCCTATGCTATTTAAGTGATTCCTAATTTGTGTGGCAATAGGTTTGTTGTCAAATCAGAACAAATGCTTCATCCCTTGCAATTCTTGCATAAAATAGTGTCCTGATTTAGAACTTTCTCCTTTTTCAAATCCTAGACCTTGCTTGTCATATGGACTTCTCTGACTATCAATCAGCTCATCAAATTTTGCAGAGCTTATTTTGAACTTTTCTTTGTAATTGTTTGCTACTTCCAGATCAAATTTTAGAAGCATGACGTATTTTGCCAAATTTTCACATTCTTCAGACTTGTCTTTCAATATTTGATTCAAATGCTCCTCATCTTTTTCTTTCTCTTCAATCAACATTGATAAGTCACTTAGGGTTTCATTTGCTAATTTCAACTTCTCACTTAGATCTCTACTTCTATCCTTTGATCTCTTAACTTGCTCTCTTAGTTTTAGGATGCATTCATCAGCTTCTTTGACATTTTCCCTCAAATTCTGGACATCTACTTCATACTTATCAAGATCTTTAAGAGAAGTTTTCAGTTCTTGATTACTGACATATGTGCAATCTTCAAATGTGACTCTACCTAGAGAAAGATATCTTCTGGATACCATGTATATACCTTCCCAGATCTTCCTTAACCTGTTAGGCTTCTTCCAAGGAACCTTGCTCTAATACCAATTGTTGAATACAAAGAATACTGAGAGGGGAGTGAATCAATATTCTACAAAACCACTTCTTCACATGTTCATTAATCAAATTCAATAACATGAAAGCAGAATAAACATAAGAACATCAACCATAAAGACATAACACATAGACACTAGGATTGTTATGTGGAAAACCCTAAAATGGAAAAACCATGGTGAGTGTTAGCTCACAATATATTATGATAGCGATATCATATTACATAAGTCACATTGCCATGGGGCTCACTGCCCAAAGAAATACTCACTACAAGTGGACTAACTATCTATAGAGAAAGAAAGATAGAAGAGAGAAAAGAAGTGGCTCATTACTAGTCATGAACTGCTACAAATGCATCTACAACATGCTAGAATACAATTAATTTGATCTCTCAAAACACAGACTCAAAACTCTTCATTATTACTGCTCTATTTCTCTAGTTTGCTCACATATATTCACTTCTTTAGTCTTCTGTACTCTTATTGCACTTATCACATCATAGATATAGTAAATTCACAACACACTCACATCAACACACACTTCAACATTTAATTCCATCCGATATATATATTTGCAACTTGTTTTGATTCACAACTAGGTCGGCATGCCAAACATGAACCGTGTACATAGATAGTTTAACTTGTCAGCTTGGGCTTATCCACAAATAATAATATGAACTCATATAAATATTCAAGGATCTTCATATAGGTCTGGACCTATTGTAGAACCACTTAGGATGGTGGCACAAACAAAATATCTTCTCTGCACATTGATCTAACATGAGTGTCGACTTTATTCTTATGAGTATATTCAACTTACTTAACTGTCATATCATAACTCTCAATGTGAACCTTATGAGACTCTAAAATTCATAACCAACATTCATTAGAGACTTCTTAGCATACCTTCAGAACCACAAGACATAATAATCTTCTACAACAAAACGCAGATCTCAGAACTATTGTTCTGTCACAGTGAAATGTTGTCAAACTGGAAGCTGATACTAGAGAACTTGTCGAATATGATCTGATGAACTTTAAGCTCTACAAATCTGGATTTAGATCCTTATGACATGTGTCTACATTTTCTTAGAACCGTAACTCAAAATATTCAACAGTGGAGGAATGCAGACCAAAATACTCAGGTACTTTACATTGTTTCAGGCTTAACTTTGTTCATCCGAACTTAGACAATTCACCATATGACTTCCAGAGAAAGTCAGAACTTGAACACTGGAACATAACATCACCAAAGGGTTGTTTACAACATACCAGAACTGCATAACTTGATCTTCAACTGCGGAGGCATACCATTCCTATTACTGTCAATCACTCTATGTACTATCCATACTTAGTCATTCTGGCTAATTAGTCTTCTGGATTGAAATTCCTTTTACCAAACCTTGTTGCCATCAATGACAACATTCTACCTCAACCAATAGAGCAGTGTCTTTTGACTATGTTGCCAACAAGATGTCACTAATGTATTCTTTTGAATGCTTTAATTATGATATTCACAAGCACAATATCGATGATGGAATCTTGCAGAGTCCACTTAGGCCTTTATGTCAAGACTAGACTTGATTGGTCAATTACTCATGTCATCTTGGCATTCAGATATGAACACAACCTTACTAATTATTGATGTAAAAAAATAAGTCATCAACATGACAACGAAAATATTAAACACGTACATAATGATCACATCGTTAAAATATTACAGAGGTGACCACCAACATAAAGAATAAGACTTGTTCCAAAATTGACATAACCTATAATGTGAGTGTGTGTGTTTCCATATGGCATAATGATCATTGTAATCACACAATATAGCACCCTCTCCATGGTGATACTCTCTCTCCTCATCTTTGAGGGAAAAAAAATACCGTTCCTGTATCCACCTGAGTCGCACAACGGTAGTTAGTCCATCACATTATTTAACCACGTGCATAATAACAATGTCATAGACAATTATTCTTTGCATATAAAGTAATATAAATCAAATGCATTTTCTATTCTAACACAACATTACTTTAATCATAATATTTTCACTAACTATCTGTCCTCTTGAAATAAAAATGATAAGTATGTTTGTTTTAGAATGGGGTGTGATGCTTTATGACTTTTGAATATAATCTTATTCATATTTGTCAGGCCATACAGTACCTTGAAGAACTTGAAAGTGTTATTGAAAGGGTATTTGGTGCTTGAGGAATGATAAAGAAGTCATTTCACTCATACCGATTTCCACAATGTGTCTTTCAACCAAGGTTGAAATACACAATGTGGATTTCAACTTTGTTACTCCTCACTGCCTTTATCTACTGTATGATCCTTCCACCTTTTGGTGTTAATAGTGACCTTATGCCTTTACTCTTGAGATACCTCAATGCCTCCAATGTCTTGTCAATATATTGATAGTGTTCTCTATGGTTGGATATCCTATATTTTCCTCTGGTTACATCTCTGCACCTGGACAATGTTCTCACAGGGACCTTGATACTTACATAGGGCTTCAACATATGTTATCGCAAATCTTGTAGCACCTTGATAGGCTACTTTTTAGCCTTGAATATTTGGTATCCTTTCCACTGTTCCACATACTGTATATCCTTGTCTTCATGCTCACTACTTCATTGTTATGTATACTATCTATGCATTGTACTTGTGTTTCAAATCTATATTTACTATTTGTGTAAGACCTCTATATGCATATACCTATAGCTTTGCATATTGTCACAATACCCTTGTTTACTGTGAAACAATGTTTGATCAATGTCTCTTTATCTCCATGTCTCTTTACCATGTCCAACTATTTCAGATCTCTATATCTTTGTGTTGACTGTCTCTATCTACTTTTATGGTCTTCTAGACCCTTGAATATACACTAAAGATCTTCTAACGTACTTTAGTTCTTCATAGGAGTAAATAGATTATGTAAAGTTTTGATATACCTTTAAGAGACATTTCACATGGCACTTTCATAGTTATGGTTCTAAGAACAATTCCATAATCCCTAAAGGATAGTGTAGACCCCTCTGTCACTATTTTCTTGTTTGTTCACTATCCTTTATCCCTTTCAAACTTGTAGATGTTTATCCATAGGCTTCTTTGGCTCTATCTTCACTTCTCAAGGACTTAAGATTGAGCATGCTCCTTTAAGACTCCTTGAGAGCCCTCAACATATTTTCACAACATTATAAGAACCCTTCAAAATCTCTCTTAACTCTGCAAGCTCTCATCTCTAGTATCTCTGCCTTTCTTGTAAATCTATGACAATGATGACAATATCTAGTCTTTGTATTTCTGACATCCTTATATTTGTAGACCTCAAGCAATGACCATTTGATGCCTTGAAGGCTTCTAAATGACTTGATAGACCCATTAGGACATTATACAGGGTTTGGGGCTTCTTGATAGGCATGTACTATCAATGGGACTAAGGATGGTCTTTGACAGACCCCTACAACTACTATCATAAGCCTTCTAGGGTTTTGACAAGGCATAAGAGACCACATAGACATTGACAAAATTGAATAGGCTTTGTGGACTTTTGAAATAGATACAAACTCTATAATTGTGTTGACATGCCTTCTAAACCTCTATCATGTTTTAACAGACTATAGTGTGTCCCACTTACATGAAATCCTAATTTTTTTTAGAAATCACATATTTTTTTAGAAAAAATAACGATTTAAACCTTGAGGGGTTCCATCTAAAGTGGTTTAATTGAAGGGGGTTAGATAAAACCCCCTTGGATTGAATCCCCTTGGAAAGAACCCCCTAGTCTTAAATCAAACCCTTGATGGAGTCTCCTCCACACCTATCAAAATACTCATAAAAAACCAATTTTGCTTCACCTTTTAGGGGATCTGTTGTGTGGTTACACAACATGCCCCATTTTGACTTAACAAAATAGGGACCCAACTTTTTGCTGCTTTGGCTTGTGTTATTTTTCTGCTTTTTAGCGGTCTGGTAAAAGTAAGTCATGCAGGTGACCCTGCATAAAGGGGTGGATAAGTCATCATGATGAGGTTAGTTTGTCAAAGTCATTATTTCATATCATTAACCTCATGGTTGGAAAGAGAATAAAATTCTATGTAGGTTTGCCTTTTAGATCACCCTGAAATTCCTTAGGGGGAGAAAGTTATGACAAGTCAATGTTCCAGTTAAACCTAATATTTTCGGGGGGTGGTCATATTTTTAAACATCAGTCACCTTACTTAAGATCACCCCGATGTTAGTTTATCACTTGATAATCATTTGGTTTGCAAACTCTGGATGTCAATTTTAGGTGATAAATGTATCTGTCCGTCAAACGCCTTATATATTTTGCGAGGGTCATATTTTCAATATCACTTGATCTTACAAATATCACCCTGTCGCAAAATATCACTCCAGTACCAATATGATGGTGACATCATCTAAGCTCAATAAACCAAGAAACTCACCCTGACGGTGACGCCATCATTATTTTTACCTCGTGGAGGTATGATTTTCAACTATCACCCTTTTCAATAACGTGACGGTGACATCATCCCGATCTTTCGAAAGGGGGTCATTTTATTCGCGGGGGTCACATTTTAAACATCCACTGATCTTAAAATCATGACTCGATATACACATGGCCAACCTTTGACCACATCATTCGTTCCTTAGGATCAGTTTTTCCGCTCAAAGGCGGAAGGTGATGTTACATAGAGGGGGTCATATTTCAATATCACCCGATCTTCTAAAGATCACCCCCCTCATCTTGCTTCATAACATTAAATGCACATAAATGCAGTAGGTGGATTCCTGCTGAAAATGACTATGATCCAAACACCTAGCAACATCTGTAGATTTTGTGTAGAAGATCAATGGTTTTAAATGATTTAACCCGGTTTTACCCTAATCTGCCCTACGGATACATTTAAAGGTAAGTTTCCAAGGTCATTTCTCATTTACCTTGCGAAGAAAGAAGAATTTATAGAGTAGAGAGTCAAACCCTCATATGAGCTACCTATGGACAAACATACAACTTGTAGCATAACAAAATGTGTGATCATCAGTAATTGCTACCCTTTTTAATTATCATCGGCTTAATCCAGGAGATAAACATTATCAGGTAAGTAATTAAAAAACCCGCCTGTTGTGGTTTTCTGCATGTCCAGGTAGTATGGCTTTTCCAGTGGATTGATTCTATGGGTATGCATATCATGAAGAGTTTGAATATAAATATGCATGATTCCGTAGACGTATAATATTGTATGAATGCATATGAATATTATGGTAAGACCAGTCGTGTGCATTGCAGGAGTCCATGGCAGACGTTAGGAGAAATAGATCTGGGGCTGAATTTCTTAAGCCCATGTATGCTCAACTTGAAGGCATACAGTTCAAGTATGGTGTCATTGGTGACACTCACTAAGGGGAAACAAATTTAGTAGCATGGTCATCCAGGATGCATGATGATAAAGATAATACCCTACTAGATGCCATATTTATATCAAGAATGTGGTATGTGGTAGGATTTCCATATGCCATGGAAACCATAGAACTAATAGTGGAATGCACCAGAAATTACAACCCTCAAACAAGGCGGGTGGAAAAACATGGAAGGGTTTATGTAGACTTGTCAATTAAAGGGATCACAACTACTTTCAATCTCCCCGTTGGAAAATAGGTAGTTAGTATGGATCTGCACAAACTGGAAACTAAATATGTAAACAATAAAAAGACTGCCAGGAAGAGGATATACCAATGGAGGTCTAAGAATAGCACCTACACTGCCTCTGCCAAATTTCCAATGAATCTATATAAATTTGGCTTTGATGATGACTATCAATATATGATTACCCTGCTAAGCAGGATGTCAAGCCGGCCTAATGCTGGGAGTTTCAAGAATTGGATGTTCGGAATCATCCAGATGTGTCTCTATACAAATAATAAGCCATCATGGGCCAAGATCATTAGTGATGCTTTAGATGAACATATGATGAACCTAGGAGGCTCGGAGTGCTCATTCCACATGACTTCATATGTTGTTTATTCAAGTTCTTACAAAGGGACATTTGATGCATTGACCAAAGTTGGAAAGATTGGTGGTAGTATAGATGATGCCCATATATGGGATCATTATCCTCAATTACAAAGAAGAAACTATCTCCTTAATTACAAATTGGTGAATGATGCGTTTTCCATGCATCTAGTTAGAACTATGGAAGAAGATAGAACCAAGATATTAAGCATGGAGGCTCAAGAAGTTATATACAAGCATGGTACCTGGTTCATCCAGTTTGCCACTTTTTCCTATATCAGAATAGAAGGTTTTGAAGGACAACCATTCATGTTACCCAGGTACCCTACTAATGGGGTAGTCTTGATGGAGTTTTTGAGACAGATATCTACCATACTAGATGCATACAAAGCACAGAAGAAAATACCTCCAGTATTATTTCTAGTATCTATAGGTTGGTACATGTGCCCTAATTCAGAAAGAATAAAGAAGGTCATAGGGAGTCTGAACCTGATGTACCTACAGCCATTTCCATTGGCTAGATCATATGACCCCTATGGTAGAATGCATATGATAATGGGGAAGCCCATACATCAGAAGCACTTAGAAGATTTTTGGACTGATTGTGAGGATGAGGCCGAAGTAAGAAGAAGAAAATATTAGAGACTCACCCTAAATTAGATAAGGACATTTGACTGCATCTCAGTGCCTACACAGTTAAAGAAAGATGATGGCAAGACAATGTCAAATGAATATGAGGACAAGAAGGTGTATAATGACACAATTTCAACCCCTGACCTAACACATCCTAAAGACATTTCATTGGATAAGTTTATAGGTGGGGTGCTACAGCTAACCCAATCATGGGTAAATGAACAGATAAATACATTGAAGAAGAAAGGTGTAGCCATCACAATGGATAACAAGAGAAAAAGGAAAGAGATTCCTGATGAGGAATATGATGACTTTCTTGGGGAGAAAATAAAATCTAATGGAGAAAGGCTGCCTGCCCAGAAACAAGGAAAAGGACCCACTAGATGAAAGAGGACTGATGATAGTCCTAAGGGGGTGATAATTGAGAGAGTCACCACATTAGCTGAAGGTGCATTTGCATCAAGATAGGCATCAGCCTCATCTGCACTGCCTCAAATGGATAAACCAAAGACTAAAAGAATCTTGAGGCCAGTTGTAGAGACTGCAGAAATACAAGATAAAGGCCAAACCTCATAGCAGAATGTGGAGGATATCCTTATTGAAGAGGAGCCATTAAATGAGGAGCCTGCAAGTGATGATGCTATGATGGTCACCAGGAAGACGAAGGTAGTACCCCTAGTGATATACACCCCTAAAAAACAAAGAACATCTATGAGGGGTGAGATCAGGAATGACCCTATAGTATTAAGGGGAGATGGTAGTGAAGTGTTCAGAAACAAAATGTAGCATGATGTGCCACTTCCTACTATTATACAGTTTAAGACTGAGAAAGCTAAAGAGCAAGCAAAAGAAGCCTCCATGTTACAGGATCCCCTTCATGAGGAATGTCATGAGGAAGAAATCAGGACATCACCATCTCCACTGAGAATAGAGACAGATACAAGAGATCAGGGTGGACATGATGATGATAGTTATCAACAAGAATCTGGAGATCAAGTACCTCAGTGGCTTGAGAAAGAAATAGGTATAGAACAAGGATTTAAGATTCAAGAATTTGATGTTTCTACCTTGTTTGCAGAGACAATCATGAAACCCAAGAGGAAAGATAGATTAACCTTAGATATCAGAAGAGATCTTGCTACAGGCAGAAGGACTGCCCAAGTAGCACTTCCCACTGTTGAAAAGGAGAAAGGCAAGATCACCCTAGAAGAATTCCAGATCACCACAGTTGACTTGGGGTTTGCCAATGAAGACCAGGAGGGTCAAGAAGGGAAGGATATAATTGATTCTTTAACCCAAAGGGTGAAGAAAGAAAAGGAAAAGAATAAGCAGCATAAAGAGCACATTGCCTAGTTGCACTCATACATAAAAGGGCTAATTAACCTTGATAGTACTTTAATTGATCAGGCAGTCCCATTGACTACCATCTCTCAAGAGGAGGTTAATAAGTTAGACCTTATGAAGCATGAATCAGTGGTCATGAGGAAGTGGATGTTATCAGCACTCATAGGAGCTAAGGAAGTAGTGAGAGCCTCTTTACAATGGTGGAATGCTTTGAGCACCTCTAAGAAGAAAGTTGATAAAATACTGAATGAAATGGGTAGAAGATCATTCTAGTTAGAAAAGGCCTTAGGTGTTCTAAGTGAAATAAAGAGGATTAATCCTCAGGTCCTTATAAATAATCAGGTATTGAATAATAACACTGCCATGCTAGTGGATATTTGGTATAAAGACATCTGGTTTGAATGTGATGTATTGAATAAGTGCATCGACAAGTTAAGAGATATCAGTGTGAAACTGCACAACATGATGTCATATGAAGCAGAAGTCCTGGAAGCCCTAGAAGGAAAAGTAGAGGGGAAAATTGAAAACCAAGATGCAAACTTTGCCATAAAAGCTCTGCATGATAACTTCCAGCTGATGGCTAATGATCCTCTCACCCACTTGATAGAAGAGGTGATGAATAAGATCATGAGTATCAAAGTCAGGGTGGAGAATTATAATGAAACATTAAGTAACAGGAAAGGTAA
Organism: Cunninghamia lanceolata; assembly: GCA_027924645.1. Lineage (NCBI taxonomy): Eukaryota > Viridiplantae > Streptophyta > Pinopsida > Cupressales > Cupressaceae > Cunninghamia > Cunninghamia lanceolata. Next base: position 336,439 of record BSBN01000781.1, read on the forward strand.
ATTGGAGACTCTCAGAGATAAATTTCAAGCTCACAAGCACGCCATTGCAAAAGCTAAAACTTAGGATGGCGGGGAAGTTGATAAGATAGTGGAAGCCTATGAAAATATCAGGATGATAATGAAGGTCCATATATAGGAGGATATTCATCAGGGTGATGACGATATAGAAAGTGATGATCATGATGATGAAGAAGAGCCTGAAGAATGAAAGGAAGATGCATCCTCAAAGTGACATATGCATCAGGTACTTAGAAGATAATAAGTCACCCAGATGGTTGTTAGCTGGCAACCTGTGCCACAAAGGATGTTGACTAAGTCAAGGAGGGAATATCTACCGTTGATCTTAATTGACAAATCTTGACCGTAGGTCATTTGTAACCGCTCCCTCACCTTATTCTATAAAAGGTGTAGGGATGCCATATTTTGAACATTCAAAAGCTTAATTGAAATTTGATTGCTGAAATATCAAGACTTATTTCAATGTTGTTGTAAACATACATGTTTTTGTATACTTAATGAAAGAGAAGACCATTTGATTACAAATCATCGTAAATTCTGAGTAGTCTGTGTTTGAATCCTTGATACATGCTTTGATTTGCTGTATCCCTTGGAGTGCTTATTAGTCCGCATGTGTTGTCTTCATTCCTCATCCTTTGAAGTTAGTATCATCTATATCTAGCTATGGAACATCTTGGTGAAAATATGGTTTGATTTCTTCTCCTCATGACTGTAACAAGTGTGTATGTGGTTCAATAGCTAAAGATTCACCAAAATTTGAAACAGTCTTTTAATTTTCTTTGAATTTCATAACAATTCACCATCACAATTGCAAATAACAGATAATCAGAAGCAAATAACAAGAAATATGCTGAAATCTCATAAATAATTGGAAATATATAGCATATTTAAAGTTAAAGCATGTTAAAAAGACAAATATCATGCAAAGATCTAAGTACATACATATTATTTGAAGAAATATATTATGTAGAGTGACCTTTCTGTGTAGTACATTTACAGGAAATAGAATCTACTGAGCAACTAAGGCCCCTAAATGGAAAACAACAACACACCTCAACCACTGAGTAACGTCAGTAGATTATGAACTAATCAACAGAAACTTCAGATCATGAATTCTTTGAATTCATCGTATCTTTCAAGATAAATAAAGGTTTTTGTGTAACTTTTATTTCATGTTTGCTTATGACCAACATCATGATCAACATAAATTGGCACTAGAAGGAGGGCCAACTCATCATCAGTAGGTTTTGTCTAATTTGATGATGCAGATAGTAAGGTAACACTAAAACACCTCTAAATTTTGAGTCATATGCAAAGATTTGTTGTCTTAAGTTTGTGAATGCTAATCCTTTGTGAAGATTTTATAATTGACCGTAAATATTGTGAGCTTTATCATTGATCATTGTGAATTTGCAAAGATAAGCTCTATTTCAGGTAAATTTGCTAAAGCTTTGAGGTCTCCTACTTTAGAAACCTAATATCCGGTTGTATGCATCACTCAGGCCTCAATTTCACCTCATATTTGCATTGTTTCTGCAAATATTTTGTAAATATCCAGTCAGTTACCATTTTTGACCATAAATATAGCCTTTGCTGGAAAGTTCCAACCGATCTTTGCTATAACCAAGCCGATTTTCCTTAAATTTAAGAAATCCTGGCTCTTAGGCCAAATACTAGGTCTAGATCCAGTGGAATCTTTGAAGAATTACATGTCAGAGGATTTAGACCTAGAACTATAGACATTCATCACACTCCTAGTTCAAGTGCATCAAGAGCTTCACCAGAACGTCCTCCTGTAACTCCTCTTGGGTTACAAACACCTACAGGATCACCTATTACACCTTAGGTCCAACCTCAACCTGTCATACCTCAAGTTCAACCTCCACCAGTTGCAATGTCTTTCTTTGCAGCAGAATCACCTTTGACTTCCTTGGCATATCATGATTTGCAAAAGAATCCTGATAAAATTTGTCCAAAGTATCATCCATATCAGGATGCTGATGAACACATTAGAACTTTCAAGGAAACTTGTTGTAGGGCTAGAATTGAGCATCAAGATGTTGTATGTCAGTTATTTCCATTTTCCTTAGGGGAAGAGGCTTATAACTAGTATATTAGTCTTGGTCAGGGTTCAGTCGGTTCATGGGCTACCTTGGAGAAAGCCTTTACAGATAGGTTCAAAATACCTATAGATCCTTGAATGAACTATCATTTATTTGCCACAATCAAACGATTTGAAGGAGAACCTATTACTAACTTCAACGCTAGATTCCAGAAGATATTATCTAAGTTAGTTGCCCCTTATGTTGTAGTAGATGAAGCTGCTAGGAGCATATATTACTCAACTCTGGATCCTTTAACTTCCATGTTTATCAGGAGAGCACATCCTAATGTCCCAACTTTGACAGGAGCTTTCTAAGAAGCTATCAAAGTTAGTCAGCAGCTAGTTCCTGCTCCTACACCAAACATTGCATTTCCAACACTTCCTGGTTATCCAACATATCCTACCCAGCAACAGCCTAATGGAGCCATGATACCTTCGGCAGTGATGCCTAGTCCTTTATAGATACCTCCACTGAGTATCATGCCACCTCCAAATGGAAATGGCTAGATGTTACAATATCTAGGACAAACACAAGCACTTCAAGTTGTAGATCAGTCCAACAATAACAATGGATCTTCCTTTTTCAAGCCTCTGACAGAAAATGTAATGGCCAAGGTTCAGGAAGAGAAAGAAGAAATCAAGGAAATATCAGCTCAGTTAAGGAAACTTACTACTGAGATTACTCATCTGAGAATTCAGAACTTCTATTCCCAGCCTAATCAGAATAGAGGCTATGCTAATGATAGACCAAATTATCCTGATAGGGGGTGCAATAATAAATACAACAATAATGGCAATAATAATCCTCCTAGATAGCCTAGAGTGTGGAACACTAAGCCAAACAATGGTTCTTTGTCATCACCCCTAGACAATCAGCGTCCTGGTGAACCAAAATAGACTACTAGAGTCAACCTTACAGAAGTAACCCTTACTAATTGGTGCAGGATACATAACACCAATGCACATGTAGAGCTAGATTGTCCTTAGTTCAAGATTGTTGCCATCATTTTCCAGACTGAAGTCTCCAATACTTCAAGAAATCCACCTCATGTAGAGGGAAATGAAATTGTCCCTTGTAGATATGATTCTGCCTTAGTGCTGGAAAGTTACACTCATCATCCTTATCAGCAAACAATGTCTTCTCACTAGGATTACACACTAGCATGTGAGGGGTCAGCCATGGCCTTTGAGTCTAACTATGTTTTTCCCTTTGAGGATGAAAATGAGCCTTCAAATGAACATGAAGAGGTGCATGCTTATCAACAACAATATTAGGGCAAGCATAATTACAACCTAAGAAATAATTCAAACAGACCTGCTGGTCAACCTTTGACCACATCCTTGCCTTCAAACAATTTCAATACACCACCTGATCCCAAGGCAAGTAACAACCTTGGATTCCCCAAGGTTAATGCTCAATACTTAGCATCACCAAATACAACACCAAAGGCTGCTAATCTGCCTCATGAATCTGATAAGTTGGTCACTTATCTAGCAGATGAAATGAAGAAGATTAAAATCATCTCATCCCTCTCAGAGTTGCTTAAAACCCCTGCTATCAAGAAAGAATTCATGAAATCACTAGATGATCCTACTCCAAGAGAGGATAGTCATACCCCAGGTTAGTCTAGTAGTAAAGATCATGCTGCTAGAGATCCTAATGTTAAACACAAATTGCCAGCTACTGTTCAAGCTACAGAGACCTCCCACATGACCTTATATAGAGACAAAAGTGAGTCACCTCCTTTCCTCCTTACTATAAGGATGTTTAGTAAAAATTTGCACAACTGTTTAGTAGATTCAGGAGCATCTACCAACGTAATGCCCCTATCCATATGTAATGCTTTAGGGTTGCATCTTGCTAAATCATTAAAGAAAGTGACACAATTAGACAAAACAGAAGTGAGTGTGGTAGGAGAACTAACTCACATTCACATGCAGCTAGCATCTGATCTCAGAATCCAGTATTATATTGATATTTAGGTAGTTGATATACTTGATACCTATGGGATGTTACTCAGTAGAGATTGGTCAAAAACCCTTAACGAATATATGTCAACTAATTTCAATCATATGTGGTTGCCCTGAAAGGGGATACCAAATCAAATAAGAATTGATGCTGAGCCTCACATGAAGCACATGATCATTGAATATAATAAAACCAACAAGATCATGTATGTGGATGTAGAACCTAGAGTTTACTCAATCAAGCCCCAGACTATAAGGATAGAAGAAATCCTGATGATGATGTTCATCATCATGATGATGTTCATCATCATGATGATGACCCTCAGGATGACAAAATAATTGTAGAATTTGATTGTAACACTGAAAACAAAAATGAGGTAGATCATTTTAAGAATTTTGAGATGCACTTGTCTAGACAGGTGAAATGATGTAAATTATTAAAAATGCCTATTCATGATATTCTAATTGATGGATGGTGCAAGTTGCATAATGAGTCGCATTCTAAAAAAACCTATGATGCATGTATAGATATGATGGAGCTAGAACAAGCATGCAGTGATGCATCATCATCGTCATCATCCACGGTAAGTTCTGCAGACAGTGATAGTGATAGTGACACTAATTTTTATTTGTCTTTTGCAAGAACAGGAGAATGTACACAGCATGATGGAGGTCATATTCAGATGACAGAGGGGATGTTGGTATGTGACAAGAGTAATTTTACAAGCAACAAGAAAATCACCCCAGGGAGTGATTGTTTGGTAGAATCAGATTATGAGTTATCTAATGAAGACAGAGGCCGCAATCTGTCTAAAGTTGAAGAGTTTTTATTAAAAGAAATTTAGAAGATGACACAACAACAGAGATCTCCACAAGAGGCCTTGATTGAAGGCTGGTGCCAGTTACATGAGGCACCTCACTCAGAAACTGCTTGCTCATTGTGTCTGCATATTTTGAAAAGGCAGACGTTGCCTAGTCTGGAGGATTTACCTTCTGATGATGAAAAGAAATAAGAAGCCTCAACTTCACATAAGACAGAAAAGGTGAAGTCTGAGAAAGCTGAGGTACCAAAGTTGAAGTGGATATCAAGTGGTGCAGCTTCCAGAGCTACAAAGAAAAAGGAACGCTCAGATAAGCCTTTGGCTAAAGATAAGCCATGGATCCTTAGATTTGATGGATCCAAGTCAAAACAAGGAGCTGGAGTAGGGATAGATCTCATTGATCCATTTGGAAAATCCTACTTAGCAGCATACAGACTGCAGCTCCCATGCACCAACAATGTGACAGAGTATGAAGCTCTAATTCATGGGATACTATTTGCACTAAAAAAGAAAGTGAAAATTCTGCATGTCTATGGAGACTCAGAATTGGTTGTGAGACAGGTAAGAGGTATATACTCTTGCAATTACAAAAACTATCCAATTACAGACATAGGGTGTGGGACCTGATAGAAGCTTTTGATGCATTCAATATCACCCATGTACCCAGAGAGCAAAATCGCATGGCAGATGTGTTAGCTCAGGCTATAGTACTTTGGAGCCACTGTCCATATTTGGTTTGAAAAGATTTTCAATGGAATTAGTATCAGTGCCTTCTGTGCCAGATAATGTAACCAACCTCCAAGTATTTGACGATGATTAGCATATCCTAGACTTCATTTCCAACAGGGATGTCTTTGACGCGTAGATCATAGATGAGAGGAATGTGGAGGACCATGTCTGGGAAGAAGAAGAAATCTTAAAGTTGCCTAGCAATAAGATTCCTAAGGGAATGATAGAGCTAGAAAGAGCATTTGATCTAGACAACATGCTAAAACAGAAGGATCTTCCAAAAGCAGATGGAGGGCAATATTCACAGGTTAACATTGGATAGGATGATGAAAAGAAAAATGTCCTGATCGAAAAAGTCTGTACAGAAGAAGAGTTGGAAGGAATAACCCAAGCTCTCAAAGATTACATCCATGTCATTGCCTGGACATATGATGAGCTGAAAACCTATGACACATTAGTCATCACTCATACCATACCTTTGAAGCCAGATGCTAAGCCTTTTAGATAGAAGCAAAGACCTGTCAATGCTTTATTGGAGCCTATTATTTATGTAGAGGTTAAGGAACTGCTCAATGCCAGGATCATATTTCCTTTTAGACACTCCACGTGGGTTGCAAACCTGGTGCCAGTAAGGAAGAAAAATGGCGACATCAGATTATGTGTAGACTTTAGGAACTTAAACAGAGTGTCTGAGAAGGATAACTACCCTTTGCCTTCCCTAGATGAGGTCCTACAAATTGTGAATGGTGCCAAGATGATGTCATTTCTAGACGGTTTCTCAGGTTATAATTAGGTGATGGTGGACAAAATAGATAGATTGAAAACTGCATTCACCACAAAGTGGGGGATCTTCACCTATAGGCGCATGCCGTTTGGGTTAATAAACATTGGAGCAACGTTTTAGCAAGCAATGGACATAGCCTTCAGAGGCTTAATTAGTAAATGCATAGTCATATACATGGATGACTTAACAGTGTTCTCTAAAGATAGAGGAAACCATGTAGAGGACCTCAGAAGGGTGCTGAAGAAGTGTGAACAATATGGGATATCCCTGAACCCCAAGAAATACATATTTGGGGTAACCACAAGAAAATTACTGGGCCATCCGATAACTGAAAATGGGATCATCATTGACCCTAATAGGGTGGAATCCATCATGAAGATACAACTTCCTGGAAGCAAAAAGGAGCTCAAATCTTACTTTGGTAAGATTAATTTTGTTAGAAAATTTATCACTGGCTTTGCAGAAATTGTTAGACCCTTGAATGCCATGCTCAAGAAGGACGCTAAAATTGAGTGGACACCATAAGCTAGAGCAGCTTTTGAAGATACTAAAAAAGCCATATCTGATGCTCTAGTTCTGATCAATCCAGATTACACCAAGGACTTCTACATTTATTCCTTTGCTTCAGAACATACATCTGCAACAGTGTTGATACAAAGAAATGAAGAAAAAGAAGAAAGGCCTATAGCCTTCATGAACTACCCTTTTAAAGATGCAGAACTTAGATACATGGATGTTGAAAGGTAGGCACTTGCTCTGGTTTGAGCAGTTAAGAAGTTCAGGCATTATATTCTGAGAAGTAAAGTGATTGCTATGGCACCTGATGCAGTAGTGAAGATGCTATTAATGCAGAGTGAACTAGGTGAGAAGAGAGTTAAATGGATCACTATCCTATAGGAATATGATATGGATATTACTCCCATGAAGTTAGTAAGAGGATAGGCACTGAGCCAAATGATATCAGAGATTGATCCAAATATCATGAGCCAGCAGTATGTTATTAATGCAAAGGATGATGGAGAATGGTACTTAGACATCAAGCACATTATGATTACTAGAAGATGTCCATCAAGACTGCAGGCCTCACAAAGGAGAGCTTTAAAGATAAGGTCACAGAAATACATGATAAAAGGGGGAGTCCTTTTCAAGAAAAAATATGAGGGGATATACCTTAGATGCCTGGAAAGGCAAGAAGTAGACAAGGTGTTATCAGAGTTGCATGACAAGTTTGGGAGTGCACATGGGTCATCCTTGGCCACCACTCATGCTATCCTCAGGGCAAGGTACTATTGGCCCACTATTTTTAAGGATACTGTTGAACACATTAAATGTTTTCATATGTGTCAGGTTGTTGCAAACAAAGAAAGATATGTTGTTCAACCTTTGCAGCCAGTGATGGAGATGCATCCATTTGCTCAATGGGGAATGGACTTCATAGGACCAATCAATCCTCCATCATCCTCAGGCCATAGGTATGTTTTAACGATTACTGATTACTGTACTAGGTGGACTGAAGCTGTCAACAACAAGACATGCAATGCTGAGGATGTCATCATATTTTTGGAAAGTAATATAGTCACCAGGTATGGAGTTCCCTATGCTTTGGTATGTGATAATGGGTCTGCCTTTGCTTCAACAAGATTATCCAGTTGGGCTTTTGACCATGGGATCATATTGAAATTCTCCTCAAATTACTATCCCCAAGGGAATGGATTAGCAGAATCCACAAATAAAAATTTATTGAACATCATAAAAAAGTTGATAGAAAAGAGCCCTAGGGAGTGGAACACCCTACTAAAATATGCCTTGTGGGTAGATAGAACCAGGAATAAGGTTGCATTAGGAAATTCACCTTTTCACTTAGTATATGGGGTGGATCCCATCCTTCCTATTAACTTAAAAATTCCTACATTGTAGTTTGCACAAGAATACCTGGGCATAGATAATAACTAAGGGGTCAGGTTGCTTCAGTTGATGCACCTATAAGAGAAAAGAAGTTAGGCAATTGATCAATTTGCCAAACATCAGGCTGTTGTCAAACGCCGGTTTGACAAAAGAGCCAAGGTCAAAGCCTTCAGAATCTTAGATTTAGTCTTGATGTGGGACAAAGCACATGAAAGGAAGGGAGATCATGGTAAGTTTGATAAACTCTGGATAGGTCCCTTCCAAATTTCAAAAATTTTAGGAGATAGTACCTATAGGCTTAAAACCTTGACAGGTGAGGATTTTCCATTACTAGTTAATGGACAGTTCCTCAAACATTATTTCCAAGCCTGAGTCAGCTTCATGTAAGTCATGTGTATCATAGTGTGTATATTTGTATAGTTGTTTGTACAGTTTTGTTTTGTTTGCTTGTTGAGTTCTATTTTGGTTAGTCAAGATGATGCAGCTCATCACCCTATGAAAATAACCAAATTGTTAAGATTCAAGTGATGAGAACAAATTCATATATAGGTTATGACTCATTTTTTGAGAAGTACTGATGATCAGGTCTATGATATCTTTTCATCAGGGTGTCCTTTCTTGACCAAAGTGATTCTTTCACAATGACTCACCTAACAGCCTTGGGTTTGTTGAACACACAAGTATAGGTGTTAAGTGAAAAATCTAAAGGGACTCCCTTGCTACCAATGCAATCTCCAACCTAAATCAGCAAGTGATCATCCCTTGCACACTAAGCTTACATGATGATATCATATGAATATAAAATTTGAAAATCCAAAAAATAAATAAAACTAGGCCATCTAAGTAACTCTACCGGGGCTATAGACGCCTGCTGGCAGTGGGGCTCTACTTAGGGGGATTGTATAGATAACCTTGCTGGGGCTATGGACGCCTGCTGGCAGCAAGGCTCTATCCAGGTTGGCTATGAGGGATGCTCCCAAACTATGTAGCTTAACATCAGTTACTCATGTTTTCAACTTGCTTTCAAGATGAGGATAATTAATCATTTGCACATACCTGATCCTTTGTTAGCATTGTTACCATGATGAAAACCCTATCATACAGAAAGATTATAAGTGCTTATACTTGGAAAGAGTTAGAATACTATGCTAGAATGTGATCACATCACTTGAATCATTAGAATTTAGTTGTTTTCTTTGGTGGCAAGTTGTTGTGTGGTTACACAACACGCCCCATTTTGACTTGACAAAACAGGGACCCAACTTTTTGCTGCTTTGGCTTGTGTTATTTTTCTGCTTTTCAGCAGTCTGGTAAAAGTAAGTCATGCAGGTGACCCTGCATAAATGGGTGGATAAGTCATCATGATGAGGTTAGTTTGTCAAAGTCATTATTTCATATCATTAACCTCATGGTTGGAAAGAGAATAAAATTTCATGTAGGTTTGCCTTTTAGATCACCCTGAAATTCCTTAGGGGGAGAAAGTTATGACAAGTCAAAGTTCCAATCAAACCTAATATTTCCCAGGGGCAGTCATATTTTTAAACATTAGTCACCTTACTTAAGATCACCCCAATGTCAGTTTATCACCCGATAATCATTTGGTCCGCAAAATCTGGACGTCAATTTTAGGTGATAACTGTATCTGTCTATCAAACACCTTATATATTTTGCGGGGGTCATATTTTCAATATCACCCGATCTTACAAATATCACCCTATCGCAAAATATCGCCCCAGTACCAATATGACGGTGACATCATCTAAGCTTGATAAATGAATAAACTCACCCTGACGGTGACATCATCATTCTTTTTACCTCATGGAGGTATTATTTTCAATGATCACCCTTTTCAATAACATGTCGGTGACGTCATCCCGATCTTTCGAAAGGGGGTCATTTTATTCACCGGGGTCACATTTTAAACATCCGCTGATCTTAAAATCATGACCCGATATACACATGGTCAACCTTTGACCACATCATCTGTTCCTTAGCATTAGTTTTACCACTCAAAGGTGGAAGGTGATGTTACATAGAGGGGGCCATATTTCAATATCACTCGATCTTCTGAAGATCACCCCCCTCATCTTGCTTCATAACATTAAATGCACATAAATGCAGTAGGTGGATTCCTGTCAAACACGACTATGATTCAAACACCTAGCAACATCCATAGATTTCGTGCAAAAGATAAATGGTTTTAAATGATTTAACCCAGTTTTACCCTAATTTGCCCTACGGATACATTTAAAGGTAAGTTTCCAAGGTCATTTCTTATTTACCTTGCGAAGAAACAAGAATTTATAGAGTAGAGAGTTAAACCCTCATACGAGCTACCTATGGACGAACATATAGCTTACAGCATAACGAAATGCGTGATCATCAGTAATTGCTACCCTTTTTCATTATCATCAGCTTAATCCAGGAGATAAATGTTATCAGGTAAGTAATTAAAAAACCCTCCTATTGTCATTTTCTGCATGTCCAGGTAGTATGGCTTTTCCAGTGGATTGATTCTATGGGTATGCATATCATGAAGAGTTAATGAATATAAATATGCATGATGTCGTAGACGTATAATGTTGTATGAATGCATATGAATATTATGGTAAGACCAGTTGTGTGCATTGCAGGAATCCATGGTGGACGTCAAGGGAAACAGATCTGGGGTAGAATTTCTTAAGCCCATGTATGCTCAACCCGAAGGGATGCAATTCAAGTATGGTGTCATTGGTGACACTCACTAAGGGGAAACAAATTTAGTACCATGGTCATCCAGGATGCATGATGATAAAGATAATACCCTACTGGATGCCATATTTGTATCAAGAATGTGGCATGCGGTAGGATTTCCATATGCCATGGAAACCCCATAACTAATAGTGGAATGAGCCAGAAATTACAACCCTCAAACAAGGCAGGTGGAAAAACATGGAAGGGTTTATGTAGACTTGTCAATTAAAGGGATCACAGCTACTTTCAATCTCCCAGTTGGAAAGAAGGTAGTCAGTATGGATCTGTAAAAACTGGAAACTAAATATGAAAACAATAAAAAGACTACCAGGAAGAGGATATACCAATGGAGGTCTAAGAACAACACCTACACTACCTCTGCCAAATTGCCAGTGAATTTGTATAAATTTGATTTTGATGATGAATATCAGTATATGATTACCCTGTTCAGTAGGATGATAGGCTAGCCTAATGCTGGGAGTTTCAAGAATTAGATGTTTGAAATCATCCAGATGTGTCTCTATACAGATAATAAGCCATCATGAGCCAAGATCATCAGTGATGCTTTAGATGAATAGATGATGAACCTAGGAGGTCTAGAGTGCTCATTCCACATGACTTCATATGTTGTTTATTCATGTGCTTACAAAGGGACATTTGATGCACTGACCACAGTTGGAAAGATTGGCGGTAGTATAGATGATGCCCATATATGTGATCATTATCCTCAATTACAAAGAAGAAACTATCTCCTTAATTACAAATTGGTGAATGATGCGTTTTCCATGCATCTAGTTAGAACTATGAAGGAAGATAGAACCAAGAGATTGAGCATGGAGGCTCAAGAAGTTATATACAAGCATGGTGCCTGGTTCATCCAGTTTGCCACTTTTTCCTATATTAGAATAGAAGGTTTTGAAGGACAACCATTCATGTTACCCAGGTACCCTACTGATGGGGTAGTACTGATGGAGTTTTTGAGACAGATATCTACCATATTGGATGCATACAAAGCACAGAAGAAAATACCTCCAGTATTATTTCCAGTATCTATAGGTTGGTACATGTTCCCTAATTTAGAAAGCATAAAGGTCATAGGGAGTCTAAACCTAATGTACCTACAGCCATTTCCATTGGCCAGATCATATGACCCCTATGGTAGAATGCATAAGATAATAGGGAAGCCCATACATCAGAAGCGCTTAGAAGATTTTTGGACTGGTTGTGAGGATGAGGCCAAAGTAAGAAGAAGAAAATATCAGAGACACCCCCTAAATCAGATAAGGACATTTGACTACATCACAGTACCTGTACAGTTAAAGAAAGATGATAGCAAGACAATGTCAAATGAATATGAGGACAAGAGGGTGTATAATGACACCATTTCAGCCCCTGACCTAACACAGCCTGAAGACATTTCATTGGATAAGTTTACAGGTGGGGTGCTTCAGCTAACCCAATCATGGCTAAATGAACAGATAAATACACTGAAGAAGAAAGGTGTAGCCATCACAGTGGATACAAGAGAAAAAGGCGGGAGATTCCTGATGAGGAATATGATGACTTTCTTGGGGAGAAAAGAAAATCTAATGGAGAAAGGTTGCTTGCCCAGAAACAAGGAAAAGGACCCCCCAGAGGAAAGAGGACTGATGATAGTCCTAAGGGGGTGATAATTAAGAGAGTCACCACATCAGATGAAGGTGCATTTGCATCAGGACAGGCATCGGCCTCATCTGCACTACCTCAAATGGATAAACCAAAGACTAAAAGATTCCTGAGGCTAGTTGTAGAGACTACAGAAATACAGGATAAAGGCCAAACCTCACAGCAGAATCTAGAGGAGGATATCCTTATTGAAGAGGAGCCATTAAATGAGGAGCCTGCAAGTGATGATGCTATGATGGTCACCAGGAAGAGGAAGGTAGTACCCCCAGTGATATACACCCCTAAAAAACAAAGAACATCTATGAGGGGTGAGATTAGGAATGACCCCATAGTATTAAGGGGAGTTGGTAGTGAAGTGTTTAGAAAAGAAATGCAGCATGATGTACCACTTCCTACTATTATATAGTTTAAGACTGAGAAAGTTGAAGAGCAATCAAAAGAAGCCTCCAGGGTAGGTCATGGTGGTACTTTCTCCTTAGAGGACATCATTGACCTATCAGATGATGAGGTGGTACAAAACGTAGCTTCTTAGTAGATGGAAACACTTGCTTCTAATACTCGCATGACCCCACATGGGACCCCATCAGCATAGATGGCGGTATTAGAAGAGTTGAAACAAATAGAGCAAGAAGAGAAAGAAAATAGCCTAGAGAGGGCGGCCCAACAAATGGGGCTTGACAAATTAGTGGATCATGTAACTAGCCTTGCAGTGATAGACTTGACATATAGGGAGGATGTAAGTCCCAAACATCAAGAAGGTGAACCTAATGTGATTGAAAATGTTGAAGAAGTCAAGCAGACAGAAGTAGAAAGTGATACTCTAGATATAGGGTAGCAACATCAAGAGATACCGGTTGAGCCTAAGATTGTTGAAGTTCAACAAAAGGGCGGAGGTGATAAAGAAACGTCAGGTGATGATGTCGTTCAAACCCAACATATCGTAGGAGATAAGGATACATTAGGTCATCAGGACCTTAAGACACCAGAGGTTAATATATCAGGTGCGGAACAAAATGTAGCCCAAGATCAGGGTGATGCACCAGGATTAAACACACAGACATCCACGGATACAGATATGCCTCAATATGAGGAAATTACCAAGGTGGATGAAACACAAAAGGAGGTAGTACAAGATTAGGTCTAGGATCATCATGTGGACATTCCACAGGATCCTCCCATACAGAAGGAGACCCCTCAAGAAAAAGAAATGTTACAGGATCCCCCTCATGAGGAACGTCATGAGGAAGAAATCAAGACATCACCCTCTCCACCGAGAATAAAGACAGATACAAGAGATCAGGGTGGACATGATGATGATAGTAGACAACAAGGATCCAGAGATCAAGTACCTCAGTGGCTTGAGAAAGAAATAAGTACGGAACAAGGATTTGAAATTCAAGAATTTGATGTTTCTACCTTGTTTGCAGAGACAATAATGAAACCCAAGAGGAAAGCCAGATTAACCTCGGCTATCAGTAGAGATCCTGCTATAGGCAGAAGGACTGCCCAAGTAGCACTTCCCACTATTGAAAAGGAGAAAGGCAAGATCACCCTAGAAGAATTCCAGATCACCACAGTTGACTTGGGGTTTGCCAATGAAGACCAGGAGGGTCAAGAAGGGAAGGATATAATTGATTCTTTAACCCAAAGGGTGAAGAAAGAAAAGGAAAAGAATAAGCAGCATAAAGAGCACATTGCCCAGCTGCACTCATACGTAAAAGGAGTAATTAACCCTAATAGTACTTCAATTGATTAGGCAGTCCCATTGACTACCATCTCTCAAGAGGAGGTTAATAAGTTAGACCTTATGAAGCATGAATCAGTGGTCATGAGGAAGTGGATGTTATCAGCACTCACAAGAGCTGAGGAAGTAGCGAGAGCCTCTTTACAGAGGTGGAATGCTTTGAGCACCTCTAAGAAGAAAGTTGATAAAATACTGAATGAAACGGGTAGAAGATCATTCCAGTTAGAAAAGGCCTTAGGTGTTCTAAGTGAAATAAAGAGGATTAATCCTCAGGTCCTTATAAATAATTAGGTATTAAATAATAACACTACCATGCTAGTGGATATTTGGTATAAAGACATCAGGTTTGAATGTGATGTATTGAAGAAGTGCAGTGGCAAGTTAAGAGATATCAATGTGAAACTGCACAACATGATGTCATATGAAGCAGAAGTCCTAGAAGCCCTAGAAGGAAAAGTAGAGGGGAAAATTGAAAACTAAGATGTAGACTTTGCCATAAAAGCTCTGCATGATAACTTCCAGCTGATGGCTAATGATCCTCTCACCCACCTGATAGAAGAGGCGATGAATAAGATCATGAGGATCAAAGTCAGGGTGGAGAATTATAATGAAACATTAAGTAACAGGAAAGGTAAATTGGAGACTCTCAGAGATAAATTTCAAGCTCACAAGCATGCCATTGCCAAAGCTAAAACTTAGGATGGCAGGGAAGTTGATAAGATAGTGGAAGCCTATGAAAATATCAAGATGATAATGAAGGTCTATATACAGGAGGATATTCATCAGGGTGATGACGATATAGAAAGTGATGATCATGATGATGAATAAGAGCCCGAAGAATGAAAGGAAGATGCATCCTCAAAGTGACATATGCATCAGGTACTTAGAAGATAATAAGTCACCCAGATGGTTGTCAACTGGCAACCTATGCCACAAAGGATGTTGACTAAGTCAAGGAGGGAATATCTACCGTTGATCTTAATTGACAAATCTTGACCGTAGGTCATTTGTAACTGCTCCCTCACCTTATTCTATAAAAGGTACAGGGATGCCATATTTTGAACATTTAGAAGCTTAATTGAAATTTGATTGCTAAAATATTAGGACTTATATCAAAGTTGTTGTAAACATACATGTTTTTGCATAATTAATGAAAGAGAAGACCATTTGATTACAAATCATCATAAATCTTGAGTATTCTGTGTTTGAATTCTTGATACATGCTTTGATTTGCTGTGTCCCTTAGAGTGCTTATCAGTCTGCATGTGTTGTCTTCATTCCTCATCCTTTGAAGTTAGCATCATCTGTATCTAGCTGTGGAAGATCTTGGTGAAAATATGGTTTGATTTCTTCTCCTCATGACCGTATCAAGTGTGTATGTGGTTCAATAGCTAAAGATTCACCAAAATTTGAAACATTCTTTTAATTTTCTTTGAATTTAATAACAATTCACCATCACAATTGCAAATAATAGATAATCAGTAGCACTTCCCACTATTGAATTCTTGATACATGCTTGGATTTGTTGCATCCCTTGGAGTGCTTATCAGTTTGCATGTGTTGTCTTCATTCCTCATCCTTTGAAGTTAGCATCATCTGTATCTAGCTGTGGAACATCCTGGTGAAAATATGGTTTGATTTCTTCTCCTCATGACTGTATCAAGTGTGTATGTGGTTCAATAGCTAAAGATTCACCAAAATTTGAAACATTCTTTTAATTTTCTTTGAATTTCATAACAATTCACCATCACAATTGCAAATAATAGATAATCAGAAGTAAATAACAAGAAATATGCTAAAATCTCATAAATAATTGGAAATATATAGCATATTTAGAGTTAAAGCATGTTAAAAAGACATATCATGCGAAGATCTAAGTACAGACACATTATTTGAAGAAATATACTGTGTAGAGTGACCTTTCTGTGTAGTACATTTACAGGAAATAGAATCTACTGATCAACGTAAGGCCCCTAAATGGAAAACAATAACACACATCAACCACTAAGTAACGTCAGAAGATTATGAACTAATCAACGGAGACTTGGGATCATGAATTCTTTGAATTCATCGTATCTTTCAAGATAAATAAAGGTTGTTATGTAACTTTTATTTCATGTTTTCTTATGACTAACATCATGATCAATAGGATCAAATGAAGTCATTTAGAAATTATATTTTATAAATATGTAGCACACAATATAAGCTTTCCAAAAAGTATGATTTTGAATATGTTTCATTTTATTTTATATTTATTCCATCTATTTTCTAGTGAATGTAGGGTTTTTACCAAACATTAAGGTCTATATTCCACACACATGGAAAAATTAAAAAAAAAAGAGAAAAAAAATTCTAAAAAATAGTTGTGCACTAGGTATTGATGTCCTTGTTTCAAAAAAAATTAAGAAGTTAATTTGGATACATACATAAAAACTTATGTTATATGATATAAACCTATGTCTAAATTATAATCAATCTCACTTCAAAAATTAATTAAAAATAATGCAACAAAAAATTATGAAAAAATATCTGCACACTAGATATTGGTGTTAAAAATCTATGTTTAAAAAATTACAATTTTATCATTTATATAAAAAAAGTTATGTTGTATTGTATGAACATCACTGTCTAAAAATGTTGTTAATTATAAACAATAAGTTATTAAAAGTTATGCAAAGAAATTCATAAATTATTTCTTAAATTTAAAAAAAAATATACATTTAGAATCTACACATGAAATCTAAAAAGTCACTAGTTCACATTATCTTCAAATTATTAATGGTCCAGTTGTTATATGTGTCAAAAAGTGGAAATTTGGTTTAAAATGCTGATTTCAATGTCCTACTTTGGCCAAAAAGTGGGACATAGTATTGTGGGATCACCCCACACCTTAAAAATAAATTATGGAAGAACTTAGTAAAAACTATAATAGGCCTTCCATAGGTATCTCTTCTCTTTGTATGATTTTATAACAAATTCATGCAAAATGACTCAAACTTATGCATGTTGTTATCACTGTCATCTTCTCATGTCTTTAATGCCAAACCATGACTACCTTTTCTCACTGAGAGCATGTCAAGTCAAGACTTCTATGAAACTATGAATCAGAACTTGAAATTGTTAATAAGAATTTCACCTTTTTTCCATTACTTAAATCTCTGTCCTCAATACAATCCAGGGACCTTATCTAAGTGTGGGCAGTCATCCTTGTGAGAAGTAAATGAGTAAGGAGATCTAAAACCTAGATCCTGTCATGTAAATTGTAGCTTCATGATTGTTGTCTCACTGTCTCTATCACTATATGCTTCAATGCTTTTAATATGTATCACATTCCTTCATGATCCTCTACTCATGCACTATTCATTGTATTTGTCTTTATACTATGCATCCAGTCTCATACACTCTTACTAGTCAGGACACAGTGATAACTACTTTATTCTTGTACAAACTTCTGAGACTAGAAATAAGTTCTTTGTACAAGATGTTACAAAAACTTTCACAAGGCATATAAACTTTCAAAACCTCTAAATCTTTGTTAAAAAAAGTCTCACAATGCCTAGACAAAAACATGCAGTCTTCCTCGGAGGTATGCATAGAAACTCACACTATCATCTCTACTAAAAATGGACTGATCTTATGAAAGACCTTTGTTTCTTAGAAAAAAGGGATATTTGATGCATATATTTTGTTTCCCTTGACTGGGCAGGTCTTTGTTTTGACCTCTTCCACTGTCTCTATCATCTGCTAATCTCATGCTAGAGCTTGAGCCTCTTTTCTGACCTTTGTTAGCTTGATAGACCCCTATGAAGTATTTTAGTCTTCTGAGAAGCTTGACAGAGAAAACCTCTATGAGGTCTTTTAGCTGTCTCAAACCCTTTGATACAATGATTCAAAACTTTTGAGAGATATTTGACCTTCACCATCTTCATCTTTAAAGACAAAGTTTCAATCTTTGATGAACAAAACTTCATAGCCTGATGCAAATATTGATTGAGAACAGATGACAAGCTCTATCAGAGGTTTTTACTATTTAAAAGACCTCATTCCACATGCTTATTCCTCCATGGAGACAAAAAAACATACTTTCAGAGATACATTGTATCCATGAAACCATTTCTTGTTGACCATTATACATTATGCTTCAATATAGAGATCTTCATAGATCTAAAACATGAAGACAATGAAGGTATAAAACACATTATACATTTGATTGGTGAACATGCAATTGAAAATGATGGATTTATCATGACTCTTATTCAATCTTTAATGGTATTTGAAGCTTTGACAACTTTGAGAACTCTCCTTCATGAACTTGAGGCTCTACAAAAGGAAAACAAGAAAACTCTAGACTAGACAAAACCCTAAAAATATTAAACCAAACAACAAGACTCAACCTCTCCTAAAACCATGATCAAGAACATGGTTTAGATTTTAAAAAAGAATTCCCTCCAACATGTACATGGCCTTTTGACAATATTAAGGTAATATTTTCACATTTTAACCTTTTGACCTTCTAAAACATGCATGACTATGTAGAAAAAAGAGTCCTTTGATATTTGAATACATTATAAACATGAGTTTTTAATTCTTATAGGTGTAACCAAAGGTTCAAGGACTATTTATATAAATGAAATGATTCAATGAAGGATAAATTACGTTATAAACCAACTTTAAAACCTCAAACGAGGACATTGAAACAAGAAAAACTCCTAATATTTTTATTGATTTGGACTACAAAGTACAAACAAGTAACATTTTTGGTGACCTCTATGGGAGTTCTAGCTGCTAAAACTCAGAAGACCAATAACCTTTTACTTTCCATTGGGAAAAATAGTCATCCAAGACCTGAAAACTAATTGAGAAGAAGACATCAGACCTGGCATACAATTATTAGTCCCTTTGGACAACCACAAAACAAAAGACTAAAACTAGACTACTCTAAAAATAACTAAACACAACTCAAAATTACAATTCTATATTTTATGTTAGAAAATGTCCCCTTAGGACTTTTCCCTCTTAAGGTTTAGCTCCCGGGTCCTTAGAATACATTTAGAGCATCTTGTATGTTATTTATTGACTCCCAATGAGAAAACCTTGAAGTCTTATGGAAAATAGGACCTAGGGGGTGCTATTTTGATGACTCCTGAGCAGAAAGGAGCAGTTGGACTTGGGCGCTAGCGCCCTAGTCCTGCCCTATTTTGGGTCTGCCCTAAATTTAAATGTTAGTTTTATGATCGTTATTTAGGTCCTATGCCGACATCTCATGTTTGAATTATGTAATTCTTAGTGGGAATCTTTGTAGTTGCATATATAAGCATGATTAGGTTTCATTTGCAAACTAGATGGAAATTAGATGGGCATTTTGATCTACAAGCTTATGTTAAAGTGATTCAAGGCATTCATTGTGTTGCAGAGTAATACTTTGTTGCTATTGTGTTTGTATTTGCAGATTTAGCTCCATCTCCTCATAGCATGAAGAGCATCTTCCTTCCATGAGATCTACACTTCAAGGTGATATCTATTGTGTTTTTTATCATTTATCATTTGGATTTTGCCTCTATCCTACCGGGATATGCACTCTTATCTGACAACGGTGTTCAAAAGACTTGAATGTCTCTCACTGAGGCAAGCCTTTAAACACAACAATCCCCTCCCACACTCCTTTGTGTTTGTAGGTTACAGGTAACGAGTTTCACAAAGTGGAGTTGTAGAAAGGAGGTTGCAAACAACAAGGATTCAGGATCTGAAAGAAAGAGGACAAAGGTGAACATTTTGAGACAAGGGCGCTAGTGCCAGTGTCCTCCATCTTTTCTAGGGTAGAAACAGAAGATACAATGTAGATTAGTGTCAGAAGGAGATTCAAATTCTGTGATGAAAATAATACCTTGGACTTGGGTGCTAGTTCCAGTGTCCCTGATAGTTCCGCATTTTGAACTTCAAAAAATAGTAAGTTAACAATCTTTGCCCTTAGCCTTAGTTTGAAAGGATTTGCTGTAATTCATTGATTTGCTTACTGTTTTGCTTATTTAGGGTTTTAAGAGTAATTGAGCATTAAATTGAGATATTGTTTGATACATCTGAACTTCTGCATCATTACAAGTGGCAGCCCAACATGTAGGTGACTTCTCTCGCTTAGTTGAGATTCAACTCAGTTGATATGCCCTTGAATGTTTGGTGAGAAGGGAGGATTTGCCTTTAAAACCTAGAACAAACATTCCCCCCCCTTTTCTTCACCCTAAACATTTTGGTGAACCCATGTTTTTGGGATTTTTGGCACCTTGTTGAGTGTTGTGTGATAGATTTGCATTCATTCATTTTATTGCATTTAAAAAAATACAAAAAAATTGGAAAATTTGAAAAAAAATTGGCATCTTAGGCTTGCATTTTAGCATAATTTGAATTAATTGGCATTTAATTTCATTAAATTTCTATCATTTTCATTATATCTGATTTAAATTACAGAAATTCATTATTTAGTGTTCATTTGCATTGCATTTTCATGCTTAATTTGTCAAAAAATGCTTGAAATTGTGCATTTTTCATAAAAACCTAGTTTTGCATTAGCTAGGGTTTGTAGTCAAAATCTTGTTTCAGTTTTAATACCCTTTTCAAACACTCATTAGGACTGATTTCTAATTGTAGTATTGCATCATAGTGGTTTTCTTGCAAAATTTCATTTCTAGGGTTTGAAAACCTTGCATTTTCACTAGATTTGGCCTTATTGTCTCTCTAGAATTGCATTACAAGCATCTTGTGAGGGATTTTACTGTATCATTTGACTAATATTAGGGTTATTATCTTCTGCCCCTCCTCAAATTCCTTAAAAAACCCTTTCTATTATGCATTTACATTGAAATTTGGTGGAAACATTGCATATTTTAGGTGTATTTTCACTAGGTTTTGACTTGTCATCACTCTAGAGTTGCACTATAGGAATGTTGTGAAAGATTTTTCTACACCATTGGACTGTTATTAGGCATATTATTTTCTTTCCCTCTTGAAATTTTTCACAACACCTGTTCTTTCATTCATTTGCATTGAAAAAAGTTGAAAAATCTAGCATTTTAGGTCATTTTCATACATACTTTTGCACTTGATCTTGCCTAAATTTTGAAAACTTTTAAAATATGATTTGGCATTCATTCAAAAAACATACATATGGCTTCTCAATACAACAATAATTCTAGGCTTCCTCCTAGGCCTTATTTGAAAAGACGAGCCCCTGAACTTGAAATAACATTTACACCTCATGACAAAGAAATGGTAGATACTAAAGGGCCTCTTTACATTATAGTGAACATAATGGAAATACTTGTGGATGGAACACTTGTAGACCCTAATTGCATGACTAATGTGGTTACATAAGAGTTTCTTCTTAAGTATGATTTGTCACAAGATTACTACCACCCGTCGAATTTGAGAATTAAAACACATAATGGAGATTTGATGAATACATTTGGAAAGATAACCTTATTGGTCTTGGTATATGATAAAGCCATGGATCAATTATTTGATGTTATCCCCTTATCTAACCTCTTCTGTGTAAAACTAGGACATCCATGGCTAAAGGCTATGAATGTCATCCCCTCAACTATTCACAAATGCTTAAAATTCCCTTTGCATGGAGAGATCCGTACTATCTAGTGTAATTCATATCAACCTCCGGCTAAGAGAAAGAATTTCACTCTTGATTACTTTTGGCCTCAACCTAATATAGATCCTAAGCCATGAAGAGACCAATCTTTTATAAACTACAGATGATACAAAGCAAAACAACTAGCTAGAGTGGTCAGGCCTCCTTTGCAAACAATAAGAGAAGAACATGTATTTGAAGATCTTGTTAGAGCAAAAGGAAAACAAATAAAACAAGACCTTTATAGCTATGATGAACTATTTGATGTGATAGATGTGGATAAGAAAAAGTTTCATAACTCACCTCATCCACAAAGAGATGGCATCTATGCTGAGGTCCCTCCCCTGTCATCCTTACAAGGATCGGGAGGTTTTCATCGACAACAAAACATTCCCTTGAGACCAATGAAATTTTAACATGGTGCTTCCTCCTCTAATGTGCAAAACACTAGGGAAAAACAAGAAAATACCTTTGAAGAGATAAGTAGTAAGACAAGAAGAAATAGAAAAGCAAGAGAAAGGAGGAAGAGAAGACAATCTTTTTCCCAACGAATTACAAATCAACAAGAAAACATTCAACCTAACATTGAACAAACCAAGATGAACTTAACATTGAGCAACATGAAAACAAGAACAAAAGTTGGGCTATGGTACCTTACACACCTCTTTCCTCTAGCATTCGAGATTGGGAAGAGGTTGATTTTCTCGTCGACAACCCTTGGATTGGTTGTCCCTCCAGGTAAGTATTTCTAACCCTTTATCTCCGTGTTGTGTTTCCCCTGTGATGTGTTATGTGTTGTTTAGGCCTCCTAGGATGACCCTTGATTCTCTTGTAAGGTCAGGGATACTAGGAGACTGCCTCTGTTGTGACCCTTCTATTTGTATCATCATTCTTCTATATTGCCTCTCCTCTATTTTTCATTGTTGTGTGTTGTCTTACGGACATAGTGTTGTGGTTGGTGACTTGGGGGCACCCTCCTACATGACTATCCCTAAGACACTTGTTTCTCCTCTCTTGATTTACTATTTCCCTTCCTCTAGTGGTTTTATCTAGCTAAAGGATGATGAAAAACATATAATACTAATACAGACCTAGTGTCCCTTCAATGAGAAATCAAAAAATGGACCTAGTCCATACATGACGATGGGGTTGATATATATTATCTGACGCATGGCTAGTAGAATCTCTCTATGTGATATCTCTTGATGTTGTCTTATCGCACTTACAAAACATAACAATACTACTGCTCCATGCACTTTGTCTATTTTGGATCTTGCTTTCCTCAGTTCTCTATGTGAATGATTACATTCATTGTTGTTTATCATGATTATATGGATGCTAACACCTTTTCTTGTAGGAAATTGTGTGTTTGTAGGAACATTTGGTAATCATAAAGTACATGTCACCTCTGGGGGGCATGGGCTTTGTGAGAGCTCATGTTCCCTTGTGAGTTTTCTCTCTACCTTAATGTGCTTGTTATCGTTACATGATATCAACCACCTTAAGGTGGGGGCATATATAAGGTAAGCTGTCTATTGATTTTGGTACTAACGAAGTGTGTTTGAAGCCCTCTATGGAGGCGAGATGTTGTATCTCTGAACGAGTGTACATCTTTCTTTCTTTTATAAAGCAATCATTTAATCCCTCTATGGAGGTGGGGATGGTGTATTTCTTGAGGAGATTGCACATCCTGTCATTTTCTAAACATCCTCCAAGGAGGTGGGGTGGATATGAGACTATCCTAACCCTTAAACGTGTCTTCGATGATTGTTGTAGTGAAGCCCAATCATTGGTGTGTGCTTGTAATGTGCCTGAGATGGCTACAAACCTAGCAATAGGTTTCTTCCATTGCTTGTTTTCTGTGTTTTCTTTGTGTCTTCCATCTGTGTGTATGACATGTTTGTTCCCAAGCATAGTTTCAAGACTGATGGCAATGAGCTCCTCCTATGCTTTGGGATTTGTATGGCGTGTTTGTTCTCAAGTGTAGTTTCAAGATTGGTGGTGATGAGCTCCTCCTACACTTTGAGATTTGTTTGGCATGTCTATTTCCCCTTATGTAGTTTCAAGACTAGTGGCGATGAGCTCCTCCTGCATTTGGGTTGTGTGTTTGCTTTCCTCGTACTTGCATTTGCATTTCATATATGAGAAAATGAAAATGAAAAATAAAATAATCACTACATTCACTATCTTCATTGTGTTTTGCATGTCTTCAATGTTGTCTTCTCTATGTTTGCGTGACTGTAACTATCTTCTCTGTGTTTTGCATGCCTGTTACTATCTTCGATGTGTTTGGCGTGTCTTCACTGTGCTTAGTGTGTTTGTTGTATTTGTTGACCTTACTTTAATGCATGTATTGGTCTTGCATTTATACATACATTAAAGTGGGGGATAAATGTTATGTAGTAAAATGTCCCCTTGGGTTTTTTCCCTCTTAAGGTTTAGCTCCTGGGTCCTTATAATGCATTTAGAGCATCTTGCATGTTATTTTTTGACTCCCAATGAGAAAACCCTAAAGTCTTATGGCAAATAGGACCTAGGGGGTGCTATTTTGATGACTCTTGAGAAGAAAGGAGGGGTTGGACTTGGGTGCTAGCACCCTAGTCCTGCCCTATTTTGGGTCTGCCCTAAATTTAAATGTCAGTTTTATGACCATTATTTAGGTCCTATGCCGACATCTCAAGTTTGAATTATGAAATTCTTAGCAGGAATCTTTCTAGTTGCATATATAAGCATGATTAGGTTTCATTTTCAAACTAGGTGGAAATTAGATGGGCATTTTGATCTACATGCTTATGTTAAAGTGTGTTACACCCTTAATATTGGTGTACATAGGGTTATGAATAGTCAAATTGTGGCTATCTTAACTCCTAATTAAGTCATGTTATCATTATTATATTATTATTTAGTTATTTAGGTCAGACTAGGTGTTATATAGGGGTGTGTCTATTCATCCTAAGCATAATTAGGTATATATAGGAGGATGTGAGTCTTATTTCATCATCATATTGTGAAGTGTGTTCTCATTGGAGATATTTGGAGGTTGCCCCCTTGAAGTGGCCTATTATTCTTAGTTATTATCAATTATTTGTAGAATATTTCATATTATCTTCTTCCATTGTGTAAGTTATTTCATTACAAGTGGTATCAGAGCATGATCTTGGCACCGTAGAGGCAAGATTTTTTCTCAACATTGGAGGCAATTTTGGGAAGAGCATAACTTTCAGAGTTAGCAAATTTTTTAAATATTTTTAAAGAGTTTTTGAAGACAATATTAAAGAAGCTACAGTCTAGATTTCAGAGGAATTGGAGTAGATTTGAGTGAATTATTGCAGAATTACAATTTCTACACAATTTATTTGAGATCTACATATCTTTCACATCCTACCGAATTGGAGAATAATTTGTATTTGGTTTTTGAAGACATAATAGAGGAGCCTACAGTCCAAAGCTTGGAGAAATTGAAGAAAAAATAAGCAAGTTATTGCAAAATTAGGGTTTCCAACAAATTCATTCTCAAGGCAACAAATTTGCTAATTTTTTGGAGTTTTTTCTGGGTAAGTGGTATCTTGGCCCTAGTAAGTTACAGTAAAAATTTCAAAGAATTTACATTTCATTTGTGTGATTTATTTCAAAAATATTGGTTTCCATCATGACGGGGCCTACAACAAGAGGCAAAAAGAATGCTGCCACACCAGGGAAATCCTCTGATAAGGATGGGGAAACAATAGAGGATAGTAATCCCAATGAGGAAATAAGTAAGGTCAAGGAAGAGGTTTCCTCAATTAAGAGGGATATGTGTGACCTAAGAGGGGATATATTAGATATACAAAGCATTTTAAGCGCCTATATGAATGAACTAAGAAAGGAGTTTTCAAGAAACCAAGGTGAAACCTTCAAGTTAGCTAATAATGACACAAATTTTAATACTCCTATGGGATCTAGGAATTTTATTCCAAAGGTGGATATGCGCAAGTTCGATGGTAAGGATCTTCTAACATGGATAAACCAAATGGAGAATTTTTTTGAAGTACATCAAATCCCATATGGACAAAAGGTCATGATGGCTTCCCTATATCTAGAACCAGATCAATTCATTTGGTATCATTGGCTTTGTACTCATTAGAGGAAAAAGGGTCTCACCGTCTCATGGTTAATTTTTACAGAAGAACTCCAAGCACAATATAGCAATAGTATGACAGACAACTTCTTCAACCAGCTTGCTAAACTTCAACAAATAGGATCAGTTAAGGGTTATATTCAAAAATTCCAAAATCCATCCTTAAGAGTGGATACAATTACAAAGGAGAACTTGAATGATTTATTCTTGGGTGGTCTCAAGGATCACATTCAACATGAGGTATGCATGTTTAGTCCTAGCTCGGTAAATGAGTCTTTTATCTTGGCACACAGGGTAGAGGAGAAGTATTTGATTCCTAGAAAGAAAGGGGCTAATGTGACAAGAGAGAAAGGATATTCAACACCTTCTCTTCCTCAACCTACTAGGTTGACTCCACAGGAAATTGAGGAGAAAAGAGAAAAAGGGTTGTGTTTCAATTGTGATAGCAAATACAGTCGAGGACATAAATGTAGTGAAAAGAAATTGTTCTATATTGAAGGTCCATGTGAGGAAAAAGAGGAGGAACCCATATTAGAGGAGGATAGGGAGTCAAGTGAGGAATCACATGATTCTCAACCAATCATTTCTTATCATGCACTCTTAGGTTTTAGTGCACCACAAACTCTCAAAGTAGTGGATTTCTTAAAGAAGCATAAAGTAATAGTGTTGATCGACTCATGTAGTACTCATAATTTCATCAACAAAAAGTTGGCAACTCGTCTAAATTGTTTTATATATCCAGCCCTAGAGTTTCAGGTTTTGATTATAGATAGGGGTATAGTTAGTTGTTCAGGGAAGTGTCATAGCATTAAATTATCCATGGGAGATTATCAACTTGATACCCCAATGTATGCGATATCCATGGGTGCAGTAGATATTGTTTTGGGAGTACAATGGCTTACTACATTGGGAACAATTGAGATGAACTTTCAAGAACTATTCATGAGATTTCAATCAAAAGGAAAGGTAGTGGAGCTAAGGGGGTTGAAGGCAAAATCCCCACAGATGGTAAGCTCTCATCAAATGCAAAAGTTTCTTAAGAAAGGAGCGGATGGATTTGTGGCCCAGCTATGTTCATTAGAAGTCTCTCAATCTAATGCTCCTACTCATCTAGATTTACAAGCAATAATTGATCTTCACTTAGTGGTTCTTGGAGATATGCCTAAAGGACTTCCTCCTACAAGGGATCATGACCATGCCATACAACTAGTTCCAGGGAGCCAACCACCAAAAATCAGGCCTTATAGGTACCCACACATACAAAAAAGTGAGATAGAAAAAAATGTTGAGGAGATGCTAGAGGCAAGAATTATCAGGCATAGCCAAAGTGCTTACTCCTCACCTATGGTGATGGTGCGTAAGAAGGATGAAACTTGGCACATGCATCCAGATTATAGAGTGCTCAACATGTACACCATTAAAGATAAGTTTCCTATTCTAGTCATTGATGATTTGCTAGATGAATTGAATGGAGCTATGTATTTTACCAAGTTAGTTCTTAGATCTAGTTATCACCAAATTTAGATTAAGGAGGAAGATATTTGTAAGACAACATTTCCAACTCATGAGGGTCATTATGAATTTTTGGTGATGCCATTCAGTCTTAGCAATGCACCATCTACATTCCAAAGTTTGATGAATTCCATTTTTAAGAAGTTCTTGAGAAAGTTTGTGTTAGTATTCTTTGATGATATATTGATTTATAGAAAGACTTGGGAAGAACATTTGCAGCATGTAGATCAAGCATTACAATTACTCAAAGATCATCAACTCTATGCTAAGCCATCCAAGTGTGCTTTTGGTCTTAAGGAAGTGGAGTATTTGGGACACATAGTTTCACATGAAGGAGTAAAGGTGGACCCTAACAAAATTAAGGCTATCATGGAATGGCCTATTCCAAAAACCATTAAGAAACTGAGGAGTTTCTTGGGATTGATAGGGTACTATAGAAGATTTGTGAAGAATTATGGCTGTATAGTAGCACCCCTAACCACTCTATTGAAGAAGGATTCTTTTCATTGGAATGAGTCTGCTAATGTAGCATTTGAGCAATTGAAGGAGGCTATGTGTACAACTCCAGTGCTTGCCACTTTGGACTTCACCAATGAATTCATTGTGGAATGTGATGCTTCTGGAAATGGGATAGGAGCAGTTCTCATGCAAGAAGGTCAACTAATTGCTTTTGAGAGTCATCAATTAAAGGGTAAGAATCAGATCAAACCTATTTATGAGAAGGAAATGCTAGCAATCCTTCATGCAGTTAAACAATAGAGGCCTTATTTAATGGGTCGACACTTCAAGGTTAAGATAGATCATGATAGCCTAAAATATTTTTTGGAACAAAGACTATCCTCTGAAGAGCAACAAAAATGGGTCACTAAGATGTTGGGATATGAATTTGAGATTGTATATAAGAAAGGGAAGGAAAATATTGTGGCTGATGCACTTTCTAGGAAGGATGAGAAATATGAAGCCTTATTGTGTGCCCTTTCAATATTACAAGCAAATTGGGTGGAAGAAGCTAAAGCAGAGTGGTAAAATGATGTTGCGACAAGTAATCTCATCCAACAATTAAAAAGTGATCCTAGTAGTTCAGATAAATTTTGTTTGAAGGGGGATATTCTTTGGTATAAAGAGTGCTTGTATCTTTGCAAGAATTCCACTCTTAAACACAAGATTCTCATAGAGCTACATGAGTCCCCAATTGGTGGTCATTCAGGATTTGTGAAGACATATCATCAGGTTAAGCAAGATTTTTTTTAGGAAGGGCTAAAAGGTGATGTTCAAAAAATTGTGGCTGAATGTTTGGTTTGTCAAAGAAATAAGGGGGAGACAATTAAGACACTAGGTCTCTTGCAGCCCTATCTATTCCTAGCTAGTGTTGGGAAGAGGTATCCATGGACTTCATCACAGGGCTTCCCAAATCTAAAGGTCATAATGTCATCATGGTAGTAGTTGATCACCTCACTAAATATGCACATTTCATTGCATTATCACATCCTTTTACAGCAATTGCAGTGGCAAAAGTTTTTTTGGAGAATATCCAAAAGCTACATGGTACACCTAAGGTTATTGTCAGTGATTGTGATCCTATCTTTACTAGTCACTTTTGGAAAGATTTATTCTCATGTTTGGGTACTCAATTGGCTCATAGTTCTTCATACCATCCTCAATCAGATGGGCAAATTGAGGTTGTTAATAAATGTTTAGAAGGATATCTATGTTGTTTCACTTCAGAGAAACAGTCTCAATGGGTAGATTGGCTACCACTTGTAGAATGGTGGTATAACACTTATTTTCATAGCTCATCAAAAATGTCTCCATTTTTGGCACTTTATGGATATCATCCTCCTTCCATCACATCATCATTAAAGGTGTCACCAAGAGTTCAAGCAGTAGAGGACCACTTGTTTCATCAACAATAGGTACTTTCAGGACTCAAGGAGAATTTAGCTATGGCACAAAATTGAATGAAATAACAGGTGGACCAACATCATAGTGAAAGAGATTTTGAAGTTGGGGATTGGGTCTTCTTGAGATTGCAGCCTTATAGACAAATCTCACTGAAGCAACAAAAAAAGAATAATAAGTTGTCTCCAAGATATTATGGGCCATACCAAATCATGCAAAAGATTGGTGGTGTTGCCTACAAGCTAGAGTTGCCACCAACAACAATGATACATCTAGTTTTTCATGTTTCTTGTTTGAAGAAGGTAATTGGGTAGAATATTCCTACTCAAACAGTACTACTAGAGCTCGATGAAGAAGGAAGAAATTTTTGAACCAGATTGCATTCTTCAACATGCACGAAGAAGCTGAGGAATAGAACCCTCACTGAGTATCTCATCTAATGGAAGAATTTACTAGTTGAAGAGGCCACATGGGAGGATGAGGAGTTCATTCAAAAGAATCCACACTTGGTTAGCATTGAGGACAATGCTTCTTTGAAGAGGGGGGGCATGCTACGCCCTTAATATTAGTGTACATAGGGTTATGAATAGTCAACTTGTGGCTATCTTAACTCCTAATTAAGTCATGTTATCATTATTATATTATTATTTAGTTAGATAGGTCAGACTAGGTGTTATATAGGGGTATGTCTATTCATCCTAAGCATAATTAGGTATATATAGGAGGATGTGAGTCTTATTTCATCATCATATTGTGAAGTGTGTTCTCATTGGAGATATTTGGAGGTTGCCCCCTTGAAGTGGCCTGTTATTCTAAGTTATTATTAAGTATTTGCAGAATATTTCATATTATCTTCTTCCATTGTGCAAGTTATTTCATTACAAAGTGATTCAAGGCATTCATTATGTTACAAAGAAGTACTTTGTTGTTATTGTATTTGTATTTGTAGATTTGGCTCCATCTCCTCATGGCATGAAGAACATCTTCCTTCCATGAGATCTACACTTCAAGGTGATATCTATTGTGTTTTTGATGATTTATCATTTGGATTTTGCCTCTATCCTGCCGGGATATGCACTCTTATCTGACAATAGTGTTCAAAAGACTTGAATGTCTCTCATTGAGGCAAGCCTCTAAACACCACAATCCCCTCCCACACTCCTTTGTGATTGCAAGTTACAGGTACTGAGTTCGGTGGAGTGGAGTTGCAGAAAGGAGGTTGCAGACAACAATGATTCAGGATCTGAAAGAAAGAGGACAAAGGTGAACATCTCGAGACAAGGGCACTAGTGCCAATGTCCTCCATATTTTTTGGGGTAGAAATGGAAGATATAGTGTAGATCAGTGTTAGAAGGAGATTCAAATTCTATGACGAAAACAAGACCTTGGACTTGGGTCTTAGTGTCGGTGACCCTGACAGTTCCACATTCTAAACTTCAAAAAATAGTGAGTTAACAATCTATGCCCTCAGGCTTAGTCTAAAAGGATTTGTTGTAATTCATTGATTTGCTTACTGTTTTGCTTATTTAGGTTTTTAAGAGTAACTGAGCATTAAATTGAGATATTGTTTGATACATCTGAACTTCTGCATTGTTACAAGTGGCAGCCTAACTTGTAGGTGACTGCTCTCACTTAGTGGAGATTCAATTCGGTTGATATGCCCTTGAATGTTTGGTGAGAAGAGAGGATTTGCCTTTAAAACCTAGAACAAACATTTCCCCCTTTTTTTCACCCTAAACACTATAACAAAAAAGCTACTTGTGCATCAGCACTTCGAGAAAAATAAGAAAAAATACAACCAATACTAACCTAAGATAATCAAGTAAAAGAGGCTAAGTAAACAAAACCATTAACTAGTTGTTCAAAATAACTTCCCTCCCTAACTAATTTGGAATATTTTTTATTCTTCTGATAATCCAACAAGAGGTGAAGGAAGGGTGGGTATTCAATAAACTTGTGAAATATGTCTTCAAGAAGGAAAACAAAATCACATACCCACTTAAGTTAATTAGAAAAACAATTGTCATGAAGTGGATGGGTATATTGATCCCGCTCTTCCTTATACTCAATATTATGTTTTGGATCAAGTGAGACATGTGGTGACTTTTTCTTGGTTTCTAGTTGACCTAGGTGTTGGATAGAACATCCTCTTGAAAATCCAATATTCAAAAAATCAATACTGGATTGATGCTTATGCTCTTGTGACTCACTTGGTAAAATGACCATCTTCTCCTTGTGTTCATGTTGCTCATGAGTTTCTTCCTTTCGATATGTTGATTTAGTGTCAAAACTTATTAAATTTCTCTAGCTCATCCCAAAAGAGAACTTCCAACTCTTCCTTATTCTTTTACATAATAGGACTCACCTTAGATTCATAACAACTTCCTTGAAGGTTTGATGAAACATCAAAACCATTTTTTTGAAGCATAGATTATGATTTGGATCAAGTGAGACATGTGGTGACTTTTTCTTGGTTTCTAGTTGACCTAGGTGTTGGATAGAACATCCTCTTGAAAATCAAGTATTCAAAAAATCAATACTGGATTGATGCTTATGCTCTTGTGACTCACTTGGTAAAATGACCATCTTCTCCTTGTGTTCATGTTGCTCATGAGTTTCTTCCTTTCGAGATGTTGATTTAGTGTCAAAACTTATAAAATTTCTCTAGCTCATCCCAAAAGAGAACTTCCAACTCTTCCTTATTCTTTTGTACAATAGGACTCACCTTAGTTTCATAACAGCCTCCTTGAAGGTTTGATGAAACATCAAAACCATCTTTTTGAAGCATAGATTATTATTTGGAAACTTGTCCAACTTGATAGGCAACCTCATGCAAATTAATCTTTTCATTCTCCAAAACAAGATTGTCCTTATGTTCCTCCTCATGAGTTGGGACTTCATTCTCATTCTTGCCCTCATGGACTAGTAACTCATCATAGTCTCATACATCTTCTTATTGGTTCAAATCTTTTACTAATGTGAGCATTGACATACTCTTTTCATCCTTGCTGACAAAGTGAGGCAGCTAGTCAAAAAAGAACACCAACTCTTCCTCTTTGTCACCATCCACTTGCCCTATATTCTATTGTTCTAGGTAATTATACTCATCTTCTTCTTGCAAGTACCTTTTAGCTTCAAGAGTCATCAAAGAAACATCACTATCCTTCTTTTTGTTTGCTCCCATTTCTAATGGATTTTGCACAAGTTATCTTTGTAACTGCAGACTCTCACCATGCAACCTTTGCATCATGTTCTCATTCATCTAATCAAAAGCATGAGAAAAACAATCAAACGAGTCAAAGTCTAATAGATTCAATGTTGAGCATGAATCAACATCCTCTACACATGCATGAAACATTGGGAAAACAATGGAAACCTCTCGTTCTTCTTGTAAAAGGTTTGATTTTTCATCTTTTATAGCATATGGAGGTTGATAAACAAAAGATGGTTCTTCCTTTTCCTCAACTAACTCATCCTTTGGCTCATCTAACCAACTAGTTTTCTAAACAATTGGTCCACCCTTGAAGAGGGAAATGATTCTAGGACAAGAAAGTTGATTTTCTATGCAGTTTTGAAGGATTTGTTGAGTTTCTTGAAGAAGAGTAGATTTTTGAATGGGCTGTTCTTGAAAGATCATAGGCTGAGTTTGCACTTGTATAGTCTCTTGAGAAGGATGTGAACTTATAAAACCTAGAATCTTGAAACAAAGAGACTTGAGGATTCAAAAAAATTTCCTTACTTAAAGCTTTGAATTTTGAACTTGAAAAACTCCTCGTTCATAGGCTGATCCATTGTTGTAAGAGGTACTGGTCTCAAACTAGGGATGTAAGAGGCTAATTGAGTTTCTTGCCATTATACTAGGGAAAGCACTTGCTTCATTTTCTCCTCCTTATACCTTTCTTGTATAGAAAAACATTCTTCTTCATACCTCACTTGTGCCTCCATCTCTTGCTGGTGAAGATAAGATTGATAAGCAAGCTCTTCCTGTTACATGTCATACTCTTGTTCTCTTGTAACAACATCTAATTGTTTTTATAAGTTTAAAACCATGTCTTTGAGGCTCACATTATCAACCTCTAGATGTTGAATAATAGGGTAAATATGCTGGTTATGAGAAAAATAGCCTTCTTGAGGCTGATTAGAAGCATAGACATGATGCCAAGAAGGATGAGTAGGGGTGGGAGGGAGGTAAGCATGATGAACATGCTGATATCTCACTATAAAAGGGGATGAAACCAGAAGCATTTTCAATCTGATATGGGTATAGGGAATGCTCAAAAACTGCATCTTGACAAGGAAAAGGGGAAAAGACATATCTTCCCTAATAACATGACATGCTATAGCATTGAAATAAGCTAGAAATTCATGAAATATTCTTTAAAAATAAGAACAATCAAGTTTAATTTTGAAAGTAAAGTACATACCTATAGACCACTAGGTGATTGGAAGGCTTCACAAGAAGGAAAGGATTAGGAATATCACCAAAACACTGATCCTTGATGATTTTATTGAGCAATTTGGGTTGTTTAACTAGTAGTTTAGAACTTATAGAGTCACCACGTGCCGATAAATACTTCAATACACTGAGGAAAGAGCCAAATCTATCAGTTGTAACTCCAACTTGGAATTGAGTTGTCCCATCAGGCATGCCAAAAACTATTGTCAAATTTGAATGCACCCTTGAGAGATAGTTTGGATGACTCTCTCTTCAGTTGACAACATAGAAACACTTCAAGGTTGTGGGTAACCTATGTTTTGAAGTGAATCTCTAGAGAGGGCTGGATCCCTTAGTGTAGCACCTAACAATCAAACTAACCTACTATTTTTTTTTGAGAAAAAGGAGAGAAACTAACACAAAATGGAACTTAAGCTTGCAGATGTGGTGATACACCAAATGTTTATGACTTGTACTATTGATGATGATTTAGATCCTTTGGTTGATATTCACACTCCTTGTGTGAATCATATTTTTGAGGAGAAGTTTGGTCACTTGAACCTTGGTATTATTTCATCCTCTTTTTTGTTGAGACTTGTGCTACACTTCCATCTCCTCCACCTCCTACTTCTTCAAAGTTCAATAATTTAGTTCAGAAGGATGTTTATTGTCTTTTAGATTTAGCTTTGTGGGATGAGTATTTGACAAGTATTTCAGATTTTTTTTATGAGTCCCATCTTATAGATTTGGAGGGGTTATCTCTCCTCTTTGATGAAAGTTATAGCACAGTTGTTGTCACACCATCTTTGTCTTTCGAGATTGATGATCTTGAATTTTCCTATTGTCTTAGATTGTCACATTCTTTGATTAGGCATGTAATTCCTAATTTTGTGGCATCTCTTGGTTATGTGGACACTTGAGTAGTTTGCAGAGGCTTCTTTCCTCATCTCTTGTTTTAGAGATAAATTTTCTTCTACATACACCAGTGGATTGGTTTCTTCCCAAGGGGAGAAATGTTGTTTGCCAATTTTGGATTCTCTTTGGTATTCTTCTTCGAGCATTCACCATTGGCTCAGGAGCTACTTCATTATGAGGGGATATCTAGTCTCACTCTTTCCATACTATGGGGGGATTGTTAGTACATACCTAAAATTTATCAAAAATCCTTTGTTTTGTGTCGTATTATTTTCTTAATGTTTTCCTTACCCATCATTGATAACTGATCTGAGAGATCTCCAATGGGTTATACATTGGTCAAGGTTTGTATTAGGGTGGTCTTTTACTCCTTCCATGTCTTCATCATGTTTCCCATGTCTAAAATCCAAAATTTCTAAGTGTGGGGAGTCTTTAGTTCAACTTATGAGGCCTGGTTCAAATTTTAGAATTTTAGAATTTTAGAGTTTCAGAGTTTCTCATTCCTTTATTCTGGTGAGCCACTATTGGGACTCCTATTTTCAAACTTCATATTTGTTATCATGCCAAATTCATCAAAATTTTCCTAAGGAGGTCCCTATGTATTCGTCTTGCTTTGTCTGTCTAACGTTGTCTCCCCTGAAATTTGACTAAGTTTGAAATTTACAAAATTCTCCAAATCCTAGAATCTGCATTATAACTACTAGAGATCTGAAACCACTCTCAAACATCCTGAAACTATACACATGAAATATAACTTAAAGTATAAGGAAGTAAATGTTTGTAGACACCCAAAAATGACCATTACATTATACATCAATTCTTCTAACTCACCTTCAGTCAACATTAATTAAATGATTCTTAATTATTTAATTAAGTTCATCAATCTTTATTCAATTTCTTTTAAAACACTTTAATCCAACATTAATTAAATGATTCTTAATTATTTAATTAATTTCAACATTTCACCACTTTTATTCTTCTATTTTCCCATTAATTAAATAAACCAAATTATTTAATTAATTCATCACATCTTAATTCTTCTTATCCACAACAATTAAATAATTTCAATTATTTAATTGGCTAATTATTCTTCCAAATTAAATAAATTATTCAAATTTATTTAAAGTTGACTTTTTAAATATCTTCTAAATAAATAAAATCAAATATTTTTATTTATTTCTTATTCTTCCATCATGCACAATAAATTAAATAATTTATTATTTAATTTTATTCATAGCATGTCAAAAAGCAAATGAAAAGTTGAGTTAATTGGCTTTAAAATCATTATTTTTATCAATCAATTCATAAAATAGAAAAAACATTCTATTTTTATGAAAATCAGTCCTATCTTTAGCCAACAAATTAATTAACTCAATAAAACAACTTTTTGCATGGACACTTGTTGTGTGGATATTCCTTCACATCCTTAATTTATCTTATCTGTCGATTTCATCGAATTTCCTCCACTGTTGATCGATATTTCCTGAAAGCTATAAATACACCCCTTCACCTCTTCACAAACCCTTCATGATTTTTGAGTTTTGGCATCCATATCTTCCACTGCATTGAGCATTCGTTGAAGCACTTCGCATCCATTTAAGCTATCATCCATCCACTTGCAATCATGATTATGCTGCATTTAGAGCAATCCACATATCAATACACCAAGGAATAAATATAGTAGTGTGCTAACTTGCATTATTGTTTGCTTTGGATTTCGTTATTTATTATTGTGATTATTTCTTGAATTATGTAGATATTGGAATAGGGTCTCTTTTGTTCTTGTTTGCATTCCAATTTCTAGCATATACATTCTAGCACGCCCAGTGGAACCCACTCCCTGATCTAACATCCATTTGGTTGAGAAAATTTCTTTTTTTAAGCTACAAGTATAGAATTGCACTTCTAGTAGATATAGTTGCACTTCTGGTTGATAGAACAATGCTTTTGGTCAATAGAACTGTGCTTTTGGTTAGCAGAATTATACCTTTGGTTCACAGAGTTGCGCCTTCGGTTTATACTTTTTATCTTGAGTTTTCTGACTTTGTAGGATTTTAGGCATCTGATTTATTTGTTTTTGCATGCAAGCTGACATATTACAAGAATCTATCTTGATTTGTTCACAAGCTGATGTATTTGTGGACATGTTTTTGCCTTTTGACCTAATCAATCACTCATCTCAATGTTTACTGTCTGATTTTTGGTATAGGGTTACAGATCCACACTTCCAACCAACTTCCTAGCCCATCAAAAGCTCACTTGTTCACCTTTTGACAACACGATTGACCTTTGTTCTCTAATTTTGCAAGACTGAGATAGAGTTGTGCTTACGGCATACATAATTGTGCTTCCAGTAGACAGAATTGTACTTACGATAGATAGAGTTGCGCCTTTGGTCAGTAAAGCTACACTTCAGGTCAACAAAAATTTTCTTCTAGTATAATTCGTTGCACCTTTAGTTAAGTTTAATTCACTTTTGGTTAAGAGAGTATCTACTTTTGGTCAATATTATTGCACTTCTAGTACACAGAAGTGTGCTTTTGCTCACTATCTCTGTGCTTTTGGTTTTGATTATTTCTTTTTATCTAACAAGTCACTTTCTTGGAAACTAATATCATTTGTGTAGCCTGTTATCACTTGACAAAAAAGAAAAAGTGAAACTACTAATGAGTTTGGTGCAGGATGCTTGACAAAGGATTCATTTTTATCACTAATCTAGCAACACACTTCATTTTCTTAAGGGAATTTACAAACTTGTATGCTATTTCTTGAATATCTATGTATGTATTCTCTCTCCTTGCACCAAAAGGTTATCTTGGAGATCGGATATACTAGATCATTCACTTTATTTCTTTATTTTCTTTATTCCCTATAATGTAGAAAAAGAGGTTTGATTGATTTGATTGGTAGTTAGGTTAGATCCTCCTTTCACTACATACATTCAAGGACATTAAACCGAGTTAAGTCACAACTTTTGCAAGAGGAATCAGCTATCACGTCTACTATCACTTGGAATATAAGGAAATTGGAAATTTATTAATTGATTTGTTAAACCCTAGATCAACAATAGGCAAAACCCTAGTTCTATGATAAACAAGGCATAAATTTCAAATTGTGATAGATACAGATAAACTGAAAGAAGCACTAGGATCAGTGAACAAAGGAGAACCTGATTCCAAAAGAAGAGGTGTTAAAGGGCTAGGGTGACCATGCCCAATCCCTTGGAGTGAAATCTACCAACTATCAAAACTAAGAAAATGCTTCAGAGAGTGCCCAAATGATGTTTTCAAACCCTAATTTTTTAGGAGGCCAACTAGAGGTCAAAAGAGTGGACACCCAAGCCTAGGGTGGTGCTTTTTCAGAGGTTGGGAGCCAAATATGTTGTAGACTATGCCTGCTCAAGGATTTTTGATAGTACAAAATTGGAGGTCAAAAGAGGAAGCACCCTTGACCTTTTAGGGATATTTTCTGACTTTTTCTACAGATCTAAAATCCTTATGCTCTGTAATGATCCTCTACAACTCCTCTCTGCAAGATCTGACACCTGTCACCTGTAATCACAAGAGAGGTGTTGGGGGTTGTTGTGTTTAGGAGCTTGCCTTGGTCAAGCTCTAGAATAGCATTCAAGCCTTCCAACACCATTGTTAGATAGAGAGTGTGTCCTTGCAGGACAGAGACAAAAGCAATGATATGATAAATGATTGAAACACAAAGTAAATGTCACCTCAGAGGTGAAGCTCTCACGGGGAGATGAAGATTTTTCACACCATGAGGAGATGGATTGGTAAAGACAAATCTACAACAAACATGAACAAACACAACACAATACTGCTCTGTAACACAAT
Organism: Cunninghamia lanceolata; assembly: GCA_027924645.1. Lineage (NCBI taxonomy): Eukaryota > Viridiplantae > Streptophyta > Pinopsida > Cupressales > Cupressaceae > Cunninghamia > Cunninghamia lanceolata. The sequence continues at coordinate 375,266 of BSBN01000781.1, forward strand.
GAAAGCCTTGAATATTCTTAGCATAAGATCACAAGTTTGCATTATCCATCTAGTTGTAAAATGAAGTCCTAAACATGATTATATATGCATTCTCTCTAAACATTCGTAATTCAAATTGAATAGTCCAATAAAGGGAAACCTTTTAATGACCACTTTGCGAACATATTAAATTGGGACCTCCACAAAATAGGGGAGGACAAGGGCGTGGGCGCCCTTGTCCAAGGACCTATTTTAGGGCCTGATTAAGGTTTAGGATCCACCCCTAAGTCCCATTGACAAGGGTTTTGGGGGATTTTTCTCTGGGATTCATTTTAAGCATGCATGATTAATCCTAAGGGATCTAGGAGCTAAACATAGGAGGTAAAAGTCCTAGGGGGACATTTTACGACATAACATTCTCGAGGACCCGAGAGTCATACATATGCTCTTCTGTTGTGTTGTAAAATTATCTTGAGAACCAAAAGTACTTGGTATCCTCTATAGAAGGCCTGTTAAGGGATTTCATCACCATTAAGGATGACCTTAACCACGTGTTCTAGCATGGGATATAAATGTTATGAGAATCAAAAGACTCATTTCAAAGGAAGGACCCGTTCTTGCTTAGAAAAAGCCTCGAGATCCTTGATCTTCCAAGACTTGGTTTGGTTTGCGCACGGTCAGAAGTTGGTACACCCTCATTCACAAACTTGAACCCCACCTTGTGTATATTTGGGGGCTCTCTAGACACCTTTTTAACCTAGATAAGAACTTCGGCCGTCATATCCTTTTGTACATCACAACCGCATGGAGGAGAAGAGCTCACGCTATTACCTTCATTGTTTGAGATAGAATACACTTTGGGAAAGACTTCATCTCCAAAGTAAAGGGTGGAAGGTGGTACATGACCTTGCATTGCTTACCTATCTAAGCAATGATAAACAATATCAAGGGGATAGAAACTGCCATTATCTAATAGTGGGGGTTGAAGTTGCACCTAAGTGAGTGATGTAGGAGCATCCTTTGTTCAAGATCAATCTTGCATCAACCACAAACATTTGTATTTCAGTTTGTTTATAGTTTAGTTTGTTTCTTTTCATTTTCCAGTTTAGTTCAGGTAGTTCAGTGAGTAGTAGTTCTTGTATTTTGGTCTGCATTCTACTGTAGCTGTATTTTAGATCTTACAAAGCTGGACTTAGTATCTTGATACATTTGTCCACATTATATCCAATTTGCAAAGCATTTGGTTAAGGTACCGGAAAGATATTGCTATCAGGAGATCAACTATTTTCTCATAATAGAGCATCCTGATAGTCTCAGATAATCAGCTAAAGGAGAAGACTTGTGAGCATTCCTTGATTTGTGGAGCCTAACGACACATCTTTCAATGTTCTATGGCTCATGGATGACCTTCCCTGAGATCCACACATCATTCCATTCATTTGCAGAGGAGTTCAATTCATTTAGGTCCAACTTATCCATGTCCACACATTATAACTCTTGATTGGAGTTTGTGATCTTCCTTGGCCAACGCAGAGGAATATTATGGTCTAGAGATGATATATATTGGTGTAATAGATCCTTAGGAAAGTAGTTCATGATAACAGAGACATATGATAGTTTGGATTCTTTACAAAGGGGCTTCAAATCTATATCTTGTGCATATTCCAATATTTTTGTCATCAGGCCTATGAGCCCTAATTATAAGCCTGCATGTTGCCAGCAGATTTGTTTTTGAATTCTATGATATACTGAATGATTGGATCTACATTTGTTCCATATCCTTGAGTTGTTTCCATTGTATATACTCTTGTTGCACAGTCTGGACAATTCATTCTGTGAACCCTCCTACCATGACTGCACCAAGTGGTATCAGAGCAAAAGTTTGAATCTTTAGGAGCAGATTGAGCGAAGTTGGTGAAGGAATTCTATAAGATCTTGTTGTGGACAGATCTCTAAATTTGAGATAGGTTACTTGTATCACAACTGATCACCGATTGTGAGGCATTTGTCACCTTGTATCTTGATCACCGAATTTAAGGCAGTTTGCACTTGATCCTAAGAAGAATGCCACCGAGGAGAATCCCTGCTGTTGGAACAATGGCTAGTAGAATGGATGAGATGATGGAAATGATGAAAATAATGAGAATTCGATTGGATGTTGTTGATGAAGATAGGCAAAGAGGATTGACACCTAGACCTAATGTTGAAAGTGATGATGAAGAGGAATTTTAGTCTGTTGACCAAATTGGTGAAACCCTAGGAGGTGATGAAGAAGAAGAATTAGATCAAGTAAAGATGTTGTGACCTATTTTAAAGACTGGAAAGAGACCTAGAGTTGATGTACCGAACTACACTGGCAATTTGAACCCTAAAGAGTTGATTTACTGGATAAATGACATGGAAGAATACTTTGAATATGAAGAAGTTGAAGATCCGGAGAAGGTGAAATTTGTAAAGACAAAGTTGAAAGGACATGTTGCTATATGGTGGAAAGAAGTTCAGTTGGATAGAAATAGAAGAGGAAAAGAAAAGATTACAAAATGGGATAGGATGGTGACAAAATTGAAGAATCAGTTTATACCTGCTGACTATGAGACGGAGTTGTTGAAAAGATTGTAAAACCTGAGACAAAAGGAGAAATCTGTGGAGTATATTGAAGAATTTCATAAGATGATCATAAGGACAGGGCATAGTGAAGAAAGAAAAGAGAAAGTGGCTAGATATATCAATGGACTGAGATTAAACATTCAAGAAGAACTAAGTTTAGTGAGGGTGACATCTTTGGAAGAAGCATAACAGTTTGCCTTGAAAGTTGAATAAGAGGCATGATCAGAGACAGAAGCAGAGGAGGTAAATTTTAGAGGGGTATAACATTTTCTGGAGGAGAGAGGTCATATGCAGAGCATAACAGATAAGAGAACACATTCAACAAGGAGGACAAAGATAATAATGCTTACCAGAGAGATGACAGAAGCTTTTACCAGAGAGGAAACCCTAGTGCATACCAGAATGAAGGATATAGAAAAGAAGGAAGAGGATTTGATAAGAGAAAATTCAGAGGCACTTGTTTCAAGTGTGGAGGTGAAGGACATAAAGGATTTGAATGTAATCAAGGGAGTACAAGCAAGAGAACAGAGAACAATGGAAGAGTAACCTATGTTGAAGAAGAACCTGTTGGATCACCTAGATCAGTTGGTAAACCAGAGAAAGGAGAATCACTTGTGATGAGGAGAGCACTATTTCAAGTAGAGACAAATGAAGAACCACTGGAAAGGAAAAGTTTGTTCAAAACCAGATGCAAATCAGGAGGTAAATGTTGTAAAGTTAGTGGTAGTTCAAATAACCTAGTTTTAGAGGAGATGGTGACTAAGTTGAAGTTGGAAAGATTGAAACACCCTAAGCCCTATCAGATAGCATGGATTCAAGATGATCATAAGGTACTGGTGAGCGAACAATGTTTGGTGAAATTTCATATTGGATCTTATCATGATGAAGTCTTGTGTGATATTATGCCCATGGATGTTTGTCATATCTTGTTGGGTAGACCTTGGCAGTATGATAGAAAATATATACATGATGGGAGAAAGAATACATACACTATAACATCAAGTGGAAAGAGAATTACCTTGATTCCTTTGGAAGATGATCCTAAGAGTGAAGTATGTGGGAATGCTAGAATCTATTTGGTAGATGGAAGAAAATTTCTAGATGGTTTGAGACATGAGAATATGTGTTATGCTTTGATTCCTAAGAAGCCTGAAACATTGAAGAAGGAGACTGAAGAATCACAACTAGAGGAGATAAAAGAGTTATTGATAGAATATATGGACATGATATTAGATAATGTACCTAAAGGATTGCCACCAATTAGGAGTATCAGTCATCACATGGAACTTATACCACGAGCTAGTTTGCGTAACAAAGTAGCACACAGAATGACACCAACAGAAAATGAAGAACTGAATAGACAGATATGATGGAACCATATAAAAAAATTTCATAGTTTTGGTATTTTTGTCCTCAGGCTTATGTCATTAGGTTGGAAGATTTTCATACTTAGGGTTCTTTGCATACCAAAAGAAGTGTTAAACCCTAAACCCCCATGCCAAAGTAAAATGTAAAGATCACATTCATTATATTTCTTTAGTGATCACTTGTCTCTTGTTACCGAGAGTTTAAGTTGCTTCCTTATGCCCCCCTGAACATTATTTGACTGGCCTCTCGCCACACAGTTACTATTTCTAGCCCACATCCAGAAAAGCTTTATTTTAAAAGAAATCGACCCATTGGCCCCCTTTTTTCTAGAAGGTAAAAGATATTTCTAAAATCATATATGCCAAAGTCCAATCCTACTAATTCTTTTTCTGACAGGTGGTGATAGTGGATTCATTTCCGCCATTCTGCCAACAATAAAATATTGATGGAGTTGGCACTTGCAGAAATGCGGAAAGGGTGACAGCTGGTCGATGACTATCAAGGAAGGAAGGATGGTGGGCCCCAGACAATATAAAGTGGTTTCTTTATATTTCTACCATTCTTCCATACTTCACCAAAGGGTCTTTCTGAGGATCGCGGAAAAGTGGAAGTTTGACATGTGGCTACTGTGTATACAAGAAAAGATCCAACTAGAGAGGGGCATGTTCTGATGTTATGGTTTTCATTCCTCTGCCATTCCACTAGGTTATTAATCAATGTGCCTCGCCAAATCACAGAATGACATAATCTTGACACGTGGATTTCTGAGGTATGGGACTAGTGCATTAAATAACAAGGACCTGACGTGTCATAGTCCTATGGGACGTGACCACTTGTTGGAGAGTTGTCATGTTCATGAGCAACTGATCTAATGGTCATTCGCCATTCTATCGAGATTATATCTCCAGCCATATCCTTCAAGTGCAGAATTGTGAATGTTGTCTTAACTATACTGCAAAGAGGTTATTTTCTTAGGGTCATGGTTCGGAGAGCTATCCAAGTGGCAGGTCATCATTGGGAGAAGCGAACAATACTTTCCTACTATGTAAAAGGCCAAACCAGCTAGGATCGTGATTGATGGCCAAAATTTAAAAGTGTGATAGGGAATGAGTTGGCATTGGATCTAACAATGCTTCATTGCAAGCATTAACTGCTTAGGCATGTGCATAGTCTCCATCGCTACCACTACAAAGGAAATTACTAACAGAAATATTTGGCTTACGTAGGCTCAACCTTTGGAAATCTGTGCTTCTACTAGGAATGTCATTTCATCTCTTGTGTGACAAAATTTGACATGATGACAATGCTAAATTAAGGAAATCAAGACACCTGACCTGACATTTTCAATGTAAGAAGTGATGTTCTCAGTTATGTGGAATTATGAGATCCAATCTTTTTGTTCATTTATGATAATCTCCAAAAGATTTCCATTTATGATAGGAATGCTTCGAAATGATAGGAATTAATTAGACCAAAGATGTATGGATGCATGCTTACATCCCTAAAATTCTATAAATAGGCCATTGCTGGTGTTACCCCTTATACTGTTTAAAACATGCTGACAGTATGGCTCTCCCCTGCTCCTATGTGTTTTGTTTGCTCCCTTGTTCTATCAGATCCTCTTTAATGTTCTCATGGCTATTAACTTGTCTTTACAGAATTAGGAGACTTGGAATTTTTTCCATTTGAAATAGGTGGTGCAGGGAAAATTTGGGAACAGTAGCAATATTTTACAAATCTCTATGAGCTTTTCTTCTTCCTATTGTTTCATCCAGATTTGGACCGTGGGTTTTAATTTCCAGATTCCAGTCATTCCTTATGTCTATGATTTGGCAGAATAGAATCAAGTGCAGAGGGAAATCATCTCTCTCTCTGCCTTAATCCCTCTTCTACTTTTCCTAACAAAGCATCAGCTTCAGTAGTAGGGATTTTTCCTCTCCAGATGTAGCATATAAAGACAGAGTACTCCCATTTTGTTGTTGCTGCTGCCTCGCTCGCTGGATGGATGACATTGCCACATCTAGCCTGATGTGATTTCATCTGGTTTCTATCTAGTTGAGTTGGGTGGTGACCACTCAATTATGAAAGAGGAATCACATCCTTGCAAATGACAACAGGCATAAAGTGAAGAACTCCAGTTAATGGGGTTTACTTCTGATATTGTCACTTGCAATCATTTCCAATTGAGGGGGATAATCAGGGCAGTGAATGCTCCTATATAACAAATAGGTGGCATATGATGGGTATGTGAGCTCTAACAACATCTAACAAATAGTCCCCCATCAACATCATGGCTTATTTTCCCCACCTAAATTGAGAGGACATGTAGTTTGAATATGAGTACCTCAGCATATACCATGGAAACTGGGCATACAGTTGTGAAGTGGTTACACCGACTTCCTCTCACAGCTTCATCTTTTGGTTACTCAAATTTGTAACTTCTTTTGTCTTAAAGCCTGAAGCTTGTTTGCTTCCTTATCTCTATAAAAGGGAATTCAGGGCTTGTGAAAATTTTTGGTTCGAGGTCATGTCTCCAGACTTAGTCTGAAATATGGGATCAATCTGGTTAAGGAGGAGTTGTAAATAGTTTGTTTTCTACAAATATAATTAGTCATATGTTTTCAAGTCTTCATTCTAAATTTTAAGATATCTTGATAGAGCTACAAAGGCTGTGTTATAATTTATTGAACAGTTTAATTTACAAATCCTGTTGAGTCTTGAAGTGTACTGTCTCCTACTTCATGTATACAGTTCTACATTTATGAATATATATTTGATTAAGGATCATTTTTATTCATCATCACAGTCTTTCCTATGTTTGTGTATTTTTCTTGTGGCATTTACTCAAGTAGTAAAATAAATGGTTGCAAGAGAATATTGAATATAGTATTGGTTTACAAGGATAACTAAGCATGGTTAACTCCAAGACTAGTAAAGTATTTTAATGTAAGGCATTATTATATCTTTACAATAAACTAAGTTTTATTACATCATAGTTCTTTAAGGTTTCTATAAGTTTCTTGACTCTATGGCCCTTGGATAGGCACTAATCTATTCATGAATACTATACTAAGCTTACACCCCTTTAATCATCCTCATCATTTTTTAATGAATCAACATATTTTCCCTTCCAGCAATAGGTTTTTGAAATTAAGTTCATTTTGCATGTTCCTGTGCAAAGAATAGGATTAAAGCTTAAGAATCTAGCCCATCTCTTTACTTATCAGACATTCTTTAAGCAATTTAGAGGGAACATATCTGTTATGGGAATAGTGTTATTGAGCAAGTATCTCAGAGACCCCCCATCCATTTGAATAGAACACTGTTTTCCCCAAAAGGGAAAGATCCAAAATAGGAACACCCTCCTTGGTTTCACAGAGCCTAAAGTGCAAAGGAAAGAGGGATTGAAAACCCCAATTTCCTATTCGTTGTCCAATCCCTCGAGGCAGATCAGTTATTGGAAATAACTATTGTATAGATTTGTTTTCCTTGAGATTAGGTTGGGAATTTAAAACAACCAACAGATTGGTGACTCTGCTGGGGACTAAAATGAGAGTTGTGTCTTATCCTAAAAGTATATATTCCCTTACAATTGCCAAAATTCTTATAGCTAAGGATCAAGAAGCTTCTATCTAGTTGAGCCACCCACATATTTGTGACTCTATTGGAACATTAAGGTGAAACTATGTTTTATCCTAGGGTCTTAGCTAAATTAATCCCTATATGTATTGAAGAGTAAGAGGTTAGATTGTTATGTTCCTTACAAGAAAAGGATGGCAACTCTACTATTTTTCATTCATAGTTGAGATAGATACAAATCTAATGCATAAGTTTCATGTGCCAGAATGTTCTACATAACTCTACTATGAAACAAGATTCAAAAGCTGATTTTTGAAGGAAGCAATAGACTTTTAGAATTTATTCATCTATGAGAGAAGAGGCCTGGTGATGCAGTCTAGTGTTCTTGATTTTTCATAAAATCAAAACAAAGTTTTATACTAGTAGCAAAGGTTCTTTCAAGTATTTTACAAAGATTCAAGAAACTTTTTCTAGAAATTTAAGGTGTATACTCAGCAATCACACTTGTTTTATCAAGGTAGATTTGTCATGGAAAGGTATAAGGCTATTGATTTTAGTAATATTTGTGGGTTTCCAAACCATGTGCCTAATGAAGTTAGGGGTCAAATAACAAAGTTCAATAACGATAGATCCAAAACAGCTAGCAGCCATTTACAAGAATTTTGTGACTTAATGGGAGATTGTGAAATAGATCATGATGATGTTGTCATAAAGTTGTTTGTTCAAACTTTTAAAGGAGAAGTTAGAGATTGGTTTGCATGTTTACCCAATCAGTTTATTTTTTCATGGCAAGATTTAAAGTTTGCTTTTATGGAATAGTTTGGGGAAATAATAGATGTCGATGTATTGATTAAAGAGCTCATGCAGATTGAGAAAGAAGATAAGGAATCAATCCCAGCTTTCAATTTAAGATTTGCCAAAATAGTGAGGGATATTCCTGAAAATATTAGACCAAATGAGGCTTTGTTTGATCATATATCTAGGTGCATTCAATGAAAATGATAGTTATCAACTAAGAGATAGGAACCCTACTACTATGATTAAAGCATATTCTTTGGCCATGAGTATAGAAAATAATTTAAAACATACAAGGCTAAAAGATTGTGAGTTTATGGGAAATAGTTATAAAAGGAAGAATGGATCCGTCTGTTCCCCCATTTGCCAAGGGGAGACAAACTGGACAGCTCAAATAAACCCATGTCAGATCAATCAATACACAAAACACAGTGTATTGAAAGGGGTAGGGATTGTGATCAAAATAGAAGAGTTCAAAATCAATATAATCCTGTTGCTCATTCTTCCCCTTATTATTAGAATAAAAGGAAATCACCAGAACCTTATAGGGCAACTTATACCCAGGTGCATAAAGAAATATCAATTAAGGAGGTTCCTCTGTCTTATGAGTATGTGGCAAGTTATGAGGATATTTCCCCTATTTATGAAGATGTATATCTTGTATCAAATGACAAGATTTCATCTCCTAGAGGAATAGCTTGTTTTGAGTCTAAACATCAGGAGGGATTGGTTCTTACCAATAATATAGAAAGTGGTAAACAATTATCAGAATGCTCACACTAGAGTTGTGGAAGCTCTGAGTCAGATAATGATGCAGGCTATCAGGATAGTGATATTGGAGAGTATACAAACACAATGCATATAAGAGATAACCCACTTTTTGATGAACTTATGGACTTATCAGCAATAAAGGGTATGAAGCCTTATGGATACATAGATAATCCACTCTTTGAAGAGAATCCCAAGGAGGCTAATGAACTAATATTAGTTCAACATATAGAAGTATTTGGGGGAACAAATACTTCATTAATGGATCAAGACATGGATAATTCCCAATCCCATATCCACCATCAAATGGAATGGCCAATTTAAATACTGGAAAATAAAATTAGAGTGTCAGATTTTAAAGAAGAAACTAAATATGATTGTTTTAGGTTTGACACTAGCTCAGTAAAATTTGAAAATTCCCTCACTACCAACTATGAAATGGATTATGACAGCTTTTATTTTCCAGATGTGTGCAAAAAATAGAAGCCAGAGAATAATAGTTATTTCAAGTGGTTGGATACAATTGAACCAGGTGCTAACTCCCTTTTTAACAATATTTTTCAAATATATGTGGTTCAGAACAATTGGGGAGACTCTGAAGAAGATATTTGTCCAGAAGGCTATCCAAGTATCTATGACAGAAATAGGTTGAATTTTAGTGAAGTTTTTAAAAGCAGCCTAATGAAGTCACTAGAGAGCAAAATGTTTGACAGAGGCAGGCTCAACTTTTTCTCTACATAATGGCCTAGGGCTATTATGTGTTTGATCTACTCCTCTAGAGTTTTTTTGAGATCTCGCCCTATTTAGGTTGAACAGGCATCCCCAACTAGAGCCACAATGGAACCATATAAATTTCTTTATAGTTCTGGTATTTTTGTCCTCAGGCTTATGTCATTAGGTTGGAAGATTTCTGGTCTTAGGGTTCTTTGCATACCAAAAGAAGTGTTAAACCCTAAACCCTCATGCCAAAATAAAATGTAAAGATCACATTCATTATATTTCTTTAGTGACCGCTTGTCTCCTATTACCGAGAATTTAAGTTGCTTCTTTATGTCCCCCTAAACATTATTTGTCTAGCCTCTTGCCACATAGTTACCATTTCTAGCCCGTGTCCAGAAAAGCTTTATTTTAAAAGAAATTGACCAATTGGTCCCCTTTTTCTAGAAGGTAAAAGATATTTCTAAATGCATATATGCCAAAGTCGAGTCCTACTAATTCTTTTTCTGACAGGTGGCGATAGTGGATTCATTTCTGCCATTCCACCAACAATAAAATATTAATGGAGTTGGCACCTGTGGAATTGTGGAAAGGGTGATAGTTGGTTGGTAACTATCAAGGAAGGAAGGATGGTGGACCCCAGACAATATAAAGTGGTTTCTTTATATTTTTTCCATTCTGCCATACTTCACCAAAGGGTCTTTTTGAGGATCGCGGAAAGGTAGAAGTTTGATATGTGGCTGCTGTGTATACAAGAAAAGATCTAGCTGGAGAGGGGCATGTTTTGATGTTATGCTTTTCATTCCTTCACCATTCCACTTGGTTATTAATCAATGTGACTTGCCGAATCATGGAATGACAGAATCTTGACACGTGGCTTTCTAAGGGACGGGACTAGTGCATTAAATAATAAGACCTGATGTGTCATAGTCATATGGGATGTGACCACTTGTTGGAGAGTTGTCCTATTCATGAGTAGTTGATCTAATGGTCATCCGCCATTCCACCAAGATCATCTCTGTCCATATCCTTCGAGTACGGAATTGTGGATGCTCTCTTAACTATACTACAAAGAGGTTATTTTCTCAGGATCATGGTTGGGAGAGCTATCCGGGTTGTAGGTCATCATTGGGAGAAGCGAACAATACTCTCCTACTACATAAAAGGCCAAATCAGCACCGTTGAAGTCAAACCAACTAGGATCATGATCGACGACCAAAATTCAAAAGTGTGATAGGGAAATGAGTTGGCGCTAGATCTAATGATGCTTCATTGCAAGCATTAACTACTCAAGCGTGTGCAGTCTCCATCATCGCCACTACAAAGGAATTTACTAATGGAAAGATTTGGCTTATGTATGCTTGACCTTTGGAAATCCGTGCTTCTACTAGGAATGACATTTCATTTGTTGTGTGATGAAATTTGACATGACAATAGTGCTAAATTGAGGAAATCAAGACACCTAACCTGACATTTTCAATGCAAGAAGTGATGTTCTCAGTTATGTGGAATTATGAGATCCAATCTTTTTGTTCATTTATGATAATCTCCAAAAGATTTCCATTTATGATAGGAATGCTTTGAAATGACTGGAATCAATTAGACCAAAGATGTGCAGATGTATGCTTACATCCATGAAATTCTATAAATAGGCCATTGTTGGTGCTACCCCTTATACTATTTAAAACATGTTGATATTATGGCTCTCCCCTACTCCTATGTGTTTTGTTTGCTCCCCTGTTCTATCGGATTCTCTTCCTTGTTCTCATGGCTATTAATTTGTCCTTACAGAATTAGGAGACTTGGAATTTTTTCCCTTTGGAATAGGTGGTGCAGGGAAAATTTGGGAACAAAAGTAATAATTTACAAATCTCTATGAGCTTTTCTTCTTCCTATTGTTTCATCCGGATTTGGACTGTAGGTTTTAATTTCTAGATTCTAGTCATTCCTTATGTCTGTGATTTGGCATATTAGAATCAAGTGCAGAGGGAAATAATTTCTCTCTCTGCCTTAATCCCTCTTCTACTTTTCCTAACAAAGCATCATCTTCAGTAGTAGGGATGTTTCCTCTTCAGATGTATCATATAAACACAGAGTGCTCCCATTTTGTTGTTGCTGCTGCGCTACTCGCTAGATGGATGGCATTAGTAACTCTAGCCTGATGTGATTTCATCTGGTTTCTATCTGGTTGAGTTGGGTGGTGACCACTCAATTATGAAAGAGGAATCACATCCTTGCAAATGACAATGAGCATAAAGCGAAGAACTCTAGTTAATGGGGTTTTCTTCTGATATTGTCTCTTGCAATCATTCCCAATTGAGGTGGATAAGCAGGGCAGTGAATGCTCCTATATAACAAATAGGTGGCATATGATGGGTATGTGAGTTCTAACATCATCTAACAAATAGTCCCCCATCAACATCACGGCCTATTTTCCCTACCAAAATTGAGAGGACACACAGTTTGAATATGGGTACCTCAGCATATACCATGGAAATTGAGCATATAGTTGTGAAGTGGTTACGCCGGCTTCCTCTCATGGCTTCATCTTTTGGTTACTCAAATTTGTAACTTCTTTTGTCTTAAAGCCTGAAGCTTGTCTGCTCCCTTATCTCTATAAAAGGGAATTCAGGGCTTGTGAAAATTATTGGTTCGAGGTCATGTCTCCAAACTTAGTCTGAAATATGGGATCAATCTAGTTAAGGAGGAGTTGTAAATAGTTTGTTTTCTACAAATAGAATCAGTCGTCTGTTTTCAAGTCTTCATTCTAAATTTTAAGATATCTTGATAGAGTTACAAAGGTTGTGTTATAATTTACTGAACAGTTTACTTTACAAATCCTATTGAGTCTTGAAGTGTACTATCTCCTACTTCATGTATACAGTTCTACATTTATGAATATTTATTTGATTAAGGATCATTTTTATTCATCATCACAGTCTTTCTTGTGTTTGTGTATTTTTCTTGTGGCATTTACTCAAGTAGTAAAATAGATGGCTGCAAGAGAATATTGAATGTAGTATTGGTTTACAGGGATAACTAAGCATGGTTAACTCTAAGACTAGTAAAGTATTTTAATGTGAGGCATTATTATATCTTTACAGTAAACTAAGTTTTATTACATCACAGTTCTTTAAGGTTTCTGTAAGTTTCTTGACTCTATGGCCCTTGGATAGGCACTGATTTGTTCATGAATACTATACTAAGCTTACCCCCCTTTAATCATCCTCATCATTTTTTAACGGAATCAACATATTTTCCCTTCTAGCAATAGGTTTTAGAAGTTAAGTTCATTTTGCATGTTCCTCTGCAAAGAATAGGATTAAAGCTTAAGAATCTAGCCCATCTCTTTACTTATCATACATTCTTTAAGTAATTTAGAAGGAACACATCTGTTATAGGAACAGTATTATTGAGAAAATATCTCAGAGACCCCCCATCCATTTGAATAGAACATTGTTTTCCCCAAAAGGGAAAGATCCAAAATAGGGACACCCTCCTTGGTTTCATAGGGCCTAAAGTGCAAAGGAAAGAGAGATTGAAAACCCTAATTTCTTATTCATTGGCCAATCCCTCAAGGCAAATTAGTTAATTGAAATGGCTATTCTATAGATATGTTTTCCTTGAGATTAGGTTGGGAATTTAAAACAAGCAACAAGATACAAGAATTGTTGAGGAAGGGTTTGATCAGAGAAAGTTTGAGTCCTTGTGCAGTACTTGCAATGTTAGCACTGAAGAAAGAAGGAGAATGGAGAATGTGTATAGACTCTAGAGCAATAAACAAGATCATAGTTAGGTATATATTTCCTTTATCTAGGATGGATGATATCTTGGATTGTTTGAGTGGAGCAAAATATTTTACAAAGATAGATTTGAAGAGTGAATACCATTAGATCATAATCAAAGAAGGAGATGAATGGAAGACTACTTTTAAGACAAATGAAGGATTGTATGAGTGGTTAGTGATGCCTTTTGGATTGACAAATGCACCGAGTACTTTCATGAGGTTGATGAATGAAGTCTTGAATAAATTCTTGGGTAAGTTTGTGATTGTATACTTGGATGATATTCTGATTTTTAGTAAGACAAAAGAGGAACATTTGTGGCATATTAGACAAGTTTTGCAAAGGTTGAGAGAAGAGAAATTACTGATCAACATCAAGAAGTGTAGTTTCATGAAGGAAGAATTAGTGTACTTGGGATTTGTGATTTCTATGGAAGGATTGAAGATGTACCTTGAGAAAGTAAGAGCCATTGTTGAATGGCCTACATTAGAGAGCATTAGAGAAGATAGATCATTTCATGGATTGGCTAGTTTCTACCGAAAGTTTTGGAGTACACGACCACTGAGAGGGGGGTGAATCAATGGTTTATAAATTTTAACATTTCAAAACTTAACTCAAAGATCTTGAGCAAAGGAACTCATTGAAAACATAGTCACCATGATATGCAAACTAGAATACAAAACTTAAATAAGGATGACCAAATAGATACAACATAATCAACCATAAAGAGAAGAAATGACATAGGTTTTGATGTGTGGAAAACCCTCATAGGGATAAAAAACCACTCTAAAAATTTACCTCACTGGCTTAATAGAATCTCACTGATTACAAAAATTATCTCACTGACATAGATGCCTCATTGGCAACAAAAGGTCTCACTGACCATGCAAGCCTCACTGGCTACAATATGTCTCATTGGAAAAATATGATCATAAGGAAGAAAAACTCAATTCAGGGGATTGCCCTGATTCTCTACAATACACCAAATGTCTGAACTCTCTTCATCACACATCTAATCTTTCTGAGGATATATTGCATACTTTCTACATGAAAAGATAGACCTTCTTTGATATTAAAACCTTCTCTACAATTGGTTGCATATTGTCTTCCTTGTACTTGATTCACCCTTACAATTTCTTTTCAAAAACCTCACACACATAACGTCTTTAGTGCTGCATTTTTGTCCTCCATGAAAAATCCCATTCATAATGAACCTGCAATGCTATTAAAAATAAGATGACCTTTCATATTCTCTCCTCTCTGCATTCCTTCTTCTTTCAAAAACAATTCTTCAATATTCTTCAATCTCACTTCATCTGCAACAATAATATTTCTAAATTATTTAGCATTGAAAAAAAAAATCTTCTTCCATCTATCTTTTAATCTTCACACCTACTCTCCATCTCAATGAGAATAAAAAGAAGACATTAAAAAACCTTTAAACTCCACACATAAGGAATTTTAACCATCACTCTACTCATTATAGAAAAATAAAAAACTTTCCTCCTTTCTAGTCTTCAATGCACAAATGACCCATAAAATTCTCCTAAGAAAATGCTTTTAAATCTCACAAGAATCTACCTTTTGAAGGGCTAAAAATAGCCTTAAATAACAAATTCATTGTAGTCACAATATATATGACGGTTATAGAGCCATCAAAGTAGAAGCAAAGATGCGAGGGCACAAATTTAAATAATGTCCATCGATTTAGAAATGAACGCCCATTGATCATTCAAAGAAGGGTGCCAATTTTGAATTGGCGCCCAAACACACAAAGAAAGACTGATGTCGATGGGAAAAGAGGAAAAGGGCCGGTCATCAATAATGTGTAAAGACCCCTCTAGTGGGTCATGTTAAGTGAAGTGACCTCTGATAATAGGTCAATGATTGATCAAAACAAAAAGTGCAATTCCTTATGATAGGCAGAGAATAAAATGAATTAGGTCTTTAGGAATATAGTATAGAGTTTATTCATTGAAACGTTAGGGTTTAAAGGATAGGATTTAGATCTTTTAAAGGATACAAACCCTAATTTCTATCAGATATTCCTGAGCATATTTGACTAACACCTCTGATATGGAGAAGATAATGAACTAATGTAGACAAGAAGCTTTGCAGACCTTGAATTTCCAATAAGAAGTCTTAACATACAATATGCAACTTTCTGAGAGTGTGAATCTTGATCTCTGCCTACATTTTGCAGAATTCTCTCTTTGTCATGAACAACTCTGTCAGCATCAAATACAACCATGATTAAGCATGAGAGAGAGTATACAATAGAAGATAATCAACATTGTCATGACAACCTCTTGAAGATGGATAGCATATCCTTTCAACCTTACAACTCTTCACTCTATTCATCCTACCTTATAAACTCCAATCAACATCATCATGAATAAACTAATCATAGGAGACAATTGAACACCATAGCATAGAGACATCACCATCACCTATGAACCTGAGATCATCCTAAGACTATGAATACTATGAGGATCATCATATCTCAAAAAAACCAAAAATGAATCCTTAATCATCATGAACCCACTTGAAACATGGTAAACTCACAAGAAACAATATGAACTCATGAAACCAAAGCACCATTAAACCCTCAAACCAACAAGTTCTTTGCAACTTAACTTTGATATTCTTGCTTTAAGACACTCTTTCACTATCAACCCAATATCATACCTTGAAGACACCATGAATGAAGTTTGAACCAAGTGAATTCTTGTCTGAATCGAGTGAAACATGAAGGAACTCCTGATCTCTTGACCCAACTTTGGTAGGATGGTCTTATGAAGGTTGAAGAACATCAATCATCTTGTGCACTTGCAACTTTGATACCTATCATTATCACTTTAACATCCCTTTGTATTGGCATGCATCACTAACATAATCAATTCAACTTGCAGCTTAATGACAAACATGTGATCTATCCTCAACACAACTCTTGATGATATTGTCAACAACTTATTATCACTTTGACATCAATGACAAATAATGCCAATGCTTCTACAGGAAGTTCATTAGAAATTTTAGTTCAATTTATAATCCTATGACAGAGACAATGAGAGGTGATAGGAAAGACTTTAAGTGGACATCAGAAGTAGATAAAAGTTTTGAACTATTGAAGCAGAAGGTGATAGAGCAACCTATTTTAGCATTACCAGATTTCAATAAGGTATTTCAAGTAGATTGTGATGCAAGTGGAAGTACAATTGGAGTAGTGTTAAGTCAAGAAGGTAGAACTATAGCATATTTTAGTGAGAAGTTGAATGATGCAAGGAGAAGATATTCAGTTTATGATCAAGAGTTCTATGCCATAATTCAAGCCTTGAAGAAGTGGAGACATTACTTGTTGCCGAAGAAATTTTTGTTGTATATAGATCATCAAGCATTGCAATATTTGACTAGTCAAGGAAAGTTCAATCAAAGACATATGAGGTGGGTAGAGTTCATGCAAAGTTATACATTTGCATTGAAGCATAGGAGTGGAAAATCAAACAAAGTTGTAGATGCATTGAGTAGAAGAAGAAACTTGCTGACAGAGATGAGAGTTGAAGTGATAGGATTTGATGAATTGAAGAACATATATGAGGGAGACACTGATTTTGCAGGACCTTGGAAAGTATGTAAGGAACCTGTTGTGACAGATAGGAGTAAATGGTTGGACTATTTCATTCAAGAAGATATGTTGTTTGGAGGAAATCCATTGTGCATACCTAGAAGTTCAATGAGAGAAAATTTGATCAAGGAGAAACACAGTTGTGGATTGGCAGGACATTTTGGCATTGACAAGACAGTAGCATTGGCAAGTGAAAATTACTTTTGGCCTTAGATACATAAGGATGTTAGGAAATTTGTGCAGAGTTGTAGAGTTTGTCAAGTTGCAAAAGGGAATAGTCAGAATACTAGATTGTACAAATCTTTGACGGTACTGGAGAGACCTTGGGAAGACATAAACATGGATTTTTTAATGAGATTGCCTAAGACATAGAGAGGAAATGATTCTATATTTGTAGTAGTGGACAGATTTTCAAAGATGGCAATTTCATACCTTGTAAGAAGACAACTGATGCAGTGCATGTAGCTGACCTATTTTTCAAGGAGATTGTGAGATTGCATGGATTACCTAAGAGCATAGTTTCAGATAGAGACACAAAGTTTGTTGGATACTTTTGGAAGACACTTTGGAAGAAATTGAAGATAGATTTGAAGTTCAGTTTAGCTTTTCATCCACAAACTGATGGACAGACAGAGGTAGTGAATAGGAGTTTGGGAAACTTGTTGAGATGTTTGGTTGGAGAGAAGGCAGGAAGTTGGGATTTAATCCTTTCACAAGAGACATTTGCATATAATAATTTAGTAAATAGGAGTACTGAAAGAACACCTTTTGAGATTGTTACTAGAATGAATCCTAGAGGAGTTACATAATTGAGGGACATTGGCTTGGAAGAAAAGAGAAGTGCAGAAGCAGAAGAATTTGCAGGACAAATGGAGACAATACATAATCAGGTGAAGAAGCATTTGGAAGATATGAACAGAAAATATAAGGAGCAAGCAAATGAGAAGAGAAGACACAAGGAATTTGTAGTTGGAGATGAAATGCTGGTATACTTGAGAAGAGAAATATTTCTTGTTGGAACATATAAAAAGTTGAAGATGAAGAAGTTTGGACCTTGTAGGATACTCAGGAAATTTGATTCAGGCAATGCATATGAAGTAGAACTACTAGAGACATTGGGTATTTCACCTATTTTTAACATTACAGACCTATACCAATATCATGAAGCAGAGTTCAGTGATAGCATGGTAGAGGACCTGAAGAAGCAGTTACCACAATAAGCACCAGAGTAGATTGAAGACATTTTAGACAGCAGAGTTGGACACATCACCAGAGGAAGACAATACAAAGAATACCTTGTGAAGTGGAAAGGTAGTCTAGAAGAAGATTCATCATGGATTTCTCAAGCTAAGGTGGACCGCCTTGGTTTTCCTCTAGCCCCAGCAAAGTGAGGGACTCACTTTTTCAATAACCCTAGATGTTTGATGCAGGAGCATCCCTGGTTCAAGAGTAATCTTGTATCAACCAAAAACATTTGCATTTCAGTTTGTTTACAGTTTAGTTTGTTGCTTTTCATTTTCCAGTTCAATTTAGGTAGTTTAGTTAGTAGCAGTTCCTATAGTTTGGTCCACATTCTACCGCAATTGCATTTTAGATCTTGCAGAGATGGACTTAGTATCTTGATACATTTGTCCACATCATGTCCAATTCGCAGAGCATTTGGTTAAGGTACCAGAAAGATATCACTATTAGGAGATCAACTATTTTCTCATAATAGAGCATCCTAATAATCGCAAACAATCAGCTAAAGGAGAAGACTTATAGAGCATTCCTCAACTTGTGGAGCCTAACAACACATTGTTTAATGTTCTGTGGCTCATGGACGACCTTCCCCGAGATCTGCACATTAGTCCATTCATTTGCAGAGGAGTTCAATTCATTTAGGTCTAACCTATCCGTGTACACACGTTACAATTCTTCATTGGAGTTTATGATCTTCCTTGGCTGACACAGAGGAATCTTATGATCCGGAGATGATATATTGGTGTAATAGATCCTTAGGAAAATAGTTCATGATAATAGAGATAGCTGATAGTTTGGATTCTTTATGAAGGGGCTTCAAAGCTATATCTTGTACATATTCTGATATTCTATCATCAGGCCTATGAGGCCTAATTATAAGCCCGCATGTTGCCAGCAGATTTGTATTTGAATTCTATGATACATTGAATGACTAGATCTGTATTTGTTCCATATCCTTGAGTTGTTTCCATTGTGTTTACACTTGTTGCACAGTCCGGACAATTCATTATGTGAACCCTCCTACCATGACTGCACCAGTGAGTCTGTGGGATATGACACTCCTACTTGAATAATTTTTAGGCTTGTGTAAGAGTGCTTGGTGTGTTTTCTTGTTATCTACCAGTATTTACCATTTGTTATCTACAGAGGTTCATAGCCTTGCGAACCCAATTCCAAAGAGTAAACAACCATTGTGTCTTGTTTGATTTTCTTGCCAAATAATTAAAAAACCATCTTCCAAACAAACAACAATCATAGAATCCTACTTTTGAGCAACAAAAGTGTACTACTGAGCATTTTTACTACACTTCTAGTACACAGAAGTTCACTTTTGGTTAACAGAATTGTGCCTCTAGTCAACAGAGCTATGCCTTTAGCAAACAAAGTTGCACCTTTGGTCTTGTCACTTTTCCCACTATTTTTCACAGAGTTGTGCTTTTGCACTATCCTAATACCACTTCTGGCATACAACATTGTGCCTTTGGTCAATAGTATTGCACTTCTGGTTGACAGAATTATGCTTTTGGGTTATCCTGCTACTGCTTTTGCACTATCTTGATACTGGTTCTGGCAAATAGTCATGCACTTCTAGTTAAAAATAATTCCTAGTCAAATCTTTCATCCAGAATTAGAGACCATTCACATTTAGTCAATTTTTCCATCATCCCTGAGACCATTCAGACCATCCACCTTTAGTTTTTCAGTCATCAAGTCATCTTCATCCATTTTCACATCATTATTTGGACTTTTAGAGATTTTTATCCTCTTAAGACAATAGAGATTTCATTATCTATCATACATCTCAAAAATTATCCAGCTTTTATCATCTGTTTGGTTATCAGTCCAAAATCTAGATCACATCTCCTAGTTTATCTTTGATTTGAGAAGTTGCCTCTCTTAGATCCATAGATAAATTAGCATCTTTCAAACTAGTGACTTATCTAGCTTAGGAGAGTGACTTCTCTTGAGTTGGTAAAACTCACTACCCCCATGTTGTCTCTCCTTGAGTTCATTAGTCTATCTCTTGGAGGATAATCACAATCCCAATCATATCAACAATTGATCTAGATTTTGTCTTTTACCAAAACACTCAATCAAAAAATCATCCTAAGAGTCTCAATCTTGTAACAAAAGTATAAAAAACACTCCATCCATCATCCATCTTAATCATATCAAGGCTGAAATAGCATATGCCTCTTACTAGGTATCAACATAGATTAGCCATGGAAGCCAATCAAAACAATCTCAAGATAACTCCAACACACCCATAGATGCAACACAATTCACCACGGGTATGAACCCTCATGTCTTTCTTTTGAAAGGTACATAGTAGGTCCTTCCTCATCTAATGAATTTGGACAACAATCACAAGAAGTGTCACAAGACCATACTGAAGAGTTACAAAATCCTGATATTCTAGACACTATAGATAGGCTCTTAGCATCTAATCCTAATATATTCTTTCTTCTCCTTTCCAAGAAATGAGCTAAGTTGGCTAGTGATTTTGACACATCAACTATCAAAGAGAAAGACCCAATAAATGACACCATTACTACTTTGGGAGGACCTCATCCTTCTTCTAGTCAAACCATATCTACCATAGCACCCACACATAATGTTCCTCTATAACCAATCACCAATCAATTTGTCAATCCACATATCAATACACTAAGGAATAAATATTGTAGTGTGGTAACTTGCATTATTGTTTTCTTTCGATTTCATTATTTATTATTGCGATTATTTCTTGAGTTATGTAGACATTGGAATAGGGTCTCTTTTGTTCTTGTTTGCATTCTAATTTCTAGCATATACAATGTTCATATGTAAATGTCACTTATGCTTAAATGTTATATTTCATGTGTCTATCGGCATTGCGACTTTGGGCATACTTAGTATTTAATGTTCAAGTTGCATGCTTTCCTTGCTTGCTCCAATTCCTGACCTTGACGGTCACAAAAGGTTCTAAGTGTGTCAGGCAGTGGACTTTGGAGAGGTTCTTGTTCACTTGCAAGGTTGCATGTGGTAGCAATATGCTCTGATCCCTGATCTTGATAGTTTCAAAGAACTAAGTGTTTTGAGATCATGATAGTGGGGAGGTTCCTATTCTTTTGCTAGTTTGAAGGTGACCAAGAAAAAACCTGATTGCTGGCCCTTCATTCAAATTTTAGAGTTTCAGAGTTTCTCATTCCTTCATTCTGGCATGCCATTTCCCTGAACTCCTACAAAATACACTAAAATTTCAGATTTTCAAACTTGTGTCCACCAACATACCTTGCGAAGTTTCAAAGTGTTTTTTTCCTGCTTCCCATTTTGGCATGTGAAATCACAAAACTCCTCCATGTTTGATAAAATGATTCCACCTACCTCCCTGCATGAACTAGGACCATTAATGGCTTTAGATGGATGTGATTAAGAGGATGAAGACTCCCATACTCCTCTAGGTACCAATGGACCCCCTCAAGGACTCAAAGGTATGGAAAAATCACTCGAGTGTACATGGTTTCAAATGTGAGCCATGTGAAAATGATGTGAACAAGTATGGGCAGCCATTTTTCATTTGCGAAAAATATACATCCTTCTTACATGTGGCTTGATGGCATGACAAGGGATATATAATGTATTTTGCACTCATTTTTGAAGATGAGAAAAGCTAAAAGGCATAAAAATAATGAGAAAATGAAAGCAAATACAAGATTATACCTTCACAACCTTGAAGCTTCCTCACTCCTTGATAAGGTGGAAGAAGATGCACCCAATCTCCTTATCTTTACCCAAATGAACTAATGGAATGTGGAATAATCTCAATTGAAACACAAATTCAACATAACCTAGCTATGAAAAAGGAGATTCTAGGGATATTTTGGCACGATATACTTTCTCTAAACTTGGATGTCAAATGGCTTGTGGAGGCTTGTATTTATAGGCAAATTTGGCGGGAGATTGATCCAACGGTAGAGATTAAAAGTTGAGATCAATGGATGAGATGAGAGGATGAGATCAAGGGCTAAGATCTCATAAACAACAATGGAGGGCTAGGAATAAAAATGAATTTAAAATTTATTTTTGGGGAAGGCTTTGCATTAAATGTGATGAGGACACATGAGGAAATAAAAAATTATTTCCTTGGGAGGATGTGGAATTTTAAATTCCATTTTCTGTGGAAATGTGAGGGACATGTGACACATGGGCAATTTTAGAACTCACATGTGTGAGCTCATGGCATAGAGAAGAGCTTAGCTTGGAAATAGTAAGGTGAGGTGGAAGGGTCATGTGACCCATTAGATTATTTTGGAATTTTTAATTTGTGGGTTGTGGGAGAATGAGTTAATGATGCTTTGACCAAGTTAATCAGGGTGATTAACTTGATTAATATGGTTGGAAAAAATTAGTGAATGGGCTAAACAAGATTTAGGATTAATTAAATAATGATTTATTTAATTAATCCACGTCTAGGGGCTAGGTAGGATAGGATAGCTAATTAAATATTGGCTATTTAAACAACTAGGTTAGGTGTAGGTTGCTTAGTAGGGTAGATTAATTAGATAAGTGTGATTTATCTAATTAATCAGGTTTAGGAAAATGGACAAATTAATTAAATAAATATTTATCATATTTATTTAATTAATTGGGATGATGTTAGTAAGGCATGATGCTAAATTGTTTTAATTAATTCAATTTTAAGGGTAAATTGATGAAGAATGTATGGATGATCCATGAGTAAGTTAGGATAATTAATTAAATAAAAATTTAATTAATTAAATGGACATGAAATTAGTGACGTGGATGATGGTCTAAGGGTGGTTGAAGGGTTAAGACATTTTTAGGTGTCTACATTTGCCCCTCTTTGATGTGGCATCATGACCTAATAGGGAAATGGCATCAAGTCAAAGACTTTTGTCCTAGCCACTAGGAAGGAGTGAAACAGATGAGGGATGCCCCCTTGAGAGGTCAGGTGAAAAAAAATATTATTTTTTGGGTGAACTCTCGAAAGGAGGAAATAGTGGTGGAAAACGGGTAGAGGATGGAGAATTAGCTAGATAGGAAGAAAAATAGATGAAAAAGGTTACATTTTGTGTCTTGGGGAGAGAAAAAGGTGCATGGGGTATGCCATGGTGGCTATATAGCAAGTGTGGGCCCAAAGTGCCACATTTTCACACTCTAAGCTTATTGGATGAGAGAAGAGGATATGGAGACATGGTGCAACCTACGTTCCTATGATCCTGACACCGATCTAAGAGGGTGCTTGACTACGACCGATCAACAAAGGTGGACCCACAAGTATGTTGGTCAACCCTACTTTGTGATTTCAAATTTTTGGCTAGCTTACAAGCACGATAAATGGGTAGTTAGGTAGATTGGCACCATCACACAGCCATGTATCGCCATTAGGAAGTAGATTAGTGCGATCCTCTGGATTAGCACCAGGGGCAAAAGGGATTTTTTGGATGGTTTAGTGCCATTTGTCCATGGTTTAGCACTAATCTCTTGTTTAGCACCATGGGTAAAAAGATAGTTTTGGATGGTTTAGCACCATTCATCTAGGGTTTAGCGCTAAGCTCTTGTTTAGTGCCAAAGTTGGGGTTTTCTTGGTTTAGCACTATCCACTAGCACTTTACTGCTAAGTTCTTGTTTAGCGCTATAAGGAAAAGCAATCTAAGTTGGATCCAAAGGATAAAAAGTGTACATTCATTGGATATGGTGATAATTTCAAAGGTTATAAGCTTTGGAATTCACTAACCCGTAATATTATCTTTTCTAGAGATGTTATTTTTAGGGAACTTAGAGTTATTTTTGAACCTAAGAAGCCAAAAGAAAAAGAAGAAAAGGTAAAGAAGGTGTGCTTTGATTTGGAGAAAAAAGATGCACCTCAGGAAGAACAAACTGATGGATTGGGGGGTGAAGAAGAAGAAGAAGATTCGAGTAGTTCTAATGAAGATGAGTATGTTGTTACAAAAGAAGTTGGTGCAGATGATCATGTAGAAGAATGAGTAGAGTCTCTTACTCCACCTTTGAGGAGATCCACAAAATAATAAAATCTAGTTGACAGGTATAGCCCACCAGATTTCTATTGTGCATATGCTTTATTGAGTACTAACGATGAGTGTAGATCCTACAAGGAAGCTATTTCTGCAGATGATAGCGAGTCTTGGTAATTAGCCATGCATGAGGAGATAATGGATTTAGAATCTTGTAACACCTGGGATATGTTGGAAAGAGATACTACAAGGCATGTCATGTGTTTTCATTGATGGAAACTAAGTCCATTCCACACAACTGCAGTGCAGTATCAGATCATACTAGAAGTCAGTTCCAAGATTTATCAAGTCTGGATAGACAGGAACAAGGTATATGGCAGAGTTCCATATTTTGGTCAGTGGATCTCTCTAGTTAATCATTGTGTGTTGCAAATCTGAGGGAGTGTAGAGGAATGTCAGGATAATCTAAATCCAAGATTTCAGCCTCTGGTGATAAAGGGATTAAAAGTTATGAGCATTTGAGTACCGGGTCCTAATATGATAGAACAGTTCAATAAAGAACAGGGCGACTTGTGTTAGATCCTTGTGTAGATCTAGTAGAAGTGTTTTGGTGAGTTGCGTATGGAATATAATGTTAGTGGTTGACATGTATGGTGACTTGCAAGTGTTATTTCTGGCACGTATCAATATTGGTGTATGATTTCAGTCGATAGAACATAGTACTTGTATTGTTTGTTAAGTTCTTCATAAGGTCGATAGAAAAGTGATTGAATTTCTTGAGATGGATATATATATAGTCGATGGATTTGAGTGTATTGTACTGTTATGTTGTGAGAATATGGAGAAGTGTGAAAAGAGTAGATAAGAAGTGTGAAAGACAAGAGATCTAAGGTCTGGATTATGGTAGAGCAGTAAATAGGGCAGAGTGAAGATGAAGTGTGTAAGATTAGTATTTTGTGCTTAACCAAAACTGAATTCTTGCATTGGCAAATGCTATTCATCAGTTCAAACAAGCTGTAATCCTTTTGTAATCATTCTTGTAGGTAGTGAGCCTCTTTTGAGTAGTGAGCTCTGGGCAGTGAGCCTGAAGGCACGTGCCTTCCCTTTTGTAATACTTTTAACAGAGTATAATCTTTGTGGGTTAACCCCCACCATGGTTTTTCCCTTAATCAAGTTTCCACATTAAAAATCTTGGTGTCAAGTGTGTTATTTGAATTTTTGCTCATGTGTTTTTGATTCTTTCTTTTCATGGTTGTATCATTAATTAGTTAAGAAGTGGTAAAGAAGAATTAACTACAACAAGCATTAAAGTTTTAAGACAAATGATTCACCCCCGCCCCCTCTCAGTTGTCTACCCTAATTCCAACAATTAGTATCAGAGCAAAGGTCCTTGAAAGAAGCCTAATAGGTTGAGGAAGATCTGGGAAGGTATTACAATGGATTCATACAATCTCAAAGAACAACTTCAACTTGCTTTAGATGATCTTGACCAGTCTAGAGCAGAAGTTAAAGAACTACAAGAAAATCTTAAAGATGTTGAAGACCGCATTGAAATCCTAAAAGAAAAATTGAGTAAATCTAATGGGAAGAGAAAGAAGCTACTTCTTCAAGTAGTAAAACAGAATAAGGACAATGACATGGATAAGGCCTTGAAAGAGAAGACAAAGGAATGTGAGAAGTCAGCAAAAGAAGTTGTGGTTCTAAAATATGAAATGGAATTTAGGGTGATGAGGCTAACCAAGGATATTGAAGAAAGAAAGAAGACTGAAGAAAAAATGAATCAATCTCTGAAAGAAAGAACTAAAGAATGCTACAGATTGGACATAATAATTGGCCATCTAGAGTCTAAGCTACAAGAAATCAGGGAAAATGAAGAAGAACTTGAGAGACAAATTGTTATCCTCAAACATGACATAGAAGTTGCAAATGAATACAAGAAGTTCAAGATAAGCTCAGCTAAACTTCAAGTGTTGCTTGAGAGTCAGAAGAAGGCTAATGATAAGCATGGTCTTGGATATAAGAAAGGTGAAAGCTCCAGACCCAGATAAAGAAGTTCTCAATCAAGGAATAGGAGAAATAGACCTAGAAGACCTCTGGTAAGACAACCTAATGCTCAAAGGTATCTATCTTTCAAGTGAAATTGTTTCAAGTGCAATAAATTTGGTCATAGAGCTACTCAATGCAGAAGTAGAGTGAATCAAAATAGTCCATCTTTCTCCAGTCAATGCTTTAATTGTAAGAGGTATGGTCATAGATTTAATGAATGCAGAAGTATGAAAATGAATAACTCAATCAATAGAGGAAATGGTAATCCTATCAATGGAAAATGCTTTGCATGCAATCGATTTGGACATATGGCTAATTAGTGCAAATCAAGAGGAAATCAATCAAATGGGCAAAGAAACGTTGTGTGCTTTAATTATAACTGATCTGGTCATTTTACAAAATTCTGCAGAAACAAGAATAATGAAACAAGAGGTCTGGTAAACAAAAAACTAGATGAGTAGAGACAAGACAAAGGCAAGGGCAAAATTGATGTGAATGAGATCAAGAATGAAATGAGAAATAAATGGGTCAAGAAAAGTGTTATGAACAATAGTAATGGGTCTACACCAGAATCTGGTGCTGACAGTTCCTTAAAGAATTGAATTAGGAGCTCTAGCTCAGAGGGAGAAGCATTAAAAATCAAATTCCCCTAGCCAGTAAGTAGGTGCCTAAATCTGGCATGATGAGAAAAAATAATTTGGATTATTACAGATCATTTGATAGGATTTTCAGAAGAAAAGAATTGGATATAACGATTTACGGAGCAATTGAAGGTCGACTGTATGCAGAAATAATGTAATCAGATGTGTTAGGGTAGAGCATTTATTACAAAAGTAAATTAGGTTTTGTGGAATATAAAAAGATCATTCACTCTTCATTTGAATCACTTCGCATTTAAAGAGAGTAGGAAGAATAGCGTCTGAGCAGAGATTTCAAGGATTTGAAGTGCGAGCGGTGAATTTGCCCGCCAACCCTAATTTCGTGAAAAAGGTATTTATATGTGAAGCTTTGAACCTGTAATCTTTTGCAATGGCTACACCTTTGGTTGTTGATATTACTAAAAGGCCTCAACCCAAATTTAAAAAGCATCCACACAAATCAGTAGACGTCAACCCTTTAGGTACATTTTCAAGTGTCTCATATGGTGTGTTGCATGTTGAAGATATTATGGTCTATATTCATGTGAACATAGATGAATTTGGGGACTCAAGGTATGTAGATTTATTTGAGAGTCATCTCAGGGATGAAAATCATGACCTTTGATGAAGATCAAGATGAGTGGGTCCAGTATGTTTTAAACTGAATGCATGATGAGTTTTTGTGGCTATTGAAACCATTCAAAATTACAAAGGATGCTATCAGGATTGTGACTGGGTTGAATTCAACAGGTGGTTTACCCATCCTAAAATCCATGAAGAACCAAACTGTAACAGATGCAACCGGTGAAAAATTCAACAAAAGGGCAATGACTATCAATGATATTATTGATCCGGATGTTAAGTTTGCATCAATGGTAATTGGCTACAAAATTTATCATTCCATCAAGGAGAACTCTATCTCTGGAATGGCCATATATGCTGCATACAGAATGTTAAAGGAAAATACAAATTATGACTTGTGTGAATTACTGCAAAACCAACTAATTGAGAACTTGAACAAAATCAAGAAAGATAAGAAAAACACCTTTAAATATGGTACATTGGTTCTATGATTATTTTTCTACTTTATGAATGAGGTACCTGGAGTAAAAGGTGTACACTGGACTAATGAGGAGCCAGTTGCTATTCAGATTAGAGATCATCTATGCAGCATTGGTGACTATAAAGCACAAAAAACTGCAATATGGGGATACTTCAAGAACTTTTAGAATATGATGCATTCTAGAGAAAGAATCCCTAAATCGATTGTTGAGAAGTACAAGAATGAAATATGTTTTATGGTGGACACTGATTAGTGCTTAATAGAAGCAGTAGAACCTAGAACTGTTTGGATCATGCCCATGGGATATGAGGTAGATGGAAAAATCTTGAATATGTATGCTCAACACCTTTTGAGCAAGCCAAAAGACACAACAGTTGAAAGATTTGGGACATATGAGGAGCTAAGTACAAAACTGCATGTTGAGATCAGAAAACCTGAAACCACAAGGAAAGTAAGAAAATAAGTTGAGCAGTTAGCTAAGAATTTAGGCCTCACAAAGGAAGTTGTGAAGCAATTCAGGGAAATAACTGAAAAGGTAGAGAAGGAGAAGTAGGATAAGAAATAAGGAAGTGCTTCGGTAGAATCCTCCTCTACATCAAGAACTACTAGAATCTCTACTGCTGCCCCTATTTTCCCAAAACCTGCAAATCCTGAGAAACAAGAAGGAAAATCATCCAGAAAAGAAGGGAAAAGAGTGAAAACTAAGGCCACCTAGACATACAAAAGCATGGAAAATGATGAAGAAGAAACTGATTTTGATATTCAAGGAGTTGAAGACCTCAGGTACAAATACAGCCAAGGTAACTAAAGAAAAATCCTCCAGAAGCAAAAGGGCAAGCAAGAGGCAAAAGACTGAAATATTTGTTGAAAAGTCTACTCTCTCTGTGGATGACATCATCAAATCAGTGACTATAGATGGAAATTTAAGGCTAATGACTGAATTCTTTGATTATTATAGTGATACTAATAAGAGGGTCCTAGAAGAAGCCACTGTCAAATATATGAACATCTACAATAAGGCTTTGATTGAAATAACTTTTGAAATTCCAAGAAGTCTTGTAGATATTTTGGAGTTAAGAAAAGAAAATGCTAAAGGTAAAGACCTTGAGATTAGGGAGTAGGTGTTGATAAATCTGTGCCCTCAGATTACTCCAGATCAGATGAACATGATACTCAAGGAAGTAAAAGATGACTTCAGGAGCAAGAAGAGAATGAATAAACTCATGCTTGGTGAAACAAATGAGATAGTCATAGATACTCAGGATATTCTCTTGAATGCATTGAAAAGACACAATCTTCCTATTGTTGAAGAAGAGACTAATGATGAAATTAACTCCTCAATTCCAGATGTTGAATAATTGAAGATCAATGAGCAACAAACCTATGTAGAGACACTAAGTCCTACTCAAGATGACTCTAAGAAGAACAAGGATCAGAAATTAAAAGAGGCTGAAGACAAAAAGGATACTCATGATGAAATAGATGGAGTTAACATAGAAACTAACATGAAAACAAAAATTCCCACTAAAGTTGACTCACTGCAAAAGGAAGAAGAAGTCAAGGGTAAGGAAGATAAAGCAGAAGAAGATGATGCAAATGTTGATGCACCCAAACAAAATAGTCTTGATACTAACACTGAGAAAACTCAAGGAAAGGAAGGTGGTCTAGAAATTGTGCCAAAAGACACTACAGATGTAGTGAAGAGTTTCTTGAGTAAAGAAATACTAGAGTTTGATGAACCAGAACTGATTCAAGGACCAATCAACCTAGATACTCTCTCTCTGAACCAAATGATGAAGATAGCATCTTTCACACAAGCCAAGGCAAGATAAAAGATATTGAAATCTCACATAGAGGACAGTGAACTGTTAGGCCTTGCATCTGATATATTGGAGAAGATAATGCCAACTTTCTAAAAGAATCCATTGGATGCTTCCTCTGGAAATCTGAAGAGCCTTGTAAATTTTGTAAGTACACACTTTGAGTCCTTTGAGAAGTCTGCATAGATTAAAGTTTGGAATGAATTTATGGATAAGAGATTTAGTGAGCTAAAGGGCCTAATAGGAAATGATAGAAAGGTACTTGATATCAGTACAAAGAGTATTCAAAATGCTCTTAATAACAGAGGTGATGTATACAAATTTTGTCTATCTTGGCCCAAAGTTATTAAGGTTATTGAGAAGAAGATAAAGGAGCGGGAACAAAGATTGTTGAATCTATCTCAAAATTTTGATCTTCTAATAGTTTCTCCTATAAGTTAGGAATGTCAAGCAATCAACTTGACTGATGAAATAAAGAAACTTGCTAAAGAAAAGAGCAATATTGTGGAGAGAATGTGTGATCTTCGGGGATTGATTGCCCCCAAGTTAGAAACAATTTTTACTGCTTTATCAGAAGCTCAAGTTGTAGTCTGGATAGGTGACCCTTTAGATCTGAAGAAAGCAAAAACATAGGCATTCCTACTAAGTGGGCACATCTCAATTTTGGATGACATGAAAAGAAGTTGGGCCTCTGAACTTGTGTAGTTGAAAAATAGTTTTGCAGATATTCTCAAGTTCATCTAAATATAATACATGGATTATTTGTACATATGTGGCCTTGTATATAGATTTCTTGCGTAAATTTTGGTTTGCAGATCCCATCCTTTGCCATTGATGTCAAAGGGGGAGTGAGAGACAATGAAAAATGAAAGAAAATGAAGAATCCATCAAAGGGGGAGCATTGGAAGAATATATAAGTGTACACAGTAGGGGGAGTCAGTCATGACACTTAGTCATTTTTCACTAAGTGTTGCCATCAATGCCAAAGGGGGAGATTTTTTGCAAGAGACACTACAAGGCATGTCATGTGTTGTCATTGATGGAAAGTAAGTCCATTCCACACATCCGCAGTGTAGTATCAGATCATACCGAAAGTTAGTTCCAAGATTTGTCAAGTCTGGATATATAGGAACAAGGTATATGGTAGAGTTTAGTATTTTGGTCAGTGGATCTCTCCAGTTAATCATTGTGTGTTGTGAATCTGAGGGAGTGTAGAGGAATGTCAGGACAATCTAAATCCAGGATTTTAGCCTCCGGTGACAAAGGGATTAAAAGTTATGAGCATCTGAGTACTGAATCCTAATATGACAGAACAGTTCAGTAAAGAATAGGTTGACTTGTGTTAGATCATTGTGCAGATCTAGTAGAAGTATTTTGGTGAGTTATGTATGGGATATAATGTTAGTGGCTAACATGTATGGTGACCTTCAAGTGTTATTTCTGGTACACATCAATATTGGTGTATGATTTCAGCCGATAGAACAGAGTACTTGTATTGTTTGTTAAGTTCTTCATAAGGCTAACAGAAAAGTGATTGAATTTCTTGAGGTATATATATATATATATAGTCGATGGATTTGAGTGTATTGTTGTGTTATGTTGTGAGAATATGGAGAAGTGTGAAAAGGGTGGATAAGAAGTGCAAAAGAGAAGAGATCTAAGGTCCGGATTATGGCAGAGTAGTAAACGGGGCAGAGTGAAGATGAAGTGTGTAAGATCAGTATTATGTGCTTAACCGGAACTGAATTCTTGCATTGGTAGATGCTATTCATCAGTTCAAACAATCTGTAATCCTTTTGTAATCATTCTTGTAGGCAGTGAGCCTCTTTTGAACAGTGAGCCCAAAGGCATGTGCCTTCCCTTTTGTAATACTTTTAACAGAGTATAATCTTTGTGGGTTAACCCCCACCATAGTTTTTCCCTTAACTGAGTTTCCACGTTAAAATTCTTGGTGTCAAGTGTTTTATTTGTGTTTCTGCTCATGTGTTATTGATTCTTGCTTTTCATGGTTATATCATTAATTAGTTAAGATGTGGTAAAGAAGAATTAACTACAACAAGCATTAAAGTTTTAAGACGACTGATTCACCCCCCCCTCAGTTGTCTGCCCTAATTCCAATAGGATCTTATTCATTTTCTGAAAGGAAGAAAGGCCATTGGTTGTCAGTGGGTCTTCAAGAAGAAGTTTGGAGCAGATGGGTTATTGGAAAAATACAAGGCTAGACTGGTAGCCAAGGGCTACTCCTAGAGAGAGGGAGTTGATTTTGGTGATATATTCTCTCGTATTGCTAAATTAACTTCTATTAGATTTCTCTTATCCATTGTTGCATCTTATGATTGGGAGATTGAGAAAATGGATGTTAAGACTGCGTTCTTGCATGGAGATCTTGAAGAAGAAATATGTATGCAACATCCTACAGGTTTTGAGGTAAAAGGAAAATAAAAATGGGTTTGTAGGTTAAAGAGGTCTCTCTATGGTTTAAAATAGTCCCCCAGAATGTGTATCAAAAGTTTGATTCATTTGTTTTAAAATTAGGTTTTGTTAGAAGTGAGGAGGATCATTGTGTTTACATTCATTGTATTGATGATTCTATACTAGTTATTGCTTTGTATGTTGACATGTTATTTTTCAACAATACTAAGGGTATGATTAGTGAGCTTAAAGCCCAACTTTCAGGTGCATTTGAGATGAAGGATCTTGGTACTGCAAGGTATATTTTGGGAATGGAGATCAGGAGGGACATAGGTAATAGAAATCTTTGGTTGTCACAAAGTAAGTATGTGAAACTATTTTGCAGAGATTTAGTTTACATAATTGTAAGCCTGTTAGAGTTCCTTTACCCATTGGTACTAAGCTTTCATTAGATATGTATCCAAAGACTGAGGATGATTTTGAGGATATGTCTAATGTGCCATATGCTAGTGTTGTAGGGAGTTTGATGTATGCAATGGTTTGCACTAGACCAGATATTGCCCAAGCAGTGGGAGTTTTGAGCAAATTTATGTCTAACCCTGGTAGACAGCATTAGAACTATGTGAATAGGGTGTTTAAATATCTTGTAGGTACTCTTGATCATTATTTGGTTTATTTTGGTACTGATAGTGCTGATAAATCTTTGGACATATAGGGTTTTGTTGATGTAGATTGGGAAGGTGTCTTGGATAGTCGAAGGTCTCCTAGTGGCTATGTTTACTCTGTTTGGAGGTGCAGTGAGTTGGATGAGTAAGAGGCAGCCCATAGTTGCTTTGTCCACCATAGAAGCAGAGTATATGGCTGCAACTCATGTCTCTAAGGAGGCAGTTTGGTTGAGGAGACTATGTACATGTATTAGATTTGATTGCAGGATCATTCAGATTGGTTGTGATAGCCAGAGTGCTATCCGTTTGGCCAAAAATCCCATGTATCATGCTCAGACTAAGCATGTTGATGTTAAGTATCACTTTGTTCGAGAGTTAGTTGCAAATGGAGAGATTGAGTTGAAGAAGATAGACAATCAAGAGAATGTTGCAGATTCATTGACCAAGCCTATGAGCACATAGAAGTTTGTGTGGTGCAGAGAGGCCATGGGCCTTGTTTCTAGTGCCTGATTATTTACAATTGTTTTTCCTATGGGTTGATTTACAATGTATAATGTCAAGTGGGAGAATTTTGGGATAAGGTTCTATTAACCTTGTAAATCTCAATATTGTATTTATTCCATTTATTATTTGTAATTTGTAATTATCCATGAGGAGATGTACTAGTTTCACTAACAGGGGTAATTTCAGAGTCACCAAAGGTAATTACAGAGTGACATTTACTGTTAGCAAATGTAAAAACTCATGGTAAATGAGGGTTGGAATTCCCCTTGGAGAATCTACTATTTTTGGCATGTATGACAACTGTCATAATGTTTGGTAAGTGAATCTATGACAGCTACAAGTTGTCATAAGATTCTGAGATTCTATGACACATATGACAGATATTAATGAGTTGTAAGTTGCTATGTTTAGCCCAAGGTTCCTATCTTGGAAAGATACTCTTTTGTGGAATCTATGATGGTTATGATGCATCATAAGATGTTGTAAGAGGCCAGATTTAGTCTTGGGCACCCAACCTTTGCATGGCTATTTTTGGACAAGTGGAATGTGCTTGTAAGATGACATTTAATGTTTACATGTTGGGAAATCTCATGAGAGAGAAGGTGAAAGCCTATGATGAGTTGAAAAACTTTTCTATAAGTATTTGCCATGTATTTGTTGCTACAATATAGATTTTAGGTACTCAGGTGTTGTAGGAATGTTGTCAGATTGAAGACTAAAGGAGAGATTGGTGGTGTTGTTGTATTGTACAATCTTTTGCAAATTAATATAAACATTGGGCCTCTTTTTTGTGTGGATTGTTTTACCTGCAAGGGTTTTCTCCATGTTAAACACTGTGTCATTCTGTCTTGTGTTGAGTTCTTCATGTTTGGAATTTTCTCTGTAGTGGATTTTATGATTTGTTACAATCTCCATTGTTAATTCACACTTAAAGATTGCTGAAATTTATATTGAATCAGATTTCCATTGAAGTAGTGTTGCTTTCATTTCTAACATTTGGTATCAGAGCCTAGCTAGCTTTGACTCTTGGGTGGTAGTGTGGAAGCTGTAGTTGTAGTGGGATATTTGGTTGTGTTTGTTTTGCAGATCTTGTGTTGATATTATGGTTGCATCCACCGTTACATCAACCTCTCGATTGGACATTGAGAAGTTCAACGGAACTAGGTATGAGTTGTGGAAGCTAAAAATAGAAGATTTGTTGGAAGAAAGAAACTAGTGGTTGGCTGTCCAAAAATAGAACAAACTTGATAATGTCTCTCTGGATGAGTGGGCTAGACTGGATAAGAAGGCACTGGGAACAATCTGTTTGTGTCTTTTAGATTCTGTGCTGCTGAATGTCGTAAAGGAAGAGACTACATATAAATTATGGAATCAGTTTGGTGAGAACTATCAAGCCAATAGTACGGTAAATAAACTTTACTTAAAAAGAAAATTGTTTTCCTTGAAAATGAAAGAGGGTGAGTTAGTTGCAGAGCATTTAAATTCATTTAATTTATTGATGAGCCAGCTTGCTTCAGTAGATGTTGAGGTTGATGAGGAAGATAAATGTATCTTGCTTCTTTGTTCTTTACCTGAGTCTTGGGAGAATGTTATTCTTTCTATCACTGCTAACCTCATAGATCCAAAGTTGGAT
Organism: Cunninghamia lanceolata; assembly: GCA_027924645.1. Classification (NCBI taxonomy): domain Eukaryota; kingdom Viridiplantae; phylum Streptophyta; class Pinopsida; order Cupressales; family Cupressaceae; genus Cunninghamia; species Cunninghamia lanceolata. Next base: position 410,490 of record BSBN01000781.1, read on the forward strand.
GCCCTTGTTGCAGTTTTACTATCATAGGAATTGAGGAAGAAGAATTTGGATAGTTTAGGGGATGCTCTCAGTGTCAGGGGAAGGTCTAGGGAAAGAGGACCAAAGGGAGATGAAGGAGTGTAGAAACCCAAAGAAATAGTGGGAGTGTTCTTCTGATAAGTCCTCGAATGCAGGTGAAGATGTTTTACTTTTTGCATGTAATGTTGTTACTAATGATCACTGTTTGGTTGACTCAAGTTGCTCGTTTCATATAACCCTGCATAAGGAATGGTTCTCCACATATGAAGAATATGATTGAGATAATATCTACCTTGGTGACAACTCTTAATATCTGATTGTCAGGAAAGGAAAGGTATTGTTTTGTTTCAGTGATGGGAGGATTAAAACCCCCCTAATGTTTATCATGTTCTTGGATTAACTAGAATTTTGATTTTAGTTTCGAAGTTGAATGATTTGGGAATGCATGTGACTTTTGACAAGCTTGGCTGTAGATTCGTGAGAGGGAACTTGGTGGTAGTGAAGGGGAAGAGATTGGGAAACCTGTTCAAGCTTGAAGCGACTACAGTTTGTAAGGCCTCCTATGCATCTGAGGCCAGTACTAAAAATGCATGTATGTTGTGGCACCGTAGATTGGGCCACAAAAGAAATAATGTATTAAAAACTATTAAGAATAAATATTTGTTGGACAGTTTCTCCTATTTTGATGAGCATTTTGATTTCTATGAGCATTGTATGTTTGGTTTAAACAAAACAAAAAATCATTTCCTTCAGGAAGCAATAGAGCAAAAGAGAAGTTAGAAATTATTCATATGGATGTGTTTGGGCCTGTAGATAATGAATCTATCAGAAAATCTCGTTATTTTATCACTTTCATTTATGATGTATCCAAATTTACATGGATTTATTTTATGAAACATAAATCTAAAGTTTTCACTAATTTTAAGGAATTTAAAGTCTTAGTAGAGAACCAATCAGGTTTAAAGATAAAAATATTAAGATCTGACAATGGAGGGGAATATTGCTCTAAGGAATTTGATGAGTTTTGCAAGCATGTAGGTATAATTAGCTAAAAGACAACTCCATATACACCATAGTAGAATGGTGTTGCAAAAAGGATGAACCAAACAATTATGGAAAGAGCCAAAAGTATGCTTAGTGATGCATAGTTGGATAAATGTTTTTGGGTAGAGGCTATATGTACTTCTTGCTACTTGATAAACAAATCTCCTTGTAAGGCTCTTTATTCAACACCTTATGAAGTGTGGATAGGTAAGAAACCTTTTGTTTCACATTTAAAGATTTTTGGCTATGAGGCTTTTGTTCATGTGCCTAAGGAAAAGTGATCTAAGTTGGATCCAAAGGCTAAAAAGTGTACATTCATTGGATATGGTTATAATGTCAAAGTTTATAAGCTTTGGAATCCACTAACCCACAAGATTATCTTTTCTAGAGATGTTATTTTCAGAGAACTTAGAGCTATTTCTAAACCTGAGCTGCCAAAAGAAAAAGAAGAAAAGGTAAAGAAGGTTCACTTTTATTTGAAGCAGCAAGATGCACCTCAGGAAGAACATAATGATGGATTTGGGGGTGAAGAAGAAGAAGAAGATTCGAGTAGTTATGATGAAGATGAGTTTATTGTTACAGAAGAAGTTGGTGCAGATGATCATACAGAAGAACGAATATTGTCTCTTACTCCACCTTTGAGGAGATCCACAAGACAACAAAATCTAGTTGATAGGTATAGCCCACTAGATTTTTGTTGTGCATATGGTTTATTAAGTACTAACGATGAGCCTAGATCCTACAGGGAAGCTATTTCTACAGATGATAGTGAGTCTTGGCAATTAGCCATGCATGAGGAGATGATGGCTTTAGACTCTTGTAACACCTAGGATCTTGTTTGTTTGCCCAAAGGAAGAAAGGCCATAGGATGTAAGTGGGTCTTCAAGAAGAAGTTTGGAGCAGATGGGTCATTGGAGAAGTACAAGGTTAGACTGGTAGCCAAGGGCTACTCCTAGAGAGAGGGAGTTGACTTTGGTGAGATATTCTTGTTAGCAAGAGACACTATGTGGCTTCATGAGTGTTGTCATTAATGGAAACAAAGTTCATCCCACACATCCGTAGGACATGGTATGTCTATACTGAAACTCAGATTGAAGAATATTTTGGTCTGGTGAGCAAGAATAGAGCATGCAACAAGGTCCGACAATCAGGTCTGGATCTCTCAGAGGAAGTATCTCAGTAAAGTGTGGACTTGGGGAAGTCAAGAGGAGTACCATGACTGATACATTCTAGAGATTGAGTCTTCGGTGATGGAAGAGTGAAAAGATATGAACACTTAAGTGTTGGGTTCCTGTTTGGCAGAGTAGACTGAGGAAGAACTAACCGGCAGAGCATCAGACCTTAATCTGGATGAGATATTGATGGTGATCAAGCTTCTTAAGAGATCATACATGATTGATGACTTCTATAAGCATCTCTTTGATACACATCACTTGGTAAGCAAGGATTCAGCTGACAGACCAGAGTTTGGGAAAATATTGAGTATTCTGGATGCCGACTAGAAAGATGTTGAAATCCTTTGTGCGGATATATATACCAGATGGATTTCGATGAGAAGGTGTGTGTGGTGTATTTATGTAGTGTGAAGAAAAGTAGAGAGTAGTGTGAAGGCAGTAATATAGGTCTGGTGTGTGACAGGTCAGCAACACCAAAGAAGAGGAAGAATGAAGTGCAGTAGATCAGTGTATTGAGCCTAACTAGAACTGAACCTTAGCATATGTGGATGCTTCTCATTAGTTCAAGTATCTTGTTACTTTCCTTATATCTTGTAGGTAGTGAGCCCTAATTGGCAAGTGCCATTTTGTACTTCTATTCTTTTAACAGAGAATACAATCTTGGTTATCAACAATTGGTATCAGAGCCAAGTTCCTCCAAATAGAGCCTAACAGCTTGAGGAAGATCTGGGAATTCTAATGGATATGTATGGTATGAGGGAACAACTTCAGTCTGCCCTTGATGATCTTGAGCAATCTCACTCTGAAGTTAATAACTTGAGGGAAAGACTCAATCAAGCTGATGATTTCATAAATGAACTAAAGGAGAAACTATCTCTATGAAAAAGAGAAAGGAACTTCTTCAACAATTAGCAAGTCAAAGTGAAGCCAATGATACTAATGATGATCTGAATGAGAAGAACAAATTATGTGAGAAGCTATCAAAAGAGGTCATTATGGTAAGACATGAAATGGAATTAGGTGTTATGAAATTCACCCAAGAGATTGAAGAGAAAAGAAAGACTGAAGATAATCTAAAACAATCTCTCAAGGAGTAGTTAGAAGACTACCACAAAATGGATAGAATAATTAGGCATTTGGAATCTGATCTTGAAGAAGATAGAGATAATGAAGAACAACTTGAGAATCAGATTGATACTCTAAAAAGGGATCTTCAAATGACAAATGAATACAAAGATAAATTCAAGATAAGCTCTACTCAGCTTGAAGTTCTTCTTGAAAGCCAAAGAGGGTAGATGACAAGCAAGGCTTGGGGTATGAGAAAGGTGAAAGCTCCGGATCCGGTCAGAAGAACTTTGGATCAGGAAATCTAAGAAACAAGCCTAGAAGACCTCTGGTAAGGCAACCAAATGCTCAAAGATATCCATCCTTCAATGGATACTACCACAATTATAATAACTTTGGTCATAAAGCAAATCAGTGTAGAAGAAGAATGAGTCAAATTAATTCATCCTTCTCCAAATAGTGTTTTAATTGCAAAAGGTATGGTCACAAATCTCATGAGTGAAGAAATATGCAAATGAACAATTCATTCAATGGTAGATGCTTTGCATGCAATAGAATGGGACATATGGCTAATCAGTGTAGATCAAGAGGATATCATTCAAATATGCAAAGAAATGTTGTTTGCTACAATTGCAATAGATCCGGTCATATTTCCAAATTCTGCAGAACTAAGAATCAAGATAAAAGGGGTCCTATGCATCAAAATCAAAATCAAGACAAAGGAAAAGGAAAATTGAATGTGGATGAAATTCAAAGGGAGATGAACAAGATTTGGGTAAACAAAAGTACAAAAAATGTTGGGGATGGATCTGCACCAAAATTTGGTGTTAATATTCCTTCTAGAAACTAAATAAGATGAGCTCTAGCTCAGGGGGAGTCAAGAAGGAAAACAAATTTCCCCAGCCAGATAATTGGTGCCTGAAATTAGCACAAGGAAAGTTGCGGATTAAAGGGTTCTCAGAGAAACATCTAAAGAAGCCTTGGTAAAGATATGGAAGATCCGCAAGAAATTTAGAAGAGGTTAATCTTCCAAGAATGATCCAGTTTAACAGTCATCCGGTAAGAATAGGACTTTCACAGTTAGATCTGGCATGATTCAAAGCATGATTCAAATTTGAGGTATCTTGATCTGCGGATAAATGGAATGATTGGAGAAAGGTAGATAGATTGCCAATATTCACCAAGAATAACTCTAAGTGCATCTCAGTGATTCAGAAATATCTCTTAGGACAAGGAGAACAAAGCAACTAGAATAACTTAAGTTGTGCATTTATTGCAAAATGGAATTAGGGTTTGCATAGAAATAAAAGGGTTCTTTTGTTCATCATTTGTACATTTGCATTCGAGAAAAAGAGAAAAGGAGCTCTGCAACAAATTGTCTCAATCCTCTCAAAGATCAACCGCAGAAGTTGATTCTTCCAGCAATCTAATCTGGCTCATATCATGAACCCTAGAAGCGCAAAAGGTATTTTTCACTCTTGAATCCTCTCTCTGAATCTTTGAAAGATGGCTACTCTGAATATTGTGAAGATCACTGATAGGCTGCACCCAAAATTTAGAAAACATCCCTATAAATCCCTAGAAGTTGATCCCCTAGGTGCATTTTCTAGCATTCCACATGGGGTTTTGCATGTTGAAGACGTTAGGGCATACATTCATGTGAATATTGAGGAATTCAGGGAATCCAAGCTGATGGACATATATCATAAGCAGCTAATAGATGAATCATTTGAACTCAAACCTCAATACAAAGTCATCAGGGACAAGCATTTTGGACAGTGCATTCATTTCCCCTATTTTACAGACGATGAAAGGGTCTGGTATATTCTGAGCAGAGTGCATGACAACTTCATATGGTTGATGAGGCCATTTAGGTTCACAAAGGATGCCATTAGGGTGGTGACCGAATTGCACTCATCCGGTGGATTACCTACTCTCAAATCATCAAAAACCAAACTGTGAGTGAGGCTACCGGATCTAAATTTGATAAAAGAGCAATGACAATTGAGGATATCACAGATCTAGATATCAAGTTTGCCGCCATGATAATTGTCTATAAGATATATCAATCAAGCAGAGAGAATTTCGTATCTAGAATAGCAATTTACACTGCTTATGAAATGTTAAGAAAGAATGTTGACTATGATCTTTGTGAGCTCCTTCTGAACCAACTTTTGGAGAATTTGTAGAAGATAAAGAAGGATAAGAAGAATTCTTTCAAATACGGTGGGTTGATACTCTATCTATTTTTCTATTACATGAATGAGCTACCCGGATCTAGTGGCTGGATATGGCAAAATGATAGACCTGTTGCCATACAAATCAGCGATTATCTGTATGGGCTTGGTGATGCCAAGGCACAAAATACAACACTATGGGGTTACTTCAAAAACTTCCAAAGCTTGATGTGGGCCAGAGAAAGAATCCCCCAATCATTAGTTGAGAAATATAAGGATAAAGTGTGCTTTATGGTAGACACTAATCAATGCCTAATGGAGGCAGTGGAGCCAAGGATAGTCTGGATCATGCCAATGGGGTATGAAGTAGATGAGAAAATTATAGAGCTACATGTTCAACATATGCTAAGTCAACCCAAGGATCCTAAGGCAGAAAGGTTTGGAACCTTTCAAGAATTGAATGTGAAAATTCATGTTGAACTAAGATAGCCTGAAATCAAGAGAAAAGTGAGAAAAGAAGTGGAAGAATTTGCCAAGAGACATGGAATATCAAAGGAGGCAGTTGATGCCAACAGAGAGAAGATGGAAAGGGCAGAGAAAGAGAAACAAGATGCAGAAAAGGAAAGTGATCTGGTGCAAGCCCCTTCCCGAACCAGAACCTCCAAGAGCTCTGCACTGGCCACCTCTAAGAGCCAAAAGGCATCAAAACTGAAAGCCCAGACATCTGAAAAGGGAGAGAAAGGAACAAAGAAAAAGGCAACAAGGTCCTATACAAGTCTCAAGGATGATGAAGAGATAGAGCTAGATGAGGAAGTAAAGAAAATGAAGAAGAAGAAGAAAACATCCGGTGAATCCTCTACTGGTCAAGGCAACCAAGAAAAGATAGAAGAATTTGTTGAAAATCCTACTCTCCGCATTGATGATATCATCAAATCAGTCACTATGGATGGGAATTTAAAACCAATGACTGAGTTCTATGATGAATATAATGAAGCTGACTAGAAGCTACAGTCAGGTATCTAAATATCTATAATAAGGCATTTATTGAAATCATATCTCTAATTTCCAAAAGCCTAGAGAAGGAACTAGAAATAAGGAAGAACAATGCTAAGGCAAAGGACCTTGAGATCTAGGAACAAATAGCTATTCAGTTCCATCCTTCAATCACTTTGAAACAAATGAATATGATCTTTGATGATTGCAAGGATGAGTTCCGGAGCAAAGCTAGAATGAATTAGCGTATGCTTGGAGAAACTAACAAAGTGGCAAAAGAAATAGAAGATATCCTCCAGAATGCTTTTAAAAGATTCAATCTTTCTATTATAGAGGACTTAGGTGATGAACCCTCTTCCATGGATGTTGAAGGAGAATCTACTGTGAAAAATGGAGAAGAGCCAAAGGACATAGGTGAGGAAAAGACTCAGGACTTGGATTCCTCTGCTTCGGAAGAGGAAGTCCCTGAAGAAGTAAACATCTCTCTTTTGGATCCCCCTGCTGACTCTAGAACTGAAGGAGAAGAAAGAAAAGAAGAGAAAATCAATCAAGAAGAAGAAGTAAAGGAAAAAGAAGAAGGTCAAATAGAGAAGACCACAAGTGACAATGCTGAGCCTGTAGAAGGGAAGAAAAGTCTGTCTCCAGCAAGAGACACAACAGAAGCAGTCAAAGACTTCCTAACAAAAGAAATGATGGAATTAGATGAACCGGAGTTACTTCAAGGACCATTCAATTTTTATTCCCTCTCTTCGGTCCAGACAATGAAGGTAGCATCTTTTGCTCAAGCCAAAGAAAAAGAAAAGCTTCTGAAGTCTCAAATGGAAGATTGTGTGCTAATAGAGATTGCATCCAGTGTGCTAGAGAAAATAATGCCATCCTTCTAAAAGGATCCTTCAGCCTCTTCATCTGGTAATCTCAATTCTCTTATTAATAATGTTAGCACACATTTTGATTCCTTAGAGAAGTCAGCAGAAGAAAAGGTCTGGAAGGAGTTTTTGGTAAAGAGATTCTCTGAGGTACAAGGGTTAATAACAAATGATAGGAGAAATATTGATATTGGGATAAAGAGCTTAGAAAATGCTCTTAAAGATGGTGGAGATATATATAAATTTTGTTTATCCTGGTCTAAAGTGACAATGGATATTGAGAAGAAAGTGAAAGAACAAGAGGGAAAAATTTCAAGTATATCTCAGAATTTTGATCCTCTTACCACATCCATAATAAACCAAGAATGTCAGGCCATTGCCATTCTAAATGAACTAAAGAAACTTGAAAAGGAAAGGAAGAATATAATAAGTAGGATGGGTGAATTTAGAGGGATAATTATCCCTAAGTTAGAGGCCATGCATGAGGCCCTAACTGATGCTCAGACCATAGCTCAGACTAGTGATCTGACAGATCTAAAGAGGGTAGAAGCTTTTGCATTCTTGTTGAGTGGTCACATCTCAATTTTGGACACGATGAAGTAGAATTGGGTGATAGAAGTTGTACAGTTGAAAAATACTTTTTGCAGATATACTTAAGTATATGTAAGTATAACTTGTATATATACTTATGCGGATATGTATAGGTTGATTTTTGGAATTTTTGGTGTGCAGATTCTACCCTTGGCCATTTCTGTCAAAGGGGGAGTGATGAGCAATGAAAAATGTGGAATCTAGCTAAGGGGGAGCTCTAAAAAAATGTACACAAGAACAGAGCATCAACCAAGGGGGAGTAAGCTATAACACTTAGTCATTTTTCACTAAGTGTTGCCATCAATGACAAAGGGGGAGATTGTTGGAAAGAGACACTGTGTGGCTTCATGAGTGTTGTCATTGATGGCAACAAAGTTCATCCCACACATCTGCAGGACATGGTATGTCTATACCGGCACTCAGATTGAAGAGTATTTTGGTCCGGTGAGCAAGAACAGAGCATGCAACAAGGTCTGACAATCAAGTCTGGATCTCTCAGAGGAAGTATCTCAGTAAAGTGCAGACTTGGGGAAGTCAAGAGGAGTACCATGAATGATACATTCTAGAGATTGAGTTTCTGATGATGGAAGAGTGAAAAGATATGAACACCTAAGTGTTGGGTTCATGTTTGGTAGAGTAGACTGAGGAAGAACTGACCGACAGAGCATCAGACCTTAATTCAGATGAGATATTGATAATGATCAAGCTTCTTAAGAGATCATTCATGATTGGCTGACATGATTGATGACTTCTATAAGCATCTCTTTGATACACATCACTTGGTAAGCAAGGATTCAACCAACATACCAGAGTTTGGGAAAATATTGAGTATTCCAGATGCCAACTAGAAAGATGTTGAAATCCTTTGTGCGGATATATATACCAGATGGATTTCGATGAGAAGGTGTGTGTGGTGTATTTGTGTAGTGCAAAGAAAAGAAGAGAGTAGTGTGAAGGCAGTAATACAGGTCTAGTATGTGACAGGACAGCAACACTAAAGAAGAGGAAGAATGGAGTGCAGTAGATCAGTGTATTGAGCCTAACTGGAACTGAACCTCAGCATATGTGGATGCTTCTCATCAGTTCAAGTATCTTGTTACTTTCCTTATATCTTGTAGGTAATGAGCCTCTTGTGAGCAGTGTGCTTAGGCAGTGAGCCCTAATTGGCAAGTGCCATTTTGTACTTTTATTCTTTTAACAGAGAATACAATCTTGGTTATCAACAATTCTCTCCTATTGCTAAATTGACTTCTATTAGATTTCTCTTATCCATTGTTGCAGCTTATGATTGGGAGATTGAGAAAATAGATGTTAAGACTATGTTCTTGTATGGAGATCTTGAAGAAGAAATATATATGCAATATCCTACAGGTTTTGAGGTAAAAGGAAAAGAAAAATGGGTTTGCAGGTTAAAGAGGTCTCTCTATGGTTTAAAACAGTCCCCTAGAATGTGGTATCAAAAGTTTGATTCATTTGTTTTGAAATTAGGTTTTGTTAGAAAAGAGGAGGATCATTGTGTTTACATTCATTGTATTGATGATTCTATACTGGTTATTTCTTTGTATGTTGATGACATGTTATTTTTTAGCAATACTAAGGATATGATTACTGAGCTTAAAGCCAACTTTCAGGTGCATTTGACATGAAGGATCTGTTACAAGTATGGGCCTAACCTGTGTTGTCATTGATGTCAACATACTCTTGTTGCATTAATGATAAGGATTGGATGAGCTGTGTGCTGAGGAGATTGAGAAAATTAGTCTCAATCAGGAACAGTGAAGATCAGTGATGACAATAAGGCAAAAGTCCAAGATAGGAAGAGGATCAGAGGATGCAGATTAAAGGGTTTGTAGATATGTGTCTTGAAGTGATCCAGTAAAGATTTCAGAGGTCCGCATGAAGATATGGAGAAGTTGTGGCTGCTCAAGTAAAACAGGTTCTGGTAGGTATTCAGAGGTCACAGAGTGATACAGATAGGTCCGGTGAGATTCGGAAATGAATTATCCTATTCTATGGATTTGAGGAAGTGTTGAGGAAGTCTTTGTGAAGTATCAACTTGATTGGTTCGTGGTTTGAAGGTCCGTAAGCATCTATTCCTTTATGACAGTAATGACAGACTGTGTTCTTGAGGTTCCAGATGAAGGGGAGAAGGATTTGAGTAAGCAGATGAAGTGTGGATGTTCTTGGTGATTCAGGAAAGCTTGTGGAGGTCTTTGGATCATGTCCAGTTCATGTTGGTGGTCCGCATTAGAGTTGGAGCTTAAAATTGAAGAATAACTTCCAGATGATGGTGTTCTTCCTGAGACTGGCCGACCAGATGAGTTACACATCCTGCGGATGTTCTTGTTGATGTTTGCCGACTTAGATGATCATTCCTAAGTTGATGTCTTGTATAATAAGGGATTACGAAGTCATTTCAAAGTTGTCTTTATGGAGATGAGAGTGTGGTAGCAAGGAGGAGAGCGAAAGGCAGAGTAGAAGTATTGAGCTTCAATGGAACTGATTCAAGCATGATGAAGATGCTATTTTCCAGTTCAAGTATGTGATACTTATTTCTTTGTAGACAGTGTGTCTCTTGTAGGCAGTGAGCCTCTTGTGAGCAGTGTTCTTGGGCAGTGAGCCCTAATTGGCATGTGCCATTTTGTTCTTTCTATTCTTCTAACAGAGAATACAATCTTGGGTTAATCACCTTGTGGTTTTTCCCTTAACCGGGTTTTCCACGTCAAAATCTTGGTGTCTCATGTGTTCATATGTTTCTGCTCTTAATTTGTTGCATTGTGTTTTCACGATTAATTTATTATAAGACTGCTAATTACAAAATGGAATTAAGTGTTTAATTGAGAGAAAGTTTTGTACAACTGATTCACCCCCCCTCTTAGTTGTGTGCCCTAAGTCTAATAGGATCTTGGTGCTGCAAGGTTTATTTTGAGAATGGAGATCAAGAGGGACAGAGGTAACAGAGACCTTTGGTTGTCACAAAGTAAGTATGTGAAGACTTAGTTTGCAAGACTGTAACCCAGTTAGAGTTCCTTTACCCATTGGTACTAAGCTTTCATTAGATATGTGTCCAAAGACTGAGGATGATTTTGAGGATATGTCTAATGTGCCATATGCTAGTGCTATAGGGAGTTTGATGTATGCAATGGTTTGCACTAGACCAGATATTTTCCAAGTAGTGGGTGTTTTGAGCAAATTTATGTCTAACCCTAGTAGACAACATTGGAACTATGCAAAGACGGTGTTTAAATATCTTGTAGGTACTCCTAATCATTGTTTGGTTTATTCTGGTACTAATAGTGCTGATAAATCTTTGGACATATAGGGTTTTGTTAATGCAGATTGGGCAGGTGACTTGGATAGTCAAAGGTCTACTAGTGGCTATGTGTTTACTCTGTTTGGTGCAATGAGTTAGATGAGTAAGAGGCAGCCCATAGTTACTTTGTCCACCATAGAAGCATATTATATGGCTGCAACTCATGTCTCTAAAGAGGTAGTTTGGTTGAAGAGACTATGTACAGGTATTGGATTTGATTGCAGGATCATTCAGATTGGTTGTGATAGCCAAAGTGCTATATATTTGGCCAAGAATCCCATGTATCATGCTCGGAATAAGCATGTTGATGTTCAATATCACTTTTTTCAAGAGTTGGTTACAAATAGAGAGATTAAGCTGAAGAAGATAGATACTCAGGAGAATGTTGCAGATTCATTGACCAATCCTGTGAGCACAGAGAAGTTCATGTGGTTCAAAGAGGCCATGGGCTTTGTTTCTAGTGCCTGATTATTTACAATTGTTTTTCCTATGGGTTGATTTACAATATATAATGTCAAGTGGGAGAATGTTGGGATAAGGTGCCATTAACCTTGTAAATCCTAATATTGTATTTATTCTATTTATTATTTGTAATTTGTAATTATCCATGAGGAGATGTACTAGTTTCATTGACAAGGGTAATTTTGGAGTCACCAGAGGTAATTATAGAGTGACATTTACTGTTGGCAATTGTAAAAACTCATGGTAAATGAGGGTAGGCATTCCCCTTGGAGAATCTACTATTTTTGGCATGTATGACAACTGTCATAATGTTTGGTAAGTGAATCTATGACAGTTGTAAGTTGTCATAAGATTCTGAGATTATATGATGCATATGACAAATATTAATGAGTTGTAAGTTGCTTTGTTTAGCCCAAGGTTACTATCTTGGAAAGATACTCTTTTTTGGAATCTATGACGGTTATGACGCATCATAAGATGCTATAAGCAGCTAGATTTAGTCTTGGCCACCCAACCTTTGCATGGTTGTTTTTGGACAAGTGGAAGGTGTTTGTAAGGTGGCATTTAATGTTTGCATGTTGGGGAATCTCATGAGAGAGAACCTGAATGCCTAGGATGAGTTGGAAAACTTTTCTATAAGTATTTGCCATGTATTTGTTGCTGCACTACAAATTTTAGGTACTCAGGTGCTGCAGGAATGCTGTCGGATTGAAGACTGAAGGAGAGAGATTGGTGGTGTTGTATTGTACAATCTTTTGCAGATTAATACAAACATTGGCCCTCTTTCCTTTGTGGATTTTTTTACCCGCAAGGGTTTTCTCCACATTAAACACTATGTCATTGTGTCTTGTGTTGAGTTCTTCATGTTTGGCATTTTCCCTGTAGTGGGTTTTATGATTTGTTACAATCTCCATTGTTAATGTACACTTAAAGATTGCTGAAATTTATCTTGAATCAGATTTCCATTAAAGCAGTGTTGCTTTCATTTCTAACATGCTTCAGCTCATCATAGGGGATAGTTTGAGGCATATGTGTTTCTATATAGGCCACCTATCACGCATACACACATGGGACAATTGTGGCACTGGCGGTGATAGATTGATGACATGTGTCGTCAGGGCTAAAAATCAAGGTCTGAAACTAAAATAGCAAGATATTAAACCCTAACTAGCACTATAGAGCACAAGATAACAAAAATATCAAAATAATAATGCAAATGCAAACCAATCACCATGCTAAGCTTGATTTATCTCCATTGCTCTTCTCAATCCTGCATAAACATGCAAGATTTCAAAGGTTGAATATGGGAGGAATGTTGGTTGCTCACTATTTTAGTAGCATAACAGTACTTGAAAATTGGACCTCAAAATGACTTGTGAGAGGGTTGATTTATAGGAAAGGACTAATTTGAATGGATGGTTGAGATTGGAAGTTGATTTCAATGATGTGGATGGCTAGGATTGAGTAGGGTTTCCCACTCCATGAGGAGTTGTAGTCATGTGACAAGTGTGCGAAGGAGACTTAAAGGAGACAAAATTCAAATATTTTATTTAAATTAGTTTGACATGTGAAGTGTATTAAGTGGAAGATGTACTATGTGACATGTGTTTGATTGTGGTGAAAGGTGAGGGAATAATTCAAATATTTTATTTGAATTATTTGGAATAATTAAATAAATAAAATTTATTTAATTAATTGTCTAGGTGATTAGGATGGGATTAGGAGTGGGATTAGGACAAAATGTCATACGATGCTTAGTAAAGTATCGACTAGGTAATGGTCAAGACATGGACAAATTTAGGTGTCTACATTTTACCCTTCTTTGAGATGATGTTGCGAATGTTGTGACTAAGAGAAGTAACATCATTTCAAAGAAGCTAAGGTATGGATAGAGGAAAAGGATGCTGGTATAAAGATAGGGTGATGATGCCCCCTCGAGAGGATAGGTGGGTTAGAAAAACATGAGTAGGCTCTTGAAATGAAAGGGATTGGTCAAGGAAGGAAAATAAGGGAATGGATAGAAGAAAAGTATGATGTGTTATGCTGCAATGAAGGTGAGCAACCATGAAGTTTGATATAGCACTAGACATTATGCACCAAGGTATAAGGACCAAGGTGATGATGTGTCTTGTGCACCAGCATAATACAACCTTATATAACGTATGAGGAAGTAAACTTAGAGCATTAAAGTCCTAATGCACAAAAGGTATGATGTGACCTTAGATGTAAAGGTTAATGCAAAACGCTATTCCAATATACATAAGATATGAATATTAGCTGGAGATGAGAGGGATGTGATACAAATGCAAGTTGAAAATGATAACACACACAAGCAAGAAAGCAAGCATGCACAAATGATACAAAAACAAACAAGGTATTACCCCTGTCAAGCTATAAACCAATGAGTAAGTGATTGATTGATTGATGATTATAGTGTCTAGTTTCAGGAAATGAAACATGTTGTCTAAGATGCCTAGTCTAGTTTTGACAATGCAACATCCTATATAAGACAATTGATTGATTGATTGATACTAGTGTTGTTGGCCATGCGAATCAACACCGAGATTTGATTAATGATTGATTGATTGGTTTCGTTTACGTCAATATTAGGATCAAGACCAGTGGATGCAATTGGATATGTTGCAAGTATGTGCCTAACCAGTGTTGTCATTGGTGTCAACTGTGCTCCTAATTTGATTAGTTAGATGCTTTTTGTTGGCTTATGTAAGTGTTGGAAAAAATTAGTAAGTGATCCTAATATTGAGTTTCCAAGTGCTTTTGAGAAAATTTGCTTCTCCGGTGGAAACAGTGTGTAGAAGAGTATCTTTGTTTAAAGTAGAACAATCCAATAGATTGCTCTGCATTTCTTGAAGAATGAATATCCTTGTCTGCAGATTGGAAGTTATTTTGAGGCATGTCTGAAGATGCTATATCTCAAGTTTGAGCCTCTGGTATGAAGATTTGAGTTAGTTATGATCACCAGAGTGAAAACTTCTTTTTCTGTATATTTGGTGGTGATAGGGAGAATGTATTATGCTCCGTATTCCTCCACAATTAAGTATTTCTATCTGCGGTTCTGGAATCAAGTTGGTAATGATGATAAGTGCCTTCAACTCCAATGGATCATGATTTAGTGGTCTGTAAGAAATCTTTCTTTATGACAATGGCTGACAGAGTTGTTTAAGTGTTCCGGTTTGAAGAATCCTTTGGAAAAATTGGTTAGAGCTTGTGTGTATGTTCTTGGTGATTACAATGTGCTTGTGGATGCCTCCTGATCATATTCCTACCTTTGGATTGGTCCGTAAAGAGAAATTTGGATCATGGATAAAGACTATTCTTAGAAGGCTTAGTGTTAACACCAGTCTTGGCTGACTTGGTTGTTTTCACTACTTGCAGAGATGCATCGAAGTTTGTGGAAGTGTGTCGTGGTGTGGAAGATTGCATTTGGGCCATAGCTAAGGCATAACATGATCTACATACATCTTTTCCTTAGCTAGTTTGTTTAGGTCTAGACCTGTTTCTATGTATGTTGTGTAATGCCGACCTTGATGTACATTCCAAAGTCGACGAATTGTATAAAATGGAAAGATAAGGTAAGAAGTGTAAGAAGAGTAGAGCTGAGGAGTTATACTATTCTTCAATGGAACTAAACCCAGGCATGGAGTAGATGCTACCAAATCAGTTCACCATTCTTTTGTGGTGAGCCACCCCTTGGCAGTGAGCCGTTCTTGGTAGTGAGCCTCAACATTTGTAGTGAACATTTTGGGCAGTGAGCCTCTGTTTTTCGGTACTACTATAACATATATATCTTGTGGGCTAACACCCACCGTGGTTTTCTCTTATATGGTTTTCCATGTAAAAATCTAGTGTCTCATGTGTTGATAATGTTGTTGTGTTGAATTTTTCAATTCATGCTTTCATTGTTAAATATGAATAACCGTAATCAAGTGTTTGATGTGTTAATATTCATAAGAGATTAAAGTTTTGGAGACAACTGATTCAAACCCCCCCCCCAGTTGTCTAATGTATTTCAACAGGATAATTTGACTTGATTGGTATGGATTGAGAATGACTTGCATTTGGATCATTGGATTGGGATGATTTGATGATTGGGAGATTGATTTGATTGAGTTGAATATTTGAAGAATTGGTTTTGGTGATTGGATTGGAATGAATTGGTTGAAGAATTGATTGGAAGAAGTGATTGATTTGAGGAATGGATTTTGGAAAGTGATTAGATTGGATGATTGGATTGATTAGAAGAAGTGATTTGATTTGATGGCTTGATGAATTGATTTGATTGATGAAGGTTTTGATTGAGGAATTGACTTGGTGATTTGAGAAATTGAATGATGTGATTGGATGGAATTGATTGGATTGAATTGTTTTGAAAAGTTGGATTGATTTGATGATTGGATGATGATTTGAAGAATTGATTGGTTGAATTTGAATTGATTGGAATGATTTAGTTGACTTGATTTGAAGAATTGATTGATTTGGAATGAATTGATTTGATGTTTTGATTGAAGTGGTTGATTGTGATGAATTGATTAATTTGACTTGATTTGAAGAATTTGATTTTATTGCTTGGGTTTTTTTGTTGGATATTTGATATTTTTGTATTTTGGAAATGTTTTGATTTTTTTTGTGTTTTGAAATGTTTTGATTTTTTTTTTGGATTTTGAAAATATTTTGGTTTTTTTGGATTTTGAAAATATTTTGATTTTTTTTTGAATTTTTGAAAATTTTAAAGATGGCATTGGATGACAATTTGAATGGCCTTTGTTCTTGATACCAATGACAAGGGGGAAACCAAGTCTAGGTGCAAGGAGGAATGTGGGATTGGATAAATGGATGGACGATAGTAAATGAAATGGAAGGATGTATGTGTAAGAGAACAAGGATGTGATCTCCAAGGACTATGTCGCATAGGAATCCCATTATTGGTGTAATACTTAGGATTTTTCATGACAAGGCTCATGACACTAGGATGATGATAGGATGGATTGGTTTAGATAGGATGAGGTATATCAAGAGACATCTAGAGCAATTGTCAACATTTTTCCCCCAGTCTTTATCAAGATGAAAAGGAGGAAGGGATAGATGAATGGACTCATTGGATAGGTATGTGGGTGTAATGGATAAGGATGGTAAGATAGGATGGAAATGATAGGATGAAAATGATATGTTGGATGAGACAACGTGCCCCCAAGTGTAAGTGACAGAAGTTCAACCTACACATGATGCATGTTTACTAGATTTTCATCATGGTACTTATCCAAGGTGCCACCAAGGGTGGTTTTCACCGTTGGATGAAAGGATAACTCTTTACTATTTTGATTTCTTTTTTTTTGACTTTTTTTGACTTTTTGATGGGAGAAGG
The DNA here is from genome assembly GCA_027924645.1 of Cunninghamia lanceolata. Lineage (NCBI taxonomy): Eukaryota > Viridiplantae > Streptophyta > Pinopsida > Cupressales > Cupressaceae > Cunninghamia > Cunninghamia lanceolata. The sequence continues at coordinate 427,577 of BSBN01000781.1, forward strand.
TGAATATGGATAGGAGGGACTCTATTTTCTAGTGTCATGAAAGGTGATAGTCCCATTAGAGATGAATGTCTTCGCATAGACCCTATCAAGTCATTGTACTCATCGATGTTGGTAAGGAATTGCATGAAAGTGAGATGGAGTAGGTAGATAGTGGATTATGAAAGGAACGATAGTGGATTATGATGTGGATAGCAAATTTTGATGTGGATTGTGTAAGACTTATGCAAGAGGATGGATGAAAGGCTTATGCAAAAGCATGGCCCAGAGGAAAGTGATGGGTAAGGTATGTAGGATAATAGTTGAATGATGGGGTGATGGAGGCAAAGAAAGGAATCATGACCAATGGTTACACACACTGTGATAAATGTTGAAGCTTTTGGTTTGAAGGTGGTGTAGGAAGCAATGGAGATGTTTGCTTAGCAGATGGGTAATGCAATCATTTAGGTACCCACATAGACTTAGTATTTTTATGATTTTTGCTTTAGATGTGGGATTTTTGCAATTTTTGAATGGAATGGGAATTTTGGATGTAAATGGATGGTTGGGATTTTTTAGATGTGGATGCTCCATTTGACTTGCTTGATTTTTGCTTAGGGACCTATACCATTTTACTTTCAAACTTTTGTTTTGGACGTATGGGCTTGGATGGATTTTTGAATGTACCTTGTTTTGAATTTTTGAATTGATGTCCTAAAGCTGAGGATCCTTAGGATTTTTGACTTTATGGAAGGAGGCATCCAAATTTTTATTTTTGAATCCCTTCGTAAAAATGGTGGAAGCTTTATGTTTATATGATGTGTGCATTTGTTGGTCATGATTAGGAATGTAAGGGAATGTGTAAATGGATGGATTTGGCATTGTGAGAAGTGGAGGTAAAGTGGATGGAGGGATAGTAGGAGTTGGAAGAAGTGGAGATAGATTGGATGGAGGAAGTTGGATGGTCACATGTTTTTGACATTTGTAGGATGAAGGAGGTGGAATGACAACATATGTTTTGGGTATATAGTATGGTTTGTGATGGAAAGTAGTGGATTTAGGAGGTATGGAGGAAGTACCAACATCTTTAGATTGTTTACCTTGGGGTGTATATCCAAGGCCATATGAGTGAGGGGGACCTTGACATGGATGGGCTCCAAAATACCTTGTTCATGAAGGCCTAAGCCTTTACCTTGGTATTTTATGTTTTGGAGGATAGGATGGACAATGGGACTAGGTGTAGTTTGGGAACTAGACACGAGTTCCTTATTGGATGGAGAAGGTGAGGTGGTGGACAAAGGTTGTTGTTGTCCTAAGGAAGAACACTCATGGATGAAGGTGGATAGACCAATAAGATATGATGGATTTGAAATGGGATTGATAGTGGATATGGATGAAGGATCATTAGGATCTTGATTATGTTCATTGTGTGCACTAAGATCCAAGATATTTATTTGATCTTCTATACATTTTTGGGAGGCATGTGTCTCATCATGGGAAGTGGAAGTTGTGGGATCATGAATAGGTGAAGTGATAAGCTCTTGACCATGGAATGCATAAAGTTGGCTAACAGGATCATCATGGTCTTCTTGATCATAGAGGGGATCTTGATCATAAATGGGAGCTTGATCATGGATAGGATTACGTGTGTTGGGTGTGGGTTGGATGCAAATGATTTGATCTTGACTAGGATGGGGACTTGATGTTTCCACATGCTTATGATTATGCTCTTGATATAGCTCTTGACTCTCTTGAATGGAGTTGGAAGGCTCTAGGAGAGGCTTGGTATGCTCTAGATGGTCAACAACATGAGGGCATGATGGAGGTTGACTTGAACTCATGGGAGAAGACTCTTGAATAGGATCAAGGGGTTGTGGGCAACATGATGGATTTGGAAGACTAGGCATGGTATTGGAAGGTTCCTTGGTAGGCTTAAGGATAGGACTTTGATGACATGGTTGACTCCTTGCTAGTAGCCCTTGGATCACATCCTTTGTAGGTGGATGGGTGATAGAAGTTGAAGGATTATGATTAGGATTAGGTGGAGGGATAATTGGATTATGTGGATTAGGATTAGGTGGAGAAAGGTCCCATGGTGGAAGGACAAGAGGGGTGGAAGGTGTTGGCTTATGATTAGGATTTTGGTTTTGAATTTGGTTGGATGAAGGGTCAAAGGGATTGAATGGATTGGTGGATTTGGATAACTCCACATGTTTACTTTTGTAATGTTTAAACTTAGGGCATGGAGTTAATGGGGGATTAGATGTTGGTGTGGGTAATGAAGGGTTTAATGGATTAGAAGGTGGAGGGACCAATAGATTAGGACTAGGACATGGTGGCTTTAGGATAGGCTTTAGATTAGATGGAAGTTTAAGATACTTATAGGGTGCATGAACTAGATTGGTGTTTCCCTTGTCAAAGGTGGCATTAGAACTTGAAGTCACTTGATCTTGTTTCAAGGGGTAACTTAGGCTCACATGTGCTTGTTGTTGAATGAATTTATAGGTTGATGTAGGATTGACATAGAAAAAAGTGGGATTGGTTGATGTGGCATTGACTTGATAAGTGGATGGATTAGGTTGGTATGAAGTGGAGCGGAGTGACACATAGGATTAAGGTGAATGTTGTGGTTGTGTTGGTTGAATTGGTTTAATTTGACAAGTGGCTATGAATTGGCGGATTTGGACTAGGAGGTGTTGTAATAGAGGTGATTGGATTTGTTGAAATTTTTGAAAGAGGGATTGAAGTATTTTCATGGTTTGGTGGTCTAGGGGTTGGGGTACTTGGTGAAGTGTTTGGATGAGGTCTTGGAGTTTAGGTGCTAGGAATTTGTTTACAAATGTTGGCATGGTGTCACACATGTGTTTAAGTCTTTGCATTTCGGCTTGTTCCTCAAGGTATGCATCAAGATTCTTTCCATCATTGGAAGTAGAAGGAGTGGCCCCTCGAAGTATGATTTTAGGTCTAGGATTGGTCTCATCATTAGTATTAGAGGGAGGGAATCCTCTAAGTATGATTTTGGGTTTTGATTTGTCTTCATTATTGGGATTAGAGGGAGGGCCTCCTTGAAGTATGATTTTAGGCTTTGGTTTGATTTCATCATTAGGTTTAGAGGGAGGGCCTCCCCTAAGTATGATATTGGGTCTTGTATTGTCTTCATGATTAGGATTAGAGGGAGGACCTCCTTGAAGTATGATCTTGGGCTTAGGATTTGGCATAGGATTGCTAAGGATTAAGACCATTTTGACTAGTGTTTGACTAGGACTAGGATGGTGATGTGGAATGATTTGGATAGATAGATTGGATGATTAGGAATGAAGTTGATTGGCTACAATGAAAATGATGTTGTGTAATGATTAGGGATGATTAGGATGAAATTGATTGGATTATAATGAATCTGATGATGTGGATGTTTAGAATGATTAGGATAGAGTGATTAATTGGGCGAGGATGAATGTGATTGAAAGAATGTTTAGAATGACTTGTTTATGTGTTTGTGTTTATAGCTTGATTTGGCAATTTACAAAGAAATGATTACACATGTACACACATGAATCACACACACAAGACACATAAGCAAGTTTGAATTTGAAATTTTGAAGAATATGATGATTAATCAAGCACTTGAAGAAGACACATCAACAAGCCCTGGAATTAGTCAAGTAGGTATGGCCAATTAGGTCTTACTCTAGGTTGCACACGTTGACTAAGGATGTCCCCAATATACTCAACATACGAGGGGCTCAATTCTGTGAAATGAAAGTGAAATAGTGCCACATAGCTGAGAGAAAGGGGTAACCCACCCTTCACCTTCACTTCCCAAAGGTATAAAGTTCTTTTGGGCTTAGCCAAGAGTGACAAGATTTTGACTTCCAAAGAGGGTGTCTTTTAATTCATACCTCACTGTTTATATTCTACTGGAATGCTAGAGTTGAGGTTGTCCCTTGGAGTGGTGTGTCTCCAAGCTGGCCTCCTAAGAAGGGTATGACAAAAGAAAACCAAGTGGGATCTCCAAGATCACCTTGCGGTGCGAGGAGAGAGCATACACATGCACACTTGATTCACACTCACAGTTGTTAATTTTCCTTTAAGAAATGAAATGTGAGGTGTGAAATTGAATGGATGACAGGTGTTTTTGATTCTCAAGACCACACAAAGCACATGAAAAGAGCAATAGCATACACACCCCTAACCTCACTCAAGTTCACCAAATAATGAAGACACTTGTTCTTTTTAACCCTGAGTCAAAATGTGTGATTGAAGACAATGGTTAATTTTATGCCCAATTTGAATGTGTAATAGCAAGCAATATTTGTTTTAAGAGCCCAAAATCCAAATGTGTATGCAAACAAGTTGTTCTTTTTATGCCCAAATTGAAGTGTGAGACAAGCAAGATTGATTGAAATGAAAAGATGAAAGATGAAATGAGTGAACCTGATTATTTTGCTTTCCAATCTATTGTGTATGCTGATGCAAACATTGTTCCAACATTGTATGAACACTTGCAAGTCACCAAAAACCAAGAAAAACAAGACACTTGCAAATCCTAGTGAGCTATGTGAAAAATGAAAAATCTAATGTTAGATGAACAACTACAGAAAAATGGATTGCATATTTAGAAAATTTAGGAAATTCTAAGCTGTTTTTAAAAAAATTGCACTGAAATTGGATAAAAAATGCTCAAGATATGCTCACTTGAAGTTTGAAAAGTAATGTTGACTTTGATTGTAAATTTACCTAATAGAATAGTATTGTTACTTGACGAAACCTTCACCACTGTGTAGTTTGTTGAGTCATCTTTCTAACAAGTCCTTTTACACAAAACTTTGATGTTGGAAGTGAAAGTTATGAGAACAAGAAAAAAATTGCCCCTCTAGGGCATGTAGAAGGATGAGGACAAGCTCTGGTAGTTAATGCTAATCGCCAGTGGTCAAGTCAGAAGGTGGTTACATTACACAGTTAACCCTAGGTAGTTAGTTGGATGGTTAGTGTTTGGCAGTTACATAGAGTGCTAGGGGTTTGAAAACCAACGATCACATCAAGTAGTTAGAGAGCTGACAGTCACATTTGAAGCTAGCGGTTTGTGCTTAAGGGGCTCCTAATCACATGAAGTGGTTGGGTGCTGGCAGTTTATTGGGTGGCTAAGGTTTTAGCCAGGCCCCTAGTCACCCATGTGACCAGGGCCTGACAAAAAACAAAAAATAAAAATGAGACACTGAAATGCTCGCGGGCCTAGTCACAGATGTGACCACAGGCCAGGATCAAAGGGCTATCAAATGATAGGGTCGAGCTCCTTGGCAGTGACCACCGCTTAAGAAGAAATGATGTTCAAATCCTTAGCAAGTGGAGATAAGGGTTATGAGAGGTGGCGGTTGGAGACTGTGAAGTGGAAAAGGGAGGCAACTAGGGTTGAAGGTAGTGGCAACTCTAGTTTGGAGGCAACTAGGTGTACAGGAGTAGACTTAGGGTTGCAACCAAGTCTTGGACGGGAGGCGAGAGAGAATGCAGTGAGCGGGGGTTAGAATTTAAACACGACGGTGGAAATTAGGATGGTGGAAATGGATTTCAACAAGGAAGTCAAAGGATTCGTGAGTGGAGGCCAACGAGAATTGATGCCAGTGGTGGTAGATTGGCAGAGCTAGGGAAATTGTGAAAGTTTAAAGAGTGGTGACATGATATTAGGTTTTAAGCCGCAGGGAGCTAGGCTTTGGAAATAATGATTAGAGTTTTAAAACTAGGGGTGTACGGGAGATTCAACTGATGGTGACTGAAATCTTAATCAACTAGGGTCCTGAGGTCAATAGTGAAACGACACCAACAATTAGAGATTTTAGGAGGCTGAAACCTACAAATTTTAAACAAACAACCAAAAAACCTGTTAAACCTGCAATCTGCAAAAGCCAAGCCAAAAACACAGACCCATGATGTAGTCCGTATGGTGGGTCCATATGGTACGAATCCGTATTGTACGGGCTTGGTGCCCCTATTTTTTTTTTTCAAAAATGGACAAAAAAATTTTGGAGGCCAAATCTAATGAATTTTATGCCATTTTTTGTCTGCGAGGCCTCCTGGACTCAACAACAAGGTTCGTTTGAGCTCCAGAGGTCACCTGCAAAACCTAACTTTCATAAATTGTCAAAAATCATTAGATTTGCAAGCATCACATCAGGTTCACGATTTGTCATCAGGGCAAAAAATCAAGGTCTGAAACTAAAACAATAGGATATCAAACCCTAACTAGCACAATAGAGCACAAGATAACAAAAAGATAAAAATAACAATGCAAATGCAAACTGATCTCCATGCTAAGCTTGATTTATCTCCATTGCTCTTCTCAATCCTACATAGGCATGCAAGATTTTGAAGGTTCAATATGGGAGGAATGTTAGTTGCCCACTATTTTAGCAGCATAACAGTACTTGAAAATTGGACCTCAAAACAGCTTGTGAGAGGGTTGATTTATAGGAAAGGGCTGATTTGAATGGATGGTTGAGATCGGAAGTTGATTTCAATGATGTGGATGACTAGGATTGAATAGGGTTTCCCACTCCATGAGGAGTTGTAGTCATGTGACAAGTGTGTGAAGGAGAATTAAAGGAGACCTAATTCAAATATTTTATTTGGATTAGTTTGACATGTGAAGTGTATTAAGTGGAAGATGTACTATGTGACATGTGTTTGATTGTTGTGAAAGGTGAGGGAATAATTCAAATATTTTATTTGAATTATTTGGAACATGTGAAAGGGGAATAATTAAATAAATAAGATTTATTTAATTAATTGTCTAGGTGATTAGGATGGGATTAGGAGTGATATTAGGACAAAATGTTATATGATGCCTAGTAAAGTGTTGACTAGGTAATGGTCAAGACATGGACAAATTTCAGTGTCTACAACATGGACATGATCATCTGGTGACTATAAATAGGTGTGGAGGCATGGGTTGATGATGATATACATATGCCCTTCACATTCTAGCCTCGATATCTAATGGGGCGAGGAGACCACACCATTGATAGGTACATTCCGTCGTGAGTGATGCGATAGTTTGGGCTGGTTTAGGATTTTCTCTAGGTGACGGTGATTTTTCTTGGACACCTTAGGATATACCAGGATGGCCCAAAAAGATTCAACCACATATGGCTTTATTGGATTGGGCTGCACTACAACCAATGTAAGGGGACTGGGACAACAAGATAGTGGATGCAGGGACGACCCTAACCTACGACCTATGGTGGCAATAGACGAGGCCTATTTGTATGATAGATCCAAAGGTGGATACAGGGGTAGAGCCTAAGGTAGAGGGGGAGGAGGAGGAGGAGGGGGATGAGGTAGAGGTTGAGTATATTATGGAGGAGGTACCGATTGATGATGGTAACGAGATTGATGTGTTGGTCATGGTAGCTACAGGATAGGAAGGAGGAGGAGGGCAGGCACTTGGTGGATAGGGTCCTTTGATTCAGGCATAGGTATAGGCAGGATAGGTACTATTAGGGTAGGTTCTCTAGCCACAGGTATATGTTCAAGGTTAGATGGGATATTTGCCAGTAGCTTAGGTGCCATTGCAGGCACCCTTAGATCCACCACTATAGATAGGCATGTCAAGTGCTGGTACATTAGGTGTGGGGTCATTAAGGACAGGACCTAACCCCAGTGTTCTTATTGGTTGATGGCAGCCTTGATCTTAAGGAGATGAGGAGGAGGATACATCAATGCTACATGCACAAGTAGCCAACCTGGAGTACTAGGTGGCAAGATAGCAGCATGATTTGGCACAGGTTACTGTAGAGCAGAACAGTGCTCTAGTGCAGTTGTAGAGGTTATAGGGAGTACATGCCCTATTGGATGGAGTTAGTGGTGGGGATGGAGACCCACAAGTTTAGATCCTACAAGCCTAGATAGGCCACCTCTAGAGGTAGATGAAAGCACACCTGGCCTAGGTGGCTAGTGAGCGGGATGCAGAGACTGTGCTAAGGCAGGGAGCTAGGGTTAGGTTGTAGAGAGCTGAGAGCAGGGTGTAGCAGGCTGAGGCACAGATAACCTAGATGTAGGAGAAGATTACATGTATGTAGGGTGTCATAGTTGGCACCAACATGGTAGAGATGTGGGGAGATTACTCAACCTCTCAATAAAAGATACACCAATTGCAACAGTAGCTATTAGAACAGTGGGCTAGACCTGAGTATTATTATGGGGTGTACTACACTGTGCTTCCTAAGGTACAGAGAGTCCCTAGTTATAGTCAGTAGAGCAGATCAGGGATATTAGGCTCGTAGAGATCTAGACAATCTCATTAGTCTGTATAGTAGTGTTGGGTTAATATTCTGTCGTTTAGCTAACTAACGGCAAAATAGTTATATCGCCATAGCTATAATGAGACTGAGTCTCTCCTCTCAGCAAGGGGAGGTTCCCTTTAGATAATGAGCTCTTTCTAAAAAGCAACTTTTAATACTTAAAATGAACTAAAAACTATATTGGGGTGTAATCACTTCATCCTATTCTCTTCTTTTAGAATAGATGCTTTTCTCTTCAAAATAACAACTGCAACAAAAATAATGTTTAATAACTTACGAATCAAGACAAACCATAGAAACACAAAGTTTTCTATTGCTTCACTTATCTTCTCTAAATAAACCTGATTGAAATTAAGTGTAGCCCAAAGTCTCCACTTTCACCCAATATGATACAACTAACTTGCACACAATAGTTTATAGCACAAAGTCTCTAAACAATTGTATCTTCACAAATGTAAGCACAAACACCTGAAATGAGAAAATAGCACAAAGTCTATTTAATCAAAACAAGAAAACTTCTCTCAATTTTCAATAAACTCCACAATTCCAGCAATGATCCAATATAATATAACACCAATGACATAAGAATACTGATATCATAAAACAATATGATTCAACTCAAAGTTTGATACTCAAATTGCTTGCTTATATTGATATTCACTTGAAAACTTGATAAACATAAAAAGCTCAAAGTATTGAAATGTTTTCCAATTTGACAGAGTTTCTTTGCAATAGATAAAAGATAGTATTTACAATGAGGGTCCTCTTTATTTATAGGAGAGACTGAGAGCAAAAATAGGAAAATAACAACTAACTATGACTTATTCAACGAAGGAGTCCTTTTTGATTTGGGACTTCCTATGTTTTTACATGTAATTACATCTGAGAAAAGTACATGTAAAAATGTCCAAAACTATTTCAAAAGTACATATGAAAAACATAAAATAAACTAAGTTGCAAAAAGCTACTTCAACTTGTACTACCTTCTTTCTTCAAGTGGGCATCATACATTGTAAATACAACTTGCATCCCCAAACTGTCTGGACTAACAGTGTTCCTAAAAATCATCCAAGCTTTGACTATTGCATCCCTTACTATTGTGATTGCTTTAGCATGACTAGTTAACTTGGCCTTTAGGTTATCCAAAGTTAATTGGTTGTCCAGAATATTATCCATGGAAGAAACTGAAAAGGTTTTATCTTCAAATTCCTTCTAAAACATGTTCTCAAACTCTTGGGTCATCTCATTCACAGAAAGAAATTGATTATCCTTAGATACCAAATTGCATGAAAGTTCCTCCAACTTATGTAAGAGACTAATGCCACTTTGGTTACTTAGCTTCTTGGCAGTTTCCAGATCCTTGATCAAGTCCTTCAAAACATTGTTATGATATGTCAATCCTTCTTTCATTTCTATGTATGAATCCCAATTTAGAATAACACCAATTGATATCAAAGCATTTATTTTCAATTTCCTCATTTCTATCCATTTATCATAGCTTTGATCCAAATACTCAATACCCTGAGAAATAGTGTCGATCAAATCATCAAGCTCTCCTCTGACCTTCTGCATTTTACCTTTCTTCTCAGCTACATCTGTAAGAAGAGATATTCCCTATGCACACATCTTTTCCAAATATTCCTCAACCACCTTTCCTTTGAGATGAGTTTTTTCAGCCTTCTGAATGATAAGGTCTTCAACAGAAACAACTTTAGGAGTTACTGATGCAAAATTCAAAGGGATCTTTCTCACCACTGTAGTCAATTGTTCTACCATTGCCTTATAATAATCATTCATTTCCTTTTCTTTATCAAAATTTTTAATCAAATAATACAGTGTAGATTGCATATTAGTTTTTGCACTCTCATGTGTGATTTTTCCAAGTTCAATTCTGGAAATAGAATAATCATTCATATTAAAATTCTCCATGGTGGCATCCTGTGGGGGTTTAGTAATTTCCACAAATTTGTGTCCCTTATCTTCCAGTACTCAAGAAAGTATTTTAGGCTTCTTTGGAGTCTTAGCCTTGACTGGCATCAATTTACCAAAATCAAAATCATCTAGGGAGATGGCTTGTTTCTTTCTCTTGGGTGTATAAGTTGATAGCCATGGAGGAAGCACAGAAGTACTCACATTTTGATTAGGTCCCATTATTGGTGTGGTAGGAATTGCACCGGCACTTGAAGTAGAAACAATAGGAGGAGTATCAGTAAACACTGCACCTAACACATCCACATTTGAAACTTGCTCAAATCCCAAAATAAAGTGATCAAAGATTGAAGAATCTCCAATGTCAAAAGATGATAAGGACAGACTAGGGATTGATTCAAAATAATGGAGAATATTATCAAAAGAAACTTGAGGATTATCAAAAATTATCCTCAAAGATGATGGAGACTCAAAAGATGGAATGTTGATAGGTGAAACTAAGATAGTAGGCAAAATAGAAAAAGGACCTGAAATAGATACATTGGGCGAACGAGAAGGGATTTCAGCTTCCTGTAGTACATCCTTGTATGGAAACATAACTTCATTTTGCAAACCTTCTTGACCCTCTCCTATCTATTTCTCTTGTTCTTCTCCTTGCTCTCCTGAAAAATTCTTTTCAAGCTCCATCTCTTCAGTAGCTGGTTCATCAGTCCTTTGTGCCTCAACTTCCATTTCTTCCACCTCAGACTCTTTCTCTGTGACCTTGGACTTTTTTCCCTTAGACACAAATTTGATCCTTGGTTTGGAAACCTTGGACATACCTAGAGTATCACTTTTATTCTTTGTTCTCAGTTCAACCTTCTTACCAGTTTGCTCTAAAACCTCTTCTTCAGATCTGGTTACAAAATCCTTCAATGGTATGCCTTTACTTTGGAGCCACAAGTTCATGTTAGCTAACACAGGTTCAAACCTCCTCCTTATGGAAGTCAATTCCTTTTGAGACCATTGGATAGGTGGGAGAGGAGAACTAGCAATCTACTCATTATTATACTTAGGCTTAACCAACTCTTCATTATCCACCATGTCTTCAGGAATATTAGCTAAACCTAAATACTCAATTTGATCTAGAGATAGCCTGCTATAATCTAGTTTTCTGATTTCTTCCTTAGTCCTCAAATCAATCCAGATTTCTTCAACCATTGGCTCATGAAATTGATTCTTTATTTTGATCTTATCTTTCACACCCCTATAATCAAACTTTGGTCTTCATTTGAATTACTTCATGGTCACCAACTGCATCTCAGTCTCCATAGCTTTGGCCTTCACTGTAGTTGACACAGAGTATCTGCCAATTTCAACTGGAAACCTGAATCCTGGTTTCTTAAGCTGCATTTGCTTATTATGCATGACAATCATTTGTCTACATAATTCCATAAGAACAAGTTTATCCAAAGGAAATCTTAGCAACATGTAAGGATAGCCTTAGAAAGATCCAACCCTTAGATATGAAAAAGTATGAAACTATAAAAACATGCACCCGAAACCATTCACAACTGACCAAGACTCATCTAAATCTCTTCTATGTTCTAATTGAGGATAAAAAAGACATAGAAACACTAAAAAGAAGGCATCATTTACCCTCCTGAAGTGATGAATTGAACCCTTCAATGTCAGATGAGGATAATATTGATACATAGGAACAACCCTCCTATCTCCTTCATATGTCAAACCCAGAAAGATTCTCATTGAAGGTGCTATGTACAGAAGATAGGAATTCATATAAAATTTGATTATGCACCTTGATCAATTGCTCATGAATAACATTGCTGATCCATTCTTCCCAGAAGATTCTCTGTTGGTTTCTGAGAATCACCTTGATGAAAGGATACATCCATTCATGACAAAGTGAAGAAGAAGCTAATCCCCTCACTCTACTGAGAAGAGTTATTAAATCACCTACTTCATCAACAAAATCACTTCAAGGAAAGATCCTTGGCCATCTGGACAACTTCGACCTTGGCATTTTCAGCCACTTGGTGTTAATTACCTTTTTAGCCTTCTCAGTATCCTTATCATATTCTTGTTGAGCAATAGTAAAACCACGTTTTACAACATCAACCAAAGCGAGACACATCAAAACTTTATCAATAAACTTTGGATCCAATCTTATGATCACATTACCATTTGCATCCACTACTTCCCTAGTGTCTTTGTTATAGAAATGTGCACACTGAAGAACAAATTCTATATTATGAGCTACCACTGGAAATGATGACACCAAGTGAATGTTGCTAGCTACAATCTCCTTCATTAGAGGACTAGGATTATTTGACTTATTCCTTTCTACAAACTCAGCCATGTCTACATGGCCAATCTCTGTATCCTGAATATCATCAACATTCGATGTAACTAAGGTGATTGGAAAAACAACTTGATACTTGTACTTCATTTCTTTTAACTTCTTCAGAGACAACTCAGTCATTTGGAAGACCAACACCTCTATAGGAGTCAATGATTAGAACAAACTCGCAGAAGAATTTACAAAAAAAAGCCATGATCATGTAGTTAGGGGAAATACTGGTAATTTTGGAAAACTGTATGTTGACGATCATGACTATAGGGGTAATATTGAAAGGGCTAGAGTGCAAGCGGGTCAAAAAAATGGAGGAAAGCAAGCTTAGGAAAATAAATTTGAAAATCTCCTAGAGTTAGAAAAATTTGAGGGAGTGAATGCATGGGCGATAAAATTTTCCGCCCTTGCATATCAGGGTCAATTTGTAGGTGTTAGGACGGAAAAATTTGCCAACCCTGCATGTCGGGGGAAGCAAATTTTCTTTTCATGTCTGAGCAGCAAATTTTGCCCTCTCAGCATATGAAAAGAAAATTTGCAGAGTTTATGTGTGAGCGGCAAAATTTGCTGATCTAGCATGATAGGGAAGATTAGTTTGATTCATGTAAGGGCGGCAAAATTCACTGCCCATACACCTTGGGATGGAACATCAAGTACACAAGCAACAAATTTTGCTGACTCATCACATAAAAGAGTTTGTAAGTTTTCATGTCAAGGTGGTGAATGTGACCGCTCAAACACTTGTGCATAGAATCTTGACATGCATCAATTTCATGTAGGGACAAGGAATTTCACTGCCACTATAACCAACTAGAGAGTCTGACACTAATAGTGAAATAAGCTGACTAAACATCAATTTCAAACCAGTTTTTAACTCTAAATCTTCAGAAAACAAGATTTAGAAGAACTAGGTTTCATTTAGCTAAAAGTCAGTGAATCTCATCGTCAAAACAATGACTAGATTTAACCAAAACTAAGATTTCAGCAAAGAATGACTCTTAGAGGAAAAAATGATTCACAAAAGGAAGAAATCTAAACAAATAATGATTTCATAATAATATTTACAAGAAATATAAATCAACACTCACAGGTAAACCCTAAAGAAAGAAAAATAAAAAACCAAAAAATAAAAATAACGGCCTACCTGGAAAAGCCAATAAAAACTTGAAAACGACCCTAAAGACTAAAAGTTGTGGAAACCCAGAATTCGTGTGAATCTAATGACCTCAAGAAGAAATTACTAGTTTCTTAGAAGGTTGGAGGAATGAAAAATAAACTAAACAAAATGAATTAAAATGATTTGAAAGGTTAAGACAAAAACATAAATGCCAACACGAGTGGCATTAATGTCACTAAAGTTTGAGATCAGCAAAGATATACTTGGTCGGTGATTTTTACCGACAATGCATGTCTGCCTACCATATGCATAAGCGGTAGATATTACCACCACTACACACTTAAAACACGATAAGGAAAATGCATGGGCGGTGATTTTTGCCACCCATGCTTGTCAAATAAAAGAAAGAGACAAACATGTAGAAGCGACAATTTTGGCTGACTTTGCACGTTAAAACAACAAATATATGCAAGAACAGTAGTTTTGGCCACTTGTGTACATGAAGACTTCAAAATTTACTAAAACCTTAAAATGATCAAAATTGATATTTTGACAAGCTTGCAACCTAATTAATTTTCACGAATCTTGAGGAATTGACTTAGGGAAATGTCGCAAACCATTCTACGATGTCAAATGACTTCACATGAGGCTAAGAGAAATTGTCTTGATTTGTGAACTTAGAGTGTAGACTACGAAACATACAAGTTTCGTAGGGGTTGTCTACTAAATGAATGCAGCTAATTTTGAGAACAACAACTAGCTCTAACTAGGGAACTTCCTTTGATCATTCTTTGAAATGATCAAAGGGAGAAGAATCTAGTCTCTAAGTGCCTTCATCCTTGCCATTGGGCCATAGAGTCAGCTACCAAAAAGAAAAAGACACATAAGACTAAAAAAAAATGAAAAATAAAAACACAAAAACTATACAAATGTACAAATGAACTTATCTGATACTTCAAGGATTGAAGTGCTTCAGATGTTGTCCACTATGAGGCAACAAAAATGGTGTTCTATCAAGATACTCCAACAAGAAGCTATTTTCAACACAAAATTGATGAATGACGAATGGGCCTCTTCATAGGGAATCAAACCTCCCATGCATTCCTTTTATCTCTCTCCTCTTGTCCCATAACAAGACTTGATCCCCAATTTGAAATTCTCTAGCCTTCACCTTCTTGTCAAAGAGCTTCTTTACCTAACTTTGATGTTCAGCAATACGGTCTACTACCATAACTCTGCTCTTCAAGTTCAGTGAGGTACATTATTCTGTTGTCAATAGAACTATCAAAAGTTCTATCTTCCACTGCTTTTTCTAACTTCAATGCTAGCAATTCCAAAGTAATAGGTATTTCTGCATTCAGACCATATAGAAGCTGAAATGGTGACATACCTATTGCCCTCTTGGGAGTAATTCTGTCGGCCCATAAAGCATCAAACAAAGCTTTATGCCAAGTCCTCTGATTATCCTCCACCAATTTCCTGATAATTGTAACCAGATTCTTGTTACTAGATTCTGCCTGACCATTCCCTTGTGGATAATAGTCTGATGAATGAGAAAAAACGATCCCATGTTCATAGCAAAAACTAGTGATCTCGTTTGAAGAAAAATAGGTAGCATTATCTGCTACAATTTTGTTTGGAACTCCAAACCGGGAAATAATATTTTCCTTAAGAAAATTACATACTATCTCAGAAGTAGCATGCTTGACTGGAATTGCCTTCACCCACTTGGTGAAGTAATCTATTATAGTGAGAACAAAATTGTGTCCTGCACTCGACGGTGGGTTCACAGCACCAATGAAGTCAATACCCCATTGCTGAAAAGGTTCTTCAATCACAACCGGTTTTAGTGGTAATGTAGCCAACTTAGGCTTCCCAACAAAATGCTGACAGAGCTCACATCTATGCACCCAGTTGCATGCATCTTGAAATAATTTAGGCCAATAGTACCTAGCCCACAAAATTTTATGAGCTGTCACAGGTGCAGAAAAATGTCCTCCACATGCCAAATTGTGAAAAGACTCTAGAAGTCTGCTTTGTTGTGCTTTATCCACACAACGGAGAAAAAAACCGTCAAGGCTTCTTTTATACAAACCATTATCCCACAAGACATAATTTGCATCCTTTAACTTGATAGTTCACTTCTCTTTATAAGATAAATGAGAAGGACACTCACCATAGGTAAGAAAATGAGCAATATTGGAATACCACTCATCTATAGTAGTAACAAAGAGAACAGTTGGCATATCCTCAACCTCTTCTTCATCACCTGATTCTTTTGGGACATTGTCAGAAATCAACTAACACAAACCTCACCCATGCACAAGCTTGGTGGGTTTGATATCAAGATCAAACTCTTGAATTTTGGAAATCTAATTGCCTCTTTTAGTCCCAAATTCTTGTTGTGTCAGGATAGATTTCACTGTTGTATCCGGTACCAAAACAACAATATGTAAATTTAGAATATAAAACTATAAATGCTTTACCACCTTGACCATGGCATAAGCATGTTTTTCCATATTTGAGTATTTCAGTTCATGAGCCTTCAGAGGGCAACTCATAAACAAAATAGGAGATTCCACACCCTCTTCATTCTACTGAACCCAAATTGCTGAAAGTGTATGCTCGGAAGCATAACTGTACATTATGATCTTCCGCACTCCAACGGAAAGTGGTCTTACCCTTCATCATATTGACAATGTGATGGGTTTTCTTTGCGAATTATAGGATGAACCTCTGCAGAAAATTCACCTTTCTGAAGAAAGAATGAATTGCAGTCTTACTAGCAGGCAAAGTAAGACTCTGGATAGATTTGACCCTTTCTGAGTCAATTTTAGTGCCTTCTCTGGACACAATGTGACTGAGAAGCTTACCCTCTGTAACCCCAAAAATTGATTTCTTAGGATTAAGGGAAATACCATTTTGATGACACCGTTCCAGAACCTGTCGCAAATGGTAGGCATGATCTTGATGCTGTTTAGAGAAAATGGTCAAGTCATCAAGATACACCACAATGAATTTCCCCATCTCATCTCTGAAAGTGAGGTCCATTGCTCTTTGGAAAGTAGAGCTAACATTGATCAAACCAAATGGCATCCTGCGGTATGCAAATGTGCCCCAAGGTGTTGTGAAAGTAGTCTTGTATTGATCTGCTTCACTGACTTCTACTTGATTATAGCCTAAGAAACCGTCTAACATAGACAGCATCTCCAAACCAGTTACAGTTTGTAACACTTGGTCCATAATAGGCAAAGGGTAGTTATCTTTTAAAGAAGACCGGTTGAGATTTCTGAAGTCAACACAAATACGGATTTCTTCGTTCTTCTTTCTCACAAGAACAATATTCACAATCCAAGTAGAATGATGGATAGGAAAGATTATTCTAGCATTCAGCATTTTCTGGATTTCAAAAAGAATAGTACCTAATATCTTGGGATTATACTACCTCTGCTTTTGCTTGTGAGGCAATGATCCAACCTTGAGAGGGATTTCGTGTTGGATCTCCTTGGGTCTGAAAGACTTTAGATCATCATATGAATACGCCAGAACATCAATGTAATGGTGAAGAAGTGTAATGAATTTGAATTTCTCATCAGCAGTGCAACACTTCCTGATGTTAACCATCTTGGGATCTGCTTCATAACTCAAATTTACTTGCTCAAATTCCATGGATGAACTTGAATCAAGTTGTTGCTACTGTTTGATATATCTGTTATGCTTGTCAAATAACTTTTCCAAAGAAACCAAACCTTTTGGAATCTTATTCCCTTTTAGCTGAAGAATCTCCTCACTAGTCTATGAATCTATTTTAGAAACATATTCACATGTTGGAGAATCACTACCTTCAAAATAGAGCTCATCAAAGTTATCTGTCTTCTCTAAGAAAGCTATGATTTGATTATCGCCATTGAAGACTTGCCAATGGTTAGCATTGTCTGGCACACTTGGTTAGAAAACCAACTCAATTGTGTACTTGTTGCCTTTAAATTCCTTATGGGGGACCATAAGGGTAGTGGAGATAGCCAATGAATCAGCACGATCATTAAACTCTCTCGGCACTGTAGAGATGTCAAAAGCATCAAAACCTTCAATGCAATTCCAGACACGATTGCGGTAATGTCTCAGCCTTTCATTCTTGGTTTGATAAAGATTTCTCACTTGGCAAACCACAAGTTCAGCATCATCTTGTGCTTGAAGATTCTTAATACCTTTAACATGAGTAGCCTCCATTCTGAGCAATAATGACTCGTATTCAGCGGTGTTATTAGTATTGTCAAACTGCAGCTTATAGGAGAAAGGAAAGATATCACCTTGTGGAGATATCAAAACTACTTTAGCTCCAAATCCGGTGGAAGAATAACTACCATCAAATTATAAAATCCAAACATCATATGAATTTCCCACTTTGATGTTTCTACAACCAGTAGATTCTTCTTCATCAGAAAGAGAAGAATCCAGCATCACTATGCTCTCGTCTAAACTTTCATCTGAATTATCCTCTAATTCTCCATCTGAAATATCTAAACTCTCATCTGATGAACTAGAAGTATCTTTAGTAGACAAGAAATAATTACCCATTCCTGAAGACTCAAACAAAATTTGGGCTTTTGGATTTTTAGTTTGGGTAACAATATATTTTGCCTCCTTCTCAGGAAGGAACATTTGCATGACACCTTTAATAGGTATCCTTGCCTCAAATAAATCCATTGTTCAATTCTCCACCCACATCTTTACAAAAATTACACCCAAGCAAAATGCCATAAGAAGTTGGAACATCAGCCACTTGGATGGTCATCTTGATTCTTTTATCTGGAAAGGCTGCAAATGCAAATTGGGCATCTTTGATTTGGCCTAACAACAACACTTACTTATTTTCCATTTAGAAACATCTCCCAAAGGTCTTGGTCAAAGTATGACCGAGAGCTTCTAGAACCTTGGCATGCATTACATTATCAGAAGCCCCAGAGTCTATTGTATAATTGCTTAATTTATGCCCATTGACCAATAGAGAAACATAGAAGGGTTCTATTTTCCTTGGAGCAACAAGGGGAGTAGTGACTAGGTTATTTTGGGTGGATTTGTTCTTTGAGGAGTCATGGGCAATTTTAGGATAATCTTGCCCTATAGGGATAGTCTTATTCTTAACATACTTAGCTAACCTATCAAATTGTTTAGGGTTAGCTTGTAGATACTCTACCTCAGACATCTGGATTTTGGTTTTCCTAGCATGATCTATTACATCAAAGAGCTGAAATGAACTAGATATAGAGGAAGCAAATCCATCATTCTAGGTTTTGCTTGAGGTAGTACTGGTCTGAGGAACAAAAGTAGAAGAAACAAGATTGCTAGATGAACTTACTTATTTATTGACAATCGGGTCCTTTGACTAAAAAGGCAACTGAGTTCCTCACTTGGCAATCGAGATCACAGGTTGAGGCTCCTCTCTTATCTTTTCTTTATCAGCTTGCTGATTTGATTGATTTTGGGACCTAGTAAAAACAACATACGCTCCATCACATTTCTCCTTCTCTTTCAGCTTCATCTTGGTAATTCAAAAAACCAATGGTAGATTTGCCAGCTAATTCTTCTTCTCCTTCTATAAAAAGATTAGCATTATTCTCCTGATCCAAATTAGGTTGGAAAGAATTATCATGTTCTGCTTCATAGTAGCCAACTGCTGAGTTGATCGGCGCAGCTTTAATGGCAAGCTTTCCTTGTGTGGGTGGAAGATGATTTTGTTGCCCTTAATTTTTGGCAGCATTGCCTTGATATGAATTGTTAGGAAATGTACTCCTTGGTATATCTCTATAAGAAGGAGTGGACATACCTTGGGACATTTGCTTTTTCAAAGCTAGCAACTCATTTGCTAACTTCTGTACCATAGGATCTGTGGTGCTTGTGGAAGAATTATCAGTAGAGGACTGACCTCTATTTCTGTTTGAATCTCTTCTTATCTTACCCGCAAGGATAAGATCATCTTCAACCTTTGTAGCCAAACTTTGAGCTAGAGGAAGATCAACAGGACCAGCCTGCCTTAACAGAAAGCTTACCTCAAGAAATCAGATTTGTCAATTTATTAAACTAGGCGATGAAATCTCGCATGGGCTCATGTGGTTCTTTCTTTATCTGTGTTAGCTAGGATAACAAAGAATGTGCATCTTCCATAAGATTAAACCTAGCTTCAAACTTGGTTTTGAGAGTATTCCAATTGGTTATGGTTTGGGCTTGAAGATGATAAAACCAATCTGTAGCAACACTGTGAAGTGTTTCGACAAAACGTCTCATAGCTACATCTTCGTGTTCCACCCCTATCACACCACAAGCTATGCAAAACACTGCAATGTGTTCATCAGGATGGAATTTCCCATTGCCATAGAATTTAGGGAAATTATTCCTTGAACTATGAGTTAGTTCAGGCAATGGTGGGATTAAATTCAAAGGACCAAAAGTATTACCCACAGACCTTGAGCTACCATTATGCACTGATTGAAAGGTGGGATAACAAACCTTTGAGGGATTCAAACAGATAAAACTCTATTAGTACTGGAGCTAGAAGCTTCACCTGGTATTGGAGACCTAGTGTTGGTAGGAGGAAAACTCCTAGTTCACTGAAGCTGAGGTTGTGGAGGCAAAAGACCATAGTTATTTTGCTGCATCAACTCAAACACAAGATCAATAATACCTTGAGCTCTCTTACTTCTTATATATCGTGAGTCTTCCAGAATGCAATGTACTCAACAAAGATTTGGAAACAACTTAAAACAATGGAAGAGGATGAAATGCTTCAACTCAAAGCATGAGGATCCAAGTTGCGCGTTCTTCCCCAGTAGAGTTGCCAAAAAACTGTTGGGTGAATATTTTGTCATTTAGCTAACCAACGGCAAAATGGTTATATCACCATAGCTATAATGAGACTGAGTCTCTCCTCTCAGCAAGGGGAGGTACCCTTTAGATAATGAGCTCTTTCTAACAAGCAACTTTTAATAATTAAAATGAACTAAAAACTATATTGGGGTGTAATCACTTCATCCTATTCTCTTCTTTTAGAACAGATGTTTTTCTCTTCAAAATAACAACTTCAACAAAAACAATGTTTAATAACTTCCGAATCAAGACAAACCATAGAAACACAAAGTTTTCTATTGCTTCACTTACCTTCTCTAAATAAACCTGATTGAAATCAAGTGTAGCCCAAAGTCTCCACTTTCACCCAATATGATATAACTAACTTGTACACAACAATTTATAGCACAAAGTCTCTAAACAATTGTATCTTCACAAATGTAAGCACAAACTCTTGCAATGAGAAAATAGCACAAAGTCTATTTAATCAAAACAAGAACACTTCTCTCAATTTTCAATAAACTCCACAATTCTAGCAATGATCCAATATAATATAACACCAATGACATAAGAACACTGATATCATAAAACAATATGATTCAACTCAAAGTTTGATACTCAAATTGCTTGCTTATATTGATATTCACTTGAAAACTTGATAAACATAAAAAGCTCAAAGTCTTGAAATGTTTTCCAATTCAACAGAGTTTCTTTGCAATAGATAAAAGATAGTATTTACAATGGGGGTCCTCTTTATTTATAGGAGAGACTGAGAGCAAAAATAGGAAAAGAACAACTAACTATGACTTATTCAACAAAGGAGTCCTTTTTGATTTAAGACTTCCTATGTTTTTACATGTAATTACATCTAAGAAAAGTACATGTAAAAATGTCCAAAACTATTTCAAAAGTACATATGAGAAATAGAAAATAAACTAAGTTGCAAAAAACTGCTTCAACTTGTACTGCCTTCTTTCTTCAAGTGGGCATCATACATGGTAAATGTAGCTTGCATCCCCAAACTGTTTGGACTAACAGTGTTCCTGAAAATCATCTGGGCTCTGACTATTGTATCCCTTACTGTTGTGATTTCTTTAGCATGACTAGTTAACTTGGCCTTTAGGTTATCCAAAGTTAACTGGTTGTCTAGAATATTATCCATGGAAGAAACTGAAAAAGGTTATATCTTCAAACTCCTTCTGAAACATGTTCTCAAACTCTTGGGTCATCTCATTCGTAGAAAGATATTGATTATCCTTAGATACCAAATTGCACAAAAGTTCCTCCAACTTATGTAAGAGACTAATGTCACTTTGGTCACTTAGCTTCTTGGCAGTTTTCAGATCCTTGATCAAGTCCTTCAAAACACTGTTCTGATATGTCAATGCTTCTTTAGTTTCTATGTAACACCAATTGATATCAAAGCATTTATTTTCAATTTCCTCATTTCTGTCCATTTATCATAGCTTTGATCCAAATACTTAATATCCTGAGAAATAGTGTCAATCAAATTATCAAGATCTGCTCTGACCTTCTCCATTTTACCTGTCTTCTTAGCTACATCTGTAAGAAGAGATATTCCCTATGCACACATCTTTTCCAAATATTCCTCAACTATCTTTCCTTTGAGATGAGTTTTTTCAGCCTTCTGAATGATAGGGTTTTCAACAGAAACAACTTTAGGAGTTACTAATTCAAAATTTAAAGTGATCTTTCTCACCACTATAGTCAATTATTCTACCATTGCCTTATAATAATCCTTCATTTCCTTTTCTTTATCAAACTTTTGAATAAAATAATCTAGTGCAGATTGCATAACAGTTTTTGCACTCTCATGTGTGATTTTTCCAAGTTCAATTCTGGAAATAGAATAATCATTCATATTGAAATTCTCCATGGTGGCATCTTGTGGGGGTTTAGCAATTTTCACAAATTTGTGTCCCTTATCTTCTAGTACTTGAGAAAGTATTTTAGGCTTCTTTGGAGTCTTAGCCTTGACTGTCATCAATTTACCAAAATCAAAATCATTTGGGGAGAGGGCTTGTTTCTTTCTCTTGGGTGTACAAGCTGATAGCCATGGAGGAAGCATAGAAGTACTCACATTTGGATTAGGTCCCATTATTGGTGTGGTAGGAATTGCACTAGCACTTGAAGTAGAAACAATAGGAGGAGTATCCGTAAACACTGCACCTGACACATCCACATTTGAAACTTGCTCAGATCCCAAAACAAAGTGATCAAAGATTGAAGAATCTCCAATGTCTAGAAGAATGGAGAACATTATCAAAAGAAACTTGAGGATTATCAAAAATTATCCTCAAAGATGATGGAGACTCAAAAGATGGAATGTTGATAAGTGAAACTCAGATAGTAGGCAAAATAGACAAAGGACCTAAAACAGATACATTGGGCAAAGGAGAAAGGATTTTAGCTTCCTATAGTACATCCTTCTGTGGAGACATAACTACA
Source organism: Cunninghamia lanceolata (assembly GCA_027924645.1). Taxonomy (NCBI): domain Eukaryota; kingdom Viridiplantae; phylum Streptophyta; class Pinopsida; order Cupressales; family Cupressaceae; genus Cunninghamia; species Cunninghamia lanceolata. Next base: position 450,555 of record BSBN01000781.1, read on the forward strand.
TCTTGCAAACCTTCTTGACCCTCTCCTATCTCTTTCTCTTGTTCTTCTCTTTGCTCTCCTAAAGAATTTTTTTCAACCTCCATCTCTTCAGTAGCTGGTTCATTAGTCCTCTATGCCTCAACTTCCATTTCTTCCACCTTAGACTCTTTCTCTGTGACCTTGGCTTTTTTTCCCATAGACACAAATTTGATCGTTGGTTTGGAAACCTTGAACGTACCTGGAGTATCACTTTTATTCTTTGTTCTCAGTTCAACCTTCTTACCAGTTTTCTCTAAAACCTCTTCTTTAGATCCGGTTACAAAATCCTTCAATGGTATGCCTTTACTTTGGAGCCACAAGTTTGTGTTAGCTAACACAGGTTCAAACCTCCTCCTTATGGAAGTCAATTCCTTTTGAGACCATTGGATAGGTAGGAGAGGAGAATTAGCAATCTGCTCATTATTATACTTAGGATCAACCAGCTCTTCATCATCTATCATGTCTTCAGGAATATTAGCTAAACCTAAATACTCAATTTGATCTAGAGATAGCCTATTATAATCTAGTTTTTTGATTTCCTCCTTAGTCCTCAGATCAATCTAGATGTCTTCAACCATTGGCTCGTGAAATTGAGTCTTTCTTTTGATCTTATCTTTCACACCCCTATAATCAAACTTTGGTCACTGTTTGAATTGCTTCATGGTCACCAACTACATCTCAATCTCCATAGCTCTGGTCTTCGCTGTAGTTGACACAGAGTATCTACCAATTTTAACTAGAAACCTGAATCTTGGTTTCTTAAGCTCCATTTGCTTATTATGCACAACAATCATTTATCTACACAATTCCATCAAAACAAGTTTATCCAAAGGAAATCTCGGCAACATGTAAGGATAGCCTTGGAAAAAGTGAACCCTTAGATATGAAAAAGTCTGAAACTATAAAAACATGCACCTGAAACCATTCACAACTAACCAAGCCTCATCTAAAACTCTTATATGTTCTAATTGAGGATCAAAAAGACACAGAAACACTGAAAAGAAGGAATCATTTACCCTCTTGAAGTGATAAATTGAACCCTTCAATGTTAGCTGAGGATAATATTGATACACAGGAACAACCCTACTATCTCCTTCAGATGTCAAACCCGGAAAGATTCTCATTGAAGCTGCTATGTACACAAGATAGGAAGTCATATAAAATTTTATTATGCACCTTGATCAATTGCTCATGAATAGCATTGCTGATCTGTTCTCCCTAGAAGATTCTCTGTTGGTTTCTGAGAATCACCTTGATGAAAGGATACATCCATTCATGACAAAGTGAAGAAGAAGCTAATCCCCTCACTCTACTGAGAAGAGTTATTAAATCACATACTTCCTCAACAAAATCACTTCGAGGAAAGCTCCTTGGCCATCTGGACAAATTTGACCTTGGCATTTTCAGCCACTTGGTGTTAATTACCTTTTTAGCCTTCTCGGTATCCCTATCATATTCTTGTTGAGCAATAGTTAAATCAAGTTTTACAACATCAACCAAAGTGGGACACATGAAAACTTTATCAATAAAACCTAGATCCAATCTTATGATCACATTACCATTTGCATCCACTACTGCCCTAGTGTCTTTGTTGTAGAAATGTGCACACTGAAGAACAAATTCTGTATTATGAGCTGCCACTGGAAATGATGACACCAGGTGAATGTTTCTAGCTACAATCTTCTTCATTGGAGGACTATGGTTATTTGACTTAGTCCTTTCTACAAACTCAGCCATGTCTACATGGCCAATCTCTATATCCCAAATATCATCAACATTCGAGGTAACTGAGGTGATTGGAAAAACACCTTGATACTTGTACTTCATTGCTTCTGACTTCTTCAGAGATAGCTTAGTCATTTGGAAGACCAACACCTCTATAGGAGTCAATGATTAGAACAAACTCATAGAAGTATCTACAACAAAAAGCCATGATCATGCAATTAGGGGAAATACTAGTAATTTGGGAAAACTGCATGTTGACAATCATGACTATATGGGTAAGCTTGAAAGGGCTAGAGCACAAGTGGGTTGAAAAAATGGAGGAAAGTGAGCTCAGGAAAGTAAATTTGAAAATCTCCCAGAGTTAGAAAAATTTGAGGGAGTGAATGCACGGGCAACAAAATTTGCCACCCTTGGATATCAGGGTCAATTTGCAAGTGTCAGGATGACAAAATTTGCCGACCCTGCATGTTGGGGGAAACAAATTTTCTTTTCATGTCTGAGCGGCAAATTTTGCCGTCTCAGCATATGAAAAGAAAATTTGCAGAGTTTATGTGTGAGCGGCAAAATTTGCTGATCTTGCATGATAGGGAAGATTAGTTTGATTCGTGTAAGGGTGGTAAAATTCACCGCCCATACACCTTGGGATGGAACATCAAGTACACAAGTGGCAAATTTTGCTGACTCATCACATAAAAGAGTTTGTAAGTTTGCATGTCAAGGTGGTGAATGTGACCGCTCAAACACTTGTGGGTAGAATCTTGACATGCATCGATTTTGTGTAGGGATGGAAAATTTCATCGCCACTACAACCAACCAGAGTGTCTGACACTAACGGTGAAATAAGTCGACTAAACATCAATTTCAAACCAGTTTTTAACTCTAAATCTTCAGAAAATGAGATTTAGAAGAACTAGGTTTTCATTTAGTTAAAAGTCAGTGAGTGAATCTTGCCATCAAAACAATGACTAGATTTAACCAAAACTTGGGTTTCAGCAAAGAACGATTCTTAGAGGAAAAAATTATTCACAAAAGGAAGAAATCTAAACAAATAACGATTTCATAATAACATTTACAAGAAATATAAATCAACATTCGCAGGTAAACCCTAAAGAAAGAAAAACAAAAAAATAAAAAATAAAAATAACGGCCTACCTGGAAAAGCCAATGAAAACTTGAAAACGACCCTGAAGACTAAAATTTGCATGAATCTAATGACCTCAAGAAGAAAGTACTAGTTTCTTAGAAGGTTGAAGGAATGAAAAATAAAATAAACAAAATGAATTAAAATGATTTAAAAGGTTAAGACAAAAACATAAATGCCAACACGAGTGGCATTAATGTCACTGAAGTTTGAGATCGGCAAAGATATGCTTGGTCGGTGATTTTTACCGACAATGCATGTTTGTCTACCATATGCATAAGTAGTAGATATTACCACCACTACACACTTAAAACATGATAAGGGAAATTCATGGGCGGCGATTTTTGCCACCCATGCATGTCAAATAAAAGAAAGAGAGAAACATGTAGAAGCAGTAATTTTGGCTGACTTTGCATGTTAAAACAACAAAGATATGCAAGAGTAGTAGTTTTGACCGCTTGTGCACATGAAGACTTAAAAATTTACTAACACCTTAAAATGATCAAAATTGATATTTTGACAAGCTTGCAACCTAATCGATTTTCATGAATCTCGAGGAATCGACTTAGGGGAATGTCACAAACCATTCTACGGTGTCAAATGACTTTGTACGAGGCCAAGAGAAATTGTCTCAATTTGCGAACTTAGAGTGTAGACTTTGAAACGGACAAGTTTCGTAGGGGTTGTCTACAAAATGAGCGCAGCTAATTTTGAGAACAACAAGTAGCCACCACCTCCACAGTAGCCACCACCTCAGCAGAAGCAGCCTATGGGGCCACCACCAGCCATACCACATAGATCTTCTCTGGGTTCTCCTACTGACTCTGCCAGGGGATCATCAACCTATGGTTCTTGACTCTATATATAGGCCTTTAGGTTTTGTATTTTCGTATATTTCAACCTTTAGGGCATTTTTGTATCATGACATTTATCCAATGTGTATTTTGACTGATACATCTACATTTTTTGGTGGCGATATATATGGTTATGTTGTCGTCGTGATTATGGATAGTTATGGATGTGATTATGATTATGTTGTTGTTTCTGTATGGAATATTAGTTTTATGCATATGTATGAGTTTATAGATTTATGCATTGATGTATGATTATGGATAGATATATGTATGTTATGATGCTAATGTATGGTATGCACATGGATTATGATGTGGATTATATGCATGTGATATGGATGGATATATGTTTAGGTTAAATAAGGACCATCTAGGTGGGTTGGATGGGTGCATGTTTTGTACCTATGTACTAGATACTTCTTTTATATTCTAGACTACATATATACCATGTATCCACAGGATCAAGGCACTTTAAGATGCGAGTGTTGATGAATATATAGTTCTAGTTTGTAGTGATGATGTAGGGATGGTTTCAGGTGGATGATGATGATGCGTGTGGTGAGTTAGTGGTTATAATGGTTGGGATTGTTTTTAGGTTTTTATATTTTTATATTTTTTGGGGGGTTTTGGATTTTCTATTGTTTTTGGAATTTGTTGGTTTTCTATTTTTTTTGGATTTTTGTTGTTTTTGGATTTTCTAAATTTTAACCTGTACAGGGAGGGTATACAAGGATCGTCTTTTTAGGAATCTGCCTCAGGTGGGGTGATGAAGGGATGGGGGATGGTATGGGGTTGAAGTTTTTTAGAATTCCAAGCCATGGGATGGAGGTGATATGGAGTGATGTGATGGATATGAGGACTTATTAGATGGTAGGACTGATAGCTACACATGGTGCCTGAGATAGGTTTTCACCATGGTACTTATCCAAGGTGTCACCAAAGTGATTTTCATCATTTGACGGCTTTATTGCACTCGGGTTTTTCTTGATTTTTTTATTTTTTTGGATTTTTTACTTTTTTGATATATTTGTATTTTTGACTTGGGATACTTGATGGGCTAGTTATAGAACTTTTTGAGTTATATGATGTTTATTGGATCATCCAGAGGTTACCCCTTAGGTGTTGCAAGCTGATAAGCTCTTGATCCATAGCTAGTTGTGATGACATAGGGTCCTAACCAATTACGCTCAAACTTTCCTTTCTTGTGGCGCTCTTGTAGGTTCCTCTAATTTTCCATAAGGATAAGGTCACCAATCTCAAACTAGTGGTTCTTAATCTTTTTGTTGTAGCTTCTATGTAGGCAATTTTGATAGGCTTGGAGATGATTTAGAGCACTCAAATGCTTTTCATCTAGCAATTCTAGCTCATTTAGGCAGGCAACTCGATACTCCTCCTCAGTAATGATATTCTACAATGAAATTATGAGAGAAGGGAGCTTGACCTCTATAGGCAAAATGGCTTTGGAACTAAATACTAAAGAGTACGGAGTGGCTCCTATGGGGGTATAAATGCTTGTGTGATAAGCCCATAGGGTGGGATTAAGCTAAAGGTTCCAGTCATAGCCAACTTCGTTAACTATCTTTTTCAAGATGCATAAGATAGTTTTTTTGGAAGCTTCAGCCTGACCATTACCTTGAGGGTAATATGGTGTAGAGAAGTGGTGTTGGATGTGGAATTTTTTGCAAAGGGTGTGAACTTCTTGGTTCTTAAATAGTTTCCTATTATCAATGATGATGGAGAGGGGATGCCATAATGACATATTATGTAGTAGAGGATGAATAAATTGCGATTTGGATGCTAGTGGTGTAAGTGAGTGGAATAGCTTCTACCCACGTGGTGAAATATTTGGTAGCGGTGATGATGAATTTATGGCCATTGGATGATGGTGGGTGAATTTTGCCTAAGAGATCGAGCCCCCATTATGAGAAGGGCTAGGGAGTTGTGATCGACTGTAATTCTTGTGATGGTGCATGGATAAGATCACCATGTTGCTGAAATGGTAGACATTTCTTTACAAACTGATGAGCATCTTGTTCCATAGTGGGCTAGTAGTATCTTGTCCTTAGAATATTATTTGCTAGAGTAGGTCCACTAGAGTGTACCCCACAAATACCTTAATGTACCTCTTGTAAGGTCACTTCAGGTTCCCTAGAATTGAGGCATCACAAAAGAGTACCATCAAGACCTTTTTGGTAGAGGGTATCACCTATGATGGTAAAATGGGAGGCTTAGTGGATGAAGGTTTTTTGTTGGGTGGATGTTAAGTTGGGTGGGATGATGTTTTCATGTAGGTACATGTAGATCTCTTGGCACCATGGAGATAGGGGACCAACAATGTTGCACACTAGCTCAAATTGTGGGATGTCATAGGCCGGCATTGGAAGCTCTTCAAGTAGGAATTTACTTTTTTGTTATCCTTTTTCATGTCAAGTAGAGATCTTATAGTATCCATGGCATCTACTACTTTGTTATTCAACCTCGGTATTTGTTCAAAATGGATGTCATGAAAGTAGTCCTTGAAATCATCAACCATTCTTTTTTTTGGCAGGAGCTTGTCATCCTTTGTCTTATATTCATTGTTGACTTGTCTAGTAACTAGCTAGTAGTCACCATAAACTGTAAACCTTTCAATCTTCAACTAGATGGCCATGTGAAGTCCTGTGATAAGGTCCTTGTATTCTGCTACATTTTTTGTGCATGGAAATGTTATTTTGTAGGACTTTGGAATAGTGTCTCCTTGAGGGGTAACAAACAAAATGCCTACTCCCGAGCCATAATGTGTGTAGGATCTGGCAAAATACATTTTCCATGTATCTATTGTTGGTGCTATTGTCAATATTGATTCATCTAGGAATTCTGAAAGCAATGGTTGTTCTGTTGGGATAGGTGCATCAGCCAATTGATCAGTAATCACTTATCCTTTGATAGCCTTTCACTCTGTGCACTCAATGTCAAACTCACTTAAGATCATGACCCATTTAGCCATCCATCCTGTGAGAACTGCTCTAGTCAATAGGTATTTCAGCGGATCAATTTTGGCAATGAGCTTTGTCTTATGATTGAGCATATAGTGTCTTAACTTTTGTGATGTGAAGACAACAACAAGACATGCTCATTCAATAGTAGTATAATTCAGCTCATAGGTCACCAAAGTGCGGCTGATATAATATATGGCTCTCTCTTTTCCTTGTTCATCATGTTGTTCTAGCAAAGCCCTATTGTCGTTTCTATTGTGGATATGTATAGAAGGAGGTGTTGTCCTTGCTTTGGTGGAATAAGGATGGGTGGCATAGCAAGATATTCCTTTAGCTGTTCAAAGGCTTTCTGACACTTGTCATCCCATACAAATACTATGTTTTTTCAGAGAAGATGTTGGAATGGTTGACACTTATCTACAAGTTGTGCTATGAAGAAGCAAATGGATTGAAGCTTCCCTTGGAGGTTGCAAAGTTGCTTGAGTGTTTTAGGTTGTAAAAACCTCTCAAACCATCACAAAAGTAAAATGAAGTAAATAATCCACTTAAATACAACATCACAAGTAACGAAAGAAAAATGATGTAATTAATCCTCTTAATTACAATATAAAAGATAAAATGATGTACTTAATCTACTTAATTACAATATCACAAGTAAAAAGATAAGTCTCATAAATATGAATCAACAAAAGTCATTAATTCTTACAAAAATCTCATTCTCAATCCAAGTGAAAGCACTATAAAATAATATACAAAGTCCATTGGCATTCATGCCATAATACATCCAATTACAAGTATAATAATCATGAACAAAAAGTATAAATGAATCAAAAAACTCTCCAGTCGCCATGAAACAAATGGTTCTCTTGCAAGATGAGAGATGAGAACATGGTTCAGGCGCTTTTCCACCCAACCATGAAGCAATTATACTTCCTGGATCCCTTCATGACATGAAGGAAACCCAACCCTACATGAAATGTCTAGCTACCTGGAACAACTGGCAGGTGGGACACCCGATGCAACTTGATGTCTAAAGTGTAATTCTAAATAATGAAATGCAGATTGTCTCACAACAGGATATGGCAGAGATATATATCAATAAGTTTTCTAGACAAAATATTCATCTTTTTCAATGACAACTCATTTAGATCTAAATCTTAGTAAAATAGTAACTGGTACAATTCTTAAAAAGAGGAAAAGACATCTTTGATAATCCACATTCGACATCCTAGCCCAAAAGTAACCCAATAACATTCCTAGATAAAACTCTACTTTCTTTCCCCAGTAACAAGTAAAATAAATAATAAATAAGACAATCAATGTTCTCCTATAGTCCATCTCTAAATCCCTTTCCCAAAAGATAAATCATGAAACACACTTTTCCAAGCAAGAATTCATCATTTGATTCCACAAAATACATCTATAAAACTACTAAAATTGATTTAATTACCAAGTCCATATTTCATTCATAATTCATAATGTAATAAGCATTCTAAGTATTTATTTATCTTACTGTCATATCTATGATAGGAATTATTTCATTCAATAAATATATAACGCAATATGTTTTATAAATATTTTAAGAACCTTACTGTCACAACTCTGACAAGAAGTCAAAGAAACAAGAAAATAGTCTTCTTGTTGCAACTGCAACAAGAACTATAACAGTATTAAAATAAAATAATGGAGTTCAAAATCAGACTTAAATAGGTCTTTGAACAACAAAGAAAATAGAGAAAAAAAATAGCTACAACATGAACTAATACTGCCACCTAGGTTTAAGAGTTATTTTTCCACATTGTTTGATTAATAAGAAGAGGTTGATTTCTTAGCAAGAGACTGATTTCTAATAGTAAATAAGAAATATAACAACTATAAGAATTTATGCCTATCAGAGAATAATTTGTCAATGACTGGGAATTTGTTAAATTTCAGCTCAAAGGTTGAAGGAAAATTCAATGAATAAGAATAGGAGGTTGACCAATATTAGCAATGGGATTAAAGAAGACTATTAGTGATGCAGAGTGGAACGCAACGGAGGCAACCTAACAGGAAGGAGTTGCCAACAAAACAAACAGCATGATATTCTTCTCTATCGGCTGAACCTCATCATCATATTTCCCACTAGCACCAACTGCATCATCATATTTCAACATCATCATCATATTTCTGATGATCGCAAATATCCTCCTGTCGATTACTATTCACCTCCTTCGACTGTCGCCTGTCATCATCATCATGATAATCAACAGGCGCAAACATCCTCCGGTTGCACTGTTCATCGGGTGCCAAATACAAGCGACATCATCATGATATTCAATATCACCTTCGTCAGCAGGATATCCAAATATCCGGTTGTCCAAATATCCTGATGACGTTCCACTTCAACAACTTGCCTTCGATGCTTCACTGCCCGACGATACAAGCAACAGCATCATGATAGTAAACATCCGGTTCTTCGAAACCTCCTGATGATGCTGATACAACTTCTTGCCTACGCCGATACCTTTCCACTTAGCGACAACAGGATAAACCCGCATAGAGGGATTTCCTAATATCCTGATGACGATGACGTCATATCCTGATGACGATGACGTCACACATCATCCTGATGAACTCTTCAACACTTAGCCAAAAAAACTCAACTTTCACACCCGCATCCGTTAGCGATATGCGGATGATGACCTTCCCCGAGAGATGATCCTGACTGCGATATATACACTGAGTATATATCCAACTCAAAACATCATGATGCACCTGCAACATGCAAAATTCAACAACTTCATGACCCGATCCTGATGGCGATGGATTCGCAGATGATGTTGCGGCTCGTTCCGACTAGAAACGCACATGCAGACTCCTGTGTATCCTTCCACTGCATGAAAACACTCACAACCGCATAATTTCACAAGGATCATGTGACGACCGGGCCGGATCACCTCCAAACCAAAATCTAACAGTTTATCTTCTAGACCTAGCACATGAGGATGCTAGGCTGATTTACAGCATGCTTCTAACAGATCTCCTAAACAATGCAATGCACAAGCAGAAAACACAAATGCAATCTAATCTATGATACAGGACCATTCCACCGATTTGCAGGATCAACCGGTGGAAGGGTTGAAAGTGGTCATTAGCTTGCAAAACGGAAAGGAATTCAACACAGATGCAAACAGATAATGCAAAAGACGAGATCTTATTCAATTGAAATTCAGTGTCCTGAATACAGCTTCACAATGTCTGAACTGCTCTCCTGAATATCTACTCAACACCAGTACATCAATATCAAAACTATATCAAACTATGTCTAAACCCTACAGATCGAAGGTATATATAGCAAATCCTTCGAGTACTGCTAACATCACTTCCCAGCGGCTGGGAGCTTCCAAGCGGCTGGGAGAGAGGACAGCTCAGACTCTCCTATCCCGATCTCTAACTGCCTCTAACTGCCTACACATACTCCTATGTTGAGCTATTACATAGCATCGGTCCAGTGGACCTTATTACATGATAAGTCAAACATACTAAAAATAGATTATCCCGTCATCATGATGATAACTATCCAACATCCTGATCATGTATGTCATCATGCGGACCTATATCCTGATCATGTGCGGGTGCTCCTGCACCAATTAGTAGGAATGAAATAGAGGTAGGTCACTTAGATTTAAAGAGCTAAAATGTTTCCAAACATTAGGTCGATGTCAAGTAAGATAGAGGAATAAGCAGCAATATCAAAGAGTAGGAACCAGCCCTAGGAATAGGTTAATGCTAGACATTAGAGGGTCCACCTAGGTCAAAACATAGTCCAGAATGAATAGATGGAAAACTAGATTTTACTATGATTTTAATAGATACAAACAAACATAATTTATGGCATTAAAACAAGGAGAATACTGGGGATGTGCACTTGAAAAAAAAAGGTCGATTCCTTACTGATGTTGCCGCCCTTCTTTCCTTTTGTCGCTGCCCAGATAATAGCTCACGTCCTCCTCCTTCTTGCTACTAAAATATTGTGTTCATGCCCATAAAAATAATGATAAATCAATCCCCTTTCTTCTGTCATTTTTTTTTCTTTTAATAAAACCTCCACCTGTCTTAATTTTTGGTGTTTTTATTTTTAGTTTGACTCCCTTTGATAATTGATCGATACTCTAGTTTGCATGCTGAAAAACTCTAAATTTTCTTTGAAGAAAAAGAATAAAATAGCTTATTTTTATTTCTATCATTTGCATGATAGTAAGTCTATATTTCTGTCACTTGCATGACAGTAAGTTCCTTTAATTGAATTCTAAATATAATATTAATAATTTATTAATGCGATTTATCTATTTTAATAAAACACAATCATTTAAATTAGCTTAAGAACTATTTGCAATAATAATAATAATAATAATATCTATTTATTGTAATTATCATAATTGCTTAAGTCTAATTTAGATATTGTCTTCCAAACATCCATATTTATATAAATAGGAAACGTTTATTATTTATTATTAAATAAAATAAAATACACTATTTAAAATATAAATCGAAAAGACATTAATATTTATAATTAAATCATGCATTCGAAAAGAACTTTTATAACAATTAAAAACATAATCTTTTCTAAGCATCTAACCATCAATCACATTTATTATCCATACAATATGCATAACAAGCCATTCAAAATGCATTATGAGACTACGTGAGTGTGTGAGTGCATCAAGGTTAACTATCCCAAACAGTTCTTGCCAAGTGGCTAGAACATCTCTCCCTCAACCATGTTCTCGTCTTCGACGAGTACCTACATTCATTCGCATTCAACTCGACGCCAATAGGTTAGTTCCCTAAAACATAGCCAAAGCAAAACATCATAATCATATCAATAATATTTAATATTTAAATCAACTTTCTAATTTAAGTAGATATAACATCACAATAATTACCTTCACACATTTGTAATTTACTCAAAATAAAACAACCATAGTAAACGTTCACTATTCTAGAATAATAATGTGGTCCACAAAATGAGACATGACATCCTTCTCCACTAGGAAGAGACATCGTCTTGATGTCTTATTACACAAATCAAAAGTAATAATGTATCAATCCAAAGTATCATAAAACAATAACAATAAATCAAAGTATCATAATCCATGCATGAAATAAGAAATCTATGCTATATCCTAAAATGAGGAAAAGATCTATCAATCTCCTCCGCATCCTCCCATGTGGCACTATCCTCTGAATATTGGTCCCATTGGACCTTATATTACACCACATCCCTATTATGCAACTTAATGTTGTGCCTCTCCAAAATTTGAGTGGGCTCCACCAACACCACTCCTGGATCCTGAACCTGTAAAGCATGCCAATCAAGAATATGTGACACATCAGGATGATAAAGCTTAAGCAAGGACACATGAAAAACATTATGGATTCTAGCAAGTGTAGGCGGTAGAACAATTCTATATGCTACATGATTGATCACTTCCAAGACATCGAATGGTCCTACAAAATGAGGAGCAAGTTTGGATGCTTTGCCAAATGAAACTGAACTCTTCTGAGGTTTGACCCTCAAGAAGACTTTGTCACCAACTGAGAACTTTATAGGCATCCTATTTCTATCTGCATAGCTCTTTTGATGATCTGAATCTTGCTTCAATTTCTCTTTGATCAACCTCATCTGATCATCCATTTCCCTTAACATATCAGGACAAATCACTATTTTGTCCTCCAACTTATCCCAATGGATAGGTGTTCGATACCTATGCCCATAAAGAGCTTTGAATGGTACCATTCCCAAAGATGCATGGTGTGAATTGTTGTATGTAAACTCTACCAATGGGAGATACTCCTCCCGTTTATACTGTTGATCCATACAATACATTCTGAGAAGGTCTTCTACAACCTGATTGACTCTTTCTGTCTGACCATCCATTTGAGGATGATATGCCAAACTAAAATTCAACTTTGTGCCAAAATATGGATGTCATACAAGTGTCTGTATCTGAAATGATCATCTCAAGCACTCCATGTAATCAAAAAATCTCCTGAACAAACTTCTTAACTAAAACCAAACGACCATCTGAAAGATTCCCTAGAATAAAATGTGTTGCCTTTGTCAACTTGTCCACAACCACTAAGATGGCATCATGCCTATTCTTAGACATGGGCAACCCTTGAATAAAGTCCATACTTATTACTTACCACTTATGCTTAGGAACACTATGTGGATACAACAATCTTGCTAGATGCACATGCTCAGCTTTGACTCGTTGGCACTCCAAACATTGAGCCACAAATTCCATCACATCCTCCTTAAGTCTAGGCCAAAAGTATAAGGGTCTCAAGCTTCAACCATCTTGGTCACTCTAGGGTGCCTCGAATATGGTGCGTTGTGGATCTCATCAAGCACTAACTTCTTTAACTCTCCTGAGTTAGGAATATACATCCTTCCCTTATATCTTAAAAGTCCATCTGACTCAATCACATAACCATCAAACCTATGATCTAAGAAGTCTACTTCTAAAGCTTGCTTTGCTCTTTCATAATGCTCATCCCCTTGAAGATTCTGAATTACTTTTTGTTTCAAATTGGATCTTGTTGTAACCATGGCAGCCATAGGTCTTCTTCTACTAAGAGCATCTGCTACTCTATTCTCCTTTCCTTTTGTTATGTTAGAAATTTTCCTCTTGTATGGAATGGTACAATTTCTCATGGTTTTGTTCCTCTCCCTTTGGTGTCCTTTTAACCTAGTTTATTTTAGACCTCCCTAAACCCTGATTGACCTATGTCTGACTGGAAGAATGTCATATTTTGAAATAACTGAAGACTGAAGGTGAAGAGAAAACTTGGATTTGGCATCCTCTAACCTCCTTGAGGTAGTCCTAAGTGGGAAATTAGGGATTGGACTGGGTACTCATGCCCTTGTCCTGCCCTATTTCCTAGGGTCCTAAATTTTGGAGGGATGTCAGCTCCCGCTGTGCATTTTGGGATTCCATTTTCAAATTTTTGTTTTTCGTGCGATGTCAACATCTTATTTCAAAATTTGAAATTCCTAAGGTTAGATATTTAAAGACATTTGAAAATCTTTTTGTGACACACAATCTTTATGCAAGCTTTATGCCAAAACTCTACCAAAATTACCATTGAAGATCAGTGATTTCTTGAAGCTCTTGAAAGTTATTTAAATTTGCTATCATGGAAACAATGGATGGAGATTAGGAATCAAGATCTTGAGACTATATTTCTCTTCCTAGGGTTTGTACACCTTTTGCATGATCGGGAGAAGGGTTGAAGCATCCAACATCAAGATTAGAGATCTTCTGTGGAGATTGTTGATTTGCCTTCTTGTTCATGCAAGTCTTCATTGTTTTCATCTCCTTGAGGTGGAGTTGTGTTTGTTCATTGAGTGGAACAAATTGTTGATCTTTCCTTGATGCTTGAGTCATCTACGGTTTTGTATTTTCTTCATACACATTTGTTAGATGAGTACACACATCTGTAGATCTTTATCTTTAGCTATTGTTGAGGTAGGAATACCAGAAATGGGGCTTGACTGAGGCAAGCTCCTATATAGCCACAACCCTCTTTCTCCACCTTTTGTATGTGCGGGTTGAATTCATCAAGTTCTGGTGGAAAGGAGTGACAAGAAGATGGATATTGCAGACACAATCATCACGAAATTTGGATTTTGAGATTCTGAGACTTTCAGAACATTACCCTGGATGCCCTAGTCTAACTAGGTGATTTATTTTGGATCTGGGAGCCTCTGAAGATTGCAAGACATATGATACATAAGATTTTGATAGTTGGGAATTTCTTGGACATTGCCCTAGGTGCCCTAGTCCATCGGGTACTCTATTTTTAGGTACACTTTCTTAGTACTATCCTCTATGTGTTTCTATAATTAGTTTATCAGTATCTTTGTCAAAAATTATGTTATTACAGTCTAATTAGTGATTTAGGGTTTCATGCTTGTTGAATGAAACTAGCTTGCAAAAACCTGATCTAAAATAGTTACATAGTCATAATTAACAGGAAAAGGGAACATAGAACATCAGTAGTTTATCCCTAAACTCATCCTATGCTTCCCTAATATTTTAATGCATGAAAGTGTGGGACTTGTAGCTCTCTATCTTGCTTCCACATTTTCACGACTAAACATTTTGGTGAACCCGTGCTCTAAAGAATTAGCATCCTTTTAAACATCAGATCTAAATTAGTTTGTTGTCCCAAAACATATTTAGATTGCAAACCCTCTTTTATGAAAGTGCATGCATTGAAACTTGAATGATTTTCTTTATCCTTTCATTAAAAGAGTTTTGAAATTATAACTTTGTGTTTTGCATAGTGTTATTCTATTTCATTTTCACAAAGTTCATGATTTAGCATTTTACATTTAAGTCTTGGGTTAATTTGAGAATGTTATAATGTCGGATACTTTTTATAAGACTTTCATGTGTATGATGAGTCATTTAGTTGTGATGACTTCAATATGTTAGATGAAGCCCTTGGGGACTTTATCTTGATTGAACATTCCACTACGACTCTTAAACCATCATTATTTCAAAGATTAGTAAATGCAATTTATGTTTCTAAACCTCAAGAAGAATCTGTGAAACCAAAAATAGTGGTCACTTTGTGTTCATATACAGTTCAACCTCCTTCTAAACTGGTGATCACTGTTAGAGGTCTCTCGCCTTCTTCCTGACCTCCTAATTACATTTATAACTATGCTAAATAGATAACACATCAAAATTCACAACAACCTAGTCATACTGTGGTTGTTCATACATACAATACTCAAAATAACAAAAAAAGCACACAACAAATGATCATTCTGATATCTTTACCAGCTTCTCAACCTATGCTTCCTAAAGCACCTCATTTAATGCATAAGGTTGGTCAATATTATGATCTTGTTGAGCAGCTTCGTGCTACTCCTGCTAAGATATCACTTTGGAAACTTATCCAAATGTTGCATACATACCATGGAATGCTACAAGAAGCTTTACAAAAGGTGATTGTGCCACCTTCTTTCAAACCAAATAATGTAGAATCCATATTAGATTGTATGCATATGACAAAAACAAACATTTTGTTTCAACATGAGCTACCATCCCTTGAAGTTCATAATCAGTATGATCTTTTCATTATATTAATTACAATAAATAAGAAATTGATTAAACATGTTATGATTGATAATGTGATGCAGGAGCATCCCTATTTCAAGAGCAATCTTGCATCAACCAAAAACATTTGCATTTTAGTTTGTTTCTTTTCATTTCCCAATTCAGTTCAGGTAGTTCAGTCAGAAGCAGTTTCAGTATTTTGGTCCGTATTCTGCCGTAGCTGCATTTCAAACCTTGTGGAACTAGACTTAGTATCTAGTCACATGCATCTACATCATATCCAATTTTTAAAGCACATGGATCAAGTACTAGAAAGATATTGCTATCAGAAGATCAACTATTTTCTCATAACATGGCATCCTGACAGTCTCAGATAATTAGCTAAAAGAGAAGACTTGTGGAGCATCTCACGATTCATAGAGTTAAATGACACATCATTCAATGTTCTTGGGTTCATGGTTGACCTTTCTTGAGATCCACACATCATTCCATTGAGTTATGGAGGTGTTCTATTCAAATAGATCTGACCTATCCGTGTACACACGTTACAGGTCTTAATTAGAGTTTGTAATGATCTTTGGCTGACACGGAGGAATCTTATGATCCAAAGATGATATATATTGATGTAATAGATGCCTAGGAGAGTAGTTAGCGATTGATCCATAGTTGATAGTTTTAATTCTTTGCAAAGGAGCTTCAAAGCTATATCTTGTGCATATTCTAATATTCTGTAATCAGGCCTGTGAGCCCTAATTGTAAGCCCACATGTTGCCGACCGACTTGTGTTTGAATACTATAATATACTGAATGACCGAATCTACATTTTCTTTAGATCTTTGATTTGTTTTTGTTGTGTTTACACTAGCTGCATGGGTAGGACAGTTCATTCTATGAACCCTCCTATCATGACTGCAACAAGTGGTATCAGAGAAAAAGTTTGAATCTTTGGGAGTGAATTGAGAGAAGTTGGAAAAGGAATTTCATAAGATCTTACTATGAATAGATCTCTGATTTGAGTCAGGTTACTTGTGTTCCAACTGATCATCGATTGTGAGGTAGTTGTCACCTTGTAGCCCGATCACCAAATTTGAGGCAGTTACACTTGATCCAAGGAAGAGATGCCACTGAGGAGAATCCCTATTGTTAGAACAATGGCTGGTAGAATGGATGAGATGATGGAAATGATGAAAACTATGCGAATTAGATTGGATGTTGTTGAAGAAGATAGAAGAAAATGACTAAGCCTGAGAATTGATATTGAAAGTGATGATGCTGAAGAATTTCAATCTGTGAATCAAACTAGAGAAACCCTAGGAGGTGAAGAAGAAGAAGAATTAGATCAAGTCAAGATGTTGCAAGCTATTTCAAAGATTGGGAAAAGACCTAGAGTTGATGTACCAAACTATACTAGCAATTTGAATCTGGAGGAGATGATTGATTAGATAAATGACATGGAAGAATAACTTGAATATGAATAAATTGAAGACCCAGAAAAGGTAAAATTTGCAAAGACAGAATTGAAAGGACATGTTTCTATATGGTGGAAAGAAGTTCAGTTGGATAGAAACATAAGAGGAAATGAAAATATTATAAAGTGGGATAGAATGGTGACCAAGTTGAAGAATCAGTTTATACCTGCTGACTATGAGTTGGAGCTATTGAAGAGATTACAAAACCTAAAACAAAAGGAGAAATCTATGGAGTAGTATACTAAAGAATTTCATAAGATGATTATAAGAATAGGACATAGTGAAGCAAGAAATTAGAAAGTGGCTAGATACATCAATGGACTAAGGTTGAACATTCAAGAAGAATTGAGTTTGGTGAGGATGACAACATTTGAAGAAGCATATCAATTTTCTATGAAGGTTGAAGAGAAGTTGAATAAGAGACATGATCAGAGACAGAGAGGCAGAGGAGGTAAATTTTAGAGAGGTAAAACATTTTATAGAGCAAAAAGACCTTATGCGGAGTAGAACAGACAATAGAATGCATTCAAGGAGGATAGAGATAACAATTCATACCAGAAGAATGAAATTTTCATCACAGATGTAATCATAATTCATGCCGGAGTGAAGGATATAGGAGAGAAGAAAGAGGATTTGATATGAGAACATTTAGAGGTACTTTCTTTAAGTGTGGAGGTGAAGGACATAAAGCATTTGAATGTAATCAGGGGAGTACAAGTAAGAAGACAAAGAACAGTGGAAGAGCAGCCTATGTGGAAGAGGAACCTGTTGGATCACCGAGTTTAGTTGGAAAACCTAAGAAGGGAGAATCACTAGTGATGAGGAGAGCACTATTCCAAGAAGAGATAGATGAAGAACCACCGCAGAGGAAAAGTTTGTTTAGAACTAGATGTAAATCAAAAGGTAAATTTTGTAAAGTTGTAATTGATAGTGGTAGTTCAGATAGCCTAGTTTTAGAGGAGAAGGTGACTAAGCTGAAGTCGGAAAGATTGAAACACCCTAAGCCCTATCAGATAGCATGGATTCAGGATGATCATAAGGTACTGGTGAGTGAACAGTGTTTGGTGAAATTTCATATTAGATCTTATCATGATGAAGTCTTGTGTGATATTATGCCTATGGATGTATGTCATATCTTGTTGGGTAGACCTTAGCAGTATGATAGGAAAGCTATACATGATGGGAGAAAGAATACATACACTATAACATCTAATGGAAAGAGAATTACTTTGATTCCTTTGGAAGATGATCCTAAGAGTGAAGTATGTGGGAATGCTAGAATCTATTTGGTAGATGGAAGAAAATTTCTGGATGGTTTGAGACATGAGAATATGTGTTATGCCTTGATTCCTAAGAAGCATGAAACATTAAAGACAGGGGATGAAGAATCACAATCAGAGGAGATAACTAAGTTTCTAATAGAGTACAAAGACAACATATCAGACAATGTACCTAAAGGATTGCCACCTATCAGAAGTATCAGTCATCACATGGATCTTATACTTGGAGCTAGTTTGCCTAACAAAGTAGCACATAGAATGACACTGGTAGAGAATGAAGAATTGAATAGATAGATACATGAGTTATTGAGGAAAGGTTTGATCAGAGAAAGTTTGAGTCCTTGTGCAGTACCTACAGTGCTAGCACCTAAGAAGGATGGAGAATGGAGAATGTGTACTGACTCGAGCAATAAATAATAACATAGTTAAGTATAGATTCCCTTTACCTAGGATGGATGATATTATGGATTGTTTGAGTGGAGAAAAATATTTCACAAACATACACTTGAATAGTGGTTACCATCAAATAAGAATCAAAGAAGGAGATGAATGGAAGATTGCTTTTAAGACAAACGAAGGATTGTATGATTGGTTAGTGATGCCCTTTGGATTGACAAATGCACCAAGTACTTTCATGAGATTCTAATTTTTAGTAAGACAAAATAACACTTGTGGCATATTAGACAAGTATTGTAGAGGTTTAGAGAAGAGAAGTTGCTAATAAACATCAAGAAGTGTAGTTTCATGAAGGAAGAATTGGTATACTTGGGATTTGTGATTTCTGTGGAAGAATTGAAGATGGAACTTGAGAAAGTAAGAGCAATTATTGAATGGCCTACACCAAAGAGCATTGGAGAAGTTAGATCATTTCATGGATTGGCTAGTTTCTACCAGAAGTTCATAAAAAATTTTAGTTCAACATGTAATCCTATGACAGAGATAATGAGAGGTGATAGAAAAGACTTTAAGTGGACATCAGGAGTAGATAAAAGTTTTGAGTTGTTGAAGCAGAAAGTGACAGAGCAACCTATTTTGGCATTACCGGATTTAAATAAGGTATTGCAAGTAGATTGTGATGCAAGTGGGAATGCAATAGGAGAAGTATTAAGTGAAGAAGGTAGACCTTGAGAGGAACCTCCTGCAACAATATAATGAAAAATGCACAAAATAATAGAAATAGCAGAAACACAGAAGGAATTTATTGATCGCGGGCCACTTCAAGGGGGCAACCTCCTTTGAGCAAGCTCAATACAATAAATTTGTGGATGCCTTCATTGGCCTCAACACATACTTATATACTAAGTCTAATCTAAACAACTATTACTTCCCATGAATGTGGGATAATACAATATACTCACAAGATGACTTACAAAGCATATGCATCCAAAAGTAGCATACTAACAAAGTAAAGAGAAGGGCTAAACAAGGGTTCCTAACATCCCCTCCCTCTTAGAAAAGCTTTGTCCTCAAAGTGTAAGATGTGGAAATTGTTGTTGAATCTAAAGGAGTGGTTCCCATGTAGCATCCTCTAGTTGCATTCTGTGCCACTAAATTAATACCTCAGTGATGGATCGGGAGCAAAGCTAATGGGGTGCGCCTGTCAAGGATTGCCTCCAACTCCAAAATGATGGATCCTTCATTAATAAGTTCTGTTAAAACAATTTGTGCTCTGATGTTGGTGCCAAGAACTTTTTTAGACAAGAGACATGAAATACTGGATGATCGCAGGAAGGAGGAAGCTCCAATTTATAAGCAACTGACCAAATCTTATGAAGAATATTATACATCCCATAGAACTTTGGAGCTAGCTTATGATGCCCTTTGAGTTTCAGGGATGATTGCTTGTATGGTTGTAGATGAAGAAAAACCATATCACCTACTTGAAAAGTGCACTCAGAATGGTGTTGATCAGCTTGTTGTTTCATTTGATTTCTTGTCATGTGAAGATATCCTACAAGATGCGAACAATCTGATCCCAGGTTCAGAGAATCATGTCGACTACCTGAACTGGTGAACTTCTGGGGGTGTAGGGAAGGAGCACTAGTAGTACCTAACCATTGACTGCTTCATATGGAGTCATTTTAGATGCAGTGTGGTAGGAGGTATTACACCACCATTCAACGAGAGGGAGCCACTTTGCCCACTAATGTTGTTGTTCTGAGGTGAAGTAACGAAGATAAGTTTCCAAACATTTGTTGATAATTTTAGTTTGACCATCTATTTGTGGGTGATACCTGGAACTCATCTTCAGTTTGGTGCCAGTGTGTCAAAATAATTCTGTCCAAATATGACCGGTGAAAGTTGCATCATGATCTGAGACAATGGAAGAAGGGATGCCATGAAGACAAAAGATTTGGTCCATGAAAATTTGTGCAACTGAGGAGGTGGTATAGGGATGGCTAACTGCACAAAAATGACTATATTTGGAGAGGTAATCAACCACAACCAAGATCACTATCTTCCCTCTAGATTTAGGGAGCCCCTCAATGAAATCCATAGAAATATATGTCCAAATCCATGTAGAGATGGGCAAGGGTTCAAGCAATCTAGGAAGGAGTGTCATTTCACTATTGTTGCATTTGCAGGTATCACATTCATCCACCATCTGTTGAATTGCCCTTTTCATTCCCTTCCAAAAGAAGTAATGACTTGCCTGCTCATAAGTTTTGAGGAACCTAGAGTGCCCTGCCGATGGAGAAGCATGGAGTTCATAGAAGACAGCTTGCTGAAGATCTGTGCTTTGGGGAAGCACCAGATGACCCTTGTATCATAGAGAAGAACCATCCCAAGAGTAATACGGTACAGCAGAAGGGTTATTGGCCAACTATTGAATGATTTGAGATAATGAAGAGTCATTGACATAGCCCTGTTGGACAAATTCCAACCAATCTGGAATAGGCATAGAAATAACTGAAAGTGAAACTTGTTCATCAAATGTGCAAGAAAGAGTATCTACCACAATATTGTCCTTACCCTTTTTGTAAGTGATCTTATAGTCATACCCCATGAGTTTGCTGACCCATTTCTGTTGAGCTGGGGAGGAGACCTATTGTTCCAGGAAATATTTCAGACTCTAGTGATCAGTCTTGATGCAAAAATAATCCCCTAGTAGGTATGGTCGCCATTTCTGTACTGCATGCAAAATAGCCATCATTTCCTTCTCATATGTAGAGAGTACTAAATTCTTGCTAGAAAGGGCTTTGCTGGTGAATGCAATGGGATGAGAGAACAACACCAAGTCCATTACCACAAGCATCACTCTCGATAGTGAAGGTCTTGGAAAAATCTAGCATAGCTAGAACAGGTGTAGTACACATAGCTTGTTTCAGTTTTTCAAATGCACACTAAGTAGCATGTGTCTAGGTAAAAGTATCCTTTTTTAACATAGATGTTAATAGAGCTGCAATCTTCCTATAATCCTTGAAAAACTTGCGATAGTATCTAGTCAGCCTCAAAAAACCATAGAGACTCTTGAGCATCTGAGGATGCGGCCAATTTTTCATGGCATCTTTTTTTACAAGATCCACTCGAACCCCTTGGGCTGAAACAATATGCCCGAGATACTCCACTTCCTCCTAGCCAAAAACACATTTAGACTATTTTGCAAAGAGATGATGATCAGAGAGAAGTTACAGTATGAGATCCAAATGTTGGAGATGTTAATAACTGAGGGGGGGTGAATCAGTTATCCTTAATTTGCTTTTAGTTCAAACACTTAAATCCACTTTTGTTAATCAATAGCATAGCAATTAATCATTCATGAAAGCATAAGACATAAACACTAGAGCAGATACACATCAACACATGAAACACCAAGATTTTGACGTGGAAAACCCAGTTAAGGGAAAAACCACGGGGTGATTAACCCAAGGATTATTCTCTGTTAGAAGAATAAGAAAAATAGATGGCACATGCCAATTAGGGCTCACTACCTAAGCACACTATTCACAAGGAGGCACACTGCCTACAAGAGACACACTGTCTACAAGATAACAAGTATTACAAACTTGAACTAGAGATTGACATCTTTACCATGCCTGGATCAGTTCCATTTAAGCCCAAAAACTCTTGCTCTGCCTTTCGCACTTCTCTTCGCTATATGATGCTCATCACCACAAGACACACTTCAAAATGAATTCACAAACCCTTATTTATACAAGACATCAACTTAGGAACAATCATCTAAGTCAGCAAACATCTACAAGATCATTCGCAAGACGTGTAATACATCCGGTTTGCCTGTCTCAGGAAGAACACCAACAACTGGTGGTCTTTACATCAAATCCAAACTCTAACTTCAATGCGGACCACCAATAAGAATTGTACATGATCCAAGGATCATTGAAACCTTTCCTGAGTCATCAATAACATCTGCACTTTATCAGCTTATTGGAATTCTTCTCTTCTTCATCCGGAACTTCAAGAACACAGTCTGTCGCCACTGTCATAATGCAAAAGGTTCTTCTAGACCTCCAAACAATGCACAAATCAAGTTGTCACTTCACACCAACTTCTTCAACACTCCCTCCAATCCGCAGAATGAGAGAATGTAATTCTGGAACTCATCGAACCAATCTGTGACACTCTGTCACCACTGAACACTTGCCAGAACCGGTTCTACACAAGCAACCATAACTTCTTTAGATCTTTATGTGGACCTCTGAAATCTTAACTGGAACATCTCAAGACTCATATCTACAAACCCTTTAATCCGCATCCTCTGATCCTCAACCTATTGAGTACTTTTTCCTTCTTCTCATCACTGTTCTTCACTGTTCCTGATGGAGACTAATTTTCTCAATATCCTCAGCACACAGCTCATCCAATCCTTCTTATCAATGCAATATGAGTATGTTGACATCAATGACAACACTAGTTAACCTCATACTTGCAACAATCTCCCCCTTTGTCATTGATGGCAACATATGGTGTGAAAAACCATCAAGACAAAAACTTCTCCTTTCTGTCACAGCTCCCCCTATCAGCAACAACTCTTCACATGTCTTCTCTTCCTTTACTGCTCCTCCTTTGATCATCAATCACTTGTTTTTCACATGTCTTCTCTCCCCTTTTGACATCAATGGCAAAGGGCTCATACTTATAATTCTAACACATCAGAATCATACCAGCTGTTCCCCCTTAGTAGCAGCTCCCCATCATCAATCTGGATCACAAGATATGACTATGATATCCACTGGACTGATGCACATCAGTGCATCCTAGTTCATCACTGGAGGGGCCATGACCCCTAACTTCTCCCTGAGATACTCAAAAGAGTCCTTGGGAAGAGGTTTAGTAAAAATATCTGCAAGTTGATCCTTGGAGGGCACATACTCCAATCTGACTTCACCCTTGTTCACTTGTTCTCTCAAAAAGTGAAATTTGATAGATATATTCTTGGTCTTAGAATGCAATACCAGATTCTTAGAAATATTTATTGCACTTGAATTATCACAGAAAATTGTGATAGGCTCCTCATATTCTACTTGAATATCTCTTAGCATTTGCTTCATCCACAAAAGTTGAGTGCAACTACCTACTGCTGCAATGTATTCTACTTCTATTGTAGATAGGGATATTGCTTCTTGTTTCTTGCTTAGCCAAGAAACCAACTTTTTTCCCAAAAAGGATGCTCCTCCACTTATACTCTTCCTATCATCCACATCTCCTACCCAATCTGCATCTGTATATGCATGAAGAGAAAAGTCATGATCTCTAGGATACCATAGGCCATACTCAACTGTTCCTTTCAAGTACCTAAAAATTCTTTTGATTGCCATGACATGAGATTCTCTGGGATCAGCCTGGAATCTCGCCACAAGACCAACAACCTGCATTATATCTGGTCTAGTCTGAGTGAGATATAGTAATCCACCAATCATTGATCTGTACTTTTTCTGATCTGTCTTAGGAGAGTCATCATCTTTGCTTAACTTACATCCGGTAGCCATGGGACTGTTCATTGGCTTTAAATCTTCCATTCCAAATTTCTTCAATAGTTCTTTCACATATTTGGTCTGAGAGATAAAGATTCCATTCTCTATCTAAGTAATTTGCAGACCCAAGAAGAAATTCATTTCACCAAGCATTGACATTTCAAACTCACTTTTCATTTGGTTTACAAAGGTTTTACACATACTATCTCTTCCTCCAAAGATGATATCATCAACAAATACTTCAACAATCAAGATGTTTTCATGATCAATTTGGAAATATAGGTTACTATCAGCAGTACCTTTGTTGAAACCAATCTTCAAAAGATTTTTTATCCAGCATCTCATACCATGCTCTTGGGGCTTGCTTTAGACCATACAGTGCCTTCTTTAATTTGTAGACCATATCACCATGCTCAGATAACTGAAATCCATCCGGTTGTTCAATGTACACTTCTTCTAGGTCACCATTCAGGAGAGCAGATTTGACATCCATCTGATACACTTTGAAATCTTTGAAGGTAGCAAATGCAAGAAATAGTCTGACTGCTTCAATTCTTGCCACCGGAGCAAAGGTTTCCTCAAAATCAATCCCTTCTATTTGAGAGTAGCCTTTGTAGACTAATCTGGCCTTATTTCTAATTACTTCACCAACTTCATTTAGTTTGTTCTGGAAGACCCATTTGGTTCCAATCACATTCTTGTTTCTAGGTCTAGAAACAAGATCCCAAGTGTTATTTTTCTCAATTTGCATTAATTCTTCTTCCATTGCTTTTGTCCAATTTTCATCATTGCATGCTTCATTTATTGTCTTAGGTTCAATCTTTGAAATCAGACAACATTCATCTGAATTTTGAGCAATATTCCTTCTAGTTTTCACACCTTTGCTTTTGTCACCTATGATCTGATCTTCAGAGTGGTTCAGTCTTACATACCTTGGAACTTTAGGGGTTTCTTGCACTTTTGCTTCTTGATCATGCTCATTCAGCCCTGTCTCTTCTTCCTGATTTACCAGATCAGTTTGAATCTGTCTTTCAGGAGAGGATGGAGTACCCTGAACTAGAACATCATTTTGATTATCTTCATCATACTCATAAAATCTTGAGGGCTTCTCAATACCTTCATCAACCTTCACATTTGTACTTTCTATCATCTTTCTCAGTCTCTTATTGTAACACCGATATGCTTTGCTTTGAGTGGAGTAACCTAAGAAAATTCCTTCATCACTTCTAGCATCAAACTTTCTTAGATCTTCATCTCTTTTAATGTAACACTTGCTACCAAATACTCTGAAATATCTCACAGTAGGAGTGATGCCAAACCAAAGTTCATAAGGAGACTTACTGGTATTGCTTCTGATTTGAACTTAATTGAGAGTGTAGACTGCAGTGCTGACAACTTCTTTCCAAAACATCTGGGGAATATTTGCTTCCATCATCATTGTCCTGGATGGTCCGGTTCTTTCTTTTAACTACTTCATTCTGCTGTGGAGTCCTAGGAGCTGACAACTGTCTCTTTATACCATGCTTCTCACAAAAGTCTATGAATTCACCGGATGTGAATTCACCACCTCTATCAGACCTTAGACATTTTAGTTTCAATCTGGTTTGATTCTCTACCATAGCCTTGAAGATTTTGAACTTCTCAAAAGCTTCTGATTTCTCTTTTAGAAAGGTAACCCACATCATCCAGGAATGGTCATCAATCAGTAACATGAAATATCTATCACCTTGCATACTCTTGATTCTTGTCGGACCACATAGATCTGTATGAACTAACTCCAATAATCCGGTAGAGGACTGATCCTTGCTTTTGAATGAGACTTTGCTTTGTTTACCTAGCTGACATTCTTTGCACAAACTATTTGTAGGTTTTACCAACTTTGGAAGATCTCTTACTGCCTAAGTATTGCTTATCTTGATGATGTTATCAAAATTTACATGACACATCCTTATATGCCATAACCAACTCTGATCAACTTGAACAAATAGACAACTTTTATTAGTACCAACTAGATGGAAGATATTACCTTTTGTTTGAGTACCAAATGCAATCTCAGCTTCAGAGCTTTCAAAGATCCTGCATCTTCCATTCTTGAACCGGAGATCATAGCCTTTGTCTACCAACTGACCAACACTGAGAAGATTGTGCTTCAATCCTTCAACATACAGTACATTGCCAGTTTTGTTCTTCCCATCAAAAGAGATAGTTCCCCTACCTCTGAGTCTACCAGTAGAATTGTCACCAAAATTTACCATTCCTCCTTCATACCTTTCCAAATCTAAGAACTTGTTCTTGTCACCTGTCATATGGTGAGAGCATCCACTGTCAATAACCCAATCATCCTTTTCTTCAACTTGGGCAGCCAAAGCTCTTTCTACAACCTTATGATTGGTAGATATTGGATCTTCTTCCTTGATGGCAATAAACACCCATTCATTTCCAGATTTGTCTCCTATCTCTGATTCATCATTTGTTACTCCTTCATTATCAGCTTCTTCATGAACATAATACCAATTCTTTTGGAACCTTTGTCTATTAGAATTTGATCCTGTGGATCTTTCCAGACATCTTGAGGCAAAGTGACCAATCTTATTGTAGTTGACGCACTTAAAGGGTAATTTTCCTTCATACTTACCAGATCCTCTTGGCAGTCTTTTTGCAATGAGGGCTTCAAGTTGAGCTATTTCTGCTTCTTTCTCTTCCATGTCTTTTCTTGCTTGATCATACCATGATAGCTTCCTTGAAGAGTTTTCTCCCAGATCAAATCTTTATTTGCCTTTTACATAGGCACTGGCTTTAAATGCAGATTCAGTCTTGGGGGGATCATCACCAAACTTGGTCATTTCAAATGTAGCCAGTTTGCCAGCCAATTGGTCTCTTGTGATAGTTGTATGGGCTCTGAATTCATCAATGGCAGCAACCTTGATTTTGTAGGTAGCAGGAAGGGATCTGAGAATTTTGCAAACAATCTCATTTTCATCCAAAACTCCACTAGCATTCCTAATTCCACACACTAGCTCATTTACTCTTGGCATAAAGGTAGTGATATTTTCATCATCTCTCATCTTCAATCTTTCAAATTTCCCTTTGAGACTCTGCAACCTTGCACTCTTAACAAACTCATCTCCTTCATGCAGAAGTTCCAGTTTAATCCAGATCTCATAGACAATTGGTAGGTCAATAACATTTGAGAGCTCTGAGTCAATTAATGCAATTAGAAGAGCCTCTTTAGTCCATAGATTTTCAACATCTGTGATTTCATTTAGAGTTGTCGGACCACCCTGTGGAGGTGTATATGCTTTTGTGACCATGGACAAGTAAGCCTTTCCTATACACTCCAAGTGACATTTCATGTGGCCTTTCCAAAGAGTGAAATTGGTTCCATCAAACTTCGGACTGTCCTTCTTGTATGACAACATCCTAGATCTCCTCGAGCGGTTAAGCTCCTTTTAGAGGAACTTGGCTCTGATACCAATTGTTGATAACTGAGAGGGGGGCTGAATCAGTTATCCTTAATTCACTTTCAGTTCAAACACTTAAATCCACTTTTGTTAACCAATAGCATAGCAATTAATCATTCATGAAAGCATAAGACATAAACACCAGAGCAGATACTATTGATAACTGAGAGGGGGGGTGAATCAGTTATCCTACTATTTTCTTCTTTCTTAACTTACTTAATAATCAATGCAACATTTATCCAAATAAGCAAACATAACTATGAAATGGAAATACACATGACACAATATTTTTGACGTGGAAACCCTGTTAAGGGAGAAAACCATGGGGTGATTAACCCAAGATTGTATTCTCTGTTAGAAGAATGGAAATACAAAATGACACTTGCCAATTAGGGCTCACTGCCTAAGCACACTGCTCACAAGAAGGCACACTGCCTACAAGAGACACACTGTCTACAAAAAGGAATGTTATACAATACTTGAACTGATTGGTAGCATTCACATATGCTGGGGTTCAGTTCCGGTTAAGCTCAGTATACTGATCTGCTGCACTTCATCTTTCCTCTTCTCTTATGTTGCTTTCCTTTCACATATCGAACCTTCCTTACTGCTTCTACTCTGCTCTGCTTTTATTCACATATCCCATTGCACAACAACACATCTCACAACTGAATCCATCGTGTATATATATCTGCACAAGTGATTTCATCACCTTTCTAGTCGGCACCCGAAATAGTCAATCTTTTCACAAACTTTGATCTGTTGGCTGAATCCTAGGTAATGCGGATCAAAGATATACTTGTGGAAATCATTAATCATGTCGGCTAAACATAATTCATGCCTTCATAACCTTTACCAACATCAGTAACTCATCTGGAATAATGTCTGATGTTCTGCCAGTCAGTTCTTGCTCTGTTCATACTGTCACATGAGAACCCGACACTCAAACATTTATATCTCTTTATCCTTTTCACACCGAAGGCTCAAACCTTGGAATCTATCAGTCAAGATACTCGACTTCCCCAAATCTGCACTTCACCAAGATACTTTCTCTGAGGGATCCGGACCTGTCTGTCAGACCTCGCCACATGCTTTGTTCCTCTTTACCGGACCACAACATTCTTCACTCTGACTTCCCGTAGAGACATACCATGTCCTGCGGATGTGTGGGATGAACTTTGTTGCCATTAATGACAACAATCATGAATCCATATAATGTCTCTTACCAACAATCTCCCCATTTGGCATTGATGGCAACACTTAGTGAAAAATGACTAAGTGTTTACACTATGCTCCCCCTTGGCTGATACTCTATTTTTATATACATTTTCTAGAGCTCCCTCTTAGTTGGATTCCTCATTTTTCACTGCTCTTCACTCCCCCTTTGACATCAATGGCAAAGGGTAGGGTCCGCATACCAAAATTTTCAAAAATACTTCTATACTTAACTGTATAAGTAATTGTACATGCTATACTTTACATAAACTGAAGGATATCTGCAAAAGTTGTCTTCAATTGAATGAATTTTGTAGCCCAACTTTGCTTCATTCTATCCAAAATTGAAATGTGACCACTCAACAAAAATGCAAAAGCTTCTGCCCTCTTAAGATCTGTCGGATATTGGTTTGGGCGATAGTCTGAGCATCACTTATGGCCTCATGCATGGCCTCTAACTTAGGGATAATGATTCTTCTGAGTTCACCCCTCCGGCTAATTATGTTCTTCTTTTCCTTCTCAAAATTCTTTATTGCATTTGTGATTGCAATAGTCTGACACTCTTGATTGACTATGGAGGAAGAGAGAGGATCAAAACTTTGAGACAAACTTAGTAGTTTATCCTCTTGCTCTTTTATTTTCTTCTCAATCTCTAATGTTGCTTTGGACCATGAAATACAAAATTTGTATATTTTTTAGCCATCTGTAAGAGCATTTTCTAAGCTCTTTATCCCTATACTCATATTTCTCCTATCATTACTTATCAACCCTTGTACCTCTAATAATCTTTTTGCAAGAAATTCCTTCCGGACCTTATCTTCTGCTGACTTCTCTAGTGAATCAAAATGTGTGCTAACACTATTGACTAGAGTTTTGAGATTACCGGATGAGGAGGCTGTTGGATCTTTTTGAAACGATGGCATAATCTTTTCTAGCACTCCGGAAGTAGCTTCTATCAACTCATAGTCTTCCATGTGAAACTTTAGGAGTTTTTCTTTAGCCTTGGCATTAGCAAATGAAGCAATCTTCATTGTTTGTACGGAGAAAGAGAATCAAAGTTAAATGGTCCTTGTAGAAGCTCTGGTTCATCAATCTCCATTGTTTCTTTGTTTAGGAATTCTCAGACAGTTTTTGCAGTGTCTCTTGCCGGAGACAGATGTTTCTTCTCTTCTGCATTCTTAGGGCTGTCCCTTGGAGCTTTCTCTCCTTCCACATTCTTACCACTATCAGTTGTGGTTTCCTCTATTGGGGTCTTCTCTTCCTCTGTAGCCTTGGTACTGTCAATTTCTTTTTCATTCACTCCTGCTTCTTTCTCCTGTATTCTGTCTTCTCCTTTAGATCCAGAAGCTATAGGGGAAACCAAAGGAGAGATATTTGTTTGCTCATGAGCCACCTCTTCCAGAATAGAGGATTCTGAGCCCTTGTCTTTACCAGAGTCCTCTGTGATGGGAATGTTGAACTTTTTAAGAGTATTTCAGAGAATCTCTTCAGTCTCTTTTGCCACTCTGTAGATTTCACCAAGCATGAGCTGGTTCATCTTGGCTTTGCTCCAGAACTCATCCTTGCACTCTTTAAAGATCATATTCATTTGCTGCGGAGTGATTCAAGGGAAGAGCTGAATGGCAACCTGTTCTTGGATCTCGAGGTCTTTTGCTTGAGCATTATTCTTCCTCATCTCAAGCCTTTTCTCTAAGCTTTTGGGAATTAGAGAGATTATTTCAATAAAGGCTTTGTTGTAAGTGTTCAAAAACTGAACTGTGGCTTCCTCTAGAATCTTTTTATCTGCTTCATTATATTCATCATAAAATTCTATTAAGGGTTGTAGGTTCCCATCCATAGTGACTATTTTTACTACAACATCCAAGGATAGAGTGGGTTTTTCAGCAAATTCATCTTCCTTCTCTTCTTCTCCTTGACCGGTAGGATGTTCACCGAATGATTTCTTCTTCTTCTTTAGTTTCCTTATCTCTTCATCTGATTCAGTTTCCTCATCATTTTTTAGGCTAACATAGGACCTTGTTGCCTTTTTCTTTGTTCTCTTTTCTCATTTTCTGGATGATTGTGCTTCCAGTTTAGATGCCCTTGAGCTTTTGGCAATGGTAGGTGCAGATCTCTTAGATGATCTAGTCCAGGTGGAGGTTTCTACTGGAGCACTTTCCTTGCTTTTCTTTTCTACCTCTTTCTTCTCTTCTTCAGCCCTTTCCATCCTTTTCTTGTGGGCATCAATTGCCTCCTTTGAGATGCCAAGGCCTTGGGCAATATTCTCTACTTCTTTTCTCACCTTCCTTTTGATCTCTGGTTCTCTGAGTTCTACATGAATATTTATACTCAGCTCCTCAAAGGTTCCAAACCTTTCTGCCTTTGGATCCTTTGGCTGACTTAGCAT
Organism: Cunninghamia lanceolata; assembly: GCA_027924645.1. NCBI lineage: Eukaryota > Viridiplantae > Streptophyta > Pinopsida > Cupressales > Cupressaceae > Cunninghamia > Cunninghamia lanceolata. The sequence goes on from BSBN01000781.1 coordinate 482,131, forward strand.
GTGTTGAACATGCAATTCTACAATTTGTTCATCAACTTTATACCCCATGGGCATGATCCATACAGTTCTTGGTTCTACTGCCTCCATTAGGCACTGATCAGTCTCTACCATAAAACAAACTGTGTCTTTGTATTTTTCAACAAGAGACTAGGGAATCCTTTCTCTTGCTTGCATCATGTTCTGAAAATTCTTGAAGTATCCCCACAGAGCTGTATTTTGTGCTTTGTTATCACCCAGTCCATGCAAATAATCTCTGATTTGGATAGCCACTAGTCTGTCATTCTCCCACACCCAGCCACTAGATCCGGGAAGCTCATTCATAAAGTAGAAGAATAGGCACAATATGAGTCCACCATACTTGAATGAATTCTTTTTATCTTTCTTTATTTTCTGCAGATTCTCCAAGAGTTGGTTCAAGAGAAGCTGACAAAGATCATAGTCTTCATCCTTTCTTAGCATTTCATAAGCAGTGTAGATGGTAGTTCCAGGTACTAAATTTTCCCTGCTAGAATGATATATTTTATATCCAATGATCATGGAGGCATACTTGACATCCGGATCAGAGATATCATCTACTGTCATTGCTCTTTTGTCAAACTTAGATCTGGTAGCCTCACTCATAGTTTGATTCTTCATAGATTTAAGAACAGGAATCCCACTAGATGAGTGTAATCCGATAACTGCCCTAATGGCATCTTTTGTGATTTTGAATGGTCCATTTAACCACATAAAGTTGTCATGTATTCTGCTCAAAATGTACCTGACCCATTCATCCTCAATAAAACAAGGGAAATGTATGTATTGTGCAAAGTGCCTATTCCAGAGGCCCTTGTATTGGGGTTTGAGCTCAAATGAATCCTCTAACAGTTGTTTGTGATAGATATCTCTTAGTTTGAATTCCCCAAACTCTTCAACATTTGCGCGTATGTAAACCCTAATATCTTTGGTGTGCAAAACGCCATGCGGAACACTGGAAAATGCTCCTAGGGGATCTACCTCCAAGGATTTGTATGGATGTTTCTTAAATGAGGGGCGAGGTCTATCAGAAATCTTTACTATATTCAGAGTAGCCATCATCAAAGAATCTTACTGAAGGATATCAAGAACGAAGAATACCTTTTATGCAGTTTAGGGCACACGATGAAATCCGGATTGAGCTGTATGAAGAATCATCTTGATCTTTGCAGAGCTCCTTTTCTCTCTTCTTCTTGAATGCAGAATGAGTAAGTGATTAATGACAAAACCCTTATATTGCTTCGCAAACCCTATTTTTAGGTTGCAATAAATGCTCGACCTAAGTTATTCCAATTGGCCTTGTTCGGATAACTTGAAGAATTGGATCAGTCCTGATCTTTAAACATCATGCGGATCTTCCAAATCTTAACCAAAGTTTGTTTGGATGTTTCCCTTATGAACCCTTCAATCCGTAACTCTTCTTGTGCCAGTTCCGGCACCGGTTGACTGGCTGGGGGAACAAGGTTTTCTTTGTGTCTCCCCCTGAGCCAGAGCTCACTTCTTAATTTCTGGAAGGAATATCAGCACCAGAGTCTAGTGCGGATCCAACCTCTACATTCTCTATACTTTTCTTGACCCAAATCTTGTTCATCTCACTTTTAACTTCATCCGCATTCACCTTCTGTTTACCCTTATCTTGATGATTATGATATATCAGACCTCTTTTTCCTGATTCTTGCTTCTACAGAATTTTGCACTATGACCGGATCTATTGCAAATTTGGCAAACAACATTTCTTTGCATATTTGAATGATATTCCCTTAATATGCATTGATTATCCATATGACCTATTCTATTGCATGCAAAGCATCTACCATTGAATGATTTGTTCATTTGCATATTTCTGCATTCATGAGATTTGTGACCATACCTTTTGCAATTAAAACACTGTCTGGAGAAGGATGAATTAGTCTGATTCATTCTCTTTCTGCACTGATTAGCTTTATGACCAAAGTGATTGCAGTTGTGACAGTATCCATTGAAGGATGGATATCTTTGAGCATTAGGCTGTCTTACCGGAGGTCTTCTAGGCCTGTTCCATGGATTTTCTAATCCAAAATTCTTCTGACCGGATCCAGAGCTTTCTCTTTTCTCATATCCCAAACCACACTTGTCATCTACCTTCTTTTGACTTCCAAGAAGAACTTCAAGTTGAGCAGAACTTATCTTGAATTTCTCTTTATACTCATTTGTTGTTTGAAGATCCCTTTTGAGAGATCCTCAAGTTTTTCTTCATTATCTTTAGCATCTTCAAGATCAGATTCAAGGTGTCTGATAATTCTATCCATCTGGTGGCAATCTTCTGATTTCTCCTTGAGAGATTGTCTTAGATTATCTTCATTTTTTCTTTTCTCTTCAACTTCTTGGGTAAACTTCATGACTCCTGATTCCATTTCATGTCTTACCATAATGATTTCTTTTGATAACTTTTCACACAACTCAGTTTTTTCATTCAGCTCTTCATTTGCATTATTTGCTTCACCTTGTCTTGCCAATTGCTGAAGCAGCTCCTTTCTCTTTTTCATAGAGAGACTTAATTTGTCTTTTAGTTCTCTCATGAAATCATCAGCCTGTTTGAGTCTTTCCTTTAATTCATTAACTTCAGAGTTTGACTGTTCAAGATCATCAAGGGCAGTCTTGAGTTGCTCCCTTAAACCATATGCATCCATTTGAATTCCCAGATCTTCCTCAAGCTATTAGGCTCTGTTAGGAGGAACTTAGCTCTGATACCAATTGTTGATAACTGAGAGGGGGGGTGAATTAGTTATCCTGCTATTTTCTTCTTTCTTAACTTAATAATCAATGCAACATTTATCCAAATAAGCAAACATAACTATGAAATGGAAATACACATGACACAATATTTTTGACGTGGAAACCCTGTTAAGGGAGAAAACCATGGGGTGATTAACCCAAGATTGTATTCTCTGTTAGAAGAATGGAAATACAAAATGGCACTTGCCAATTAGGGCTCACTGCCCGAGCACACTGCTCACAAGAAGGCACACTGCCTACAAGAGACACACTATCTACAAAAAGGAATGTTATACAATACTTGAACTAATTGGTAGCATTCGCATATGCTAGGGTTCAGTTCCGGTTAAGCTCAGTATATTGATCTGCTGCACTTCATCTTTCCTCTTCTCTTATGCTACTTTCCTTTCACATACCGAACCTTCCTTACTGCTTCTACTCTGCTCTGCTTTTATTTGCATATCCCATTGCACAACAACACATCTCACAACTGAATCCATCATGTATATATATCCACACAAGTGATTTCATCACCTTTCTAGTCGGCACCTGGAATAGTCAATCTTTTCAGAAACTTTGATCTGTCAGTTGAATCCTAGGTAATGTGGATCAAAGATATACTTGTGGAAATCATTAATCATGTCAGATAAACATTATTCATGCCTTCATAACCTTTACCAACGTCAGCAACTCATCCGGAATAATGTATGATGTTCTGCCAGTCAGTTCTTGCTCTGTTTATACTGTCACATGAGAACCCGACACTCAAACATTTATATCTCTTTATCCTTTTCACACCGGAGGCTCAAACCTTGGAATCTATTAGTCAAGATACTCCTCTTGACTTCCCCAAATCTACACTTCACCAAAATACTTTCTTTGAGGGATCCGGACCTGTCTGTCGGACCTCACCACATGCTCTGTTCCTGTTTACCGGACCACAACATTCTTCACTCTGACTTCCGGTAGAGACATACCATGTCCTGCGGATGTGTGGGATGAACTTTGTTGCCATCAATGACAACAATCATGAATCCATATAGTGTCTCTTGCCAACAGTTACACATCAACACATGAAACACCAAGATTTTGACGTGGAAAACCCAGTTAAGGGAAAAACCACGGGGTGATTAACCCAAGGATTATTCTCTGTTAGAAGAATAAGAAAAATAGATGGCACATGCCAATTAGGGCTCACTGCCTGAGCACACTGCTTACAAGGAGGCACACTGCCTACAAGAGACACACTGTCTACAAGATAACAAGTATTACAATCTTGAACTAGAGATTGACATCTTTACCATGCCTAGATCAGTTCCATTTAAGCCCAAAAACTCCTGCTCTGCCTTTCGCACTTCTCTTCGTTATATGACGCTCATCACCACAAGACACACTTCAAAATGAATTCACAAACCCTTATTTATACAAGACATCGACTTAGGAACAATCATCTAAGTTGGCAAACATCTACAAGATCATTCGCAAGACGTGTAATACATCCGGTCGGCCTATCTCAGGAAGAACACCAACAACCGATGGTCTTTACATCAAATCCAAACTCTAACTTCAATGCAGACCACCAATAGGAATTGTACACGATCCAAGGATCACCAAAACCTTTCCTGAGTCATCAATAACATCCGCACTTTATCAGCTTACTGGAATTCTTCTCTTCTTCATCTAGAACTTCAAGAACACAGTTTGTCACCACTGTCATAATGTAAAAGGTTCTTCTGGACCTCCAAACAATGCACAAATCAAGTTGTCACTTCACACTAACTTCTTCAACACTCCCTCCAATCCGCAGAATGAGAGAATGTAATTCCAGAACTCACCGGACCAATCTGTGACACTCTGTCACCACTGAACACCTGTGCCGGAACTGGTTCTACACAAGCATCCATAACTTCTGTAGATCTTTATGCAAACCTCTGAAATCTTAACTGGAACATCTCAAGACTCATATCTACAAACCCTTTAATCTACATCCTCTGATCCTCAACCTATTGAGTACTTTTGCCTTCTTCTCATCACTATTCTTCACTATTCCTGATGGAGACTAATTTTCTCAATATCCTCAGCACATAGCTCATCCAATCCTTCTTATCAATGCAATATGAGTATGTTGACATCAATGAGAACATTGGTTAACCTCATACTTGCAATAGGAGATGCTCAGCCCATGTTTTACTATAGATGAGGATATCATCAAAGAAGACTAGTATGAATTTCTGTAGGTAGTGCCCGAATATTTTATTCATCAATCCTTGGAATGTTGAAGGAGCATTAGTGAGGCAAAAGGGCATGACCAAAAACTCATAGTGGCCATCATGTGTGTGGAAAGCCATTTTAAGGATATCATCCTCATGAACCCAAATTTGGTGATACCCAGAATGAAGATCTAAATTGGAGAAAAAATGAGCACCATGAAGCTCATCAACAACAGGAATCAGAAACTTATCCTTGATCGTGATGTGATTAAGTGCTTAGAAGTCAATGCAGAGGCACCATGACCCATCTTTTTCCTGGACAAGAAGAACTGGTGAAGAAAAGGAACTAGTACTAGGGCGAATAATACCTTGCTTCAATAAGTCTCGAATGAGCATCTCAATCTTTGTCTTTTGGTGAAATGGGTAGTGGTAGGGCCTGATGTTGGGAGGAATGCTTCTAGGATGGAGTTGAATATGGTGGTCCTCTAGTCGTGAAGGTGGCAATCCCACTGGTTCAGCAAAGACACATGCATAACTATCCAAAATTCATTGTAGATCAGAAGGAGTGGTGGAGATTGCTGATGGTTGCTTCTGAATGGAATGGAGCTGAGCGATGACACCATGTGAATTCTTCTTAATATGTTTTTCCATGTGATGTGAACTTATGATGCTAAGAGAAACTAGTTGTAAGCCCTTCAATGTGTGTTATTGCCCATTGTTTGAAAAAGGCATCCAAAGTTCAGTAAAATCCCATAAGATGGGTCCAACTATGCATAACCATTGGGTGCCCAAAACCACATCACATCTACCTAAGGGCAAGGCAAACATGTCAGAGCATAGGTTATAATCTCCAATTGAGATACACACTGTTGATGATTATTTTTTACACACTCATAACAAAAGTTAAAATTCATAAATGAACCTAACTATCTTGAAAGATACGAAGAAATCAACTAAGATTACTTGATCCCAAGTTTCCTTATTGGTCAGGTCTTGACCTATTGGACCGTTCAGTAGGTTATTATGAAGCTATAATATGCAAGGGGCCTTACGTGATTTAAAGTGGGTTTGTGACTTATTGGACTCCTGTTACACAAACCAACATAAATATCAACTTTCTAGTCATTCATTTGCATAAGATTGTTACTGTACCTCAAAGCTTTATATGATTCATATTCAAACATACTTTGCTTTTCAACTATTTATGAAGATTATCAAATATCAACTTATTGCTTTCTAATTTCTTAAAATGTCAGATAACCTCCTTTGGATTTCAACATTTAAGCTAAGTATTTCAAAGTTGTTGGGAAAAGTTAGAGAAATTTTAAATTCACCACCATTCACTACAGGATCTAAACGTTTTGTTATGCACACAGTAAGAAATACAGCAGATTTAATTAAACCAGCAGGCTAAATCATTAAATGTAAATATCTTGAGTATTTTCACGAATATTGCATTCAAGATTGCGAGCTTTAAGAGGAATTATTTATGATGCAAGGAAGAGCTGGAAGACACTCAGAAAATAGATGCAGACTTCTAGATTTGCTTATATTCAAAACACAGTCATATAAGATTTAGAATGTAGGAATGACTCTTAGCTTTATTAATCAAATATACCAAAAACTTACAGTGCTTTACAGATACATTAAGCAAGCTAGATATTCCACGCATTCCTTAATGCAGACAACAGGTGACCTCCTCTAAACTAAAATATTCTACTCAAAATTCTCAGAAAGAATTTACAATTTTTGGCTAAGTGCTAAAAATCCCTATGTGTTTAATATATAAGTAGCAATGCATCTTATATAGAATTTGAATTTCTTCCCTTGCTACGGTTACAACCTCTATTCCATGGTTACAACCACAATTCTACGGTTAAGGTCCTTTTACTATTGACCAATGGTGTATCTTTATTTCATAACCGTGCACCAATCCACTACTTGGCATCTTTTCCTCTCAAAGGATGCTCTTGGAATCTTTCACAAATAAGATTCCCATTTCATGTGACCTTTTCCCTCTGAGGCTTTTCATTTGATTTCCTCTCAAAATTCCTCATTCCTAACTACCTTTTTACCTTTTCAAATATTTCTTGAAGTTGCCAATCACACCCTCCACAATGGTGCGGTCCCCTCCTGGACGTTTTGCTAAAATATATTCTTGCATCACCACCTTTTCTTTTAGCTCTTTTTCTTCATTCTCTAAGTTTTCTCTTCTTTTCTTGTACTTCTTCATTTTGGCCTTCTCTTCCATTAATGTATCCATCATCTGCTTGCTGAGGATTGCATTAGGATTTTTTGTACAGGGTGTGAATATGGCCCTGAACTCTGTCAATGCTCTGTCTAAGTCATAAGCTGGCATCTCTGCACATTCATGCTTTAAAAGTCTTTCCATGATTTTCTTATGTACTTTGATCATCCCTTCTGCCTTTTTCTCTAGCTCCTACATGACTACCATATTTCTTTTGAGGTTATCTTCCTCAAATCTGAGTTCCAAAATCATCTGCGACACTTGATTTGCCAATGTGATATTGAGTGCTCCCTCATTTATCAATTCTTCAGCTCTTGTCTCAATTTCAAATTTGCACTCCCCTACTCTTACTTGACAATTATTTATTAATACCATACATTTGTTCTTCTCTTCTATGGCCACTTTCTAGCTCTTCACAGCTTGCCCTATCGTTTGTTTACCTCCTTGAAAAAAATCATGAAACCATTCATCAAAAACATTGGCCTTAATCCTTTTATTTTCTATGTCCTGCACTTCCTCCTTAGATACTATTGCTATGTCAGCAGGTAAGTCAGGCATTGTGGCTCTGGGGTCAAATATCCCCTGAATGAATTGCTGGAGTTGGACAATGTGTCCTTTCAATACCTCTTGCTTATTTTTATCTTTCCTCACCATTTCTGCTGTCACCTAGTTCATATCTTTCCACTCAGTGATGTGTTGTTCCCTTGTGGAATGCCCAAGTTCTAGATTAAGTATCTTGTATTCCTCCAGGGTGATCTCACCTTTTTCTTTCTCCCTCTATGGTATGGCTAGGCTTAGGGTTCTGGATCCATCTGGATCCCTCTGTATTGCAAACATCATCCTAGCCTTTCTCTTGGAGTAGTTTTCTCCCTCAATAAGCTTTTGATGTCAATAGGAGCTAGATGTATTTCTTTCTTCTCCTTTCTTATCCCTCCTTCTAGCCAGGTAGGCACCTCTCTTATGCCTTCTGCAGCTTTCTTTGCATCAATCACCTCTTCATGAGGTTTATCCATTCCAATTTCCTCCTGTTGCTGCTGTTCATGTTGCTCTTGCTGTTGTTCTTGTTGTTGAAGTGGTTCCTCTTGTTGTTCTTCTTGTTGTTCCTGTTGAAGTGGGAGCTCCTAATCTATGGGATTATTTGATTGCTCTTTTGATCCAACCTCATTTTCTTCTTCCATATTTCCTGCCTCTTGACCCTTTTCTTCAGGTGTTTTTTCTGCTGATGACTTCTCTTTCTGATCATCTCCTGCATTATCTGTTCACTATCCGGCCTATTCAAATCTTCTTCTTGTTCATCATCTAGCAGTCGATGATCAGGTTCATTCTTATCTATTTTATCTTCTGCCTCTGTATTTACTGTCTGTGGTTGCTCTAGATGTACTGGTGAACTGGCTTTTACCTCATCTTCTTTTACTTCCTCTTCTTGGGTTTGCATGTTTTCTGTATTTTCTTCTTCTTTAGCCTGCTCCCCATACATATTTAGCATGTCTAAAGCATCAACCTCTGAGGTGTCTTCTTGTGCTGCATGTCCTTCTATGTTTACCTCTTCAAATGATCTTTCTTTCCCAGTTTCTTCAATCTTATGTGCTTCCTCTTGCACATCTCTAATGATTTCTGGTGGCACTAGAGTACCAAATGGATCAACAGATCCTGTTTTTGGTTGTACCTCTTCTTTTTCACTTTCTATATTTTGTTCTATTTCTATTTAAGCTTGCAGGTTTGATTCTTCTTCTTCACTGAGGAAGTCACTTGACTCTTCCTCTACGTTAATCACTTTTCCTTTATACATTTTCCTTTCTTCACTGTCACTACTTTCAATTTGCACAGTTTCTATAGCAGTAGGTTTGGCTTTACTAACTTCTGACTCCTGCAGCCTCTCTCCAGCCAACTTTGCTTTTACACTGATAAAGGTTTGTCCTAGTTCTACTGATGTGGAGGCACTAGCTATATTCCTTAGCTTTTCTCTTACTTCCTGCGCTCCAATCACATCAACCGGCTTAGAAGTTTCCCCTTTTGACAAACCTATGGGAATTGCCCTCATGATTGATGGTCCTTCTACCTCTTTTGCAGCCTGTGCTTCCTCTGCACTGATCTCATGGCTCATGGATTTTGCATCAACAAAAGTTTGAGATGCCACTGCTACTGTTATGCCTAGAGCATATGGATCCATCAATGTAGCATTTTTATTCTTTTCTATAATTATTGCCTCTACAACCTTTCTCTTCTTCTCATAGAAACATTGCAAGTCTTCACTGGGTTCTACCTTTCTCTTCCTTCCCTTCTTTGGGAATGTAACTTCTTTTCCTTCAGCTTTGAGCTCATCTATCCTGTCCTTAAGCCATGTTTTTGAAAATAATATCACAAGTTTTGTCAAAATATCTAATGATGTGTTCCAAGGCTTCTACCAATCAGGCTCTGTAATGGGAGCCAGCCTTACCTGTGCATGACTTTGGTGCAACAATTTGTCATCCTCACGAACCTCTGGAGGAACATAGATATTACCAATAGACTTCATTTGTTAAATAGTCAATCTCTTATGAGCTCTCTTTCTTACTTCCAAGTCACTCTTGCAGTCAGCCCAGAAATCTTCAATATGCACTTGATGTTTGTACTTCTTGTCAACAAAGTTTTGAATTCTGTGAAATGGATCAAACTTTCTAGTCAAATCAAATTCCTAGAACCCATAATACCTTAGCTCTTGCTCTGAATTGGCTGTAGTATCCTCACTGATACAAGAATACCTGCCAATGGCCCAAGGTAATTTTACATTTTCCCTGCCATTAAATTTCCACTTGTACATCCTGAAAGCATTCAAATTCTATCTTGAAAAATCCAAGACAATCAGTTTGTCAGAAGGGTATCTTGGGAGCATAAATGGCCTCCCCTCAAATCCTTCAATTCTTATGTATGAAAATTGTTCAAACTGTATGAACCACGAACAATGCAATCCAATTATATGTTCAACCTCTTTAGACAACCTTTTGTCTGGTTCCTCATTTAGTACTCTCACCATGTAGGTATAGAAACAATCACTAACTAAAGCAAATTTCTTCACGGCATTCTCCTTTTGTAATTCTGGGTAATGTTCATACACCAACCTTTGCTCAGGACCATTCCCTAAAACACCAACTCTTTCTAGTCCATGTATGTGTGGTCTAATCTCTGCAGCACAGGAGTATAATATATAGGAAGACATAAAAAAGGGCAAGCCTTTCTAGTGTCTCATCATAGCCTGCCTCCATATGGCTGTACTAATGGCCTTGGCCCAATGAATTAGTCCTTGTTTCCTTTCCCCTATTCTTAGGTATTCTATGATAGTGAACATCCAGGACTCACATTTCGTGCCATCCCTCAACCCAACCAGTCTGCTCAGCATAGTGATCATCAAATATATCTCCTCCCTGAAATGTATCCTCAGTAGATTTTTAGGAATTCTGGCCACTGCCTTTGGTTTCTTCTTTGGACTGTACCAATGGCAAAATATTTTACCCTTACATTTTCCATCATTTGTGTAGAAACTCTCATTATACTGATCAATATCAATATATGTCATCTTATCAGTGATCTCCAATCTAAAAGTTCTTGTAATCCTCTCAGGAGTCAGATCAGCAATTAATCTGTCATGCAGTATTACCTTTCTTGTATTAGGGTCATACAAGATTACACAGTCTAGAAATAGATCTTTTGCCTCCATAGCCAGAGGAAACCCTGGAGCTTTATATAATCCACTATCCCAAATACATTTCATATCTGGTGAGGCATCTGCAGCAGTAATTTTCTTCAGCACATCCTCTGCATCATAAGTTCCTATGTTTGTATCAGTACCCATTCCGCTTGTACCAATCAGGGTTGGACAACCTCTGTATATCGGCAATTCTTCTTTTTCTACTTCCTTCCTTGGTTTTCTCTCTTTCTTTACTTCATCCCCAGAGTCCTTTTGTTTAGGGGCCATCCTGTAGAAGTATACATGTCTCAATTTTCATTTCCACTTCATATCTAGGGTTTTACTGTGAATATCTACTTTCTACCATTAACCCTAACCTGTTTGTTTTTTCTGTGACTTTACCCTTAAAGGGACTAAGCTCTGTTTAGCTAATTAACAGTTAAAACAGTAATTTTAACAAATGCATACATTTTGAAAGCGAAATTACTATAACTAATAGTTACGTTTTACCATTCAAAAATTAAACTAAGGTCTCAAGATAAATACCTGTTTCTGTGACCGTTCAACCTTTGACGTTGACTTGCTTTTACCTTTCACCTTCACCCAGCAACTGTAACTTTGTTAATCCGGTAAATTCCATTCAATTTTATTGTGACAGCGCCCTTTCTGCAAATTTCAATGTTAACAATATATCTCGCAAGCAAAATAACAATAATTCTGCCCTAACCCTCATTAAATTCCCTTTGTTTGAGCATTAAACTCGCATTAATTACACTAATTAATGTGCTATGACCTTTGGCTTTCCTTTTTCACTGTTTGAGTTTTCTTAAACTTTTGACTGTTAGCTTAATTAAACATGCATTTTCTTTTGTATATCTCATTGTATATTTTTCTTGTATCTTTTCATTGTATCTTCGAACATACAATCACTTTATGCATACAATTGAACTAAAGCCTTTTCCCCTTTACCTTTTCCATACACCCTTTTTGTACTCCCTGCTTGTATACCTCACTTGTATATTCTATTGTATAATCGCATATACAAACACATTATATAGGTATTCTTTACCTTTTATTCTTTCGCAATGCCCTTTTGATTCTTTGTATATCGGGATTGTACATTATAAACATACAAACACCCAATATACAAGGACTTCTCCATTTTTAACTATTTTCTGACATCTGGCTTGTATTTCCGTTTTGTATCTCTGAATGTGCCTCTGCTTGTACATCATAAAACATACATTCTCATTATACAAACATTCAAATGTACAAATGCTAGGACCCACCCTACCTTTCCTTTGTATCTCCGCGATGTTCAAAACTCAATGTATCTCTTAATATACAATTCGGATGTGATACATTGAATTAACTGTATTTTAATCTTCTTGAGTTTCGACTTGTATGTGAAAAGTGATGTACATCTCAAACATTCATACAAGTGGAAATATGCAACAATTTAACTTCATTTTATAATCCTTTTGGTTCCGGTTTGTATAAAGTGCAATGTATATAGAAGTTGTATATAAGAAATGTACAACGCACAATATACATTAACTTTATTGTCTTTGATAACTTTCTAGTTCCGCGCTTTGTATAAATTGATGCATCACGAAATATACTTTAAGTCCGAATGCATCATTTATACCGCATTTCAATTTACTTTCAATTCCGCGTTGTATAAAACACAATGTATATTTTACCTTGTATATCCCGAAACATATATAAGGCAAAAAACATACAACAGCTTAACTTTATTCCATAATTGCCTCGATTCCACCTTGTATAAAGTATTTGTATATTTCGTGGTATATTTCATTTCATCCAAATATACAAACCTCGATATACAAGTGACGGACTTAACTATTTATTCACTTTAACTTTGAACCTTTCTCAATTCCACCTTGTGTAAAACACAATGTATATTTTACCTGATATTCATTAAGCCCCGATAAATTGTATTTACCAAAATTTGCTTTACCCTCGAACTTGCGTTGTATAAAGTGGAATGCACGTGTCCCGATACCTTGCATACAAAACCCAACGTATACAATCATTATGCATTATTTAATAACATTTCAATTCCGCGATGTATATTATTCTTTGTATCTCATGATTGTATATTTTACATCCACCAAATATACAGGTGGCGAACATACACCGATTATACAAACTTTAATATCTCTTCAATTCTGTGCTATGTATAATCCCTTGTATATTTACTTGTATGTCTTCCATTTTCCAAATATACAAACCCTGATATACATAGCGGATTTCAACGTGTATACACTCCAAACTAACTCCCTTCGGGTCCACCCTGTATGTATGTATAAAAACATTTCTTAAATGCATACAAGGAAAAAGCAACAAAATAAGAAAACCCGATGACTTCCCCCTTTTGCGACTAACACAAAAGCATGATATACAAACGCACTTGTATATGAAATGACCTTGCATAAATAAAGAACTTTGTATATACAAGGCACAAACCCTCTAATTGTACATTTACCAAAAAATAACAATAACTTGCAAAATACAACAAATTTCAAAAAAATTCAAAAAGCAACCCCTGTTTATTTTTAACAAGGAATTCACCTGTACTTTGACCTGGTACTCAAAATGCAAATTTTCCACTATTTCTAACAAGGTTTGAATTTTCATCTCCTCTTCCCTTTTACCACCAAGCAAACCACACCAACAAGCAAAGCAAACTAGCATCAGCAGGGTCCTCATTTTGCTAAGGAGTAAAATGGGGCGTGTTGTGAGCATCACAACAACTAGCAACCAAATAAAACAATTAAATTAAAACCATTAAAGGAAACAAAATGAAATAAATCCATAATTTCCAACTATCATTCCTTGCAAACCATTATTTAACTTAAGACTTAATGTATTCAATAAGGTGCATGAATTTTCCTTTTCGGTTTAAGTGGGTGCGCATGATTAATTATCCTCATCTTGAAAATTGGTTGAACAAACCAGTGACTAACATTAGACTACCTAGTTGATGTCATTCCCTTATAGCCAACCGGATAGAGCCTTGCTGCCAACAAGTATCCATAGCCCCGGCAAGGTTATCGTTACAATTCTCCTAAGTAGAGCCTCACTACCAGCGAGCGTCTATAGCCCCAGTAGAGTTACTTAGATGGCTTAACCTGGATTTCAGTAAAATATTGCTTATTTATTTATTTATTTTATACTTTGATAAAGATTGAGATTTCATAAGATATAACAGTTGTAACTTTATGATGCAAGGAATTGTCACTTGTGGAAATTAAGCTAAGAATTGTAATGGTAGCAAGGGTGACCTCTGATTTTCACCTAATATCTACACTAGTAGGTTCAACAAACCCAAGGATTTTAGGTGTGTCATTGTGAGAAACTTCCCTTGAATACTCAACCCATTCTTATTGAATACAAAATTTCACAAGTCAACTAACTTTCTACATTCATGACAGTCACAACAAGTTATGTATAAATTTCAAATGGTTAACTTGAATGTTCTGAATTTTATAATGTTTTCAATGGTTGCTAATCTACTCCTGTATACTCTAGAACAAGACAAGCATCCATGCTGAAGCAACAGAAAATAGACAAACAAACACACAACAACAACCAACAGAAAACAACAAAACAAAACAAAGCAAAACACAACCAAAAACAAAAACAAAAAAAGACAAAACTGTACAATTATCCACATTATGATACAACAGACCAACAACCTTCACCTCAAGCCTGGAAGTAGTGTTTCAAATGGCCATTAACTGGTAATGGCACATCTTCTCCAGTCAAGGTTTTGAGCCTAAAAGTGTTGTCTCCTATTATTTCTGACACTTGTAATGGACCCATTCATAACTTGTCAAATTTTCCATGGCTACCTTTTTTCTCATGTGCTTTATCCCAGCATAGCACTAAGTCTAAAATCCTAAATGTTTTGACTCTTGCTCATTTATCAAACCATCTTTTGACTACTGCTTGGTGTTTGGCAAATTTTTCAATAGCTTGATCTCTCTTCTCATCTAATTGCATCATTTGAATGATTTTGGCTTCCCTATGATCATTGAAGCCTAAGTATTCATTCGCGAACTTCCATATTGGTATTCTTAGATTTACATGAAGTATGGGACCAGTCCCATAAACTAAATGGTAAGGTGTATTACCTAGAGCTGCCTTAACTTTGGTCCTATCTACCCATAGTGCATATTTTAGCAATGTGTTCCACTCTCTTGGGTTCTTTTCAATTAGCTTTTTAATTATGTCTAGTAAGATTTTATTCATAGATTCAGCTAACCCATTCCCCTGAGGATAGTAATTTGAAGAGAACTTTAAAACAATCCCATGTTCAAATGCCCATTTAGAAAATTTCAAAGAAGAAAATGCAGGGCCATTGTCACATACCAGCGAATAAGGAATTCCAAACCTGGTGATGATGTTCTCTTCAAGAAACTTGATGACTACCTCAGTAGTGGAGAATTTGCAACATGTGGCTTTAGTCCACCTTGTACAGTAATCAGTCACTGTTAATATGAATTTGTGTCCTACAGATGATGGAGGATTGATGACTCCAATGAAATCCAAGCCCCACTGTGCAAACGGCCTAGTCTCAATGATTGGCTGTAATGGATTGGCTTGATTTCTCCCTTTATCTGCTGTAACTTGACAAATGTGACAGTTTCTGACGTGATGCTCTGTATCTTTAAACATGGTAGGCCAATAATAACCCGCTCTCAATATCTTATGTGTTGTAGCTAGATGGGAACCATGAGCAGTTCCGTATTTATCATGCAGTTCCAGCAACACCTTATCTGCTTCATCTCTATTTAAACATCTTAAATAAATCCCCTCATGGTTCTTCTTGAATAGAAGACCTCCTTGTACCATATACTTTTGTGCTTTGATCTTCAAAGCTCTTCTCTATGAGGATTTCATCTTGTTTGGGTATTTCCCTGATACTAGAAAAGTGTTGAGATCATCGTACCACCCTGATGCGTCACTTGTATTTAGCACATACTGCTATTTTACCAGATTTGGGTCTGTATTGGCTATGGTCTATACTAAAGCTTGTCCCCTGACTAGCTTCATCGATATGATCTCCATGTCAAACTCCTGCAGAGTGGTGATCCACTTAGCTCTTTTCTCTCCAGGCTCATTTTGCATCAATAACATCTTAACTGCCGCATCAGGTACTACTACTTTAACCTGACTATGTAGAATGTAGTGCCTAAACTTCTTTACTGCCCTCTCTAGTGCAAATGTCTGTCTTTCTGTATCCAGGTACTTTAGTTGTGCATCCTTCAGAGGTACACTCGTAAAAGTGATAGGCCTTTCTTCATTATCTTTTCCTTTCTGGGTCAGTGCAGCTGCAACCGAATGTGAGGATGCAAATGAATAAATGTAAAATGGCTAGGTATAGTCTGGACTTGTCAACACAGGAGCATCAGAAATGGCCTCCTTGATATCTTCAAATGCAGCCTTGGCTACTGGTGTCCACTTTATTACTACATCTTTTTTCAACATGGCGTTCAGCAGTTGCACGATCTCTGCAAATCCTGTAATGAACTTCCTGACGAAGTTAATTTTACCAAAAAATGATTTTAATTCTTTTCTAGTGTTTCGTAACTGTAATTTCTTTATCCCTTCTATCCTATTAGGATCAATGGATATACCATTCTCAGAAATGACATGCCCTAGTAATTTACCCTCTGTTACGCCAAATACACATTTTTTAGGGTTGAGAGAAATTCCATACCTCTCACACCTCTTGAGTACTCTCCTTAAATCCTCAGCATGGGTAGACGCATCCTTAGAATACATAGTTAGGTCATCCATGTAAATCACAATACACTTACCTGTCAGTCCACAGAACACAATGTCCATGGCCCACTGAAATGCGGCACCTGCATTGATTAGACCAAATGGCATTCTTCTATATGCGAAATTACCCCATTTGCTAGTAAAAGTGGTCTTTAGCCTATCTTCCTCATCGATTAGGACCTGGTTATAACCTGAAAAGCTGTCTAAGAAGGACATCATCTTGGCTCCATTTACCACTTGTAATACTTCATCCATGGGAGGCAGAGGATAATTGTCTTTCTCAAATGCCTTATTTAGATTCCTAAAATCTACGCATAACCGGATGTCCCCATTTTTCTTCCTAACAGGCACTAAGTTAACTACCCAAGTCGAATGTCTAACAGGGAAAATTATTCTGGCAGACAGTAGTCTTTTTACTTCCTCAAATATTAATGGCTCTAAAATTGAATTTACAGGCCTTTGCTTTTGCCTAAATGGTTTGACATCTGGTCTTAATGGTATCACATGTGTTATAATGGACATGTCATATGTCTTTAAATCTTCATATGTCCATGCTATAACATGTTTGTACTCCTTCAGTACATCTATGACTTCTTTTCTAATCTTCTCAGGACAAACCTTTCCAATCTGCACATTCTAAGGGTTTTGTTCTATTCCTAAGTTATATGGCTCACACTTACCTCCCTCAGTCCTGGGTAAGTCCTTCTGTCTGACTATTCCGTCAAAGTCAAAGATTTGTTCTAACTCTATTACCCCTTTAGGCAAGAAATTACTCTTTAAGTTGATGATGTCTTCCTCATCCCAAGACACATCAGGCCTCTCTTGTTCATCAATAATTTGGGCTTCAAATACTTCGTTGCAAGTTAGAAAATCTACAATTTGCTGGTCCCCCTCAAATACCTAAAAATGAGTTACATTGTATGGCACACTGGGCACATTTACTAGTTCTACAACAAATCTTTTTAAACTTGACAGTGTTAAAGGCTCTAAAGTGCTAGCAACGACAGCTAGTGCATCAGGTCTATGGTTTTGTTCTCTGGGGATATGCTCCAAGTTGAAAGCATCAAATGACTCTATTAAATCCTAGATTCTATGTCTATAGAAAACCATTTTCTTATAATTATAGGCATACAACTTCTTGACCTGTCTAACTATTAACTCAGAGACTAAAAATACTCTGATCATTCTTACCCCTTTCTTTATAGCTAAGACTAGTCCATAAATTAAAGCTTCATATTCAACAACATTGTTAGTGCAAGCAAATTGTAACCTATATGCTGATAGATATGATTTACCCCGAGGATCTATGAGCTCTACACCTGCACCTGCACCCTGCTTAGACTTGGACCCATCACATTTCAATGTCCACATGCCATTCTTATTCTTTTGACCTTTTCCTTTGACATGTTTTTCCTTGTCTACTACATGTGCAGTGTTATCTTGTTTATCCATATGCAGTTCATTCTGACTTGCTTGTTCATTTATCTTCTTAGTGTGCAAATCTAAATGACAAACATCTTTTCCTAAACTGTCTCCTAACTCTGGAGTTTCTACATCTATGGGGTTCTGAAAGTACCTCTCAGGTTGACTAGAACTCACCTTTTCCATACAAAATTCCCACTCCTTTGTGCATTTTAAGTACTGATACTCAATAATGTCTCTGCACATTCCACACTTCTCTTCATAATGTGGCTTGTCATGGACTCTACACATCTTTGTATAACTTGCATTGGACTAACATATTTAGTTCCATGCACTTTTCTATTTCCTGTCTGATGACCTGACTAAAATTATTCAGTGTATTACCTTCTTCATCAGAAGAATTTCCATCAGATTCAATGAATAGTTTTGTCTCCCTGTTAACAGGTCTTTCTCCAAAATTTAGCATTAAGATTTCTTCAATCTATACCTCTTTGTTAGTGACCCTGTAGACACTGGGTTCAACAGAAGCATACAATATTTCATTCGTCCTATTGTATTCCATGATCATATGCTTCATCCTAGGTTCAACCTTTATTCTGATTTGATTAGGCACACCCCTCCAAGGTAACCACGTGTGAAAAGTCAGTGGCCATGTACCCATTCAGTGTCTTTGACCAATCTCTGCTTAATAACATCCCATAATTTGTAGGTATATCAACTACTTGGATGTCAATGAATTGACCTACCCTGGGGTCTGAAGCTAATTACATCTGAATATGCATTAGTTCTCCTACCACATTAACTTCAGTCTTATCTAACTGTGTGACGACTTTGGTCGACTTGGTGGGAGTCAGCCCTAAGGTTTTACATATACCCAGAGGCATCACATTAGCTGAGGCACCCAAATCCACCATACAATTGTGTATGTTCTTTCCACACAATCTAACAGTTAACAAGAAGGGAGGAGTATCCCTCTTATCAGCATACATTACTACATTTGTGTTAAAAGGCTGCTCAACTTTCTTACCCTTTTCTTTTGGCTGTGTCTCTCTATTAGGCACAAGTACCTCAGTAGAAGTCTCTCCTATTATAGATGTGTCCAAAGATTTTATAAAGGCTTTTCTAGCCTCTAGACTTTTTAACAATTCACATAAAGGTACATTGACCTTGATTTTCTTTATTTCTTCTGATAGATAACTCATCAGTCCCAATGTTTCTGTTGTCTCAATTTTATTTGTCTGAACCCCTTGTGCTACTGTCCCAATATTTGTGTGGTGATTGGCTCTCAATATAGCAAGGTTATTGCTAGCATTCTGGTCTGGGGGTGTGTTGAAATTGTTGGGAGGAATAGAAAGGACCTCCTAGCCTAGTGTTGTTTTTGAGATTATAGGTATGACTTTTATTTGACTATTGGAAGGCTTGCACCTCCTCTATCTCATGCAATGCCTCATTTTCAATTTCAAATGGAAACTGGAAAGCATTTAGTACTAAGGTTGTCTTAGGATATAGGTTTTCACAATAATAAGGTTCATCATCTAACAATTGGTCACCTTCCTTTTCCCTAAAAGTAAAAGTCTCTAAAACTAGAGCAGTATCATATCCTGAGGGTACTATCTCATTACCTTTGGGAACTAAGAACTCAGAAGTAGGAACCTGTACATCCACATTAAAAATACTTGCTGCTAGATGAAACTGAGGACAGTCTATTTCAGCATGGGCACTGGTATTGTGAATTCTACACCAGTTCTTTAGTGCTACATTTGCCATTTGAATCCCTGCTATTTGTTTTGTGTCCCAGTTGTCTAAATTCTTGAATGGAGAAGCTAGGGTGCGATTATTAGGCCCTGTGTTCCAAGTTTTTGGTGGCCTAGGCTAATTTTGATTCCTGTTATTGTTAGTCTAGGCTCTGTTATCTATAGCTGGTCCTCTATTTTGCATTTATTGTCCTTGATTATGATTCTGATGTTGACCGTGATTTTGACCCTGATTAGAAGCCTAACCTTGATTATAACCTTGACTCTGATTATGACTCTGATTCTGATTTTGGTTATAACTAGGGCTGCAGTTCTGGTTTTGACTCTAATTATAGTTCTGGTTATACCCTGGGTTATTTCTACCATAGAAATTCTCATTTCTCAACTGTGTCATCTCAGTCGTCAATCTTCTTAGATGTGCAGTGATTTCTTTGATATCTTCCCTTTCCTCCTGTGATTTTGCTATAAATGTATCTTGAGGTGGTTGGAAAAATGATTGGCCATTGTTCTGATTAAGATTGGCAGTATTACTAGCGTAAGGCACTATAGCCTGAATTTGAGTAGGGTTATACACAGGTGTGTATGTTGGGACTGGATTGAGCATTGGAGCATTTTGTGTAGGAGCTCCATTCCAAGGTTACACTTGATTTTGCATTCCAGGATTTCCTCCATTGAGGAATGGATTATAAGTCATCTGCCTCATCTCCTGATTTATAGAGGCTGCCTCTTTATAGGCTTTAAATACTGTATCTATGTTAGGCTTTCTCTTGACAAACATGGCAGTTAGTGGATCTAAAGCAACATAATACATAGCCAACAGTGTGTCTGGAACTACTGTGTATGGTGCTACCAACCTAGAAGATGCCTTTTGAAACCTATCATTAAAGTTATCAATTAGTTCTCCCTCACCCCTTTTGATTGTGGCCAATTTATGATATATGATAGAAGGATTGACTGGTCCCCTAAATCTAGACAAAAATGCTTCCTCCATCAGTGTCCAAGAAGAAACATAGCCGTTAGGTAAATTGACATACCAACTTGAAGCTTGCTCATTGAAAATATAGGGAAATAACCTACAGACCACATCTTCATGTTCTAACAGGGCTCTAAAGCAGGCCTCCTTAAATATCCTTATATGATCCTCCGGATCCTAGTGTAACTGGTATTTAGGGCATATTTTCTCAAGGTTCTTTGGCATCTCATGATAATCCAAAAAATATATGGGAGAGTTGACATTGAAATAAGCCATTGCAGGTATTTATGCTTGACCTGGACCTGTGGGAGTACCTAAATTTCTAGGTGTGCTTGGGCTTCTGGGAGGACTAGGACCTCTGGGAGAACTTGAACCAAGACTTAAGGAACCGGATGAAGAACTGTTAGGACTGTCAATACTATCGGTGTAAAAAGGTGATCCAGGAGGCATTCTAGATGAACTTCCTATATTTGATGTTTTAGGACTCCAAATAAAAGGGTTCCTACTCTGTCTTTTATCAGGTAGCTGCACAAATATGTCATCAGGATTAACCCTAGACCTGGTCACCCTATTACTGTTATGAGCTAGTTTTACTCAAACTCAACCTTAATTCCAATTAGGCCCTCCTTCTAGCACCAAAAACTGTTGATGATTGTTTTTTACACACTCATAACAAAAGTTAAAATTCATAAATGAACCTATCTTGAAAGATACGAAGAAATCAACTAAGATTACTTGATCCCAAGTTTCCTTATTAGTCAGGTCTTGACCTGTTGGACCGTTCAGTAGGTTATTATGAAGCTGTAATATGCAAGGGGCCTTATGTGATTTAAAGTGGGTTTGTGACTTACTGGACTCCTATTACGCAAACCAACACAAATAT
Source organism: Cunninghamia lanceolata (assembly GCA_027924645.1). Lineage (NCBI taxonomy): Eukaryota > Viridiplantae > Streptophyta > Pinopsida > Cupressales > Cupressaceae > Cunninghamia > Cunninghamia lanceolata. The sequence continues at coordinate 503,868 of BSBN01000781.1, forward strand.
CAACTTTCTAGTCATTCATTTGCATAAGATTGTTACTGTACCTCAAAGCTTTATATGATTCATATTCAAACATGCTTTGCTTTTCAACTATTTATGAAGATTATCAAATATCAACTTATTTCTTTCTAATTTCTTCAAATGTCAGATAACCTCCTTTGGATTTCAACGTTTAAGCTAAGTATTTCAAAGTTGTTGGGAAAAGTTAGAGAAATTTTAAATTCACCACCATTCACTACAGGATCTAAATGTTCTGTTATGCACATAGTAAGAAATACATCAGATTTAATTAAACTAGTAGGCTAAATCGTTAAATGCAAATATCCTAAGTATTTTCATGAATATTGCATTCAAGATTGCGAGCTTTAAGAGGAATTATTTTAAATGCAAGGAAGAGCTGGAAGACACTCAGAAAATAGACGCAAACTTCCAGATTTGCTTATATTCAAAACACAGTCATACAAGATTTATAATGTAGGAATGACTTTTAGCTTTATTAATCAAATATACCAAAAAGTTACAGTGCTTTACAAATACATTAAGCAAGCTAGATATTCCACGCATTCCTTAATGCAGACAACAAGCGACCTCCTCTAAACTAAAATATTCTACTCAAAATTCTCAGAAAGAATTTACAATTTCTGGCTAAGTGCTAAAAATCCCTGTGTGTCTAATATATAAGTAGCAATGCATCTTATATAGAATTTGAATTTCTTCTCTTGCTACGGTTACAACCTCTATTCCACGGTTACATCCACAATTCTACGGTTAAGGTCCTTTTACTGTTGACCAATGGTGTATCTTTATTTCATAACCGTGCGCCAATCCACTACTTGGCATCTTTTCCTCTCAAAGGATGCTCTTAGAATCTTTCACAAATAAGATTCCCATTTCATGTGACCTTTTCCCGCTAAGGCTTTTCATTTGATTTCCTCTCAAAATTGCTCGCTCCTGATCGCCTTTTTACCTTTTCAAATATTTCTTGAAGTTGCCAATCACACCCTCCACAAAGGTGCGGTCCCCTCCTGGATTTTTTGCTAAAATATATTCTTGCACCACCACCTTTTCTTTCAGCTCTTTTTCTTCATTCTCTAAGTTTTCTCTTCTTTTCTTGTACTTCTTCATTTTGGCCTTCTCTTCCATTAATGTATCCATCATCTGCTTGCTGAGGATTGCATTAGGATTTTTTGTACAGGGTGTGAATATGGCCCTGAACTCTGTCAATGCTCTGTCTAAGTCATAAGCTGGCATCTCTGCACATTCATGCTTTAAAAGTCTTTCCATGATTTTCTTATGTACTTTGATCATCCCTTCTGCCTTTTTCTCTAGCTCCTGCATCACTACCATATTTCTTTTGATGTTATCTTCCTCAAATCTGAGTTCCAAAATCATCTGCGGCACTTGATTTGCCAATGTGATATTAAGTGCTCCCTCATTTATCAATTCTTCAGCTCCTGTCTCAATTTCAATCAATTGTTCAATTTCATATCTGCACTCCCCTACTCTTACTTGACAATTATTTATTAATACCATACATTTGTTCTTCTCTTCTATGGCCACTTTCCAGCTCTTCCCAGCTTGCCCTATCGTTTGTTTGCCTCGCAAAAAATCATGAAACCATTCATAAAAAATGTTGGCCTTGATCATTTTATTTTCCATGTCCTGCACTTCCTCCTTAGATACTATTGCTATGTCAGCAGGTAAGTTAGGCATTGTGGCCCTAGGGTCAAATATCCCTGAATGAATTGCTGGAGTTGGACAATGTGTCCTTTCAATACCTCCTACTTATTTTTGTCTTTCCTCAGCATTTCTACTGTCACCTAGTTCATATCTTTCCACTCAGTGATGTGTTGTTCCCTTGTGGAATGCCCGAGGTCTAGATTAAGTATCTTGTATTCCTCCAAGGTGATCTCACCTTTTTCTTTCTCCCTCTATGGTATGGCTAGGCTTAGGGTTCTAGATCCATCTGGATCCCTCTGTATTGCAGACATCATCCTAGCCTTTCTCTTTTTTCTTCTTGGAGTAGTTTTCTCCCTCAATAAGCTTTTGAGAGCTAGATGTATTTCTTTCTTCTCCTTTCTTATCTCTCCTTCCAGCGAGGTAGGTACCTCTCTTATGCCTTCTGCAGCTGTCTTTGCATCAATCACCTCTTCATGAGGTTTATCCATTCCAATTTCCTCCTGTTGTTGTTGTTCATGTTGTTGCTCTTGCTGTTGTTCTTGTTTTTGAAGTGGTTCCTCTTGTTGTTCTTCTTGTTGTTCCTGCTGAAGTGGGAGATCTTGATCTATGGGATTATTTGATTGCTCTTTTGATCCAACCTCATTTTCTTCTTCCATATTTCCTCCCTCTTGACCCTTTTCTTCAGGTGTTTTTTCTGCTGATGACTTCTCTTTCTGATCATCTCCTACATGTACCTATTCACTATCCGGCCTGTTCAAATCTTCTTCTTGTTCATCATCTAATGGTCAGTCATCAGGCTCATTCTCATCTATTTTATCTTCTGCCTCTGTATTTGCTGTCTGTAGTTGCTCTGGATGTACTGGTGAACTGGCTTTTACCTCATCTTCTTTTACTTCCTCTTCTTGGGTTTGCAAGTTTTCTGTATTTTCTTCTTCTTCAACCTGCTCCCCATACATATTTAGCATGTCTAAAGCATCGACCTCTGAGGTGTCTTCTTGTGCTGCATGTCCTTCTATGTTTACCTCTTCAGATGATCTTTCTTTCCCAGTTTCTTCAATCTTATGTGCTTCCTCTTCCACATCTCTAAGGATTTCTGGTGGCACTAGATTACCAAATGGATCAATAGATCATGTCTCTAACTGTACCTCTTCTTTTTCACTTTCTATATTTTGTTCTATTTCTATTTCAGCCTGCAAGTTTGATTCTTCTTCTTCACTGAGGAAGTCAGTTGACTCTTCCTCTACGTTAATCACTTTTCCTTTATACATTTTCCTTTCTTCACTGTCACTGCTTTCAATTTGCACAGTTTCTACAGCAGTAGGTTTGGCTTTACTAACTTCTGACTCCTGCAGCCTCTCTCCAGCCAACTTTGCTTTTACTCTGATAAAGGTTTGTCCTGGTTCTACTGATGTGGAGGCACTGGCTATATTCCTTAGCTTTCCTCTTACTTCCTACTCTCCAATCACATCAACCGGCTTAGAAGTTTCCCCTTTTGACAAACCTATGGGAATTGCCCTCATGATTGATGGTCCTGCTGCCTCTTTTGCAGCCTGTGCTTGCTCTGTACTGATCTCATGGCTCATAGATTTTGCATCAACAAAAGTTTGAGATGCCACTGCTACTATTATGCCTAGATCATATGGATCCATCAATGTAGCATTTTTATTCTTTTCCAAAATTCTTGCCTCTACAACCTTTCTCTTCTTCTCATAGAAATATTGCAAGTCCTCACTGGGTTCTGCCTTTCTCTTCCTTCCCTTCTTTGGGAATGTAACTTCTTTTCCTTTAGCTTTGAGCTCTTCTATCCTGTCCTTAAGCCATGTTTTTGAAAATAATATCACAGGTTTTGTCAAAATATCCAATGATGTGTTCCAAGGCTTCGACCAATCAGGCTCTGTAATGGGAGCCAGCCTAACCTGTGCATAACTTTGGTGCAACAATTTGTCATCCTCACAAACCTCTAGAGGAACATAGATATTACCAATAGACTTCATTTGTTCAATAGTCAATCTCTTATGAGCTCTCTTTCTTACTTCCAAGTCACTCTTGCAGTCAACCCAAAAATCTTCAATATGCACTTGATGTTTGTACTTCTTGTCAACAAAGTTTTGAATTCTATGAAATGGATCAAACTTTCTAGCCAAATCGAATTCCTGGAACCCACAATACCTTAGCTCTTGCTCTGAACAGGCTGCAGCATCCTCATTGATACAAGAATACCTGCCAATGGCCCAAGGTAATTTTACATTTCCCCTGCCATTAAATTTCCTCTTATACATCATGAAAGCATTCAAATTCTATCTTGAAAACTCCAAGACAATCAGTTTGTTAGAAGGGTATCTTGGGAGCATAAATGGCCTCCCCTCAAATCCTTGAATTCTTATGTATGAAAATTGTTCAAACTGTATGAACCATGAACAATGCAATCCAATTATATGTTCAGCCTATTTAGACAACCTTTTGTTTGGTTAGTACTCTCACCATGTAGGTATAGAAAACATCACTAACTAAAGCAAATTTCTTCACGGCATTCTCCTCTTGTAATTCTGGGTAATGTTCATATACCAACCTTTGCTCAGGACCATTCCCTAAAACACCAACTCTTTCTAGTCCATGTATGTGTGGTCTAATCTCTACAGCATAGGAGTATAATATATAGGAAGACATAAAAAAGGGCAAGCCTTTCTGCTGTCTCATCATAGCCTGCCTCCATATGGCTGTACTAATGGCCTTAGCCCAATGAATTGGTCCTTGTTTCCTTTCCCCTGTTCTTAAGTATTCTATGACAGTGAACATCCAGGGCTCACATTTGGTGCCATCCCTCAACTCAACCAGTTTGCTCAACATAGTGATCATCAAATATATCTCCTCCCTGAAATGTATCCTCAGTAGATTTTTAGGAATTCTGGCCACTGCCTTTGGTTTGTTCTCTAGACTATACCAGTGGCAAAATATTTTACCCTTACAATCTCCATCATTTGTGTAGAAACTCTCATTATACTGATCAATATCAATATATGTCATCTTATCAGTGATCTCCAATCCAAAAGTTCTTGCAATCCCCTTAGGAGTCAGATCAGCAATTAATATGTCATGTAGCATTACCTTTCTTGTATTAGGGTCATACAAGATTACGCAGTCTAGACATAGATCTTTTGCCTCCATAGCCAGAGGAAACCCTACAGCTTTATATAATCCACTATCCCAAATACATTTCATATCTGGTGAGGCATCTGCAGCAGTGATTTTCTTCAGCACATCCTCTACATCATAATTTCCTATGTTTGTATCAGTACCCATTCCGCTTGTACCAATCAGGGTTGGACAACCTTTGTATATCAGCAATTCTTCTTTTTCTACTTCCTTCCTTGGTTTTCTCTCTTTCTTTACTTCGTCCCCAGAGTCCTTCTGTTTAGGGGCCATCCTATAGAAGTATACATGTCTCAATTTTTGTTTCCACTTCATATCTAGGGTTTTACTGTGAATATCTACTTTCTACCATTAACCCTAACCTATTTGTTTTTTCTGTGACTTTACCCTTAAAGGGACTAAGCTCTGTTTAGCTAATTAACAGTTAAAATAGTAATTTTAACAAATGCATGCATTTTGAAAGCAAAATTACTATAACTAACAGTTACGTTTTACCATTCAAAAATTAAACGATGTCTCAAGATAAATACCTATTTCTGTGACTGTTCAACCTTTGATGTTGACTTACTTTTACCTTTCACCTTCACCCAACAACTATAACTTTGTTAATTTGGTAAATTCTATTTAATTTTATTGTGACAGTGCCCTTTCTGCAAATTTCAATGTTAACAATATATCTCGCAAGCAAAATAACAATAATTCTGCCCTAACCCTCATTAAATTCCCTTTGTTTGAGCATTAAACTCGCATTAATTACATTAATTAATGCGTTGCGACCTTCGGCTTTCCTTTTTCAGTGTTCCATCCTACGGGGACATGTGGGGGGGTTAGCATGGACAATGCCATGAAATGCCCAAACACCTTCCCCCATAGTAGTTATAAGTCTGAATGCGGCACAACGGAAGGCTGAGTTGAGAGTTCGCAATTACCTCACTTTCCATCATCTCTCTATTCGGCCTCCCACATGGCATCTCGCAACCATCTAAAGCAACCTAGAAGCTAGACGGACGCTACCGAGGTATCCCAGAGTTTTTTTAAACTTTTGACTGTTAGCTTAATTAAACATGCATTTTCTTTTGTATATCTCATTGTATGTTTTTCTTGTATCTTTGAACATACAATCACTTTATGCATACAATTGAACTAAAGCCTTTTCCCCTTTACCTTTTCTGTACACCCTTTTTTTACTCCCTGCTTGTATACCTCACTTGTATATTCTATTGTATAATCGCATATACAAACACTTTATATAGGTATTCTTTACCTTTTATTCTTTCGTAATGCCTTTTTGATTCTTTGTATATCAGGATTGTACATTATAAACATACAAACACCCAATATACAAGGACTTCTCCGTTTTTAACTCTTTTCTGACATCCGGCTTGTATTTCCATTTTGTATCTCTGAATGCACCTCTGCTTGTACATCATAAAACATACATTCTCATTATACAAACATTCAAATGTACAAATGCTGGGACCCACCCTACCTTTCCTTTTTATCTCCACGATGTTCAAAACTCAACGTATCTCTTAATATACAATTCGGATATGATACATTGAATTAACTATATTTTAATCTTCTTGAGTTTCGGCTTGTATGTGAAAAGTGATGTACATCTCGAACATTCATACAAGTGGAAATATGCAACAGTTTAACTTCATTTTATAATCCCTTTGGTTCCGGTTTGTATAAAGTGCAATGTATATATCAGAGTTGTATATAAGAAATGTACAATGCACAATATACATTAACTTTATTGTCTTTGATAACCTTCCAGTTCTGCGCTTTGTATAAATCGATGCATCACGAAATATACTTTAAGTCCGAATGCATCATTTATACCGTATTTGAATTTACTTTCAATTCCGCATTGTATAAAACACAATGTATATTTTACCTTGTATATCCTGAAACATATATAAGGCAAAAAACATATAGCAGCTTAACTTTATTCCATAATTGCCTCGATTCTACCCTGTATAAAGTGTTTGTATATTTCATTTCATCCAAATATACAAACCCTGATATACAAGCGACGGACTTAACTATTTATTCACTTGAACTTTGAACCTTTCTCAATTCCACCTTGTATAAAACACAATGTATATTTTACCTGATATTCATTAAGTCTTGATACATTGTATTTACCAAAATTTGCTTTACCCTCAAACTTGCGTTGTATAAAGTGGAATGCACGTGTCCCGATACCTTGCATACAAAACCCAACATATACAATCATTATGCATTATTTAATAACATTTCAATTTCATGATGTATATTATTCTTTGTACTCATGATTCTATATTTCACATCCGCCAAATATACAAGTGGCGAACATACACCGATTATACCAACTTTAATATCTCTTCAATTTCGCACTATGTATACTCCCTTGTATATTTACTTGTATGTCTTCCATTTGCCAAATATACAAACCCCAATATACATAGCAGATTTCAACGTGTATACAGTCCAACCTAACTCCCTTCGGGTCCACCCTGTATGTATGTATAAAAACATTTCTTAAATGCATACAAAGAAAAAGCAACAAAATAAGAAAACCCGATGACTTCCCCCTTTTGCGACTAACACAAAAGCACGATATACAAATGCACTTGTATATGAAACGACCTTGCATATATAAAGAACTTTGTATATACAAGGCACAAACCCTCTAATTGTACATTTACCAAAAAACAACAATAACTTGCAAAATACAATGAATTTCAAAAAAATTCAAAAAGCATCCCCTGTTTATTTTTAACAAGGAATTCACCTGTACTTTGACCTAGTACTCAAAATGCAAATTTTCCACTATTTCTAACAAGGTTTGAATTTTCAGCTCCTCTTCCCTTTTACCACCAAGCAAACCACACCAACAAGCAAAGCAAACTAGCATCAGCAGGGGTCCTCATTTTGCTAAGGAGTAAAATGGGGTGTGTTGTGAGCATCACAACACACACATTGTGACACTTCCCTTTGCAAGGTAATGTGCCCCCATTGGCAATCATGACTTCAAAGCTGGAGCAAGGATGGACAAAACAATCAGCCTGTTTAGCGATCCGAGGGTCAATGAAGTTATGAGTGCTACCAAAATTAATGAGTATTGTGAGAGGGAGCTTCTTGAAGTAACCCTTGATCCACATGGTTTGTGGGGTGGTGACTCCTGCTAAAGCATGGAGAGAGATCTCTGGGTGGTCTTCCTTAGAAGTAGGGTCGACAAGTGGCTGCTAAGTTTTGACCTGATCATCTGCATAAACTTTAGTTTTAGGCGGTGAATCCACATCTAAGAGATAGATCTTTTGCACAACACATCTATGTCCCTGAGTGAATTTCTCATCACAATTATAACAAATCCCTTTTTCCCTACGTGCCTGCATCTCTGCTTCAGTCAAATGCTTGATAGGACTTGTTCTAGGAGCTAGCGTTATTTGAGGTCTTTGGGAAACCATATTTATGAATGGAACAAAAATGGATTTAGATCGTTGTTGATCTGTGATCTTGTCCTCCACCAACTTCACCAACCCTAGGCCTTCCATCATTATGCTAGGAAGGAACATTTTAACCTCAAATTGGATTGCATCCTTCAAACCACTGACAAAACAACTCCTGCAGAATTCATCAGACAATCCTTCTGTGCGATTACCTAGTTTTTCAAATTTCATCTGATATTCTCTCACAGTGCATGTTTGGCTAAGTTTAGTGAGTGCTCCTATGAAGTCATCAAAAAGACTAGGGCCAAATCATTGCAAAATGAGTTTGTAAAAATCTATCCATTTGGGCTCTTCATAAGCCTTGATGTACCAACAGAACCATTGAAGGGCTTCATGTTCCGAATGAAAGATGCAAGTGGGACTTTGTTGACATCAAAAGTATTATGCAGACTAAAATATTATTCTACTCGGTATATCCATCTAGTTGGATCACCACCATTGAATCGAGGAAAATCAAGCTTTGGCCCACAAAAATTGCTGGAAGAAGAGACTCCAATGTCTGCAGAAGACTCTGGCTACCGTCTATTGTTCATGGCTGAATGTTGAAGATGAGGCCGAGAAATTTTTCATCCAGATCTTGGAGTTTGGTCTTGAGGGTTGCAAGTTCATCCTCCATGCTTTTTTCTCCTGTGCAGGTGACAACCATAACTAGGAGATTTTTTTTTTGGGAATGGATAGAAAAACAAAATTGGAAACTTTTTTAGTAAAGAAAAAATTGGATTTGGGAAAAACTCAGATGGGTAATTGGGGTTTGACTAGGTTTTGGACACTTTTTGAGGGAAAGGGAAGTAGAAAATGTGGATTTCAGAAGTGGGGTGAAAGAATGGGAAAGTTTGTCCAAGAGGGACAAAGGAGCAGAAAGATGAAATGAACACTGTGGTAAAATTTGAAGGCTATTGGGTGAGAATCGAAGTTATGGTAAACCATAAAAATAGACAAGTGGCAGATTTATGGCTTCAATAAGTGAAATTTGGGATAGGGTCCTCAAGGAAGGAAATACACAGAATGAAATTTTGGGGGTTCCAGTGAATTTTGAGAGGAAACGGAGCTAAAGCAATGAAGATATGGTGAAAAAATGGAATTTTTGTTTTCTAGAAATGATCAGGCAACTGCTCTGGATAGATTCAATTTGTGATTTACTGGTTGTCAATAGTTATGGGCCCCAAGTATGTTCATCTTCCTAAATGTTCAGGGGAGTCACTCAGCCACCAATGTTGTCTAACGGCTTGCGTATTGGGGCAATACCCCTCACTCCATGGCTCAGGTAAAATTGATAACTGCTTTGCCACAAACAACAGCTCTTGGTTTACCTCACAGATGGGAACTAGTCAATCAGGTAGGGGTCGTTGCCCTTTTCATTGGCAGGTCCTCTCAATGGGCCAACTACTTTGGGGTTCCTGTGGTACTCCTCACAATGAGTTTTCAGGCTATATGCCTAGGTACTCCCACAATTAAGTGGATAGGGATATTCCCTGATCCAAACCTACAATTCAAATGAACAATACAAATGTGAAAAAGAAAGAACTATTGTAATAATCACAGTGCCTGGAGGCCACTGCAAAAAAAAATTGGCAGAAATTCCACCCAGAGAGCCCAAGAAAGCGCTCTGATACCAGATGAGAGCAACCTCTTGCAACAATATAATGAAAAATGCATGAAATAACATAAATAGCAGAAACACAGAAGGAATTTATTAATCGTAGGCCACTTCGAGGGAGCAACCTCCTTTGAGTAAGCTCAATACAATAAATTCATGGATGCCTTCATTGGCCTCAACACGTACTTATATACTAAGTCTAAGCTAAACAACTATTACTTCCCATGAATGTGGGATAATACAATATACTCACGGGATGACTTACAAAGCATATGCGTCCAAAAGTAACATACTAACAAAGTAAAGAGAAGGGATAAACACGGGTTCCTAATAGACCTATAACATATTTCAATGAGAAGTTGAATGATGCAAGGAGAAGATATTCAGTTTATGATTAGGAATTCTATGCCATAATTCAATCCTTGAAGAAGTGGAGACATTACTTGTTGCCTAAGGAGTTTGCGTTGTATATAGATCATCAATCTTTGCAATATTTGAACAGTCAAGGTAAGTTGAATCAGAGACACATGAGATGGGTAGAGTTCATGCAGAGTTATACCTTTGTGTTGAAGCATAGGAGTGGAAAATCAAACAAAGTTATAGATGCATTGAGTAGGAGAAGGAACTTATTGACATAGATGAGAGTTGAAGTTGTTGAAATACACGGGAGAACTGAGAGGGGGGGTGAATCAGTTGTCACAAAAACATAACTGCATAAACCATCAACTACTTAATTACTGATAATCAGATTTAACCATGAAAGCATGAAACCATAGACTTAATCACAATCACACATTCAACATAGTAGACACCATATTTTTACGTGTAAAACCCTAAAAGGGAAAAACCATGGTGGGTGTTAGCCCACATAAAATATATGAGTTATAACAATACCAAAAAATAGAGGCTCACTACCTACAGAGCTTACTGCCCAAACTACTCACTGCAAAGAACGACTCACTACCAAAGGGTGGCTCATTGCCAAATATGGTGAACTGATTAAATAGCATCTACTCCATGTCTGGGTTTAGTTCCATTGAAGCACAATATAACTTCTTTACTTTTCTCTTTCACACCTTCACACTTATCTCTTCATATTCACACACTCATGTACTTTTTTGTAATTCATTACAAGTCTTTATACAAGTCATCAACCTTGGAATGTACATCAAGGTTGGCAATACATTCATCAACCATTGGAACAATCCCCAAGGTCGGTATTACAAAAACATACATAGAAATAGGTCTGGACCTAATATAGAAATTAGCTAAGGGAAAGATGTAAAGATGTATGTTGATCATGTCATGCCTTAGCTGGGACTCAAACACAATTCTTTGTGCCATGACACGCTTCCACAAACTTAAAGGCATCTCCACAATTAGTGAAATCAACCAAGTCGGCCAAGACTAGGTCTGCTAAGAACATTCTTCATCCATGATCCAATTTTCTCTTTGCGGACCAATCCAAAGGTAGGAACATGATTAGGAGACATCCACAAGCACATTGTAATCACCAAAAACAACCGCACGATCACTAACCACTCTGTCAAGAAGATTCTTCAAATCGAAGCACAAGAACAACACTGTCAGCCATTGTCATAAGGTAAGGATAGCTTGCAGACCTCCAAATCATGAACCATTGTAGTTGAAAGCACTTATCATCATTTTAGACTTAACTCTAGAACCATAGACCAAAATACTTCAATGCAGAGGAATGTAGAGCATAACACTTTCTCCCTGTCACCACCAAACATATAGGAAAAATAGTTTTCACTCTGGTGAACATAACTCACTCAAATCTTCATACTAGAGGCTCAAACTTAGAATATAACATCTTTAGATAGACTTCTAAATAACTTCCAATCTGTAAACAAAGATAGTCATCCTACATGAAATGTGGAGATATCTTCTGGACTGTTCTTCAGTATGCAATATACTATTTCCACTGCAACTCACTGTTTCTACCAGAGGAGCTAATTTTCTCAATATCCTCAACATCAAGATCACTTTCATAAGTAAATACAAAGCATCTCACTTATTACAAGCAAGAAATAGAATAAGAGCATAGTTGACACCAATGACAACACATATATTATATATGTTGACATCAATGACAACACCAATTAGGCACATACTTGCAACAATCTCCCCCTTTGTCATTGATGACAACATATGATGTGAAAAACTGAAAAGACCATCAAGATAAGATTCCCCCCCTTTCTCTTTACACATCTGCATTCTTTTTCCTCCTGAGTTTTTCACATGATTTCTCTCCCCCTTTGACATCAATGGCAAAGGGCACATACTTGCATTCCACTGCTCTGATCCAACTGAATTGTTACCAACACATCTAGCTACTCCCCCTAAGAGGTACCTCTCAAAACATCAATCCAGATCAAATAATGAGACTTTGAGCACCACGGGATTGATGCATTCTCATGCATCTTAGTTTAGGGTAGGAGGGGTAATGACACTTACCTTTTCTTTGAGATACTCAAAAGTATCCTTAGGCAAAGGCTTGGTGAAGATATTTGCAATCTGATCCTTTGTGGACACGTATTTCAATTTTACTTCATTCTCAGTCACTTTTTCTCTCAAAAAGTGATACCTTATCGATATATGCTTTGTTCTTGAGTGCGTCACTAGATTCTTGGAAATATTTATGGCACTTGTATTGTCACACAAGATTGCAGTTGGATCTTCATAAACAACTCTTATATCCTTCAAAGTCTACTTCATCCATAACACTTGAGTACAATAACATGCTGCTGCAATATACTCTACTTATGTAGTTGACAAAGAGATTGAATCTTGTTTCTTGCTCAACCATGAAACCAATCTATTTCCCAAGAAGAAGGCACCTCCACTTGTACTCTTCTTGTCATCAACATCTCCGGTCCAATCAACATCTGTATAAGCACTAAGAGTAAAATCATTATCCTTTGGATACCATAAGCCATGATCTGAAGTGCCTTTTAAATACCTCAGGATTCTCTTTACTGCCATCACATGTGATTCTCTCGGATCAAATTGAAATCTTGCAATAAGACAAATTGCATGCATAATATCAGGTCTGGTTTGATTTAGATAAAGTAATCCTCCAATAATGGATCTGTACTTTTTCTAATAAGTCTTGGGTGATTCATCAGTTTTTCTCAATTTGTAGCCAGTCACCATGGGAGTACATACTGGTTTAGAGTCTTCCATCCCAAACTTCTTTAACAACTCTTTCACATACTTAGACTGAGATATGAAGATTCCTTTATTTGATTGATTGATTTGCATATCGAGAAAGAAATTCATCTCACCAAAAATAGACATCTCAAACTCTTTCTGCATTGCACCAGCAAATTTCATACACATACCTTCATTTCCTCCAAAGATGATATCATCAACAAAGACTTCAACAATCAAAATTTGATCACCATTAGTCTTGAAATAGATATTACTGTCAACAATGCCTTTACTAAATCCTAACTGCAATAAGTACTTATCCAACCTTGCATACCAGGCCCTAGGAGCTTACTTGAGTCCATATAATGCTTTCTTCAACTTGCATACCATATCACCTTGATTTGATAGTTGGAATCCTTTTGGTTGCTCAATGTAGACTTCCTCTTCTAACTCACCATTTAGGAATGCAGACTTCACATCCATCTAATACACTTTGAAATCTTTGTGAACAACAAATGCCAGAAACATTCTGATTGTTTCAATCCAAGCTACTAGAGCAAGTCTCATCAAAATCTATTCCTTCAATTTGAGAATATCCTTTGCACACAAGTATTGCTTTATTCCTTACAACTTCTCCATTTTCATTCAGCTTATTCCTGAAGACCCATTTGGTTCCAATAATATTTTTGTCTGCAGGTCTAGGAACTAATTCCCAAGTTTCATTCTTCTTCATCTACATTAGTTCTTCCATTGCCTTAACCTAATTTTCATCATTGCATGCTTCATTCATAGTTTTTGGTTCAACTGTAAAGAGCAAACAGTAATTCACTTGTTCTTCTATAGCTCTTTTCCTATCAACACTCCTTTCTCTTTGTATTCAATAATTTGATCTTTAGAGTGATTGAATCTTACATACCTATGGGTCTTAGCAATTTCCAAAGCCTTTTCTTCTTCACCTTGATTTTCTTCTTGTTCAACTTTTTCTTCATAAGTTATAGTAGCAGGTTCATCTGACTCATAGCCACTCTAATCTGATGTTTTTCTTTTTCCTTCATCCACCTTCACATTTGCACTCTCCATAATCTTTTTCACCCTTTTGTTGTAGCACCGGTAGGCCTTACTCTTGGTAGAGTATCCAAGGAAGATTCCTTCATCACATCTTGCATCAAATTTCCCTAGGTCTTCATCTCTTCTGATATAGCATTTGCTTCCAAAGACTTTGAAGTATCTTACTATTGGAATTCTTCCATACCATAATTCATAGGGGGTTTTAGTACCATTACCTTTCACTTGAATTCTGTTTTGAATGTAGACAACAATATGTATAGCTTCTTTCCAGAAAACTTCCAGCAGGCCTCCTTCCTTCATCATTGTTCTAACAGCTTCTTGAATTGTCATGTTCTTCCTTTCCACAACTCCATTTTGCTGAGGAGTCCTAGGTGTAGACAACTATCTCTTTATTCCTTTCTCTTCATAGAAATTGTTGAATTCATTTGATGTGAACTCACCTCCCCTACCAAATCTCAAGCATTTGATTTTTAGTTCTATTTCATTTTCAACCAATGCCTTGAAGGATTTGAACTACTCTAGGGCTTCAGATTTGTCTCTTAGAAAAGTAGCCCAAGTCATTATAGAATAATAATCAATAAGCAACATGAAGTACATGTCACCTTGTAGACTTCTTATCCTTGTAGGACCACATAGATCTATATGAACTAGATCTAGTAAACTGGTAGAAAATTGCTCTTTACTCTTGAAACTTGTTCTTGTCTGCTTCCCCAACTGACATTCTTTGCAAATAGTATTGGTAGGTTTCACAAGTTTTGGTAAGTCTCTTATGGTCTGACCTAAACTTATCTTTACCAGATTATCAAAATTTATATGACACAACCTTCTATGCCACAACCAACTCTCATCTACTTGGGCTAATAAATAGTAATCATTAGTTCCTCTCAATTGATAGATGTTACCTCTGGTCTTCTTACCGGTAGCATTCATAGTTCCAGAGCTTTGCATGATCTTGCATCCATTGTCTTTGAATCTCATATCATAACTTTTGTCACACATTTGACCAACACTCAAAATATTGTGCTTCAAGCCTTTCACATATAGGACATTGTCAGTATTATGTTTTCCATCAAATGAAATAGATCCTTTTCCACAAATCTTATCAACTGCATTGTCTCCAAACTTAACCAGTCCTCCATCATATGTTTCCAAACTTACAAACTTACTTTTGTCACCAGTCATGTGATGTGAACATCCACTATCAATAATCCATTCATCCTTGTCTTTCTCAAACTGAACAACCAAAGCACTTTCTTCCACTAGTTTTTCTTCCTTCACATAGCTAGCAGGATTAGTAGACACAGGTTCTTCTTTAATAGCATAAACAAGCATTCATTTGCACTAGTACTAGCATCATCAAATTCATCATCAGTCATACCTTCATTATCAAAATCTCTAACATAGTAGCATTTCTTTGGAACTCTTAGCCTGTTCTCAAATCTTTTTCTATTCCTTTCAATTCTTTTAGGACATCTGGAAGCATAATGACCTACTTTACCACATGAAAAACATTTGAAAGGTAGTTTGCCTTTGAACTTACCAGAACCTCTTTGTAATATGTCAATAAAGTTAGCTTCAATTTCATCAAAGTCATCATCAGGTTCAACCTTATATTTTTCAGCTCTGGAGATCTTTTCTGAAGTATTGGATTTGAAAGCAGTTTCAACTTTTGGTAGAGCATCACCAAACTCTCTCATCTCAAAGGCTGTAAAATTTCCAAGTAATTGATCTCTATCGATAGTTTTCACAGTCATTACTTCTTCAATGGTAGCTATTGTGTGATTGTAGGACTTTGGTAGTGATCTAAGAATTTTCACACAACTTCCTTATCACCAATAGTTCCTCCCATGCCTTTTATTCCATTGACAAGTTCATCAACCCTTTGCATGAAGGTTGTAATGTTTTCATCTTCATTCATCTTTAAGCTCTCATATTTTGCTTTCAAGCCCTGTAACTTGGCTTCTTTTATAGAGCCATCTCCTTCATATAGTTTCTTCAACTTTTCCCAAACCCCATTTGCAGATTCTAGATCCATGACTTTTATCAACTTAGTGTCAGACAAAGTACTTAACAAGGCATCTCTAGATTTTATATTCAACTCATATTATTTGATCTCATCTTCAGTTGTCAAACCATTTTTAGGTATGGTATATTCTATTTCTATAGATTTCCTCACTTTATAACCAAGACAAAGAAGATGGATTCTCATTCGTGCCTTCCATAAAGCATAATTTATCCCATCAAACTGCAGTGTTTCCTTTTTAAAAGACATCTTGGATCTTCCTCAAGCTGTTAGGCTTTCTTCCGAGGAACCCACTCGGATACCAATTTTTAAAATACACAAGACAACTGAAAGGGGGGTTGAATCAGTTGTCACAAAAACTTAACTTCATAAATCATCAACTACTTAATTATTGATAATTAGATTTAACCATGAAAGCATGAAACCATAGACTTAATCACAATCACACATTCAACACAATAGACATCAAATTTTTACGTGGAAAACCCTAAAAGGGAAAAACCACAGTGGGTGTTAGCCCATAGAAAATATGAGTTATAACAATACCAAAAAATAGAGGGTCACTACCTGCAGGGCTCACTGCCCAAATTGCTCACTGCAAAGAATGTCTCACTACCAAAGG
Organism: Cunninghamia lanceolata; assembly: GCA_027924645.1. Lineage (NCBI taxonomy): Eukaryota > Viridiplantae > Streptophyta > Pinopsida > Cupressales > Cupressaceae > Cunninghamia > Cunninghamia lanceolata. Next base: position 520,676 of record BSBN01000781.1, read on the forward strand.
GTGGTTCATTGCCTAATATGGTGAACTGATTAAATAGCATCTACTCCATTCCTGGGTTCAGTTCCATTGAAGTACAATATAACTTCTTTGCTCTACTCTTTCACACCTTCACACTTATCTCTTCATATTCGCACACTCATGCACTTTTTCGCAATTCATTACAAGTCTTTATATAAGTCATCAACCTTGGAATGTACATCAAGGTTGGTAATATATTCATCAACCATTGGAACAATCTCCAAGGTCAACATTACAAAAACATACATAGAAATAGGTTTAGACCTAATACAAAAATTAGCTAAGGGAAAGATGTATGTTGATCATGCCATGCCTTAGCTAGGACTCAAACACAATTCTTCATGCCATGACACACTTCCACAAACTTCAAGGCATCTCCGCAATTAGTGAAATCAACCAAGTCAGCCAAGATTGGTGAGAACACTAGGTCTGCCAAGAACATTCTTCATCCACAATCCAATTTTCTCTTTGCAAACCAATCCAAAGGTAGGAACACAATCAGAAGACATCCACAAGAACATTGTAATCACCAGGAACAACCACACTATCTCTAACCACTATGTCAAGAAGATTCTTCAAACTGGAGCACAAGAACAATGTTGTCAGCCACTGTCATAAGGAAAGGATAGCTTGCAGACTACCAAATCATGAACCATTGTAGTTGAAAGTACTTATCATCATTCTAGACTTAACTCTATAACTACAGACCAAAATACTTCAATGCGGAGGAATGTGGAGCATAACACTTTCTCCTTGTCACCACCAAACATACATGAAAAGTAGTTTTCACTCTGGTGAACATAACTCGCTCAAATCTTCATACTGGAGGCTCAAACTTGGAATATAACATCTTCAGATAGACTTATAAATAACTTCCAATTTGTAGTCAAAGATATTCATCCTACATGAAATGTGGAGCAATCTTCTAGACTGTTCTTCAGTATGCAATACACTGTTTCCATTGCAACTCACTGTTTCTGTCGGAGGAGTGAATTTTCTTAATATCCTCAACATCAAGATCACTTTCATAAGTAAATACAAAGCATCTCACTTATTAAAAGAAAGCAATAGAATAATAGCATAGTTGACACCAATGACAATACATATATGTTGGCATCAATGACAACACCGATTAGGCACATACTTGCAACATAAGTGTTGGGATTTGAAGAATTGGAGAACATGTATGAAGAAGATCCTGATTTTGTAGAACCTTGGAAAGAATGTAAGGAACCTTTTGTGATAGATAGGAGAAAGTGGTTGGGCTATTGCATTCAATAAGATATGTTGTTCAGAGGAAATCAGTTATGCATACCTAAGATTTCCATGAGAGACGATTTGATCAAGGAGAAACATAGTGGTGGATTGGCAAGAGATTTTGGCATTGATAAGACAGTGGCTTTAGTAAGTGAAAACTACTTTTGGCCTCAGATACATAAGGATGTTAGGAAATTTATGCAGAGTTGTAGAGTTTTTCAAGTTGCAAAAGGGAGTAGTCAGAATACTGGATTGTATAAACCTTTGATAGTACCGGAGAGACCTTGGGAAGACATAAGTATGGATTTTGTAATGGGATTGTCGAAGACACAGAGAGGACATGATTCAATATTTGTAGTGGTGGATAGATTTTTAAAGATGGCAAATTTCATACCTTGTAAGAAGACAACTGATGCAGTGCATGTAGTTGATCTATTTTTCAAGGAGATTGTGATATTACATGGATTACCTAAGAGCATAATTTCAGACAATGATTCAAGATTTCTTGGATACTTTTGGAAGACACTTTGGAAGAAGATGAAGATAGATTTGAAGTTTAGTTCAACATTTCATTCACAGACTGATGGACAAATAGAGGTAGTGAATAGAAGTTTGGGAAACTTGTTGAGATGTTTAGTTGGAGAGAAGGTAGGAAGTTGGGATTTGATTATTTCACAAGAAAAGTTTACATACAATAATTTAGTGAATAGGAGTACTAGAAGAACACCATTTGAGATTGTTACTAGAGTAAACCCTAGAGGAGTAGCAGAGTTGAGAGATATCAGTATGGAAGAGAAGAGGAGTACAGAGGTAGAAGAATTTACAGGACACATGGAGATAGTGCATAATCAGGTAAAGAAGCATTTAGAGGAGATGAATAACAAGTATAAGGAACATGTAGATGAGAAGAGAAGACACAAAGAATTTGTAGTTGGTGATGAAGTGATGGTATACTTAAGAAAAGAAAGATTTCCAATTGGGACATATAACAAGTTGAAGATGAAGAAATTTGGACCTTGTAGGATACTCAAAAAAATTGATTCAAGGAATGCATATGAAGTAGAGTTACTGGAGATATTGGGTATATCATCTATTTTCAACATTGCAGACCTATATCAGTATCAAGAAGTGGAGTCCAGTGATAACATTAGAGAGGACTTGAAGAAGCAGTTACCACAACAAGCACGGGAGCAGATTGAAGACATTTTGGACAGCAGAGTTGGACATAGCACCAGAGGAAGACAATTCAAAGATTATCTTGTGAAGTGGAAAGGCAAACTAGAAGAAGACTCATCTTGGATTTCTCACGCTGAGGTGGACCATCTTGGTTTTCCTCTAGCCCCTAGAAAGTGAGGGACTCACTTTTTCAATAACCCTTGATGTTTGATGTAGGAGCATCCCTGGTTTAAGAGCAATCTTGCATCAACCGAAAACATTTGCATTTCAATTTGTTTACATTTCAGTTTGTATCTTTTCATTTCTGATTTTAGTTCAGGTAGTTTAGTTAGAAGCAGTTTTAATATTTTGGTTTACATTCTGCCATAGCTGCATTTAAAACCTTGCAAAGATGGAACTAGCATCTAGTCACATGCATCTACATCATATCCAATTTTTAGAGCATTTGGATTAGGTACCGGAAAGATATCACTATTAGAAGATTGACTATTTACTTAGAATAGGGCATCTTGATAGTCTCAAACAATCAGCTAAAAGAGAAGACTTGCGGAGTATCTCATGATTCATGGAGTTAAATGACACATCATTCAATGTTCTTAGGTTCGTGGTTGACCTTCCCTAAGATCCACACATCATTCCATTCAATTGTGAAGGTGTTCTATTCAAATAGGCCCAACCTATCCATGTACACATGTTACAGCTCTTCATTGGAGTTTGTAATGATCTTTGGCCGACGCGGAGGAATCTTATGATCTAGAGATGATATATATTGATGTGATAGATGCCTAGGAGAGTAGTTAGTAATTGATTCATAGTTGATAGTTTGAATTCTTTGTGAAGGAGCTTCAAAGCTATATCTTGTGCATATTTTGATATTCTATAATTAGGCATGTTAGTCCTAATTGTAAGCCCGCATGTTGTCAACCGACTTGTGTTTGAATACTATGATATGCTAAATGACTAAACTTGCATTTACTTTAGATCTTTGAGTTGTTTCCGTTGTGTTTACTCTAGCTGCACGAATAGGACAATTCATTCTGTGAACCCTCCTACCGTGACTGCACCATAATGGGTTAGCTCTTAATGTTTGTAGCATTAATTTACTACATAAGATTAAAGTTGATACATATCTGATTAAGTTGGATAGGATAAGTATCTGTGGCTTTGATAATGTTGGAAGACAATCCGTAGGCACTATAACATTACCTGTACAAGTTGGGCCTGTGACTTTACCTACCTTGATTCATGTCATGCCTTGTTCTTTATCTTACAACATGATTCTTGGTAGACCTTGGATTCATGCATTGGGGGAAGTTCCTTCTACCCTTCATTATTTAATCAAGTTTGTTTTTAAAGATAAACTTCATACTATTCATGCTGACCCCGAACCTAACAATTGTTTACAAATTGAAGCACAAAAACAAGTCATTCATCATAAGATCTTAAATAATCTAAAAGTTGACTCGTCAGTTCCTCTTGCCATAGACAATGTTGTGCAAGATTCCAAACAATCGAATGCATTCTTTGGTGATGATTGGGGTTCGTTAGATTTTACATCTCCCTCCATAGGTGAATATAAAAATAACAACCCTGCTCCTGAAACATCAAGTGTAGCATCGATATCATCTAAAAATTCAAATCCTTGGGTTTGTGGCTGACCTTCCCTGAGATCCACACATCATTCCATTCAGTTGCAGAGGTGTTCTATTCAGATAGGTCCAACCTATCCGTGTATGCACATTATAGCTCTTCATTGGAGTTTGTAATAATCTTTGGCTGACACAGAGGAATCTTATGATCTGGAGATGATATATATTGATGTAATAGATGCCTGGGAGAGTAGTTAGTGATTGATTCATAGTTGATAGTTTGAATTCTTTGCGAAGGAGCTTCAAAGCTATATCTTGTGCATATTATGATATTCTATAATTAGGCCTGTGAGCCCTAATTGTAAGCCTGCATGTTGTCGACCGACTTGTGTTTGAATACTATGATATACTGAATGATTGAATCTGCATTTGCTTTAGATCTTTGAGTTGTTTTCGTTGTGTTTACTCTAGCTGCACAGACAGAACAGTTCATTCTGTGAACCCTCCTACTATGACTGTACCATAATGGGTCAGCTTGTAATGTTTGTAGCATCAATTTACTACATAAGATTAAAGTTGATACATATCTAATTAAGTCAGATAGGATAAGCATCTGCAGCTTTGATAATGTTGGAAGACAATCCGTAGGCACTATAACTTTACCTGTACAAGTTGGACCTATGACTTTACCTACCTTGATTCATGTCATGCCTTGTTCTTTATCTTACAACATGATTCTTGGTAGACCTTGGATTCATGCATTGGGGGAAGTTCCTTCTACCCTTCATCATTCAATCAAGTTTTTTTTAAAGATAAACTTCATACTATTCATGTTGACCCCAAACCTGACAATTGTTTACAAATTGAAGCACAAAAACAAGTCATTCATCATAAGATCTTAAACAATCTAAAAGTTGACTCATCAGCTCATCTTGCCATAGACAATGTTGTGCAAGATTCCAAACAATCAAATGCATTCTTTGGTGACGATTGGGGTTTGTTAGATTTTCCATCTCCCTCCATAGGTGAATATAAAATTAACAACCCTGCTCTTGAAACATCAAGTGTATCATCGATATCATCTAAAAATTCAAATTCAAAAGTCTCTTTGATAACAAATATGGATAATACTTTCACTTATACTATAAATTATCAGACTTATGAAGCCCCACCATCCTCTAAGGAAATGGCTTCTCTCTATGGTTAAGGATTTCAGATCCTTTATAAGAACTGTGACTATGTAGGTAATGGTTATAGTATTAATCAACAAGGGATTCGTGTACCTATAGAATTTGCTTCATGACATTACTCAAGTGGCATTGGATATAACCCTTTTAAGGAATCTAAAGCCCATAGATATCCTACTCTTAATCTGAATATAATTGATGAAGGGGGGGTAAATCATAAAACACACAATAACAGAAATTGCACACAAAAAAAATAGAATGATATTTTATTAATATGGTAAAAACATTACATTACAGAAGCTCAAATACAATCAGAGGATGAATCCCCTACAGGCTGCAACACATTACAGCTCCCTCTCTCAAAACTCTGGAATCTTCAGCCTTCTGTAATTCCCAAATTAGCTAGGGTTTCTAATTTTTCGCCTTTCTTGACTCTACACCTTCCACCTTAACTCTACTACCCTAAGGGTTCCCAAAAATGGTTATATATAGCCCTTTTTGGCGACCACCAGCTTAATTTCGAAATTTGCATCTCCCCCCAAAAATAGGTCAACTTCGCGGGGCCATAACTTTCGATCCGACCGTTGGATTTTCAATTATAATACCTTTTCGGAAAGCTCTCGAAAAGACGATGGTGCGCGAAGTAGTACCTATAGGTAGACTACTTGGGTTTCCCACCAAATTTCGAGCCCATTCGGAGCCTCTAAGTGCCTCAAATTTGACTTTGAATATTTCAATAGGATTTTTGGAATTTCAAATTTTAATATCTCACAAATGACAAATGATACTGAAGTGATTTCTTCACCATTAGCTTCAATTCACCACTCTAGAGGTCTGTGTAAGATTTTGTATCCAACCGTGCACAAACGCAAACTTACTAAAAATAGTAACCCTGCCAAATTTAGCCCTTATTGAAAAGAAACAACATTTTTTTTTTTGGTTGATGCAAGATTGCTCTTACACCCTAGATGCTCCTGCATCAATAATATCGACACTTAATTTGATCTTTCCTGAGATGATTGACAGTAGTTGTCCTCCAAGAGAGTTTCCCTTGGATATTTTTACAACAGATGAAGTGATAATTGAGTTCTTGGGTGCTTATGATAATATTCCCTATTATCATCATAAATGTGGATTACCTTATTATTTAAACAATAGTGCATATTTTAGAAAAACTACTAATATGATAAATGCTACTCTAAAATCTGAGGAAGAATCTAAAGAATTACCACAATCACCTGATCTCCCAGACCATAGTACCTTGCTTAATGGAAAGATTGTTGATGTTTTCATGGAGAAAGATAACACTGAAAAGGTTATCCCTATAGGTGATTGCTTAAGCACAGAAGAAAAATAAGAAATGACTAAACTCTTACATGAATTTTCTAAATTGTTTGCTTGGACTTACTCAGACGTGTCTGGCATTGATCCTCATATTGTAACACATAATATCATCTAAAACTAGATGCTAAGCCATTTAAACAAAAGATTTGCAAGTGAATCCTTAGGTTGCATTACTCGTTAAGGCTAAGATAGAAAAGCTTTTACAAGATGCATTTATCCGCCCTATTGATTATTCACCTTGGATTTTGAATATCATCGCCATCACTAAACCTGTTGGTCATCTTTGAATGTGTACCAACTTTAGAGATTTGAACCTCACATCTTTAAAAGATGATTTCCCACTTCCGAACATTGATATGATTGTTGACTCAATAGCCAGCCATGAATTACTTTTCTTCATGGATGGATTTTCAGGATATAATCAAATCTTTATAAACCCTCAAGATCAATATAAAACAAATTTATAACACCTTGAGGTACATTTTGTTGGGTAGTCATGTCATTTGGACTTAACCACGCCAGAGCAACTTACCAACACGCTATGACTCTTATCTTTCACTATTACATGCATAATATCTTAGAATACTATGTCGATGACATCTTGGCAAAGTCTATTCATCGCCAAGATCACACCATGACTCTTCAATAGATCTTTGAGTGAATAAAGAAATACAACATGTGATTGAATCCTCAAAAGTATGTATTTGGTGTAGACAGTGGAAAACTATTGGGATTTATAGTTTCAAACCGTGGTATTGAAGTAGATACGAAAAAGATTGATGTGATTGTTAACATGCCAGCCTCAAAACATATCTCAACTTCATAGTTTACAAAGAAGATATAGGCCATTCACCAATTTTGTCTCACAACTCGCAGATAGGACTCACCCTTTTACTCAACTATTGAAGAAGGATTCAAAATTTCAATTGAAATTCAGAATGTCAGAAGGATTTTGAGGACTTAAAAAGTTATCTCGCTAAACCTTCTATTTTAGAACATGTTGTTTCTAATAAACCTTTCCTCTTATATACCTTAGCATCTAATAATGTCCTCACAACATTATTAGCACAACATAATACTAAAGGTAAGGAATGTGTTGTATATTACATTAGTCAAACATTGCTCGATTATGAAGTATGAGATACTGTCATTGAGAAACAATGCTTAGCTCTTGTCTTCACAACATAAAAGCTTAGGCATTATCTTTTAAATGCTGAGACACATGTAATTGTAAAATTTGATCCTTTGAAACATTTATTTGCTAAAACAAATCTTTCAGGTCATCTAGCTAAGTGGGTTATGTTGTTAACTAAATTCTATCTCAAGTTTATATCTTAGAAAGTGATTATAGGACAAGTGTTTATTGACCATTTAGCCGAGGCACCTACCCCTTTTGCTATACAACATCAGGACACATTCCCTGATGATCAAATTCTAGCCATTACTGAGGATGATAAATGGAAGTTATATTTTGATGGATCAAGATGTCAAACTAGCTTCGATGTTGGTATCATACTAGTACCTCCCTTGGGTAAGCCAATCCCTATGTCCTATCATTTAAATTTCTTATGCACAAACAATATCACCGAGTACAAAGCTCTCATCGCAGGACTTCATGTTGCCTTGGCCCTAAACATCAAAAATATCACTATATATGGTGATTCTCAGTTAATTGTAAGACAAATAACTGGATCATATCAAATTAAACACAACAAGCTATCTCAATATCGTGATTTCACTCTATCTCTATTAAAACAATTCACTTCATTTTCAATAGACACTATTCTCGGGAAAGACAATCGACATGCGGATGCAATGGAAAGTGTAGCTTCCCTTATATCCCCTGATGATTGTCCTAAGGAATTTACTTTCATTATTTATAATCTCAAAACACCAATAGTAGAAGATTCTATCATTGCAAATACAGAACTCTGTGGTAATACAAATTCAGACAAATGGTTCTCCCATATATTCAATTATTTGCATGATGGAACCATTCCTAATTAAACATCTAAAAATGCTCGAGTTCACATATGCAAACTTGTAGTGTGCTATATTATTCTATCTAATGTTTTATATAGATGGAGTTATAATGATGTTCTTCTCCAATGCCTTAGTAATTTGGAGATCATGATAGCCCTAGAAGAAGCTCACTTCGGTGCTTGTGGGGGACATTTTAGAGGAAAATCACTGGTACAAAAACTAGTACATATGGGGTATTATTGGCAACACATGGAACAAGATTCCTTCACCTATGTCAAAAAGTGTCCGCAATGTCAACAACATCAACACTTAATCTGAACACCTGCCCGGGAACTTCGTGCCCAAGTCTCACCTTGGCCATTTTCTGTTTGGGGCTTGGATCTAATTGGTAAAATTTCTCCACCTTCTTCTCAAGGACATACATTTATTATCACTACTACTGATTACTTCACAAAGTGGGTTGAAGTTGACCCCTTGCAATACATAGTTGCTAACGTAATTTGTCGATTTCTACAAGATAACATAATCTCTCGCTTTGGTATACCTTCCTCCTTGGTCTCTGACAATGGCAAGCCATCCAAGAACAACGATGTGAAGAAACTTCTAGAAAATTATCACATTCAACATCACTTCTCTATGCCTTACTATCCTCAATCAAATGGCCAAGAAAAAGCTTCAAACAAGGTTATTAGACAATCTCTACAAAAAACTATTAACAAACATCAGAAAGACTGGCATACTCAATTGTCCTAAGCATTATGGGTTTATAGAACAAGTATTCATATGGCTACTAGAACTACCCTGTATAATCTTGTTTATGGCGCTGATGCGGTAATGCCCTTAGAAATTGAAATTCCTTCATTGAGAGTCTCCTTGAGAGATGTTATTGATGATGACATGGAACAAGAAAATAGATTACAACAACTTGAGATGCTGGATGAACATGGTATTAATGCTCTTGAGGATCTTAAGGCCCATCAAAATAGTATACAACAATTGTACAATGAGCATGTTATACACTGTTCATTCGACGTTGGAGACTTGGTACTTTATGAGAATCAACGCAATGTAAACGCACCTCCTAGAGAAAAAGGAAAGTTCAGCCCTAATTAGCTCGGACCGTATGTTGTTACTGAAGCCTTTGGATTAGGAGCATATAAACTAGTTGATGAACAAGGTACACTACTTAAAGAACCTATTAATGTTGTGCACCTCAAGAAATTTTATGCTTAAGATTATATGTTAGATGTTACTTTAAAAAGCAAAACTTATTAGTTAGTTTAGCTTCAATTTTGACAAGGTATTATTATTTTGTCTTAATTCATTTAACATAGAAATCTTTTTTAGTTAATCATTATGGTATATTGTTTATTAATGCTCTATTAAGATCACTTTTATCTTAACTGTGTATAGCATAGAATATTGATTATGTGTGAAATTTAATAATCATTGTGATTTTACTATATGTTCTATAAAGAATTGTTTAGTATCACATTTGCATTAATCACATTTCCTCATAAGCTTTAACATTTATCATTAGTTGCATTTTACATAAATCACATATGATAGATTAGATAACACTAGAAATAGTAATAAGATTTAACATCTCATATATATAATCATCAGTTTCAAATATACATCTGAGTTAACTATCCCATATATCAAAATGGGATGTCGTAGTACATAATATATACATCACATTACTGAACCTCAGTCACCTGTACCCTTAGGACCTCATGGTGTGTGCGTGATAGAGGCTTGACCATGTGTGGCTATGGATTGCAAATGACTCCTAGAGACACTCTGCGATCTTAACCCCTGATCTCTCCTCTCAGTTCTAACACCTCATCATGTGACTCCCGATACATCTGCTAATATTGGTCTCTCTTAGAGATGGCTCTCTCTAGCTTCACCTGAATCCTCTCCCTATCAGCTCTCATCTGGCATAACTCTAGAAGTAAGATCACCCTGGTGATAGGATCTCCCTTAGGTGTGGGTGCTGCTATAATATGCTCTCATAGCATCTAGAGCTCTGCCTCCATGTGCTTAGCTCTCTAAAGTAACTCATCTCTCTCTCCCATGAAGAGTGATCTAGAATGGACTAGACTGATATCCTATATCTCATAAAAGGCATAAAGATCTTTGCATGCTGCCCTACAGATGGTTGTGGCGAATATCCCATCCGCACCTGCTACTCGGTCGCATTGGCTAGAACTATCTCTGCTATGACACGACTCACCAAGTCACACCATGTGTCTATCCCAACTACAAAAAGGAAACAAAATAGATATCAATACCTCATAGCGACATCATATACAAATAATCCAAAAATAAATGCATGTGTATAAAATCATCCTACCTAGATCTCCATCTCACTAAGATGGATCTCGGATAGATGATGGTGTGACTATCTGTGCAGCTGACTCTATAGCTGGGGGTACATGACTACTAGTCCCCCCTCACTCATGTCAGCTTGATCTCGTCACATCCGCAGAAGCTGGACCATGAGCTCTTGCCTGTGATTGGGACTCAGCCTCCTCGTCACTATCTACCTCCTGCTGGTCTCGTTGTGGTCTCACTCTAAAGACATACTATGAAGTGATCTCCTCCTCATCATCATCCTCATCCTCCTCATCGAGATTGTAGTATCCTATGAAGTCACTAATGTCATCCTCTGTCCCTATGTCACTCACGTGACCAACCCAAGGTCAGGGATCACCTATATGGTGACTAGGAGGATAAATAGGAGTGGGTCACACTGTTTGCCACCAAATCTGGTATGCTCGGGTGACTCCAACATTATCTATGTTAAATATCAGCTCTGCATTCTCTGGACCATCACCATCACTAACTGCCAATCAGCTAATGTCAGTCGTTAGGCACTGTTCACCCTAACTACGCTATGCACAAAGCACACGTAGCTTGAAGGCATCATAGGTACATCCTGTCGACATCCAAACTGTCATGCTACCTGATCAAAGTAGAACCATACAACAATATGATTGAGGCAGCCAACCATTAGTTGATCCATCTGTATCCTCGCTAACTATCTCCATTGACCTGGCCATGCTATAAAGTCACGATATGGTCTCTAGATGATATTAATGGGATGTAGTCTATCAAAGATAACCCTCCAGTATAGAAGATCATCATGTCACCAACATCTAATAAGAGGATATGCATGGATGTGTGGATAAGTAAATGTTGGCTCTATGGGAAAACTTGTAGGTCGTGTGCATCTAATATGCTCAAAGGCCCAGACCTATAGTAAGGTGCAACATATTAGGATTTGTGCCTCATAATGAACATATCACCCTAACAAGTGATAGAGGTGCACAAGCATACTGCACCCACACACATAGACTATCCTCTGCTCCTCCATCACCCTGATCATGTGAACAAGGCCACGTGAAGGTGAGTGCCTCGTTCATCTAGTGCGACTACTAATGCAACTATAACCATCATAATCCTCTGAATCAGAGGGATGTCAACACATGCCTACTCTAGTAACCGGAGTTGAATGTTCCCTCGCTCTGCCTGAGCAACAGTGTGGCCTAGGCAATATAACTGGCTCTCTCATGTGTACTCCACAAAGCAATGCTCTACGATCCTCACTGTCTCCCTGTGTATAGGCAGTTGAATGATCCGGTAGACATCCTCTAGTGTGATAGTCATCTCCCCTATGGGAAGATGGAATGTAGAAGTATCTACATTCCATCTCTCCATCAAAGCCATCAACATGCTACAATGAAACCTAATTGTGGGCATATCAAATACCCACCAGAGCCCTACACCCTGCAAGTACTCTCTCTGCATTGGTCATAGTATCGATGTGATCTCGTAGAAGCAACATCAGTCGACCACCTATATGCTCTCACATCTCTGGGACAACCTACATGACAAATAGTGAGAGAATGAATCAGTACACAACATGAAAACAGAACTAAGTATCTTCTACAACAATAAGTGCCCTGTCCTTGGGGCCCTTGTCCTTTCTGGACTTGGGTGCCCTAGGAGGACCTGGGTGCCCAAATTAGACTTGGGCACCCCAAGTGGACTAGGGCACTGATGCAGAGTGCACAGTGGAAGTGGTTAACAGATCAACAACTTGATCGGTGAGAGGGTGGCCTATGTCTTGGTGATCTATTCCTATCAGCCAAACATACCCCGTCGGCCACCTTGCTACTTATCTCCCCGATCTCTCAACTTTCCCTGATAGATCAACTTCCTTGTCTTCAGAGAGACTTCACCTATCAGTGGCGTCTTCTGGCCTCCTGCCGATACCCTCATGGCAGTTACGTTCCCACTTGCCTTAACCGTGGTGGTTAGTCATGCCCTTGTCGGCAAGACTTCGATCATCGGTGACCACTTGTGAACACTAGCGGATGTGCCGATATACCAACTTGTATATGCTTGACTTGACTTGCTATTACTAGTGAGCCAAAGTATCTTTACCCTGATTTCACCGTTACGACTGGTCACCTTTTGTATCCGATGAAAGATACATTCTCAATATGCTTTCGCAACATACATTTGCGATATGCATACGCAATATACATTTAGCGAAACTTATCCCGATGTATGTTTCTTCGGTGAGACTAAAACAGTTCTTCACCAATGCATATACTATCAGTATAACACCATTGATCGGTGTAACCTCCAAAAGCTTGCCCGAGGGCTGTGTTATGCCGACACACCTCTGCTATTTTGCAACTATACAAACACCAAACTAGAAATAGAAACAAAGACCCTACAGTATGGAAAGGGTCTACAATCCTCTACAAACACTAGATCAACCATCAATTTGGTCACTCCACTCACAACACCTTGCCTATCATTTTAAAGACTAGTCACATAGAGATGCCTAGTCAACTCATGCCCAACCTCCTTGGATCCTTGGGTGTTTGACCAAAACCACAAAAAGCACAAAATTTACACTGTATTCCTCCATCACACTAAACATGAGAATCTTGATTTTAGTGGACAGAAGAGATACAGTCCATTTATTCACCAAACCCTAGTTTCTAGATTTTTAGACCAGTCTTTGCAAAAGGAACAAGATCTCACAAACTACAATACTGTTAAGACACCAGACTACTATCAAATGGGACTACTTAATGCCTGAACATCTCTGATCAATTTAAGATCCATATAGAATGAGTGTTACAGAAAGAATAATGTTTCAACACACCCAAAAATCTAGATCTTCATTCATTCATTCCTTCATCCTGCCATTACATCCAACTCCTCGCCTATACAAGGCTTGAGAGATCAGTTAACATTCCTCCCAACCGTACAAACTGCTTTGAAAGATAGTTAGTCATTGGATTTCTCCTCTCACAAGAAAACTACATGTTTTCCTTGTGTTATTACATCAAACCAAAACATGGTCTACATAGGTCTAGTGACCAAATTGACATGAAAACCTTATTACAAACATGATGTGGCTTGAAAAGCCTTATTGAAAACATAAACAAAACATGACTCCTGCACCATACTCCCCCTGCAAGAAAAACTCAAGTCCCTTGAGTTACTAACTATTGGAGTGTCTTCCCATGCTTTAAAATGTCTGCCTCACTCATCCAGGTAGCCTCTGAATCAGGAAGATCCTGCCACTTGACCAAGTACTCCTTGTACACACCCTTGTCTTTTTGACAACATTAGAATCGAAGATGCAGTCCAATTGTAAAGGCTTACTTGGAGGTAGATCTCTAACCCAATCTTCATCTTCAATCACAACATCTGATCCATCTTCAGGATTCAAAGGAGGTCTAAATGGAAACAGGTCTAAAACATTGAATATGGGAGAGATACCAAGACCGGATGACAATACTATTTCATAAGCATTTGGACAAAACTTATGCACTACCTTGCACGGTCTTATTTTCTTCATCAAAAGCTTGGTTGGTTGTCCTTTAGGCAGCCTTTCCTTCCTTAGATAGGCCATCACCAAATCTCCCACCTTGAACTATACATCTCTTCTTTTGAGATCTACCCTATCCTTGTATTTGGAGACTGTCTTTTCCAACTGAACTTTGACTTGATCATGAACTGCCTTCATGGTAGCAGCAAAATCTTCTCCTAGAGCACTCCTATTATCCCAACCTTGTAGGTCTTTGAGTTCAAGTGGTCCTCTTGGATGGAAACCATAAACAATTTCAAATGGACTCTTCCCAGTGCTTTTATTCACCGAATCATTGTAAGCATACTCAGCTTGACTGATCACCAAGTCCCATGCCAACCCATGCTGCTTGGTAAGGCATCTTAGAAGGTTTCCTAAGGACCTATTAACAACCTCAGTCTAACCATTAGTTTGGGGATGGTAGGCTAATGAGAAAGACAATTGTGTTCCCAATTTTCTCCATAAGGTCCTCCAAAAATGACCATCAAAATTGGATTCTCTATCAGTGACAATTGAAAGGGGTAGACCATGGATTCTAACCACTTCTCTGAAAAAGAGACCACCAATGTGAGATGCATCATTTGTGCATTTGCATGGCACAAAGTGAGCCATCTTACTAAATCTGTCCACAATGACAAAAACATTGTCCACACCCCTTGTTGTCTTAGGAAGACCAAGTACAAAATCCATACTAATGCTCTCCCAAGGCCTATTGGGAATAGGAAGGGGTTGGTACAAACCACATTAGAAGACATACCTTTGGCCTTTTGACATATGGTACAACTTGCAACATATCTCCTAACATCCAATTGTACTTTTGGCCAATAGTAGAATCTAGTGACTTGTTCCAAAGTCTTGTCCAACCCAAAGTGTCCTCCTAAGGTTCCATTGTGCTTCTCTTTGATGATGTTATCCCTCATTGAACATTTAGGAACACATAGCAAACTACCTTTGAATAGGAGACCTTCCTGCAACACAAAATCTGAATATTCACCATGAAAAGTGTTAGCCAAACTAGCAGAAACTTCATAAGCAGCCTTGAAATCTACATCCTCCTTGTATAACTCCTTCAAACAATCTATGCCCATGCTTTCCATCTGTACTTCATGTATGACAAGCATCCTTCTACTTAAAGCATCAGCCACTTTGTTGGCAGTACCCTTTTTAAGCTTAATAGTGAAGGTATAGGCTTGCAATTGTTTCATCCACTTAACATGCCTATGATTCAACTTTTCCTAACTATTTAGAAAGCTAAGAGCATGGTTATCAGTAAAAACAATGAACTCTTTGGGCAGCAAATAGTGTCTCCACTTTTTGAGAGCTTGCACCATTGCATAAAGCTCTAGGTCATAGGTAGAGTACCTTTGTTTAGCCTCATTCAACTTCTCTAAAAAAAGGCCACTAGATGTCCATCTTGACTAAGAACAACACCTATTGCTTGCTGACTTGCATCACATTCCACTACAAAAACTTTGTCAAAATTTGGGAGTACCAATGTAGGTAATTCAGCCACTTTCCTTTTTAACAATTCAAAGCTATCATCTCCTTGCTTTGTCCATTGAAATTTGCACTTTATTCCACCCTTGATGGTGTTGAGAATAGGAGCACTTATGTGACTGAATCCTCTAATGAACTTCTTATAAAAAGTTGCCAAGCCATGGAAGCTTCTAACATCTCCCACTGTCCTAGGGGTTGGCCAATTGAGAATGGCCTCAACCTTTGTGGGGTCCATTTTCAAACAACCATTTGAAATCACAAAACCTAGGTACACAAGTTCATTTTTCATGAACTCACACTTATCCAAGTTGATCATCAACTTATTCTCATGCAACTTCTTCATCACTTGTCCAAGATGCTTCACATGTTCTTCTTTTGTCCTGCTGAAAATAAGTATGTCATCAAGATAAACAATTAGAAATTTGCTAATGAATTCAACAAATACCTCATTCATCAAATGCATGAATGTGCTTGGGGCATTGCTAAGGCCAAATGGCATGACAAGCCACTCATAGAGACCTTCATTTTTCTTGAAGGCAGTCTTCCATTCATCTCCCTACCTAATTCTGATCTGATGATAACCAAATTTCAAATGAATCTTTGAATAATAACATGACCCACCAAGATAGTCCAAAAGATCCTCAATCCTTGGCATAGGGAATCTATACCTTATTGTGATCTTATTTATGGACTTTGAATCCGTACATAGTCTCCACTTCCCATCTTTCTTTGGAGCAAGTACACTAGGGACTGCACATGGACTAAGACTCTTTCTAATCAATCCTTTCTCTAAGAGTTCTTGAATTTGTCTACTCACCTCCTCATTTTGTTGTGGTATCAATTTATAGATAGCCTTATTGGGCAATGTGACACTTGGAATCAAGTCAATTTGATGACTTATATCTCTCATTGGTGGTAAGGAGTTAGGGGTATCCTTTACCACAAGATCTTGGTACTTATCCAACAATTGATGCACTTCTAGTGGAACCTATTTCTGCTTTTTGTCTTGTTGACCTGATTCATCTTTAGGCTTCATTATCAAGGCATACCCTTGGGTATCCTTCTCCTTCATGAGGTGTAAGAACTCTTTGCCACTAACCATCATGACATTGGTGTCATTACTCTTCTCTCCAATCTCCTCTTGCATAGGATCCATCCTAAACTTCCTTCCATTCTTGGTGATGAGGTATGTGTTCTTCTCACCATCATGTTGTGCCTTCACATCATACTGCCATGGACGTCCAAGAAGAAGGTGACAAGCATCCATAGGAATAATCTCACATAGTACCTTGTCCTTATAATCACCTATCTCAAACTCAACCTAGTTTTGTTCTTCTACCATGTAATTTTGATTCTTATTCAACCAAGAGATCTTATGAGGACTAACATGGGGCAGCCTTTTCAACTTACATTTCTCTACCATTTCCATAGACACTACATTCTCATTAGAACCTGAATCGACAATGATTTTACAAAGTTTACCATATGCTATACCTTGGGTTCTGAAAAGGGTCTTCCTTTGTGGGGGCTCTTGCTTCAATGGCATCTTCATCAAGGTTCTCTTGATCATCATGCTCTCTCCTTCAAGGACCGGTGCAACACTACTAATGGGTGAATTCACACTTTGGCAATCATCATCTTTCAACAACCGATTCCTTCTTCCACCATCATGGGAACTAGTTGCCTTCTCAGGGCATTTGCTCATGGTATGGCCTACTTGATTGCAGCCATAGCATCTACCAGTGAAAACTCTGGGTCCTCTACCTGCACCACCACTTCTACCTCTGCTATTAGGTCTTCTCCAACCTCTGAAACCACCACCTCTATGTTCTACATCAGAATGAGACTCTTGTTGACTTGGGTTTTCATTTCTACTTGACTGTCCTCTACCAAAACTGCCTCTTCCCCTATTATTTTTGCCACCTCTTCCTCTAGTGTTTTGATCACTCTTCCTTCTCAACTTTTCCTCAGCCCTAGAGGCTAATAGAAAACACTCATCCACTATTTTAGAAACCACCATACTGAATTCATCTTGTATGTTATACCTCAAACCATCGAGATATCTAGCCACCATCTCTTTCTCCTCCTCCTTGTGATTGGCTCTCATGCTCAATCTATGAAATTCTTCAATAGATGTAGCCACATCCATATCCTTTTGTCTAAGATGATTAAACTTCCTAATGGTCTGCAACTCATAATCAGATGGCATGAACTTGTCTCTTAGCATGGCCACCATTCTACTCCATTTGGTGATAGGATTCTTTCCAACTTTCTCTCTTTGACATTGCATATAGTTCCACCAAACTAGGGCAGAACCTCTTAGTCTTGTCTTAGCAAACTTGACTTTCTTGCTGTCACTATACTCCTTGAAGTCAAAATAGTTACACATGGCTTCAATCCAATCCATGAAGGCATCTCCATCTAGTTTCCCATTGAATGTAGGGACATCCATCTTTGAATCGCCACTATCTTCATGAGCACCTTTGAGTGCATTCAAGAATGCCTTTTGGTCTGTAGACATATCTTGTCCTTGAGGGCTCTCCTCTGCCTGTTCTTCTTCTTTTGTATCAGAATCACTTCCATCCTCTTTACTCTTATCCTTGGGCCTCTCTTCTTTAAACCTTGCTTCAAGCATCTCCTCTACCATCTTTTTGATGGCTTCTTTGCTCATAGACTTGGGAGGCATTGTGCTAGCCTCAGTTTCTATCTCCTCATCTAACATACACTGCTCCAATTCAAATATTGGCTCTGATACCAATGTGATGCAGAGCGCATAGTGGAAGTGGTTAATAGATCAACAACTTGATCAGTGAGAGGGTGGCCTATGTCTTGGTGATCTATTCCTATCAGCTAAACATACCCCGTCGGCCACCTTGCTGCTTATCTCCCTGATCTCTCAACTCTCCTCGACAACTTGACTTCCTTGTATTCGGAGAGACTTCACCTATTGGCGATGTCTTCTAGCCTCCTGCCTATACCTTGATGGCGGTTACATTCCCATTTGCCTTAACCGTGGCAGTTAGTCATGCCCTTGTCATCAATACTTCAATCATCGGTGACCACTTGTGAACACTGGCCGATGTACCGATATACCAACTTGTATATTCTTGACTTGACTTGCTATTACTAGTGAGCCAAAGTATCTTTACCCTGATTTGACCATTATGACCCGTCACCTTTTGTATCCGACGAAAGATACATTCTCAATATGCTTTCTCAACATACATTTGTGATATGCATATGCAATATACATTCAGTGAAACTTATGCCGATGTATGTTTCTTCAGTGAGACTAAAACAGTTCTTCACCGATGCATATGCTATCGGCATAACACCATTGATCAGTGTAACCTCCAAAAGCTTCCCCAAGGGCTATGTTATGCTGACACACATCTACTACTTTGCAACTACGTAGACACCAAACCACAAATAGAAATAAAGACCCTACAGTACAAAAAGGGTCTACAATCCTCTGTAAACACTAGATCAACCATCAATTTGGTCACTCCACTCACAACACCTTGCCTATCGTTTCAAAGACTAGTCACATAGAGATGCCTAGTCAACTCATGCCCAACCTACTTGGATCCTTGGGTGTTTGACCAAAACCATAGAAAGCACAAAATTTACACTGTATTCCTCCATCACACTAAACATGAGAATCTTGATTTCAGTGAACAAAGGAGATATAGTCCATTTATTCACCAAACCCTAGTTTCTAGATTTTTAGACCAGTCTTTGCAAAAGGAACAAGATCTCACAAACTACAACACTGTTAAGACACCAGACTACTATCAAATGCGACTACTTAATGCCTAAACATCCCCAATTAGTTTTAGACAATTAACTATCTGTACATAATGACTATTACAAAAAAATACTTAGAAAGAATAATGTTTCAACACACCCAAAAATCCAAATCTTCATTAATTCATTCCTTCATCCTTCCATTACATCCAACTCCTCACCTATACAAGGCTTGAGAGATCAGTTAACATTCCTCCCAACTGTACAAACTGCTTTGAAAGACAGTGAGTCATTGGATTTCTCCTCTCACAAGAAAACTACATGTTTTCCTTGTGTTATTACATCAAACCAAAATATGGTCTACATAGGTCTAGTGACCAAATTGACATGAAAACCTTATTACAAACATGATGTGGCTTGAAAAACCTTATTGAAAACATAAACAAAACATGACTCCTGCACTATAGAGAAGGTGCTCCTACACTAGGCACCCCAGGAGGACCTGCACACCTTGAGTGGACTTGGGTGCCCCTATTGGGGACCCTTGTCCATGATTATCCTTTTCGGCATGAGAAATGATAAAAAAACTAACAAAGTATAGAAAGCATGATAACAAGCAAGGATCTAGACACTACCTTGACCTCGAAGCATCTCTTTGCCACTTGGGCTCATACCATCTCTAGTCTCAGAAGCTGGTATGGACATCACATTGGCATTGTCAGTCTCTTTGTTCTTCTCCCTTTCCCTTCTACACAATGAAATAAGAATTAATAGTGAAAAGTGAAAACTCCCATTACTTATAGTAAGTGGATGAGAATTCCTATCACTATCTAGGTGCAAAATTGAACAGTTTTACTCTTAAGCCTCTATCTTGAGTTGTCGAACTTAGATTTTCACATCGTTCGTTGCATTGGAAATCTGGTTCCGCTCTCTATCTTACCCAATGTGTTGTTGTTGGGCTTTGTTTCTTCAAACAACCCTCACAATTCATTTCTCATCAAGTTCCCTCAAAATCAACATGTGTAGATATCTCCTTGTTTCTCCTTTTCAGACTAAGCAAGCAAAAATAAGGGGGGCATATATCTCCCTCCATCTCCTCCGTTATGATGTCTCATCACTCAACCCCCCTTAGTGTTTATGGACTAACTTATTGGTGGTGGTTGCAAGTTGATTTGATTTTGGATTCTCTCACAAGTGTTCCTTTATAAGTTATGGTTCCTAACTTTGTGGTCTTGTAGGATTGCAGACTTGGGGCCTTCTTCCTCTCTTGCAAAAACACTTCGGCATCCTCTACAGTATCCTTTTGGGTATCCTTTTCATGATTGATGTATTTACTTTCCTTTAGTTGCATATGCACATAGTGTCATATGGCCACTAAAGTAGGGGCTAAATGTTATGTCAGAAATTGTCCTTCTATATGGAATGGTACAATTTCTCATGGTTTAGCTCCTCTCCCTTTGGTGTCCTTTGAACCTAGTTTATTTCAGACCTCCCTAAACCCTGATTGACCTATGTCTGAATGGAAGAATGTTGTATTTTGAAATAACTAAAGACTGAAGGTGAAAAGAAAACATGGATTTGGGATCCCCTAACCTCCTTGAGGCAGTCTTGAGTAGGAAATTAGGGCTTGGACTTGGGCACTCGTGCCCTTGTCCTACCTGATTTCCCAGGGTCCTAAATTTTGGAGGGATGTCAGCTCCTGCCGTGCATTCTGAGATTCTATTTTCAAATTTTTGTTTTGCACATGATGTCGACATCTTATTTCAAAATTTGAAATTCATAAGGTTAGATATTTAAAGACATTTGAAAATCATTTTGTGACACACAATCTTTATGCAAGTTTTATGCCAAAACACTGCCAAAATTGCCATTGAAGATCAGTGATTTGTTGAAGCTCTTGAAAGTTATTTGAATTTGCTATCATGGAGACAATGGATGGAGATTAGGAATCAATATCTTGAGACTATCTTGCTCTTCCTAGGGTTTGTACACTTTTTGCATGATCGGGAGAAGGGTTGAAGCCTCCAACATCGAGCTTGGAGATCCTCCACGGACATTGCTGATTCACCTTCTTATTCATGCAAGTCTTCATTGTTTTCATCTCCTTGAGGTGAAGTTTTGTTTATTCATTGAGTGGAACAAATTGTTGATATTTTCTTGATGCTTGAGTCATCTAGGGTTTTGTATTTTTTTGCATACACATTTGTTAGATGAGTACACACATCTACAGATCTTTATCTTTGGCTATTGTTGATGTAGGAATACCAAAAATAGGGCTTGACTAAGGCAAGCTCCTATATAGACACAACCCTCTTTCTCCTCCTTTTGTATGTGCAGGTTGAATTCGTCGAGATCTGGTGGAAAGGAGTGATAGGAAGATGGATATTGCAGACATAATCGTCACAAAATTTGGATTTCAGGATTCTGAGACTTTTGGGACATTGCCCTAGGTGCCCTAGTCCAACTAGGTGATTTCTTTTGGATCTGGGAACCTCTAAAGATTGCAAGACATCTAATACAAAATATTTTGACAGTCAGGAATTTCCTGGACATTGCCCTAGGTGCCCTAGTCAATTAGCTGCTCTATTTTTGGGTACACTTTCTCAGTACTGTCCTCTCTATGTTTCTGTAATTAGTTTATTAGTATCCTTGTTAAAAATTCTATTATTACAATTTGATTAGTGATTTAGGGTTTCATGCTTGTCAAATTAAACTAGCTTGCAAAAACCTGAGCTAAAATAGTTACATAGTCATAACTAACAAGAAAAGCGAACATAGGACATCAGTAGTTTATCCCTAAACTCATCCTGTGCTTCCCTAATGTTTTAGTTCATGAAATTGTGGGACTTGTAGCTCTATATCTTGCTTCCACATTTTCACGACTAAACACCTTTTATATACTCAATTCAAAAGTCATACTCACTAAGGAATTCTAACCACCTTCTCTATCATGCATTAAGGTTAGGTTGACTAAATATATACTTGAGCCCTAAATGATCTATCTTTAACTCAAAGGGCTTACCTAGAAGATAATACCTTCACAACTGAAGTGTATGAACTATGTCGGCTAACTCAAGATCATGCGGTGCATAGTTTAACTCATATTGCTTTAACTTTCTTGACTCATGTGCAACCACTTGCTCATTCTGCATCAACACTCCTACTCCTCCCAAAGCATCAGTTAGAACTGTAAAGTGACCATTAGGATCTGGTATGGTCAAGATAGGAGTAGTTGTGAGCTTTTCCTTTAGCACTTGGAAAGCTTGCTCACACCTTCTATCCATTCAAACTTCTTACCCTTCTTTTGTAGCAAGGTAATCGGTGCTACTATAGTTGAGAAACCTTCCACAAAGTTTATATAATAACCTACAAGTCCCATAAAACTTTTGACTTTTGTCACACTCTAAGGTGCAAGCCATTCCATTATCACTTTAATCTTCTCAGGATCAGCTTCAATCCCTTCTGCCGAGATCACATGACCAAGATAGTGCACTTTATCTTGAAAGAATGTACACTTTGATGGTTTACCAAAAAGCTTTCACTCTCTCAAGTGCTGCAAGACTATCCTCAAATGCCTTTCATTCTCTTCCACTAATTTAGAGTATATCAATATGTCATCAAGGAAGATCAACACAAAATCATCTAAACAATCACTAAAAATGTTATTCATCAAATTCATGAAGGCTGTTGGAGCATTAGTCAACCCAAATGGTACCATTGTGAACTTGTAGTGACCATATCGAGTCCTAAAATATTTTTTAGAGATGTCCTCATCCTTAATCCACAATTGGTGATAGCCAGATCTAAGGTCTATCTTCAAGAACACAATAGTTCCTTTCATCTGATCGAAGAGCTCATCAAATCTTGGGAATGGGTACTTGTTCTTTATAGTAGCCTTATTAAGCATCCTATAATTAATGCATAACCTCAAATTACCATCCTTCTTCTTTACAAAGATAACTGGTGTGCTGCATGGTGCCACACTCTGTCTAATGAACCCTTGATTTAACAACTCCTGTAATTGTGCTTTAAGTTCATACAATTTCGTAGTAGTCATCCTATAGGGTGCCTTAGATTGAGGCTTAGTCCCTAGTAGCAAATCAATTGAGAAGTCAAATTCTCTTTTTAGTGGTAACTCTGTCAACTCCATAGGGAATACATCTCATAAATCTCTAAGGATAGGGTAGTCATTGAATACTAGTTCTTCTTTGTCAAGTTCCTGTACTTGGACGACATAAATGGCACACCCTTTCCTCTTGGCTTTCTTCAATTGCATAGCCAAGATTTGTCTAAGCTCTGAAGGTCTCTTAGATCCATTAATTTCCACTTGATTTCCTAGGTCATCTAGACATCTAACAACTTCATCTTCACAACTCACTAGAGACTTATGTTTAGCTAACCAGTTGATTCCCATAATTACATCATAAGACCCTAAAGGTACTACATATAGATTAACTTACGTCTAAAAACTCAGAAGCTCTAACTCGCTACATGCTAGACATGAGTCTACTCTCTTTTCTACTCTATTATCATATTGTACCATCCAAGATTTTTCCATATGCCCATGTCTAATTGATAACTTAGATACTACTCTAGGATCTACAAACATTCTGTGTCACCAATATCAATCAAAATAGAAATAGGTAGTCCATAGAGTTTACCTTGGAACTGTATAGGTGTTGCCTAAAAGTCATCTTGTCGATTGTTCATTGTGACATGTATCTGATGTGTAGGTGCTCCTTGCTAATTCTTGTTTCCTCTTCCAGCTGATCTCTATGGACATGAATTTGCATAATGCTCTCCTCCAAAAATATAGCATCCACCCTTAGGTGCTTTTAGTCCTTTAGTCCTCTCCCTCTAGTTGTTGTTTTGGTTGTTATAGCCACCTCTTTTGTTTCCACCATGATGGTTTCCACCATTTCCATCCTGAGAGTTATTACCTCTCTTCAAATTCCTGATCTGCTAATTATTATTGCCTTGATTGTTATTCTAATTATAATTCTGTTGGTAGTTCTGTTGATTATTTTGAGGTCTCTTATTGGCAAACATCGCATCTCTCTACTTATGGTAACTGGCTACTTATTGTAGCTTCTACTCTTGTTTAATTGCTTTCTCAAAAATGGCATCCATAGTGAGTGGATTATGAATGTCTACCTCTTCTCCAATATGGGGCCTTAAGCCTAATATAAACTTCCTGATCTGAAATCTCTCATCTATCTGGTACTGTGGAACATACTTAAGTAGATGTGAGAACCTCTCCCAATAACTGGTTACAGACATCCCTTCTCGAAACAAATTCTAAAAATCTATCGTCTTCTTATCGAAGAAGAGCTATGGTAACCAGCTTTTCCTAAAAAGCTAAAGGAAATTTTCCTAAGTTATTTCACCAGGTAACAATTTTGAATCTACCTTCTCATTATCCCACCATGTTGTTGCTTCACTAGTCAATTGATATGATCCCCACATTGCCTTCATATGATCTGAAAGGTTTTGAAGCCCAAAGTATTTCTCCATTTCTATTATCCACACTTCAGCTCCATCTCCAATTGTATTTCCATCAAATTTAGGTGGTGAGACCTTCTTGAGGTCTTTTCCCAACTCTTCTGCAATCCTTACTTGATTGTTAGCATTAACTCCAACCTCAGGAACTTGGGATTCTATCCTCAGATTCTCATTTTATACCTCAGCCCTTGGGTTTTCATTCTGATTCAACTCTCTAGGATTTCCTCTGATCTCCTGCTCAAGAGCATTCATTCTCGTATCCTGTTGGGTCAAGAGAGCAAGAATATGGTCCAATCTTCCATCTTAATCATTACTATCATCTCCATGATTCCTATCATTGGCACCTCCATGGTTTCTTCTATTTTGACCACTTCCTGATCCTCCACTATGATCAGTATTTCTAGTATTCATGATGAATAATCTGTGTCAAGTTTGCAACTTAGCATAATAGTCCAAAAAAAGAAAGAGGCCCTAGTGTTCAACCTAGAGCTCTGATACCAAATGTAAAAGCCTCTCAAACCATCACAAAAGTAAAATGAAGTAAATAATCCACTTAAATACAACATCACAAGTAATGAAAGTAAAATGATGTAATTAATCCGATTAAATACAATATAAAAGATAAAATGATGCAATTATTCCACTTAATTACAATATCACAAGTAAAAAGATAAGTCTCATAAATATGAATCAATAAAAATTATTAAATCTTACAAAAATCTTGTGCTCAATCCAGGTGAAATCACTATAAAATAATATACAAAGTCCATTGGCATTCATGTCACAATACATCCAATTACAAGTACAATAATCATGAACAACAAGTATAAATGAATCAAAACACTCTCTAGTCGCCATGAACCAAATGGTTCTCTTGTGAGCCGAGAGATGAGAACATGGCTCAGGCATTTTTCTAGCCAACCATGAAGTAATTACACTTCCCTGAATCCCTTCATGACACGAAGGAAACCCAGTCCTGCATGAAATATCTAACTACCTAGAACAACTGGCAGGTGGGACACCCGATGCAACCTGATGTCTAATGTGTAATTCTAAATAATGAAATGTAGATTGTCTCACAACATGATGTGGCAGAGATATATATCAATAATTTTTATAGACAAAATATTCATCTTTTTCAATGACAGCTCCTTTAGATCTAAACCTTAGTAAAATAGTAACCGGTACAATTCCTAAAAAGAGGAAAATCCATCTCTGAGAATCCACATTTGGCATCCTAGCCCAAAAGTAACCCAATAACATTCCTAGATAAAAATCTACTTCCTTTCCCCAATAACAAGTAAAATAAATAATAAAATAAGACAATCAATGTTCTCCTATAGTCCATCTCTAAATCCCTTTCCCAAAAGATAAATCATGAAACACACTTTTCCAAGCAAGAATTCATCATTTGATTCCACAAAATACATCTATAAAACTACTAAAATTGATTTAATTACCAAGTCCATATTTCATTCATAATTTGTAATGTAATAAGCATTCTAAGTATTTATTAATCTTACTGTCATATAAGTGAAAGGAATTATTTCATTCAATAAATATATAACACAATATGATTTATAAATCTTTTAAGAACCTTACTGTCACAACTATGATAGGAAGTCAAAGAAAAAAGAAAATTGTCTTCCTATCGCAACTGCGATAAGAACTATAACAGAATTAAAATAAAATAACAGAGTTTATAATAAGACTTAAATAGGTATTTTAATAGCAAAGAAAATAGAGAAAAATATAGCTACAACATGAATTAATACTGCCACCTAGATTTAAGAGTTATTTTTCCACATCATTTGATTAATAAGAGGTCGATTTCTTAGAAAGAGACTGATTTCTAACAGTAAATAAGAAACATAACGGCTATAAGAATTTATGCCTATCAGAGAATAATTTGTCAACAATTAGGAATTTGTTAAATTTCAGCTCAAAGGTTAAAGGCAAAGTCAATGAATAAGAACAACAGGCTGACCAATATCAGCACTGCAATTAAAGAAGACTAGCAGCAGGAATGAAATAGAGGTAGATCACTCAGATTTAAAGAGCTAAAACGCTTCCAAACAGAAGGTCGATGCCAGGTAAGATAGAGGAATAAGTAGCAATATCAAAGACGAGGAACCAACGCCATGAACAAGTTAATGCTAGACGTTAGAGGGTCAATCCAGGTCAAAACGTAGTCCAGAATGAATAGATGGAATACTAGATTTTACTATGATTTTAATAGATACAAACAAACTTAATTTATGGCATTAAAACAAGGAGAATACCAGGGATGTGCGCTTGAAAAAAAAGAGGTTGATTCCTTACTATTGTCGCCGCCCTTCTTTCCTTCTGTCACTTCCTAGATAATAGCCCACGTCCTCCTCTTTGCTGCTAAAATCTTGTAATCATGCCCAGAAAAATAATGATAAATCAATCCCCTTTCTTCTACCATTTTTTTCTTTTAATAAAACCTCTACCTCTCTTAATTTTTGCCATTTTTTATTTTTAGTTTGACTCCCTTTGATAATTGATCGATACTCCAGTTTGCATGCTGAAGAACTCTAAATTTTCTTTGAAGAAAAAGAATAAAATAGCTTATTTTTATCTCTGTCATTTGCATGACAGTAAGTCTATATTTCTGTCACTTGCATGACAGTAAGTTCCTTTAATTGAATTCTAAATATAATATTAATAATTTATTAATGAGATTTATCTATTTTAATAAAACACAATCATTTAAATTAGCTCAAGAACTATTTTAAATAATAATAATAATATCTATCTATTGTAATTAACATAATTGTTTAAGTCTAATTTATATATTGTCTTCCAAACATCCATATTTATATAAATGGGAAACATTTATTATTTATTATTAAATAAAATAAAATACACTATTTAAAATATAAATCAAAAAGACATTAATTTTTATAATTAAATCATGCATTTGAAAAGAACTTTTATAACAATTAAAAACACAATATTTTCTAATCATCTAAGCATCAATCACATTTATTATCCATAAAATATGCATAACAAGCCATTCAAAATGCATTATGAGACTACGTGAGTGTGTGAGTGCATCAAGGTTAACTATCCCAAACAGTTCTTGCCAAGTGGCTAGAACATCTCTACCTCAACCATGTTCTCGTCTTTGACGAGTACCTGCATTCATTCAATCTCAACTCGACATCAATAGATTAATTCCCCAAAACATAGCCGAAGCAAACATGTGAGACCTACATTTTTCATTTCCATTCATGTGACTATTTACCTTACTATTGCTGATACTTTTATATTTGTGGGACTGTTGATCCTAGATTTCTGAACTATTAGACTTTATTATTTTATAGGAAAACTAATTGGGTGATGTTAGATAGATGTTTATTTTATAGAAAAACTAATTGGGTGATGTTAGATAGATGTTTATTTTACAAGAAAACTAATTGGGTGATGTTAGATAGATGTTTACATTACAGGAAAACTAATTGGGTGATGTTAGAGAGAAAATTGTAATGTGATTTCCTTTATGCTTAAGAGAACTGTGGTATGTTATGAGAATGCATGTTTTAAATTGCTTCGGCTATGATATTTATATGTGGAATTAACTTTGCAATTGAGTGCACAGGTTTTGCTAACAAACCACAAATACTAGAGATCATCCCACACCTTATGTTGTAATCCCTTGTGAAGCCGATCTGGTTCCACGAGGAACCAAGATCAACTCTGTGTATGATGTAATGTTATAATGTTATTTGCATGAGTTTGAATGGGTTAGGTCTACCCTCTTTTAATTTGAATTATGATGTGTTGTAAGAATTGTTTTTGAATTTTATTTTTAAATTTTAATTTTTGGAAACCCTTTTCTTGTGTTTTAACTTGACCCTGGGTGTTCTAACTAGGTTAAAATTGACCCTGGGTTATACCCCATGGGTCTAGGGTCCCTTTTGACTTGGGCAACCCTTGGTAAACCTCCGTATGGTCACCTTAACTTCACACTGAAGTTAAGTGACGAATTTGGAGGCATGGGAGGGATATGATGAGTGGTACCAACACTCAAAGCCATCCCTTTTCAATTCCCAAGGCTTGAGATGACTCCAAGATCCACCAATTGTGGAGGACTTGCCTTCAAGTCTCTCTCACAATTGGTGAGAGTCCCCATGGAGTTGTGTGGTCCTTCATAAGAGGAAAGGAGGGAGGCACATGTGTCACCCTTCCCCTCTTTAACTCCCCTTTTCTCTCCCATGTGTTGGAGAGAGGACATGTGGTAAGGGGTAAGGAAGACTTTGGGGATGGGTGAGTGACATGTGTCAACACCCATCCCTTGGGACACAATAGTAGTGGGGAGGAAGAGTGAGGAGGTGACAAGTGTCACCTCCCCATTCCTCTAAGCTGACGGATTGGGTTATTTTAATCCCACATGGGATAGGGAGAAAGGTTGTTGAATTTTTGAGAATTTTTATTATTGGAAACTATTTTTGGGAGAAAAGCTAGAGGGAGTTTGGTGGCATATGTTGGAGGAGATTTTAGAGGAACTCTACATCAACTTCTTCCATATTAGGGCTTTAAAGGTTGGTTTTCAAGGCTAAGGCCTACCCCTTGTATTTTCAATTTGCTTGCATGATGAATGTGTGAGATGTGTTTTGCTTATGTTGTATTTTGTTATTGTGGGGATTATTTAGTAGGGTGTTGAAAGCGCCTCTCTCACTTGGGAGAAAATGCTCATCAAGTGTGGGGTAGGGGAGGAGTGATCCTCCTTGAGTTCATTTCCTTGTTTTGGGTTGTTGAAAGCCTTGAGGGCATTTGTGTGATTTTGAGTAATTTGTTATATGGCTTGAGAGCCAAAATATGAACTCCTTTGAAAATTTTGTTATCATGTTGGCTTGGGGCCATGAGAAAAAGTGTGTTGAAATATTTTGAAGGGTGGCACTCTAGAGTTGAGTGTGTCCACTCTCCTACCCCTTTTGAAACTCACTTGGGTTGAGTTTGTGTGTGTGTAGATATCCATAGGTGTATGTTGTGTTTTGGGAATTTGTTTTACCTTGTTGTGAAGTGGATTTGGATTCCCTAGGTGTGTGGATGACCTCCCTAGCTTGGAGGTGACCCTCTTGTGGGTCTACGGTAGGGAGGATAGAAGGATGTGTGGTGTTTCTTTCCCTTGTGTGTTATGCAGGTTTCATGGAGCTTAGTGTGAAAGTTGAAGAAATTACTTGTCTCCCTCTATGTACTCCGCTCCACCCGCAACCCCGCTCAGAGTCTCCACCACCCAACACCTCCCTCTGCCCTAACTCCCACTGCCTGTGACCTATGCACAGAGCCGCCCTGCAGCCTCCCAATGGTGACCTCCACCCAGGCACAGCCGCCGCCCTTCATTTGACCCTACCACAGCCAAGAAAATGGTGTTAGGGTTTCCATGTAAACCAAACAAAAAGAAATACTTTGGTAATAAAACTATATTCATATGTATATAAAGAAAATTTAATATTGTAGATCAATTTAAATAAATATATTATTTATTAATAATTTTGTGAAAAGGAAAGCCAATTTATTTTAAAAAGAAAAATATAATAAGGATTCAATTTGACAAAAATATATATACATAACAATTAATTAATATGAATGAATATATATATATATATATATATATATATATATATTAATTTTAACTTTAGGAAAATTATATTTCAGGGTTAAACAATTTTCACAAATGAAATACCAAGAAAACAAAAAGAAAAATATACTTTTTTTTTTAATAAAAGAAAACTTAGAAATATAAATGCAAATAAGCATATGTGTATATATATATATATATATATATATATATATATATATATATATATATATACTTATTTGCATTTATATAGATATGTATATCTTTATAAATGAAATTAAGCCATCATATGCATTTCATATGTGGCCATTGTAAACTCGACCTGTAGATTGAGAAAATGTCCAATTGAGAAAAATGAGAGAAAAAGAGAAAGAAAGATAAAAGTGAAAACAAAGAGGAGAAAATGTGTGACCTTTTCTGAAACTGAGCTAAGAGAACTAATTAAGAAGTAACTTTCCGTTAATCCTAATTGGGGGTGATTTAATTAACAAAGTTAATGCAAACATTGAATTAAACCTAGAGCAAAAACCTAGTGGACTTCACCAAGCGAAGTTAGAAGGTCCTGTTTAAGTGATCTGATCTACCAAGAAGTTAGGAATAATGTAAAGGATGCAATGATAACTCTAATTGATAGAGAATGGGAAAGAGAGCAAATTAAATTAAATTTCAAAGAAACGGGAAGGAGAATAGATGAATAGGCTTTGTTGAAAATGCTAAAATTAGGAGGAGAAATTAATATTAAATTTCAAAAAATGTGAATGATCGGACTTTGTTAAAAAATGTGCCATTAACTCAACCAACTGTAATTTTAATGTAATTAGGGAGTGGTAGGAAATGTATTAATCCAATCAGGAAACCTCTTGGAAGGAATTAGTGTTAGTGCAATAACTCCCACTCACACCCGTGAGGCGTTATGCTGTCAGATTTTCCCAGAATTTAGGGTTTAGAAGATTAGTAAGTTTAACCCTAGTAGCGACGTTAACCACATCGCGATGACCCCCTTGTTGGTCTTCTTGTGTTTGGGTATGCATACGTGTGCGTATTACCCACTGACAACTATTTTGTTTATGCCTTAACGTACGCCACCGAGTATGCTTACGCGTGCGAGGGGGTTTCTAGGGAAGCGTGGGAAAATTTTTGATATTTCGTGTCATGACCACATGTCAAATGTGGACATGACATGTGTGATGCGTGTCGTGACCGCATGGGAAATGTGGGCATGACGTTTGGTATCAAAGCCCAAGTTTAAACACTGGGCATGTTTGGGCACGTTATTTATTCTGCAACTTTGATTAATTAGTGCCTACCTTGTTTTGTAGGATGCCTCCCTGACATGTTCGACAAGCATGATCGTGCAACATGGCATCCGTTGAGGTGCATAGTGATTCCTCGGCAGAGGGATAGGGACCCACAGTCATAGTAGATCCACCAGTACCACAAGCACCACCAGTACCATAGGCACCAACAGTATTTGACATAGGTCCACATATTCTACAAACACTGCAGGCCATGTTAGAGAGGTTACTGCCAGCTATTCCAGAGCCACATGATGAGCCTCGCGTCGATCTGCGAGAGGAGCCATGCGCTAAGTCGCATGCTGAGCCACATGTGGAGCCCCACGTCGATCCACGAGAGGTGCCACGCATGGAGCCTTTCATAGATATCCCTGATACTACAGTAGAGGAGGTAGGGTCAGCCTACTGAGCATGGAGTAGGAGTCCTCTGAGACTTTCGAGGCGAGATGAGACCATGAGAGTAGAGCAGATATATCATGGACCGTATGAGTATGGGTTGGATGAGCTGGTTATGGCTTGGCTTATTAGTCTAGATAGGTGTTTCACGTTGTGACATTATGGGAGAAACACGAAAGCATGAGTGGCAGTACACCTTCTGAGAGATGCAGCAGCTACCTGGTGGTGCACTGAGGAGTGCAAGAGCCAGTTATCCTTAGATACACTCACATGGGACACATTCATAGAGCGCTTTAATGTGCGATATATGTCAGATCATTACAGACAGCGCCGGATAGATGAGTTCCATGACTTACAATAGAGAGGTCTCACGATTGCTTAGTATGAGAGCTGGTTCATTGAGCTTTCTCGTTACACAGAGTATCTCCATGACGAGAAAATCCTAGTGCACAAATTCATCAAAGGACTAAATCACAGGATAGCAGGACCAGTGCGTATGGCAGACCCTTAGACTATGAGTGAGGCTGTCGAAAAGGCTCTTATTGTAGAGGAAATTCAGGGACGAGGGCAGAATTCACACCCGCAGTTTCAGGACCGTAATCACCAACAACAGCAGAACTTTCGTAGGCTACAATCCACACCATAGAGAGGAGGATTTAATTCCTCATCATTACCTCCTAGGCCTCCACAGTAGCATCAGCAGAGATCTAGACCCCAGCAGAGGGTTTAGGAGGACAGAACCGTGGTTGGTAGCAACAGGGCCCACGTAGAGATCAGAGACAGCAGGGATCATCTGCAGGACCCGCGAGGTCTCAGTAGTCTTACAGAGGTTCACAGGGGTCCACTAGACAGACTGGATAGCAGCAGTCAGGTAGGACTCAGTCAGGACAGTTACAAGCTAGGGGCCTGTGTTATGTATGTGGTGGGGTAGGGCATATGGCTAGAGAGTGTCCACAAGGATTTACAGCAGGGGGACAACCCCGTTCAGGAGGATCTAAGTAGACTGTAGGTGATGTGGGTAGGTCCCACCACATGTTTACAGTGGTTGACAACCGCTAGGCTGATTTCTAGGCTTCCATCATTGAGACAGCAGGTATGATTGGGGATTTCCCCTTCTCTATTCTTTTTGACTCTGGAGCTACCGACTCTTTTTTGTCTACATCATTAGTGGAACATTGTAGGCTGGTGGCTTCTAGGTAGGACATTAGGTGGGAGGTTGAGTTGGCCTCTGAGGCTAGGATGTCAGTAGATACCTTGGTTAGAGATTGCGAGATCACCTTGGGTTCCTTCACTACATCATGTGACCTTAGGGTTATGCCATTAGGATCCTATGGTGTAGTTCTGGGTATGGACTGGCTTGCAGCTCATAGAGCCATGCTAGACTATCGCTAAAGGATGATTAAGTGTTTCGACAATCATGGCACACCGGCCGAGATAGTGGGCATTCAGAAGCCCACGGCTATTCATATGATATCTGCTCAGCAGCTTAAGCGTTGCATATGGAAGGGTTGTCAGATGTTTGCTATCACGGTCAGTGATAGGTCAGAGGATAAGCCTGAGGCTACTTTAGGTGATCACCCTATCCTGAGAGACTTTGCTGATGTATTCTTGCTAGAATTACTAGGTATGCCTCCACGCAGAGAGGTAGATTTCCACATCGATCTAGTGTCAGGTGCAGAGCCAGTGTCTCATGCACCCTACAAGATGACTACACATGAGCTTACAGAGCTCAAGCTGCATTTAGAGGAACTACTTGAGAAGGGGCACATCCAACCTAGTGTTTCACCATGGGGCACACCGGTTATCTTTGTGAAGAAGAAGGATGGGTCTCTTCGATTATGCATGGCTTACAGGTAGTTGAACAAGGTGACAGTGAAGAATCGTTATCCTCTGCCTAGGATTGACAACCTCTTTGATCAGATGCAGGGAGCTAGAGTGTTCTCAAAAATTAATCTAAAATTCTGGTATCACCAATTGTGCATCACAAAGGCAGACATTCATAAGACTGCTTTTTGAACCAGATATGGCCATTATGAGTTTACAGTGGTACCCTTCGGTTTGACGAATGCCCCTGCAGTGTTCATGAGCCTCATGAACGGGGTGTTCCGCACTTACTTAGATCAGTTCATGATCATATTTCTTGATGATATCTTGATCTATTCGCGGACCGAGGAGGAACATGTGGATCATCTGCGTCAGGTTTTGCAGTGCTTACGAGAGCAGTAGCTTTATGGCAACCTAGTGAAGTGTGCCTTCTTCAAGACAGAGGTACAATATTTGGGGCACATCTTATCAGGTGATGTCATCTCTATAGATCCATAGAAGATAAGAGCAATTCAAGACTGGCCAATACCCACTAGCATGACAGAGGTTAGGAACTTTATGGGATTAGCCGGTTATTACCGTAGATTCGTAGAAGGCTTTTCCAGGTTAGCGCATCCCATTACTTCCCTTCAGCAGAAAGGGAAAAGTTTCACTTGGACCAAGCAGTGTGAGAGGGCCCTCAAGGTCCTCAAGGAGTGTCTTACCAGTGCTCCCATATTAGTGGTTCCAGATCCTGTAGAGGATTTTGTTGTTTGCACAGATGCATCATTAGAGGGTTTAGGAGCAGTGCTCATGCAGGGTGGTAGAGCGATTGCATATGAATCGCGTAAGCTCAAGACACATGAGCTAAACTACCCTACTCATGATTTAGAGCTCGCAGTAGTTATTCATGCTCTTTTTCGTTGGAGACACTTCCTTTTAGGTCGACGCTTTGAGCTCCATTCGGATCACCATAGCTTACAATACATTTTCACATAGTCAAATTTGAACACCTGCCAGTGGCATTGGATGGAGTTCTTATGCGAGTATGACTTTGATGTCCACTACATCAAAGGGAAGGAGAACATGGTTGATGACGCTTTGAGTCGAAGGTGCCACAAGATCCTGACCCTGACATTGAGGGTGGACTTGAGAGAGTGTATTTTACAACATCTACCTAAGGACGAGTGGTTTCTTGAGGTGCAACAGGAAATTTAGAATTAGAGGGCCCTTAAGGGAAAATTCGCAGGATTTTCCCTTGAGCATGATGGTTTACTTAGACATCGGCAACGTATCTATGTACCCCATGCGGGTGATCTGTGTGCAGTGATTCTTTCAGAGTCTCATCGGGCATCTTATGCAGCACATCCAGGAGT
Source organism: Cunninghamia lanceolata (assembly GCA_027924645.1). Taxonomy (NCBI): domain Eukaryota; kingdom Viridiplantae; phylum Streptophyta; class Pinopsida; order Cupressales; family Cupressaceae; genus Cunninghamia; species Cunninghamia lanceolata. Next base: position 556,356 of record BSBN01000781.1, read on the forward strand.
GAAGAAGATGCATGTTGATTTGTGACAGTTATATCATTGGGCTGGGATGAGATGAGACATTGTAGAATATGTTGCTCATTGCCTTGAGTGTCAGAGGGTCAAGGTTGAGTATCAGCATCCAACAGGACTATTGTATCCTCACAAGATACCTAAGTGGAAATGGGACACCATGTCCATGGATTTTATTGTTGGTCTACCTATGTCATCACGTCACCATGATACCATCATGGTGACAGTTGACAAGTTGACCAAGGTGGTGCATTTCTCACCTGTATGCATGACATACAATGCACCATTTGTGGCGGGAGTGTTTTTAGATCAAATTGTTAGACTTCATGGAGTACCTCGCCGCATTATTTCTGATAGAGACTCCATGTTCACTTAAGCTTTTTAGAGAGCCTTATAGCAGGCATTGGGCACATAGCTCAACTTTCGTTCAGCTTACCATCTTGAGACCGACAGACAGACAGAGAGAGTTAATCAGGTGTTGGAAGACATGCTTCATATGTATGTTATGGACCATTAGTCTAGATGAGAGGAGTATCTGTATCTGGTTTAGTTTGCCTACAATAATGGGCATCACAGCTCGTTGGGTATGCCTCCTTTCTAGGCTCTATACGGTAGACCATGCAGGACACCATTGAGTTGGGATTGGATAGAGGACAGGGTTTCCATTGGTCTAGAGATAGTTTAGGCTATGGAGCAGCAGGTTACACTGATTAGACAGAGACTTCAGGAGGCACATGATAGACAGAAAAAGTATGTCGATGCCAAGAGAACTGATCGGAGCTTCTCACTAGGTGACAGAGTATTTTTGAGTGTGTGACTGCACAAGAGTCCAATCCATTACAGAAAGGGCTCTAAGCTTGCACCTCAGTTTGTAGGACCTTTTGAGATCTTGGAGCGGATAGGACTTGTAGCCTATCGTTTAGCCTTGCCACCTAGTTTGTCGCGTATCCACGATGTCTTTCATGTTTTAGTTTTATGTCATTACATCTCCGACTTATCTCACGTATTGGATTGGAGTGCTCTTCAGGTAGAGGCAAATGGACAGCTGGCTTTGGAGCTAATTTGCATATTGGCTTGTCGGATGCTAGGCCTTCGAGGTCGAGAGCTGGACCAAGTTAGGGTCTAGTGGGACATGTATGACGAGGTCACTGCGACATGAGAGGATGCAGCGAGATTGAGGACTCTTTATCCTCACCTCTTTGACAACTTCTAGGAGGAAGTACAATCTTAGGGGGGAGGATGTGAGGCCTACATTTTTCATTTCCGTTCATGTGACTATTTACCTTACTATTGCTGATACTTTTATACTTGTGGGACTGTTGATCCCGAATTTCTGAACTATTAGACTTTATTATTTTATGGGAAAACTAATTGGGTGATGTTGGATAGATGTTTATTTTATAGGAAAACTAATTAGGTGATGTTAGATAGATGTTTATTTTATAGGAAAACTAATTGGGTGATGTTAAATAAATGTTTACATTACAGGAAAACTAATTGGGTGATGTTAGAGAGAAAATTGTAATGTGATTTCCTTTATGCTTAAGAGAATTGTCGTATGTTATGGGAATGCATGTTTTAAATTGCTTCAGCTATGATATTTATATGTGGAATTAACTTTACAATTAAGTGCGCAGGTTTTGCTAACAAACCACAGATACTGGAGATCATCCCACACCTTATGTTGTAATCCCTTGTGAAGCTGATCTGGTTCCATGAGGAACCAAGATCAACACTGTGTATGATGTAATGTTGTAATGTTATTTGCATGAGGTTGAATGGGTTAGGTCTACCCTCTTTTAATTTGAATCATGATATGTGTTGTAAGAATTGTTTTTAAATTTTATTTTTAAATTTTAATTTTTGGAAACCCTTTTCTTGTGTTTTAACTTGACCCTGGGTTATACCCCATGGGTCTAGGGTCCCTTTTGACTTGAGCAACCCTTGGTAAACCTCTGTATGGTCACCTTAACTTCACACTGAAGTTAAGTGACGAATTTGGAGGCATGGGAGGGATATGATGAGTGGTACCAACATTCAAGGCCATCCTTTTTCAATTCCCAAGGCTTGAGATGACTCCAAGATCCACCAATTGTGGAGGACTTGACTTCAAGTCTCTTTCACAATTGGTGAGAGTCCCCATGGAGTTGTGTGGTCCTTCATGAGAGGAAAGGAGGGAGGGACATGTGTTACCCTTCCCCTCTTTAACTCCCCTTTTCTCTCCCATGTGTTGGAGAGAGGACATGTGGTAAGGGGTAAGGAAGACTTTGGGGATGGGTGAGTGACATGTATCAACACCCATCCCTTGGGACACAATAGTAGTGGGGAGGAAGAGTGAGGAGGTGACACGTGTCACCTCCGCATTCCTCTAAGCTCATGGATTGGGTTATTTTAATCCCACTTGGGATAGGGAGAAAGGTTGTTGAATTTTTAAGAATTTTTATTATTGAAAATTATTTTTAGGAGAAAAGCTAGAGGGAGTTTGGTGGCTTATGTTGGAGGAGATTTTAGACGAGCTCTACATCAACTTCTTTCATATTAGGGCTTTAAAGGTTGGTTTTCAAGGCTAAGGCCTACCCCTTGTATTTTCAATTTGCTTGCATGATGAATGTGTGAGATGTGTTTTGCTTGTGTTGTATTTTGTTATTGTGGGGATTATTTAGTAGGGTGTTGAAAGAGCCTCTCCCACTTGGGAGAAAATGCTCATCAAGTGTGGGGTAGGGGAGGAGTGATCTTCTTTGAGTTCATTTCCTTGTTTTAGGATGTTGAAAGCCTTGAGGGCATTTGTGTGATTTTGAGTAATTTGTTATATGGCTTGAGAGCCAAATAATGAACTCCTTCAGAAATTTTGTTATCATGTTGGCTTGAGGCCATGAGAAAAAGTGTGTTGAAATATTTTAAGGGTGGCACTCTAGAGTTGAGTGTGTCCACTCTCCTACCCCTTTTGAAACTCAATTGGGTTGAGTTTGTGTGTGTGTAGATATCCATGGGTGTATGTTGTGTTTTGGGAAGTTGTTTTACTTTGTTGTGAAGTGGATTTGGATTCCCTAGGTGTGTGGATGACCTCCCTAGCTCGGGGGTGACCCTCTTGCGGGTCTACGGTAGGGAGGAGAGTAGGATGTGTGGTGTTTCTTTCCCTTGTGTGTTATGCAGGTTTCATGGAGCTTAGTGTGAAGGTTGAAGAATTTACTTGTCTTGGAAAATATTTTATTTTCCTTTACTCTTAAGGCTCTATAGGAGAGCTTGGTCTTATTAATGACTACATCCTTGTTGATTTTAAGAGGAGAACTCTCTCTCTTGTTGTAATATTTGGTCTTCTTGAGTTGTGAGAAACCCTCTTTCAATGTATTAATAGTTTTAATTATAGTGTTTATTAAATATTACCATTTTAAAATGAGGAAGGAAAAAAAATTGTTTTTAAAATGATATTGATTTTGTATATTTCCTAATACTTCTAGTTACAAAGTTGAGATTTAGTTGTTGTAGTAAATTAAAAAAGTTATAATTTGAGGATTTAGATCTTACCATATAAGTTAGTGGGAACTGTAGAAAAGTTGTTTATAAGTCAATTCATTGTATGACAATATGGAAATATCAATTTGATAAATATGAAGTCGTAATTTTGTTACTAAGAAAAGAAATGAAATTGGGTTATAGTTATGCATTTGAGTTTAATTGTAATTAATTATATGCTTACTATATTTAAACTGAATTATTGACTTGAATTAGGATAGATTTCAAAGAGGGATAGATTTACTAATCCATGTGTAATGGTAGGAAAAAAAAAAGAAATTTTAAATTTGTCATTTGAAGTGCATTTGAAATATGAATTATATAAAAAAATCAAATTTATACTGATTTAATTGATTCTGCCTTACAAAATTTAATTAATGAAACTGTGAATTGGGTTGACTATGAAATTTCTGTGTGTGTGTGTGTATATATATATATATATATATACATATATATGTGTATATATATATACATATATATATGTATATGTATATATACATATATATGTATTTATACATATATCTATATATACATATATATGTATATATATGTATATAGATATATATATATATATAGATATATATATATAGATATATATATATGCATACATATATATGTATGTATATATATATATATATATGTTAAATTTTATTAAATATAAATCAATGAAGAAATAAATATACATTTCGCGGGTTTGTTTTGAAACACAGACAAAAAAATTTTTTACAACATTGGTGGGGGTTCGAACCCCCACCGTAGGCATTGCAAAGGGTGTAGGGAGGTGGGGTGTGGGTGGGGGTGCCCCGTTAACACAGCATTCCCCATGCAGCCTCCGCGTTTCATCCGCCGTGCCACACATTGCCCCTGCTCCCCACACTCGCCGCTAAATATGCAACCCGCGGCCCTCTGTGTACTTTGCTCCGCCTGCAATCCCTCTTGGAGTCTCCACCACCCAACACCTCCCTCCGCCCTAACTCCCACTACCCGCGACCTACGTACAGAACCACCTTGCAGCCTCCCAATGGTGACCTTCGCCCATGCACCACCGCCACCCTTCATTTGATCCTACCACAGCCACAAGAAAATGGTGTTAGGGTTTCCATGTAAACCAAACAAAAAGAAATACTTTGGTAATAAAACTATATTCATATGTATATAAAGAAAATTTAATATTGTAAATCAATTTAAATAATAATATATATATATATATATATTATTTATTAATAATTTTGTGAAAAGGAAAGCCAATTTATTTTAAAAAGAAAAATATAATAGGGATTCAATTTGACAAAAATATATATACATAACAATTAATTAATATGAATGAATATATATATATATATATTAATTTTAACTTTAAGAAAATTGTATTTTGGGGTTAAACAATTTTCACAAATGAAATACCAAGAAAAGGAAAAGAAAAATATACTTATTTTTTTTAATAAAAGAAAACTTAGAAATATAAATGCAAATAAGCATATGTATATGTATATATATATATACACACTTATTTGCATTTATATAGATATGTATATCTTTATAAATGAAATTAAGCCATCATATGCATTTCATATGTGGCCATTGTAAACTCGACCTGTAGATTGAGAAAACGTCCAATTGAGAAAAATGAGAGAAAAAGAGAAAGAAAGATAAAAGTGAAAACAAAAAGGAGAAAATGCGTGACCTTTTCTGAAACCGGGCTAAGAGAACTAATTAAGAATTAACTTTTTGTTAATCCTGATTGGGGGTGATTTAATTAACAAAGTTAATGCAAACGTTAAATTAAACCTAGAGCGGAAACCTAGTGGACTTCACCAAGCGAAGTTAGAAGGTCATGTTTAAGTGATCTAATCTACCAAGAAATTAGGAATAATGTAAAGGATGCAGTGATAACTCTGATTGATAGAGAATGGGAAAGAGAGAAAATTAAATTAAATTTCAGAGAAACGAGAAGGAGAACAGATGAACAGGCTTTTTGAAAATGCTAAAATTAGGAGGAGAAATTAATATTAAATTTTAGAAAACGTGAAGGAAAACAGATGATCAGACTTTGTTGAAAAATGTGCCATTAACTCAACCAACTATAATTTTAATGTAATTAGGGAGTGGTAGGAAATGTATTAATCCAATCAGGAAACCTCTTGGAAGGAATTAGTGTTAGTGCAATAACTCCCACTCACGCCCGTGAGGCGTTATACTACCAGATTTTCCCAGAATTTAGGGTTTAGAAGATTAGTAAGTTTAACCCTAGTAGCTATGTTAACCGTGTTGCAATGACCCCCTTGTTGGCCTTCTTGTGTTTGGGTATGCGTACGTGTGCGTATTACCCCGCTGACAACTATTTTGTTTATGCCTTAAGCATACATCACCGAGCACGCTTACGTGTGCGAGGGGGTTTCTAGGGAAGTGTGGGAAATTTTTTGATATTTCGTGTCATGACCAGATGTCAAATGTGGACATGACACGTGTGATGTGTGTCGTGACCGCATGGGAAATGTGGGCATGACAAAACATCATAATCATATCGATAATATTTAATATTTAAATTAACTTTCCAATTTACGTAGATATAACATCACAATAATTGCCTTCACACATTTGTAATTTACTCAAAGTAAAATAACCATAGTAAATGTTCACTATTCTAGAATAATAATGTGGTCCACAAAACGAGATGTGACATAGGTGGAGGCATGTCCACTATAGCCTTAACCTTAGTGAGGTCGACTTCTATCCCTCTTCTTGATACAATGTATCCTAGGAGCTTTCCGGAGGTGGCCCCAAAGACACATTTCTTAGGATTTAGCCACACCTTCTATTGTTCTAATATGTTAAAGATTTTTGCCAACACATTCAAATGGTTTTCTCTAGTCTTTGATTTTCCTAGCAAATCATCTACATAATCTTCCATTATTCTATGAAAAAGGTCATGGAAGATAACTGTCATGGCTCTCTGATATGTGGCTCCTACATTTTTGAACCCAAAGGGCATCACAACCTAGCAGTAGGTTCCCCACGGACATATGAAAGAAGTCTTGTGCTAGTCTTCTTCAGCTATCTTGATTTGATTATAACCCAAAAATCCATCCATTAAGGACAACATGTCATGTCCTCTAGTGAGATCCACAATGATATCTATGTTGGGTAGCAGAAAGTCATCTTTAGGGCATGCCTTATTAAGATCTCAGAATTTTGTACAACAATGGATGCCTCCAGTGACTTTTGCTATGGGTACAATGTTTGATATCCATTCAGGATAATCTATAGGACAAATGAATCCCACATCTAGAAGCTTTTTTAGTTCTACTTTGACGAGGAGTGCCACTTGTGGATTCATTTTTATTAGCTTCTATTTTACCAGTTTTGCATTAGGATGTACAACAAGATGATGGACAACTAGTGTGGTATCCAATCAAGGCATATCAGCATATGTCCATGCAAAGTTATGACTCCTTTGTTTGAAGAAAGCCAAGAAGGCTTCTTGTTCCGTTGTTGTGAGGGATTATGCTTGAAAAGTGATCTTGGGTGCTTCTTCTATTCGATGGTTCATTTCTTGTGATGCTTCTACTAGGATTGGTGACCTTTCTTGATAGAGCCTGGGTACCTCATGGAGATCCATTCTCTCATCCCTTAGCACCTCAAGGAGGTTTTCACTAGGGGATACATCCTTTATTTTAATTTTTTCATCATCCAAAAGTGCCACGAGGTGGTTTTCACTAGGGGATGTTATTTTTATTTTCATATTTTTAAGACTAAGAGATTGGATTGTCTCCCCAAAGTATGCAGAAGTCTTTAGTTCCATGATATGGTTGGCCTTGTAATCTCCAAGGGGAAAGTGGTCTCTAACCCCCATCATTTCAGCTATAGCTTCATCATTTTGTGCAACATCAAGGATGGGAGGTCCTTGTTGGTCCCAATCTATGAGTTGGAGATAGATGAGAGGTAGGTCATTGGATGTTGATGGCATGGTTGTTAGGGTGTAGATGGTGCATATGGATGATTTGAAAAAGCTTAGCGAAATTGGTGAAAGAGTCTTGATGATCCTCTTCATTGAAGTTGTTGATCATAGAGAAAGACCTAACATCCTCACTTAAGATACATTCAAGCTCGATGGTGGTAGACTCTTATTTTTTGTACCCTAGCCCACGGAGATAAGGATTACTTTGTTGCTTGGATGGGTTCAATAATTCCTTGTTCACAAAGGCCTATGTTGCCTTGTCCTTTGTAACCCATGTATTTGAAAATCTCGAGACCCTTTCCATAGATCTCAGTTGGGAGGATAGGAGCTTCTTGTTGTTCATCTTCATATTTGTATAACCAAGAGGATATGTCTTCAAGGACATCTTGTTCAAGAAGGTGCTTTTTCTTGAAGGTTGGTGTTGGCTTGCATTTGACGATTACCATGGAGACTTCATCTTCTTTAAGGGCACCAAATTTCTTGGGGATGGTGGTAATAGGTCCACACAAAATGTGTTATGTAGATCATATTCTCCACATCCCATGTCACTTATCTTGATCTTGACCTTGAGAGAAGTGGATGTTTGTGATGTGAATGCAATGTTGGAAGGGTCAATGTATGAGATGGATGATTTTAGGTTGGTGTTGGCGGTGGATGTTTTGGTGGCGTTAGTGTAAGGACAAAAAGTTTGATCATGTCCTTCAAAGAAGCTATAGTATTGGAAAGGTCAAGGATCACCATTGATAGTGACTTTTGTGCCGTTGTGTGGGAATTTTAGGCATTGATGAAAAGTGGACGGGATGGCTTGCATGGCATGAATCCATGGTTGATCGAGGAGAATGTTGTATGGAAGGTCAAGATCAAGAACTTGACATTTGGTTTCTAAAATATTTTTTCCCACTTGAATGGGAAGTTTAATGGTGCCCTCATACAATCTTTCAGTATCATCATCTCCTTTGATGGTTATACACTCACTAGAGTCCACAACCACATCTGAGTATCCCAAGTGTTTTACTAGTTTTAGAGTGCAAAGATTTAGGTCAGATCCACCATCTATTAAGACTCATTTGATGGTATGTTTATGGATTACGACTTCAATATGGAGGGATTCATTATGTGAGGCATTAGATGTGGATATGTCTTTTTTCTGCGAAGGTGAGATGATGGGGTGAGGTGATGCGTCCTACCATGGCTTGGAATTGATCAACATTCAAGTTGGTAGGGACTTGGGTTTACATCAAGGCTTTGTTGAGGACATCCTTGTGGAGGGGAGATGTACAAAGCAACTCAAGGATGGAAATTTGTGTGGGAGTCTTTCTGACGTGATCTAGGAGGTTATACTTGTGGGTGGATGGAGGATTAGTAGGTACGGATGTAGAAGGTTAATTGTTGGTGGGGGATCCATGGATGGAGATAAAGTGATGACGAGTGGTAATGGGACAATTGGGTGTCTTGGCTCTAATGGTGATGGTATTGAAATGGTTGGAAGAATCTTCTATTCAGCCCACAATGGAGTCAAAAGAAGAGGGAGGTGGCATGATATTGTAGGATTGATTTGAGGAAGAGGATTTTCCCTTGTTGTGATCTAGAAATGGATCCTTGTATGCTCATAATTTGGCATTAGGTGATTGTATTGTAGGTTCATCAATGGCTATATAACCTCTATCTACAAGATCTTGGATGCAATGTTTCAACCTCATATAGTTAGATGTTTTATGCCCTTTCACACGATGATATTCACAATAGGCATTTTCATCAAACCAAGAGGGTTTAAATTAGTTTTCATCATAGCAACAAATAGGAAGTAATGTTATCAAATCCACCTTTACAAGATTCTTCAAGAAATTTTCAATGGGTTCTCCTAAAGGTGTGAATATCCTCTTTGAGTTATTGTTTTTTTCTTCACGGTCTCCTAGGAACATTTACATTATTGGTGTTTGTGGATGTACTTGGTGGAGTTAGATTTTGTATATTTTGGATGGCCTTCACATTGGTGACACCATTGTTGAGGGTGGTTTTTTATCCCAAAAGTGGGGTTTGTCATTGGATTGGGAGTTACTATTTGTTTTGGAGGTGTTGGTGGTGTTGTTGTTGACCTTGTTGTTGTTGTTGTTGTTGTTCTTGTTGTCACTATTTTAGATTTTGATAGACCCTTTAGCAATAAGGGCTCTTTCAATGGTTGTCCCTTTGTCTATAACCTCTTCAAAGGTTGATGCGCATTGGATTTGTAAATGGAAGGCCATTTCTTGGTTAAGGTTAGTCACAAACATGGTGACTAATTGTTTTTTGAGAATTGGCCAAGGGAGTTTACTTGCTAGGCTTCTCCACCTTTGTAAAAAGGTAGTGAAGGATTCCCCATTCTTTTGTTTGGTGTTGTAAAGGTCAATAATAGATATTTCATGTTCAAAGTTATAGGAGAAATGATTTACAAGTTTCTGCGCAAGCTCATGGAATGTTTTGATACTAGGGGGAAGATGAGCAAACCATTCGGTGGCTTGGCCACCTAGGCTTCTAGGAAAGACTCTCATCAATTATGTGTCATCATATGAGACCACTATGCAAGTAATGTAAAACTCTGTAAGGTGTTCCCTAGGGTCTCCTTTCCCTTTGTATTTGTCAAATTGTGGTGTTTCAAAAAATTTAGGGAAAGGTGGCATGGGAATAGTTCTATCAAATGGATATGGGCAAATATCTTCAAAGGAATATTGTTTTCTCTTGTGCCCATGTTGCATGTCATCAACCTTTTGGATCAAGGTTTTCACAATGCTAGATAAATCTTGGGAAGGTGGTGGTTGGGGTATGTTGGTTTGGATGAGGTGTTGGAGAAAGTTGGGAATTTGTTGATGTTGGGGTGGTGTTTGATTTTGGATGATTTGATTTTGTGGGGTTTGATTTTATTGGAAAGCAAGGAGTTGTTGGAGGATGTGTTGCAGAATTTGTTGGTTTTGATTTGGGTTTTGTTGTAAGTTTTGAATGTGTAACGTCAAAAAATATCCACTTGGGTCTTTTTTGATGCAGAGGTGTCAGGACTTATGAGATGATTTAATAGAAACAAAAGATTTCAATGGTTTGTGGCTTCCACCAATAAGACTTCATTAGTCTTCCCTTTGCCTTAAACTCCTCCAAAGGGCTCAACTTAGGGTTCCAACTTCTCAGATGAAATATTTCATCTTCTAGGGTCTCAACCTACCCCTACCAACAAGATTCAACAGGTTTCACAAACCAATTTGATTGGTTCTTGACAATTCCACTTGACTAGGCATAATCCTAGTAGCCCTGTTCAGCGACAAACTTGCACTTTTATCCAAACTTTCCCAAATCACTTCCAAAACTATTGACTGATATGAGTACCCTCTATTTATTTCTTTAACATACTTCAAAATCATATACTATTGTTTTGGACGAAATATGACTGTCCTAACAACCCGGTTGTCTTCCCGTAAGGCCTAATCCACCCACTTTACAAAGGAACCCTATTAAATATTTATCCCCCTCACACAAAACCTAAAAAAAGTCTTAGGAAAGGATTAAAAACAAAGGATTTTCAAGTTTTCAACCAATGGTTTGCTCATTTGCATGTTTAAATACAAACCCCCCCTTTCTAGGCTCCAAAAACCTAGTTAACAGAGCAGTTTTAGAAAAAATATGATATCTTCATCTAGGAATCAAGTTAAGACCTCCTACTAGATGAATTTGAAAGGTAACTCAATCCTGTTTCCAACCATATATGGCTTGCCCCTTTATCTATCCGTATAGAACCGTACCAAACGCTGTAACAGGACTGTTGCAGGGAAAATCAGAAAATTACAGTCCATAAAACATTCATATCTTTCACAAAACTAAATAAAAGTGCATGGGACAAGAAGCAAATGGAAGGTGGTTGAAGGATATAACATTTTAAATCTATTAGACATCCATTCAATTCTATATAGGGCTGTGCAATAGCAAAAGATAGCAAATTTCTGAAGGAAAATACAGGAAAACATTGTTTTTTCTCATTCCATGCTCAAATCTTCAAGCACCCACGAATTCTTCATGGTTACAAGGCCTTTTAAAGGCATTAAAACATGTCTCTTCAATTCATAACTGATTTGGAGTGAACCAAGAGCCAAATGACTCTTCACCTTCCAACTTTGCATCTATTTTCTAATTTTACATTGACAACCTTTACATGGTTTGCAATATTTTGCATTTTTTAAACTCCTAATGACCTAAACACATAAAAATGACTTGATAAACCTCATTAGAATGTGGAAGCATACAAATTTAATCAAACTCAAAGATTTGTCTAGGCAATATTAATTTGCCAAGGTGCTCCTGCACCATACAACTAACCAACAAAATTTCCAAGTCCCTTGGAAATGTATCTACAACAAAAGTCTCTTTCCTCTATCTTTATCTTCAATCTTCTCAGCTACAATCTTCTAATCTATAGAAATGGTGATCAACCAACCAAAAAAATAAACTACCATCTTCATAGAGCATCCTCAGGCTCCTTCTACTCCTATTAGTGGAGTACTCTTCAGGCTGCAACCTCAAGTGCTTCTTCAGATGTCCACCCTACACGCTGCTTCACAACCAACCAAACCATTCATCTCACCCAATAGCAGATCCTGGTGATGCATCTACCACTCTCTCCTCAGTGGTTTCTCTATGCACCCTTCTCCAGCCAAATCTCTATTGGAGAATGGTCATGACAGACCTCATCTTGTCTGCCAACACACACAACCTTAGAAAACATCCTTCTTGCAGCTAGATGGAAGAAGCACCTGTAACCAAGCAACTGAGCAACACAAAATCTAAAAGGTGTAGATTGCCTCCCTCGGTGATCTATCTACACAATCAAGATCTTCTCACTCTTTACCTGCCTTCTCAGTGACAAAAAAAAATACACACCACCCAAATCTTTCACCAGCTCTGATACCAAAATGATGCAGAGGTGTCAGGACTTATGAGATGATTTAATAGAAACAAAAGATTTCAATGGTTTGTGGCTTCTACCAATAAGACTTCATTAGTCTTCCCTTTGCCTTAAACTCCTCCAAAGGGCTCAACTTAGGGTTCCAACTTCTCAGATGAAATATTGCATCTTCTAGGGTCTCAACCTACCCCTACCAACAAGATTCAATAGGTTTCACAAACCAATTTGATTGGTTCTTGACAATTCCACTTGACTAGGCCTAATCCTAGTAGCCCTGTTCAGCGACAAACTTGCACTTTTATCCAAACTTTCCCAAAGAACTTCCAAAACTATTGACTGATCTGAGTACCCTCTATTGAGTTCTTTAACATACTTCAAAATCATATACTATTGTTTTGGACGAAATATGACTGTCCTAACAACCCGGTTGTCTTCCCGTAAGGCCTAATCCACCCACTTTACAAAGGAACCCTATTAAATATTTATCCCCCTCACACAAAACCTAAAAAAAGTCTTAGGAAAGGATTAAAAACAAAGGATTTTCAAGGTTTCAACCAGTGGTTTGCTCTTTTGCATGTTTAAATACAAAACCCCCCTTTCTAGGCCCCAAAAACCTAGTTAATAGAGTAGTTTTAGAAACAATGTGATATCTTCATCTAGGAATCAAGTTAAGACCTCCTACTAGATGCATTTGAAAGGTAACTAAATTCTCTTTCCAACCATATATGGCTTTCCCCTGTATCTATCCGTACAGAACTGTACCAAACGCTGCAACAAGACTATTGCAGGGAAAATCAGAAAATTACAGTCCATAAAACACTCATATCTTTCACAAAACTAAATAAAAATGCACGGGACAAGAAGAAAATGGAAGGTGGTTGAAGGATCTAAAATTTTCAATCTATTAAACATCCATTCAATTCTATACAGGGCTGTGCAATAGCAAAAGATAGCAAATTTCTGAAGGAAAATACAGGAAAACATTGTTTTTTCTCATTCCATGCTCAAATCTTCAAGCACCCACGAATTCTTCATGGTTACAAGGCCTTTTAAAGGCATTAAAACATGTCTCTTCAGTTCATAACTGATTTGGAGTGAACCAAGAGCCAAATGACTCTTCACCTTCCAACTTTGCATCTTTTTTCCAATTTTACATTGACAACCTTTACATGGTTTGCAATATTTTGCATTTTTGAAACTCCTAATGATCTAAACACATAAAAATGACTTGATAAACCTCATTATAATGTGGAAGCATACAAATTTAATCGAACTCAAAGATTTTTCCAGGCAATATTAATTTGCCAAGGTGCTCCTGCACCATTTTTCCTCTTTAGGTTTATCTCTCGGGTCTTTAGTGTGCATTTAGGACATTTTACATCATATTTCAACACGCCGATTAGAAAACCCCTAAGTGTCTTGACAAATAGGACCTAGGGGGACTACTTGAGATAACCCCTACCCAAAATAGGGGGGAGGACTTGGGCACCCATGCCCTAGTCCTGCCCTATTTTGGGGTAGTCCCAATTTTTGGGTGTCATCTTGTGACCATTATTTGGGTCCTATGCTGACACGGTAAGTTTGAATTACAAAATTCTTGGCAGGAGTGTTTGTAGTTGCATATAAAAGTATGTTTAGGCATTCATTTGTAAACTAGATGACCATTGTGAACTTTATGCATTCTTAAGGTGATTCAAGCCTTTCATTATGTTGCAAGAGCAGATTTGTGTGGTCTATGTGTTTGTGTTTTGTAGCTTTGAGCATCCATTGCCTCATGGAATGAAGAGCATCTTCCTCCCAAAAGATCTTCACTACAAGGTGACATTTATTATGTTTGTGATTATTATTCATTTGGTTTTTGCCTCTGCCTCCCTAGGCACTCACTCTCTATCTAACAAAGGTGTTTGGTAGACTTAAGTGTCCTTCTGGGGCTTGATTAAGGCAAGCTCCTAAACACCACAACCACCTCCCAAAGTTTCATGATTACATGTTATAGGTTGATGATGTATACAAAGTGAAGTTGCAAGAGGGCATATTGGAGTGTCAAAATTGCAGATCAGTGAAAGAAATAGCTACCTGGACTTGGGCACCTGCTCATTAGTCCTTGAAGTTTTGTGACGAAAAAACCTTTGGTGCAATAGGAACAGGTTGCAGATCTTGTTCATAGATCTTGACATAAAGTAGGGAACTGGACTTGGGCACCCGCTCTTTTGTCCCTGACTTTTCCACCTCAGAACCCTAAAAACAAGGACACATTCATTTGTAATTTTATAGCTTGATGTAGAGGCATTTTCTGTTATTCATCAGTTTATTGTCGTATTTCCATAATTAGGGTTTTGATGTGTAATTAAGTAGAAGAGAAGGAAAATTGATAATCAAATACCCTAATCCAAGTTTCCCTACATTTGTAAGTGACCAAGGACCTAATAGTGCTCCGTCACTTGATCTAAGGGTCCTTGAATGTAACAGGTGAAAGGAGGATTTAAACACTAAACTAAACAAATCCAAATTTTACCCTAAACATTTTGGTGAACCCATGTTTTTAGAATTAATTGCAACTTGCTGACTATTTTTCTTCAGATTTTGGTTGATTTCGTTCATTCATATAGTCATTCATCTTATTGCATTGTGAAAAATTCAACAAAAATGAAAAATTTGAAAAAAATTACATTTTAGGGTTACTAATTTGCATCAATTCACTCTAATTTTCCTAATTCATGATTTTTGCATCAGATCTGATATAAACTATAGAAAATTACAAAAATTCAATAATTTTCATTGCATTTTCATCATATAATTGCTAGGGTTTTGTAGAAATTTTGACAATTTTCATATAACCTAGTAATTCCAAAGTCTAGGGTTAGTAGGCAAAATCTTCTTTCAGATTTTTCTACTGATTTTAGAGACTCATTAAAACTTACATTTGGCTTTAGTCTTGCATTTTAGTGTAAATTTTCATTTAGATTTCAAATTTTTGCATTTTTGCATAGAAAATTTCAACAAAAAACTAGCAAATTTCATGCATTTTCATTAAATTTGCACTTGAATTTTGCATATTAGAGCTTGGAATTTATTTTTAGTTCTGATTACACTTCATTCTCATAATAAATCAAACTTCAAATCATTCATATAGCATTTTGTGTCAAGATCTCAAACCTAGGGCTTGAAAAACATCGGTTTTCACTAGATTTGGCCTTGTCGACTCTCTAAATTTGCACCATAGGCATGTTGTGAAGAGTATTTTTGCACTAATTGGTTGTTATCAAGGTAATTATTTTCTTCCCCTCCTAAAAATCTTCACAACACCTGTTTATTGGGCTCTTGTATTGAAAATTCGGTGAAAAATTACACATTTTTGCTATTTTTGCCCTAGGGTTTGGCCTAGTTTGCACTCCAAGTGTGTTGTGAAAAAATTTATGGATTGATGTGACTTATATCATTGATTTTATTTTCTTCACCTCCTAAAATTCATTACAACACCCCTTTTACTAGGTCTTGGAGTTGAAAAACCATGAAAAATAGCCTATTTTTGCTATATTTCACTAGGGTTTGATCTTAAGTGGCACTAAAAGAGTGTTGTGATAGATATTTTTACATTAAGTGGCTATTATCACTAATATATTTTTATATCCATCATCATTCTCCTCACAACACCCTTTGTCATGCTCCTTTGTATCGAGATTTGGTGAAAAAATTGCATATTTTGACATATTTTCACTATATTTTGACTTATCGTCATCTTAGATTTGCATCAAGAGTGTGTTGTGGAGGATATTATTGCTATTTTGGACTGATATCAGACATTCTATTTTCTTCCCTTGATCAAAATCCTTACAACACCTTTTGTTTCATCCATTTGCATTGAAAAAGTACCAAAAAATAAAGCATTTTAGTCTATTTTTTGCACTTATCTTTTGCACCAATTTTGAAAATCTTTCAAAATCTGATTTTGCATTGATTTGAGAATATAAACATGGCCTCTAATCATAACAACAACCATGTGTTCCCTCCTAGGCCTTACATAAAAATAAAAGCCCCTGAACCTGAAATTGTGTTTACACCTCATGATAGAACAATTGGAGACTCTAAAGGGCCTCTTTACATCACTGTGAAAATAATGGTAAATCCTATGGATGGAACTCTTATTGATCCTAATTGCATGACTAATTTTTCCATTGAAGAGTTCCTCTTTTCACATCGATTAATGCAAGGTTCTTATGACCCTTTGAACATGATGATCAAGACACCTATGAGAAACTTTGAAAAACCTTTGGGTAAGATATCATTGTTGGTAACTGTATTTGAGAAACATGTTGAACAATGGTTTGATGTTACCCCTTTTTCTAATACCTTTGAAATCAAACTTGGAATCCCTTGGTTAAAGGATATAAAAGCTGTCCCTTCAACTATCTATAAGTGTGTAAAATTTCCTTTGAATAGACAAGTGCATGTCATTCCTTGAAATACATACAAGACTTCAAGTACACAACAACACTTTACATTAGATTACTTTTGGAACAAAACTAAAAAGGAACCTGAGTTGCAAACAAACTTTACCTTTTTGAGCTATAGAAACTACAAAGAGAAACTTTTACACCCAATGCTCAGTCCTTCTATGCAAGAAATGACAAAAGATAAATAACCTGCATGTGAAGAGAACCTTAGACCAAAAGGACAAGGTCCCTATACTGAGGTTCCTCCCCCAAAGTCCTTACAAGGATCAGGAGATCATTGTCAACAACAAAATATTCCACCATGACAAATGAGGTTTGATCCCAATTCTTCATCTTCTAAATTACACAAACCTATGAAAGAGAAAAGCCCTATCTTACAAGAGATAAGTGGTAAAAAATGAAATAGAAAAGAAAGAGAAAGAAGAAGAAGAAGACAAGCTTATTCCATAAACCTTGCCTCTCAACAAGAAAACATTGATCCTAACATTGAACCAAACATACATGATCCTAATAATGAACAACATGATGAGCAAGACATGAATTAGGCTATGGTACCTTATGTCCCACTTTCCTCTAACATTAGGGAGTGGGAGGATGATGATGATTTACTTGATAATGAGACTTAGCACAAAGACCCTACAGGTAAGTATCTCTAACCCTTTATCTCTCTTATGATGTGCTTCTCCTGTGATGTTATGTGTTGTTTAGGCCTCCTGGGATGACCCCTGATTCTCTCATAAGGTTTGGGATACCAGGAGACTGCCTCTGTTGTGACCTTCTTCTATTTGTATAATCATTCTTCTAAATTGCTCCTCTCTCTGATTTCATCAGTGTGTTGTACCTTACGGTCATAACGTTGCGGTTGGTGACAGTGGGGGCACCCTCCTACATGATTGTCCCTAAGACACTTGTTTCTCCTCTCTTATTTATTGTTTCCCTTCCTCTAGTGTTTCTATCTAGCAGGCGAATGATGAAAAACATTTATATTGATGCAAACCTAGTGTCCCTTTCGAGAGCAATAAAAAATGGACTTAGTTCCTAATATGACAATGGGGTTGTATATCTTATCTGATGCTTGGCTAGTGGAAGCACTCGTACTTTCCACATAGTGACTATGATGATGTTTCTATTGCATTTACAAAACATAACAATACTGCTGCTCTGTGCACCTTTGTTTGTCTTTGAATCTAGCATTGGTGGTACTCAATTTGGAGAGCTTCATGATATAGCCCCACGGTTATCCTTGAACTCTAAATTTGTGGTATAACCTTGGCTTTTTGTGTGGTTAATCATATGCATTGATGTTGTTTTTTATCATGAATTTGTAGACACTAACATGTTTCTTGCAAGGATGTGTTTGTAGAAACTTTTGGCGATCATAAAGTACATGTCACCTCTAGGGGGCATGGGCTTTGAGAAATACTGTGTTCCCTTGTGTGTTTTATTCCTACCTTAACGTGCTTGATATCGATACCTAATATCAACCACCTTGAGGTGGGGGCATATATAAGGTAAGCTATCTGTTGTAGATGTTAGCTATGTGCTTGTCCTCAAATGTAGTTTAAAGACCAGTGCGATGAGTGCTTCCTGCATCCTGAGTTTGTTTGCAATCAATCAATCAATCATGTAAGCCCTTTGCGAAGGCAGGATATCACGTATATCCTTTTTATCTTAAGCCCTCTACGGAGGCGGCGATGGTGTATTTCTTGGAGCAGATTGCATCATCCTGTCATTTTCAAAAGTCCTTTGCAGAGGCGGGGAGTAGTTTTGTGACTAACTCAACCCTTAAGCATGTTTTCAATGATTGTTATGGTGAAGCACAATCATCGATGTGTGCTTGTAATGTGTCTGAGATGGTGTTGAGCCTAGAAATAGGAACACTCCATTGCTTATCTATCGTGGTTTCTCCATGTCTTTAAGTGTGTGTGTTTGGCATGCTTGCTTTGTTTGGTGTGTTTGTTGCCCCATATGTAGTCTAAAGACTAGCGCAATGAGTGTTTCCTACATTTTGGGAGGTTTTGCATGTCCTGTGTGTGTGTTGCCCCATATATGCAGTCTAAAGACCAACGCGATGAGTGCTTCCTGCATTATGGGAGGTTTGTTTACTTTCCAGTACTTGCATCTACATTTCATATATATGAGAAAAAGAAAAGAAAAGAAATCATACCTGTCTTCTATGCATTAATGTGTCTTCTATGCATTTTGTTGTCTTCTCCATGTTCTGCATGTCTGTAACTATCTTCTCTGTGTTTTGCATGCCTGTTACTGTTTTCTATGTGATTGGTGTGTCTTCTCTATGCTTGGTGTGTTTTTTGTGTTTGCGATCGTACTTTAATGCATGTATTGGCCTTGCGTTTTTACATACATTAAAGTGGGGGATAAATGTAATGTCAAAAAATGTCCCCTTGGGGGCTTTTCCCTCTTTAGGTTTAGCTCCTAGGTCTTTAGTGTGCATTTAGGACATTTTACATCATATTTCAACACCCCGATGAGAAAACCCCTAAGTGTCTTGACAAATAGGACCTAGGGGGACTACTTGAGATAACCCCTACCCAAAATAGGGGGGAGGACTCCTACCCTATTTTGGGGCAATCCTAATTTTTGGGTGTTGGCTTGTGACGGTTATTTGGGTCCTATGCCGACACAATAAGTTTGAATTACGAAATTCTTGGTGGGAGTGTTTGTAGTTGCATATAAAAACATGTTTAGGCATTCATTTGTAAACTAGATGACAATTGTGAACTTTATGCATTCTCAAGGTTATTCAAGGCTTTCATTGTGTTGCAAGAGCAGATTTGTGTGGTCTATGTGCTTGTGTTTTGCAGATTTGAGCATCCATTGCCTCATGGAATGAAGAGCATCTTCCTCCCATGAGATCTTCACTACAAGGTGACATTTATTATGTTTGTGATCATTATTCATTTGGTTTTTGCCTCTGCCTCCCTAGGCATGCACTCTCTATCTGAAAAAGGTGTTTGGAAGACTTAAGTGTCCTTCTGGGGCTTGATTGAGGCAAGCTCCTAAACACCACAACCCCCTCCCAAAGTTTCATGATTACAGGTTACAGGTTGATGATGTAGACAAAGTGAAGTTGCAGAAGGGCATATTAGAGTGTCAGAATTGGATATCAGTGAAAGAAACAGCTACCTGGACTTAGTCCCCCGCTCATTAGTCCTCTAAGTTTTGTGACAGAAAAACCTTGAGTGCATCAGGAATAGGTTGAGGATCTTGTTCACAGATCTTGACAAAAAGTAGGGCACTGGACTTGGGTGCCCGCTCTTTTGTCCCTAAATTTTCTGCCTCAAAACCCCAAAAATAGGTACATAGTGATTTGTAATTTTACAGCTTGATGTAGAGGCATTTTTTTGTTATTCATCAATTTATTGTCGTATTTGCATAATTAGGGTTTTGATGTGTAATTAAGCATAAGAGAAGGAAAATTGATAATAAAATACCCTAATCCAAGTTTCCCTATATTTGTAAGTGACCAAGGACCTGATAGTGCTCTGTTACTCGATCCAAGGGTCCTTGAATGTAACGGGTAAAAGGAGGATTTAAACACTAAACTAAACAAATCCAAATTTTACCCTAAATAGGATGGAAGATGTAATGGGTGGTTGTATGTATGTGAAGTTGGATGAAGGGTTGTTGCATGGATTATTGTGAGGGATGTTGGATGTATTGCAAGGTGGTTGGGAGAATAATCATGTCATGAAATCCATGGTATTAGCATCAAATTGGGGTACACTTGTGGAAGCACTAGTTTACATGATGTTGTTGGGAATGTTATGGGTGATTTGAGGTGTAGATGTAGTGATGGTAGATGTTGATAGGGACATGGGATTTGATGTGGTTGATGTGTTGGTGGGAGTTGCTGATGTGGTGACATTTGAAGTTTGGGATATGTTAGGGACATTGTTGGATGAGGATGGTTGTGTCAAGGTGGGTATGGTGGCACCATTTTGAATGAGGAATTCAAGATACTTTGTGGGATCCAACTTTAGGACTCTATCTAATATGGCCATGGCATTGGCATCTTGCATGAAGTCTAGGACATCTTGATCCACATTATTGATATTTGAGGGTGGTCCAAGTTGTTCAGTTGCGAAAGGATTTATCATAGCATTGGCATCAAGGGATGATTGTTGTTAAATGATAGGGACATTATTTTGATCGGTGTTAGGCATCCCAAATGTGGCTCTAGAGGATTTCATTTCTTTGTTTTTCCTAGCTTGGGACCTTGTCAAGGGCATGCAATGGATTGGGTATGAATTGGTTGGATTGTTGAAAGGTTGACAAAAGTTAAGACCTTAGTGATGATGGATTGATAGGTTTGGCTTTGGTGTAAAAGTGGATGAAGGTTTCACCTTAGAGATGGATTTTCAAAATATTGGACCCAAAGGATGGATAAGTGAAAAGATGAATTGAAAATGGGGAATAATAGATGGGGGATGGATGGAGTGGATTATGACTTTAGAAATTTATGAATGATTTTGGGATCAAATGTGTATGAGTGATTTGGTAACTTTAGAGATCAAATCTCAAAAAGGACTTCTTGGACCAAAGGTTAATGGATATGAGAGTGAATAAAATTTAAGGATGACTTTGGGATGAATGTGAAATGGATGACTAAGGTATACTTAAGATAGTTTGGATGATAATAAACCAGGAAAACCTTAGATGATTTGGATAGATGGGGTTGGATGATTAAGGGTGTTGGTTAAACTTGAAGATGTTTGGAAAAGGTGTTGAACACACCAAGATACTGAGGGGGGGTGAATCAATATCTAAGCAATCTTCAACTTTAACAACTTTAACTTATTTGGAGAAGATTAAAACTTAAGAATCACAACATTAACATGAACATGAAAGATTAACACAATGCACATCAACACACAACACCAAATATACATGGAAAACCCTAGAAGGGAAAAACCAAGGTGAGGATTAACTCACAATATATGAAGCTCAAATAATAACTTTGTTTTAGGGGCTATAACACAAGGAAGCTGATACTCCCTAAGTAACTTTGATTTAGGGTCACTCCCAAGGAAGCTTCTACTCCCTGAAGACTTTGTTTTAGGGTCACTCCCAAGGAAGCTACTACTCCCTGAAATGAGAACACACTTACACAAGATTGCAGTATGACAGTCTTTCTACTATCTAAAAATTGGCATTGAAACTCACACTTTTGCCTCTTCACACTTTCTTCTGAATATCTAATCAGTTAGGCACAATCTATACTTGATCACTATCACAAATATTTCTTCAAGATGAATCTCGACAGCATCACCTACTTCTGCTCTTTCTGTTAGACTTAGGGCACACAACTGACAGGGGGGTGAATCAGTTGTGCAAAACTTTCTCCAATTAAATGCTTAAATCTTCTTAGTGATTAGAAGTATATTAATCATGAACCATAATACATTCAAATCAAGAGCAGAAACACATCAACACATAAGACACCAAGATTTTGACGTGGGAAACCTGGTTAAGGGAAAAACCACATGGTGATTAACCCAAGATTGTATTCTCTATTAGAAGAATAGAAAGAACAAAATGGCACATGCCAATTAGGTCTCACTGCCTAAGCACACTACTCACAAGAGGCTTACTGCCTACAAGAGACATAATGTCTACAAAGAAATAAATATCACATACTTGAACTCGAGAATAGCATCTTCACCATGCTTGAATCAGTTCCATTTAAGCCCAGTACTTCTGCTCTGCCTTTCGCTCTCCTCCTCACTACCACACTCTCATCACCACAAGAACTACTTTGAAATGACTTCGCAACCCCTTATTTATACAAGAGATCAACTTAGGATTAATCATCTAAGTCCGCAAACATCTACCAGAAAATCCACAAGAAGTGTAACTTATTCGGTCGACCAGTCTCAAAAAGAACATCATCATCTGGAGGTTATTCTTCAATAGCGAGATCCAACTCCAATGTAGACCACTAACATATGCTAGACACAATCCAAAGTCCTTCACAAGGTTTCCTGAATCACCAAGAAAATATGCACTTCATTTGCATACTGAAATCCTTCTCTCTTTCATCCGGAGCCTCAAGAACACAGTCTGTCACCACTGTCACCAAAGAATGGATACTTCTAGACCTTCCATTCATGAACCAATTGAGTTGACACATCACAAGGACTTCCTTAATACTCCCTCAAATCTGTAGAGCAGGAAACTATACTTCTGGATCTCACCGGACCTGTCTGTGTCACTCTGTTACCTCTGAACACCTACCGAAACCGGTTTTACATGAGCGGCCACAAATTCTTCATATCTTCATGTGGACCTCTGAACTCTCTACTAGATTACCTCAAGACACATATCTACAAACCCTTTAATCCATATCCTCTGATCATCTTCCTATCTTGGACTTTTTCCTTATTGTCATCACTGTTCTTCACTGTTCTTGTTTGAGATTAATTTTCTCAAAATCCTCAGCTCACACCTCATCTAAACTTTATCATTAATGCAATAGGAGTATGTTGACATCAATGACAACACTAGTTAGGCCCATACTTGCAACAATCTCCCCCTTTATCATTGATGGCAACATAAGATGTGAAAAACTATTTTAACCATCAAGTCAAGAACTTCTTCTTACTATTACAGCTTCCCCTATCAGCAACAACCATTCACATGTCTTCTCTCCCTTTACTGCTCCCCCTTTGATCAGCAACCACTTGTTTTTCACATGTCATTTCTCCCCCTTTGACATCAATGGCAAAGGGCACATACTTGCAATTTCCATCACTTTAGAATCATGCCTACTGCTCCCCCTGAGTAGCAGCTCCCATCAATCTGGATCACAAGATATGACTGTGATATCCACCAGACTGATGCACCTCAATGCACCTTAGTTCATCACCGGAGGGGCAATAACCCCTAACTTCTCCCTGAGATACTCAAAAGAGTCCTTAGGTAGAGGTTTAGTAAAGATGTCTACAATGTGATCCTTGGAAGGCACAAACTCCAATCTGACTTCATTCTTGTTCACTTGCTCTCTCAAAAAGTGAAATTTTATCGATATATGTTTAGTCTTTGAATGTAACATCGGATTCTTGGATATATTTATTGCACTTGAATTATCACAGAAGATTGTGATAGGTTCCTCATACTCCACTTTGATATCTCTTAGCATCTACTTCATCCACAAAACTTGAGTGTAACTACCTGCTGCTACAATATATTCAGCTTTAGTTGTAGACAGAGATATTGCCTCTTGTTTCTTGCTTATCCAAGAAACCAATCTCTTCCCCAAAAAGAATGCTCCACCACTGGTACTTTATCGATCATCCACATCTCCTGCCCAATCAGCATCTGTATATGCATGAAGAGTGAAATCATGATCTCTAGGATACCATAGACCATACTCAACCATCCCTTTTAGATATCTAAAAATCCTCTTGATTGCCATGACATGGGATTCTCTAGGATCAACTTGGAATCTAGAAACAAGACCAACAGCTTGCATAATGTCTGGTCTAGTTTGAGTGAGATACAATAATCCTCCAATCATTGATCTGTACTTTGTCTGGTTTGCCTTAGGAGATTCATCATCTTTACTCAACTTACATCCAGTTGCCATGGGAGTATTCATTGGCTTTGAATCTTCCATCCCAAATTTCTTCAACAATTATTTCACATATTTGGTCTGAGAAATAAAGATTCCTTTCTTTGTTTGAGTGATTTGCAGACCCAAGAAGAAATTCATTTCACCAAGCATAGACATCTCAAACTCACTTTTCATTTGATTTGCAAAAGTTTTACACATACTATCTCTTCCTCCAAAGACGATATCATCAACAAACACTTCAACAATCAAGATGTTTTCATGATCAATTTTGAAATATAAGTTACTGTCAGCAGTACCTTTGTTGAAACCAATCTTTAAAAGATGCTTGTCCAATCTTTCATACCAGGCTCTTGGGGCTTACTTCAATCCATATAGTGCCTTCTTCAACTTGCAAACCATATCACCATGATCAGACAATTAAAATCCATCTGGTTGCTCTATATACACTTCTTCTTCCAAGTCACCGTTTAGGAAGGCAGACTTGACATCCATCTGGCAAAGGCAAGAAATAATCTGACTGCTTCAATTCTTTCCAACGGAGCAAAAGTTTCTTCAAAATCAATTCCTTCTATTTGAGAGCAGCCCTCGCAGACCAATCTGGCTTTATTTCTGATTACTTCACCAACTTCATTTAGTTTGTTTCTAGGTCTGGGAACAAAATCCCAAGTGTGATTTTTCTCAATTTGCATCCACTCTTCCTCCATTGCTTTAGTCCAGTTTTCATCATTGCAAGCTTCATTTACTGTCTTAGGTTTAATTTTTGAAATCAGACAATACTTATCTAAGTTTTGAGCAATTTTCCTTCTTGTTTGTACACCTTTGCTTTTATCACCTATGATCTGATCTTCAGAGTGATTCAGTCTTACATACCTAGGTACTTTGGGAGTTACTTGCATTTCTGCTTCTTGATTAGGCTCATTCAAACTTATCTCTTCTTCCTGATTTACCGAATCAATCTAGATCTGAATCTCAGAAGAGGCTTGGGCTCCTTGAGTCAAAACACCATTCTGATCATCTTTATCATATTCATAGAATCTTGAGGGTTTTTCAACTCCTTCATCAACCTTCACATTTGTACTTTCTATCATCTTTCTTAGTCTCTTGTTATAACACCGGTATGCTTTACTTTGAGTAGAGTGACCCAAGAATATTCCTTCATCACTTCTAGCATCAAACTTTCCTAGATCTTCATCTCTTTTAATGTAACATTTTCTACCAAAAAATATGAAATACCTTACAGTAGGAGTGATACCAAACCAAATTTCATAAGGAGTCTTACCGGTATTGTTTCTGATTTGAACTCGATTGAGAGTGTAGACTACAGTGCTGACAGCTTCTCTCCAATAGATCTGAGGAACATTTGCTTCCATCATCATGGTCCTAGATGCTTCCTAGATGGTCTGGTTCTTTCTCTCCACTACTCCGTTCTACTGTGGAGTCCTAGGAGTAGACAACTGTCTCTTAATTCCATGTTTCTCACAGAACTCTATGAACTCACTGGATGTGAATTCTCCACCTCTATACGACCTTAGACACTTCAATTTTAATCCGGTTTGATTCTCTACCATAGCTTTGGATATTTTGAATTTCTCAAGAGCTTCTAATTTCTCTCTTAGAAAGGTTACCCACATCATCTGGGAATAGTCATCAATTAGTAGCATGAAGTATCTATCACCTTGAATAGCCCTAATTCTTGCCAAACCACAAAGATCAGTATGAACTAAGTCCAATAATCCGGTTGAAGACAGTTCCTTACTTTTGAATGTGACTCTGCTCAGCTTAGCCAACTGACATTCCTTGCACAAGCTGTTAGTAGGTTTCACCAATTTTGGAAGATCTCTTACAGCCTGAGTATTGCTTATCTTTATGATATTATCAAAATTCACATGACACATCCTCCTATGCCACAACCAACTTTGATCAATTTGAACAAACAAGAAACTTTTGCTAGTACCAACCAAGTGAAAGATATTACCTTGAGTTTGAGTACCGGATGCAATCTCTATTCTGGAACTTTCAAGGATCTTGCATTTTCCATTCTTGAACCAGAGATCATAGCCTTTGTCCACCAATTGTCCAACACTGAGAAGATTGTGCTTTAATCCTTCAACATACAGTACATTACCAGTTTTGTTTCTTCCATCAAGAGAGATAGTTCCTCTACCTCTGATTCTACCAGCAGAATTGTCACCAAATTTTACCACTCCTCCTTCATACCTTTCCAAATCAACAAACTTATTTTTGTCACCTGTCATATGGTGAGAGCATCCACTGTCAATGACCCAATCATCCTTCTCTTCAATTTGGGCAGCCAGAGCTCTTTCCATAGTCTTATGATTGATAGATACAAAGGACATTGGATCTTCTTCCTTGATGGCAATGAACACCCATTCATTTCTAGATTTGTTACCTATCTCTGATTCATCATCTGTTACTCCTTCATTGTCATCATCTTCATGTACATAGTAACAGTTCTTTTGGAATCTTGGCTTGTTAGGATTTTGCCTTAAAAACCTTTCCGGACACCCTGAGGCAAAATGACCAATCTTATTGTAGTTAAAACACTTAAAAAGTAAATTTCCTTCATACTTACTAGATCCTCTTGGCAGCCTTTTTGCAATAAGGGCTTCAAGTTGAGCAGTTTCTACTTCTTCTTCCAGATCTTTTCTTTCTTTTTCTTACCATGATAGTTTCCTTGATGAGTTCTCTCCTGGATCAAACCTTTGTTTACCTTTTATAGAGGCACTGGCTTTGAATGCAGATTCAGTCTTGGGGGGGTCATCTCCAAACTCTGTCATTTCAAATGCAGCCAATTTCCCAGCCAATTGATCTCTTGTTACAGTTGTATGGGCTCTGAATTCTTCAATGGCAGCAGCCTTGATTTTGTAAGAAGCAGGTAGGGATCTAAGAATTTTGCCAACAATCTCATTTTCATCCAAGACTCCACCAGCATTTCTAATTCTACAAACTAGCTCATTCACTCTTGGCATAAAAGTAGTAATATTTTCATCATCTCTCATCTTCAGATTTTCAAATTTCCCTTTCAAACTCTATAACCTTACACATTTAACATATTGGTCTCCTTCATGCAAAAGTTTCAGTTTTTTCCAAATCTCTAAAGCAGTTGGTAGGTCAATAACATTTGAGAGCTCTGAATCAGATAATGTGCTTAGAAGAGCCTCTATAG
This sequence comes from Cunninghamia lanceolata, assembly GCA_027924645.1. Lineage (NCBI taxonomy): Eukaryota > Viridiplantae > Streptophyta > Pinopsida > Cupressales > Cupressaceae > Cunninghamia > Cunninghamia lanceolata. The sequence continues at coordinate 583,995 of BSBN01000781.1, forward strand.
TCCACAGATTGTTTTCAGTGTTAGGGTTAACCGGCAGAAGATATCAATTAAATGCAAATAAAGATTAAATAGAGGAATGGAAATACACAGAAATAATAATAGCGAGAGACAAGTTTTAACGTGATTCACCCAAACTTGAGCTACATCCACCAAACAGAGAGTCCAATATTATTATCCAGTAAATCAAAAAACTGATTACAATCAGCAATCCTTGCAACTTAATACCGCTGCAAAATGCTACAATACAATACTACCAAAACCCTAACCCTTAGCCGCTTTTTATCAAGCTTTTTGTCAGTTACAAAATAGGGTTTTCTTATGTCGGTCAATGAAAAAATTAACTCCTGGTGCATTATAAAATAATAAAAAACCATGTGAGGTTTTAGGGGCATTGCCCCCGAGCCCCCACAGGGGCGCTGCCCCTTGACCCTGTCTTGGGGGCACTGCCCCCAAATCCCCGCAAGGGGCACTACCCCTTGACCCCATAGGAATTTGGGGGGGAAACTGCACCGATAAAAGTGGGGTAAATATAACCTCCGAGTTTGATTAGGCTCCATATAACAACATTCAACATCTGTGATTTCATTTAGGGTTTTTGGACCACCCTGTGGAGGTACATACTGTATTGTAACCATGGTCCAGTACGCCATTCCCATACACTGCAAGTGACATTTCATGCGACCTTTCCAAAGAGAAAAATTGGTTCCATCAAACTTCAGACTATCCTTCTTGTAAGGTGACATCCTGGATCTCCTCAAGTAGTTAAGCTCCTTTTAGAGGAACTTGGCTCTGATACCAATTGTTAGGCTTAGGGCACACAACTGAGAAGGGGGGGTGAATCAGTTGTGCAAAACTTTCTCCAATTAAACACTTAAATCTTCTTAGTGATTAGCAGTATATTAAACATGAACCATAATACATTCAAATCAAGAGCAGAAACACATCAACACATAAGACACCAAGATTTTGACGTGGAAAACCTGGTTAAGGGAAAAACCACAGGGTGATTAACTCAAGATTGTATTCTCTGTTAGAAGAATAGAAAGAACAAAATGGCACATGGCAATTAGGGCTCACTTCCCAAGCACACTGCTCACAAGAGGCTCACTGCCTACAAGAGGCTCACTGTCCACAAAGAAATAAATATCACATACATGAACTCGAGAATAGCATCTTCACCATGCTTGAATCAATTCCATTTAAGACCAATACTTTTGCTCTACCTTTCTCTCTCCTCCTCGCTACCACACTCTCATCACCACAAGAACAACTTTGAAATGACTTCGCAACCCCTTATTTATACAAGACATCAACTTAGGAATAATCATCTAAGTCAGAAAATATCTACCAGAACATCCACAAGAAGTGTAACTTATCCGGTCGGCTAGTCTCAAGAAGAACATCATCATCCAGAGGTTATTCTTCAATAGCAAGCTCCAACTCCAATGTAGACCACTAACATATGCTGGACACAATTCAAAGTCCTTCACAAGGTTTCCTGAATCACCAAGAACATCCGCACTTCATCTGCATACTGAAATCCTTCTCTCTTTCATCTGGAGCCTCAAGAACACAATCTGTCACTACTGTCACCAAAGAATGGATACTTCCGAACCTTCCATTCATGAACCAATCAAGTTGACACATCACAAGGACTTCCTTAATACTCCCTCAAATCCGCAAAGCAGGAAACTGTACTTCTGGATCTCACCAGACCTATCTGTGTCACTTTGTTACCTATGAACACCTACCGGAACCAATTTTACTTGAGCGGCCACAACTTCTTCATATCTTCATGTGGACCTCTGAAATCTCTACTGGATCACCTCAAGACACATATCTACAAACCCTTTAATCCATATCCTTTGATCATCTTCCTATCTTGGACTTTGCCTTATTGTCATCATTGTTCTTCATTGTTCCTATTTGAGATTAATTTTCTCAAAATCCTCAGCTCACACCTCATCTAAACCTTATCATTAATGCAACAGGAGTATGTTGACATCAATGACAACACCAGTTAGGCCCATACTTGCAACACTTTCTCCTTCAATCGCACATCAATAATGCATTTATTCTACTTTTATCTACTTGCGAACTTTTCAATCACACCTCACCTCACTCAATTTGATTCACTATTTATACATGATATTACATTGATTACATTGCTTGTCAGATAGATACAACATGAAAAATACATTTATAAGTCAGCCAAACAACACACAATATGAAACGTGTAGAAGATAGGTCGTAAGTGAAACGACATGTTACACCAATAGAAGATTGATGCCTTGCAGACACAAACACTTTCTTAACTAGGTCCAAAACATCCTTCATAGCTTCAAGCACCAAGGAATTACATCTTCACACTCCACTGATTTGGAAATAGGACAACTTTAAGAAAAACACATGAAGACTTGAAGCATAACAACCACATCAACTTGAAAACCTTGTGTGGTACTAGAAACATAAAAGATCTTCATGAAACTTTTCTAGATGAGTCCACATGACTCATACAGCATCCCTAGATGCTCCTCTACCACCACACATCAAATAATTGTGCCACATAGCTTCAATCATTAACACTAAGAATAATCTGTCATCTGGAACACACTACCACATGATGTCATTTGAAAAATGAGCTGCGGACCACCAAGAACCTTGAAATTGCAAGGAAGCATGTAATATAGATCCATACATATGTCCTTAAAACTACAAGGGTAATCATTCATTTTTGGATGAATGTGGAGCATTCCAATAGGCCTTCAACACTAGCATACTCTGCTAGAACACATGTCAGTACTCTATCATGCATAACTTTCACAGCAAAAGGACAAATGATCTAAAAACTTGGAATTATCACCTTCATTGCATCCTAAACACAATTCCAAAACTGCATGGCCATATCTGCAAATGTGCAGGAATGTGGAGCATTACATTGTTCTATACAAACCATCTTCATAGAGGTGACACTGTCTTCAAACAATCAACAGCAAAACACTCTTCCGATAATGCAATCATCATGGAACTTGGATCATACATACTATAGTCCATCAGTAGCATCAACAACAAATTTGAAGATCTTTGTGTTTCTAATTCCCATCTTAATATGAGCTATATCTTTTTTTCTTGCTCTTCTTCTCATTGTATCTTCTTCTCTTGCTCTTCTTCTCTCTCTGGATGGGACATCGAACCATGAATGATATCTTCTTCTCCTACTAGATGTCGCATGACATCCAACCATGAATACCATCACACCATCATGATAGTGTTGACATTAATGACAACCTAGTGATAGTGTTGACATCAATGAAAACCCTAAGAACCATATGTGTAACAGTCTCCCCCTTTGGCATTGATGGAAACCCATCTTTGCATCTCTCCCCCTTTGACATCAAGCACAAAGGGCAATCACTGCCTCAATCAGAGACCACCTACCTTCACATTCTTTCTTAGGCCATGAGTTCTTGCAGCAAACAAGCTCCCCCTAACATCAACAACCATTACCTACTCCCCTTGAGAAGTAGCCACCATTAGTCTAGGAACAAGATATAGCATGAACTCCCCTTGGACAGATGCACCACTATGAATCTAGCAAGAAGAAGGGCAAATTACCCCTAACCTCTGTCAGAGATCCTTAAAAGTATCCTTTGTGAAAATATATGCTATTTGGTCCTTTGTTGGAACATATTTCAACTTCACTTCCTTATTTGCAACCTTCTCTCTCAAAAAGTGATACCTAATTTCTATATGCTTAGTTCTAGAATGCATCACTGGATTGTTGGAAATATTGATAACACTTGTATTATCACACAAGATAGGAATAAGCTCATCATACAATACCCTGATGTCATTCAGGGTTTGTTTCATCCACAACACTTGTGTATAGTAGGATATTGCTGCAATGTACTCTTCCTTTGCAATAGATAGGGACACTGAATCTTGCTTCTTACTCTATCATGAAACCAATCTTCTTCCTAGAAAGAAAGCACCACCACTTGTACTTCTTCTATCATCAACACAACCAACCCAGTTAGCATCAGTGTAAGCACTTAAATCAAAGTCATTACCTCTTGGATACCATAGGCCATAGTCTAGAGATCCTTTCAAGTATTTGAATATCCTTTTCACTGCCTTCTCATGTGTTTTATTTGGATTGGCTTGATATCTGGAAACCACACATACTACATGCATAATATCAGGTCTAGAAGTAGTCAAGTATAGCAATGCTCCAATCATATATCTATAGACAGTCTGATCCACCTCTGGAGACTCATCATATTTTCTCAAGTGACATCCAGTGACCATGGGAGTACTCACTGGTTTTGAATCCTCCATACCAAACTTCTTCAACAACTCTTTGACATACTTAGCTTGAGAAATAAAGATACCACCATCTAGCTGAGAAATTTTAAGTCCAAGGAAAAAAGACATTTCACCAATCATAGACATCTCAAACTCTTTTTGCATCTCCTCTACAAACCTCTTACACATATCATCATCTCCACCAAAGTTGATGTCAACAACATATAGTGCAACTATCAATATCATGTCTCCTTCTTCCTTGATGTAAAGATTGCTTTATGTAGTAACTTTTTGGAAGCCCTATTGAAGTAAGTACTTGTCCAACCTAGCATACTATAGACAAAAATCAATTCTTCTACTATAGTTGTAAATTAAATATTTTTGACTATAGTTCATCCAAAAAATTAAATAAATTATCATATTTATTTAATTCCCTATTTTGTGCACTTTTGATTACTTTTTGTAATCATAATTATTTTCTTCTAATCCATGTGCACATGAATTAATTTTAATTAATTCATCATTACAAACCCCCATGTTTCTAGAAGTCCACTTGTCATCCAATGTACATACATGTACATGACAAGTGGTACTTTGGAAGCATGGGCAAATCTTCCAAATTGAGTACATTTGTCCTCTTTCTTCCACCCCACTCCATGTGTCACTATTCATCTCAATTTAAAATTCCATGTGGCACTATTTGAACACTATTCTTCTAATTTTAAATTCCACTTGTCCTCTCCATGGAATTTAAAATTCCTCACAAAGTCCAAGCCTTACTGGTGCAGGAGCACCAAGACATCTAGGGTTTGGTTAGGTTTCCAAGTTGTTTTGTTTGGTTTAATAAGGTCCTTGAGACCATTAAATGTTGTAATAAGGCTTGAAGCCATGCATGTAAATGGACTATGTCCAAATAGCTAGAATCTATTTTTATGTTGTAGTCCTAGGGAGGACAATCATGTTGTAATAGGCAGTTTTGAATAGTCATTTATGTAAGCCTTTGTGGGGGCATATAGGACAGTCATTAAAGTCATTTTAGCCTTCATGTTTGTAAGCCTATAGAGGCATGTCAAAGGTTGGAAGGATGTTAACACCTTGTCATAGGTTAACTACATGTTAAAAAGCATTATTAAACCATAAAAATAGTAAATACAGTCGAAGAAAGGACAGTTTCTAAAACAGTCAGTTAGTGTAGTTAAAAATCAAGAAAAAAGCTCATTGGTTTGGGCAGTTTTCTTCAACCCAACCACTCCATGCATTGTAAGAGGCTTATTTGAAGCAAAAGAGGATTCATTGTGAGAGGGGATCTGGTGGTTTGAAAAGAATAACAAAAAAATCTCTGTTTTCCTATTTTGTTTGTGTATTTTCTGAGATTTTCCTGTGCATAAAGTCGTACCTCTGTGTGGTACGATTCAGTCATGGAGCCTTGAATGTTTGGAAGTGAAGATTGATGAGTTATCTATCCATTAGAATAAGTTTGGACTCTTGACATTGACTAGAAAGAATCCTATGACTGTAGAACATTAAACTGCCCCTTGAAATTGCTGTCTCCATAAGTTATTCGTTGTTTTCCTAAGAAATCCGTACCTGTACGGAATAGTCAAAATCTAAGCTTGTAATGGAATGTTAGGAGATTGAAATAGCTTTGATTTAAATCTATTTTGAGGTCTTGACATTAGTTGAGGTGTGAGAGAATCACTATTTTGTGTGAGACTGTCTTAAAACCTAAACTAGGGCTTCTTCTGAATACCCGATGGGTTTCTCCCCATTCCATTGACCTTTGTCTATCCTACTCAATGGAATGGGTTGTATATTAGGTAATACAATGTCTTGTGAAGGTTTGGGGGGGGGCAGGAGGATGGTTTGGACTGAGTTGGTCATGTAGATGACCTTGCAGAAGTCTTGTGTTGGAACTTGGAGAAGGACAGCAGCAAGTTATGTGATGGCCACTGACTGAGGAAGTGGAGATGTTTTGAAACACCAATCATCAGCAATGATGCTTGCTGCCCCTGGATCTAGAAATGATCCTATGATAAGAAATATGGAGGTAGTCCCTGCCAAGAAGAGGGAGATCATCCCAAAGAGGTTTGTGTGACTGTCTTGGAGTAGCAAAGTTATGACAGTCTATGAGACTGTTGTCCTGCAGACCCTGCATAGTGGGTTGTATGGAAACATTGAATGGAGTTAGACCCCCTGAGATAAGTGTCCTGAAGTCCCTCATGTTGCATGTCAAGAACAAGTTAGTATTGTGTTGAAGCCCTTCATGGTGAGGAGTGTGAATCTCTAGAGAAAACAGTGAACTTGAGAGTTATTGCATTGAAGTTGTGAAACATGCTTCTGCTGTCCTAGATGCTTTGCATCACTTACCTTTTCATAAATGAGTCCTTACATGTCATACACCTACTCAATCTTGGCCATCCATCCATTCAAACTTGCATTCTCATCCATTGATGATCCCTTGAATCTTGGGGCAACCTTCTCATCCAATCCAATCATGCCATTTGTCCAATTCTCCTTGCTTTAGGATCCTCAAGCAATCTCCACCATTGATCTTCCAAATTGATCCTAGCCCTCCAATCTCATCTCCAAAAATCTATAAATGTAGGCCTTGACCTCTTATTTGGAACAAGTCATTTTATGCAAAGTTATTATGCCAATTTGAGTGCTCACATCTATAGCTATTAGTGCAACTCAACATAGTCTACTTTAGTTTATCATCCATCTAGGACATATCATCACTAGTTTGCTTAGATAGGGTGCATGTTTTAGTATAAAAGCATAGTAGTGATTTAGTCCAATCTTGAGGTCCCTTGGACTTGAGATTGGGTGCATCTTAGGTGTAATTTGCATCCGTTTTAGGTCTCATTTTCATAGGTAGACACATACCAAGCTTTAGGTGCTTTCTTAAGACCATACAAAGCCTTCTTGAGTATGCACACCATGTTTGGATCTTCTGATATCTAGAAACCATCTTGTTGTTCAATGTAAGCCTCTTCATCTAGGTCACCATTCAGAAATGCTAACTTAACATCCATTTGATATACCTTGAAGTTCTTATGAGCAGAAAGAGCAAGGAACATTCTAATTGCCTCCATCCTTGCTACCAGAGAAAAAATTTCCTCAAAATCAATACCTTCTACTTGTGTGCATCCTTTGCATACCAGTCTTGCCTTATTCCTTACAACTTCACCTTCTTCATTCAGTTTGTTTTAGAACACCCATTTTGTTCCTATAAAATTCTTGTTTGTTGGTCTAGGAACCAATTCCCATGTTTGATTCTTCTCAATCTAATCCAATTCTTCTTCCACAACTTTTATCCATCCATCATCCTTGCTGGCATCAACAAAGTTTTTGGGTTCCACTTTTGATAACAAACACAAGTTCACTTGCTCCATACTTTTGCAAAACTTCTCCTGGTCAACACACCCTTATTCTTGTCTCCAATTATCTTATCTTCTGAGTGATTCTTCTAAACATGCTTTGCTGGAGTCTTAGGTATCTGCTCTGGTTCTTGTTCTGGTTCCTTTTCTTCTTTCACTTCTTCTTCATCTACAATGCATGGAAAGATATCAGATTCAGAGTCATTTGATTCATGTGAGATATGATATAGGTCTTCATCTACCTTGACATTTGTGGTTTCAATCATCTTCCCCAACCTTTTGTTGTAGCATCTATAAGCCTTTCTTCTGGTTGAGTAGCCAAGAAAGATTCCTTCATCACTTCTTGAATCAAACTCTCCTAGATCTTCTTCATCTCTTCTAATATAGCATTTACTGCTAAAGATCTTGATGTATATGACTATGGGAGGTCTTCCATACCATAGGTCATAAGGGGTCTTAGTGTTGTTGACCCTCAGTTGCACTCTATTAATTAGATGGACATCAATATGAACTGCATCCTTCCAGTACATATCAGGCATATTTGCATCTTTCAACATTTCCCTAGACATATTTTGCATTGTCCTATTCTTTCTTTCAACTACCCCATTCTGCTTAGGGGTCCTAGGAGCTGGCATATGTCTTCTAATACTATTATCTTCACAAAACTTTTCAAATTCATTAGAAGTAAACTCCTCCTCTATCAGACCTCAAGCATTTTATCTTGGCATTAACTTAATTCTCAACCATAGCTTTGAACACTTTAAATTTATCAGGGACATCTAATTTTTCTCTCAAGAAAGTAACCCGAGTCATTCTAGAATAATCATTAATAAGAAACATGAAATACCTCTCACCTTGTTGACTCCTTACTTTGGTAGGGCCACATAGGTTAGTGTGAATCAACTCCAATGGCTTTGAAGAAGAATAATCCTTGCTTTTGAAGTTTGTCTTTGTTTGCTTTCCCATTTGACATTCTCTGCATACTGTATTTTTAGGCTTGATTATCTTAGGCATTGTTATGTTGTAAAATGTCCCCCTAAGACTTTTACCTCCTAAGTTTAGCTCCCAGATCCCTTGTTTTTCATCTTGCATGTTCATTTTAACTCCTAGAAGAAAATGGCCTAAAACCCATATCAAATGGGGCTTGAGGGACATTGTTTGCCTTAGGCCTGACCTAAAAAGGAGACCTAGGACATGGGCACTCATGCCCTTGTCCTGCCCTATTTTAGGCAGGTCCCAAGTTTAAATGTTCATTATGCAACCATTAGTTAGGTCCCATGCCGACATCTTAAGTTTTAATTACAAAATTTAAAGCAAGAATGTGTGTTGTTGCATATATAAGCATTTTTATGGATTCATTTGAAAATTGTAAGATGATTATGAACTTTTGGTGAACTTATGATTTTAGAGAATCCAAGATATTCATTGTTGCAGAGCAAAACATTGTTGTTGTGTTTGTGATTATAGATTTAGCTTCATCTTCTCATGTGTTGAAGAATCTTCATCTATGTGAGAGCTACACCTCTGAGGTTACAAGTATCAAATTTCATGGAGTGGAGTTGCAGAAGATAAGGATTCAGGATCCGGTGGAAAGAAGTAGTTCAGAGCACTTTCAGGATAAGGGCGCCTTGGGCAATGTCCTCTGAAGTTGCAGACATGGGAATCTTTGTGATAGTGATAATCTACATCTAAAGAAGCACCGACATCCCAAAGAAAAGCCTACCTTGGACTAGGGTGCCTAGGACAGTGTCCTCTGTATCTTCCATGACAGAAACAAATAGAACAATGATTATCAGTGCTAGAAGTAGTCCTGAATTCCCTGAAGAAAATTGTACCTTGGACTCGAGCACCTAGGGCATTGTCCCTAAATATTCCACATCATGAACTTCAAAAAATGGTCAGGAATTAATCTCTGTCTACTATCTAAGTCTACGAGCATTTGTCGTAATTTATCAGTTTGCTTCCAATTTTGCATAATTAGGGTTTTTAGCATACTTGAGCATTAAATTAATACATTAATTGACAATTTATAAATTTCCACATCATTCCAAGTGACACCCAACCTGTAGGTGAATCCTCTTGCAAAAGTTGTGATTCAACTCAGTTAAATTTCCTTGAATGTTTGTAGTGAAAGGAGGATTTAACCCACACATTCATTGAAATTGAAAACAACTTCTTTTCCTACTAAACAGGCATATCTCTAACTGCATGAGTAGAATTGATCTTCACCATATTATCAAAATTGTTGTGTCCCATTCTCTTATGCCATAGCCAATATTCACTAGACTAAGCCAATAAACATGTTCTTCCATTTACCTCCTTCAGGTGATAGATATCACAATATGTCTTGATACCTTCTACCACTAATTTTCTAGATCCTGCTATCCTGATCTCACAACCTTTGGCATGAAAGGTGAGATTATACCCTTTGCTACACATCTAACTAACACTAAGAAGATTGTGTTTTATCCCTTTGACATAGAGGACATCCTCAGTCCTATTCTTCCCATCAATACATATAGCAACTTTTCCACATATCTGTGCTGACTCATCACCACCAAACTGGACAACACCACCATCCCACTTCTCAAGGTTGATAAACTTCTCCTTATCACCAGTCATAAGATTTGAGCATCCACTGTCAATCACCCAAACCTTGGATTCTTCTTTTACATGAAAGGCAGTCCATAAAACCATTGGTCTTTCATTGTTTTGATTTGTTTGCAGGGTATCAATCTTCTCACAAATTCTTGCATCAACCTTTTTGTTACCAACATTCAGGGCCATGAAAAGCGTTTCATCATTTGAATCATCATGCACCTCATCCTTTGAAGAATAGTTACTTTCTATGGACTACAGACTTTCCTTGAACTTGTCTCTCCTGTTATTACTCCTTGATTATCTGAAAGGACATTTAGAAACAAAATGACCAACCTTTCTACAATTAAAGCATTTGAAGGGTAACTTACCTTTGTATTTACCAGTACCTTTCTTCAGTCTTCTTACAAAATTTGCTTCAACTTCATCAGAGCTCTCATCTTCATCAACAACTTCTTCTTTGGTCTTCATACTAGTTTTGAAAGTAGCTTCTTTCTTTGGAGCATCACTGCCAAACTCTCTCATTTGAAGGGCAGTAAGGGTACCAAACAATTTGTATATAGTGTAAGTATCTAAGTTTGTAGTCTCCTCAATGGAAGATACCTTATGAATGTAAGATTTGGGAAGAGATCTCAGAACCTTTTTCACAACCTCATCTTCTTTCACTTCTCTACCAAGACCTTTAATGACATTGACCACTTCATTCACCTGGAGCATATATCCAACAATGTCTTCATCCTCTAACATTTTTAGGTTCTCAAATTTTCTCTTGAAGATCTGCATCTTGTCTTGCTTTTCTTTCTTATCTCCCTCATAAATGGTTTTAAGTTTATCCCAAACTTCTTGAACAAAACTGCGACTCATTACCTTTGAAAGTTCTAAATCAGTTAACCCACTCATGATAGCAAATTTTGTCTTGGCATTGTCATCATACTTCTTAACTTCATCTAAATCTATAGGAATAGTAGCAGGAATAGTGTAACCTAACTTGACAGATTCCCAAACACCACACCCTAGAGAATTGATATAAGCTTCCATTCCTAGCTTCCAGAAAGCATAATTTGTTCCATCAAACCTAGGTATCTTGTTGGATCCATTTTGTACCATCCTGAACCTTCCTCAAGTGGTTAAGCTTCCCTCAAAGTTACTTAGCTCTGATACCAATTGTTGAACACACCAAGATACTAAGAGGGGGTTGAATCAGTATCTAAACAATTTTCAACTTTAACAACTTCAACTTATCCATCTAGCAGATTAAAACTTAAGCATCACATTGTTAACATGAACATGAAAGATTAACACAATGCACATTAACACATAACACCAGATATATGTGTAAAACCTTAGAAGGAAAAAACCACGGTGAGGCTTAACTCACAATTTATGAAGCTCAAATAATAACTTTGTTTTAGGGGTTATAACCCAAGGAAGCAGCTACTCCCTAAGTAACTTTGATTTAGGGTCACTCCCAAGGAAGCTTCTACTCCCTGAAGACTTTGTTTTAGGGTCACTCCCAAGGAAGCTACTACTCCTTGAAATGAGAACACACTTACAAAAGATTACAGTATGACAGTCTTTCTACTATCTAAAAACTAACATTGAAACTCACACTTTTGATTATTGCACTTTTGCCTCTTCAAAATTTCATCTAAAGATTTGATCAGTTACCCACACTCTATACTTGATCATTATCAAAAATATGTCTTCAAGATGAATCCAGATAGCATCATGAGCTTCTACTCTTTCTCCTTCAGTCGCACATCAATAATGCATTTATTTTTCTTACAAACTTTTCAATCACATTGCAATCACATCCCACCTCACTCAATTTGATTCATTATTTATACATGATATTACATTGATTACATTTCTTGTTGGCTAGATGCAACATGGAAAATACATTTACAAGTTGGCTAGACAACACACATTATGAAACATGTAGAAGATAGGTCCTAAGTGAAACCACATGTTACACCAGTAGAAGATTCATGCCTTGTGGACACCAACACTTGCTTAACAAGGTACAAAACATCCTTCATAGCTTTAAGCACCAAGGAATTACATCTGTACACTCCGCTCATTTGGAAATAGGACAGCTTTAAGCAAAACACATGAAGACTTGAAGTATAATAGCCACATCAACTTAAAAACCTTGTGCGATACTAGAAACAAGAAAGATCTATTGATTGTCAAGAACACTGAGAGGGGGGCTGAATTAGTGTTCTATAAATCTTTTCTTGTACTTTTACTTTTAACCATTTCAAAAGAATAATCCAATAGAAACAAAATATACAACTGAACAACATCCACAAAAGCATGACACATAACACCAAGATTTTACGTGGAAAACCCAAAAAAGGAAAAACCTCAAAGAGGATTAGCTCTCATAAATATATTGCAATCTTTACAAGAATGATGTTTAGGCTTGGTCACTCCACAGGCCTAGAACATGCTAGCTTACTACCATGAAGTACAACTAGATTTAACAGGCTCACTGCTTCAATCCTAAACATAGCAAGATTACAATGAGGGTTGTTAAACCCTGAGGGCTATTAAACCCTACTGGAGGCTCACTTCTAGATTACTGCCTTGATGACAAAAACTTACTTCCAATCAGATCACACATGATAGCTAAATACTGCTTAAGCATCTACCACTATGCCAGGGCGCAGTCTTTTAGCAACTAAATTTTGAATCCCAAGTCTTCATCACTACTTCTCTTCTAACTCTACTCTTCTATTCACATGCTGACATCACACACACACACACCTCTACTCACAAACACACTATTAACCAAATATCATCACTCTTATATATATCTACATCATGATTTAATCCATAATCAGGTCAGCATCCAAGAAGTGAAATGTGTACATAGAAAGATGTACCTTGTTGCTCAAACCAATGCACTTGTGTTGCATGGACCCAAATCTTCTCCCAAATGTGTTCATATAGGTCGGCTCTAATTATTCAATCACTTACATAGATCTTTCACACACTATCCTTTCTCCGCCTCATGATTTATCTCACCAGTCAGCCTATTCCTCAAGAGTACAACTTTTATAAGGATCTCAAAACACCTTCCAATTCATATCAAGGAATCTTTACACATTCCCAATCTTACCCTTATAATCGCAAGGCATTATATCATCTTGTGGAGAAATATGGACCATCAAAACTCAGACTCTATCTCTGTCAAACTCTGTCAAACACTATGCCAATACTTAGCAGCTTGCAGCTAACCTTCTGGTGGACTTCAGATCTCCTAACTCTGGGATAAGACACTTCATACAATTGTTTACAACACCTCAACACTACATCAAAAAATACTTATCTCTAGAGGAATGTGGACCACTGCACTATCCCCTATTCACTATTCCTTCTATACCTTTGCTTACCCGGACTTAGACATTTCTTCTAGATGACTTCCAGAGGAATCATGACATAATCTTTGAGGCTTAACACTATCAAACAATTGAGAACATCATACCTAAACTGCATTACTGAATCATCATCTGTGGAGGCATACTGTCTAGCTTACTATCCTCTATTCTGCATACTTTCCATACTTAGCCATTTTCTATCAGCCGGACCTGAAATCCAATATGCTCTTCTGGAGATATCTCTTCCTATCATGGTGATAGGATCTCTGAGCCTTGTTGCCATTAATGACAACATACAAGTCCATACTGGAGCAGTGTCTCTTTCCAACAAGATATTTGTGAAACTTTTCTAGATGAGTCCACATGACTCATTCAACATCCCCAAACACTCATTTGCCACCACAGATCAAAGAATTGTGTTGTACAGCTTCAATCATTTACACTGAGAACAAATTGTCATCCAAAACACACTGCCACATGCTGTCATTTGAAAAACTAAGCTACGGACCACCAAGAACCTTGAAACTGCAAGGAAGCATGTAATATACATCCATAAATATGTCCTTAAAACTACAAGGGTAATCATTCATTTTTCAGAGGAATGCGGAGCATTTCAACAGGCCTTCAACACTAGCATACTCTGCTAGAACACATGTCGGTACTCTATCATGCATAACTTTCACAACAGAAGGACAAATGATCTAAAAACTTGGAATTATCACCTTTACTTCATCCCAAACACAATTCCAAAACCACATGGCCATATCTACAAATGTGGAGGAATGCAAAGGAATGCAAAGCATTCCATTGTCCTGTACAGACCATCTTCACAGAGGTGATACTGTCTTCAAACAATCAATAGAAAAATAGTCTTTCAGTAATGCAATCATCATGGAACTTGGATCATACATACTACAAGCCATCAGTAGCATCAACAACACATTTGAACATCTTTGTGTTTCTAATTCCCATCTTAATATGAATTATATCTTCTTTTCTTGCTCTTCTTCTCACTGTATCTTCTTCTCTTACTTTTCTTCTCTTGCTGGATGGGACATGACATCCAACCATGAACTGCATCTTCTTCTCTTTCTCTTATTCTCTTGTTGTATGTGGCATGACATCTAACCATGAACACCATCACACCATCATGATAGTGTTGACATCAATGAAAACCTAGTGATAGTGTTGACATCAATGACAACCCTAAGAACCATATCTATAAAAAAAGGATGTTCAAATCAAAGGAGAGCTCAAATAAGTATAGATCTTTGGATTGTAAAAGGATGTCCCTTCTCACCCAAGGTAGACTAATGACCTTAAGTAAAAGGGGAAGGAGATTATTTTACTTGAGGGTAGACTAATGACCACCAAGCAAAACGGGATACCTTAGAATATATCAACGTAGGAGTTGTCTAGGCTCCTAAATCAATTATTCTAAGGGTTCATAAAGGCTAATTTATAAAGGAACTTAAGGTAGATAAAGTCTTAAGTACCCTATAAATTAGAGGATAATGAGATCCAGTGATGCAATGGCATCGTGTTCATCAAATTTTGGATTGCATATTTTATATATTTTTAGTTTTTGGGCTTTATTGTGTAGCTCCTATCACCTGGCACATGAAGATCTTCCTGTCACCAGAGTGACAGAATATTCTATTTTATCTCTGACGTCTGTTTCTAAACATATATTTGGCATATTTCTAATCATGGTTGGTAGTTTTGGATAGCTGGAGAAAGTAATTAGAATATTCTTGGTGATCAACCAAAATAGAAACAATAATTATTTATCATTAAATCTTGGCATTATAATTATTTTTCTATGGCTGTGGTAGTCTCATGGAGGCAATGACTGTTATGCAGATCATTTGATGAAGACCTTTATTTGCATATCTTCACTGGTAATTGATTGGGCATCAATTATTTTCACATTGTCTATTAGTTGCTATGTCACTAATTCTACATTCTAGAAATCTCTAATAATCATGTGCAGACGTGGTGGCGACTCTATTATGAAGTAACTACTACAATCAAGGGAGCGACAGTTTTTATTTGTAGAATTTAAAATGGATTATGATTTATGGAGAGGATGGCAATGTGGGGGGGATAAAGGCCAATGGCATGGTAAAGTTTGATAGGTGGAGTAGCACTAGTGGAGGAGGTCGACGGAATAAAGGAGATGTTGGTCTGATGTTAGAGAGGAGGTGGAAAAAGATAGTAGCTGGTCGAATGGGCATTGATAGAGTAAAGAATGAGAGTTAGAGAGTCTTAGGAAGTTGATAGATAAGAGTCTATTAGAGTTTTGTTCATGTTGATCAAAGAGGTCGTATTGTTGTTGTATGCAAGGTCTATGATTTCTTAAAATAACAATCAGTAATTGATATATTCCTTCAGATATATGTATTTGCCCATTAAAGCTTATGTTCTTGTTACTTCTTGTCACTATTTCTAAGTTATGGCATTGAGTTTGTTATCTGAAAAACAAGTTTTGGGTCTGAATTTGCTCTTGCCATCAAGTGGTATTAGAGCCTAAGGTTGTCTTGAGTGCTAAGTAGATAGAGAGGCAACTTAGCCAGGACTAGTGGCTGTGGGAAAAGTGTCAAGTTGTTGTGTCTCAAAGTAAACCCTAGGAGAATTTGTTGCAGGAGAGAGAGGAGACCTATAACTGTAGAGGGTAGAGAAGGAGGCATGAAAGATTGATTATAGAGTGTGAGTTGGCAAAGAATTGCAGCAGTGAAGAAGATGAAGATTGTAGTTAGAAGACCCGTTGATATACCATCGTGGGACAGATATTGGGATGCTATGGAAAAGAGAAAGTTCAATGAGAATTTACAAACTATTTTCAAGAAGAATGGATGCACTAGAAAAATACTATTTTCCTAATGCTGATGTGATTGCAGGAAAGAAGGAAGCAGAAGATAGCAAACCGGCAACAAACATAGAAGAAGTTGACAGCAAGAATGTGGAGAATACTGATGAGGAATGTGAACAATTTGGTAAGAAAGAAGATTATCCAGTGATAGAAACTAGTGCAAATATTAATTCACCGAATCTAGTAAGTTCATATTTTGGTTGTTTTGATCTTGAAGATGGAAAATATTTTGTTCCTATTTTCATTTCTAGCGATCGCAATTGTAGTGAGGATGAGGAGAAATTTGTGGTTGCAAAGGAGAATCTCGGAGTAGAGGAAATGTTCAGTTTGGAAGAATATTTGGAAGAAGAGAGTATAGACTTAGTGAAGGCAGATGTAGTAGAGAAAGAAAGTGCAGAAGGTTCAATGAAAGAACCAGAGGATGTAGAAGAGGCAGAAGACTTACTATTACCATATAACATTGCAGTCATGAAGATTCCAAAGGTAATTTCTATTACACCAAGCAAAGATGAGGTTTTATTTTCATTTGAGATGATGCTAGTAGATGACTGTGATGATGAGTTAGAATGGTGGAGATTTGGAGTTGATAAAGAGAATCGAAGGTGGAAGTATGCAAAGAGAGAAAGAAGTCGACAAATGCAAGCAGCAAAACTTCGAAGGCAACAATACAAGTATGAAAGTGTGGAATTAAGAAATTGGAAAGCAAGGAAAAAGAGAGTAGAAATGAGGTTTCCATCATAGACCTCATGAGCAGGAGCTCATGAATTTTTCTTCCTGGGGAGTTTGATGCAGTGGCATCACATTCATCAAATTTTGGATTGCATATTTTATATATTTTCAGTTTTTAGGATTTATTGCGCAGCTCCTGTCACCTGACACATGAATATCTTCCTGTCACCGGAGTGACAGAATATTCTATTTTATCTCTGACGTCTATTTTTAAACATATATTTGGCATATTTCTAATTGTGGTTGGCAATTTTGGACAACTGGAGAAAGCAATTAGAAGATTCTTGGTGATCAACCAAAATAGAAACAATAGTTATTTATCATTAAATCTTAGCATTATAATTATTTTTCTCTGGCTGCGGCAGTCTCATGGAGGCAGTGACTGTTATGAAGACCATTTGATGAAGACCTTTATTTGCATGTCTTCACTGGCAATTGATTGGGCGTCGATTATTTTCACATTGTCTATTATTTGTTGTGTCACCAGTTCTACATTTTAGAAATCTCTGATAATCATGGGTAGATGTGGTTATGACTCTATTATGAAGTAACTATTACAATCAAGGGAGTGACAGTTTTTATTTATAGAATTTAAAATGGATGATCATTTATGGAGAGGTCGGCAACGTGGGGGGATAAAGGCTGATGGCATGGTAAAGTTTGATAGGTGGAGTAGCGTTGGTGGAGGAGGTCAACGGTATAAAGGAGACGTTAGTCTAATGTTAGAGAGGAGGTGGAAAAAGATAGTAGTTGGTCGAATGGGCATTAATAGAGTAAAGAATGAGAGTTAGAGACTCTTAGGAAGTTGATAGATAAGAGTCTATTAGAGTTTTGTTCATGTTGATCAAAGAGGTTGATTGTATGAGGCTGTATTGTTGTTGTATGCAAGGTCTATGATTTCTTAAAATAATAATCAACAATTGATATATTCCTTCAGATATATGTATTTGTCCATTAAAGCTTATGTTCTTGTTACTTCCTATCACTATTTCTGAGTTATGGCATTGAGTTTGTTATCTGAAAAATAGGTTTTGGGTCTGAATCTGTAATCTCTTGCCATCATCTAGACTTAATTCTTCCACAAATTTGATTTGAGGTATGCTTTTGGATGTTGGTTTGATATTTTGGATTTTGGATATTGATAGGTTTGGATTTGATTTTGGATGTTGATGTTGGATATTGGATAATGTGGACAAGGTTTGGATAATATGGATTTGATATTTGGAATGGAGTTGGCAATGATAATGTTGGTTGATATTTGGAAATGAAGTTGATTGGACTTGGGCTAAGCTTGGGATGATTTGGATTTTTTGTATTTTGGTGAAAATGGATTGTGCAAAGGTCCAAAAATGAAAATCAAGATACTCTTCCAAGGTCAAATGAATAATGGAGGATAATGAATTTGGATTAGGGTTTTGTATGAAGGGACTCTTCGATTAGGATGGAAATGAAGTGAAGGGTTGGGGACAATATTTGATTGATGAATGAAGTATGACCAAGGATCCAATATCAAAATGATGTTTGTCTAAGGTCAAATGGGATGAGGCAAATGGAATTGGACAAGAGTTTGACTAAGTCGGAGATGGAAATATGGGCAAAGGTTGCACTCAATAATTGATTTTAGATTTGGAATGAATGAGATATGGTCAAGGGTCCAATAATTAAAATGATTTTTCTCTAAGGTCTAAATGAAATGACGTGGATGGACTTTGGAAAAGGTCATGGATGGAAATATGGTCAAGGGTTGGACTCCAAAAATGGAGGATTTGATTTTTGACAATTTTGACAAGGTGTCAGGGTTCTAATGCTAAATGAAGCTCAAGGATTTGGAACCAAATCAAAGGACATGTTTTTGATGCAGTATGCAGATGGTGCTAATGTAGAGAAATATGGTGCTAACACAGTGAGGAATGGTGTTGACACAGATAGGAATGGTGCTGATTGGCTGGTGGTGTTGAATACAATGAACACTGAGAGGGGGGTGAATCAGTGTTCTACAAAACCATTTATGCACTTGCTCTATTATCCATTTACCAAATTCAATTATGTGAAAGTAGATTAAACAAATGAACAACAACCACAAAGACATAACACATGAACACTAAGATTTTTACATGGAAAACCCAAAGAGGGAAAAACCACGAAGAGTGTTAGCTCTCAATATATTATTGTAGCACAATACCAAAATACAAAAGGCTCACTGCCAATTAGAATAAGAAACAAGAAGAAGGGTGGATCACTACCAAGAATGAACTGATGTGATTGCATCTACATATGCATGGTGATAGTTCCAATTAAGCTCATAAATACTGACTCAGAACTCTTCATTTCAGTCTGCGCCTATTTCTCTGCTCTGCTCTTACATATGCTCAAGATCTCTCTTTGTTTGTTGCAACCATTCTATCTTCACGTATTTCACATTCATAGACATCACATCACACACTACTCACCATCAAACACTAAAATCCATCCTCTATTTATATCCACAACTAAATCTTTCTCATGATCAGGTTGGAAAGCAAATTGTGAAACGTGTATACCAAGTGTTATATCATGTCGGCTTGTTTTTATGTTAAATCTTCAATGCGGATCAAAACCATCATGTACATGCCTTCATATGTGTTAGATCTAATCATACAACCACTTACATTTATCATCCAACTCATATTTCTCCCCCTCATAAGGAATTAACCATCCTATCAGCTTGTTCCTTCATAACATATATGATAGGTTCCTCTGTCACATCACGACTTATGTTGTGGACCAAATGGGACTTTATGAATCATATTCAACAATCATTATTGATCTCTTGACATGTCTTCAAATCCAAAAAATAAGATAAATCTGTATGCCAAAATGCAAACCTTTGACTTGATGCACTGTCACACTGGAACACTGTCAAACTAGATGTCGGTATTAGAGAGCTTGTAGAATAAGATATGCTGGACTTCTAGAGCTAGAGCCTTGGATTCTAATAGTCATGACCTATCTATAACTTACTTTAGAACCACAGAAAAAAACATGGTAATGCAGAGGAATACGGACCAATTTACTCAGCACTATTCACTGTCTCTGTCTTACTTCTGTAAACTTGGACTTAGTCTTTTCATCAGATGACTTCTAGAGAAAGTCATGACTTGATTATTGGAATACAACATCAATAGATAACTAAGAACATCATACATGAGTTGCATCTTCATATCTTCACTTGTAGAGGAGTACTAATCCTTTTTCTGTCTCATACCTGAACACTTCTAATACCTAGCCAATTTAGGGTTTTCGAACCAAAATGCTTGTACCTTATTACCAGATTAGGATTGTCTTCCAGAGTAATGTGTCTTTTCCATTGTGATGAATGATCTTTTCTTTGTTTCCATCAATGACAACACTTAGTGTCTCTTGCCAACAATCTCCCCCTTTGGAATTGATGGTAACACTTAGTGAAAAATGTTTTATTATCAAAATTGCTCCCCCTTACTATATACACTTCTATATTTATTCTCCCCTTGAGATGTTTATCCATTTTTCACTAATCTTCTTCTCCCCCTTTGACATCAATGGTAAAGGGTGTGATTCAGAATCAAAACTTATCAAAAAGGCAAGATTGTGTCAAAAGTTTTTCAAAATTGTCTTATTCTGCCGCATATGTACAAGTGCACATTTCCACTTCAATTTATGGATGAAGGTAAAATATCATTATAGATAGTCTTTATCAGAGCTATCTCTCCACTCAATCTATTCCTTACACTTTCCAAAATTTGTATGTTGCCATTTATTAAAAAGACTAACTTTTCTGTCTTCTGTACATCTGATGTTGTATCAATTAATGCTTGTGGTTTTAGGGCTTCATCTACCAAATTGGTCATGGAATCAATTTTTAGACTTATTAGTCCCCTGAGATGGCACAACCTGTCTCTAATTTCTTCCCTTTTCTTCATTAGAGTGCCCAAATCACTGTGAATATTTACAACTTGTGTTTCTTTGGCATTTATTGACTCAACTGTCAGATTATGTCTCAAAGATATTAAGCAATTTGAGTTCCAAGTCTCTAAGTTTATCTTCTAAATCCTTTGTAACTTTTGGCCAAGATAAACAAAATTTGTATATTTTACTGGCCTCTTCAATGGCACTTTGTATGCTTTTTATTCCATTTCCTAATAGATTTTTATCTTGAGCTATCATAGCCTTCAACTCAACCATTCTCTTTTCATCAAACTCCTTTTTAACTTTTACTTCTACAGATTTTTCAAAGGACTCAAAATGTGTACTTACAGAGTTCAAAAGGCCTTTGAATTGATCAGTGGAGGATAATGAGGCATCCTTTTGAAATGTTGGCATCATCTTCTCTAGAATGTTGGTGGCATCATTGATCAACTTACTATCTTGGACATCTGATTTCAGCATCTCTTCTTGTGCCTTGGCCTGAACAATAGACACTAATTTGAATTTTTACACAGGTGACAATGAGTCCAAGTTAATTGGTCCTTGAATAAATTCTAATTCATCTGGATCTTGTTGTCTCTCAAAATCAACTGAGACATCTACAGTGTCTCTTGCTTTGGCAAAGGCTTCTTCTTTCTAGCTCTATTCTGGATTATCTAAATTCATGTCTTTATTAGCATCCTCCTTCTATTTCGGTGCAGAGGTTTCTTTAATGTCTTCCTCTTCTAGTTTCCCCTTGTCATTTTGTTCTTCCAAAGAAGGTGTTGTTCAAGTTTCCATTGTAGGTGCTTCCATTTCCTTGGGCTCATGGTCATCTTTTCTTACTTCTTGTCCAGGGTTCATTTCCAGAATGGATACATCATTTCCACCATCCATTACTTCATTATCATAGATGGTAGGGATATTATACTTCTTTAGTATTTCCAAAATGATCTACTCTTTTTCCCTGACCACTTTATCAATTTCTCCTATCATCACTGTGTTCATTCTTTCCTTTGATCTGAACTCATTGTTAAGTGCTTTGGAGATTTTAGCCTTTTCTTCTAAAGTAATATCCAGACATAATTTTATCAATGTATGTTCTCTAAGTTCAATGTCCTTAGCCATAGAAGCTTCCTATCTGACTGACAAAATACTACCCAAGGTATCTGGTAGATCACCAATGATCTCAATGAGAGGTCTATTGTATATGTTCAAATACTTTATGATGGCTTCTTCCAAAATCCCTTTATCAACATCATTGTAATCATCATAAAATTCAGCCACAGGTTTCAGATTTCCATCAACAATGACAAACTTTAATACATATTCAAGTGTTAATGTGGCTTGAGGCTTATCTACCTTCTATCTTTTGTTTGATTTTCCCTTTTCAGAGGACTTCTCCTTGCTACATCCAGAGACTTTAGTGGTCTCAGCTTTCATTTTCTTGACATCTTCATCAAACTCAGTCTCTTCTTCATCTTTTTCACTTACACTTACATACATTCTTCTACCTTTTGTTTTCTATCTTTTTGCTCCTCTGTTAGTTGACTTCTTTACATATTCCTTTATGCCAGTAGATGTAGGACAGGAAGAGGAGGTAGAGCTTCTGGTAGACCCCTTTGTTTCTTGACGCTTTCCTTCCTTTTCTTTAGGTTCACCCGGAACCTTAACTCTTTCACTTCCTTCCTTTTCCCTTGCTTCCATTTCTGCTTGACCTTTTTCCCTTGCTTCTTTGACTTGTTCCTTAGTGAATCCATATCTTGCAACAATTTCTTCCACCTCTTTTCACACCTTCCTGGTGATTTCTGTTTGTTTGAGTTCAACATGGAGTTTCACAGATAACTCTTCATATGTTCCAAACCTCTCTTCTTTAGTGTCTTTAGGTTTTCTGAGCAGGTGTTTGTTATAGTTTTCCAATATTTGTCCATCTACCTCATATCCCATGGGCAGTACCCATATAGTTCTAGGTTCCACAACTTCCATTAAGCATTGATCCTTAGTAACCATAAAACAGATGGTATCTTTGTATTTTTCTACAATTTTCTTTGGGATTCTCTCCCTTGAATGCATCCTACTCTAGAAGTTTTTGAAATACCCCCACAGTGCTACCTTTTACTCATCAAAACTTCCAATGCTATTCAAGTGATTTCTAATTTGGGTAGCAACTAGTTTGCTACTTAACCAGAATAGATTGTTCATGTTGGGTAATTCTTTCAAGAAATAGAAGAATAGACAGATGATCAACATACCATACTTGAATGGATAGTTCTTGCTTTCCTTTATCTTCTTCAAATTCTCCATCAATTAAGTCTGCAGTAGCTCACACAGGTCATAATCAACATTCTCATTAATCATCTGATAGGTGGTGTAAATTGCAGTGTCAGAGACAAAGTTCTCACAATTTGTGAAATAGACCTTGTAACCTATCACCATGGAAGTAGATTTTACCACATGATATATGATATCATTGATTGCCAACACCCTTTTATCGAATTGTGCTTTGGTGGCCTCTGTAACTATTTGGTTCTTCATGACTTTTAACATGGGCATGCTTCTGGTATCATTTAACCCTATTACTGCCCTAATTGCTTCCTTTGTAATTTTGAAGGGTTGTCCCAACCACATGAATTTATCATGGATTTGACTTAGTACATACCTTACCCATTCATCCTCCACAAATGTAGGGAAATCCACATATTGAATGAATTTCATTTCCTTTAGGACTTTGTATTCTTCCTTGTGATCATACTAGTCATTGCTTAGATGCTGGAGATACAATCTGACAAACAAATGTCACTATGCTCATCTAGGGAAACATGAATATATGCCATAACATCCTCAACATATAGAACTCCATGAGGAATGTCATAAAATGCACCCATTGGATCTACTTTTGTTGCCTTGTAGGGGTGTTTCTTGAATTTAGGTTGAGGTTGTTTAGTGATGTCTATGACTTGAGGAGTTGCCATTGCAAAATTTTAACAAATTCACAAATGGGGTTTTAATGAAAATACCTTGTTTTACTGTGTTAGGGTTTCCTTTCTTCAAATTTCTCCAAACGCTTCAAATCTTGGTTGTCATTTCTTAAATTCTACTTCAATCTCTCTGAACACTTGATAGCTTCGGGTGCAAAGTGAATTTGAGACTAAAATAGTTCCCTTTTATCTTCTACATGACTTAACCTAATCATCATTAATGCTTGTTCCAAAAGGTTGTCTATCCCCCTTGTGATAGATACAATCAAAAAAATACTTGGCAATATTTCTCATTAGCTTATTCTCTTCTAGTTTTTCTTTTAGAGGATTTATCTTGTCAAATTCCATCACATATCTCCATGCTAGATTCCAGCACCAACCTTCTGGCTGGGGGATTTAGATTTTTAACACTGTTCCCCCTGAGCCAGAACTCTCAATTTACTTCCCGGAGGAAGTATCTGCACGAGATGTTGGTGTGGATCCATCCTTAACCTCATTCACACCCTTTTTGATCTAGATCATACTCATTTCCTTCTTGGTTTCCATAGGATCAACTTTATTCTTGCCTTTAACATCTTTCTGCTCATTTTTCCTCTATTGTGTAAGATAATCTCTTTCCACATTTTTGCTTTTGCAGAATCTAGTAATGTGTCTGAATTTGTTGCAATAGTAACAAACAACATTTCTCTAACCTTGATTTCTTCTGATATTTGAATTTGGCCTTGATCTGTATTGGTTAGCCATATGCCAAAATCTATTGCATGCAAAACATTTGCCATTGAAGGAGTGACCATTCCTTGAATAGTTTGGCACATTTCTTGACACACTTCTGCACTCATTTACTTTATGACCAATCTTCTTGCAAATGAAACATTGACCAGAAAAAGATGGAGCATTTTGATTTATTCTACTTCTACACTGAGTAGCCCTATGACCATACTTATTGCATTTGAAACAATGGCCATTGAAAGATGGGTAAGTTTGTGCATTTGGTTGCCTGACCGGAGGTCCTTTAGGTCTTCTTCTTTGATTCCTTACCAGATGGTCTCTGCTTCTTCCTTCTTTAGATTTGTCTTGCCCTAAATTTGAACTTTCTCCCTTTTCAAATCCCAAACCTTGTTTATCATCTGGATACTTCTGACTGGCTAGCAACTCATCAAGTTTTGCAGAGCTTATTTTGAATTTTTCTTTGTAGCTGTTAGCTGCTTCTAGATCAAACTTTAAGAGCAGAACTTATTTCCCCAATTTTTCACATTCCTCTAACTTGTCCTTCACAATTTGATTCAGACATTCCTCATTCTTGGTCTTTTATTCAATCACCCTAAGAAGACTCTCTGTGGATTCACTTGCTTGTTTTAGTTTCTCACATAATTCTTTCCTTCTTTCCTAAGATTTACTAATCTGTTCTTTTAATTTTAGAATGCAATCATCTACTTCTTTGATACTCTCCTCTAAACCCTTGATATCAGCCTTGGAGTTGTCAAGATCTTCTAGAGCTGCTTCAAATTGTTCATTGCTGACATAAACATGATCACCAATCAGAATGCTACCAGGATGACTTGTTTCAAGATAAGTGAGATACCTTTTTGCTGCCATGAGAACACCTTCCTAGATCTTCCTTAAGCTGTTAAGCTTCCTCCAAGGAACCTTGCTCTGATACTAATTGTTGAATACAATGAACACTGAGGGGGGGGTGAATCAGTGTTGTACAAAACCATTTATGAACTTGCTCTATTATCCATTTACCAAATTTAATTATGTGAAAGTAGATTAAACAAATGAACAACAACCACAAAGACATAACACATGAACACCAAGATTTTTACATGGAAAAACCAAAGAGGGAAAAACCACGGAGAGTGTTAGCTCTCAATATATTATTGTAGCACAATACCAAAATACAAAAGGCTCACTGCTCAAGAAAAGGCTCACTGCCAATTAGAAGAAGAAAGAAGAAGGGTGGCTCACTACCAAGAATGAACTGTTGTGATTAAATCTACATATGCATGGTGACAATTCCAATTGAGCTCATAAATACTGACTCAGAACTCTTCATTTCAGTCTGCCCCTATTTCTCTGCTCTGCTCTTACATATGCTCAAGATCTCTCTTTGTTTGTTGTGGCCATTCTATCTTCACATATTTCACATTCATATACATCACATCGCACACTACTCACCATCAAACACCAAAATCCATCCTCTATTTATATCCACAACTAAATCTTTCTCATGATCAAGTCGGCAAGCAAATTGTGAAACATGTATACCAAGTGTTATATCTTGTTGGCTTGTTTTTGTGTTAAATCATCGATGTGGATCTAAACCATCATGCACATGTCTTCATATATATTGTCTCTAATCATACAACCACTTACATTTATCATCTAACTCATATTTCTTCCCCTTATAAGGAATTAACCATCTTATTGGCTTGTTCCTTCATAACATATATGATAGGTTCCTCTATCACATCACAACTTATGTTGTGGACCTAATGGGACTTTATGAATCATATTCAACAATCATTATTGATCTCTTGACATGTCTTCATCTCCATAGAATAAGATAAATCTATATGCCAAAATGCAAACCTTTGACTTGATGCACTGTCACACTAGAACACTATCAAACTGGATACCGATATTGGAGAGCCTGTAGAATAAGATCTGCTAGACTTTTGGAGCTACATCCTTGGATTCTGATAGTCATGACCTATCTATAACTTACTTCAAAACCTCATAACAAAACATGCTAATGTAGAGGAATGCGGACCAATTTACTCAGCACTATTCATTGTCTCTATCTTACTTCTATAGACCCGAACTTGGTCTTTTCATCAGATGACTTCCAGAGAAAGTCATGACTTGATTATTGGAATGTAACATCAATAGATAATTGACAACATCATATCTGAGCTGCATCTTCATATCTTCAATTGCAGAGGAGTACTGATCCTTTTTCTGTCTCATACCTAAACACTTCCAATACTTAGCCAACTTAGGGTTTTCAGACCAAAATGCTTGTAACTTATTACTAGTTTAGGATTGTCTTCTAGAGTAATGTGTCTTTGCCATTATGATGAATGATCTTTGCCTTGTTTCCATAAATGACAACACTCAGTTTCTCTTGCCAACAAGTGGATGGCGCTATAGAAATGGCGCTGACATGTGAATTTATGGTGCTAAATAGAGAGTGTATGGTGATAAACAATGGGCTAGGTTTTTGACCAATTTGGATTTTTTGGATTTTTGGCTCAAACTTTTGGATTTCAAAAGGTTAAATTTTAGATTTCAAATTGTTCAAGTGTTTGATTTCAAAAGTTTCAAATGATTTTGGATAAAGTTGATAAGGTTTCTTATTAGGTACATACAAATCAAACAAGCTAATACAATGGCTTTTGACTCAAGGTGGACTTTGGATAAATTGGCTTGTATGGGTTTCAACAAGAAGACACACCAAGCACATGAACAATCCTAACATTAGTCAAGTGGGAGTATCATACCTTGTAGATCTCACGAAATGGCCATGGGTCAATCCCAACTCAAAGTGAATCAGGATTCCCACCCCCACTAATACCTTTGGTGCTATACCTTGGATAGATAGGGAAAGCAAGGTCATGGACCACCTTACCCCCTTACCAAGGAGACTTTTGTCTTGCCCAAGGTAATGCCTATCTCAAGTATAATGGTACGGTGAGCATCTTCCCCTCCTTTGCAGCAGTGCACTACAAGGTATGATGGTCAAAAGGTCTTAAGCTAGGATATTATGAGCTTCTAGGGGAGTCCTCTAGTGTACTCAAGGTACTTGAGGCCCAAGTCCATGAACAAGGGTCCCAATCAACTGACGCTCAACCACACAAGCCTTGGTGGACCAAGTATCCTGGAGGTATTTTTCTTGGAGGTGAGAGGGTCCTTCCTTTAAAATGAGACTTTCAATTCTCATAATATTTCTATCTTTTACCAGAACATGGAGTTGAGGTTGTCCCTTGGGGTGATGAAATCCCCAAGTAGGCCCCCTATGAAGAAACCACCTTTGTTTTTTATGACCCAAGATCACATGAAGTGCAAGGGGAGAGCATACACAAGAGGTGACCCCTTTGGGATACAAAGAAAATAAAGATAGTTTGCAAGTAGATTTTTGGTCACCCAAAAACACCCTAAGGTGCGAGGGGAGAGCATACATCTACGTGCAAAATCAAACAAGGAAAACAAAGTTCATTCCCTTACTTTAACCTTAATGTGCCTAAAACTATTGATAAATAAAAAGTCTTTGGCCATAAATCTGCACACAAGATGTTAGTAGTTGAATAAATTGGGCTTTGACAAGCGTTTGGATACCTGTAAACAACATGTTAATCCCCTACACAAGTCTCAAAAAGCTGTCAAAAAAATGATGTTGAAACAGAGAAATATGGCATTGCAATAGTTAGAAATGGCACTAAAACAATCCTAAATTGCGCTAAGAAATAAAGATATGGTGCTAAGACATCACAATATGGCATTAAGGCAGTTAGTTTCATTGTTAAAACATAGACAGACAATAGAGTGTACAATAAAAATGGTGCTAAACAATAAGGATATTGCACTAAAATCTAACATGGCACTAACATAGTGACATATGGTGCTAAACAAAGACTTCCCTTTTTACCTATCTGTTCGTGGGCTTTATGGCACTATTCAAGGTAGGTATGGCACTAAATCAAGGAAAAACATGCACCTGCACAAAACAATTCAAAATCTTGCAAAAAAGTTGTTAAAAATGTGTTAGAGAGTTTTAAAAAACCTATTTAAAACCCAAGCATGTCAAATTGTGAGGAAAAAATAGGTTAGTTTGTAAGAGATAAACAAAAATCATATAAGTTTTAACCCCAACACATTTTTACACAAATTTTGGCATTAGGACCCCTTGTTTTTGCTACACCCTCTCAAAAAATAGAGAGGTGAAGGCTAGAATTAATGACAAACAACAAGAATCTACAATAAAAATTTCTTCTAGCCAAGAAAGTGTTGGAATACTTCAGACCACTGAGAGGGGGGGTGAATCAGTGGTCAACAAAAATAATTCTTCAAACCAATTCTTCTCACAATAGTACCAAAACAATAAAACATGATATGACTAATCATGAACCATAAGACAAATGTATCATGACATAAAAATATTAACAAAGCACAAGAGTCATAACACAAGTGATTGAGTGGAAAACCCCAAAAGGGTAAAAACCACTATGAACATGAACTCCATTAAGCCTCACTAGAAAACCTCACTGGTTACAGTCTATGCCTCATTGGAAAACCTCACTGGTTACAGTCTATGCCTCACTGAGAAACCTCACTAGTTACAGACTATGCCTCATTGGCAAACCTCACTGGTAAACCTCACTAGTTACATATCCTATGCCTCACTGGCAATAGGAGCACTTACAACAATCTTAGAAAAATTAAAAATATATAGAGGGTTACTATGTTTCAATACAAATCATTGAACTTGCATATCCCATTACAATCAAACTCAACTCAATCTACATTTCCTTCTCAGTATCTCAATTCATCTGTATCTCTTTTTCCTTCATTTCATGTGTATCCATCTACATAATATCTCATACTCTACATAATACATAATCAAATATTTGCTCTTATCTGCATATCCCCCATTCCATATTATCACTCCTCATCTGCATTCATAGTCTACATAATTAGTTGCATAATGTCTTCATTCTGTGCATAAATCACCTACAAAAAGATCTCACACCCTTCTCAATTCTCAAACAAAATATTTTCTATCACCATCACCTAATTCACCGTGTTTTCTTATTATAAAACCCTTATTCATTGCACACATTCTTTCTTTTCATAATTCCCTTTCAAAACATTAATCCAACTGCCTATTTCAATCCACTCAAAATATCCATTCCCTGCATAAAGTCATGTATCAAAAAAGAAAACCATCTTCTTCCATAATCCCCACTCTGCATACTCTTTAATTTCTTCATGAAAACATACTTTAATTAGCTCACATTATCTTGCATGAAGAATTCTTAAAATTTTTACTTCAATACCACTACCAAATGGTTATAAAAGCATCAATTCTTTGAGGGAGTGGCCTGCACTTGTTTTTTGCATGTCAAAGATTAAAAATAGACTAGCTTTTTACTAATTTTAACCTTTGAAAAGGCTCTGCACATAGTCATAAGAAGTTTCGATGTCCAAATAATCGTCAATCTATAAGCAGAGGAGACAGGTTTCAAGGTTTAAATAATAGCCATCGACAATGCCTTGCACGCCCTCGAATCTTTAAAACTGAGCCTTAGATTTGCTTTTGCCACCCGAGTGTAGGAGAGGTGACCCGTGGAACCAGTACCACTAAGGAGAAGGGGTCGGTCATCCAATGTAGTTGACCCCCTCAAGATGTAACCTAAGTTACATACAACCTACGATTAGCAGTCACTTTCTAAATATATCAAAAAGTACATCTAAGCATGATGGGCTATTTGTCATGCCCACATTTCCCATGCAATCACGACATGTAACACATGTGTCATGTCCACATTTTTCATGTGGTCATGACACAAAATATCAAAAAATTCCACGCATCCCTAGAAACCCCTCACACACGTCATCATGCTCGATGGCAATACGCATAAGGTGTAAACGTGTCAGTCAAATTCAGGGTAGTGCGTCCACATGCGCAATCCCCTACGTGATGAAAGCCGACTAAGGGGGTCAATGCAACATGAGAAGTGTCACCATTAGGATTAGGATCGATTGATTGAAACCCTAAGTTTTCCTATGTGAGTGAAAGGATTTCGACACGAGTTGAAATCATAAGTCTAATTCTAAAGCATATTAAAATCAACAATTTGTGGGGGCATTCAAATTTTATTCTACGCAAGGTTGAAATTGCTAAGAAATGTTAACCCTGAATCCCAGAAAAATCTGGCAGCATAACGCCTCTCGGGCGTGAATAGGAATTATTCTAATAGTTAAAATTTATCTAAGGGTTCCCTAAGCTCATTAAAAATAGGTTAAAGGAATTAATTAATTAATTAAAACAACTAGATTAAATAAATTAAAATCACTAAATTGAATAAAATAAAATTAACCTCTTTGATTAATATCCACATGCGATAAATTAAATTAAATCGATTTAAAATTAATTACGTTTCAATAGTTAAATTAGAAGGATATTAATGAGAACAAATATAAACCCTAAAACTAATAATTAAATTAAACTAATATACTTTCCCCTAGCTCATTTAAATAATCTTTAAAGAGCTAAAGAAAACAATTAAAAGAAATTTAATCTCCATCCCTAAGTAAAAAGAAAACAATTAAAAGAAATTTAATCTCCATCCCTAAGTAAATAAGTATCAACTAGAGAAAATAACACTACTAAATAAAACAACCCACTTATAAATTAAACTTACCCCTCTACTAAAATTTATTTATTATTATTATTTTTCTTTGACAACACATGATAAATAGTTTAATTAAAAAACCCATAAATCAAGTGAGAGGGAAAAAGAATTAAAAAGTTAATTTAAAAAAAAAAAATAGGCCCTAAAAGCCCTCCAATAAAATAATAATTTCCTTATGCACAAGAAAACAAAAGCCCTAACCCTATTTGCATTCTATTCTCCTATTCTTTTCCCTCCATCTTCTTTCTCTCATTGTTTTTTTTTCTCTCATTATTTTTTTTTCTCATTGTTTTGTAGGTCTGAGAAGGAGGCAGCCATGGATGGCTTCTCGGAGGTAATCACATAAGTTTATACTCATTTATTTGTAAACCCTCTTTTATTTTAAACTAATATATATATATATATATATATATATATATATATATATATATATATATATATATATATATATATATATATATATATATATATATATATATATATATATATATATATATATATATATATATATATATGCGCCAAGGTAAGCCACGTTGCAGGGATATTTTAAGGCCAAAAGGCCGAGTGAGGGGCCGCGGACAATGATGGGTCCGGCAGCTGTTTCGCGTGAGGCACAACTGAGGGTTATCAGTTTTAAACAAGGAAACAAAAAAAATGTGGGTGGGGGAGCGGATACCCCCCCATCCTTCCCATAGATAAAGGCCGCCATCCCCCCCATTTGAAATTTTTTTTTTTTTTTTGTTATTAAAAAGAAACCAGACCCTAAGGCGGTTAAGCGATTCGATTATACAACATTTTAATCTCAACTACTTTTTTTTTTCAGAGGGTTTTCTTTGATAAAAATAGTCTATTAAATTTTATATGTGTGTGTGTGTCCAGGTAAGGATGTATACTCAGACTTCACTATTACACCATAATTTCCAACAATATATATCAATATATATATATAGTAAGTATAGTATACTCAGATTTCTCTATTACACCATGATTTCCAGCAAGCTAAAAAATTAATTTATTTATTTTTATCTATATATATATATATATATATATATATATATATATATATATATATATATATATATATATATATATATATACATGTATGTATACATACATGTATGTATACATACATGTATGTATACATACATGTATGTATATCTATCTATATATATATCCTCACATACACAAATAGATTTTTTTTTTGTAAAGGCAAAAAAATGCATATCACTTACATGCTTTTATTTTCTTGAACTATATAAGCAAGTGTGCATATTTTTACATAGTATAACAAACAAAATTACTATCTCCTTAATCATAAATATTCTCTTTTTTTTTCTTTTGTAGCAATGAGACTAAAAAGAGCAACTATCAATTTTCCTTTCTTTCAAAAAAAAAAAGATAAAATGAAAGATCATTTATAGGCCTATTTTGACTACCATATAAAACAATCATTGCACACAATACTTTTTTTTTTGGTATCATTTCAAAGATATTTCTATAAAATAAAACAGCCACTAAATAGATATTCAACTTCAAATATAACTCCATACAACACAAAATACAAACATTTTACTTTACATGGCAAGAGAGGAAAAACCTTCTCTCTATTAACTTGAAACAAATACACAAGGCCAAACTTGGCCATAACTCTCTCAAGAGCCAAAATGATAACTAAGGATAAAAAGTCTTTTTTTTTCAAACTCCAAAGCTTTAATGAACCTGCAATAACAAATAAGGAAAGGGGGAAAAAGCCACAAAATACCGCTCTCCTCCCTACCATAGACTCACTCATGAGTCACCCCCGAGCTTGGAGGTCATCCACACATAAGGAGCTTTGACACCACATCACAACAAAACACACAAAGCAATCAACAAGAAGAACTCCCATGGCTTGCACAAAACAAAACTCATAGAAAATGAGTTTAAAGGGGTAGGGGAGTGGACATCACTCAACTCAAGAGTGCCACTCCAAATGTCTCAAAAACTAATTTTCACAAGGCCTCAAGCCATCACATATATACCAATTTTCACACATTTCTCCATGGCTCTCAATCCATTCAAAAATATCCATAATCACAACTTGCCCTCAAGGCCAAAATACCAATAGAACTAGGATGTGACCTTTAGGAGGTTCACTCCTCCCCCACCCCACACATGTTGAGCATTTTCTCCAAGTGGAGAGGCTCTTACAACACCCATAAAAATCCCCACAACATCAAAATGTAAAAATACACACTCAATCACCACACATGAAAAATAAATTAGATAAAGAAAGGCATTAGCCTTGAATCCTACCTTAAATAGCCCACAAGGAAGATAGTTGAAGAAGAGCCCTTCCAACTCCACCTCCAAGTCCTCCAAAATGAGCCTCAAAAAAATTCCTCCAACTCTCTCCCCAATTCAAATTAAAAATAAAAATTCAAAACAAATCAACAACCCTCTCCCTCTCTTCAAGAGGGATTAAAATAGGCTCTCCTCATGAGCCTTGAGGAATGGGGAGGTGACACATGTCACCTCCTCCTTCCTCCACACATCCACTTGCAAGCTCCATGGAATGTAGTGGTGACACATGTCATCCACCCATTCCACCAAGTCTTGCCCCCTCCACTTGTGCTCTCTCAGACATGTGGGAGAGTGCAACGTTGGAAAATGTCCCCTTGGGGGCTTTTTCCTCATAAGGTTTAACTCCCAAGTCTTTAGCATGCATTTAGTGCATTTTAGTTCATATTTTAGCATCCTGATGGAATGAGACCTAGGTTTCATGGAAAATGGGACCTAGGAGGACCCCTTGAGCTATACCCTACCTAAAATAGGGGGGGAGGACTTGGGCGCTCGTGCCCTAGTCCTGCCCTATTTTAAGGCAGCCCTAATTTTTGAGTGTCAGTTTATAACCGTTAGTTGATTCTTTTGCAGACACGGTAGAGTTTCATTTTTAAAATCTTGGCGGGAATACTTGTAGGTGCATATATAAGCATGTTTAGGCATTCATTTATAAACTAGATGATTACTACCAAGTTATTGTGTTCTCAAGGTGATTCAAGGCTTTCTATTGTGTTGCAAGAGCAAACTTGTATGTTTTGTGTGTTGATATTTGCATATTTGAGCATCAATTTCCTCATGGCATGAAGAGCCTCTCCCTCCATGAGAGCTTCACTACAAGGTTACAGGTGTCGCATCTAGAAAAAGTAGAGTTGCAGGAAGGTTTGGCAAGTATCAAGGATTCAGGATCTGAAGAAAAGTCAGACAAAGGAGCACTTCTAGGACTAGGGCGCCCGCAACAGTGTCCTCTGCAGACAGATTTTGGGAAACAGAAGTTACAGGGCTGATCAGTGTCAGAAGGAGGTCTAGATTCCCCAAAAAAGCAATTACCTTGGACTTGGTCAGCCACACCATAGTCCCCGATTGTTTTGCCTCGAAACCCCGAAAATAGGTATTCTATGATTTGCCATTTTACTCCCGTTTGCAAGAGCTTTTTCTGTCTTTCGTTAATTTATTGTCGTATTTACATAATTAGGGTTTTAATGGTTAATTGGACATAAGAGAAGGAAAAAATGATAATTGATCCCCTAATCCAAGTTTTCCTACATCTGCAAGTGACCTAGGGTATGATAGTGCTTGCCACTCGACCCCAGATCCTTCAATGTATAGTGGAGAGGCGGATTTAAACATCTAAACATTAAAACATTGACAAATCTAATTTTCCACTAAACATTTTGGTGAACCCATGTTTTGGACTTAAATTGCAACTTGCCGAGTGTTTGTCTTCAGATTTGGTGTGATTTCAGATTTCATTCATTTATTTGGTCATTCATTTTATTGCATTGAGAAAAATTTTAAAAATTGAAAAATTAGAAAAATACAAAAAGATTGCATTGTTTAGCTTACTAGATTACATCAATTCTTTCTAAATTTTCCTAAGTCATGATTTTTGCATCAGATCTGATATAAACTATAGAAAAATCCAAAAAAATTAGAAATTTACATTGCATTTTCATCATTTAGTTGCTATGGTTTTGCGAAAATTTTGACAATTTTATATAACCTAGTAATTCCAAAATCTAGGGGTTGTAGGCAAAATCTTTTATCAGATTTTTCTATTGATTTTAGAGGCTCATTAAAATTTTCATTTGGCTGTAGTCTTGCATTTTAGTGTGAATTTGCATTTAGATTTAAAATATTTGCATTTTTGCATAGAAAATTTTAACAACTAGCAATTTTGATGCATTTTTATTAAATTTGCATGGGTATTTTGCACGTTAAGGCTTGAAAATCATTTTCAGATTTTAGAGTAATTCAATTTAATCATAAATCAGACTTCAAATCATTGACATAGCATTTTATTCCAAGATCTCAAACCTAGGGCTTCAAAAACAACGATTTTCACTAAAATTGGCCTTATCGACTCT
The DNA here is from genome assembly GCA_027924645.1 of Cunninghamia lanceolata. NCBI lineage: Eukaryota > Viridiplantae > Streptophyta > Pinopsida > Cupressales > Cupressaceae > Cunninghamia > Cunninghamia lanceolata. The sequence goes on from BSBN01000781.1 coordinate 619,982, forward strand.
ATAAATTTGCACTATAGGTGTGTTGTGAAGGATATTTTTGCATGAATTTTCTGTTATCAGGGTAATCATTTGCTTCCCCTCATATAAAGCTTCACAACACCCTTTTAACGGCCTCTTGTAGTGAAAATTTTGCAAAAAAAAACTACACATTTTAGATATTTTTGCCCTAGGGTTTGACCTAGCTTGCACTTCAAGCATGTTGTGATCAATTTTATGGATTGAGGTGACTAATATTATTTATATTCTTCATTGTACCTCCTTAAATTCCTTACAACACCCCTTTTTCTAGGTCTTGGAATTGGAAAACTGTGAAAATTTACATATTTTGCTATATTTTCACTAGGGTTTGACCTTAAGTGGCACTAAAATCATATTGTGTTGGGTATTTTGGTACCAAGTGGCTGTTATTACTGATTTTAGTTGCTTTCCATGATCATTTTCTTCACAACACCCTTTTTTATGCTCTTTACAGTGAATTTTGGTGAAAAAAGTGCCTATCTTGACATATTTCACTATATTTTGACTTGGCATTATCTTGGATTTGCGTCAAGATTGTGTTGAGAGTGATTATATTACTATTTTAGACTGATATCAGACATATAACTTGCTTCCCTTTGACTGAAATCCTCACAGCATCCTTTGTTTCATTCATTTGCATTGAAAGGTATAAAAAAATCAAACATTTTGGTCGTTAATCATATCCTTCTCCTAGGATTTGTTCTCTTAGTTTGTGCATCATGTATTGTATGCTTTTGTATAAGCTTTATGACATGCTTTCCTAAAAACAATATCCCTTTGAGAAGAAGTAAAAGATTAATGGGATCTAGTGCTCTTGAAGAAGTTGGTACATTGGACACCTTCTTTACAAAGGGAGAAACTGAAATTGTGCAAGATATTATACATCCTCCAACCTCAATGGAAGAACAAACTTTTCAAGATGTTGATAACACTATTGAGGCAACAAGGTATGTATCTGACAAGCAAATAGAAAAGTTGGATAAAGACCTAGCCGAATTTCAAACATTTATGGAAAATGAGATAATAACTAAAGAAGTCATTCCTACAATTCATAATATAAGAGAATTGATAAAAGAAGGACAAGATGGTGTTAATGCACTTCGTGGTCTAGCACATATTGTACAAACCAATATCATGCTAGTAACCAAATGTGCACCAATGATAAATAACACTTTATCACCATCTCACACTCAAGTTTCCATACCTAGACCAAATACAGGAATATCCACTTTTACATCAACGATCTTAACAACTAATGCGAACGCTTGTAGTAATGCTACCACTGGTATTGGAGTATCTAATGGCACTAATTACAAAGTTGTGGGATTTAATTATCAGAAGTTGATTCCTAAAGGGACATCTTCTATGAATAATTGTTCTCAACCTCCTATCTATTCCACTCATTTCCAGCTACCTATTATATATTCGCAACCATCTTCCACCTATCAGTATGGCCAACCACCGTTAACATATTCTCAGCCTCTGCATATTATATGTCAAGCTCAATCACCTCCTCACCTTGGTTCCAATTCCTCACAACAAACCGCATCTCCCAATGATGCCATTATAAACCAACTTTTACAGGGCATGACTGCTTTACAACAAAAGGTGACAAACTTGACAAATTCTTCGCAGCCTAGCCTACCAACATATCATGCCTATAATCTATTATCCTATGCAATCTTGAGAACTCTTATGCCTGAGAGGTTTGAAACTCCTAGCTTTGAAAAATATGGTGGAAAAAGTGATCCCAATATTCATGTGGCAGCATTTACAGCTATGTGTAGTGAATTTTATTTTGAAGAGGATTTGTTAACAAAACTTTTCCTATGATCTCTCAAAGATACTGCTTTAGAATGGTTTTTCTTGTTGCCTCCGAATTCAATACACTCTTTTTTGTAGTTGATTGATCAATTTTTACAACATTTTCAAGCAAATATCGGACCCCAAGTCACTCTTATTGACTTGGTTCAATGCAAACAAGGTCCCAAATAAAAGTTGACTGAATTCATTGGTTGATATAAAGAACTTTATGTGCAAATTTAGTATCAAATGAAAGATGAGGATGTTCAAAAGATATTCATTACAAATCTACAACCTAATATTCGTGATAAGATTCTCTTGATGAAATATAACTCCTTTCAACATTTATACACCGCTCTTCAGGATTATCAACTTTCGTCTTGTTAGTATGAAAACCAAAATCCATCAGCTCAAGTTGGTCAATCCATGGGTGGATCATCACAAAACAATTTTAAGAGGAACAATAATAGGAGTTTCATCAAGATCAATGGACCAAATATGAATGTGTCTGCTATAAATAATCCAAAGAAAGCATCGTATCAACCAAGAAAGTTTACTCTGATATCTGAGTCCTATCATTCTATCATGAATCAAGTTGTTAGTAACAATATTCTGAAGCTTCCCCCGATCAAGCCTGTTGATCCAGTAAACAAGGACCTTACTTCGATGCTAATTCCTTTTGTCATTATCATCGAACACAAGGACATGACACTGAACGATGTATACGTCTTAAACATGAGATACATGACCTTATTGATTCAAATGTCATCCAAGTATCAGGTGTGAATGGAAATAAGTCAGTTGCTTCGCCGAATCAAAATTTACAAATCTTCACTAATCCTTTTTCCTAAACATACTAAAAATAATATGGTGGAACAAGGTTTAATGGAAGTAGATGAGGATGATTACTTGGATTATGATAGTATCATGGGTATGATCAAAGTTGATAAGAAACAAGTGGATAATCCACCTTGTCCATGAAGAAATAGAATTTATGCTAAGGTTCCTCCTTCATTATCCCTATATGGATCGGGATATAATCAAAATGCATCAGAAAAGAAAGAACAACAACCAATACAGATGAGTAAGATGGTACAGAATGATTCCCATTACTATTCTAGAAAGATTCAACAATGAAAACTCGCTAAAAATTGAAAAAGAGCAAGACGACAATCAACAAATAGAAATAATAGTGGTTCTCCCCCTCGTAAGCAATAAAAAGTTTCATTTAAACAAGGATTTAATGAACAAGCATCATATGATAACAAACAAGACTTTCATAAGAACCACTCAAATTTTTCTTTAAACATGATCGAGTACCTCTCCAAGAGGTTTGAGAGCTCCAAGATATAATATGAAGACCCTACAGGTAAGTATCTCTAACCCTTTATCTCTCTCATGATGTGCTTCCCCCGTGATGTGCTATATGTTGTTTAGGCCTCCTGGGATGACCTCGGATTCTCCCGTAAGGTTCGGGATACCAGGAGACTGCCTCTGTTGTAACAATCTTCTATTTGTATCATCATTCTTCTATATTTCCTCTCTCTCTGATTTCATTGTTGTGTGTTGTGTCTTACAGACATAGCATTGTGGTTGGTGACTTGGGGGCACCCTCCTATGTGACTGTCCCTAAGACACTTATTTTCTCCTCTCTTATTTATTGTTTTCCTTCCTCTAGTGTTTCCATCTAGCAGGCAGATGACGACAAACATTTATACTGATGTGGACTTAGTGTCCCTATCGAGAGCAATCAAGAAATCGACTATAGTTCCTAATATGATGATGGGGTTGTATATCTAATCTGACGCTTGGCTAGTGGAAGCACTCATGCTTTTTGCGTAGTGAATTTTATGATGTTTCTATCACATTTACAAACCTTAACAATATTGCTACTCCATGTACCTTTGTTTGCCTTTGAATCTAGCCTTGGCGGTACTCAATTCAGAGAGCTTCATGATATAGCCCTACGGTTATCCTCGAACTCTGGATTCATTGTATAACCTTGGCTCTTTTTGTGGTTAATCATATGCATTGATGTTGTTGATTATCATGATGTTGTAGACACTAACATGTTTCTTGTAGGGATGTGTTTGTGGGAATATTTGGCGATCGTATAGCACATGTCACCTCTGGGGGGCATGGGCTTTGCGAAAGTTGGTGTTCCCTTGTGTCTTTTCTTCCTACCTTAATGTGCTTATCATTGATAACTGATATCAACCACCTTAAGGTGGGGGCATATATAAGGTAAGCTATTTGTTATAGATGTTAGCAATGTGTTTGACCTCAGATGCAAAGACTTGCGCCCCAAAGTAGTGAATCGTGCATCCTGAGTTTATTTGCAATCAATCAATCAATAATGTAAGCCATCTGTGGAGGCAGGATATCGAGCATATCCTTTTTCTTAAGCCCTCTACAGAGGCAGGGATGGTGTATTTCTTGGAGTAGATTGCATCATCCTGTCATTTTCAAAAGTCCTTTACGGAGGCAGGGAGCGGTTCTGTGACTAACTCAACCCTTAAGCATGTTTGGTGATTGTTGTGGCGAAGCCCAATCATCTATGTGTGCCTGTAATGTGCCTGATGGTGTTGGACCTAGAAATAGGTACACTCCATCGCTTGTCTGTCATGTTTTCTCTATATCTTCAAGTGTGTGTGTTTTGGTGTGCTTGTTTTGTGTGGCATGTTTGTTGCCCCATATGCAAATACCAGTGCCCTCAAGTAGTGCTTCCTACATTTTGGGAGGTTTTGTGTGTCTTGCGTGTGTGTTGCCCCATATATAGAGAGACCTGCACCCCAGAGTAGTGCATCCTGTATTATGGGAGGTTTGTTTACTTTCCAGTACTTGCATTTGCATTTCATATATATGAGAAAAAGAAAAGAAAAGATATCATTTCTATCTTCCATGCATTAATGTGTCTTCTATGCATTGACTGTCTTCTCCGTGTTCTACATGACTGTAACTGTCTGCTCTATGTTTTACGTGCCTGTTACTACCTTCTATGTGATTGGTGTGTCTTCTCCATGCTTGATGCATTTTATGTGTTTGTGATCTTACTTTAATGCATGTATTAGCCTCGTGTTATACATAGATTAAAGTGGGGGCTTCATTAAAGTGGGGGCTAAATGTAACGTCTGAAAATGTCCCCTTGGGGGCTTTTTCCTCATAAGGTTTAGCTCCCAGGTCTTTAGCATGCATTTAGGGCATTTTAGTTCATATTGTAGCATCCCAATGGAATGAGACCTAGGTTTCATGGCAAATGGGACCTAGCAGGACCCCTTGAGATGTACCCTACCTAAAATAGGGGGGAGGACTTGGGCGCCCACGCCCTAGTCCTGCCCTATTTTAGGGTAGCCCCAATTTCTGGGTGTCGGTTTATGACCGTTAGTTGGTTCTTTTGCTGACACAGTAGAGTTTGATTTTTAAAATCTTGGAGGGAATGCTTGTAGGTGCATATATAAGCATGTTTAGGCATTCATTTGTAAACTAGATGATTACTAGCAAGCTATTGTGTTCTCAAGGTGATTTAAGGCTTTCTATTGTGTTGCAAGAGCAGACTTGTACGTTTTGTGTGTTGATATTTGTAGATTTGAGCATCAATTTCCTCATGGCATGAAGAGCCTCTCCCTCCATGATAGCTTCACTAAAAGGTTGCAGGTGTTGCATCTAGAAAAAATGGAGTTACAAGAAGGTTTGGTAGGCATCAAGGATTCAGGATCTAAAGAAAAGTTGGACAAAGGAGCAGTTCTAGGACTAGGGTGCCCGCAACAGTGTCCTCTGCAAATAGATTTCAGGAAACAGAAGTTACAGGGTTGATCAATGTCGGAAGGAGGTCCAGATTCCTTGAAAAAGCAAGTACCTTGGACTTGGGCACCCGCACCATAGTCCCTGACTATTCTTCCTTGGAACCCCAAAAATAGGTATTATGTGATTTGCCATTTTACTCCCATCTGCAAGAGCTTTTTTCATCTTTCATCAATTTCTTGTCATATTTGTATAATTAGGGTTTTAATGGTTAATTGGACATAAGAGAAGAAAAAATTGATAATTAATCCCCTAATCTAAGTTTCCCTATATCTACAAGTGACCTAGGGTATGATAGTGCTCGCCACTCGACCCTAGATCCTTCAATGTATAGTGGAGAGGCAAATTTAAACATTAAAACATTGACAAATCCAATTTTCCACTAAACAAAGAGAAAGTGAAGCCAAAGAAGGAAGTGGGTACTACAAGTGCCCCAATCATATCCTCCTATGAAAGTCCACAAAACCCCAAGGTACCCTCACCAATTGTGGGAGAGCCTTGGAGTTGAGTCCTCCACAATTTAGGGGTCTTGAAGACTCCCCCAAGCCTTGGGAAGAGGTGTGGATGACATTAAGTGTTTAACCCAACCTTCCACTCCTTCCCAAACTTCCATTTTCGTCATTTTACTTTAGGGTGAAGTTTAAGTGACCAAATGGGAGCTTTCCTAAGGTTAGACAAGCTCAAATGGTCCCTAGACCCTAGGGGTACAACCCAGGGTCACTTTTAACCCGAGCACCATAAGGTGAGTAAAATCACATAAAAAGGGGTCACAAAAAAAAAACTCGAAAAATAAAATCAATTAACCATTACACCTTTACAACACCAAAATACAATCAGATATAAAAGGGTAGACCTATCCCAAACAACACTACACAATAACATTACCAAATTTTTTCATGCATAACATAGTTAATCTTGGTTCCTCTTGGAACTAGATCGGCTTAACACGGGAATTCACAAAATGTGTGGGATTATCTCTGATTATCTGTGGCTTGGTTAGAACACCTGTGCACTTAAACAAAAGATTAATCCAACATGTATATCATAGCCAAAGCAAAGTAAACATATACTCACACCATCACATGATCATATAAACATCATAAAATATCATCATAATTATATTCATAATTTTGCATTTCAATAATCCATCTCAAGATAACATTGCATAATAAATCCATAATAGTAATCACATAACTAGAATTTCAAATAATATCATAATGCAAATTACATGTCAATATTCTCATCAATAAATCAAAATCAAAATCTAGTCTCATCACAATCATGCTAAACATAATAAATCAAAAGTAAAAGTATATAGTCTAATAATCCTGCATATCGGGATCAACAGTCCCCAAAAGTCTAAAATGTGTCTCCAACAGTAATATAAAATGATCAAAATAAGGGATTGAGAAGGTAGGCCTCACACTATTAAGGGTTTTTGGCTTATAATACTTAGGGTTTTAGCACGACTTAGGATTATTTCTTTATCCTTTGGAACCCTAAATAGTAATTAATAAATTTTAACTTGAATTGGATTTGATATTCCTGATGTTACCTCCTAATGTTACCTGATGTTACCTCCTAACATGTTGCATGAAATCCCTCTTTCTAAAGCTTTGTAGATAGACAATGTATACAACTGATCATGCATTAATCAAACTGAGTGTCATCAATTGATCAAATCCAACAAAGTATCATTGAGCAATCAATTGATCAGAAACCTTCCATCACCACTTCATCACTGACTGAGAGTACTCTGACATATCCAATGAAACTCCATCACTCCTAATGATGATGATAAATGCATACTGCATCACTTTGATCTCACATTACTAAAGCAACCTTTGGTCTCCAAACACAACTCACAACTCCATCTCCTAAAGCATGAACATGAAGTATCCTGAAACATAAATTATCTTGAAGCATGAACAATATGATCAACATCATGAAGCATAACCTTTTGACATCAATTAACCCTTTGTGAACAAGAATCCAAGATCTTTGATGAAAAAGCCATGAAATGAATGAACAAGTGTCCTTTGAACCAACATCAGTGAAACTCTTTGCATGTTGTATCAATGACAAGCTTGATACCTCTGTCTGACATCAGTGACAAGTGACAAACCAACACAAGTAGCAAGCCAACATCCAACATCACATCAATATCCATGAGATAAATATCAACTCAAACATCATGAATCAATCAATCACATCAATGAATGTCATGAATGTGAATGTGAAAAACAAACTCCTTTAACTAACTCCATTTACCTTTTACAGTCAATAGACTAAGATGATCAATAAGGGCAAAGCAACTCTTATCATGAAGCATGAACACAACATCATGAACTCATCATGAACTCAGACAACACAACGTCCTCCAACTTTTGACATCAATGACAAACCAACATCCAAAAAACTCCCCCTTTGTCATTGATGGCAAAATTTTCATGACTATCTCTCTTTCTCCCCCTTTGACATCAAGTGACGAAGGAATACTTACTCTCCCTTACCAAAATAGAGCATTGTCAAGATCCCTACAGATAAGTACATCTACATTATTCTTGCTAGAAGAATCATCAAGTGCATGTGAAATTTCTATTATATCCATCTTTTCAAAAAGTTCAAGTTCATTTGCATAGTTCATGTCACTTACAACCTCCCTCTGATTATACCACTATTGATCTTATCATGACAATCCATTAGACTACATTTCTTGAAAGCATTTTTCCATAAATTTCATGTACCTTGATTACATGTCTACATTATGCATACATATCTACTTCAGCTCTTGCAATTACAACACTTGGTAACAATGTTGTCCTTACCTTTTATGATTGTTCTTATACTTGCAATGTTACTCTACAAACTGTCACTTTGATACATTTCAACTCAACTCTCAGTGACTGTTCTATAGATGACAAACACACATCCAACAAACTACAGGTCTAGTGATTTCCTTCTTCTTCTAGGCATGAGCAGGTCTTTATATATGGTTTTCCCCATAGCAAATTCACTACACCCAATTATATAGCATGAAACTTTTCACTTGCAATCATTCAAGCTTGCAGCATCAAGAGCTTCTTTGCTTTCTTTAGGCTTGATCAATTGTTGTCTCTCATAGATTTAGGGTTTTTTTGAGATTTGATAGAGGGCTATTTAATTTGGAGACTCCCTAAACATTTCATATACTCCCCCTATGATGTTGGCTCCCTTTGCAACTAATTACACTTGACAAAGCAAGACCAACTTTGTCAAACATACTCCTTACATGTTAACACCACTTTGACCATTCATTATTCTCATGTCTTCAAGATTGTTCTTATAAAAGCATTGTGCTTATATCATAAACAATAAAGTATTCCAACCTAGTGGTGTTCACCTAGGATTAGGGTTCTGAAATTGAGTCTGCAGGTTCCTGTGTTTATTCCTTCAACCCCTAGTGCCTTAGTTTGAATTGTTCCTGACCTGCATGTGGTGTTTTACCATTTCTTTCATGTCGCACTTGAGAAAACTACTAATTTTTGTATATGCAAAGGTAAATGTATGTTAGGAGGCTTGCAAAATCTCAATCGGCTTCCAAAAATGGTGAAAAACTGAGTTATATGTATTTTAAATGCATATCGGGTTGCATATGCAAAGGGGGAATCTTTCACAGATTCTTGAGAATATTCTGTTCTTGTATATCAGCTCTGCTTGTATATCGGGTCTGTATTCAAAGGTGTAAGAAAAATATACAAAGGAAACAGATACAAAATTGAATGTATGTTTGACATACATTGGAGACATACAAGTGGGAATCTTTTGCAAGATTCTGGGAATATTCCCAGTTTGTATATCAGCTACATACAAAGGGCTTTGTATATTTGGTAATATACAAAACAGTAAAGATACAATTGATGGGGCCCGTGGGTATATACAAATGAGTTTGTATATTCGGCATACAGGCGGGATATGCAAGGTGGACGCGACCAAAGGGATTATTAGCATTTTGAAATATTCTGAGATCTGCTTTGTATGTTTGGGATTGTATATTCCATATATACAATTCAATGTACAAGGTGAGGTATGCAAACAGGTCAGCGGCAGTTAGCGTCAAAAGTGGGGCCCACCAGTTATAGGTACATTTGCTTGTATGCTTGCACATACAAGCCAATATACAAAGGGGGATATACAACTCAGACGTGGAGAAGATATCTAATGTAATGAATGAAATTTGAAGTCCGCTAGTGGTATAAAGGTGCTTGTATGTATGTGTGTGTTGTATATTGCGGATATATAAAGGAGAAAGGTACATCCTGAACCTGATTTAAAATTTCAATTTGCTTTATAATGGTTTGAGGTCCGCTTTGTATAACGAACAGTTGTAGGTATATGCTCTCGCATATACAAAGATTTGAAAGGAAAAAAGCAAGCGATTGTATATGCATTAGAATATGCATGTACAAGGGCGAAAATGACAAAATAAAGATGGTGAAAAGTCAGCGATAGGAACATGGAGCACCTACGTGGCACGTGATCATTGGTTCTTGGCTTTTCTGCAGGTTTTTGGGCCGTTAGATCTCAACAATGGAATCATGATCGACGGCCAAGTTTTGAGGTTGCAGCATTGGTTCTCTTTGCATTCTTAGGCTTGTTTTGAGCAGGAAAACTCTATGAACGCGTTGCTACAGATTCAAAGGGGGCCTGTGGGTAGATGAGGCAATAATGGCGGATTTGCAGAGAATAGTTGATGGAATTGATGGGTCAGCAACCCGATTGAAGATGAAAGTCCTTGAGCGGCGGTGCGGGTCCTGATTCCACCTGCTTATTCCTCTTTGTCTCTCTACAGCATTGAATATTTCTAAGTGCCATTCCTCACGCATTGAATCTGGCAGATTTTTGATTTGCCTTGTAACTAATTTTTGTTGGGTACACGGTCTTGGTATAAAAGCCAAACTGTGTTACTCATTGTGTTGTTGAAAAACTGGACAACTTTTTTGGTGCTCTAATCGGATGCAATCTTATTGGTGGCTTTGTTTTGGGTACTTTGTGAATTTATGAGTTGTATGTTGAATGTCTTATATACAGAATTTTTCAGTTTCATGTTGATTTAAATGAGTAATGCTTTATAGCATGTATTTTGTTATTTGTCTCCAAGTTGAATGTGTTCTTCTTCTGAATCTGAATATCTAAGGGGTATTAGTGATTCTAGAATATGGGTTTGCTATATTGAATGCTTTAATCTTTTACTTCTGCTCGAGTAGATTAAATGTTCTGGGTTAAGTGTTGAGAAGAATATATTGCAACAAGGATATTTGTAAGCAGAAATAACTGAATACTCTGTCTTGGGCATTTTCTGTAAGGTAGACATTGCATAATCCCCTTGAAATCTGATTATTGTTTTAGGTCTGTGATAAACATTCACATATATATATATATATATATATATATATATATATATATATTGACTCTGAGCCCTGGATAGGCACCGATCTGGTCTTGTATTTTGGTTGCAACCTAAAGTCTTAGTTTTGCATCCAAACATAAAATCAAACTTAAACTTTAAATCAAACCATTAGGATTTTAGAAGTAGTTTTAGAACCAAAATCCTTTGCCTCACAACTAAACATAGGCCCAAAGCTAGCCCCTTTGCACTTATTCCACAGTTTTGGTCTGCATAAAGGAGGTTTTATCTACTTCGTATCAACATCCAAGTAAGTTCATGTGCATATGTCATAGATGTTGAGTAGGGAATACCCCCTTGGTTCTGCAGAGCCTAAAGAAGAAGAGGAGATATGTATAGAGTCTATCTCTTGTACTGTTGGTCCCTAGCCCAGGAATCCTGTTGATCAATGATGACTACCTTGTAGGGATAACTGGGAATAAGCATCCAGTCTGGGAAAATAACCAACAGATTTGGCAACTCTACTAAGGAGGTGACGTGAAAGAACCCTGATTTTAAAAGAAAACAATTCCTAGTTATAGATGGCGACTCTGAACAATCTCCCAACTGGTAAGGTAAAAAATTATATGCTAGGGAGAAGATCCCTACGTAATTCTCTATCTGAAGAATTACCCAGAAAAATGATGTACAAGAAAAAAGGGACTGTTCAAGCCAGTCGGGAGGGTTCTCCCAGAAGTAATGATAATATTCAAGACAACCCTACATCTTCAGAGCAGACAATACCCTATTTTTCGAACATTAAGGCTGAGATCCAGAATGTATATGAAAGACAGCAGGGTGGTGGATTAATAATGAGATCAGAGGTGTTTCAAGAACACCCTTTCCAGGATTCCCCTGATAGATTTGAAGAAGTTGAATCCCCAAGAGATGATAATGATGATCAGAATATAATGAAACCATCTTCTATGCCTAGAGAGGAGGAATTAGCTGAAGTGATTAAGAGCTTAAGGGTAGAATTAGAATATCTATAGGCGATAAAAATTAGAGATGACATGAGATAGAAAGTGCAAGCTTTGAGAGTTGCTCAGAATGATTCAATTCCTACCCTTGAAAATGCAAATATGCAGAGAAATTGATGCAGAGGTGTTAGGTCTCCAAAGATAATCTAACAAGATCAAAAGGTTTCAATAGTTTGTGGGCTTCAACCAATAAGACTTCTCTAGCCTTCCTCTTGTCCTAAACTCCACCAAAGGGCTTAAGTTTGGATTCCAACTTCTCAGATGAATTCTAGCACCTTCTAGGGTCTCAACCTACCCCAACCAACAAGGTTCCAAAGGTTTCACAAACCAATTTGATAGATTCTTGACAATTCCCCTTAAACAGGTCTAATCCTTGTAGTCTTGTTCAGCGACTAAACTGTACTTTTCTCCAAACTTTCCCAAAACACTCTTGAAAAAAATGACTGATTTGGATACCCTCTATTGAGTTCTAAAACATATCTCAAACTCACCTACTATTGTTTTGGACGAAATGTGACTGTCCTAACACCCTGCAGCCTTCCTACAAGGCCTAAATTGACCATTTTACAAAGGAACCCTGTGACAAACTTGTCCCACACACTTCAAAACTAAAAACAGTCTTAGGAAAGGGTTCAAAACCAAGGATTTTCCAGGTCTTATCAGAAAGTTTGCTCATTTAGATGTTCAAATACAAAAACCTCATATCTAGGGCCTAAAACCTAGGGCTTCCTAGATCTCCCACTTCCAATCACTTCCAGACCTCATTCAAAGGTCTAACACCATCTCCATGATCATATTAGACAGTACCAAACATAAAAAGGTTACCTTGTTAAGACAGATCTCCGGCTGCTATAACCATGCCACCATTTCAATGCTCTTCCACAAGCAATCCTTGACTTCAAATGGTGATCACCTCTCCCATTTACACTCCTCCTGCTTTGTCAGGGTTAGAAACATATGTTACATGTTAATAAGGACCTATTCCATGAGAATTAGAATCCTACATTCATGGAAAGGTCCAAAAATGCATTGCAAACCCTCAAAATCCCTGTTTTCACAGTCAAACAGGCAGTTCCAGAAAAAACGTGATATCTCCCTCAAAATTCACTATAAAAACCTCAAACCAATTGCAAATGAAATTTAACTCAATCCCCTACCACATCCAATTGGTTTTAGATCAAAACAGTTCCGTACAAAGAAATGGTACGGCCTGCAACAGCAGATTTACAGGAAAAAATCAGAAAATCCTATTTTTATTCAATTTGTGCACCTTTAAACTCCCTCCAAGGTACTTGTCCGTACATATCATGCCTTGAACAGGCTTATATAACCTCTCCCTAACTTCTACAACCAATTCCCATCAGTTAGGGGTGGTTAAACTTTCAAAAACTAATTAAAAAGGCTTTTCCCGCCTAAATGCATAATTCAGAAATTTGAATTTAAAACATTGGTTTAAAGGATTTCTACCTTATTTAATGAACTCCTACCTTATTAATTCACTATGTATGATCTTCTTAGGTTCATTATACCTTCTTATTGATCTTAGACACCTCTATTTGACTCTAGGGGCACTATTGGCCCAACTTACATCATTTTTGGTCCTAGGGTCCTTACCAGGGCCCTCAGGATATTTGACTATTACGTCATTTTGAATATTGCAACATGCCATAATTGGTTGTAAGGTGTCCCAATTGACTTGATTTGTTCCATAGGTTCCTTCCATGGTCATTTTTGTCTTCTTGCTCCAAGGTATTATCTTAGGTGCTCCTACACCATACTCCCCAGCATGATAAAAAAAACTCTTGTCCCAAGAGTTATGTGATCTACTCCAAACCTCCTACAATCTTTTTGAAGTGTTCCTCTGATTTGTGACAGGAAACATAAACTCTCCAAGGGTTGTTCTTCTTCTTCTTCCACCTGCATGGCTCTTACAAACAATGTTAGCATTATAAAACATGTCTTGGTGTCCTTGCCTAGGACCTTGTTGCTGTGGTGTTTCTGCCTTCTCCATCTTGAGATTTGGATCTGTTTTTCCTTGATGTTTGCCTTCCCTTTCTTGCCTCCCTATAGGGCAATCAATGTCCCCAACCTTGATGCAATTTAAGTCCCAAATTTGCTGCTCTTTAGGACTGTTATAAACCTTCTTCTGCTGCAATTGTTCCTGCTGTCTAACCTGCACATTCAACTTCAATTTCTCTCCAAAACAGATAATGGCATGTTCCTTCTTGTCCTCACAAGGTAAAGGCATTAGTTTGAACTTTTTACCATCTTTGTGCACCAAATGACTATTTGTATAACCATCATGAACTATCTTTCTCAAATGCTGCCATGGTCTACCCAAAATTATATGCCCACATGTCATTGAAATAACATCACATAAAATAGAATCATGATATGGACCAATGGAAAAATCAACATATGCCCTCTGATTAACCCTTACTTGCTGTTCTTGACTTACCCAAGTGGCTTTGTAAGGACTAGGATGATCAAATGTTTTCAATCCCAACTTGTGCACCATATCCCAAGAAACGAGATTATCATGTGAACCTGAATCTATAATCAACTTGCATACTTTTCCATGGCTTAAACAATTAGTTTTGAAAATGGATACCTGTGGTGCTTGCTGCATTTTGCCTTTATCTACCATGAGCAATTCTCCATCTGTAACTGGATAGGCTGGTGCTGGTTCTTGGTCTTCTTTCTTTTCCTCTTCTTGTGCCAAATGAACTCTTCTCTCCTTGTTCTTATCAGCATCATCTCTCTTAGGACATTTGAAAGATGTATGTCCCACTTCATTGCAATGATAACACCTACCTGTGAATACTCCTCTACCTGATCCAAACCTACCTCCACCTCTATATCCACCTCTCTGATCTGTAGAAAACTCTTTGCCTTTCTCATTGCTGCTTTGTCCTTCATTAGTAGGTCTGCCCCTACCTCTATATCCTCTTCCACTACCTCCTTGTCTTTCTTGCTTCCTCTTCACCCTTTCTTCAGCCCTGATGGCTAATTGAAAACATTCTCCAAGTGATTTTGGTATTGTCAAACCAATCTCATCTTGCAAGTTATACCTAAGCCCATTAAGGTATCTTGCCACTTTCTCTTCTTCATCTTCCAATCCTCCTCTAATACTAACCTTATGAAATTGCTCAGTATAAGACATAACATCCATGTCCTTTTGTTTCAAATTTTGCCTCATCCTCTTTGTTTGAATGGAGTAATCGGATGGAAGAAATTGATCCTTCATCATATCCTTCATCCTACCCCAAGAAGTGATTCTTGTTCCACCTCTAGCCACTCTTTCTGTTTGCACACTACTCCACCATGTAAGTGTTGTCCCTCTCAACTTTGTTTTTGCAAATTTAATCTTCTTCTCATCACTCATCTCCTCATACTCAAAAAAATTTTCAAGGGCATCTATCCACCCTAATAGCTCTTCACTATCCATCTTCCCTTGATAGATAGGTAACTCTATGTTTGCCTTTGTTCCACTTCCTTGGACTGCCTTAAGCAATCTCATAAATCTCCTTTCTTCCACATCCAACTCATCATCAGGAGTGTTCTCATCTACCTTCTCAGGTCCTCCATCATCTCCTTCTTGATCATCTTGTTCATCCCCTCTAGAATTCTTTTCCAATGCTTCCAACCTTGCCAAGATTGATGCATTCTCCCTTCTCACTTGTCTTAACTCTCTTTCCCTTGCAGCATCCTGTTCTTTTCTATCCCTCAACTCTTTTTCTCTTGCCTCTAAGGCTTCTCTCAACTCATTGTTCTCCCTAGCCATCTGATTTTTAGGAGCCATATTCACACTTTCACAAACCCTTATTGTTTCACAAGATCCTACCACTCCCTCAAGGACCTACTTGC
Organism: Cunninghamia lanceolata; assembly: GCA_027924645.1. Taxonomy (NCBI): domain Eukaryota; kingdom Viridiplantae; phylum Streptophyta; class Pinopsida; order Cupressales; family Cupressaceae; genus Cunninghamia; species Cunninghamia lanceolata. Next base: position 635,876 of record BSBN01000781.1, read on the forward strand.
TGCTCTGATACCACTATGATGTAGAGGTGTTAGGTCTCCAAAGATAATCTAACAAGATCAAAAGGTTTCAATAGTTTGTGGGCTTCAACCAATAAGACTTCTCTAGCCTTCCTCTTGTCCTAAACTCCACCAAAGGGCTTAAGTTTGGATTCCAACTTCTCAGATGAATTCTAGCACCTTCTAGGGTCTCAACGTACCCCAACCAACAAGGTTCCAAAGGTTTCACAAACCAATTTGATAGATTCTTGACAATTCCCCTTAAACAGGCCTAATCCTTGTAGTCTTGTTCAGCGACTAAACTATACTTTTCTCCAAACTTTCCCAAAACACTCTTGAAAAAAATGACTGATTTGGATACCCTCTATTGAGTTCTAAAACATATCTCAAACTCACTTACTATTGTTTTGGACGAAATGTGACTGTCCTAACACCCTGCAGCCTTCCTACAAGGCCTAAATTGACCATTTTACAAAGGAACCCTGTGACAAACTTGTCCCACACACTTCAAAACTAAAAATAGTCTTAAGGAAAGGGTTCAAAACCAAGGATTTTCCAGGTCTTATCAGAAAGTTTGCTCATTTAGATGTTCAAATACAAAAACCTCATATCTAGGGCCTAAAACCTAGGGCTTCCTAGATCTCCCACTTCCAATCACTTCCAGACCTCATTCAAAGGTCTAACACCATCTCCATGATCATATTAGACAGTACCAAACATAAAAAGGTTACCTTGTTAAGACGGATCTCCAGCTGCTATAACCATGCCACCATTTCAATGCTCTTCCACAAGCAATCCTTGACTTCAAATGGTGATCACCTCTCCCATTTACACTCCTCCTACTGTGTCAGGGTTAGAAACATATGTTACATGTTAATAAGGACCTATTCCATGAGAATCAGAATCCTACATTCATGGAAAGGTCCAAAAATGCATTGCAAACCCTCAAAATCCCTGTTTTCACAGTCAAACAGGCAGTTCCAGAAAAAACATGATATCTCCCTCAAAATTCACTATAAAAACCTCAAACCAATTGCAAATGAAAGTTAACTCAATCCCCTACCACATCCAATTGGTTTCAGATCAAAACAGTTCCGTACAAAGAAATGGTACGGCCTGCAACAGCAGATTTACAGGAAAAAATCAGAAAATCCTGTTTTTATTCAATTTGTGCACCTTTAAACTCCCTCCAATGTACTTGTCCGTACATATCATGCCTTGAACAGGCTTATATAACCTCTCCCTAACTTCTACAACCAATTCCCATCAGTTAGGGGTGGTTAAACTTTCAAAAACTAATTAAAAAGGCTTTTCCCGCCTAAATGCATAATTCAGAAATTTGAATTTAAAACATTGGTTTAAAGGATTTCTACCTTATTTAATGAACTCCTACCTTATTAATTCACTATGTATGATCTTCTTAGGTTCATTATACCTTCTTATTGATCTTAGACACCTCTATTTGACTCTAGGGGCACTATTGGCCCAACTTACATCATTTTTGGTCCTAGGGTCCTTACCAGGGCCCTCAGGATATTTGACTATTACGTCATTTTGAATATTGCAACATGCCATAATTGGTTGTAAGGTGTCCCAATTGACTTGATTTGTTCCATAGGTTCCTTCCATGGTCATTTTTGTCTTCTTGCTCCAAGGTATTATCTTAGGTGCTCCTGCACCAGAAATCAACAAAGAAATGAAGTCCAGGATCAGCATAATGATCAAAGACAGAATGCAAATAATGATAGAACACCATTAAATAATGTAAGAAATTAGAATGCAAATAGAAATGCCAATGTAAATCAGTTTGGTAGATAGCCGATGCAGTTGGACAGATTCAGACAGCTTATTTTTTATGGCATTCCTGGTTATCCCAATCCTATTGACAAACATGTGAGGCTGCAAGTGCCTAAATTTTCAAGAAACAATACTGTGTCAAGAGAAGACCACTTAAAATCTTTTCAGAATATCATGGACAACTTTGAGGTTGAGCATGAAGATGATTTTATGAAATTATTTATGCAATCCTTAGTTGATGAGGCCAAAGAATGGTACAAGGGTCTACCTAATAGAAGTGTTTCATCATGGGAGGACTTCAGGACAATATTTAAAGAACAATATGGTGACAAGACTGATCCTAGTTTCTTTATTAATGAATTCACTAGTATTACCAAAGGATCAAATGAATAGGTTGCTAATTTCAATGCTAGATTCATGAAGGTGTTGAACAAACTGCCACATCACCTGAAACCTAATGAACCTATGTGCATAGTGTTGTACATAAATGCTTTTGATGCCAAAACAGCTTATGGGTTAAGGGATAAAGGTCCTCATAGCCTCAAGGACGCTTTCAAAATTGCAACAAATATTGAAAATAATAGAAAAGTGTCTGGTAAGACAAACAGAAGAGATAATGAAAAAATTCTGCAAAACCCAAATGCTAAATCTCAGAGTGTTCAAGGTAATGTGTCTACTTCTGAGGATAAATTAGATAAGTTGACAACTATTGTCAAGGACCTGAGCTATAGAATGGCTAAAAATGAAAAAGGGGTAGGTCCTGATAGACAGGTTTACCAAAGGCAAGAAAGAAGACCATCATTACATGATATGCCATATAATACCAATTGGCATAATGGTAAACCCATTCTTCCAAACAGTAATACAAATTCAAGGACTCAAAATGTAAAGGAGACACCTGATCCTTTGAGGAAGGCTGTTAATAGTGTTAATGACACCCCATGGTGTATAATATGCCAGATGCCTCACTCACAGTCACAATGTATGATTGCTCAGTCTCTATATAACAATACCATGGCTTGTGATGAGTGCAATGAGCCGCATTGCATGGAGGGTGATAATGTCAATATGCTGTCTACAAACAGGGAGTATTCATCTCATGATGTTGATGCAAGCACAAATAAGGAGATTCAGGCCTGCCAGCAGTTTCCATCTGATGAAGATGATGAGGATAATTATGCTTATGCTCAAGATTCACACAATTTTTTGAATAACTTGAGGAGACCATCTGATGAAAAAATTAGAGCCTTCACAGCTACAGCAGTAGCTCAGGTCAAAAGCAATTACAATCTCAGGGGTAAAGCTCAAGTAAGCAACTCACACCAACCAAAGAATACTTTTGTGAACCAACCAGTGCATGATCATAAAGGGACTGAAACACAAAAGAAGCAATGAAGAAACAATAAGCAAAATTTTAAGCAAAAAATAGGTCATGACTTTCAAGGACCAGAAAATAGAATCCCCCAGCTTGAGGATCAAAACAAAGATTTTCAAATCAAAGATGACAGTTAGGGAGCCACAAAAATTAAGGCTGGATCATACCAAAATAAGAATAAGACCGTGGACCAGGCCACAACTGTTATACAAAATTATGTTCCATTTGACATAACTTAGGTCTTGTCCCAGGTAAAGGTTTCTGTTCCATTGATGGAGCTGATGAAAGTTGAAGAGTTCAAAAATAAAACATTGTCCCTAATTTCAGGAGTACCCTATCAAGCTAATCAGAATATTGAGACTCAAGGTAAGAAACAAGTCTTATGTATTGAAGAAGATGAGATTCCTGAGGTATATCCAGGGATGACCATGACAAAGTGCTTGTCACAGGTTGAACCGTTTTATGTCTCCTTTGTCATAAATGGAAAAGTGATTAAGAATTGTATGCTTGACTCAGGAGCGTCAACAAATATCATGCCCCTGGCTATCATGTAGCAAGCTGGATTAAAGATAGATAAGGCATGTGGGAAATGTTATGCCATGGATGCTAGAGAAGTGCCTGTCATTGGAATTATGAAAGATGTGGATTTTAGACTAGCAGCATATCCTGAAAAAATTTACAAAATGAACATAACAGTTGTTGATATCAAGCCACAATATGGCATGTTGTCAAGAAGATGGGCAACATTGATTGGTGTGAGCATGCAATTAGACTTATCATATGCCATGATCCCGATGAATGGTAAGAATGTCAAATTGATCAGAGAAGAAAGATCATTAGAAACAGTTGAGGATCAAGAGTCAAAGGAGCATATATGTTTTGTGGACACTGACTGTGAAAATTTTAGGGTTATCTCAGATGATAGAGGGGGTAAAGAGGGAGACATGTGCATTCAAGAGCTTGACCAACAGGGTCTCTGGATCATGTACTTTGATGAAGCTTGTTCCAAGGAAGGCTCTGGTGCTGGCATTGTATTTTTGTCTCCAACTAGTAAGCTTCTAAAATTCTCATTCTTGCTGAAGTTTGCCTGTACAAATAATATCGTAGAGTATGAAGCTCTATTGTTAGGATTGAATGTTGCTTTGAAGCATGGAATCAAGATGCTCAAAGTGTTTGGTGACTTAGAGTTAGTTGTTTCCCAAGTCAAGGATAAGTATGCATCAAAAAATAAGAGATTAAAATAGTATAAGCATGTTGTTTGGGATAAAATTGAATTGTTTGATGCTTTTTCAATAAGCTGGATAGAGAGATCAAAAAATGTCAGGGTAGATTTTCTAGCTAATGTATCCATAAGGCCAGATGATATAACTCTATCAGATGTAACAAACGTTGAGGTCAAACTTAGACCTACAATGCCAGATAATGTATGCAGCTGGCAAGTGTTTGATGATGATAAGGATTTGCTGAGATTTCTACATTGTATTGATGAATATGAGAACCAGGAAGTGGATTTTCAGAACTTTGTGGAGGTTCTAGATGGAAAAGAAACCCTCTTAGGGAAAGAGGTAATTCAACTCAAGACAAATAAAATCCCTAGAGGGCTAGTTGCTTTAGAGAGAGCTTTTGACAATAGGGATCAATTTGTCACAAAGGTATCTCCAACAAACAAGAATGATTTAGAAGAGATAAACTTGGGGACATCTCATGCCCCCAAGAAGGTATACATTGGCAAATAGCTCAAACCACACATCAGGACTATGTTGATTGCACTACTAAGAAAATATAAGCATGTTTTTGCCTGGTCGTATGAGGACCTGAAAGCTTATAGAGAAGATTTATTCCAGCATGAAATCCCTTTGAAGCCTGAAGCTAAACCATTTAGACAAAAACAGAGACCTATCAACCCAACCTTAGCTCCAAAAATGCAAGAAGAGCTTATAAAGCCTAGGGAGGCTGGAATAATTATGCCCATCAGACACTCAACTTGGGTGTCTAACCTTGTCCCAGTTAGAAAAAAGAATGGTGACATAAGATTATGTGTGGACTTTAGAAATATGAATGTGTCTTCTTTGAAGGACAACTATCCATTACCAAACATGGAAGCCATGTTGCATAGAGTGACTGGCTGTGAACTTTTATCCATGATGGATGGATTTTCAGGGTACAATCAAGTGAATGTAAAAAAATTAGAACAATTCAAAACTACCTTCACCACTCCATTGGGAACCTATGTATATGTGAGAATGCCATTCGGACTGACAAATGTAGGTGCCACATTTCAGAGGGCTATGGATGTTGCTTTTGCAGGATTAATTGACTCAGTCTTGGCTAGGATGATTTGACAGCTTATTCAAAAAAGGAAGAGCAGCACTGCATGCACTTAGAACAAATTTTTATTAGAGCATTGGAATATGGCATCTCACTTAACCCAAAGAAATGTGCTTTTGGGGTAGTGGAAGGGAAATTGCTTGGACACATTGTTTCCAAGGATGGAGTCAGGATTGATCCTGAAAGAGTGGCTACAATTGACAAAATCTAGATCCCTAAAACAGTGAAAGGTGTTCAGTTCTTCTTTGGACAAATTAATTTTGTTAGAAGATTTGTGCCTAATTTTGTAGAGACCACAAAAGATATCTCTAAGATGTTGAAGAAAGGTGCAACTGTCACATGGGAAGATGAAGCAGCTAAATCATTTTAGAACATAAAAGACGCAATAAAGATGGCTCCTGTGCTAAAGTCTCTTGATTTTTCTAAGCCATTTCAGTTGTTTTCATTTGCTTCTTTCCATACTATTGCCGCATGTTTATTGCAGAAAAATGCAGAAGGTTTTGAACAACCCATAGCTTTCTTTAGCAGATCATTGCAAGCTGTTGAGTTGAAGTATGACATCATGCAGAAACAGGCATATGCACTCGTTAGAGCAGTCAAGAACTTTAGGCCATATTTGGTAGGCTCATAGATAGTTGCATATGTGCCTCATGCAGGAATCAAAGATATTTTTACTCAGCAGGAGGTGACTGGAAGGAGATCCAGATGGATAAATAAATTGCAAGAGTTTAACATTGAGATATAGATCACAAAACTGGTAAGAGGACAAGGTTTGGCAAAACTGATGACACAGTCAAACCTAGAGGCATGCCAAGTGAATGTAGTGCATAATGAATTATAAATATGTTAGAATCTGAATGGTATAAGGACATAGTATATTATTTGCAGAATTTGAACTATCCTTCCCATCTCAGTGATAATCAAAAGAGAACCTTAAAGCTGCATGTAGTTAAATACATCATTGTTCAAGGAGAGTTGTATTGGAAAACTCCTGATGGTGTATTACTCATGTGTGTGAATGAAGATAAGGCTAAGGATATTCTAAGTGACATGCACAAAGGAATGTGTGGTGGACATTATACTACCCATACAATGGCCCACAAGATTCTCAGAGCTGGCTACTGGTGGCCAACTCTCTTCTCAGATGCACAAAGAATGGTACGAAAATATGATCCTTGCTAGAGGTTTTCAAGAAAGCTAAAATATGAAGGTACATTGCCCCTTAGGACTATAACTGTGGAAGCTCCATTTCAGCAGTGGGGAATTGATTTTATAGGGGAAATTTTAGAAAAATCAAGTGGAGGACACAGTTGGATTTTGGTCGCTACTAATTACTTCACTAAATGGATTGAAGCCATTCCAACTAAAAAGGCTACAAGCAAGGTGGTGATGGATTTTATTCTGGAAAATATTATTATCAGATTTGGAGTACCAACCAAATTAGTCACAGTTAATGCAATGTGCTTTAGGTCTAGTGAATTTATTGATTTTTGTAGCAATTATGGAATAAATTTGTTACATGCATCACCGTACCATCCACATGAAAATGGTCAAGCAGAGTCAAGTAACAAAAGCCTCATGAAGATTGTCAAAAGGATAGTAGGTAAAAACAAAAGGGCTTGGGATTCAAAGTTGAAAATGGCATTATGGGTTGATGGAGTGATAGTAAAGAAAGCAACTGTAAGGTCACCTTTTGAATTGGTATATGGTGCAACAGCTACATTGCCTGTAAACAACCTCCTACTAGTCTATAAATTCATACAGGAAAATGAGGAGGAGATTGAGGACTCAATGACTAGAAGAATAAATCAACTGGTTGCACTAGATGAGATGAGAAGGGAGGCACAGGAAACAAACATCAAGAGACAACAAAAGGTAAAATATCTATTTGATAAAAGGGCTACAGAAAGAAAGTTTTAGATAGGTGATATGGTTCTTGTATGGAATGCAAGGAACCAGGATAAGGGTAAACATGGTAAGTTTGAACCCTTATGGATGGGCCCGTACCAAATTTGCAACACTCATAGAGAAGATTCCTATTTTTCCAGGCCCTAAGTGGTGAATTATTGGAATTGCCTGTGCACGGTCAATTCCTTAAAGCTTTTTTCTCATAAATGAATGCCTTTTGTGCACACTGTAAACTAGATGTAAATGTTTGTACATGGCTTGTATAGTCGGTCGTGTTTTGAGTTTTGTGTTTTGTCCGGTCTGCCCCGGAGTTACTTAGTTCTCGCTGTAGTCTTGCGTCTACATGTCCCCAGTCGGAGCCACTGGTGGTGTTCACCTAGGATTAGGTTTCTGAAATTCAGTCTACAGGTTCCTGTGTTTATTCCTTCAACCCCTAGTGCCTTAGTTTGAATTGTTCCTCAACCTGCATGTGGTGTTTTACCGCTTCTTTCCTATTGCACTTGAGAAAAATGCTAATTTCTGTATATGCAAAGGTAAATGTATGTTGGCAGGCTTGCAAAATCTCAATCGGCTTCCAAAAATGGTGGAAAAATTGAGTTATATGCATTTTAAATGCATATCAGGTTGCATATGCAAAGGGGGAATCTTTCACAAATTCCTAGGAATATTTTGTGCTTGTATATCAGTTCAGCTTGTATATCGGGTATGTACGCAAAGGTGCAAGAAAAATATACAAAGGAAACAGATACAAAATTGAATGTATGTTTGACATACATTGGAGACATACAAGTGGGAATCTTTCGCAAGATTCTGGGAATATTCTCAGTTTGTATATCAGCTACATACAAAGGGCTTTGTATATTTGGTAATATACAAAACAGCAAAGATACAATTGATGGGGCCCGCGGGTATGTACAAACAAGTTTGTATATTCGGCATACAGGCGGGATATGCAAGGTGGACGCGACCAAAGGGATTATTAGCATTCTGAAATATTATGAGATCCACTTTGTATGTTTGGGATTGTATATTCCATATATACAATTCAATGTACAAGGTGAGGTATGCAAACAGGTCAGCGGCGGTTAGCATCAAAAGTGGGGCCCACCAGTTATAGGTACATTCGCTTGTATGTTTGCACATACAAGGCAATATACAAAGGGGGATATACAACTCAGACGTGGAGAAGATATCTAATGTAATGAATGAAATTTGAAGTCCGCTAGTGGTATAAAGGTGCTTGTATGTTTGCATATACAAGTTGTGGCTTGTATGTATGTGTGTGTTGTATATTGCAGATATACAAAGGAGAAAGGTACATCCTGAACCCAATTTAAAATTCCAATTTTCTTTATAATGGTTTGAGGTCCACTTTGTATAATGAACAATTGTAGGTATATGCTCTCGCATATACAAAGATTTGAAAGGAAAAAAACAAGCGATTGTATATGCATTTGAATATGCATGTACAAGGGCGAAAATGGCAAAATAAAGATGGCAAAAAGTCAGCAATAGGAACATGGAGTGCCTACATGGCATGTGATCATTGGTTCTTAGCTTTTCAACAAGTTTTTGGGCCATTAGATCTCAGCGATGGAATCATGATCGATAGCTAAGTTTTGAGGTTGCAGCGTTGGTTCTCTTTGCATTCTCAGGCTTGTTTTGAGTGGGAAAACTCTATGAACGCACTGCTGCAGATTCAAAGGGGGCCTATGGGTAGGTGAGGCAATAATGGCAGATTTGCAGAGAATAGTCAATGGAGTTGATGGGTCAGCAACCCGATTGAAGATGAAAGTCCTTAAGCAGCGGTGCGGGTCCCGATTCCACCTGCTTATTCCTCTTTGTCTCTCTGCAACATTGAATATTTCTGAGTGCCATTCCTCATGCATTGAATCTGGCAGATTTTTGATTTGCCTTGTAACTAATTTTTGTTGGATACACGGTCTTGGTATAAAAGCCAAACTGTGTTACTCATTGTGTTGTTGAAAAACTGGACAACTTTTTTGGTGCTGTAATTGTATGCAATCTTATTGGTGGCTCTATTTTGGGTACTTTGTGAGTTTATGAGTTGTATGTTGAATGTCTTATATACAGAATTTTTTAGTTTCATGTTGATTTAAATGAGTAATGCTTTATAGCATGTATTTTGTTATTTGTCTCCAAGTTGAATGTGTTCTTCTTCTGAATCTGAATATCTAAGGGGTATTAGTGATTCTAGAATATGGGTTTGCTATATTGAATACTTTAATCTTTTACTTCTGCTTAAGGAGTAGATTAAATGTTCTAGGTTAAGTGTTCAGAAGAATATATTGCAACAAGGATATTTGTAAGCAGAAATAACTAAATACTCTGTCTTGGGCATTGTCTGTAAGGCAGACATTGCATAATCCCCTTGAAATCTAATTATTGTTTTAGGTCTGTGATAAACATTCACATATATATATATATATCTATTGACTCTGAGCCCTGGTTAGGCACCGATCTGGTCTTGTATTTTGGTTGCAACCCAAAGTCTCAGTTTTGCATCCAAACATAAAATCAAACTTAAACTTTAAATCAAACCATTAGGATTTTAGAAGTAGTTTTAGGACCAAAATCCTCTGCCTCACAACTGAACATAGGCCCAAAGCTAGCCCCTTTGCACTTATTCCACAGTTTTGGTCTACATAAAGGAGGATTTATCTACTTTGTATCAACATCCAAGTAAGTTCATGTGCATATGTCATAGATGTTGAGTAGGGAATACCCCCCTTGGTTTTGCAGAGCCTAAAGAAGAAGAGGAGATATCTATAGAGTCTATCTCCTATACTGTTGGCCCCTGGCCCGGGAATCCTGTTGATCAATGATGGCTACCTTGTAGGGATAATTGGGAATAAGCATCCATTCTGGGAAAATAACCAACACAACCTATAATATCAAACCAATTTATCAACAAGGAATATTAACTATTTTGTACCTACCTTGTCATGGAGCTCTTGACATTATATTGCCTATCCATCGTCTTCTAGTGATGATCAGTACCATTATCTTGTCACATGTTAATAAAGATCCGATCTTTGTTCTGATCATATCTTCATATCAAGGACTAATCATAAAGACTAACTAACACTATCTGGTCTGACTTCAAGGAGAACACTAACTAACATGGTCTGATCTCAAGGAATAACACTGTCTGATCATACTGTTTGTTCTCAAGGAATCCACACTGTCTATCAATGATATATGTACTGTCACTTCATGCCTACAATAAAAGAGCAACTTCATACTATCAATGAATATTATTCTACACAGAGCAACTACATACTATTAGACCCCTCAATTTTAAGCTAACCTATTACAGTGAACATTGACTGTCATTACAAGCATTGATTTCCTTTATTACAATGAACAATGTTGTCATGACAGTGGGACTGTCTTCAGATTTCCTTGCACAAACTTACAAATCACTACCCTCAAACAATGGCACTTGTAATAAACTGCATCAGTCACTCTAGTGATAGTCCTGATCACAACCTAGCAAAATCTTTGTAACTTTGGCATTGTCCCTGCCTCTAGGTATTTCATTAAAACAATAATGATTTGGACTATCACTTCACTCCTACCTTAGACCATTCAATATCCATCTGTCAATCTCGTCATGAGGCTTCAATACTTTGAATGCAACCAGACCTTTGCAAATTCATGGGCTAGAGTCATCCAACATAGTACAGGCATCATCAAAACAACATTGCTAGCAATGAAACAATGATGAACACCAAATGCAAATGTTGTCAACTTATCAAAGACATAACTCCTAGTTCACAACACAACTTCTTGAGACCACAACTACTTTACAAGTTTCTAACAATCCATCTATTACATTATCTTTGACAGATGTGTTAGTCTTTGGCAAGGTTTCTTGATAGCTCATGCATTTTGCTCGCTATGATGACATCTCTTCATAAAAGCATGCTCCTTGACTACTACAACCTCCTGATTTTCACCTTGGGGGTAAGAGATAAGACATTGAACAACTCCCCCTAACCTCATGCTACTTCTTATGCAACTTGTGATGTATCTTGTGCAATATGCACAAGTTTAGGTTTATCCTTTTCTTGATTTTGTTTCCTTCTCCACACTTTCATAGGTTCTCTCTTTTGTTCATGTTTCCTCCTCCAAACTTTCTCAAGCTCTTTTATTTTCCAACCTTTCAAACTAGGTGATCCTTTTCTACAACAATGTGCTTTGTGTCCAAGAGTGTTGAACTTATAACATATAATATTGCAATCTAGATCAAATGAATGATAGTTCCTATTTGACAACCTATGAGCACTTTTGTTGTTATTCCATGCATGATCATACCTTCCATGCACTCTACAATTTCTTTTTATGTGACCAACATTGTTGCAATTGTAACACACTAGATCAACATTCCTTATTAAAGCATAATGACTCCTTCTACAATCAATTGCTTTGTGTCTAAACTGATTACAAGTATAACAATAACCAAAAAATGAGTAATTGTACTTGTACATATATGTTTGCCTTGTTGGAGCAATTCTTTTGAGATTTCTCCTTTGGTTGTGCATTTTGACAAACTCATCTTTGGTTTTCATCTTAGTTCAATCTTCATAGCTTTCTTGAGTTTTTCTTCTGAATCTTTACCATTCATCTTTGATGTTCCATCAATGAATTCAATCTTCTTTTTGCCTTCCAATACAATTGTCTTTAAGCTTTGTCCTTCAAATCCAAGACCACTCTTATTGTATGTTGGCCTTTGGGAATTGAGAATATTATCTAAAAAATTTGTACTCTTCTCATTCTTTAGGTTTTTATTCAATTAAACACTTGTTTTCTCCATTTTTTCTTCAAAGAAACAATCTTAGATTCTATCCTTTCATCATTTTCTTCTTTTGCTTTCAATTGGATTCATACCTCTTCCTCTATTTTTTTGCCTCTTCAGTTTAAACTTTCAGATCTATGATTAGTTTCTTTGCTTCTTCAAGGGCTGCAAGTACTTTGGCTTTGGAGTCTTTTTCATCTTGAAGTTGTACTTCTAATCTCTGGTTTTCCTTTCTGAGTTTCTTGATTTCATCCAAGGCACACATGAGTTCACCTTCACTATCAATTTCACAATTATCTTCATCATACTCCTGTTCATCTTCAGTCATAATGTGGTCTCCTTCTTTGTTAACATTTTCAACAAAATCATCTTCTTTTTCAGATATATCATATCTTGTATCAACTAACAGGGGTGTTTCTTACAACAACTCATCTCTTGATTTGATATGGACTTGTTGAACAATTTTTTTCTTGACATTTCTTCTTTCCCTATTTCTTTTACACTTAGTCATAGTATTCCACCTCCAGGATCTACCCAAGTCTATTAGACTCTTGCAAGGAACCTAGTGTACTGATACCAATTGTTGGAATACTTTAGACCACTAAGAGGGGGGGTGAATCAGTGGTCAACAAAAATAACTCTTCAAACCAGTTCTTCTCACAATAATACTAAAATAATAAAACATGATATGACTGATCATGAACCATAAGACAAATGCAACAGGACATAAAAACATTAACAAAACACAAGAGTCATAACACAGGTGGTTGAGTGGAAAACCCCAAAAGGGTAAAAACCACTATAAACATGAACTCCATTAAGCCTCACTGGTAAATCTCACTGGTTATAGTTTATGCCTCACTAGCAAACCTCACTAGTTATAGTCTATGCCTCACTGGCAAACCTCACTGGTTATAGACTATGCCTCACTGGCAAACCTCACTGGTTATAGACTATGCCTCACTGGAAAACCGTACTGGTTACATATCCTATGCCTCACTGGTAAACCTCGCTAGTTACATATCCTATGCCTCACTGGAAATAGGAGCACTTACAACAATCTTAGAAAAACAAAAAATATACAGAGGGTTACTCTATTTTAATACAAATCGCTGAACTTGCATTACCCCTTACAATCAAACTCAACTCAATCTACATTTCCTTCTTAGTATCTCAATTCATCTATATCTCTCTTTCCTTCATTTCTTGCATATCCATCTGCATAAGATCTCATACTCTATATAATACATAATCAAAACATTTTCTCTTATCTGCCTATCCCCTGTTCCATATTATCACTCCTCATCTGCATTCATACTTTGCATAATTAGTTGCATAATGTCTTCATTGGTGCATAAATCACCTGTAAAAAAATCTCACACCCTTCTCAATTCTTAGACAAAATATTTTCTATCACCATCACCTGATTCACCTTGTTTTCTTATTATAAAACCCTTATTCATTGCACACATTCTTTCTTTTCATAATTTCCTATCAAAACATTAATCCACCTACCTATTTCAGTTTGCTTAGAATATCAATTCCTTGCATAAAATCATGTATCAAAAAAGAAAAACATCTTCTTCCATAATCCCCACTCTACATACTCTTCAATTTCTTCATAAAAACATACTTTAATTAGCTCCCATTATCTTGCATGAAGATTTCTTAAAATTTTTACTTCAATGCCACTACCACATGGATATAAAAGCATCATTGCTTTGAGGGAGTGGCCTAGACTTGTTTTTTGCATGTCGAAGATTAAAAATAGACTAGCTTTTTACTAATTTTAACCTTTGAAAAGGCTCTGCACATAGTCATAAGAAGCTTCGATGTCCAAATAACCATTGTAGACACTTAAAATTGTCCATGTCTTGACCATCACATAGTCAACACATTACTAGAGACATCATATGACATTTTGTCCTAATCCCACTCCTAATCCCATCCTAATCACCTAAACAATTAATTAAATACATCTTATTTATTTAATTAATCTCCCTCTCACATGTTCCAACTAATTCAAATTAAATATTTGAATTATTCCCTCACCTCTCATCACATTCAAACACTTGTCACATGACTACATGCCTTCACATGTCCAACTAATTTAAATAATATTTTATTTGAATTAGGTCTCCTTTATTCCCTTCCGCACACTTATCACATGACTACAACTCCTCATGGAGTGGGAAACCCTAGTTGATCTCAACCATTCACATAGCATATTTGAACTTTCAATCACAACCCTTCATTCAAATCAATAATTTCCTATAAATCAACCCTCAACCAAGCCATTGATGGATCTATCTTTTGAGTACTATTATGCTGTTGGAATGAGCAACCAACATTCCTCCCATATTCCACCTTTGAAATCTTACATGCCCATGTGAGGTTGAGAAGAGCTATGGAGATAAACCAAGCATAGTGTGGAGATTTGATTTGCATTTGCTTTGTTGTTTTGATTTTCATGCTATCTTGTGCTCTATTGTGCTTGTTAGGGTTTGATAGTTTGTTGTTTATGCATTCAAACCTAATTTTTACCCTAGCTACATTTGGTGAACCTGACGTGAAGCTTGCAAAACTAACATTTTTTATCGATTTCTAAAAATTAGTTTTTACAGGTGACCTCCAGGCTTGAAACAGACCTCGTCGTTGTGTCCAGGAGGCCTCACAAGAAAAAATTGACATGAAATTTGATACATTTCTCTACCAGAAAAAAATTAAAATTTTTTTTAGTTTGACCCCTATCGCAAGGCCGTATCGTATGAACCTATATGACCCCTGCGCAGGGGTCTCTGGTCAAATTTCTCAATTTTCTTTGTTTGTATTTCAGTGGCTAATTTTGGCTTGGTTGTAGATTTTAGATTTACAGCTAATGTCTTTGTTTCAGGTTAATTTTCCTTTGATGGCAGATTTAACATCGTTGGTCGCAGGTTGAATAAATACTGTTCAGCACCCTGAAAAACCCTAACCCTAGTGCCACTAATTTCCTCTGCCTAATTTGCATGTACTTCTCACCACTTCTTATACCTCTATTAACACACCCGTTGATGCCTCCCTACACACCCGTCAACACCTTTTACCTCCCATTTCATCGCCCTATTCAAACTCTAGTGCCGCTCTGCAAGTCTTCCATCAACACCTCCCTTTACAACTCATCGCTACCACTTCCAAAGCTCCCTCTGTCGACCACCACCTAGTCAACATCCTTCCACCCAACCTCCAAACTCCTACTTCCCTAAGTTGTGACTACCTCTAGTCAGTGCCACCTTTATAGCCACTTTGCTTTTCCCTTTCCACCGATGCTCAAACCCTAATACATGTCGCCTATTCCGTCAATCCTAAACCTCCAACAATCCATCTGCCCTAAACCTGGGCCCTTTGACACTCCATCTTCCTATTTCCACCATGATCAAGCTTTAAGCCTATGGTGGTTCGCCTTTGAGACCGTGGTCACTTTAGTGACCAAGGGGAAGGTGGAGCTAACCGCCCCCTTTTGTTTTTTTATTTTTGCTTTTGGTCGGCCCTCGGTCATATGAACAACCAGGGGCCCTACTTGGCCTTAACCGCAAATAGTAACTATAGACACTAACCATGCCATGTGACCAGTCTCTCCTGACCACTAACATTTTTCTAAATGGCAAGACTTGACCCTTGTGCCTTCTACATGCCTTAATAGGGCCTTTTTTTCTTTCAATCATAACTTGGTCATACGATATCAGATTTTCACAAAATTTATGGCGTTGGAGAGTTGGTTCGCCCAGCTTCACTTTGGAGAAGGTTTTATCAGGTGACTATCATTTTCACCTCTTTTTTTCTCAGTCAGAGTCAACCTTCCTCTTTAAATTCAAACGCTTATAACTCTTGCAAATTTGATTTATTTTTCGCAATTTTTTTTTAAAACTGCATAGAATCTCCTAAATTTTCTGTTCATGAAATTCATTCTGCTGTATCTATTCATATTGATTAGATTTCTCATATTTATTCATTTTCACATAAACACACTTGTTTGCAAGTTTACTTGTTGTCTTCTTGTTTTTGGTGGCTTCTTGGTGATCACATGGGGCTATAACAACATTCATATCAGTCACAATAGTAGATTTGGAGTGAAAAGTTTTAGGTACACTCATTTCATCTTTCGTCTCTCATTCATTCAATCAATCAATCTTGCTTGCATTTACACTTGGATTTAGGCATTAAAAAGAACATCTTGTTTTCTCTCACATTTGGATTTAGGCTCTAAAACAAATCATTTCTTGCATTCACACATTAAAATTGGGCTTAAAACGAACTAGTGTCTTCCTTCACACATTTTGACTTTGGATTAAAACAAACAAGTGCTTGTATTTTTTGGTGAACTTGAATGTGATTGAAGATGTGTATGCTCTTCGCATTCACTTTGTGCAATCTTGAGAATCAAAAACACCTCTCATCCATTTAATTTCAAACCACACATTTGGATTTCTTAAAGGGAAATTAACAAGTGTGAGTGTGAATCAAGTGTGTGTGTGTGTATGCTCTCTCCTCGCACTGTAAGGTGATCTTAGAGATCAAAAACACCCACTTGGTTTTCTTTTGTCATACCATTCCTAGGAGGCCTGCTTGGAGACACACCACTCCAAGGGATGACCTCAACTCTAGCATTCCGGCGGAGTATAAAAAGCAAGGTGTGAATTGAAAGACACCCTCTTTGGAAGTTGAAATCTTACCATTCGGTCTAAGCCCCAAAGAACTTTATACCTTTGGGAAGTGAAGGTGAAGGGTGGGTTACCCCTTTCTCCTAACTGTTTGGCAATATTTTGCTTTCATTTCATGGAATTGGGCCCCCCGTACCTTGAGTATATTGGGGACATCCTTAGTCAACTTGTGCATCCTAGAGTAAGACCTAATTGGCCACACCTACTTGACTAGTGCTAGGATTGTTGATGTGTCTTCAAGTGTTTGCTTAATCATCACATTTAAATTTCAAAGTCAAACTTTCTTATGTGTCTTGCATGTGTGTACATGTGAAATCATTTGTTTGCAAATTTCCAAATCAAGATATCAACACAAACACATAAACACATCATCCTAAACATTCTTTCCATCACATTCATTCAAAGATAAGTCATCCTAATCAAAATCTTAATCATCCTACTTGTCCTATTCACCTCATCCCTAATCATATCATCATCATTCCACATATCCAATAAATTTTATCCTAATCATTCCTAATCATCTAATCACTCTACCCTAATCACTCCACATCATCATCCTAGTCCTAGTTCACTTGCCAAAATGGTCTTGATTCTTAGCAAGCCTAATCCTAATCATAAGCCCAAACTTACACTTCGAGGAGGCTCTCCTTCTAGTCCTAATGATGAGACAAATCCTGGACCTAAACTCATACTTCAATGGGGCCCTCCTTTGAGTTCTAGTGATGAGACAAGTCCTAATATCAATCCATCCACATGTCAAATCAATTCCACATCAACCAATCCCACTTCTTCTAATGTAAACCACCATCCACATCAATTCATTCCACAACAAGAACATGTGATCCTAAGTCACCCCTTAAAACAAGATCAAGTGTCTTCAAGCCCTCATTCTACCCTTGAAAAGGGAGATAGCAACCTAGCTCATGCAAGCCCTTCATTATCTTTTCCACTATCTAATCCTCCAACTCCATGCCCTAAGTTCAAACATTACAAAAGTAAACATATGGAGTTATCCAAATCCACCAATCCATTCAATCCATTTGACCCTCCATCCAATCAAAGTCAAATCCCTAAGTCTAATCCATCCAACACCCATTTCATCCCTCCACCATGGGACCTATCCACTCCTAGTCTTATTTCATCTAATCAAATTATCCTTCCACCTAATCACAATCTTAAGCCTTCAACTTCCACCACCCATACACCTATAAAGGATGTGATCTAAGGGCTATTAGCAAGGAGTCAAACATGTCAAACACCTATCCATAAGCTTCTCCAAGAGTCTTTCAACACCATGTCTATTCCTTCAACCACATCATGTAGTCCATTACCCATTAAACCGATTGAAGAGCTTTCCACTTCCATTCAAGAAAATCAAGAGTTATGTCAAGGGTATAATCCTAAGCATGTGGAAACATCAAGCCCTATTCTAATCAAGATCAAATCACCTCCATCCAACCCACACCTAGTACACCTAATCCTATATATGATCAAGCTCCCATGTATGATCAAGATTCCCTCTATGATCAAGAAGACCATGATGATCCTCTTAGTAAACTTTATGCATTTCATGGTCAAGAGCTTATCACCCCTTCTATCCATCTTCCATCTAGCCCTTCTCATGATGCACAAGCTTCCACTTCCCATGATGAGACACATGCCTCCCAAGGAAACATAGATGATCAAACCAATACACTGGATCTTAGTGAACATAATGATAATCAAGCCCCTAATGTTCCTTCCACATCTAATATCAATCCCATTTCAAATACATCGTATCCCCTTTGTCTTTCCACCTTCATCCATGAATTTTCTTCCTTAGTACAACAACAACCTTTGTCCACCACCTCACCTTCTCCATCCAATAATGAACTCAAGTCTAGTGTCCAAACTACACCTAGTCCCATTGTCCATTGCCTACTCCAAAAAATGAACTACCAAGGTAAAGTCTTAGGCCTTTATGAACAAGGTATTTTGGAGCCTATACATGTCAAAGTCCCCCCACGCTTATATGGCCTTGGTTATACAACCCAAGGTAAACAATCTCAAGATGTTGGTACTTCCTCCATCCCTCCAAAATCGATATCCTCCCATCCCAAATCCCATGTATCCTATCATATACCCAAAACATATGTTGTCATTCCACCTCCATCATCCTACAAGTGCCAAAAGCATATGACCATACACCTTCCACCATCCAATTTACCTCCACTTCTTCCAACTCCTAATATCCCTCCATTCACTTTACCACCACTTCTTCCAACGCCAAATCCATCCATTTACACATCCCCTCACATTCCTAATCATGACCAATCAATGCACACATTATCTAAACAAGAAGCTTCCACCCATTCCATGGGATTCAAAAATAAACATTTGGATGCCTCTACTTATAAAGATAAACATCCTAAGGATCCTTATGCCATAGGACATCAATTCAAAAAGTCAAAGTAAAATCCATCTAAAAATCTATCCAAGCCCATACCTCCAAAAGAAAAGGACAAAACTAAAATGGTTTGGGTCCCTAAGCAAAAACAAAAAAGCAAGTCAAATGAGACATCCACCTCTCAAAAATCCCAACCATCCTCTTCCATTCATAAATTCCATTCCATTCAAAAATATCAAATTCCTTCATCCCACAAGTCAAGCAAAAATCATAAAAATACTAAGTCTATGTGGGTACCTAAATGCCTAAATCCTCCATCCCCTAAGCAAACATTGCCATTGCTTCCTACACCTCCTCCACATCAAAAGCTTCAATTTTTATCATGGTGTGTGCAACCATTGGTCATGGTTCCCTTCCATTCCACAACATTTCTACATACCTCCATCTCCCCACCTTTCATCCATTATCCTACATATTTCACCCATCACCTCCCTATGGTCCATGCTTTTGCATAAACCTTTCATCCATCCATACATAATCCACATCATATTCCACTATCTACCTACTCCATCTCACTTTCATGCAATCCCTTACCAACATCGATGAGCATAATGGCATTTGACATGGTCCATGCAATGACAGCTCTCTCCAATTGGACTATCACCTTTCATAGCACTAGACACTTGAGTCCCTCCTATCCATATTCCACCTCTCCCATTCAAAAATTAAAAAAAATCAAAATAGTAAAGAGAAACCCCTTCGTCCAATGATGAAAACCACTCTTGGTGGCACCTTGGATAAGTACCATGATGAAAACCTGGCAAACAGGCATCATGTGTAGGTTGATCTTCTATGTCACTTACACTTGGGGGCACATTGTCTCATCCATATCACTTCCATCCTATCATTTCCATACCATTTCCTATCTTATCATACTATCCTATCATACCATTTCCTATCCTATCTTACCATACCATCCTACCATCCTTATCCATTACACCCACACCCATATACCTATCATATTTAGTCCATCCATCTACCCTTCCTCCTTTTGATCTTGATGAAGATATGGGGGAAAAATGTTGAAAAATGCTTGGGATACCTCTTGATATACCTCATCCTTCCAAACAATCCATCTCATCATCCATGTCATAAGCTTTGTCATGTCAAATCCTAAGCATTGTACCTAGAATGGGGAAAGTTATTCCTATGCAACATAGTCCTTGGAGATCACATCCTTGTTCTCTTACGTGTACATCCATTCCATCCCTTATCACCCATCCTTTTATCCATTCATCACACCTCCATGCCTTCAGCTAGACTTGGTTTTATCTTGTCATTGGTATCTAGCACAAAGGCTACCCAAATTGTCACTCAATGCCATCTTGAAACATTTCAAAAATCTAAAAAAAAATTAGAACATTCAAAAATCCAACAAAAAAAAATCCAAAAAATACAAAAAAATCAAAACATTTCCAAGATACAAAAAATCAAATATCAATAAAAAACCCAAGCAATAAAATCAATCAAATTCACATCAATCCAATCACCCAACTCTTTAAATCAATTCATCACTTCTTCAAACCAAATCACTCAATTTAATTCATCAAATCATCAATCCTCAAATCAATCATTCAATTCTTCTAATCAAATCAAACCAATCCAATGCAATCATCAATTCTTTCAATCCAATCATCAAATCATTCAATCCAATCAAATCAATTCAATTCAATCAATCATCAATTCATCCAAATCATCCATCAAATAATTCCTTAAATTCAATGCAATTCATCACATCATTCAAATCAATTCCTTAATCATCAACCAATTCAATTCAAATCATCAAATCAACTCAATTCAATTCAGTCCAATTCATCAATTTAATTCTTCCAATCAATCAAATCAATTCTTCAAAATCAATCCAATCATCAAGTCCATTCAAATCAATCCAATCATCATCAATTCAATTCATCCAATCAAATTATTCTAAATCAATAAAATCAATTCAAAACAATCAATCAATTCATAAAATCAAATGAATCCAAGCAATGATCCAAATGCAAGTCATATCAATCCATACCAATCAAGTTAATCAATCTTGTCAAATTATCCAATTGCATCAATGGTCTTTATCCTAATCTTGACTTAAACCAAAATAATCAATCAATCAATCAAATCCTGGTGTTGATTCACATGGCCAACAACACTAGTGTCAATCAATCAATCAATTGTCTTATACAAGATGTTGCACCGTCAAAACCAGACCAGACATCTTATATGACATGTTTCATTTTCTAAAACTAGACATCATCATCCATCCATCATCATCAATCAATCAATCAATCATTGGTTTATAGCTTAATAGGGGCAATACCTTGGTTTTTTTTTAATCATTTGTGCATGTTTGCTTGCTTGCTTGTGTGTGCTATCTTTTTTAGCTTACATTTGTATCACATCCTTCTCTTTCCAGCTAATATTCATATCTTGTGTATGTTGGAATGGCTTTTTTGTCATGCCCACATTTCCCATGCAGTCATGACACACATCACACATGTCATGTCCACATTTGTCATGTGGTCATGACACGAAATATCAAAAAAATTTCCACGCTTCCCTAGAAACCCCCTTGCACACGTAAGTGTGCTCAGTGCCATTACGCTTAAGGCATAAACAATATAGCTGAATGCGGGTTAATGTGTTCACGTGTGCATACCAATCGCAATGAAGGCCAACTAGGGGATCATCGCGATGTGGTTAACGTCGCCAATAGAGTTAGGATCAATGATTGAAAACCCTAAGTTATCCTATGTGAATGAAGGGATTTTGACATAAGTCAAAATCAATAGCCAAAAGACAAATGCATGAGAGGATGATAAAATATAAAATTCAAATGACGATACTCGGAAAACAATAATATAATCCCAAACATGGTTAAACTTCACTAACCTAGCTAAACCCTAAATTTTGGAAAAATTTGGCAGCATAATGCCTCACGGGCGTGAGTAGGGTTTATTGTACTAAAACTAATTTGATCGAAAGGTTTACTAATTGGTGTTAAATTACCTACGTCTCACTAGTTGAATTGGTAAAACAGTTGAATAAGTTAATTGAGCATTTTTCAACAAAGTCCGATCAATTTGTTCTCCTTCACGTTTTCTATAATTTTAAATATTTTTCAACAAAGCTTGATCAATTTGTTCTCCTTCACGTTTTTGATCAATCAGAGTTATCTCTGCATCATTTACATTATTCCTAATTTCTTGGTAGATCAGATCTCGGAAATAGTATTTACTAACTTCATTTAATTAGGTTTGCTAGGTTTCCAATCTGGGTTTAAAACAATGTTTAGATTAATTTTCGTTAATTAAATTGCCCCATCATGATTAAAAAGGAATATTGGAATTTAATAAATTATGATGTAGTTAAATTGATCTCGTAGAGTTAGGTTTTGTTAACCCGATTGTTAAAAATGATACCTCTCAATATTTAAATTGTATAAAATTTAATTGATTCAAATAAATCCTTTCCTTCAAAATTTAAATAAAAAAATCAATAACATATAAATCCTTCTATCATGATTTAATCAATTTATTAACATCCACTAACAAATAAAAATAATAACATTCCAATAAGAAAATAGTTTTACCCATTTAATTAATCACACTAACCCATTCAATAAATAAATGCTAAAACAAAAGGAGGAAAATTACTAAAGAGAATGGGAAAGGAATATAAGGCAATTTTAAAATACCAGCTCTAAAATTCCTCTCTATTAAAAAAATTAATTTCCTTATGAATGAAAACCCTAACGCTATTCTACTCATTCCTCATTTTCTCTTCTTTGTTTTCTCTTCTCCTTTCTTTCTCTTTCTTTCTCTCATTTTTTCCTTTGTTTCTTGGTTTTATTTGTAGGTATAATGGTGGCCTCATATGAAATGCATATGATGGCATTAAAATATATATATATATATATATATATATATATATTGTGTCTATAACTAGATTTTTTTAAAAAAAAATATATATTTTATGCTCTGGATTTTTTTTAGAAAATATATTTTTTTTGTTTAAAAGCTAAACCCCATTTTTTGGTGACAGGGGGGAGTAGTGCTGCTGGGGCGGCGGCGTGTTTAGGAGGGCGGCCGTAGTAGTGGTGTGTTGGTGGTGAGGGGGCCGGCGGAGGCCGCAGGGCGGAGGAGATAGGCAGCGGCGTTTAGCAGACTGCACAGGGGTTTGGAGGTAGTGGGGAGTGTGGGGAGGGGGATGGAGCCCCCACCCACATCCCATACGATGGGGTGTGGGTGGGGGCTCCACCCCCCTTCCCACACCCTTTCAAGGATAAGCCACGGCAGGGGGGTTTCGAACCCCCCTCCACATACGCTTTTTTTTTCAACAAAAAAAAATAGCGACTGTGTATAACGAACCACTATTTATTTCATTCTTCCTTCCCAGTGATCATTCTTAAATAAATTTTAAATATATTTAAATATATTTGTATATATATATAGTTGTATATACAATGTAGTCCCATAATTATTATTTCACAGAGTAATAAATTCAGTTTGTATTTAAATACATAAAATGCATACATTCACATTACTCATAATATATATATAATTATATATTTTTGTGTGTATATATATATATTTTTGTGTGTGTGTATATATATATACACACAAAAAAAAATAATTATATATATATATATATATATATATATATATATATATATATATATATTATGAGTAATGTGAATGTATGCATTTTATGTATTTAAATACAAACTGAATTTATTACTCTGTCAAAAAACAATTATATATTTGTTTATTGTTTTAAAAAGAAAATTAGTAAGTGAATAGAAGGAAAATTAAAACATATAATTATATATATATATATATATTTGCTTATTGTTTTAAAAAGAAAATTAATAAGTGAATAGAAGGAAAATTAAAACATATAATTATAATTTTATATATATATATATATATATATTTGCTTATTGTTTTAAAAAGAAAATTAATAAGTGAATAGAAGGAAAATTAAAACATATAATTATATATAGACATATATAATTATATGTTTTAATTTTCCTTCTATTCACTTACTAATTTTCTTTTTAAAACAATAAGCAAATATATATATATATATATTTTTCTTTTATCAATTTTCTATAAGGCAAGAACTCTTTTTTTTTTTTTACAAAATATATTCTTTGCAATATTAATATTCACATTTTTATAAAGGAAAGAAACATTGAAATAAAGTAGATACTTCTAATTCATATCATCCACAAATTTTCTTTTTCAAAGAATAATAAACAAATCTCATATTTTGTCTCAATAATAAAGCCACAACTTTTACTAATTGATATTTTTAAAATTTACATACAAATGAAATAACTTTTAAAACAAACTTTCTTCCTTCAACTTTTCTTGAATGATAAAAATTAAATCAACAAATTTTAACTTTCTAATACAAATGAAAATGGCTTACACACAACATAAGAAAATATACTTTTACAACCAAGAGAGAGGACATTGTCCTCCTCTTTGAAAACCAACAAATAATGCAACTCCTAAATAGGCCAAGCTCTTTCTCGAGAGTAAAGGAAAATAAAATATCAACTCCAAGAACAAGGTGTTTTCTCCAACTTCACAACTTAGCTCCAATGAACCTGCATATCCCAACAAGGGGAAAGAAGCCACACATCTTGCTCTCCTCCCTACCATAGACCGGCAAGAGGGTCACCCCTGAGCTAGGGAGGTCATCCACACACTTGGGAACTCATTCCACATCACAACAAGACATTCAAACAACCAAACACAATTTTACACCCATGGATAGCACAACACAAGAACTCAACCAGGATGAGTTCAAAGGGGTAGGGGAGTGGACAAAAATCAACTCAAGAGTGCCACTCCTACAAATATCCCAATACAAATACCTCTTATGGCCTCAAGCCAACACTTTTAAACACAATTTTTACAAGTTTCCATTTTGGCTCTTAAGCCATTTCACATATTGCTCAAAATCTCATATTTCCCTCAAGGCTTACAATACCACAAAAACAAGGTAATGACCCTGAGGAGGTTCACTCCTCCCCCACCCCACATTTGTTGAGAATCTTCTCCCAAGTGAGAGAGGCTCTTACAACACCCTACAAATTTGCCCCACAACAACAATAAAAACTCAAGAAAATAGATCTCACACATAGCATCATATAAGCAAATAAAAATACATAAGGGAAGGCCTTAGCCTTGAAACCAACCTTTAAAAGCCCAATTATGGTAGATGGTTGATGTAGATCTTCTCCAAATCCTCCTCCAACATAAGCCACAAAACTCTCTCTAACTTTTTCCCCAAAGTAAATTCCAAACAATAAAATTTTCCAAAAATTCAACCACCCATAACCTTCTCCAAGTGGGATTAAAATAAGCTCTACCCATGAGCTTTGAGGAATGGGGAGGTGACACTTTTCACCTCCTCACTCTTCCTACCCACTACAATCAAGACCCATGGGATGGGTGATGACACATTTCACTCACCCATCCCCAAGTCTCTCTCACCCTTCCACTTGTCCTCTCTCAAACATGTGGGAGAGAAAAGTGGAGCTTAAGAGGGAATGGGTGACATGTGTCCCATTCCTTTCCTCCCAAGAGCGACCACACAAATCCAAGGTACCCTCACCAATTGTGAGAGAGACTTGGAGTAAAGTCCTCCACAATTGGGGGGTCTTGGAGACGTTTCCAACCTTGGGAAGTGGAAAGGATGGGGTTGAGTGTTTGACTCACCCATCCTCTCCCTCCCATGCCTCCAATTTCGTCACTTAACTTTAGGGTGAAGTTAAGGTGACCAAATGGAGGTTTACCAAGGGTTACCCAAGTCAAAAAGGTCCCTAGACCCAAGGGGTACAACCCAAGGTCAAGTTTAGCTCATTTTGAGCACCAAGGGTTGAGTTAAAGCACATGAAATGGGGTCTCAAAATTTAAAATTTTAAAAAAATGAAATTCAAAGATAAAATTCTTACAACACCAATTAGAATTTAAAATAAAAGAGGGGTAGACTTAGCCTGATTAACAACATGCAATCAACATTACAGAATTTCATCATACATAGAGTTGATCTTGGTTCGTGGAACTAGATCGGCTTCACAAGGCATAACAACATCGCGTGTGGGATGATCTCCAATTTCTGTGGCTTGTTAGAAATACCTGCGTACTCAATTGCAAAGTTAATTCCACATATATATATAATAGCCGAAGAAAATTAAAAAACATACACTCGTATAAAATATCACAAGTTCACTTAAGCATTAAGGAAGTCACATTACAATTTAGATCCTAATTTCTGCATTTCAAACATCCATTCCCAAGATTGAATCACATAACAAATTTCTATCTAACATCACCCAATTAGTTTTCCCATAACATAATAATATAAACCATATGTCTAACATCATTAGTAAAGCAATATCCAGGTCTAAACACATCGTAAACATACTAAGCATAACAAATCCACATACAGCATAAAGTCTAATAGTCTGGAAATTTGGGATCAACAGTCCCACAAGTCTAAATGTATCACCAACAGTAAGGTAAATAGTCAAATGTACGGGAATGAAAAGTAGGCCTCACATTTTTGCATTAACCTTTACATCTAAGGTCATATCATACCTTTTGTGCATTAGGACTTTAATGCTCTAAGTTTTCTTCCTCATACATCTAGACAAGGTTGTATTACGCTGGTGCACAAGACACATCGTCACCTTGGTCCTTATACCTTGGTGCATAACATCTAGTGTTATATCAAACTTCATGGTTGCTCACCTTCATTGTAGCATAACACGTCATTCACTTCTATCCATTCCCTTATCATTCTTCCTTGACCAATCCCTTTCATATTGAGAGCCTACCCGTGTTTGTCCAACTCACCTATCCTTTCGAGGGGGCATCATCACCCCATTCCTATCATCACCATTATTTTCCTATATCCATACCTTATCTTCTTTGAAATGATGTTACTTCCCTTAGTCGCAACATTTACAACATCATCTCAAAGAGGGGCAAAATGTAGACACTTAAAATTGTCCATGTCTTGGCCATCACCTAGTCGACACATTACTAGAGACATCATATAACATTTTATCCTAATCCCATCCTAATCACCTAGACAATTAATTAAATAAATCTTATTTATTTAATTAATCTCCCTCTCACATGTTCTATCTAATTCAAATTAAATATTTGAATTATTCCCTCACCTCTCATCACATTCAAACATTTGTCACATGACTACATGCCTTCACATGTCCAACTAATTTAAATAATCTTTTATTTGAATTAGGCCTCCTTTATTCCCCTCCGTACACTTGTCTCATGAACAACTCCTCATGGAGTGGGAAACCCTAGTTGATCTCAATCGTCCACATAGCATATTTGAACTTTCAATCACAATCCTTTATTCAAATCAATCATTTCCTATAAATCAACCCTCAACCAAGCCATTGATGGATCTAGCTTTTGAGTACTATTATTCTGTTGGAATGAGAAACCAACATTCCTCCCATATTCTACCTTCGAAATCTTGGATGCCCATGCGAGGTTGAGAAGAGCAATGGAGATAAACCAAGCGTAGCATGGAGATTCAGTTTGCATTTGCTTTGTTGTTTTGATTTTCATTATATCTTGTTGTCTATTGTGCATGTTAGGGTTTGATAGTTTGTTGTTTATGCATTCAGACCTAATTTTTACCCAGGCTAAAACCATCAATCTATAAGTAGAGGACAAGGGTTTCAATGTTTAAATAATAGCCATCGATAATGCTATGCGTGCCCTCGAATCTTTAAAATTGAGCCTTAGAATTTCTTTTGCCTCCCGAGCATAGGAGAGGTGACCGATGGAACCAGTACCTCTTACGAGAAGGGGTGGGTCACCCAATGTAGTCGACCCCCTCAAGATGTAACTTAAGTTACATACAACCTACGATTAGCAGTCACTTTCCAAATATATCAAAAAGTGCATCTAAGCATGACGAGCTATTAAGGGTTTTTGGCTTATAATACTTAGGATTTTAGCACGACTTAGGATTATTTCTTTATCCTTTGGAAACCCTAAATAGTAATTAATAAATTTTAACTTGAATTTGATTTGATATTCCTAATGTTACCTCTTGACATGTTGCATGAAATCCCTCTTTCTAAGGCTTTGCAGATAGACAATGTATACAATCGATCATGCATTAATCAAATTGAGTATCATAAATTGATCAAATCCAAAAAAGTATCATTAAGCAATCAATTGATCAGAAACATTCCATCACCACTTCATCATTGACTAAGAGTTGGTGCAGGGGCACCATTGAAAGATTTTTGTCAATTTAACGTTGAACATGAGTAGGTTCTAGGTGTGGAGTCATCTTTACATAAAATAAGGTCTTGAAAGACCATTTATTGATGTAAGAAGCCCACTAGGGGCATGACCATGTAGTGGTAGGCTTTTTCTTTAGTGAAGTCTGCAATTTACTTAAAATAGGATAGTCTATTTTTTATTTTCTAAGAGGACAGGCTTTTAGTGCCTTCTTTTTTTAGGTTTTCCCATGAATTGGGAATCATGAAATCGTGGAGTGAGGTTGTAGGCATATTACTTAGGCCTTTTCATGCGAAGGAGTGAAAAATGTGTAGGGAAGATTGAAGAAATACAAGTATTACTTGTTGTTTTCTGTATTTTTTGTTGTTATTCCTTGTTTTCTAACGTCCCTAGACAAGCCATACAGTACTGTCAAGAAGGAATATGCCTGAAATCAGTTGAAGAATGGTTTGAACTTTCATTTGAATTAGTTTTAAGGGATTTTCATTAACCTTGAGGCATTTTATCACTGTTTTTGTATAGGTTGGTCTTAAACCCTTGTTTTGAGGGTTTTAGTGAAATCATTGGGTTCCTAACCCATTCCATATGTGTTAGAGCCCCAAAATGGGTGGAATGGAATTAGTTTGGTCTGTTTTCAATTGGGTTTTGTGTATAGGAGCAAGGGACAGGTGCAAGTTGATGTTTGGAGCCATTGGATCCTATTAGCATCAGGTGTTATGCAAACTAGGTTTGGTAGATTGGGGTTTTGTTGATAAAATGACTTGGAATGACCTTGGACCCCAAAAACTGATGAAATATGTTTATTTGAAACCTATTGGGCACGTTAGAATAAGAATTGGAAGAATGGAGTGGAGTTTGTGAGTACTTTGTTTGTAAAACTGACCTAATTAGGCCTAGTAGGAAACCAGTACAGTCATATTTTGAGTCTTGTGTTCCAAAAGACCCCCTATTGCATGTTTGGTATGTTTTAAAACTTGATAATGGGTACTCAAAAAGAAATTCACAGTCTTGTTTGCAAGTCAGTATCAAAAGTTATCGCTTGACAATCCTTTTTTGAGGGCTACAAGGAAATTGGACTAGTTGTGAAGGAAAGGGTACAAGGAGTTGCACCCAGAGCATTTGGGTGGTTTTGTGAGCATTGAGCAGTCAAATATAGGTGGTCTAGGGTCCCTAGAAGGTTTGGGAAAGAGCCCATGTGTATGAACCAATTGGTGGTGGTGTTGTTTAGTGTTGGAACCATGGACAAAGAGAGGACATACATGTCCATCAAGAAGACCAATAGAGTAGCTAGGTCCACAAGGGCCTAAAATCCTATTTTGCCCTGCCATCCCCTATATCCTCTTCCCTTGAGTA
This sequence comes from Cunninghamia lanceolata, assembly GCA_027924645.1. Taxonomy (NCBI): domain Eukaryota; kingdom Viridiplantae; phylum Streptophyta; class Pinopsida; order Cupressales; family Cupressaceae; genus Cunninghamia; species Cunninghamia lanceolata. The sequence continues at coordinate 665,904 of BSBN01000781.1, forward strand.
GTTAGTTGGGACCCCTTAGTGGTGGTAGCTCTACATCAAAGTGGTATCAAAGCACAGTTAGTAGGTCTATTGTGGTTGAGAAGTGGTAAGTTGAGACAATTTGTCAAGATGCCTCCAAGAGGGAAAAACATGGCTCAAGAGATGAGTGAGCTGAAGGAGAAGCATGCTAGAGAGTTGAGGGAGTTAAAGGAAAGAATGGCTACTCTAGAACAAAATTAGAAAAGAGGAATGGCTCTAGGTGATGAGAATGAGTCTGAGGAAGAAGAGGAAGCTGAGTATGAAGATGTGGAAGAAGAGTTGGACCCTGAGGATCAAAGGATGGTAAAGTTGCTGAAAGTAGTAAAAGAAGACAAGCACAAGATGAAGATAGATGTGCCAAAGTATGGAGGAATCCTTAGTGATGAAGAGTTACTTGATTGGATTACAGCATTGGATAATCACTTTGAGTGTGATGATGTTCCTGAGGAGCAGAAAGTGAAGATTGCAAAGACCAAGCTGATAGGTCATGCTTTGTTATGGTGGGATTATCAGCAAACAGAGAGGAGAAAGCAAGGAAAGACAAAGATTGCTTCATGGGACAAGATGGTAGCTAAGATCAAAGGTAAGTTCTTACCTAAAGATTGTGAAGTTCAAATGTTTAAAAAGCTTCAAGGTTTAAGATAAAAGGAAATGGATGTTAAGTCATACACTGAAGAGTTTTACAAGCTAAGTATAAGGTCTGGTCATAATGAAAGTGAAGTGCAAAAAGTTGCTAGGTATATTGGTGGTTTGAGGTTTAACATACAGGATGAACTGGTGTTGGCAAATCCAAGGAGTGTTGAAGATTGCTATCAAATGGCAGTTAGAGTGGAAGAAAAACTAAAAAGGAGACAAGATAAGATAGCTAGAGGCAGAGGCAGAGGCAACACCTCTAGAGGTAGAGGATCTTTTACAAACACAAAACGAGTCAATGAGAGTCAAGAAGAGTTGAGCGAGGCACAAGGACAAGGTGTAGATTTCAAACAAGGACAAAGTGTAGATTTCAGAGCTAGAGGTTCTAGAGGCAGATTTGGTGGTGGAAGGAGTGCAAACACCTTTATAGGTAAGTGTTACAATTGCCAAGAGTTTGGGCACCCAGCATACAAGTGTTCTAAGAAGCAAAATTTTACAAGTGATGGTGAAAGGAAGAATGAGAGGAGGACTCAATTAGTCCAAGAAGAAGAATGTGGTGGTTCTACTCCCACTAGTTGTGTTGGTGAGGTAGGAGAAATGTTGATGTTGAGAGAAAGAGCACTATTGAAGACCTCCAAGGAGAAGGAGCCGATTCAGAGGATAGCATTGTTTAGGACAACTTGTAAGTGCAAAGACAAGGTATGTAAAGTGATAGTGGATTCAAGTTGTATTAACAATATGGTGTCTAAGGAAATGGTAGACAAATTGAAATTGGAAAGAGTACCTAGGGACACACCTTACAAAGTCTATTGGGTACGTGATAATCAGTCCATTTTGGTGACTGAACAAGCATTAGTAGAGTTCAAGATTGGAGCATCTGAGGATAGGATACTTTGTGAAATTTTACCCATGAATTGTTGTCATATGATACTTGGAAGACCCTAGCAGTTTGATAGGTCTACAATACATGATGGGAGAGCTAATACCTGCACCATAAGGAAGGATGAGAAGACTTTTGTGTTGATTCCAATGCAAGAAGAAGCCAAGGAGTAGTCAAGGATAGAAAACATGATAATGTTTGGCAAGAGAGAACCAATGAGGCTTGAGAAGAGTGGATTCAAGGAGTATGCAGCCTTTTCAAGGCATAGAGTTGTTGAGACAGCAAATAGGAAGAGTGAAGATGATTTGCAGACAGTTGTGAAGAAGAATGTCTTCATGTGAAAGAAGAAGGTTGATGAGAATGTGTCTTGGTCTGAAACAGAGCAAAGTAAGAGTGGAAAGCCTATGGAAAGGCAAGATATAAGTGGAGGGATCTTAGTAGGGACAATCATGTGCCCTGTAGTGGTGAGTATAGAGAAGAGGCTGTCAATTTAAGCTGGTACAGAGGTTTACAAGGTTACTAGGACAGTGAACAAGTTGGTTACAGGTCTGACAGAGGTTACAAAAGGTGATGGTACAGTTGACAGTGAAAAGAATGGAGACAAAAAGAGCATTGGACAGTGGTATAAGCAAGAAGCTGAGATAGCAAAGTTTGTTGATAAGAAAATTGAGAAACACCCCATAGAACAGAGTGTACAGTTGGAGCAAGAAACAAATATGTCAAGGATAGTGAACTTGTTGAAGGCAAGCATGAGGGTCAAAGATGTGAAAGGCACAAAGGTGGACAAGCTACAACAAACTTTCCAAGGGACTTAGGAAAAATTACAAGTTGGGGTGTATGGTGCAGGGGCACCATTGAAAGATTTTTGTCAATTTAAGGGTGAACATGAGTAGGTTCTAGGTGTGGAGTCATCTTTGCATAAAATAAGGTCTTGAAAGGCCATTTATTGATGTAAGAAGCCCACTAGGGGCATGACCATGTAGTGGTAGGATTTTTCTTTAGTGAAGTCTACAATTTACTTAAAATAGGATAGTCTATTTTTTATTTTCTGAGAGGATAGGCTTTTAATGCCTTCTTTTTTTGGGTTTTCCCATGAATTGGGAATCATGAAATCGTGGAGTGAGGTTATAGGTATCTTACTTAGGCCTTTTCATGTGAAGGAGTGAAAAATGTGTAGGGAAGATTGAATAAATACAAGTAGTACTGGTTGTTTTCTGTATTTTTTGTTGTTATTCCCTGTTTTCTAACGTCCCTAGACAAGCCGTACAGTACTACCAAGAAGGAATATGCTTGAAGTTAGTTGTAGAATGGTTTGAACTTTCATTTGAATTAGTTTTGAGGGATTTTCATTAACCTTGAGGCATTTTATCACTATTTTGTACAGGTTGGTCTTAAACCCTTGTTTTGAGGGTTTTAGTGAAATCAATGGGTTCCTAACCCATTCCATCTATGTTAGATCCCCAAAATGGGTGGAATGGGATTAGTTTGGTCTGTTTTCAATTGGGTTTTGTGTGTAGGAGCAAGGGACAGGTGCAAGTTGATGGTTGGAACCATTGGAGCCTATTAGCATCGCGTGTTAGGCAAACTAGGTTTGGTAGATTGGAGTTTTGTTGATAAAATAACTTGGAATGACCTTGGACCCCAAAAACTGATGAAATCTGTCTATTTGAAACCTATTGGGCACCTTGGAATAGGAATTGGAAGAATGGAGTGGAGTTTGTGAGTACTTTGTAAAACTGACCTAATTAGGCCTAGTAGGAAACTGGTACAGTCATATGTTGAGGCTTGTGTTCCAAAAGACCCCCTATTGCATGTTTGGTATGTTTTAAAACTTGATAATGGGTACTCAAAAATCCATTCACAGTCTTGTTTGGAGGTCAGCATCAAAATTTATCGCTTGACAGTCCTTTTTTTAGGGTTACAAGGAAATTAGACCAGTTGTGAAGGAAAGGGTACAAGGAGTTGCACCTAGAGCATTTGGGTGGTTTTGTGAGCATTGACCAATCAAACATAGGTGGTCTAGGGTCCCTAGAAGGTTTGGGAAAGAGCCCATGTGTATGAACCAATTGGTGGTGGTGTTGTTTAGTGTTGGAACCATGGACAAAGAGAGGACAGTCGTGTCCATCAAGAAGACCAGTAGAGCAGCTAGGTCCACAAGGGCCTAAAATCTTATTTTTCCTTGCCATCCCCTACATCGTCTTCTCTTGAGTAGTTAGTTGGGACCCCTTAGTGGTGGTAACTCTGCATCAAGAGTACGCTGACATATCCAATGAAACTCCATCACTCTTGATGATGATGACAAATGCATACTGCATCACTTTGATCTCACATTACTAAAGCAACCTTTGGTCTCCAAACACAACTCACAACTCCATCTCCTGAAGCATGAACATGAAGTATCCTGAAACATAAAGTATCTTGAAGCATGAACAATATGATCAACATCATGAAGCATAACCTTTTGACATCAATTAACCCTTTGTGAACAAGAATCCGAGATCTTTAATGAAAGAGCCATGAAATGAATGAACAAGTTTCCTTTGAACCAACTGATGAGTCTAGTTTATGATTCAATTTTGTTAGAATTTATTATCCATTTGCTATAGTTATCATGGATTTTGGTACATAGATCTTGATTTTTTCATGACATTTCCTCAAAACCATAAGATATTGGGCATAGGTTATTTCCTATAATCTTTAATGACATTGACATACTATATGAACTATCTATGTTAATTTTACATGTGGTTAATGAATGTTACTCTAAGATAGTTACAGATATGCAATTATTGTGCATACTAATATTGTTATGCAGATATAATTAGCAGCCTATAAAGTCCAGGAAGATTATGCCAGTTGGTTACTCGCCATCAAAGTCAAACAAGGTGGTTGTTCAAATGTCAAATGGAGGGAAGATAATCATCTTGTAACTGGTCTTAATTACTTGTTGAGCAAATATAGGAGTTACTGTTGTGCTAGATCTGTGTTAAAGCAAGCATGCTTGACCAAATTATGTGCATGCATAACCTCCTCTCCACTTTCTATGCTTTCCCTAAAGTGGCATCCTCCTATTTTGTTGGAGTTGACCACCTTGCTAGGTAGTTGGTTTGTAGTTTTCTTTCTATAAATAAGACTCAGATGCTCCTTCTAAGGGGTTGATTAATCTGAGGTTGTACTTGTATTATTAAGTTTTGTAGTAATACAATTATGTTGCTCATTTGTACTCATGTTTTCCGATGAATAAAATGAAGTTATAAGTTTTCATCTCTGAGTTTACATTTGTCTTAAGGGATACTCATCCAAGGGGGCCCACTTGGTGAGCATTCCATCCTTTATCTTAGTTGTTATTTTCTGTTAAGTGGTTAGTTAAATCTGGCATTGAATGTTCCTGTAGCCACTAGAATTCCATTCTATGTCTGTTCCTGCAGACAGAGTAGTTTCCTATTTGTTTGCCCAGATTTTTATTTTCTGTCATGCACTTCAGCTTAGTATAGTTGTTGGTTGGTGTTCAGCATTTATGTTATTTCTTTTGAAGTAGTTTACTTTCAGCATTATGTCTTTCTTAGCTGTAGAATGAATGTGGCTACTTTGGAGTTCCTAGTGCACATACTGTGTTGACCCATTTCAAGTTCACGTCCCTGGGTTGACAAGTTAAATGCATCTTCATAGTGATTAAGACAGCTATTCAAGTTAGATGTCCAATCTTTGAGTCACAGCTTTATGGGCTTAGTTGTGAAATCATTGTAGGAGACCAACATTTTTAGTGTCATTGTCGAGGATGGTGTCAAACTAGGAAGAACTTTGGAGTCATCTTTAGTATTATTACTTACAAAAAGTATTTTTGAAGTGTGCTCTTAGTATATCCTTTATTTAGGAAGTAGTGACCCACAATCTGTTCACAACATTCTTTGTGTGAGTTGGCTAATACTGAGTATATATTGCATGCATAGAGGTAGAAGAAGAGATGATTTAGGGAGATTCCTTCCTAATGATCCAAATTACCCAGTAGAAGAAGCAAAAGTGAATCATTTTCTTGATGCATTCCCTGATTTGAATAGTTCTGAAACATCCTCTAAAGAACAAGCTGCCCAAAACTTGATTGACAATCCATTTGCCTTGATAATCAACCAAGCAGCTATGGCTACCCAAAATAGACTCAATCAACCCACCTTTCCATTTCCTATTTCTCATCAAAATGAAGTGGATAACCTCAAAAACATCCCTACTTCAGCTCTCCCCAAGTTCTATGGACTTGCAACAGAGGACCCAGACACCTTCTTGTTTGAATTTGATATCCTCTGCAGAAGCTATGACTGCACCACTGATGCTCATAGGCTTAAGTTGTTTCCTACTATCATGAAAGATGTTGCATTGAGGTGCTTTATGGGTCTAGGTAGTGATATTGTCAATACTTGGGATGAGATGAAAGAGAAATTTCTTGAGAAGTATAAAGACTACTATAGGGGTGGAGATATGAGAGGAAATGATATTTTCAGAATGCAGCAGAAAGAGGATGAAAGTTTGGAGGATTACATCTCAAGGTTCCTGTTTTGTTTACAAAAATCTCCCCATCATACACTCAATGAGGAGTCTTAGAAACTACTCTTCCTCAGAGGAATAAGTGAGCATTGCATGGATGTCTTGGATTTAATGGGAGGAGGAGATATTATCCAAGTGCCTTGGGAGGATATTAAGAAGTTGTGCTAGAATTATTCTAGAGCAGCCATGAAGAAAGGAAGAGGTTACCATTCCCTTATGGGAAAACCCCTACCAATGGAGTTTCAAGGATGGAGATAAGTCACTTGCTGTCTAATTTTAAGCAAGATATCATAAATAATATGGCCACCCAGCTGGACACACTTCAGGCAAAGAAGAAGCAAGACGAGGCAGAGGCAATGTTGGCTAAATATTGCCCTCATTACAGACAAAATAAGAGGGACTGTAGATGCAACATGGAAGCTAATATTAATAGTAAGAAGATTCCACCTGAGTTCAAGCCAATTCAAGTTGAAGAAGATCAAGTCTACTATGTTGCACAAAGGAGGCCATGGGCTCCAAGACAAGGTATGCCACCAGATCCATTATCATTTGTTGGACCATATTTTAATACTTATTCATCTGGTAACCAGTGGAAACAACCATCTCCATCTAACTATGGAGGACACTTCAGCCTTGGAACAACCCTCCAAACACTTGGAAAAATTACCAAAACCCTGCACCCCAGTGGCAACAACCTCAGGGCAATTGGTAGTCACCTCCAAGAAACTAATAGCAAACACCTCAATAGAGGGAAGGACAGCAATGGCCAAACCAGACAACTAATTACATGCAGCCACCTTCTCAGCCCTAGAAACCTGCTATAATGCCTCCTCCTGCTAGTACAAATTCAAATACACCTAAACCTACTCAATTACCAGCTCAACCCTCACCTAACCCAAATAATAGACCACAGCAATAGCCAGTATACTTTGCTGATCCAAATCAATCCCCTGCATATGATGTGGGTGTAAGTGGCATCCACCTACGTTCAGGAACAACCTTGGCAGCTCCTTCCAGACCTATCATTATTGAGCTTCCTGAGGAGGAAGAGGAGCCTTTAAATGCTCCCATTCAACCAAGTACACCTAAAAATCTTGAACCAGTCCTAGTCAAATAGACTGCACAAGAACCACCATTTCCACAGAGATTGGAAACTGTGAAACAAAAGGAAGAGAAAGAGGAACCCACCTTTGACATTCTAGAGCAGTTGAAACATGTATGTGTCAAGATTCCTCTATTTTAGTCCATAAAAGATGTTCCTATATATGGAAAAGCAATCAAGGAAGCATGCCTTAAGAAGCTAGGCAAAAAGAGGAAAGACCCCACTATGGTTCACATGGTGGGACAGTTGGCTGACATCATGCTTGGGAAAGTGACTATTCCCAAATATAATGATCTAGGGAGTCCTGTGGTAGGAGTTGTTATAAATGGGATCCAAATTAGAAATGCTCTGGTTGATTTGGGAGCAGCCATAAATGTAATGACCAAGGATATCCTGCAACAACTAAATGTTGCAAACATGAGACCTACTCCTACTATCCTGTAGCTTGCTGATAGTTCTACTATTAAACCTGATGGGATAGTAGAGGACCTTGCGGTATCCCTATACTCATGGGAATATCCAGTTGAATTCATGATACTTTCTCCTAAAGCTACATTGGGAGGGTATCCCATCATTCTAGGAAGGTCGTGGTTATCCACAGTTGTTGCTTATATTGGATGTCGGTCAGGAGACATGACCATCTCTGATGGGAGAAGCACTAAAAAGCTTGTTCTTTACCCACCTACATAGCCATCTCATGATATAGATAATCATGTTTGGCCACATGTTGGTGAAGAGGCCGAAGAAGCTAATTCTATGGAACAACTTATGATGTTAGGCAGAAGTTCTTTCATGTAGCTTCAAGAGGAAGATAAGGTATTGTCTAACATAATTTAGAATCATTGTGAAGTAGAGGAAGCATCATACTCTTATTCTGCTGATCTAGTGAAGACACTTATTCCCACTTTTCCTACAACAACAGGTATGTCTCATACATTGCTTCCACAAGAAATTAAGGTACCAAGCATTAGTGAAGCAACTATGGTAGAGTTAACAACTCAAGTGGAGATTTCAAAAGAAATATATCTGAATATTAACAACAAATTGACTCAAGAACAATAGTTGTCTTTGACAAACTTTTTAAAGAAACATAAGAATGTCTTTGCATGGGATTACCATGACATGAAAGGACTAGATCCCACATTATGCACCCATAGGATTTACATAAAGGAAGATTATACACCAATAAGACTGCCACAAAGGAGAATCAACCCTGCATTAAGAGAGATTGTCAAAGAAGAATTACAGAAGCTATTAGATGTAGGATTTATCTACCCAATCTCAAATAGCCAGTGGGTGTCTCCTCTGGTTCTCGTGCCCAAAACGAGAGGGAAATGGAAAGTCTATATTGATTACAGAGAATTAAACACTGTCACCAAAAAGGATCATTTTCCCTTTCCTTTCATAGACCAGGTATTGGACTCACTTGCAGGAAAGTAGTACTTTTCCTTTTTGGATGGGTTCAACGGTTACAATCAGATCCAAATTGCACTAGAGGACCAAGAGAAAACAACCTTTACCTATCCTTGGGGGACATATGCCTACTCAGTGCTTCCATTTGGCTTATGCAATGCACCTGCAACTTTCCAAAGGGCAGTCATTAGCATATTTTCAGATATCTCACATGATTGTATGGAAATCTATATGGATGATTTCACTACTTATGGTGCTACTTTTGAAGAGGCATTGGAAAACTTAGGGAAGGTGTTGGAGAGATGTGAAGACCACAATATGTCCTTGAATAGTACAGAGTGCTTCATGATTCTGCAGGAAGGAGTAGTGCTTGGCCACTATGTATCTCCAAAAGAAATCCAGGTAGACCCAGCAAAGATTGAAGTCATCATCAATCTGCCCATTCCTGCAAAGAAAAAAGATGTCAGAAGCTTCTTGGGTTATGCAAGGTACTATAGATGTTTCATCAAGGATTTCAGCAAAATGACAGCCCCATTGTATACTCTTCTCACTAAGGATGCTGAATTTAAGTGGAATGAAGACTGTAACAAGGCATTTTCTGATTTAAAGGCAACATTAACTCATGCTCCTGTACTCAAAGGGCCCAATTGGGAGCTTCCTTTCCACATTCATACTGATGCATCAGATTATGCCATAGGAGTAGTCTTAGGGCAAAAAGAAGGAGCCATTGAACATGCTATTTATTTTGTCAGCAAAAACCTGTAGGGTGCTAAGTTCAATTATACAGTGATAGAGAAGGAAATGCTGGCAGTAATCTATGCCCTCAAAAAATTTAGGCACTACATAATAGGCTATTAAATCTTTGTGCACACAGATCATGCAGCCATTAGGTATCTTATGAGCAAACCCTTAATATCGGGTAGATTAGAAAGATGGGTGTTGCTAATGCAAGAATTTGACATCACTATTGTGGATAAGCCAGGGAAGGCCAATGTTGTTGTAGACTTTCTTTCAAGGCTAACTACATTAGAGGACAACCAAGTCATTGATGACTTTTTTCTTGATGAATATTTGTTTTCAATCACTGTGCAAACACCCTGGTATGCTGACATAGTTGATTATCTAGTCACAGGGAGAGTCCCTCCTCATTTCTCTCCAAAGGAAAGAAGGGTGCTCATTGAAAAGTCTTTTCCTTTTTCATGGATTGCTGGATGTTTGTTCTACACTGGACCAGATCATGTCATGAGGAGATGTGTGAGAGAAGATGAAACATATGACATTTTGCATGCATGCCACAATGAACCATGTGGAGGGCATTTTGCAGCAAAAAGGACAGCAATGAAGATTTTGAATACAGGTTATTACTGGCCCACACTCCACAAGGATGCAGGAAGATATATAAGGAAATGTGACAGATGCCAGAGGATGGGATGGCCAACCAAATCTGATGAAATGCCCCTTTACCCTCAGCTTGTGCTTACTACATTTGATAAGTGGGGATTGGATTTTGTAGGACCCATTGATCCTCCATCCAATGGTAAATCCTATATCTTAGTATGCACTGATTATGTAACCAAATGGGTAGAAGTTAAGGCAATGAAGCATGCAAGAGATAACAAGGTTGCAGAATTTCTTTATGAGGAAATTTTCACATGGTATGGGGTTCCCAGAGAGATAGTGACTAATTAAGGAGCTCAATTCACCTCAACCCTAGTTACAGAACTAGTCAATGAGTACAACATAAGGCACAAGAAATCTACTCCTTATCACCCTCAGGCCAATGGCCAAGTTGAGGTGACTAATAGGGAATTTGAAGCCATTCTAACCAAAACTATGGCTATCCATAGGAAGGATTGGGCAAATAGGCTGCCAAAAGTTGTCTGGGCCTATAGGACAACCTGGAAAACAACCACAAGCTTCACCCCTTTTGAGTTGCTGTACAGAAAGATAGCTATGATGCCCATTGAGTTTGAACATAAGACTCTAAGGACTGCAATAGACTTGGGGATGGATATCTCTAAGGCACAAAAGGAAAGAATCATGTAGCTCAATGCTTTGGATGAGATGAGGAAAGCAGCCTTGCACCACACAAAGGTAGTGCAGAATCAAAGAATAAAGTGGCAGGACAAATTCATCAAAGACAAGAAATTCTAGCCAGGTGATTGAGCATTTCTCTACAACTCAAGATATCAAGATAATGTAGGGAAGTTGTAGACAAGGTAGCTAGGACCATATGAGGTTGCTAAAGTTTTCTCAAATGGTGCTATTCAACTTACCACCATTAACCCTATCAGATTTAAGTTGTTAGTCAATGGTCATCGCCTCAGGTTGTATGGCAAGCCAACTTTGAAGGAAGAATTCCTACAACAATTCACTCAGCATGCAACTCCAAACTTCCTGTAGCCGAAGGCAGTGGACCTAGTGCCCCTCCTTCTGGATAAACAAGGTATGACACTTGTCATAATAAAGACTTCCACTTTTGTGGGGGTCCACTTCTTCAACCTTTCACCCATCCATATCCATCATTCTCTCTTCCATCACGTTGCCATGATCTCACTTCATTCCACCTCACTTTCTTCCACTCCACTTTCATTCATTGCTCAATCAAATTCTTAAAAGGTAACCGGTACTCTCTCCATTTTTGCAACTGATCTTCCAAACATCAAGGTACATGCGCTTTAATTTGTTATATCTTACTTATCTTTTAGTACATTTATTTAATTATTGTAAATTGATGTTGATTTTCTCCATAGCATGTAATTATTCCTTGCCCCGTCCAATCACACATCACCATCCTCACATGCTCAAATTTAGGTTGGGGAGGGGGTGTGAATACCATGTCCACATGTCAGTCCATTTGCTTTATGCCAGCATGTCAGCAAAGTTCAAAATTGAGTTGATTTGAATTCTGAGTGAGATGACGACTCGCAAGTGTGAGGTGATAGCCTTCATTGATTACTCATTACTGCCTTTACTACTCTTGTCATAGTTTTGAGTTGCCAAATAAGGAAAATTTAGACAACATTGGTGATTAAAAATTTAACAGTGTTGCAAGAAGGTGAAGTTCAGTTTTTAGACAAAAATTACAAGAAGAAAAACTTTGCAAAGTGATTGTTCTCAGGCAACTAAATAATGGGAGGCGGATTAATTTGAAATGAACCCACGGTTCATGACATATTACTGCAAGATGCACCCAGCCAGGCTGAGTTTAGAAATTGCGGGTGGTTAGACTATTTCTTGAAGCTGAATGGTTTTAATGAAGATGTTGCATTGGAATTTGCCAAGACATTGTCTGAAAGTAAGGCCATGGTAAAAGGGTTAGAGGTATTGGCTACTAAAGAAAGAATTGCAGAAGTTACAGGGTTGCCTGCCGAAAGTGAGAATTACCCTATTACCAGAGATGCCAGGTCAGCTAGGGCCGAATTTACAGAACCTGGTGACCCTTCAATAATTATAGACAAACAGGGAGCCAAGAGAACCTCTCTGCCCGAGCCATGGAAGTAATTAGTTGTTCATGTTGTGAGGTACATTACTTGTGAAGGTCGTCAATCAAATCTTCATTCTGTGCATTTCAAACTGCTGAATCATATGAGGCATGGGAGAAGAATGAATGTGCCAAACGTGCTATACCACCTCCTCTCAATCGTGGTAGTCGAGACCAAAAAAGATAGGGCTAATTTTGTTTCCCGCCATTGTTTGATCAAATTGTTAGTTGAAAAGTCTCTACATGATGTGTCTAATATGACTTGGGAAGAATTTTTAAATATTGATCAAATGGAAACAAGGCATTTGCGACCTATGGTTGTACCTCAACCTCATAGGGCTAGGAGGAGAGTGAGTTTTGTTGAAGCTACTCTTGGAACCTCAACTTCTGGTATAAACCCTCCTGCAGCTGAACAAGCTATAGAGATTAGTTCTTCTGAGGCAAAGCATTTAGACAAAGTAAGTTCTTCTTCTGATTCTGATGATGATGTTCCTCTTAGCAATCTAATTCAAACTAGGGCACAAAAGAAAAAGGTAGAAATAAGGAAGGGTAAAGCTAAAAAGAAAACCACAGGAAAGAAGGTGCCAAGCTCTAAGAAACAGAAGGTTGATACTGTTCTTCCTGCAACCGAAGAAAAACATGAGAGCCCTCCTAGAAAATCAAGACCTGTTGGGCTAGCGTCTAGTGTGCCTCTATAGAGAAGCCCTAGGGCTGAAGAAACATCACCAAAAGATACAAAAGCCCCAATGGGGCATGTGAATGTTGAAGGAAAGGACATATTTGAGGAAACAACAAATGTAACATTGGTAGACCTTGCTGCTGCCACTCAACAAATTGAGAGTCAGAGACATGACAACCAAGAGTTCCTGCAGCAAGAGGTCCTGCAACCCGAATTGGCTAAACATTCAGGAACCATGTAGTTAGTGCTATATGAAGAGCAACCATCAGTGCCAAGAAAACTGTTGGTAGGAATACACAGGCCCTCTGATTTTTCAATGCATATGGTATCTATGAATTTATGGAATGAAATGCAGAGGAGAGAAGAAGAATGGAAAAAGGAGAAATGCAGGCTAAAGGAAGAAATTTAAAAGAATGATGAAGAACTTGAAGATAAGAACACAAAAATTTTGACTTTAAAGGAGAGAGTGGATAATATGGCAGCCTTAGTGCCTCAAGTATTAGACTGTAGGACTCCTCCAAGTTTCTATGCTCTATATTTGAAGGAGAAGTATCTGTTAAGGGAAAATTGGAGTAAACATGAATAATCAATATATCAATATCAATAATACCCAAAACTCAACGAAAAGGGAAATAATCAAGATCAAATAAAGATGAAACCTTTGCAACCCTCAATACTTCATAGCTTTCGTTGGTTACCTATCTCAATCGATCTCGCATGTATGAATAAGGCCCTCAGAGAGTGCACTTCCTTGCTATTCCAAGATTGTCAATGGAGAATGGCCATAATAGTGCTTTGTAATGAAGATGAGCTTCACAACAATAGTAGTGATATGGTAACAAGTTGATCGCAAGCAAATGGAATGACTTGGGTTTCAAAGGCGTGCTGTAATTCCTACAGAGTAACGATACTAAAAGCTTGGACGAATGAAATGGAAGAAGAGGGTTCAATTTATAGACTTGTGAGAGAGAAGATCAATGAAATAGAAAGAATGAGAAGATCAATGGTTGAGAATGGTTGAGGAACGTGCACGAATAAGAAGAAGACATGTGTCTTGCTATATTTTGCATGAGAGGAATTAATAAAATAGAAGAATGAGTTAACTGAAGAGATTAAATTAATTAAAAGAATAGATCAATCAGTTAAGAGAATAGAACTAGAGAATAGAAATTGCATGAGGATGAGAAGATATGTTAGCTCAATTAAATATTTAGAATATTCAATTGCATGTGCACAAGGATTGAATTATATTTAGAGATAACTCAATTTAGAAGAAATGGACAACTTAAATAAATATTTGATTTATTTAAATTTAGAGAAGATATTATTGGAAGAAACAATTAAATAATTGATATTATTTAATTTAGAATGAATTTTAGAAGAACTAATTAAATAATTGGTATTATTTAATTTGTTGGAGGAATTAGAAGAGTTTAGTTAATTTAATTAAATAAATTGATTTAATTTAATTGTTAGAAGAATTTTTTTTTTTTTTTTAAAATGCGCCTGGTAAACTTTTTAACGTGACCGGCGACGCTGGTGCGACACGCCCTCCAGCTCCACGCGAATGCTTTTCCCCGGAGCAACGAACCGGTGAGGCCACAACTAGGGGACCTCATCCCCTAGGAAGAACACTTCAAACCCGCGAGCTTATTGGCCTAGCGAAGGTGTAAAGCCTTGCGAGCTCGTTGGCCCAGCGGGGGTTTGAACTTTGGTGGCCGCCACTACATCCTGAGCGACTTAACCACCGAACCATGCCATCATCGGCTATTGTTAGGAGAATATGAATCAAATAAATAAATTTGTTTATTTATTTATTGATAGAGGAATTTGACTTAAATAAATATTAAGAATATTTCTTTGGGCAGAGTCATGTCATTTTTAGGCGTATACATTTTGCCCCTCTTTGATGTGATGTTTGAGATGGTGAGATTTGTGTCGAGTAACATCATTTCAAAGAAGCTAAGGTATAGATAGAAGAAAAAGACAGTAATGGAAAGATAGGATGAGGATGCCCCCTCGGGAGATTGGACGGGGAGAGAGTTTCAAGGGCGCAAGACGAACAATGTCACAATGAAGAAGGTTGGAAGAATAGGTTGGGGTGAAGAAATTGGTTGAAGAAAGAGCCAAATGATACGCAATGCAAGATAAAATGATAACACACACAAGCAAGTAAGCAAGTATGCACAAATGATACAAGAACAAGCAAGGTATTGTCCCTGTCTTGCTGTAAACCAACGATATACTGATAATGATATACGATAGTGTTGTCATGGTGGGGAACGATATATCCCTAAACCAACACGGCAGGCATGTTGTCATGGTGGGGACCAATGGATCCCTAGAGCAACATGAAGGATAGTGTCTGGTTTCAAGAAATGAAACATGTCATGTAAGATGCGTGTGTTGGTCTGATTTTGACAAATGCAACATCATGTATAAGACAATTGATTGATTATAACTAATCGAGTTGGTTTATGACCGGACAAGGATCAAGACCACTATTTGTGATTGGATCATTCAACAAGATTGACTTGACTCAATTGGTATCGATTAAGGACGGACTTGCATTTGGATCATTGCTTGGATTGGCAGTTAAAACTGTTGAGGAGAGATACAATGAGAGATAGAAAGTTGATCGATAGAGGAAATGTGAATGAAGGAATCACAAGCTTTTATTTGTAAACATTGATACTTTGCATAGAATTTTTATTGCATGGGATATGGATGCTTTGCAAATGCGAATGGATGCGAGTGGATACGAATGGATGAGAGTGGATGCGAATGGTTTTGCCATATTGATAGTGCAAGTATTTTGAAGTGCTTATTTCATCATTGGGCTTTTAAAATGTTGTAAGATAATACAAGCATCTACGTATAATTAAACCGAGATGACATGAGTATTGCTTACATGGATTTTGACTTAGTAAGTTAGTACAAGCATCGAGGTATAACTGAATTGAGATGACCTGAGTATTTCTTGTGTATCAACAGACAAGGATTACCCCCTTTAATGTTAGACCTTTGATGTCTTCAATGATCTTTTGCCGATCATGTCGTTAGATAAGGTGTCACATTACTAAAGTTTAATCCACAAACAACAAACAAAGAAAATAATCATGCCCCCATCATAGCATCTCTAGCTTTTGGCATCCTTGAGTAGCATAGGAAAACATGATAACAAAAATCAAGACGCTATAACCTAATCTGATCACAACCACAAAACATTTTTGCATTTAGATGTGTTTGTTTCTTGCCATAATTTAGGTAAAATCATTTAGAGTGCTTTAGATACTTTGCTTACTTTGCTTTGGAGAGGTTAAGGTCTTGCATCAAATTTTTTTCTTGAAAGCAAGATTTGCTTGCGCTTGCTTGCCTTGTGAAAGGTTCCACAATCCTTACTGGTGAGATAGACCCTAAGGGATTAACCTAGTGCCTCGAGGGCTCATTGCTAAATGGCCTTGCCTACATGACAACGCAGAGGCAATGTAGTTCAGGGTGAACCCTAATGGACCTAAGACCTAGGTGATGGAAAGTGGCGCGAACTCAGATAGATAGAGGGACCAAATACGGGATGGATGGACAAGTGGAGCCTTGAGGGTGCATTGAAAAATGGCCTTGCTTATGTGACGATGCAGAGGCAACGTAGTTCATGGACTTGGACCATGTGGACACTGACAATAGATGCTATGTTAGGTAGACACTGTGGATAGGAGACTAAATAAGACCTTGGTTGACAAGGCCAAAAAAGAAAGAGATAGAGTATCAAGCCATGATAGGATAAGATGATATTTATGGATAGCCTTAATGCTAGATACTGATGACAAGGAAACACCATGGATAGGTAGATGGATGGGTGATAGTAGATATGGATGGTTAGGTAGAAGGAAATAAGGATGTGATCTCCAAGGACTACGTTGCATAAGAATAACATGCCCCATTGTAGGTAGAATACTTTAGGATTTTTCATGACAATGCTTATGACAATAGGAGGATGAGAGGATTGGTTTGTTTTGGCTTGGAGGGATAAGGTATGTCAAGAGACACCTAAAACATTTATCAACATTGTGCCCCCAATCTTTATCAAGACCAAAGAAAATAGAGGAATGGAAGATTAGGATGGATGGATTCAAATGATAGGTATATGTAGGATATGGATGATAAGAAGGTATGGTAAGATAGGATGGAAAATGATAGGGTCAATGAGACAATACGCTCCCTAGGGTAGATGACATGGAAGACCAACCTACACATGACACCTATTTTTTAGGTCTTCATCATGGTACTTATCCAAGGCACCTGTTTGCCATATTTTCACCATTGGACAAAGGGATTCCTCTTTACTTTTTTTTTTTGAACATTTGGATAGGATACGTAGAATGGACAAGAGAGCCTCAATTACTAGGTTCCATGAAAGGTGACAGTCCCACTAGAAAGTTACATGGACCATGTTTAGTGTTCTCATAGATGTTGGTAGGAGATTGCATGATAGTGAGATGGAGAAGGTAGACAGCAGATTGTGAAAGGTACAATAGTGGATGATGATGTAGAATACGGATGGAAAGCTTATGCAAAATCATGGACCATGTGAGTAGGATGGGGAAGATATGTAGGAGTTATATGGAAATATTTGTGAGATGGAAGGGAATCATGACCAACGGTTGCACATACCATGATAAACATTGAAGCTGGTGATGGGAAAGTAGTGTAGGAATGGTGCAGGAGCACCCCTTCAACAAGATAAATATGCACAAGAGGGGGAAGAATAAGGCTCTAATATGTTTTAGATATTTCATGTTACCATGTAGCATTTGTATGTCATTGTCAAATGTAGCATTTTGTGTTAACATTTCATGTTTCAATATCTCTCTTCCCAAGGCCAGTATTTAGCATCATGGATAATAGCAGATAGTTGGGTTATGTGCAGGATTAAATCTAATGTGTCGTATTATCTGATGTTTTGTTGTCTTATACAAAATAGGTGCCGTGTGATTAATTAGGGCTTTTTGTTATAATCTTGGTTTATGCAACATCCTGAAACTAGAGGAGAGAGGAGTCGGTAACAAAAAAAGGAAGGTGGTTGAGGAAAGTTAGTCTTGGACCTTCAGAATTATCAAATAATTGAATCTCTGTAATTAGCCTGTGTTCGATAAAGTTGGAATGAAGAAATAGAAATTCTGTGAATTGTGTCCTACCAATTCTGGATTTTGTGTAAATTCCCTGTATAGCAAGTCGTTTTGTATATTATTTGTATAGAATTGCTTTGCATTTAATTTAGTTCTCCTATGGTTGAGATGTATGATTAAATCCATTCCACTGGTGGATTTCTATGAAATCAGTGGAATGGATTGTGTATATTAGTTTTCTGTTTGTTTTCCTTTTTATTCAATGGGCATGGAAGAATAGGAATTGCGGAATCCGTTATAGAGGAAGTTATTGGCGGAAAATGCAAATATACATTTTATGTATATCCATCAATTGTATGTCGGGGACGGTCTATGAATATATCACATTTGCATGCGAGCAACCTCTCGTGTATACGCTGTGAAGAATGGTCTATATAAAAGTCTTTTTGGGTTAAGTTTATGATTGTTAGTCAAATATACAAACAGTGTGTATATCACTAATGTACCTGAGCATACTCTGTGTGTATCCCACAACTGCATGTAAAGGTCCGTCACCTGTGTATATTGCCAAAGCATATTCTGTGTGAATTCTTGTGTCTGTCGAAAGTGTCTGAGGAGATACATTTTCTGTGTATACGTTCATTGTATGTCATAGACAGTTTGTGAGTATATCACTATTGTATGCAAGTGTCAATTTGTGTGTATACTGCAATTGTATATCACATATTGTATATTGGAATGTACATTGTTAATGTGCATTTCATGAGGTACAAGTAGTGACTGGCTATAGCGGTCAAAGTGGGTGAAGATACAATGCGTTACCAAAAATAGAAGGTTAGATAGTGTATATACAAGCCGAAGTCATCGGTGTGAGAAGAGTCATCGGGTGGACAAAACTATGTGGACCCGACAGTATGTGTTCATGCCAATCGGGGTGACAATGGAAAGTGTCACTAATGAATAGTTGATCAGTGTAACGGCAGTGTATCGGTCGGTGTCTGTAAGCGGCTACCGATAGGGTTGTGTGTTGCCGATGAGGAGTTCGGAGAGACAAGAAGTTTCAGAGTAACATTTCAAAGGGAGGCCGATGATATAATGTTTGGCCGATGCATAGGAAAGTATCGGTATGAAGGAAACCATCAAGGAGATAGTAGATAGTGAGGCCGACAAGGCAAGAGTGCAAGAGTTTCGATGAGACATTTGAGATCTCTTGCCAGTATTGTAGAAAGTAACATTGTGATTATATTTTTGCTGTGTGTTGCTCTGCATCATAATGGTATCAGAGCAAAGGAGTATCCTTTGGGTAGAAGAAGAAGACAAGATGTCAGACGAAGAGGGGTCTCAAGAGTACCCAACAAAGATGACCAACTCTGAGTTGGCGGCCTTACTGCGAAAGCAAATGGCAGAGAGCAGAACAACTTAGGCTCAGAATCAGGCTCTGAAAGAAGAGGTAGAGAAGTTGAGGGACAGTGTAGAGAAAGGGGAAGAAGATTTTGGTAAGCAAGAAGACAGGGATGAAGAGGAGATCCCTAAGCAGGAAGAGATAGAGGTTCCTGTAGACTAGAGACCCTTACTTAATGCCCTCAAGTCCATGGAGAGAAGGACCATGGATATGAAAATAGACCTGCCAGTGTTTGCAGGAAAAATGGAATCTGATTCAATGATGGAGTGGATAGACTCCTTGAATAACTTCTTTGAGACCGAGGAAATACTAGACCACCAAAGGGTGAAGATGGCTCAATCCAAAATAAAAGGGGCTACACTAACTTGGTGGAATTTCATCCAAGATGACAACGTGAAAGAAGGAAAGAATAGAGTTGCAACATGGAAGAAGATGATGGCTTTAGTGAAGGAGGCCTATGTTCCATTGGATTACAACATCCAATTACATAAGAGGAAACAAAACTTGAAGGAAAAAGAGTTAGATGTCAGCTCATACATAGAAGAGTTCATGAAACTATGTGTCAAAACAAAGGTAAAGGAGAATGAAGAAGAGAAGGTGGCAAGGTACCTCAATGGATTGAGGTTTACTATCCAAGAAGACATAAATCTGCATAACCTAGAGATAGTCTAGAAGTGCTATCAATTGGAACTCAAGGTGGAAGAGAAATTCAAGAGAAGACAAGAACATAATAGTAGAGGAAAAGGGAGACAGCAAAGGGGAGGAAGAAGTCCTTTCAGAGGCAGAGGAAATGGATTTGGATTCCAAGGTGAATCAAACCAAGAGAGCAACAAAGGAGACAGCAATCAAACCTAAGGGGGAAGTTACAATCAAAGAGGAAACTTTAGGGGCAGAAGACCATCATTCAGAGGGAGATCTCAGAGAAGAGGACCTATCAGGTGTTACAATTGCAATCAAGAAGGCCATATATCTAGTAGATGTCTAGGAAAGGCAACAAGTTCAATGGGAGAAAGAAAGATAAATCTGATCCAAGAATCTAATTGTCAAAGTGTGGCAAGCTCCAGCACTTTTCAAAGTGTGATTGCTCCTGATAGTTATGGATACCCTGAGAAAGGAGAATATTTGATGATGAGGAGAGCAATGACCACCATGAAGGTGCCTGACAAGGAACCCCCACAAAGGAAGTCGCTCTTTAGAACTACTTGCAAGGCAGGAGGAAAGGTATGTAAAGTTCTGATTGACTCTAGATCCATTGAAAATTTTGTGTCATTTGAAATGGTAGAAAAGCTTAAGCTTAGAAGACTGCCACATCCTTACCCATACAAAATCTCATGGCTCACCCAAGGTCAGCAAACAGTTGTGGAGGAACAAGCTTGGGTGGAGTTTCAAATTGGACCATACAAGGATAGGTTATTGTTTGACATTGCCAAGATGGATGCTTGTCATCTCCTATTTGGAAGACCATGGCAGTATGACTTGAAAGCACACCATGATGGAGTGAGAAACACATATTCAATCACCAAGGATGGTAAGGTGATAGAGTTACTACCATTGATGGAGAATGAGGTAGAACCAAAAGGAAAGAAGTCAAGGCGATGATGGTAGAAGGCAAACATTTCATGAAAGAGATAGTAGAAGGAGCAGTGGCATATGCTATAATTCCATGCCTAAAAGTGAATAGGGAGCAGTAGCAAGAAGTCAAGGGGGAGAAGAGGCAAAAGTTCATAGACCCGACTATCCAAGAGCTATTGGACAAACACAAAGGCATCATCTCTGATGGAATACCAAGGTCCCTACCACCTATGAGGGACATCAGCCATTGCATAGATCTGATCCCAGGATCTACACTTCCAAACAAAGCATCATACAAGCTTACCCCAAAGTAGAATGCAGAGGTAGCAAGGCAGATTAAGGAATTGTTGGAGACAGGCCTAATTGGCAAGAGCTTAAGTCCATGCACAATACCGGCTATACTAGAACCAAAGAAGGAAGGCACTTGGAGATTTTGTACTAATTCAAGGGCTATCAACAAAATAACAATCAGGTATAGGTTCCCAATCCCTAGGATAGAAGATTTGCTTGATTTCTTGGGGGGTGCTAAGTATTTCACAAAAATAGATTTAAAGAGTGGCTATCATCAGATTAGGATTAGGCGAGGAGATGAATGGAAAACTATATTCAAGACCAATGAGGGGTTATATGAGTGGAAGGTCATGCCTTTTGGTTTGTCCAATGCCCCTAGTACCTTTATGAGGTTGATGAATGAGGTCTTAAGGGAATTCATGGGAAAATTTGTCATAGTATATCTAGATGACATCTTGATTTTCAGTGATGCAAGGGAAAAGCACCTCAACCATATAGACTTGGTCCTCAAAAAGTTACATGAAGAGCAGCTAATGATCAACTTAGGAAAGTGTTTGTTTATGCAGGAAGAGATCATCTATTTAGGTTTTGTCATCTCACATAACAAACTAAAAATGGATCAAGAGAAGGTAAGTGCCATATTGTCTTGGCCAACTCCCAAAACCTTGAATGATGTTAGAAGTTTCCATGGGTTAGCAACCTTTTATAGGAAGTTTATAAAGGGGTTTAGTCATGTTTGTGCACCCATGCTTGACACCATAAAAGGAGGACAGAAGTGCAGATTCACTTGGACAAAGGAGGCAGATGATTCATTTGAAACATTGAAGAAGAAGGTGGCAGAGCGGCCAGTCCTTGCATTTCCTGACTTCAAAAAGATTTTCCAGGTAGAATGTGATGCAAGTCACATGGCAGTTGGAGCAGTACTCAGTCAAGAAGGTAGGCCTATTGCATTTTTTAGTGAAAAACTAAATGATGCAAAGAAGAAATACTCATCATATGATTTGGAGATGTATGCTCTAGTATAGTCACTCAAAAAGTGGAGGCATTACTTGATGCCAAAAGAATTCATAGTGTTCACAAATAATCAGGCCCTTAGTTTTATAAACAATCAAGAGAACCTGAACCATAGGCATATGAAGTGGGTGGAGACTTTGCAAGCTTTCACCTTCACACTCAAGCATAAGAAAGGGTTCAAGAATAAGGTAGCAGATGCTTTGAGTAGGAGGGCTCTAACCATCAATCAGATCCAGTTGGAGAGTGTTGGCATTGACTCTTTGAAGGCCATGTATGATGTTGATGAAGATTTTGGAGAGATATACCAGGTATGTACTTCCTTTGGTGACAAATATCATGTTGAGTTCTCTGAATTTCTGATCCAAGATGGATTACTTTTCAAAGGGGGACAGTTGTGTATTCCACAGTGTTCTATGAGACTAAATATCATTAGGGAGAAACATTGTGGGGCCATGGAAGGACATTTTGGTCTGGATAAGACTCTTGATCTTGTGAGGAGGCATTACTATTGGCCCAAGTTACAGTCAGATGTGAGAAAATTTGTGGAGGCATGTGTGCTATGTCAGAAGGCAAAAGGGAGATCCACTAATGCAGGTTTGTATCAGCCACTACCCATTCCTTCTAGGCCATGGGAGAGCATAAGCATGGACTTTGTATTGGGTTTGCCTAGGACAAGGAAGGGATATGATAGTGATTTTGTTGTAGTAGATAGATTTAGTAAAATGGCACACTTTTTGCCATGCAAAACCACTTGTGATGCCTCATATGTTGCAAATCTATTTTTCAAAGAGATAGTAAGGATGCGTGGATTGTCATTGAGCATAATCTCCAATAGAGATGTGAAATTTATTGGCCATTTTTGGAGGACTCTTTGGAAGAAGCTTGGCACGAACTTATCCTTCTCATCAGCCTACCATCCTCAAACAGATGGGCAGACTGAAGTTGTTAACCGTTCATTGGGAAATCTATTAAGGTGTTTGACAAAACAACATGGAGAGAAGTGGGATAACATCCTATCACAAGCAGCATTTTCCTATAATGACACTATCAATAGGAGTACAGGGAAGTCACCTTTTCAGGTGGTATATGGTATTCATCCAAGAGGTATTTTGGAGTTGCGAGATATGCCTATAGGAGAGCCTAGTAGTGCAGATGGAGAAGCTTTAGCATCAGCCATTAAGGAGGTGCATGATCAAGTCAAGAACCAGCTTCAACAAACTACATTGAAGTACAAAACATATGCTGATAAGAAAAAGAGGCATGTATAGTTTGATGTTGGAAATTTGGTGTGGGTTAATCTGAAGAAGGAGAGGCTCCCAAAAGGTAAATATACCAAGCTAATGCTGAGGAAGATTGGACCATGTCAGATTTTGAAGAAATGTGGGCAGAATGATTATGAGATCCAACTTCCTCCTGATCTTGGATTGTCACCCATTTTTAATGTATGTGATTTGACTCCATACAAGCCAAATACAGATGTAGAATAGGAAACATTGCAGGATGCATCAGATGATGATATTCCTTAGCATGATCCACCAAAATTGAAAAAGATATTAGACTCAAGAGTGACAAAGAAGACAAGGGACAAAGAGTACATGGAGTACTTGGTAGCTTGGCACGGGAAACCTGTTTCAGAGGTAGTTTGGATGACTAAAGATCAGATTACAAAATATGGTGCAGACCTTCAAACCCTGATCTCAAGTGGGCTTGAAATCTCTTCTCCCAGGGAGTATGGTGCAGGAGCACCCCTTCAACAAGATAAATATTCACAAGAGAGGGAAGAATAAGGCTCTAATATGTTTTAGATATTTCATGTTACCATGTAGCATTTGTATGTCATTGTCAAATGTAGCATTTTGTGTTGACATTTCATGTTTCAATATCTCTCTTCCCGAGGCCAGTATTTAGCATCATGGATAATAGCAGACAGTTGGGTTATGTGCAGGATTAAATCTAATGTGTCGTATTATCTGATGTTTTGCTGTCTTATACAAAATAGGTGCCGTGTGATTAATTAGGGCTTTTTGTTATAATCTTGGTTTATGCAACATCCCGAAACCAGAGGAGAGAGGAGTCAGTAACAAAACAAGGAAGGTGGTCGAGGAAAGTTAGTCTTGGACCTTCAGAATTATCAAATAATTGAATCTTTGTAATCAGCGTATGTTTGATAAAGTTGGAATGAAGAAATAGAAATTCTGTGAATTGTGTCCTACCAATTCTAGATTTTGTGTAAATTCCCTGTATAGCAAGTTGTTTTGTATATTATTTGTATAGAATTGCTTTGCATTTAATTTAGTTCTCCTGTGGTCAAGATGTACGATTAAATCCATTCCACTGGTGGATTTATGTGAAATCAGTGGAATGGATTGTGTATATTAGTTTTCTGTTTGTTTTCCTTTTTGTTCAATGGGCATGGCAGAATAGGAATCTCAGAATCCGTTATAGAGGAAGTTATTGGCGGAAAATGCAAATATACATTTTATGTATATCCATCAATTGTATGTCGGGGATGGTCTGTGAATATATCGCATTTGCATGCGAGCAACCTCCCGTGTATACGCTGTGAAGAATGGTCTGTATAAAAGTCTTTTCAGGTTAAGTTTATGATTGTTAGTCGAATATACAAATAGTGTGTATATCACTAATGTACCTGAGCAAATTTTGTGTGTATCCTACAACTGCATGTAAAGGTCTGTCACCTGTGTATATCACCAAAGCATATTCTATGTGAATTCTTGTGTCTGTCGAAAGTGTCTGAGGAGATACATTTTCTGTGCATACATTCATTGTATGTCATAGATAGTTTGTGAGTATATCGTTATTGTATGCAAGTGTCAGTTTGTGTGTATACTGCAATTGTATATCACAGATTGTATATTGGAATGTACATTGTTAATGTGCATTTCGTGAGGTGCAAGTAGTGACCAGCTGTAGCGGTCAAAGTGGGTGAAGATACAATGGGTTACCGGCAATAGAAGGTTAGATAGTGTATATACAAGCCGAAGTCATCGGTGTGAGAAGAGTCATCAGGTGGACGAAACTATGTGGAGCTGACAGTATGTGTTCATGCTGATCGGGGTGACAATGGAAAGTGTCATCGATGAATAGTTGATCGGTGTAACGGTAGTGTATCGGTCGGAGTCTATAAGCGGCCACCGATAGGGTCGTGTATTGCCGATGAGGAGTTCGGAGAGACAAGAAGTTTCAGAGTAACATTTTAAAGGGAGGCCGATGATATAATGTTTGGCCGATGCATAGGAAAGTATCGGTGTGAAGGAAACCATCAAGGAGATAGTAGATAGTGAGGCTGACAAGGCAAGAGTGCAAGAGTTTCGATGAGACATTTGAGATCTCTTGCCGGTATTGTAGAAAGTAACATTGTGATTATATTTGCGCTATGTGTCGCTCTGCATCAAGGAAGCAACAGAGACTTTTGCTTGTGGATGAATGACTTAGGCATGTAGGGATCCACATAGACTGAGTATTTTTCTGATTTTTGTTTGCCATGTGGATGGAATGGGAGAAAGTGGATGGTTGGGATTCTTGAGAGGTGGATGCCTCATGTAACTTGAGGGTTTTTTTCTTAGGCACCCAAACCATTTTTCTTTTAGATAGTACATGTGAAGGTATGGGCTAGAGTGTATGCAGCTTTGGTGCAGCTTCGGAGGTAATCATTTGTTGGATGCAGACCCACACCTTTTTCAGTTTGGCATATAGGTGTGTGGGTGTATGCAACTCTTGAGAAGGATGTTTCTTTGATTCTTGGCTTTTGTATCCTAGGTCATGAGGACTCTTAGGATTTTTGACTATATAGGTAGAGGCATCCAAATTTTTATTGTTGAATTCCTGTGGGATGGTGGAAGTGGGGTTGGAGGAAGTCCTTTGTTTAGACAACATGTGCATTTGTTGGCCATGATTGAGATTGTTAGAAGATTCATTGATGGATGAATAAGGTGTTGGAAGAAGTGGCGGTAAAATGTATGGAGGGATATTAGGAGTTGGAAGTAGTGGAGGTAGATTGGATGGTGGAAGGTGTATGGTCACATGCTTTTGATGATTGTAGGATGATGGAGGTGGAATGGTGACATATGTTTTGGGGATATGATAGGGTTTGTGATGGAAAGTGGGGGATTTAGGAGGAGTGGAGGAAGTACCAACATCTTGAGATTGTTTACCTTGGGGTGTGTATCCAAGGCCATATAAAGGAGGAACATTGACATGGATGGGCTCCAAAATACCTTTTTCATGAAGGCCTAAGCCTTTACCTTGATAGTTCATATGTTGGGGTATGCGGTGGACAACGGGATTATGTGTAGGTGGAACACTAGACACAAGTTCTTTATTGGATGGAGAAGATGAGATAGAGGATAATGGTTGCTAGTGTTCTAAGGAGAAACACTCATGAATGAAGGCAGTAAGACCAAGGATATACGGTGGGGGATTTGCAACATGGTCGATAATGGATGGCAGAGGATTATTTTTGGTTTGATCTTCTATGCTTTCTTGGGAGGCAAGTGTCTCATCAAGGGAAGTGGAAGTTGTTGGATCTTGGATAGGACTAGATGGGGTTATAAGCTCAGGACCATGGAATGCATAAAGTGGGCTAAGAGGATCATCATGGTCTTCTTGATTATAGATGGGATCTTGATCACAGATAGGTTCCTAATCATAGATGGGATCTTGATCATAGATGGGATTAAGCATGATGGGATCAAAGTGCTTGTGCATAGGTTCTTCATCAATGATAATATCTTGATCATAGAGAAGATATAGGCTATGGAGAGGTTGGAATTGGATCCTTACTCATGTATCAGATCAAGTTGCTCATGGATAGCTTCTTCATCAAAGGTAGTATCTTGATCATAAAAGAGATATAGCTTATGAATGGTTTGAAATTGGATTTCTTGCTCATGTACAAGTATAGGATCATCGAAAAGATAAAGGTTATGTATGGGCTGGATGGGGGTGCTTTGATCTTGATTTGGACAAAGGTCTAATGTTTCCACCTGTTTTAAAGTGTGCTCTTGACATAACTCTTGGGTTTTTTGAATGGAAGTGGAGATAGAGGTCTCTTGGATAGGATCTTGGTCAATAATATAAAGGTGTGATGGACCTTGACTTTGGTTCATGGTAGGAGGTTTTTCAACATGCTCGAGGGGTTGTTGATCACATGACAAGGTTGGTGCAATGGACATGTTTGAAGGCTTTTTGATAAGGTCAAGGACCAGAATTTGGGACATGGTTGACTCTCTGCTAGTAGCCCTTAGATCACATCCTTCGTAGGTGTATGGGTAGAGGAGTGAGGTAATGGATTAGTGGATTTGGAGTTCTCCATAGCTTTTCTTTTGTTGTGTAAATTTGGAAGACATCTTTCCCAAAAATCATCCCAGGATTTTTTTGTTGTCCATTTAGAGCTTGGGGAACTCGATGGCAATGTTGGTGTAGGACTAGTAGGCTTTGGGATATGTGTCTTAGAAAATGGTGAAGGAAGACTAGTAGATGGAGTGGTGTATGATTTCTAACTTGAGGTGGTGCTTGCCTTGTCACGAGTATCATTAAGACAGGAAAAGAATGTATGATTTTGGGGTGTGGCATAATTAGTACTGGCATGTTTAGCTTGTAAGATGGCCATTTGTTGTATGACTTGGAGTTCTTGAACAATTGCTATACGATCTTGGGGCGAGGCGTCTAAGTTTAATTGCAATTTCAGGTATTGGAGTTCTTGAGAAATTTCTTCTACTTTGGTTGTCATCTCCTCAGAAACTAAACACAAGACCAAAATGGGTACCCAAATATGCTAAAAATTTTCTCTCAAAAGCTTAGGAGATGCTCACTGTTGAGGATGCGCAACAACAAATGCATTGAAATAGAGGATAAATGCGCAACAAGTCGCAATAAATGCGCAGTTCTGGTAAAAAACAAATACTCTGTAATAGGTGATAAATGCATAGGAAGTCGATACACATGCGCAGTAGGTCGGGATAAATGCGCAACTTTGCAGGGCAGATGCGCAGCTCTAGTTTTTTTTAATTGTTTTTGCAATTTTCTTGGCACATTTTTTGGTATTTTTGATTTCTTGGATGCAAGATGGTCTTTTTGGTCTAATTTTCTTAATTATGGCAAGAAGACACAGCAAACACAAAGAATATTTTCATGGTTTTTTTGAATTTTTTTGTAATTTTTTGGACTCTTTTTGACTCAAAAAGAAAGTACAAATCCCAGGTTGGAAAAGGCAATATTTGTTGGATCCCCTAGATGTGCATATTCAAAGTAGATAGCTTCAAGATCTTGGTAGCACCAGCTCCTCTCCACAGCACACACTTCTCACACATACCAAGATCTGAGTTTCCCAAGGTTCGTACCCCCACCGAACCTTAGGATTGTCTCTACTATCTCTACTAAGAACCACATGAATCAGGGCGGCTTCAAAGGTCCCACCTTTTGCATCAACAAATAGAAGGATTTTGGGCTACTAAAACAAGGATGACTAGTAAGTGCAACTATTCGAGTGGTTATACATGCGGCAACACTACTCTCCGTTATGGAGTCTCCCGGCCTACAAGGGTTGTGCCTTGGAGGGTTTTGGGGGAGGTTGGATGTCGGTATAACACAACTTCACTCGTTGTTTGAAGCTTTCACTCCAAACAAAATTTATTTATAGTGGCTTGGTAGATCTTGGCTTTAGCTTGTTACCACTTAAGGTCGTTCCCCAAGGACAGAAGGATATCCAAGGGTAGGCCTCTCTAAAGGTTAAACACATGCAAAAATGATATGTCTGAAATTTTGGTCACCCAACCTAGAGGAGAGCATAGGCCTAGTATCATTCCCAAAACATGAAAGACAGTGGTTCTTTTCCCTTAATTAAAATGAAAAGACTATATGAGCTAGCTACTTGGGCACACACGTAAGTTGTTAACTTTGAAAACATGATAGCAGTGGTTCAATTTTATCCTCCTAGCATTGGGACTAGATTCAAGTTGTTGATGCAACAAGATTCAAGTTACTCCTTTCCTAGTTAGGTCTAGATGTGAATTTGTATGAACATTCAATTACTATCCTTAAAAAAAAGGACGATGTGTTAACAATGCAACTAGAATGACTAAACCAGCCCCTAATCCTGCAAGTAGATGAGAGAATATTCCTAAAAAAAGGTGTCAGCATTAGCAAAAACCACAAGAAATACCCTAAAACCACTGTTCAGAACATATGCGCAACTTCAGAGTCTAAATGCGTAGAAACAGAGCTCAGAAGCATAGAAACAGAGTTTAAAAGCACAAGAATAGAGAGCATATGTGCAAGAATATCAAATGCACCATGAAATAAGATAGATGCGTAGCTTCAAAGGCTAGATGCACTGAAAGATTATATGCACCGAAAGATTATATGCACCAGAATAGAGTTCAGATGTGTGATACAATTACTCAGATGCACTGAATTCTTCTGTGTACAGAACCTTGGCACAAAAAACTCAGTTTTTGGATTAAATCAGGGCAGGGCTCCATGGTGGGCACCAAAAATGTTAAGGAAAAATTGGAGTAAACATGAATAATCAATATATCAATATCAATAATACCCAAAACTCAACGAAAAGGGAAATAATCAAGATCAAACAAACAAAGATGAAACCTTTGCAAACCTCAATACTTCATAGCTTCCATTGGTTGCCTATCTCAATCGATCTTGCATGTATGAATAAGGCCCTCAAAGAGTGCACTTCCTTGCTATTCCAAGATTGTCAATGGAGAATGGCCATGATAGTGCTTTGTAATGAAGATGAGCTTCACAACAATAGTAGTGATATGGTAACAAGTTGATCGCAAACAAATGGAATCACTTGGGTGCCAAAGGCGCATTGTAATTCTTGTAGAGTAAGGATACTAAAAGCTTGGATGAATGAAATGGAAGAAGAGGGTTCAATTTATAGACTTGTGAGAGAGAAGATGAACGGTATAGAAAGAATGAGAAGATCAACGGTTGAGAATGGTTGAGGAACATGCACGAATAAGAAGACATGTGTCTTGCTATATTTTGCATGAGATGAATTAATAAAACAGAAGAATGAGTTAACTGAAGAGATTAAATTAATTAAAAGAATAGATCAATCAATTAAGAGAATAGAACTAGAGAATAGAAATTGTATGAGGATGAGAAGATATTTTAGCTCAATTAAATATTTAAAATATTCAATTGCATGTGCACAAGGATTGAATTATATTTAGAGATAACTCAATTTAGAAGAAATGGACAACTTAAATAAATATTTGATTTATTTAAATTTAGAGAAGATATTATTGGAAGAAACAATTAAATAATTGATATTATTTAATTTAGAATGAATTTTAGAAGAACTAATTAAATAATTGGTATTATTTAATTTGTTGGAGGAATTAGAAGAATTTAGTTAATTTAATTATATAAATTGATTTAATTTGATTGATAGGAGAATATGAATCAAATAAATAAATTTGTTTATTTATTTATTGATAGAGGAATTTGACTTAAATAAATATTAAGAATATTTATTTGGGCAGAGTCGTGTCATTTTTAGGCATATACAGTATCTTTCTTTTAAAATAGCAAGGATTGTTTCAAGTTTGAATCCTTCCATTGAGTCTCCTCTTGAATTTTTCAATGCTTATCGGATTGCTCCTCCTTAAATGAAGAATTTGTTGTGTGAATTCTATTTACATATATATGCTGTGTCCCAAGATCATGATTGGAATCCCTTGTTGTATGTTGGAGATGTTCAATTAAGGGCATTTATGTCCTGGATACAAAATGAGATTAGTTGGGAACAACAGTTCAGGGCTCATAGGCAAACATAATTCAACACTCCCCTACCCATCAGAGTTGAATCTAGAAATCCAAGAAGCATTTTCAATGTTGGCACAGAATACTTTATAGACCAAGCTATGGCAATAGAATCCTACCTGAGAGAGAGTAGCTTAAAGAGAATATGAGAAGGTAGCAAACACTATAGGAGAATCTATAAAGGGACATTTGGCACAAAGGTGGAATAGTTTGTCTAATGAATTAAAGCAAGTAAAGCCTCACTCTCTGCAGAACTATGTTGCAGATGTAAAAGAGCAGATAGATATATACAGAGTGGGAGGACAAAGGGGCAATTCTAGCTTCCCTTAATTTTCCAACCACCTATCCTATTGTGGCATATGCCAAATTACAGGTACTACTAGTATGATATTGCTAAAGAGAGACAGAGATGGAACAGATTGGATAGACAGCAAGGGTTCTATTGGGATCCTAATTCACACATTGTAGAAACTGATATAGGATAGCTGGCAGTTTCTAATTTTAGGGCATTAACCAAATAGAAGAACAACCCTTCCTTTGTTGGAGGACTAGCAAAGTCTTAGGTTGGGGAGAGTGATGAGTCTAGTTTATGACTCAATTTTGTTAGAATTTATTATCCATTTGCTGTAGTTATCATAGACTTTGGTACTTAGATCTTGATCTTTTCATGACATTTCCTCAAAACCATAAGATATTGGGCATAGGTTATTTCCTATAATCTTTAATGACATTGACATGCTATATGAACTATCTATGTTAATTTTACATGTGGTTAATGAATGTTACTCTAAGATTACAGATATGCAATTATTGTGCATACTAATATTGTTATGCAGATATAATTAGCAGCCTATAAAGTCGAGGAAGACTTTGTCAGTTGGTTACTCGCCATCAAAGTCAAACAAGGTGGTCATTTAAATGTCAAATGAAGGGAAGATAACCACCTTGTAACTGGTCTTAATTACTTGTTGAGTGAATATAGGAGTTACTATTGTGCTAGATCTGCGTTAAAACAAGCATGCTTGACCAGATTCCACACATGCATAACCTCCTCCTCTTATTCTATTGGAGTTGACCGCCTTGCTAGGTAGTTGGTTTGTAGTTTTCTTTATATAAATAAGACTCAGATGCTCCTTCTGAGGGGTTGATTAATCTAAGGTTGTACTTGCATTATTAAGTTTTTCAATAATACAATTATGTTGCTCATTTGTACTCATGTTTTTCGATGAATAAAATGAAGTTATAAGTTTGCATCTCTGAGTTTACATTTGTCTTAAGGGATACTCATCCAAGGGGGCCCACTTGGTGAGCATTCCATCCTTTAGCTTAGTTGTTATTTTCTATTAAGCAGTTAGTTAAATCTAGCATTGAATGTTCCTGCAGCCACTAGAATTCCATTCTGTGTATGTTCCTGCAGCCAAAGAAGACAGAGTAGTTTCCTGTTTGTTTGCCTAGATTTTCATTTTCTATCATGCACTTCAGCTTAGTATAGTTGTTGGTTGGTGTTCAGCATTTATGTTATTTCTTTTCAAGTAGTTTATTTTCAGCATTATGTCTTTTTTAGCTGTAGAATGAATGTGGCTACTTTGGAGTTCCTAGTGCACATACTATGCTAACCCATTTCAAGTTCACGTCCCTGGGTTGACAAGTTAAATGCATCTTCATAGTGATTAAGACAGCTATTCAGGTTAGATGTCCAATCTCTGAGTCACAGCTTTATGGGCTGAGTTGTTAAATCATTATAGGAGACCAACACCAGCATCAACAAAAATTAGTGCAACTCTTTTCATGTTGCATCAATGACAAGCTTGATACCTCTATCTGACATCAGTGACAAGTGACAAACCAACACAAGTAACAAGCCAAAATCCAACATCGCATCAATCTCCATGAGATAAATATCAACTCAAACATCATGAATGAATCAATCACATCAATGAATGTCATGAATGTGAATATGAACAACAAACTCCTTCAACTAACTCCATTTACCTTGTACAGTCAACACACTAAGATGATCAACAAGGGCAAAGCAACTCCTATCATGAAGCATGAAACTTATTGACCTGAAGCATGAAGCATGAACACAACATCATGAACTCAGACAACACATCCTCCAACTTTTGACATCAATGACAAACCAACATCCAACAGAAAGGTAGCAGTGTCGCCCAAATATGGCACTAAAAGAGTTCATTATGGTGCTACAATAGATAGTTATAGCACTAAACTAGAAGGTTATGGCTTCGAACCTTGGATGTATGGTGCTACTACATGAGGATTTTGTGCTAAAAGACCATGTTTGTCAAGAACCTTCACAAACACTCAAAAATAAAGTTAGATTGGGACTATGGGCTCCCACCAAGCGTGCCAAATGAAGATGAGAAAAGCTAAAAGGCATAAAAACAATGAGAAAATGAAAGCAAATACAAGATTATACCTTCACAACCTTGAAGCCTCCTCACTCCTTGATAAGGTGGAAGGAGATGCACCCAATCTCCTTAGCTTTACCCAAATGAACTAATTGAATGTGGAATACTCTCAATTGTAACACAAATTCAACATAACCTAGCTATGAAAATGGAGATTTTAGGGATATTTTGGCATGATATACTTGCTCTAAACTTGGATGTCAAAATGGCTTGTGGATGCTTGTATTTATAGGCAAATTTGTGGGGAGATTGATCCAACGGTGGAGATTAAAAGTTGAGATCAAAGGATAAGATGAAAGGATGAGATCAAGGGCTAAGAACTCATCAACAAGAATGGAGGGATAGGAATAAAAATGAATTTAAAATTCATTTTTGGGGAAGGCTTTGCATTAAATGTGATGAGGACACATGAGGAAATAAAAAATTATTTCCTTGGGAGGATGTGGAATTTTTAATTCCATTTTATGTGGAAATGTGAAGGACATGTGACACATGGGCAATTTTAGAATTCACATGTGTGAGCTCATGGCATAGAGAAGAGCTTAGCATGGAAATAGTAAGGTGAGGTGGAAGGGTCATGTGATCCATGAGATTATTTTGGAATTTTTAATTTGTGGGTTGTGGGAGAATGAGTTAATGATGCTTTTACCAAGTTAATCAGGGTGATTAACTTGATTAATATGGCTGGAAAAAATTAGTGAATGGGCTAAATAGGATTTAGGATTAATTAAATAATGATTTATTTAATTAATCCAAGTCTAGGGGCTAGGTAGGCTAGTGTAGCTAATTAAATATTGGTTATTTAATCAACTAGGCTAGGTGTAGGCTGATTAGTAGGGTAGATTAATTAGATAAGTGCGATTTACCTTATTAATTAGGTTTAGGAAAATAGACAAATTAATCAAATAAATATTTATCATATTTATTTAATTAATTGAGATGATGCTAGTAAGGCATGATGCTGAATTGATTTAATTAATTCAGTTTTAAGGGTAAATTGATGAAGAATGTACGGATGATCTAGGGGTAAGTTAGGCTAATTAATTAAATAAAAATTTAATTAATTAATTGGATGGTAAATTAGTGATGTGGATGATGGTCTAAGGGTGGTTGAAGGGTTAAGACATTTTTAGGTGTCTACAATTTTAAAGTATGGAAAAATGTTTGGTTGCTTCAAACAGAATTGAAAAGTGTTGAAAACATTGTATGAAATCTAAGGTTTCCCCTAATTATGGGTTTGAGAGCTATTATTTTGTAAATATTCTGGATTTTCCTTTCAAGGGCTATGAAAGGATACTATAATCTTCAAATAATGAGCTGAACGTGTAGATCCAACCCATTTTCAAATGTCTCCATGAATGTTTTGTAAGTTTTTGGTGTTCTAGCAAAATACATAAATCACATTTGTTGATTTGAATATTGTACATGACTGGTTGGTCTTATTGGATTGTAAAATACCTTTGCAATGTTTTTGTGCTAGTGTACTTTCATGATTATATTTGAAATTTGTGGAATGTTCATGGATTATTAAAGAATGTATGTGAGTGATTTTTGCAATCTTCAAGTTGTTGGTTTATTGTGTAGATCCTAGCTTATGTGATAAACTTTCAGCTCTACGTTTGTTTCTACCTTGATTAGGTGGAAAATAAAATTATTTTGGTATCCCCTTTGACTTTTATCCAGACTCTATTTCCCTAGCTAGAATAGGCACCGATTCGCTTCATGTTCAACATTTTTTCCCTCAAACACAATCATACACAACAAAATCTTAAAATTTTATTCTATTTGTGTTATTTGCCTTACCCACATCCATGATTAGATGTATGCTACTGTATTAGGAGCTATCATAGCATCATTTTAATTTATCTACATGGTTGTGTCTATGTTCTATCAAGGTGTAATACCCATAAATTATCAAATGAGCATACAGGCTGCTTAGTGACAGAATATTAGAGTTCCTGTGCATTGGGTATGGTTTGATTTAGGGTTTCATATTATGTTGCTATAAATATTTTATACCATACACCTTAGGGAATACTCCCTTGGCCTAACATAAGGAAAACTTGAAGGTCTTACCCACCTTAACAATGTTGTCCTTAGTTGCCTCAACCTGAGTATAAGTTGTGATCTTTGTCTTGAATTTGACACCCCTGGCATTCAAGAATTGGTCAACTTTAGGGATTGGAGGAGCATCAACTTTGAGCACCAACAGGGGATATTCATTGTATATTCATGATGGATGTAGTACTTGGTGGGTCTTGGTGTTGAGTCCTTCCATCACTCCATCACTTGTACATATTTGTTTACATGTTTTCTCTCTTTTGGAGAGGGGTTTCTTCCTACAGGTTTTTCTCCTTTACTCTATTTGTGAGAGATCTTTTGTACATGGGCACCTAACATGGTCTTGTAACCAGGGCCCATCATTGCATCTTTGCATTTGTCTACTCCTTCCTAAGTTACACTTAAGGGGGGTGTTGGTGCAAATAGATGTATTACCTAACTGGTTTCCCCTTTGTAGTGTGAACAAGGCACTTTATCTAACTAGTTTTTGTTAGGACCTATTCATACATACATTCACATGTTAAGTTGACTTAGGAATATTTCTAGATGTTTCTAGTTGTCATGTGATCGTATCCTATAGTTGGCATCTTATCCTCTAGTTGTCTCATGTCATAGGATTAAGACACTTGTCATCATCCTAGTTAGTCATACCTCTCAACCTTGCCTATATAAGCAAGGTCTATCATTGTACATTATGTGTGTGGGTCATATATTGTATATTTTGTATCTTATATGCATCATTCTTATTTGGCAATAAAGTGTTGTTATAGCTTTTCTCTCTTGATGTGGAAGGTTGGTTTAATTGTAGGTGATCTTGGGCTTCCTTAAGTCCATTGGTGACTCTTACAAACTTTTGGCCATGAGCTCAGATTTTTGCACTATTTGTTCTGTGCAAATCCTAGCTCTACCCTCTTTCTTAACATATGCTTCTTTGAGTTGTTATTTTCTAAAATGACGCTTCATAAAGTCTTTTCACCTAAATTTCTCCTAAATTTTGATGTGGTGAATTCTTTTCCTATTTTTACCTCCTAAATTTTAGGTAACAATAGGAAGGGGCATACATACTACCTTATTCTCTATAATTCACTTTTCTCTTCATAACATTCTTCTCATCATATTAGAATTCCTATATTACTACTTTTATTTTTGAACTAACACATTTTCATCTTACAAGGTTATATGTTTTTCTAACATTGTGATTTTATAGGATCGTGGCACCTAAAATTGTGGTTATGAAAGTTCTCAATCTAGGGGCATGGTTCCTCTACTTGAAGAATTTTATCCATCCTCTATAGTATCCTTTTGGGTATCCTTTTTATGATGTCATTTTATTTTTGTACTTTAGTGTAGATTAAATTGTTTAGTGTCATCAACCTGCTAAAGTGGGGGTAAAATGTAATGTGAAAAATTTCATACCTTGTAATTTCACATCATGTTTTGAACTCACTTTGGTGTCCACTCCCATAGAATATTTTAGGGATCACATTCACCTATCCTTAGCCTCTTTTCCCTCACTAGATTGCTAAATTTCTACATCACAGTCTAATTCTACTTGCTGACTTGGAGACACATGCCATAGTTGAGAAAAAATCCATAGGATGCCAATGCGATGCACTAGTGTCCTAAAAGTTTTCAAAAATTTAAATGTTGCTCTCCCACCCAACTACCTATTGTCACCTATTATAATGCTTGTCTTCCAGAAAAATGTTCTTGCACTCAAATTCAATCCTTCATTTTCCCCATAAGCCTTATGCAAAAGCAATTTTTGAATCTATCTCATTCAATCTCTTGCAATCTAAAAATATCTCTCTTTCTAGAATACAATCTCTCTTTCTCATCTTCTCTTGGTTCTCTACTACTAAAACACCACCATTGTTGAAGCTTTCTCAAGGATTCATGTTGCTTCCCCACGGTTGACTCCTCCAAAGAGCTCACCTCTTTTCTTCTACATTTTATGCTAGTAATATTGTTCTTGTATTTGTTTTGAATAATATTGGTGTATTCTTTGTGTTGCATTTCCTTTCTATCTCTATTGGTAAATCTCTTGGTGTCCATCACTACCCTTTTATCCAATCATACACACACTAGGGTATTCTTCCCCGTAGACCAGCAATTAATACTTATAGATTTATTTCATTGTCATTGTTCTTAGTTCCTATGTGTACTCAGGCTAAGAGAACACACTATTTTTCAATCTCTTTATCATTGGTTGTTCATGGAGGTCAAAAGACCAACATAGGGGCCTGATCACTCTTGGCAAGCTCCCACCATTTTTCTTGTTCTTAGCTATAGGTATTTGGGAGGTACTCAGCTCCATGAAGGTTTGTTGGTGTCTTCCCCTTGCTTTTCATTTCTATTTTATATTTAAAAATATGTAGATATTGTCATTACCTTTCACTTCTATAACATCCCTTATCACCTAGAATATTACTCTTGTTTTCCTTATTTCATGTTGCATAGCTAGGTAGGAGATCTAGGAGAAAAACACATCTTACTAGAGTTTTGGACTTCTACAAACCATAGAAACAACAACATGATG
Source organism: Cunninghamia lanceolata (assembly GCA_027924645.1). Lineage (NCBI taxonomy): Eukaryota > Viridiplantae > Streptophyta > Pinopsida > Cupressales > Cupressaceae > Cunninghamia > Cunninghamia lanceolata. Next base: position 703,900 of record BSBN01000781.1, read on the forward strand.
CATAAACATATGTGTGATACACTAGCATCTTGGGCAGTGAGCTTCAGTTTCTAGTACTAGGTTCCTTTCATTCTATTTTTACCATTATGAATCTAGTTCTATGAATTTGTGCTTTAGTTTCAAGTAAAATAGCATCTTATCATTCTCCTCTATGTTTTATCTTAGTGAAAAATATTAGTTTCCAAGTTTAAAAAATTTATGGGGTATTCTAGTAATTTTGTTCTTTCTATACTAGAACAATAGCAAAATATTTCTTTTTCTCAAAACTAGTTTATCTTAGTGTAGTGCCATTGAAAACATTTAACTAGAAAACAAAGAAAACTTTTTAGTTTAGTTAATTTTTCTAAACTACACAAAGTTCAAACAAGTACAAGTCATCCATGTGGCACCTACCTCTTGCACATATATATCTATAAATCTATCAAAATGAGTAGAACATTGATCAAGGCTAAAGTTAGAAGGCATTAAGCAGCTAGACCAATTAGTTTCTTTAAGAACACATATCTAAATCTAGTGCATATATGTAGATTAACAAATTAAACCATCTTAAATTTTTGGCATCTACAAATCTACCAAAATTATTGATCATAAAGGTAAGTTGGTTTGAATTGTTGATTGATACTAAGACTTAAGCAAAGTGGAGCTTACTGGATGCTGAAATCAAGATAGTATGATGCATCCACATGTCATGATCATATTAATGTCTAAATATTGTTAGATTAAAGAGTGCACACATAGTAATCTACAAATGTGTTGAAGCCATTAGTCTTAATGTTAATCAATCTAGGTCATTGATGGATACAAAATCTTAAAGCTAAGTTCCATATACTCAAATGCTAGTAGTGAAGGTACATGGTATATTTTAATGTATTCCTAGGAAAATGGTTTATTTTTAGGTGAACTTGGATCATAGATTCTCAAAAGAGTGGTGCTGTGTGTTACAATCTTATGAATATCTATAGATTAGTAGATTAAAGAGCCATGCATCTTTGGAGTCTATATATTTACCAAAGATATTGATTTTGGGAGAGAAAGCATCTCAACTATTGGTTGTGCTTGGTATTTAATCAATTTAAGTGGCAAATCAGAGGAATGAATGAAGGACATTTGGCATATTTTGATTAATTCCTATTGGATTAAGGATGATTATATAGAACCTATGTATGGTTCATTTCTATGAGAAAATCGTTCATACATAGAACAAGGAATAAGTTTCATGAACCAAAAATATGAAGGTCAACATGAGAACAATCTAGAACCATAACAAGATAACGTAGATCAGTTATCAAAAAAAGGAAAGACATAATTTGCAGGATCAAAGTTATGTTTTCAACTTGGTGGGAAATATAAGTTTCAATCCATAGCCTCAATTACCAATTTATGAGAACTTGAGGTTTTAATTTACCACCTCAATTACTAATTTATGGGAACTTGAGGTTTTAATTTGCCACCTCAATTACAAATTTATGAGAGATTTAGGTTTTATTTTGCCACATCAATTAAAATTTTATGGGAACTTTAGGTTTTAATTTGCCATCTCAATTATAAATTTACAAGAGACTTAGGTTTTATTTCACTAGCTCAATTACAATTTTATGGAAATTTTAGGTTTAAATTCACCACCTCAATTATAATTTTATGAAAAAATTAGGTTATAACTCACAAAATTGATTAAAAAATTACATTAATTTTGGTTTCTCAATCCCCCACATTCTATTTTTTAAATATATATAGCCACATACTCTACCACTTTAGGTCTATTTAAAAAAAATTAGGGGAACTATGTCTTTACATAGGGGATTTGCTAAGATTTCTATAGAATTTTCCAAGGGCCAACTCTTGAAGTATACCTTGGGGAGAAGACAAATAAATTTTATCAATTATGCATGTATCTCAAAGGTCCTCATTTGATATATGATGGAAATAAGGATAAATAGTAGAATCATGAGAATGGACATACATAGAAGATTTATCATTAGTAATCAAAGGAGTGACCATTATGGGTTCTAAGGAATGACCTCTAGAGGATGATGTAAAAATAAAATAAATACACTCCAAGCCATCTAATGAACATATTCCGGTTATATTTTGCGACAGGGTGATATTTGAAAGGTAGGGTGATATTCTGAATATAAAAGGTGCAGGGATGCCTTTTTTGATTCATTCGAAACTTAATTGGAATTTGTTTGCTGAAATATTCAGGGCTTATTTCAAAGTTGTTGTATACATATATGTTCTTGCATACTTAATGAATGAGAAGATTGTTTTGATTACAATACATCATAAATCTTGAGTAATCAGTGTATGAATTCTTGATACATGCTGTGATTTGTTGCGTCCCTTGGAGTGCATATCAGTTTACATGTGTTGCTTTCATACCTTTTCCTTTGAAGTTAGCATCGACTGTATCTAGCTGTGGAATGTCCTGGTGAACATATGGTTTGATTTCTTCTCTTCATGACTATATCTGATGTGTATGTGGCTCAATAACTGAAGGTTCAACATTAGTTTGAAGTATTCTTTTCAATTTCTTTCAATTTCAAAGCATTTCATCATCATAACTGCAAATAAAACAAATATGCAGACTCCCGTAGATAACTGAACATATTCAGCATATTTGAGGTTAAAGCATGTCAAAATGATAGATATCATGCAAAGATTTAAAGATAGAAACACTATTTGAAGCATATCTTGTGTAGAATAATTATCTATGCAGCCTCATTACAGGAAACACTATCTTCTAGATGAGATTCACGTAAGGCCCCAAAATGGAAACAGCAACACACATCAACCTCTAAGTAACGTCAGAAGATGAAGACCTAATCACCGGAGACTTGGGATCATGAATTCTCTAAATTTATCGTATCTTTCAAGATGAATAAAGGTTAATGTGTACTTTTATTCTATGTTTGTTTATGACTAACATCATGATCAACATAAATTGGCACTAGAAGGAGGGCCATCCAATCAGAGATTAGAAACTCATCATTAGTAAGTTTATTCAAATTGATGATGCAAACAATGAGGTAATACTGAGAAACCTTTGAATTTCCAGTCAGTAAGTGAAGATATACAGTTTCAGACTTGCACATGCTAATCCTTTGCAAAGTTTTCATAATTGATCAAAAATATTGCAATCTTTACAGTAGATCATCATGTATTTGCAAAGATCGGTCTTATTTCAGGTGAATTTGTCCAAGCTTTGAGGTATCTTGCTTTAGAAACCCGATATCAACCTGCAAGTGTTACCAAACCTAAAATCACCTCATATTTGTAGTATAGCTGCAAATATTCCGTAAATACTTGGTCAATTTCCAATCTTGACCATAAATACAGTCATTGCTGGTAAATTCTAACCAATCTTTATAAATTTCCAGCTAAAGTCCCTTTAAATTTGAGAAACCCTGGTTCACAGGATAAATACCAGGTCTAGATCCAGTGGAATCTTTGAAGAAATACCTGTCAGGGGATTTAGACCCAGGACTGTAGATATCCATCATACTCTAGGGTCTATCACATCAGGAGCTTCACGTGAACATCCTCTTGTAACTCCTATTGGTCTATAAATACCTACAACTTTACCTATTACTCCTCAGGGATAGCCATCTCAGCCTGTCCAACCTCAGGTTCAGCCTCAGGTCCAACCTCCTCTGATTGCAATGTCTTTCTTTGCAGCAGAGTCACCTTTGACCTTTCATGCATATCATGAGTTGCCAAAGAATCCAGACAAAATCTGTCTAAAGAATCATCCTTATTAGGATGCTGAAGATCATATCCAAACTTTCAAAGAAGCCTGTTGCAGAGCAAGAATAGAACATCAAGATGTTGTATGCAGATTATTTCCTTTTTCCTTAGGGGAGGAGGCTTATAATTGGTATACTAGTCTTGGTCATGGTTCTATCAGATCATGGGATGTCCTAGAGAAAGCCTTTACTAATAGATTCAAAATTCCCATAGAGCCTTCCATGAACTATCACTTATTTGCTACAATCAAAAGATTTGAGAATGAGCCTATTGCTAATTTTAATGCTAGGTTCCAGAAGATGCTGTCCAAGTTAGTGACTCCCTATGTTGTAAATGATGAGTCTGCCAGAAGTATCTATTATTGAGCCTTAGATCCTTTGACTTCTATGTTCATCAGGAGAGCACACCCTCAGATCACAACTTTGACACAAGATTTCTAAGAAGCCATAAAGGTTAGTCAGCAACTAGTGCCTACTCCTACTCCAAATATTGCATTCCCTACATTGCCTGGCATATATCCAACATATCCTGTGCAATATCCTAATGGAGCTATGATACCTCCAGCAGTCATGCCAACACCTTTGCAAGTTCCTCCATTGAGTATCATGCCACCTCCTAATGGGAATGGCCAGATGCCACAGTATCCTGCACAAGCATCGACACCTCAAGGTGTGGATCAGAACAATAACACTGGATCCTCTTTCTTCAAGCCTCAAACTGAAAATGTAGTGGCTAAAGCTTAGGAGGAGAAAGAAGAAATCAAAGAAATCTCTGCTCAGCTAAGAAAACTAACTACAGAGGTCACTCATCTGAGAAATCAAAACTTCTATTCTCAATCTAATCAGAATAGAAACTATGCCAATGACAGACCTAGTTATCCTGATAGGGGGCACAACAACAATAATTTCAACAATAATGGTGGAAATAATAATAATCCTCAAAGACAGCCTAGAGTATGGAACTCTAGACCAAATAATGGCTCATTACCATCACCTTTAGATAATCAGACACCTACTGAAGTCAAACAGACTACTAGAGTCAATCTTGCTGAAGCAGCCCTCACCAATTGGTGTAGAATACACAGTACAAATGCTCATGCAGAATTGGACTGTCCACAATTTAGAATTGCTACTAGCATTTTCCAGATAAAAGTGTCTAATACTTCTAGAAATCCACCTTAAGTGGAGGGAAATGAAATTGTCCCTTGTGGATATGACTCAGCATTTGTATTAGAAAGTTATACTAATCAACCTCATCAGCAGAATGTGTCATCTCACCATAATTACAACCTGGCATGTGAAGAATCTGCCATGGCTTTTGAGTCAAATTATGTTTTCCCCTTTGAAGATGAGAACGAGCCATCCAATGAGCCTGAAGAGGTGCATGCTTACCAGCAACAATATCAGGGTAAGCACAATTATAATCTGAGAAGTAATTCCAACAGAACTACTGGTCCATTAACCAGTTCCTTGCCCCCAAATAATTTTAACACACCTCCTAATCCCAAGGCAAATAACAATCTGGGATTTCCATAGGTAAATGCACAGTATCTGTCACCACAAAACACAACATCAAAAGTTGTTGGCCTACCTCATGAATCTGACAAACTAGTCACATATCTAGCAGATGAGATGAAGAAAATAAAGATTAGCCTGTCTCTATCAGAGTTGTTGAAAACTCCTACAATTAAGAAGGCCTTTATGAAATCACTAGATGATCCTACTCTTAGAGAGGATAGTCATTCCCCAGGTCAGCCTAGTAATAGAGATCATGCTGCTAAAGATAATATTGTCAAACATAAAGTGCCATCTATTGTCCAAGCTGCAGAAACCTCCCACATGACCTTGTACAGGGACAAAAGTGAGTCACCACCTTTCCTCCTTACCATAAAGATGTTTAGTAAGAATTTACACAACTATTTGGTAGATTCAGGTGCATCTACAAATGTCATGCCCCTGTCTATATGCAATGCTTTAGGACTGCATCCTACTAAATCCCTAAAGAAGGTGACACAGCTAGATAAAACAGAAGTAAGTGTAGTAGGAGAGTTAACTCATATTCACATGCAACTAGCATCTGATCCCAGGATACAATATTACATCGATATCCATGTAGTAGATATACCTGATACATACGAGATGTTGCTTAGCAGAGACTGGTCTAAAACCCTCAATGGATATATGTCTACTGACTTCAGTCATATGTGGTTACCTTGGAAAGGGATACCTAATCAAATAAGAATAGATGTTGAGCCTAGAATGAAGCACATGATCACCGAGTATAACAAAACAAACGAGGTCATGTACGTGAATGTTGAACCCGGAGTTTATGCCATTAGACCACAGACTGTCAGGATAGAAGAGATCATAGTGTTTGACTTTCATCATCATGATGATGATCATCAGGAGGACATAATGACTGTAGAACTTGATAGTAATTTTGAGAATGAGAATGAGATAGATCGCTTCAGAAATTTTGAGATGCACCTGTCCAAACAGGTAAAACGTTATCAATTGTTAAATATACCTGTTCATGACATTTTGATTGATGGTTGGTGCAGATTACATGACGAGGCACATTTAGAGAAAACTTGTGAAACATGCTTAGATATGATGAAGCTGGAGCAAACATGTAGTGAGGCATCATCATCATCCGAGGTAAGTTCTGCATCTAGTGATGATGATGATACTAATTTTTGTTTGTCTTCTGCAGGAAACACAAGTGAGGTAATAAATCATGATGAGGATCATATTCTGAGAATAGAAGAAATTTTGGTATATGACCATATAAATGTTAAGAAGAAAGAGAAAATCACCCCAGGGAGTGATTGTTTGATGGAGTCAGATTATGAACTGTTTGATGAAGACAGAGGTAGTAATTTGACCAAATTTGAGGAGTTTTTATCAAGAGAAATTAAAAAAATGATAGAACAAGGGAAACTTCCACAAGATGCACTGACTGAGAGATGGTGCAGATTGCATGAGACATCTCATTCAGAAACCACTTGTTCACTATGTTTACATATTTTAAAGAGGCATTTAGCACCCAATCCAGAAGATCATCCTCCTGATGTTGAAAAGAAAGAAGAAGAATCAACTTCGCAGAAGAAACGAAAGATGAAGTTTAAGAATGTTGAAATACCTAAATTAAAGTGGATATTAGGTGGAGCAGCTGCCAGAGCTGCAAAGAGGAAGGAAGGCTCAGCTAAGCCTCCTATTGAAGATAAACCCTAGATCCTTAGATTTGATGGATCCAAGTCCAAACAAGGAGCTGGAGTAGGGATTGATCTCATTGATCCATCAGGAAAGTCCTACATAGCTGCTTACATATTACAGTTCCCTTGCACTAACAATGTGACAGAGTATGAAGCTCTGATTCATGGGATACTATTTTCTCTCAAGAAGAAGGTAAAAATTCTGCATGTCTTTGGAGACTCAGAATTAGTTGTCAGACAGGTAAGAGGAATTTACTCTTGCAACTATAAGAAACTATCAAATTATAGACATAGAGTGTGGGATTTGATTAAAGACCTTGATGCATTTAATATCACCCACGTACCTAGAGAATAGAACCATAGGGTAGATGCCTTAGCACAGGCTGCCAGTACATTAGAGCCCTTGTCTATATCAGGCCTAAAGAGATTTTTCGTAGAGTTGGTATCAGTGCCTTCAATACCTGATAATGTTACTAATCTCTAAGTTTTTGATGATGATCAGCATATCCTAGATTTCATCTCTAACAGAGATATATTTGATGCTCAGATCATAGATGAGAACAATGTGGAAGAGCATGTTTGGGAAGAGGAAGAAATATTAGAGTTGCCTAGTAATAAGATTCCAAAAGGGATGATAGAGCTAGAGAGAGCATTTGACCTGGATAACATGTTAAAACAAAAGGATCTTCCAAAGGCTAATGGAGAACAGTATTCACAAGTGAATATTGGACAAAATGATGACAAGAGAAATGTCTTGATTGGTAAGGTTTGCACACCGGAAGAGTTAGAAGGAATAACTCAGGCCCTTAAAGATTACATACATGCTATTGCATGGACTTATGATGAGTTGAAGACATATGACACATCAGTCATAACTCACACTATACCTCTCAAGCCAGATGCTAAACCTTTTAGACAGAAGCAAAGGCCTGTCAATGCTTTGCTTGAACCAATAATTTTTGAAGAAGCCAAGAAACTGCTAAATGCCAGGATCATATTTCTTGTGAGGCACTCCACTTGGGTAGCTAATCTAGTGCCAGTGAGAAAAAAGAATGGAGACATCAGGTTGTGTGTAGACTTCAGGAACCTGAACAGAGCATCAGAGAAAGACTATTATCCTTTGCCTTCCTTAGATGAAGTCTTGCAGATTGTTAATGGTGCCAAGATGATGTCCTTTCTAGATGGCTTCTCAGGCTACAATCAGGTCATGGTTGACAAGATTAACAGACTAAAAACTGCCTTCACCACAAAGTGGGGGATATTTGCTTATAGACGTATGCCATTTGGCCTGATAAATTCCAGAGCAACATTCCAGCAAGCAACGTACATAGCCTTCAGAGGCTTAATAGGAAAGTGCATAGTCATATACATGGATGACTTAATAGTGTTCTCTAAGGATAGAGGAAACCATGTAGCAGATCTTAGAAATGTGCTTAAGAAATGTGAAGAATATGGAATATCACTGAACCCCAAGAAATGCATATTTGGGGTAACAACATGAAAGTTGCTAGGCCACCTAATAACTGAAAATGGGATTATCATTGATCCTAACAGGGTGGAGTCCATTATGAAATTACAGCTTCCAGGAAGCAAGAAAGAGCTCAAATCTTACTTTGGTAAGATAAATTTTGTCGGGAAATTCATCACTGGCTTTGCAAAGATAGTCAGACCTTTAAATGCTATGCTGAAGATGGATGCCAAGATTGAGTGGACATCAGAAGCAAAAGCATCTTTTGAAGACATAAAGAAAGCTATATCTGATGCTTCTGTCCTCATCAGTCTAGACTACACCAGAGACTTCTATATTTATTCATTTGCTTCAAAACATACCTCTGCAGCAGTGCTAACTCAGAGAAATGAAGAAAAATAAGAAAAACCAATCGCCTTCATGAGCTGTCCTTTCAAAGATGCTGAATTGAGATATGTAGATGTTGAAAGGTAAGCACTTTCTTTGGTTAGAACAGTAAAGAAATTCAGGCATTATATCTTGAGAAGCAAGGTGATTGTTGTGGTACCTGATGCAGCAGTGAAGATGCTGTTAATGCAGAATGAGCTTGGTGAAAAAAGGGCTAAGTGGATCACAGTCTTACAAGAATATGACATGGAAATTACACCCATGAAAATGGTAAGAGGACAAGCTCTAAGCCAAATGATATCAGAAATTGATCCAAACATAGTGAGTTAGTAGTATGTTATCAATGCTAAGGATAATGAAGAGTGGTATTCAGATATTAGACATATCCTGATTAGTGGAAGATGTCCTCCAAGACTGCAGGCTTCACAGAGAAGAGCCTTGAAGATAAAATCCCAAAAGTATATGATGAAAGGAGGAGTTCTCTTCAAGACGAATTATGAAGGAATATACTTGAGATGCTTAGAAAAGCCAGAAGCAAACAAAGTTTTATCAGAAGTACATGACAAGTTTGGAACAGCACATGGCTCACCCTTGGCTACAACACATGCTATCCTCAGAGCAGGATATTATTGGCCTACAATTTTCAAGGATACTGCTGAGCACATTAAATGTTGTCATGTATGTCAGGTTGCTGCCAACAGAGATAGATATGTTGCACAACCTTTGCAACTAGTGATGGAAGAGTGCCCATTTACACAATGGGGCATAGATTTCATAGGACCTATTAATCCTCCATCATCTTCAGGCCATAGGTATGTTTTAACAATTACTGATTATTGTATCAAGTGGACTAAAGTTGTCAGCAACAAGACCTATACTGCTGAAAATGTCATTAGATTTCTGGAAAGTAACATAATCACCAGGTATGGGGTTCCCTATGCTCTGGTAAGTGATAACAGCTCTGCTTTTGCTTCAACCAAATTATCAAGTTGGGCCTTTGACTATGGGATCATACTGAAGTTATCATCCAATTATTATCCCCAAGGGAATGGATTGGCAGAATCCACCAATAAAAATTTGCTGAATATCATAAAGAAGTTAGTAGACAAGAACCCTAGGGAGTGGAACACACTTCTAAAATATGCCTTATGGGTAGACAGAACTAGAAACAAGACTGCATTAGGAAACTCACCTTATCATTTAGTGTATGGGGTGGATCCCATCCTCCCTGTTAACCTGAAGATTCATACCCTGCAGTTTGCCCAAGAGTACCTAGGCATAGACAATAACCAAGAAGTCAAGTTGCTTCAGTTGATGCACCTGGAAGAGAAAAGAAATCAGGCAATTGATCAATTTGCCACACATCAGGCTATTGTCAAACGCTGGTTTGACAAAAGAGCCAAAATCAAAGCCTTCAGGATATCTGATTTAGTCCTAATGTGGGATAAAGCCCATGAGAGGAAAGGATACCATGGTAAGTTTGATAAATTATGGATAGGTCCCTTCCAAATTTCTAAGATATTAGGAGACAGCACTTTCAGGCTTAAGAACTTGACAGGTGAGGATGTTCCATTACCAGTTAATGGACAGTTCCTCAAACATTATTTTCAAGCCTGAGTCAGCTTCATGATAGTCATGTGTATCATAGTGTATATTTGTGTAGTTGTTTGTACAGTTGTTGTTTTGTTTACTGGTTGAGTTTTGTTTTGGTTAGTCAAGATGATGCAACTCATCACCCAAAGAAAATAACTAAATTGTTAGGATTCAAGTGATGAGGACACATTCATATATAGGTTATGACTCACTTTGAGAAAGAACTCATGATCAGGTCTGTGATATCTTTTCATCAAGGTGCCTTTTTTAACCAAAGTGATTTCTTCACAATGACTCACCTAACAGCCTTGGGTTTGTTGAACACACAAGTATAGGTGTTAAGTGAAAAATCTAAAGGGACTCCCTTGCTACCAATGCAATCTCCAACCTAAAATAGCAAATGACCATACCTTGCATGCTGAGCTTACATGATGACATCAGATATATAAAGTAAAATATAAATATTGAAAAATCCAAAAATATAATAAAATTAGGCCATCTAAGTAACTCTACCGAGGCTATAGATGTCTGTTGGCAGTGGGGCTCTACTTAGGAAGATTGTATAGATAACCTTGTCGGGGCTATAGATGCCTGCTGGAAGCAAGGCTCTATCCTGGTTGGCTATGAGGGATGATCTCCAACTATGTAGCTTAACATCAGTTACTCATGTTTTCAACTTGCTTTCAAGATGAGGATAATTAATCATTTGCACACTACTGATCCTTTGTTAGCATTGTTACCATGAGGACATTTTATCATTCAGAAAGATTATGATACTTATGCTTGAAGAGAGTTAGAATACTATATATGAATGTGATCACATCACTTGAATCATTGGAATTTGTTTGTTTTCTTTGATGGCAAGTTGTTGTGCGGTTGCACAACACACCTGATTTTGACTTGACAAAACAGGGACCCAACCTTTTGTTTGGCTTGGCCTGTGTTTCTGCTTGCTGGCAGTCTGGTAAAAGAAAGTAAGGCATATGATCCTACATAAAGGGGGCTGGGTAAGTCATCATGATGAGGTAAGTTTTTTCAAAGTTAATATTTCATGACAATAACCTCATGATTGGATAGATTACAAAATTTCATGTAGGTTTGCTTTTTGGATCACCCTGATATTCCTTAGGGTGTGAAAGTTATGAATAGTCAAAGTCCTGGTCAAACTTGATATTCCAAGGGGAGGATCATATTTCTTAACAACAGTCATATTATAAAAGATCACCCTGATCCAATTTTATCACCCGATAGATCATGCAGTTCGCGACATGCGGACGTCAATTTTAAGTGGTAGTGATACTTACCCGTCGAACAACGTCATATATTTTGTGGGGGTCATATTCAGAATATCACCTGATATTCAGAATATCACCCTACCTTTCGAATATCACCCTGTCACAAAATATCACCCTAGAGTCAATTATCCTGATGACGTCATTAAATCTTGAACAACAAAGAATCACCCTGATGATGACATCATCCTCCTCTTTACCTCGCGGAGGTATATTTCTGAATATCACCCCATCTAACAAACATGATGATGATGTCATGGTGCTCTAACGATAAATCAAGTCATTATCAGGATGACATCATCCTGATATTCTAAGAAGAAGGTCACTTTAGTTCAGGGGGTCATCATATTCGAAACAACTCTCAACATTTCCAAACATCACCTGACATTTAGAACATACCTTGATTTTAAAACATAGCCGGATATTCTCAATATCACCTAATATTTCAAAAAATCATCCTCCTCTTCTTACCACGCAACAATTAATGCCATTAATGCAGTAGGTGGTTCCCGTCGATTACTAGTGCGATGATAACACTTGGCAACATCCAGAGATTTCTGTGCAGTAAATCAATGATTAAGATCAATTCAGTCAGATTTTGCCCTAAGTGACCAGATGAATGGATTTAAAATGAATTTACAACGTCATTATACTCTTACCTTGTGAAGAAACGATAAGTTGCAGAGCCGAGTTCTCAAACCCTCATAAGAGCTACCTGTTGAAGCATACAGCTTGCTGAGAAAAAGACGCAGGATCAACAACGGTATTTAAATTCATTCCGTAATCATCAGCATAATTCAAGAGGATAAATGTATCAGGAAAGTAATTTGAAACCTTCCTCCTGTCGTTCTCTGCATATCCAGGTAATATAATGTCACTGATTTGAGGTTGTATGTTCTGTTTAATATATATATATACATGATGCTATAAAGGTGTAATGTATGTGCATGCATGATGAGATATCAAATTGTAAGACAAGTTCCTGTTCATTACAGGAAATCATGGCGGACAAGAGGTTGTTTAAGTCCGAAGCTGAATTCATTAAACCGATGTTTGCTCAACTTGAGGGTGTGCAATTTAAATATGGAGGTATAGGAGATACACATCAAGGAAGTACAGATTTAGCGGCATGGTCAGCTAAAATGAGTGATGAAAAGAATAACAGTACCTTGCTGGACTCCGTGTTTGTATCTGGAATGTGGAATGCAGCTGGTTTCCCATATTCCATGGAGGCTCCTGAGTTAGTTATTGAATGTGCTAGAAATTATAATCCACACACAAGAAAGGTGGAGAAGCATGGCAGAGTATATGCAGATCTATCTATCAAGGGCCTTGTCGCTACCTTCAATCTGCCACTGGGAAAGAAGGTTGTTAGCATGGATTTTAAGAAACTGGAAGTAGAATATGAGAATAACAAGAAGACTGCCAGGAAGAGAATGTACCAATGGAGTGCAAGAAATAGTCCTTATCCTGCAGCTACCAAATTGCCGGTACATCTGTATAAGTTTGATTTTGATGAGGAATACCAATATATGATTGCCCTACTCAGTTGAGTAACGGGCCAACCAAACACTGGAAGCTTCAAGGACTGGATGTACGGCATCATCCTAATGTCCCTCTACACAGAGAACAGGCCATTGTGGGCCAAGATGATAAGCGATGCTCTGCATGATCAACTCATGAACCTGGGAGGTTCAGAATGTTCTTTTCATATGACCTCCTACATAGTTTATTCATGTGCCTACAAGGGTACATTTGATGCATTAACAACAGAAGGAAAGATTGGTGGCAGCACCAATGATGCTCACATCTGGGATCATTATCCCCAGCTGCAAAAGCAGAATTACCTCCAAGACTACAAATTAGTAAATGATGCATTTTCAATGCATCTAGTCAGAACAATGGAGGAGGAAAAAACTAAAAGATTGAGCATGGAAGCTTAGGAGATCATATATAGGCATGGAGCCTAGTTTATTCAGTATGCAACATTCTCTTATATAAGAATTGAGGGTTTTGAAGGTCAACCCCTCATGCTCCCAAGATACCCCACTGATGCAATAGTTCTGATGGAGTTCATGAGGCAAGTGGCTACAATACTGGATGCTTACAAAGCAAGTAACAAGCTTCCACCAGTATTGTTTCTAGTTACAATGGGCTGGTATATGTGCCTGGATTCTGATAACATTAATAAAGCCATAGCTGGCTTGACAATGATGCAATTACAGTCTTTCCCTTTGGCCAGGTCATATGATCCATATGGGAGGATGCAGAAGATTACGAGGAAGCCCATCCATCAGAGGAATCTTGAAGATTTCTGGGCAGATTGTGAAGATGAGGTTGAAGCCAGAAGAAGAAGATATCAAAGGCTAACCCTTAACTAGATAAGGACTTTTGACTGCATCTCAATACCTGTCCAATCGAAGAAGGATGATGGTAAAATAATGGCAGATGAATATGAGGAAAAGAAGATATACAATGATACAATATCAGCACCGGATCTTACCATACCAGAGGACATTTCTTTAGATCCATTCATAGGTAGAATATTGCAGCTGACCCAAGCATGGGTCAATGAACAAATAAACACACTAAAGAAGGGTGTAGCCCTTACAGTGGATAATAAGAAGAAAAGACAGGAAATTCTAGATGATGAGTATGATGATTTCCTGATTGAGAAGAGAAAATCTAAAGGAGAGATAGTACCACCTCCTGATAAAAGCAAGAGACCTCCAAGAAGTAAGAAGATTGATACTGAACCCAAAGGGGTCATAATTGAAAGAATAGAAGTGCCAGCTGAAGGTGCATCAGGATTGGGACAGGTATCAACATCATCTGCACCGCCTCCCTTGGATAAACAAAAGGCTAAAAGAATCCAGAGGCTAGCTGCACAACCTACTGATACATATGAGGAGGGTTAAACATCACAAAAGAATATAGAGGAGAATATCCCTCTAGATGAGGAGCCTGAAGTAGAAGAAGACCCTACACCCCTCACCAGCAAGAGAAAAGCACCTTAGGTGATGGTATCCACACCTAAGAAACAGAGAACTTCAATGAGAGGTGAAATAAAACAAGACCCCATAATGCTACGAGGGGCAGGTAGTGAAGTGTTCAGAAAAGAGTTGCAGCATAATATGCCCCTTCCTACCATAGTCAAGTTCAAGACTGAGAAGGCTGAGGAACAAAGGAGAGAAACGTCAAGAGCAGTACAAAGCGGTCCTATCTCATTGGAGGAGACTGTAGACCTATCTGATGATGAGGTAGTGCAAAATGTAACTTCTCAGCCAATGGAAACACTTGTTGCTAACACCCGCATAACTCCTCATGGAACCCCAGCAGTACAAGCGGTGTTAGAAGAAATGAATTAGGTAGAACAAGAGAAAGAAAATAGCCCAGAAAAGATTGCACAACAAATAGGGCTGGATGGATTATTTGATCAGGTGACAAGTCCTGCAAGAATAGACTTAACATATGTAGAGGATGTAAATCCTAAAGATATAGCAGGTACACCTAAAAGAACAAAAAATGTTGAAGAAGTTAAACAGATGGAAGTAGAGGATAAAGCTCCAGATATGGGTCAGCAACAGCAAGAAATATCAACTGAACCCAAAATAGTCGAAGTCCAGCCAAAGGACAGAGAAACCTCAGGAGATAAAGAAACATCAGGTCATGATGACCTAAAGGCTCAAGAGGTAGATACATCAGGTGCAGAGCAAGATGCGATGCAAGATCAAGTGGAGGCACCTAAGTGAGATAAAATAATATCCACAGATACCAATGTACCTCAGAATGAGGAAAATACCAAAGTGGATAAGATACCCCTGGAGGAAGTAAAATATCAGGATCATGATAAACATGTAGATGATCAGCAGGATCACCCTCCGAAAGAAGAGATTCCTCAACAAGAGGAAGCATCACAAGATCACCCTCATGAAGAGCATCATGAGGAGGAAATAAGAAGGTCACCTTCACCACAAAGGATGATAATAGATACTGGAGATCAAGGTGTACATGATGATGATGGTGGACATCCAGGATCTACTGACCAAGTTCCTCCCTAGCTGGAAAAGGAGATAAGTACATAACCTGATTTTGAAATTCAAAAATTTGATATATCTACATTGTTTTCAGAAACTCTAATAAAACCTAAGAGAAAGGCAAGATTAACGTCTACCATTAGAAGAGATCCTGATACAGGCAGGAGAACTGCCTAAATAGCACTCCCCACAGTTGAGAAAGAAAGAGGCAAGATTACTCTAGAAGAATTCTAGATTACCACAGTAGATCTAGGATTTGCTAATGAAGACCAAGAAGGTCAAGAGGGGAAAGACATTATTGATTCTTTGACCCAGAAGATAAAGAGAGAGAAGGAGAAAAATAAGCAGCATAAAGAGCATATTGCTCAGCTGCATGCCTATATAAAGGGGTTAGTTAACCCTAATGATACATCAAGTGATCGAGCAGTCCCATTGACTGCAATTTCTCAGGAGGAAGTCAACAGGTTGAACCTTATGAGACATGAATCAGTAATAATGTTAAAATGGATGTCATCTGCGCTTGATGGAGCTGAGGAAGTGGTAAAAGCCTCTTTGAAGAGGTGGAATTCTTTAGCTACCTCCAGGAGGAGAGTGGATAAGCTACAGATGGAGACTGGGAAGAGGTCATTTCAAATGGAGAAAGCCTTGAGAGCTTTAGATGAAATAAGAAGCATTGACCCTCAAATTCTTATAAATAATCAAGTACTAAACAATAACACAGCCATATTGATTGATATCTAGAATAAAGACATCAGGTTTGAGTGTGATGTGCTAAAGAGATGCAACAGTAAATTGAGAAACATCAGTATGAAGCTACATGATATGATGTCTTATGAAGCAGAGGTCTTGGAGACCTTAGAAGGGAAAGTAGAAGGGAAGATTGAAAATCAAGATGAAGAGTTTGCAATTAAAGCTCTACATAGTAATTTCCAGCTGGTAGCTGATGACCCTTTGAACCACCTGACAGAAGAAGTAATGGATAAAGTAATGAGAATAAAGGTTAGAGTGGAGAGTTATAATGAAACTCTGAGCAGCAGGAGGAATAAGTTAGAAGCCCTCCGGAGCAAATATCAAATGCATAAACATGCCATCACCAAAGCAAGAACTCAAGATGGCGGCGAAGTAGAAAAGATTGTGCAAGCATATGAAAATATCAGGATATCCATGCAAATCCATATACAAAGAGATAGTCATCAGGAGGATATTGAAACCAATGAAAGTGATGATCATGACAATGGAGATGGTGATGAAGAACCTGATGAAGATGCACCATAAAAGGAATACATGCATCAGGTACTTAGGAAAATATGAGTTACCTAGATGGTTGCCAGTTGGCAACCTGTGCCACATTGAAGGAGTTGACTTGGTCAATGAAGTATGAACCGTAGATCTTAATAGATAAATCCTGATCGTAGATCAATTGTAACCGCTCCCTCACCTTGTTCTATAAAAGGTGCAGGGATGCCTTTTTTGATTCATTCAAAACTTAATTGGAATCTGTTTGCTGAAATATTCAGGGCTTATTTCAAAGTTGTTGTATACATATATGTTCTTGCATACTTAATGAATGAGAAGACTGTTTTGATTACAATACATCATAAATCTTGAGTAATCAGTGTATGAATTCTCGATACATGCTATGATTTGCTGCGTCCCTTGGAGTGCATATCAGTTTACATGTGTTGCTTTCATACCTTTTCCTTTGAAGTTAGCATCGACTGTATCCAGCTGTGGAATGTCCTAGTGAACATATGGTTTGATTTCTTCTCTTCATGACTGTATCTGATGTGTATGTGGCTCAATAACTAAAGGTTCAACATTAGTTTGAAGTATTCTTTTCAAGTTTTTTCAATTTCAGAGCATTTCATCATCATAATTGCAAATAATTGACAATCTTAAGCAAATAATACAAATATGTAGACATCCCATAGATAACTGAACATATTCAGCATATTTGAGGTTAAAGCATGTCAAAATGATAGATATCATGCAAAGATTTAAAGATAGAAACACTAATTAAAGCATATCTTGTGTAGAATAATTATCTGTGCAGCCTCATTATAGGAAACACTATCTTACAGATGAGATTCACGTAAGCCCCCAAAATGGAAACAGTAACACACATCAACCTCTGAGTAACGTCAGAAGATTAAGACCTAATCACCAGAGACTTGGGATCATGAATTCTCTGAATTCATCGTATCTTTCAAGATGAATAAAGGTTAATGTGTACTTTTATTCTATGTTTGTTTATGACTAACATCATGACCAAAACATATGTATACAAGCATCTTCTAAACAAGTATAATAAAAAATAAGAATTACTAAACAATTGTGGAATGTATGTAAGCAAGTGTATATAAATTAAATTAAACCTTGAGCTAGCACCATGCACATGTGCATGTATATGCTGAGAATTAAAAAACCATAGAAACCTATGTGACAAAGATATGAATGAACACAAAAAAATATTATTATGTGGGGTTTGATTGTTGATTACATTATTCACAAGCCTTTATAGAAGGCCTTCACCTTTTGACTTCTACAATCGCCTTTCTTGTGAGATCCTAACTATTAACTACCCAACACATTAACATTAACACACATATTAATAAAATACCAACACATAACACATCTACTAACTCTAAAGAGGGTATCTCACAAGGAGACGCGTGCCCCAAACTAATTACGACCATTTATTAAATAACTAAAGAAACATTGGATCACTAGACCCAAAGCAGAAACATCATCAAGGAAATCTAAGTTAGGGTTTTATAACATATGTGCATCATAAAGAGAATACACCTAACAAGGGAGAGGAAAAAGAGACATTAAAAAGGAAAGCATGATAGACATGGAATTATTGCCAACCAAATAATTAGATGTGTGATGGATCATCCACAAAGAAAGGGTGTCATCATTTAGTGACTTTTATGCATCCATCATTGGTGAAGACGTATAAAGATCTATCTAATATAGAGAACTTTTAGATCTGAATACAAGATGAGCAAATTCAAAAAAAAAAAGATATAAAAATCAACTATTAGAAGGTAAAACCTTAGGGAAGAGCCTCAAGTAGGATCAAGACAATCTAAATCTTGGATCTACTACTAAATCAAACTATCTAGACTATCACAAACCTCCCCAAGAAGTCTTCTATGTTCTTGGATAGGGTTGTGTGTGGTCTAATCCTCTTTGTGCAATTTGGTCTGAGTGGCATGGTTATGTCCTCTACCATTGATTTCTAAAACTTGTTTACCTATATTTGTACTTGCATCTAAAACTTGGTGGTGTTGAAAAGGACCTTTAGGGGCTTCTTATAAATAGAGGGAAATCCTTTTGACTTGTTAGTACTCAAGCCCTATTGTCGATTTAAACAAGATTGGAAGACACACCAATCAAAGATACAATATGCCTAGATAATAAGTCGATGGGTGGCATTTGTGATGCGAGGGCTAATACAACCTCTATGTCTCTATATGATGTGAAGTGGATGAAATCCAATAATCTCACGATGAACTAATAACTAATGACCTAAGACTTATCTTTAAATACAAAATCAAGATTTTGAATGTCAAGGCTGTGGTGACAATCCTATCCAAAAGGAATATCCATTTGGGTACAGGAACAAGTTGCATAAGAAATTATTCGTACCATTACTAAGCTAATGGGTTTCAGATTTTACATTAGTTTATAGCCATAAAAAACCAAATTAACATTAAAATAATGTATTGACAACAAAACCCAAAAATTGGCATGAAACAAGACACTACAAAACTGTCATGCTCAGCCATTTGAATCTTTCATCTTGGGAAAGCTCAAACACGAGATTTGATAAGTGACAACACTGTAACATTTACTGGCCCAACAAACTCAGACAACTGCAAATTTATTGGCAACACGATTCATTAAAAAAGTTGAATGAAGACAAAAGATCGTCTCGCCAGCTGTGACAAGAATAGTTAATTGCCTGGAACCAGATGTTTTTTAATAGACTTTCACATGTACAAACAAGCGCAACGTGAGAATGGTATATCTGGATAGAAAATCAACTCCATACGGAATAGAGTTTATAAGTTAGTCAAACAGGAATAAATATCTGCCTTCATGATATGTACAAAAGTGGACGGTGGAATTATACGGAAATGTCCATAGATGATTGATGGGGATTGATTTGGAGTAATTAACACAGAATGACAGCAAACACTTCAATAAAATCCTCATTTACAGTGACTTTATTGCTGAGGAGACGGGTCAAAGATCTACTGAATTCCTCATCTGGGGAAGGAATTTAGAGGCCAAAATTGATCCTTCCTATAAAGTTAGGATTCTGTCTCATTAAAAGCTCTAGATTAGGTGACTTAGTAAATGCTATAAAAAATTTTTATCAGTAGATTATCAAATGAGATTTGACTTATCTGCTGGTCTTTTCTGGGCAAATAGCCGGCCAGGAATAGGTATATGGGTTTGTTGAAAAAAGGGAAATGGGTATATAAATTTGTATGGATGTTACCTGTTACAGTTCAGGTATATGTGATTTGGTAGAGTTTCAGGTCGCCTTCATTAGCTATGGATATGCTTGTAGCATATTTTAAGTTGGACTGTACTTTATAATCATTGGATGCTGATTTAGATTGGGTTTTGATTAGCACAAAAAATTCCAGACTTATGGCTTTGGTCTTAGTGTTTTAAAGTGTTAATTATTGCTTATCAAATTTAGGTATTTGTTAAAATATATTGTTTTTTTAATGATTTATTGAATAATATATTATTGGGAATCCAAAGCATATATATAGATATTATTGGGAATTTTTAAAAATATTTGATGAATAAGTGTTTTTTTTTTTTTTTTTTTAATACAGGACTTTTGTGGTGTGACTCCATTCTACCCAGTTCATTTTTTGAATTAGTGTAATATATATCTTTTCTAAAGTAGTACAATAGACACTTATTCATCAAAAAGAAAAAGAAAATAATTGGTCAGTTGTTTTATTAGTATCTCTTAGCAATGTACTATAACATCCATTCAACTCTAATTTTTAATAAATACAAATAATATATCAATCAATAATAACCATTTTTCAACTCTAGTTTTTAATTAAAATAAATAATATCAACCAATCATAATCAATTTTTTATAGATTTAAGATAAACTTCTAGGGATCTAGGGGAGAGGGCCCGATAGTGGTGTACCCTAACTTTAGGGGTTGACATGGCCTTGTACGTGCCATGTTGCCACTAAAAAACTATATTGCCACATAGGCAGGGATGTGGATAGTTTATATCTTTTGGCTTCATCGTCATTTTGACACGTCAAACAAGTGGCCTAGATGGGTTTTTCAAAACTGCATTTTTCGGGGTCAAAAATAGTGTTGACTAGAAGTCAACACATGGACCCCTATTGTAAAACATCATCTACCCCTTGTTCACATCGACATGTTTTCACCATGCAACAATACACATTTTATTCAAACATTTTTTTTCCGAACAACTCAACATTCAACTCCCACGTGACCACAAATGTTACTAAGTGCACCTCCACACTTGCATGTACCAAATGGAGTGGGGATATGAAATGATGGTGCTTTCAATAATGTAGTACACTGCATTTAACAATGTGCAAGAGTACAACAATGATTTTTTTTTGCCAACTCATAATGCATATGTGAGTGGAAGTTGTTTAGTTCTAGTCTATTTGTTTCATGGCGTACCTACAAACATAATGGCTACCAAGGATAGGTTTCGATAATCCTTCTCAACCAATGGAAGTAATGAGTGACAAAGAGCATTATGATGCAAAGCCTTTAAACTATGTCATAAACCGTTTGCTCAATCTCAACACAAAAAAGATTTATGAGGTAAGCATAGAAAAATTACTATAACATTCCCTTCTTTGTTATTCACTTGTAGATTTTGGGGAATGGACATGGTTTACAAGGTGGCAAATTCCCCATTCTTTGCAATCTTCCCTGACTCTTGCCTAGACAAATGATGCACTCATAGCTACCTATTGTGCTTTACACACATACCCCATCATTTGCACAAGCAAAATGGGGACCCCCTCTTTTGACTTGGACTTTTGAGTATGATTCCAATCCTTTTCAGTTTTTTAGCTTGTTTGGATAGCATAGGTCCTAGTTGACTTGCATGTTTTGGATGCCTTCATGAGCTATAATGTGTCTTATTTGGGTCAATTTTATGGTTTGTGTGTCCATTGCATGCTTTTCATTGAGGAGTCTCGTTTGGGTTTGTGCTTCATTATTTCACCTGATTTCTTGGTTTGTATGGAGAAATTTGATGATGTATCTTATTCAAGATCTTGCTTGAATGATCATCTTGGCAAGAGTATTTGAGCCCATTGGCGACAAGCTAATGATTGGAGGTAATGCAGTCTTGAATACAATGAGGGATCCTTCAGTTTTAGACTATTCATTTTTTGATATGTTGATTGCCAATGGTTGAATGTATGCATGAAGGTTTGAGGTTATATTTTGTTATATCATGCTATTAGAAATCTTTATGAAGTGCCATCATGATATGCTTGTTTTGAAATTGGATTTGTAAGGGGTCAATTAAGGTCTATTTATCTTTGGTGAACTGCTCAAGCCACTTAGTCATCATAAAGGTCCCTAAATTTGTCCCAAAAATATTTACCAATCATAAAAGTCTTAAAACTAGTCCTAAATCCTTTGAAACAAGCTTTAAAACCCTTGAAGAACTATTCAAATGATTCTTAGTGCTCAATTTCAAATTTAAAAGGACAGGGAAAGGGTTTAAAGTTTTGTTGAGTGTTGTTTTGACACACTCATCAACATGCAAATAGAACACAAAATGGACCACCGCTCCTAAAAGGAAACCGGCCTCTAGAGACCGATAACCCCAAGGTCCCTTTTAGCTGGATCACAACTGTGTTGGATAGATCAGTGGTTCATACAGTTGTACCTATACAAGGGGCTACTGGTAATCAAGCAAACATATAGTTAATTGCACAAGGAGATCAGCAAATAAGATAAACAATGCATAAGCAAGATGCTCCGGCCACCGGTTGCCAATGAATATACAAGAGCCACTTTATGTTAACAGTGAATCAACTCACTGATATGAGGAACCAAATGTTGATAAGGTCTATGTATAGACAAATATGATCTTTTAATCCCAAAATCTCTAGATTTAGTCCTAAAATAATTCGATTGAAAAGAAAATACAAAAGAGTTAGGGTTTTAAAGAAAGATGAAAATGAAAAAAGATAAAATAGACAACATTTGTGTTTGATCCCGATGTACCATGAAGATCTAATGAAATTTATAATAACTTGAAATGCAATGATCAATATTCCACACAATCATTTACACTCCAAATGTGAGAGTCTAAGGAATTTTAGGAAAATGGGGAACATGAAGTATGAAAACACCATATTGCATGTGTAGTTGAAGAACATAAAAGATGTAAGGATAAAAACATAAGGATAAAGCATGCAAACACTATTTACCTTCACCTAAACCCTTCCTTTCTCCTTGATAGAGTTGATTGAAATGTACCCTAGTTCCAATGGCTTTTCTCTCTATGATAAAGCTATGTGGGTTGCTCTCAAAACCAACATAATCTAGCTATAATGGAGGCAAAATATTAAGACAAATGGACAACATAAAGATACTAGAAAAGATGTGATGAAAATGGTTTGCATGAGGGTTTATTTATAGAATTTTTTATAAGATGGATGAAGAGTTGAGATTAATAGGTGGAATGAACGGATGAGATTAAGAGGTGTTGTGAAAGGATAGGATTAAGAGGCGATTTCTAGGGCATCTTTTTATGTGAATGATGGAGATTAAGAGGTGGGTCTAAAATGAAGGGTGGAGATTAATAGTTAGTTTGACTTTTTGGATGAGGATGAAGATAAAATAGGAAATTAAATAAATAATAGGATTATTTAATTAATTTTTGGAGAAGGGGTCATGTGAGGATAAGATTAATTAAATAAATAGGATTTATTTAATTAATCATGGCTGTGGGATAATTAATGAAATAAAATAGGATTTATTTAATTAATTTTAGGTGATGGATAGGAAAGGTCAATTAAATAAATAAATGGGATTTAATTAATTAATTTAAATGAAAGGAGAAAGGGATTAATTAAATAAATAAATTTTTAATTAATCTAGTAGGTAGGAAAATGGTTATAAAATAAATTAATTAAATAAATATAAATTTATTTAATTAATGTAAGTGGTCAAAGGGGACATGTTAGGGTAAATAATAATTGTTAGGGTGAATGATGATAGGGTGATGTCGAAGCGACGGTGAAGGCATGGTTAATTTTCAGTGTCTACATTTTGCCTCTCTTTGATGTGGCGTTGTGATGAATCAGAAGTGGTGTCATGTCAAAGAAAATATATTATGCCCCAGTCGACTGAAGGAGGGACGAAGGAGGGATGAGGTATGCCCCTTCGAGAGGTTGGTCGAAAAAAATAATTTTTTCAATCGAATTCTTGTAAGGAAGAAATGATGGTGAAAATTGGATAAAGGATGAAGAAAGAGGTTAGATGAAAGAAAAATAGAGAAAAACAGATATGAAATGGAGGCTCGGGGAGAAAATCTAGGGTTAGGGCTTGGGGGACCTATAAATAGGGGTAGAGGGGCCCATATGACCTCATTTGTACAAACATTCTTTAGAGATCAAAGCGAGGAGGAGTATAGTAGATTAGATGAGATGGCAGCTATTCCATGACACACACATCATGGGGAGTAGATTTGGACCTACAAGAAAGCACGCGATGCAAGCGTAGTGGTATGCACCCCATCTTGGGTCTCTAGGGTTAGTTTCGAGGGCAATAAATGTGGGTAGACTAGGTTAGGGAAAATGTGCACATTTAGCAAAGCGACACATTTGAGTTACGTTTAGCACTTTTGCTGAGAATTGGCATGCATTTGCAAAAATGACGTACATTTGAAGTGGATTAGCACTTTTGGCATGCTTTAGCGCATATGCTGAAAAAATGTACGCATTTGCCTAGTGACATGCATTTGCTGAGAAATGGTGTGCATTCGCCTAGAATGGTGCTTTTGCGAGAAAATGACACTCATTTACGGGGAAATGGGGTGCATTTGCCTAAAGTGGCACATACGGAAGAAAATGGCACGCATTTTCCTAAAGTGGCGCATGTGCGAGAAAATGGGGTGCATTTGCTTAGGTTAATATTTTGATTTGCAGAAAGCTGATGATGTGTTGTGGATGGATGTAGACTTGATTCTTACAAATCCAGTCTCGCGAGAGGAGGCCACCGACCATGAGGTTGAGGCCTCAGCTGATGGAGGTAGAGTGGGATTACTGGTAGTGATTGGGTTGTATCATGTGACCTACATACCTGAGATATGTGCTCACAGGGCTATGATAATGGCCTTAGTGGAGCAATGGCAGAGTGAGAGGAGCACATTCCTCTTACCAACTGGCAAGATTACTATCACACTTGAGGACGTGTGGAGGATCTTGCAAATCTCAATTGTTGGGAAATAAGGTGTCTCAACCTTGGTAATTCCTTGCATTATTATGATTGTATTTATTAATTTATTGCCTATGTTGTTAATTAATTGTAAATTCCATATTGTCATTTTGTGGGATGTGGCACAATGATGTGTCATCCTACATGGAAGATGACAACTTGTAATTTTGTCCTCACATGAGGAGATAGGCATCCCACTTTGTGGTAGGAGCATTTTGCCATGTGTCGGCATCTTGGATGTTGTGTAAGGGAATGTTTGACCGAAATAGTTATGACGGATTCCTATGACGAAGTTATGACATGTAAGAGTCAGAAATAGAAGCTTGTAAGACAGGTGAAGACATGTGTCATGAAGCATCTTTGAAAAAAGCATATTTGGATGCCCCAAGGTGGACTATGACATGTTGTAAGAGAATATGCTATTTATAGCCTGTGTATGATAGATTCTCTTACAGCTGTAAGTTGTAACTGCTATGACAGATTCTATGACGGTCGTAAGAGTCGTAAGAGCATCTGTCATAGCCCATTTTGGAAATAGGTGACCTCTTTGGGATGGAAGCTATGGATAAGTGTCAAGCACATTCTACAATGTTGACCAAGTGTCCATAGGCATGGGTTTTGGTCCATGAGGCCAAGTTGGATGCCCATTCCAAGATAGGACCAATTTTGCCTTGTATATTCTATATAAATAGGTGCTTGGAGGAGGAGATGTATTACAGGATTGATAGGTATTGTTATGCTACCAGACTGACTCTAGACACAAGTGTATTGTAAACAACATTTAGTTTTGATATTACATTGTGCAGGTTTTTGAGTGGGGTTTTTCACCTGATAAGGGTTTTCCCCACGTTATATCTTTGTCTCTCTTCTTCTGTCTTCTTTCTGGTTCTATGTGTATTGCTGCAATATCTCTGTTATATGTTTCATATTTCTGTAATTATAAGGATTAATTTGAATTTGTATAGCTCTCCCCTCATTAGATTAGTGTAGGAAGCGATTTCCGCACACTTAGCTTCCTTTTAGTTGGTATCAGAGCTTGATCACCTTTGGTCTTAGTTGTTGGGTAGAGATTTTTTGAGCTGATCTTAAGTTGAGTGGGAGTCTATGCAGAGTATTCTAAATCTTATTGCAACAAGGAGATGGCAAGCACATCCAGAAGGATAGAGGTGGAGAAATTCAATGGCACTAATTTCGAGCTGTGGAAGCTCAAGATGGAAGACATGCTTGTTGATCGAGACCTCTGGGAAACTATCAGTGGAACTAAACCAGCTACAATGTCACAAGCTAATTGGGATCTAAAGGATCGGAAGGCTAAGGGTCTCATAAGACTTAGTCTTGCTGATTCTGTCCTGTTAAATGTCCATGAGGAGACTACTGCAAACTTGCTTTGGGAAGAAGTTGGGAGATGTGTATCAAGCCAAATCCCTGGTTAACAAACTTTTTTTGAGAAAGAAGTTGTATTCCCTTCAAATGGAGGACAGAGGATCCGTTGCAGACCATATGAATGCTTTCAACATGCTAGTTGCACAATTGACATCCGTTGGTATGAAGATGGAGGAGGAGGATCGTTGAATGACCTTGCTTTGTTCTTTGTCAGACTCATGGGATCACCTTGTCATGGCTACTAGAAGCACCACATCCACATTCAAAATGGATGAAGTGGTTTCTTCACTGTTGTTTGAAGAGATGCAGAGAAAGTCTTCTAAGGCAGCCAAAGAGGCTCTTGCAGTTCGTGGAAGACCCAAGGAGAAAGGGAAAAAGAAGGACAAGAAAGCTGAGAAGGGTAGATCCAAATCCCGTGGGAGATCCAAATCTCCTGGAAAGTCCAAGGCTCTTTGTTGGAACTATGGTAAATCTGGGCATTTCCGAAAGGAATGCAAAGAGGAAAAGAAAAAGAAGAAGAAGAACCCAGATTCAGATTCTGACAAGTCACAAGATGATGGTGATGCCTTCATCGTAGCCCTGGCAACCCATGCATCTGATGATGTTTGGATGATTGATTCTGGTGCATCATTCCACATGACCTCGCATTGAGACTGGTTCACTAAGTTGATGAGCTCGATGGTGGAAAGGTGTACCTGGGTGATGACTCTCATCTGAAGATTGTTGGTCGTGGAAGAGTCTCTATCCAATTCCTTGATGGATGAGTGAAGGGGATCTCTGGGGTTATGCACATCCCAGGCTTAGCATGGAACCTGCTTTCTGTAAGTATGTTACATGATGCAAGTGTGCAGGTTGTCTTTTCAAAAGAAGGATGCAAGATGACTAGAGGAGCTATGGTGCTTGCTAAGGGTACTAGGAGAGGTACTCTGTTTCAGCTGGAGGCATGCATTTCACAATGCAATAGTTCTTCTGACTCAAGGAAGAGGGCAGTAGTCACTTCATCCCCACCATCTGAACGAGCAGTGAAGAAATATGTTGTTTCTAGTTCTGATGGTTGTAATCATGCCTTGGAAGTTAAGCTTCCAGCTGAAAAGATAATGTTATGGCATAAGAGATTTGGCCACATTGGTGAGAAGGGTCTGCATACCCTAAAAAATAAAAACCTCGTTGAGGGGTTAGATGATTGTAATCTTGAGTTTAACTTTCGTGAACATTGCATATATGGCAAACAAAATCATGTTCAGTTTTATTCGAGTTCTCATAAGTCTTTTGGTGTGTTGGACCTTGTTCATTCTGATGTATTTGGTCCTGTTAATGTTCCTTCATTATCAAAACCTGTCTATTTTGTATCTTTCATAGATGACTACAGTAGAAGGACATGGATTTATTTTCTCAGAAGCAAATCTGAAGTCTATAGTAAGTTTAAGGAGTTTAAGGCCTTTGCTGAAAATCAGACTGATAAAAAGATTAAGTGTTTGAGAACTGACAACAGTGGTGAGTTCTGTTCTATAGAATTCGATAAATATTGCAAGGAACTTGGGATTGAAAGACATAAGACAACTCCATACACCCTGCAGCAAAATGGAGTTGCATAGAGGATGAATAGGACACTGATGGAGAAGGCTAGAAGTATTCTTAGTGGAGCTGGCCTAAAACAAAAGTTTTGGGTTGAAGCTGTTGCCACTGCTTGCTATCTTGTAAATAGATCTCCTACATCAGCTCTTGTTGGAAAGACACCCATGGAGGTGTGGTCTAGTAGAAAGCCTTCAATAAGGCATCTTCATGTTTTTGGTTGTGAGGCATATGCACATGTGCCTAGGGAGAAGCGGTCAAAATTGGAGAACAAGGTTGTTAAGTGTATCTTCATTGGCTATGGTGTCGGTGTGAAAGGATACAAGCTTTGGGACCCTGTGGCTAAAAAAGTGTTGTATAACAGAAGTGTCATCTTCAGAGATCTTACACCTTCTTCCATTGTTTTACAGCTAGAAGAAAAAGAAAAGGAGGATGTTGTTCAGTTACTTGCTACCCCTGAGAAGACTGAACAAAAAGACAATGTTGGACCTAATGATGAGGAGAGTTCTTGTAGCTCTAAAAGCTCAGATGAAGAAGTTGAACCTCAACCTCATCCCTTGAGGAGGTCTACATGGATAAGGAAGCAACTTGAAAGGTTTGGTTTTACATTGCTTGATTCTAGTTGTGCTTATGCTTTGATTACTAACAGTGATGAACCTAGAACTATGTCAGAGGCTTTGGATATGAAATATGCAGGTTCCTAGAGGGAGGCCATGGAGGATGAAATGGCTTCTTTAGAAAATAATCAAACTTGGGACTTGGTGCCTTTGCCTCCTAGACGGAAACCTGTTGGATGCAAATGGGTGTTCAAGAAGAAATTTGGTGCAAATGGAAGTGTTGAGAAGTATAAGGCCAGATTGGTTGTGAAGGGGTATTCACAAGTGGAGGGTATAGATTATGGTGAGATCTTCTCTCCCATTGCAAACCTAACATCCATTCGATTCCTATTGTCTCTTGCAACAGCTTATGACTTAGAGGTAGAATAGATGGATGTGAAGACAACTTTCCTTCATGGTGATTTGGAGGAAGAAATCTACATGTCACAACTAGAGCATTACATGGTGAAAGGTAAAGAAAATTTGGTTTGCAAGTTAAAGAAGTCTTTGTATGGTTTGAAGCAATCTCCTAGGAGATGGTACTTGAAGTTTGATGCCTTTGTGTTGTTAATTAGATTTGTGAGATCAAAATCGGATCATTGTGTGTATTTTAAGTTTGATGGTGATCGTATTCTCATTGTTGCACTGTATGTTGATGATATGTTGCTCATTGGGAAGGGTAAGAATATGATTTTTGATTTTAAATCTCAGCTGCCAGTACAATTTGAAATGAAAGATTTAGGGGCAGCCAGGTACATTCTAGGAATGGAAATCAGAAGAGATAGAACTAACAGAAAACTTTCGTTAAGCCAGAGTAAGTATGTGCAGACCGTGTTGGATAGGTTCAGCATGGCAAATTGTAGACCATTGTGTGTTCCTGTTTCTTTGGGGACAAAGTTGTCTATTGAGGATTGTCCAAAATCTCTGAGTGAGGTGGAGGACATGAGCAGAGTACCTTATGCTAGTACTGTTGGCAGTTTGATGTATGCTATGGTTTGCACAAGACCAGACATTGCCCAAGCAGTGGGAGTCCTTAGTTGATTTATGGATAATCCTAGATGGATACATTGGGATGCAGTTAAGAGAGTGTTCAAATATTTGAGGGGTACTTCCGAGTATTCCATATGCTATCATGGTAATGTTACAGGATCTCTGCATTCTGTTGATATTCATGGATTTGTGGATTCAGATTGGGCAGGTGACATTGACAATAGGAGATTTGCCAGTGCTTATGTGTTTACATTGTTTGGTGGTGCTTTTAGTTGGATGAGTAAGTGATAACCTGTGGTTGCTTTGTCCACGACAGAAGCTAAGTATATGGCAGCAACTTATGCTTGTAAGGAAGCCATTTGGCTTAAGAGATTGTGTTTAGATATTGGTGTCGATGCAAGTCAGATTACGATTAGTTGTGATAATCAGAATGCGATTTGCCTTGCAAAGAATCCAACTTTCCATGCCAGAACAAAGCATATTGATGTTCAGTTTCACTTCATGCAAGACATGGTAGAGGATGTGAAGGTGAATTTGGAGAAGATACTTTGAAGAATGTTGCAAATGCATTGACGAAGCGAGTGGGCACAGAGAAGTTCAAATGGTGTTCAGAGTCTATGGGCCTCTCGGCCTATAGCAGTTAAATCTTGTTATTCTATTGGCTCTTACAAGGTGTTCGACAAGTGGGAGAATGTTGGGAATTAAGGTGTCTCAACCTTGGTAATTCCTTGCATTATTTATGATTGTATTTATTAATTCATTGCCTATGTTGTTAATTAATTGTAAATTCCATATTGTCATTTTGTGGGATGTGGCACAGTGATGTGTCATCCTACATGGAAGATGACAACTTGTAATTTTATCCTCAAATGAGGAGATAGGCATCCCACTTTGTGGTAGGAGCATTTTTCCATGTGTCGGCATCTTGGATGTTGTGTAAGGGAATGTTTGACCAAAATGGTTATGACAGATTCCTATGATGAAGTTATGACATGTAAGAGTCAGAAATAGAAACTTGTAAGATAGGTGAAGACATGTTCATGAAGCATCTTTGAAAAAGGCATATTTGGGTGCCCCAAGGTGGACTATGACATGTTGTAAGAGAATATGCTATTTATAGCCTGTGTATGACAGATTCTCTTACAGCTGTAAGTTGTAACTGCTATGACAGATTCTATGATAGTCGTAAGGGTCGTAAGGGCATCTGTCATACCCTATTTTGGAAATAGGTGACCTCTTTGGGATGGGACTTGTGGACAAGTGTCAGACACATTCTACAATGTTGACCAAGTGTCCATAGGCACAGGTTTTGGGCCATGAGGCCAAGTTGGATTCCCATTCCAAGATAGGACCAATTTTGCCTTGTATATTCTATATAAACTGGTGCTTGGAGGAGGAGATGTATTACAGGATTGATAGGTACTGTTATGCTACCAGACTGACTCTAGACACGAGTGTCGAAGACTATTAAAGCTTGCATTGCAAGTGTATTGTAAACAACATCTAGTTTTGATAATACATTGTGCACGTTTCTGAGTGTGGGGTTTTTTCACCCGATAAGGTTTTTCCCAGCATTATATCTTTGTCTCTCTTCTTCTGTCTTCTTTCTGGTTCTATGTGTATTGCTGCAATATCTCTGTTATATGTTTCATGTTGCTATAATTGTAAGGATTAATTTGAATTTGTATAACTCTTTCCTCATTAGATTAGTGTAGGAAGCAATTTCTGTACACCTAGCTTCCTTTCATCGATCCATGAGGAGTTGGTGGTGTATGACCTGATGACTAGAGAATAGGCATTAGAGTGGGTGTTCTTGTCATGTGACCTGTCAATTCACGATGTCAAGATGAATTTGGCTAGGGATATATAGACATTGGATCCATTGTTGTTGGTTGTAGTTGGGCTGATTGGAGGGTTGTTAGTGCTTGCCAGGAGGTCTCAAGGCTTTTCTATTGGCTAGGGGAGAGTTTTAGAGTGGATGATGGCTAATGGGGTAGTGTTTGCATAGGGGGCATGTGTTTTGACAAATTTTATTCATGATATGCATGTTGTGGTGTACCAACGTGGTCAAAGTCTAAGATGTGGGTGTTAGATTTAGGGCACACAACTGAGAGGGGGGTGAATCAGTTGTGCCAAACTTTCTCCAATTTACACACATAGAACTTCTTGGTGATTAGTAGTATATTAAACATGAAACATAATGCATTCAAATCACAAGCAAAAACTCAATAACACATAAGACACCAAGATTTTGACGTGGAAAACCTGGCTAAGGGAAAAACCACGGGGTGATTAACCCAAGAATGTATTTCTATTAGAAGAATAGAAAGAACAAATGGCACATGCCAATTAGGGCTCACTACCCGAGCACACTACTCACAAGAGGCTCACTGCCTACAAGAGACACACTGTCTACAAAGAAATAAGTATCACATACATGAACTGAAGAATAACATCTTTACCATGCTTGAATCAGTTCCATTAAAGCCCAAAAACTTCTACTCTGCCTTTCGCTCTCTTCTTCGCTACCACACACTCATCTCCATAAGACCCACCTTGGAATGACTTCACAATCCTTTATTTATACAAGGCATCGACTTAGGAACACTCATCTAAGTCAACAAACACTTATAGATCCTCCGGAAGACGTGTAATACATCCGGTCGGCCAGTCACAAGAAGAACACCAACATCCGGTGGTTATTCATCAAATCTAAACTCTAACTTCAATGCAGACTGCCAACATGAACTAGACATGATCCAAAGATCACCACAGCCTTTCCTGAGCCACCAAGAACATCCGCACTTTATCAGCTTACTGGAATTCTTCTCTCCTTCATACGGAGCTTCAAGAACACAGTCTGTCATCACTGTCACAAATGAACAGGCTCTTTCAGACCTTCAAACCATGAGCCAATCTAGTTGACACTTCTCAGGGACTTCCTCAATACTCCCTCCAATCCGCAGAATGGGATGATGCACTTCCGGAGCTCACCGGACCTATCTGTGACACCCTGTCACCTCTGAACACCTGCCGGAACCGATTCTACTTGAGCAGCCATAACTTCTTCAGATATTCATGTGGACCTCTGAAAACTTGACTGGAGCATCTCAAGACTTATATCTACAAACCCTTTAAATCGCATCCTCTGATCCTCAACCTATTGTGGACTTTCACCTTCTTGTCATCACTATTCTTCACTGTTCCTGATTGAGACTAGTTTTCTCAATATCCTCAGCACACAGCTCATCCAATGCTTCTCATTAATGCAACATGAGTATGTTGACATCAATGACAACACCTGTTGGGCCCATACTTGCAACAATCTCCCCCTTTGTCATTGATGGCAACATATGATGTGAAAAACCATCAAGACAAGAACTTCTCCTTACTGTCACAACTCCCCCTATTAGCAACAACCATTCACATGTCTTTTCTTCCTTTATTGCTCCCCCTTTGATCAGCAACCACTTGTTTTTCACATGTCTTCTCTCCCCCTTTGACATCAATGGCAAAGGGCTCATACTTGCAACTCCAACACATCAGAATCATACCAGCTACTCCCCCTAAGTAGCAGCTCCCCATCACCAATCTGGATTACAAGATATGACTGTGATATCCATCGGACTAATGCACATCAGTGCATCCTAGTTCATCAGCGGAGGGGCAATAACCCCTAACTTCTCCTGGAGATACTCAAAAGAGTCCTTGGGAAGAGGTTTAGTAAAGATATCTGCAATCTGATCCTTTGAGGGCACAAACTCCAGTCTGACTTCATCCTTGTTCACTTGTTCTCTTAGAAAGTGAAATTTGATAGATATATGCTTAGTCTTAGAATGAAACACCAAATTCTTAGAAATGTTTATTGCACTTGAATTATCATAGAAGATTGTGATAGGCTCCTCATACTCTATTTTGATGTCTCTTAGCATCTGCTTCATCCACAAAACTTGAGTGCAACTACCTGCTGCAGCAATGTATTCTGCTTCAGTTGTAGACAGAGATATTGCCTCTTGTTTCTTTCTTAGCCAAGAAACCAATCTCTTTCCCAAAAAGAATGCTCCACCACTGGTACTCTTTCAGTCATCCACATCTCCTGCCCAATCTGCATCTGTATATGCATGAAGAGAGAAATCACGATCTCTAGGATACCACAACCCATACTCAACTGTCCCTTTTAGATATCTAAAAATCCTTTTGATTGCCATGACATGAGATTCTCTGGGATTAGCCTGGAATCTAGCCACAAGACCAACAGCCTGCATTATATCTGGTCTAGTTTGAGTGAGATACAACAATCCACCAATCATTGATCTATACTTTGTCTTGTCTACCTTAGAAGAGTCATCATCTTTTCTCAACTTACATTCGGTTGCCATGGGAGTATTCATTGGCTTTGAATCTTCCATCCCAAATTTTCTCAACAATTCTTTCACATATTTGGTTTGAGAAATGAAGATTCCTTTCTTTGTTTGAGTAATATGCAGACCCAAGAAGAAATTCATTTCACCAAGCATAGACATCTCAAACTCACTTTTCATTTGGTTTGCAAAAGTTTGACACATACTATCACTTCCTCCAAAGATGATATCATTAACAAATACTTCAATAATCAAGATGTTTTCATGATCAATTTTGAAATTTAAGTTACTGTCAGCAGTACCTTTATTGAATCCAATCTTCAGAAGTTGCTTATCCAATCTTTCATACCAAGCTCTTGGGGCTTGCTTTAAACCATAAAGTGCCTTTTTCAATTTGCAGATGATATCACCTTGATTAGACAATTGAAATCCATCTAGTTGCTCTATATACACTTCTTCCAAATCACCGTTTAGAAAGGCAGACTTGACATCCATCTGATATACTTTGAAATCATTGAAGGCAACAAAGGCAAGAAATAATCTGACTGCTTCAATTCTTGCCACTGGAGCAAAAGTTTCTTCAAAATCAATTCCTTCTATTTAAGAGTAGCCCTTGCAAACCAATCTGGCTTTATTTCTAATTACTTCACGAACTTCATTCAGTTTGTTCCAGAAGACCCATTTGGTTCCAATCACATTCTTGTTTCTAGGTCTGGGAACAAGATCCCAAGTGTGATTTTTCTCTATTTGCACCAGCTCTTCCTCCATTGCTTTAGTCTAGTTTTCATCATTGCAAGCTTCATTCATTGTCTTAGGTTCAATTTTAGAGATCAAACAATACTCTTCTGAATCTTGAGCAATTCTCCTTCTTGTTAGAACTCCTTTGCTTTTGTCACCTATGATCTGATCTTCAGAGTGGTTCAGTCTTACATACTTGGGAACTTTGGGAGTTTCCTGCACTTCTAATTCTTGATCAGGTTCATTATGATTCATCTCTTCTTCCTGAATTACTGGATCTATTTGATTCTGAGTACTGGAAGGGGATTGGGCTCCTTGAATCAGAACACCATTTTGATCATCATCATCATATTCATAAAACCTTGAAGGTTTCTCAATTCCTTCATCAACCTTCACATTTGTACTTTCTATCATCTTTCTCAGTCTCTTATTGTAACACTGGTATGCTTTGCTTTGAGTGGAGTAACCCAAGAAAATTCTTTCATCACTTCTAGCATCATACTTTCCTAGATCTTCATCTCTTTTAATGTAACATTTGATGCCAAAAACTCTGAAATACCTTATAGTAGGAGTGATGCCAAACCAAAGTTCATAAGGAGTCTTACCGGTATTGCTTTTGATTTGAACTCGATTGAGTGTATAGACTGCAGTGCTGACAGCTTCTCTCCAAAACATCTAAGGAACATTTTCTTCCATCATCATTGTCCTAGATGCTTCCTGGATGGTCCGGTTATTTCTCTCTACTAATCCATTCTGCTATGGAGTCCTAGGAGTAGACAACTATCTCTTTATGCCATGCTTCTCACAAAAATCTATGAACTTACCGGATGTGAATTCACCACCTCTATCAGACCTCAGACATTTTAGTTTCAATCCGGTTTGATTCTCTACCATAGCCTTGAAGATTTTGAACTTCTCAAAAGCTTCTAATTTCTCTTTCAGAAAGGTAACTCACATCATCTAGGAATGGTCATCAATCAGTAACATGAAATATTTGTCACCTTGCATACTCTTGATTCTTGTCGGACCACACAGATCAGTATGAACTAATTCCAATAATCCGGTGGAGGATTGATCCTTGCTTTTAAATGAAACTCTGCTCTGTTTCCCCAGCTGACATTCCTTGCACAAGCTATTAGTAGGTTTCATCAATTTTGGAAGATCTCTTACAGCCTGAGTATTGCTTACCTTGATGATATTATCAAAATTCACATGACACATCCTTCTATGCCATAACCAACTCTGATCAACTTGAACAAATAAGCAACTTTTACCAATACCAACCAAGTGGAAGATATTACCTTTAGTTTGAGCACCGGATGCAATCTCTATTCCAGAACTTTCAAAGATTTTGTATTTTCCATCCTTGAACCGGATATCATAGCCTTTGTCCACCAACTGTCCAACATTGAGAAGATTGTGCTTCAAGCCTTCAACATATAGAACATTACCAGTTTTGTTTCTTCCATCAAAAGAAATAGTTCCTCTTCCTCTGATTCTCCCAGCAGAATTATCACCAAACTTCACCACTCCTCCTTCATACCTTTCCAAATCTAAGAACTTATTTTTGTCACCTGTCATATGGTGAGAGCAATCACTATCAATGACCCAATCATCCTTTTCTTCAACTTGGGCGGCCAGAGCTCTTTCTACAACTTTATGATTGATAGATACAGAGGATATTGGTTCTTCTTCCTTGATGGCAATGAACACCCATTCACTTCCGGATTTGTTTCCTGTCTCTGATTCATCATCTGTTATTCCTTCATTATCATCTTCTTCATGAACATAGTAACAATTCTTTTGGAACCTTGATCTGTTAGGATTTGGCTTTGAAAATCTTTCCAGACATCTTGAGGCAAAATGACCAATCTTATTGCAGTTAAAACACTTGAAAGGCAATTTTCGTTCATACTTACCAGATCCTCTTGGTAGTCTTTTTGAAATGAGGGCTTCAAGTTGAGCAATTTCTACTTCTTCTTCTTCCAGGTCTTTTCTTGCTTTTTCATACCATGACAATTTTCTTGATGAGTTCTCTCCCGGATCAAATCTTTGTTTACCTTTCACAAAGGCACTAGCTTTGAATGCAGATTCAATCTTGGGGGATCTTCTCCAAACTCGATCATTTCAAATGCAGCCAGTTTGCCAGCCAATTGGTCTCTTGTGACAGTTGTACAGGCTCTGAATTCATCAATGGCAACAACCTTGATTTTGTAAGAGGCAGGAAGGGATCTAAGGATTTTGCCAACAATCTCATTTTCATCCAAGACTCCACCAGCATTTCTGATTCCACAAACTAGCTCATTTACTCTTGGCATAAAAGTAGTAATATTTTCATCATCTCTCATCTTTAGCCTTTCAAATTTCCCTTTTAGACTCTGTAACCTTGCACAGTTAACATACTGGTCTCCTTCATGCAAAAGTTCTAGTTTATTCCAAATCTCAAAAGCAGTTGGCAGGTCAATAACATTTAAGAGCTTTGAGTTGGATAAAGCACTTAGAAGAGCCTCTTTGGTCCGTAGATTGTTTTCAGCATCTGTGAGTTCATTTAGGGTTGTCAGACCACCCTATGGAGGTACATACACCTTGGTAACCATGGACCAGTACGCCATTCCCATACACTACAAGTGACATTTCATGCAACCTTTCCAAAGAGCAAAGTTGGTTCCATCAAACTTTGGACTATCCTTCTTGTAGGATGACATCTTGGATCTCCTCAAGCAGTTAAGCTCCTTTCAGAGGAACTTGGCTCTAATACCAATTGTTAGATTTAGGGCGCACAACTGAGAGGGGGGTGAATCAGTTGTGCCAAACTTTCTCCAATTTACACACTTAGAACTTCTTGGTGATTAGCAGTATATTAAACATGAAACATAATGCATTCAAATCACAAGCAGAAACTCAAAAACACATAAGACACCAAGATTTTGACGTGGAAAACCCGGTTAAGGGAAAAACCACGGGGTGATTAACCCAAGAATGTATTCTATGTTAGAAGAATAGAAAGAACAAATGGCACATGCCAATTAGGGCTCACTACCCGAGCACACTACTCACAAGAGGCTCACTACCTACAAGAGACACACTGTCTATAAAGAAATAAGTACAACATACATGAACTGAAGAATAACATCTTTACCATGCTTGAATTAGTTCCATTAAAGCCCAAAAACTTCTGCTCTGCCTTTCGCTCTCTTCTTCGCTACCACACACTCATCTCCATAAGACCCACCTTGGAATGACTTCACAATCCTTTATTTATACAAGGTATCAACTTAGGAACACTCATCTAAGTCGGAAAACACTTATAGATCCTCTGGAAGACATGTAATACATCCGGTTGGCCAGTCACAGGAAGAACACCAACATCCAGTGGTTATTCAACAAATCCAAACTCTAACTTCAATGCGGACCGCCAATAGGAACTAGACATGATCCAAAGATCACCACAGCCTTTCCTGAGCCACCAAGAACATCTGCACTTTATCAGCTTACTGGAATTCTTCTCTCCTCCATCCGGAGCTTCAAGAACACAGTCTCTCATCACTGTCACAAATGAACAGGCTCTTCTGGACCTTCAAACCACGAGCCAATCTAGTTGACACTTCTCAAGGACTTCCTCAATACTCCCTCCAATCCATAGAATGGGATGATGCACTTTCGGAGCTCACTGGACCTATTTGTGACACCCTGTCACCTTTGAACACCTGCCAGAACTAATTCTACTTGAGAAGCCATAACTTCTTCAGATCTTCATGTAGACCTCTAAAAACTTGACTGGAGCATCTCAAGACTTATATCTACAAACCCTTTAAACCACATCCTCTGATCCTCAACCTATTATGGACTTTCACCTTCTTGTCATCACTGTTCTTCACTGTTCCTGATTGAGACTAGTTTTCTCAATATCCTCAGCACATAGCTCATCCAATGCTTCTCATTAATGCAACATGAGTATGTTGACATCAATGAAAACACATGTTGGGCCCATACTTGCAATAGTGGGGTGACTTTGGTGCATATATGGGCATGGGAGCATATTGCAGTGATGAGATTAACTGCAGACATGGTGTGAGGAGATGGGAACCCCTATTTATATGCCTATGGTGGAGTGGTTCACTATAGGAGGATGGGTGACATGGGCTATTGGTGTTTAGTGTTGAGTGAGTTGGATACGGTTGTTTGGAGATCATGGAGGCAGTGTGAGGTTTGGGAGGATAACATTGAGCAGCTGGCGTATGTAGTGCAGACAAGGTACCTCATTGGTTGTATTGTATACATCATTGAGAAACACGTGCCTAAGAGAGTTAGATGATAGTTTGGCCTACCCCAGAGAGTACTGACGCATGAGGCTATGTTTCCTCAGGTGACACAAGAGGTGGAAGACTGGGGGTTGGCACTGGATCTAGCAGTGGTGGTTGTAAAGTTTCATGCTTTGGTTCTTGTTCCATGGGTTGCACGAGCAGCAGTGGCTGACGCTGGAACCACCCCTAATTACAATGCATGGTGGGCCACTCAGTGGCTAACACGACTAATTATTCTAGTGGGTTGGGCAGTTTCTTAGGAGGATATTGGTGAGGAGGGTGATGATTGGGGAGACGGGTATGGCTATGGATGGAGAGAGGAGAGGGTTTAGGAGGACAGGCAAAGGTAGTGAGAGTCAAGGCTCTGGTGGTGGGGGAGGAGGTAGAGATGTAGGAGGGGGGTCGAGATGATATAGGCATTGGAGAAGATGGTATGGGTGGAGAGGAGGAGGATGTGGGAGATATCTAGGGGTTGGAGGAGAGGAGGATGTGGGAGATGTAGGGGTTGGATGAGAGGAGGAGGATGATGTAGAGACTTTACAATGAGAGCTAGTTGAGTTGCATGTTGAGCGTGACAACTTGTTGGAGATGGTTGAGAGCTTATGGGTAGCAACTCAAGAGAGGAGAGGGGGTGGGGGTCAGCTAGATCAGGAAGATCAAGTAGAGCTAGTGGAGACATGAATGGAAAGGGATGCACTACAGGTGGAGTGGGATACCGTCTAGGATGAGCTAGATAGGGTGTAGGGGCTACTGAGGGCCTCACAGACATAGGTGCAGTCACTCACGTAGGCATTAGCATAGGCACAGGTGTAGTCACTCACGTAGGCATTAGCACAGGCATAGGCACAACTAAAGGCACAAGCCCAAGAAGGGGATGGTGGAGAGATGTAGTGGCTGATCGCAGAGAGGGATGTTGTGATTGTAGAGAGGGATGCGGTTGTCATCTAGAGATGAAGGGCAAAGTCACAGGAGGCACGACTCTATCAGGAGCATGACACAACTTGACAGTTGGTAGAAGGGCAGGGTATGGCATAGGCATGGAGTGATCTAGTCTGATTTTAGGGAGACTTGACATCGGCTGTGTAGAGGGTCGAGTACTATCATACTCTTTATCATTCGGTAGTATGGGCAGATCAGAGGGAGCCAAGTTTTGAGACACGGAGCCCGTTAGGGGCTTTGAGATCTACAAGGTCTCATCCTTTAGTCATGGGGCCACTAGGAGGTCTAGGGAAATGGGGTCCACCACCTCTGGTAGTATCACCACAACCAACACCTTCAGGAGATGGGAGTTCCAGTTAGATACTGTATATATATGATGTATGATATGCCTGCGAGCCTTTGTATATATTTTGATGCTTCACAGAGCCCATGTATAGACATTTTTTATGTACCATGACCATAGTTTTGATGTATATATGATGAGACATTTGGTTTTCGACTATGTATGATATTATGCTGTTGTGATGTATGATTATGGTTATGGTTTTATGATATATGCATGTGATGATATATGGATTATGTATATGTGATCTATGGATGCATGTGATTTATTATGTTATGGATTATGCAAATGGTTTATGTATAGATGTTATGGTTATATGATATGGATATGGATTTATGATGTTATTGATGCACATGATAGATGATTGATGTATGCACATGATGATGTATGATGCATGTGATGTAAATGATTATGTTATGGATTATTTATGATGGATATATATGCTAATGGTTAATGGTTTTAGATATTATGGATAATGAATATGATGATTTATATGATTTTATGACGATGTATAATTAGTGATTTTATGTGATGATATATATATAATGATCATGGTATTGTGGCTTATGACTATGGTATGGTATTGACATATATATGCAGGTGTATAGATGCAATGGATGATGGGAGCGATGCAAGTGTTGTATTTTTGGTTTGGTTATGGTACAAGTTGATGTTAGGATGGGATGGGGAGAGTTAATTGGATCATATGTTAGTGAGGGGCAGGGGAATTGGTGTTAAATGAAGAAGATAAGATGCCCTAGAAAATAGGTAAGTGGGGGAAATATGGAAAATATGATTAGGTGGGTATGGATAGACATGATATATGAGGATGAGTGGGTGATGAGTATGAATAGATAGGTGATTTGATTATGTTGGTATGTGGAGAGAAATCCTAGATTTAATATACCAATGTATATTATGCACCAAGGTAGAAATGACTAGGGCGACTTTGTATCCTTTGCATGGACTTGACTCTTAAACTGTCACACCTCATTTTTGGATGTAACTTAATTATGTTATTTTTAACTAATTGTTAGATAGATGCTTTGTTATGTATTTTGAATTATGAAAATAAAATTGTGATTAGAAGATTAATTTTGATGAGATAAATCTTCTTTGATTCATGATATGTAGAAATTGATATATTTTCTAATGTGGATAATGGATTATCTTCATGATTATTGATTGCTAAAATGTATATATTTCATGTTGTAATCAATGTGGTTAATGGACTAACTACTATGATTGTTAATGAGGTGGATGAAGAAAAATAGTTTTTTTCCCCTCCCAGACGAGGAGGGAGAGTATCAGCATCCTCAAGAAAGGGAAATGGATTGGGGTGTATAAACAAGACACCATGCCTATGAGAACTCACACACACACACAAGTATTGAGTTAATTTATATGTGTTTGGATATCATTAATGTTGTAACAATGTCAGAATCTTGCATAGTAGTATTATTTTTTGTATGATCATGTAGTCGATTCATTGTTTTATTCATTTCTTTTTCAAGTGTTGTCGATCTCGTCTTTGGTTATGTTGAATGAGTTTTTTATTGTTTACCATTGTGTGGTATTTTTAACTATGGTAGCATCACTTGGGGACTTTGTCGAGAATTAGACATAATCTACCTTGCAAGAGATTTATCTTTTCTTGAAGAAGCATAGTTATATATATATATATATTATAATTTCATATATAATAGTTGTTTTTAAAAGATTTGAATTTCAAGTCTTTGGACTCTGCTAAGCTCCACGAAGTAGAGTTAGTGAGCTAATGGAATGCATTTAATGCATTTGTTAGTGGGAGTACTACGAAGTCAAGTAGAGTTTTTATTCCATCAAATGGTCATTAATGACCACCACTTAAATTTTTGATGGGAATGATGGATAGTTTAATTCAGTGAAGAATCTAGAAAATGGAGGATAAATTGTAGGGAATTGTGGGGAAAATGTAGCATAATTGAAAACAAGAGGATGTGAGAAGGACAACGGGGGAGAAGCAGAGAAGAGTAGTTTGAACTCTTTGCAACTCTAGTGAAGGAGATTTGTTTTAGTCATTGGTATGTTACAGTTTATTGGAAATATATAGCCATAGACACAAAATTCCTCATAACCCAATAAGAGATTCAATGTGCAATAAACCAGAAATCCACATGCAAAAGAAATAGACAATCATACCATCAATGTTGACACAATATATACCCTGGGAAAACCTTGATAGAGGGAAAAACCTAACCTCCAAAAGCATGTATCTCTCATGTATTATTCAGCAATAAATAACAAATACATATGCAGAGATC
This sequence comes from Cunninghamia lanceolata, assembly GCA_027924645.1. NCBI lineage: Eukaryota > Viridiplantae > Streptophyta > Pinopsida > Cupressales > Cupressaceae > Cunninghamia > Cunninghamia lanceolata. The sequence goes on from BSBN01000781.1 coordinate 746,664, forward strand.
ACCTCTGAAACATCAAGCTCTCTCTACCAACAATCCATGTGAACAAGCATGTAACCATACATCCCATGCCATGCTTCAAACCCTCACACAGTCAACCTACAAGAGAAGCTACAAACCCAACCAAAGGCAATAAGCCTTCACTCAACCTCTCACTCAACAACTACCCATGTGTTTTGCTTTTGTAGACATAAGCTCACACAAATACAACATGTGGTATTGTAATACCATTTTCCCCAAAACCATGTGTCTACAAAACCATTGACCCCACATTTTATTATTGGTATTAAGTTTTCCCAATTAATCAAATAATTACAAATAAAGTAATTAACCCAATGTTAAATACAACAATTACAAGTGGCGTCCAAATAAATATCCAATGTGGCTAAACACATCACATGATGCACCACGATTAATTATTTATTCTACATAATAAAATAATATCAATGTTATGCAAGGTGTACAACACACCTACTCCAACACAGTTACCATTGCTTTCATTTATGAGTTTTGAACTTATCTATTCTCCTACAGATATTTTCAGTATCCATTGATGATATGGGTTTTTGAAAGAAAAATCAGCTATGTGTATATGCTTTTATGCATGTGTTTAGTAATTCATTTTGAAAATTTGAAAGACCTATGTAGGTCTAGAAGCAAATTAATTTTTCTGTGAAATTATTCTTGTAAAACCCAATTGTTTGAGTTGATATACATGCCTTAAGACCATGCTTGGGCTTGCCTTAAACAAAGTATTCTTTAAATCCAATCTCAATTTCCTATAGTCGACAATGGTGTAATAATGTCCTTAATTGTATCATTCATCTCTCTATTATTTGTTTATGGTCTTAAAATAGTGATGTTGCAACTATCAACAAGGGTTTGTTGTTTTAAAGATTTGTATTTGTGAGACTAGGGTTTTTATTCTCTATTGATTGATATTAGGTCTATGAAATAGTGAGGACTATTACTTGATAAACATGACCATTTCAGGTCAGTTTGTATCATATATTAATGTTACTTTACTCTTGACCTCACTCAAGATAATGTGATTGTTTTTTAGAGTTATTTTGACCACAAATAATGGTTAACACAGTCATATGTAATAATGACTTATTGAGAGTCACTATATATGTTAACAATAGTTAACACAAATATAAACATATTGTGCAGCTCTTTATGAGTCAATGTAATTATTAACAATGATTAAAGTATTGTTGTGTGGTTACACAACACGCCCCATTTTGACTTGACAAAACAGGGACCCAACTTTTTGCTGCTTTAGCTTGCATTTTTTTTTATCTTCGGCGGTCTGGTAAAAGTAAGTCATGTAGATGACCCTGCATAAGGGAGCTGGGTAAGTCATCATGATGAGGTCAGTTCTTCAAGGTTAATATTTCATATCAATAACCTCATTATTGGAAAGAGTACAAAATTTCATGCAGGTTTGCCTTTTGGATCACCCTGATATTCCTTAGGGAACAAAAGTTATGATGAGTCAAAGATCTGGTCAAACTTGATATTCCGAGGGGAGGATCATATTTCTTAATATCAGTCATCTTATATAGGATCACCCTGATGCCAGTTTATCACCCGATAATCATTTGGTCTGAAACCCCGGACGTCAATCTTACATGATAGTGGTATTTACCCGTCAGACAGCTTCATATATTTTGCGAGGGTGATATTTCAAATATCACCCGATCTTGCGAATATCACCTGATATTTCAAATATCACCTTGCCACAGAATATCACCCTAGTGCCAATATGCCGATGATGTCATCCAATCCTGATGAACAAAGAAAATCACCCTAATGGTGGCATCATCATCCTTTTTACTCGCGGAGGTACGTATCCAATGATCACCCTTTTAAATAACATGATGGTGACATCATCCTAATCTTTCAAAAGGGGGGCCACATTCATTAATATGACTCATCTTCGTTAACATGATGATGACGTAAGCTTATCCCATTTCACAAAGGACCTGATATGACGATGACATCATCAATCGGCTTGACATCCGAAGCTTGTCTATTCTCTAACATCCGTCATCTTTTCTAATATGACTGATCTTTCCTAACATGACGGTGACGTCATTCTGACCCAATATATAAAAAGCTTGACATGACCATGATGTCATCCTGTTCAGAGGGTGATATTCCTCAATATCAGGGTCATATTTCGTAACATCACCCGATTTCCTTCAACATGACCATGACGTCAGCCTTTCACATTTTAACGGAGCCCGTCCATGATGATGACATCATCATCATATCCTGATCTATGAAGAGAGTCATATTAGTTAATATCCCTCATATTAACTAATGTGCATACTCGGACCTGATAGTTTCATTCAATGGAATTTAGTGAACAAAAGTGCATGTATTGCATATGCATGATCTTATGCATGCAATAATTGAAAATGTAAGGCTTGCATATCATATGAAGGGTCACATCACCCTTGGAATACAAAAAGAGCTACCAGAAGGTGAAACTATTTGCAAAAATTCAGAGAAATTCAAAAATTAGGAAATTTTTGATCTTCTCCTTGGCAGGGTCATAACTCCCAGCTACTGTGTCAGAATTTAAACTTTTTGGACTCATTGGAAAGATAAACTAGTTATCTAGTTTGAGTTCCTTGGTTATTAAGGCTTAACGCCTAGTAACCAGTGGAGTGTCGAGGCCCTAATTTCTCTCCTAAGGCCTTTGAAAATGCAATTTACTAAGATGTAGAAAATACTGAAAATCATATTTTTGATATTTTTATTAAAAAATCACTCAAATGACCCTGGACCTGATTAGATATTGAGCCATTTTAGGGCCTGATGGCATGTTTTCCAGTCAACTATAGTCACCTAGAACCTCTTGACCACCTATGGACATTTAATCACGCAAATTTTCACAGATGCTTAATATTCATAACCCGATATGTATAGGTTTGCACATTCACAGCCTGATAAAATATAAATGTTTATTTTCCTTCTAGTTATTAAATGAAGCTGATGCTTCAAGATTCTTGTATTTTTATTGCAAGATGATGAAGCTATTTTGGAGAATGGATGAAAATTACAGAGTTGCATGTGGAGGCAACCTGAACCAGAGCTGATGAGGATATTGTCAAATATACTGTTTGCTAGCTGGAGGATGGACTAGGTCAAAGATGTTGGAATATTCTGTGCCAGTTGTGTAGTTGCCAACTGGCAGACACGTGCTATTCATCTGGACTGTTGATCTTAATAGATAAATCCTGACTGTAGGTCCATTCCCTCACCTTATTCTATAAAAGGCGCAGGGATGTGATAATTGGATTATTCAGAAGCTTAACTGAAATTTGACTGCTGAAATATCAGGGCCTATTTCAAAGTTATTGTAAGCATACATATCATTACATACTTAATGAAAGAGAAGACCGTTTGATTACAAATCATCATAAATCTTGAGTAATCAGTGTTTGAATTCTTGATACATGCTTTGATTTGCTACGTCCCTTGGATTGCTTATCAGTCTATATGTGTTGTCTTCATTCCTTTTCCTTCGAAGTTAGCATCATCTGTATCTAGCTGTGTAACATCCTGGTGAAAATATGGTTTGATTTCTTCTCCTCATGACTGTATCTGGTATGTATGTGGTTCAATAGCTAAGATTCACCAAATTTGAAGTATTCTTTTAGTTTTCTTTGAATTTTAGTTTAATTCCCCATCATAATTGCAAATAACAGATAATCAGAAGCAAATAACATGAAATATGCTGACATCTCATAGATAATGAATATTATTAGCATATTTGAGCTAAATGCATGTAGTGTTGAAAATATCATGCAAAGAATTGCAAAAAATGGTAAAATTCATGCAAATATCAACCTGTAGGCACATTATTTGAGTGAATTCATAGTGCAGAGGCAAAATAATTTGGAGATTTATGCAGGGCGGATATAAAGAACATGATATTTGGAGAAATATTGATGAACTTTACAAAAATTACTGAAGAACGTAAGGCCCCTGAATGATTAACAGCAACACACATCAACCACTAAGTAATGCTAGTAGATTATGAACTAATCAACGGAGACTTGGGATCATGAATTCTCTGAATTCATCGTATCTTTCAAGATGAGTAAAGGTTGTTGTGTAACTTTTATTCTATGTTTGGTTATGACTAACATCATCATCAACATGTATAAATATAATTTGTGACTCTTCAAGAGTCACTTTAATTTTTAACAATGGTTAACAAAGTATAAATATAATTTGTGACTCTTCAAGATTCACTTTAATTTTTTAACAATGGTTAACATGGTTTATATATACTGTTCAACTCATTGTGAGTCACTATAATTCTTAACAGTGGTTAACATAGCTTTATTTAAATAATTGTGAGTCACTGTAATGGTTAATAGTGGTTAACATATATATATATAATTTGAGTCATGGTGAGTCACTGTGATTATCATCAAAGTTTAACACAATTATTTGTATATGATTTGATTCATTGTGAGTTATTGTGACAATTAATTGTGTTTAACATAGCCATATATAGGCTGACATATAGATTATATCTTTATTTTATTTATGTTCGTTTATATAAGATTTAAGAGATGTAAGTTTAGACAACAGTTTGGGTTTCTCTAAAACCATTCTCCTTGACGCAAACTATTATTGAGATAAATCTGTGATACAATTATTATACATCAAAAGAAGCAAACTTGTTATATGCCATATTGGTATTGGTTATTAAACCAAGAACTGTATACGCCTAAAAATGACACGATTCAGATTCCTCTAAGTTAATTAAATATCAAAATATTTAATTATCTCTTCTAAAGTCAAAATTAAATAAAATCCTTTATTTAATTAAATTCTTCCAAACAATTAAATAATTCTTAATTATTTAATTAAGTCAAAATCATTCTTCCAAATTTGAATAAATCAAATCATATTTATTTAAATTCTCTCAGTCTCCAAAAATAAAATAAATCAAATATTTTATTTATTCTTCCAAATCATGCACAACAATTAAATAAATTTATTTATTTAATTTGCTTTCTTATCTTCAAATTCTTCAAATATCTTTCAAATCTTCTAAAAATAAGTCTTCTTCTCCATGCACAAAAAATTGAATAATTTATTATTTAATTTATCTCAAAATCATGCAAAAGCAAATCTTAAGTTGAGTTATCTATTCAATCAACCTTGTTTTTATCAATCTCTCTTAAATTAGAAAAAAACTTTCTAATTTATGAAAAGCATGTCTTATCTTTAGAAAAGAAAGTGATTAACTCAAATAAAATAGCTTTTGTGTGACACTTGTCTTTTTCTTATTCGTTGCATGTTCCTCAACCGTTCTATATCGTTGATCTTCTCATTCTCTCTATACCGTTGATCTTATTTCTCCCAAGTCTATAAGTACAACCTTATTCTTCCATTTCAATCATCCAAGCTTTAAGTATTGTTACTCTGCAGGAATTACAGCGCGCCTTTGGCACCAATTCCTTCATAGCTTGTGATCACACTTTTGTTACTACGCACTACAACCTTTGTCTTGAAGCTCCTCTTCATTACGACATTATCACAGCCATTCAAATTTCCCTTAACAAGAACTATTTCATTTATATTATAATGTTTCATGAATGATTTGTGGAACTATAGTGAATAGGAGTTTACATTGTTCCTTGGAAAACAGTAATATAATAAGTTTGTGATATGGAAATTGTTTATTTATATAGGTATATATATGAGGAATGCATATATATACAAATATAAATAAACCTCTACAACTCTTGAGAGAGGGATACACTTGTATTAAAGAGACTCATTAGGCTCAAGATAGAGTAGAGTATGATTATGATTATGTAGTTTTGATTATGCCTGCAATTCAAAAGAAATTCAAAAAAATAGTAAGAAGAACAACATAGGGATTCTAACTTTGTATTTAAGTGGTAGAACTTTGTTGGTCAGTTTAATAGTTAGATTTGATAATTTACTAAAAAGATATAAATCTTGAAGAGAGTTAATTTCTTGTATTTGATTATTGAAGTCATAAATTTCTAATGCTATGACAAGATTACCAGTTGGGCATAAAGCTAAGAATGCAAGATTTGTACAACATAATTATTGGTAAATATCTATTTATCTTGTTTATCAAATATTCTACCCTTTTACTTGACTAGTTGAAGTTGTAGATGGGATAAACTTGCCAATTCACCTAGCCAAGCCTAGGATAGAAGCAAAAGTGAATAAAGCTGATATGCATGTAATTAAAGTTTATACTACTAAGTGTTTATGTGAAATAATGATAAACTATTAACCAGTTTGAGATAGAAGTGTATGAACATACAACACACATTCTCATTTAGGAATGTGTTTGATTTCTTAAATCTTTGTCCAAAGTAATGCATAATCACTGCTTGCATTGTCGGTTCACTGTGTCTTTCTTTTATTGCAAAACAGTCAAGCTAAGTTATACTTAGCTAGAGGGATTCTACAGTTGTATAACTAATTTTTTGTAATATGGCACAACACTAGTTCTTAGATGGCATGATGGATCTTATTGATTCTCTTAATCCACTTCCCTTGTGAAGGGTAGGGCCACTTCCAGATGGAAAGTGTGTGGGGACCACTGGTCTATGGTTGGAGGTAAAGCACTCAGGTGATGCTCTCCCTCTTGCAATTGAATAATGCTGAAGACTTGGTTATTCAAAGATATCATTTATATTCCTTTTGAGATATATGTAAAAATATTATTTGTGAATTCTGTAATCACAACATCAAGAAGGTGATGCAATCATGTAATATGTATTGTATGAATGTTAGTTTATTCATTCATTGTATATGATTTTTGGAAATGGAAAAATTCTTTATGATTCTCATTATTATAAAATGATTTAATTGTACTTTATTTTATAAAAAAATGTGTATGGTTTTGTGTTGGATTTTTTTTTAGTATGATTTGTTACACAAACAAAAGGTTGCCCCTATACATGCCAAACGTAATGTAACCTTGGAAGGTTCATGTGAGGAAATATACTTTAAGCATGAGGATGAAATGTCTATCATACATAAAGTTGTTTCCACACACTCAAGGTTTTTATTTAGCCTTGGTCATGTAAAGGATTAACCAAAAAACACAACACATGGAAACAAAAGACGATGCCCCATTCTTTATGCTAGTCAAAATACACCAAGATATGAAAAGATCAAGGTGGTCTTGAGTAAGCATTAGGAAGGGGTAAAAAGATAAATCAAAACAAAAAGACCAACTAACACAACAATTCATGTATCCATCATATCTCTTACTAAATTAGGATAGGTAGGATGAGATTTAGATTATGTTTTATATGTGTAGGATACATCCCTAAAGGCACAACTAAGATGATGGATGTGGAAAATTAGGCTATAGGTATGGTGACCAGTTATTGTTGCATAAGATGATCTAATCGTATGATTTGCATTTTGGTATAATGTGTTATGCGCGATTTGTTTTATTTGGTCATCAAGTCTTGTGGAATCTCATTTATTATGGGATGTGAAAGTGAAGGGTGAAAATGTAAGGGTGATAGTGTAAGGGTGTTTTATTATGGAAAATGCAAAAATGTGTTTATTATGGGATGCATGAAACTTTATTGCATGAAGATCTATTTTGAAGGTGTATACAAAGATCTAATCTAGGACTAGGTGTAGGGACTTGCCCCCAACATGGTATGATGGTAGTGGATGAGTGGGGAAAATGATGTAGAGCAGGGTGGAGTTCTTCAAAACAATCACAATTCAATCAGCCAAAAACAATCTTTCCACTTAGAAACCTCTAACTTGGTGTTTTCTCACAATTCCTTCAATATTGCTTGTAACACATCAAACAATGAAATTTGGCCATAACTTTTAAAAGAAACTGTAAACCCACAAACAATCATCATTACAAATACCCTTTATGATCTTCTTTAACATATCCAAAAAGGGGATAGGGTTGTTTTGTAACTACACCCTCTAAAATCGGTTGCTACGCTTCTCACAAGGCCTAATTAGGCTTGTTTAGCAAAGCAAAACATGGATATCTTATTCCCACACTGCAAAACTCCATTCTAAGACCTTAAACACATCAAATTAGGTCTGCATATTCATTTCTCATCATCTAAAATGGTCTCCTAACAATACTTCAACAAAACCCTACCTCTAGGCATCAAAATTGCTCAAAAACAAAGGTTTTCCAGCCTAGGGCATCATCATATTTACAGAAAACCTTCATCCCTGCTCCTGCAAACACCACAAACATTTAGAACCATCTAAATCCTTGCATTTCACCAGGTTCAAAAATTTTCAATGGTGACAAGTGCTCCAAATTACATTTTTGCCATTCAAGCCCACAAACCCTAGGTTAACAGGCAGTTTTTACTAAAAATTCCATAACTTTCTCAAAAAGTGATAAAAATTGATGAAACCAATGCAAAATGAAAGAAGATTTAGAGAAATATCAAACCCAATTGGTTTCACATTATTATAAGTCTGTATAGGTCCGTACAGGCCTTGGGAACAATGAAAAAATAGTTAAAATTTAGAAAAAGCTGAGTTTTCTTGCATTATTTGATCTCCAAACGTCCTCCAATCACTCCACCAACATTACAACGATGGAATCAGGCTATTTATGCCTTTTCAAACTTGTCCCAATGTTTACAAACCAACTTTTCAACTACTACCCATTCATCTTCCACCCTATGACAAAATTGCTAAATTGCACTTGACAACTTTGTGACAATTTGACAATTTTTACAATGTTTGACAAATTATTCCAAAATAACCTTCTAAGACCCAAAATAGACTACTACAAGTTCAAAATGGTCTAAATTACCTTATTACAACATCAAAACACCAAAACTAAACCAAATTTAGCAAGATTGCCTCATGGAGGCATGCTATCACTAGGTGCTCCTGCACCAGAAAAGGCTAGGGAATGACATTTAACTAATAAAGATCAAGCCATGATAGGGTAATAGTGATAGGTGGAAAATGGAATGGTGATTAATGGAGGGAATGGATTTAAGTGGATTTAGGGATGGAAAGGATCCTAGTAGATGGTGGATTTGGCATCTACACATGGCACCTATAAATAGGTTTTCACCATGGTACTTGTCTATTGGCAGAGAACAAGGCAGCAAACAAAACTTACCACAGGTTACCGCAAAGGCCATGCAGAGGGTATAGCTGACTCATAAAGAGGTATTTTGGGAAAGGACACACCTCTATGTAGATATATAGGAGATACACACAAAGTAATATAAAGTAAGAGTGTAAGAGTGAAAGAGAGATAGAGGATAATAGTATATGTGAGTAATATGTATAAGGCAGACACTCAGACCCACCTGTATGGATATGTATATACCTATTGATGAGAAATGAATATAATGGAGATATAAGGATTGTGATATCATTGTGTATGTGTTATGATGTTATGCTTGACTTATCTTGTACCACATATTAGATTTCCTTAATGTTTATTCATATTTCTCTCATTGTTTGATTGGGGTATAAACTAGACTTACAGACTTGACTAAGGACCAGATCTTCAGACTGGTTCCTCCCATTTCTTGCCAACATTTGGTTCTGTCACCGGGACCCTAGAAAAGGGTAGTGAAGAAAGAGAGAATAAATAGAGAAAGGGGAAGTTCAAAGTAGCACAAGTAAAGAAACCTGAGTGACAGGATTTTTTTATGATCTATGGAAGATTTTGAATTCTCTTAAGTTCCTACCCTTGTGAGAGGGGGATAGACACTTAAGGGGATGGCAAATGGAATAGTGAGAGGATCTGAAAATATCCTTGAAAATATTTAACTCTTCAAGATAAGCCAACCATGGGATACAAAAGGATTAATATTAGTCCAAATCAAAAATGCCCATGGCAAAAGGGGATAACAAAAGATTAAGGGAGAACAAAGAAATTATACTTACTAGAATGGAGATAAGTAGAGAAGAGAGATAGAAACAAACCCAAGAAAGACAAGAAAGGTACTGTAGAAGAATGGAGAATGCAGGAGAAACAAGTAGAAACTAGGCAAAAGAAATTGCTGAAGAAAATAAGTTGGATGAGCGCGCCAATGAGAGTGCTATTGAGCGCGTTGCTATGGGTGTTGTCGGAGAGGAAAATATAAAGGGAAAAGAAAGACTGAATGAAGAATCCATAGAGGCTACCACAAAGTTAATATAAAGAGATATAGAGAATCTTGAGCCTATTACAATACATATTGACATGGCAACAAAACTTTTAAAGAGTATAGGAGGAAGAATTGATGCATATGAGTAGTTGAGAAGTGCGTGGAGGGAAGAACATAACCAAACCCTAACCCTATTGGAAATATACAAAACTCCAGAATATCAACCTAATTGGGCTAACATTCAAATTAGAGTTGACAAACAATGGGAATAATTACTGAGTCCTTTACAAAACCTTCAACCCTTAAATTTGGATGTAGATTACCTAGACAACCTAGATAATTAGAGTATAATGAAGATTAGAGAAGATGCACTATATAAAAAGATGAGTTCTAGTAATAGAAGAAAAAATAATGAAAAGTCACCTAATGAGAACATAATGTTGTTTACAAATGAAAGAATATCCTCGAGAATGAAAAGGAAGTTTGAAGAGACACACTCCCTTGACCAAGAGTCACCCCGAGTGCCTTATAAATCAAGGAGAATTTAAGAAAAGATCAAAGTGACATTCAAAGAGAAAGAGAGGGAGAAATTAAGAAAGATTTTGAAGAAAATTTGGGAGAAGAATATTTTGACATCCACTTGAGGAGAGATAAAGGGAGAGAACATAAAACCCTAACACAAAGGCTAGAGCCTAAGGAGAGGAAAAACTAGAAAGAAAACTACCACAAAACACCAGAGGATCTGAAAAAGAAAAAGAAAGGAAAAATGGATGCCATTATCAAATTACCAGTATTTGAAAAGGACACAATTGAAGTCACAAAGCATATTTTTGTATTAGAATCAATATGGAATAGGAATGAGATAACTAAAGATGACACTAAGTTGCTTGACTTCATTGGCACATTATGGACTGATCAATTAAAATGGTATAGAAAGGCTTGTCCCAAACATGATAAAACATGGGAGGAAGTGAAGAAGGAGCTCTTGGAGAACTTTGAAACTCTAGAAATACCGACTGAAGGGGTGAGTAATATGAGAGAACTAATACAAAGGGGTGGAGAAACAATTAAGGAATTTGACAAAAGGTTTAAGGACACGGTCCACAAACTAGAAGAACCCTTGACAGAAAAGCAGAAAATTAAGTGGTTTACATCTGAAATAAGCCAGATGTGAGAGACTCTCTAAATGGGAGAATATTTGAAACATACATTGAAGCAGTCACACTAGCATCCTAGATTGAGGCATAGACATGGCACAAATAGGACAAAAATAAGGAAAATATGGAGTTAGAAAGACTAAGATTAGAATTGGAACAACTGAAACTTAAACAAGAAATTTTGGTGAAACAAGAAGATAAAAGACCAAATATATGGTGTTCCTATTGTACAAAGGAAGGACACATCTGGAATGAATGTCCAAAACTAAAAGGAGAAAGACAGGCCACTGCAATGAAGGTGGATATAAAGGCACTCCCTACAAAATACAACACAATCTATTGCAGACTATGCAGAGAATGGGATGATCATAAAACACCAGATTTTCCATCGCAAATATTCAGGGTGAGAGAAGATGAGGATGAAAGTGACTCATGGTACAATTCAAATCACAAAAACAAAACACACAATAATATTATGGCATATGTCAAGGGCCTAGCAGAAATACTTCTATATCTTCAAGACCAAGGTTACAAGCAACCTTCATGGAAAAACCAAAGGAAGATGAATATTATCCAGAATGTAAATCAAAATGCTCCATATGAAAATAACTATAGTAAAGAGGATAGAGGACAATTTGGAGGTTATAGAGGAGGTAGAGGCTGAGGAAGAGGCAGAAGAAGAAGAGATGAAGCCACTTGTTACAAATGCGGTAAACCAGGGCACTTTGCTAATGAGTGTTGGGAAGAAAGAAGGAGGCAATGCTCATTCTGCAATAGTACAAAACATGACATGTTCACATGTGATAATGCACAACAATACTTTCAGAATGCACCACAAGGAAAAGGAGATGATTTGGATAAGCAAAAAGGAGCCAGAGTGATTAGAAGAGTCCCTAAGGAAGAAGGTCAAGTCCTAAGGACCTGTCAAAGATATAATGATGGTAATACAAATCTATCTTCATCAGATGAAGAAAACCAAATAAAGGAGGAAAAAACCAAGGTGGACAAAGGAAAAGAGAAAGAAGTAGTAGTGACAAGACAAGGCACAAACACTGAAAGAAAAAGATATGACACTATTGAATCAGAAAGATAAGAAAGTGATGAGGAATATATATTCTTCCCGGATAAAAGGCAATATGATGAGATAGTACAAAAGACTAAATAGATAATAATAGAGGAACAAGAAAAGAAAAAACAAGTCAATCAATTCTTCACAGAAGAAGAAGTTGCGACACTAAAACAATTTACATCTGTAACGCGGCAACATAATATGATGGAGAAATTTAAAAAAATTGCTAAATATTGGAATAAGGAGAAGATACCGCGAAACCAAGTTAGGCAATTGGGAAAAAATGGAAGATGTTGGAAAACAAAACCACTAATGGTGGATGCCCATATTAATCATAAAAAGGTCAAAAATGTAATGATAGACTTGGGTGCAGACATAAACATGATCACTAAGAAGCTTTGTGAACAACTAGGGAGACCTAGATTATCTCAAACACCCTACAACATTACTTTGGGAGATGGTTCTAGCATGTCAACTATTGAACATGGAGACAAGTAGAAGTGAACCTGATGGGAATTAAATAGGTAGTAGATTTTGTCGTTATTTCTATGAAAGAACAAGGATATTCCTTTAATTCACTACTTGGACTAAGATGGTTTGTGGATGCCAATGGCATAGTAGACTCCTGCAAGGAAGAACTATCTTTTGCGTATAGTCATAAAAGTATATTCATACCACTAGGACTACCAATAGATGAAGCCTATATTGAAGAATCCATAAATGCGAAAGAAAATGATGACTACCATAAGAACATTTACACAATCTCAAGGTTGGAAACAAAAGAAACGAAAGGAGAACCAAATTCAGCAAGAGAAATAGAGGTGGAGAATGAGAATAACAACACTAATAGTGAAGAATTCCTAGAAGCATGGATCAAAAATGAACCAGAGCTAAAAACCAAGAGAATGACAGGGATTACGAGGATATGCATGGTTTAATCTAGTAAAGAAAACATACTGCAATCCTCTGCATCAGAGGAAAATCCATTGCAAATGGTATGCGCCATCAAAAAGGACCAAAGTGAAGAAGAATCTAGATCTCATCATATTATGAAAGGAATCTCTCATATCAAGTTACCAAAGTTCTCAAGGGTTAAACACCTACAACAATAATTAGATGAGATGGAGACAATCTTTACAGAAGAACAATGTAGAATACAAGCAATACAACATACATTGGTATGTAACGCAACAAACTGGTGGTCAACACATAGATATTCAATTCAAGATTGGCATACATTCACACTTCTTATCAAAGTGAGATACTTACCAGAACATGGAGAATACAAAGAAATATGTAAGTATGAAGGCCAAACTCTACTGCAAGATCACTTAACTACTTGCATAATAGCATGGGAAAATAGAAAAGAACATAGCAAGGATATATACACCCACTTGTTCTATTGGACATTAACTGATAGGACTTTGCAAAATTTTCCCTGAGTCCAAGTAATTTTGCCAGTATTTTCATGCAACAATCTGAAAATCTTTAGCTAAGGCTTTAGTTTCAGAATATCAAAAATTTTCTTGTACTAGGGTCTAAAACCCTAAACCCTAGAGTTCTTATACAAGCGTCAAGTTGGCCTTATGTTTTAATTTTAAGTTGACCGCTTGTGGCTCATAAGAGGTCCATTAAGTTGCAAATCGATGTATAAGGCGACGTTCTTTTACTGGCCCCATCCCTTTGTGCTACCGCTTATTGCTCATGCTTTAATTTTTACCCATGTGCCTTGGTTTTAAGTTGACCCCCTTAATGAAATTCGTGGCCCCCTTTTCCCTAGTAGAACTAATGTTGTTTTTAATAGATGATAGGTGGCCTGTTTTGACTAGATTTCTCTATTACACAGAGATTATAATATGGATAATAAATACAACAACGAAACAGTGGAAAGAAGACAAGTGGCAAGTTCTTAAACATTTTTCCATTTCACTGATCCTCAGCGGTGGGCCCGTGGGGCACTTGCAGAATTGCGGGAGAGTGTCATGTGTTTTCCTTCAAGAAAGGTGGAAAGTGTACGTTAGCTCCCATATTACGTGGTAGGTTTTATATGGTGTGCAAGATATTTTTAAAGGGTTTGCTTTGTGCCACGCAGCACAACCTAGATGGTTTCTTCCATTCTACAGATCTTCATCTTCAGCCAAATCTTACCATTGCAGAAAAGCAAAAAATTGCCATGTAGGCATTATTTGACTTTTCTTCTCAGCGGTATAGCTAAGGTGGCGGTTCAGGTGGCATACTCTCATTGGTTCATGCTCTTTTTACATGGATGATGGGGTTGTTGATAACTGAGAGGGGGGGTGAATCAGTTATCCTAATTATTTCCCTTTTTGAACTTTATTGTTAATTAATGCAGCATTGAATCAAACACAAAAACATTGCCATGAAATAAGAAACACATGACACAGTATTTTTGACGTGGAAACCCTGTTAAGGGAGAAAACCACGGGGTGATTAACCCAAAAATTATTCTCTGTTAGAAGAATAGGAAATTACAAAAATGGCACTTGCCAATTAGGGCTCACTGCCTGAGCACACTGCTCACAAAGAGGCCCACTGCCTACAAGGAGACACACTATCTACAAAGTGATAAGAATCACAGTCTTGAACTGATTGGAAGCATCTGCATATGCTGGAGTTCAGTTCCGGTTAGGCTCAGTACACTGATCTGCTGCACTTCATCTTTCCTCTGTTCTTTATTCTGCTATCCTTTCACATACCGGATCTTTCTTGCTACTTCTGCTCTGTTCTGCACTTATTCGCATATACCTTCACACAATACTACACTTCACAACTAAATCCATCCTCTATATATATCCGCACAAGTAATTTCATCACTTTTCTAGTCGGCATCCGGAACAGTCTAGTTTCTTACAAACTCTGTTCTGTCAGCTGAATCCTTGCTCACCAAGCAATGCGGATCAAGCATATACTTGTAGATATCATTAATCATGTCGGCCAAACATGATTCATGCCTTCACAACTTTTATCATCAACAGTAACACATCCGGAAAGTAGTCTGATACTCTGTCAGTCAGTTCTTCCTCTGTTTTCACTCTCTCAGGAATCCGATACTCAACTATTCATATCTTTTTCCTTGTCCATCACCGGAGGCTAAATCCTTGGAATATACCACTCAAGGTAGTCCTCTTGACTTCCCCAAATCCGCACTGCACCAAGACACTTCCTCTGAGAGATCCGGACCAATCTGTCGGACCTTGCCACATGCTCTGTTCTTGTTCACCGGACCACAACAATCTTCATTCTGACTTCCGGTAGAGACACACCATGACTTGCGGATATGTGGGATGACCTTTGTTGCCATCAATGACAACAACCATGAATCCATATAGTGTCTCTTGCCAACAGGGGTTTCTCTTCTTATTAACTGTATATGTACCATCAATTTAGATCATCTGTCATGAAAATCAACAACCCACTTTCAAATCAGGGAGATGTAGTGGTAGTGCATAGTAAACAATGCACCAATGTTGGAATGGCTTTTCCAAGCGTGTGCTAAGTTATTATCACTGCCACTGTATGAGGGGATGAACATGCCTGAGGATTGACAAGAGGTAGAATCAACTCTTGGGGATTTGTGTTCATGCTTGAAGGGATCTTTCACTTGCTTTATGGCAAGTTTTTGACAGGGTAAATTGCTTAAAATGGAATTAAATATTGAAACAAAGAAAACTAATTTGGCGGCCTCATTGCATGAATTGATATTTGGAGTTATTTCGAGTTATGTGACATCAATGAGATGGTGAAATGCTATCTGTTTTTCCTTTCCTGGCAAAATTGGTGAATCATCAAAAGATTTCCATTTATAACTAATATGCCATGGAAGTGACTGAAATGAATTGATCAGGGGAGTACCAGAGTGTGGGAACTATTGCTAATTCACTATAAATAGGTGCCTCTATTGTTACTCCGTATATTATTCCTTCTATGTAGACAATATGGATACTCACCTTTTTAGTATGCTCTATCTACTACCCTATTCTGTAGGATTTTCTTCTCTATTTTCATGGTTGATGTTGTGTTCTTACAGGATTAAAAATTAGAAGATTTTCTTATGGAATAGGAGGTAGTGGAAAATTTGAGGAAGCATAGTGGCAAGCATCAAACTTCTGTAAACCCTTGTTTTCTCTTTGTTTTCATCCAGATGAGGGCTTTGAGTCCCAGTTTGCCGACTCCATTAATCTCCTATTAATGTGAGTTTCCAGATTAGGATTTTAGGCAGAGGGGCATCATTATTCCCTCTTCCCCTCCCTCAAAACTATGGTTCCTAACAAAGCATCAACTCTAGTTGTGGGAGTGTTGCCCCTCGGATGAAATAATTGGGAGTTGAGGAGGGAAATTTGACTATTGTTGCTACCTTCCTAGCTGGACTTTTAGTATGGCCAAAACCAGCTACGTGTGACTCTCTCAAATTTTTGGGTAGCTAAGCTGGTTGGAAGCCTCTACTCATAAGTTGAGGGATCACATCCCTGTGCCTAGAGCATGGAATAATGAGGGGGACTCTAGTTTTCGGAGGCTCTTTATATACTTGTTCCTTGCAAGTTTTCTTACTTTTGTGTGCATGGTTGGAGAAGCAAAACAAAGGATGCTTGTATTGGAAACAAGTATCTAGAAATCAAAGGTGGTGGAACCAAAAGAGCATCTGGCAAAATGCTAACCATCAACATCATGGCCTAACTCCCCACCAAGAGTGAAGAAGCATAAATGACAAAATTAGTTGTTCATGTTTGTTGGAGAAAATGAGTTGTTACAAAGGCACACCTGTTTGATTAAAGGCAGTTATATTTGTATCCCACTATTGTAACAAATTATCAAATGAAAATATGACATTTGTCATAACGACCTAAAGCTTGTGTGCTCCCTTATTTCTATAAAAGGGAATTCAGGGCCTGTTACAGTCATTGGTTCGAGTACATACTTTCCAGGCAGAGTCTGAAGTATGGGGATCAATCAAACATCTTGGAGAATTTTTGTATCACACTACACATAGTTGTAGACTAGGCTTTCCTATTTTAGGTGTTATTTGAGAATAGAGTTTCATGTAGTTGTAGCTATTTGTATGACAATACCAGTTCATAAGTCTGAATATATTGTCAAGGTTCAAACTATATTGTCTCCTACAATTGTGTTCTTTGTTACATTTATGAATACAAATTAATTAAAGATTAGTTTTTTTCATCTTCGCAGTCTTTCCTGTGTAAGAATATCCTTCTTAATAGCTTTTACTAAGAAGTAAATTTAATGCTTTAAAGATGATATTGAATGTAGTAAATGTATGCAGGGATTCTTAAGTAGAATTAGTTTTGAACTATTCAAGGTGTAATGGTGTAATGCATTATTACAATATTTGCATGAGTTGGGAATATACTATTATATTTAGTTTCATTTATATTTGTTTTGAATCTATGACCCATGATCTAGGCACCCATCTCTTAGAACTATTGTCTTGATACATCTCCTTGATCATTAATATTAAAAATCAAAGAACAATTTTATTTCTGTATTGAGTTTGTAATGTTTTTCCAATGTTCTCCTGCAACAGAGTTGTGTTAAAGCCTAAGAATCTAGCCATTGTTTCAGCATATCAGTAATTCTTTTGGAATATTCTAGATAGAACATATCTGTTTAAGGAAACAATATTTAAGATAAGTAGTGTTGATGGTGTTTTTAGCACGCAACAATGCAGGTAAGATATAAGATATCTAACCTCTCTTGAAAAGGAATCTTATCCTAGAAAAGACTTCCCCAAGGTTTATACAGCTAGGTCTTAGCTCACAGGATAACTCAGTGGATATGTGATTTGCTGCCACAACAAAGGGGACTTACATGGTAGGGTTTATGAAACTATGACAACAAAGTGTGCAAGAAACCCTATGATATTTTTAGCAGATTAACAATATGAATTCTACTCTAAACCTAATTCTAATAGATGTTTGTAAAGAAAATGCAAATGGTTAAGGGTTAAGAGGGAGATTGAAACCTAGGTGACAAATCACAACTGGATAATATACTGCAGATAGACAAAATACCCTCAATAAACCATTTCCAATTTAACCAGGTTAAGAAACCACAATGCTGCAGAAAATGATGATATCTTCAAAGGAATCATGTGATTTTCAAATTGCATACATTCATTAAATACCCAACACTACCGCAATTCAACTAGTGTTATGCAACCGAACTTAATTCATTAGTATGGTTTAGGCTAACTATGCACAACAACTTACACTCAGAAAGCACCAATAGTATGAACCAGGGCATTCATCAAATATCTTAACATTTATCCATCATTGCAACAACACATAAACTAATTTCAGATTGACATGAACCATGAAATCCAAAATGAGACAACACAAAAACACAAATTCCCAGCAACCTGCAAAACCTGCTTTGTATTCATCAGATTTTGGCAGAGTCTCAGCAATTCAACATCAAATCTTACTTACAATGAGAGAAAATGATGGTCCTTTTATAGACAAGGAACCATACTAAGTTTTTCATAGACAGTGGAGATTAATTCAACACCAAGGGTCCAGATTTACATTGCATTTAATGAAATACATCAGTTAGTTACATTCTCGGATTTGCTTTTGTCTTTACAGAAAAAGACAAGATACAACTTGTAAATACATTGAATCTAGGAAGAATGATCATCCATTTGGTTATTGTAACATTGAAAAATGTCCCCTTGGGGGATTTTCCCTCCTAAGGTTTAGCTCCCGGGTCTTTATTGTGCATTTAGGACATCTAGCATCATATTTTAACATCTCGATGAAATAAAACCTGGGTTTCATGACAAATGGGACCTAGGGGGATCCCTTGAACCTAACCTTGACCAAAATAGGGAGAAAGGACTTGGGCACTCACACCCTAGTCCTGCTCTATTTTGGGTCAGTCCCAAATTTTTAGTGTCAGCTTGTGACCGTTATTTGGGTCCTATGCTGACACGGTAAGTTTGAATTACAAAATTCTTGGCGGGAGTGTTTGTAGTTGCATATATAGGCATGTTTAGGCATTCATTTGTAAACTAGATGATTACTAGCTAGCAATTTGGATTCTCAAGTTTATGTTAAGCTGATTCAAGGAATTCATTATGTAGCAAGAGCAGATTTGTGTTGTCTATGTGTTTGTATTTACAGATTTGAGCAATCATCTCCTCATGGCATGAAGAGCTTCTTCCTCCCATGAGATCTTCACTACAAGGTGACATCATTTATGTTTTTGAGCATTTATCATTTGGTTTTTGCCTCTACCTCACAAGTGCATGCACTCTTTATCTGACAATGGTGTTCGAAAGACTTGAATGTCTCTCCAAGGCTTGATTGAGGCAAGCCTCTAAACACCACAACCCCCTCCCAAAGTTTCTGTGATTGTAGGCTACAAGTTGAAGATACAAGAAAAGTGGAGTTGTAGGAGGGCATTACAGAGTGTTAGATTTGTAGATTAGAGTTGAAAATAGCACCCTAGACTTGGGCGCCCGCTCTTTAGTCCTTCCGATTCTGTGACAAGAAAATCTCTAATACAATAGGAACAGGTTACAGATCAAGCTTCCAGATCCAACAAAAACCTAGGCATTGGACTCGGGCACCCGCTCATTAGTCCTCGATTGTTCCGCTTTTGAACCCTGAAAGTAGGTGCACAATTATCTATCATTTTACATCTTTTTGTAGCAACATTTTCTGATATTCGTCTGTTTGCTTCTGTATTTGCATAATTAGGGTTTTGATGTATAATTAAGCATAAGTGAACATAATTGACAATCAAATCATACAAATCCAAGTTTCCCTACATCTCACAGTGACCTAGGGTCTGATAGTACATTGCCACTTGACCCTAAGTCCTTGAATGAAAGGGTGAAAGGAGGATACACACACAAAACTACCAAAAACTCAACTATCCAAATTTTACCCTTTATTGCGAACCCGTGTTGTTGGACTTGTTTGCACCTTGCTGAGTGTTTTTCTTCAGATTTACATTGGTTTCATTCATTCATATTATCATTCATCTTATTGCAGTGGAAAACTTACAAAAAAATTGAAAATTTTGAAATTGGAAACCCTAGATTGCATCTTCATATGGTTTCTATTTTACAACAATTAATGTGAATTTCATCAAATTTATTATTTTTGCATTAGATCTGAGCTAAATTACAGAAAATTACAAAAATTCAATAGCTTACATTGCATTTTCATCATAAAATTGCTAGGGTTTTTTGGAAATTTTGCATTTTTCATATAACCTAGTAATTGCAAAAACTAGGGTTTGTAGGAAGAATCTTGTTTCAGATTTTTATATTGATCTTAGACACTCATTAAAATTTTCATTTGTCTGTAGTGTTGCATTTTAGTGCAAATTTGCATTTAGATCTCAAAAATTTGTATTTTTTACATAGAAAATTTCAACAAAAGCATTTTCATTGATTTTTCCTTAGATTTGCACTTGCATTTTGCATGGTAAGGTGTGAAAATAATTTTAAGATCTGAGTGGACTTAATTTTCATCATAAAACATATTACAAGAAATTCATATAGCATTTTACATCAAGATCTCAAACCTAGGGCTTGAAAAACCTTGATTTTCACTAGATTTCGCCTAATCGACTCTCCAAATTTGCACCATAGGTGTGTTGTGAAGAATATTTTTGCACTAATTGGCTGTTATCAATGTTATTATCTGGTTCCCCTCCTAAAATCTTCACAACACCTTGTTATTGGGCTCTTGTATTGAAAATTTGGCAAAAAATTACACATTTTTGCCCTAGGGTTTGACCTAGATTGCACTCCAAGCGTGTTGTGACAAATTTTATGGATTGCGGTGACTGATATCATTTCTATTATTTTCTTCACCTCCTAAAATTATTTACAACACCCCTTTTTCTAGGTCTTGGAATTGAAAAATTGTGAAAAATTGCATATTTTTGCTATATTTTCACTAGGGTTTGATCTTGAGTGGCATTATAAGCATGTTATGACGGATTTTTTGGCATTAGGTGGATGTTATTACTGATATAAGTTGCTTTCCATCATCATTTTACTCACAACACCCTTTGTCATGCCCTTTTGCATTGAGATTTGGTGAAAATTCACATATTTTATTTTATTTTCACTAGGTTTTAACTTGTCATCATCCTAGATTTGCATTAGTCTAATAACTCGCTACCTTAAGATAAATATTACTTTAAGAAGAAGCATAAGACACATGGGATCTAGTGCTCTTGAAGAAGTTGGCACATTGAACACCTTCTTTACAAAAGGAGAGACACAAAAGTTACAAGATATTACACCTATCACAAGTATAATGGAAGAGAAAACTTTTCATGATGTTGACGATACTATTAAGGCAACGGGACATGTATCTGATGAACAAATAGATAAACTTGATAAAGACCTAGTTGAATTCCAAGACTATGTGCAAACTAAGAGGATAGCTGAAGAAGCTATACCTGTGATTCACCAAGTAAGAGAATTGATAAAAGAAGGACAAGATAGTGTTAATGCAATCCGTGGTTTAGCACATATTGTACAAACCAATATCATGCCAGTGACTGAATGTGTAAAAGTGATAAATAACACTTTGTCACCGTCTCATACACAAGTATCGGCACCTATACCAACTACGTGAATATCTACCTTTACATCAACGATCTTAACAACTAATGTGAATGCTTGTAGTAATGCCACCACTGGTATTGGAGTATCTAATGGCACTTGTATACACCTAAAAATGACACGACTAGCTAAATAAATATTTTAAATATTTATTTCATTCTAAATTCTTCTATCAATAAATAAACAAATCAATTTATTTATTTGATTCATATTTCTCAAAAAAAATTATTTAAAATCATTTATTTAATTAAAGTCATCCAAATTCTTCTAAAATCATTCTAAATTAAATAATACCAAATTATTTAATTAATTATTCTCATTCTCTATATTTAAATAAATCCAAATATTTATTTAAATTATCTATTTCCCCAAAAATTGAATTAATACCAAAAGTAATTCAATTAATCCACGTGCACATATAATTAAATATTTCCAATATTTAATTAGCTAATATTCTCTCACCCACATGTCCTATTTCTCCTCCAGTCAAATTAGTTAACTCATCAATCAAAATAGTTAACTGATTAGTCATCTGAGTTCACTGTTCAATCATCTCAATCAACTTCCCAATCAGCCCACTTATCTCTCCAATCAATTCTGTTAACTGATCAATCATCTCAGCTAACTCTTCAATCTATTATGTTAACTCCCCTAATGTATGAAGGAGCGGGACACTTGTCCTCTCCCTATTCGCGCACATCCTCTCAAGTTTCCTCTACCATTGATCTTCTTATTTATTCTATACCGTTGATCTTCTTTCTCACAAATCTATAAATACAACCCCTATTCCTCCATTTGAATCAATCCAAACTTTTATAAACTTACTCTACAGGAATCACAGTGCGCCTTTGGCACAATCACTCCATAGCTTGAGATCACCATTTTCATTGCATTGTGAATATCCTCTTCATTTCAAACCTATCAACAACCATTCTCCATTGTCATCTTGGAAAAAAGCAAGGAAGTGCACCTTCTGAGGGCTCCATTCACACACAAGATCAATTGAGATAGGCGACCAATGGAAGTCACAGAATAAAGAGGTTTGCAAGGTACTATTTCTTTGTGTTTGATCTTGTTTATTTCTTATTTCATTGAGATTATTGGATTATTAATAGTTTAATACTATTAACCACATTTTCTGATAACAACACTAATTACAAAGCTATAGGATTTAATTATCAGAATTTGGTTTCTAAGGGGACCTCTTCTATGAATAATTGCTCTCAACCACCTCTTCATCCCACTTATTCTCAACCTCCCATTACATATAGTTATTCTCAACCACCTTCCACCTACCATTATGTCCAACCACCATTGACCTATCCACAGCCTCCACCTATCATATCTCAAGCTCAATCAACTCCTCACTTTGGTTCCAACTCCTCATAGCAAACTGCATCTCCCAATGATGCCATCCTAAACCAACTTTTGCAGGGCATGACTGCTCTACAACAAAAGGTAACAAACTTGAAAAATTCTTCACAACCTAATATACCAACATATCATGCCTGTAATCCCATTTCCTATGCAATTTTGAGAACTCCTATGCCCGAGAGGTTTGAGATCTCTCGCTTTGAAAAATATGGTGGAAAAGGTGATCCTAATACTCATGTGGTAGCATTCACAGCTATGTGTAGTGATTTTTATTTTGAAGAGGATTGTTGGCAAACCTTTTCCCGCGATTTCTCAAAGATACTGTTTTAGAATGGTTTTGCTCTTTGCCTCCGATTTCAATACACTCCTTTTCATAGTTGATTGATCAATTTTTACATTTTCAAGCAAACATTGGACCTCAAGTCTCTTTGATTGATTTAGTTCATTGCAAGCAAGGTACGAAAGAGAAGTTAACTGAGTTTATTAGTCAGTATCAAGCTTTATATATGCAAATTCAATATCAGATGAAAGATGAGGATGTTCAGAAGGTGTTTATCACTAATCTACAACCTAACATCCATGATAAGATCCTCTTGATGAAGTATAACTCCTTACAACACTTATGTACCACCCTTCGCGATTATCAACTTTCGTCTAGTCAATATGAAAACCAAAACTCATCGGCTCAAGTTGGTCAATCCATGGGTGGATCATCACAAAACAACTTTAAGAGAAATAATAATAATAGGAGTTTCATCAAGATTAATGGATCGAATATGAACAACTTTTCTAATGTGTCTGCTATCGCTAATCCGCAGAAGACATCATATCAATCAAGAAAGTTTACTCTGATATTTGAGTCTTATCATTCTATAATGAATCAAGTTGTGAGTAATAACATTCTGAAGCTTCCCCCGATTAAGCCTGTCGATCCTAGTAAAACACAAGGACCTTATTTCGATGCCAATGCCTTTTGTCATTTTCATCAGACACAAGGACATGATACTGAACGATGTATGCATCTTAAACATGAAATACAAGACCTCATTAATTCAAATGTTATATAGGTATCAGGTGTGAATGATAACAGAAATAAGTTGGTTGCTCCACCGAATCAAAATTTATAGATCTTCACTAATCCTTTCCCTAAACATAATGATAACAATATGTTGGAACAAGGACTCATAGAAGTAGTTGATGATGATTACTTGGAATATGATAACATTGTGGGTATGATTGAGGTGGATAAGGAAACGTTGGATAACCCACCTGGTCCACAAAGAAATGGAATTTAAGATGAGGTTCCTCCTCTATTATCCTTATATAGATCAGGAGATAACCAAAACACATCAAAAAGACAAGTAGAACAACTGATACAGATGAGTGAGATGGTACAGGATGATTCCTGTTACTGTGTTAGATGACATCAACAATGAAAACTCACTAAAAATCAGAAAAGAGTAAGACAACTCTTAGCAGTTGGAAATAATAATGGCTCTGCCCCTCATAAGAAACACAAAATCTCATTTAAACAAAGATTTAAGGAATAAGCATCATATGATAATAAACATGACTTTCATAAGAACCACTCAAACTTTGCACTAAACATGATCAAGTACCTCTCCAAGAGGTTCGCAAGTTCAAAAATCTAATACAAAGATCCTACAGGTAAGTATCTCTAACCCTTTATCTCTCTCATGATGTGTTTCCTCCGTGATGTGTTATGTGTTGTTTAGGCCTCCTAGGATGACCCCTGATTCTCTTGTAAGGTCTGGGATACCAGGAGACCGCCTCTATTGTGACCTTCTTCTATTTGTATCATCATTCTTCCACATTGCCTCTCTCTGATTTCATTGTTGTGTGTTGTGTCTTACGGGCATAGCGTTGCGGTTGGTGACTTGGGGGCACCCTCCTACATGACTGTCCCTAAAGCACTTGTTTCTCCTCTCTGATTTATTGTTTCCCCTCCTCTAGTGTTTCTATCTAGCTGGCGGATGACGAAAAAACATTTATACTGATGTCCCTTTAGCAAAAAATAAAAAATTGGACTTAGTTCCTAATATGGCGATGGGGTTGTATATCTTATCCAACGTTTGGCTAGTAGAAGCACTCATGCTTTTTGCATAGTGACTTTGATGATCTTTATCTCACTTACAAATTATAACAATACTGCTGCTCCATGCACTTTGTTTGTCTTTGAATCTCGTCTTGGTGACACATGGTTCTGAGATTTTCGTGATATAGCCCCATGGTTATCCTCGATCTTTGAATTCATAGTATAACCTTGGCTCTTTGTGTGATTAATCATATGCATTGATGTTATTGTTTATCATGATTTTGTGGATACTAACATGTTTCTTGCAGGGATGTGTTTGTGGGAACATTTGGCGATCGTAAAGTACATGTCACCTCCAGGGGGCATCGGCTTTACGAAAGTCCATGTTACCTTGTGTGTTTTCTTCCTAGCTTAACATGCTTGATATCGATGTGTGATATCAACCACCTTAAGGTGGGGGCATGTGTAAGGTAAGTTGTTTGTTGTAGATGTTAGCAATGTGCTTGTCCTTAGGTGCAGTTTAAAGACTGGTGGCGATGAGTCCCTCCTGCACTCTGAGTTTGTTTGCAATCAATCAATCAATCAATCATCTTAAGCCCTCTGCAAAGGCAGGGGTGGTGTATCTCTTGTGTAGAGTGCCCATCCTGTCATTTTCAAAAGTCCTCTGTGGAGGCGGGGAGCAGATCTGTAACTAACTCAACCCTTAAGCGTGTCTTCGGTGATTGTTGTGGCGAAGTGCAATCATCGGTGTGTGCCTGTAATGTGCCTAAGATGGTGATGACTTCATTGCTTGTCTTTCATGTTTTCTCCGTGTCTTCAAAGTGTGTGTGTTAGGCATGCTTGCTTTATTTGGCGTGTCTATTTCCCCATATGCAGTCTAAAGACCAACGCGATGAGTGATTCCTGCATTTTGGGAGATTTGGTGTTTCTTGCGTGTGTGTTGCCCCATATATGCAGTTTAAAGACCAATGCGATGAGTGCTTCTTGCATTATGGGAGGTGTGTTTACTTTCATGTACTTGCATCTACATTTCATATATATGAGAAAAAGAAAATAAAAGAAATCATCTATGTCTTCCATGCATTAACTGTCTTCCATGCATCTACTGTATCCTCTGTGTTCTGCATGACTGTAACTGTCTTCTCCATGTTTTGCGTGCCTGTCATTGTCTTCAATGTGTCTGGCATGTCATCTCTGTGCTTGGCGTGTTTGATGTGTTTGTTGACCATACTTTAATGCATGTATTGGCCTCACATTTATACATACATTAAAGTGGGGGCTAAATGTAACATTGGAAAATGTCCCCTTGGGGACTTTTCCCTCCTAAGGTTTAGCTCCCAGGTCTTTAGTGTGCATTTAGGGCATCTAGCATCATATTTTGACATCTCAATGAAATGAACCCTAGGTTTCATGACAAATGGGACTTAGGGGGATCCCTTGAACCTAACCCTAACCAAAATATGGAGGGAGGAATTGGGTGCCTGCGCCCTAGTCCTACCCTATTTTGGGTCAGTCCCAAATTTTTAGTGTCGGCTTGTGACCATTATTTGGGTCCTATGCCGACACGGTAAGTTTGAATTATGAAATTCTTGGCAAGAGTTTTTACAGTTGCATATATAAGCATGTTTAGGCATTCATTTGTAAACTAGATGATTACTAGCTAGCAATTTGGATTCTCAAGTTTATGTGAAGGTGATTCAAGGCATTCATTGTGTAGCAAGAGCAAATTTGTGTTGTCTATGTGTTTGTATTTGCAGATTTGAGCAATCATCTCCTCATAGCATGAAGAGATTCTTCCTCCCATGAGATCTTCACTACAAGGTGACATCATTTGTATTTTTGAGTATTTATCATTTGGTTTTTGCCTCTGCCTCACAAGGGCATGCACTCTATATCTGACAATGGCATTCAGAAGACTTGAATGTCTCTTTGGGGCTTGACTAAGGCAAGCCTCTAAATACCACAACCCCCTCACAAAGTTTCTATGATTGCAAGTTACAGGTTGAAGATACAAGAAAAGTGGAGTTGCAGGAGGGCATTACAAAGTGTCAGATTTGCAGATCAGAGTTGAAAATAGCACCCTAGACTTGGGCGCCCACTCTTTAGTCCTCTGGATTCCATGACGGGAAAATCTCTGATGTAGCAGGAACAGGTTACAAATCAAGCTTCCAGATCCTAACAAAAACCTAGGCATTGGACTTGGGCACCCGCTCATTAGTCCCTGACTGTTCTGCTTCTGAACCACAAAAATAGGTGCACAGTTATCTATCATTTTACATCTTTCTGTAGCAGCATTTTTTGATATTCATCTATTTGCTTCCGTATTTGCATAATTAGGGTTTTGATGTATAATTGAACATAAGTGAGCATAATTGACAATCAAATAATACAAATCCAAGTTTCCCTACATCTCACAGTGACCTAGGGTCTAATAGTACATTGCCACTCGACCCTAAGTCCTTGAGTGAAAGGGTGAAAGGAGGATACACACACAAAACTACCAAAAACTTAACTATCCAAATTTTACCCTTTATAGATGTATATGAGGAAAAGCTAATTTCCAAGACAAAAGGAGTCAAAGGAGAGTCGTATGACATGTGAAAATGAGTGCTGATGTAGCATGGTGGGATTCCATATGCTAACTAGATTACTCTACTGCTCATCCATTGTTTGCAACAGGAACATGGTCTCTTGCTTCCTTTACATGATCTGCATATTTGTATTTCATCCTCCCCAAGCTTTGATTAGCTCCAATATCCTACAACAAACATACATGTTTTAGTCATTTACATTTACTATTCCTGCAAGAAATTATGCACAACATTAAGTATTCAAAATGAGGCACGGGATATAGACATCTAGAATGTGAGTATTAGGTTCAAAATATCCCTATGGCAATGAATATCGGGTCTTAATGTGCGGTCAGTATATATAGGTGGACACGTGGCATAAAACCATTTTCTAGATACATACATGGATTATTGGAAGGTCGGGATATTAGCGGTGTGAAATATCCATGTTGGAAGGTGCAAAATAACTCATGTGACCTATCGCTAAAAGTTTACGGTCAAATGACCGTGTTCCGTTGTTCCGTAGAGGAGATATCCATGTGCATAGTGATACTCACAGAATCACGAAATCATTCCATGTGGCATCATCTTGCTTAAGTGTGTGGCTTGAAGGATTTTTTCATCCTGCGAAGAGAATCAAGAGCTTTCCACGAAGATGCAAAATGGCGTCGCGTGGTAATATAACTTAAAGATACTTGTGTTGGGCCCTGCCATGCTTACATGGTGAGCGCGAAATGAATTTCACTAGGTCGCTGGAGGTATAAAAGTCTTCCCATGAGGCCACGAAATGGTGCCACATGGCCTATGTCTCCAAGTTGGACTATGGATCTTCAAAAAGTTAATATCCATGCAGAGTAATATCCATATGACATCATCAGAATGTTTGGTCAACCTTTGACCCAAGGATGGATTATCAGGATGTAAAAATCCTAAGACTTTTACCTTTGATTTCTAATTTCAGGACATAAAAATGTCCACTTTGAAATTCAACTGCATGCCACATGGCATCATTTCATTGGTCTGCAAAAGGTCGCAATTTTAGTTCGTAAAAGATAGGGATATGGATATTTGGGAATATCCAGATATTGGAGTTCACGAAATATCCCTAAGTCTAAATGTCCTAATGATGTCAACCTTTTAAAATGATTCTTGAGTATAAAGAAAAGTGATGTCATCAGGATGTTTGGGAAGGCCTAGATATTAACGAATGTCCAGACATTAGTAAATGTGAACATCCCTACCCCGAATGTCCAGATGATGTCATCGTCATAAAGGGTTTCTTTGAAAAAGAATCTGGATGATGTCATTAGGATGTGCATGTTAAAATATTAGAACACTAGGTAAAGTCATGACATTGAGTGAATATCTGGATATTAAGAAATGTCTAGACATTAAGGCTGAATATCCATATTGCAAATATCCAATGCATATGACGGCCACAATGCGCGATGGTATAAAATTTGATGGGTGCATGTCTGGATATCAGGATATGACCATTACTTAGCATTTTTCTCAAGATTTTCTAGTTGGGATAAATTGTCCAGATATTAGCAAATGTGAGGACATTAAATGTAAATGTCAATATCCATAGGACCGTTGACCAAAACTTTGACTGTGCATAACTTCTCCATTTTGATGAATTTCAACATGATCCAAAAGGCAAACTTGCTTAGAATTTCATTCTCTATCATTTGGAGACCTTTGTTAAATATTTTACTAAACTTGACCTTTGACTATGGATCATAACCTGACATCATTTTCTCTCAAGGAGGACTGTTGAAACCTAAACTGAGCCAAAGCAAAAGAACAAAAGGGGTCTCCATTTGGTAAAATGTGGCGTGTGTGCAAGGCACAACAAATGGTGACTCTACTGGGGAAATGCTCCAAAGAATTTCTAGGATAAACATTAGTTTGGAACCCAGAATCTCTATGTTTCCCACTTATTAAACCAGACAACATGATACAGGATCAAAGTAGCAGAGATCACTAACTCAACATAACTATCCATATCCTAAAAGTCTAAGTGTGTGCAATTGCATTCATTCCCATCCTTCTGCAACCAATATCATCATAGCTCACTTGCATTAAGCTACGTAATGATACTCATCTTTTGAACTACCTTAGACATGGCCTCACTGCCAGTCAAGCGTCTATAGCCCCAACGAGGTTGTCTCTATGATTCTGCTCAAGCATTGCTCTACTACCCATTATGCGTCCATAGCCCCTGGTAGAGTTACTTGAATCCTATAGCTGATTGAACATTTTATAAGGAAATTAGAAAGTATTATTTTGGTAGATTGTTCATTTGATAATTCATTAAGCTTAGCTTTTGATAAGAGTACTAGAAAGTACCGCATACCCTTGCAACACATGATAAATATCACATGGGCTAAGAATTGGTTCAACTTTGTTGGGCTGGGAATCATAGTGGCAGCAAAGGTGAGCCTATAGATTTTTCACTTAACCCAAGATCACCAAGATTCCTTCAGAGGCTTTAGGATTATTTAAAGATGTAAGAGATATTGGACTAGAAAATATTTCAAGTGAACCAAACTAATGACTCCTTTCCCATGAACAAGCATCATACCACCCAGTAGTAACAGTAGAACCCATGGGAGACCCAAGTGGAAAACTAAAGTTTCTTAAAGAAATCCCTAGATTATTTGCCCAAAGAGGACCTTTTGTAGGACTGCACAGCTGCCACCTTATTCAAGAAATGGGGGACCCCAGCAAAGCAAGCATAGAAAGAAAAACCAAAACAAACAGAAAGCATTTAAGCTAAACAAAGCAAACTACTCTAACCAAAGCAAAACAACAACAAGCAAAAGCAAAAAAAGACACACTATATACACAAAAGAAGGTAGAGATGCCTCCTAAGCCTAAAATTAGTGCTTTAGGAATTGCCCATTAACAGGCAGTGGGAGTTCCTCACTAGTAACTGTCTTCAGTCTATGTGTATTGTCCCCTAAGATTTCAGCTATTAGGTAGGGACCTAACCAGAGTTTATCAAACTTTCCATGTTCACCCTTTCTCTCATGAGCCTTATCCCAGTATAACACCAAATCTGAAATACAGAAGGCCTTCACCTTGGCCCTCTTGTCAAACCATCGTTTCACTATGCCCTGATGTTTAGTAAATCTTTTTGCAGCATCATGTTTCTCTTCTAAATGCAACAACTAGGTTAAGCGAGTTGAGGTTCGACTATCATCAGGTTCTAAATAGTCTTGCATGAACTACAGTATAGGGATCCTCAAATGGATAGGGAACACAGGCTCCAAACCATAAACCAAATGATAAGGCAAGGTTCCTAAGGTGGCCTTATGTCTGATCCTATCTACCCACAAGGCAAATCTGAGCTAGGTATGCCACTCTCTGGGATTTTTGTCAAGCAGTCTTTTGATGACCTCAAGCAACTTTTTATTAGTAGATTCGGTAACTCCATTGCCTTGAGGGTAATAATTAGATGAGAATTTTAGCACAATACCATAATCAAATGCCTAGTTTGAAAAACACAAGGAAAATGTTGGACCATTATCACAAACAAGAGAAAAAGGACATCCAACCTTGCCACTTTCGCCTTGCTTGTTTCACTATGTCTAGTCCTTATGATCATCTTATGAAATTCCTCAGTGTACTCCTTCACAGATTTCTCCTTTTTCCTTACGTTTTGTAATCTCTTCAATAATTCCAACTCATAGTCAACAGGTATGAACTGCTTCTTCAATTTTTTCACCATCCTATCCCACTTTATGATATTCTCTTTTCCTCTCCTATTTCTATCCAATTGAACTTCTTTCCACCAAATAGCAACATGTCCTTTCAACTTAGTTTTTGCAAATCTTACTCTCTCTGGATCTTCAATTTCCTCATATTCAAAATATTCCTCCAAGTCATTTATCTAGTCAATCAATTCCCCAAAATTTAGATTTCTGGTATGGTTTGATACTTCCATTCTAGGTCTCTTACCCATCTTAGAAATAACCTTCAACATCTTTACCTGATCAGATTCTTATTCTTCTAGGGCTTCTTCATTTTGGTCAGTAGCTTGAGATTCATCATCATCACTTTTATCTTCATGTCTAGGGTTTACTCCTCTTCTTCTATCTTCTTCCACAAAATCCAATCTAACCTTCATTGTCCTCATCATCTCTATCATCTCTTCCATTCTTCTAGCAACATTGGCCATAGTAGGCATCCTCCTTGGTGGCATCTCTTCCTAGGATCCAGTGCAACTGCCTCAATTTGGCGATCTGACTACAAGGTAGCAACTACCTCACAATTGACTCTCTGTTGACAAACATAAGTAGACTACCTCAGGTCGGTGATCTATTCACCAAGAGATCTTCCAGAATGCCTTCACTTCCCAAAGGATTCACAACTTCACTCTGATACCACTTGGTGCAGTAATGGATGGAGGGTCCTAAGAAGGGACTGTCTAAACCATGCAACAAGAGTAAATACAATAGAAACAACACAATAACAGAATGCAATGGAAGATTCAAATGCTCAATATATCAAATAATCACAATGCTTATAGGTCGGCAACATGCGGGCTACAATCAAAGGGCTCAAACCTACTTTCTAGATTACAACATAAATTGAAGATATGGCATTGAAGTGTCTTCTATAAAAGAAACTCTCTTCAAAATCTATCAAATCATGAGATGTCAATGAATGAGTTTATAATGCATCTAAGAGATGTATATATATCATTCTCTAGCTTATAGTGTTGCAAGGTGTGTTCCCTTGGTCTCCTTGTGTTGTGTAGCATAGCGCTTGGGTTCATGACATGGCTTAACCGCCTCCCGTAGATTTATTAACTTTGGTGGTTGTATTAGGCATTAACAGGTTGATCTTTTGGTGCAACGACAACCATCTTGCTAACAATTGGTATTAGATCCTATGTCACGGGTTCAAACCCCTCGCTTGTGTTGGGGGATTGTTGCAAGGTGTGTGCCTTGGTCTCCTTATGTTGTACAATGCAGTTCTTGGGTTCGTGACAAGGCTTAATTGCCTCCTGTGGATTCATTAACTCTGGCGGTTGTATCAGGCATTAACAAGTTGACCTTTTAGTGCAATGGCAACCATCTTTCTAACACATAGAATCCTCTGCAATAGCCTCAAGAGGTTACAAACTCTAATGAATGGTGAAACATGTAGATAACATGTAGGTCCTACAACATATGGTAATGCTCCGCAAATCAATTAAATGTGGTGCAGACACCAAGGAAGGTCTATTTGGTCCTTATTTGCCGTGTATGATGTTCCATTAGGCTCCACACATCACGGAAGTGCTTCGTAAACCTTCTGCTCTCAACTGACTGTACGGATGCTCTGCTCTGTGAAAGATGATGATCTTCTGATAGCGATAAAGTTTTGTAGATGCATCCAAATCTCTTGAAATCTGAGTATGATGTAGCTGACATGGCATAGAGGCTAAATCCTACTCCGAGAGCTCTAATATGAAGAGGCAGTAAAATGAGGTAGAGAATGCCAAACTGCAAATTACTAAACTATAGCTGAAATGAAAAGAATGCAAATATTTTTGGTTGATACAAGATTGCTCTACAAATTGGGATGCTCCTGCATCACTAATACATAGTTTTATGGGCTTCAAACCAAAGGCAGCTACAACTCATTGACACATTGTTTTATGGGCTCCAACCCAAAGGAAGCTACAACTCCCTAAGTGCTACAACACTTACAAGAAGAGGCTCCAACCTCTATACCAAAACACTTGATAGATTTTTCTGGTTCAATCACCTTTGTAGCATCATCTCCTTTGATACTGATATATGACTTCAACACCTCTGCTCAAACAACTTTGCTATCTTGAATACACCTCTGCAACACAACATAATACTACCTCTATTATGAATCATACATTATAGCCTTGAGTGAAATGTCCCCAATCTGAAATTTATTATTAAATCCAAATCTTAAAATCCATATTAACAAACTTAACACTAATATTCATCAAAACATCCAAACTAGCTAACCAGTTTGCATAGGTAGCACACCAAAATGAACATAAACAACTAAAATCTTTTTTATTATGATTTTCTGATACAAATAACATCAAATTAGGCCTGCAACACTAATTTACAACATCCACAATATCTGCAACACTCCACAACAAATTTGCTAATCAGCACACTAAAACAAGCTGAAATACACAAGTGTAAACCACCCAAAACACCTTAAAACCCCAAGAACAACATACTAGCATGGGATAGATGCATCAAGGTACTGGAAATGATGTAGAAAAACAAACATAAATAGCAACAAGCCTCCACATAGCAGAAATCACCAACAACACCTACAGAAACACACAAACACTCCAAAACTACACAAAAAGACCCTGCACAACACACAAAACAACAAACTACTCCAAATCTTTTAGCTCTGATGCAATATTTGAAGTAAGACTGCCATTTGCAACCTAAGAACACCACCCTTAGATTGATGAAAACTCATGTCCACCGGCCACAAGCTTCACTCCAATGGTTTCCCTATGCACTGGAGAAAGTACAAAGCATCAACTCTGCAAGAAAATTGTGAAATTGGCAATAGTCTGTCTCCATGTAAAATAAACAATACTTGTAGGCTCCTTGAACATCTAGAAACTTCTACCACATTTATATTCACATTCAATTATTCTTCCCCAAATTTAGGCACTTACAAAAGTCATAAAATGCATTATAACATCTCTAAAATTAGCCTTTCATATTGTACCACTTAAAAGGCATCTTTTGACAACTCAAAATGCATTTTTCAAGGCACCAACATGCAATTAAAGTGCCAACTCAAAAAATCATGACCCAAAGGGAAATGTTCTCTTGCATGAAGCCCATGTAACCTCCAATGCCAAGTCTTGGGAGTTACACCAAAGAATATGCCAAAATAAAACTCCAATAATTGTCATAACTCCACTTACGCAAGATGCCAAGTCATAATAAATGCAAAATCTCCTATTTTCAACCACTCAAGATTCCTTCCAAATCCCACACTTCAAGGAAGTATTATAGCAATAAATCAAATTTATTGAATATTTATTTGTTCATTATATTTGAAATTGCTCTGGAACAAATGAAATATTAAATAGAGAGTGCATGCCCTTGTGAGGAAGAGGCAAAAATCAAATGATAAATGCTCAAAAACACAAATGATGTCACCTTGTAGTGAAGATCTCATGGGAGCAAGAAGCTCTTCATGCCATGAGGAGATGATTGCTCAAATCTGCTCTTGCTACACAAAAGCCTGGAATCACCTTTAGAATGCCAATGCTCATCTAGTAATGCTCTAGTTGTAATCTTGTTATCATCTAGTTTACAAATAAATGCCTAAACATGATTATTTATGAAACTACAAATATTCCTGCCAAGAATTTTGTAATTTAAACTTACCGTGTCAGCATAGGACCCAAATAATGGTCACAAGCTGACACCCAAAATTTGGGACTGAATCAAAATAGGGCAAGACTAGGGCTCATCTCATCGGGATGTCAAAATATGATGCAATATCTCCTAAATGCAAATAAAAGACCTGGGAGCTAAACCTTGTGAGGGAAAAGCCCCCAAGGGGACATTTTTTGACGTTACATTTAGCCCCTACTTTAATGTATGTATAAATGCAAGGCCAATACATGAATTAAAGTATGATCAACAAACACAGTAAACATGCCAGGCACGGAGAAGACACGCTAAACATATTGAAGACAATGATAGGCACGGAAAACACGGAGAAGACAATTACAGTCATGCAAAACATGGAGAAAACATCAGATGCATATAAGATAGTTAATGCATAGAAGACATGAATGATTTCTTTTCTTTTCTTTTTCTCATATATATGAAATGCAGATGCAAGTACAAGGAAAGTAAACACTCCTCCCATAATATAGGATGCACTCGTCGCACAGGTCTTTAAACTGCATATATGAGGAAACACACACGTAAGATGCACCAAACCTCCCATAATGCAAGATACACTCATCGCACAGGTCTTTAAACTGCATATGGGGCAACAAACACGCCAAACAAAGTAGGCACACCAAACACACACACTTTGAAGACACAGAGAAAACACGATAGACAAGCGATGGAGTGTTCCTATTTCTAGGTTCAACACCATCTCAGGCACATTACAGGCACACACTGATGATTGTGCTTCGCCACAACAATCACCAAAGACATGCTTAAGGGTTGAGTCAGTCGTTGAACTGTTCCCCGCCTCTGCAGAGGACTTTTGAAAATGACAAGATGGGCACTCTCCACAAGAGATACACCACCCCCACCTCCGTAGAGGGCTTAAGATGATTGATTGATTGATTGATTGCAAAAAAACTCAAAGTGCAGGAGGGACTCATCACCACCAGTCTTTAAACTACACCTGAGGAAAAGCACATTACTAACATCTACAATAGACAGTTTACCTTATATATGCCCCCACCTTAAGGTGGTTGATATCAGGTATCGATATCAAGCATGTTAAGGTAGGAAGAAAACACACAAGGGAACACATAATTTTGCAAAGCCCATGTCCCGCAGAGGTGACATGCACTTTACAATCGTCAAATGTTCCCACAAACACATTCTTGCAAGAAACATGTTAGTGTCCACATAATCATGATAAACAACAACATCAACGCATATGATCATTCACACAAAGATCCAAGGTTATACTACGAATTCAGAGATTGAGGATAACCGTGGGGCTATATCATGAATATCTCTGAACCAAGCGTCACCAAGGCGAGGTTCAAAGACAAACAAAGTGCATGAAGCAGCAATATTGTTAAGGTTTGTAAGTGAGATAAAGATCATCAAAATCACTATGCAGAAAGCATGAGTGCTCCTACTAGCTAAGCATCGGATAAGATACACAACCCCATTGTCATATTAGGAACTAAGTCTAATTATTGATTTCTCGCTAAAGGGATGCTAGGTCCGCATCAGTGTAAGTGTTTTTCGTCATCCGCCCGCTAGATAGAAACACTAGAGGAAGGGAAACAATAAATAAGAGAGGAGAAACAAGTGTCTTAGGGATAGTCACGTAGGAGGGTGCCCCCAAGTCACCAACCACAACGCTATGTCCGTAAGACACAACACACAACAATGAAATCAGAGAGAGAGACAATATAGAAGAATGATGATACAAATAGAAGGTCACAACAGAGGCAGTCTCCTAGTATCTCGAACCTTACAAGAGAATTAAGGGTCATCCCAGGAGGCCTAAAAAACACATAACACATCACGGGGGAAACACATCACGAGAGAGATAAAGGGTTAGAGATACTTACCGTATGATCGTCGTGCTAAGTCTTGTCATCAAGCAAATCATCAAGGAGGTCATCATCCTCCCAAATTTGAATGCTACGAAGAGGTGCAGGTTATTCCATTTGTCTGTCTAATGTATTTCGATCAATTCTTGATCCCTAAAATGATAATGACGGATGTACCTCAACATAAATATTATCTCTTAGTGGACTAGGTGGTTTATGAAATTGTTCCTTATCCACATCAATCACACCAAATAGGTCAAGATAGTTAAAATAGTGTTGCTTTGTCAAGATGTCATCCATTAATGCTCCACTTTGACTAGGAGGATTATTTGAATTACTAGAGCTAACCCTAGTCTTCTCATCTAATTTATCTAAATGTTTAGTTGTAGGAGCAATAGGGTAGCTTGTGAATTCATTATCACTCTCATAATCATTGTCAATACCATCTCCATATGTTTTAGCTATTAATTCCAAGCTATTAAGAGAAGTGTCACGCTCTTCATTCAAATGTGTTTTATCAATTCTCTTACTACCCAAGGGTATGTATTGATGATAGATATGAAGTTGTTAAGATCAGATACATAGTCAATGATTTCGAAGGAAGACGACACAAATATATCCTTGTTGTACATAGCTTGTATATCGGTAATGACATGAGGATGCATGCTAAGAAATTTGTAGACATTTTTGAATTTTGTGATATATGCATGTAAAGATTCCAAATAGAACTGAGAGGATGAGGCCATGAGTGACAAATCAGATTTTAAAATTTTTCAAAAGATATGCCAACGACAAGTGCAAAACTATGTGTAAAAATGACCTCAAATGCTTGATTTTTTGTACTCTTTCAATGCAAATATATGAAAGAAAAGCTGTTGTAAGGATTTTGATCAGGGGAAGAAAATAATATGTCTGATATCAGTCCAATACAGCGATAATATCCTTCACAACACACTCTTGATGCAAATCTAAGATGATGACTAGTCCAAACCTAGTGAAAATGCCCTAAAATATGCAAATTTTCACCGTTTTTCAATCCCAAGACCTAATGAAAGAGGTGTTGTAAGTAATTTTATGAGGTAAATAAAATAATAGCAATGATATCAGTCACCTAGAAGCATAAAATCTGTTACAACACACTTAGGGTGCAAACTAGGCCAAACCCTAGGGCAAAAATAGCAAAAATGTGTAATTTTTCACCAAATTTTCAATACAAGAGGCCAATAGAAAGGTGTTGTAAATATTTTTAGGAGGGGAAGTGGATAATAACCCTAATATCAGCCAATTAGTGCAAAAATATTCTTTACAACACGCCTATAGTGCAAATTTTGAGAGTCGATAAGGCCAAATCTAGTGAAAATCAATGTTTTTCAAGCCCTAGGTTTAAGATCTTGATGTAACATGTGATATGAATGTCTTGTAATCTATTTTATTATGAAAATTAAATGTACTCAGATCTGAAAATGATTTCCAAGCCCTAACATGTAAAATGCAAGTGCAAATCTAGTGAAAATTCAATGAAAATTTTAGTTTTTTTTTTTTCCTGAAATTTTCTATGCAAAAATGCAAATTTTTGAAATCTAAATGCAAATTTGTACTAAAATGAAACACTACAGCCAAATGTAAATTTGAATGAGTGTATTATATTAGTAGAAAAATTTGAAACAATATTTTACCTACAAACCCTAGATTTTTGAATTACTAGGTTATATGCAAAATTCACAATTTTCAACAAAACCCTAGCAATTTTATGATAAAAATGCAATGTAAGATATTGAATTTTTGTAATTTTTTACAATTTATCTCAGATATAATGTAAAAATCATAAACTTGATGAAATTCAAATTAATTGATACAACATGCAAACCCTAAAATGCCATTTTTTTCCAATGTTTCCAATTTTTCCAAATCTTCCAATTTTTCCAAATTTTTGTAAGTTTTCCAATGCAATAAGATGAATGACTATATGAATGAATGAAAATCAATGTAAATCTGAAGCAAAACACTCAGCAAGGTGTAAACAAGTCCAATAACACAGGTTCACCAAAATGTATAGGGTGGAATTTGGACAGTTGAGTTTTTGGTAGTTTTATGTATGTACCCTCCTTTCACCCTTTCATTCAAGGACCTAGGGTCGAGTGGCAATGCACTATCATACCCTAGGTTGCTGTGAGATGTAGGGAAACCTATATTTTTATGATTTTATTGTCAATTATCTTCTCTTATGCTCAATTATACATTAAAACCCTAAATATACAAATACGATAGCAAACGAATGAATATCAGAAAATGCTGCTACAGAAAGATGTGAAATGATAAATCAATGTGCACCTGTTTCCAGGGTTCTGAAGTAGAACAGTCAGAGACTAAAGAGTGAGTACCCAAGTCCAAGGCCCTGCTTTTTGTCAGGATCTGCAACCTGTTCCTGCTGCATCAGAGATTTTCCCGTTGCGGAACTTCAAGGACTAATGAGCGGGCGCCCTAGTCCAGGGAGTTATTTTCTTCTCTGATATGCAATTCTGACACTTTGAGATACCCTCCTGCAAATTCACTTTTCCTGTATCTTAAACCTATAACCTGCAATCATAAAACTTTGGGAGGGGGTTGTGGTGTTTAGAGGCTTGCCTCAGTCAAGCCTTGGAGAGACATTCAAGTCTTTCGAACACCATTGTCAGATAGAGAGTGCATGCCCTTGTGAGGTAGAGGCAAAAACTAGATAAATGCTCAAAAACACAAATGATGTCACCTTGTAGTGAAGATCTCATGGGAGGAAGAAGCTCTTCATGCCATGAGGAGATGATTGCTCAAATATACAAATACAAATACATAGACAACACAGATCGGCTCTTGCTACACAAAAAGCCTTGAATCACCTTTAGAATGCTAATGCTCATCTAGTAATGCTCTAGTTGTAATCTTGTTATCATCTAGTTTACAAATGAATGCCTAAACATGCTTATATATGCAACTACAAACACTCCCGCCAAGAATTTCATAATTCAAACTTATTGTGTCGGCACAGGACCCAAATAACGGTCACAATTTGACACCCAAAATTTGGGACTGACCCAAAATAGGGCAAGACTAGGGCACAGGCACCCAAGTCCTCCCTCCTATTTTGGTCAAGGTTAGGTTCAAGGGATCCCCCTAGGTCCCATTTTTCATGAAACTCAGGGCTTATCTCATCGGGATGTCAAAATATGATGTAATATGTCCTAAATGCAGATAAAAGACCCGAGAGCTAAACCTTATGAGGGAAAAGCCCCCAAGGGGACATTTTCTAACGTTACAAGATGTAATGAAATTTGTTCAAAGTTGAAGAATATGTCAAGTTGCAAAAGAAAGTAGTCAGAATACTGGATTATACAAACCTTTGACAGTATCGGAGAGACCTTGGGAAGATATAAGCATGGATTTCATATTAGTTTTGCCAAGAACACAGAGGGGATATGATTCTATATATGTAGTACTGGACAAATTTTTAAAGATGGCACATTTCATTCCTTATAAGAAGAAAAATGATGTTGCATATGTTTCTGACCTATTTTTCAAGGAGATTGTGAGATTGCATGGATTACCTAAGAGTATAGCTTTAGATAGGGATACAAGATTCATTGGATATTTTTGGAGGACATTGTGGAAGAAGATGAAGATAGACCTAAAGTTTAGTTCAAAATTTCACCCATAGATAGATGGACAAATAGAAGTGGTAAATAGGAGTTTGGGTAACTTGTTGAGATGTTTAGTAGGAGACAAAACAGGAAATTGGGATCTAGTTCTACTGCAAGCAGAGTTTGCATAGAATAATTCAGTGAATAGAAGTACAGGGAAGACACCATTTGAAGTTGTGACATGAGTACAACCTAGAGGAGTTGTAGAGCTAAGAGACATCGGTATGGAGAACATGAGAAGCGTCAAAGTAGATGAATTTGTAGGATACATGGAGGCACTACATAATCAAGTCAAGAAGCATTTGGAGGAGATGAATAGTAAGTATAAGGAGAAAGAAGATGAGAAGAGGATACATAAAGAATTTTTAGTTGGAGATGAAGTTATGGTATATCTAAGAAAGGAGAGATTTCTAGTAGGGACATACAACAAGCTGAAAATGAAGAAGTTTTGACCATGTAAGATTCTTAAGAA
Source organism: Cunninghamia lanceolata (assembly GCA_027924645.1). NCBI lineage: Eukaryota > Viridiplantae > Streptophyta > Pinopsida > Cupressales > Cupressaceae > Cunninghamia > Cunninghamia lanceolata. Next base: position 788,080 of record BSBN01000781.1, read on the forward strand.
GTTTGATTCAGGGAATGCATAAGAAGTGGAGTTACCGCAAACATTTGGTATATCACCTATATTCAACATTACAGACCGATATCAGTATCATGAAGGAGAATCAAGTAACAACATTGAAAATGGTTTGAAGAATCAATTACCACAACAACAACCAAAGCAGATAGAGGACATCTTGGATAGTAGAGTTAGACGCAATACCAGAGGCAAGCAGTACAAAGAGTATTCGGTAAAATGGAAAGGAAGACTAGAAGAAGATTCATCATAGATTTCTCAGGCTGAGGTAGAACGCCTTAGTTTTCCTATAGCCCCAGCAAAGTGAGGAACTCACTTTTTCAACAACCCCAAGTGTTTGATGCAGGAGCATCCTATGTTATAGAGCAATCTTGCATCAACCAAAAATATTTGCATTCTTTTCATTTCTTTTCATTTCAGTTGCAGTTTAGTAATTTGCAGTTCAGTATTCTCTACCACATTTTACTGCCTCTTCATATCAGAGCTCATGGAGAAGGATTTAGCCTCTATGCCATGTCATCTACATCATACTCATAATTTAGGAGATTTGGATACATCTACAGAAATTTATCACTATCAAAAGATCATCAGCTTTCACAGAGTAGAGCATTCATGCAGTTAGTTGAGAGCAGAAGGTTTGCAGAGCACTTCCATGACTTGTGGAGCCTAATGAAACATCATACATAGAAAATAAAGACCAAATAGACCTTCATTGGGGTCTGTATCACATTTAATTCATTTGTGGAGCATTACCATATGTTGTAGGTTGACCTACATGTTATCTACACATTTCACCATTCATTGGAGTTTGTAACCTCTTGAGGCCAACGCAGAGGATTCTGAGCTGGAGAATTATATATATACATCTCTTAGATGCATTATAAATTCATTCATTGATATCTGACAATTTGATATATTTTGAAGAGAGTTTCTTTTCTGGAAGGCACTTCAATGCCATATCTTTCATTTGTGTTGTAATCCATAAAGCAGGCGTGTGAGCCCTTTGATTGTAGCCTGCATGTTGCCGACATATAAGCATTGTGATTATCTTATATATTGAGCATTTAAATCTTCCATTGCATTATGTTATTATGTTTTTTCCATTGTGTTTACTCTTGCTTGGTTTGGATAGTCCCTTCTTAGGACCCTCCATCCATGACTACACCAATCAGGGAGTTGTAGCTTCCTTTGGGTTGGAGCCCATAAAACTGTGTATCAGGGAGTTGTTGCTTCCCTTGGGTTGGAGCCCATAAAAGTTATTGTAAATCTTTTTTTATTTGTGAGGCTAGAATTAGACAGTAGATCCAAGCAACTTTCTCACCGTGGTTTTTCCCTTCTAGGGTTTTCCACATAAATCTGGTGTTATGGTTGTGTGATTGAGTGACTATGTTTTGAATTACATAGTTTATTTCATTATATGTTTAAGGAAGTAGAAAGATTTGGTTGATAAAGTTGAATTGGATTAAATTGTGGCATATATTGATTCACCCCACCCCTCTTAGTATATCAGAGTATTCTAACATTTGGTATCAAAGCAAGGTTCCTTGGTACAGCCTAACAGCTAAAGGTAGATCTTGGATTAGAAAACATGGCTTAGAAAGAGTCCTCTTCTTCTAACAAGGCACTGCTATTTGATGGAGCTAACTATGCCTTCTAGAGTGTAAGGATGGAAGCCTATCTTACCTCTCTAGGGTATGATGTTTGGAGAGTTACAATGGATACTTATGAGCCTACTCATCCTATTACAAATCAAAATGCAGAGAAGGCCCATGAAAACAATGCTAAAGCCAAGAATGCTATCTTAAGTGGTCTAACCAATTCATAGTTTATCAAGGTAGTGTAGTGTAAGATGGCCAAGGAGATCTGGGATAAATTCAAAAATCTCTATGAAGGAGATGACAGTGTAAAGCAAGCAAGATTACAAACTTATAGAACAATGTTTGAAAATCTAAGAATGAAAGAAGAAGAAAACATCAGTAACTATTTGCTCTGAGTGGATGAAGTGGTCAATGGAATCAGAGGGCTAGGTGAAGAAGTGAATGATTTAGTGGTTGTGAATAAAGTCATGAGAACTCTCCCTCACATGTTTGATTCAAAAGTTTCTACTATTGAAGAAACCAAAGATCTAAATACACTTACCATGGAAGAGTTGTTTGGGTCCCTCACTGCTTATGAGATGAGAAATGAATTCCAAGGTACATCCAAAAGAGAAGCTTCTTTCAAAGCTATGAAGAAAGAAGGAACATCTGGTCCACACAATGAGTCTGAGGAAGAAGAAGCAAACTTTGTGAGAAAGCTGAAGAAGGGTGCAAGCAAGTATACATGTTAGTTACCTTTCAAATGTTTTAAATGTGGAAAATTTGGCCATTATGCTTCTAAATGTCCTTTTGGAGAAAATGAAAATAGCAGCAAAGGTTTCAAAAGGAGCAACTTCAAAATGAACCTCCTTTCCAAAGAAGTAGATCACTACTCACCAAATGATGAAAGAGGTGAGTCCCTATTCATGGCCATGGTAATCTCTGATGTTACTGAGCAAGACAAGGAGAGTGACACTTACAAAAGATAGAAAACAAACAATGAGGTTGAAAATTCAATGCTTGTCCAAACAACATTTCATTCTCAAGGGAAAACAAATCTCTGGGTAATAGACAGTGGATGTTCAAGCCACATGACAGATGATAAGAGCAAATTCATCAATCTTGTTAAGTGGAATGGTGGATCAGTCAAGTTTGGAGATAATTCATCTACAAAGATTTGTCGAAAAGGCACCATAAGTATTCATGGAAAATCTAAAATAGAAGATGTTCTATATGTAGAAGTGTTGATAACTGAGAGGGGGGGTGAATCAATTATCTTAATTATTTCAACTTTCTGAACTTTCTTAATAATTAATGCTGCATTAATACAAATAAGCAAACATAACCATGAAATGGAAATACACATGACACAATATTTTTGATGTGGAAACCCTGTTAAGGGAGAAAACCACGGGGTGATTAACCCAAGATTGTATTCTCTGTTAGAAGAATAGAAATACAAAATGGCACTTGCCAATTAGGGCTCACTGCAAGAGCACACTGCTCACAAGAGACTCACTGTCTACCAGAGACTCACTGTCTACAATTTATAAAGAGTGTAATATAGTACTTGAACTGATAAGGAGCATCTACATATGCTGGAGTTCAGTTCTGGTTAGACTCAGTATACTGATCTACTGTACTTCATCCTTTCTCTTCTTTAGTGCTGCTGTCCTTTCACATACCAGACCTGTCTTACTACTTTCACACTGCTCTCCTACTTTTCTTCACACACCGTACACAATGACACACCTTCATATCTAAATTCATCTAGTATATATATCCGTACAAGTAATCTTACCACCTTTCTAATCAGCATCCAGAATAGTCAGTATTTTCCCAAGCTTTAATCTGTCAGCTGGATCCTTGCTTACCAAGTGATGCGGATCTAGGAGATGCTTGAAGAAGTCATCAATCATGTCGGCCAATCATGAATGATACCTCAAGAAACTTAATCATCAGCAATATCTCTTCTAGATTTGGGTCTGACACTCTGTCAGTACAGTTCTTCCTCTGTCTACTCTGCCAAGCAAGAATCCGACACTCAAGTGCTCATATCTTTTCACCCTTCCATCACCGGAGGCTAAATCCTTGGAATCTATTAGTCAAGGTACTCTTCTTGACTTCCCCAAATCTGCACTTCACTGAGATACTTCCTTTGAGAGATCTGGACTTGACTGTCGGACCTTGCTGACTGCCCTGTCCTTGCTTACCAGATCATAACACTTCTTCAATCTGACTTCCGGTAGAGACTCATCATGTCTTGCAGATGTGTGGGATAACCTTTGTTGCCATCAATGACAACATACATGAATCCATATAGTGTCTCTTTCCAACAATCTCCCCCTTTGGCATTGATGGCAACACTTAGTGAAAAATGACTAAGTGCTACACTATACTCCCCCTTGGTTGATGCTCTATTTTTGTATACATTTTTCGGAGCTCCCCCTTAGCTGGATTCCTCATTTTTCACTACTCCTCACTCCCCTTTTGACATCAATGGCAAAGGGTAGGGTCCACACACCAAAATTCTCAAAAAGTCAACTATACTTAGCCGCATAAATATATATATAGCATACTTACATATACTGAAGTATGTCTGCAAAAGTTGTCTTTAATTGGACGAATTATGTTGCCCAACTTTGCTTCATCTTGTCCAAAATTGAGATGTGACCACTCAACAGGAATGCAAACGCATCTACCCTTTTTAGATCTGTCGGATCACTGGTCTGGGCTATGATCTGAGCTTCTTTTAAGGTCTCATGCATGGCCTCTAGCTTAGGGATAATTATCCCTCTAAGTTCACCCAACCTTCTTATTCTATTTTTCTTTTCCTTCTCAAGCTTCTTGATTTCATTCAAGACTGCAATAGTCTAATATTCTTGATTTATTATGGAAGAGGAGAGAGGATCAAAATTCTTGGAGAGTTTTGTCAATTTGTCCTCCTGTTCTTTCACTTTCTTCTCAATATCCAATGTTACTTTGGACCATGATAAACAAAATTTGTACATTTCCCCACCATCTTTAAGAGCATTTTCTAAGCTCTTTATCCCAATATTCATATTCCTCCTATCATTAGTTATTAACCCTTGTACCTCTAATAATTTTTTTGCCAAAAATTCCTTCCGGACCTTATCTTCTGCTGACTTCTCTAGGGGATCCAAATGTGTGCTAACACTATTGACTAGAGATTTGAGATTTCCAGATGAGGAGGCTGAGGGATCCTTTTGAAAAGATGGCATGATCTTTTCTAATACTTTGGATGCAACTTCTATTAACTCATAGTCTTCCATGTGAGACTTCAAGAGTTTTTCTTTAGCCTTTGCATTAGCAAATGAAGCTATCTTCATTGTTTGTACCAGAGAAAGAGAATCAAAATTAAATGGTCCTTGTAGAAGTTCCGGTTCATCAATCTCCATTGTCTTTTTGTTCAAGAATTCTTTGACAGTTTCTGCAGTGTCTCTTGCTAGAGACAGATTTTTCTTCTCTTCTGCAATCTTAGAGCTGTCTCTTGGAGCTTTCTCTCCTTCTACATTCTTACCACTAGCAGTTGTGGTCTTCTCTATTGAAGTCTTCTCTCCTTCTGCAACCTTGGTATTGTCATCTTCTTTTTCCTTCACTCCTTTTTCTTTATCCTCTATTCTTTCTTCTCCTTTGGATCCGGAGTCAGCTGGGGGAACCGGAGGAGTGATGTTTGTTTGTTCACAAGCCATCTCTTCCGGAGTAGAGGATTCCAAGTTCTTATCTTTTTCTTCATCGGTAACCATTACTTCTTCTGTCATTGTCTCAGTAGATTCTTTTTCAACACTAGTTGTTGAGGGATCAACACCCAAGTCCTCTATAATAGGAATGTTGAATCTTGAGTATGCATTCTAGAGGATTTCTTCTATTTCTTTTGCCACTTTATCAGTTTCTCCAAGCATGAGCAGATTCATTCTAGTCTTACTTCGGAACTCATCCTTGCAATCTTTCAAGACCATATCCATTTGTTTTGGAGTAATTGAAGGGTAGAGCTGAATGGCTATCTGTTCTCTAATCTCTAAGTCCTTAGCCTTAGCATTTTCTTTTCTCATTTCAAGTTCCTTTTCTAAAATTTTAGGAATTAGAGAAATTATTTCAATAAAAGCTTTATTGTATATGTTTAAGTACTTAATTGTGGCTTCCTCCAAGATTTTTCTATCTGCATCATTATATGCATCATAGAATTCTGTTATTGGCTGCAGGTTCCCATCCATAGTAATAGCTTTGACTACATCATCTAGGGATAGAGTGGGCCTTTCAATGAATTCTTCTGCCATTTCTTCCTTGTCTTTATCGGCAGAGGGTTCACCAGAAGATTTCTTCTTCTTCTTTAGTTTCTTTACCTCCTCATCTGATTCAGTTTCTTCATCATCCTTCTGGCTAACATAGGACCTTGTTGCCTTTTTCTTTGTTCTCTTTTCTCCTTTTCTGGATGTTTGGACTTCCAGTTTTGATGCCTTTGAGCTTTTATCAGAGGTAGGTGCAGCCCTTTTAGAGGAACTGGTCCGGGAGGGAGCTTTTACTGGATCACTTTCCTTTTCTGCTTCTTTCTTCTCTTTCTCTGCCCTTTCCATCTTTTCTCTGTTGGCATCAAGAGCTTCTTTTGATATTCCATATCTTTTGGAAATATTCTCTACTTCTTTTCAGACTTTTCCCTTTATCTCCGGTTGTCTAAGTTCCACATGAATTTTTACACTCAATTCTTCAAAGGTTTCAAACCTTTCTGCTTTGGGATCCTTGGGTTGACTAAGCATGTGTTGGACATGCAGCTCCACAAGTTTCTCATCCACTCATACCCCATCGGCATGATCCAAACTGTCCTTGGTTCCATAGCTTCCATTAGGCACTAATCAATTTCAACCATAAAACAAACTGTATCCTTATACTTTTCAACTAGAGAATTGGGAATTCTCTCTCTTGCTTGCATCAAATTTTGGAAGTTCTTGAAATATTCCCATAGAGTTGTATTTCTTGTCTTGGCATCTCCAAGCCCATGCAAATAGTCTCTGATTTGGATTGCAATAGGTCTGTCATTCTGCCAAACCCAACCACTTGATCTGCGCAACTCACTCATGAAGTAGAAAAACAGACACAATATCAGCCCACCATACTTGAAGGAATTTTTCTTATCCTTCTTGATCTTCTGTAGATTCTCCAATAGTTGGCCTAGAAGAAGTTCACATAGATCATAGTCAGCATTTTCTTTTAGCATCTAATAAGCTTTATAAACTGCAGTTCCCGGTACTAAATTTTCCCTACTGGAGTGATAAATCTTGTAACCAATTATCATGGATGTAAATTTGATATCCGGATCAGTGATATCTTCAATTGTCATAGCTCTCTTGTCAAATTTCAATTCGGTTGCATCACTCACTGTCTGATTCTTGATAGATTTGAGAATAGGTATCTCACTAGATGAGTACAGACTGGTTACTACCCTAATTGCATCTTTGGTGATCTTAAATAGTCTATTCAACCATAGGAAGTTATTATGTACTCTGCTCAACACATACTAGACCCATTCATCTTCTTCAAAACAGGGGAAATGAATGCACTGTGCAATTTGCTTATCCCGGATGGCCTTGAACTGAGGTTTGAGCTCAAGAGAATCATCTATTAACTGATTGTGATAGATATCAGCCATCTTAGATTCCCCAAATTCTTCAATATTCACATGAATGTATGCCCTAACATCTTCTACATGTAGAACCCCATGCAGAATGCTTGAAAAAGCGCTGATGGGATCAACTTCTAGGGATTTATATGGATGCTTCTTAAATTTAGGGTGTGGCCTATCAAAAATCTTCACTATATTTGGAGTAGTCATCTTTCAAAGATTTGCAGAGAGATATTGAGAACGGAAAATACCTTTTACGCTTCTAGGTTTAATGGAGAGAGCCGAATCAATTGATGGATGAAACAAATTTTGTAGATGATCTTTGATGGGCTCGAGGAATTTCGGTTGCAAAGCTTCTTTTCGCTTCTTCTTGAGTGTAAAATGAGCAAATGATTGATAGTAGAAACCCTTATACTACTTCGCAAACCCTAATACCAAGTTGCAATAAATGCTCGACCTAAGTCATTCCAGTTTGCCTTGTTTTCCTTAATCAGATGACTTGAAGAACCGGATCAATCTTGATCTAAACATCTTGCGGATCTTCCATATCTTAACCATAGTTTATTTAGATGTTTCTCTTATGAACCCTTTAATCTACAACTCTCCTTGTGCTAGTTCTGGCACCAATTGACTGGCTGGGGGAAAATGGTTTTCTTTGTGTCTCCCCCTGAGCCAGAGCTCACTTTTTAATTTCTGAAAGGAATATTAGCACTAGAGTTTGGTGTGGATCCATCCCCTACATTCTCTATACTTTCTTCACCCAAATCTTGTTCATCTCACTTTGAACTTCATCCGCATTCACTTTTTGTTTTCCCTTGTCTTGATTCTGATTATGATGTACCGGACCTCTTTTGTCCTAATTCTTGCTTCTACAGAATTTGGCAATATGACCGGATCTATTGCAAATTTGGCAAACAACATTTCTTTGCATATTTGATTGATATCCTCTTGATCTGCATTGATTAGCCATGTGACCCATTCTATTGCATGCAAAGCATCTACCATTGAATGAATTATTCATTTGCATATTTCTACATTCATGAGATTTGTGACCATACCTTTTGCAGTTGAAACATTGTCCAGAGAAGGATGTATTAGTCTGATTCATTCTCTTTCTGCACTAATTAGCTCTATGACCAAAGTTATTGTAGTTGTGGCAGTATCTATTGAAGGATGGATATCTTTGAGCATTTGGCTGCCTTACCGAAGGTCTTCTAGGCCTGTTCCCTAGATTTTCTGATCCAAAATTCTTCTGACCGGATCTGGAGCTTTCTCCTTTCTCATATCCCAAACCACACTTGTCATCTACCCTCTTTTGACTTTCAAGAAGAACTTCAAGTTAAGCAGAACTTATCTTGAATTTCTCTTTATATTCATTTGTTGTTTGAAGATCCCTTTTAAGAGAGATAATTTGATCCTCAAGTTTTTCTTCATTATCTTTAGCATCTTCAAGATCAGATTCAAGATGTCTGATAATTCTATCCATCTTGTGGTAATCTTCTGATTTCTCGTTGAGAGATTGTCTTAGATCATCTTCAGTTTTTCTTTTCTCTTCAATCTCTTGGGTAAACTTCATAACTCCTGATTCCATTTCATGTCTTACCATAATGATTTCTTTTGATAACTTTTCACATAACTTGGTTTTCTCCTTCAGATCTCCATTTGTATCATTGGCTTCATTTTGACTTGCCAGTTGCTGAAGTAGCTCCTTTCTCTTTTTCATAGAGAGACTCAGTTTCTCTTTTAATTCATTTATGAAATCATCAACCTGTTTGAGTCTTTCCTTCAATTCATTGATTTCAGAATTTGACTGCTCAAGATCATCTAGGGCAGACTTAAGTTGCTCCCTCATACCATACACATCCATTTTGGATTCCCAGGTCTTCCTCAAGCTATTAGGCTCTGTTGAGAGGAACTTGGCTCTGATACCAATTGTTGATAACTGAGAGGGGGGGTGAATCAGTTATCTTAATTATTTCAGCTTTCTAAACTTTCTTAATAATTAATGCTGCATTAATTCAAATAAGCAAACATAACCATGAAATGGAAATACACATGACACAATATTTTTGATGTGGAAACCCTATTAAGGGAGAAAACCATGGGGTGATCAACCCAAGATTGTATTCTCTGTTAGAAGAATAGAAATACAAAATGGCACTTGCCAATTAGGGCTCACTGCTTGAGCACACTACTCACAAGAGACTCACTGTCTATAATTTATAAAGAGTGTAATATAGTACTTGAACTGATAAGGAGCATCTACATATGCTGGAGTTCAGCTCCGGTTAGACTCAGTATACTGATCTACTGCACTTCATCCTTTCTCTTCTTTAGTGCTGCTGTCCTTTCACATACCGGACCTGTTTTACTGCTTTCACACTGCTCTTCTACTTTTCTTAGCACACCATACACAATGACACACCTTCATATCTAAATTCATCTGGTATATATATCCATACAAGTAATCTTACCACCTTTCTAGTCGGCATCCAGAATAGTCAGTATTTTCCCAAGCTTTGATATGTCGGCTGGATCCTTGCTTACCAAGTGATGCGGATCTGGGAGATGCTTGAAGAAGTCATCAATCATGTCGGCCAATCATGAATGATACCTCAAGAAACTTAATCAGTAGCAATATCTCTTCCGGATTTGGGTCTGACACTCTGTCGGTACAGTTCTTCCTCTGTCTACTCTGCCAAGCAGGAACCTGACACTCAAGTGCTCATATCTTTTCACCTTTCCATCACTGGAGGCTAAATCCTTGGAATCTATTAGTTAAGGTACTCTTCATGACTTCCCCAAATCTGTACTTCACTAAGATACTTCCTTTGAGAGATCTGAACCTGACTGTCAAACCTTGCTGACTACCCTGTTCTTGCTTATCGGATCATAACACTTCTTCAATCTGACTTCTGGTAGAGACTCATCATGTCTTGCGGATGTGTGGGATAACCTTTGTTGCCATCAATGACAACATACATGAATCCATATAGTGTCTCTTGCCAACAAGAAGGTCTCATGCACAATCTTCTTAGTGTAAGTCAGATGTGTAGCAAAGGATACAACCTCATATCTCATGGACAAGGATGTGAAATCAGAAGAATAAATTTTGGTAAACTAGTGGCAGAGGTTCTAGGATAGAAAACAACTTGTACAACCTAAAGGGTGGTAATGGAAGGAGTTGTCTTCTAGGATAGACAAATGAATGTTGGTTGTGGCACAAAAGGATGGGACACATCAACTTTGACAATCTTATGAAAATCAGCTCCATACAAGCAATAAGAGACATGCCAAAGATTATCAAGCCTGGAAGCACCTTGTGTAAAGAATGTCAAATTGGGAAGTAGACAAGGATAAGATTCAAGACCAAGGAGTATTCTTCTACAAGGCCACTAGAACTAATTCATACTGACTTGTGCGGTCCTACTGAGAAAAAGAGTCTCCAAGGTTAGAGGTATTTTATGTTGCTTATTGATGATTACTCTAGGATGACATGGGTTACATTCTTAAAAGAAAAATCAGAAGCCCTGAGTACGTTTAAGATTTTCAAGTCTATGGTTGAAAATGAAATAAATTATAGAATCAAGTGCTTAAGGTCTTATAGAGGTTGTGAGTTCACATCAAATGAGTTTGAGGAATATTGTGAAGAACATGGAATAAAGAGGCACCTATCTGCTACAAGAACTCCTTAGCAAAATGGAGTAGTGGAAAGGAAGAATAGAATTTTCTAGTAGATGGCAAGAAAAATGTTGAATGAAGCCAAACTACCTGATGCATATTGGAAAGAAGAAGTCCATACTGTTGTCTATATTCTTAATAGAGGACAACTAAGAGTGAACAGTACTAAGACATCATATGAGCTTTGGAAAGGAAGACATACTTCTGTCAAGTACTTCAGAATTTTTGGAAGAAAATGCTATATTAGAAGAGATGAGGAAAGTTTGGGAAAGTTTGACTCAATATCTGATGAAGGAATTTTTCTTGGATACTCAACTAGAAGCAAAGCTTACATATACTACAATAAAAGACTAAGGAAGATAGTTGAAAGTACAAATGTTGGGGTTGATGAAGAGTCACATCCATTCACACATGAGAAAGAAGACTATTGTTCAGATTAACTTGCTTGCATAGAAGAAGAGGAAGAATCTGAAGAAGAGGAAGAAACACAAGAGAAAACCACCAAGACTCCTACCAAATATGTTCAGAAGAACCACTCAGAGGATCAGATAACTGGAGACAAGAATGAAGGAGTACAAACTAGAAGAATATTTGCAAGGACAAATAAATAGGTAAACTTCTCTTTGTTATCTAAGATAGAACCTAAAACTTTTGCTAATGCTAGCAAGGATGAAGGATGGATTTAGGCAATGGAAGAAGAACTCAATCAAATAGAGAAAAATCAAACTTGTGAATTGGTGCCAAGACATGCGGACAAAATGTGATAGGCACAAAATGGGTGTTCAGAAATAAATTGAATGAAGATGGATAAGTGGTTAGAAACAAAGAAATGTTGGTCTACAAGGAATATTCACAGGTGGAAGGAATTGAATTTGAGGAGACATTTACTCTTGTGGCAAGAATGGAAGCAATCAAAATGTTTCTTGCATTTGAAGTTCACAAGAACTTCAAGGTATATCAAATGGATGTCAAATCTACTTTCCTAAATGGTGACTTAGAAGAAGTTTACATAGAGCAGCCTGAAGGATTTCATCTATCAGAAGATCAGAACATGGTATGCATACTTAAGAAGGATTTATATGGTCTCAAACAAGCCCCTAGGCCTTGGTATGCAAGGTTGGACAAGTACTTGCTCCAACAAGGATTCAAGAAAGGTACCGTAGATAGCAATCTATATATCAAAATTGAGAATGACCAAATATTAATAGTAGTAGTATATGTTGATGATATTATCTTTGGTGGCAATGATGAAATGTGTAAGAATTTTGTAGAAGAGATGCACAAGGAATTTGAAATGTCTATGATAGGTGAGCTATCATTCTTTCTTGGACTTCAAATCACACAATCAGATGAAGGTATCTTTATTTCACAAGAAAAGTATGTCAAGGAGATTTTGAAAAAGTTTGGTATGGAAGACTGCAAACTAGTAAGTACTCCTATGGTAATAGGTTGTCATTTGAATAAAGATGATGAGTCACCATAGGCTGATCAGACTCTATATATATCTATGATTGGGGGGCCTACTATACTTAATAGCATCAAGGCCTAACATTATGCAAGATATTTGCATGGTTGCAATGTTTCAAGTTGATCCAAAAGAAACACATGTGAAGGCAGTCAAAAGAATTTTTAGATATTTGAAGAGCACTCCAAGTTTTGGACTATGGTATAAAAAAGGTAATGATTTTTCCATGAGTGCATATACTGATGCAGATTGGGCTAGCAGTGTTGATGATAGGCGAAGTACCAGTGGTTGACCTTTCTTTTTGGGAGACAGTTTGGTCTCATGGTTTAGTAAGAAATAGGATTCGGTTTCTTTATCAACAGCAGAAGTAGAGTATATAGTCGCTGCATCTTGTTGTACTCAAGTGTTGTGGATGAAGCAAACATTCTAGGATATCAAGGTATTGTATGATGATCCCATTCCTATCCTATGTGAAAATGCAACTGCCATCAATATTCAAAGAGTCTAGTGATGCATTCTAGAACCAAGTACATATCCATCGAGTATCATGTTTTAAGAGAAAAGCTTGCAAATCAAGAGGTAAAATTGGAATATGTAAGTACAAAGGATCAGATTGCAAACATTTTTACAAAGGCACTTTCTAAGGAAACATTTGAATATCTCAGACAGAAGTTAGGGGTTGTTTTCCCTCCTTCTAACTAGATGCATAGAAGATGCATCTCTCCAGGGGGAGTAGTTCAAGATATATTCATTATCCCTAGATTGATGATGGCTACCTCTTAGCAGAAGAAATTAGATAAGAGACTAAGGAGGAAGACAAGGATTGCATAGATAGGGGGAGCTGGTACAGAGGAAGACCACTAGCCCTTTGCCATTGATGTCAAAGGGGGAGAAAAATTTGTATATCAGGTTCGTGTTGCCATCAATGACAAAGGGGGAGATTGTGCATATGTTGTCATTGATGTCCAAAGAGTGGTAATCATTGATGTCAGAAGAGTGATCAGAGGTGTTGTGATGTGGAAGGCACATTGTTGAATATGCTGTCAAAGGTGTGATGATTAGAGGATTTGTGAGGTGTAGGATATGGTGATGAAAGTCATGAGCATGTTGTTGGATCAATATCATTTGTATATAGTTGTACCTTATCTTCTGAAGTTCATGGACAGGTGAAATTTGTCAAGTTGAAAGATATGTTGACATGAAGAAATTGTGGTTTCTTGTTTTTGATGAATGAATGTTGTCTATGGTGTTGTGAATGTTGCATTCATTACCTCTTATTGAAAAGCATTGCATGAGAAATAGAAGAAAGTGTATAAGGTTTCAATTGTCAAAGGCACAAGGATTTGTACTGAAGGAGTCCAGAAGATTATACTACATTCTACCGCAGATGAAGATATGGTCTTGCAATTTGAAGGTTAGATAGAGACAACTATGAAGTATGCATGATCCTAATTTCATAGCATAAAAGTTACTGCAGAACCTTTTAGAGCTAGCAGAGTGAAGACAGTGATAATACAATGATGTTATAGTTTCAAAGATACAAAAGATTGCTCTACATTTCTCCGCACTTGAAGATATGACCATGTGGTTTTTGGGATAGCTAGAGGCAGCTATGGAGAATGTGAGATCCAGATTTGAGATCTTTAAGGTCTACTGCAAATCCGTATAAGGCTAATAGAGTGAAGATAGTGTGTTACAGTGTTGGTGTAGTATTAGAGATGCAAAAGAATGCTCTGCAATCCATCGCACTTGAAGATATAGCCTGGTGGTTTGGAGCACATGTGAAGAAAGGTGTTTTATTTGACATATCCAAGTTTTAGAATAAATGGAGTACCGCAAGTATGTTTTTCAATGTACCATATCAAGACAGTGTAATCATACTATGTAAGGGATATCGGTATCAGTGTTTGTTTGCTTACACCAGCATGAAGTAGCATGAAATGGTAAAAGGAGTTTATGAGAATGTTTTACAAGTCATATAATGTTTGTGACATGATCCACATGATGTTATTTTGTTTCTCCAGTACCGCATTAGGTCTGGAGCTAAGGCATGAAAGGATACGTGTTTGTTGTGCCAACTTGGTGTGCTTAAGTGATTGTGCCATGTGTTTGGAAGTATGTTCCATCATAGAGATGTGTGCAAAGGTAAAATAGGTCCTATTGATCACTTGGTATGAACTACACAACAGGATTTAATTCCTACTTTACCACAGATGATTTGGGAGCTGACAAGCTAGGCTATTACACGTTTCATCTAGGCCAACAGAGTGAATTTTTTAAGACTTGTGGAGCATATAAATGAAAGATCAAGAGTTTTGCAAAGGCTATATGAGTGGAAGTAAGAGTGTGTGAGAGTGAATGTGTGTGTGTGTGCGGGAAGATATATGATCCAGAAAGTTGAGAATGAACTCTGGAGGCTATAATGTATGATTCATAACAAAGGTAGTTATGTGTTGTGTTGCGGAGATGTTTTGAAGATAGCAGAGTTGTTTGAAAAGAGGTGTTGAAGTCATATATCAATATCAAAGGAGATGATGTTGCAGAGGTGATTGAACCAGTAGAATCTATCAAGTGTTTTGGTACAGAGGTTGGAGCTCTTCTTGTAAGTGTTGTAGCACTTTAGGGAGTTGTAGCTTCATTTGGTTTGGAGCCCATAAAACTGTGTATTAGGGAGTTGTAGCTTCCTTTGGGTTGGAGCCCATAAAACTGTGTATCAGGGAGTTGTAGCTTCCTTTGGGTTGGAGCCCATAAAACTGTGTATCAGGGAGTTGTTGCTTCCCTTGGGTTGGAGCCCATAAAAGTTATTGTAAATATGTTTTTTTTTGTGAGGCCGAATTTTAATAGTAGATACAAGCAGCTTGCTCACCGTGGTTTTTCCCTTCTAAGGTTTTCCATGTAAATCTGGTGTTATGGTTGTGTGATTAAGTAACTATGTTTTGAATTACATAGTTTGTTTCATTATCCGTTTAAGGTACTAGAAAGATTTGGTTGATAAAGTTGAATTGGATTAAATTGTGGCATATACTGATTCATCCCCCCTCTTAGTATATTAGAGTGTTCTAACAAGAACTTCTTGAGGTGTATGATATTTATTGGCTCTTCCAAAGGCTATCCCTCTATTGTGGCGAGTTGATAAGTTCCTGATTTGTATTGGCAATGATGACAAAGGGCCCTAACCAATTAGGCTTAAACTTCCCTTTTTTATCTTGATTTTGTAGATTCTTTCAATTTTCTTTTAGCACCATGTCACCAACCTGAAATTAACATGTTTTTATTCTCTTTTTGTAGCTATGAGGGAGATGATTCTGATAACCTTGTAGGTGATTTAAAGTGTTGACATTCCTCTAATCCAGTAGTTTAAGCTCATGCAACTAAAAAACATGATACTCCTCATCATTGAGATTTTGCAGAGAAATTATGAGAGAGGAGAGCTTGACCTCTATTGGAAAAATGGATTTTGAGTAAAAAATGATAGAATATGGTGTGGCTCCAGTTGGTGTGTAGATGTTGGTATGATAGGCCCATAGGGTGGGGTTGAATTGGAGATGCTAATCATGACCAACTTCATTGACTATCTTCTTAAGTATTTTGAGAATATTTTTTTTAAGCCTCTACTTAATCATTACTTTGATGGTAGTACAGGGTGGAAAAGTGATGTTGGATATGGAATTTCTAGTAGAGGAAATGAATGTCTTGATTTTTGAAAGGTTTTCCATTATTAGTAATGATGGCAAGGGGAATACCATAGCCACAAATGATATAGTGAAGGATGAATTTGTTTGTTTTCTTACTAGTGATATATGTGAGTGGAATGGCCTCAACCCACTTTGTAAAATACTCAGTGGAAGTGATGATGAATTTGTGGCCATTGGAAGAGGAGGGGTGAATTTTACCAATGAGGTTGAGACCCCATTGTGAGAAGGGCCAAGGAGTAGTGTTGGCGGGATACAAGGCAGCAAGTATAACCTATCGCAAGTCACTACAAGTGGAGTGTGGAGGGAAAGGATGACATGGAGGATAGTGTTAGAGATTTTTTGTAAGGGTCCCTATTACATCATACTATATAAAGATATGTAATGATATGTAGTAAGTGAGAAGAGATAGATGTAAGTGAATATAAGAAGAATAACATACAGAGCAGAGACTTAGACCTACCTTTTGTATCATTAATGAATATGAATATATAAGGAGATATAAGGATTATAACCTAATGTTGATGTGTACAATGATGTGTTTAACTTGTGATGTATGATGGAATCTTACCGCACTATGTGATTTCCTACTATTGTTATCTATTATTCTATCATTGTCACGTCTGGGGTATAAATTTACTTTAGAAACTTCACTTAGGATCAGATCTCTAGACTGTGTCCTACAATTTCTTGCCAACATTTGGTTCTGTTGCTGGGACCCTAGACAGAATAGTGAAGAATAAATAAGATGAACAAGTAAAAAAAAGTAAATGTGGAGCAGTAAGAATAATTAGAAAAGGTAAAAGGAAAAGAGACAAAAAAATTATAATCTATGGTGAATTCTCTTAGGTCCTACCCTTGTGAGAGGGGGGTAGGCACCTAAGGGATGACAAATGGAAAGGGGGAGGGATCTGAAAAGATCCTTGAAATAATGTAACCATTCAAATTAAGCCAACCATGGGATACATAAGGATTAATGAAATAGCATATGTAAAACACCCATGCAAAAGGAGATAACAAGAATTTAAGGGAAATTAGTGAAACTATACAAATCAGAATGGAAATGAATAGAGAAGAGAGAAAGCAGAAACAAATTCAAGATAGACATGAAAGATACCGTAGAAGGATGGAGAAGGTAGAAAAGTTACCATGAGGACTGTGGCAGAAAAAGGAAGCAAAAATCGAGCATGCCAATGAGGGTACTACTGAGCGTGCCACTGTGGGTGCAGTTGAACAACTAAATTCACTAAATTTGGAGGAAGGAGATGAGAGTACCATAGGGGTTGTAGAAAATATAATAGAAATGGATATACAAAAAACTCCATGACAAATAACACAACATATTAATAAGGCTATAGAGATCCTCAAAAATCTAGAAGGAAGCATTATCACTTATGGGGACTCTAGGAGAATATGGGAAGAAGAATACAACAGAAACCTAATTTTACAGAGTGATTAGATGAAAGGGATGATTAGGCTATGAGATGGATTAAGAAGGATGATTAGGATAGAGATGGATTAAGAGGGATGATTAGGATATGAGATGGATTAAGATGATTAGGGATGATAGGATTGGATGATTAGGTGGATAAAAGAGATGACTAGGATTGAGGTGGTTAGATGATTGGGATAAAATGGATTATGAAGATGATTAAGATGATTGGCATAGGTAGATAAAAGGGATGATTAGGATGAATAATTAATATGATTAGGATAGTTGGGGATGATAGGATTGGATGATTAGGTGGATAAGAGGATAGGTGGGATTAAATTATTAGGATGATTAGGGATGATTAGGGATATGAGATGGATTGATTAGGATGATAGGGATGATAGGATTGGATGATTAGGAGATGATTAGGATGGGTGATTAGGATGAAATGGTTGATTATGAGGATGTTGAATTGGATTAGATGAGGTGGATAAGGGGATTATGATGAAGTTGGATTGGATAAGATGAAAATGGATGATTAGAAAGCAATTGGGAATGGTTTAAAGCTTGACTTTAGGCAACTTGAAAACAAAAGATTTCACACATACATGTACAAGTTTTCAAAAGTATTTGGATTTTGGATTGGGAAAATGTATGTGAATCACACACACAAAACACAACACCCTAGATTATTCAAGTAGGAGTGTCTTTATAGTATAGGTCCATGCTCAATACCTATCCATATTTCTACCTTACTAGGAATACTTCACCAAGAGCGGATAACTAGGGATAAGGGTGTTGCACCCACTATCCCTTTCCTTGGAGGATTTTAGGCCTTGCCCAAAGAAAACTTATATCTCTACTCAAGGAGGTACATGGTGAGTATCTTTAGGCTTGATCATTGAACCTTGCACCACACTAGAAGATGGCCAAAAGGTCTTAAGCTAGGATGTATAATTTTCTAAGGGAGTCCCCAATATATGCAATGTATAGGGGAACAAGTCTGTGAACACTAGTCTGTTGAAGGCATGTGACAAGTTACTTCACCTTGTGTCTGAAATTACTCGGGGCCCCAATGTTGTGCCAATGACTATGTGAAATGATTAAGGTACAAATTTTGCTCTCCCCACTTTGATATACCCCACTAAAACATGTGTACGAGGTAATCCCTTGGGGTGATGAAATCCCCAAGCAAGCCTACTATAGGGAAAGGTAATGTAAGGTGCTTTTGATCCTTAAGATCACCAAGTGGTGCGAGATGAGAGCATACACACACAAGCACACCTTGGGTGACAAAAGTGGATGCAAGAGGTGTTTTTAATCCCCAAGATCACATTAGGCACAAGGGGAGATCATAATACACACTCTTGATCCACACAAGCAAATATTAATTCCCTTAAAAAAAAGATTGTGTGTGTGTGTGTGAATGAAAGTGGCTAAGGGATGCTTTTGATTCCCAAGATCACACTAGGCACAAGGGAATAGGATACACACCTCAAGCCACAATCAAGTCCACCAAGCAAAGAAAACACAAGATTTTAAAATAGAAATCTTTGACAAGTGAATTCCTACAGCAAACATGTTAGTAGCTTTGATAGATTAAGCCTTTGACAAGTAGTGCTACAAAACAAGTATGTTAGATTGAAAAAAGATGAAATCTGCAAAAATAGATATTAGATGGAAAGACACAATAGATTAGATGGGATAATCAGATTCCTTATGAAATTCTAAGAAATTTCAAGAAAAATTCATCAAATTTCAATAAAATTTGCAAAATATATAGCAATTTAAAGTTTGCAAGCAAACATGAACTTTGATTGATTATACCTAAAAATATAGGTTGAATCTACTATTGAGGTCTATTGCCACTATGAATCCAGTCAAATAATCCCTCAAACAAATGTAATTTTGTGTGATTCTAACCTGTTGGGAAACATTTGTGCAAAATTGAAAAAAAGCCCTATTTTATGACCTAGGGGAGAAGATAGGCTAGTCTGGCAGTTAGTATTAAATGCTAGCAGTCTGTGTGGGAGTAGTCACATTGATAGTAATCCTATGGTGATTAAATTGGATGGTTATAGTTTAGGAATAGGTCCTAGTCACTCATGTGACCAGAGGGCAAGGCTGAAGGGGCTCCCTGCTCAGCGATAGGTGTCGGTCACCAATATGATCGCCTTCTAAATAGACAGGGGCTCGAGTTCAAAGTTTGTCGATTGGATTCCATTATGTAATGATCTAAACATATAATAATGGAAATAATATAATGTAGAAGATAGATCTCACACAACACAAGAGATGTTTGTGGGCCAATATGCCCTAATATCCAATATATGCAGAAATAGAATAAACCCTTAAGGTAGGGTAACACCATACAATACTCCTTAAGGAAGAAGCCACTCCACGCTATATCTCCAAGTGATCTCCAATATAATATAATACTCTTTACATCCCTTACAATGATATTCACCTCCTATATATATACCACCTCCTAATAACATAATGGAAGGGTAATCCTAATGAAGGCCTACTTAATTCCTGATATAATTAATTATACAAGTTATCCATAAGACCTAATATAACTAACTTAAGGGATGTGTGTCACATGTCGACATCTCCATCCACCTAAATACATTATAATATCATATCCCTAGGTACATAACATGCCATCCCTCCTTGACATGTTTCATCCCTGAAACATGAGAAGAAGCCAAATAGTAAATTGTGGCAAGTTGTTATGAATGTTCCACCATGACCAGTCATCCAACCATCCATAGTTGATTTTCGTAGTGGTTTTATCTTGATAGTACCTAGATCCCATCCTTGATCCATATTTTACTACACCCATTTGATTCCATTCCTTATCACAATAAGTCCTCCTTTGTTTCCATGAATAGATATGACTTCTATGATACCACTGATTGTTGTAGTTGTTCCTTTGATTCTATGTAGGTTCATAGTGATTTGATTGTTGTTTCCCTATAGTTTCATGCCTCCATGATCGTTTCCTCCATGCCTCTTATCTCTCTACATGATTTGGATGCCTATATATTGCACCCTTTGCTATCACTGGAACCTTCTCCAATTCTTCATCATTTTTTCCACTTATTTTGTTGGCTCATGAAGAGAATTACTTGTCTCCTCTTTTTCTCTACATCTTGCTCCTATTGCATGTCCTCTGATTCATTGATGCAATCCTCAGCAGATTCTTGAACTTTCTCTTCCTTGACTTTATTTTGGACTTCATTACATATGTGTAATATCCTATAATGTAACTTTTTTCCTCCTATACCAAAGCTTCATGAACTTCTTTTGCACATTGATGTTTATTGTTCCCAAGGATTCTATCCAAGGATAACCAAGAATAATATCCAACCCATCCATATCCAACACATGAAAATTTGAATGAAAAACATATTTACCCATAGAGAGCTTCAAATCTTCAAAATTTTGAATACCCTTACCTAATATTTGATTGTTCTTGATGTGATTTACTTGTACCTATAGTTTCTTGGCTAATTCCATGTTGATGAAGTTGTACTTGTTGCTAGGGTTTATAGAAACAATAACCTTTCCCTTTTCAATACATCCTTGAAATTGAAGGATTGAATCTTTCTTCCTTGGAGCTAAAGTGCATGTACTTGTATCATTCATCTTCTCTTCATTATCCTCTTTTCCTTCTCCTACTTCCTCTTCTTATACTACTCCTTTTTCTTCATCATATTCATGTTCTTCATCTTCTTTCTCTTGTCCTTCTTCTTCTTCTTCTTCTTCTGGAACCCATCTATCAAAGAAAGCTAGTTCCATTTGGTCTATAAAGAAGAAATGGCATAGCACCACTCAACATACCATTTGGAAGCTATACCATTCAAGTGCCAACCTAATATTTGTTTTCCAATATTTTTCTATACCATAAATCCTTTTGAATTGGTTCCACCATTCTAGTGCATCTCCACTTCCATCAAAATTAGGGATCCCCATTGAAACTAGGGTTTCTAAAATTTTCCAGCCTACCTGATTTTGATTGAATTATTTCGTAATGTTCTGGGACTCAAAATTAAAAATACAATTAATAGACCCTTGATAAAATTTGGCGAACTTTCCAGAAATGTAAAAATCTCAGAAAAAAATCCTTTCTTTGTGGCCTAGAAAGTGATTTTATGAAAAATAATAAAATTGACATAACTTAGTGAAAAAAGCTCCAAATCCTTCCAAATCATAATTGTAGGTGTATCACTATGTCCTTGATAAATCTTCCAAAAAGTAGGAAAAAAATCATTGAATTTTAGCCCTAGGAATGAAAATGGTGAAAACCCTAATTCTGCAATAATTCTCTTAATTCTGCTCCAATTGCTCTCAAATCTAGACTGTAGCAGCTTCCATATGCTCTTAAAAACCCACCAAAAATCTTGCAAATATTCACCAATATAAGAGAGGTATATGCACTTCCCAAAATGACCTCCAAAATCAAAAACAAAATCGCCTTTTTTTTGCCTTCACAGTGTCAAGATCATGCTCTGATACCACTTGTAATGATCTAAACATATAATAATAGAAATA
Organism: Cunninghamia lanceolata; assembly: GCA_027924645.1. Classification (NCBI taxonomy): domain Eukaryota; kingdom Viridiplantae; phylum Streptophyta; class Pinopsida; order Cupressales; family Cupressaceae; genus Cunninghamia; species Cunninghamia lanceolata. The sequence goes on from BSBN01000781.1 coordinate 810,134, forward strand.
ATATAATGTTGAAGATAGATCTCACATGACACAAGAGATGTTTGTGGGCCAATATGCCCTAATATCCAATATATGTGGAAATAGAATAAACCCTTAAGGTAGGGTAACACCATACAATACTCCTTAAAGAAGAAGCCACTCCATGCTATATCTCCAAGTGATCTCCAATACAATATAATAGCCTACACATCCCTTACAATGATATTCAACTCCTATATATATACCACCTCCTAATAACATAATGGAAGGGTAATCCTAATGAAGGCCTACTCAACTCATGATATAATTAATTATACAAGTTATCCATAAGACCTAATATAACTAACTTAAGGGATGTGTGCCACATGTCGACATCTACATCCACCTAAATACATTATAATATCATATCCCTAGATACATAACACACTATCCCCTGGTCCTTAATGTGATCAAATCACTGTGGAAGGGGAGTATGAAAGATGATCATGGAGGAAGGTTGTGAGTGCCTCCACTGATAGGTAGCTAGGCAGATGAGAGGACACAAGCAGGCGAGGCTGCTCACAGAAGTGGCTTGAAGGTGGTGGGCGGGAGGATTTAAACCATGTGGATCTAATCCAATAGACCTAAGGGTTGTTCTTGGTTAAACCCTATGCAAAGAAAATAAAAATCTATGGTTAGAGTCTAGATAGCATAGGAAAACATAGAAATACCCAACGAAAAAAAGAAAAACCACCAGATAGTAATAAAACCCTACAGAGAAAACTATCAGCCAGTGGATAAAGAATTAAAACCCTGTAGATAAATGAAACCCATGGATATGAATAGAGAACTAGAAGATGATGATAAACCTGTGAAGATGTCAGTATTGCGGGTCCGTACGGTACGGATCCGTACAGATCAGCCTAGTAAACTAAAAAAATAAAAATAAAAATCACCTTAAAAATATGACTTGTTTTATGTCAAAATTCATCTACGAGCCTCTTCAGTGAGGTTAGATTTGGTGTAGGAGGCTTTTTGCGATAGGTCACCCTCAAATCATAGCCAAAATGAACTTCAACCTGCAACAAAAGGGTACAAAACCTATAAAAACTAGCTAGATCAAGGGATAGGGTGTCCCACCGGGCATCCCAAAATGAAGAACAAAAAATGATAAGAGGAAAACAATAGAAATATGAATGAAATATTACAACCTTTGACCTCAAATCATCATTTCTCCTTGATAGAGTGGAAGTAGTATGCACCCTAGAACTACCTAGCTATGCTCAATGATATTATTGATATGATATGTTGATTGCTTAATATTTCAGCAGCATAACTTTGTATAATAGGAAGGCTTGATAATGGCTTGGATGAGGGTTGATTTATAGATAGTTGATTGATAGGATGGATGGCTAAGATTAAGAGGTGAAGGATTAGGGCAAGGATAGGGCATCCTTATGTGAATGTTTGAGATTACGAGGTTAAATTTGAATTGGATGGTTGAGATTAAGAGGTGGTTTGACTTTTGAGACACTCTATTATTTGTGTTAAGTGGATGAGGATAAGGACAAGTGGGAGATAATTGATTAAATAAAAAAATTATTTAATCAATTGTGAGAAAGAAGTGACATGGGAGGATAAATTAATTAAATAAATAAGATTTATTTAATTAATTTTGGCTAGGAGGGATATTAGATAAACTTAATTAAATAAATATGATTTATTTAATTAAATTGGGTAATAGGATAAAATGGATAATTAATTAATTAACTAAATGTGATTTATTTAATTAATTTAGGATAAAGGTAGACCTAGGACAAATGTGTCAAAAGGTGTTGTAAGGTGATGTCGGCAAAGGGGATTTGGATGACATGGTTAATTTCAGGTGTCTACAGTATGATAAAAGAAAAAAAAATAGTAAAGGAGAAGAATATTTATTTGTTTATATGCATTTGCAAAGCCAATGAGATTAAATGGTTGTTTAAATAAATGTTTTTTTCACTTAAGATGGAATAGTATTACATTTGCAGTAGCAAACGTTTGATTTGATTTGTTTTTATTTAGATGTGTTTCAAGGAAATATTAGATGAAAACTTTTATAGTATATTAAATCATTTCGAGAGCAACATACATTTGAACACAACAATAAAATTATAACGGGATGGATTAAGTATTTATTAACTTCATAAGGAATATTGCATTCTATCGGTAAATAGATTTGTCACCGCAGAATAACCTTTGAAAATGACCCATTGCCCTTTGAGCGGTGACTAAATTGTCCCAACAATTGGAGAGATCATGACAGAGCAACGATCTTCCTCTGCGTTTGAGAGGGGCAGCTCCCTCGTATGATGGGGGTATTTGTGGTTTTTGTGTACTTTTAACCTGAAAGTATAGAAAGGAGGAAAACTAACAATAAAGATGATTAATAGAAACCCTAACAGTAGACATACGAATACTGGTTTAGATTTCACAAACTCAGGACAAATTATGAGGGGATTTCACCACAAAAGTTAGAAACCACTTTCCTAAACTCCATGATGAATTTCATGACATATGTGCAACAATGATGAAGAAAGATGGAAAATCTCAACATACGAAGAGATAATTTATCTTAACACTTTCAAATCAGGATACCAAGACATGATTGTGCTTCATCACCCCAATTGCATGTTTCAATGGATAACTTTGATTTACACAAATACATAGAAAGATCACCAATTTGACATATGAGAAACTAGTAATCATAGCTCATAAATACATCAAGCACATACGAACTGAAATGCATTCTTCATTATCTTTTTGAAATTATACAATTCCAAAATAAACTATACAATGTGTGAAACCAAAACTATTCCAAGAAGTTTATTCATAAATTCCCCCTACAAAAGTTCTCTCTAAAGAGTCCCCCCCTTTTACATTTGAAATAGCCTCATATTTATAATCTTTTTCCCATAACCACCTAGTAACCAACTTGTAACTACTTCCTAACAACTTCAAGTAACTACCCTTTTTTTTTTAAAGAAAACCTAATTTTGAACTTTTAATTACAATAAGTGAAACAAGTCACTTTTCCAAAATGGTATTTTTGAAAAATATAGTTTTCAAGTTGTGAATTTGGCTAAGTCACTTTCTATCTTTGTTTTGCTCCATTGTGGTGATCCAACCTCGCCGAATGTTGACATCTTCTCTGTATACCTAAATCCTAGACTCCTGTGTTTGCACATACAAAATATGGATAGTATGTCTTCTACTACCAACATCAACATGATAGATGTAAATTGAATAAATTTGTACATTTTCCCCACTCTGATTATAACCATAATGTCATTGCTATTTACTTCTCATTTCAGTCTCAAAGCATTATGTAGAGAGGGCTAGTTGAAGAAAACACTGCATATTTTTCCACTCCCATACAATCATGAAATGTCATTATCTCCCAAGCTAATCTCTAGAATTTCTCATAAATTGTTGTTGTTTGTAGATATGATCTTTCTCCTCCATAGAAATCATATATCGTTTTATGACCTTCAATCTAATAACATCTGGACTTTTTCCAATTCCTTTATCTTTCGTCAATCTGAACTTCATCTCACTTACCCACTACATTCTCATCAATTCCTAGTAAACACAACTCTATAGCCACTGGCTTTGAAGTCTCTTCTTTGACGAGGAAGTAAATTGCTCAGCTTATGTTTTAACATCTTTTGAAAACTTATTTATGTACTGAATGTAAGGCATATGAGCTTTATCAGATTTCATGAATGAGGATCGAACCTTACCTGGCACACTGGCTCATATTGAACCCGCATCATATCATTGGGTCGGCACCTTACTATTTATTCCAACATTGGGAAATCCAACCAAATGATTGATTCTTGGTCCTTCAAAGGGAAGATGTCTTCCCAACATCCAATTATTGATTGATGACCATATTATACATACTTGAAATTTCTAAAGCTTTTTCAACAGACCCATTTAGTGCATATCATGCACTCCATCGCATTTTATGAGATTACATCTCTTTGAGGCATTTAGTCAAACAATTCAATGCTCCTTTGCTTGAGAATTTAAAATGCATTTCCAATAATACATTTTGTGCATATTTTTCCATTCATTACATACCATGGAACAACATTTCTTTGAGGCATTATGCCAAAAGTTCATACACATTGACTAGCCTTTGGCATTATGCATCACTGTCCATCAGAGCATTTCAAATGATAATATCTGATATAAAATCTCCATCTCATTATGCTTTGAGGGTGTTCATACACAATCCCAACACTCCATTTTGGAATGCACTTTGACCATTTTTGCAAATGCCATGGAGTTTATCTTTACACCTGAAAATAGCATTTACTTGAAAGTTTATGAAGGCTTTTCAACAAATCTATTTTATTCATCCCTTGCAATCATTCTAACTCATGAGAACACATTTCAATGAGGTATTGTGCAAAACAGTCCACGTGCCTTCCATCTCTCTATGCACGGAAGACGTTGGCAAGGGTTTCACCGCCTAGTCTAAGCATTTGCAATGATAATGTTTGACAAATCCACTAATGATGGCAAAAGTTGTGAGGTCTAGTTCGAACATCAGCCAACCGCATTTGCATTAAAAACTTCTAAAACCTCTTCAATAAAATCATTTCATTACATAAAGTGCTCTAATGGACTACACAACACTAGTTTTACACCACAAATTGCATTCGCTAGGTGTCTTCAATAAACCCTGTGTATATATCTTTTATCTACTGTGTACCATAAGACCACATTTCATTGAGGAATTTTGTTTAGTAGTTCATGTGCCTTATATCTAACAAAAATTGATTTTCAACTATGCTTCGATGGATATGTATAGTCTTTTATTTTGCATTGGCTGGGAGGAAGGTTGTAAAGGTGGTGGAGTTTGACATTACATCCGCCAATTACTTTTGCTTCACAGCTTCTAACAAAAGCATTTTGTGCACATCCCATTATTATTGCATTCACTTGAGGCATTCTATTGAATAGTTCAATGTGCTTTGTTTGTGGTTACATATTACATATATTTCGACTAGGGCACTTGCAACTACCATTCTAACAAAAATCCATTTTCAATCTTGCTTTGAGAGGATGCTCATACATTGTGCCTGTTAGTGCCTGAATTGACTGACAATTTTTGAGCAATTCTCATGCAGGCACTTTCCCTAAGTATCCAAAAAATGTTCTAAGTGTTGGACCTCCTCGGCATTTTTCAGCTGCATCATCATATTTTCCTGAGGTGGAGGTCATCATCATCATATTTTCTTCGATGGTGGTCAGCATCATCATGTTCCCTGTCGACCGGTTTCTCATCAGGATCATCATATTTCACTATCGGGTGATGTCTGGATATCATCCTGATCCTGCTGATGAGCTACAGTGCGCCCTGATTTGCTTGCGGGGGTGATTTCTCAAGTATCCGGTGATCTTCCAATTATCACCTTGCCCAGACATGATGATGATGTTGCCCCGATATTCTGAAGGGGTTATTCTCTAAGTTGTTCGACCTTACTTGTTTTTTCTTAAGGGTCGTCGTCATCATCATCATATTTCCAGTTATCACCATGTTGCTTGCGAGGGTCATCATATTTTCCGCCTTCATGATATTTCGCCGGGGTGATATTTTTATCATCGGGTGATCTTGGTTATGATCATCCTGATGATGTTGTTGAAGAGTTCTAAGTGCGACCCGATATTCACTGGGGTCATCATATTTTGAACGTCAGGATGATCTTAGTCAATATCATCCTGATGATGTTATATCACTTCGTGGTTCGTTGTTTTGTCATCCTGATGATGCTGACGTCATTTTTATCTCAGGGTGATATCTTTTTCTCTGCCTATCTACATCATGATATTTCCGAAGGAGGGGGTGATATTTTCATATCACCCGGATATATGTTTGTTCCAGCATCATGATGATGCTGATATCAAGGAGATATCCGCCTGCCGGCTTCGTGCATTATCTACTGGGGGTGATCTTTTCAAGCATCATCATATTCAGTTATCGCCCCGATCTTATAGTGGAGCTACAGTGCAACCTGATATTTGTGCATCAAGATGATATTTCCAAATATCCGATTGTCTTCCGAATATCATCCTGATGTTAATATGATGATGACGTCATCAAGGTCCCGGGGGGTCATATTTCTAACACTGATCATCTTGAGGAGATCTCCCGATATTTGCAAACATGATGATGACGTCATCCGGATATGAGGAGGTGCGCAGTAGGCAGATATGATGATGACGTCAGCAGGATATGATGATGATGTCATCAGGATGTTCATCGGCCAGACTTTTGGTATAAGCTCAGCAGGAGGATGTTCCTCCGATGGATCAGGTTGTGCGGATGAAGGCAATTATCATGCAGGTTATATTGCGATATGATGATGACGTCAGGGTGATATTTCAAACAACAGGATATCATGCTGCTGGAGGATGATGATGATGAAGTCTTATACTAGTGTCGTCAGGAGCAAAAGCACCGACATGATATATGCTCATGACCTAGTATATAAAGTGTTAATGAGGTCATCGCGGGGTGCATGTGGGATATTGATATCCTGCATATTCGAAATATCATGATGATGAATCTCGGCGGGAAATGGTTGCGATTGACTGTTTGATGTTCTTCCCAAGGCCGCGGGTTGGTGCACCATTAATGGCGAAGGTTGCAGAGGTATGGGCGGATCTGGTACCCGATTGAAGGTGTACATCAGCGGACAGTGGCGCAGGGCTCGAGATATCTTCCTGTCTCCTCCCCTACCTGCTGCATTCAAGTTTGGGCGCCAATCTGGTAATGTTTGAGCGCCATCTTTCTGATACTGTGTATCTGGCGGGATTTTTGGTCAACCATGTAATTAATTGCTGAGCACCTACCTGGCTGATATAAGCAGGTTGTGTTGCTCATTTGAGGGGTTGGTTGGTTGTTGAAAGTTGAGGATTTTTGGCTCTGTAATTCAAAACCAGCTGATCTGGTTGTTCTGTACAGTCTAACCTGTGAGTTTATGTATCTCTTGTTGTATGTTTTTTGGCATGAACCCACTGATTTCATGATTGATCTTATATGAGAAATGCTATCTTAGCATGTGTTGTGTTAATTCTGTCTCCAGTATTGCATGTATTCTTCTTCTGAATCTGGATGTTTGGGTAATGTTTAGATTCTAGAGCATAGAATTCCTATGTTGAATGTCTGATCTTTTAACTTCTGCTCAAGGGGTAGATTAAACTGTTTTCAGGTTGAACATTGGGAAGGGTATACTGCAGTAGGGATGCCATAAGTAGAGATAACTTAACACTCTGTATTGGGAGATATCTGTAAGGCAGGTATCACATATATCCCCTTGAAATCCAGTTTTAGCTGCTCATGCTGATCATTCACAGGTGTATGTCTACTGACTTTAGGCCCTGGATAGGCACCAATCATGCTTTGTTTTTGTGTTATAACCATGTCCAGCTTTGCATCCAAACTTAAAATCCAAATCAAAATCTAAAACAAACATTAGGACATTAGAATTAGTTTAGGATCCTCAGTCCTCTGTCTACAACTGCTAATAGGCCCAAAGCTAGCCCCTTTGCTCTTATCTTTCAGTTTTGGTCTACTTACAAGAGGACTATCTGCTTTCTGTCAGCATCCCAGCCTTGTATGCATATCCTCATGGATGTTGAATAGGGAATACCCCCCTAGGTCTTGCAGAGCCTGAAGAAGAAGAGGAGATAAAATATAGAGTCTATCTCCTACACTGTTGGCCCCCTGGCCCAGAGATCCTGTTGATCACTGATGGCTACCTTGTAGGGAAATCTGGGAATAAGCATCCAGTCTGGGAAAAAGTCAACAGTGCCAGAGTTTCATATTGTTGCGGCAGAGGGGAATGCTGGCAAAGGTCATAGATTCTGGTTTTACATCTACCAATTGCATTTGCTTTAAATTTTCTAAACCCTTTTCAATAAATCGCCTTTGTGAGTATCTTGCAATCGTTGCATTACATGAGAAATCATTTCTTTGAGACATTATGTCGATCAGTTCTTCAATATTTTACATGCATATCTGCCAAGATGGATGGATGTTGAAACCTGTTTCAATGCTTCATTTTGGCATAGGTTGGAAGTATGTTAGCAGATATCGTGGAGTCTGATTTTACATTGGTTAGAATGTACTTGAAAACTTGTAGAGCTGTTTCAGCAATATCCATTATGTGCATATCTTGCAGTCACTACACTCGATGAGACCACATTTCCTTGAGGCAACTGTTAAAACGTTTAGGCGTGATGTCTACTAGAGCACTTATAACTGTAAGATCTACGAAAACTTCCATTGCCCATGACTAGTTTCACAAGGTTGGAGATTGGCGAGGGTTTTAACTTCTAAGTAGTTATAATAACTACTTTTATTTGTAACCATATTTCTTTTCACAAGTTAGTCAAAATTGCAAGTTGCTTCCTTTTTTCACTTTTTGGACAACTTCGCCAAAACTAAAAGTGCGCGTGAACTTAGCCAAATTTGGAAGTTAATGCAAACTTTTCGAGAAGCGAAAGTTGACGCAAGGTTTGCAAAAAGTACAAGTTTTACATGAACTTTCACGTTTTCCTAAGTAGGCCAAAAATAACTTCTTTTTGAAAGCACACTCTCCACTTACCCAAATTCACAGGTGATATCTCTTCAACTTGGGCGAATTTGCAACTTGCAAATTGTGAAGGAGTGAGAAATGGCAAAAAGTACATAACTTTCAACTGGAAAGTCAGATCATCATGAAATTTTGCCACATTGTCTGTATTAACATTATAAATCTCTGTACCAAACAATTTTGCTCCAGCCCTTACAAAAACCACAATTTTATTGTTTCTGCCAACCGCCTGCCGAAAAATTGAAAGTTTAAAATCTCTCAAACCATAAGACTTCTTAGTCTAAAAAGTTGCCACATTAGGTGAAATGGAGTCACGAACACTGCCATAAAAATGATTTCATACCATCTATCATAGATTTTCAATATTTAATTGTTTTCATAAAATGCCGCAAACTGGACAAGTGTGCTCGAGAAACTTAGTGAAATGATGAGTATCTCTGCTCCAAAATGATGTTGTTATGCAAAGTTCAATGTAGGGAAACAGATTGTGACATCTCAAAGATAAGTTATCTCAATGACTCATGCAGGAAAAATAAGACACTGGTGTTTTGCAATCAAAAGGTGACTCTGGAGAAAGGGTTCAAAGCATGGTTAGATTTGTCATTTTGACACAAAAAGTTTAAATTTTGAAGTGCAGAAACAGGGTCAACAGCTGGGTCTAACTAAGGACAAGGACCTTGCGGACGTAGGATGAACCTAGAATCTCTGGTAATGAATAGTGCCTTATCCATTGGGCGATAGAGTCAGAAGATAACACGATTTATAAAGGGGAAACAGGGAGACAAGGATACACAGAAACAAGGCAAACAATGAAAACAACAAAAACTGAAACAAGATAGGCACAACAAAAACTCCTAATTAACCTATGTACATGGTAGGTGACTCCTACCTCAAAATTGCTTAAGGATGATCATGTGAAACCATTGACAAGTTGAGAAAAATAGGCACCTATATGAAACAAAGATTTACACGGATGAGGCACCTGCTGGCTCAGTAGACATTTTAGGATGATGAGAAAAATGAAATACATGAAATGTGAAGACTCCTTGAATAGTGCATCGAACAACCATTTCTCATCAAAAAATTCTGAGTCCTTTTGAATCATATTGGTATTATCCTGTGTAGTGTTGATCATTTCTTTTGGCATCATGTCGAGCATACAAATTTTCTCTATCTAAAGATTCTTTTCATAGTTTAAACCAAAGAAAACTAAATCACGAATCAAGCATCCTTCATGTGAACCAATAAGCAAAGAAAACTTGATATTCTGTGACTGATCCTTCTCATGAACAATGTCTTCCTTTATCATTGAATCATCTTCTGTCAAACAAAATTCCTCCTTTACCATTATCAACTCAGGATGTGTTTGATTGAAGGATTGCTTACAAGGAATAGAAAGTGATGAATCTACATTATGCACTTTATTGTCCTAAAAATCCTCTTGTATCATCAATAAAGAAGAAATAATAATTTCCTATCTTGGAAGTAGTGAAGAAGAAGTTGAAACACACGGCTCTTCGTCAATCCTTTGAATATTTGCAATCTCATGTATATTCTCATGAACATTAGAACTTTGACATCCTTTATCACTATCATAATCATTAATCTTACCAATCTCTTCATCATTATTGTCAGTAGATAAAGGAATGTAGCATACAATGAAATCACTCAAACAAGGATATTCAGGAATAAATTCATTTCCAACCTCTCTTGGTGTAGATTCACGCCCAGTGTCCTCATGATCTTGTTGCACATTTGGAGTGGGAGTACTTAACGTTTCATCTTGAGCAGTACCTTCAGTTTCAATAATTGAGTATTCTTCTTCAATAGATGATAAAGGATAAAGAACGACGTCTTCTTCATAAAGAGAATCATCATCAGGAGTGTTGAGATGCCAATCTGTGATGGAAAACTCCTGAGAGAGATCTTGGAGCATTCTTTCTTCATTATTCTCCACTTGTTCAGATTGCATGCATGTCAAGAGAACACCTTGCAACTCATCTTCATGATCTTTGTTTGTACTTTGGTCTAAAATTTCTTCTGCATTCCCTTGAACATTAACCATGTCATGGAAACCTTCCTCGAAAGATATAGTTGTCAAACCAGAGCAATTTGTCACAAGAGGAGTGACATTCTTCAAAGAAACTGAGAACACACCATCATCTGGAAATATTTCTTCTTCATTATTGCATGTCTCCATACAATCTTCTTCTTCTGTCTCCATCATTTCTTTTTGTTCTTCTTTCTTCAGTGGAGATGTCCTATCATGAGAAAATGTAATAACTTCTTCTTCTCTAGCACATGCATGTTCTGATGAGCCTCTTTCAACCCTTTGATCAGAAGATGTTGCATTAAATACAGGTTCATTTGCAGGAAACACTTTGCCTCTTCTTTTCTGTCCTCATCATGCAAATGATATATCTCAGCATAATTTCTTTTATCTTCTGGTGCATGAATCTCCTTCGATAGGGAATTACAATCATGAGCAAGAAAATGAGTCTTCTTCCCATCATTTTGTTCAATCTTCTGCAATGTTTGAAGCAAGGAAGGATGAACTTGGTTTAGCAAGTTGCATGCCACCATAGAAACTCTTCAAAAACTCTACTTTCTTAGGATCGTCGAGAACTTGATTTTGTTCAGAAGAGGATGCAGAAAAAGGATAATCTTCATCATCGCTATCACTGTCTGATTCAGGAAACTGCAAGTTATGCATCTGGGTTCTTCAATACCAAACCATCTTTCAGGATTCTTCTTTCAGATAGAGTCGCCAATCTTCTTTTTTGGGGAGATACTTGTATATTCTTGAGGAATAAAAAGGCACCAACGCTTCAGCTCGTATTCCCCAGCAGAGTCACCAAAAATCTGTTGGTAAACAGATTTGTCACTGTGGAATAACCTTTGAAAATGACCCGTTGCCCTTTGAGCGGTGACTAAATTGTCTCAACAGTTGGAGAGATCACGATAGAGCAACGATCTTCCTCTGCGTTTGAGAGGGGTAGCTCCCTCATATGATGGGGGTATTTGTGGTTTTTGTGTACTTTTAACCTGAAAGTATAGAAAGGAGGAAAACTAACAATAAAGATGATTAATAGAAACCCTAATAGTAGACATACGAATACTAGTTCAGATTTCACAAACTCAGGACAAATTATGAAGGGATTTCACCACAAAAGTCAGAAACCACTTTCCTAAACTCCATGATGAATTTCATGACATATGTGCAACAATGATGAAGAAAGATGGAAAATCTCAACATACGAAGAGATAATTTATCTTGACACTTTCAAATTAGGATACCGAGACATGATTGTGCTTCATCACCCCAATTGCATGTTTCAATGGATAAGTTTGATTTACACAAATATATAGAAAGATCACCAATTTGATATATGAGAAACTAGTAATCATCACTCAAAAATACATCAAGAACATACAAACTGAAATGCATTCTTCATTATCTTTTTGAAATTATACAATTCCAAAGTAAACTATACAATGTGTGAAACCAAAACTATTCCAAGAAGTTTATTCATAAATTCCCCCTGTAAAAGTTCTCTCTAAAGAGTCCCCCCCTTTTACATTTGAAATAGCCTCATATTTATAGGATTTTTCCCATAACCACCTAGTAACCAACTTGTAACTACTTCCTAACCACTTCAAGTAACTACCCTTTTTTTTTGAAAGAAAACCTAATTTTGAAATTTTAATTACAATAAGTGAAACAAGTCACTTTTCCAAAATGGTAGTTTTGAAAAATACATCTTTCGAGTTGTGAATTTGGCTAAGTCACTTTCTATCTTTGTTCTGCTCCATTGTGGTGATCCAACCTCACCGAATGTTGACATCTTCTCCGTATACCTGAATCCTAGACTCCTGTGTTTGCACATACAAAATATGGATAGTATGTCTTCTACTACCAACATCAACATGATAGATGTAAATTGAATAAATTTGTACATTTTCCCCACTCTGATTATAACCATAATGTCATTGCTATTTACTTTTCATTTTAGTCTCAAAGCATTATGTAGAGAGGGCTAGTTGAAGAAAACACTGCATATTTTTGCACTCCCATACAATAATGAAATGTCATTATCTCCCAAGCTAATCTCTCCAATTTCTCATCAATTGTTGTTGTTTGTAGATACGATCTTTCTCCTCCACAAAAATCATATATCGTTTTATGACCTTCAATCTAATAACATTCGGACTTTTTCCAATTCCTTTATCTTTCATCAATCTGAACTTCATCTCACTTACCCACTGTATTCTCATCAATTCATAGTAAACACAACTCTATAGCTACTGGCTTTGAAGTCTCTTCTCTGACGAGGAAGTAAATTGCTTGGCTTATGTTTTAACATCTTTTGAAAACTTATTTATGTACTGAATGTAAGGCATATGAGCTTTATCAGATTTCATGAATGAGGATCGAACCTTACCTGGCACACTGGCTCATATTGAACCCGCATCATATCATTGGGTCGGCACCTTACTATTTATTTCAACATTGGGAAATCCAACCAAATGATTGATTCTTGGTCCTTCAAAGGGAAGACGTCTTCCCAACATCCAATTATTGATTGATGACCATATTATACATACTTGAAATTTCTAAAGCTTTTTCAACAGACCCATTTAGTGCATATCATGCACTCCATCGCATTTTATGAGATTACATCTCTTTGAGGCATTTAGTCAAACAATTCAATGCTGCTTTGCTTGAGAATGTAAAATGCATTTCCAATAAATACATTTTGTGCATATTTTTCCATTCATTACATACCATGGAACAACATTTCTTTGAGGCATTATGCCAAAAGTTCATACGCATTGTCTAGCCTTTGGCATTATGCATCACTGTCCATCAGAGCATTTCAAATGATAATATCTGATACAAAATCTCCATCTCATTACGCTTTGAGGGTGTTCATACACAATCCCAACACTCCATTTTGGAATGCACTTTGACCATTTTTGCAAATGCTATGCAGTTTATCTTTACATCTGAAAATAGCATTTACTTGAACGTTTCTGAAGGCTTTTCAACAAATCTATTTTATTCATCCCTCACAATCGTTCTAACTCATGAGAACACATTTCAATGAGTTATTGTGCAAAACTGTCCACGTGCCTTCTATCTCTCTATGCAAGGAAGACGCTTGCAAGCGTTTCACTGCCTAGTCTAAGCATTGCAACGATAATGTTTGACAAATCCACTGATGATGGCAAAAGTTGTGAGGTCTGGTTCGAACATTAGCCAACTGCATTTGCATTAAAAACTTCTAAAGCCTCTTCAATAAAATCATTTCATTACATAAAGTGCTCTAATGGACATACACAACACTAGTTTTACACCACAGATTGCATTCGCTAGGTGTCTTCAATAAACCCTGTGTGCATATCTTTTATCTATCGTGTACCATAAGACCACATTTCATTGAGGAATTTTGTTTAGCAGTTCATGTGCCTTATATCTGAAAAAAATTGATTTTCAACTATGCTTCGATGGATATCTATAGTCTTTTATTTTGAATTGGCTGGGAGGAAGGTTGCAAAGGTGGTGAAGTTTGACATTACATCCACTAGTTACATTTGCTTCGCAGCTTCTAACAAAACCATTTTGTGCACATCTCGTTATTATTGCATTTACTTGAGCCATTCTATCAAAAAGTTCAATGTGATTTGTTTGTGGTTACATTTTACATATATGTTGACTGGGGCACTTGCAACTACCAATCTAACAAAAATCCATTTTCAATCTTGCTTTGAGATGATGCTAATATGCTGTGCCAGAGTTTCATATTGTTGCGGTAGAGGGGAATGTTGGCAAAGGTCATAGATTCTAGTTTTACATCTGCTAGTTGCATTTGCTTTAAATTTTCTAAACCCTTTTCAATAAATCCCCTTTGTGAGTATCTTGCAATTGTTGTATTGCATGAGAAATCATTTCTTTGAGACATTATGTTGATTAGTTCTTCAATATTTTACATGCATATCTGCCAAGATGGATGGATGTTGAAACCTATTTTAGCACTTCATTTTGGCATAGGTTGGAAGTATGTTGGCATATATCGTGGAGTCTAATTTTACACTGGTTAGAATGTACTTGATAACTTGTAGAGCCTTTTCAGCAATATCCATTATGTGCATATCTTGCAGTCACTACACTCAATGAGACCACATTTCCTTGAGGCAGCTGCTAAAACCTTTAGGTGCCATGTTTACTAGAGCACTTATAATTGTAAGATCTGAGAAAACTTCCATTGCCCATGACTAGTTCCACAAGGTTGGAGATTGGCGAGGGTTTTAACTTCTAAGTAGTTATAATAACTACTTTTATTTGTAACCATATTTCTTTTCACAAGTTAGTAAAAACTTCAAGTTGCTTCCTTTTTACACTTTTTGGACAACTTCGCCAAAACTAAAAGTGTGCACGAACTTAGCCGAATTTGAAAGTTAATGCAAACTTTTCAAGAAGCGAAATTTGACGCGAGGTTTGAAAAAAGTACAAGTTTTACATGAACTTTCACTTTTTCCTAAGTAGGCCAAAAATAACTTCTTTTTGAAAGCAAACTCTCCACTTAACCAAATTCATAGGTGATATCTTTTCAACTGAAGCGAATTTGCAACTTGCGAACTGTGCAAGAGTGAGAAATGGCGAAAAGTACATAACTTTCAACTGGAAAGTCAGATCATCATGAAATTTTGCCACATTGTCTGTATTAACATTATAAATCTCTGTGCCAAACAATTTTTCTCTAGCCCTTACAAAAACCACAATTTTATTGTTTCTGCCAACCGCCTGCTGAAAAATTGAAAGTTTAAAATATCTCAAACCATAAGACTTCTTGGTCCGAAAAGTTGCCACATTAGGTGAAATGGAGTCACGAACACTGCCATTAAAATTATTTCATACCATCTATCACAGATTTTCAATATTTAATTGTTTTCATAAAATGCCGCAAATTGGACAAGTGTGCTCGAGAAACTTAGTGAATTGATGAGTATCTCTACTCCAAAATGATGTTGTTATGCAAAGTTCAATTTAGGAAAATAGATTGTGACATCTTAGAGATAAGTTATCTCAATGAATCATGCAGGAAAAACGTGACACTGGTGTTTTTTAATCGAAAGGTGACTCTGGAGAAAGGGTTCAAAGCATGGATAGATTTGTCATTTTGACACAAAAAGTTTAAATTTTGAAGTGCAGAAATAGGGTCAACACATTCATAATACTTTTTATACAATAATTACATCAATGCATGCATTCCTTTCCAACAAATGAAAGGGTATGAAATGAAAGGTATTTCATAGTAAAGGATTCATAGGTCTAACTTAACCAATAATTTTTTCCTCATCTAATGCATTCATTACACAAGATGTAATAGGTTTATCGTATCATAGATCACACAATTTCTTACAACAATGAAAATATTACAAACTTTCTCTTGGTCTAGGTATAGAAAATTCTCATTTCTTGGCAACCAAGAAAATATTACAATCTTTCTCTTAATCTAATTTAGTTGAGCAATAAAATAAATACACTAGCTTCACCTTACAAAGATGTCCTCCAAAGTAGGCAAACTTAAATAGATAATAGCTCCACTTAACATCTCCAAGAATCAATGTTGAGAAAAACTAATAGATAGCATTCCAATGGGAGGAGAAAATCTCTCCACCCAACCAATATGGCATCATTAGACCATAAGAGGTCTTGGCCATCCCCCAAGCCAGGATAATCGTCATGAACCCACCACAACAAGAATATACAACTCTAGTAGATGTTAACAAGCAGAAAGAAAAGACCCCCCTTAATAATGGATGGTGCAAGTTAAACTTTGATGGTTCTTCTAAGAGAAACTTGAGTAAGACAGGGGGTGGTATTATAAGAAATAATAAGGATCAGATTGTTGGTGCTTATGCAGAGAGCTTAGATATCCAAACAAGCAATTTTGTTGAAACTAATTCATCTTTGTAAGGCATAATGATGGTAGCTAAAAAAGGCATTAAGGGTCTGATTATAGAAGGTGACTCCAAGAATGTGCTAGATATGATAAGTTCTAGAGCTACCCCTAGTTGTTCTTACCTAGATGTTGTAGATGAAATCAAAAAAACCATTGAAATGTTTGAGAAAATTAAAATATAAAACATCTATAGAGAGGGAAATAGCTTAGTTGATTCCCTTACCAACTATGCTACCCATTCTAAAGGTTTCACTACTTGGAATGATTTAGAATCACTTCCAAGTCATATCGCTTCCATCATTAAAAATGAATCTCCTCTCAGTAATTAATCAGATACATCAGGTTGTCTTCGAGATGCCGATGCACACGAGTGTCAGAATTCACTAGAAGAAGGACCATAATGGCAAGAAAGGGTTTCTTGTTGCAAGTATGTGTAGTTAGTGTTGTCATTGATGTCAACAAGCTTGTGTTGTGATTGGTGCCAACTGTATGAGCAAGAGATTATTGCAAGAGTGTGAGCAGTTGGTATTGAGTTGATGTTTTCTCTGATGATGAGGAAGTGTTGGAGATGTTTATGAGGAAGTTCTAGTATCTTGTGGGGTGTTAGTAATAACGTGGATAAATGTTACATACATACATAGTGAAATGTGATTGACTCCTTACTCCACGTTAATATAGAGAGAGTGGAGGAGTTGTTAGTGTTGGTGTAATTAAATATTTAATTACACTTTAATAAGTTTACTTAGGGTTAATTTTAGTCTTAGGTTATTCTTAAGTCATATTAGGGTTTTATTTAACTTGCAAATATAAAAGCAAGTTCTCACATGTAATTCTTGAATCAATTTCATTAATTCATCCAATATTGTGCAAATTATTCCTCTTTGCTTTTTTCTCTTGTGGAAGGTAAATCTTAGGTTTTGCAGGTGATCTTGGTGTTATGAGGTATGTAGACAGCCAAAATTGACCTAATTATCATTAGTATCAAAATATTGCATTCTCTATCATCTGCATTTGTCTAACACACTTGAGCAATTTCCCTATTTTATCAAAATTACCTAATTCTTCTATTAATTAAATAAAGTTATATTTATTTAATTAATTCATTATCTATTTCTTCTACTCTATAAATAATCTTTAATTATTTAATTATCTCTATTTCTATCTATTTTAATTAAATAAATCTTATTTATTCAATTAAAATCCCTTAAGCCCACTTTCCAATTAATTAAATAAATTCTATTTATTTAATTAATTTCTCTTATCACTTATCTTTATCTTTTATCATGAGCCGACATGTGTGAATCTTTTTATTTAAAAACATGTGCGGTACTACATCTTTTATTTAATATCTTTCACATGTAGTACTTTTTATGTACATGGTCACACATAAGCCTTATCTTCCCTCCACTTGTCATCTACACATTCACCTATGACTATCAATTCATCCCAACTATTCACATAGCCACCGAATCTCTACTGTTGATTGATTTTGGCTGAGTTCTATATAAACACCCTCTTATTCCATACTACATATATCCATCATTTTCATATAGCGTCTACATTATCATCTTGAGCATATTGAGCACTTTAGCATCTATCTAGCATATTATCATTATCATCCATCCATCATGGTAGCTTTGATCTTCATAATTGTTCATTGTTGAGAAGCAATCCACATCATAAACAAGGAATCATACAATCTAGGTGATCTTGTTCTTGAATTGCATGCTTTTGGTTTCACTTGGATTCGATTCTTTGATGGTGGTAGGATTAGGTTATTCAATTATATGCTTGATCTTATTAACCTTCAACTTCAACATGGTATCAGAGCTCCAGATCTGCAAGCCCCTTATCAAATTTGGAAAAATTTTGAGCAAGAGCTTTTGTAGGATGCATTTTTGAGCAAAAAAGACCTTACCATTGCGCTCAGAAGGCCCAAAAACCCCTATTTTCATATAAGGCACTCTATATTTTGTTGACAAAAAATTTCTGGGTGTTTTTTTAGGGTTTCAAAAAAATTGGTTCTATAAAATCCGTACGACCTGTATGGAATCCGTATAGCCGTACAACACCTCGATTTCCATGCCATTCTCATCTAAGCTGATTTTGATGTTGGATCTGCCTTTGTTTGCATGCCATCTCAATTTTTGTGCATAGGTACAACTGAGTTTTTTATTAATTTCTTAATAAAAAAGGAATTTTTTTTATTTTTGAGGGCTAGCCCCTAGGGTTTAACCCTAAGTCGCATGGGGGACCAGTCCCTAGCTCCAGGTGCCAGCCCCCAGAGACTCAGCTCTTGGTCATATGAGTGACCAGTGCCCTAGCCACCAGTCCCCAGAGACTCAACCCTGGTCACATGGGCGTCCAGGAAGGAGCTTCAATAGTGCTTTCTTTTTGGGCCTCTTTGCCCTAAAGGAGTAGTTTTGGTAAATCGGGCATATCTTGAGTATATGGAGTCATATTTTTAAAAATAAATAGGCGTCAGAAAGCTGGTTCCGAGAAAAATCCATTAGTGTAGGTATTTTTTCCATAGTTTTCTAATTGGTACAATTTATTGCTGTTTGAAGTCTAGATACCCTTTTTGGCCTCCAAGCTCGTATATTTTTGCCACAATCTCCAATTTTTGTGATTCTCGCAGTATTGGAAATGTATTAAGGAGCTCTACACAGCCATCTATGAAATTTTTCCAAATTATGCCCCAAGTATTCTTTATTCAATTTGTTAGTTTTATAGCTTTTGTTTGATATTCTAGACATTTTGGCACCTGGAGAAGTTCTATTTGTTTTGTTGGGCTTCATTTATCAACATTAATACATATTCAGATTGTTGATCTCTAATCTGATTTATTTGAGGAGATATAATGGGTTTTGCGATTCACCCTTATGTGGTAACATTAGGTAAGGATAATTATGAGTCTTGACAAAAGGGCATCTTGACACATCTTAGGTGGCTTAATCTTTTTCCTTATCTTTATGGACTCATACCTAAACTAGAAAAACCTGGGAGGAAATCTGTATGGAAAATTATATTGATCATATTATAGGATTAATTGGTTCTAGTGTTGATTATGACACTATGTGTTCTATCTCACATATTGAGTGCCCACGTACTCTTTGGACTAGCATTTGGGAGATCTATGGAGACCCACATATCTCTCCATTCCCAGATGATCTTGCTATGGATTGCTACATACCTCTTGATGATGCAGATTGCATATCTTTTGATGATGATACAGTTGAGGAGCTTGCATATTTGACAAGTCTTGCTAGTTCAAATGACACAGAGACTTCACTTGCTTCTCCTTCTCCTCTTATCGAGATCACATCTGTATTACCTGTTGCTACATCAGATTCTTTGCAACAGGACATTATCAATGTTCCAGAGATAGCTCATTGGGACACATCTACCAGACATATCATTATTGTTTATAGATTCCCACCTTGTAGATTTGGAGGACCACATTGAGGACATTTGTCTTCTCTTTCATGATAGCTTCATTAGAGTTGCATCACTATCATCTGCTTCGAAGATTGTTCTTCATCCTCCTATTCAGTCACAGTTTTGTAGTGGATTGGAGACATTTGAGTAGTTTTCAAGAGCATCATTGTTGTCTTTGGATCATGTGTAGAGTTTAGAGACATTTATCTTTCTTCCTCTATTTTCCTATCCGAAATGGGAAGACATTATGCATACATCTGTAGTTCTATTTCTTCCCAAGGGGAGGAATGTTGTTCGGCATTCATGCGTCTTCATCTTTATTATGTGTCAAGCATCTTCCAACACTACAGGAGTCATCTTGAGGAGCGGCTGCATGGTCTCTCTTCTCATCTCTATTTTGGGAGGGAGCATTTTCTCGCATGGGGTTTCATCCTTCTCACTTTTGGGGGGGTATTCATGATTGTACTATTGTGATGGATTTAGTTCTTGGGGGGTCTTAGTTTTAGTCCTTCCATCAAATGTTTATGTACTTGTTGTTTTTTCTCTCTTTTGGAGAGGAGTTTTATCCCACTAGGTTTTTCTCCATTCTCTGCACTTTATGAGAGATTCTTGTTGTTCATGGGTACCTAATATGGCCTTGCCTGAGACCCATTCTTGCATTGGTTGCATGTTTTTCATTTCTCCCTAAGTTGCAATTATGGGGGGTGTTAGTGTAATTAAATATTTAATTACACTTTAATAAATTTACTTAGGGCTAATTTTAGTCTTAGGTTATTCTTAAGTCATATTTGTTAGAATTTGGGCAGACAACTAGGAGGGGGGGTGAATCAGTTGTCTCAAAACTTTAACACTTGCTGCAATTAATTCTTCTCTACCACTTATTTACAGATCATTATTAAAACCATGAAAGCATGAATCAATAACACATGAGCAGAAACACAAATAACACACTTGACACCAAGATTTTAATGTGAAAACCTGGTTAAGGGAAAACCATGGTGGAGGTTAGTCCACAAAAATTAATACCCTGTTAAAAGTATTACAAATGGGGAAGGCACATGCCTTCGGGCTCATTGCTCAAAGAGGCTCACTGCCTATAGAAATGATTACAAGAAGATTACAGAGTGTTTGAACTAATGAAAAGCATCTACTAATGCAATAATTTAGTTCCGGTTAAGTATAGAATACTGATCTTACACACTTCATCCTTTCTTTGCTCTGTTTACTATTCTGCCATGATTTGGTCCTCAGATCTCTTTTCTTTTGCACTTCTTTTTGCCTTTTTTGCACTTACTCCATCACACATCACAAATCACACACCACCACACTCAAATCCATCAGCTATATATATATCCGCATCAAGAAATTCAATCGACTGTAGTCAACTTCAATAAAGCTTAGAACATTTATTAAGCACTCTGCCCTGTTGACTGAATCTATGCACAAACATCAATGCAGATCAAAAAATTGTGTTCCCAAATCATCAATCATGTTGGCCAATACCACTGATTATCACTAATTTCTTATCCAACAACTTTTTTGCATTCGAGCCAAGATCAAATACTAGGTCACCCTGTTCTTCTTCTGACTGTGCTGACTAACTGGAACCTAATACTCAAATCCTTACAAATTTTGAATCCTTTATCACCGGAGGCTAAATATCTGGATTTAGGTAGTCCTGACAATCCTTATTACTCCCTCAGATCTGCAGTACACTGTGATTTACTACCGGAGAGATCCGGACCAAGATACTGGACCCTTTCACATGCTCTATTTCTGACATCTGGACTTAGAAAAATCTTCACTCTAACTTCTGGTATGAACAAATCATGAAATGTAGATATGTAAGGTAGACTTAGTTGCCATTAATGACAACACCTGTCATACATAGTAGTGTCTCTTTCCAACAATCTCCCCCTTTGGCATTGATGGCAACACTTAGCGAAAAATGACTAAGTGTCAGAACAACTCCCCCTTTCTATGTATACTTATGCTTTTCACTATTCTCCAATGCTCCCCCTTTACTAGATTCCTCATTTTTCACTACTCTTCACTCTTCCTTTGACATCAATGGCAAAGGTTGGGATCTGTAAACCAAAATTTACACAAAAATTCTATATACCAGGCCACATATGTACAAACAATCCTTAAGTCCTATTTACATATACTTGAGTACATCTCCAAAAAAGTTCTTCAATTTTGCCAGCTCACTATCCTAGCTCTTCTTCTTGGTGTTCAAAATTGAGATATGGCCACTAAATAGGAAAGCTTGTGATTCTATCATTCGCAGATCAATGGGATCACTTGATTGAGCTGCAGTTTGGGCTTCAGTTAAGGCATTGAACATTGCTTCCATTTTGGGGGAAATTAGTCCCCGGAGCTCACTCATCCTTGCCTCAATGTTCTCCTTTTCTTTTGTCAATCTCTTTATTTCTTCAATCAGGCTGATTACCTAACACTCCTTGCTTTCCCCTGATGTTGTCACAAGATCAAAATATTTGGATATACTAGATAGTTTCTGCTTAGACTCCTTTATTTTATCTTCAATATCATCTATACCTTTAGGACAAGATAAGAAAAATTTATATACATTTCCTCCTTTTATAAGAGTATTCTGAATACTCTTTACACTGGTATCCAGCACCATTCTATCTACTCCAATCACCCCCTTTAGAGAATCAAATCTCTTATTATTTAATTCCTTTTGAACCTTGACCTCTGTAGACTTCTCTAGAGATTCAAAATGAGAACTTACTGAGTTTATTAGATTTTTCAATTGGCCAGATGGAGGTGCCAAAGAATCCTTCTGAAAAGCAGGCATGATCTTCTCCAAAATTCCTAATGCTAGGCCAAGTAGCTCACTATCTTCTATGTGAGACTTCAAAATGTCTTCTCTGGATTTAGCTTGAGCAATGGAGGCCAACTTTATCTTTTGCACTGGAGATAAGCTATCAAAATTTATTGGACCTTGTATAATGTCCTAATCTTCTTCAATTTGTTTGTCTCTTTCCAAAATTTCCTTCACTGATTCTACAGTGTCTCTTGCCCAAAATGATGATGTATCTATTTGATCCTTACTGGTACTATCAACCAGATTGTCCTGCTTGGGCTCTTCATCAACCTTTGCAATCTCTACTTCATTTTCATTTTTCTCCTTGGCCTTTTCTACTTCTTGGTCCTCTCCTTCTAATTCATGCTTTTTATTCTTCAATGAATCGTCTTCAATTTGATCATCTGCTTCAACATTCATCTTTGTATCTTCTTTGCAAGATTGATCTGGAGGAGTTTGAATACCTCCTGTATCATCAGTTTCATCTGTCATCTTTACATCTTCCTCTCTGAAATAGAAGAGTCATCTAACTCCGCTTGCTTCTCATTGATCTTAAATTCTTCAACATCTGAAATTGAGGAGTTGATCCCATCATCAATCTCCTTTTCAATAATAGGAAGATTATGTCTTTTCATTGCATTCAAAAGAATCTCCTGAGTACCTTTGACTATCTCATTTGTTTCACCAAGCATGAGTTTATTCATTCTCTTCTTACTCCTGAAGTCATCCTTCACTTCCTTCAATATCATGTTCATCTGATCTGGAGTAATCTGAGGGCACAAATTTATCAACACATGCTCCCTAATCTCCATGTCTTTATGTTTTGTATTTTCTTTTCTTAACTCTAGAATATCTGCAAGACTTTTTGGGATTTTAGAAGTTATTTCAATCAAAAACTTATTGTAGATGTTCAAATATTTGACTGTTGCTTCTTCTAGAACCCTCTTATCAGCATCACTATAATGATCAATGAATTCAGTCATCAGCCTTAAGTTGCCATATACAGTGACTGATTTGATGATGTCATCCTTAGAGAGAGTGGGATTTTCAATATATGTTTTAGTCTTTTGCCTCTTGCTTTCTTTTTTTCTTTTGGAGGGCTTCTCCTTGGACACCTTGACTGCTTTTGTGCCTGATGCCTTTAATTCCTTGACTTCAATATCAGAATCAGTTTCTTCTTCATCATTCTTCATGCTTTTATATGTCCAGGAGGCCTTAGTTTTCACCCTTTTCCCTTCTTTTCTGGATGATTTTCCTTCCAGTTTCTTAGGTTTGGCAGGTTTTGGGGAAATAGGGGCAGCAGCAGAGCTTCTGGTTTTTCTAGGCTAGTTGGAGGAGACTTCCGGAGCACTTCCTTGTTTCTCATCATGCTTCTCCTTCTCATTTTTTTCTATCCTTTCTCTGTTCTACCTCACAACTTCCTTAGTTATGCCAATACTTTCAGCATACATCTCTACTTGCTTCTGAACGTTCCTTTTGATTTCTAGTTTTCTGAGCTCAACATGCAATTTCATACTTAGCTCCTTATATGTTCCAAATCTTCAACTGTGGTATCCTTTGGCTTGCTTAAAAGGTGTTGAGCATACCTATCTAATACTTACCCATCAACTTCATAACCCATAGGCATAATCCATACCATTCTTGGTTCAACAACTTACATTAAACATTGATCTGTCTACCAAAAAACAAACTGTATCCTTGTATTTTTCAACTATAGAAGAAGGAATTCTCTCCCTTGAATGCATCATGCTCTAAATTGTTTTGAAATATCCCTAGAGAGCTATCTTTTGGGCATTGGCATCTCCAATATTGTTCAAGTGCTCTCTTATCTAAATAGCAATAGGTTTATTATTGGTCCAACACATGTTTTTCTTGTCGGGTAACTCGTTCATGAAATAGAAGAACAAACATAAGACCAGTGTACCATATTTGAAGGTGTTCTTCTTATCCTTCTTTACCTTATTCAAATTTTTCATCAACTAGTTCTGCAACAACTCACACAAGTCATAATCAACATTCTCTCTCAACTTCTGATAAGCTGCATAGATAGCCATACTAGATACAAAATTTTCCCTGCTGGAATGATAAATCTTGTATCCAATCACCATTGAAGAAAACTTAACATCCAGATCAATAATGTCATTTATAGTCATTACCCTTTTGTCAAACTTTGAACTAGTAGCATTAGTCACAATTTGATTTTTTATAGCCTTCAACATTGGCAATCCACCGGATGAGTTTAATCCTGTCACGGCTTTGATGGCATCCTTGGTGATTTTGAAAGGTTTCATTAGCCATATAAACTCACCATGCATACGGATTAAAACATACCGGATCCATTCATCTTCATCGAAGCATGGAAACCCTATAACCTGAATGAAATGTTTATCATGCAATGCCTTATACTCAGGTTTAAGACTGTGAATTTCATCCCTCAGATGATTCTTAAACAAATCCATAAACTTTGAGTTTCCAAATTCATCCATGCTGGCATGAATGTAGGCCCTAATATCCTCAACATGTAATATACCATATGGAACACTTGAAAATGCACCTAACAAGTCCACTTCTACTGATTTGTGTGGATGCTTCTTAAATTTGGGTCAGGGCCTTTCAGTAATATCAACAACCAATGGTGTAGCCATTGCAAAAGATCACAAGTTCAAAATTTCACAGAAAATACTTTTTTCTTCACAGAGTTAAGGTTAGCAGATGAATTCATTGGTAACACCTCAAATCCTTGAAATCTTAACTCAGGTGCTTTTTTGCTTGCTTTCTTCGAATGCAAAGTGATCCAAATTCTTGAGTGAGTGACCTTTTATCCTCCGCAAAACCTAATTCTTTATTGTAATAAATACTTTTCCCTAACACATTCGGTTACACTATTTTGCATACAGTCTATCTTCAATTGCTCCGCAATCATTCACATTAGCTTCTTTTCTTCTGGAATTAGCTTCAATAGATCTACAATAGCCCCTTTTTAACTTCATTCATTGTGCTAGATTCAGGCACTCACTTACTGGCTAGAGGAATTAGATTTTTGAAGCAGCTCCACCTGAGCCAGAGCTCCTAATTAAATTCCTAGAGGAATTATCAACACCAGATTCTAGTGCAGATCCATTATCAACATTCATTTCACCTTTATTTACCCATGTTTTGCTCATTTTATTCTGTACCTCATTCACATCAACTTTACCCTTGCCTTTGTCTTGTCTCTGCATGTTCTGATTTCTATTTACAAGACCTTTTCTATTATTCCTACTTCTGCAGAATCTTGTAATATGACCAGATCTATTGCAATTAAAGCACACAACATTTATTTTCTTATTTACTTGATTCCCTCTTGATCTACACTAATTTTCCATATGTCCAAATCCATTACATGCAAAACAGTAGCCATTAAAGGAATTGTCATTTCCTCTATTGTTAGAGTTATTCGTTATCATACTTATGCATTCATTGGATCTATGACCATACCTCTTACAATTGAAGCATTGACCGGAGAAGGATGGACTACTTTGATTCACTCTACTTCTGCATTAAGTAGCTCTATGACCAAATTTATTGCACTTGAAACAACTGCCATTGAAGGATGGATACCTTTGAGCATTGGGTTGTCTTATCGGAGGTCTTAGAGGATTCCTTCTTGGATTTCTTGCATCAGGATTTATTTGACCAGATCCAGAGCTTTCACCTTTCTCAAATCCTAGACCATACTTATCATCTTCCTTCTTCTGAGTATCAAGAAGCACCTCAAGTTTAGCTGAGCTTATCTTGAATTTCTCTTTATATTCATTTGCAACTTCTAGGTCATGTTTGAGAATGACAATTTGCCTTAAAAGTTCTTTTTTGTTGTCTCTGCTTTCATGTAGATTAGAATCTAGATGGCCAGCAATTTTGTCCAATTTGCAGTATTCTTATGTTCTTTCTTTCAGAGTTTGTTTCAGGTCTTCTTCAGTCTTCTTTCTTTCCTCAATTTCTTTGGTTAACCTCATCACCCCAGATTCCATCTCATGTTTTAGTACAACAACTTCTTTAGTTAACTTCACACATTCCTTTGTCTTCTCTTTCAGGGCCTCATCCTTGTCCTTATCTTCATTTTGATTTCCTAGTTGAAGAAGTAACTCCTTCCTTTTTCCATTCAATTTGCTCAATTTTTCTTTTAAGGTCTCAATGAAGTATTCAACATCTTTAAGGTTCTCTTGCAGTTCCTTGACATCAGCTCTAGACTGATCAAGATCTTCTAAAGCAAGTTTAAGTTGTTCCTGGAGGTTGTATGAATCCATTTTAATACCTTCCCAAATCTTCCTCAAGTTGTTAAGCTTCTTCCAAGGAACCTTGTTCTGATACCAATTGTTAGAATTAGGGCAGACAACTGAGAAGGGGGGGGTGAATCAGTTGTCTCAAAACTTTAACACTTGCTGCAATTAATTCTTCTCTACCACTTATTTATAGATCATTATTAAAACCATGAAAGCATGAATCAATAACACATGAGTAGAAACACAAATAACACACTTGACACCAAGATTTTAACATGGAAACTTGGTTAAGGGAAAACCACGGTGGAGGTTAGTCCACAAAAATTAATACCCTATTAAAAGTATTACAAATGGGGAAGGCACATGCCTTCGGGCTTACTTCCCAGAGCTCACTGCTCAAAGAGGCTCACTGCCTACAGAAATGATTACAAGAAGATTACAGAGTGTTTGAACTGATGACAAGCATCTACTAATGCAAGAATTCAGTTCCAGTTAAGTACATGATAGTGATCTTACACACTTCATCCTTGCTCTGCTCTATTTACTGTTCTGGCATGATCCAGTCCTCAGATCTCTTTTCTTTTACACTTCTTTTTTCCTTTTTCACACTTACTCCATCACACATCACAAATCACACACCACCACACTCAAATCCATCAGCTATATATATATATATATATATATATATATATATATATATATATATATATATATATATATCCGCATCAAGAAATTCAATCGACTGTACTCAGCTTCAATAAAGCTTAGACCATTTATTAAGCACTCTACCCTGTCGGCTGAATCTATGCACAAATATCAACGTAGATCAAAAACTTGTGTTCCCAGATCATCAATCATGTCGGCCAATACCACTAATTATCACTAATTGCTTATCCAACAAATTTTCTGCATCCAGACCAAGATCAAATACTAGGTCGCCCTATTCTTCTTCTGACTGTGCTGACTAATTAGAACCCGATACTCAAATCCTTATAACTTTTGAATCCTTTATCACCGAAGGCTAAATCTCTGGATTTAGGTAGTCTTTACAATCCTTATTACTCCCTCAGATCTGCAACACACTGTGATTTACTATCAGAGAGATCTGGACAAAGATACCAGACCCTGTCACACGCTCTGTTTCTGACATCCAGACTTAGACAAATCTTCACTCTGACTTCCGGTATGAACAAATCATGAAATGCAGATATGTAAGGTAGACTTAGTTGCCATCAATGACAACACATGTCATGTGTAGCAGTGTCTCTTGCCAACAATATTAGGGTTTTTTTTAACTTGCAAATATAAAAGCAAGTTCTCACATGTAATTCTTGAATCCATTTCATTAATTCATCCAATATTGTGCAAATTATTCATCTTTGCTTTTTTCTCTTATGGAAGGTAAATCTTAGGTTTTGCAGGTGATCTTGGTGTTATGAGTTAATTATCAACTCCAACAATTAGTTGGGAATCAGAGTGTTCTTCTAACCCATCACTCCACGACCCATTGCATGCTCCTTGTGAGAATTTATAGGCTAAGGAGAAGCAAAGAATACCGTGGGTAGAGGGAGATAGGCCTCAAAGATAGAACCTATGGGAGAGTTGACAAGATAATGGGATATAGCATGCCATTTAGTATGGGATATAGTATGCCAAAAGTAGCTCGAAAGGGGGCATATATATCATAGAAGTTAAAATAAATAGGTTATGGATTATTGTACAACATTTCCATGGGGAAAAACATAGAGAGCTAGAAATAGTTAAGATGATATGTTTAACCTATAGCCTTTGCCTGGAACGGTAACTCCATTCGCAAGGCATTTCAGTGCAATAGGAAGATATCAGACATTGTCATTAACATAGCTTATAGGGATACTCAGGGAGTCTTGAACATCATATTTATAATACTTTGTTACCACAGAAAGGAAGATTACCAGATATAGTACGTGCCATACAAGGAAAAAGCAGGTGAGTTTTATATTTCTTATATATCAGTATCATTTTATTCTAGAAACACTCATAGAGATAGGGTGAAATCGATGGCATAAATATATTTTCTTGGTGCTAAATTTATAGAAAGATAGTTTTGTATATTTTAACTCAACCGTGTTGAATACCCAGAATACTGAGAGGGGGGTGAATCAGTATTGTATAGAACCATTCAGATATAAAACATCTTAAACCATTTAGCATATTCAATTGCAGTGAAGTAAGTTATGCATGAAAAAATGAAGCAAAGAAACCATAACACATGAACACCAAGATTTTTATGTGGAAACCCCAAAAAGGGAAAAACCACAATGAATGTTAGCTCACAATATATTATAACCGGTTAAGGGAATACAAAAATGCTCACTATATGTGGACTCACTATCCAAGTGGACTCACTGCCCACTGAATAAGAAAGAGAGCGAAGAAATGTAGAAGTGCTCACTACAGGTGGACTCACTGTCCAAGTGGACTCATTGCCCACTGAATAAGAAAGAGAGAGAAGATAAGTAAGACTATTACATTTGCATCTACACATGCATGAATTCACAGTTCAATGAAGCACAAACAAAATTCCTTTTTCACTATCCTAAAATATAGTTATGCTCTGCTCTACAGTTATACACACTACTCCATTCCTTCTCAAATCACACAATCAAAATAGAAACATTAGGGAATCGCATCACCTTACACACCATGTCATATTTATTGCACCGCCATTCAATAGACATCAAAACAAAATCTCCACTTATATATCTGCTTCATCTTCAACATCAACATGTCTCAAACTTAATCACAAATTCTGTGCTAAAATTTAAACTAGAAAATAGGTCGGGGTGGACCTAAAATAGATATCACTTAACACATTATTTTTACCATTCCTTTAGGACCACTTTACTTATAACACCAAATATGTTGGCCTATTTGAGTGTAGTGTGTAGAATAGCATGGGTCAACCTCAAATTCTAATGCGGACTAAGCCAAAACATAAAACATATTCTCCTAGGTTGGCTTAACCTATAGAATAACCTTAGATAACATCACAACCTTTGGACTGCACTGCACTAAGTGAACTTTATCAGATCGGCTTCAAGAGTAGAGTAATTTAGATGCATGCTAACTGTCAGATCACAACTCAACAACCTAAACTCTAAATCACCTCAAACTTGGAACTAACACACTTCAGACATCTAACAACATATCCCCAAATCCACAAACGAAAATGCCTTCATGCGGTGAAATGTGGACTACTAGAAGATACTCACCGTCGCGGTCATTCACAGTCTATTCAGGTAGTGATACTCAAACCATTTTAACTTACACTCCGGAGACCTTCAAACATTGAAACTTTGAATTTAGATACTAAGAGAAATGTGGACCAAGAAACTATAACACCATGCACTGAAAGAGACAGTCCAATACTTTTAGCCAGATTTTCACTAAGTTATCTTCCGGAATAGAACTTCTTGCATAAGTATCATTATGAGTATAGACATGGCTTGTGAGGGACATTACTACAACCTCACAACCTAAACTAGTTCTCTCTTTACTTTGTTGCCATCAATAACAACACTCCTTGATTGTCATGCACCTTGGTAATCAAGCAATGTATCTAACACAGATATGCCAACAATCTCCCCCTTTGGCATTGATGGCAACACATGATGTAAAAACCAACAAAACCACATTCTAAGAGATCTCTCCCTGAGATAGATATTTCCCACATCTGCATCTCTTCATCAAAATTACATTTTTCACATCTGCTTCTCTCCCCCTTTGACATCAATGGAAAAGGATATGTACTGGATCTCTTATTGTCTAGAGAGCATAAGTATATACAATTGAAAATGTGCTCCCCTAAGTAACTAATTTTTACACCAAAATTTCAAAATTATCTTGTAACCTTCCGCATATGTACACAAGAAGTCAAGACTTACTGAGATTTTGGGAGGATGTCTTTGAATATGTTCTTTAGCTGTACCACATATGAATCCCATTTTGCCTTACCATGCTTCAAAAATAGTACATGCCCATTAATTTGAGATAGCATATCTTCTGCCTTATCTACTGTGTTAGGGACATTGGTCATTTTCCTTATCTTATCAGCTTCACTGATCATGCCTGTCATGGAAGCTATCTTAAAGCTTACAATTTGTCTAAGTTGACCCATTTGATCCTTTATGGACTCCTTCTGATTTGGCAATTTCTTTATACTTACATGAGCCTTCTCAATTTCATTACTCCGATTTCCATTTAGATCTTTCCAAGTATCATAAGTTCTAGAAAGCTTTACAAGTCCATTTTCAAAGTCTTCTATCTTATCCTTTATGCCTTTTGTTGTAGTGGGCCAGTTTAAGCAAAAGTGATACAATGTATTTGCATTATTAATGCCAGTCTCAACATTCTTAATGTTGTTATCCAACAAAATTTGTGCTTTAGAGCCCTTATCAGATAGTTCTACTAACCTCTTGCTATCAATTTCTCCTCTAACTTTCTTCTTTGCCACCTATTCAAAAGATTCAAGCTTGTTGTTCATGGACTCCATGAATTTATTCATTTGCATTGTTGGAGTTAGGGAATTATCTCTCTCAACATCTGGCAAGATTCTCTCAAATACTGTTACTACCTCTTCCATTAGCTTATTGTCTTCAATATGTGACTTAAGAATCTCTTCTTCGGCTGTAGTTTGAAAGATTGTTCCCAACTTCAACTTTTGAAGAGGGGGCATACTTGCTAAGTTTAATTGACCATTAGTGGAGGGCATTGGCAACAAGTTAAAGGCAGATAGAGTTTGCAATTCTCTTTGTTTTATCAAAAATTCTCTAATTGGATCTAATGGTGAAGCTACTGAGCTTTCACCAGCAATGTCTCTCTGTAACTATTATCACCCAGATTTGCACCCTTGTTGAGTTGTAAAACTTGGCAATCTAGAGAAACATGGGATCTTTCCAAGGTCTATGGGTCACCTGTGTTTGGAAAGAACCTCCAGAGAAGGCCAGCTTCCTAGCTGGTTATCACCTAAAATCTACTAGATTTGCAGAAGAAAAAGGGAGAAGGAATGCTTTTAAAAATGAAAGATAAAATAGGAAAACTTGAAAATAAGGGGTGATTCACCAGGTTGAATAAAAGAACCCTCACAGAACTAAGAAAATGCACAAAATGACTAGATATGACCAATAAACATACATAGATCAAACTGATTTTAACAGAGGCAAGGAGAAATAGATGATTAGAAGGAATTAAACATTCACAAACACATCATTCTTAGATCACACAGAGTTAAAATAGCATGAAGAAGTAAAATAACCAGCATGTATTTAATCAGAAGGCAAGGTTACAGTAGAGGAATGCTCTGTTTGGAATTAGAAGCATAGATTACTAAATCTTGCAACTTCCAACCCTTTTTACATCTCATGTTTATGCATATATAGCATTTTGCATTTGACCTAAGTCAGTTACAATGAATTTGCCTCATGGCCTCTATCAGAAAAAAATATCTGCGTCTGAAGGGACGTCCACCTACAAGAAGTTATGGAATAAAATATCTGGAACAGGGCAGGTGGAAGATATTTTGGGCCTTGAATGCGAGCAGCTCCATCATCGACCTGCACCCACAAAACTCACCAACCAGAGTTACTGCGAAAATATCAGCCTCTGCACACGCCAAAATGGTCATTGAAACATCCAGTCGGACGAGCATGCAAAATCCAGATCATATTTTAAAAGTGAGAAAATTCCCCTCAAAAGCCCGCCAGATGAAAGAGGAGACAAAAACAAGCACTTTTGCCTTTTGAAGCATGTTGAAATTCACCAGAATGAGGGAGATATCAACGGTCAAAGTTGCGGTCAACTGCACCCTACACTTGTATATCGCTTTGCATATGCAATTGTATATGCAGTTTACACTGCTAGGTTGACTTTATACATTTATGCAGTTTCTTTCCTCTCACGTTTTGCATATTCAACCTTTGTATATCTTTGAATCTCCCCCTGTATATGCTTTTATATGTGCAAATGTATTACAATACAATTGCCAACATACAAAAGCGGGCCTTTACTTTTGTATCACCCTTTATATATATGCCCTTGCCACGTGTCATCACTCCATTGTTCGCTGAGCTAAAACTAGGACCCATCGCTGAACATTTGTCTCACCGAAAATCTATTGTATGTGTCTTTGTACATCGCAATTGTATATGAGATACAATCGCATGTACATACAATGCGGAACTCAAAAGATTATCAACCATATTGGATTATTGAAACAGATCCCATCTTGTATCTTTTCTTTTTTGTACATTGGCATATACATGCACCTCAACATACAACTGCGGACCCCAACGTTGAGTTTACCAAGTTTAATTTCCTAGTTGGGTCCACATTGTATATCCCTGTTGTATCTAACCTATGTAAATGCAATTGTATATAGGATTGTATATGGGATGATACAATCGCATATACATACAATAGGCAGACCCCAACTTTTTATAAAGCAAATTAAAATTAACATCGGGTCCGGCCCATGTCTCTTACCTTCTTGTATGTTGCACCTTTTTGACTTTGTATATTCAATATACAACTGCGGACCCCAAATGATTATCTACCACATTCAATTTTTATTCTCGTCCAGATTGAATGTATTCCCTTGTATATTACCTTTTGTATATCGCATATACAATGCGAATATACAAACAAAAATGCATGCAACCGCACTTGTACATACAAACGTTGCATCTGACCCTTGCATGTGACTTTGTATATGACCTTCCATCTGCCCTTTGTATATTGCCTTGTATATGCAAATGTACATTCACCTTTGTATCTTCCCTTGTATATGCAAATGTACATGAAAAACGACCAAGTATAAAACTAAGAAATCTCTGCGATAGAAAACAATTGGAGACAAAAGATTTCTAGGTTTTTTTGGGTTTTCTTTAAGGATTCTCCAGGAAAGATTTTGGGATTTTTGGTAAGGTAGAGAATGGGTTTTTGAAGAATTTAAGCTTTGTAGGGTCATTTTCTAAAGGATATTCAAGGAAAATACAAGGTGAGCTATTTAACTCTGGATAGAGGAAAATAGGACAACATTTTGGCGACCTCTCAGGGATGTTTGCCTGCTAAACAATCAAACCAGCAGCCTAGACCCTATCCATTGGGCACAGGGTCATATTGAGACTTAAAAACACTTTTGACAATCAATCCTGACCTCAGTAACTCAGCATATCAGCAATGAAGAACACTTGGAAAACCAAAGCCAAAACAAAAATGATGAAAGCAACTCACCTAACTGTGCTAGACAACACTTAGGGAAAACAAAAAAGGCATCTAAACTATTGTGCAGCAGCACTTATTGAAAGCAATAAACCTAATCTATTGTTTTACAAGGCAACTCATACCTCAAAACACCTCTCCAGGTGTATCCCATTGAATGGGATAGGCAAATTTTCTCCATCCATGTTTGATAATTGAAATGCATTGTGCTCCTTGCATTCAGTAATGATAAATGGGGCACTCCACATGCTGTTAAACTTGGAGTGATTCCCTGGCCTACTTTTCAACTCATCCCATTTGAGTACCATATCACCCTCCCTAAAAATTCTGGGAGTGGCTCTCTTATCAAAAACTCTTTTTGTCTGAAGCTGATGACAATTCATAGCTTTCATAGCTTTATCTCTGATCTCTTCAAGCTCCATAAGTTGAGCATATCTAACAGCCATGGGATCTTCTTCTTCAAACATCTCCAGCTGATTCATGATATCAAGAGCTAGTAGCTCTACAGATACAGGTAGTTTTGCCTCTTTTCCATAAACTAACATATATGGGGAGTTTCCAATAGACCTCTTGGGAGTTATTCTATCTGCCCATAAAGCAGATTTCAGATTGGTGTGTCAGGTTCTCTAGTTGTCCTCCATTGATCTTTTGATAATCCTTATGAGATTCTTATTTGTGGATTCAACCAAACCATTACCCTATGGGTAATAATTTGATGAAGTGTTCAAATAGATTCCATTCTTCACAGCCCAGTTAGTTATCTTCAATCCAACAAAGGCTAAAGCATTATCTAAGATAATTGACTCAGGTACTCCAAATCTAGATACCAAATCATAATAAAAGTTCAAAACAGCATTCTCATTGGATTCCTTCAGAGCCACTGCTTCAGTCCACCTTGTGAAATAGTTTGTTGCTGTAAGTACCCACCTGTGACCTGCACTTGATGGTGGGTTAATGGGACCTATAAAATCAATGCCCCATCTCATGAAGGGTTGTTCTACTTGAATTGGCTGCAGAGGTAAAGCTGGCAGCCTCTCTTTGCCTGCAAAAATGACACATTTTACACACTTTCTGGCCCATGCATGGGCATCCTTGAATAAGTTGGGCCAGTAATATCTAGCTCTCATTATTTTCCAAGCAATAGTCCTTGGGACAAAACGACCCCCTGCTGTTCCATCATGAAACTCATGCAGCACCTTGTCAGTTTGATCATTATCAATGCATCTTAACAACACACCATTAAAATCTTTTCTAAAAAGGATGTCATTAATTAAAACATATGGAATAGACTGCAGTCTAAAGTATCTTCTCTTGGTTCTACCTAAACCTACTGGACAGTCACAAGTTTGCAAAAAATGAGTCATGTCATTAACCCAACTCGTTCCAATAGCTATTGTATCATCCTGATGTTCATCTTCAATGGTCAGAAGCACCTCTTCTTCCTTCTCTGTTTCATTTTCAAACCTAGTAGCAAGTTGTTCACTGAGTCCTCTACCTCTGATGAGCTTGGTTATCTTGTTATCTATGTCATATTCCATGACTTTGGTAATCCAACTAGCCCTTTTCTCATTAACATCCTTACCTAACAGAAACTCCTTCACACCAGGGTGAGCAACCATCAAATGTACCTTATTGTTAGAAATAAGTTGCCTAAACTTCTTGAGACTCTTTACCACTACAAGGACATGTTTTTCAATGAAACTTTACCTCTGTTCATACTCCTCCAGTCCTTGACTAAAGAAAGCAATTGGCTGCTCAAAGCCTTCACTTTGTTGTTGTACTAGAATTGCAGAAATTGTATCTAAACTGCCATAAGCACACAAAATAAAATCTTATGAGAAATTGGGATTTACCATAGTTGGTGCAGCCGATAATGCTTCTTTTATGGCCTCAAAGATGAGTTTGGCCTCTTTTGTCCAACTGAAAACTGCATTTTTCTTTAACATAGAGGTCAATGGCTTCAATAAATTTGCAATGTCAGGTATAAATCTTCGCAGAAAATTAATTCTGCCAATAAAACTTTGTAGCCCTTTCTTGTGACTGGGTAAAGGCAACTCCAAAATAGCTCTTACTCTTTCTATATCAATGGTAACTCCCTCTTTTGACACAACATGTCCTAAAAGCTTGCCTTCATGCAGAACAAAAATACATTTCTTGGGATTGAGAGATATCCCAAACTCTTTACATCTCTCAAATACTTGTTTCAGGTGGGATAAATGTTTAGCTGCATCCATAGAGAAAACTGTGATGTCATAAAGGTACACAAGTACCAATTTATAAAGCAAACCTTTAAAAGCCATATCCATAGCTCTCTGAAAAGTAGAGCTAGCATTTGACAGACCAAAAGGCATCCTTTTGTAGGCCATGGTGCCCCATTTGGTGGTAAAAGCAGTTTTAAACCAATCTTCCTCCTTGACTAATACTTGATTATAACCAGAATATCCATCCAGTGAGGAGAATCTTTCTGAACCAATTACTACTTGCAGAATTTGCTCCATTGAGGGCAGCGAGTAGTGATCCTTCGGGTAGTGATCCTTCAAGGAGGCTCTATTAAGGTCTCTAAAATCAATGCATAGCCTAATCTCTCCATTCTTCTTCCTCACAGGAACAAGATTCGAGACCTAAGAAGTATGCTTGATCGAAAAAATGATGTTTCCCTCGATTAGCTTGGTTAATTCCTTAATAATCAAGGGCTCAAGTTTTGGATTTAAAGGTCTTTGTTTCTGCCTCACAGGTTTCGCACTTGGCTCTAACTCTATAGTATGCTAGGCAATATGAGGGTCAAACCCTTTTAAGTCTGAGTATTCCCAAGCAAACATAGCCTCAAATTCTTGACAAAGAGCAATAAAAGCTTTCCTATCCTCAAGTGAACAGATTTTACCAATTTTGAGAAGCTTACCTTTGAAAATTTCTAGCTCCTCGTAATGTTCCTCTTTGACCTGCATGTTGGTTTTGCTCTTTTTTAGCTGATCATCAATACCAAAAATGGATTCCAAGGTTACTAATCCTCTGGGAAGCTTATTAGCCCTTAACTGAACAACTTGATCATCATCATATTGTTGTTTGAGTTTGTTCTGATTCATCATAGAAAACTCATCCTCTTCTAACAGGAACAGCAGAACCTGCTCATCACTCTCAAAAACCTGCTAATGAATGTTATTGTCAGGAATAGAGAGCCTATCAACTATCTTCACATGAGGCTGTATCTTTTCTCTTTGAATATCACTGGGGATATCGAACTAAGCCCCAATTGCAGCTAACCTATCTGCATGATTGTTCTGATTTCTTGGAATAGAGATTAGATTGAAAGCACCAAACTCCTCAATCATATCCTATACCCTATGTTTATAGCATTTTAAAACATCATTCTTTGTAACATGCAGTCCCCTCACCTAATTCACAATAAGTTCATTGTCCCCATACACCTGTAAACAACCAATTTTCCTCTTCCTTGCCCACTGTAAACCTTGAATCAACCCTTCATACTCAGCAGTGTTATTTGTACATGAGAAAGCGAAACAGAAAGTAGAAAAATATCTTTCACCCTGTGGAGACACAGGAATTGCACCACCACCAGATCCATTCCTATTCCTAGAGCCATCAAAGTACATTTTCCATACCTCATCTTGCTATTCTATATGTTGCTCTACACTCTTTACAAGGTTTGGAATTGTTGTTTCAGGTTCGTGTAGTATGTAAACCCCCATACCAGTTTCTTGAATGTGTCCTTTAGGATCATCTACAATACTTTCTAATGCCCACTGCTTTAATAACACTTCTGGTATACTTTCAGCTTGCAGCTCTTGAGCAGCAACAAGCTCAGGATCATCAGAAATAATGCAATTTGCATTAACAGCACTTGGACATAAGGCTCTATCTAATATTTGGCAAGCAATTCAGATTTTAGGGTCACTTTTTTGCCATATTAGGTCCTAAAAAACATGTGGGACTAGTCTAAGGATAAATATCCTCTTATCTTGGCTGTGAACTCCCTTGACAAACACATGGCAAAATAACGAGGTAGATCTATGATGAACACCTCTTGGGAAATGGAAACATTTGGATAGGTATGCAAAGTGAGACCTAGATCTTTTACCACACCTACAGTGTTAACAACTGTGCCATCTAGCTGGAGCACACCCTTCCCAAGGGGCTGGTATTTCAATCCTAATTGGTCTGCAATCTGTTTTGGCATTACATAACTACATGCACCATTATCCACCATGCAGTTATGTACTAACTTGTCCCCTCTAATTAATGACACATAAAATGGAAGTGGTTTAGCACCCTTGTTTGGTTGTTTACTGCTGTCCTGGGATGAATTGGTAAGGACGGCCCTAGTTGGGTCAACAGTTGCATCATTTGACACTTTTAAATCAGACAAGGCAGATTGTAACATGTCCTTTTGACCTGGGATGGCTAAGGAATCCCACATAGATATTGTCACATTCATTTTCTTCATATTTTCAATGATATTGAAAGGTGAAGTAACGTTTACCTTCTGATGTGACTTTGCAGCAGCAATATCAGCTTGCAAATGAAGTTGTTCCCTGGCAATTGCTTGAGTGTTCCTTTGCAAAATATGGGGAATCTGGGATGTAGAAGGATCAGCAGGCCCTTTTCCTTTTTTGCTACTTGATCTATCTTATAACCCCTCTTTTTAGCTCTCATATTTGCTACAACTGAAGTATCATCTCTATTTACGCCACATAACTCATCTTCCTGCCAGTTTAGGAGGCAGTATCATTCTGAGGCTGTTCTTACTGTTGTTCAGCCCTAATATCAAGTTTATTTAGCTATGAAACTGCAACATTTTGTACCATTAGAGCCTAATTTATCACTCCATTTGAACAGGTTGCCTGACTGTGTGGCTGATTGCATGGAAAACACCATTCATACTTGGCTACAAGGTTATTCTGAGCAAGGACAAGGTCTCTAACTGCATTAATGGGTACGGGATTGTAAGGCTAGAAAGACCTTTGGTTCACATTCTGTCTGGCCCCCTGGTAATTGCTTTGATATGGAGGCCTATTGGCTTGGTAAGGCTATTTTGCCCTTGATAAGGCTGATTTTACCCTTGACTGTGTGGCTGATAAGGCTGTCTATTCTGGGACTGCTATTTTTTGATATTCACCAGTTCATTCCCAAAAGTTTGTAGGATGTTCTCTATTTTCTGTTGGCTATTTTTTATCTCCTAACTCTTGTGATGAGCTGGAAACAACAGTCTCAGGATTGGCAGTACTTGGCAATGCTGCTGCAGTAGGTAAAGGGGCAAAAGATGGGATTGAGAAAGGCATTGAAGCTTGAATTTTGGGAAAAAAAGGGCACTGGTGGTCTAGGTGCTATTTTCCCAGCCTAAATCAGGTTATTTTCTGCTCTAGTAGCTATTTCATATGCATCAGGTAAACTTGTACCTCCCAACAATTATATCATTACTGAAATGTCGCTATTAAGAGCTTTCAAAAAATATAAAAATACATATTCTGATGAAGGCCTTATCATGGAAGGAATTATGTTCCATGTCTTCTAAAACTAGAAATTGAAATCCATCATTTGCTCCTGGGCAGCTCTCTTCATTGTAGTCAGTTGTTCAACCAGCGATAAGTTATCAGACTTATCTTGAAATTGTTTGTTCAACTTATCACCCAGATCATCCCAAGTTCCAATGGTTTGCACTAGTAAACTCCTGAACCACTGTAATGCTTTTCCTTTAAACAAGGCAGTCAGCAGCTTGATGGCTACATTTTCTTGAGTTACATGATGAACACCACATAGAGAAGCTACGTCTCTAATGTGTTCAATTGGGGTAGTTTGATCCTCCCCAGTGAAATAAGGTAGGCTCTTTAAAGCTGCTATGGGTAATTATCATTCATTATTAAATTAAATGGGCTGTCCCCATCAAAAGCCACAAATGGCTGATTTATTGCCATTGGAACAGCTGGAGGTGGGTTTGCTTGAACCAGTGTAGGAACTACAGGTATTACTGGCCTGAAACTTGTTGGGGTTGATTGTATTCTTTTTGAAACCAAAGTACTCTGTCTTCTAGGCAGAGACAGCTACAAATAATCAAATGAACTCAAACTCTGAGTTTGTATTTTTCTCATAAAAATGTAACAGCACTGATCTACTTATCCTTTCTTAGTATGAGCTGCCAGATATGCTGAACTGCCCCTTATAGGCCTGATAATGCTGGTAGCATATCAAAACCAGCAATATGATTGTAACGTAGCACTATTTAAACTCGAATAGATTTGTCCCACCGAGCATGCCAAAACTGTTATCACCCAGATTTGCACCCTTGCCGAGTTGTAAAACTTGGCAATCTAGAGAAACATGGAATCTTTCCAAGGTCTGTGGGTCACCTGTGTTTGGAACGAACCTCCAAAGAAGGCCAGCTTCCTAGCTGGTTATCACCTAAAATCTACTAGATTTGTAGAGGAAAAATGGAGAAGGAATGCTTTTAAAAATGAAAGATAAAACAGGAAAACTTGAAAATAAGGGGTGATTCACTAGGTTGAATAAAAGAACCCTGACAGAACTGAGAAAATACACAAAATGACTAGATACAACCAATAAACATACACAGATCAAATTGATTTTAACAGAGGCAAGGAGTAAGAGATGATTAGAAGGAATTAAACATTCACAAACACATCATTCTTAGATCACACAGAGTTAAAATAGCATGAAGAGGTAAAATAACTAGCATGTATTTAATCAGAAGGCAAGGTTATAATAGAGGAATGCTCTATTTGGAATCAAAAGCATAGATTACTAAATCTTCCAACTTCCAACCCTTTTTACATCTCATGTTTATGCATAT
Organism: Cunninghamia lanceolata; assembly: GCA_027924645.1. Lineage (NCBI taxonomy): Eukaryota > Viridiplantae > Streptophyta > Pinopsida > Cupressales > Cupressaceae > Cunninghamia > Cunninghamia lanceolata. Next base: position 851,323 of record BSBN01000781.1, read on the forward strand.
ATAACATTTTGCATTTGACCTAAGTCAGTTACAATGAATTCGCCTCATGGGCTCTGTTAGAAAAAATATATGCACCTGAAGGGACATCCACCTGCAAGAAGTTATGGAATAAAATATCTGGAATAGGGTAGGTGGAAGATATTTTGGGCCTTGAATGCGAGCAACTCCATCATTGACCTGCACCCACATAGATCACCAACCAGAGTTACTACGAAATAATCACCCTCTGCACACGCAAAATGGTCACTGAAACATCCAGTCGATGAGCATGCAAAATCTAGATCATATTTTGAAAGTGAGAAAATTCCCCTCAAAAGCCTGCCAAATGGAAGATGAGACAAAAACAAGCACTTTTTCCTTTTGAAGGATGTTGAAATTCGCCAGAATGAGGGAGATATCCACAGTCAAAGTTGCGGTCAACTGCACCCTAAACTTGTATATCGCTTTGCATATGCAATTGTATATGCAGTTTACACTACTAGGTTCACTTTATACATTTATGCAGTTTCTTTCCTTTCACCTTTTGCATATTCAACCTTTGTATATCTTTGAATCTCCCCCTGTATATGTTTTTGTATGTGCAAATGTATATACAATACAATTGCCAACATACAAAAGCAGGCCTTTACTTTTGTATCACCCTTTGTATATATGCCCTTGCCATGTGTCATCACTCCATTAGTCGCTGAGCTGAAACTAGGACCCATCGTTGAACATTTGCCTCACCAAAAATCCATTGTATGTGTCTTTGTACATCGCAATTGTATATGAGATACAATCGCATGTACATACAATACAGAACTCAAAAGATTATCAACCATATTGTATTATTGAAACAGGTCCCATCTTGTATCTTTTCTTTTTTGCACATGGCATATACATGCACCTCAACATACAACTGCGGACCCCAATGCTGAGTTTGCCAAATTTAATTTCCCAGTCGGGTCCGCATTGTATATCCCTGTTGTATCTAACCTTTGTATATGCAATTGTATATAGGATTGTATATGGGATGATACAATCGCATATACATATAATAGGTGGACCCCAACTTTTTATAAAGCAAATTAAAATTAACATTGGGTCCAGCCCTTGTCTCTTACCTTCTTGTATGTTGCACCTTTTTGACTTTGTATATGCAATATACAACTGCGGACCCCAAATGATTATCTACCACATTCAATTTTTATTCACGTCTAGATTGTATGTATTCCCTTGTATATTGCCTTTTGTATATCGCATATACAATGCGAATATACAAACAAAAATGCATACAACCGCACTTGTACATACAAACGTTGCATCTGACCCTTGCTTGTGACTTTGTATATGACCTTCCATCTACCCTTTGTATATTGCCTTGTATATGAAAATGTACATTCACCTTTGTATCTTCCCTTGTATATGCAAATGTACATGAAAAATGACCAAGTATAAAACTAAGAAATCTCTGCGATAGAAAACAATTGGAGACAAAAGATTTCTAGGTTTTTCTGGGTTTTCTTCAAGGATTCTCTAGGCAAGAGTTTGGGATTTTTGGCAAGGTAGAGCATGGGTTTTTGAAGAATTTAAGCTTTGTAGGGTCATTCTCTAAAGGATATTCAAGGAAAATACAAGGTGAGCTAACTAACTCTGGACAAAGGAAAATAGGACACATCAGAAAATGTCCCATTGGGGGCTTTTCCCTAATAAGGTTTAGCTCTCGGGTCTTTAGTATGCATTTAGGACATCTTGCATCATAATTTGGCATCCCGATGGAATGCACCCGAGGTATCATGGCAAATGTGGCCTAGGGGTACCCCTTGAGCTTAACCCTGCCTAAAATAAGGGGGGAGGACTTGGGCACCCACGCCCTAGTCCTGCCCTTTTTTGGGTCAGTCCCAAATTTTAAGTGTCGGTTTATGACTATTATTTGGTCCCTAGGCCAACACGGTAAGTTTAAATTTACAAAATCTTGGCAGGAGTGTTTGTAGTTGTATATAAAAGCATGTTTAGGCATTCATTTGTAAACTAGATGATTACTAGCAAGCTATTGTGTTCTCAAGGTGATTCAAGGCTTTCATTGTGTTGCAAGAGCAAATTTGTGTGGTCTATGTGTTTGTGTTTGCAAATTTGAGCATCCATTTCCTCATGGAATGAAGAGCATCTTCCTCCCATGAGATCTTCACTACAAGGTGACATTTATTGTGTTTGTGATCATTATTCATTTGGTTTTTGCCTTTGCCTCCCTAGGCATGCACTCTCTATCTAACAAAGGTGTTTGGAAGACTTAAGTGTCCTTTTGGGGCTTGACTAAGGTAAGCTCCTAAACACCACAACCCCCTCCCAAAGTTTCATGAGTGCAGGTTACAGGTTGATGATGCAGAGAAAATGAAGTTGCAAGAGAGCATGTTGGAGTGTTGAAATTGCAGATCAGTGAAAGAAACAACTACCTAGACTTGGGCGCCCGCTCATTAGTCCTTGAAGTTTCGTGATGGAAAAACCTTCGGTGCAGCAGGAACAGGTTGTAGATCTTATTCATAGATCTTGATAAAAAGTAGGGCACGGGACTTGGGTGCTTGCTCTTTTGTCCCCGACTTTTCTGCCTCAGAACCCCGAAAATAAGTGCAAAGTCATTTGTAATTTTGCAGCTTTCTATAGAGGCATTTTCCATTATTCGACTATTTACTTCCGTATTTGCATAATTAGGGTTTTGATGTGTAATAGAGCATAAGAGAAGGAAAATTGATAATCAAATACCCTAATCCAAGTTTCCCTACATTTGTAAGTGACCAAGGACCTGATAGTGCTCTACCACTCGATTCGAGGGTACTTGAATGTAAAAGGTGAAAGGAGGATTTAAACACTAAACTAAACAAATCTAAATTTCACCTAAACATTTTGGTGAACCCATGTTTTTGGACTTAATTGCAACTTACTAAGTGTTTTTCTTCAGATTTAAGTTGATTTCATTCATTCATATAGTCATTCATCTTATTGCATGGAGAAAATTACAAAAAAATTGAAAATTTTGAAACTTTTTGGAAACCTTAACTTGCATTTTCATATAGGTTTCTAATTTGCATCAATTCACTCTATTTTTTCCTAATTTATGATTTTTGCATCAGATCTGATATAAAGTATAGGAAAATACAAAAATTCAATAATTTGCATTGCATTTTCATCATATAATTGCTAGGGTTTTGTAGAAATTTTGACTATTTTCATATAACCTAGTAATTCTAAAATCTAGGGTTAGTAGGCAAAATCTTCATTCAGATTTTTCTACTGATTTTAGAGACTCATTCAAATTTTCATTTGGATTTAGTCTTGCATTTTGGTGTAAATTTGCATTTAGATTTCAAATATTTGCATTTTTGCATATAAAATTTTAACAAAAAAACTAGCAATTTTCATACATTTTCATTAAATTTGAACTTGCATTTTGCATACTAGAGCTTGGAATTAATTTTCAGATCTGAGTACATTTCATTCTCATCATAAATCAGACTTCAAAACATTCATATAGCATTTTGTGTCAAGATCTCAAACCTAGGGCTTGAAAAACATCGATTTCCATTAGATTTCGCCTTATCGACTCTCTAAATTTGCACCATAGGCTTGTTGTGAAAAGTATTTTTTCACTAATTGATTTTTATTAGGGTAATTATTTTCTCCCCCTCCTAAAAATCTTCACAACACCCTTTTATTGGGCTCTTGTATTGAAAATTTGGTGAAAAATCGCACATTTTTGCTATTTTTGCCCTAGGGTTTGGTCTAGGTTGCACTCCAAGTGTGTTGTAACAAATTTTATGGGTTGAGGTGACTAATATCATTAGTATTATTTTTTTCACCTCCTAAAATTTATTACAACACCCCTTTTGATAGGTCTTGGAAGTGAAAAACCGTGAAAAATTGCCTATTTTTGCTACATTTTCACTAGGGTGTGACCTTAAGTGGCACGAAAAGTGTGTTGTGACAAATATTTTTACATTAAGTGGCTATTATTACTGCTATAATTTTATTTCCATAATAATTTTTCTCACAACACCCTTTTTCATGCTCTTTTGCATCGAGATTTGGTGAAAAAATTGCATATTTTGACATATTTTCACTATAATTGGACTTATTGTCATCTTAGATTTGCATCAAGAGTGTGTTGTGAAGGATTGTATTTCTGTATTGGACTAATATGAGGCATATAATTTGCTTCCCCTGATCAAAATCCTTACAACACCTTTGATTTCATTCATTTGCATTGAAAAAAGTACAAAAATCAAGCATTTAGGTCACCTTTTGCATATAGTCTTGCACTTGTCTTTCGTATACTTTCAGAAAAACTTCTCAAAATCTGATCTTACATTGAAATGGCACCTTCATGTCATTTTTCAATGGTATCTTTGCATGCATTTATCAAAGATCTTGATTTTGACCAATTTTTAACCCTCATGAGTGAATATCCTACGATATTAGAAAGCTTAACTGAGTTCTTCTCCATGAGTAGCATTGAAAAAGATGATGGTGATAGCACCTCTCCCATGCATTCAATACTTGCTCCATGTGATGATGACACAAAATTGTCCTCTAGACATTGTTTCAAAAATGATCCTTCCCATGAGGGTATGTTGATACAGAATGATGAAATCAATGACACTTTCCCTACAATAAAAGAATGAATCCATCATGATGTCGAGGATCCTCCCCCATCATCCTTACAAGGATCGGGAGGTAATTGTCAACAACAAAACATTCCACCTAGACAAATGAACTTTGATCCTGGTGCTTCCTCCTCTATAACTCAAAAATCCATGACAAAGCAAAGCCCTATTTGTGTTCCCTTGTGTGTTTTCTTCCTACCTTAACATGCTTGATATGGATGCATGATATCAACCACCTTAAGGTGGAGGCATATAAGGTAAGTTGTTTGTTGTAGATGTCAGCAATGTGTTTGTCCTCAGATGCAGTTTAAAGACCAGCTCGATGAGTGCTTCCTGCATCCTAAGTTTGTTTGCAATCAATCAATCAATCATGTAAGCCCTCTGCGAAGGTGGGATATTGTGTATATTCTTTTTATCTTAAGCCCTCTATGAAGGCAGGGATGGTTTATTTCTCATAGCAGATTGCATCATCGTATCATTTTCAAAAGTCCTTTGCGGAGGTGGGGAGCAGTTCTGTGACTAACTCAACCCTTAAGCATGTTTTCAACAATTGTTGTGGTGAAGCCCAATCGTCGGTGTGTGCATGTAATGTGCTTGAGATGGTGTTGAGCCTAGAAATAGGAACACTCCATCAATTGTCTACCATGTTTTCTTCGTGTCTTCAAGTGTGTGTGTTTGGCATGCTTGATTTGTTTGGCATGTATGTTGCCCCATATGTAGTCTAAAGACTATCTCGATGAGTGCTTCCTGCATTTTGGGAGGTTTTGTGTGTCTTGCGTGTGTGTTGCCCCATATATGCAGTTTAAAGACCAACACGATGAGTGCTTCCTATATTATGGGAGGTTTGTTTACTTTCTAGTACTTGCATCTGCATTTCATATATATGAGAAAAAGAAAGAAAAGAATCATGCCTATCTTCCATGCATTAATATGTCTTCTCTGCATTTGTTGTCTTCCCCATGTTCTACGTGACTGTAACTGTCTTCTCTGTGTTTTACGTGCCTGTTACTGTCTTCTATGTGATTGGTGTGTCTTCTCCATGCTTGGTGTGTTTGTTGTGTTTGTGACCATAATTTAATGCATGTATTGGCCTTGCGTTTATACATACATTAAAGTAGGGGCTAAATGTAACATCAGAAAATGTCCCCTTGGGGGCTTTTCCCTCATAAGGTTTAGCTCCCGGGTCTTTAGTATGTATTTGGGACATCTTGCATCATAATTTGGCATCCCGATGGAATGAACCCTAGGTATCATGGCAAATGGGGCCTAGGGGGACCCCTTGAGCTTAACCCTACCCAAAATAGGGGGGAAGGACTTGGGCACCCGCGCCCTAGTCCTGCCCTATTTTGGGTTAGGCCCAAATTTTAAATGTTAGTTTATGACTGTTATTTGGTTCCTAGGCCAACACGATAAGTTTGAATTTATGAAATCTTAGCGGGAGTGTTTGTAGTTGCATATAAAATCATGTTTAGGCATTCATTTGTAAACTAGATGATTACTAGCAAGCTATTGTTTTCTCAAGGTGATTCAAGGCTTTCATTGTGTTGCAAGAGCAGATTTGTGTGGTCTATGTGTTTTTGTTTGCAGATTTGAGCATCCATTTCCTCATGGAATGAAGAGCATCTTCCTCCCATGAGATCTTCACTACAAGGTGACATTTATTGTGTTTGTGATCATTATTCATTTAGTTTTTGCCTCTGCCTCCCTAGGCATGCACTCTCTATCTGAAAAAGGTGTTTGGAAGACTTAAGTTTCCTTCTGGGGCTTGACTAAGGCAAGCTCCTAAACACCATAACCCCCTCCCAAAGTTTCATGAGTGTAGGTTACAGGTTGATGATGCAGACAAAGTGAAGTTGTAGGAGGGCATGTTGGAGTGTTGAAATTGCATATCAGTGAAAGAAATAACTACCTAGACTTGGGCGCCCGCTGATTAGTCCTTGAAGTTTCGTGACAGAAAAACCTTCGATGCAATAGGAACAGGCTGCAAATCTTGTTCACAAATCCTGACAAAAAGTAGGGCACTGGACTTTGGCGCCTACTCTTTTGTCCCTGACGTTTTTGCCTCGGAACCCCAAAAATAGGTGCACAGTCATTTGTAATTTTATAGCTTTCTGTAGAGCATTTTCTGTTATTCAACTGTTTACTTCTGTATTTGCATAATTAGGGTTTTGATGTGTAATTGAGCATAAGAGAAGGAAAATTGATAATCAAATACCCTAATCCAAGTTTCCCTACATTTGTAAGTGACCAAGACCCTGATAGTGCTCTGCCACTCGATCTGAGGGTCCTTGAATGTAAAGGGTGAAAGGAGGATTTAAACACTAAACTAAACAAATCCAAATTTCACCTAAACACTTTCCTTCTTTCTTCAGCGGATACTTGTGAATTAGGAGCTTCTGGAGGATCTTCACCAATAGGTGTTGATCTTCCCTATCTCTAAAACTAAGATGTTATCTATTTGTTTTGAAATGTCCTCTTTCTGCTTGTCCTCTTCTTCTGCATTCTTCTCCTCAGTAGGTTCTCTCATTTCTTCATTATTTCCTATGTTCTCCAGAGGAGGAATCATAATTTGATCCACTGAGTTTGTAGGAGGTGGTGGAGATGGTACACTGTGCTCACCACCCACATTTGGAACTACACTAGTAGTACCCATACTAGGATTATGTTGCTCTTCATCGCTATCTATGACATTCAACATTTGAAGCCCATTGAGCACATTCAGAATGATCTCTTCAGTTTCTTTCATCAGTTTTTCAATCTTATTCCTATCAACAGCTATAAAAGTGTTTACTCTTCTCTTAGTTTTAAATTCTTTACTGAGTCTCTAGGTGGTTTCAACTTTATCTTGTCCAGAAAGACTTGGACAGAACTTCTTCAAAACACTTTCCTTCATCTCAGCATCTTTAACCATAGCCTCCTCTTTCTTGGCAGTTAAAAAACTTGCTAGGTTGTTAGGTAACACATTGGAAATTTCAATTAAGGCTTTATTAAACATATCTAAATACCCAATTACAGCGATTTCAACGATGACTTTGTCTTCATCTGATCTGTCATCATAAAGGTCAGCCACTTGATTTATATTTCCATGCTCAATTATAGCATTGATGGTGGCTTCAAGAGATATGGAAGAGCTATCTTTCTTATCATTCCTCTTCTTTCCTTTTCCTTTCCCCTTTTCGGAGGGCTCTTCTTCTTCTTTTGAAGTAACTTCTCTTCTTCTAAAGATGAAGCCTTATTTCTCTTTGTCATAGATATCTTCAGTGGTATCAACTTTTGTCTTCTTTGCCTGTGTCTCTTCTCTTTCTTCTTGTTCTTCCTCTTCTTCTCCATCAACAACATGACTAACATATTCATCTCTATGCCCTTTTATCTTGACTCTTCTTCTCTTTATTGTTTCAGAGACACTAGCTTCACCATCCTTCTTTATAACAACAATAGCACGGGCTCTGGAGACCTTGGTTGCCCCAGCAGAAGAGAATGAGGTCCTAGGTGACTTTCTAGTGTTGGGTGCAGGTACCTTTTCTTCAGTTTTCTTCTTTTGTTCTTCTGTAGCACTGGCTTCTTCAGTAGTTTTTCTCTTGGCTTTTGCCTATTGTAATTGTTCTTTAGTTAACCCAGCTTTCTCAGTAGATTCTTCAATTATCTTCTGTACTTTCTTTTCAGATTGTTGCTTTGTCTGCTTAATTTGGATTTTCATTGATTTTTCTGTGAAGGTACCAAACCTCTCTTTTGTAATGTCACGAGGTTTGCTAGGCATCAGTTCAGCGAGACCAACCAAAGTATTTTCTAAAACTTCATACCCATTTCTTGGATCGACACTGTTCTAGGCTCAACTGCTTCCATCAAACATTCATCTTTTGTCACCATGAAAGTGATGTCATCTTTGTATTTTTCAACAATTTTTCTAGGGATTCTTTCCCTGGCTTGCATCTTTTGCTAAAACAATTTAAAGTAACCCCACAAAGCTGCAGTTTGTGCATCAGAGTTGCCAATTCTTTACAAGTGATCTCTAATTTGAGTAGCCACTGGAATATTTCTAAGCCATACAACATTTTGCAATCCAGGGATCTCTCTTAGAAAGTAAAATAGTAGACAAATAATGAGAGTACCAAACTTAAAGGGAAAATTGGAATCCTTAGTTTTCTTCAAGTTCTCTAGAAGTTATTGCTGGAAAAGCTCACACAGATCATAATCTACATTTTCCTTAATCATCTGATAAGTAGAGTAGATACTAGTAGCAGAAACAAAGTTCTCTCTGTTGGTGAAGTAAATCTTATATCCAATTATCATAGAAGCATATTTAACTGTTGGGTCTACTGTGTCATTAATTGTCAAAGCCCTCTTATCAAACTTTGCCCATGTAAGCTTCATCACTACATCATTCTTCACAAACTTTAAAGTTGGCACGGTACCAGAGGAACATAGCCCCGTTACGGCCTCAATGGCCTCCTTGTTGATCATGTGTGGAATATCCACCGACATGAATTTTTCATGTATCATACTCAACACCTATTTTACCCAAGCATTCTCATAGCAAAAGATAGGAAAATCATTGCATGTGTTTAACTTGTTTTCAACTAGGGCACTGAATTTCATTTTTAGATTGTAGTTATCATCAGTTAATTCATTGAACCAAACTTTCCCTAATTTGACATGATTGTATTCTTCCATATTCACATGAATGTAATCCCTAATGTCCTCATCGTGTAACACACCATAGGGCACATCAAAAAATGCGCCATCTAGATCCATTTCCACTGATTTCAATGGATGCTTCTTGAACTTAGGTCTAGGTCTATCTAACACATCAATCACTTGAGGCTTAAACATTTTCACTACTTAGTTTCTTAGATCAAGAGTAGAAGACTGTAAATACCTTGCAAAACACTTTTGGTTAGGGTTTCTGCCTACAAATGCCGAACGCAATGAGTTTTCCTTTGTTTCGTTGCTCAAGTTCTCCATCTTCACTTGATAATTTGATTGCAATGTAAACTTCCTTCGACCAGCATTGCTTATAAACCCTTTTCAATGCAAACCTAATTTGCCATTAATGCTTTGAATTAAAAAGTTGCTAACATTCACTGTGTTTTACAGTCGATGTAAAGAGCTCCGCAATTGATTGTTTTCTATCAGAATCTTCTTCAAAAGATTAGACATATTAATCTTCAACTTATATTCACATGTTGGCCTCCACACCTCTCATTTGGCAGAGGGAGGAAAGGTTTTCATTGATGCTCCCCCTAAGCCAAAGCTCTCTGATTAATTTCCAAAGGAAACATCTACACCAAAAGGTGGTATAGACACATCCTTGTCATTAGTTACATCTTTCTTAACCCAAATCTTGCTCACCTCCTTCAAAAGATCAGACATATTAATCTTCAACTTATATTCACGTGTTGGCCTCCACACCTCTCATTTGGTAGAGGGAGGAAAGGTTTTCATTGATGCTCCCCTTGAGCCAAAGTTCTCTGATTAATTTCCAAAGGAAACATCTACACCAAAAGGTGGTACAGACACATCCTTGTCATTAGTTACATCTTTCTTAACCCAAATCTTGCTCACCTCCTTCTTGGTTTCTGCCAGACTTGTTCTTTTACTTCTATAGACCTTTGCAGAGTGTCCAAACTTATTGCAATTATAACACACAACATTCCTCTGACCATTATATCTTTCATTCATTTTGGATCTGCATTGATAAGCCTTATGTCCAAATCTATTGCATGTAAAGCAGTAGCCATTGAAGGATTGATTCATTCTCCTATTGTTATAACCATTCATCCTCTGACTTCTACACTCATTAGCTATATGACCAACTTTCTTGCATATGAAACATTGACCAGAAAAGGATGGAATATTTTGATTCATTCTACTCCTACATTGTGTAGCCTTATGTCCAAGTTTATTGCAAGAGAAACAATAGCCAATGAAATTTGGGTACCTTTGAGCATTAGGTTGTCTAACCGGTGGTCTTCTAGCTCTTTTATTCTAATTCCAGTTCTACTTTCCATTGTTCATCATGTCTTCAGCATTTGAAACTTGATTTGGTTTTGAACTTTCACCCTTTTCAAACCATAAGCCTTCTTTATCATTGGGATCTTTTTGATTTGCAATCATCTCATCAAGCTTTGTAGAAATTATCTTGAATTTTTCTTCATAACTCTTTGTCTTTTCTAGTTCTGATTTTATTTTTGCAACTTCTTGTTCAAGCTTTGTACAGTCTTCAGTTTTATCTTTCAGACAGTCCTTAATTCTTGCTTTTTCCTCAACTTTTACTTTCAGATCAATCATGGATTCATTTGCTAACCTCAATTTTTCACTATCCTCCTTATGCCTTTGTTTAAGCTTTTTGACTTACTCTCTCAAATTTCTGATGCATTCATTTGCTTCTTTGACATTCTCCTTCAAATCTATGATTTTGTCCTTAGTCCTCTCTAGGTCTTCAAGAGCAATCTTGAGTTCTTTACTATTTACATACATACATTCATCTTGTAAAAATTCAATAGTATGAATCTCATCTAGAGGAGTAGGAAACCTTCTAGATGCCATGTGTTCAACCTCCAAGATCTTCCCCAAGTGGTTAGGCTTCTTCCAAGGAACCTTGCTCTGATACCAATTGTTGAACACCTAGAATACTGAGAGGGGGGTGAATCAGTATTCCATAGAACCATTTAGATATAAAACATCTTAAACCATTTAGTATATTCAATTGCAGTGAAGTAAGTTATGCATGAAAACATGAAGCAAAGAAACCATAACACATGAACACCAGGATTTTTAAGTGGAAAACCCAAAAAGGGAAAAACCATGGCGAGTGTTAGCTCACAATATATTATAATCGCTTAAGGTAATACAAAAATGCTCATTGCAGTTGGACTCACTGTCCAAGTGGACTCATTGCCCACTAAATAATAAAGAGAGAAGAAATGTAGAAGTGCTCACTGCAGGTGCACTCACTAGCAAAGTGGACTCACTACCCACTGAATAAGAAAGAGAGAGAGAGAGGAGAAGTATGATTGTTACATTTTCATCTACACATGCATGAATTCATAGTTCAATGAAGCACAAACAAAATTCCTTTTTCACTAACCTGAAACATAGTTCTGCTCTACTCTACAGTTACACACACTGCTTTGTTCCTTCTCAATTCACACATTAAAAATACAAACATTAGGGAATCACATCACCTTACACACCATGTCATATTTCTCGCACCCCCATTCAATAGAAATCAAAACCAAATCTCCACTTATATCTCTGCTTCATCTTCAACATCAACTAGGTCATCTCAAAACATGCCTCAAACTTAATCACAAATTTTGTGCCAAAATTTAAACTGCAAAATAGGTTGGGGTGGACCTAAAATAGATCTCACTTAACACATTATTTTTACCTTTCCTTTAGGACCTCTTTACTTATAACACCAAATAGGTCGGCATGTTTGAGTGTAGCATGTAGAATAACATGGGTCGGCCTCAAATTCCAATGCAGATTGAACCAAAACATAAAACATATTCTCCTAGGTTGGCTTGACCTATAGAATCACCTTAGATAACATCACAACCTTTGGATTGCACCGCACTAAGTGAACTTTATCAGATCAGCTTCAGGAGTAGAGTAATTTAGATGCATGCTAACTGTTAGATCACAACTCAACAACCCAAACTCCAAATCACCTCAAACTTGGAACTAACACACTTTAGACATCTGAAAACATATCCCCAAATCTACAGACCAAAATGCCTTCATGTGGTGAAATACGGAGTACTGGAAGATACTCACTGTCTTAGTCATTCACAGTCTATTTAGGTAGCGATACTTAGACCATTTTTACTTACACTCTGGAGACCTTCAAAAACTAAAACATTGAATTTAGATACTTCTGATATATGTCATCAACGCCTTAGAGCTGCAAGAAGAAATATAATACAGCAGTGAGATGTAGACCAAGACAAATAGGTACACTGAACTCCCTGAGACTGCATTCTATTATGCCGAACATAGCCAACAAGTAGACAATGTCAGGAATTAAGATGTCTCAACCTTGGTAATTCCTTGTATTATTTCATTGCATTCATTTATTTATTGCCTATTATTTTAGTTAGGATGCAAATCCTTATTTCCATCTTGTGGGAGTTGGCACGGTGATGTGTCATCCTACGTGGAAGGTGACCACATGTAAATTTGTCCTCACATGAGGAGATAGGCATCCCACTTAGTGGTAGGAATATTTTTCAATGTGCCAACATCTTGGTTAGTGTGTAAGGGAATATTGACCAAAACGGTTATGACAGATTCCTATGACAAATCTATGATGCATAAGAGTCATAAATGGAAGATTCTATGACAAGTGAAGACATGTGTCACAAGGCATCTTGGAAGAAGGCATCTTTGGGTGCCCCAAGAAGGGTTATGACAAGTTGTAAGATAATATGCTATTTTTAGCTTGTATATGACAGATTCTATTACAGCTTGATGTAGGAGCATCTGGAAGCATTCAGAACAATTGAGACAGTCAACAGTGAAGTTGCAGATTGCAGAGAGAGTGACCTTGGAGAATTTTGCATTTTACTACATTTGAATATTAGAGGCTGTAGAGCTGAACTTAACATCTAGACATAGTCAGTTATAACATATCAAGAATTTAGATCATTTGGCTTTAATTCTAGAGAGATATCGCTATCGAAAGATTACCTATTTGTAGATGTTTTCACAGAGCAGAGCCGACAGTGTTCAGTGAAGTCTAATTGGCTAGCGGAGCAAATCCGTGACTTGTGGAGCCTAAAGGAGCATTGTTAAATGAAGTTTAGGACCTGGCCAACCTTTAGTGAGATCTACACAAAGTTCTATATATTTGTGGAGCAGTGCCTTATGTTTAGGCTCGACCTATTTTGTGTACACATTTCATAACTAGCCATTGCAATTAGGCCAACTTGATAATGATTTGGAGGCTTACAGAGGATATAAATGAATGACAATGATTCATTACAAGGAGGGGGAGGAAGCGATGGATAGTATGAAGATCTAAAGCAAGAACCTAAGTTGTTTTCATCCGATTGAGTAGTAGAATAGAGTAGAAGTTAGAGCAAGAAGTTGAATGAGTTGCAGGGCAGAGAATTAAGTTATAGAAGAAAGAAATCATAAAAGAATATTGTTGTATGAATCTTTTGTAATCCCTGGGCTGTGGCCTAGCATCTGTAAATCTCTTGAGGCATGTGTAATTCAATTTGAAGTTATAATATAAGAAGAATGAGCTTTGAAGGCTGGGTTTTTCCCCGTTAGGTTTTTTCCCAGGATAAATCTTGTGTTATATGTTCATGAAAATCTTTATCTTTTTATTGATTAGTTGTTAGCTTCCATTGCATATCCATTATGATCATAGTGTAATTGTTTAAGGCTACAAGGCTGGACAGTCCCTTACCAGACCCTCCTAACCTTTACTACATCAAGTGGTACTAGAGTTGGTTTCAAATCTGTTGGGTTGGTTGTGAATCTGTTAGAAGGTGGAGAATTCTGATAAAGTGTTGTGCGAAACCCTAGAAGTAGAAAGTATCATCGCTGAAGAAGATCAAGGAAAGGAATATTCTGTAATCTTTTCATATTGAGTTGTTTATTTGATTTGTTTCAGATGGGGAAGATTGGAAAAAGGATGAAGAAAGAAAATGAAACCCTAATGTGCGAAAAGGATATTTTGGAAGAATAATTGTGTGAAATCAAGAAATGTAATGCAAAATTGTTGGAGAAGATGAAAGATCTAGGAGTGGACAAGTTTGATACCCTTGAAGAAGAACTGAAAGATGTAAAGAGCAAAAATGAAGACCTAGAAGCAGAGCTGAAATTGTTTGAGGATGTTGCAAAGAAATTTGTAGAACTAGAAGAATTGAAGAAAGAGAATAGTTTGCAGAAAAGTGAAATATCATAATTAAAATAGCAGAAAGATCAGTTAGAATAGTCACTTGTAGTATGTAGAAAAGATAATTAAAACCTAAAATCTAAACCTAAATTTTGTGATGTTTCTTGTGATACTAATGATTTGTGTGATGATGCAGAAGTTTCTTTAGATAGTGAGATTAAAGATAACAGTGTGACAGAACCTAGAGTTGTTGGTGATGGTATTGGTTTCAAGATTATCTAGAGGATGGGATATGAAGGACAAGGATTGGGAAAGTGTTAGCAAGGAATTAAAAAACCTATTGAACTAGTAATAAGATCAAGAAGTGAAGGCCTTGGATATGATAGAGGTAAGGATGTTGAAAATTCAAACAAAATAAATCATGGAAGAAGATGTATGTATTGTTCACATTTCAATGGACATGGACATGAGAAGGAATTGTGTTGGGATCTATATCCTTGTAAGTTTTGTGGACTAAGGAATCATTCTGAAAGGATGTGTTGGGATAAAATGAGGAGGAGAAGATCTATGGTAGGTTGTATACAGAAGAATTATGGATGGATTGATGGACAGGAATGGAAACATGTTGCTTGTATGTTCAGAGGGAGGTATAGACTGAAGTATTTATGTGTTGGATCAGGATACAAAGAAAGAAGACCTTATGCAAAGTAGAACAAGGACAGTAATTCAAACTATAGAGGGAGAAATGACAGGAGTCACAAGTCTTATCACAATGAAGAATACAAAAGAGATGAAAGTGGATTTGATAGAAGACCATTAAGAGGAACCTATTTTCAAGTTTGGAGGAGAAAAGAATCAAGCAGTGAAAGTCAGCAAGAACCTATTACTAGAGAGACTAATGAAGGAGAAGTAGTACATAATTTAGAGACAATTTGTGCAGAAGAAGAGTTTGTTAATATAGAGATAGTTTATACAGAGGAAGGAGAATATTTTGAGACATCAGATTTGATAGAGAAACCAGAAGAAGGAGAAGCATTGATCTTAAGGAGATTTGTGTTATAGAATAGAGGAAGTAGTGCAAAGGAAAGTTTGTGTGAGACCTATCAGAAAAGAGTTCATAGAAAGAGAGAATGACAAGATATTCTACTGAAGGAGAAATTTTGTGTACTGGAGTCAAGCAAATGTGGATAAAGAAACAGAGAAAAGTATTGAAGCAGTATATGTAGAGCAGAAAATGTAAGATTCTGAAGTGTGTGAGAGAAATTATATCTGAGATCAGGATTGGAAAGTGTTGCAGAGAAGTTCAGGAAGTGTATTGATTGGATCAAAAAGTAACTTGATTGTTTTGGAGGATGCATGAATGAATTTGATTGAAGCAGACATTGATCTTGAGGAAACTTGTAGAGAAGATTTGCTCAGACTGCCGATCATTGAGGCAGTGCAAGGCTTGTAGGTAGACCGCCGAACGTAGACCATGACAAGATGATGAACTTGAGATAGTTTTAGAGGGTGGACTTGAACAGACCGCTGACCTTGAGGCAGTTGCAAGTACTTGAAAATAGATCACCAAACCTAGTTGATCTTGGCATAATACAGACCAAAGTGAAGAGGCTTATTTTTTAAATAACCTTGAGAGTCTAATGCAGGAGCATCTGGAAGCATTCAGAACAATTGAGATAGTCGACAGTGAAATTGCAGATTGCAGAGAGAGCGACCTTGGAGAATTCCACATTTTACCGCATTTGAATATTAGAGGCTACAGAGCTGGACATAACATCTAGACATAGTTAGTTATAACATATCAAGAATTTAGATCATTTAGCTTTGATTCTAGAGAGATATCGCTATCAAAAGATTACCTATTTTTAGATGTTTTCATAGAGTAGAGCCGACAGTGTTCAGTGAAGTCTAATTGGCTTGCAGAGCCTAAAGGAGCATTGTTCAATGAAGTTTAGGACATGGCTAACCTTCAGTGAGATCTTCATGAATTTCTATGTAGTTGTGGAATAGTGGCTTATGTTTAGGCCCAACCTATTTTGTGTACACATTTCATAACTAGCCATTGCAATTAGGCCAACTTGATAATGATTTGGAGGCTTGTGGAGGATATAAATGAAGGACAATGATTCATTACAAGGAGGGGGAGGAAGCGATGGATATTATGAAGATCTAAAGTAAGAACCTAAGTTGTTTTCATCTGAATGAGTAGCAAAATAGAGTAGAAGGTAGAGCAAGAAGCTGAATAAGTTGCAGGGCAGAGAATTGAGTTATAGAAGAAAGAAATCATGAAAGAATATTGTTGTATGAATCTTTTGTAATCCCTGGGTTGTGGCCTAGCATCTGTAAATCCCTTGAGGCATGTGTAATTTGATTTGAAGTTATAATATAAGAAGAATGAGCTTTGAAGGATGGGTTTTTCCTTGTTAGGGTTTTCCCAGGATAAATCTTGTGTTATGTGTTCATGAAAATCTTTATCTTTCTATTGATTAGTTGTTAGCTTCCGTTGCATATCCGTTATGATCATAGTGTAATTGTTTAAGGCTGCAAGGTTGGATAGTCCCTCACTGGACCCTCCTATTAGACAACTGAGAAGGGGGGGTGAATCAGTTGTCTCAAAAAAAAAAAATTTATTAACCACTTAAATCCTTCTTGTTATTCAGCAGCATAATAATAAATCAATCATGAAAACATAATGCAACAATTCAAGAACAAAAACACATTAACACATATGACACCAAGATTTTAACATGGAAAACCTAGTTAAGGGAAAAACTAAGGGGTGACTAACCCAAGATTGTATTCTCTATTAAAAGAATAAGAAGAACAAAATGGCACATGCCAATTAGGGCTCACTTCTCGAGCACACTGCTCACAAGAGGCCCACTGCCTATAGAAGACACACTGTCTACAGAATAATAAATATTACATATTTGAACTGAAGAATAGCATCTTCACCATGCTTGAGTCAGTTCCATTTAGGCTCAATACTTTTGCTCTACCTTTCGCTCTTCTCCTCTCTACCACACTCTCATCTTCTCACAAAAAATATCTTTGAAATGACTTCACAACTCTTATTTATACAAGACATCGACTTTGGGATAATCATCAAAGTCAGCATACTCTTCAATCTTCTTTGACAAACATGCCATTCTTCGTAGAACATCTTCAAGATCATCCGCAAGAAGTGTGAATCATCCGGTCGGCCAAGTTTAGGAAGAACATCATCATCCGAAAGTAATTCTTCAATTATGAGCTCAATCTTCAATGCGGACCACCAACACAAACTGGACATAATCTAGAGACCCCCACAAGCTTGCCTGAATCACCAAGAACATCCACACTACTTCTGCTTACTAAAATCATTCTCTTCTTCATCTGGAACCTCAAGAACATAGTCTGTCATCATTGTCATATTGGAATAGATGCTTGAGGACCTCCAGACCACTAACCAATTGAGTTGTCAATTCACATTGACTTCCTAAACACTCCACCAAATCCGTAGAACAAGATATTGCATTTCTAGATCTCATCGGACCTATTTGTGTCACTCTATCAACTCTAAACATCTACCAAAACTAGTTTTACCTATGGCCATAACTTCTTCAAATCTTCATGCAGACCTCTTAAATCTTTACTGAATCACCTTTAGACACATATCTACAAACCCTTTGATGCACATCCTATGATCTTCATCTTAGCTGGGATCTTCACTTCATAGAGGTCCATTGTCTTCACTATTCTTCTCTATTTCTGATAGGACTAATTTTCTCAATATCCTCAGCACACAACTCATCCAATCCTTCACATCAATGCAACAGGAGTATGTTGACATCAATGACAACACCGGTTAGGCCCATACTTGCAACAGTCTCCCCCTTTGTCATTGATGGCAACATATGATGTGAAAAATTATTTTAACCATTAAGACAAGTACTTCTCCTCACTAACTGACATAACTCCCCCTATCAACAACAACCATTCACATGTCTTCTCTTCCTTTACTACTCCCCCTTTGATCAACAACCACTTTTTGTTTTTCACATGTCTTCTCTCCCCCTTTGACATCAATGGAAAAGGGCACATACTAGCATCATGTCTTCTCTCATAATCATATAGACTGCTCCCCCTGAGTAGTAGCTTCCTATCATTAATTTGGATCACAAGATATGATTGTGATGTCCACTAGACTGATGCACATCAGTGCACCTTAATTCAAAACTAGAGGGGTAATAACCCCTAACTTCTCCCTGAGATACTCAAAAGAGTCCTTAGGTAGAGGTTTAGTAATGATGTCTACAAT
This sequence comes from Cunninghamia lanceolata, assembly GCA_027924645.1. Taxonomy (NCBI): domain Eukaryota; kingdom Viridiplantae; phylum Streptophyta; class Pinopsida; order Cupressales; family Cupressaceae; genus Cunninghamia; species Cunninghamia lanceolata. Next base: position 870,110 of record BSBN01000781.1, read on the forward strand.
CTGATCCTTAGAGGGCACAAATTCCAATCTGACTTAATTCTTGTTCACCTGCTCTCTTAAAAAGTGAAACTTGATGGATATATGTTTTGTCTTTGAATGCAACACTATATTTTTTGATATATTTATTGCACTTGAATTATCACAGAAGATTGTGATAGGCTCCTCATACTCCACTCTGATGTCTCTTAGCATTTGCTTCATCCACAATACTTGAGTGCAACTACCTACTGCTGCAATATATTATGCTTCTGTAGTGGACAAAGATATTGCCTCTTGTTTCTTGCTCAACCAAGAAACCAATCTTTTCCCTAAAAAGAATGCTCCACCACTGGTACTCTTCCGGTCATCCATATCTCCTGCCCAATCCGCATCTGTATATGCATGAAGACAGAAATCATGATCTCTAGGATACCATAAACCATACTTAACTGTTCCTTTAAGATATCTAAGAATCCTCTTGATTGCCATGACATGAGATTCTCTGGGAACAGCTTGGAATCTAGCAACAAGACCAACAACATTCATAATGTCAAGTCTAGTTTGAGTAAGATATAGTAGTCCTACAATAATTGACCTGTACTTTTTCTAATCATCCCTAGGAGAGTCATCATCTTTGCTCAGTTTACATCCAGTTGCCATGGGAGTATTCATTGGTTTTGAGTCTTCCATCCCAAATTTCTTCAACAATTCTTTCACATATTTGGTCTGTGAAATGAAGATTCCTTTCTTTGTTTGAGTGATTTGCAAACCCAAGAAGAAATTTATTTCCCCAAACATGGACATCTCAAATTCACTTTTCATTTGATTTGCAAAACTTTTGCACATACTATCTCTTCCTCCAAAAATGATATCATCAACAAATACTTCAACAATCAAGATATTTTCATGATCAATTTTGAAGTACAAGTTACTGTTAGCAGTACCTTTGTTGAAACCAATCTTCAACAGATGCTTATCTAGTCTTTCATACCAGGCTCTTGGGGATTGTTTGAGTCTACACAGTGCTTTCTTCAACTTGCAGACCATATCACCATGATAAGACAATTAGAATCCATTCAATTGCTCAATGTATACTTCTTCTTCCAAGTCACCATTGAGGAAGGTAGACTTGACAACCATCTAATATACTTTGAAATCCTTGAAGGCAGCAAAGGGAAGAAATAATCTGACTGCTTCAATTCTTGCCACCAGAGCAAAAGTTTCTTCAAAATCAACTCCTTCTACTTGGGAATAACCCTTGCAGACCAATCTTGCTTTGTTTCTGACTACTTCACCATCTTCATTCAGTTTATTCCGGAAGACCCATTTGGTTCCAATCACATTTTTATTTCTAGGTCTGGGAACAAGATCCCAAATGTGATTTTTCTCAATCTGCATCAACTCTTCCTTCATTGCTTTAGTCCATCTTTCATCAATGCATGCTTCACTTACTGTTTTTGGTTCAAATTTTGAAATCGGACAATACTTTTCTGAGTCTTGAGAAATATTTCATCTTGTTTGAACACCTTTGCTTTTATCACCTATGATCTGATCTTCAGAATGATTCAATCTTACATACCTAGGAGTTTTGGGAATTTCTTGCACTTCTATTTCTTGGACAGGTTCATTCAAACTTATCTCTTCTTCCTATATTTCAGGATTCTGCGGATCAGTCTGGGTCTGAATTTCAGAGGGGGCTTGGACTTCTTGAACCAAAACATCATTCTGATCATCTTCTTCATATTCATAAAACCTTGAGGGATTTTCAATACCTTCATCAACCTTCACATTTTTACTTTCTATAATCCTTCTCAATCTCTTGTTATAACACTGGTATGCTTTGATTTGAGTAGAATAACCCAAGAATATTCCTTCATCACTTCTAGCATCAAATTTGCCAAGGTCTTCATCTCTTTTAATGTAACATTTGCTACCAAAGACTCTAAAATACTTCACAGTGGGAGTGATGCCAAACTAGAGTTCATAAGAGGTCTTACCAGTATTGCTTCTAATTTGTACTTGATTAAGAGTATAGACAGTAGTGCTTACAGCTTCTCTCCAATAGATCTAAGGAACATTTGCTTCCATCATCATGGTTCTAGATGCTTCCTGGATGGTCTGGTTCTTTCTCTCCACTACTCCATTCTACTGTGGAGTCCTTGGAGCAGATAACTATCTTTTTATCCCATGTTTCTCACAAAATTCTATGAACTCTTCGAATGTGAATTCTCCACCTCTATCAGATCAGAGACATTTTATGTTTAACCTAGTTTCATTTTCTACCATATCTTTGAATATTTTGAATTTATCAAGAGTCTTAGATTTTTCTTTCTGAAAAGTCACCCACATCATCTGGGAGTGGTCATCAATTAATAACATGAAGTATCTATCATCTTGCAAACTCCTGATTCTTGCCGGTCCACATAGATCAGTACATACTAAGTCCAACAATTCGGTAGAAGATTGTTCATTACTTTTGAATGTGACTTTTCTCCGCTTACCCAACTAACATTCTTTGCACAAACTGTTAGTAGGTTTCACCAGTCTTGGAAGATCTCTTACAGCCTAAGTGTTGCTTATCTTGATGATATTATCAAAATTCACATGACACATTCTCCTATGCCACAACCAACTCTGATCAATTTGAACAAATAAACAACTTTTTTCCAGTACCAACCAAGTGGAAGATGTTACCTTTTGTTTGAGTACCAAATGCAATCTTTGTTCTAGAACTTTCAAAGATCTTACATTTACCATTTTTGAATCAGAGATCATAGCCTTTGTCCACCAACTATCCAACACTGAGAAGATTGTGCTTCAGACCTTCAACATATAGTACATCACTAGTTTTGTTCTTTCCATCAAAAGAAATTGTTCCTCTACCTCTTATTCTACCAGCAGAATTATCACCAAATTTGACAGCTCCTCCTTCATATCTTTCTATGAACTTATTTTTGTCACCAGACATATGGTGGGAGTATCCACTATCAATGACCCAATCATCATTTTCTTCAACTTGGGTAGCCAGAGTTCTTTCTATTATTTTATGATTAACAAATTTAGAGGGCATTGTATCTTCTTCCTTGATGGCAATAAACACCCAGTCACTTCCAGATTTGTTTCCTACCTCTGAGTCATCATCTGTTACTCCTTCATCATCATCTTCATGAACATAGTAACATTTCTTTTGGAATCTTGATCTATTTGGATTTGCCCTTGAAAATCTTTCCAGACACCTTGAGGCAAAATGACCAATCTTGTTGCAGTTAAAACATTTGAAGGACAATTTTCCTTCATACTTACCAGATTCTCTTGGTAGTCTTTTTGCAATAAGGGCTTCAAGTTGAGTAGCTTCTGCTTCATCTTCTTCCAAATATTTTCTTGTTTTTTCATACCTTGATAGTTTCTTTGAGGAGTTCTCTCCTGGATCAAACTTTTGTTTGCCTTTTACAGAAGCACTATCTTTGAATATAGATTCAGTCTTGGGGGGGTATCTCCAAACTCGGCCAATTCAAATGCAGCTAATTTTCCAACCAATTGATCTCTTGTGATATTTGAAAAAGATCTGAATTCTTCAATAGAAGCAACCTTGTGTTTGTAAGCATGAGGTAGGGATCTGAGAACTTTGGCAACAATCTCATCTTCATCCAAGATTCCACCAGCACGCCTAATGCCACAAACAAGCTCATTTACTTTTGGCATAAATGTAGTGATATTCTCATCTTCATTCATCTTCAAGTTTTTGAATTTTCCTTTCAAACTCTGTAGCTTGGCACATTTAACATATTTGTCTCCTTCATGCAGAAGTTACAGTTTTTCCCAAATCTCATATGTAATTTTTAAATCTATAATGTTTGTCAGCTCTGAATCAGATAAGGCACTTAATAAAGCTTCTTTAGCTTGAAGATTATCTTTAGCATCTTTGATTTCATCTACAGTTGTCGGACCATTCTTTGGAGGAACATACTTTTTTGAAGTCATGATCCAATATTGCATTCACATACATTGCAAGTGACATTCCATGCAGCTTTTCCAAAGAGTGTAATTGGTTCCATCAAACCTTGGACTATCCTTCTTGTAGGAAGACATCCTAGATCTCCTTAAGCGGTTAATCTCTTTTTAGAGGAACTTAGCTTTGATACCAATTGTTAGACAACTAAGAAGGGGGAGGGTGAATTAGTTGTCCCAAAATTTTCTTTTTATTAACCACTTAAATCCTTCTTGTTATTCAGCAACATAATAATAAATCAATCATGAAAACATAATACAACAATTCAAGAGTAGAAACACATTAACACATATGACACCAAGATTTTAACGTGGAAAACCTGGTTAAGGGAAAAACCATGGGGTGACTAACCCAAGATTGTATTCTCTGTTAAAAGAATAAGAACAAAATGGCACATGCCAATTAGGGCTCACTACCCGAGCACACTGCTCACAAGAGGCCCACTACCTACAGAAGACACATTGTCTATAGAATAATAAATAGTACATACTTGAATTGAAGAATAGCATCTTCACCATGCTCGAGTTAGTTCCATTTAAGCTCAATACATCTGCTCTACCTTTCGCTCTTCTCCTCTCTACCACACTCTAATCTTCTCACAAAAAATGTCTTTGAAATGACTTCACAACTCTTATTTATACAAGACGTTGACTTTGGGATAATCATCAAAGTCAGCATACTCTTCAATCTTCTTTGACGAACATGCCATGCTTCGCAGAACATCTTCAAGATCATCTGCAAGAAGTGTGAATCATCCGGTCGGCCAAGTTTAGGAAGAACATCATCACCCGGAAGTAATTCCTCAATTACGATCTCAATATTCAATGTGGACCACCAACACAAATTGGACACAATCTAGAGACCCCCACAAGCTTGCCTAAATCACCAAGAACATCCACACTACTTCTGCTTACTGAAATCATTCTCTTCTTCATCTAGAACCTCAAGAACATAGTCTATCATCATTGTCATATTGGAATAGATGTTTGTGGACCTCCAGACCACTAACCAATTGAGTTATTAATTCACATTGACTTCCTAAACACTCTACCAAATCCGCAGAACAAGACATTGCAATTCCGGATCTCACCGGACCTATTCTTGTCACTATGTCACCTCTGAACATCTACCAGAACTAGTTTTATGCATGACCATAACTTCTTCAAATCTTCATGCAGACCTCTCAAATCTTTACTGGATCACCTTTAGACACATATCTACAAACCCTTTGATGCGCATCCTTTGATCTTCATCTTAGCTGGGATGTTTACTTCATAGAGCTTCACTGTCTTCACTATTATTCTCTATTTTTGATAGGACTAGTTTTCTCAATATCCTCAGCACACAACTCATCCAATCCTTCACATCAATGCAACAGGAGTATGTCAATATTAATGACAACACCAATTAGGCCCATACTTGCAACAATCTCCCCCTTTGTCATTGATGGCAACATATGATGTGAAAAATTGTTTTAACCATCAAGACAAGTACTTCTCCTCACTGACTGACATAACCCCCCCTATCAACAACAACCATTCACATGTCTTCTCTTCCTTTACTACTCCCCCTTTGATCAAAAACCACTTTTTGTTTTTCACATGTCTTCTCTCCCCCTTTGACATCAATGGCAAAGGGCACATACTTGCATCATGTCTTCTCTCATAATCATACAGACTGCTCCCCCTGAGTAGCAGCTTCCTATCACCAATCCAGATCACAAGATATGACTATGATATCCACCAGACTGATGCACATCAGTGCACCTTAATTCAGAACCGGAGGGGTAAGAACCCCTAACTTCTCCCTGAGATACTCAAAAGAGTCCTTAGGTAGAGGTTTAGTAAAGATGTCTGCAATCTGATCCTTAGAGGGCACAAATTCCAATCTGACTTCATTCTTGCTCACCTTCTCTCTCAAAAAGTGAAACTTGATGGATATGTGTTTTGTCTTTGAATGCAACACTGGGTTTTTTTGATATATTTATTGCACTTGAATTATCATAGAAGATTGTGATAGGTTCCTCATACTCCACTCTGATGTCTCTTAGCATTTGCTTCATCCAGAATACTTGAGTGCAACTACCTGCTACTGCAATATATTTTGCTTCTATAGTGGACAGAGATATTGCCTCTTGTTTCTTGTTCAGCCAAGAAACCAATATTTTCCCTAAAAATAATGCTCCACCATTAGTACTCTTCCGGTCATCCACATCTGCTACCCAATCTGCATCTATATATGCATGAAGAGACAAATCATGATCTTTAGGATACTATAAACCATACTCAACTGTTCCTTTAAGATATCTAAGAATCCTCTTGATTGCCATAACATGAGATTCTCTAGGATCAGCTTGGAATCTGGCAACAAGACCATAATGTCAAGTCTAGTTTGAGTAAGATACAGTAGTCCTCCAATCATTGACCTGTACTTTTTCTAATCAGCCCTAGGAGAGTCATCATCTTTTCTCAATTTACATCCAGTTGCCATGGGAGTATTCATTGGTTTTGAGTCTTCCATCCCAAATTTCTTCAACAATTCTTTCACATATTTGGTCTGTGAAATGAAGATTCCTTTCTTTGTTTGAGTGATTTGTAGACCCAAGAAGAATTCATTTCCCCAAACATGGACATCTCAAATTCACTTTTCATAGGATTTGCAAAAGTTTTGCACATACTATCTCTTCCTCCAAAAATGATATCATCAACAAATACTTCAACAATCAATATATTTTCATGATCAATTTTGAAGTACAAGTTACTGTCAGCAATACCTTTGTTGAAACCAATCTTCAAAAGATGCTTATCTAGTCTTTCATACCAGGCTCGTGGGGCTTGTTTGAGTCCATATAGTGCTTTCTTCAACTTGCAAACCATATCACCATGATCAGACAATTGGAATCCATTCAGTTGCTCAATGTATACTTCTTCTTCCAAGTCACCATTCAGGAAGGCAAACTTGACATCCATCTGATATACTTTGAAATCTTTGAAGGTAGCAAAGGCAATAAATAATCTGACCACTTCAATTCTTGCCACCAAAGCAAACGTTTCTTCAAAATCAACTCCTTCTACTTGGGAATAACCCTTACAGACCAATCTCGCCTTATTTTTGACTACTTCACCATCTTCATTCAGTTTATTCCAGAAGACCCATTTGGCTCCAATCACATTTTTATTTCTAGGTCTAGGAACAAGATCCCAAGTGTGATTTTTCTCAATCTGCATCAACTCTTCATTCATTGCTTTAGTCTAGCTTTCATCATTGCATGCTTCACTTACTATTTTTGGTTCAAATTTTGAAATCAAACAATACTTTTTTGAGTCTTGAGCAATCTTTCTTCTTGTTTGAACACCTTTTTCTTTTATCACTTATGATCTAATCTTCAAAATAATTCAGTCTTACATACCTAGGAGTTTTGGGAATTTCTTGCACTTATATTTCTTGGACAAGTTCATTCAAACTTATCTCTTCTTCATGTATCTTAGGATTCTGCGGATCAGTCTGGGTCTGAATTTTAGAGGGGGCTTGGACTTCTTGAACCAAAATATCATTCTGATCATCTTCATATTCATAAAACCTTGAGGGTTTTTCAATACCTTCATCAACCTTCATATTTGTACTTTCTATAATCCTTCTCAATCTCTTGTTATAACACCGATATGATTTGCTTTGAGTAGAATAACCCAAGAATATTCCTTCATCACTTCTAACATCAAATTTGCCAAGGTCTTCATCTCTTTTAATGTAACATTTTCTGCCAAAGACTCTAAAATACTTCATAGTGGGAGTGATGCCAAACCAGAGTTCATAAGGGGTCTTACCAGTATTGCTTCTAATTTGTACTTGATTAAGAGTATAGACAGTAGTGCTTATAGTTGCAGTTTTTCCCAAATCTCATATGCAATTTTTAAATCTATAACATTTGTCAGCTCTAAATCAAATAAGGCACTTAATAAAGCTTCTTTAGCTTGAAGATTTTCTTCACCATCTTTGATTGCATCGACAGTTGTCAGACCATTCTTTGGAGGAACATACTTCTTTGAAGTCATGATCCAATATTGCATTCTCATACATTGCAAGTGACATTCCATGCATCTTTTCCAAAGAGTGTAATTGGTTCCATCAAACCTCGGACTATCCTTCTTGTAGGAAGACATCCTAGATCTCCTCAAGCGGTTAATCTCTTTTTAGAGGAACTTAGCTCTGATACCAATTGTTAGACAACTGAGAAGGGGGGCTGAATTAGTTGTCCCAAAATTTTCTTTTTATTAACCACTTAAATCCTTCTTGTTATTCAACAGCATAATAATAAATCAATCATGAAAAGAGCAAAAACACATTAACACATATGACACCAAGATTTTAATGTGGAAAACCCGGTTAAGGGAAAAACCATGGGATGACTAACCCAAGATTTTATTCTCTGTTAAAAGAATACAATGAATAAAATGGCACATGCCAATTAGGGCTCACTACCCGAGCACACTGCTCACAAGAGGCCCACTGCCTACAGAAGACACACTATCTACAGAATAATAAATATTACATACTTGAACTGAAAAATAGCATCTTCACCATGCTTGAGTCGGTTCCATTTAAGCTCAATACTTCTACTCTGCCTTTCACTCTTCTCCTCTCTACCACACTCTCATATTATCACAGAAAATGTATTTGAAATGACTTCACAACTCTTATTTATACAAGACATCGCCTTTGGGATAATCATCAAAGTCGACATACTCTTCAATCTTCTTTGACGAACACGCCATGCTCCACAGAACATCTTCAAGATCATCTGCAAGAAGTGTGAATCATCTAGTCAGCCAAGTTTAGGAAGAACATCATCATCCGGAAGTAATTCTTTAATTACGAGTTCAATCTTCAATGCGGACCACCAACACAAACTAGACACAATCTAGAGACCCCCACAAGCTTTCCTGAATCACCAAGAACATCCACACTACTTCTGCTTACTGAAATCATTCTCTTCTTCATCTGGAACCTCAAGAACATAGTCTGTCATCATTGTCATATTGGAATAGATGCTTGTGGACCTCCAGACCACTAACCAATTGAGTTGTCAATTCACATTGACTTCCTAAACACTCCACCAAATCTGTAGAACAAGATATTGCATTTTCGGATCTCACCGAACCTATTTGTGTCACTCTATCACCTCTGAACATTTGCCAGAACCAGTTTTACCTATGGCCATAACTTCTTCAAAGATTCATGCGGACCTCTCAAATCTTTACTGGATCACCTTTAGACACATATCTACAAACCCTTTGATGTGCATCCTCTGATCTTCATCTTAACTAGGATCTTCACTTCATAGAGCTTCACTGTCTTCACTATTCTTCTCTATTTCTGATAGGACTAATTTTCTCAATATCCTCAGCACCCAACTCATCCAATCCTTGACATCAATGCAACAAGAGTATGTTGACATCAATGACAACACCGGTTAGGCCCATACTTGCAACACCTCCTACCTTGACTGCATCATAGCTGTAAGATATGACAACTATGACAGATTCTATGACAGTCATATGAGTCGTAAGAGTATATGTCATTGCCCAACTTGGGAATAGGCGACCACTTTGTTGGAAAGAGACAGTGCTAGGCATGATAGGTGTTGTCATTGATGGCAACTAAGATCATCCAAATCATCTGCATAACACAATTTGTTCACACCACAAGTCAGAATCAGAATTTGTCCAAGTCCGGGTAGTTAGGAACAGAGCAGGTGACAAGGTCTGGTATCTTGTTCCAGATCTCTCCAGTGGAAAGGAATGGTTTGTTACAGATATAAGGTAGTTTTAAGAATTGTCAAGACACTCTAAATCCATAGTTTTTTCCTCTGGAGATGAAGGACTCAAATGATATTAGCTTCTGAGTATCGTGTCTCAGTTTGACAAAACAGACAGAAGAAGAACAAGCCGACCTTGTAAATGATCTTAACTCCGGATGTATAGAAGTTGTTTATTGGGAAATGTGTGATGATCACTAATGGTAGCCGACATGATTGATGATTTACAAGTGCAATTTTTAGTCCACATTTCATATTATGTATGGATCTAGCCAACAGAGCAGAGTACTCAACAAAGTTCTAAATGTTCTTGAAGCTGACTAGTAAAATGATTGTAGATCATGTTGCGGTTATATATATTAAATGGAATTGGATGATTTGAAGGGGTGTGTGTGTGAACAAGGTATAATTGTGAGAAGAGGAAAAAATCTAAGGAGTGAATGAAGGTAGAGCAGTAAGAAGAGCAAGTAAAGATGAAATGTGTAAGATCAGTTTTTGCACTTAACTAGAACTGAAACTCTTGCATGGGTAGATGTTATTTATCAGTTCAAATCTATGTTATTCTCTTGTAATCTTTCTATAGGTAGTGAGCCTCTATTTGAGTAGTGACCTCTGGGCAGTGAGCCTGAATGCATGTGCATTCTCATTTGTAAAAAATACTTTTAACAGGGTATTAAATTTTGTGGGTTAACCCCCACCATGGTTTTTCCCTTAACTAGGTTTCCACGTCAAAAATCTTGGTGTCAAGTGTGTTACTTATGTTTCTGCTCATGTGTTATTGATTGATGTTGAAATGTTTATATCATTAATTTGATTATAAGTTGTAAAGGAAGATTAATGATAGAAAAGATTTAAATATGGGACAACTGATTCACCCCCCCTCTCAGTTGTTCAGACCTAAACCAACAATTGGTATCAAAGCAAGGTTCCTTTTGAAAAATTTAAAAGCTTAAGGGAGATCTAGGAAGTCAGTAAAAATGGATGAATATAACCTTCAAGGGCAACTAAATCTTGCCCTAGATGATCTTGAGCAGTCCAAGGCAGAGGTCCAAGAGCTACAAGATAACCTCAAAAAGGGTGAAAAATTCATTGAGATTTTAAAAGAAAAATTGAGCAAATCCAATGCAAAAGGAAAGGAGCAACCTCTTCAACTAGAAGAAAAGGGCCTGAAAGAGAAGACAAAGGACTGTGAAAAGTTAGCTAAAGAAGTTGTCCTAAAACATGAGATGGAAACTAGGGTGATGAGACTAACCAAGGAAATTGAAGATAGGAAGGAAACTAAAGAAGAAATGAAGCAAAATCTGAAGGACAAAACTGAAGAATGTTGCAGATTGGATGGAATAGTCGGTCTCCTAGAATCAAATCTACAAGAAAGCAAAAACTGTTGCAAGTATGAGGTTATCCAGTATTGTCATTGATGTCAACATACTCATATTGCATTAACAAGAAGGATTTGATGAGCTGTGTGCTGAGGATATTGAGAAAATTAGTCTCAGTCAGGAACAGTGAAGAATAGTGATGAGAAGAAGGTAAATGTACTATATAGGATGAGAACCGGAGGATGCGGATTAAAGGGTTAGTAGATATGAGTCTTGAGATGCTACAGTTAAGATTTCTGAGGTCCGCATGAAGATCTGAAGGAGTCGTGGCTGCCGGTATAGAACCGGGTCCGGCAAGTATCCGGAGGTGACAGAGGATCACAAAAAGGTCCGGTGAGGTCCGGAATTGTATTATCCTAATCTGCGGATTGGAAGGAGTGTTTGGGATGTCCTTATGATGTATCATCCTGATTTGTGTATGATTTGGAGGTCCGGAAGTACCTCTTGCATTGTGACAGTGGCGACAGACTGTGTTCTTGAAGTTCCGGATGAGGAAGACGAGAGATCCCAGTAAGCAGAGGAAGTGCGGATGTATCCGGACATTCAGACAGGCTTGTGAAGGTTCTTGGATCATGTTTAGGTTTTGTTGTTGGTCCGCATTGATAGTAGAGCCCGGAATTGAAGTTATTCTTTCGGATGAAGTTCTTGCTCTGTGTAGCCGACCGGATGAGTTGTTCATCCTGCGAATGTTCTTGTGATGGCCGACCGGATGTGTTATTCATCTTGCGGATACTCCTATGGTTGTTTGCCGACTTAGATGTTTGTTCCTAAGTCGATGTCTTGTATAAATAACGGTTTGTGAGTCCATTTCAGAGTGTGGTGTAAGGATGAGCATGGTATAGCGAAGAAACGTGCAAAAGGCAGAGCAGAGATTGTTGGGCTTAATTGGAACTGATCCGGACATGGTAGAGATGTCATTCTCCAGTTCAAGACTGTGATTTTCATCACTTTGTAGACAGTGTGTCTCCTTGTAGGCAGTGGGCCTCTTTGTGAGCAGTGTGCTCGGGCAGTGAGCCCTTATTGGCATGTGCCATTCATCTTTCCTTTATTCTTCTAACAGAGAATAATTCTTGGGTTAATCACCCCGTGGTTTTTCCCTTAACCGGGTTTTCCACGTCAAAATCTTGGTGTTCAATGTGTTGATGCTTATCTGCTCTTGTGTTTATGTATTATGCTTCCATGGATGATTATTTGATATGCTGCTAACTAACAACAGTGAGTTAAGTGTTTGAATGAGAAGAAGTTTTATACAACTGATTCACCCCCCCCCCTCTCAGTTGTATGCCCTAGATCCAACAATTGGTATCAGAGCCAAGTTCCTCTGACAAGAGCTTAACCGCTTGAGGAGATCCAGGATGTCGTCATACAAGAAGGATAGTCCGAAGTTCGATGGAACCAACTTCACTCTCTGGAAAGGTCGCATGAAGTGTCACTTGGAATGCATGGGAAAAGCATACCTGGGTATGATTTCAAAACCATATGTACCTCCACAAGGTGGTCCGACAACTCTGAATGAAATCACAGAAGCTGAAAACAATCTGCGGACCAAGGAAGCTCTTCTAAGCGCATTGAACGACTCAGATCTCTCGAATGTCATTGACCTACCCACTGCATATGAGATCCTAACTAAACTGGAACTTTTGTATGAAGGAGATGAGTTTGTCAAAAGTGCAAGGTTGCAAAGTCTGAAAGGGAAATTTGAAAGATTGAAAATGAGAGATGATGAAAACATCACTACCTTTATGCCAAGAGTAAATGAGCTGGTATGTGGAATCAGAAATGCTGGTGGAACTTTAGATGAAAATGAGATTGTCTGCAAAATCCTAAGATCCCTTCCTGCTGCCTACAAAATCAAAGTTGCTGCCATTGATGAATTCAGAGCCCACACAACTGTCACAAGAGAACAACTGGCTGGCAAACTAGCTGCATTTGAAATGACCGAGTTTGGAGATGATCCTCCCAAGACTGAATCTGCTTTCAAAGCCAGTGCCTATGTAAAAGGCAAACAGAGATTTGATCCGGGTGAAAACTCATCAAAGAAAATGTCATGGTATGATCAAGCAAGAAGAGACATGGAAGAAGAAGAAGCAGAAACAGCTCAACTTGAAGCCCTCATTGCAAAGAGACTGCCAAGAGGATCCGGTAAGTATGAAGGAAAACTACCCTTTAAGTGTTTCAACTGCAATAAGATTGGTCATTTTGCCTCAAGATGTCCGGAGAGATCTGCAAGATCTAATACTCACAGACAAAGGTTTCAAAAGAATTGCTATTATGTTCATGAAGAAGATGACAATGAAGGAGTAACAGATGATGAATCAGAACCAGGAAGCAAATCCGGAAATGAGTGGGTGTTTATAGCCATCAAGGAAGAAGATCCCTTGCTCTCTGAATCTGTCAATCACAAAGTTGTTGAAAAAGCCTTGGCTGCTCAAGTAGAAGAAAAGGATGACTGGGTTATTGACAGTGGATGTTCTCACCATATGACTGGTGACAAGAATAAGTTCTTAGACTTGGAAAGATATGAAGGAGGAATGGCAAAGTTTGGTGACAATTCTGCTGGCAGAATCAGAGGTAGGGGAACTATTTCCTTTGATGGTAAGAGCAAAACAGGAAATGTACTGTATGTTGAAGGATTGAAGCACAATCTTCTCAGTGTTGGTCAGTTAGTGGACAAAGGCTATGATCTCCGGTTCAAGAATGGAAAATGCAGAATCTTTACAAGCTCCGGAACTGAAATTGCATCCGGTACTCAGACAAGAGGTAACATCTTTCATCTGCTTGGTTCAAATAAAAGTTGTTTGTTTGTTCAAATTGATCAGAGTTGGTTATGGCATAGAAGAATGTGTCATGTAAATTTTGATAACATCATCAAAATAAGCAATACTCAGGCTGTGAGAGATCTTCCAAAGTTGATAAAACCTACAAATAGTGTGTGTAAAGAATGTCAGTTAGGCAAACAAAGCAGAGTCTCTTTTAAAAGCAAAGATCAGTCTTCTACCGGATTATTGGAATTAGTACATACTGATCTATGTGGTCCAACAAGAATCAAGAGTCTGCAAGGTGATAGATATTTCATGTTGTTAATTGATGATCATTCCCGGATGATGTGGGTTACCTTTCTAAAAGAAAAATCAGAAGCTTTTGAGAAGTTCAAAATCTTCAAAGCTATGGTGGAGAATCAAACCGGATTGAAACTAAAGTGTCTAAGGTCTGATAGAGGTGGTGAATTTACATCTGGTGAATTCATTGACTTTTGTGAGAAACAGGGTATAAGGAGACAGTTGTCTGCTCCTAAGACTCCACAGCAGAATGGAGTAGTTGAGAGAAAGAACCGGACCATCCAGGAAGCTGCTAGGACAATGATGTTGGAAGCAAATGTTCCTCAAATGTTTTGGAAAGAAGCTATCAGCACTGCAGTCTACACTCTCAATCGAGTTCAAATCAGAAACAACACCGGTAAGACCCCCTATGAACTCTGGTTTGGCATCACTCCTACTGTGAAATATTTCAGAGTATTTGGTAGCAAGTGTTATATTAAAAGAGATGAAGATCTAGGAAAGTTTGATGCTAGAAGTGATGAAGGAATTTTCTTGGGCTACTCCACTCAAAGCAAGGCATACCGGTGTTACAATAAGAGATTGAGGAAGATGATAGAAAGCACCAATGTGAAGGTTGATGAAGGAATTGAGAAGCCTTCAAGATTTTATGAGTTTGATGAAGATGACCAAGACAGTGCTCAAGGACCTCAATCCTCTCCGGTGAGACAGAGTCAGCCTGATCCGGTAAATCAGGAAGAAGAGTTAGATTTGAATGAGGCTGATCAAGAAACAGCAGTGCTGGATACTCCCAAAATTCCAAGGTATATAAGACTGAATCACTCTGAAGATCAGATCATAGGTGACAAAAGCAAAGGTGTACAAACTAGAAGGAATATTGCTCAAGATCAGAATGAATGTTGTCTGATTTCAAAGATTGAACCTAAAACAATAAATGAAGCCTGCAATGATGAAAACTGGACCAAAGCAATGGAAGATGAACTGATGCAAATTGAGAAAAATCATACTTGGGATCTTGTTCCCAGACCTAGAGACAGGAATGTAATTGGAACCAAGTGGGTCTTCCGAAACAAACTAAATGAAGCTGGTGAAGTAATCAGAAACAAA
Source organism: Cunninghamia lanceolata (assembly GCA_027924645.1). NCBI lineage: Eukaryota > Viridiplantae > Streptophyta > Pinopsida > Cupressales > Cupressaceae > Cunninghamia > Cunninghamia lanceolata. Next base: position 885,455 of record BSBN01000781.1, read on the forward strand.
GCTAGATTGGTCTGCAAGGGCTACTCACAAATAGAAGGAATTGACTTTGAAGAGACTTTTGCTCCGGTAGCAAGAATTGAAGCAGTCAGATTACTTCTTGCATTTGCTGCCTTCAAAGACTTCAAGGTATATCAGATGGATGTCAAGTCTGCCTTCCTAAATGGTGATCTGGAAGAAGAAGTCTACATTGAACAACCGGATGGATTTCAATTGTCTGATAATAATGATATGGTCTGCAAGTTGAAGAAAGCTTTGTATGGATTGAAGCAAGCCCCAAGAGCATGGTATGAAAGGTTGGATAAGCATCTTGTGCAGATTGGATTCAACAAAGGTACTGCTGACAGTAACTTATATTTCAAAATTGATCATGAAAACATTCTGATTGTTGAAGTGTTTGTGGATGATATCATTTTTGGAGGAAGAGATAGTATGTGCAAAACTTTTGCAAACCAGATGAAAAGTGAGTTTGAAATGTCTATGCTTGGTGAAATGAATTTCTTCTTGGGTCTGCAAATTACTCAAACAAAAGAAGGGATCTTCATCTCTCAGACCAAATATGTGAAAGAATTGTTAAAGAAATTTGGTATGGAAGACTCAAAACCTATGAACACTCCTATGGCAACCGGATGTAAGTTAAGCAAAGATGATGATTCTCCAAAGGCAGATCAGACAAAGTATAGATCAATGATTGGTGGATTGTTGTATCTCACTCAAACTAGACCAGATATAATGCAGGCTGTTGGTCTTGTGGCAAGATTCCAGGCTGATCCTAGAGAATCTCATGTTATGGCAATCAAAAGAATTTTTAGATACTTGAAAGGAACAGTTGAGTATGGTCTATGGTATCCTAGAGATCCGGATTTCTCTCTTCATGCTTACACAGATGCAGATTGGGCAGGAGATGTGGATGACCGGAAGAGCACTAGTGGTGGAGCATTATTTTTGGGAAAGAGATTGGTTTCTTGGCTAAGCAAGAAACAAGATGCAATATCTCTGTCTACAACTGAAGCAGAATACATTGCAGCAGCAGGTAGTTGCACTCAAATCCTATGGATGAAGCAGATGCTAAGAGACATCAAAGTTGAATATGAGGAGCCTATCACAATTTTCTGTGATAATTCAAGTGCAATTAATATTTCCAAGAATCCGATATTGCATTCTAAGACTAAGCACATATCTATCAAATTTCACTTCCTGAGAGAACAAGTAAATAAGGAAGAAGTCAGATTGGAGTATGTTCCCTCCAAGGATCAGATTGCAGATATCTTTACAAAACCTCTTCCCAAGGACTCTTTTGAATATCTCCGGGAGAAGTTAGGGGTCATGGCCCCTCCGGTGATGAACTAAGATGCACTGATGTGCATCAGTCCGGTGGCTATCACAGCCATATCTTGTGATCCGGACAAATGGGGAGCTGCAACTAAGGGGGAGCAGCTAGTATGATTCTGATGCATGAGAATTGCAAGTATGAGCCCTTTTCCATTGATGTCAAAGGGGGAGAGAAGACATGTGAAAAACAAGTGGTTGATGATCAAAGGGGGAGCAGTAAAGGAAGAGAAGACATATGAAAAGTCGAAGTTCTTGTCTTAATAGTTTTTCACATCATATGTTGCCATCAATGACAAAGGGGGAGATTGTTGCAAGTATGAGGTTATCCAGTATTGTCATTGATGTCAACATACTCATATTGCATTAACAAGAAGGATTTGATGAGCTGTGTGCTGAGGATATTGAGAAAATTAGTCTCAGTCAGGAACAGTGAAGAACAGTGATGAGAAGAAGGTAAATGTACTATATAGGATGAGAACCGGAGGATGCGGATTAAAGGGTTAGTAGATATGAGTCTTGAGATGCTACAGTTATGATTTCTGAGGTCCGCATGAAGATCTGAAGGAGTCGTGGCTGCCGGTATAGAACCGGGTCCGGCAAGTATCCGGAGGTGACAGAGGATCACAAAAAGGTCCGGTGAGGTCCGGAATTGTATTATCCTAATCTGCGGATTGGAAGGAGTGTTTGGGATGTCCTTATGATGTATCATCCTGATTTGTGTATGATTTGGAGGTCCGGAAGTACCTCTTGCATTGTGACAGTGGCGACAGACTGTGTTCTTGAAGTTCCAGATGAGGAAGACGAGAGATCCCAGTAAGCAGAGGAAGTGCGGATGTATCCAGACATTCAGACAGGCTTGTGAAGGTTCTTGGATCATGTTTAGGTTTTGTTGTTGGTCCGCATTGATAGTAGAGCCCGGAATTGAAGTTATTCTTCCGGATGAAGTTCTTGCTCTGTGTAGCCGACCGGATGAGTTGTTCATCCTGCGAATGTTCTTGTGATGGCCGACCGGATGTGTTATTCATCTTGCGGATACTCCTATGGTTGTTTGCCGACTTAGATGTTTGTTCCTAAGTCGATGTCTTGTATAAATAACGGTTTGTGAGTCCATTTCAGAGTGTGGTGTAAGGATGAGCATGGTATAGCGAAGAAACGTGCAAAAGGCAGAGCAGAGATTGTTGGGCTTAATTGGAACTGATCCGGACATGGTAGAGATGTCATTCTCCAGTTCAAGACTGTGATTTTCATCACTTTGTAGACAGTGTGTCTCCTTGTAGGCAGTGGGCCTCTTTGTGAGCAGTGTGCTCGGGCAGTGAGCCCTTATTGGCATGTGCCATTCATCTTTCCTTTATTCTTCTAACAGAGAATAATTCTTGGGTTAATCACCTCGTGGTTTTTCCCTTAACCGGGTTTTCCACGTCAAAATCTTGGTGTTCAATGTGTTGATGCTTATCTGCTCTTGTGTTTATGTATTATGCTTCCATGGATGATTATTTGATATGCTGCTAACTAACAACAGTGAGTTAAGTGTTTGAATGAGAAGAAGTTTTATACAACTGATTCACCCCCCCCCTCTCAGTTGTATGCCCTAGATCCAACAAAAACAATGAGAGAAAACTTGAGAGACAGATTATCACTCTCAGACATGACCTAGAAATTGTCAATGAGTCTAAGGAGAAGTTCAAGATAAGCTCAGCTAAACTTGAAGCACTAATTGAAGAACAAAAAAAGGATGATAACAAGCATGATCTTAGATGTGAGAAAGGTGAAAGCTATGAATCCAGACAAAGAAATTTTCAACCAAGGAATAAAAGAAACAGAACTAGAAAACCTCTGGTAAGACGGCCTATTGCTCAAAGATATCCGTCATTCAATGGAAATTGTTTCAATTGCAATAAATTTGGTCATAAATCTACTCAATGTAGAAGCAGAGTGAATCAAAATGGTTCATCCTTCTCTGGTCATTGCTTCAAGTGTAAGAGGTATGGTCATAGATCAAATGAATGCAAAAGTATGATAATGAATAATGCTAACAATAGAGGAATTGGCAATTCTTTCAATGGTTACTGCTTTTCTTGCAATGGGTTTGGACACATGGCTAATCAATGCAGATCAAGAGGAAATCAAGTTCATAAGCAAGGAAATGTTGTGTGCTTTAATTGTAATAAATCTGGTCATATTGCAAGATTCTGTAGAAATAGGAACAATGGAAGAAGAGGTCCGGTAAACATAAAATCAGATGAATAAAGACAAGACAAAGGCAAAAGAAAAATTGATGTGAATGAGATACGGAGAGAAATGAACAAGATCTAGGTAAAGAAAGATACAATAAACAACAGTGATGGGTCCGCACCGGAATCAAGTGCTGACAATTCCTTCAGGAATTAAGTTAGGAGCTCTGGCTTAGTGGGAGCTACATTGAACATCAAATTCCCCCTGGTCAATAAGTGGGTGCCTAAATCTAGCACAATAAAAGAGAATATTTTAAATTGGTCTAGAACCTTTGGTGGGATTTCTGGAAGAAAAGATGTTGATATGAAAACTTGCGGACTGATTCATGAAGAACTCTCAAAAATAGAGTAACTGGATATAGTTAGGGCAACGCATTTATTACTATGCCAAATCAAGTTTTGCAAAAGATAAAAGGTCACTTGGTCACTCATTTGAATTACTTTTCATTCAGATGAAACAAGAAGAAGAGCATTCGAGTTGCAAATCCAGAGACTGAGGCAAAGAGCGAATTCAACCGGCAACTGATCAACCCTAACCTCGTGAAAGAAAAAGGTACCTCTCTATAAAGATTTGAATTTGAAATCTGTTGAGATGGCTACTCCTCATGTTGTTGACATTACTAAAAGGCCTCGACCCAAATTTAAGAAGCATCCTCACAAATCAATTGAAGTCGACCCGTTAGGTGCTTTTTCAAGTGTTCTGTATGGTGTGCTGTAGGTTGAAGACATTAGGGTTTATATTCATGCAAACATAGATGAGTTTGTAGATTCAAGGTATGTAGACTTGTTTGAGAAACAACTCAGGGATGAAAATCACAAAATTAAACCTAAGTATAAGGCACTATAGGATAAACACTTTATTTAGATTATGGGGTTTCCAACATTTGATGAGGATGAATGGGTCCGATACATTTTGAGTCAGATGCATGATGAATTCATTTGGTTGTTAAAACCATTCAAGATTACCAAGGATGCTATCAAAATTGTAACTAGCTTAAACTCAACCGGAGGATTGCCCATGCTAAAAGCTATGAAAAACCAGATAGTGACTGATGCTATCGGTGCTAAGTTTGATAGAAGGGCAATGACCATTAATGATATTATAGAACGGGATGTCAAATTCACCTCCATGGTGATTGGGTACAAGATCTACCACTCAAGCAGAGAAAATTCTATTTCTAGAATAGCCATATATGTGACATACAAGATGCTAAAGGAAAATACTAATTATGACTTGTGTGAATTACTACAGAATCAATTGATTGAAAATTTAAACAAAATCAAGAAAGATAAGAAAAACACTTTCAAGTATGGTACATTGGTTCTATGTATGTTCTTTTACTTTATGAATGAGGTACCTGGGGTAAAAGGGGTGCACTAGACTAAGGATGAGCCAGTTACCATTCAAATTACAGATCATCTTCGCAGCATTTGTGATTTCAAAGCTCAGAAAATTACAATATGAGGTTACTTCAAGAATTTTTAGAGTATGATGCACTTAAGGGAAAGAATCCCTAAATCAATTGTTGAGAAGTACAAAAATGATATATGCTTCATGGTTGATACTGATCAGTGTCTAATGGAAGTAGTGGAACCCAGAACTGCTTGGATCATGCCCATGGGGTATGAAGTAGATGAAAAAATCTTGAATATGTATGCTCAACAGCTTCTAAGCAAGCCTAAAGACACAATGGTTCAGAGATTTGGAACTTATGAGGAGCTAAATTTAAAACTGCATACTAAATTCAGAGACCCTGAAACCAATAGGAAAGTAAGAAAAGAAGTTGAACAGTTAGCTAAAAATCTGGCCCTAACTAAGGAGGCTGTGAGGAAACTCAAAGAATGAATTGAAAAGTCTGAGAAAGAGAAACAAGATAAGAAACAAACAGATGCTTCGGTGGAACTCTCTTCCACTTCAAGAACTACTAGGAGCTCTATTGTTGCCCTTGTTCCTTCCGAGACTGCAAAACTGGAAGTAAAATCATCTGGAAAATGGGAGAAAAGGAAGAAAACAAAAGCATCCCGGACCTATGAAAGCATAAGAGAAGAAGAAGAAGATACAAATTCTGACATTGAAATCAAGGAAATAAAGGCCACCAGAACAAAAGATGCAAAAGTAACCAAAGATAAGTCCTTTGGAAGCAAAAGGGCCAATAAAAGGCAAAAGATAGAAGCATATGAGGAATATGTTGAGAAGCCCACACTGTAGATGGTAATCTAAAACCCATAATTGAATTCTATGATGAATACAGTGATGTGGATAAAAGGGTGTTGGAGGAAGCAACTATCAGATATCTCAACATCTACAACAAGGCACTGATTGAGATAACTTCTGAGTTGCCACAAAGTCTGGCAAATATTTTGGAGTTAAGAAAAGAAAATGCCAAGATCAAGGACATGGAAATCAAGGAACATGAGCTAATGAATTTGTGTCCTCAAATTTCACCTAATCAAATAGATATGATATTCAAGGAATTCAAAGATGACTTTAGAAGCAAAAAGAGAATGAACAAACTCATGCTTGAAGAAACAAGTGAAATCGTTAAAGAAACTCAAGAAATTCTTTTGAAAGCATTGGAAAAGCACAATTTTCCCATAGTCACAGAAGAAGTTCCTAATGGTGAAGAAGAGAACATCATCGAGCAGCAATCTGAGTTGGGTGAAGCCTCTATTCTGGAAATGGAACAAGTAAATCAAGATAATACAAAAATGATGGATAAAGTAGTTGATGCAAGAGATACTCCTAATCCACCTGACCCATTAGGAAAAGAAGATAATATTACTACTTCACAGAGCCCTCTGGATCAGGTAGCAAGTGGTGAACAAATAGAAAAGAGTCCCTCTGTAGGGAACACAAAGAAAAGTAAAGCAGAGAAAGAGGAAGAAAAAGGAAAGAAAGATAAAGCAGAAGAAGATGGTGCAAACGTTGAAGCACCTAAAGAATATACTAAGAAATTTGATGAACAAAAGGATGGTTCAGAAAATGTTGCAAGAGACACTGCAGATGCAGTAAAAATTCTTCTTGAAAAAGAAATGATTGAGCTTGATGAGCCTGAACTACTCCAAGGTCTAGCCAATCTAGATGCTCTCTCTCCAATTCAATTGATGAAAATTACATCATTCACCCAAGTAAAGGCTAGAGAAAAGATGTTAAAGTTCCACATGGAGGACAATGAGCTACTGGGGCTTGCAACCAAGATTTTAGAAAAATTAATGCCTTCCTACCAGAAGAGTCCATCTGATTCCCCCTCCGGACATCTGAAAAATCTAGTAAGTTCTGTAAATACTCATTTTGAGTCCTTTGAGAAGTCTGCAGAGACAAAAGTCAAAAATGAATTTTTGGATAAGAGATTTAGTGAAATTAAGAGTCTAATAGGGTATGATAGGACTATACTTGCTATCAGTATAAAGAGTGTTCAAAATGCTCTAAGTGATGGAAGTGATGTATATAAATTTTATCTATCCTAGCCCAAAGTAAATGAGGATATTGAGAAGAAGATAAAGGAACAAGAACTAAAATTGTCAAATCTATCCAATAATTTTGATCCTCTAACTATTTCACCCATAAGTTAGGAATGTCAAGTAATTAGCTTGACTGATGAGATAAAGAGACTTGTTAAAGAGAAACACAACATTATGAAGAGAATGTGTGAGCTCCGAGGATTGATTGCCCCTAAGTTAGAGATGATGTATAATGCCCTATTTGAAGCTCAAACTATAGTGTAGACTAGTGATCCATTAGATATGTCAAAGGCAGAAGCATATTCATTTTTTTTAAGTGGGCACATCTCTATTTTGGATGGAATGAAGAGTACTTGGGCCTCTGAACTTGTGCAAATAAAAACTAGCTTTGCAGACATTCTCAAGTTCATGTAAATTGAACTTAATAGTTAGTTGTACTTATGCAGTCCTATATACAAATTTTTGGGAAATTTTGGCTTATAGACCCCACCCTTTGCCATTGATGTCAAATGGGGAGTGAAGATCAGTGAAAAATGAGGAATCCAGCTAAGGGGGAGTACCAGAAAGCAGTGTGAACAATAGTATGGAGCACAAGCTAAGGGGGAGATTGTTGGCAAGAGACACTGCTAGGCATCATAGGTGTTGTCATTTATGGCAACTAAGATCATCCCAATCATCCGCATAACACAATTTGTTCGCACCAGAAGTCAGAATCAGAATTTGTCTACATCCGGGCAGTCAGGAACAGAGCAGGTGACAAGGTCCGATATCTTGGTCTGGATCTCTCTAGTGGAAAGGCATGATTTGTTACAGATCTAAGGTAGTTGTAAGAATTGTCAATACACTCTAAATCCATAGTTTTGTCCTTTGGAGATAAAGGACTCAAAAGTTATTAGCTTCTGAGTATCGGGTCTCAATTTGACAAAACAAACAGAAGAAGAATAGGTCGACCTTGTAAATGATCTTAACTCCATGTTTAGGGGAAAATTGGATTTGTTAATGTTTTAGTATTTTGATGTTTAAATCCTCCTCTCCACTATACATTCAAGGATCTAGGATTGAGTGGTGAGCACTATCATACCCTAGGTCACTTACAAATGTAGGGAAACATGGATTAGGGAATTTAATTATTAATTTTTCTTCTCTTATGCCCAATTAACCATTAAACCCCTAATTATGCAAATACGACAACAAATTGACAAATGACGAAAAAAGATCTTGCAGATAAGAGTAAAGTATCAAATTACAGAATACCTATTTTTGGGTTTCTGAAGTAGAACAATCAGGGACACTAGAGCGGGCACCCAAGTCCAAGGTGCCAGTTTCTTTATGGGATCTGGACCTCCTTCGACACTGATCAGCCTTGTAACTTCTATTTCCCAAAAGTTAGATGCAAAGGACACTAGAGTGAGCACCCAAGTCCTAGAAGTGCTCCTATGTCCTGCTTTTCTTCAGATCCTAAATCCTTAATGCCTGCCAATCCTTCCTACAACTCCACTTTTCCCAAATGCAACACCTATAACCTGCAATCACGAGACTTGGTTTGGGGGTTATGGTGTTTAGAGGCTTACCTTATTCAAGCCTCGGAGGACACTTAAGTCTCCAAACACCGTTGTCAGATAAAGAGTGTGTGCCCTTATAAGGCAGAGGCAAAAACCAAAGGAATCAGTGATTTAAACACAATATTATGTCACCTTGTAGTGAAGCTCCAATCGGAGGAAGATGCTCTTCATGTCATGAGGAAATTGATACTCAAATCTACAAATATCAACACACAAAACATACAAGTCTGCTCTTGCAACACAATAGAATCCTTGAATCACCTTGAGAACACTTGAACATCACAATTGCTATCTAATGATCATCTAGTTTACAAGTGAATGCCTAAACATGTTTATATATGCAACTACAAACACTCCCGCCAAGATTTTCATAATTCAAACTTACCGTGTCAGCAAAGGGACCTAATAACAATCATAAATTGACACCCAGAAATTAGGGCTGCCCCAAAATAGGGTAGGACTAGGGTGCGGGTGCCCAAGTCCTCCCCCCTATTTTGGGTAGGGTACAACTCAAGGGGTCCACCTAGGTCTAATTTGCCATGGAACTTGGGTCTCATTCTATCAGGATGCAAAAATATGAACTAAAATGTCTTAAATGCATGCTAAAGACCCAGGAGCTAAACCTTATGAAGGAAAAGCCCCCAAGGGGACATTTTCTGATGTTACATTTGGCCCCCACTTTAATATATGTATAAACGTGAGGCCAATACATGCATTAAAGTAAGGTCACAAACACAACAAACACATCAAGTATGAAGAAGACACGCCAACCACAATAATAGGCATGCAACACAAGGAGAAGACAGTTACAATCACGCAAAACATGGACAAGACAGTTAATGCATTAAAGACACATTAATGCATGGAAGACAAAAATGATATCTTTTCTTTTCTTTTTCTTTCATATATATGAAATGCAAATGCAAGTACTGGAAAGTAAACAAACCTCCCATAATACAGGATGTACTACCCAAGGGCGTAGGTCTCTGTATATATAAGGCAACACACATGCAAGACATATAAAACCTCCCAAAATGCATACTACATATGGGGCAATAGACATGCCAAACAAAGCAAGCATGCCAAACACACACACTTTGAAGACACGGAGAAAACACGATAGACAAGTGATGGAGTGTACATGTCTCTAGGTCCAACACCATCTCAAGCACATTACAGGCACACATCAATAATTGAGCTTCACCACAACAATCGCCGAAGACATGCTTAAGGGTTGAGTTAGTCATAGAACCGCTCCCCGCCTCCACAGAGGACTTTTGAAAATGCAACCCCACCCACGTCATGGAGACGCCTTACAGTGAAAAAGAAGCATGGCATACCACCCCACCCACGTCACATAGATGCCTTATAGTGAAAAGGAGGTATGAGCTCAAAAGTATACAACCCCACCTGCATCATGGAGATGCCTTACGGTGAAAAGGAGGTATATGCAATAGATAGATTGATTGATTGCAAACAAACTCAGGATGCAGGAAGTACTCATCGTACTAGCCTACACCTGAGGACAAGCACATAGCTAACATCTACAATAGATAGCTTACCTTATATATGCCTCCACCTTAAGGTCGTTGATATCAGGTATCGATATCAAGAATGTTAAGGTAGGAATAAAACACACAAGGGAACACTGACTTTTGCAAAGCCCATGCCCCCCGGAGGTTACATGTACTTTACGATCGCCAAATGTTCCCACAAACACATCCCTGCAAGAAACATGTTAGTGTCTACAACATCCTGATAAATAACAACATCAATACATATGATTATCCATACAAAAAGCCAAGGTTATACTACGAATCCAGAGTTCAAGGGTAACCGTAGGGCTATATCATGAAGCTCTCGGGATTGAGTACCACCAAGGCTAGATTCAAAGACAAACAAAGGTGCATAGAGCAGCAGTATTGTTAAAGTTTGTAAATGTGACAAAAACATCATCAAATTCACTACACAGAAAGCACGAGTGCTTCCACTAACCAAGCATCGAATAAGGTATACAACCCCATCGTCATATTAGGAACTAAGTCCATTTTTTGATTGCTCTCGAAAGGGACACTAGGTCCACATCAATATAAATGTTTTTCATCATCCGCCCGCTAGATGGAAACACTAGAGGAAGGGAAACAATAAATAAGAGAGCAGAAGAAAGTGTCTTAGGGATAGTCACGTAGGAGGGTGCCCCCAAGTCACCAACCGCAATGCTATGTCCATAAGACACAACACACAATGATGAAATCAAAGAGAGAGGCAATATAGGAGAATGATGATACAAATAGAAGAAGGTTACAATAGAGGCAGTCTCCTGGTATCCCAGACATTACGGGAGAATCAGGGGTCATTCCAGGAGGCCTAAACAACACATAACACATCACGGGGGAAGCACATCATGAGAGAGATAACGGGTTAGAAATAGTTACCTATTAGGGTACCATTGTTAAGAACATACATATCTGTCATGTTGTTTTGATCTTGTTGAATTAACTTTAAGTTTAGGATGATGGGAAGCTTTCTTCTCTTTAAAAGGATTATATCCAATGTCGCTTGAGTAATGTGTTGAATCGGATTCTATAGGTACTCGAATCCCTTGTTGATTTACACATCCCTTACCTACATATTCACAATTGTTATAAAGGATCTTAAATCCTTGACCATAAAGGGATGTCATTTCCTTAGAAGATGGTGAAGCCTCATAGGTCTCGTAATTTGTGGTATAAGTGAGAGTATTGTTTTTATTTTCTACCAAGGGAACTTTAGATTTCTTAGATGCTTCAAAGGACTGCTTAGGTGAGTTGATGCTTTTGATGTGTCAAGGCTATTAATTTTATATTCCCCTATATTGTAAGGATTAAAATCTAATGAGCCCCAATTATCACCAAAGAGTGCATTCGATGGTATAGAATCTTTCACAACATTATTCATAGCTAGAGGCTTTGATGAATTAGCTTGCAAATTGTTTAAGCTCATATGATTGTAAACTGGTTTTTGCATTTCAATATGTAAACAGTTATCTGGTTCAGGATCAACATGAATAGTATGAAGTTTACCATTGAATATAAATTTGATTGAACGATGTAGAGTGGAGAGGACTGCCCCCAATGCATGAATCCAAGGTATACCAAGAATCATGTTGTAAGATAAAGAACAAGGCATGACATGAATCAAGGTAGGCACAAGCACAGATCCTACTTTTATAGGTAGAGTTATAGTGCCCACGGATTGTCGTCCAACATTATCAAAGCCACGAATGCTAATGCCATTTGGTATGATTTGTGATGTGTCAACCTTGATTTTGTGTAGTAGGTCAATGCTACAAACATTAAGAGCCGATCCATTGTTGATCATAACACGTTTTACCAATGTTTTATTTATTATGACAAAGATTACAAGAGGATCATACTAGTTTTGAACTTCAATTGACGGTAATTCATGTGGTTGAAAGAGTATATCTTCTTTTGTCACATGCATACTATCCAATATGGCTTCTACATCATTAGGCGTAGCAGTAGGTGGGACAATCACCTTCTATAAAGCTTCTTGGAGTATTCCATGATATGTAGGTGATGTTTGTATTAAATCCCAAAGAGAGATCTTAGCTAGAGTAGCACGAAGCTGTTTGACAAGATCATACTCTTGACCACTTTTATGAGTAAGGCAAGGTGTTGGAGGGAGCATAGGTTGAGAACAGGGAAGAGAGAAAGGCACATGCGGTGCTTGCTTACATTGCTTATTATTACGGGTGTTATATGTGTGAGCAATCACATTGTGGTGTGGTTGTTGTAACACATTTTGAACACCTTGAACCATAATCATCATTTGAAGCAAGAAGGTGCACTAGGTGCCCCCCGCATAACCATCTTAGGAATATTGGTACCATGTCTATTAATGATGATTGAATTAACAATGTTTCCCTCTTGATTGCACCCAACATCCATCCCTAAAGTATTTAATGTGAGAGACCTTTTCTCATCTACTAATGCTACATCTTGGCCAGAGAGAGCAGTGGGATGAGAGAAAGGTACAATATTGATAGGAATATTAGGTGTTAAATCATTTATTGGGCTATCCATGGTCTTCTCATCTAATGTTCTTGGTCTTTCAACTATGGAATCATCATCATCGTTATCACCATATGTTTTAGCTATTAAATCCAAAGCATTAAGAGAACTTTCACTCTCATCATTCTCAATGTGTTTTGTCAAATCTCCTATGACCCAAGGGTATGTATTCATGAGAGAATTGAAGTTGTCAAAATCATATACATAGTCAAGGATTTTAAATGAGGAGCATTTAAATATATCCTTGTGATACATAGCTTGTAAATAAGTGAGCACATGAGGATTCATATTAAGAAATTTGTAGAAACTCTCAAAGTTTTTTATATATGCATGTAAAGATACCAAAGAGAAATGAGATGAAGATGCCATAATTAAATGTCTTGTAACACCAATCCCAAATTAGAAAAAGTATGCAAGAGACAAGTGCAAAACTATATGCAAAAATGACCTAAAATGCTTGATTTTTGGTACTTTTTCAATGCAAATGAATGAAACAAAGGGTGTTGTAAGGATTTCAGTCAAGGGAAGCAATTCATATTTCTGATATCAGTCCAAAACATCAAAAGTATCCTTCTCACCATACTCTTTATGCGATTTCAAGTTAATGCCAATTTAAACTATAGTGAAAATATGTCAAAATAGGCACTTTTTTCACCAAAACTCAATGCAAGAGAGCATAACAAAGGGTGTTGTGAGGAAAATGATGATGGAAATCAAATAATATCAGTAATAAAAGCCACTGGATACCATAATACCTAACACAACACACTTTAAGTGCCACTTAAGGTCAAACCCTAGTGAAAATATAGCAAAATATGCAATTTTTTCATAGTTTTTCGATTCCAAGAACTAGAAAAAGGGATGTTGTAATGAATTTCAGGAGGTATATAAAATAATATCAATAATATAAGTCACCTCAATCCATAAAATTGATCACAACACACTTGGAGTGCAAACTAGGTCAAACCCTAGGGCAAAAATAGACAAAATGTGTAGTTTTTCACTGAATTTTCACTACAAGAGCCCGTTAAAAGGGTGTTGTGAAGATTTTTAGGAGGGGAAGAAAATGATTACCTTGATAACAGAAAATTAATGCAAAAATACTCTTCACAACACACCTATGGTGCAAGTTTATAAAGTTGATAAGGCCAAATTTAGCAAAAATCGTTGTTTTTGAAGCCCTAGGTTTGAGATCTTGGGACAAAATGCTATGTGAATGTTTTGAAGTCTGATTTATGATGAAAATTAAATATTCTCAGATCTAAAAATGATTTTAAATCTTGAACATGCAAAATGCCCATACAAATTTAATGAAAATGCATCAAAATTGCTAGTTTTTTGTTGAAATTTTCTATGCAAAATTGCAAATATTTTAAATCTAAATGTGAATTTACACTAAAATGCAAGACTACAGCCAAATTCAAATTTGAATGAGCCTCTAAAATCAGTGGAAAAATATGAGAAAAAAGTTTGCCTACCAACCCTAGATTTTGGAATTACTAGGTTATATAAAATTGTCAAAATTTCCACAAAACCCTAGCAATTAAATGATCAAAATGCAATGCAAAATTTTGAATTTTTGTATTTTTCTGTAGTTTATATCAGATCTGATGTAAAAATCATGAATTAGGAAAATTTAGAAAGAATTGATGCAATTTAGTAAGCCAAACAATGCAATTTTTTTGAATTTTCCAAATTTTTCAATTTTTTTGAATTTTTCTCAATGCAATAAAATGAATGACTACATGAATGAATGAAATCAATCAAAATCTAAATACACACACTCAGAAAGTTGAAATTTAAGTCCAAAAACATGGGTTCACCAAAATGTTTAGGGGAAAATTGGATTTGTTAATGTTTTAGTATTTTGATGTTTGAATCCTCCTCTCCACTATACATTCAAGGATCTAGGGTCGAGTGGCGAGCACTATCATACCCTAGATCACTTAAAAATGTAGGGAAACTTGGATTAGGGAATTTAATTATTAATTTTCCTTCTCTTATGCCCAATTAACCATTAAAACCCTAATTATGCAAATACAACAACAAATTAATGAATGACGGAAAAAGCTCTTGTAGACAAGAGTAAAATATCAAATTACAGAATACCTATTTTCGGGGTTCCGAAGAGGAACATCAGGGACACTGGAGTGGGCACCCAAGTCCAAGCTGCCAATTTCTTTGTGGGGCCTAGACCTCCATTCGACACTAATCAGCCCTGTAATATTTGTTTCCCAAAACTTGGATGCAGAGGACACTAGAATGAGTGCCCAAGTCCTGGAAGTGCTCCTATGTCCTTCTTTTCTTTAGATCCTGAATCCTTAATGCCTACCAATCCTTCCTGCAACTCCACTTTTCCCAAATGTGACACCTGTAACCTGTAATCACAAGACTTGGTTTGGGGGTTGTGGTGTTTAGAGGCTTGCCTCAGTCAAGCCCCAAAGGACACTTAAGTCTTCGAAGACCGTTGTCAGATAAAGAGTGCGTGCCCTTGTGAGGCAGAGGCAAAAACCAAAGGAATCAGTGATGAAAACACAATATTATGTCACCTTGTAGTGAAGCTCTCATGGGAGGAAGATGCTCTTCATGCCATGAGGAAATTGATGCTTAATTCTGCAAATATCAACACACAAAACATACAAGTCTTCTCTTGCAACACAATAGAAGCCTTGAATCACCTTGAGTGTTGCAAGTATGGGCCTAACCGGTGTTGTCATTGACGTTAGCATACTCCTATTACATCGATGATAAGGATTGGATGAGTTATATGCTGAGGATATTGAGAAAATTAGTCTTATCAGGAATAGAGAAGAATAGTGAAGACAGTAAGGTAAAGATCCCAGCTGAGATGAAGATCAGAGGATGTGCTTTAAAGGGTTTGTAGATATGTGTCTTAAGATGATTCAATAAAGATTTAAGAGGTCCACATGAAGATTTGAAGAAGTTATGGCCATTTGAGTAAAACCAGTTCTGGCAGATGTTCAGAGGCGACAGAGTGACACAGAAAGGTCCGGTGAGATCTGAAAATGTAATATCTTGTTCTGTGGATTTGGTGGAGTGTTTAGGAAGTCAATGTGAATTGACAACTCAATTGGTTCGTGGTCTGAAGGTCTACAAGCATCTATTCCAATATGACAGTGATGATAAACTATGTTCTTGAGGTTTTGGATGAAGGAGAAAATGATTTCAATAAGCAGAAGTAGTGTGGATGTTATTGGTGATTTAGGAAAGCTTGTGGAGGTCTTTGGATTGTGTCCAGTTCATGTTGGTGGTCCACATTAAAGATTGAGCTCATAATTGAAGAATTACTTTCGAATGATGTTGTTCTTCCTAAGTCTGGCGGATCAGATGAGTTACACATCCTACGAATGATCTTGAAGATGTTCTATGAAGCATGGCATTTTCGTAAAAGAAGATTGAAGTCTCAGATCTGTGTAGCTGACACTGTGTTGATCCACATGAAGTCTTTTTTAATTAGTCAAGTTGTATTTGCTCTGTAATGTATGCTGACTTGGATGATTATCCCAAAGTCAAATGTCTTGTATAAATAAGAAGTTGTGAAGTCATTTCAAATGTATCTTGGTGGAGATGAGAGTGTGGTGAGAGGAGAAGTGTGAAAAGTAGAGAAGAAGTATTGGGCTTAAATGGAACTGACTCAAGCATGGAGAAGATGCTATTCTTCAATTCAAGTATGTAATATTTATTCTGTAGACA
The DNA here is from genome assembly GCA_027924645.1 of Cunninghamia lanceolata. Classification (NCBI taxonomy): domain Eukaryota; kingdom Viridiplantae; phylum Streptophyta; class Pinopsida; order Cupressales; family Cupressaceae; genus Cunninghamia; species Cunninghamia lanceolata. The sequence goes on from BSBN01000781.1 coordinate 901,826, forward strand.
GTGTGTCTCCTATAGGCAGTGGGCCTCTTGTGAGCAGTGTGCTCAAGCAGTGAGCCCTAATTGGCATGTGCCATTTTGTTCCTTTTATTCTTCTAACAGAGAATACAATCTTGGGTTAGTCACCTCGTGGTTTTTCCCTTAACCGGGTTTTCCACATCAAAATCTTGGTGTCATATGTGTTAATGTGTTTTTACTCTTGAATGATTGCATTATGTTTCCATGATTAATTTATGATTATGCTAATAAATTACAAGAAGGATTTAAGTAATTAATAAGAGGAAGTTTTGGGACAACTGATTCACCCATCCCCTCTCAGTTGTCTGCCTTGATTCTAACATTGAGAAAAAATGCTATCTAATGATTATCTAGTTTACAAATGAATGCCTAAACATGTTTATATATGCAACTACAAACACTCCCGCCAAGATTTTCATAATTCAAACTTACCGTGTCGGCAGAGGGACCTAATAATGGTCATAAACCGACACCCAGAAATTAGGGCTGCCCCAAAATAGGGCAGGACTAGGGCGCAGGCGCCCAAGTCCCCCCTATTTTGGGTAGGGTACAACTCGAGGGGTCCACCTAGGTCCAATTTGCCATGGAACCTGGGTCTCATTCCATCAGGATGTAAAAATATGAACTAAAATGTTCTAAATGCATGCTAAAGACCCGGGAGCTAAACCTTATGAGGGAAAAGCCCCCAAGGGGACATTTTCAGACGTTACACTTCGGATGTATAGAAGTTGTTTATTGGGCAATGTGTGATGATCAATGATGGTAGCTGACATGATTGATGATTTGTGAGTGCAAGTTTTGGTCCACATCTCATATTATGTATGGATCTAGCCGACAAAGTAGAGTACTCAACAAAGTTCTAAATGTTCTTGAAGTCGACTGGTAAAATGATTGTAGATCATGTTGCGGATATATATAGTAGATGGAATTGGATGATTTGAAGGGGTGTGTGTGTGAACAAGGTATAACTATGAGAAGAGCAAAAAATCTAAGGAGAGAATGAAGGCAGAGCAGTAAGAAGAGCAAGTAAAGATGAAATGTGTAAGATCAATTTTTGCACTTAACTGGAACTGAAACTCTTGCATGGGTAGATGCTATTTTTTAGTTCAAATCTCTATTATTCTCTTGTAATCTTTCTATAGGCAATGAGCCTCTATTTGAGCAGTGAGCTCTAGGCAGTGAACCTGAATGCATGTACATTCTCATTTGTAAAAATACTTTTAATAGGGTATTAATTTTTGTGGGTTAGCCCCCACCCTGGTTTTTCCCTTAACCAGGTTTCCATGTCAAAAATATTGGTGTCAAGTGTGTTATTTATGTTTCTGCTCATGTGTTATTGATTGAAGCTGAAATGTTTATATCATTAATTTGATTATAAGTTGTAAAGGAAGATTAATGGTAGAAAAGATTTAAATATGGGACAATTGATTCAACCCCCCCCCCCCTCAGTTGTCCGGACTTAAACCAACACTCTTTGGGATGGGGTGATATGACAAGTGTCATGAACATTCTACAGTGTTGGACAAGTGTCCCCAGGCGTGGATTTTGGGCCATAAGGCCATGTTGGACGCCCATCTCATTTTTTCCTTGTATCTTCTATATAAACAAGTGCTTTTGAGAGGAGATGTAGTATGTGATTGACATGTACTATTATGCTACTGAAATGTCTCTAGATACAAGTGTTGAAGACTCCTGAGAGCTTGCATTACAAGTGTATTGTAAACCATTATTGTTTTGATAATACATTTGTTGATATGCGCCAGACAACTGAGAGGGGGGTGAATCAGTTGTCACAAAAACTTAAACATTTTCTACAATTTAAACATTCATCACTTATCCATAATTATTATGATTTAACAATGAGAGCATGAAATCAGAAACTTAACCATAGAAGCAACATCAAACACATAAGACACCAGATTTACGTGGAAAACCCTAAGGTGGGGAAAAACCACGGAGAGGATTAACTCTCAATATATATTGCAATCTTGAAATAGTAATGTTTAGGCTTGGTCACCCCATGGGCCTAAACATACTAGCTTACTGCCATGAAGAACAACTAGGTCTAGCAGGCTCACTACCTCAACCCTAAACCTAGCAAGATTATAATAAGGGTTGTTAAACCCTACTAGTGGCTTACTGTCAAACTCACTGCCACAATCAACACTTTCTTTATTGTGAATAAACAATTCCTTAGCTCTGCTCTTCCTATTCTTTGCTCTTCCTCTACTCTACACTTCCTCTTCTCTTCTCTTCTTCTGCTCTGCACTTCCTCTTCTTTCCTCTTCCTCTGCTCTGCACTTCCTCTTCTTTCCTCTGCCTCTTCTCTGCTCTGCCTTTTGACCTTTCTTAATATCTTATCATTTCCACTCAAGGAAACCTTTTCCATTACTCAACTACAAGTATTTATACACTACATCAACCTTGGAATGATCATCAAGGTCGGCATCAACCATTGGAACAATCTCCAAGGTCGGTATTACAAACATTTACCAAATAGGTCCTAACCTATTGAAATATCATGCAAAGGGAATGAAATGCGGATCACGCCATGCCTTAGCTAGGACTTAAAAAAGATCTTCCATGCCACAACATGCTTCCACAATCTTTTAGAGATCTCCGCAATCACTGGGATCAACGAGGTCAGCCAAGACTAGTTACACGCTACATTAATTGGGAACAATCTTCACATACCATCACAATTTCTTAATGCAGACCAAAGTCCAGATAGCAACATGATTAAGAGACATCCACAAGCACACCATAATCATCAGCAGTAACCGCATGAACCATAACCACTTTATCCATAGGAATCTTCTTACAAGAACACATGAGCTTCACTGTCTTCAACTGTCATAAAAGAAAGATAGCTTGTGGACTACCAAACCACAAACCATTGCAACTGTAGGTAACTATAATCATCCCAGACTTCCCTCTAGAACTACAGAGCAAAATACTTTATTGTGGAGGAATGTGGAGCCAAATACTGTCTTCCTGTCTCAACTGAACTTACAGAAAAAGCAGGCTTCACTCTAGTGAACACAACTCACTTAGATCTTCATGCGGATGACTCAAACCTAGAATGTAGCATCCTCATACATACTTCTAACTTACTTCCAATCCGCAGACCATGATCTTCAAGCCAAAAAAAATGTGGAGCAGTTTACCAAACTGTTCTTCAACATACAACTCACTGTCTGTACTACACTTCTCTATAACTCGCTTGTTTCTTCCGAAGAGGCTAATTTTCTCAATATCCTTAACATACAAGCCTCCAAACAAGTAATAGAATAAAATATAGTTGACACCAATGACAACAATAATATGTTGACATCAATGACAACACCGATTAGGCACATACTTGCAACAACATTGTGCAGGTTTTGGAGTGTGGGGTTTTTCACCCGATAAGGGTTTTCCCCACGATTATATCTTGTCTCTCTCTTCTTCTATCTTACATTCATGTGATGTGTATTTCTACAATATCTTCATTGTAAGTTTAAAAAGAGTTTGCACTCATCTCTCCTCATTAGATTAGTGTAGGAAGTGATTTCCACACACCTAGCTTCCCTTCAGTTGGTATCAGAGCTTGATCACCTTTGGTCCTAGTTGTTGAGTAGGGGTTTTTTGAGCTGATCTTAGATTGAGTGGGAGTCTATGTAGAGTATTCTGTAATCTTGTTGCAGGAAGGAGATGGCAGACACGTCCAGAAGATTAGAGGTGGAGAAATTCAATGGCACAAATTTTGAGTTATGGAAACTTAAGATGGAAGACATGCTTGTTGATCGAGACCTATGGGAAATTGTATCCAGTGTAAAACCAACCACAATGGAACAAGATGATTAGGATCTCAAAGATTGGAAGGCTAAGGTTCTCATAAGACTCAGTCTAGCTGATTCTATCTGTTAAATGTCCATGAGGAGAAGACCATGAAAGACCTTTGGAAGAAGCTGGGAGATGTTTATCAGGTCAAATCCCTGGTGAACAATCTTTTTCTGAGAAAGAAGTTGTATTCTCTAAGGATGGAGGATGGAGGATCTGTTGCAGATCACCTAAATGCTTTCAACATGTTAGTTGCACAGTTGACATCCATTGGTGTGAAGATGGAGGAGGAGGAACATTTCATGACCTTGCTTTGTTCTTTGCCGGACTCGTGGGATCATCTTGTTATGGCTATTGGAAGCACCAAATCCACTTTCAAAATGGATAAAGTGGTATCTTCACTGTTATCTCAAGAGATGTGGAGAAATTCTTCTGAAGCAGCCAAAGAGGCTCTTGTAGTTCATAAAAGACCCAAGCAGAAAGGGAAAAAGAAGGACAAGAAAGCTGAGAACGGTAGATCCAAATCCCGTGGGAGATCCAAATCTCCTAGAAAGTCCAAGGCTTTCTGTTGGAATTGTGGAAAAACTGGGCATTTCCAAAAGGAATGCAAAGAGGAAAAGAAAACGAAGAAAAAGAATGCCCTAGATTCAAATTCTGACAAGTCACAAGATGATACATGCACCTGATGATGTGTGGTTGATTGATTCTGGTGCATCATTCCACATGACCTCACATCGAAGCTGGTTCACAAAGTATGAAGAGTTCGATGGTGGAGGAGTGCTGGGTGATGATTCTCATCTAAAGCTTATTGGTCATGGAAGAGTCTTAATCTGATTCCCTGATGGATGAGTGAAGGGGATCACTGGGGTTATGCACATGCCAGGCTTGGCACGAAACCTGCTTTCTATAAGTATGTTGAATGATGCAGGTGTGCAGGTTGTCTTTTCGAAGGATGGATGCAAGATGACTAGAGGATCTATGGTGCTTGTGAAGGGTACTTTGTTTTAGCTAGAGGCATGCACTTCACAGTGCAATAGTTCTTCTAACCTAAAGAAAAGAGTTGTAGTCACTTCATCCCCACCATCTAAACCAACAGTGAAGAAATTTGCTGTAACAAATCCTGATGGTAGTGCATCTTAGGTACCCAAGTGTCCTCATGCTTTGGAAGTTAAGCTTCCTGCTGAAAAGACAATGTTATGGCATATGAGATTTAGCCACATTGGTTAGAAGGGTCTTAGAACCCTGAAAAATAAAAACCTCGTTGAGGGGTTAAATGATTGCAATCCTGAGTTTGACTTTTGTGAACATTGTATATATGGAAAGCAAAACCGTGTTCATTTTTACTCTAGTTCTCACAAGTCTTCTAGTGTATTAGATCTAATTCATTCTATTGTATTTGGTCCTATTAGTGTTCCTTCAATTTCCAAATCTATATACTTTGTATCTTTCATAGATGATTACAGTAGAAGGACATGGATTTATTTTCTCAGAAGCAAGACTGAAGTCTTTAGTCAGTTCAAAGAGTTTAAAGATTTTGTTCAGAATCAAACTAGTAAAAAGATTAAGTGTTTGAGAACTGATAACAGTGGTGAGTTTTGTTCAGCAGAGTTTGATGATTTCTGTAAAGAGCAAGGGATTGAAAGACATCAGACAACTCCATACACCCCGTAGAAAAATGGAGTTACAGAGAGGATGAATAGGACACTGATGGAGAGGGCTAGGAGTATGCTTAGTGGAGCAAGCCTCGAACAAAAGTTTTGGGCTAAAGCTGTAGCCATTGCTTGCTACCTGGTAAATAGGTCTCCTACATTAGCTCTTATTGGTAAGACACCTATGGAGGTGTGGTCTGGTAAGAAGCCTTCAGTCAGACATCTTCATGTTTTTTTTTGTGAGGCATATGCACATGTGCCTAGGGAGAAATGGTCTAAATTGGAGAACAAGGCTGTTAAGTGTATTTTTATTGGCTATAGTATCAGTGTGAAAGGATACAAGCTTTAGGATCCTGTGGATGAAAAAGTGTTGTATAGAAGAAGTGTTATTTTTAGAGATCTAACACCTTCTTTCGTTGTTCTATAGCAAGAAGAAACAGATAAGAAAGAAGATGTGGTTCAGTTTCCTTCTACCCCTGAGAAGACTTAATCGACAGACCCTGTGAGACTTGATGATGAGGAGAGCTCTAGCAGATCTGAAAGTTTAGAAGAAGAAGCAAAACCTCAACCTTAGCCATTGAGGAGGTCTACAGGAACAAGAAAGTAACCTGATAGGTTTGATTATTCATTGCTTGATTCTAGTTCTTCTTTTGCCTTGCTTACTAACACTGATGAGACTAGAACTGTGACAGAGGCTATGGGCATGAAAGATGTAGGTTCCTGGAATGAGGCCATGGAAGATGAGATGGCTTCTTTGGAGAAGAATAAAACATGGGACGTGGTGCCTTTGCCTGAAGAATGGAAACCTGTTGGATGCAAATGGGTGTTCAAGAAGAAATTCAATGCAGATGGTAGTGTTGAAAAGTACAAGGACAGACTAGTTGCGAAGGGGTACTCACAAGTAGAGGGAATTGATTATGGTGAAATTTTCTCTCCCATTGCAAAGCTAACATCTATTCAGTTCATGTTATCTCTTGCAGAAACTTATGACTTAAAGGTGGAGTAGATGGATGTGAAGACAACATTCCTTCATGGTGATTTGGAGGAAGAGATTTACATGTCACAGCTAAAGCATTACATAGAGAAAGGTAAAGAAAATTTGGTTTGCAAGTTGAAAAAGTCTTTATATGGTTTGAAGTAGTCTCCTAGAATGTGGTACTTGAAGTTTGATGCCTTTATGTTGTTGGTTGGATTTCTAAGATTGAAATCAGATCATTGTGTGTATTATAAATTTGACAATGATCGCATTCTCATTATTGCATTGTATGTTGATTATATGTTGTTAATTGGGAATGGTAAGAATATGATTTCAGATTTGAAGTCTCAGTTGTCAGCATAGTTTGAGATGAAAAATCTAGGGGCAACCAGGTACATTCTAGGAATGGAAATTAGAAGAAATAGAGCTAACAGAAAACTTTGGTTAAGCCAGAGTAAGTATGTGAAGACCGTGTTGGATAGGTTTAGCATGGCAGATTGTAGACCATTGTGTGTTCTTGTTTCTTTGGGGACAAAGTTGTATGTTAATGATCATCCAAAATCTGCTAGTAAGGTGGAGGACATGAGCAGAGTACCTTATGCTAGTGTTGTTGGCAATTTTATGTATGCTATGGTCTGCACAAGACCAGACATTGCCCAACCAGTGGGAGTCCTTAGTCAATTTATGGATAATCTTGGACGGGTACTTTGGGATGCAGTAAAGAAAGTGTTCAGATATTTGAGGGGTACTTCTGAGTATTCCATATGCTATCATTGTAATCCTACATGACCTCCGCATTCACTTTGTATTCATGGATTCATGGATTCTAATTGGGCGGGTGACATTGACAGCAGGAGATCCACCAGTACCTATATGTTCACTATGTTCGGTGGTGCAATTAGTTGGATGAGTAAGTGACAACCTGTGGTTGCTTTGTCCATGATAAAAGCTAAGTATATGGTAGCAACACATGCTTTTAAGGAATCCATTTGGATTAAGAGATTATGTTCAGATATTGGTGTTGATGAAGGACAGATTACGATTTGTTGTGACAATCAGAGTACGATTTGCCTAGTAAAGTATCTAACTTTCCATGCCAAAACAAAGCATATTGATGTACAGTTTCACTTTGTGCGAGACATGGTAGAGGATGGGAAGGTGAATTTAGAGAAGGTAGACACTTTGAAGAATTTTGTGGATGCATTGACGAAACCAATGGGTACAGAGAAGTTTAGATGGTGTTCAGAGTCTATGGGCCTCTCGGTCTATAGTAGTTAAATCCTGTTATTTCCATTGGCTCTTACAAGGTGTTCGACAAGTGGGAGAATGTTGGGAATTAAGGTGTCTCAACCTTGGTAATTCCTTGTATTATTTCATTGTATTTATTTATTTATTGCCTAATATTGTAATTAGGATGCAAATCCTTATTGTCATCTTGTGGGAGTTGGCACGGTGATGTGTCATCCTACATGGAAGGTGACCACATGTAAATTTGTCCTCACATGAGGAGATAGGTGTCCCACTTAGTGGTAGGAATATTTTTCCATGTGTCAGCATCTTGGTTAGTGTGTAAGGGAATATTGACCTAAACGGTTATGACAAATTCCTATGACAAATCTATGATGCATAAGAGTCGTAAATGGAAGATTCTATGACAGGTGAAGACATGTGTCACAAGGCATCTTGGAAGAAGGCATCTCTGGGTGCCCCAAGGAGGGTTATGACAAGTTGTAAGAGAATATGCAATTTTTAGCCTGTGTATGATAGATTCTCTTACAGTTGTAAGATATGACAACTATGACAAATTTTATGACAGTCGTAAGAGTATCTGTCATTGCCCAACTTGGGAATAGGTGACCTCTTTGGGATGGGGTGATATGACAAGTGTCATGAACATTCTACAGTGTTGGACAAGTGTCCGCAGGCATGGACTTTGGGCCATGAGGCCATGTTGGACGCCCATCTCAAGATAGGCTCATTTTTGCCTTGTATCTTCTATATAAACAGGTGCTTTTGAGAGGAGATATAGTATGTGATTGATAGGTAATGGTATGCCTGCCAGATTGTCTCCAAATACGAGTGTCGAAGACTCCTAAGAGCTTGCATTGCAAGTGTATTGTAAACCATATAATACATTATGCAGGTTTTGGAGTGTGGGGTTTTTCACCCGATAAGGGTTTTCCCCATGATTATATCTTGTCTCTCTCTTCTTCTGTCTTACATTCTTGTGATGTGTATTACTACAATATCTCCATTGTTGTGTTAAACATTCTGTAATTGTAAAGGTTAAAAGGAATTTGCACTCATCTCTCCTCATTAGATTAGTGTAGGAAGCAATTTCCACACACCTAGCTTCCTTTCAGACAACCTTCTAGAACACATGAAAGGATGAAATCTTGGAAATAGATGCATCTAACAGTCCTCAATAACATGTCAAAACCATAGACTAAAAACTTCAAACTAAGAGAAATTCAGACCAAAAAAATATAACACCATGCACTGAAAGAGACAGTTCAATACTTAGCTAAATTTTCACTAAGTTATCTTCCAGTATAGAACTTCTTGCATAAGTATCATTATGAGTATAGACACATCTTGTGAGGGACATTACTATAACCTCACAACCTAAACTAGTTCTCTCTTTACATTTGTTGCCATCAATGACAACACTCCTTGACTATCATGCATCTTGGTAATCCAACAATGTCTATAAAGAAGGGTCTTGTTTGAAAGAAGGCCAAAAGAATTTTTCATCATGGTGCATGTGTAGACCAAAGGCTTATTATTATTGTGTATGGCTGAAAGACTTTGTTTTGTGTAAGGCCAGTATACTTAATCTTATTACTGTTAAAGTATAAGGCTAAATAGATTTTATTTTGCAAAACCATTTTATGCATACTAACCGATGGGTAAATATAATTTCTGTATTATGTATTTATTATAGTGCTATGTGCATAGAAGATATAGTTATTCCAACGCTCGGCATCATTGTTTTAACCAAATCCGAGTAAAGAAGGTTGGGAGATTTGAAACTTATACATTCATGATTGTTGTAATTATGTTTTGATAAAAGTACTTGTGGCTTATATACAAAAGATATTATATATGAGTTCATACCTATCCTAAATTGGAAGTCAGAAGACTTAAGATGATCAAAGATCGTAGTATTTAATTATCTTTTGTGACTTAAACCTAAAAGGGTTGAAAGATTTAACTTAGTCAAATGACTAGTTATAAAGATGAAAGTGTACATTAAGATATTATATGAATGAGAGTATACTTCATATAATATGATTATTCATGCTATGTGAAAGGTGAATTTGAACAATGCCAAGTAGTCTAGGAAGACTAGAGGTATTTGTTCCCATGTTTTGTTATATATATGTTATTAACTTTGGAAAACAAGGCTATTGATATTTCCATGCATTTGGTTAGAGAAGTTAAACTCTAAAATCATAACCTGAAGGGTTTAGAAAACTTATAACCCTTATGACAAATATGACATTGCTTTACATATTGGTTGACAATGAATGGTCAAGAAAACCACCGGGTTAGACATAATGTTAGCAAGACGGTTGCCGTTGCACCAAAAGATTGACCTGTTAATGTCTGATACAACTGCCAAAGTTAATGAATCCACGAGAGGCAGTTAAGACTTGTCACAAACCCAAGCGTTGCACTACACAACACAAGGAGACCAAGGGTGCACACCTTGCAACAATCCCCCCAGCGCAATTGAGGGGTTCTGATGCAGAGGCATCCACACTATAACCTTCGCATATAGCATGAATGTCTGCAGACCAACCTCATCATCATCATCTTCGCCATCATCATCATATTCCGCTTTATACTGTCAGCATCATCATGTTTCCTAAAACCAACAGCATCATCATATTTCGGACACTCGCAATTGTCCTCCTGCCGACTACTATTCACCTCCTCCGCTTTCCTCCTAACATCATCATCATGATGTTCAGCGGGCGCAAACATCCTCCGGTTGCACTGTTCATCAGGCACCGAACTCCATCGTCATCATCATGACCTTCAACACTGTCTTCGTCAGCAGGATATCCAAATATCCGGTTGCTCAAATATCCTGATGACGATCAGTTCAGCACCTTCCCTTCGATGCTCCGCTAGCCGACGATCCAAACAACAGCATCATGATATAACTTATCCGGTTCTCTTCGAAACCTCCTGATGATGCTAATACACTTTCTGCCGATGCCGATACTTAGCCACTTAACAACGGCAGGACAACTCGCACAGGGGGATATCTCAATATCCTGATGACGATGACGTCATATCCTGATGACGATGACGTCACCCAATATCCTGATGACCTCTTCAACACTTAGTCAAAAAAAAACTCAACTTTTACTCCCGCATCTACTCGCGATACGCGGATGATTGGCACTCCCGATATGATGATCCTGATGCCGATACATGCACTTAGTCTATGTCCGACCTAAACATCCTGATGCACTCGCAACATGAAAACTTCAACAGTTTCATGACCCGATCTTCTTCTACCTGATGCCGATGCACTCCACCTCAGCTCCTGCTGATGATCACCCCGACGAACTCACACTTCATGCAATCGACAACATCATGCCGATCTCCTCCACTTATCCGGATGATGATGTCCGAACTGTCTGCAGGATATTTGCCGAAATATCCTGATGATGCCGTTTTTGGCGAACTTCTTCACTTAGCAAAATCTCACTTCGCCGATCCACCAGGGATGACCCGATCCAGTCTCAGGGTGATCTTCCAACTCAGTCAGCTTATCAACTCGACCTAGCACATGAGGATGCTAGGCTCCTCAACACCTGTCGACCGCGATCCTGCACACCTGCATGTAAACAGAAAACAAACTACTACCTACCCTACTGTACATTGCCATTCCACCGATCAGATGAGTCAACCGGTGGAATGGATCAGGAAATCCATGAAAACCTCTCAAACCAGAAATCGATCAAGCAATGGAATGCAATAGAGGATGAACACAACAGGAATACTTTATTCGATTTCAAAAGATGCAACTACAATGCTCAGTTTCTCTTGCTCTGCCTCACTCTCGCAAAGTCTGATCGATGATCTACAATCAACTGATCTCATGCTTATAAGGATTTCCCTACGAGTACTACTGACCCGACTCCAAGCGGCTGGGAACTCTCCAAGCGGCTGGGAGATCCCACCGAACAAACATCATGACAGCTGTTATAACTAACTAGCTAAAAATAGCAAAAGCCTGGTCAGCATGATCTTATCATGATCAGCATGACCTTATTACATGCAATTGGTCTACCTAGACCTTCTTGGAAACACAAATAAGACCTAAACTACTAACTGCCTTAACAAAACCAGCTGTCAGGTAGGTGCTCCTGCACCATACTCCCCAACAGAAAGGAACTCATGTCCCATGAGTTTAGTATGTGGAAGTCTTCCACCTCTACCCTTTGCCTTGTCAATAGGCTGACCTGCTCCAGCTTTGTCTGCTGCTGTCTCTTGGCTGCTCCAAGACTTCTGAACTGTGACTTGCTTTCTGGCAACTAAAGCATCATGCCTGTTGATATAGGCCTTTCTCTCACATACCTTGTGTTTGTCAGATTGTCTGACCAGAACCTCTGTCTGAATTGCCTCTGTGGTGTTCAACTGTGTCGTTCTTTCAATCATTATAGGACAAGCAATAGTCCCAACTATGACAACATCCTTGTCATTCTTCTGAACTGGTTGCTGTTTGCACCCCTGTTTCTGAACCTGCTGCTGACCTCTGTCAGTCACAACTGAAACTGTCTTCAGCTTGTTGTCTGTAACAACTCCTTTCCCTGCAGTATCCTTATCTGCCTTCATGCCTGCTCCCCTAGGCATCTGCACATACTCCTTCTTTCCCATTAAAATGATTTGGGCTGCCTTCTGTACTGCAGCTTTTGCCTGTAATGGCATCAACTTAATAGTCTTCCCATCCTTCTTGATGGTGTAGGTATTAGCATACCCATCATACAGTACCCTTCTGTCAAATTGCCATGGTCTACCCAACAGTAGGTGACAACATTCCATAGGCAATATATCACACAAGATTCTATCATGATATGGCCCAATCTGGAAATCCACATATGCCTGTTCAGAGACAAAAAGTGATTGCCTATCACTCACCCAAGATGCCTTGTAAGGGTGTGGATGTGGAATCCTTTCCAACTTCAGTTTATCCACCATTTCCTGAGATACCATGTTGTCTGTTGAACCAGTATCAATGACAACCTTACATACTTTACCTTTGCTCTTACATGTGGTCTTGAAAAGAGCTCTTCTTTGCATCATATCCTTTGATGCCTGCAAACTAATTCTCCTTAACATCAATGATTCTCCACTCTCTGGATATCCATAATTCTCAGGACCTTTGTTTGAACTCTGTGCACTTTCTTCTTTCTCTTCTTGCACAAGTTGTACTCTCTTGTCACTAGTTCTATCATTTCTGGATGATGAACCTTTGTTTTCTGGACATTTGAAAGATGGATGACCAAACTCTCCACAGGTGTAACATTTTCCTGAAAATGTAGTAGAACCTCTACCACCTCCAAATCTTCCTCTATTACCTTTCCATCCACCTCTGAAATCAGACTGTCCCTGTCCTTTACCAGTGTCTTCTTGACCCTCATTTGTCTGCTTTTGTGCAGGGGCTGCTCCTCTTCCCCTATTGTTTCCTCTTCCTCTCATGGACTTATCATGTCCTCTATTTAGCTTTTCTTCAATCCTGATTGCCATTTGATAACAATCCTCCACATTCTTAGGGTTAGCTAACACTAACTCATCCTGTATGTTAAACCTCAAACCAGCCAAGTACCTAGCCACCTTTTCTACTTCATTCTCATGATGACCAGATCTCATACTCAGCAGATAAAATTCCTCAGTATATGCTTTCACATCCCTGTCTTTCTGCTTTAAAAATTGCAGCTTCTTAAACATCTGGATTTCATAATCCCTTGGCAAGAATTTACCCTTTATCCTTGCTACCATCTTATCCCAAGAAGTGATCTTAGACTTCCCTTGTTTCCTTCTCTCAGATTGTACATAATCCCACCATACCAAAGCATGACCTCCTAACTTGGTCTTTGCAATCTTTACCTTCTGATCCTCAGCAACATCTTCACATTCAAAGTGATTATCAAGTGCAGCAATCCAATCCAACAACTCATCTTCATTCAAGCTTCCAGTATATTTGGAAACATCAACCTTTACCTTAGGTTTTTCACTCTGCACTGCCTTTAACAGTTTTGCCAATCTCTGGTCTTCAGCATCCAGATCTTCAGCTACCTCTTCATACTCTTCAACAGTATCTGCATCTTCTTCAGACTCACTGTCTTCCACTTCTCTCTTTTTGTTCTTTTCCAGGGCTGTCAGCCTGGCTTGAAGTGCTTCAGCAAGCTCCTTCATCTTCCTCATCTCTCTAGCATGTTTCTCCTTCATCTCCTGCAGTTCCCTTGCAGTACCATTACCTTTAGGAGGCATTTTGTCAACCTCTCAATCAACACACAACACAATCAACTCTACCTCTGCCCTTTCGGTGACAGAATCAACACACAACAGCCCAGACCTTTTGCTGAGCTCTGATACCACTATGATGCAGAGGCATCCACACTATAACCTTCGCATATAGCATGAATGTCTGCAGACCAACCTCATCATCATCATCTTCGCCATCATCATCATATTCCGCTTTATACTGTCAGCATCATCATGTTTCCTAAAACCAACAGCATCATCATATTTCGGACACTCGCAATTGTCCTCCTGCCGACTACTATTCACCTCCTCCGCTTTCCTCCTAACATCATCATCATGATGTTCAGCGGGCGCAAACATCCTCCGGTTGCACTGTTCATCGGGCACCGAACTCCATCGTCATCATCATGACCTTCAACACTGTCTTCGTCAGCAGGATATCCAAATATCCGGTTGCTCAAATATCCTGATGACGATCAGTTCAGCACCTTCCCTTCGATGCTCCGCTAGCCGACGATCCAAACAACAGCATCATGATATAACTTATCCGGTTCTCTTCGAAACCTCCTGATGATGCTAATACACTTTCTGCCGATGCCGATACTTAGCCACTTAACAACGGCAGGACAACTCGCACAGGGGGATATCTCAATATCCTGATGACGATGACGTCATATCCTGATGACGATGACGTCACCCAATATCTTGATGACCTCTTCAACACTTAGTCAAAAAAAACTCAACTTTTACTCCCGCATCTACTCGCGATACGTGGATGATTGGCACTCCCGATATGATGATCCTGATGCCGATACATGCACTTAGTCTATGTCCGACCTAAACATCCTGATGCACTCGCAACATGAAAACTTCAACAGTTTCATGACCCGATCTTCTTCTACCTGATGCCGATGCACTCCACCTCGGCTCCTGCTGATGATCACCCCGACGAACTCACACTTCATGCAATCGACAACATCATGCCGATCTCCTCCACTTATCCGGATGATGATGTCCGAACTGTCTGCAGGATATTTGCCGAAATATCCTGATGATGCCGTTTTTGGCGAACTTCTTCACTTAGCGAAATCTCACTTCGCCGATCCACCAGGGATGACCCGATCCAGTCTCAGGGTGATCTTCCAACTCAGTCAGCTTATCAACTCGACCTAGCACATGAGGATGCTAGGCTCCTCAACACCTGTCGACCGCGATCCTGCACACCTGCATGTAAACAGAAAACAAACTACTACCTACCCTACTGTACATTGCCATTCCACCGATCAGATGAGTCAACCGGTGGAATGGATCAGGAAATCCATGAAAACCTCTCAAACCAGAAATCGATCAAGCAATGGAATGCAATAGAGGATGAACACAACAGGAATACTTTATTCGATTTCAAAAGATGCAACTACAATGCTCAGTTTCTCTTGCTCTGCCTCACTCTCGCAAAGTCTGATCAATGATCTACAATCAACCGATCTCATGCTTATAAGGATTTCCCTACGAGTACTACTGACTCGACTCCAAGCGGCTGGGAACTCTCCAAGCGGCTGGGAGATCCCACCGAACAAACATCATGACAGCTGTTATAACTAACTAGCTAAAAATAGCAAAAGCCTGGTCAGCATGATCTTATCATGATCAGCATGACCTTATTACATGCAATTGGTCTACCTAGACCTTCTTGGAAACACAAATAAGACCTAAACTACTAACTGCCTTAACAAAACCAGCTGTCAGGTAGGTGCTCCTGCACCAGGTTCGAACCCATGACCCAGGCTCTAATACCAATTGTTAGCAAGACGATTGTTGTTTCACCAAAAGATCGACCTGTTAATGCCTGATATAACCACCAGAGTTAATGAATCCATGGGAGGCAGTTAAACCTTGTCACAAACCTAATTATTGCACTGCATAGCACAAGGAGACCAAGGTTGCACACCTTACAACACAAAAAGAGTCTAAATAGTACTTTAACAAATTTAAGTGATTCTATGATAGAATCAAAACCTATTATATTGCACAAAGGATGTTTGATATTATAGTCAGTGAGTAGAATGACAAGAGGTCATAGACCCTAGAAATCACAAGTATGCAAAGAGGGACTCCCTGAAAGGTTAGAATTACCTAATACTAAACATTGTATGTATATCCTAGAATAAGGATTTGTTCTAAGTCAGATTGACTAGAATTGAACATTAGTAGAATTTAGCAAATAAATGACTACGTGACTAAAAATTTTAGTCATGTGACTAAAACTTTTAATCATTCTACTAATTTTTTGCAACACAGCTATAAATGACTAAATAAATGACTAATTTGATCGTCGGGTAAAAAACACAACTAAATAATTAGTCGCACAAATAAAAATGACTAAATAATTAGTCACACAAATAAAAATTGGACAATATGATATTAAATATTTGGAATTGGAAAATTATTGGTGGGAAATAGCAGAAAATAAAAGAAAATATGGGCACCAAAAGTGAAATGGAGGAGGCTTTCAGTTTTGACTTTGTGAGATTCACACATCACAAAGAGTTAGGGTTTCTTTGTTTTGGTGTTGCAGAAATTTAAGGGAGCTATGGCACCACATTGCAGAAGCTCCAGATAGATTTCCTACCATGTTGCAGCATAGTAATCAAGGCATGTTACATAAGATAGAGGATAAATGGTGCGTAGCAGAGACCAAACAAATGTAGTGGTAGTTTGGGGAAGGCTGGAGAAGTTTTAGTTACACCTCTAGTTGCATTTAAAATCTTGACCCATGTTGCAAAGATTTAAGGGAGTTTTGGCACATTACTTGCATTGAAGAAGCTCCAAGCATGCATTTCTATCACCCACATTGCTGGACTTGTGCACGTTTTCTCTCATTTTTTTGCCAGGTATTTTTGTGGGTTGTCAAGCATTTAACATTCACAAATAAAAATTAGACAATATGATATTAAAGTGGGTAATTAAAAAAATATTTGAATTGGGAAATTATTGGGGGGGGAAAAATTATTTCTCCTTTTATGGCATAGCAAAAGGGAGAAATAAGGAAATTGAGCCTATTTGGTCAGAGTTGTAGGAGAAGCAAATCACAATAGCCATGGTAAATAACTAGATCCATTAAAATTTCATGGCCAAAAACCTAAAAAAAATGTTTCATACTGGAAAATCAGAAAAAATCCTTCGGTGTTTTTTTTCAACTTGATTGTTTCATTCATTATTTGATCAAAAAAAAATTGTGCAGGTTTTTGTCAAGGCGCAAAAGTCCAATGCCTATTTCAAGAGGTACCAGGTCAAATTCAAGTGAAGGAAAGGTATTTATATATGATATATTTCAAAATGGAGTCAAGTTTTAGGGTTTTGTAGTTTGTTCTTCTAGTTGATTTAAGATCTATGCAGAGGCGAAGACTGATTATAGAGAGAGAATCTGCTTGATAAATCAGGACAAGAACAAATATAATACACCTAAGTATAGATTTGTAGTGCGATTTGTATCCTTTTCAATGCCTGGGTTGCTTGAGGTTTTTGGTTAAAAAATGTATTTTAGGCTCTACGTACGTGAGAAAATGCATGACTCTTTACTTTTATGAAAAAAAATCCATTTCAAGGTTTTATATTTGGTCAGAGTTGCAGGAGAAGCAAATCACAGTAGCCATGGTAAACAACTAGATCCATTAAAATTTCATGGCAAAAAACCTAAAAAAAATGTTTCATACTAGAAAAAATAGAAAAAATCCTTTGGTGTTTTTTTTTCTACTTGATTGTTTCATTCATTATTTGATCAAAAAAAATTTGTGCAGGTGTTTATCAAGGCGCAGAAGTCCAAGGCCTATTTTAAGAGGTACAGGTCAAATTCAAGTGAAGACGAGGTATTTATATATGATATATTTTGAAATGGGGTTGAGTTTTAGGGTTTTGTAGTTTTTTCTTCTAGCTGATTTAAGATCTGTGTAGAGGGGAAGACTAAATATAGAGCGAGAATCCGCTTGATAAATCAGGACAAGAACAAATATAATATGCTTAAGTACATATTTGTAGTGCGATTTGTATCCTTTTCAGTGCCTGGGTTGCTTGAGGTTTTTGGTTAAAAAATGTATTTTAGGGATTTGCATACGTGAGAAAATGCACGACTCTTTACTTTTATGAAAAAAAAAATCTATTTTAAGGTTTTAGTTATATGAAAATTTGTTTGTGTCTGGAGCTTTGTTTTTTGAAAATAATTTTTTTAGGGTTCTGGGTATATGAGAAATTGTATGAAATCACATTGATACGAAGAGAATATTTGTTTGGGGTGTTGGGTAGGTAGAAGTTGTATGATTCCTGACTCTTACTTGAGAAATGTCTTTTGGGGTTCTGGGCTAATGGGCTTTTAGGGTTAGGGTATGTTAATTTGTATGATCCTTGACTAGTTTTCAAACAAAAGAGCAACAAGGGTATTGTTGAACAGATCGCATGTGCAACACATGTTGGAGATGTTACAATGGCAGTTGCTTACTCTCATGAGTTGCCTCGATATGGCCTGGAAGTCGACCTCACAAACTATGTTGCAGGTACATTCAAATAACCTTATTCTCTAGTCATATCTGTTGATTGACATTGGTGTGTTAGCTAAAACAAAAACATTTTAACTCTTTTGTTGTTTACTATTTTCAATGTTAATGATAATGTTTCCTATTCTATAATTAAGGTCTACATCAAGCAACACCATTATTGTATAATATCACAAATGGATGCTAGTGTTAGTCTTCACACTGACTAAACTAGTGGAGATTCTGACGGTCTTCTTCATTCTCACAGCCCTGTTGTAATGGTCTTTTTTTCTTGCCGGTGTCTTTTTGTATATAATGTTGCTTCTATACTTCAGGGGTTTTGATTACATGATGGAGGATGCTGGAGCTCTGGAGCTGAAGTTTTCAGCTTGTTTACAGTGGGATTTTATGTTGTTTTGATGGCCAAAGTTATTTGTTTTGTGTGAATTTTGGTTGTATGTAGTGCTGGATCTATTTCTTCCAGCCTTCGTTTTGTTGATGTTATTTCAACTGTTTGATGTTAATTGCTAGATCTGTTCCTTCTAGCCTCTGTTCTTTTGTTGTTCATGCATATTTTCACTGTAATTTCTTGATCTTGTGCTTATTTCAATAAATAAAAAAAATTATTGTATAATATCATATTATATATTAGTTCATTAACTTGCAATAGGCATTGGGTGATTGAAGGATTGTGTTATGCTTGTAGTTCAAGTGCATATGCCTTATTAGTTCATAGAAAGCTTATACACAATTTTAGCTTTCAATTCTAGCTTTTTGTACAATTCTTTGTGGTAAACATATGTCCCTCTCGATCTATTGCAAATTTACAAGAAAGTATAAAGCTATCCTATAATGCTAAATATTAACTGAGTACACATTGAGTTTTTTGGTAAGGTGCATATTTGTAAATTTTCAATGGCATTTTACATTGCTTTACACAATTCATTAATTAGAGTACAGGTGTAAACATGCTTGAATAAGTGGTTTTTGTGGGGTTGACACAAGGACTAATAAATGCATTTAAATGTGTAATTTTGTAAGCTGGGTATACTTTTTTTAAGTTTGCTCCACAATTTTTACTCAAATCGCAATGATACACTCAGTTTTCCATCTTATAAACATCTGTTCTCACTACTCATTCACATTGGGTGCACTAAAATATACAAATTATCTTTGAACCTTGATATCTAATTTACAGGAATATGCAATTTATCTTTGAACCTTAACATCTAATGCACTCAAATGTGTAATTTATCTTTAGTTCCTGGTTTGCTTGGGTGTATTTTTTTCTAGTCTGCTCCACAAAATTTACTCAGTCACAGTGATGCTCATTTTCCCATCTTATAAACATCTATTTGCACATGCTCATTCACATCTAATGCACTGGAATATACAAATTACCTTTGGATCTTCACATCTAGTGATCTGGACTATTCAAACTTTTGTGAACCTTAACATTGAATGCATTGGAATGTGTAATTTATCTTCCTATCCTTGCTTGTTGGACAGTTTTATGCCCATTTGGCTTGTATTGCTTTACATAATTTGTTTATTGTTGGATTTTTTTTTCTAAATCTTTCGTTACTACTGCTTGTTGATGTTGTAGTAAGCACTTAAACAATCTATTCTTTCTGTTTGTTATAGTGGATATTTATGCATCTCTCGTTTGCTTTTACAGCATACTGTACTAAACTATCAAAGAATTTTTAGGAAGTTCTATGGTCAAATGACAAACAACAAATTGGTGAACTTTCTCTCGGGTATTAGTTCCTACATGAAAATCCTAATAAAAGGAGTCTTAAGGGGATAAATCATAAAAGCTTGTATTTCGTGAAAATGTGTTTCTGCAAATACCTCCAAAATTTTCTATGTGGCACTTGCTGAGAAATTTATCCTTAGAAAGACCATATCTTGAAGTAGCCTATTTGTGTTCAATGTTATCATGCATGGGTATGGTATTAATTTATAATTTTGTAATCAATTCACCAACCTAATCCCTGAGGCTCCTTTTCACTAATTCTTCACGGCAAAGGTAGTGCATGTACATCATAATTAGTTTGTTATTGGTTGGTGTAACTTACAGTAGTTACATAGGCAACTGAGTACCAGAACCATACAGGTAATTCTAATTTTAGCAGACTATTTTTTTAGTAGTTTCCTCTATGCATTTTGGAGTATATGGGAATTGAACTTGTAATATGCATCCAAATTCCCTGTCATGCCCCCTTACTATTATACTCCCCCTAACTTTAGTACTGCCATGTTGTTTTGGATCATTATATGTTTTACTGCTTCAATTTTCCCCCTTTGACATCAATGGCAAAGGTAATGGTCAATTAACCCCCTGACTTAAATCTCCTCATCAACTTGTAGTGTTGCTCCCCCTATCTACTATTTTCTCTGGCTTAGTCATACTTCAGGGTTTATAAGTTTAAAATTATTTTGACCCATTCCACCATGATCAATTCAATTTTGCTTATGTTTTGTTGTGCATTCTATGATAGAAATAGTGATTACCAATATGTCCACTAATTGTCTTCTTCTTTGGATTGAAAATACAACTCCTGAATTACCAAATTTGGTAATATAAATTGACTGCTTTTCAAATCACCGGTCTGTTACAATTAGGGCTTATACCCTTGACTCCAAGTTCTGAAGGAGTATGAGCATGAGTTAACCGTAGCATAGGGTTGACTTGTTTCTTTTAAAACCCTAACCCTGAGCCAGTGACCAATAATATTTTACTATGATTCTTTTATGTATCCTATCACTCAGTCCGTCATATAAATCTGCCACTTTAAGCATCCCATTCTTGAAAGGAAGCTAGGTGTGGGAAATCGCTTCCTACACTAATCTAATGAGGAAAGTTGTGTGCAAATTCTTTTTAACCTTTACATTTACAGTGTTATTAACCCAACAACAAATATATTGCAGCAATACACATACACATAGAATGTAGATAGAAGAGAGAGAGAGAGACAAGATATACGTGGGGAAAACCCTTACAGGTGAAAAACCCCACTCCAAAACATAGCTCAAATGTATTCCAGTAAACAAACAAGGTTACAATACAGTTTCAGAGCCAATGCTCTTGTAGGAGTCTTCGACACTTGTATCTGGAGATATTCTGGCAGCATAATAGTACCTATCAATCACATAATACATCTCCTCTCAAAGCACCTATTTATATAGAAGTTACAAAGCAAAATGAGCCTTTCTTGAGATGGGCATCCAACTTGGCCTCATGGCCCAAATCCCACACCTGGGGACACTTGTCGAACACTGCAGCATGGTCATGACACTTGTCATATCACCCCATCCCAAAATGGTCACCTATTCCCAAGTTGGACAATGACAAATGCTCTTATGACTCTTACGACTGTCATAGAATCTGTCATAACTGTCATATCTTATAGCTATAAGAGAATCTATCATACACTGAATAAAATAGCATATTCTCTTACAACATGTCATAACCCTCCTTGGGGTGCCCAAAGATGCCTTCTTCCAAGATGCCTTCTGACACATGTCTTCACCTGTCATAGTATCTTCTATTTACGACTCTTACGCGTCATAGATTCTGTTATAGGAATCTATCATAAATGTTTCGGTCAAAATTCCCTTACACACTATTCAAAGTGCCGACACATGAAAAAATACCTCTACCACTAAGTGGGATGCCTATCTCCTCATGTGAGGACAAAAATTACATGTTGTCACCTTCCACGTAGGATGACACATCACCATGCCAACTCCCACAAGATGACAAAATAGGATTTGCATCCTAATTACATAATAGGCAATAAATAAATACATATAATAAATAAATGCAAATAATTACCAAGGTAGAGACACCTTAATTCCCAACATTCTCCACTTGTCGAACACCTTGTAAGAGCCAATAGAAATAACAAGATTTAACTGCTATAGGTCGAGAGGCCCATAGACTTTGAACACCATCTGAACTTCTCTATGCCGACTGGTTTCGTCAATGCATCCACAACATTCTTCAAAGTGTCTACCTTCTCCAAATTCACCTTCCCATCCTCTACCATGTCTCGCACAAAATGAAACTATACATCAATATGCTTTGTTCTGGCATGGAAAGTTGGATTCTTTGCTAGGCAAATCACACTCTGACTATCACAACAAATCGTAATCTGTCCTGCATCAACACCAATACACAATCTCTTAAGCCAAATGGCTTCCTTACAAGCATGAGTTGCTTCCATATACTCAGCTTCTGTCATGGACAAAGTAACCATAGGTTATCACTTACTCATCCAACTAATTGCACCACCGAACATAGTAAACACATAAGCACTAGTGGATCTCCTACTGTCAATGTCACCCGCCCAATTAGAATCCATTAATCCATGAATACAAACTGAATGTGAAGGTCCTGTAGGATTACCATGATAGCATATGGAATACTCAAAAGTACCCCTTAAATATCTAAACACTCTCTTTACTACATCCCAATGTACCCGTCCAAGATTAGCCATAAATTGACTAAGGACTCCCACTGCTTGGGCAATGTATGGTCTTGTGCAAACCATAGCATACATCAAACTGCCAACAGTACTAGCATAAGGTACTCTGCTCATGTCCTCCACCTCATTAGGATATTTTGGAAAATTATTAACAGACAACTTTTTCCCCAAAGAAACAGGAACACACAATGGTCTACAATCTACCATGTTGAACCTATCCAACATGGTCTTCACATACTTACTCTGGCTTAACCAAAGTTTTATGTTAGCTCTATCTCTTCTAATTTCCATTCCCATAATGTACCTGGCTACCCCTAGATTCTTCATCTCAAACTGTGCTGATAACTGAGACTTCAAATCAGAAATCATATTCTTACCATTCCCAATTAACAGCATATCATCAACATATAATGCAATAATGAGAATGCAATCATTGTCAAATTTATAATACACACAATGATCTAATTTCGATCTCAGAAATCCAACTGACAACACAAAGGCATCAAACTTCAAGTACCACATCCTAGGAGACTGCTTCAAACCATACAAAGACTTTTTCAACTTGCAAACCAAATTTTCTTTACCTTTCTCTATGTAATGCTCTGGCTGTGACATGTAAATCTCTTCCTCCAAATCACCATGAAGGAATGTTGTCTTCACATCCATCTGCTCCATGTCTAAGTCATAAGATGTTGCAAGAGATAACAAGAATTGAATATATGTCAGCTTTGCAATAGGAGATAAAATCTCACCATAATCAATTCCCTCTACTTGTGAATACCCCTTCGCAACCAATCTGGCCTTGTACTTTTCAACACTACCATATGCACCAGATTTCTTCTTGAACACCCACTTGGATCCAACAGGTTTCCGACCTTCAAGCAAAGGCACCAAGTCCCATGTTTTATTCTTCTCCAGAGAAGCCATCTCATCTTCCATGGCCTCCTTCCAGGAACCTGCATCTTTCATGCCCATAGCCTCGGTCACAGTTCTAGGCTCATCAGTGTTAGTAAGCAAGGCAAAATCACAACTAGAATCAAGCAATGAATAACCAAACCTATCAGGTTTCTTCCTTGTTCATGTAGACCTCCTCAATGGCTCAGGTTGAGGTTCTGCTTCTTCTTTTGAACTTTCAGAGCTGCTAGAGCTCTCCTCATCAGTAGGTCTCACAGTATCTGTCGGTTCAGTCTTCTCAGGGATAGAAGGAAACTGAACCACATCCTCTTTCTTTTCTATTTCTTTTGGCTATAGAACAACAGGAGAAGGTGTTAGCTCTCTGAAAATAACACTTCTGCTATACAACACTTTTTCAGCCATAGGATCCCAAATCTTGTATCCTTTCACACCGACACCATAGCCAATGAAAATACACTTAACATCCTTGTTCTCCAATTTAAACCATTTCTCCCTAGGCACATGTGCATATGCCTCATAGCCAAAAACACAAAGATGTCTAACTGAAGGCTTCTTACCAGACCACACCTCCATAGGTGTCTTACCAACAAGAGTCAATGTAGGAGACCTGTTTACCAGGTAGCAAGCAATGGCTACAGCTTCAGCCCAAAACTTTTGTTCAAGGCTTGCTCCACTAAGCATACTCCTAGCCCTCTCCATCAATGTCTTGTTCATCCTCTTTGCAACTCCATTTTTCTGCATGGTGTATGGAGTTGTCTTATGTCTTTCAATCCCTTGCTCTTTACAGAACTTATCAACCTCTGTCGAACAAAACTCACCACCATTATTAGTTCTAAAACACTTAATCTTTTTACTAGTCTGATTCTCAACAAAAGCTTTAAACTCTTTGAACTGACGAAAGACTTGAGTCTTGCTTCTAAGAAAATAAATCCATGTCCTTCTACTGTAATCATCTATAAAAGATACAAAATATACAAATTTGAAAATCGAAGGAACACTAACAGGACCAAATACATCAGAATGAATAAGATCCAATACACCAGAAGACTTGTGAGAACTAGAGTAAAACTGAACATGGTTTTGCTTTCCATATATACAATGTTCACAAAAATTGAACTCGAGATTACAATCATTTAACCCCTCAACGAAGTTTTTATTTTTCAGGGTTCTAAGACCCTTCTCATCAATGCAACCAAATCCCATATGCCATAACATTATCTTTTTAGCAGGAAGCTTAACTTCCAAAGCATGAGCACCATTGGGTACCTAAGATTCACTACCATCAAAATTTGTTACAATAGATTTCTTCATTATTGGTTCAGATGGTGGGGATGAAGTGACTGTAGCTCTTTTCTTTGAGTCAAAAGAAATATTGCACTATGAAGTGCATGCCTCCAGTGGAAACAGAGTACCTATTTGAGTACCCTTCACAAGCACCATAGATCCTCTAGTCATCTTGCATCCATCCTTTGAAAAGACAACCTGCACACCTGCATCATTCAACATACTTACAAAAAGTAGGTTTCGTGCCAAGCCTAGGATGTGCATAACCCTAGTGATCCCCTTCACCCATCCATTAGGGAATTGGATTGAGAATCTTCCATGACCAACAATCTTCAAATGAGAATCGTCACACAAGTACACTCTTCTGCCATCAAACTCTTCATAATTTGTGAACTAGCTTCAATGCAATGTCATGTGGAATGATGCACTAGAATCAATCAACCACACATCATCAGATTCATGGATGGCCAGGGCTGTGATGAAGGCATCACCATCATCTTGTGACTTGTCAGAATTTGAATCTGGGACATTCTTTTTCTTTTCCTCTTTGCATTCCTTTTGGAAATGCCCAGTTTTTCCACAGTTCCAACAGAGAGCCTTGGACTTTCTAGGAGATTTGGATCTCCCACGTGATTTGGATCTACCCTTCTCGGGTTTCTTATCCTTCTTTTTCCCTTTCTCCTTGGGTCTTCCACGAATTGCAAGAGCCTCTTCGGCTGGTTCAGAAGACTTTCTCCGCATCTCTTCAGATAACAGTGAAGATACAACTTCATCTATTTTGAAAGTGGATGTGCTGCTTCCAATAGCCATAACAAGATTATCCCATGAGTCCGGCAAAGAACAAAGCAAGGTCATGCAACGATCCTCCTCCTCCATCTTCACACCAATGAATGTTAACTGTGCAACTAACATGTTGGAAGCATTCAGGTGATCTACAACAGATCCTCCATCCGCCATCCTTAGAGAATACAACTTTTTTCTCAGAAAAAGCTTGTTCACCAGGGTTTTGGCCTGATAAACATCTCCCAGCTTCTTCCAAAGGTCTTTCATGGTCTTCTCCTCATGGACATTTAACAGGACAGAATCAGCTAGACTGAGTCTTATGAGACCCTTAGCCTTCTGATCTTTGAGATCCCAATCAGCTTGTGCCATAGCAGTTGTTTTTACACCAGATACGGTTTCCCATAGGTCACGATCAACAAGCATGTCTTCCATCTAAAGTTTCCATAACTCAAAATCTGTGCCATTGAATTTTGCTACCTCTAATCTTCCGGATGTGCGTACCATCTCTTTCCTGCAACAAGATTATAGAATACTCTGCACATACTCCCACTCAATCTAAGATCAGCTCAAAAACCCCTACCCAACAACTAGGACCAAAGGTGATCAAGCTCTGATACCAACTGAAAGGAAGATAGGTGTGCAGAAATTACTTCCTACACTAATCTAATGAAGAGAGATGTGTGCAAATTCTTTTGAACCTTTACACTTACAATGTTATTAACCCAACAATAGAGATATTACAAAAATACACATACACACATAATGTAGATAGAAGAGAGAGAGACAAGATATACGTGGGGAAAACCCTCATGGGTGAAAAACCCCACACTCCAAAACACAACTCAAATGTATTCTAGTAAACAAACAAGGTTACAATATAGTTTTAGAGCCAAAGCTCTTGTAGGAGTCTTCAACACTTGTATCTAGAGATATTCCAGTAGCATAACAGTACCTATCAATCACATAATACATCTCCTCTCAAAGAACATGTTTATATAGAAGTTACAAGGCAAAAATGAGCCTTTCTTGAGATGGGTGTCCAACTTGGCCTCATGGCCCAAAACCACGTTTGGGGACACTTGTCCAACACTATAGCATGGTCATGACACTTGTCATATCACCCCATCCCAAAATGGTCGCCTATTCCCAAGCTGGGCAATGACAGATGCTCTTACGACTCTTATGACTGTCATAGAATCTGTCAGAACTGTCATATCTTACAGTTGTAAGAGAATCTATCATACACTAACTAAAAATATGATATTATCTTACATGTCATAACCCTCCTTGGGGCACCCAAAGATGCCTTCTTCCAAGATGCCTTGTGACACATGTCTTCACCTATCATAGTATCTTCTATTTACGACTCTTACGCGTCATAGATTCTATCATAGGAATCTGTCATAACCGTTTCAGTCAAAATTCCCTTACACACTATTCAAAGTGTTGACACATGGAAAAATACCTCTAACACTAAGTGGGATGCCTATCTCCTCATGTGAGGACAAAAATTACATGTTGTCACTATTGATAACTGAGAGGGGGGGTGAATCAGTTATCTCAATTATTTTAACATTCAGAACTTTCTTATTAATTAATGCAACATCAATTCAATTAAGCAAACATAACCATGAATTTGAAATACACATGACACAATATTTTTGATGTGGAAACCTTGTTAAGGGAGAAAACCACGGGGTGATTAACCCAAGATTGTATTCTCTGTTAGAAGAATGGAAATACAAAATGGCACTTGCCAATTAGGGCTCACTGCCCGAGCACACTGCTCACAAGAGGCTCACTACCTACAAGAGATTCACTCTCTACAAGTTGTAAGAAGAATAACAGGATCCTTGAACTGATGAGATGCATCCACATATGCAGGGGTTCAGTTCCAGTTAGGCTCAATACACTGATCTGCTGCACTTCATCTTTCCTCTTCTTTTGTGTTGCTCTCCTTTCACATACTAGACCTTCCTTACTGCTTTCACTCTGCTCTACTACTTTTCTTCACACATCTCTAAAAACAACAACTCTCACAACTAAATCCATCTTGTATATATATCCGCACAAGTGATTTCATCACCTTTCTAGTCGGCATCCGGAATAGTCAATATTTTCCACAAACTCTGATCTGTCGGCTAAATCCTTGCTTACCAAGTGATGCGGATCAAGGATATACTTGTAGAAGTCATCAATCATGTCGGCCAATCATAACTTATGCCTTAAGAACCTTTACCATCATCAGTAACGCATTCAGAATAATGTCTGATGTTCTGCCAGTCAGTTCTTCCTCTGTCCACACTGCCAATCAGGAACTCGACACTCAAGTATTCATATCTTTTTCTTCGACTATCACCGGAGGCTAAATCCTTGGAATCTATCAGTCAAGGTAGTCCTCTTGACTTCCCCAAATCCACACTTCACCAAGATACTTCCTCTGAGAGATCCGGACCTGACTATCAGACCTCGCCACATGCTTTGTTCTTGCTTACTGAATCACAACACTCTGCAATCTACCTTCCGGTAGAGACTCATCATGTCCTGCGGATGTGTGGGTTAAACTTTGTTGCCATCAATGACAACATTCATGAGTCCATATAGTGTCTCTTGCCAACAATCTCCCCCTTTGGCATTGATTGCAACACTTAGTGAAAAATGACTAAGTGTTTACACTATGCTCCCCCTTGGCTGATGCTTTGTTTTTATATACATTTTTCGGAGCTCCCCCTTAGTTGGATTCCTCATTTTTCACTGAGCTCCTCACTCCCCCTTTGACTTCAATGGAAAAGGGTGGGAACCGCGCATCAAAATTTTCAAAAATTTAACTATACTTAGTCGCATATAACATACTCACATATACTGAAGAATGTCTGCAAAAGTTGTCTTCAATTGGACGAATTCTGCTACCCAACTTTGCTTCATTCTATCCAAAATTGATATATGACTGCTCAACAGGAATGCAAACGCATCTACCCTATTTAGATCTGTCGGATCACTGGTCCGGGCTGTGATCTGAGCTTCTTTTATGGCCTCATGCATGGCCTCTAACTTAGGGATAATTATCCCTCTTAGTTCACCTAACCTACTTATTCTTCTTTTCTTTTCCTTCTCAAGCTTCTTGATTTCATTCAAGACTGCAATAGTCTGACATTCTTGATTTATTATGGAAGATGAGAGAGGATCAAAATTGTTTGATAGATTTGTCAGTTTGTCCTCCTGTTCTTTTACTTTCTTCTCGATGTCCAATGTTACTTTGGACCATGATAAACAAAATTTGTACATTTCTCTGCCATTTTTAAGAGCATTTTCTAAGCTCTTTATCCAATATTCATATTTCTCCTATCATTAATTATCAACCCTTGTACCTCTGATAATATTTTTGCAAGAAATTCCTTCCGGACCTTATCTTCTGTTGATTTCTCTAGAGAATAAAAATGTGTGTTAACACTATTGACTAGAGATTTGAGATTTCCGGATGAGGAGGCTGTGGGATCCTTCTGAAATGATGGCATAATCTTTTCTAGCACTTCGGAAGCAGCTGCTATAAGCTCACAGTCTTCCATGTGAGATTTCAGAAGTTTCTCTTTGGCCTTTGCTTGAGCAAATGAAGATATCTTCATTGTTTGTACCGGAGAAAGAGAGTCAAAATCAAATGGCCCTTTTAGCAGTTCCGGTTCATCAATCTCCATAGTCTCTTTTGTCAAGAAGTCCTTGACAGATTCTGCAGTGTCTCTTGCCGGAGACAGATTCGTCTTCTCTTCTGCAGTGTCATCTTCTTTACTTTCACATCTTCTTCTTTTTCCTGTATTCTTTCTTCTCCCTTAGATCTGGAGACTGCGGGGGAAACCAAAGGAGAGTTGTTTGTCTATTTATGAACTTCCTCTTCCAGAATAGAGGATTCCAAGTCCTTATCCTTTTCTGCACCGGTGTCCATGACTTCTTCTACCATTTTCTCAGTCATTTCTTCTCCAACACTTGTGGCCGAGGGATCAGCACCCAAGTCCTCTATGACAGGAAGATTGAATCTTTTAAAGGCATTCCAGAGGATCTCTTCTATTTCCTTGGCTACCTTGTCAGTCTCACCAAGCATGAGCTGATTCATTCTGGCTTTGCTCTAGAATTTATCCTTACAATCTTTAAAGATCATACTAATCTACTTTGGGGTGATTGAAGGATATAGCTGAATAGCTATCTGCTCTCGGATCTCAAGGTCTTTTGCCATGGCATTATTCTTTCTTATTTCTAACTCTTTTTCTAGACTTTTAGGAATAAGAGATATGATTTCAATAAAAGCCTTATTATATATATTTAGATACTTAACTGCAGCTTCCTGCAAGATCTTCTAGTCAGCTTCATTATAATCATCATAGAATTCAGCCATTGGTTGGAGATTTCCATCCACAATGATTGATTTGATGACGTCATCTAAAGATAGAGTGGGCTTTTCAACAAATTCCTCTGCCTTTTCTTCTTCACCTTGACCGGTAGAGGATTCACTGTATCCTTCCTTTTTCTGCTTCTTTATTTTCTTTATCTCCTCATCTGATTCAGTTTCTTCTTCATCCTTTTGGCTTGCATAGGACCTCGTTGCCTTTTTCTTTGTTCTCTTCTCTACTTTACCGGATGATTTTGCTTCCGGTTGTGACACCTTTGAGCTTTTAGCAATGGTAGGTGCAGATTTCTTTGATGATCTAGTCCAGGTGGAAGGTTCTACTGGAGCACTTTCCTTACTTTCCTTTTCTGCCTCTTTATTCTCTTTCTCAGCCCTTTG
Organism: Cunninghamia lanceolata; assembly: GCA_027924645.1. Classification (NCBI taxonomy): domain Eukaryota; kingdom Viridiplantae; phylum Streptophyta; class Pinopsida; order Cupressales; family Cupressaceae; genus Cunninghamia; species Cunninghamia lanceolata. The sequence continues at coordinate 932,569 of BSBN01000781.1, forward strand.
CCTCTTTTCCCTATTGGCATCAAGTGCCTCTTTTGAGATGCCAAAGCTTTTGGCAACTTCTTCGACTACTTTTCTCACCTTCCTCTTGATCTTTGGCTGCCTTAGCTCTACATGGATTTTCACACTTAGTTCTTTAAAGGTTCCAAACCTTTCTGCCTTAGGATCCTTTGGCTGACTGAGCATGTGTTGAACATGCAGCTCCACAATGTTCTCATCAATTTCATATCCCATAAGCATGATCCAAACTATCCTTGGTTCCACTGCCTCCATAGGATATACTTGTAGAAGTCATCAATCATGTCGGCCAATCATAACTTATGCCTTAATAACCTTTACCATCATCAATAACATATCTAGAATAATGTCTGATGTTCTGCCAGTCAGTTCTTCCTCTATCCACACTGCCAATCAGGAACCTGACACTCAATTATTCATATTTTTTTCTTCATCTATCACCGGAGGCCAAATCCTCAGAATCTATCAGTCAAGGTAGTCCTCTTGAGTTCCCCAAATCCACACTTCACCAAGATACTTGCTTTGAGAGATCTGGACCTGACTGTCAGACCTCGCCACATGCTCTATTCTTGCTTACCGGATCACAACACTCTGCAATCTGCCTTCCGGTAGAGACTCATCATGTCCTACGGATGTGTGGGTTAACCTTTGTTGCCATGAATGACAACATTCATGAGTCCATATAGTGTCTCTTGCCAACAGTCACCTTCCACGTAGGATGACACATCACTGTGCCAACTCCCACAAGATGACAAAATAGGATTTGCATCCTAATTACATAATAGGCAATAAATAAATACATACAATAAATAAATACAAGGAATTACCAAGGTTGAGACACCTTAATTCCCAACAATTTTGTTCTCCCATAGTCATCTTCTTATTAAGCTCATATTTGCTATCGGGTCCTAATAGGAAATAACCTATATCGGGGAGACTCTACCATATCAGTGAGAGTCATTTTGAAGTCCATTCGATAAAGAAATTTGCATGAAGAAGCATGTTCGAAGACACTACACTATATCAGTAGGAGATACTGCAACGTCCCTCCGACAGAATAATCTTCATGATAGATTTTAAGCATCGTCGAAGAGACTGCACTATATCGATGGGAGCTACTTTCAAGTGTCCCCAATAAAACAAACATCATCGAAGACACCATACCATATCAATAAGAGTTGTTCTAAAGTTTCTTTGAAAAAATAATTTGTATAAAAGAACATCATCGAGGAGAATATAACATATCGGGACAAGAAGTTTTAAGGTCCCTCAGATGGAAGGATCTGCATTTAATAACACAAAGTACATCAAGGAGACTATGTTGTATTGGAAGGACGTGTTTTGAAGTCCCTTCGATAAATAGATTTGTATTGTGTTGATAACTGAGAGGGGGGGTGAATCAGTTATCCTAATTATTTCTGCTTTCTAAACCTTCTTATTAATCAATGCAGTATTAATTCAAATATGCAAACATAACCATGAAATGGAAATACACATGACACAATATTTTGACGTGGAAACCCTATTAAGGGAGAAAACCACGGGGTGATTAACCCAAGATTGTATTCTCTGTTAGAAGAATGGAAATACAAAATGGCACTTGCCAATTAGGGCTCACTACCCGAGCACACTGCTCACAAGAGGCATACTGCCTACAAGAGACACACTATCTACAATTTATAAAGAGTATAATACAATACTTGAACTGGTAAAGAGCATCTACATATGCTGGAGTTCAGTTCCGGTTAGGCTTAGTACATTGATCTGCTGCACTTCATCTTTCTTCTTCTTTTGTGCTGCTCTTCTTTCACATACCAGACCTTTCTTACTACTTTCACTCTGCTCTACTACTTTTCTTCGCACTCACTAACAAAAACAACACTTCTCACAACTAAATCCATCTTGTATATATATCTGCACAAGTGATTTCATCACCTTTCTAGTCAGCATCCGGAATAGTCAGTCTTTTCCACAAACTCTGATCTGTCAGCTAAATCCTTGCATACCAAGTAATGCAAATCAAGGATATACCTGTAGAAGTCATCAATCATGTCAGCCAATCATAACTTATGCCTTAATAACCTTTACCATCATCAGTAACATGTCCAGAATGATGTCTGATGTTCTGCCAGTCAGTTTTTCCTTTGTCCACATTATCAATTAGGAACCCGATACTCAAGTATTCATATCTTTTTCTTTATCTACCACCGGAGGCTAAATCCTTGGAATCTATCATTCAAAGTAGTCTTCTTGACTTCCCCAAATCTGCACTTCACCAAGATACTTCCTCTAAGAGATCCGGACCTGACTGTCGGACCTTGCCACATGCTATGTTCTTGCTTACCGAACCACAACATTCTTCACTCTGACTTCTGGTAGAGGCACACCATGTCCTGCAGATGTGTGGAATGAACTTTGTTGCCATCAATGAAAACAATCATGAATCCATATAGTGTCTCTTGCCAACATATTGATGATCATAAAGCTCATCAAAGAGACCGGATCATATCGATGAGAGTTGCTTTAAAGTCCCCCCAATCTAATAATATGTAAAAGGTAACTATTACATCAGCCAAAGGATATGATTTAATATAAAGTGGGCCCCTGGATGCATAGTTTCTGCACAGAATGAGCATAATTCCATAGATTCAAATGAGGTAAGAGGCTCTATTGATCTCATTTCTTCTTGTTTGGCAATTATGCATACAAATGCCTCTTAATATGTAGATTGAAATCTGAGCATAGGAGAATCCAACCTAGTTTCTTTATTGTTGGAGTGATCCAGAAAATGTTCTTTTGGACAAATTTATAGCTTGCATTCTTTACTTGAGTTTATGCATCCTACCAAAGATGAGAGTCATCAGAGGCATAATCATCAGAGATAAGGATAGTTTATTGCTATAGGTAACAATTCACAATGGCAGCTTATGAACTAGAGCAAGTTGGGTGCATGAGACAAGATCTCTACAGAGATGACAGTGTGATCTTGAACTAGGGTAGCAAGCTTCATGAGACAGTCATGGATTTGTAAAGAAGACATCTATGAATGTCTTTGTGCTTCTATGCTCAGTGATACCTAGTGGTAGACCTTAGGATAGGTGTTTGTCAATGCAAGTTATTGTAGGGTATGTTGAATGCCAAGACATCAGGGGATAGTCACAGGGTTGCCATGACAAGCTGTAGTAGGGTCAGTGATGCCTAAATGAGGACAACCACTAGTTTTGATGAGTGATAGTCTTCCTCTAATCTAATCTACACAATCAGAGTAAAGTCAACATTTGTGAAAGGACCAGTGTACTTAAAGGGTTTACAAGGTTAGTATCAAAGGCAGATAGGAGAATTTATAAGCTAGTGACAAAAGCATTTAATTCCAGCCTCAAGGCTCTTCAAGAGAGGATTTGAATGTAACAGTAATATAAGACAATCATGGTAGCATCTACAAGAACAACACTTATGAAGTAGACAAAGAGGTATACCAAGTGATAGTCTCAGTCAGGAAATGTGTTACTGAAGTAATAAAATGGCATAGGACAAAGTTAAGAGAACATGTGTCAAATATAACCTTGAAGTTCTCCTACACCTCCAAGAGGTTGTTGAGTAGTCAAAGACAGTTGCAAACATGTCCAATTATCTTGCACAAGGTTGTTGAAGTAGTTTGGGTGACCTAGAGACTAGTTTGAAGGAATATAGCAGCAGTTGGAGCATTTATAAAGATAGTTTGAATAGAAAGATGACATGTGTAAGCATCTAGGAGCAGCTAATAGTTGAAAAGATCAACTTGTCTTTTTCCAACACCACCAAGAAGTTTCCAGCATTCAAAGCATGAGACAAAGGCAGTTTCAAGCACCCAAGGTTCAAGGAAGCAGTCAGCAATAGTCATAAAGGAAACATTTAATGAATTTTAAACCTATCCTACTTTTCCTCTAGCATAGGATAGTCAAAAGTAGAGTTTACTTTCATTTTTCCTCAGATTTTTTCACTTTTGAAAAGCATTGTAAGTTGAAATAAGATTCTTTCTGTCTTTTGGTGCATTGTAACTCAGAAAATCAGCTTCTTGCTCATTATTTGAGCTATGTATTGTAACCATGAAGGTTTTTTTAGCAAATAGAAAGCATTGTAACTTATTTTCAGATATGTATGTTGTTTCATTGTGCAAGCTTCAAAATGGTTGATGTGATCTTGTGGTGATGCTTCTTCTCCTTGATTTATGTCCTATTTTGCATTGCCTTTATGACTAAATATATGACCAGTTGATGGTAAAATAATGATTAAAATGACTAAATATATTACCAATGGACAAAAATTAGTTAATACGAATGACTAAATATACTACCAATGGATGGAAATCAATGAATAAAAATGACTAAATAGACTACTAATTGATGGCAATTAATGATTACAATGACTAAATAAATGACTACCATGACTAAATAAATGACCAGTTAATAACAATCAATGACTAAATTAATGACTAAATATACTACCAAATTGATCAATCAAAACAACCAATAAATGACAAAATAGTTTAGTCATAAATTTGGTCGTGTTATAAATGACCGGTAATAAACTACTAATGGTCACGTGACCAAGCTTAGTCATTTATATGAAATTTTTAGTAGTTTTTTTAGTCATTTATTGTTGTTTTTCTACTAGTGGAATATGAAAAAGACAAATTTATGTCTAGAGATACTAAGTGAAGAAAGTCAAACTGTAGGATGAGCTAGTCTCCAAGTCAAGTCAGAGGTGTGTGAACACATGACTACGTTTATTGCAAACGTCTATTTATATAGAAACTTTGGACAAAGTGATGTATTTGTATCTATATGCATCAATCGGTTCATAGTGTCTAGATGGCATGACCCCCAGTCGCCTACTCAAACACCTTCTATTCACCAATCTCTCCCTCCATCCCCATCACAGGATAATGTTATCATGGATACATTACCTAGAAATATCGTGTCTTCTATTTCTTCTAGTCCCAAAAGAACAATTATAGCTTACCCTTCATAATGGGTGAAAGAAATAGTCTGTAAGAAAAGAAAACATTCGCAAACTATTGACCTTGGGTTTGAGGTTGTCACAAATATGTTATAGGCTACAACTCCACAACCCAAAAAGGCTACAACTACTTCAAGATTGATGATAGATTCTACTAGGAATCAATATTTATAAGTGGCTAAACTAACAAGTGACAAAGATTAGGATGATGTTACTAAAGATGATTATCATATCTCTCTAATTGAATTAGGTCCTTCTAGTCATGAGGGAGATATTCACAACTTTCAAGTCTCTACTACAAAATTATTTGAAAGAATGAAAAAAGAAAAAGAGAACAACAAACAATTGGAAGAATAGATTCATGTATTAACAAATTATATTAAATCAATTGTAAATACATCTACTCAACCTCTGGAATCATCTTCATCACATCTAGTAGATGCTAGTGTTAAGAATTTGGATAAAGAAATAATAGAAAGAATTGGTAAATACCAAGCCTATGGCATGACCACTGAAACATGGGTAGAATGGATCATTTTTAATGGTTTGAATGCCATTGAAGAAGTAGTGAAGTTATATCAGAGAGATGATAATAAAAAGAAATATTTGGATAAAGAACTTGAAGAAGCTAGAAAAGAGGATGTCATATGGCAAGGAGCAACCATAGATCTTGATGAAATGGTGAAATATGATGTCTAAACTTTAATTGCTTAGAAAGTTTTTAATAAACCTGATGAATATGATGCAACTGCTTGGTCTAAGAGTATTGAATGGAAACTCGTGATCTTTAAGCAAACCATTTTAGAATTTAGAAAATTATCACAATATTGTGAGAAAATAAAATCAAAGCTTGTTAAAAATTGTTTATCTTTTGAAGTAGACATTTTGAATAAGGATGATTCAAGTTTAGAAGATCTTCAGTTGATCAATAAAAGTTTCAAGGATATGTTTTATGAGGACTTCTTCAACAAAGAAATAGTCAGTGCAAATAAATTGGAGAAATGGGGTTTTATATCTTACGTGCTACCTAATTATCATAAAGATATATTAAAAATTCCTGAACAGATGAAGGAAATTGATGAAACTTTAGTCACATGGAAATTATGACTGCTCAACACAGTTGTCCCAAAAGTGAAATTGATTGCTCCTACTGTAAAGCAATTTTGGGTTTTTAAAGGAACACCTTCAACTCCAGATCAACTTGATTTGTCCAAAGAGCAGAGTTCAAAGCAATAAAGTTAAAGACTTAATCATTTCCTTATGTCACTTTATTATCTTTCTCAATTGTAATATAAAGTCATTTTAATGTGACTTTATAATTGACAATTTTTATAACTTTATGTTGGTTAAAGTTAATGAATTTTTTATTTGTTATTAAATTCATAAACCACAAAGTGGTTATAAAGTAGTTATATAAATGAAACCATATTTATACAAGGATGAAATGTAAAATAAGGACTTTTGGATCCTCTCATTTTGTGTGTTTTTATTTTGAAAATTAATAAAGGGATAATAGTGCTAGTCAGTGAGCCTATGTATTGTCTCCTTTATGCTATTTTTTCTTATGTTATCAATTCCCTACTATATGACTAGAAATATTTGTCATCTTTCATTATAAATTGTTTGGTGTAATATGAGATTGCTGCATAATAGTTTTTCTCAATCCATACATTATGAAAACTACCAAAATTTGCTCTTTCTTAAGTTAGAGTATATTCTTGTATTCATATCCTTGTTATACCCTCTTATCCAATAAATCTTCATAGAGATAAATCTTGGAGTTTGTCTTTGTGTGGGTTTAAATTTTTCTATTATTCTGGAAAATCTGAAGTTGAACCTTCTTATTGACAATAATGTGTCCCACTTACAGGACATCCTGATTTTTGTCTAAAATCAAATATTTTTTAGAAAAAATAATGATTTAAGCCTTGAGGGGTTCCATCTAAAGGGGTTTAATTGAAGGAGGTTAGATAAAACCCCCTTATATTGAATCCCCTTGGAAAGAATCCCCCTAGTCTTAAATCAAACCCTCGATGGAGTCTCCTCCGCATATATCAAAATGATAACAAAAAATCAATTTTGCTTCACTTTTTGGGGGATCAAATGAAGTCATTTAGAAATTATATTTTGTAAATATGTAGCCCTTAGTATAAGCTTTCCAAAAAGTATGATTTTGAATATGTTTCATTTGATTTTATATTTATTTTCTATTTCCTAGTGAACATAGGTTTTTCACCAAACATCAAGATCCCTATTCCACACATGCAGAAAATTTTTTTAAAAAAGAGAAAATAATTTCTAAAAAATATGTGTACACTAGGTATTGATGTCCTTGTTTCAACAAAAAAAGAAGTTAATTTGGACACACAAAAAAAACTTATTTTGTATGTTATAAACCTACGTTTGAATTATAATTAATCTCACTTTAAAATTTAATTAAAAACAATATGCAACAAAAAATTATGAAAAATATCTGCGCACTAGATATTGGTGTTAAAAATCAATGTTTAAAAATTTATAATTTTAACATTTCTATAAAAAACGTTATGTTGTATGGTATGAACATCACTGTCTAAATATGTTGTTAATTATAAAAAAATAAGTTATTAAAAGTTACATTAAAAAATCACAAACTATTTCTTAATTTTTTTTAAAAAATACATTTCGAATCTACACATGAAATCTCAAAAGCCACTAGTTCACATCACCTTCAAATTATTAAATGTTTATGTTGCACATGTGTTGTCATTGATGTCAACAGTGGTATGAAGTGTTGTGCAGTGGAAGGTTGGAAGTGTTGTCACATGTGAGGCCAAAGGAGGAGGATTGCAAAATGGTGACCAATAAGTAATCAAAAATGTTGTGAAGAACAAAGGATGTATATATGCTTAGCAGCTAAAGGAACAGATCAAAGAAGCTGATCAGAAGAGTTGTGAAGTAAAGGAGATGGATCAATATCATCTGTACACATGTTAGAAGTGAAGGTATAAACCACACAATGGAAATCTGGTTCAAACCTTATTAATGTCCTCTAAATAATGTAGAATCAATGGAGATTGCAATAGAAATAAAACCCACTGCACATAAATAACATGCATTGAGAACCGAACACATAACTTCACTATTAGACCAAACAATTTATAATTGAAGATGACAAATATTTCTAGTCATATAACAGAGAATTGAAAAGATAATGACTATTATTCTAACATAAGAAAAAAATAGTGTAAAGGAGACAATACAGAGGCTCACTGACTAGCACTATTATCCCTTTATTAATTTTCAAAAGAAAAACACACAAAATGAGAGGATCCAAAAGTCCTTATTTTACATTCCATCCCTGTATAAATATAGTTTCATTTATATAACTACTTTATAACCACTTTGTGGTTTATGACTTTAATAACAAATTAAAAAAATCATTATCTTTAGCCAGCATAAAGTTATAAAAATTGTCATTTATAAAGTCACATTAAAATGACTTTATATTACAATTGAGAAAGTTCAGATGCAAAAGGAATTGAATTTGTGGCAATAGGATCTTCGATTATTTGAGTATCTACCTGAGTAGGTTGAGGATTATGTGGCCTTTTTATCTCTATTTTTTGTCTAGGTGCAACATCTCCCTGAGCACATGTGCTTTTTAAGTCAATGCTCTTTTTGGGATCTTCTTCATCGCCACCACCTATAGTATTGGATTTATATCTTGTTGAATATACAGTCATGGTCTATGACACATTTTCTTCACTTTGTTTTTCTACTTGCTTTTGTTTCTTTGAAGCATTGATCAACTTTGGAGTAATATGTTTTGCAATTTTAGCCTTTAACTTATCTCATATTTCTTCAGAACAAAGAGGGATCTCTCTTTTATATCCTTCATCTCCATATCCATCAATAGACACCTAAAATTGACTCCAACTTCACCATCACACATTCAACCCATTTCTTCCACATTAATTAAATAACTTACAATTATTTAATTAATCTATTCAATTTTCTATAGTTAATTAAATAATTTATTATTTAATTAATTAAATCATCATCCAAATATTAATTAAATAAATAAGACATTTATTTAATTAATAAATCCAAATCACATCTTCTTCTTGATTTCTTTCCTTTTTTAACTCATGTGTATCTAATTAATTTATTTAATTAGATAATCTTCTCAATTATCCTCTCATCTTCTTTTTGATTTATTTCCTTTTAAATCAAAGAAAAATTAAATTCTTTTCTTCTTTCAAATCTTATCTTTCACCTGATTTATTTCCTCTTTTATGAAATAAAGAAAAAATCAAATCTCTTTCTCCAAAATCAAATCTTCTTCCCTCCATGATCAAAAAACTATAAAACTAGCCTCAACCAAGCCATTTTGATCATGCAACAAAGTAAAGTTATGTTGCAGGAATCACAAGCAACCAACATATCAACAACTCATATCAATCTTTCCTATCATAGAGAACAAAGCTAGTAGATTCGGGTTCACATCTACTCTGTTCTAATCGAAGTGTGTGAACTTGATTGAAGGAGAAGGTATTGTGTTATTTACATTTATCTTCCGTATTCCTTTGATCATTTTTCATGCATACATTTTGGCACGCCCGATAATCTAACCCCCATTTTTTGCAAGTGTTTTTGAGGTTTTTTGTTGTAGGTTTATGCTCTTTTTGGGGAAATTTTAAGGGTACACTTTCACAAAGAGCCTTACAGCATAAAATAGACATCACGGTTGCGTTGAGAAGGGCCAAGAGGTGAAAAAAACATATAATTTTCAGTGCAGGTGAAATTTGAGAAAATGTTTGTAGGGTGATGAACAATGTTCCTGGAAATGAACAATGCTTTCTGGTAGTGAGCAGTGCTTTCCAGTGGTGAACAGTGCTTTCCGACAATGAACAGTGCTTTCCAGCAATGAACAATACTTCCGGCAGTGAATATGGTGCAGGAACACCTTAGGTCTAGTAGGTGTAAGTTAATATTTTGGCTTGGCTTGATGTTTTTCCATGTAATAAGGTCATTTAAGACCATATCATGTGTGTTTGAGTCAATATTAGGTCATTAGGTGGATTGGTGAGTCAAGTTGCATAAAGTTGTCAAGTTTGCAAAAATGTTACAAAAGTGCAAAAATAGGGAATATGAAGAGTCACCGGTTTTAAATGAGGAAGTTGGATAGTTGTAACTAAAATGGAAGTTGGGAAACATTGGGGAAAATGTTAAATAAGCTTGGGAAGGTCGAGACCAAGGGGGGTTGGTTGTATTTTGAAGAAAATCAATAAAAACTAACTCTGTTTCTACAAATCTAAACCTGATTTTGTTGTTCCAGGCTTGTGTACAGTTTTGTACGGTAATATCATGACCTAAAAATAGTTGGAATTAATAGAGCATTGAGTCTACTTTCATTTTCACTTTGTTTCATTGAATTTCATCAAGTTTTGAGCATTTTATAGCAAATTTTCTAAACTAGTCAGAAAACCTCATGAATTAGGCATTGAGTTTGCATAGGACTTAGGGTTTGGTGAAAAGCTCTTGAGAAATCATTTGAAGTGGTTGGATATGTTGAGGCAGACCATATATGACCTATTTGAGGTGTTGGCATGACGGTTTGAAGTCTAGAGATTGAAGACCTTGTTGTGACCTATTGGAACAAGCCTAATTAGGCCTATTTGAGACTAGGACAGTCCAATTTTGAAGCACTCTTTCCAAAGAAACCTTGACCCATTGTGAGATATGTTTTGAAGGAGCCAAAAGGGTATTTGAATCAAGTTTTCTCTCTTAGAGATTAGTTCTGGTTTGAAATTTATGACCAGAAAACTGATGGTGTCAGATTGTCATTGATGTCAAAAGGGTCTTGCAGGATCTTAGGTTGATATTAGTAAACATTTGAGTAGGAGACATCATCTCTTGTGTTCTCTCTATTGTCATGTCACAGATTGAGTTACATCAGGATGTCAGTGATGTGTTCCAGGATGTTGATCATATAGGAGCTCAAATGGGTTGTATGCATGTTCATATTGGTGTTACAATGATTGATCTTGGCTTGACAAAGTTCACTTGCTTTAGATTTACAAGACCAGTACAGATCAGGTTGAATATGATGTGGTGTGTTAGTTGAAGTGTTGAACAACTTGCATTATATATATATATATTGGTGTCATGGTCCTGATTCATTTAGATACATACTCATATCCATGAAGTTTGATCAAGAACATTAGTAAATCAACTCACTGCCAACAGGTTATTCTTCAATGCAGAGATTATTGTTTTTGGATATCTGATTTTTGTTGATATGTTCATGATGTTTGTTTTGAACAAGGGTTTGAGATATTTGCTTTGAGTTGTTCTTCATGCTTCATGCTTCAAGATGCCATGAGTTATTATGGTAAGTCTTGATGTCTTTGGTGTTATAAAGATCTGCCATGAAGTTTTTGAATGGAGAGTTTTAGTGGATGAAGCCTTTAAGTTGAGAGTTTTAATGGATTAGTTTAATTGTTCATTACAAGTGATTTTCTAAGATGGTTTGATTCAATGGAATCTTCTTCAATAGTGATCTGTTAAAATCAGACTATATTTAGTGAAGCTACCTTGAGCACAGTTTGAGGTTCTCATCATACATTATGGTTAGGGCTTAATGTTTCTCTTTATATTTAAAGAAGGAAACTTTATTGACTAAACCATCACAGCACTTTATGTCTATTTGATCGCTGACTGGTTAGTGCAGGTGGTAAGTGACTTAAGTCACAAACTAAGGGTTATAGACTCGTTATGTCACTGGCCCCTCCTCTCCTTAAGACCAGTTGAACCAATCTTAACCTTGAGCGCATGGGCGCCAATATATTATCAACAGTCTGCTTTAAACCTATGTGGAGCGAGAAAAAGGCAATCAATGGATTTGTTTTAAACTCCAACATCCACCTCAAGGTAATTTATTTTGACAGTCTGCAAAGTGTCACTGCCTCACGACTACAGTCCTCTTGCTATTTTTAGCCTATCTTCTAGCAGTCTTTTTAGGAGATTTTGTTTACATAATGAAACAAGGAGATTTTCTTTCTATTCATAAAATTCTCTTGAATCATTAATACTAAAAAGAAGAAGATATGTTTCAAAAGTTTATATTCTTTATTTTTAATAAAAAAGGGAGAGAGCTTTTATGAAAAGAATTTCTTGCAGAAGTTTTTTTAAAAGACCTTAATATTTTTGATAGATAGATATGGCAGATTGGAGAACATACAAGTCTATTGAAGATTTTTTTTGTAAAAAGATGGAAAGTTGGTATGATTATCATTTCAGGAAAAAGAGAATATGAAAGGTATTTTTGGCCAGGGTAGAGTGGATAAAATTCTTAAAGATATTTCTTTTTGCAGAGAGAATATGAAGTGTTTTTGGAGATTGTTTTTCAGAGATGAATTAATTTTGTTGAAGATTTTATTTGCAGAGAAGAAGAATAAGGTATTGAAGGAATATGAAAAGATTTTGCAGATGGATATCCTATTTTGTTTGGAAATAATTTTTTAGGAAGATGAAAAGAAAATGAAAGGGATTTGATTTTTGAAAATGCAGAGATGGAAGATTATCTAAGATTTTGTTCAGAGATTTTATTATTTTTCATTTGAAGATTTTTTATAAATTGTTTTGTGCAGAGAATATGAAAAGTTTTGAAAAGAGGAAAATAAATGTTTGCTTTGGAGATGAAAGGACACTTTTGTATTTCTTATAAGTATTGGTTTTGCAGATTTACTTGGGTATGAGTGATGTTGTGCAGATCAATGATGAACTAACAGGGATCAAATACAGATACAGAGATTGACAAGATGATCGGAAAAGACAATATGCAATTGTAATAATAATCAGGTGCATGAATCATAAATTTGATTGAAACATACAGAGTATGTAGTGTGGTTGAGAGGATCCGGAAAAGGATTGATTTTGAATAGAATGGCCATTTGATAGACATATGTTTTGTATTGAATGGAAACAGAGTGTCCCTCTGAACTTGTTTATTACTTCCAGTGAAGATTCAGTTTGCCAGTGAAGCCTTGTATTAGCCAGTGAGGCTTGTAGGTCAGTGAGACCTATTTGTTTACTAGTGAGGTATATTATTGTTGGAAGTGGGTGCTTCTGTTTGGTATTGGAGTTGGTGCTCCTAAATACAATTTGTATTGCCAGTGAGGCATGTTTTTCAATTAAGCCAGTGAGGTAATTCTGGAGTGGTTTTTCTACCCCTGGAGGGTTTTCCACTCGTGCAATTCTTGTGTCTTGATCTTCTCTCTGTGGATATATGTTTTTGTTTTTCATTCTCAGTTATGTGCACATGTATGTGAGAAATCAATGATAGCTCTCTCTCCTTGTACTCTGCAAGTTAAAGTTTGTAAAAAGATTAGAAATTTCACACAACACTAATTCACCACCCCTCTCAGTGTTCTCCTTGACTCCTACAATTGGTATCAGAGCCAAGTTCCCCTTTTTGAAGCTTAATCAGCTCGGGTAGGTCCTGTGTGTGGAGTTCAATGGGTAAGTGTAGAAGAAATAAGAACATGAGAAATGTTAAGATTCTTTCTGGTCAAAAGATACAAAAGAAATCATCCATATCAAATCCAGATTTTGATAAAAAGTCAGTTGATAAAGTTGTTCTCCAAGTTGAATCTGATATTGTCTTAGAAGAAAAGTTTTCAGATTTTCCTCAGTTTGATGGTTCAAATTTTTCAGTTTGGTATGTTAGAATGCAAGTGTATTTATCCTCCTTAGGATATGATGTTTTAATGTCAGTTGAGAATTGTAATTCTGCAAATAACAAAGAAGCTCTTCAATGTAATGATATTGCAAAGAAGGCTATATTATCTGCTCTGTCTAATGATGTTATTTGTAAAGTTATGGATTGTGTTATAGCTCAGGATATGTGGAGGAGATTGAAAAGAATTTACCAAGGTAATGATAAAGAAGAGGACACTCTGGTGTGTCAAGAAAGTGGAAATGAAAGGCAATCACATGAAGAAGTTGAGACCCAATCAAATTCAGAAGATGATGATGATCAGGATTATGATGAACAAGACTGTGAGATTGATCTGGAAGGAGAGCTTATATATGCTCTGAGTGAGCTCAAGAAGTATAAGAAGGAGAACCAAAAATTAATGTTGCAGCTGCAACAAGAAAGAGATTTAAAAGACAAAGCTCTTACAGATCTTGAAGAGGCTGAATGTCAAATTATTAGTTTAAAGACTTATATTGATGATTCAGATAAACTAATTGCTAGATTGAAGACAGAAATTAAAGAAGCTAAGAGGATAGCTGATGGCTCAATTTCTAACCTTGAAGTTTTAAGGATTGAAAATCTAAAACTAGAGAGTGAAATTATTAATCTGAGAAAAGAGTATGATGGTCTCAAGGTTTTATCTAAGAAATATCAAGTGTTTGATAAGATGCTTGGTAAGCAAAAACTATATGAAGACACTATTGGACTTGGTTTTAAAGAAGGAGAATTTTCAAAAGCGAGAGAGACTCCTAGAAGGAAAATTGATTTAAGTAATGTTGCCACAGAAGGAAAAATGAGAGATGAATTTGTGCACAATCAAAGAAGAAATTTGAGAAAACCTGCATCTATAAGACAAGCTTACATGTACAGGTATAACTATTCATTTAATGGTTACTGTTATACTTGTAATCATTTTGGGCATAAAGCAGTTGATTGCAAAAGGAATACTAACCTTGTATGTTACAAGTGCAATAATTTTGGACATATTCAAAGAAGCTACAAAATGAACAGAGTGTATGATCCTTCATAGAAGCTTAATATGAGTGATCAAAGGTATTATCAATCAATTGATTTTTATTACAACATAATTTGTTATAATTGCAACTCTCTTGGTCATAAAGTACACAGTTGCAGGAGAGCTCCACCTAATTTGAAAGGTTGGGAAAAGAAAAAGACAGAAAAGGTTTGGAGGAAGAAAGCACCTGTGAAAATCTAGAGGCAGAAAGAAAGTAAAGAGAAGTCAGAATCTAAGCTTGTGCATCCTGCACAAGTTACATCATAGTTGCATAACAGATAGCATGTTGTGAGGGGCAGTTGTTCTTGTACTATCTTTTATCCCCAAGAAGTTACAGGAGGATCAGTTGATGTTTATCTATGTAATGAACTTGTTTTGTTTATCATGCTTGCTTGATAATTTTTCTGATGTTTTTGAGTTTCAGTGTATGACAGTGATACAGGTGTTCATTGGCTTATTATGATTTCAAGGTATTGAAAAAGTGTTTCAGGAGTTCAAAATGCACAAATTGTTAATGATCCTGACTATTAAGGATGAATTGTCATTGCAATTCAAAGTGTTGTTGCAATAAAATCTTAATTTACTAATAAAATCAAGAAACAGGAGTTCTTGTTGATTGCAGTAGGTTTCAGATATGATCAAATTTGACAAAAAATGTGCAGGAACAGCAAGATTGTTTTCATTCCTTTCATGTCAAGAAGGATGATCTTCATTCTTGGTTGCAAAATGAATTTTCATTGAGAAGTGATCATTGGTATAATAATTTGACATGTTTTTCTTCATTAATATGATTCAGAAAGGTATGTGAAAAGTGTGTGCCTTTTTGTTTTGAAGTGGTAATGTATGTGTGTCAAGCTATGACATCTAGAGTTGCTTATGAAATTGATGGTGGTGACTTGTTCTTCTTCAAGTTTATCAGTCAATCAGAGGCAAGTAAAGGTATTGAATCTGCTGATAATGGTCATCATGTCATATGGTGTTGGGAACTCAATTTTTTTTGGCTGCAAAATTGTTCATCAAAGAGTATTGGTATGTTTATGATTTCTTTGCAAAAGTGTTCTGATGGTTTGATGTTAGTAATTGGATGGTTTACTTTAGGGCTAAGTCAAGAAGTGTATCAGTGTTTCAGGAGTTTGTTAAAGGAAGTAATCAGAGGATCTCATTGATGTCAGTGTTTTATCTTCATCTACAAATTTGTGTTCAGAAAAGTGTTTTGTGCAGAACAGGAGGATAGTTCAGATGGTCTTCAATCTTTGTCATGTCAAAAAAGGTGTCAGAATAGTTTGGTTGTAGGATGATAGTTCATATCAAAGAAGTCAATTTGATAGTCATATCAACTACCTTGTTGTACAGAGTTCTTCAAGCTATGACATTGATGGTGATATCCTGCATTTCATCAGAGGAAGTTAAAATCAGCAATAGCAGATGGTAATGTTCAAAAAGGTTTTTCATATGTTGGCTTCAGGATTGTTATCATCATAAATCTTTTCTTGTTGAAAGGTTAAGGAGTTTATGCCTTCAAAGTGTTTATAATTCAATATGATTATAATGGTTATGATCATGCTATAATATCTTTCAGTGGAGTTGTTCTCAGGGGGAGTTGTTTCAGGCTTTGTCATCAGATGTCAAAAAGGGGGAGAAAGATAAATTGCTTCATGAAGTTTTACCATCAATGACAAAGGGGGAGATTGATGGTGTCAGATTGTCATTAATGTCAAAAGGGTCTTGCAGGATCTTGGGTTGATATTAGTAAACATTTGAGTAGGAGACATCATCTCTTGTGTTCTTTCTATTGTCATATCACAGATTGAGTTACATCAGGATGTCAGTGATGTGTTTCAGGATGTTGATCATATAGGAGCTCAAATGGGTTACATGCATGTTCATATTGGTGTTACAATGATTGATCTTGGCTTGACAAAGTTCACTTGCTTCAGATTTACAAGACCAGTACAGATCAGGTTGAATATGATGTGGTGTGTTAGTTGAAGTGTTGAACAACTTGCATTATATATATATTGGTGTCATGGTCTTGATTCATTTAGTGATACATACTCATATCCATGAAGTTTGATCAAGAACATTAGTAAATCAACTCACTGCCAACAGGTTATTCTTCAATGCAGAGATTATTGTTTTTGGATATCTGGTTTTTGTTGATATGTTCATGATGTTTGTTTTGAACAAGGGTTTGAGATATTTGCTTTGAGTTGTTCTTCATGCTTCATGCTTCAAGATGCCATGAGTTATTATGGTAAGTCTTGATGTCTTTGGTGTTATAAAGATCTGCCATGTAGTTTTTGAATGGAGAGTTTTAGTGGATGAAGCCTTTAAGTTGAGAGTTTTAATGGATTAGTTTAATTGTTCATTACAAGTGATTTTCTAAGATGGTTTGATTCAATGGGATCTTCTTCAATAGTGATCTGTTAAAATCAGACTATATTTAGTGAAGCTACCTTGAGCACAGTTTGAGGTTCTCATCATACACTATGATGTTCTCATCATACATTTTGATGTTCTCATCATACATTATGGTTAGGGCTTACTGTTTCTCTTTATATTTAAAGAAGGAAACTTTATTGACTAAACTGTCACAGCACTTTATGTCTATTTGATCGCTGACCGGTTAGTGCAAGTGGTAAGTGACTTAAGTCACAAACTAAGGGTTATAGACTCGTTATGTCACCAGCCCCTCCTCTCCTTAAGACCAGTTGAACCAATCTTAACCTTGAGCGCATGGGCGCCAATATATTATCAACAGTCTGCTTTAAACCTATGTGGAGCGAGAAAAAGGCAATCAATGGATTTGTTTTAAACTCCAACATCCACCTCAAGGTAATTTATTTTGACAGTCTGCGAAGTGTCACTGCCTCACGACTACAGTCCTCTTGCTATTTTTAGCCTATCTTCTGGCAGTCTTTTTAGGAGATTTTGTTTACATAAAGAAACAAGGAGATTTTCTTTCTATTCATAAAATTCTCTCAAATCATTAATACTAAAAAGAAGAAGATATGTTTCAAAAGTTTATATTCTTTATTTTTTTTAAAAAAGGGAGAGAGCTTTTATGAAAAGAATTTCTTGCAGAAGTTTTTTTAAAAGACCTTAATATTTTTGATAGATAGATATGGCAAATTGGAGAAGACACAAGTCTATTGAAGATTTTTTTAGTAAAAAGATGGAAAGTTGGTATGATTATCATTTCAGGAAAAAGAGAATATGAAATGTATTTTTGGCCAGGGTAGAGTGGATAAAATTCTTGAAGATATTTCTTTTTGCAGAGAGAATATGAAGTGTTTTTGGAGATTGTTTTTCAGAGATGAATTAATTTTGTTGAAGATTTTATTTGCAGAGAAGAAGAATAAGGTATTGAAGGAATATGAAAAGATTTTGCAGATGGATATCCTATTTTGTTTGGAAATAATTTTTTAGGAAGATGAAAAGAAAATGAAAGGGATTTGATTTTTGAAAATGCAGAGATGGAAGATTATCTAAGATTTTGTTCAGAGATTTTATTATTTTTCATTTGAAGATTTTTTATAAATTGTTTTGTGTAGAGACTATGAAAAGTTTTGAAAAGAGGAAAATAAATGTTTGCTTTGGAGATGAAAGGACACTTTTGTATTTCTTATAAGTATTGGTTTTGCAGATTTACTTGGGTATGAGTGATGTTGTGCAGATCAATGATGAACTGACAAGGATCAAATACAGATACAGAGATTGACAAGATGATCAGAAAAGACAATATGCAATTGTAATAATAATCAGGTGCATGAATCATAAATTTGGTTGAAACATACAGAGTATGCAGTGTGGTTGAGATGATCTAAAAAAGGATTGATTTTGAATAGAATGGCCATTTGATAGACATATGTTTTGTATTGAATGGAAACAGAGTGTCCCTCTGAACTTGTTTATTACTTCCAGTGAAGATTCAGTTTGCCAGTGAAGCCTTGTATTAGCCAGTGAGGCTTGTAGGTCAGTGAGACCTATTTGTTTACTAGTGAGGTATATTATTGTTGGAAGTGGGTGCTTCTGTTTGGTATTGGAGTTGGTGCTCCTAGATACAATTTGTATTGCCAGTGAGGCAATTCTAGAGTGGTTTTTCTACCCCTGGAGGGTTTTCCACTCGTGCAATTCTTGTGTCTTGATCTTCTCTCTGTGGATATATGTTTTTGTTTTTTCATTCTCAGTTATGTGCACATGTATGTGAGAAATCAATGATAGCTCTCTCTCCTTGTACTCTGCAAGTTAAAGTTTGTAAAAAGATTAGAAATTTCACACAACATTGATTCACCCCCCCTCTCAGTGTTGTCCTTGACTCCTACAAAAACATGAATTTGCTGCTCCATTTCAAGCCTAATTCAAAGCGTAACAGTCAAGATTTGGTCTTTATGTTCCAAAACACCCCCACCTGAAAATGAGATATGTTGTCAAAGGGGATAAAGGGTATCTGTAATAGAAATTATATTTTGGGCATGAGTTCTAGTTTGAAAGTTGTGTTGGAAAAACAGGTTATGGAGTGCTACTAGGAACTAGCAAGCCTAGGAAGAGAAACCCACCAATAAACGCTTGACACCTTGAAGAATTGGTTGATTTAGGTCAATTTGAACCTAGCCACCCTTGCTCTACATCAAATTGGTATCAGAGCCTAAGTAGGTCTGTAAGAGGGAAAGAGTGAAGTGAAAGAGAATAAGATGCCTCTAAAAGGTAACCCTATGGCTAGGGAAATGAGTGAAATGAAAGAGAAGACTGCAAAAGAGATTAGGAAGTTGAAGGAGCTACAAGACATGTTGGTAGCTAGGCTTGAGGCTGTTGAAACCAGTTAGAGGAGAGGTATGGTCACAGGTGATGTAAGTGACCAAGAGGAGGAGGGTGAGAATGAGAGCCCTCTAGGAGGATTCCAAGAAGAAGAGTTGGATCCTGATGAATAGAAGATGGCCCAGCTACTGAAGGAAATCAAGGGAGATAGTCACAAGGTCAGTATGGAATTACCCATGTATGGAGGGAACTTGAATGATGAAGAGCTTTTGGATTGGATTGCAGCACTTGATAACTATTTTGAATGTGAAGATATTCCAGAGGAATGAAGGGTAAAGTTGGCAAAAACAAAATTGAAGGGTCATGCCCTACTTTGGTGGGATTATGAGCAAACTGCAAGGAGGAAGAAAGGCAAGTCAAAAATTATCTCTTGGGAAAAAATGGTATCCAAACTCAAGGGTAAGTTCTTACCGGCTGATTATGAAATTCAATTGTACAAGAAACTTCAAAATCTGAAACAAAGAGATATGGATGTCAAGGCCTATACTAATGAGTTTTATAAGTTGAGTATAAGAGTAGGTCACATGGAGGATGATGTGGAGACGGTGGCCAGATATCTTAGTGGGTTAAGGTTTAACCTTCAAGATGAGTTGAGTTTGCATAACCCAAGGACGGTAGAGGAATGTTTTCAATTGGCAATTAGGGCTGAAGAAAAGCTAAAGAGAAGGCAAGACAAACAAACCAAGGGCAGAGGCAGCAATATCAGGGGAAGAGGTTCATTTTCTACTCCAAGACATTCATATGAGGGCCAAAAGGATGCATGCAAATTCCAAGACCAAGTTGTTGATCAGAGAGGTGGATTTAAAGGAGCTAGATCAGGCTTTAGAGGAAGATTTGGAGGTCAAGGAAGAGGATCAAATGCATTTACAGGAAGGTGTTACCAATACAACAAGTTTGGACATCAAGCATGGAAATGCAATGAAAGTCAGGCCACTACTTCAGTTGGAGGAGGAAGAAGGACTTAATTGGTGCAAGAAGAGGACAATGAGAGTGTAAACTCTCCATCACAGCATGCTACTCCAGAAGTTGGAGAATCACTAATGGTAAGGAGAACTCTCATCAAAGCACCTATAGAGAAGGAGCCATCACAAAGGAAGACTCTTTTCAAAACAACTTGTAATTGCTTGGGTAAGGTTTGTAAGGTTGTAATTGATTCAGGAAGTATAGATAATATGGTTTCAATTGAGATGGCTGAAAAACTTAAGTTGCCTAGGATACCACATACTACCCCTTACAAAGTCTCTTGGTTAAATGAGGGTCAATATGTTTTGGTGAATGAACAAAGTTGGGTGGAGTTTAACATAAAAGGGTATAAGGACAAAATTTTATGTGACATACTACCCATGGATGTGTGCCATTTGCTGCTAGGGAGGCCTTGGCAATTTGATAGGCATGTTATGTATGATGGTAGGAGGAATACTTATGAAATAGAAAAAGATGGGGTCTCCTATACTTTGACACCATTGAAAGAGGAGGACAAAGGACAAACTAAGGGAGCTAATGTTATGATGGTAGGTAGAAAGGAGTTCATAAAAGTAGAAGAAAAGGAGAACATGGACCTTGTAGCCATTCCTAAACCTAGAGACATTATGACAGCAAACATGAAGAATGACTTGATTTTGGAGGGAAATGATATTGAGTTGGTGTCAAGATCTATTGCATTGAAGGTCAAGGATGAATTGATTTTGGGGATTCAAGATTAGCTTAAGAAGCATGTTGATATGATGGTTGAAGGAGTGTTCCACTCATTGTTTTCAAAAAGGGACATCAGTCGTTCCATTCTTTTCAATTCAGAGGTTAGTATGCATGATCATGCAGTAGTCATAGGGGCAGAACATCAGATGGAAGAGATGGGAAGAAAAGGTGAAGAGGTCAAAGATAAGTTGCAAGGGAAAGTGAGAAAGTCCAAGCATACACCTAAAGTAAAGAAGAAGGAAGTTCATTACAAGGATGGAGGAGGTATAGTAGCAGGTAAAGATGCAAATTCAACAGCATTCTTAGGTGAAGAATAGATCAAAGATCATCCATCAAGTGAAGAACAACATTCTCAAGTGAAGAATAGGTCAAAGACAAGGGATAATGCCTATTTCTAGTATTTGGTTCATTGGAAGGGTTTACCAAATGGAGATGTCACTTGGAGGTCAGAGAATGACATGATCAAGCATGAGTCTATTGTCGCAGCACTGTCCTCAATGGGATTGAGTTCATTTTGCCTTGGGAGTATGGTACAGGAGCACCTTAGGTCTAGTAGGTGTAAGTTAATATTTTGACTTGGTTTTATGTTTTTCCATGTAATAAGGTCATTTAAGACCATATCATGTGTGTTTGAGTCAATATTAGGTCATTAGGTGGATTGGTGAGTCACGTTGCATAAAGTTGTCAAGTTTGCAAAAATGTTACAAAAGTGCAAAAACAGGGAATATGAAGAGTCACTAGTTGTAAATGAGGAAGTTGGATAGTTGTAACTAAAATGGGAGTTGGGAAACATTGGAGAAAATGTTAAATAATCTTGGGAAGGTCGAGACCAAGGGGGGTTGGTTGTATTTTAAAAATCAATAAAAACTAACTCTATTTCTACAAATCTGAACGTGATCTTGTTATTCTAGGCTTGTGTACAGTTTTGTACGGTAATATCATGACATGAAACTAGTTGTAATTGATAGATCATTGAGTCTACTTTCATTTCCACTTTGTTTCATTGAATTTCATCAAGTTTTGAGAATTTTATAGCAAATTTTCTAAACTAGTCAGAAAACCTCATGAATTAGGCATTGAGTTTGCATAAGACTTAGGGTTTGGTGAAAAGCTATTGAGAAATCATTTGAAGTGGTTGGATTTGTTGAGGTAGATCATATATGACCTGTTTGAGGTGTTGGCATGATGTTTTGAAGTCTAGAGATTGAAGACCCTATTGTGACCTAGTGGAACAAGCCTAATTAGGCCTATTTGAGACTAGGACAGTCTAATTTCGAAGCAGTATTTCCAAAGAAACCCTAACCCATTGTGAGATATGTTTTGAAGGAGCCCAAAGGGTATTTGAATCAAGATTTCTCTCTTGGATATCAGTTCTGGTTTGAAAGTTATGACCAGAAAACATGAATTTGTTGTTCCATTTCAAGCCTAATTCAAAGTGTAACAGTCAAGATTTGGCCTCTGTATTCCAAAACACCCCCACCTGAAAATGAGATATGTTTTCAAAGGAGATAAAGGGTATCTGTAACAGCAATTAGATTTTGGGCATGAGGTCTGGTTTGAAAGTTGTGTTGGAAAAATAGGTTATGGAGTGTTACTAGGAATTAGCAGGCCTAGGAAGAGAAACCCACCAATAAATGCTTGACACCTTGAAGAATTGGTTGATTTTGGTTAAGTTGAACCTAACCACCCCTGCTCTACATTAGAATAGTACTTCTTGCAGTGAACAGTGTTTTTGGTAGTGAATAGTGTTCTCAAGCTGTGAACAGTGTTTTCATGCTGTGAATAGTGTTTTCTTTAAGCTTAAAATAGTTTTCTTTTTAAAAATGCCATAACTTTTGCATATCATGTCAGATTTTTAAGTTTTCATAGGCATCAAAAAGTTGATTCACCCAACTTCACTATGGTATAAACCTCATTAGCATATCTATCCTAGATTCTCAAGTATATTCCTTCAAAGTCATCATTTCTTTACAAACTTCATTTGAGCATATCTTGTACAAAACTTAATTTTTCTTTAAACAACATAAATCTCACATAGAATCTGATTATCCACTCCAATCTTCTATACCTTACCATAATTATTAGACATTTTCTAGATTTCTCTTTTTCATCTAACAAGCTTCTTTGCAAGTGGTTCGTTCTCTTTTTTGTTTGGGGGAATAGGAAAAGACATAAGGAGTTGCATTAGCATCAGATCTAAAAATAAACATTCCATGTGCATACAATCCAACTTTTTCATTTTCAATTGATCAAAGAACTTATTTTCACTATCACACTTCAATTTGCGCTTAAAATGAACACCTGTTTGCATCATCATATCTTGATTTTGGGCATAAAATGAACACGTGTTTTCATCATAACATTTGAGCTTGGACATAAAACAAACTTGTGCTTTCTTTTCTTGGTGGATTTGAGTATGATTTAGGATATGTATGCTCTTCCCTTACACTTAGTGTGATCTTGGGAATCAAAAACATCCTTTAATCCATTCATCTTCACACACACATTTCCATTTCTAAGGGTCAATTAACATTGCGAGTGTGAATCAAGTGTGTGTGTGTGTGTGCTCTCTCCTCGCACCACAAGGTGATCTTAGAGATCAAAAACACCACTTGATTCACTTTTGTCACCCTTTTAGGAGGGCTTCTTGGAGACACACATGGTGGTACCCCTTAGGGTTTAGGGTTTTAGGTCCATAATGATATAAGTGTTTACCTTTATAAAATCCTTTTTACCTTAACCCCTTAGGTAATGTGCTTTACTTTCTAAATCTGTGTTGACCGTCTGCAGTAAGTTTCTAATCCCTTAAGTTATAACCTTAAGTCTTTGCACCCGTAAGGTGACCGGCCTCGTGTTCTAGGAATTACCTTTTGTGGCATGTGAAAATTAAATTAGATGTCCTAAGTCTTCCCATAAGCCTTAAAGTTTAATAAAGTGAATATCGCAGTGTCATAGCACATCATCAATGACATCACCACCCCGCTGCATGGCCGCGATAGGATGACACATGTCCAAGAATCTATGCTTATGTCCTATTCCACTAGGAATCTTGCACTAGCCAACCATTTGTTGCCAAATGTTAGAATAAATGTGGTATGCAGGAGAACTTTAATCCAATGGCTGCGCTCCATCGCAAGGGTATCTCGTAGCAGGGAATCTTCATTGTGCAGTCACGAGATGGCGACACGTAGCCTTCTCTTATTAAAGAAGTAAAAATCAAATGAAAGGTGGGTGCATGGGGGCTTAATCGCACTCACGCATGGTAGGTAAGTGGTGGGCCATCTCCAGCTGCGAGGCTGCGAGATGGTGCCACGTGTCCAATCCAGACAAAAGGTGATGTGATCTACAAAGAAAGTACAAGTGATATGGCCTATTCTGATTGGTCGAAGACTTTTCAAACATGATGACCGAGATTTTCAACTCGCAAGTAAATGATAGCCGTGGATCTTGTAGTAAGGAATTCTAATCAACAACGCAGGTTTAATTTTTTGCAATGAACGTTGGAGGCGTGTTATAGCACGAATGAGGAGTAAAGTTGAGGATACCTCCATTAATGCATCAAAAACTAGGCTACGATGCTTATGAGGAAGAAAGTTAGGACTGTGTACATCATTTCATCAAGTACACATGATTTTCAAGTGCACGAAGAGCTCTCAAACAAGAAAAGAACAAAATTCAGATTCTTGGGAAGCGTTAACCAGTAAGTTCACTATGTATTCTTATGCTTGGCATATTTTTCAGCTAACTGCTTAATTAAGGAGAAAAATAGTTACTTGTGAAAGAAACCCTAGCTTGATAAGATCAGTCTACAAAATGAGTCAAGCTAGTTAGCCCTCCACTTCTAAGTGCAACTTAGATGAGGACCTCATGGTCCAGCTTCGTGGTTCTACCAGAGGAGCCTTGAAACTACATGGTCTAGGCGGACCCGAGGACAAATTCCTTGATTATTGTTACAATTGTCGAGATGCCATATTGTTGGTTCCTGGTTGGATCCTGTTCGAGCACTAGCATAGGAGAATGGATTATAAGGCCCCTATTTGTCATGCCTAGAAATTTGATCTAGCCAAGATTATTTGTTCCAATGTCTTTCCTAACCCTGATCTAGTTAGAGAAATAGCATTAAGGTATGATCCTTCTACAAGGACAGTCATAGCTAGAAATGGTTCAAAAATTATCAAGCTCACCAAAGGATTCATTGCTACTGTATTCAATTTAGACCTTGTAGCTAGAAAGCCAATTGACATTGCTGCTTTGAAGAGGAAATATCAGACTATGAAACGTGCTTATAGGGATTACAACCTAGCCAAGCACAGGCCAAGAGGTGTGGAGGGTAAACTGGTGAAAATTTCAGCTAGTGAACAAGAGCCCTTTCATTGCAACATGTTCATGGACTACTTTGTCATGACCTATCATAGTTTATGCCAATTATTGGGTAGGGATGCTTCTGCAGAATGCCCATTTCTTTAATGATGATGGCAGTCGACATTCAGAATCAAGAGGTCAAAGAGCCATATGATTATGCAAATTATATTGCTGACAGGATGCACAAGAAGATGTCGGAGATCAAGAGCAATCTATCTAATCTGGATGTCCATGTTGAATTCACATGGTACTCCATGCTATGCCACATGCTTTTATTCACTTTATCTAGGATGTGGCACCAAAATTTGCATGTTAAGATGGCAGATGCTCAATGGAACATGCTTCCAATACAACTATGGACTTGCATGATTGACATGCATTGCACTATAGTAGATTATGTCATTTTTGAAGAGTATTTTGTGAGGAGAGTCCTTGGATTTTTGGAACCAGAAGGTGAAAGGCTGCATCCTGATGTGCTAGATTTTTTAAGGCCTTTAGAAAGGACTCCTCACTTAGGAATTGATCATAATTGGGGTGACTGGTTCTTTCATGAGAACACTACTTGCATTAGGGTCTATGGATGTGAGACCCCACCTCATATCTTGCCAAAATATGTGCCTAAAAGAGTGGCATTTTTAGAAATCATTAGGTAATTGAATGATTCTGACAAGGAGCACCTGAGGAGGCATAAGAAGGGCTCATTCTTTCCTTCTTCCCTCAAATTTAGTGATTTTTTGATAACTGATAAAAGTGGTCTTGATCAAATTTATTCAGTTATGTAATGTTTTGGGATGTATTTGGAACATCCAAGGCATTTTGACCCTAAGGGCTTCATCAACAGGGTGAGGGTCAACAAGGGAAGGCCCAGATATTCTCACCAGGTTGACTATAGTGATGATATTGCTAGGAATTATTTTACAATGGATGATTTCCATCACTTAAGGATTAAGTGGGACACTATTATGACAAGTGAGAAGATAAAGAAAAGCATAAATCCTGCATATCAGGGTGCATTTGCAGAAGTTCAAGACCCAATTCAGAGAATTGAGAAGATGCTAGACAATGTAGAGTAGCTGATTGGTTATGCCCCTGCAAGAGAAGAAGTACCCACATATGAGCCTGGCAGCTCTAGCAGAGGATATGCTGTCAAAAGGGAATCAATTGGCCCCTCCCCTGCTAAAAAGGCAAAAATTATTGATTTAGAAAACCCTGAGGAGATTGAGGTAGTAGATTTAGAAGGGGGAGAAGAACATGTACAAGAATTTGCCCCTCAAGTGAATTCACCTAATAGAATGAGGCCCTACTCATCCCCTGAAAACAGGGCAGTAAGAACAATGAGGAGCCCAAATATGGACATTGAAGATGTTAGGATAATGGCTTGCAACAAATTTTTAGAGGATGATGAATTTGTCAATACTCCTGAATTTAGGAGTTATGTTTTCAAGGTAAGAAGTGAAGAGTTTCAAAAGAGGATTGAAGATGCTATAGCTGGAGGAGACCCTACTAAATATGATACCATTACTCAAAGGGTCTTAAAAGAAGTGAATCAATCCATTAGTGCAATGCCTCTGGAGGAGGGAAGGCAATTGGTTGCAAAGATCAATATTTTACTTCTTCCTCACTGGACCGTGTCAAATGCCATTGTATTTGACACAATTACCAGAGAAGACTCAGACATAATAGGTGAACAGATAGAAAAGGCTCTCTCTAGTACAGCCTTTAACCCTAGGTTTGAAACATTGGCTATATGGGCTCTAGCCCCAAGTAATAACAAGCCTAGGGTTGAATTGGGGGAATTGGTAGGAGATGTGATAATAAAGAGGGTATCTAACACCCCTTCCCCCCAAGCTGCAAGTTTAAATGTCCATACTGCATAGTTCACAAAAGCAGTCACAAATAAATTGCAAAAGGATCACAATGAGATGCAACTCAGTTATGCCTAGGCAGTTGCAAAAATAAACAGATTAAGGCAGCTATTATCTTTAGGGGCTAGTTCTTTAGCTCCCCCACTAGTGATTCCAACAGCAGAATCTTTCCCAGTTGATACAAAGCCTCTCCTTTCAGAAATCAGAGAATTAAAGGAGGATAACAAAAAATTAAAAGAAGAAAAGGAGAGCATAATGAAAGAGATGGTCACAAATTTGGTACATCACAGGGTGACCAAGGTCATGGCAAGAGTAGAAGAAACATGGAGGTCCTACTCACAACTGAAGATGGCCTATGAAAAACATCAATCAGACAAAGAAAGACTCAATTATTCAGGCTAGATGGTTGCCAAGAACTATAGAAGTCAAAGATCTTCTTAGGTGTTCTAGATTTGATGCAACTACACCTCCTAAGCTAAAACTGGTGGTAGATATGCTAAAACATTTTGAAGATGTTGCCAACTTTTAGTTAAGATTAGATAAGGTTTTGGTAGAGAAGACACAGGCAATAGAAACAATGGATACAAGGTGGCTACCAAATATTTTGGAGGGTGGCAGACAAATAAAAGACTTGGACAATTAGAGGGCAGACATTGAAACTAATGCCAATAGATTAATTCCCACTTGTTGTATTGAGGCTAGCCCTACTATGAAGATTTTGAGCCTAGTACTTGACAAGCTGCATATTGTTGAAATTAATTTTGAAATATTTTGTAAAGAGGTGAAGACTATACTGGATGCCAAGTACTGGTGCAGGAGCTCCCAATTCTAGTCATTTGTGCTTTGTCATGTTTTGTTGTCATGTTCTGTTGTTCTCTCTAAGGCTTTAAAAGCCATTTTCATGAGTTGTAATAAGGACTTGGTCCATTTGGTCAATTTATCCAATATAGACCTTGATTTGGTCAAATTGAATGTAATTCCACTTAAAAAACATGTGGTTTCTTGTGGAGGAAGTCATAACCAATGGCTAACTGCCTTGGAGAGAAGTTGTACGGTTGGTGGAGGAAAAACATCTTCCAAGCCTTCTATAGGCTGAACAATGTAATAACATGCCAAGGATAATGAAATTCTAAAGTTTTTTGGAGTGAAGAAAACTATTTTTTTTACGTTTTCCTGGAAATAGTCATTTGGTACGACACTGTACGAACTGTCAGGGATCTAAAAGTTAGGAAATGTGTTAGGGCTTCGAATTACCTTTCATTTGAATGTAATTAGGCCCTTTTAAACCCCTTGTGCTGTTAGAACCTATTCGTTTTGTGTAAATAGGTCTGAAAACCCTCTAAACTAGAGTTTTGTGGTAAAATGGATGATTTCTCCTCTGTCCTCTGAAAGGCATCAACTATGTTTAGTAGGATGGAGGGAGATAGTGTATATTTCATGTTTTTGGTGTCTTTAGTGTTTGCACTCCTCACTTCAAAGCATTTGGCATGATTCTAACTAGTCTACATAGTGACTAGTTAGTATGCAAATGGTGGAAAATAGTGTGTATTCAAAGAACAGTCAAATGGATGACCAAATGGATGGTGGATTTGGTGTTTGTAGCTGGAAACTAACCTATGCAGGTGCTTATTTGATCCTGAGAAAGTGGATTTGATACACTTCCTTCATAAAGCCCTCAAATTAGGTCTATTCCCTAGGAAGAAGAACTCACTATACTTGCATGCCTAGAACAGAGTACGGCCCTGCTGCTTGGTGGATGGTTGTATGTCCATAGTGGGTATTTGAATATGCCTTAAGTCTAGATGGTCATTTGGAGGTTTGAAGAGTTTTCCTTGAATTAGCCGATCACAAGGGCTACAAGGAATAGGCCATTTCAAACACTGTCATAGTGCAGTCATGTTCTAGTTCGCTGTTCATTGTCCTTGTAGGTACAGAATTGAGTTATTGGGTTAGAGACCACTTGTTGATCAAGTCCCTGACAAGTATATGTTGGTTGTAGAGTGAGATCCTGTTGGTAGAGAAGTTGGTAGCTTGGTTATTGGTCTAGAAGGTGTGTGTGGGTGTTAGTTGGGTTGAATAGAGACTCCCCAAAAGAGAGTTGAGTAGTCTATGAAGGTGGACACTGGGGTGTGGTCCCAGACTAGGTCAGTCTCTTGGATAGCCTTGTATAGGCTTATGTTGCTTAGCCTTTGAAAACCTTGTTAAGGGAACCTTAAAGTCTTGGTCTCTTGTGTGAACAAAACCAAACCTACCAATACCTCTGCATCATATTGGTATCAGAGCCAATATCTGATTAGAGCAGTGTATGTCAAACGAGGAGATTGAAACAGAGGTTAATACAATGCCTCCCAAGACAATGAGTCAAGAAGCCATCAAGAAATTGGTGGAAGAGATGGTTGAGGCAAGATTACAAGAAGAAAGAAGGTCTAAGGGCAAGACCAAAGAAGATGGAAGTTCTTCTAACACAAATGATGAAGAAGAGGCAAAAGAGAGTCCTCAAGGATAGGAAATGTCTGCAGATCAGAAAGGTTTCTTGAATGCACTTAAGGGTGCTCATGGAGACAGTGGTGATCCCAAGATGGATGTACCCACATTTCATGGCAAATTGGATGGTGATGCTCTCACCGATTGGATAGAAGCCATGTGTAACTACTTTGATTACAAGGAGTTCAATGATAGCAAGAAGGTTAAATTTGCCAAGACAAGGCTAAGAGGTTCTGCACTTGTGTGGTGGAACTACATGCAAAGTGAGAGGGAGAAGATTACGAAGAGTCCCATCACTAAATGGAGTAGAATGGTGGCTATGCTCAGAAGCAAGTTCATGCCACCTGACTATGAGATTCAAATCATTAGGAGTCCAGAATTTGAGACAAAAAGATATGGATGTGGCTGCCTACACAGAAGAATTTCACATACTAAGTATGAGAGCCAACCATAATGAAGATGAAAAGGGGATGGTGGCTAGGTACCTAAATGGTTTGAAATACAATCTGCAAGATGAGATCAGTTTAGTGATACCTAGAATGGTGGATGAATGCTTCTTATTGGCCTCTAGAGCAAAGGAAAAGTTGAGAAGGGTGAACAAAGTGCCAGAGGAAGAGGTGGCAGAAACCAAAGAGGAAGAGGCAGTTTTGGCCGTGGACAGTCCCACAAAACTAAAAATAACAGTCAGCAAGAAACACAAACTGAAACAGAGCATAGAGGAGGCTTTAGAGGTTGGAGAAGACCTAATGGCAGGGTCAGAAATGGTGGAGGAGGTAGAGGACCAAGAGTCTTCACTGGAAGGTGTTATGGCTGCAATCAAGTTTGCCATACAATTAACAAATGCCCAGAGAAAGCTAGCAACTCTCATGACAATGGAAGGAGAAATCAGTTAGTAAAGGATGATGACTGTGAGAGTGTGAATTCACTAATGGGAAGTGTTGCACCTGTCCTAGAAGGAGAGAGTATGATGATTAAGAGGTCTATGTTGAAAATACCATTGAAACAAGAGCCCCCTCAGAGAAAGAATCTTTTTAGAACCCAAGGCCTAGCCTATGGGAAACTTTGTAAGATCATAGTAGATTCAGGATCTACTGAGAATGTGGTATCCACTGAGATGGTTGAGAAGTGCATGTTGAAGAGGCTACATCATATCAGTCCTCACAAGATTTCTTGGTTGAATAAGAACCAAAGTTTCATGGTGGAAGAGCAAACTTGGGTTGAATTTGCAATCGGTGACTACAAGGACAAAGTGTTATGTGAAATCATCCCCATGGATGCATGTCATCTACTTCTTGGCCGCCCATGGCAATATGATGTCAAAGCACAACATGATGGTGAGAAGAACACATATGTCATCACCAAGAATGGAAGACCATACAAGATGGATCCTATGTTAGAGCAGACTGAGGGGAAGAACAATGACATCAGTGTCATGTTGGTGAATGGTAAAGAGTTTTTGAACCTCTTGAAGGAGAAGGATACCCAAGGGTATGCCTTGGTCATGAAGCCCAAGAGTGGATCAGATCAGCAAGATCAAAAACAAAAGGAGATTCCATTGGAAGTGCAGCAACTTCTAGACAAATATCAAGATCTTGTGGTAGAGGAAGTCCCCAACTACTTACCACCCATGAGGGACATAAGTCATCAAATTGACTTAATACCTGGTGTTACATTGCCTAACAAGGCTTCCTATAAGCTGACCCCATAGCAAAATGAAGAGGTGGCAAGGAAAATTCAAGATCTCTTGGAGAAAGGGCTGATTAAGAAGAGTTTAAGTCCTTGTGCAGTCCTAAGTGTACTTGCTCCTAAGAAGGATGGAAAATGGAGGCTATGTACGGATTCAAGGGCCATAAACAAGATCACCATAAGGTACAGGTTCCCAATGCCAAGGATTGAAGATCTTTTGGATTATCTTGGAGGCTCATGCTATTACTCAAAGATAGATTTAAAATCAGGTTATCATCAAATCTGGATCAGACAGGGAGATGAATGGAAGACTGCTTTCAAGACTAATGAGGGTCTTTATGAATGGCTTGTTATGCCATTTGGTCTTAGCAATGCTCCAAGTACATTCATGCGCTTGATGAATGAGGTATTAGTTGAATTCATTGGTAAATTTGTTATTGTTTATCTTGATGACATACTAATCTTCAGCAGGACAAAAGAAGAGTATATGAAGCATGTTGGTCAGGTGTTGGAGAAGCTACATGAGCACAAGTTGATGATCAACTTAAACAAGTGTGAGTTCATGAAAACTGAACTTGTATACCTTGGATTTGTCATTTCCAATGGCTATTTGAAGATGGATCCCTCTAAGGTTGATGTTATTCTCAGTTGGCCTACTCCTAAGACAGTGGGAGATGTGAGAAGTTTCCATGGATTGGCAACTTTTTATAGGAATTTTATCAGAGGTTTCAATCACATTAGTGCTCCCATCCTTAACACCATCAAGGGTGGAGTCAAATGTAGATTCCAATGGACAAAGGAAGCTGATGTTAGTTTTGAGTTGTTGAAAACAAAGGTGGCTAAGTTGCCTACCTTAGTACTTCCTGATTTTGACAAGGTGTTTGTTGTTGAGTGTGATGCAAGCAAGAAAGCTATTGGTGCTATTCTAAGCCAAGAAGGACATCCTGTGGCATTCTTCTCAGAGAAGTTGAATGAAGCCAAGCAAAGGTACTCTACCTATGACCTAGAGCTCTATGCAATGGTGCAAGCTCTTAAGAAATGGAGACATTATTTATTGCCCAAAGAATTTATTGTGTTTACTAATAATCATGCTCTAAGCTTTCTAAATAGACATGTTAAATGGATGGAACAGTTACAAGTTTATACCTTCACAATTAAGCACAAAAAAGGTGTTTCTAACAAGGTGGCTGATGTTTTAAGTAGGAGGTTGCTTCTTGTTCTTGAAATTTAGTTAGAAAGCATGGGCATTGACTATTTGAAGGAGTTGTATAAAGAGGATTTAGATTTCAAAGAGGCTTATGATGTTTATGTAAACTTGGCTAACACATTCCATGGAGAATATGCAGATTTTGTATTGCAGGAAGGCCTTTTGTTTAACGGCAATTTGTTGTGTATTCCTAAGTGTTCCATGAGGGACAACATCATTAAGGAGAAGCATAATGGCTCTTTGGGAGGACATTTTGGCTTAGACAAGACACTAGAACAAGTTACAAGGTTCTATTTTTGGCCAAAGGTGCAATACGATGTGAGAAGATATGTTGCTAGTTGTGCCATTTGTCAAAGGGCCAAAGGTGTGTCTTCAAATGCAGGTCTATACCAGCCCCTTCCCATTCCCAATAGACCTTGGGAAAGTATAAGCATGGATTTTGTACTTGGGTTACCCAGGACAGCGAGAGGGGTGGATAGTGTGTTTGTTATTGTTGATAGATTTAGCAAGATGGCTCATTTTGTGCCATGTAAATGCACAAATGATGCATCTCATGTTGCAGGTCTATTTTTCAGAGAGGTAGTTAGAATACATGGTTTGCCATTGTGCATTGTAACAGACAGAGATTCTAAGTTTGTGGGTCACTTCTAGAGGACCTTGTGGAGAAAGTTGGGCACATAGTTGTCCTTTTCATCAGCCTACCATCCATAAACTAATGGTCAGACCAAAGTAGTTAATAGATCACTTAGAAACCTCCTAAGATGCCTCATAAAACAGCATGGTTTGGCATGGGACTTGGTTATCAATCAGGCTGAATATGCCTACAATGATTCAAAGAATAGGAGCACTGGTAAAAGTCCTTTTGAAGTAGTTTATGGCTTTCATCCAAGAGGGCCACTTGAACTGAAGGATCTCCAAGGATGGGATAAAAGGAGTGCACTTGGTGAAGATTTTGCTACCCCCATGAAAACAGTCCATGATCAAGTCAAGTTGCAATTGGAAAAAACAGTCACAAAGTACAAAGAACGGGCAGATTTAAGGAAGAGAGAGGTGCAATTCAAAGTTGGAGATTTAGTTATGGCATATCTAAGGAAAGAAAGGTTGCCAAAAGGTCAGCCAACTAAACTCTTGATGAAGAAGATTGGGCCATGTCAAATAGTGCACAAATTCGGTCCAAATGCATATGAGATTGAGTTACCATCCAGTCTTGGTATCTCTCCTATTTTCAATGTTTGTGATCTTTTTCCTTTTAGACCCCTATTACCTAGTGAAAGTGGATCAGATGTGGTGGATATAGATGTTGATTGGATCAAGGATTTGCCTCCAAGCAAACCTTTGCAGCTGGAATGTATTCTAGATTCCAAAATTGTCAAGAAGACTCGGAGAGGTGTCTACAAAGACTACTTGGTGAAATGGAAGGATCTTCCTGATTCAGAGGCCACTTGGATGACTAAAGCAGATATCTTGAAGCATGGAATGACCCTTCAACAATTGGCAACTCAAGGGACTTAAGTTCTTCTTGCAGGGGGAGTATGGTGTAGGAGCTCCCAATTCTAGTCATTTTGTGCTTTGTCATGTTTTGTTGTCATGTTCTATTGTTCTCTCTAAGGCTTTGAAATTCATTTTCATGATTTGTAATAAGGACTTGGTCCATTTGGTCAATTTATCCAATATAGACCTTGATATGGTCAAATTGAATGTAATTCCACTTAAGAAACATGTGGTTTCTTGTGGAGGAAGTCATAACCAATGGCTAACTACCTTGGAGAATAGTTGTATAGTTGGTGAAGGAGGAAAAACATCTTCCAAGCCTTCTATAGGCTGAACAATGTAATAACATGCCAAGGATAATGAAATTCTAAAGTTTTTTGGAGTGAAGGAAACTATTTTTTCCACGTTTTCCTGGAAACAGTCATTTGGTATGGCACTGTACGGACTGTCAGGGATCTGAAAGTTGGGAAATGTGTTAGGGCTTTGAAGTACCTTTCATTTGAATGTAATTAGGCCTTTTGAAACCCCTTGTGCTGTTAGAACCTATTCGTTTTGTGTAAATAGATCTGAAAACCCTCTAAACTAGGGTTTTGTGGTAAAATGGATGATTTCTCCTCTATCCTCTGAAAGGCATCAACTATTTTCAATAGGATGGAGGGAGATAGTGTATATTTCATGTTTTTGGTGTCTTTAGTGTTTGCACTCCTCACTTCAAAGCATTTGGCATGATTCTAACTAGTCTACACAATGACTAGTTAGTATGCAAATGGTGGAAAATAGTGTGTATTCAAAGAACAGTCAAATGGATGACCAAATGGATGGTGGATTTGGTGTTTGTAGTTGGAAATTGACCTGTGCAAGTGCTTATTTGATCCTGAGCAAGTGGATTTGATACACTTCCTTCATAAAGCCTTCAGATTAGGCCTATTCCCTAGGAAGAACTCATTGTCCTTGCACGCCTAGAATAGAGTACGGCCCTGCTGCTTGGTGGATGGTTGTATGTCCATAGTGGGTATTTGAATATGCCTTAAGTCTAGATGGTCATTTGGAGGTTTGAAGAGTTTTCCTTGAATTAGCAGATCATAAGAGCTACAAGGAATAGGCCATTTCAAACACTGTCATAGTGCAGTCATGTTCTAGTTCGATGTTCATTGTCCTTGCAGGTACAGAATTGAGTTATTGGGTCAGATCCCACTTATTGATCAAGTCCCTGACAAGTATATGTTGGTTGTAGAGTGAGATCCTATTGGTAGAGAAGTTGGTAGCTTGGTTATTGGTCTAGAAGTTGTGTGTGGGTGTTAGTTGGGTTGAATAGAGACTCCCCAAAAGAGAGTTGAGTAGTCTATGAAGGTGGACACTAGGGTGTGGTCCTAGACTAGGTCAGTCTCTTGGATAGCCTTGTATAGGCTTGTGTTGCTTAGCCTTTGAAAACCTTGTGAAGGGAACCTTAAAGTCTTGGTCTCTTGTGTGAACAAAACCAAACCTACCCATACCTCTGCATCAGGTACATTAGTCATAATGGAAATATTTCAAAGATTATCTCATTCCCCTAGCCATCTGAAGAGACCTACAACAAATGGACAGATAAGTATGGGTCACATGATTGAAAGGAAAGACCAACCACCACCTACCCAGAATTTATGTAGCAGGTCTTCTCCAAGAAGCTGCACATCTTCCAAGTTTATCTGTCTCCTCTACTTATTCTCTCCAATGTATTAATTTCTCAATGCCATATGGGCAGTGCATTGTATCATGGAACTCTCTGAAGAGATGTTGTAATTAATGTTGAGTACACATTCTTAGTCTATAAAAGAACTGTGTTACTCATTTTTTGTTGTTGATGATTTTGGAATTTTTAGGAGTAAATAAGATACAAGTTCTTATGTTTTTCTTCATCTCTTGTCTTGTAAGTTTATGAGTTATATGTTGAATGTATTTTTTTACATATATTTTATCAGTTTCATGTTGATTTAAATGAGTAATGCTTTATGCATGTATTCTGTTATCTATCTCCAAGTTGTGTGTATTCTTCTTCTGAATCAAGATAACTGAGGGTTGTTTAAGATTTTGGAATATCGATTTACTATGTTGCATGCTTAATCTTCTACTTCTATTCAAGGAATAGATTAAATGTTTTGGGTTAGGTATGGGGAAGAATATATTGCAATAGGGATGTCTGTAAGTAGAGTTAACTGAATACTCTATCTTGGGTAGTGTTTGTAAGGAAAATTCTAGCAAAACCCCTTGAAGCTTGATTATTAGTTTAAGTTTATGGGAATCATTCACATATATATATATGTCTATTTGACTCCATGCCCTGAGATAAGCACTGGTCTGACCTTATGTTGAATTTATGAATCAAAACCCTGGTCTTGCAGCCAAACATAAAACAAAATCAAATATTATTTACAAATCTTTAGGATTTTAGGAGTAGTTTTAGGTTTCAAATCCTCCGATCCACACCTCAAATATAGACCAAAGATAGCCCCTTTACATATATCTTATAGCTTTGGCCTGAATAAGAGAGGATTTATCTTCTTTGTGTCAGTATCCCAGAAAACTTAGAATTTTAACCGATGGGTATTGAATATGGAATACCCCTTAGGTTTTGTAGAGCCTGAAGAAGGAGAGAAGACATTTAGAGTCTATCTCCTGTATTGTTGGTCCTTGACCTAAGGATCATGTTGATGAGTGGTGGCTACCTTGTAGGGAGACTTAGGAACTATTAGTTGGAAAAATCCCAACACCACTCCAAGGGATGACCTCAACTCTTGTGTCTCAACAGAGTATAAAAAGTGAGGAGAGAATCGAAAGACACACCTCTTGGAAGTTGGAATCTTGTCATTTGGACTAAGCCCCCAAGAACTTTATACCTTTGGGAAGTGAAGGTGAAGGGTGGGTTACCCATTTCTCTCGACTGTGTGGCATTATTTCAATTTCATTTCATGAAATTAGGCCCCCCGTACCTTGTGTATATTAGGGACATCCTTAGAAAACTTGTTCATTCTAGATTAAGACCTATTGACCATACCCATTTGACTAATATTAGGCTTGTTTTATGTATCTTCAAGTGTCTTCATAACCATAACAATCAATTTTCAAGGTCGAACTTGCTATTGTGTCTTACGTGTGTGTTTTGCAAATCTATGCATGTACATGTGAAATATTATGTTTGCAAATTGCCTAAAGTCAAGCTATCAACAAATTCATTCCACATCATCCTAATCCAAGCCACCTTCTTCATAATCCAAACCCTAATCATTCTAACTATCCACCTTTGTTAGCCTAATCAACCCTCTTATCCACCTCATCCCTAATCATTCTAAGCCTTCATCATAATCTAATAAATCCCAACCTATCCATAACCTAATCAATTTCATCCATCTCAATTACTAATCATATCCTAATCATTCCACATCATCATTCTAATTCTAGCCTAATCATATCTTCCACATGTTATCCTAATCATAATCCAATATCATCTTACATCATTGTATTAATCCAACTTCAACTACCTAATCTTCATCACACTCCATTGTTCATCATTCCCATCATAATCCCATTCTTGAGCCCCATCTAATCCATCCTTTGTCAAAATGGTTATGACACTAGAAAATAAGAACATAGAGTAGGATTGTTATGGTGTTCAAAAAATACTTGATGAACTTAGGATGCTATATCAAAAGGAACAAGTCACTACTCCACCACAACATAAACTCATACAAGTACAAGATCTTTTACAACAACAATAATTACAAACACAAAAACAACAAATCAAAACACAACCACAACCTCAACAAATTACACCTCAATCTCATGTGTCATCTCCCTCAACTTCATACCAACCTAATCCAACCACATATCAAGTTACTCCTACATCAACTTATCCCACTTCTTCCAATATCAACCAATATCCATATCAAAATCCACCCCAAGATTATCCAACTCCTTATTCCAACATTTCAACTCATCATCAAATCCATTTACAAAACTATCAAGTTCATTCACAACATGAAAATGCAAGTCCAAGTTACCCTTTGCACCAAGATCACGTGTTCTTAAGTCCTCATGTTACCTTTGACAAGGGAAAAACCACTCTACCTTATGCATCCTAAGGGTATCCTCCATCATCATCTAATCAACTGCCTATCCAAGAGCCTCCTAGTCCTATCCCAATACCACCATGAAATCCATTGGTCAATCCATCAACCCCTTCAATCCCTTCATTACCATCTTCCTCTAACTTTCTTAACCCTAGTTCATTAACCCCTTTAATCCCTGCACCATGGGATCTTTCTAGTCCTAATCCTAATCCATTGAATCCCATTATCCTCCCACTCAATACCAATCCTAATCCTAATCCATCCACCTAATCCTAATCCTAATCCTAATCCTACACCATATACCCTTATTATCCATCCATTATATTGTCCATCCACCCATATACTTATGAAGGATGTGATCCAATGGCTATTAGCAAGGAATCAACCATCTCTATGGCATCAAATGCCCATCCTTGAACCTATCTAAAAACCTTTAAGCAATATTCCTACT
The DNA here is from genome assembly GCA_027924645.1 of Cunninghamia lanceolata. NCBI lineage: Eukaryota > Viridiplantae > Streptophyta > Pinopsida > Cupressales > Cupressaceae > Cunninghamia > Cunninghamia lanceolata. The sequence continues at coordinate 971,502 of BSBN01000781.1, forward strand.
CCTCTAATCCCATCATGTAGCCCACAACCCATCAAGCCTATTGAAGAGTCTCCTACCATGATTCCAAGCCAAATTCAATTATATACTCATGTTTTTGATCATCTAGAACCCATCAAGCCTCTCCAAGAGTCTTCCACTCCCATTCAAGAAAATCAAGAGCTATGTCAAGAGTATAATCTAAAGCATGTGGAAACCTCAACCCCTAATCCAAATCAAGATCAAAGCACCCCCGTTCATCATATTCATAACCAATTTCACCATATCCATGTTAAGCTCCTTTATGATCAAGCTCCTATCTATGATAATGAAAGCCATGATGATCCTCTTAACCTACTTTATGCATTACATGAGCTAGAGATTATCACTCCACCTATCCATAATCCCATCACTATCCATGAGCAAGATATCGAACCTACTCCTATCCATTTTCTACCTAGAGCCCTTTCTGGTGTCTCAACTTTAGAGTCCTTTCTGGTGTTTCCTATTTTTTAGGAGGTGAAAAAGTAGTTTTGCTTTTTGCTTTTTCGGAAATGATGTTTTTAAGCCATTCTAGAAAAAGGTTGTTTTGTGCTTTTTTGCTTTTTTCTTTTTCTCAAAAAGCTATTTTGCTTTTTGTTGAGAAAAACAAGGAGTGCCACCTTGGTTGACCTTGGGTCTTGTTTAGCAGGTTTCTATTGTAGGAAGTTACCATTTATGACAAATCTTATCCTTATCTCTTTGGAGCACCCATGAAGAGGATATGCTTTATTTTTTGGAAATTTGATTTGGAAAGGATTTTCATATTGGAAAAGATTTTCAATTTTGAAAATATTTTCATGTTGGAAAAGATTTTCATTTTGGAAAAGATTTTCAAGTTGGAAAATATTCTTTTTTGGGAAGTGGACACCTAAGAAAGAAAGCATAATCTTTTCTGGCTTTAAAATAGATTTGAAAGTGGATTCTTTGTATGCTTTTGCAGAGGAGTTGGTGGAGAAAGCTAATCCAAATTTTTGAGGGCGCTTTACTTTTACAACTCTTGCATTATGCTATATTTAGTGTGTTTGAAGAGGTAGTTTTTCATGCAGGGTTATGCTGTTAGTTTTCCTCCAAATAAGCAAGATGTAAATCGCCATGTTAAGGCTTTGAGCCTACAAGTGTATTGTAACACTGTTGTTGCAGATTAATACATTGGTTTGATGCTTTGGAGTGTGGGGTTTTTTACCCGAAAGGGTTTCCCCACATATATTGGTGTTTCTTCTTTTATATCTATTTTCTTCTTCTTTCATGATCTTCAAGTGTTAATTTACATGTCGTTATACTGCTAAAATTTTCTTAGATCTGTAAGCTACATTATCTTTCCTCTAAGGGTTAATGTGATGGGAAATCAACTATGTATGTTTTTGCCTTAAGGGCATAGTAGTATGTGCTTGCATCAAGTTATTGAATATTTGTTTAAGTAAAATATAGGATGTTGTGAGGTGCATGCTAGGTTCTCTTTCCCTTTCAGTTGGTACCACCTTCACTCATCCTAAATCCACTTCTTTTAATCACAAACCCCGTGCATCCCATCATACCTCCAAATCATATGTCGCCATCCCTCCTCCATCATCATACCATTTGCAAAAGAATGTGACCATACATATCCCTCCATCCACTCTACCTCTTGTAAGGAAAGCAAAGGTTACAATTAATTCAAATACAAAGATAAATACACCAAAAAATATAGAATAAACATTCAAGACAACAAAGAATGACACTAGATTTACGTGGGAAAACCCTTTCGGGTAAAAAACCCACCACCACAAGAGAGATTATATTTATTACAGTAAACTTAATAGTCACATAAAGATCCCAGCTCTTTTGCTCAGGTATCAATTCTCTACAATTATACAAAACCATTCACTTCATCTGTATATCTACAAATTAAACTGTATAATCAAATCTCTTCATCAACCATCAACAACATCACTAGCTATGTATATATTTCCAGTCTCCAAGAGCAAAACCATTTTTCTAACTTCTGCCCTAACTGTTGATTTCAACTAACCCAATGTCGTTGCCTTCCAACCGTTGTAACCATTCATATCCATGTGAGACATTTAGTCCCACATTCACCAGTTCACTTTTGACATTCTGGTTTATAACCCCGAACACACTGTATGACTATTGTCAGCAATTTTGTTGCCGACGATGCCAGTCAAAGCCTCATCGGTATAGCCTTAACCATTGGTGACAACTCCACCATTCACAGCGATGAGTCCTTGTCCCACCGATGCTCAAATCTCTTCATCCTCCATCGGAGTGACCTCTGCCATCGTCTCAAACTCTTTACACTGTGCCGATGAATATCCTCTCGCTGATCATCTGGAAAAACCACCATCGGTGAGACTGTTAACATCGGAGGGACTCCTCAAAGCTGGGCCGATAGTGATTCTCATGCTCAGGCCAACCTCCATTGATCTCTGCCAACTCCCATCGGGGTAACCCAATCTGTCGGAGTGACTACCATAAGCTTTGTCAATGGCAAACCTTATGCCGATAGACATATGTCATTGGTGAAACATTGCATATCGGCCAAGAGCTCCTCACTCCCGCCGATACAAGAAGTCTACCTGATGTTCACTACCATCGGTGAAACTCATATCATCAGTAGAGCCCAACATAGATACGCCGATAGTGTTTTGTCAACCCAATGAATAAAGAACATGTGAATGATATGAGGTTCCAAGTAGTAATTTGAGACACTAGGTCTCTTCAATCTCCCACTTGTCGAAGATATTACTAATACCTCTTAATCCTCACATAGTTACTGAGAATTATGGGCCCGAAGACCCATTCCATCTGAACACCATTTGAACTTGGTTGTGCTCACTGGTTTAGTTAAGGCGTCAGGGACATTTTCCAAAGTGTCAATCTTTTCCAGCATCACCTTCCTGTCTTCCACCATATCATGAACAAAGTGATATTGGACATCAATATGTTTTGTCCTAGCATGAAATGTAGGGTTCTTTGCCAAACATATAGCACTTTGACTATCACATTGAATTTGTATTTGCCCTACATTAAAACCAACACCAGAACACAACCTCTTTAACTAAATGGCTTCTTGGCATGCATGAGTAGCTCCCATGTACTCTGCCTCTATTGTGGACAAAGCAACTACAGCCTGTCACTTGCTCATCCAACTAAGAGCACCACCATTTAACATGAATACATATCCACTGGTGGATCTTCTACTGTCAATGTCCCCTGCCCAATCAGAATCCACATATCCCTAAATGCTTATAGATCTCTAAGATCCAACTGAGTTTCCATGATAGCAAATAGCAAGGTTAGATGTCCCTTTCAAATACCTCATAACTCTTTTCACAGCATCCCAATGTGATCTACTGGATTTTCCATAAACTAACTCAAAACTCCCACTGCTTGGGAAATGTCTAGCCTGGTACAGACCATTGGATACATCAAACTGCCAACAGCACTTGCATAAGGCACTTTTTTCATGTTGTCAATTTCATTCGAAGATTCTGGACAATTTTCAACAGATAGTTTTGTTCCCTGCAAAACTGGAACAACTAACTGTTTAGAATCAGACATATTAAACTTATCAAGAACATTGGTAATATACTTGCTCTGGCTGAGCCAAATCTTTCTCTTAGATTTGTCCCTTTTGATTTCCATTCCCAGAATGTACTTTGCTGCCCCTAGATTCTTCATTTCAAATTTAAAGGACAACTGAGATTTTAAATCTGAGATCATCCCCTTACCATGACCAATGAACAACATATCATCCACATACAGTGCACTTATAAGAATCTGATCACCTTCAGTTTTATAATAGACACAATGATCAGATTTAGATCTCACATATCCCAAAGATAAAACATACATATCAAATTTTTGATACCACATTCTGGGAGATTGCTTCAAACCATAAAGATACTTTTTAAGTTTACATACTAGATGTTCTTTACCTTTTACCACAAAATGCTCTGGTTGGGACATATAAATTTCTTCTTCAAGGTCCCCATGAAGAAATGTTGTTGTCACATCCATCTGCTCAATTTCAAAGTCATATGCTGTTGCAAGTGACAACAGAAATCTAATGGATGTCAGCTTAGCTACAGGAGAAAAGATTTCTCCATAATCATACCTTCTTTTTGAGAATGCCCCTTAGCAACCAGTCTTGCCTTGTACTTGTCAATACTACCATCTGGACCATATTTCTTTTTAAATACCCACTTATAGCCCACAGGTTTTCTACCTTCAGGCAAGGGCACCAGATCCCAGGTTCCATTTTTCTCCAACGATGACATTTCATTATCCATGGCTTCCAACCAAGAATCTGAATCAGATAAACTAATAGCTTCTTTCACAGTCCTAGGTTCATCAGTATCAGTAAGCAAAGCATAGGCACAAGTTGAATCAAGTACTGAAAATCCATACCTATCTAGTTGTCTTCTTTCACGTGTAGACCTCCTCAATGGCTGAGGTGCAGGTTCAGGTTCTTGCTCTGGATCTGAATCTTCAGAGCTACTCGAACTCACTTCTGAATCATCTACACTTGGTGCTTGTTGTTCCTCTTTTACAGGGGTCAGAGGAATATTAACAACACTCTTTTCTTTCTTCTTTTCTGTCTTGTCCGGCTGAGGATCAACAACCAAAGGTTTCAGCTCTCTAAAAATTACATTCCTGCTATAAATTACTTTTTCAGTTTCAGGATTCCAAAGCTTGTACCCTTTAACACTGACTCCATAGCCAATAAAGATACATTTGACTACCTTGTAATCCAACTTAGATCTTTTTCCCTCAAGAATATGAGCATATGCCTCACAGCCAAAGACACAAAGATGTCTTAGAGAGGGCTTCTTTCTATACCATGCTTCCATAGGCGTCTTATCAACCAATGCCAAAGTAGGAGAACATTTTAGCAAGTAACAAGCTGTAGCAACTGCCTCAGCCCAGAATCTTTGTTCAAGACCAACATAACTCAACATACTTCTTGTTTTCTGCATCAATGATCGATTCAACCTTTCAGCAACTCCATTTTGCTATGGAGTATAAGGTGTAGTCTTATGCCTTTTTATTCCATGATCAACACAATATTTATCAAAATCTGCATTGCAATATTCACCACCGTTATCCATTCTCAAACATTTTATTTTTCTACCAATCTGATTTTCCACAAGAGTTTTAAATTCTTTAAACCGACTGAACACTTCTGATTTATTTTTCAAAAAATATAAAAATGCCCTCCTTGAATAATCATCAATAAATGATACATGGTATCTTGATTTAGATAAAGAAGGAACATCAACTAGACCAAAAACATCAGAATGTACATAGTCCAGAACACCAGTAGATTTATGAGAACTAGAGTAAAAAGAAACATGATTCTGTTTTCCATATATACAATGTTCGCAGAAATCAAACTCCATATTACAATCAATCAACCCATCTACTAGGGTTTTGTTTTTCAAGGTTTTTAAACCTTTTTCACCTATGTGACCAAGTCTATGATGCCAAAGCATTGTTTTCTCTATAGAAATTTTAACTTCCATAGAGTTTACATCATGTGTTACAATAGTAGCTTTTTCAGATTTTACAGAGATACTATTACAGCATGCTAGTTTAGCATCTAACCTATACAAAGTTCCAATGCGTTCACCCTTTGCCAGTACAATAGAACCTCTAGTCATCTTACAGCCACCATTCACAAAAGTAACTTGCACTCCAACATCATTAAGCTTACTAACAAAAAGTAAATTTTGAGCCAGACTTGGTATGTGTAATACTCCATTCATTCCCTTTATTCTGCCATCCGAGAACTGGATTCTGACTCTTCCTCAGCCAACAATTTCCAGTGTCGAATCACTTGCTAGGAACACCTTCCCACCAGCATACAGTTCATACTTTGTGAACCATTCTCTGTGAGATGTCATATGAAAAGATGCTTCTGAATCCACCAGCCATACCTTTTCAGATGTAGGTGTTGCCAAGGTAACAATGAAGGCATCAGCATCACTCTGAGAAGAATCATTGTCAAAGAAGTTCTTCTTCTTCTTTTTCTCCTCTTTGCAGTCTCTTCTGATGTGTCCTTTCTGCCCACAATTCCAGCACTTCACCTTGGACTTTGTGCCAAGAGATTTTGATCTCCCCTTTGATTTGGACTAAGACTTCTTGTCCTTCTTCTTGCCTCTTTCCTTTGATCTACCTCGAACAGACAGGGCCTCTTTGGCCATCTCAGAAGATTTCCTCCGTATCTCTTTAGATAACAACGAGGTAACAACCACTTCAATTGTAAATGTGGTTGTTGTACTTCCAATAGCCATCACAAGATGATCCCATGAGTCAAGTAAGGAACACAACAGAAGCATACAGTTGTCTTCCTCTTCTATTTTTACACCTACAGATGTCAACTGTGCAACAATTAGATTAAACAAGTTTAGATGGTCTGCTACAGATGCTCCTTCATCCATCTTCAGAGAGTACAACTTCTTCTGAGGAAAAGTTTATTCACCAAGGACTTGCCCTGATAAATATTTCCCAACCTTTTCCACAAATCTTTTGTAGTCTTCTCTTCATGGATGTTCAATAGAACAGAATCTGCTAAACTTAATCTTATCAATCCTCTGGCTTTCATAACTGCCAATTCCCAGTCTTCTTGCTTCATGGCTGAAGGTTTAGTTTTAGACACAGCAACCTAAAGATCTCTGTCGACCAGCATATCTTCAACTTTAAGTTTCCACAACTCAAAGTTTGTGCCATTGAAATTTTTAATGTCTATTTTTCCTGATGTACTTGCCATCATATTTAAAAAAATAGACCTCTACAAAACTCCCACTCACTGAACTAACACAAAAAACCCAACCTACCAACAAGGATAACATAACTAGCCAGGCTCTGATACCACTTGTAAGGAAAGCAGAGGTGCGGAATACAACTTTCCTAATGTTAATTCAAAGGGGATAATGCAAGCAGGTTACGTTTAATTCAAATACAAAGATAAATACACTAGAAAATACAGAATAAACATTCAAGACAACAAAGAACAACACCAGATTTACATGGGAAAACCCTTTCAGGTAAAAAACCCACCACCACAAGAGAGACTATCTTTATTACAGTAAACTTAATAGTCACAATAAAGATCCCAACTCTTTTGCTTAGGTATCGATTCTCTACAATTATACAAAACTATTCACTTCATCTGTATATCTACAAATTAAACTATATAATCAAATCTCTTTATCAACCATCAACGACATCACCAAATCTATATATATTTCCAGTCTCCAAGAGCAAAACCATTTTTCTAACTTCTGCCCTAATTGTTCGTTTCAACTGACCCAACATCACTGCCTTCCAGCCATCACAACTGTTCATATCCATGTGAGAGGTTTAGTCCCACATTCACCAGTTCACTTTTGACATTCTGGTTTATAACCCCAAACACATTGTATGACTATTGTCAGTAATTTTGTTGCCGACAATGCCAGTCAAAGCCTCATCGGTATAGCCTTAATCATCAGTGACAACTCCACCATTCACAGTGATGAGTCCTTGTCCCACCGATGCTCAAATATCTTCATCCTCCATCAGAGTGACCTCTTCCATTGGCTCAAACTCTTTACGCTGTGTCGATGAATATCCTCTCACCAATCGTCTAGACAAACCACCATTGGTGAGACCGTTAACATCGAAGGGACTCTTCAAAGCTGGGCCGATAGTGATTCTCACGCCAACGCCAACCTCCATTGATCTCCACAAACTCCCATCGGGGTAACCCAATATGTTGGAGTAACTACCATAAGCTTTGCCAATGGCAAACCTTATGCAAATAGACATATGTCATCGGTGAAACATTGCATATCGACCAAGAGCTCCTCACTCCCGCTGATACAAGAAGTCTGCCCAATGGTCACTACCATCGGTGAAACTCATATCATCGGTAGAGCCCAACATGGATATGCCGATAGTGTTCTATTAACCTGATGAATGAAGAACATGTGAATGATATGAGGTTCCAAGCAGTAATTTGAGACACTAGGTCTCTTCAATTCCACTCCTCCCAACTCCTAATATCTCCATCCTTAAATCCCCTAATCCATCTATCCACACATCCCATTCCCTTAAATCCCCTAACATTCCTAATCAAAATCAACCAATGCACACATTGACTAAATATGAAGCTATCAAAAAATCCATGGGATCCCAAAATAATCATTTGGATGCTTCCCCACATAAAGTAAAAAGCCTATAAAAGCCTCAAAATTATCATGTCGAAGGGCATCGATACACAAACCAAAATCAAAAATCCAAAAGGCTACAAATGCCCACACCCCCAAAAGCAAAAACCAAAATGGTGTGGGTCCCTAAGCAAAAGGAAATCAATCCAAATGATTCATCCAAATCCCAGTGTATCAAAAATCCTACATCCCACAAATCCCGCTCCCCATCTAAAACTTCTAAAAATCCTAAGTCCATTTTGGTCCCTAAGTACTCAAATTAGAAAAATAACAAATCCCAATTACTCCCAACACCCCATACCAATCAAAAGCTTCAAAATCCAAAATGGTGTGTGCAACCATTGGTCTTGGTTCCTTTCCATTCCACAACATTTCCACATACTTCCATCTCCCCATCTTTCATCCATTATCCTACATATTTCACCCATCATATCCTTATGGTCCATGCTTTTGCATAATCCTTCCATCCATAATCCATATCATAATCTACTATGCTTCATCCATCCATAATCCACATCATAATCCACTATTATCCATCCATCCACAATCCACATCATAATCCACCATCTCTCACCCATCCATAATTCACATCATAATCCACTCCATATCCATTTCATCCAATCATATACCAACATCCATGTGCATAATGCTAACATAATACCTTGCTATTGGAAACACACGCTTGAGTCCCCATCATCCATCAAAAATTCTCTTTCCTCTCGTCCCCCATCCCATCCAAATACTCCAAAAAAAAGAAAAAAATGAAAAAAAAAGTAAAGAGAAATCATTCATCCAATGGTGAAAACTTGGCAAACAAGCGCCTTGGATAAGTACCATGATGAAAACTTGGAAAACATGCATCATGTGTAGATTGATTGTCTATGTTCCTTAAACTTGGTGGCATGTTATCTCATCTACTCATCCTATCATTCCTTCTACCTATCCTTCCTATCATATCTTCTTTATCCATTATATCCACATAATTATCCCCTTGATCTATCCATCTTCCCTTTCTCCTTTTGATCTTGATAAAGAAATAGGGGAAAATTGTTGAAAATGCTTTGGACATCTCTTGATATACCTCACCCTTTCCAACCAATCCAATCAATCCTATCGTCATAAGCTTTGTCATGTAAAATCATAAGCATTATACCTAGAATGTGGCATGTTATTCCTATGCAACATAGTCTTTGGAGATCACATCCTCAACACCTCATCCATTCCATCCATTGTTTCCTATCCTTTTATCCATCCATCTATCATGAGTCTTCCATCCCATTTAGTATCTCCCATCCTTTTATCCATTCATCCAATCCCATCTCCATCCTTTGCATCTAAACCTGGTTTTCTCTTGTCATTGGTATCTAGCATCTAGGCTATCCAAATTGTTATCCAATGTCATCTCAAAACATTCAAAATCCAAAAACATCATAACATTTAAAAATCTGAAAAAAAGTAACAACATCCAACAAATACAAAAACATCATAACATTCAAAAATCCAAAAAAATCAAAAACATTCAGCAAATCCAAAAAAATCAAAACATCCAAAAAATACAAAAAAATTACAACATTTCAAAAATCTAAGAAATAAATCCAAATTCAAGTCATATTTAATCCATACTAATCCAATCGGCGGGGGCCCTAGCTCAATTGGCTAAGTAATTCCGTTGTGATAAAGATGGTCACGAGGTCTAGTCTCCCCCCCGTCCCCGTGGTACCGGAGGGCGTGTCGTGCCAGCGCCACTGGTCACGTGAAAAAAAGTTTACCAAGCAAAAAACAAAACAAAAAAAAATCCATACCAATCCAATCGAGTAATCTAGTCAATAATTCAAAAACACACTTTGGTTTTGTTTCCAACCTTGTTGTTAAACCTATCAATCAATCTTTTATACAATCATCATCAATGAGATATATCATTCCCGCATCCTGGTGTTGTTCTAGGGATATATCGTTCCCCACAATGACAACATATCCTCAATCAATCCAATCAATCCTTGATCAATCAATCATTGATTTCCAGCTTGACAGGGGCAATACCTTGTTTTTTTTTTAATCATTTGTGCATGCATGCTTGCTTGTGTGTGTTATCTTTTTTTATCTTGCATTTGTATTAGTCCTGGCAGCATATTATCACCATGACATCATGGTCTTCCATATCATGGTGTCGAACGGCATATGTTTGCTTGTGACCTTTTATCTTTTATGCACATGACACATCATCACTCTAGTCTTTATACCTTGGTGCATAATCTCTAGTGCTATATCAAACTATATGATTGCTCACTCAATGCAACATAACATCTCATTCATCCATTTCATACATCCCTTATCTTTCCTACATTTCTTTAACCAATATGTTTCATCCATTTCGAGAGCATATATGTGTTCTTCTAACCCACCTATCCTCTCAAGGGGGCATGACATCCCTACATCATCTTTCCTTGTCACTTTCACTTCAAGTGATTGGGGCATCCTACCATCTTCTTCTATCCAACCAAGCACTATATTTTATCTTTCTTTGAAATGATGTTGCTTCACAACACCATCTCAAAGAGGGGCAAAATGTAGACACCTAAAATTGACTCTAACTTTGCCATCACACATTCAACCCATTTCTTCCACATTAATTAAATAACTTACAATTATTTAAGTAATCTATTCAATTTTCTATAGTTAATTAAATAATTTATTATTTAATTAATTAAATCATCATCCAAATATTAATTAAATAAATTAGATATTTATTTAATTAATAAATCCAAATCGCATCTTGTTCTCGATTTCTTTCTTTTTAACTCATGTGTATCTAATTAATTTATTTAATTAGATAATCCTCTCAATTGTCCTCTCATCTTCTTTTTTATTTATTTCCTTTTAAATCAAATAAAAATCAAATCCTTTCTTCTTTCAAATCTTATCTTTCACCTGATTTATTTCCTCTTTTGTGCAATGAAGAAAAAATCAAATCTCTATCTCCAAAATCAAATCTTCTTCCCTCCATGATAAAAAATCTATAAAACTAGCCTCAACCAAACCATTTTGATCACGCAACAAAGTAAAGTTATGCTGCAGGAATAATGAGCAACCAACATATCAACATCTCATATCAATCTTTCCTATCACAGAGAACAAAGCTAGTAGATTCGAGTGCACATCTACTATGTTCTATTCGAAGTGTGCGAACTTGATTGAAGGAGAAGGTATTGTGTTATTTACATTGATCTTTCGTATTCCTTTGATCATTTTTCATGCATGCACCATCCAATTAATAGGAGTGAGGGGTTGAAATTCTAAAGTGGTTGTAAATAAATCATCATACCAGAACCATCATCAATAATTCCCATAGTATCAAAACCAAGAACTCATAGTCTTGTATTTGTTTAATGGTCATTCTGGACCAATCCCTTCTTACTTTGAAATCATTCTGACAATCAACCCAATAATCTTCCAAATGTGGATGATGGAGATACTTTGGCCCCAACTACAAGTTATCTCTGACATAGTTTTTACTGTCAAATGTAAACCTCCTAGAATAGAAATACATATTGACGTTTATGAGTGTTCTTTCCATATTTTTTGCATCAAAGGATGATTGGAAAGTATAATGATCAAGTTTTAGAGGAAATGGATACCCTGATTTCTTCCTATCTTTGCACCTTTTATTTACCGATGCCATTTTCTAGCATAGCTCAATTAAAATGAGATCATCAATTACATATCTAGGTAATTAAAACATGCTAAGGGAAATGGACATTGAAGCAAGCCCAAAATACATCATGAAATTTCAAGGATATGTAATTTTCTATGTTACATTTAGCCCCTACTTTAGCAAGTTGATGGCACTAAGTGATAAGCTATGCTAAAGTACTAAAATGAAATACTGAAAGTAAATAACATCACAAAAGGATACCCAAAAGGATGCTGTAGAGGATGCAGAGCTCTTCAAGTAGAGGAATGAAGCACCTAGGTTGAGATCCTACAAAACAAGTATATTAGAGAACAAAAACCCTGCAAGGAAACAATGTTAGAAGGCATAAACCTATAAAATTGTTGTGTCAAAGAATCACAAACATATATATAAACATAAATAACGCATACATAGAGGAGAAAAACACATAGAAAGCGAAGATAAATTTTGAGTCAGTAAAGTGAAAGAGACCTCAATGTGAAAGGTTGTCTCAATACCATGCGTCATCCCCAAAATACAATAAAAATAAAGAAAACAATAAATAGACAAATTCTTAAGAGGATGGAAGAATATAATGAGTCAATCAATTTCTTCAAGGAGAAATTGAATACAAATAGACAGGGAAGAAATCAATATGAACAAAGAGAGTACATGATTCAAACACTAGCTTGCTCTGTTTCTAGGGGTCGTGCAAATCACAATACCCTCATGGATCACAGACTAGCAATTTGTGTTATGATAGGTGACCATGAGTGTAAAAAGGTAGGTCATATGAAGCACATAGGCTAGCAATTTGTATTATGCTAGGTGGCTCATATGATACTAACACCTTATAGAGCGTATCAAATACCAATGCCTTAGGGAGCTTATCAGACACCAACACTATAGGGGGTGAACGCCTCAAGGAACATAAAATAAGCAATGCCGCAGGGGGGTGAATTAATAAGCTACACCTTAGGGAGCATAAATAAAGCAAGGTACATGTATGGATGAACATGTGAATTAATAAGCTACACCTTAGGGAGCATAAATAAAGCAAGGTACTAGCAATTTGTGTTATGATAGGTGACCATGAGTGTAAAAAGGTAGGTCATATGAAGCACACATGCTAGCAATTTGTATTATGCTAGGTGGCTCATATGATACTAACACCTTATAGAGCGTATCAAATACCAACGCCTTAGGGAGCTTATCAGACACCAACACTATAGGGGGTGAATGCCTCAAGGAACATAAAATAAACAATGCCGCAGGGGGGTGAATTAATAAGCTACACCTTAGGGAGCATAAATAAAGCAAGGTACATGTATGGATGAACATGTGAATAGATTATATGCCCCCCTTAAAATATTAGAATGTGTAATATGCAAATATTTTAAGGTAAAGAAAAGGGGAAGAAAGAGGAGGGGAGATTCTTAAGAAGAATGCAAACCCCTAGGACAAATTGTCGCTACCCCCCAAGATAGGGTGAGGACATGTTACAAATATGTGCCTAACCGGTGTTGTCATTGATGTCAACATATCTTTGTTGTCATTGGTGTCAACTGTATCTTATTCTATTACCTGTTTAGAAGACTTGTATGTTGAGGATATTAAGAAAATTAGCCTCTCAGGAAGAAACAAGTGAGTTACACATCTCTCTGTCAGACACAGTGAAGACAGTGCAGTTCAATGAAGTAGATTGCTCTGCATTCCCAGTGAGATGAAGATCAGAGTCTGCAGATTAAAGGGTTTGTAGAGGATTGTCTGAAGTTGCTCTAGTCAAGATTTGAGAGGTTTGCATGAAGTATTGGTGAAGTTATGGCCATCTGAGTAGAACCAGGTTTTGTAGTTGTTCAGAGGTGACAGAGTGACAGGAATTTGGTCCGGATTGCTCCACATTGGGATATTATGGTCTGCGGATCTAGAGGTATGTTTGGGATGTTGGTGTGCATCCTCAACTCAAGTGGTCCGTGGCTTGGAGGTCCGCAAGCAATATTTCTAGTGTGATAGTCATGACAGTTGGTGTGCTTAAGTTCCCAGATGAAGATGCAAGTGTTTTTGGTAATCTGAGGTGATGCAGTTATTCTTGTTGATTTCATTATGCTTGTGGTGGTCTTTGGATTATGTGCCTATTGTGTTGGTGGTCCGCATTGAGGATTGAGCTTGAGGTTGAAGATTTCTCCTTGAATGTTGTTGTTCTTTCCAGTCTTGGCCGACCAGATGCGTGGTACATGTTGCGGATGATCTAAGAAGAGTTCTATGGAGCGTGGCATGTTGATCAAGGAAGATTTAAGTCCCAGCTATGTTTGGCCAACAGTGTAGCATTTTAAGTCTTGTGATTGTAAATTGCTTGTAATGCCTATCTTGGAGAATGTTCCAAATAGATGATTGTAAGGCCAACTTTGATGTTCATTCCAAAGTCAATGTCATGTATAAATAAGTGTTGTGAAGTCATGGAAATGTGGGGAAGTAAGCGAAGATGTGGATGTAGCGAGGAAGTGAGTGGGAGTAGAGAAAAGGTGGTGTGCGCTTCAATGGAACTGAACCTTGCATGAAGAAGATGTTGTTTCTCAATTCAACCTTTCAGTGTTAACATTGTGAATGTTCTTGTAGGTAGTGAGCCTCCTTTGAGTAGTGAGCTCTAGGTAGTGTGCTCGAAGGCAAGTGCCTTCTCATTTTTATATTCTTTTAACAGAGAATAAATCTTGTTGGTTAACCCTCACCGTGGTTTTTCCCTTAACCAGGTTTCCACATAAAAATCCTGGTGTTATGTGTGTTGATTATGTTTCTGCTCATGTGTTGTTGATTCATGCTTTCATGGTTATATCATTAATCTGTTAATAAGTGGTAAAGAGGATTAAATGCAGCATAAGATAAAAGTTTTGTGATAACTGATTCACCCCCCCTCTTAGTTGTCTACCCTAATTTCAATAATTGGTATCAGAGCAGTTCCTCTAAAAGAAGCTTGAACGCTTGAGGAGATCCAGGGTGTTTACATACAAGAAGGACAGTCTGAGATTTGATGGAACAAATTACTCTCTTTGGAAGAATCAGATGGAGTGTCATTTACAGTGTATGGGTGACCCTTATTGGTTGATAACTAAGGATGATTATAAGCCTCCGGAGAAAGGTCCTTCAACTCCAAATGAAATCAAAGATGCTAAAAACAACATTCGGGCTAAAGAAGCATTGTTGAGTGCCCTAACTAATATAGAAATGACAAATGTCCTGGAACTGAAAACTGCTCATGAAATCTGGAAGAAGTTAGAAAGTCTATATGAAGGTGATGCATATGTCAAATGTGCTAAGTTGCAGAGCCTGAAGGGTAGGTACAAAAGTTTGAGGATGAGTGAAGATGAAAACATCACTTCCTACATGTAGAAGGTGAATGAACTTGTGTGTAGTATCAGGTGTGCTGGTGGAAAACTGGAAGAATCAGAAATTGTTGGCAAGATGCTCAAATCCTTACCCGCTTCATATAAGCATAGAGTTGTTGCTATTGAGGAAACGCAGGACTGTGACAACTATTACAAGGGATCAGCTGGTTGGCAAGCTTTCAGCATTTGAAATGAGTGAGTTTGGTGATTCCCTTCCTAAATCAGAATTTGCTTTTAAGGCCAGTATTTCTGGGAAGCAAAGATTTGATTCAGGTGAAAGCTCTTCAAGAAGACTAACCAGATATGAGAAGGCAAGGAAGGAATTTGAAGAAGATGAAACAGAGCTTGAAGAACTTGAAGCTCTTTTTGCCAAAAGATTACCAAGAGGATTTGGTAAGTAAGAAGGAAAATTGCCTTTCAAATGTTTTGCTTACAATAAGATTGGTCATTTTGCTTCAAAATGTCCAAAGAGGGTTTCAAAGCCAAACCCTAACAGACCTAGGTTTCAGAAGAAATTCTACTATGTCCAAAAAGCTAGTGAGGAAGGAGTTACAGATGATGAATCTGATAAGGGAAGTGCCTCTAGAAATGAATGGGTGTTCATTGTCATCAAGGAAGAAGATCCGGTGCCTACTGAATCTACTAGCTATGTGAATGTGGAAAGTGCCTTCGCTGCTCAGGTTGAAGAAAAGGATGAATGGGTAATTGACAGTGGATGCTCTCATCATATGATAGGTGATAAGAGTAAGTTTGTAAGTATCGAAAGGTATGAAGGTGGAATTGTGAAGTTTGGAGACAACTCAGCTAGTAGAATCTGTGGTAGAGGATCCATCTCTCTTAATGGTAAGAATAACACTAATGATGTTTTGTATGTAGAAGGATTAAAGCATAATATTCTCAGTGTTGGATAGTTCGTTGACAAAGGGTATGATCTCTGATTCAAGGATGGAAATTATAGAATTTTGGAAATCTTTGGAATTTGGATTGTATCTGGTACACAGACTAGAGGTAATATCTTTCATTTAAGTGGTACTGGTAAAAGTTGTTTGATTGCTCAGATTGATCAAAGTTGGTTATGGCATAGGAGAATGTGTCATGTAAACTTTGATAATATTGCCAAGATAAATACTACTCAGGTTGTGAGAGATCTTCCAAAGCTTGTAAAACCTGCTAATAGCATGTGTAAGGAATGTCAATTGGGCAAACAAAGCAGAACTACATTCAAAAGTAAAGAACAATTTTCAAGTGGATTGTTGGAACTTGTGCACACTAATTTGTGTGGTCCTGCTAGAGTTAGGAGTTTTCAAGGAGACATACTTTATGTTGCTGATTGATGATTACTCCCAGATGATGTGGGTCACTTTCTTGAGAGAGAAATTAGAGGCTCTTGACAGATTCAAGGCGTTCAAGGCTAGGGTGGAGAATGAGATTGGTGTAAAGATAAAATGTCTGAGATCTGACAAAGGTGGAGAGTTTACCTCCGGTGAGTTTAATTCATTTTGTGAAAAGCATGGAATGAGAAGATAGTTATCTGCTCCTAGGACTCCTCAGTAGAATGGAGTTGTGGAAAGGAAGAACCAGACTATTCAAGAGGCTACTAGAACCATGATGATGGAAGAAAATGTTCCACATGTCTATTGGAGAGAGGCTGTGAGTACTGCCATCTACACTCTTAACTGGGTGCAGATCAAAGGTAATACTGGTAAAACTCCTTATGAACTATGGTTTGGTAATGCTCCTACTATGAAATACTTCAAAGTTTTTGGTAGTAAATGTTATATCAAAAGAGATGAAGATCTAGGCAAGTTTGATGCAAAGTGTGATCAAGGAATATTTATGGGTTATTCTAACCAAAGCAAGGCATACCGGTGCTTTAACAAGAGATTGAAAAAGATTGTTGAAAGTGCTAATGTCAAGGTTGATGAAAGCAAGGAGAGACCTTCCAAGTTTTGTGGATATGAATTAGATGATCAAAATGAAAGTCCTCAAACTCATATTCAGATTGCTCCTGAGAATCCAGTGACTCAAGAAACTAGTGCAAATGCTAAGGAACAAGTTCAAGAATCAGAAGTTCAAGAAAATCCTAAAACTCCCAGGTATGTAAGGTTGAATCATTCTGAAAATCAAATCATAGGAAATAAAAATAAAGGTGTTCAAACTAGAAGACAAATTGTTGAAGAACAAGAGGAGTATTGTTTGATTTCAAAGATTGAACCAAAATTAGTGAATGAAGCTTGTAATGATGAAAGTTGGGTAAAAGCAATGGAAGAAGAATTAATGCAAATTGAAAAGAATCATACTTGGGATCTTGTTCCTAGACCTAAAAACAAAAATGTAATTGGAAGTAAATGGGTCTTCCGGAACAAATTGAATGAAGATGGTGAAGTTGTGAGAAACAAAGCAAGATTGGTGTGCAAAGGATATTCTCAGGTAGAGGGAATTGATTTTGAAGAAACTTTTACTCCAATAGCAAGAATTGAAGTAGTCAGATTATTTCTTGCCTTTGTTGCTTACAAAGAATTCAAAGTTTACCAAATGGGTGTCAAGTCAACATTCCTAAATGGAGAGTTGGATGAAGAGGTCTACATTGAACAACTGGAAGGTTTCCAATTGTCTAATCAAAGAGATAAGGTCTGCAGATTGAAGAAAGCATTGTATGGACTTAAACAAGCTCCAAGAGCCTGGTATGCAAGATTAGATAAGTATCTGCTAAAGTTAGGTTTTAGCAAAGGCACAGATGACAGTAATTTTTATTTCAAAATTGATCATGAACACATCTTGATCATTGAGGTATTTGTTGATGATATCATCTTCGGTGGAAATGAGAACATGTGTAAAAATTTTGTTGATCAAATGCAAAGTGAATTTCATATGTCCATGCTTGGTGAAATGAATTTCTTCTTAGGTCTGCAAATCATTCAGTCAAATAAGGGCATCTTCATATCTCAGTCTAAGTATGTAACGGAGTTGTTGAAAAAGTTTGGAATGGAGGATTCAAAACTAGTAAGTACTCCTATGATAACTAGATGTAGGTTGAGTAAAGATGATGATTCCCATAAGGTAGATCAGAAAAGGTATAGATCAATGATTGGAGGACTGTTGTATCTGACTCATACCAAACCTGATATTATGAATGCAGTTGGCCTCATTGCTAGATTTTAAGTTGATCCTAGAGAATCTCATGTTGTAGTAGTCAAAAGAATTTTCAGATATCTAAAGGGAACATCTGATTATGGCTTATGGTATCCTAAGGGTGATGATTTCACTCTTCATGCATATACATATGCTGATTGGGCAGGAGATGTGGATGACGGGAAAAGTACTAGTGGTGGTGCATTTTTCTTGGGAAAGAGATTGGTTTCTTGGTTGAGCAAAAAGCAGGAGGCAATATCTCTGTCTACTACAGAGGCAGAGTATATAGCAGTAGCAAGCAATTGTACTCAAGTTTTATGGATGAAGCAAATGTTGAAGGCTATCAGAATTGTGTTTGAAGAGCCTATTACAATCTTCTGTGATAATTCAAGTCCAATAAACATTTCAAAGAATCTGGTGTTCCATTCAAAGACAAAGCACATATCCATCAAGTTTCACTTTTTTATTCAGATTGGTTTCTTGGTTGAGCAAAAAGCAGGAGGCAATATCTCTGTCTACTGCAAAGGTAGAGTATATAGTAGCAGCAAGCAATTGTACTCAAGTTTTATGGATGAAACAAATGTTGAAGGATATCAGAATTGTGTTTGAAGAGCCTATTACAATCCTCTATAATAATTCAAGTGCAATAAAAATTTCAAAGAATCTGGTGTTGCATTCAAAGACAAAGCACATATCCATCAAGTTTCACTTTTTGAGAGAGAACGTAAATGAAAATGAAGTCAGATTGGAGTTTGTTCCTTCAAAGGATTAGATTGCAGATATCTTCACTAAGCCTCTACCTGAGGACACTTTTGAGTATCTCAGAGAGAAGCTAGGGGTGATTACCCCTCCTATTCAGAACTAAGGTGCACTAGTGTGCATCAGTCCGATGGAACTCACAGTCATAGCTTATGATCCAGATTGATGTTAAGGGGATGCTACTCAGGGGGAGTAGTCAGTATGTTCTAAGTTCATAAACAAAAGGGTGAGAGGTGATTGCAAATATGTGCCCTTTGCCATTGATGTCAAAGGGGGAGAGAAGTCATGTGAAAAACTTGGATGGAAGTAAGTAGTTGCTAGTGAAAGGGGGAGCAGTGAAGAAAGTGGTTGCAGATGTGATAAGAGAAAGGGGGAGAAGTTCTTTTATTGATGGTTAAAACAATTTTTCACATCATATGTTGCCATCAATGACAAAGGGGGAAATTGTTGCAAATATGTGCCTAATTGGTGTTGTCATTGGTGTCAACTGTATCTTATTCTATTACCTGTTTAGAAGACCTGTATGTTGAGGATATTGACAAAATTAGCCTCTCTGGAAGAAACAAGTGAGTTACATATCTCTCTATCAGAGACAGTGAAGACAGTGTAGTTCAGTGAAGTAGATTGCTCCACATTCCCAGTGAGATGAAGATCAAAGTCTACGGATTAAAGGGTTTGTACAGGATTGTCTGAAGTTGCTCCAGTCAAGATTTGAGAGGTCTGCATGAAGTATTGGTGAAGTTATGGCTATCTGAGTAGAACCAGGTTTTATAGTTGTTCAGAGGTGACAAAGTGGCAAGAATTTGGTCCGGATTGCTCCGCATTGGGATATTATGGTTTGCAGATCTAGAGGCATGTTTGGGATGTTGGTGTGTATCCTCAACTCAAGTGGTTCATGGTTTGGAGGTCCACAAGCAATCTTTCTAGTGTGACAGTCATGACAGTTGGTGTGCTTAAGTTCCTGGATGAAGATGCAAGAGTTTTTGGTGATCTAAGGTGATGTAGTTGTTCTTGTTGATTTCATTGTGCTTGTGGTGGTCTCTGGATCATGTGCCTATTGTGTTGGTGGTTCACATTGAGGATTGAGCTCGTGGTTGAAGATTTCTCCTTGAATGTTGTTGTTTTTTCTTGTCTTGGCCGACTAGATGTGTGGTATGTGTTACGGATTATCTAAGAAGAGTTCTATGGAGCTGATGTGTTGATCGAGGAAGATTTAAGTCCCAGCTATGTTTGGCCAATAGTGTAATGATTCACATGTAGCATTTAAGTCTTGTGATTGTAAATTTCTTGTAATGCCTATCTTGGAGAATGTTCCAGATAGATGATTGTAATGCCGACTTTGATGTTCATTCCAAAGTTGATGTCATGTATAAATAGTTGTTGTGAAGTCATGGAAATGTGGGGAAGTAAGCGAAGATGTGGATGTAGTGAGGAAGTGAGTGGAGCAGAGAAAAGGTGGTGTGTGCTTCAATGGAACTGAACCTTGCATGAAGAAGATGTTGTTTCTCAGTTCAACCTTTCAGTGTTAACATTGTGAATGTTCTTGTAGGTAGTGAGCCTCCTTTGAGCAGTGAGCTCTAGCCAGTGTGCCCAGAGGCAAGTGCCTTCCCATTTTTATATTCTTTTAACAGAGAATAAATCTTGTGGGTTAACCCCCACAGTGGTTTTTCCCTTAACCGGGTTTCCACATAAAAATCCTGGTGTTATGTGTGTTGATTATGTTTCTGTTCATGTGTTGTTGATTCATGCTTTCATGGTATATTATTAATCTATTAATAAGTGGTAAAGAGGATTAAATGCAGCATAAGATAAAAAAAATTTGACAACTAATTCACCCCCCTCTCAGTTGTCTGCCCTAATTTCAACAGGACAACCATGAAAAAGAATATTATTTTGTTACCAAAAATAAAGTAGGGTTGCATGTGAAATTGTACCACCATGAATGGCAACAAGTGTCATATAGTGGGTAGAAACACAATAGAAGAAGGGAGGTGTGAAAACCTCATGAGAAAGTATAAGAAAGCAAGATAGAGGTGGACTATATACTATGCCATTTTATAACAATGCTAGAAGTAATCACGATGTGATGATAAAGGAAGAAGAATGTTTATTATGCAAAATGAACTAGATAGAGGTGAGCCTCAATATCACTTGTCATGCAGAGAAGAGATAGGTGCTTCACTGGAAGGAAGAGTGAGAGAACCCATGTCAAGAAGGTGTTGTATTTTGTCCTTCAAGGCTCGACATTCATTGGTGGAATGGCCAAGCATTCGATGATATGCACAGAAAGGAAGTGTTGGTTGAAAGTGCTTATGAAATTTCTTGTGTGTAGGAGGAGGAAGAGTGATCAATCGGGCTTTTAGAAGCCTCAGCACAATATGCTCTTATTTATATAGAAGAGAAGAATTAGGTGGAGTAGGAAGCAACCCTTTCTATTGTGGAGAAAGGTTTGATTTCTATAAAAAAATCATAGAGACCTCAACTAATGGAGGAGGGGATGTAGACAAAGGAGAAGGCTAATAAACTAAACCCACTATAGAAATTAAGTGCAATGTAGGTTCCACAAGGACCTTAATTCCTTATTTCATGCGCCCTAGACCATTTCTATTGTATCCATGTTTAGAATTTTGAACCAAAGCCCACAATGTGTCTCCAAATCAGAAAGAGAACTTAGAGAAGAAGAAATCATATTAATATCTATGTAGTCATGATAAGAGGCTTTAGAGGGTCGATTAGGACGGTATCCAAGATCCACAGAAGAGTAATGCAGATTAGACTCCAAAGGGATCTTGATGCCATGCTCTTTTCATCCACATCCTTTACCTTTATAACTGATACTAGAAAGAATATGAAAACCACGGCCATAATGGGATTGCATCTCCTTAAAGGACAAAGGATCACCATTAGTGGTGTAATCAATGCAAGAAGTATAATCACATGAATCTTTAGGAGAATGTGAAGGAGATATTTTTGTTGATGTAGAAGAAGTATTTGTAAGTAAACAGTTAGAATGAACTTTTGGAATATCAAAATGAGAGGGTTTGATCTTATACTCTCTTATAAAGGATGGTGTGAAATCTAATGAACCCCAATCATCACTAGGACATGCATTCAGAGATGAGTCTAGGCCATGGTCAACCTCTTGAGTAGGGGTTGAGGATGGGGAATCATCTTTAGCTAAAGAAGAAGGAATAATATTGTGAAGAGTAGGAGAAGTATCAAGTTGATCCGTAGGATCCGCTTTTTGACAATATTGCAAGGAATCTGGATCAACTTTCATAGACAAATTTACTAGATCCATGCAAGGTAGAAAGAATTGTGCCCATGGTGTGAATCCATGATATACCAAGAAGGAGATTATAAGAAAGTGCTCCATGCATGACATGAACAAGAGTAAGCAAAGTAATAGGGCCCAATTCAATCAGTAACATGATTGTGCCCAAAGTTTGTCTATCGATGTTATAAAAGCCATGGATGGAGAGATTAGTGGGAGATATACAAAACATATCAATATTAATATGGTTTAATAGGTCTACACCACAAACGCTAAGACTCAAACCATTATTAATAAGTGTACGCTTGATGCCAAAAGAATTGGTTCCAACAATAATGAGAAGGGGTTCATTTTGTTTTTGAACCTCCAGAGATGGTAACTCATATTGCACTAGAAGGTTATATTTTTGGAATGTGGCAACTGATCATGCAAGTATTGTACAATCGTAATCTATCCTCATATTGTACTAGAAGGGTATATTTTTGTTAACCGACAAAAGAAAAATGATATTGTAAAACCCTAATTCTAGAAGCTTCCAAAAGGCTTGTTATAAGCATCTGGGATGTATGTTGCAAGTGGGATTTTGATATTGTATTGTAGCATTTTGCAGTGGTATTGAGTTACAAGGATTGCTGGTTGTAATCAATTTGATTTACTAGATAATAATATTAGACTCTCTGTTGGTGGATGTAGCCTGGGTTTGGGTGAACCACGCTAAAACTTGTCTCTCGTTGTTATTATTTTCGTGTATTTTTCATTCCTCTGTTTAATATTTCTTTGCATTTAATTGATATCTTCTGTCGGATAACCCTAACAAGTGGTATCAGATCAGGTTGTGTTCGATTATCATCTGCAGGAAGGTCTCACGGTTGAGTGGGAGTCTCACAGTTGAGTGGGAGCAATGGCGGATGAGGGTAAATTGAAGGTAGATAAATTCAATGGGAAGAACTATCAGTTATGGAAGATGCAGATGGAGGATTATCTCTATCAGAAGGATTTATGGAGGCCGTTGGAAGGAATAGCCAAGAAACTAGCAACAATGACTAATAAGGATTAGAATCTTCTGGATAGAAAGGCACTGGGAACCATTCAGTCGTGCCTGGCACAATCGATGGCATTCAATATAATAGAAGTGAAGACAATAGATGGTCAGATGAAAGCTTTGGCTAAATTGTATGAAAAACCCTCAACCTCAAATAAGGTATTTCTCATGAAGTGTTTGTTTAATCTGAAAATGATTGAAGGTGGATATGTGACAGATCATTTAAATGAGTTTAATATGATTATCAGTCAGCTAACTTATGTAAAAGTAATTTTTGATGAAGAGGTGAGGGCTCTCTTGATATTATGTTCTTTGCCATAAAGCTGGAATAGCTTGGTAATGGCTGTAAGTAACTCTGTCCCTGGTTCAAATACTTTGAAATTTAATGATGTTGTTGGTGTTATCCTTAGCGAGGAAATGCGATAGAAAATCTCAGGAGGGTCCACATCAGGTAGTGTTTTGAATGCAAAAAGCAAGGGCAAATCAAAGGAGAGAGGAAAAGGTACTAGAGGTCATGGGAAGTCATGAGGAAAATCAAAGGACAAGAGGTCCCAATCCAGAGGACAGAAGGATTGCTCGTACTATGGGAAACTGGGTCATCTGAAGAAAGATTGTTGGTCTTGAAAGAATAAAGGAGACAAACAAGAAGGCAATAAGGAGGCAAATGTGGTAAGTAATAAATCTGAAGATGATGCTTTGATTCTTTCCCTAGATAATATTGATGATTCATGGGTTTTAGATTCAGGGGCCTCATTTCATGCTACACCCCATAGAAGTTATTCTCTTGATTATGTCCAAGGGGATTTTGGGTTGTTTTATTTGGGAGATAACAAACCTTGTCAGATTGTTGGAAAGGGAAGAATCAAGATTAACTTGCAGAATGGGAATCATTGGCTACTACAAGAGGTAAGGCACATTCCAAGGCTGAGTAGGAATTAAATTTTAGCAGGGAAGCTAGTTGATGAAGGTCGCATTGTTACATTTACTGATAAAAATTGGAAGGTTTCAAGAGGTTCCTTAATAGTAGAAAAAGGTGTGAAAGTAGGCACCTTATATGTTTGTACAGGTCATATTGTTCCTTCTACTTTAGTTGTTGCAAAGAAAAAACAAATAGGTTCAGGAACAGTTGTTACAAGTTCGTAAGAAGAGACTGAAACAGTTGTTGTAGGTTCTGAGACAACATTGTGAAATAACAAACTTGGGCATATGAGTGAAAAAGGTATGAAGGTACTTCATTCTAAGAAAGTTTTACCAGGTCTAAAATGTATTAATATGGATTTCTGTGAAAGTTGTGTATGGCAAACAAAAGAGAGTGATTTTTCTCACGGATGGGAAGCAAAATAAAGATGAAAAGTTAGAGATTGTGCATACAGATTATGGGGACCAGCTTAGGTATCTTCTCTCAGTGGCTCTTGATATTATGTTACATTCATAGATGATGCAACTAGGAAGGTTTGGATTTATTTCTTAAGGTAGAAATCTGATGTATTTGAAACATTTAAGAAGTGGAGAAGCTTGGTTGAGAATGAGACGGGTAAAAGATTAAAATGTCTCAAATCTGATAATGGTGGTGAGTATTGTAGCAAAGAATTTGAGGATTATTGTTCCTTTAATGGAATTCGTAGGTAGAAAATGGTTCCAGGGACTCCACAAGAGAATGGAGTGGTTGAACACATGAATAGGACAATAATGGAGCGTGCAAGGACCATGAGATTGCATGCTGGGCTACCTTTAAACATGTCGGCAAAGGCTGTTGTAAGGGTAAAATGTAGATCAATCAAATGAATTATATAAGACCCAAACATCAACAGAATAGAAGATAACAAGAAAGATTGAACGAAAATAGCAATGAATAACACAAAGCAAACCTTCCCTGAAATCGATGCTTCTGTTGTTTGCCTATTACAACCGTCCTTTTGCAGATGAAGTGAGCCCTTAGAGAGTGCACTCTTTTAGCTGTTTGTAGGAAGTCGATGGTAAATGGCTATGGTGATATGCAATGAAGATGAGCTCCAAGGCAAGTATGTGATCTCAAGCTTGTGGATGGTAAAAGGGTGCCAAAGGCGCGTTGGTGATATTTCTGCAGAGTAACAATATCAAAAGCCTGGATGATTAGAATGGAGGAATGAGGTTTCATTTATAGACTTGGAAGAATGGGAATCAACGGTTGAGAGAAGATATGAAGATCAATGGCTGAGAATGGTTGAGGAATGTGCAACCAGTAGAAATGTGACAAGTGTCCCAGCTCCATCATGAAAGAGGGGATGTGACAAAATTGATTGGAGAGTTAACTCCATTGACTAAACAGTTAACAGACTTGATTGATCAGTTAGAAGAGTGGATTATGGAACTAACTGAATTGATTGAGGGATTGACTCAATTGACAGGTTAGTTAACACTTTTGATTGATTAGTTAACTAACCTCTGATTTGAGAAGAAATAGGCCATGTGGGTGAGGGAAAATAAGGTAATTAAATATTAAATATATTTAATTACATGTGCAACCTGATGAGGTGTAAAAGGTGAGGTGGATTTTTGAATTTAGAACTTAGGATAGAGGAATTTGGATTAATTAAATAATTTATGATTATTTAATTGGGTAGGACATTTAGAAGAATTTTAATTAAATAAATTGAATTTATTTAATTATGGAACAGTGAATCGATTAAATAAATTTAGAATATTTATTTAATTGGTAGAAGAATAGAATAAATATTTAGAATATTTATTTAGGATGAATCATGTCATTTTTAGGTGTATACATTTTGCCCCTCTTTGATGCAATGTTGTTTATAGAGTTGTTTCAAAGAAGTCGATAGTCTGATAGTGATACATGCCCCAGTTTGCCCCTGGTACAGGCTTACTGACAATAGGATGCCCCCTCGGGAGATTGGACGGGAAAAGGGTGAAAGAATCAGAGACAGACAATCTCATGAAGACGAAGGGGTTAGGATAGGCAAGAGGAAAAAGGACGCGTTTTAGGGAAATGAGAAGAAAATGGGAGGAAAAACATATGCGGGAAGTAGTCACAGTCATCACCTAGCCAGAATTAGGGTTTGGAGGCTATAAATAGGAGCTGGGTCCACAAGAATAGTCATTTGTACACTTGTTTGATCTGGATTGGATAGAGAGAGCTTAGAGCAAACTTGGAGCGGCATGGCAGCCAGAGCAGCAGACATTCCACGCGAGGAGCATCGATTCGAGCGAGTCCGTCGATTCGGGTAGCCAGCAGAGGCAGGACCCCCGGTATGTGCTTCAAAAAATTTCTCCTAGGGTCGATTTAGGGTGTCATAAATGCATGTAGAAAATAGGTCAAACATAAGTGCTAAAATCTGGAACAGCGCATATGCTGCGCGAAGCGGCACTTTTGTCATTTAGCGGTGCATATGCCGATTTCGGCGGCGCATATGTGAAAACAGCGCATACATGCATTGTAGCTGCACTTTTGTAGTTAGGCTGCACATGTGTATTGAGGCAACGCATATGTTTAATGTAGCAGCACATACCTGAAAGCCGTGCATATGCTGAGTTTAGCGGCGCTTCCATAATATGGCGGCGCATATGCCGAATGTTGCGGCGCATGTACTAAAACTGCGCATATGTGCACTGTAGCGGCGCTTTTGTAGTGGGGCGGCGCATACACCAAGAAATGGCACTTTTACCACCTGTAGTGGCGCATTTGCCTTGGATAGCCAATTTACTTAGCCAAATTGATTCGATTAGCGTCCTGTTTGATGCGGGAATCGATGAGCTATCTCCGAGATTGCAGGAATCTAGTCAAGAGATGTAGTGTGCTGTTTTGATCAATTTGAGATGCTAAGTTGAGTTGATATAGTTCAGTAGGTATGTTGAGTATGGTATATGCCATTTGAGACTGACACGTTGCCTTGCTTGCTTGCAGGAGGATATTCGAGACACACTGCAGTCGAAGGAGACGTTTCCCATTCCCCTATTGCAGAGGTACATGCTGACAAAGACTGACAGAGTGGCGCTTGGTGCCATGGGTTTGGACTATGTTTGCTTCATGCCTGAGGTACGGGAGAACCAGGGATTGCTGATAGCTGCTGTGGAGAGATTCCATAGTGAGGACGGGACCTTCCACTTTCCTACTGGAGAGATGACTGTGACTTTAGAGGACGTTTACCGGATACTGCACTTACCCGTGGTGGGTGAGTTAGTAGAGTACAACACACAGCGGGATGCGGGACTCGCCGAGTGCCAGCGAGTGTTTGATGATCCTGAGCTGGTTGGACAGGTCATCCCGTGGCACGATATATATGATTCCTATGACTACTTCCTGGGGATTGTGGCTGGATTGATCGGGGGCATTGTATGCCCTGATAGGAGATCGCATGGGTTCCCCATTGGATGGGGTAGGATCATGGAGCGGATGCTGAATGAGGGCACCTTATATGCATGGGGAGTCTACGTACTGGCCCATTTGTACCACGACATGCATTAGGTGGTGTACCACCGCAGCACGAGTCTATCGGCTAGGGTACTATTGCTACAGTTTTAGCTATGGGAGCACATAGCGGTGACTAGGCCGATATGTGTTTTCACGAGGCAGTGAGGAGAGCCATACAGTTATGGCTATGCAGGAGTGATTTCCCAGCACAGGCTGGGGAAGTTAGAGTATTGGAGGCACACCTTGGATGGAGTAGATGTGGTTGTCTAGCGACCATATCTGGATCGCGAGCCCTGGGATGACGAGGGAGACGAGCTGCTGTATTGCTTTCAGACCAGGTGGCTGATAGGCTGTACACGGCATATACTGAAGAGGCAGATGGTGGGCCGAGTGTTGAGACTGTTCGGCAGGAGGCAGGGCATGCCACAGGGACAGGCACTTTTTACGCAGACACATGCAGAGAGGGTCCGATGGGGGCCGATGGCTTCGTATGAGGAGGCCCTAGCAGAGTTCCATCAGACTCCCTATGTGGCATGGGATATGCAGACAGAGATAGCAGATGCAGGGGTGACACAGGATTATGAGGATTGGATGACTGCACATCCGTTCCTGAGATATTCAGGACTCGCATGCTAGTGCCTCGTATTGATGAGGCAGACTCAGAGGAGGAGGGATAGGTTGGCCCAGGTCAGAGGGGAGCTAGAGGAGGACGAGGACGAGGAGGATGGGGTAGTAGAGCCAGAGAGAGGCCGAGACAGCGGAGGAGGTTAGGTCAGGCTGAGCAGGCAGTACCAGGATAGGAGGCACAGCAGCAGATACCTCAGCAGGCGCAGATGCCGCCACCCCAGCAGGTACCACAGCAGCAGGTGCCCCAGCCACAGGGGCCAGGACAAGCAGAGGCAGCACAGGGGCCAGTACAGGCAGAGGTGCATGAGAGGGCCATAGCCGGCCTGAGGGGATAGGTGCGAGCGCTACAGGCATAGCTGAGGAGGGCCAATGGCAGGCGAGAGACGGATGCAGCAGTTATCGCTGGGTTGACTCGTGAGAGAGATATGGCAGATGCATGGGTACGTATTATCCGTGTAGAGCGGGACACTACTGTGGCTGCCATGGGGATAGATGCGGCGAGTTCTTTTTTGGTTGGGCAGGTGCAATAGGCACAGGCACAGCTAGGCTAGTTGCAGACGCAGTTGGCACAAGTACAGGTAGAGCTTGCCAGAGCACAGTCACAGGCCCAGTACTACCGAGGTTTATACCATGGTGCCATGGCATTGAGTCAGAGGGCAGGGAGCTTCAGGAGTTAGTCTGGGGCTACTCGTAGAGCAGGTCCATCACAGTCAAGGGCTTCCGTGATGGGTCCCCAGCAGTCAGGAGCTGGCAGTAATGGCCCACAACATCAAGGATAGACACAGACCAAATTTTGTACATTTTGGGACATGTATCACCGTCCATTTGGATGTATATTGTATATGACACTTTGATTTTTGAGAGAGATGGTGATATTGTACATTTGGACCTCTTATATGATAGTATATATGATGATGCAGCTTTGTATCTATTGCATATGGTATGAGATGATGATTTACTTCTATTGTATGGTGTGATGTATGTGTAGACTTAGATGTTCTATCCAATGCTATATGAGATGCTTTTTGATATGATGCTATATGATGTCTATATGATTTAGTGCTTCGAATGTATGCATATGTAACAGGATTTCTATGTGATGATGCAGCTTTGTGTATGATGTTATTGGATGTCTATATGATTTAGTGCCTCGAATGTATGCATATGTAACAGGATTTCTATGTGATGATGCAGCTTTGTGTATGATGTTATTGGATGTCTATATGATCTAATGTTTCAAATGAATGCAACTGTAATATGATTTCTATGTGATGATGCAGCTTTGTATGTGATGCACTTAGCTATGTTGTTTTTTTTTATTTTCTGTGCTTGAAGATGCGATGTAATGCTGATGTATTAATGACCTAATGCATTGGGTGATGTATTCCACTGACTTAATCATGTGCATGACTAGCCCTACATATGATGTGATATGCTCCTATATGCTTTGTTTTTGTGATGTCCAAATGTACTCTATCGACACAAGAATGACATGATAGATAGAAGAATGGTTGCCATAGAATGACTTAGAAACTTCATTTGATATTGTTACTCTGCATAGTTTGGGTAATGAGGATTGTATGGGATATGGATGCATGGATGTGTATATGGATATAGGATGGATGTTTTGCTTTTAGAGAGCTGTATTTCATCATTGGGCATTTTGTTTTTGGTACATTTTCTGAGATGTTGTAAGTGAATATAAGCATCTAGGTATAATTGAACTGAGATGACCTGAGTACCACTTACATGGAGTGTGATTTAGCAAGTTAATACAAGCATCTAGTCAAAATTGAATCTAGATGACCTGAGTACTTCTTGCATTTCAACAAACAAGGATTGGCCCCGTTCATGTTATACCTTTGATGTCCTCGATGATCTTTTGTCGATCATGTCCTTAGACAAGGCTTCACATTACTAAAGTTTAATCCACAAATAGCAAACAAAGAAAATAATCATGCCCCCATCATAGCATCTCTAGCTTTTGGCATCCTTGAGTAGCATAGGAAGGTATGATAGCAAAAATTTGGACTCGAATTGTTAACCATGTTTCCGATCTACAAAGCATATTTGCATTGATATGTGTTTAGTTCTTGCCTTATTTTGCATAAAATCATTTAGAAGACCTTGGGTATTTGCTTTGCATTGAATAGGTTAAGACGCTCACAGTCAAGATTTCTACTTGAGGCGTGGGTTCTGCTTGCATTTGCTTGTTTGGTGAGAAGATTGCACAATCCTTATTGGGGAGATGGACCCTAAGGGACTGACCTAGTGCCTCGGGGGCGCATTGCTAAATGGCCTTGCCTACGTGACGACGCAGAGGCAACGTAGTTCAGGGTAAACCCTAATGGACCATGGATGGACTAGAAGAAAGACGACAAGAATGAAGACAAGAAAGGGGATGAATGGGACCATGGAAGAAATGGAAGCCTCGGGGGTGCATTAGAATAATGGCCTTGCCTACGTGATGGCGCAGAGGCAACGTAGTTCACGGACTTGGACCATGGACACTGACAAGAGACCCTATGCTAGGCTCACATTGAGGAGACGGTATGGGACAAAACCTTGGATGATAAGGCCACAAGGAGAGTATCAAGCCATGATAGGTAACTGTCAAGTGTTTATTTGTGGGATAGATATGGGTCGAATGGGGCAAATGGAGAAAGAATGGACTCAAGGTGATTGGATTCCCAAAGATGGAGAAGGTGGTTTATCACAAGTAATGCCTGTTTACCAGGTTTTCATCACTTGCTTTTATTTGCACGAGAAGCTAGGAAGTAAACATGACACCTGTTTGCCAGGTTTTCATCATGATACCTATCCAAGGCACCTATTTGCCAGGTTTTCACCAAAGGATGATTTTTTTTTGTATGCGTTCTATTTTTTTCTAATTTTTTTTTGTATTTTCTCTTTTCAACTTTTTTTTTTTTTGATTTTTGATTTTATTGTGCCCTCTTGCATTGGGGTTCTCCTAGGTATAGAATTGGCGAAGGTGCATGTTGTTGATTGGATCATCGAACAACTCACCCTTTGAAGTGGCCAACTGATATGCCCCCGATCCGTAAGCAGCTACAATCACATAGGGCCCAAGCCAGTTAGGCTCGAACTTACCTTTCTTTTCTCTGTCTTGTTGATTGCAAGGGTTCTCTTTGAGAATGAGGTCCCCAACCTTAAAGCATCTTGGGCGAACCTTGTGGTTATAGCTTCTTGACATCATCTATTGATAGGCTTTGAGATGGTCGAAGGCTTTCTGGTGCCTTTCTTCTAGCAGCTCTAGTTCTTGTAACCTGGAGACTCTGTATTCTTCGTCAGATATGAGACCTTTCAACGACACCCTGAGGGATGGTAGTTCAACCTCGATGGGGAGGATGTCTTCTGAACCATAGACAAGGGCGTAGGGTGTAGCACCTGTGGGAATGCGTATACTAGTTCTGTAGGCCCACAGAGCGGGATTGAGTTGGACGTGCCAATCACAGCCAGCATCGTTGACAGTCTTCTTTAGTATTTTTAGAATGGTTTTATTCGATGCCTCAGCTTGGCCATTACCTTGGGGGTAGTATGGAGTGGAGAAACGATGTTGGATTTTGAAATCCTCACAGAGTTCCTAGATATCCTAATTTTTGAATGGTCTTCCATTATCCGTTATGATGGATGAAGGGATGCCATATCTACAGATAATGTAATTCAGAATGAAAGAGGAAATTTGCTTTCCTATGATGGTGGTTAGGGGAACGGCTTCAATCCACTTTGTGAAATACTCAATGGTGGTTATGATGAATTTGTGGCTGTTGGAAAAGGGTGGGTGAATCTTTCCCACAAGGTCAAGTCCCCACTGGCAAAAGGGCCAGGGTGTCGTTAAAGGTCTCAACTCTTGAGCAGGTGCATGGATCAAGTTCCCGTGTATTTGGTACTGTTTGCACTTTTTGACGAACTGATATGAATCCATTTCCATATTTGGCCAGTAATAACCCAAACGCATGAGTTTCTTAGCTAAGGAAGGACCGCTGGAGTGTGTTCCGCATATCCCTTTGTGTACGTCTTGCAAGGCAGTTATGGATTCTTCTTGTTCCAAACAAAGGAGCAAAGTACCATCCAAACCACGTCGGTAAAGGGTATCAGCTACGATGGTGTAGCAGGAGGTTTATCGGATGAAAGTTTATTTTTGGTTGGAAGAGAGGTCCGGTGGGAGAATATTGTCCTTGAGGTAAGTGTAAGTCTTACCGTACCAAGGTGAATCAGATTCGACTAGGAGGCAAATGGAATGGGTTTCAACGAGATCATAAGCTGGTTGCCAGATGGTTTCCACTAAGAACTCATACCGTGACTCATATTCAGGTATTTCTAGAAGAGAGGCTATGGTAGCCATTGCATCTACTATTTTGTTCTCTATCTTGGGTATTTGCTCGAAGGAGATGGTCCCAAAGTGTTCTTTGAAGTTGTCGACCATCCGTTTGTATGGGATGAGCTTCTCATCTTTGGTTTGATACTCATCGTTGACCTAATTTATGATAAGCTGAGAATCACCGTAGACATATAGTGCTTGGATTTTGCACTCAGTGGCCATCTTGAGACCAATTACCAAGGCTTCATATTCTACTATGTTGTTTGTGCATGGAAATAACAACCGATAGGACTTCAGAATTGTGTCGCCTTGGGGAGTGATAAATAGGATACCTGCCCCCGATCCATGGTTGGTGTAAGATCCATCAAAGTAGAGTTTCCAAGGAGATGTTGATAGAGTGAATAAAGACTCATCGGGAAACTCAAACTGCATTGGTGAGGTGTCTTGTAATAGTGCATCAGCTAGTTGGTCAGCGATGATTTGTCCCTTGATGGCTTTTTGGTCCACATATTCTATGTCATATTCACTGAGAAGCATTACCCACTTTGCTAGTCGACCTGTGAGAGCTGCTTTGCTGAGGAGGTACTTCAGTGGGTCAATTTTTGCAATGAGTTTGACAGGATGTGCCAACATGTAATGCCGGAGTTTTTGTGAAGCAAAAACTACCGCAAGGCATGATCTTTCTACTTGTGAGTATTGCAACTCGTAGCCCACTAAGGTTCGACTAATGTAGTATACAGCTCTCTCCTTGTTCTCGTAGTCTTGCTATGCTAGAAGAGCTCCCAGACCAATGGGTGTAGCGAATATGTAGAGAATTAAAGGTTTTCCTTGGATTGGAGGCATGAGTATGGGAGGATTCATAAGGTACTCCTTTAGCTTGTTGAATGCCTCTTCGCACCGCTCATCCCATTTAAATGGAATGTTCTTATGTAGGAGGTGGCTGAAAGGTTGGCACTTGTCTGACAGCTGTGAGATGAACCTGCGGATGGCCTGCAGCTTGCCCTGTAGGGATCTCAACTAAGTTAGAGTCTTGGGTGGTGGCATGTCCATTATAGCTTTGACCTTGGCAGGGTCAACCTCTATTCCATTTGCCGACACGATGAAGCCTAGCAGCTTGCCTGAAGTTACCCCAAACACACATTTCTTCAAGTTCAGTTTGACTTGGAATTGGTCCAACCGTTGAAAGACTTTTTCTAGGACATCCAGGTGTGAGTCCCTTGTGAGAGATTTTGCTAAGATATCGTCAACATAGTCCTCCATAGTTACATGCATCATGTCATGGAATATAGTTGTCATGGCCCGCTGATATGTAGCACCTGCGTTTTTCAGCCCAAAAGGCATGACATTCTAGCAAAAGGTACCCCATGGGCAAGTAAAAGCTATTTTGTGTTGATCCTCTGGTGCTATTTTGATTTGATTATACCCTGAGAATCCGTCCATGAGTGATAGCATTGTATGTCCTGCAGTTAGGTCGACTATGATATCGATGTTTGGCAATGGAAAGTCATCCTTGTGGCATGCTTTGTTTAAGTCTCAAAAATCATTGCATAGTCCAACCCGGCCATCCGGTTTAGACACTAGCACAATGTTGGATATCCATTCTGGGTAATCTATGGCTCTGATGAACCCCACATCTAACAATTTTTTGAGTTCTTCTTTGACCAAAAGTGCTATGTGAGGATGCATTTTTCTCAACTTCTACTTTACTGGTTTTACTCCTAGATCCAATGGCAAATGATGTAGAATTAGGTTTGGGTCCAAACCTGGCATGTCTGCATATGACCAAGCAAATCTACCTCTCTTCTTCTTAAAGAATGGTACAAAACTAGTTTTCTCTGGTGGTGTGAGAGATTTGGCAAAGTGGATAATCTTGGGCTGCTCTTCAGTTCCAATATTTACGGGCTCTGTCGGCTCCACCACAATCTATGACCTTTCCTGGTATATATCACTAGGGAGAGTGTCAAGCATTCCATCGTCAGGTGCCACAGTTGGGTTTTCACCGTCAGATGCGTCCTTTCTTTTTACTATTTTGTGATCTGACACTGCCGCAAGGCGGTTTTCACTGTCAGATCCATTTTTGATCTTGATGTTTTTGTGACTGGAAGGCTTGGCACCCTCCCTGAAGTAAGCCACGGTATTCAGTTCGATAGCAAAACCAGCTTTATGATCTCCTTTTGGCAAGTGGTCCCTAAGTTCCATATAATCAACGTAAGCATCATCGTTCTGGAACATATCTAATTGGGGGGTTCCTTGTAGATCCCAGTCAATAAGCTCAGGGTGTAAGAGGGGAAGGGAGTCGGATGAGAGACCTGATTCATTGATGGTGTGAATGGAAATGTTAGGGGCATTGGTGGGGGTAGAGTTCAGGGGGGTACTTTCTTCCAAGTTGTTTATCACAATGGAATCTAAACTTTCCTCGAAAGCCATAATCTCAGGGGTGGGCAAATCAGACTCCAGTGGTCTGTCCCGTTGCATTTGTCCCTGGTGCAGGAGCACCTTGGCAAATTAATATTGCCATGGACAAATCTATGAGTTTGATTAAATTTGTATGCTTCCACATTGTAATGAGGTTTATGAAGTCATTTTTATGTGTTTAGGTCATTAGGAGTTTCAAAAATACAAAATATTGCAAACCATGTAAAGGTTGTCAATGTAAAATTAGAAAAAAGATGCAAAGTTGGAAGGTGAAGAGTCATTTGGCTCTTGGTTTGCTCCAAATCAGTTATGAACTGAAGAGACATGTTTTAATGCCTTTACAAGGCCTTGTAACCATGAAGAATTCGTGGGTGGTTGAAGATTTGAGCATAGAATGAGAAAAAACAATATTTTCCTGTATTTTCCTTCAGAAATTTGCTATCTTTTGCTATTGTATAGCCCTATATGGAATTGAATGGATGTCTAATGGATTGTAAATGTTATATCCTTCAACCACCTTCCATTTTCTTCTTGTCCCATGCATTTTTACTTAGTTTTGTGAAAGATATGAGTGTTTTATGGACTGTAATTTTTTGATTTTTCCTGCAACAGTCCAATTGCAGCATTTGGTATGGTTTTGTACGGACATATATAGGAGCAAACCATATATTTTTGGAAAGAGTATTGAGTCTACTTTCCATTTCTTTTTGTTGCATCAAATTTTATTAAGATTTGAATAAGTTATGGCATTTTTAGTGAAGGCAGGTCTGAACGCTACCTAGGGTTTGTAGTTTTGGGAAAAGAGTCATAACTTCCTCTCCTACCATTGGATTTTCATGAAAATTGGATGAAAAGTCTGTATTAATGTTCTCTTCAATCTAAAAAAAGCAATTGTATTAGTTTTTTGATTTTTTTATGTTATTGAGGATAGTTTTGGTCCTCCTACCTCTGCATCAAATTGGTATCAGAGCTGGCGAAAGATTTGGGTGGTGTGTATTTTTTTTTTTCCTGTCACTGAGAAGGCAGGTGAAGAGCGAGAAGATCTTGATTGTGTAGATAGATCACCGAGGGAGGCAATCTACACCTTTTGGATTTTGTTTTGCTCAGTTGTTTGGTTGCAGGTGCTTATCCATCTAGCTGCAGAAACATGTTTTCTGAGGTTGTGTGTGGGCAGACAAGATGAGGTCTGTCATGACCATTCTCCAATAGAGATTTGGCTGGAGAAGGATGCATAGAGAAACCACTGAGGAGAGAGTGGTAGGTGCATCACCAGGATCTGCTGTTGGGTGAGATGAATGGTTTGGTGAGTTGGTTTGTTGTGAAGCAGTGAGAGATGGATACCTGAAGAAGCACTTGATGTTGCAGCCCGAAGAGTACTCCACTGATGGGAGTAGAAGGAGCCTGAGGATGCTCTGTGAAAATGGTAGTTTGTTTTGCTGGTTGGTTGGTCACCATTTCTATAGATTAGAAGATTGTAGCTGAGAAGATTGAAGATAAAGACAGAGGAAAGAGACTTTTGTTGCAGATACATTTCCAAGGGACTTAGAAATTTTGTTGGTTGGTTGTATGGTGCAGGAGCACCTTGGCAAATTAATATTGCCATGGACAAATCTTTGAGTTTGATTAAATTTGTATGCTTCCACATTGTAATGAGGTTTATGAAGTAATTTTTATGTGTTTAGGTCATTAGGAGTTTCAAAAATACAAAATATTGCAAACCATGTAAAGGTTGTCAATGTAAAATTAGAAAAAAGATGCAAAGTTGGAAGGTGAAGAGTCATTTGGCTCTTGGTTTTCTCCAAATCAGTTATGAACTGAAGAGACATGTTTTAATGCCTTGAAAAGGCCTTGTAACCATGAAGAATTCGTGGGTGGTTGAAGATTTGAGCATAGAATGAGAAAAAACAATATTTTCCTATATTTTCCTTCAGAAATTTGCTATCTTTTGCTATTGTATAGCCCTATATGGAATTGAATGGATGTCTAATGGATTGTAAATGTTATATCCTTCAACCACCTTCCATTTTCTTCTTGTCCCATGCATTTTTACTTAGTTTTGTGAAAGATATGAGTGTTTTATGGACTGTAATTTTCTGATTTTTCCTGCAACAGTCCAATTGCAGCATTTGGTACGGTTCTATACGGACATATACAGGAGAAAACCATATATGTTTGGAAAGAGTATTGAGTCTACTTTCCATTTCTTTTTGTTGCATCAAATTTTATTAAGATTTGAATAAGTTATGGCATTTTTAGTGAAGGCAGGTCTGAACGCTACCTAGGGTTTGTAGTTTTGGGAAAAGAGTCATAACTTCCTCTCCTACCATTGGATTTTCATGAAAATTGGATGAAAAGTCTATATTAATGTTCTCTTCAATCTAACAAAAAAAATTGGATTAGTTCTTTGATTTGTTAATGTTATTGAGGATAGTTTTGGTCCTCCTACCTCTGCATCAGTCCCTCATGGTAGGGGCTAAGAGTTTGGATAGTGTCAACCTCTTTGTCGTCGTAGGAGTGCTCTGTTAGCTCGTCCCACTCATACTCATTTGAATCATCTGAATCTGTGTCACTGTCCACTTGGAGTGTTTGGATTGTCTCCACAAGGCAGGCATTTTCCTTGGCTTTACCCTTGCCTTTGTATCCTAGGCCACTTGTGTTTCTAGCCGAAGAGGATGAAGAAGGTTGTATAGGTTCAATGATTCCTTCTTTTCTAAGGCCTATGGGGCCTTGTCCTTCGTACCCCATCCTATGCAAAATAGTCTCACCCCGCCCATAGAGTTCTGTAGGGAGTCTAGGCGGTTCTTGGGGTGTGTTTTCTTCTTCAGCATAAAGCCATTGCAGGAGATCTCGCTCCTCTATTTCATCAGATAAGGTCCCCCATTTTACAAAGGGATTTGCGGGAGCTACAGGAGGAGCAGATGGCTTTGGAAAATGTTTGGGTGGATGTTTGGGTTGGCCAAAGGAGCAAGGAGACAAAGGCATCATGGCAAGGTTGAGGCTGTGCTCAATGGAGTATTCCCCCATGCCACTTTCTTTTATGGTAAGTTTCAGTGGTTTGGGTCTTGAGGAGGAAGCTTCAGCAGTATGGTCCTGTTGCAGGGTAGGGGAAATGTAGGCTCTATTGTTGGGTATGACACACTCGAGTTTTGCACGGAAAGAATTGCAGTGTTGGTAGGGGTCAGGGTCTCCATGAATGGTGATTTGCTTGCCATTGTGCGGGAATTTAATGCATTGATGGTAGGTTGAGGGGACAGCCTTCATGGCATGGATCCATGGTCTCCCTAGTAGGATATTATAAGCAAGCTCCCGATCAAGGACTTGGCACACCACATCTTTGATTACCGGTCCCACTTGAATGGGTAGGACAACCGTTCCCTTTGTGGTTCTTTCTTCCTCGTCATATGCCTTTATGGTAATTTTCCTCCTTGGATCGACCGCTTGTTTGGAGAACCCCAGTGCAAGGACTAGCTTCAATGTGCAAATATTTAAACCGGCACCCCCATCAATGAGAACCCTCTTGATGCGGTGCTTGTGTATGAATGCGACAATGTGCAGAGGGGTGTTGTGGGGTTGAGATACAAAAAGGTCATCTTGCTCAGTAAACGATATGGAATTGGAGGATGTCAGATTGCCTACCATGGTCTGGAACTTCTCTTGAGCCAAGTTAGTGGGGACAATGGTTTCCACTAAGGCTTTCTCAAGAATCTCCTTATGAGAAGGAGATAGACGCAATAGCTCCAATATGGAAATGTGAACCGGAGTTTTCTGTAACTGGTCGATGACATTGTACTGACGGAAGGTGGATGGAGATGGTGACAACCTCAGAGGAATGGTATTAAGCGTGAATTTACCACTGTGGGTAATTATACTACAACCAGTTCGGTTAGGTCCTGGTTGTTGGTTGGGTGAGATGACATTGACCTGCAGAATATGTTCAGAAATGCAGTTTATGGTGTAGTCAAATAGAACACTTGCATAGTTAGCATTACTCGTCCCGCTGTTCTGATTTGGCCAGTTGCGATTATTGTTGTTGTCATTATTGTTGTTGCCATTGTTGTTGTGGCCATGGTTGTTGTTGTTGTGGTTGTTATATGGCCTGTTATGATTTAGAAGTGGATCCCTATAGGCCACATGAGTTTCATTGGAGGTATGCTGTTGTCTCCCTCCCTGATTCTGATCCAGTATATCTTGTATGACATTTTTGAGGTGGATACAGTTGTTAGTTGTATGCCCCCTTCCTCGATGATATTCACAATATTCTGTGTCCTTCTAGTAGGGAGGTTTGACTATAGGCTCGTAATCACTTGTTGGCGGGAGAGAAATTTCGTTGTTAGCCAACAACTTCCTTAGTGCAGGTTCTTGAGACTCACCTAACGGTGTGAATTTTCTCCTTGGGTTTGAATTGAACCAAGGTCTAGGCTCCCGAGAGGGTGGTTTGTTGAGTGCACCATTGTTTGTTTCTCCCTTAAGAGTGAATATGGGTTGTTGTTTAGGAGCTGCCGCCTTGGCGTCAACTACCCCATCGTTGACCACATTCTTATTCTTGGTCCAAAACTTGGATTTATCCGTTGTGTAATTGGAATTAGGTGTGTCCTTGTATAGCTTGATAGCTCCTTTAGTGATCATAGCCTTTTCAATGAATAAGCCCATTTCGATGACTTTTGAGAATGATGTAGGACATTGTATATGAATTTGACAGCTAAGATCAGTATTCAAATTGTGGACAAACATTTCCAATAGTTGCTTCTCAGGTATATCATAAGAACACTTACTAGCTAGCTGTCTCCATCGTTGTAAGAAGGTGGCGAATGACTCACCACTCTTTTGTTTGGTGTTGCATAGATCTAGCATAGATACCTTGTGTTCTATGTTGTAAGAGAAGTGCGTTATAAATTTATTGACAAGTTCATCAAAAGTTTTGATTCCTGGTGGGAGGCACGAGAACCACTCCATAGCTTGACCACCTAAAGATCTTGGGAACAATCTCATCAAGTAGGTCTTGTTGTGAGCTACTTCTAAACATGCGGCATTGAATTCCCAGATATGATCTCTAGGGTCCCCCTTCCCTTTGTATTTGTCAAACTTTGGGACTTCGAACTGATAAGGGAAGGGTTTCATGACCAAACTTTTGTCAAAAGGATATGGAGCTATATCTTCCAAAGAGTAGTGCTTGGAACTTGTACCGGTCTTATGGTTGGATATTTCTTGCTTTAGACTTTCGATTTGTTGTCTCACGTCCTCCATAGGAGCATTTTGATCTATGGGATTTTTTCCTCTATCATTTGCATGCGGGATTGTGTCATTCGTGCCTCTCTCATGATCATTGTCTACATTTTCCATGATGGAGTTTATGTCAAAGTCTATGGGGAGTTTGATTCTGAGACTAGCAAGATGATGGAAGTATTTATGGGGGTCTTCAGGGAGCACCTTCTCTACTAGGTGTTAGAATTTTCTATCTTGGATGTGCGCTACTAATTCTTCATAAGAAATTTCTTCGTCATCATCACGTGGTGGGACGAGGTGATTGGATGAGTTAGCCATTTCTTTTTTGCTTGTTCTACTGGGATCGAGTAAGAACCATGCCAGGTGACGCGGGATGGAGGGGACTGAGACTAGAAATTTGGGCAAGGTGCTGACTGAGACTGTTGTGAATGGGATATCTAGGACAAGACTTGGACAAAGGATTTTCTCGCTCAATGACTTCAAGTAAGACGGTTGACACAAGACGCTAGCCACTAGTAAGGGTAGTTGATACCAGTCTTACTGTGTAGGGCTTAGTCACTCAACAAGACTACTAGCAAAGGTACTATGACCTACTAGGCTTACGTGAATTCACTAATGAAACGAAGAAGGACCTACATCGAACCGGTATGGGATAGATTGACTTTGGGACAAGAGGTGCTTGGACAGAAAGTGAATGGGACGATGGACGAAAGAGGGACTTGGGTGAAACAGATGAAGACTGATTGCAAGGTTGAATTTGATCTCAGAAAGTGAAACTAGGCTGAAATGGGTGCTCTAATCAAGTGAAAATATTCTCTCAAAAATAGGGCAAGTGCTTACTGTCGTATATGCGCCGAAACAAATGCGCAGCAAGAATGAACAAATGCGCCGTAAGTCGCAGTATATGCGCAGCTCTGGTGAAATATAAATGTGTAGCAACAGTATGTATATGCACAGCAATAGTGTATATGTGCAGCAAGTCGTTACAAAGGCACAGCAAGTCGCTACAAATGCGCAGCAGAAAGGAGTATATGCGCAGCTCTGATATTTTTGGCAAAATTTTTGGATTTTTCTTCTGTTTTTGGTATTTTTTTTGGCTGGAAAAGGTCTTCCTGATCTGATATTATGAATTAACAGCAAGAAAACACAGCAAGCACATAGAATATTTTGTAGTTTTTCATTGTTTTTGTAGTTTTTTCGACTCTATTTTGGACTAAACTGAACAAAAGCAAGCACAAAAATCCTAAGCGAGAAATGGATTATAAGGGATTTGGGCCACTAGAATAAAAGGTATTTAATGCGGGCAACCATTCAAGTGGTTACACATGCGGCAGCACTACTCTTTGTTATGGAGTCTCCTAGCCTCAAAGGGTTGCACCTGAGAGGGTTTTGGGGGAGGTTGGCCATCGGTGTAACATAACAGCACTTGTTGCAGGAAGTTTTCACCTCAAGCACAATTTATTTTAAGTGGCTTGGTAGGGCTTGGTGTTAGCCTGTTACCACTCAGGGTTGTTCCCACTTGGACAAGCGTGCATCCAAGGGTAGGCCCCTCCTAAAGGTTAAACAAATAGAATGACAAGTCTGGCACTCTGATCACCCAAAAGAGGGGAGAGCATAAACCTATTGTCATTCGTCAAGCACAGAATACACTGATTAATCCAACCTAGTTAAAAGTGAAAAACTAAATGGGCTAATCTACTCAAACACAAAACTTTGAAGTGATTTTAGCAAGATAGCATTGGTTGAGTTTTAACCCCAGAAAGCAATGGCGAGTTCAGTTTTAAACCGCGTAGCACGAGATAGTTAACTTTGAAGTTTTGGTCTCACGATATAGCAATAGTTCATTTTAACCTCAAGATCAATGGTGAGTTTAGTTTTAAACTGCGTAGCATGAGATAGTTAACTTTGAAGTTTTGGTCTGACGACATAGCAATAGTTCATTTTAACCTCAAGATCAATGGTGAGTTCAGTTTTAAACTTAGATAGCAATAACTTGGAAGGTGTTGCAATGCAAGCAAGAAATAATCCAGTTACTTTCTCCCTAATTAGAGCTAGATGAGGATTTGAATGAACATCAATTTTACTATCTCTTAGAAAGTGAAATGTGAACTATTTAGATGCAACTACATGGAACTAAACCCGAACCTATCCTGCAAAACAGCTCCAGCAAACACCTGCGAAAAGGTTAGTGTTAGAAAATTCCCCTAGAAAAGTACTAAAACCTCAGTCTATTACAGAAGCGCAGCTTCAGTGATTAGATGCACAGAAATAATCAACAGAAGCGCAGCAACTATGAATGCACCGTAATATTACATGTATGTGCTGTGAAAAAGAACAAATGCGTAGTAATAATGAATGTGCAGTAACAGTCTTCAAAAGCACAGCACAAATGAATATATGCGCAATAATGACAAAAGTGTCGTAACAGTGCGCAAAAGCACAGTAAGAATACATAGAAGCGCAGAAAGAATAAAAGCACTACAGAAAAGGATATATGCACCGTAGAAATGTTCAAATACGCCGAAATAACCTATACGTGTCTGTGCGTGACCAGTACGGAACTTGCCTTCAAAAAAGCTCAGATTTTGATGAGATAAAGGGGCAAAGGCCCCACGATGGGTGCCAAAAATGTAAGGGTAAAACGTAGATCAATCAAATGAATTATATAAGACCCAAACATCAACAGAATAGAAGATAACAAGAAAGATTGAACAAAAATAGCAATGAATAACACAAAGCAAACCTTCCCTGAAATTGATGCTTCTATTGTTTGCCTATTACAACCGTCCTTTTGCAGATGAAGTGAGCCCTCAAAGAGTGCACTCTTTTAGCTGTTTGTAGGAAGTCGATGGTAAATGGCTATGGTGATATGCAATGAAGATGAGCTCCAAGGCAAGTATGTGATCTCAAGCTTGTGGATGGTAAAAGGGTGCCAAAGGCGCTCTGGTGATATTTCTGCAGAGTAACAATATCAAAAGCCTGGATGATTAGAATGGAGGAATGAGGTTTCATTTATAGACTTGGAAGAATGGGAATCAACGGTTGAGAGAAGATATGAAGATCAATGGCTGAGAATGGTTGAGGAATGTGCAACCAGTAGAAATGTGACAAGTGTCCCAGCTCCATCATGAAAGAGGGGATGTGACAAAATTGATTGGAGAGTTAACTCCATTGACTGAACAGTTAACAGGCTTGATTGATCAGTTAGAAGAGTGGATTATGGAACTGACTGAATTGATTGAGGGATTGACTCAATTGACAGGTTAGTTAACACTTTTGATTGATTAGTTAACTAACCTCTGATTTGAGAAGAAATAGGCCATGTAGGTGAGGGAAAATAAGGTAATTAAATATTAAATATATTTAATTACATGTGCAACCTAATGAGGTGGACAAGGTGAGGTGTAAAAGGTGAGGTGGATTTTTGAATTTAGAACTTAGGATAAAGGAATTTGGATTAATTAAATAATTTATGATTATTTAATTGGGTAGGACATTTAGAAGAATTTTAATTAAATAAATTGAATTTATTTAATTATGGAATAGTGAATCGATTAAATAAATTTAGAATATTTATTTAATTGGTAGAAGAATAGAATAAATATTTATAATATTTATTCAGGATGAATCACATCATTTTTAGGTGTATACAGCTGTCAACACCATTGTATATTTAATTAGTAGAGGTCCTTCAATTCCTTTGGGTTGTCGTATTCTAGAGGAAGCATGGACAAGTAAGAAGGTGAGTTAAATTCTTTTCTCAAAACCTTCGGATGTGAAGCATTTGCACATGTATATTCTGAAAATAGAACCAAGCTGGATGCAAAATCAAAAAAATGTACCTTTGTTGGATATGGCATTGATGAATTTGCTTATAGGCTTTGGGATTTTGAAAATCAGAAAATTGTGAGAAGCAAGGATGTTGTATTCAATGAGAAGGTGTTGTAGAAAGATTAGTTGCAGTAGCATGAGAAGAAAGAAAAGGATTATGTGGTGTTGGATGATACTCCAGATAGTGATGTTCCAATGGTTCCTCATGCTCTGCAACAGCAACAAAAAATACCACAAACTCCAGTGAATGTTAGACGGTCAACAAGGCTAAGTAGACCTCCTAAAAGGTTTTCTCCCTCTTTGTATTCTATTTTGTTAACAGATGCTGGTGAACTAGAAGGGTATGATAAAGCTATGCAGGTGGATACAATGGTTCAGTGGGAGCTTGCAATGAAAGAAGAAAT
The DNA here is from genome assembly GCA_027924645.1 of Cunninghamia lanceolata. Lineage (NCBI taxonomy): Eukaryota > Viridiplantae > Streptophyta > Pinopsida > Cupressales > Cupressaceae > Cunninghamia > Cunninghamia lanceolata. Next base: position 1,016,237 of record BSBN01000781.1, read on the forward strand.
GGAATCCTTGCTGAAAAATCAGACTTGGGAATTATGTAAGTTGCCTGCAGGTAAAAGGCTTTACCAAATAAATTGGTTTATAGGCTGAAAGAGGAAGATGGAGGTAAGAAAATATTTAAAGCCAAGTTAGTTGTAAAAGGATTTGCACAGAAAAAAGGTATTGATTTTGATGAGATTTTTTCTCTGATTGTTAAGATGACTTATATTCGTACTATTTTAAGTATTGCAGCTGCCGAAGATTTGCATTTGGAACAGCTAGATGTGAAAACTATCTTTCTCCATGGTGATTTGGAGGATGAGATATATATGGAACAGCCCCAAGGATTTGAGGTCAATGGTAAGGAGAAACTGGTGTGCAGATTGAAGAAGAGTTTGTATGGCTTGAAACAAGCACCTCGGCAATGGTATTTGAAATTTGATAGTTTTATGGTTGAGCAAGGCTATAGCTGATGTAATTCTGACCATTGTGTTTATTTTAAGAGGTTGGATAATGACAGCTACATTATTTTATGTGTATATGTTGATGACATGCTTGTAGTAGGGTCTAACATGGATCACATAAGAGAGTTAAAACAATAGTTAGCACAATCATTTGCCATGAAGGATTTAGGGGCAGCAAAACAAATCCTTGGTATGAAAATTTGTAGAGATAGGAAGAATAAGAAATTGACTCTATCTTAGGCTAACTATGTTGAAAAGGTGTTGCAGAGATTCCATATGGAGAATGCAAAAGTTGTCAGCACACCTTTGTCTAGCCATTTGAAATTGACTAAAGGGATGTGTCCTAAGACACAAGAGGAGGAAGAAAAAATGTCCAAGGAACCTGTTGATGGGTGTTTTAGCACACAACAATGCAGGTGTGATTATTGGTTTCACACCCCTCTTGAAGAGTATCCTACCCTAGGTAAGACTACTCCAAGGTTTCTAAAGCTAGGTCTTAGCTTGCTTGGAATCTCTCAGTTGGAATGTTCTAGCTATGCCTACAAGGGGTTTTACATGCAATCTACATATTTCAAAAGTTAGGACCGCAATACATGCAAACCCTTTAAGATTTTAGTTTATAAACAATATGAAATGCTGCTAAAGATCCTAATCTAACAGTGGTTTTCAAGAAAATGCAAAAGGAAGTAGGGTTTTAGAGAAATCCTAAGTGACATTCACAATGTATAGACTACTGTAAGTAGACAAACACTCTAAAATTTAACCAATTTTTTGAGTTACCAAATTGAAAATGAATGTTACAGTACTACAAAAAATGATGTTATCTTCAATGGAATCAAAAGATTTTCAAACTACATTCATTCATTAAATACCTAATAGATGGCGCAATTTAACTTGTGAAATGCAATTGAACTTAAGCACAAATGATCAGCCCATACTAACTTTACACAGTTATCTACCATCAGCAAATAACTAAAAGTATGGACTAAGAGTATTCATCAAATACTTTCAGCAAACCATGAACTTTATAAAAGCATGACTAACTAACTATGGGAGAGAAAGAAGCGAACCATGAAAAACTAAATAAGTAACACAATACACAAATTCTTAGAACAACTGCAGAAACTTGCTTGTATTACTTCAAATTACAGAATGTCAACAATTCGGCATCAAGAATTCTCTCTTACAAATAGTGGAAATGGTAGCCCTTTATATAGAGGCAGGGCGATACCGAGTTTTTCAATGGATGGTGGAGATTAACTCAACACCAACGGTCCAGATTATATTAATAAATGCATTTCTTACAGCTCATAACAAATCCTAGATTACATTTTGTCCTTTATGAAAAAGATGAAACACAGCCTCCAGATACATTGAATCTAGACAATTTGATTACCCAACCAATATATATTTGGAAAAGCTCATTTTTTAGGCATAATAAAGAGAAAATAGCATCACATGTCATTTTAAATGTAGCAATTTTCACTAGTGACGGGATTACATTTCAAAAATATTTAGAAAAGCACATCAGGACTCTTCATCCAAGTCCACTTTGTTTTCCTCTGCTAACTTGTTGCGGTAGTTGAGCCATGCTTCAAGTGCTGGATTGATTTCTAATAGATCCAGGTTCTTGAGATGATTAACCTGATATCTAAACATTTCTAGTTCTTAGTTGTACAAGCTATATATGTTAGAAAATGGGCAGATAACTGAGAGGGGGGGTGAATCAGTTATCTCAAAATTTCCTTAATTTTCTTTTCTTTTGTTATCTTAATAATTAGTGTAGCATCAAATCATCTAAGCATATGTGATCATAAGAACAGAAATAAAATCAACACACATAACACAAGGATTTTTACATGGAAAAACCTGTTAAGGGAAAAACCATGGGGTGACTAACCCAAGATTGTATTCTCTATTAAAAGAATAAAGGAGTACAAGATGGCACTTGCCAATTAGGGCTCACTGCCCGAGCACACTGCTCACAAGAGGCACACTACCTACAAGAACTTACAAAAGGTAATCAGATGCTTGAACTAATGATAAGCATCTACAAATGCAAGAGTTTAGTTCCGGTTAGGCACAATATACTGATTTGATGTATTTCATTCTTCCTCTGCTTTAATATTGTTGCTCTGTCACATACCAGACTTGATTTGATGCTTTCACACTTGTCCCTGCTTTTCTTCGCACTTTATTCCATCACTTGTATCTTTTTACACACCTACATACTAGAATCTATCAGATATAGATATCTGCATCAAGGATTTCATCAACTTTCTAGTTGGCAACAGGAACACTCAAGATATTTACAAGTTACTAATCTGTCGGCTAAATCCATGCTTGATTTGTGATGCGTATCAAAATAATAGGCATAGAAGTCATTAATCATGTCAGCCAATAATGTATAATCCCCCAAATAGCTTGATCAACACCTTTTACTCATCCGGATTGAAGTCTAATGCTCTGTTGGTCAGTTCTTTCTCTGTCTGCTCTGCCTGTCTGGAACCCAACACTCAAATGCTCATATCTTTTTCATGCTTTAGCACCAAAGGCTAAATCTCTGGAATATAGTAGTCATGATACCCCTCTTGACTTACCCAAGTCCGCAACTTGCTGAGTTACATGATATAAGAGATCCGGACCTAATTGTCGAATCTTGTTGCATACTCTGTTCTTGTTCACCGGACCAAAACAATCTTCAATCTGACTTCCGGTATAGGCATACTATGTACTGCGGATGTGTGGGATAGACTTTGTTGCCATCAATGACAACACTCATGAAGCCACACATTGTCTCTTGCCAACAGTATATTCTTTCTATTTCTACCCCTACCTTATGGAACGCATTGAATTCAGCGCTGAGATCACTGACCTTATCCAACCTAGCTTCTATGTCTAACTTAGCACCTTCAAAAATTACCTTATGCAATTTATCCTTGCATCCTTCAACATCATAAGGTGTACAATCATTGTAAGCTTCTACTAGACAATCCCTTAAAGTATCATTAATATCATATATCAGCATTAGAATTTCTTCATCTGCTAGTTTGTAGGCTTCTTTTATGTTCTCAAAGATCTCCTTCCTCAATTTCAGTTGCTGGTACTATTCAGTAGCCTTATATAACTTGTCACCAGTCAGAATATTCTCAGTCAATAATGTCTGTGCAGGCAGATCTCTGATGCTCTTAACTCTGGGAAACATATGGGAATAATATTCCTCAAAAGAATCACACTCTTCCCGTAGATCTTTCCACTACTCATGAAGCTCAACTAACCTTTTATATGACTAGGCTGCAGCATCAATCGTTTCACACCCTTTTTCACATACTTTAATCATCCACTTCTGGGTGCCTTGTGACATAGTTCGCACTTCACCAAGCTTTGTCATTTCATCTCTTGACAAGAAAGTTGGCACTATCCTTATTTCTCCACTAGCATCAACTGGTTTAATAAAAAATTGGAGACATGCTTGAAGTTCTTCATTTTACTGCTTAAATTATTTCTTCGAAAGTTCATCCTTGTCTATCTATTCTATAATTGAAGTGACAGACCCTTTGAATTCATCAACTCTCTAAGCATGTGTGGTTAGTCCCAGATTGACCGTTGTGATGGCATAATCCTCTGCTCTGACTTGTTCCCTATTTGTGTCGGCCGGTGGGACAGCTATTTCAGCAATCCTAGATCCAATCTCATCTTTGTAAATCCTTGATTGTACATTTTCTTTCTTTTGTTTCTTTGGCTTCTGAGCCTGTGACAAGATTGTGATCAAATCTAATTACATTATTTCTACCTGAGGCTCTGGATATGCCACTCTGTTTTGGAGCCATTCAGGTGCTGAGGAAAGAGGCTTACTTAATCGATCAGGATTTTCATTATCAGTTTTCGGAGGACCTTCAAGTAATCCTTGTTCTTGTTCTAGTCCCTTATCTTTATCTTCCTCATCTATGAGATTTCTCCAATTTACCATCACATTCTTGTGAGTGGCTTCGAAGATTTCTTCTGTCTGACCTTTCTCTGGAGGACTATCAGATATTTCAATTACTTCAACACTGACTGCTTCGGCAAAAGGTTCATTTGGAATTTCATTATTTACCTCAACAAATGTATCTTTCTCCGGCTTAGACTCTTACAGACCCAATTAAGCGCATACCTTATCAATTCCAGGTAGTAGTGGTATGGTTAGAGGAGTTGAGTCTTAGCCTATGGGTGCCTGTGAGATAGGTGCAATAGAGGACAAAGGCACCGTAGCTGAGGACAGGTCTACTTGTGTTAAATTGGCTAACACTGCTGACAGAGTGGAAGAGATGACCATGGGTGAAGGGATGGAAAAATAAGGTAAAGAAGGTGAGAGAATAGTAGAAATGGGTGGTAATAGGATAGAAGTGGAAAATGGAGTAGAGGATATGGTAGGTAGGGATATAGAAGTAGTAGGAGAGCATGGTAGTGCAGCCATAGAAGAAGTGGAACAATTTGAGGTAGTGGAGGCTATTACTAGTGGAGGGGAGACAGTTGAGGCAACATTTTCAGGTGGAAGATCAGTGGAAACATTCTCTTGAACAATAATGATAGCAACACTAACACTTGGAGTAGTAAGAGGTGGAGAGGCTATCAGACTAGTGTCATCATCAGTTGTGGCAGCAGTCTCTACAACCTTACTAACATTCTTCACTATGGCCTTCTTTGTCTTGGAACCTTCTCCAGAACCACTAGGCATATCCCTTTTCTTAGAGGCTCTTGTCCTGGTAGAAGGAGGCAGGTCTTTCTTAGGTGGCTTTGCAGAAGTTTTCTTACCCTTTTGTGCCTTAGCCTTTTCTTCTAATGGTATTTGCTCCTCACTATTAGATTTTTTCCCTTGGGCAGGTTCTGCATCATCAGTGATGTCTATTGGCTCATCTTCTTCTCCTCCGGACTCCTTTTCTGACTTAGGTGCAATGTATGTGAGTTGCACTCCTTGCATCTGCAAAGTAGCAATCTTCCCTCTTACCCATGCCTTGCTCAACCTAATAGGTTCTTTCATTACAGCATCTACAGAACTTTCCTTAGCATTATCCTAATTAGGCAATGGAATTTGCTGGTGATATTGAGCTTCCCAAGCTCCCCTGTTCATCACATTTTCATCATCTTCTGGCTGGTCAGGGACTGCAGTAATGTGGAACTTCCTTATGAATGCTAGAGATAACCTTGAATGAACTTTCTTCATAACCTCGTAACCATCCATGCAATTAGACCAAAAGTCTTTCATGTGCATCTTATGAAACAATTTCTTGCTCACAAACCTTTTCATCACCTTATTTGGATCAAAATGATCTCTTGCATTGTAGTAGTGAAGGTTAAGAAGTTGGAGTTCCTTGTCTAAATGCTTGGCTGATGCCAATGAAGGGCATGCATAATTCCCTTTGCCTAACAATATGGGAAATTGGACATTTGTTCTATGCAAGTGCTTGAGTTTCCTAGCACAAGTGATCAATTGCCTAGACAACTCCAAGAGCACTGTCTTAGCCATAGGATATCTAGGGAGTTTGTAAGATATCCCAGTGAAACCTTGTATCCTTAGATATGTAAACTTTTCAAACTAGATGTACCACCTTCCATATTTGGTTATCTCATTCATAGCTTCTATAGAAATCCTCAAGGCTGTGTTGCCTTGCAACAATCTTGTTATATACATCGTGAAAGCATCATTGACTCTCTTAAAGTGGATTAGAGATTGAGGCATTGTGAGCTAGGTGTAGTACTCATATAATTTGACTTGAGTCTGCTCATCATTTCCTACCTCACCTACCTTAGACAATCCAACATAATGGTTCCTTCTTGCCAATGCATAGACAACGTAGGATGTCCATCTAAAAACCTATTTTTCCTTGAAGTTACTAAATGCATCATGAATGTTGTCACTCCAAACCTATGCTCAATGAAACTTAGTGCCCTTCAGTATTTCACCAATTATGACAAACATTCACTCTTCAAAAGTGGAGGTTGTAGGTAGTCCATATATTCTACTCAACAAGGTCACAAGATCACCTATTTCATCATGAAAATCACTCATGTAGAGTACTTGTGGGAACTTGATCAAGGCTAACCTCCTACTTTTTACCCATTGCTCATTCATATGCTTTCTGCATCCATTTACATCTTTCTTGTAAGTTGCCTCTGATCCAGCCTTATCCATTGGCAGTTTGGATTGTTGTAGTCATGATGTCATATCTGTCTGCACATGCCACTATCAGCTCTGCACATTGTACCAATGTGGGGAAGGTAGCAGCTTGTGCTATCCCATTGTCCTTTACTATTTTGGCTCTAGGGGTTGGATTTGGGACAAATACCCTGAGTCTAAAATAATCAAGGTCTATGTGATCGAGGTCTGTATCTTCAATGTCTTTCCATCCAGTAGAAATCTTTGTCTCTGGGGGAATACCTTTGAATTTGTACCTCATGGCGTGAGCTTGGGCAGTCATCTAACCTATAGGGTTGAACCTTATAAGTTTGATACCTTGGGATGTTTTCACTATCTCCTAAGTTTAAAGTTTATGATCTCCAAGTGGACTACTATACTATTAACCATGTTATGATCAATGAATCTATAATGAATCTACTAAGTTACTATCATATATTTAAAAGAATAGAAGTTTGAAATTCACTAACCATTGCATCCATTACATAATCAAACAATAAGTAATTCAATACCAATGCATGCAATAAACACCTAAATGCTGCAAAAATTCCACTTAAAGCATGTAAAACATCATCATTCATCATTTGCAGTCATTACTACATCCTATCAGACACTTTTCCTTTTGAAAATTCTTTGAAAATAGTCATTTTAGTCAATTTGCACTAAATTTAGGGTCAACTGACCTACAGGAAGAAAAGCACTACTTTTGAGATCAACTGACCTCAGCGGGGAAATTGGATCTGTTCGACCAACTGGTCTTTCAATATTTATGCATTCACAAGGTTTTGCACGATTTTCATGATTGACTGACCTGTGCGGATTTCAGAGGGGACCTGTTGTGATGTTCACAACATGCCCCATTTTACTCCTAGGCAAAATGAGGACCCCTGCTGTGGCTTTTGTTTTTTGCCTTTTGTCTGTGGGTCTACTTGGTGGTAAAGGGAAAAAGGGGGTTAAAATTGCAAACTTTGTTAAAAATAGAGAAAAAAATACATTTCAGTACTAGGGCATAGTATGGTTGGATTCCTTGTCAAAAATGAGCTAGGGTTGCTTTTTCAACCATGTTAAAATTTGCCATATTTTGCAAGTTATGAGCATTTTGGTAAAATGTACAAGGGAAGGGTTTGTTGTTTGCACATACAAGTCCGTTTGTATATTGAGTTGCATATACAAGGCCCTTTGTATGCGAGTTCACTTGTATACAAAGACCTTTGTATATTGTTGTCCATTTACAAAGTTGTTTGTATGTACAAGGGTCGTTTTATACTTAGTCGCATTTGCATTCGGGTTCATATACAAAGTTGATTGTATGTTTTTTTTTTACCTTGTATGCATTTGATAAAGGTTATATGCATACATACAAGGTGGACCTGAAATGGTTTTAGGGTGTCGAAATGAATGAATGTTTAAGTCCTTCGCATGTATGTTTTTGTTTGTATGTATCTGACATACGTTTGTTATATACATTTGCAATGTGTAGGCCGCGGACCCGAAAACATCGTGAAAAGAGTTAAATTGTTGTATATTTGGCACTTGTATGTTTTTACATACAAGAGAAACATACAAGGCAAATATACAAGCATCCATATACAAGTCACAGACCCGAAAAGTTCTTAAATAGGGTTAAATCCTTGTATATAGGTGGGCTTGTATGTTGGCAAGATACAAGTGTTTTTTACATTGGGCGGACCCGAAGGGATAATGAAACAGAGTTAAATCAATGTACATTCGGCGCTTGTATGTTCTAGCATACAAGTGAAATATACAAAGACAATATGCATATCGTGGATTTGAAATGGCTATCAAATGGAGTTAAATGCTTGTATATTTTGCCGCTTGTATGTATGTTTCGAAACATGCATTGAAGGAAGCATACAAGCCGGAATCCAAAAGAAATTGAAATTTGATTTATGCAATGTATCAAATTTGAATGTATCTGGAGATACATTGTATTGTATGCATTGCCGATATACAAGCCGAAACTCGGAAGAAATTTAAAACCAGTTAATTCGATGTATCATGTCCGCTTGTATATCAAACATACATTGCGATATGCATTGCTTTAAGCATACAACCTAGAATTCAAAGGAGATTCAAATGTGGTATAAAGTATGCATCGCGTCCAAAAGCATATCAAAGAGGATGCATGCTGATATACAAAGTGCGACATATACAAGCCAAATTCGAAATGGAAATTAAAAATAGAAAATTCCTTGCATATTTTGGTGCTTGTATGTTAAGATATACAAGCCCGATATATAAGGAAGACATGCATTCGCCATATACAAGGATTTGGACAGGCGAAAAGGCGAGAAAACAAAGCGATGGATTTTTGAAGCCAATTTGAGGCCCGATGCATGTTTTTGGTCAATGATGGTTGACTCAACCGTTTTTAACATTGTATATGCATTTTGGGCATGCGGATGTTTGTAGATACTGAAATTTCATGGCCCGATAGCTGTGTTTGCACATTCTGGGCTGGTTTTAATAAATGTTTGAATTTCCTGCTGGTTTTGAAATGTTAATGATACTTAATATCTTGTTTGTCTATTACAGAATGAAGTAGCGGGAGAATGCTGGGTTGCCGACACAGTGGCAGCGTGCAGGTGGAAGTAACGATGGGGGCTTTAATGGTAAGGTCACCCCAGGCGGCAGATCAGATCCCAAGGGGCTTTCAATGTGAGAAGGTTTGCAGATGGAGACATTATTGTTGGAGTGGCGCTCGGCATGGGCATGCTGCTCAAATTTTGGCGGGATTGATTTTCCACCGTCTGATGCTACACTGGATGGCTGCGAACCATCGATTAACTAGGGTTTTTGGGCACTATATTGGGGAAAAAAATAGAGATATATATTGGGCCCATTTTACTTTAGAGAGAGGAGGTCAATCATACAAAAAAAATTAGACCTGTAGCAATTTCATCTAGGAGATCAGATTACTGAGACTAATGAGGACTAAACTGTTGAAATGTCAAGGTTCTTTCTTCAGATCACTATAAATGTACTTGTTCTTAAGCATACTGAATGGAGATGAAGCTTCATATTACATCCTGATTGTAAAGCTTAAGTAATCTTCAAGTTGATTTCTGGATATGTACTGTGAATGATGTGTTCAATAGAAGCGCTTTCATTTCATTGCATGTTGTCAACTTTTCCTTTGAAGATTTACACTGAATCATGTGGATTTGTGGACTGTCCTGGTGAAGTATGATTCTAGTTTTCTTCTCTTCATTGCATGTATGGGATTATGTATGTGAATCAGTGATCTCAGTCAAGTAATTTTAGGAATCTCATTCTTTAAACCCTATCTCTATTATTTTCCTTTTTTAATTTCATAGAAATCACTTTCATAACTGCACATCATGATAAATATTAAGCAGAACAAAGGAATATGCTGACATCCCATAGACAACTGAACATTATTAGCATATCTCTTGAACTAGATGCATGTACTATTGAAAATATCATGCAGAGAATCATAAATAGGGGTAGAACTCATGCAAATATCAACTTAGACACATCCTTTGAGGATATATGTTGTGTAGAGTAACCTCCCTATCAAGCATTATTGCAGAAGCAGAATCTACTAATCTACGTAAGACCCCAAAATGGAAAACAGCAACACACATCAACCACAGAGTAACATCAGCAGATTATGAAGTAATCAACGGGGACTTGGGATCATGAATTCTTTGAATTCATTGTATCTTTCAGGATAAACAAGGGTTGTTGTGTAACTTTTGTTTTGGTTGTTTGTGTGTGACCAACATCCACATCGACACCCTGTTCTGGTGCTAGAAGGAGGGCATGACAAAGGAAACTGTAGATTCCTGCATACATTGCTTAAACATCCTGTCAGTTTCAAAATCTGACCATAACCTGCCATTTTGCCTTGAAAACTTGAGAAATCCTGGCTTTCAGGCCAAATACCATGTCCAGATCTAGTGGACTCTCTGAAGAACTACCTATCAAGGGATTTAGACCCAGAACTATGGACATTCATCATTCCCCTAATCCTAGTGCATCCGGAGCCTCACCAGAGCGTGCTCCTGTCACTCATATTGGCTTACAAATACCTACAAGACCACCTGTCACACCTCAGGTCCAACCTCAACCTGTCATACCCCAGATCCAACCTCCACTGGTTGCAATGTCATTTTTCACGGCAGAGTCACCTTTGACCTTCAATGCATATCATGCTTTGCCCAAGAATCCTGATAAAATTTGTCCTAAGTATCACCCATATCAGGATGCTGACGATCATATCAGAACCTACAAGGAAGCTTGTTGTAGGGCTGGATATGAACATGAAGATGTGGTGTGCAGGTTATTCCCATTTTCCTTAGGGGAAGAGGCATACAACTGGTATATTAGCCTTGGGCAGGGTTCGATCGGTTCATGGGATGCCTTGGAGAAATCTTTCAAGGATATGTTCAAAGTACCTATAGATCCATCAATGAATTATCTCTTGTTTGCCACCATCAAGAGGTCTAAAGGAGAACCAATTGCGAACTTCAACGCTAGGTTCCAGAAGATGCTATCTAAATTGGTTACTCCTTATGCTCAAATAGATGAAGCTGCTAGGAGCGCTTATTACTCAGCCTTAGATCCTTTGACTTCCATGTTTATCAGAAGAACACATCCTGGTGTAACAACCTTAGCACAGGTTTTTGAGGAAGCTATCAAAGTCAGTCAGCAATTGGCTCCTGCTCCCACACCAAATAGGGCTTTCCCTACACTTCCAAGTTATCCTACATATGTTCACCAAAAAACCAATGGAGCCATGATGCCTTCAGCAGTGATGCCGGCCCCTTTGCAGATACCTCCACTCGGTGTCATGCCTCCACCAAATGGGAATGGCCTGATGTCACAATATCCAGGACAGACACAAGTGCCTCAGGCTATAGAACAATCCAACAATAACAATGGGTCATCCTTTTTCAAGCCTCAGACAGAGACTGTAGTGGCCAAGGTTCAGGAAGAGAAAGAAGAAATTAAAGAAATATTAGCTCAGGTAAGGAAACTTACTACTGAAGTCACTCATCTGAGAAATCAGAACTTCTACACTCAGCATAATCAAAACAGAGGTTATGCCAATGACAGACCAAATTATCCTGACAGGGGGTACAACAATTACAATAACAATAATGGCAACAACAATCCTCTTAGACAGCCTAGAGTGTGGAACACTAGGCCAAACAACGGTTCCTTGCCATCACCCCTAGACAATCAGCCACCTGGTGAACCTAAACAGACCACCAGAGTAAACCTTGCAGAGGCAGCACTTACGAACTGGTGCAGGATACATAACACCAATGCTCATGCAGAGTTGGACTATCCTCAATTCAGGATTGCTGCTAGCATATTCCAAGCTGAAGTGGCCAGCACCTCAGGTAACCCACCTTATGCAGAGGGAAATGAAATTGTCCCCTATAAGTATGATTCTACCCTAGTGCTGGAAAGCTTCATGCATTGTCCTTATCAGCAAACAATATCATCACATCAGGAGTACACCTCAACATGTGAGGAATCAGCCATGGCTTTTGAGTCTAACTATGTTTTCCCCTTTGAGGATGAGAATGAGCCATCAATTGAGCATGAGGAAGTCAATGCTTATCAACAGCAATCTCAAGGTAGGCATAACTACAACTTAAGGAATAACTCAAACAGATCTGTTGATCCTTTGACCACCTCATTGCCTCCAAACAATTCCAATACTCCACCTGATCCCAAGGCAAGTAATAACCGTGGATTTCCCAAGGTCAATGCTCAGTATTTGGCACCACATAACATAGCACCAAAAGCTGCAAATCTACCTCCTGGATCTGACAAGTTGGTTTCCTATCTGATTGATGAAATGGAAAAGGTTAAGATTAGCCTGCCATTGTCAGACTTGCTTAAAACCCCTGCTATCAAGAATGCTTTCATGAAATCATTGGATGATCCCGCTCAAAAGGGAGATAGCCATACCCCAGGCCAGTTTGGAAATAAAGATCATGCTGCCAAGGATGTTAACGTCAAACCTAAAACCTTAGCTACTATTCAAGCTGCAGACACCTCCCACATGAGCCTATACAAAGACAAGAGTGAGTCACCTCCCTTCTTCCTTACTGTTGTGTGGTTACACAACATGCCCCATTTTGACTTGGCAAAACAGGGACCCAACTTTTTGGCTTTGCTTGTGTTTTCTGCTTGCTGGCGGTCTGGTAAAAGTAAGTCAATGCAGATGAGCCTGCAAAAGAGGACTGGGTAGGTCATCATGATGAGGTCAGTTATTTTCAAAGTTAACACTTCATGTCAATAACCTCATGGGTAGATAGAGTACAAAATTCCATGGAGGTTTGCCTTTTGGATCACCCAGATATTCCTTAGGGAACAAAAGTTACGATGAGTCAAAGATCTGGTCAAACCTGATATTCTGAGGGGGAAGATCATATTTCTCAACATCAGTCATCTTACAAAAGATCACCCCGATCTAATATTATCACGCGATAAAATCATTTGCTCTGAACATCTAGACGTCAACTTTAGGTGATAACGATATCTACCCGACAAACAACGTCATATGTTTTGCGAAAGTCATATTCCTAAGCATCACCCTGATATTTGAATATCACCCCGATATTTGAATATCGGCCTATCACCAAACATCACCCTAGAGCCAATATCCTGCTAACGTCATCCAAACTTGATAATCAAAGAAATAAACATGATGATGATGTCACAATTCTTTTACCTTGAGGAGGTATGTTTCCAAAAAATCACCCCTTTCATAAAACATGATGATGACGTCATAGTGCTTCAATGATAGACTGAACCAATATCATGGTGACGTCATCATGATTTTCTAAGAGGAGTCACTTAAGCGATGCGTAGGGTCATCATCCTTTCCAAAATATCACCCGATATTTTGAACATCCCCTCATATTTTATAACATGACCCAATGGTCCAAAAATAACCCGATATGCCGACATATGTGTTCCCGCTAAGACGCAGATGGTCATATTACGAAACCCAATATTTTTAACATCCCCTGATATTCAAAACATCACCCGATATTACTGAAGATCATCCTGCTCTTCTTGCCACGCGACATTAAATGAACTCGGATGTGGTAGGTGATTCCCACCGATTACGAACCTGATACACACACCTGGCAGGATTCGACAGTTACGTACAAAGAAAACCAGCTGTTGCATTTAATTTGCATTTAATTTGCCCTAGGTGACCTGATGCATAGGTTTAAAATGAGTTTAGCGAGTCATTCTATATTTACCTTGACATAAACCAGTTTTAATAGAGAACTAAGTTTCTGAACCCTCTGATGAATAACATCCGAACGCCACAGTTTACAGCAAAATGAATCAGGCAAAGGTCATCAGTATCAAGGTCATTGTCAGGCAATCATTAGCATAATCAAGACGATAAGCGTATTAGGTAAGTAATTTGAAAACCTCTGGTTGTCATCTTTTACATATCCAAGTATCATGGTGTTTAACTAGTTTGAAGTTATGCATATCAAGATAAACTAGATGATAAAAACTATAATATGCATGATGATTAATAAAATATAGCGTATATGCATGCTAGAAGATATCCATTGTAAGACCAAGCCTTGTTCTATTGCAGGTATCCATGGCAGACAAGCGGTTAGCTAAGTCAGAAGCAGAATTCCTAAAACTGATGTTTTCTCATCCTAGGGGTGTTCAATTCAAATACGGAGCAATCGTAGATACACACCAGGGGAATACGGATCTGGCTGCCTGGTCAGTTAAAATGAGTGATGAGAAGAATAATAGCACCCTGCTGGATGGAGTTTTTGTATCTGGGATGTGGAATGCAGCTAGTTTTCCCTATTCCATGGAAACCCCTAAACTAGTTGTTGAGTGTACAAGAAATTATAACCCGCAGATGAGGAGGGTAGAGAAGCATGGCAGGATATATGCAGACCTGTCAATCAAAGGTATTGTTGCTACATCCAGTTTGCCGTTGGGCAGGAAAGTTGCCAACATTGATTTGAAGAAATCAGAAGTAGAGTACGAGAATAACAAGAAGTCTGCCAGGAAGAAGATGTATCAATGGAGGGTGAAGAATAGTCCTTATCCTGCAGTAGCCAAACTTCCTATTCGTTTATATAAATTTGACTTTGATGATGAGTACCAGTACATGATAGCATTGCTGAGCAGAGTGAGAGGCTAGCCTGATGCTGGAAGTTTTAAGGACTGGATGTATGTAGTCATCCTAATGTGCCTTTACATGGAAAACAAGCCAATGTGGGCTAAAATGATAAGTGACGCTCTGGATGAGCAGCTGATGAATCTGGGAGGTCCAGATTGTTCCTTATATATGACATCATATCTAGTTTATTCATGTGCCTACAAGGGTACATTTGATGCATTGGTTACAAATGGGAAGATTGGAGGCACAACCAATGATGCACACATATGGGATCATCATCCCCAACTACAAAGAGTGAACTATCTCTAGGATTACAAGCTGGTAAATGATGCATTCTCTATGCACCTGGTGAGAACAATGGAAGAAGATAGAACCAAGAGACTCAGCATGGAGGCTCAGGAAGTTGTCTACAGGCATGGAGCCTAGTTTCTCCAATTTGCCACTTTCTCCTATATTAGGATTGAAGGTTTTGAGGGGGAGCCTCTCATGCTCCCAAGGTACCCTACAGATGCAGTTGTCTTAATGGAGTTTCTAAGACAAATCTCTACAATATTAAATTCATATAAGGCAAATAAAAAGCTCCCACCAGTTTTGTTTCTAGTTCTAATGGGCTGGTATATGTGCCTAGATTCTGAGAGTATAACGAATGCCATAGATGGTCTAGCAATGATGAATTTCTAGCCTTTTCCATTAGTAAGGTCATATGATCCATACGGGAGGATGCAGAGGATCATGGGGAAACCCATCCATCAAAGGAATCTTGAGGATTTTTGGGCAGATTGTGAAGATGAAGCTGAAGCCTGAAGAAGAAGGTATCAAAGGTTAACACTGAACCAAATCAAGACCTTTGATTGCATCTCCATCCCAGCACAACAGAAGAAAGATGATGGAAAGATTATGGCTGATGAATATGAGGAGAAAAAGATATATAATGATACCATCTCTGCATCGGATCTCACTATATAGGAGGATATCTCCTTAGATCCATTTACAGGTAGGATATTACAGTTAACCCAAGCTTGGGTGGATAAGCAGATAAATGTACTGAAGTAAAAAGGTGTTGTCATCACGATAGACAATAAGAAGAAAAGACAAGAAATTGCTGAAAATGAATATGATGACTTCTTAATTGAGAAGAGAAAGACTAAACGAGATAAGGTACCACCTCCTGAAAAAAGCAAGAGATCTTCAAAAGGTAAGAAGATTGATACTAAACCCAAAGGGGTTGTAGTGGAAAGAGTGGCTGTACCAGCTGAGGATGCATCAGGATCAGGACAAATATCAACATCATCAGCATAGCCTCCTTAGGATAAACAAAAGGCTAAACAAGTCCAGAGGCCAATTGCACATCCTATTGATACATCCAAAGAGGGCCAGACCTCACAAAAGAATACAGATGAAGATATCCCTCTAGAAGATGAGCCTGAAGAGGAGGAAGGTCCTATATCCTTCACAAGAAAGAGAAAGGCACCTCAGGTGATACCAACTACACCTAAGAAACCAAGGACTTCTATGAGGGGTGAAATAACACAAACTCCCATAATGTTGAGGGGAGAAGGTGGAGAAGTATTTAAGAAGGAATTGCAACATAATGTTCCACTTCCCACCATTGTGAAGTTCAAAACTGAACAAGCAGAAGAACAATTGAAAGAAGCCTCTAAGGCAGTGCAAAGTGGTATAGTTTCATTGGATGAAATGATTGACCTATCTGATGATGAGCTAGTGAGAGATGTAGCTTCACAAAAGATGGAAACCCTTGCTGCAAATATCCGAATAACTCCTCATGGAACCCCAGCAGTGCAAGTGGTGACAGACAAGCTGAAGTAGATAGAGGAAGAAAAGGAAAAGAGTCCAAAGAGGATTTCTCAACAAATAGGACTCCATGCCTTAGTTGATCAGGTGACAAGTCCTGCAACAATAGATTTGACATATGTAAAGGATGTAGATCCTAAAGATACAGCAGGTACACCTGAAAGGACATAAAAGGTCGAGGAGGTTAAACAAAAAGAAGTGGAGAGCAGAGCTCCAGGGGTAGGTCAGCAACAGCTGAACCCAAAGTAGTAGAAGTCTCATAAAAGGACAAAGAAAATAAAGAAATATCTGGTCCTGAAGACCACAAGGCCCAAGAGGTAATTGGCACGGGTCCAGGCCTGAATATAGTTGTAGATCAGGTGGACAAGCCTAGGGTAGATACAATAATATCTATGGAAACTAATGTGCCTCATGATGAGAAAATCACTAAGGTAGATGAGACACTCATGGAGGAAGCAAAAGATCAAGACCATGATAAACATGCAGATGATCAACAGGATCACCCTCCAGAAGAGGAAATTCCTCAACAGGAGGATATACCCAAAGATCATCCTCATGAGGAACGTCATGAGGAAGAAAAGAGAAGATCACCCTCACCATCGAACATGGTGGTAGATATTGAAGATCAGGGTGATCATCCTGATGATGATGGAGACCAACAGTCAAAGGATCAAATTCCTCAGTGGCTGGAGAAAGAAATTGATGCAGAATCAGGTATAGGGATACAGGAATTTGATGTATCCACATTATTTACAGAAACCTTGGTAAAGCCAAAGAGGAAAGCTAGAAAAACTTTTGCAATACGAAGGGATCCTGATATAGGTAGGAGAACAGCCCAAGTAGCTATTCTTACAGTTGATAAAGAAAAGGGCAAGATCACTCTGGATGAATTCCATATTACTACAGTGGATTTGGGATTTGCCAATGAGGATCAAGAAGGCCAGGAAGGTAAGGACATTATTGATTCATTAACTCAAAGAGTTAAAAGAGAGAAAGAGAAGAATAAGCAGCATAAAGAGCACATTGCTCAGTTGCATGCATACATAAAAGGGTTAATTGACCCTGATGTGAAATCTAGTGATCATGCAGTCCCTTTGACTGTTATTTCTCAGGATGAAGTAAATAAACTGGATCTCATGAAACATGAGTCCTCCATAATGAGAAAGTGGAAGTTATCCACATTTGATGAAGCAGAGGAAGTGGTAAAAGCCTCTCTAAAGAGATGGAATTCTTTAAGTGTTTCCAAGAGAAAAATTGATAAATTACAGATGGAGATTGAGAAGAGGTCTTTTCAGCTGGAGAAAATTTTGACCATCTTGGAGGAAATAAAGAGAATTGATCCTCAAGTTCTCATAAGCAACCAAGTGCTAAATAATAATAATGCACTATTGATAGATATATGGTACAAAGACATCAGATTTGAGTGTGATGTACTTAAAAGATGCAACAGTAAGCTGAGAGCTATCAACATGAAACTACATGATATGATGTCTTTTGAGGCAGAAATTTTGGAAGTGCTAGAAGGGAAGGTGGAAGGGAAGATAGAAAATCAAGATGAGGAGTTTGCAATCAAACTCTACATAATAACTTCCAACAAGTAGTTGATGATCCCTTAAACCATCTAACAGAAGAAATCATGGACAAGATCATGAGAATCAAGGTCAAGACAGAGAATTATAACGAGACATCCAGCAGCAGGAAAAGTAAATTAGAGAATCTACGGGGCAAATATCAAATGCATAGGCATGCCACCATCAAAGCGAAAACTCAGGATGGCGGGGAGATAGAGAGAATAGTACAGTTATATGAAAATATCTGGACATCCATACAGGTCCATGTACAAGGAGAAGCTCATCAGGATGATGAAGGTTTTGAAAGCAAAGATCCTGATGCTCCTAATGACGGAGATCATGACAAGGAACCTGATGAAGATGCATCATAAAAGGAATATATGCATCAAGTGCAAAAGAAAGCAAGCCATCTAGATGGTTTCCAGCTAGCAACCTGTGCCACATGGAAAGAATTGACTTGGTCAATAAGTGTGAACCGTAGATTGTAATAGATAAATCTGGATCATAGATCAATTGTAACCGCTCCCTCATCTTGTTCTATAAAAGGTGCAAGGATGCCTCATCTTGAACATTCAGAACTTAATTGAAATCTATTTGCTGAAGTATTCAGGGCTCATTTCAAAGTTGTTGTATACATATATTTTCTTACATACTTAATGAAGAAGAAGACTGTTTTGATTACAATCCATCATAAATCCTGAGTAATCAGTGTGTGAATTCTTGATACATGCTGTGATTTGCTGCGTCCCTTGGAGTGCATATCTACTTACATGTGTTGTTTTCATACTTTTTCCTTTTGAAGTTAGCATCAACTGTATCTAGCTGTGGAATGTCCTGGTGAACATATGGTTTGATTTCTTCTCTTCATGATTGTATCTAATTGTATATGTGGTTCAATAGCTGAAGGTTCAACTTTAATTTGAAGTATTTCTTTCAATTTCTTTCAATTTCAGAGCATTTCATCATCACAATTGCAAATAATTGACAATCTTAAGCAAATAATACAAATATGCAGACATCCCGTAGATAACTGAACATATTCAGCATATTTAAGGTTAAAACATGTCAAAATGACAACTATCATGCAAAGATTTAAAGATAGACACAATATTTGAAGTATATCCTATGTAGAAATAACTCTTTGTGCAGCATCATTACAGGAAACATTATCTTATTGATGAGATTTATGTAAGGCCCCAAAATGGAAACAGCAACACACATCAACCTCTGAGTAACGTCAGAAGATTAAGACCTAATCAATGGAGACTTGAGATCATGAATTCTCTGAATTCATTGTATCTTTCAAGATGAGTAAGGGTTAATGTGTACTTTTATTCTATGTTTGTTATGACTAACATCATCATCAACATAAATTGGTGCTAGAAGGAGGGCCATAGGACGAGGATCATCATTAGTTATTTAGGTGATGATAAAGATTGTAAGGTAACACTCAGACACTGCTAAATTTTCAGAGCTAGACATAAATATTTGTTGTTCTGAGTTGATATACGCTAATCCTGTGTAAAGTTTTTGAGATCAGTCATAAATATTGCAATCTTTAAAGTAGATCAGCATGTATTTGCAAAGATCAGCCTTATTTCAGGTAAATTTATCCAAGCTTTGAGGTATCCTTCTTTAGAAACCCGATATCAACTTGCAAAGTGTTGCCAAACCAAAAAATCACCTCCTATTTGCAGTATAGCTGCAAATATTTCGTAAATACTAGGTCAATTTCCAATCCTAACCATAAATATAGTCACTGCTGGTATATTCCAACTAATCTTTACAATCATCCAGCTAATTTTCATCAAAATTGAGAAATCCTGGCTCACAAGATAAATACCAGGTCATGATCCATCAGACCTTTTGAATAATTACCTGTTAGGGGGTTTAGACCTAGAACTGCGGACATCCATCACACTCCAGGATCTAGTGCATCAGGAGCTTCACCAGAGCCTCCTCCTATAACTCCTATTGGTTTGCAAATACCTTCAGGGTTGTTTGTGACACCTCCTGTCCAACCTCAACCCCAGGTCCAACCTCAACCGACTATACCACAGGCTCAACATCCTCTGGTTGCAATGTCCTTCTTTGCAGCAGAGTCACCATTGACCTTCACTACATATCACAAGTTGCCAAAGAATCTAGACAAACTCTGTCCAAAATATCATCCTTATCAAGATGCTGATGATCATATCAGAACTTTCAAGGAAGCCTGCTAGAGGGCCAGAATAGAGCATCAGGATGTTGTATGCAGATTATTTCCTTTTTCCTTAGGAGAAGAGGCTTATAATTGGTTTATTAGTCTTGGTCAGAGTTCTGTTGGTTCATGGGCTGTCCTAGAGAAAGCTTTTACTGATAGGTTCAAGATACCAATAGATCCCTCAATGAATTATCACCTATTTGCCACTATCAAGCGGTTTGAGGGAGAACCTATTGCCAATTTCAATGCTAGGTTCCAGAAAATGCTATCCAAGTTAGTTGCTCCATATACTGTAGCAGATGCTACTATCAGGAGTATCTATTATTCAGCTCTGGATCCTCTGACTTCCATGTTCATCAGGAGAACACATCCTGAAATCACAACTTTGACAGGAGCTTTCCAAGAAGCTATCAAAGTCAATCAGCAGTTAGTCCCTACTCCAACACCAAACATAGCTTTCCCTACATTGCCAGACATGTATCCAACATATCCTGCACAATATCCTCCCCAGCCATAGTATAATGGAGCTATGGTACCTCCAGCAGTCATGCCAACACCATTGCAGATATCTCCATTGAGTATCATGCCTCCTCCTCCTAATGGAAATGGTCAAATGCCACAGTATCCTGCACAAGCACTGACACCTCAAGGTGTGGATTAGAACAATAACACTAGATCCTCTTTCTTCAAGCCTCAAACTGAAAATGTAGTGGATAAAGCTCAGGAGGAGAAAGAAGAAATCAAAGAAATTTCTGCTCAACTGAGAAAACTAACTACAGAGGTCACTCATTTGAGAAACTAGAACTTCTATTCTCAACCTAACCAAAATAGAGGCTATAACAATGATAGACCAAATTATCCTGATAGGGGGTTCAACAACAATAATTACAATCATGGTGGTAACAGCAATCCTCCTAGATAGCCTAGAGTATGGAACTCCAGGCCAAATAATGGCTCACTACCATCACCTTTAGATAATCAGCCACCTGGTGAAGCCAAACAGACTACTAGAGTCAATCTTGCTGAGGCAACCCTCACCAATTGGTGTAGAATACACAATACAAATGCTCATGCAGAATTAGACTGTCCACAATTTAGAATCGCTGCTAGCATTTTCCAAATAGAAGTATCTAATACTTGTGGAAATCCACCTCAGGTGGAAGGAAATGAAATTGTCCCTTGTGGATATGACTCGGCATTTGTATTGGAAAGTTATATTGATCAGCATCCTCAGCAGACTGTGTCATCCCACCAGAATTACAACCTGGCAAGTGAAGAATCTACCATGGCTTTTGAGTCAAACTATGTTTTCCCATTTGAAGATGAAAACGAGCCATCCAATGAGCCTGAAGAAGTGCATGCTTACTAGTAGCAATATCGGGGTAAGCACAATTATAATCTGAGAAGTTACTCTAATAGACCTACTAGTCCATTAACCAGTTCCTTGCCCCGAATAATTTTAACACACCTCCTAATCCCAAGGCAAGTAACAATCCAGGATTCCCAAAAGTAAATGCACAGTATCTGTCACCACATAACATAGTATCAAAAGCTGTTGGCCTACCTCATGAATCTGACAAAGTAGTCACATAACTGGCAGATGAGATGAAGAAGGTAAGGATCAGCATGTCTTTATCAGAGTTGTTGAAAACTCTTGCAATTAAGAAGGCATTTATGAAATCACTAGATGATCCTGCTCCTAGAGAGGATAGTCATTCCCCAGGTTAGCCTAGCAATAGAGATCATGCTGTCAGAGATAACAATGTTAAAACTAAGGTGCCAGCTACTGTCCAAGCTGCAGAAACCTCCCACATGACCTTGTATAGGGACAAAAGTGAGTCACCACCTTTCCTTCTTGCTATAAGGATCTTCAGCAGGAACTTACACAACTGTTTGGTAGATTTAGGTGCATCTACAAATGTCATGCCCCTGTCAATATGCAATGCTTTAGGGCTACATCCTGCTAAATCCTTAAAGAAGGTGACACAGCTAGATAAAACAGAAGTGAGCGTAGTAGGAGAGTTAACTCATATCCACATGCAACTAGCATTTGATCCCAGGATTCAGTATTACATCGATATCCAGGTAGTAGATATCCCTGATACATACAGGATGTTGCTCAGCAGAGACTGGTCTAAAACCCTCAATGGATATATATCTACTGACTTCAGTCACATGTGGTTACCTTGGAAAGGGATACCTAACCAGATAAGGGTAGATGTTGAGCCCAGAATGAAGCACATGATCACCGAGTACAACAAAACAAATGAGATCATGTATTTGAATGTAGAGCCCAGAGTTTATGCCATTAGACCACAGACTATCAAGATAGAAGAGATCCTGATGCTTGACCTTCATCATCATGATGATGATCCTCAGGAAGACATACCAACCATAGAACCTGATAGTGATCATGGAGATGAAACAGAAGTAGACCACTTCAAAAATTTTGAGATGCATCTGTCCAAACAACTAGAACGTTGTCGATTATTAAATATACCTGTTAATGACATTTTGATTGATGGCTGGTGCAGGTTACATGACAAGGCACATTCAGAAAAAACTTGTGAAACATGCTTAGATATGATGGAACTAGAGCAGACATGTAGTGAGGCATCATCATCATCATATTCTGAGGTGAGTTCTACATCTAGTGATGATGATGATACTAATTTTTGTTTGTCTTCTACAGGAAGCGCAAGTGGGGTAATAAATTATGATGAAGATCATATTCAAAAAATAGAAGAAATTCTGGTAAATGACCAGATAAATGTTGAGAAGAGAGAGAGAGAATCATCCCAGGGAGTGATTGTCTAATGGAGTCAGATTATGAACTGTCTGATGAAGACAGAGGCAGCAACCTGACCAGATTTGAGGAGTTTTTATCAAGAGAAATAAAAAAAATGATAGAACAAAAGAAGCATTTGCAGGATGCACTAATTGAGGGATGGTGTAGGTTGCATGAGGCACCTCACTCAGAAACCCCCTGCTCACTATGTTTGCATATGTTCAAGAGGCACATAGTGCATAATTCAGAAGATCATCCTCCTAATGATGAAAAGAAAGAAGAAGAATCAGCTTCCTAGAATAAAGAAAAGATGAAAATTAAGATTGCTGGAATTCCTAAGTTAAAATGGATATCAGGTGGAGCAGCTGCCAGAGCTGCAAAGAAAAAGGAAGGTTCAGCTAAACCTCCTACTGAAGATAAATCCTGGATCCTTAGAGTTGATGGATCCAAGTCTAAACAAGGAGCTGGAGTGGGGATTGATCTCATTGATCTGGCAGGAAAGTCCTACTTAGCTGCTTACAGATTACAGTTCCCCTGCACTAACAATGTGACAGAGTATGAAGCTCTGATTCATGGGATATTGTTTGCTCTCAAGAAGAAGGTAAGAATTTTGCATGTCTTTAGAGACTCAGAATTAGTTGTCAGATAGGTAAGAGGAATTTACTCTTGCAACTATAAGAAATTGTCAAATTATAGAGACAGAGTGTGGGATTTGATTGAAGACTTTGATGCATTTAATATCACCCACCTACCCAGAGAGTAGAACCATAGAGCAGATGCTCTAGCCCAGGCTGCTAGTACATTAGAGCCTTTGTCCATATCAGGCCTAAAAAGGTTTTCAGTAGAGCTGATTTCAGTGCCTTCAGTACCTGATAATGTTACTAATCTCCAGGTTTTTGATAATGATCAGCATATCCTTGATTTCATTTCTAACAGAGACATATTTGATGCTCAGATCATAGATGAGAACAATGTGGAAGATCATGTTTGGGAAGAAGAAGAAATAATAGAGTTACCTAGCAACAAGATTCCAAAAGGGATGATAGAGCTAGAGAGATCATTTGACTTGGATAACATGTTAAAACAGAAGGACCTTCCAAAAGCTGATGGAGGACAATATTCACAAGTGAATATTGGACAAAATGATGACAAGAGAAATGTCTTGATTGGTAAGGTTTGCACACCAGAAGAGTTAGACGGAATAACTCAGGCCCTTAAAGATTACATCCATGTCATTGCATGGACTTATGATGAGCTGAAGACATATGACACATCAGTCATAACTCGCACTATAATTCTTAAGCCAAATGCTAAACCTTTCAGACAGAAGCAAAGGCCAGTCAATGCTTTGCTTGAACCAATAATCTTTGAAGAAGTCAAGAAGCTGTTAAATGCCAGGATCATATTTCCTGTGAGGCACTCCACTTGAGTGGCTAATCTAGTGCCAATAAGAAAGAAGAATGGAGACATCAGACTATGTGTAGACTTCAAAAACTTGAATAGAGCATCAGAGAAGGACAATTATCCTTTGCCTTCCTTAGATGAAGTCTTGCAGATTGTTAATGGTGCAAAAATGATGTCCTTTTTGGATGGCTTCTTGGGTTACAATTAGGTCATGGTTGACAAGATTGACAGACTAAAAACTGTCTTCACTACAAATTGGGGGATATTTGCTTATAGACGTATGCCATTTGGACTAATAAATGTTGGAGCAACATTCCAGCGAGCAATGGACATAGCCTTCAGAGGCTTAATAGGAAAATGTATAGTCATATACATGGATAACTTAACAGTGTTCTCTAAAGAGAGAGGCAACCATGTAGCTGATCTCAAAAATGTATTAAAAAAATGTGAAGAGTATGGGATAGCTCTGAACCCCAAGAAATGCATATTTGGGGTGACAACAAGAAAGTTGTTGGGCCACCTAATAACTGAAAATGGGATTCTCATTGATCCTAACAAGGTGGAGTCCATTATGAAATTACAGCTTCCAGGGAGCAAGAAAGAGCTTAAATCTTACTTTGGTAAGATAAATTTTATCAGGAAATTCATCACTGGCTTTGCAGAAATAGTCAGGCTTTTAAATTCTATGCTGAAGAAGGATGCAAAGATTGAGTGGACATCAGAAGCCAAGGCATCCTTTGAAGACATAAAGAAGGATATTTCTGATGCTCCTATCCTTATCAGTCCAGATTACACCAGAGACTTCTATATTTATTCCTTTGCTTCAGAACATACCTTTGTAGCAGTGCTAACTTAGAGAAATGAAGAAAAAGAAGAGAAACCAATTGCCTTCATGAGCTGCCCTTTCAAAGATGTTGAATTGAGATATGTAGATGTTGAAAGGCAGGCACTTGCTTTAGTCAGAGTAGTAAAGAAATTTAGGCATTATATCTTGAGAAGCAAGGTGATTGTTGTGGTGCCAGATGCAGCAGTGAAGATGTTGTTAATGCAAAGTGAGCCTAGTGAAAAAAGGGCTAAGTGGATCACCGTTTTACAAGAGTGTGACATGGAGATTACACCCATGAAGCTGGTAAGAGGACAAACTTTAAGCCAAATGATATCAGAGATTGATCCAAACATCACAAGTCAGCAGTATGTTATCAATGCTAAGGACAATGAAGAGTGGTATGCAGATATTAGGCACATCCTGATTACTGGGAGATGTCCTCCAAGACTGCAGGCTTCACAAAGAAGAGCCTTGAAGATAAAAACCTAGAAGTACATGATAAAAGCAGGAGTACTTTTCAAGAAAAATTATGAAGGAATATACTTGAGATGTTTAGAGAAGCCGAAAGCAAATAAATTTTTATCAGAGCTACATGACAAGTTTGGTACAGCACATGGCTCATCTTTGGCTACTACACATGCAATCCTTAGAGCAGGATATTATTGGCCTACAATCTTCAAGGATACAGCTGAACACATTAAATGCTGTCATGTATGTCAAGTTGCTGCCAACAGAGAGAGATATGCTGCACAACCTTTGCAACTAGTGATGGAAGCACGCCCATTTGCACAATGGGGCATGGATTTCATAGGACCTATTAATCCTCCATCATCGTCACGCCACAGGTATGTTCTAACAATTACTGATTATTGTACCAGGTGGATTGAAGCCACTGGCAGCAAGACTTGTAGCGCAGAAGATATCATCAGATTTTTGGAAAGTAACATAATCACCAGGTATGGGGTTCCCTATGCTCTGGTAAGTGATAATGGCTCTGCTTTTACTTCAACCAAATTGTCAAGTTGGGCCTTTGATTATGGGATCATACTGAAGTTCTCATCTAATTATTATCCCCAAGGGAATGGATTGGCATAATCCACTAACAAAAATTTGTTGAATATCATAAAGAAGTTAGTAGACAAGAACCCTAGGGAATGGAATACACTTTTGAAATATGCCTTATGGGTAGATAGAACCAGAAACAATGTTGCATTAGGAAACTCACCCTATCATTTAGTATATGGGGTAGATCCAATCCTCCCTGTTAACCTAAAGATTCCTACCTTGCAGTTTTCCCAAGAGTACCTAGGCATAGACAATAAACAAGAAGTTAGGTTGCTTCAGCTGATGCACCTGGAAGAGAAAAGAAGTCAGGCAATTGATCAATTTGCCAAACATCAGGCTATTGTCAAATGCTGGTTTGATAGAAGAGCCAAAGTTAAAGCATTCAGGATATCTGATTTAGTCCTGATGTGGGATAAAGCCCATGAGAAGAAAGGAGACCATGGTAAGTTTGATAAATTATGGATAGGTCCCTTCCAAATTTTTGAGATTTTAGGAGACAGTACTTTCAGGCTTAAGAACTTGATAGGTGAGGATGTTCCATTACCAGTTAATGGACAGTTCCTCAAACATTATTTCCAAGCCTAAGTAGATTCATGTCAGTCATGTGTATCATAATGTATATTTGTATAGTTGTTTGTACAATGTTTTGTTTTGATTTTGCTTTGTTTGCTTGTTGAGTTTTGTTTTGGTTAGTCAAGATGATGCAGCTCATCACCTCAGAAAATAACAAAATTGTTAAGATTCAAGTGAGGGGAACACATTTATATATAGGTTATGACTCATTTTGAGAAAGTCATCATGACAGGTCTATGATATCCTGTCATCACGGTGCCTTTTCCTAACCAAAGTGATTTCTTCACAATGACTCACCTAACAGCCTTGGGTTTGTTGAGCACACAAGTATAGGTGTTAAGTGAAAAATCTAAAGGGACTCCCTTGCTACCAATGCAATCTCCAACCTAAAATAGCAAGGGACTATACCTTGCATTTTGAGCTTACATGATGATATCAGATATATGAAGTATAAATAAAATATATATAATAATAAAATTAGGCCATCTAAGTAACCTTACCGGGGCTATAGACACCTGCTGGCAGTGGGGCTCTACTTAGGGGGATTGTATAGATAACCTTGCCAGGGCTATAGACACCTGCTGGCAGCAAGGCTCTATCCAGGTTGGCTATGAGGGATGATCTCCAACTATGTAGCTTAACATTAGTTACTCATGTTTTCAACTTGCTTTTAAGATGAGGATAATTAATCATTTGCACACTACTGATCCTTTGTTAGCATTGTTACCATGAGGACATTTTATCATTCAGCAAGATTATGATGATTATGTTTAGAAAGAATTAGAATGCTATGTTAGAATGTGTTCACATCACTTGATTCATTGGAATTTTGATATTTTCTTTGGTGGCAAGTTGTTGTCTGGTTACATAAAATGCCCCATTTTGACTTGGCAAAATAGGGACCCAACTTTTATGGCTTTGCTTGTGTTTTCTGCTTCCTTACGGTCTGGTAAAAGTAAGTCAATGCAAATGAGCCTGCAAAAGAGGAGTGGGTAGGTCATCATGATGAGGTCAATTATTTTCAAAGTCAAACACTTCATGTCAATAACCTCATGGGTAGATAGAGTACAAAATTCCATGCAGGTTTGCCTTTTGGATCACCCAGATATTCCTTAGGGAACAAAAGTTACGATGAGTCAAAGATCTGGTCAAATTTGATATTCCGAGGGGGAATATCATATTTCTCAACAACAATCATCTTACAAAAGATCACCCCGATCTAATATTATCACTCAATAAAATCATTTGCTCCGAACATCCGGACGTCAACTTTAGGTGATAACAATATCTACCCGACAAACAACATCATATGTTTTGCGAAGGTCATATTCCTAAGCATCACCCTAATATTTGAATATCGCCCCGATATTTGAATATCGGCCTATCAACAAACATCACCCTGGAGCCAATATCCTACTAACATCATCCAAACTCAATAATTGAAGAAATAAACATGATGATGATGTCACCATTCTTTTACCTCAAGGAGGTATATTTCCAAAAAATCACCCCTTTCATAAAACATGACGATGATGTCATAGTGCTTCAACAATAGACTGAACCAATATCATGGTGACGTCATCATGATTTTCTGAGAGGAGTCACTTAAGTGATGCGTAGGGTCATCATCCTTTTCAAAATATCACTTGATATTTTGAACATCCCCTCATATTTTATAACATGACCCAATGGTCCAAAAATAACCCGATATGCCGACATATGTGTTCCCGCTAAGACGCAGATGGTCATATTACAAAACCCGATATTTTGAACATCCCCTGATATTCAAAACATCACCTGATATTACTAAAGATCATCCTCCTCTTCTTGCCATGCGGCATTAAATGAACTTGGATGTGGTAGGTGATTCCCGCCGATTACGAACCTGATACACACACCTGGCAGGATCTGACAGTTACATACAAATAAAACCAGCTGTTGCATTTAATTTGCATTTAATTTGCCCTAGGTGACCCGATGCATAGGTTTAAAATGAGTTTACTGAGTCATTCTATATTTACCTTGACATAAACCAGTTTTAACAGAGAACTAAGTTTCTGAACCCTCTGATGATAACATCTGGACGCCACAGTTTACAGCAGAACAAAGCAGGCGAAGGTCATCAGTATCAAGGTCATTGTTAGGTAATCATTAGCATAATCAAGAGGATAAGCGTATCAGGTAAGTAATTTGAAAACCTCTGGTTGTCATCTTTTGCATATCCAGGTATCATGGTGTTTAACTAGTTTGAAGTTATGCATATCAAGATAAACTAGATGATAAAAACTATAATATGCATGATGATTAATAAAATATAGCGTATATGCGTGCTAGAAGATATCCATTGTAAGACCAAGCCTTGTTCTATTGCAGGCATCCATGGCAGACAAGCGGTTAGCTAAGACAGAAGCAAAATTCCTAAAACTGATGTTTGCTCATCCTGGGGGTGTTCAATTCAAATACGGAGCAATCACAAATACAAACCAGGGGAATACAGAGCTGGCTGCCTGGTCAGTTAAAATGAGTGATGAGAAGAATAACAGCGCCATGCTAGATGCAGTTTTTGTATCTGGGATGTGGAATGCAGCTGGTTTTCCCAATTCCATGGAAACCCCTGAACTGGTTGTTGAGTGCGCAAGAAATTATAACCTGTAGACGAGGAGGGTAGAGAAGCATGGCAGGTTATATGCAGACCTGTCAATCAAAGGTATTGTTGCTACATCCAGTTTTCTGTTGGGAAGGAAAGTTGCCAACATTGATTTGAAGAAATCAGAAGTAGAGTACGAGAATAACAAGAAGTCTGCCAGGAAGAAGATGTATCAATGGAGGGTGAAGAATAGTCCTTATCCTGCAGCAACCAAACTTCCTATTCATTTATATAAATTCAACTTTGATGATGAGTACCAGTACATGATAGCATTGCTGAGCAGAGTGAGAGGCCAGCCTGATGCTGGAAGTTTTAAGGACTAGATGTATGCAGTCATCCTAATGTGCCTTTACACGGAAAACAAGCCAATGTGGGCTAAAATGATAAGTGATGCTTTGGATGAGCAGCTGATGAATCTGGGAGGTCCAAATTGTTCCTTCTACATGACATCATATATAGTTTATTCATGTGCCTACAAGGGTACATTTGATGCATTGGTTACAGATGGGAAGATTGGAGGCACAACCAATGATGCACACATATGGGATCATCATCCCCAACTGCAAAGAGTGAACTATCTCTAGGATTACAAGTTGGTAAATGATGCATTCTCTATGCACCTGGTGAGAACAATGGAAGAAGATAGAACCAAGAGACTGAGCATGGAGGCTCAGGAGGTTGTCTACAGGCATGGAGCCTGGTTTATCCAATTTGCCATTTTCTCCTATATCAGGATTGAAGGTTTTGAGGGGGAGCCTCTCATGCTCCCAAGGTACCCTACAGATGCAGTTGTCTTAATGGAGTTTCTAAGACAAATCTCTACAATATTGAATTCATATAAGGCAAATAAAAAGCTCCCACCAATTTTTTTTCCAGTTGTAATGGGCTGGTATATGTGCCCAGATTCTGAGAGTATAAAAAAGGCCATATATGGTCTAGCAATGATGAATTTCCAGCCTTTTCCATTAGTAAGGTCATATGATCCATACAGGAGGATGCAGAGGATCATAGGGAAACCCATCCATTGAAGGAATCTTGAGGATTTTTGGGCAGATTGTGAAGATGAAGCTGAAGCCCGAAGAAGAAGGTATCAAAGGTTAACACTAAACCAAATCAAGACCTTTGATTGCATCTCCATCCCAACACAACAGAAGAAAGATGATGGAAAGATTATGGCTGATGAATATGAGGAGAAAAAGATATATAATGATACCATCTCTGCAACGAATCTCACTATATAGGAGGATATCTCCTTAGATCCATTTACAGGCAGGATATTACAGTTAACCCAAGCTTGGGTGGATGAGCAGATAAATGTACTGAAGAAAAAAGGTGTTGTCATCTCGATAGACAATAAGAAGAAAAGACAAGAAATTGCTGAAAATGAATATGATGACTTCTTAATTGAGAAGAGAAAGACTAAAGGAGATAAGGTACCACCTCCTGAAAAAAGCAAGAGATCTTCAAAAGGTAAGAAGATTGATACTGAACCCAAAGGGGTTGTAGTGGAAAGAGTGGTAGTACCAGCTGAGGAAGCATCAGGATCAGGACAAATATCAGCATCATCAGCACAGCCTCCTCAGGATAAACAAAAGGCTAAACAAGTCCAGAGGCCAATTGCACATCCTGTTGATACATCTGAAGAGGGCCAGACCTCACAAAAAAATACAGAGGAAGATATCCCTCTAGAAGATGAGCCTGAAGAGGAGGAAGGTCCTATATCCTTCACAAGAAAGAGAAAGGCACCTCAGGTGATACCAACTATGCCTAAGAAACCAAGGACTTCTATGAGGGGTGAAATAACACAAACTCCCATAATGTTGAGGGGAGAAGGTGGAGAAGTATTTAAGAAGGAATTGCAACATAATGTTCCACTTGCCACCATTGTGAAGTTCAAAACTGAACAAGCAGAAGAACAATTGAAAGAAGCCTCTAAGGCAATGCAAAGTGGTCTAGTTTCATTGGATGAAATGATTGACCTATCTGATGATGAGCTAGTGAGAGATGTAGCTTCACAAAAGATGGAAACCCTTGCTGCAAATATCTGGATAACTCCTCATGGAACCCCAGCAGTGCAAGTGGTGACAAACGAGCTAAAGCAAATAGAGGAAGAAAAGGAAAAGAGTCCAGAGAGGATTGCTCAACAAATAAGACTCGATGCCTTAGTTGATCAGGTGACAAGTCCTGCAACAATAGATTTGACATATGTAAAGGATGTAGATCCTAAAGATACAGCTGGTACACCTGAAAGGACAGAAAATGTTGAGGAGGTTAAACATAAAGAAGTGGAGAGCAGAGCTCTAGGGGTAGGGCAGCAACAGCATGATGCATCAGCCGAACCCAAAGTAGTAGAAGTCCCATCAAAGGACAAAGAAAATAAAGAAATATCTGGTCCTGAAGACCACAAGGCCCAAGAGGTAATTGGCATGGGTCCAGGCCTGAATATAGCTACAGATCAGGTGGACAAGCCTAGGGTAGATATAATAATATCTACGAAAACTAATGTGCCTCATGATGAGTAAATCACTAAGGTAGATGAGACAGTCATGGAGGAAGCAAAAGATCAAGATCATGATAAACATGCAGATGATCAACAGGATCACCCTCCAGAAGAGGAAATTCCTCAATAGGAGGATATACCCAAAGATCACCCTCATGAGGAACGTCATGAGGAAGAAAAGAGAAGATCACCCTCACCATCGAACATGGAGGTAGATATCGAAGATCAGGGTGATCATCCTGATGATGATGGAGACCAACAATCAAAGGATCAAATTCCTCAGTGGCTGGAGAAAGAAATTGATGCAGAATCAGGTATAGGGATACAGGAATTTGATGTATCCACATTATTTACAGAAACCCTGGTAAAGCTAAAGAGGAAAGCTAGAATAACTTCTGCAATATGAAGGGATCCTGATACAAGCAGGAGAACAGCCCAGGTAGCTATTCCTGCAGTTGATAAAGAAAAGGGTAAGATCACTCTGGATGAATTCTAGATTGCTACAGTGGATTTGGGATTTGCCAATGAGGATCAAGAAGGCCAGGAAGGTAAGGACATTATTGATTCATTAACTCAAAGAGTTAAAAGAGAGAAAGAGAAGAATAAGTAGCATAAAGAGCACATTGCTCAGCTGCATGCATACATAAAAGGGTTAATTGACCCTGATGATAAATCTAGTGATCATGCAGTCCCTTTGACCACTATTTCTCAGGATGAAGTAAATAAACTAGATCTCATGAAACATGAGTCCTTCATAATGAGAAAGTGGATGTTATCCACATTTGATGAAGTAGAGGAAGTGGTAAAAGCCTCTCTAAAGAGATGGAATTCTTTAAGTGTTTCCAAGAGAAAAATTGATAAATTACAGATGGAGATCAGGAAGAGGTCTTTTCAGCTAGAGAAAATTTTGACCATCTTGGAGGAAATAAAGAGAATTGATCATCAAGTTCTCATAAGCAACCAAGTGTTAAATAATAATAATGCACTGTTGATAGATATATGGTACAAAGACATCAAATTTGAGTGTGATGTACTTAAAAGATGCAACAGTAAGCAGAGAGATATCAGCATGAAACTACATGATATGATGTCTTTTGAGGCAAAAATTTTGGAAGTGCTGGAAGGGAAGGTGGAAGGGAAGATAGAAAATCAAGATGAGGAGTTTGCAATCAAACTCTACATAATAACTTCCAACAAGTAGTTGATGATCCCTTAAACCATCTAACAGAAGAAATCATGGACAAGATCATGAGGATCAAGGTCAAGACGGAGAATTATAACGAGACATCCAGCAGCAGGAAAAGTAAATTTGATAATCTCCAGGGTAAATATCAAATGCATAGGCACGCCACCATCAAAGCAAAAACTCAGGATGGCGGGGAGATAGAGAGAATAGTACAATTATATGAAAATATCTAGAC
Organism: Cunninghamia lanceolata; assembly: GCA_027924645.1. NCBI lineage: Eukaryota > Viridiplantae > Streptophyta > Pinopsida > Cupressales > Cupressaceae > Cunninghamia > Cunninghamia lanceolata. The sequence goes on from BSBN01000781.1 coordinate 1,049,842, forward strand.
ATCCATGCAGGTCCATGTACAAGGAGAAGCTCATCAGGATGATGAAGGTTTTGAAAGGGAAGATCCTGATGCTCCTGATGATAGAGATGATGACAAGGAACCTGATGAAGATGCATCATAAAAGGAATATATGCATCAGGTGCAAAAGAAAGCAAGCCGTCTAGATGGTTTCCAGCTGGCAACCTGTGCCACGTGGAAAGAATTGACTTGGTCAATAAGTGTGCGCCGTAGATTGTAATAGATAGATCTGGATCATAGATCAATTGTAACCGCTCCCTCATCTTGTTCTATAAAATCTGCAAGGATGCCTCATTTTGAACATTCAGAACTTAATTGAAATCTATTTGCTGAAGTATTCAAGGCTCATTTCAAAGTTGTTGTATACATATATTTTATTGCATACTTAATGAAGAAGAATACTATTTTGATTACAATCCATCATAAATCCTGAGTAATCAGTGTGTGAATTCTTGATACATGTTGTGATTTGCTGCATCCCTTGGAGTGCATATCTACTTACATGTGTTGTTTTCATACTTTTTCCCTTTGAAGTTAGCATCGACTATATCTAGCTATGGAATGTCCTGGTGAACATATGGTTTGATTTCTTCTCTTCATGACTGTATCTTATTGTATATGTGGTTCAATAGCTAAAGGTTCAACTTTAATTTGAAGTATTTCTTTCAATTTCTTTCAATTTCAGAGCATTTCATCATCACAATTGCAAATAATTGACAATCTTAAGCAAATAATACAAATATGCAGACATCCCGTAGGTAACTAAACATATTCAGCATATTTGAGGTTAAAGCATGTCAAAATGACAACTATCATGCAAAGTTTTAAAGATAGACACAATATTTGAAGTATATCCTGTGTAGAAATAACTCTCTGTGCAGCATCATTACAGGAAACATTATCTTACTGATGAGATCTACGTAAGGCCCCAAAATGGAAATAGCAACACACATCAACCTCTGAGTAACGTCAGAAGATTAAGACCTAATCAATGGAGACTTGAGATCATGAATTCTCTGAATTCATTGTATCTTTCAAGATGAGTAAGGGTTAATGTGTACTTTTATTCTATGTTTGTTATGACTAACATCATCATCAACACTTACCATAAGGATGTTTGGTAAAAATTTGCACAACTACTTAGTAGACTCATGAGCATCTACCAATGTAATGCCCCTATCCATATGCAACGCTTTAGGGTTACATCCTGCTAAATCATTAAAGAAAGTAACACAATTGGACAAAAAAGAAGTAAGTGTGGTAGGAGAACTAACCCACATTCACATGCAGCTAGCATCGGATCCCAGAATCCAGCACTATATTCAAGTAGTTGATATATCTGATACACATGGAATGTTACTCAGCAGAGACTGGTCAAAAAGCCTCAACGGATATATGTCTACTGACTTCAGTCATATGTGGTTGCCCTAGAAAGGTATACCAAATCAAATAAAGATCGAAGCTGAACCTCGCATGAGACACATGATCACCGAATATAACAAAACCAATGAAATCATGTATGTGGATGTGGAACCTGGAGTTTACTCCATCAGACCGCAAACCGCCAGCATAGAGGAGATCCTGATGCTTGACATACATGATCATGATGATGACCCTCGAGGTGATGAAATAAATTCAGAACCTGATTGTAATCTTGGAAATAAAATAGAACTAGATCATTTCAAGAAATTTGAGATGCATTTATTTAAACAAGTGAAATGATGTCAATTATTAAAAATCCCTATTCATGATACTTTGATTGATGGATGGTGCAAGTTGTGTGATGAGGCTCATTCTGAAAAAACTTGTGATGCCTTCCTAGACATGCTAGAACTGGAACAAGCATATAATGAGGCGTCTTCATCATCGTCTGCATTGAGTGCTGCAAGTAACGATAATGATCCTGATTTTTGTTTGTTTTCTACACGAATAGAAGGATGCGCATAGTAGGATGGAGGTTCTATTCATATGACAAAAGAGATACTGGTATGCAATAGGAGTAATGATAAGAACAAGATGAAAATCACCCCTGGGAGTGATTGTTTAGTGGAGTCAGATTACGAGTTATCTGATGAAGATAGGGGCAACAATCTATCCAAATTCGAAGAGTTTTTGTCAAAAGAAATCCAAAAGATGGCACAGCAGCAAAGACCTCCACAGGATGCCTTGATTGAGAGCTAGTGCAGGTTACATGAAGCACCTCATTCAGAGACATCTTGCTCATTGTGCCTGCATATTTTGAGAAGGCAAGCACTGCTTGGTCCGGAGGATGTTCCTCCTGATGGTAAGAGAAAAGAAGAAATAACAGTTTCCCATGAGGCAGACAAGGTGATATCTAAGAAGGCTAGGATACCAAAGTTAAAGTGGATATCCATTGGTGCAGCTGCCAGGGCCAAAAGAAAAAAAGAATGCCCAGACAAGCTTTTAGATGAAGATAAGCCATGGATCCTCAGGTTTGATGGATCCAAGTCAAAACAAGGAGCTGGAGTAGGAATAGACCTCATTGACCCATCTAGAAAATCCTACTTGGCAGCATATAGGTTGTAGTTCCCATGTACTAACAATGTGGCAGAGTATGAAGCTCTAATTCATGGGATACTGTTTGCACTTAGAAAGAAGGTGAGAATTCTGCGTGTCTATGGGGACTCAAAATTAGTTGTCAGATAGGTAAGAGGTATATACTCTTGCAAATACAGAAGGCTGTCCAATTACAGACATAGGGTATGGAACTTAATAGAAGATTTTGATGCATTCAATATCACCTATGTAGCCAGAGAGCAAAACCACAGAGTAGATGCTTTGGCCCAGGCTGCCAGTACTCTAGAGCCACTGTCCATATCAAGTTTAAAAAGATTCTCAGTTGAATTAGTATCAGTTCCTTCAGTACATGATAATGTAACTAATCTCCAAGTATTTGATGATGATCAGTATATATTGGATTTTATTTCCAATAGAGATGTTTTTGAGGCACAGATCATTGATGAAAAGAATCTAGAAGATCATGTCTGGGAGGAAGAAGAAATCCTGGAGCTGCCAAGTAATAAAATCCCTAGGGGAATGATAGAACTAGAGAGAGCATTTGATCTGGACAACATGCTGAAATAGAAGGATCTTCAAAAGGCTGATGAGGGATAGTATTCGCAGGTTGACATTGGGCAGGGTGATAAAAGAAGAAACGTTCTGATTGGGAAGGTTTGTACAGAAGAGGAATTGAAAGGGATAACCCAGGCCCTCAAAGATTACATCCATGTCATTACCTGGACGTATGATGAGCTAAAAACTTATGACACATCGGTCATCACCCACACAATCCCTTTGAAGCTAGATGCCAAACCTTTTCGGCAGAAGCAAAGTCCCGTCAACACTTTACTGGAGCCAATCATTTTTTAAGAAGTTAAAAGGCTGCTCCCAAGATCATATTTCCTATGAGACACTCCACGTGGGTGGCAAACCTGGTCCCAGTAAGGAAGAAGAATGGTGACATCAAATTGTGCGTGGACTTCAGGAACTTGAATCGAGCTTCTGAAAAGGATAATTATCCTTTGCCTTCTCTAGATGAAGTCCTGCAGATTGTGAACGGTGCCAAGATGATGTCCTTCTTGGACGGTTTCTCTGGATACAACCAGGTGATGGTGGACAAAATTGATAGATTGAAAACTACATTTACCACAAAGTGGAGGATCTTCACCTATAGGCGCATGCCGTTTGGGTTGATAAACGCTAGAGCCACATTTCAGCAAGTAATGGACATATCCTTCAGAGGCTTGATTGGTAAGTGAATAGTAATGTACATGGATGACTTAACGGTGTTCTCCAAAGATAGAGGAAACCATGTGGAGGACCTAAGAAAGGTGTTGAAGAAGTGCGAACAATATAGGATATCCTTGAATCCCAAGAAGTGCATATTTGGGATGACCACAGGGAAATTGCTAGGCCACCTGATAACTAAGGACGGGATCATCATTGATCCTGACAGAATAGAATCCATCATGAAGATGCAACTGCCTGGAAGCAAGACAGAGCTCAAATCTTACTTTGGTAAGATTAATTTTGTTAGGAAATTTATCACTGGCTTTGCAGAGATTATCAGGCCCTTGAACGCCATGCTCAAGAAGGACGCTAAAATTGAATGGACACCGGAAGCTAGAGTAGATTTTGAAGACATTAAGAAGGCCATATCAAATGCTCCAGTTCTGATCAATCTAGATTACACCAAGGACTTCTACATCTACTCATTTGCTTCAGAACATACCTCTGCAGTAGTGCTGGCACAGAAAAATGAAGAAAAGGAAGAAAAGCCTATAGCCTTCATGAGCTACCCTTTCAGAGACACAGAGCTCAGGTAAATAGATGTTGAAAGATAGGCACTTGCTTTGGTTCGAACAGTCAAGAAGTTCAGCCACTACATCCTGAGAAGTAAGGTGATTGTTGTAGTACCTGATGTAACCGTGAAAATGTTGTTAATGCAAAGTGAACCAGGTGAGAGAAGGGCTAAATGGATCACTATCCTCCAGGAGTACAATATGGACATTACCCCCATGAAGTTGGTAAGAGGACAGGCATTAAGCCAGATAATATCAGAGATTGATCCCAATATTATGAGCCAACAGTATGTTTTAAATGCAAAAGATGATGAAGAGTGGTAGTCAGACATCAGGCACATCCTGATCACTGGAAGATGTCCCTCAAGACTGCAGGTCTCACAGAGGAGAGCCCTGAAGATAAGGTCACTGAAATATATGCTAAAAGGAGTCCTTTTCAAGAAAAACTATGAGGGGATATACCTAAGGTGCCTGGAGAGATCAAAAGTAGATAAGGTGCTAGCAGAATTGCATGATAAATTTGGGACTGCACATGGGTCATCCTTAGCCACCACTCATGTTATCCTCAGGGCAGGGTATTACTAGCCCACAATTTTTAAAGACACAGCCGAACACACCAAATGCTGCCATATGTGTCAGGTTGCTGCAAATAGAGAGAAATATACTGCTCAACCTTTGCAGCCAGTGATGGAGATGCGCCCATTTGCTCAATAGGGGATGGACTTCATAGGACCTATCAATCCTCCATCATCCTTAGGCCATAGGTATGTTTTAACTATTACTGACTACTGTACCAGGTGGACTGATGCTATCAGCAGTAGGACATGCAATGCTGAGGATGTCATTAAGTTTTTGGAAAGCAATATAGTGACCAGGTATGGAGTTCCATATGCTTTAGTATGTGATAATGGACCTGCTTTTGCTTCAATGAAACTATCAGGTTGGGCTTTTGATCATGGGATCATCTTAAAATTCTCCTCAAATTACTATCCCCAAGGGAATGGATTAGCAGAATCCACAAACAAGAACCTATTGAGCATCATAAAAAAGCTGATAGATAAGAACCCCAGGGAATGGAATACTTTATTGAAATATGCCTTGTGGGTAGATAGAACTAGGAATAAGGTTGCATTAGGAAATTCTCCATTTCATCTAGTGTATGGGGTGGATCCCATCCTCCTTGTTAACTTAAAGATTCCTACACTGCAGTTTGCACAAGAGTACCTAGGCATAGATAATAAACAGGAAGTTAGATTGCTACAATTGATGCACCTAGAGGAAAAAAGAAGTGTAGCAATTAACCAATTCGCTAAACATCAGGCTGTTGTCAAACGCTGGTTTGACAAAAGAGCCAGAATCAAGGCTTTCAGGATCTTAGATCTAGTCCTGATGTGGGACAAAACACATGAAAGGAAGGGTGATCATGGTAAGTTTGACAAACTTTGGATAGGCCCCTTTCAAATTTTTAAAATTTTAGGACACAGCACCTATAGGCTCAATTCCTTAACTGGTGAGGATGTTCCATTACCAATTAATGGACAGTTCCTCAAACACTATTTTCAGGCCTAAAGTAGCATCATGACAGTCATGTGTATCATAGTGTACTTTCTTTGTATAGTTGTTTGTACAGTGGCTTTGTTTTTCTTATTTTCTTTTGGTTGCTTTGTTTCCTCAGCAGGGATCTTTCTTTTGATTTAGAGTATGAAGGAGCAGATTAACAACCACTAAAAACAATGGAAAATTTAGGTCATTAAGGTTAATTATTTGAAATTCATGCATAACTTGTTGTAACAGTCATGAATGTAGAAAATTGTTTAACTTGTGAAATTTTGTATTCAATAAGAATGGGTTGAGTATTCAAGGAAGTTTCTCACAATGACACACCTAAAATCCTTGGGTTTGTTGAACTTACCAATGTAGATATTAGGTGAAAAATCAGAGGTCACCCTTGCTACCATTACAATTCTCAGCTTAATTTCAGGAAGTGACCTCTCCTTGCATCATGAAGTTACAATTGTTATATCTTATGAAATCTCTATCAAAAATATATATATATATATATAATGGATTATACTGAAAATCCAAATTAAGCCATCTAAGTAAATCTACCGGGGCTATAGACGCTCACTGGCAGTGGGGCTCTACTTAGGAGAATTGTAACGATAACCTTCTCGGGGCTATGGACGCTCGTTGGCAGCAAGGCTCTATCCGTTTGGCTATGAGGGAATGTCCTCACCTACGTAGGCTAATATCAATCACTGGTTTGTTCAACCGATCTTCAAGATGAGGCTTATTAATCACGTGCACCCACTTAAACTAAAATTGAAAATTCATGCACCTTATTGAATACATTAAGTCCCAAGTTGAATGATGATTTGCAAAAAAGATAGCTGGAAATTATGAATTTATTTCATTTAGTTTTCCTTAATGGGTTGAATTTAATTGTTTTGTTTGGTTGCTAGTTTTTGTGATGTTCACAACACGCCCCATTTTACTCCTAGGAAAAATGAGGACCCCTGCTATGGCTTTTGTTTTTTGCCTTTTGTCTATGGGTCTGCTTGGTGGTAAAGGGAAAAAAGGGGTTAAAATTGCAAAATTTGTTAAAAATAGAGAAAAAAATGCATTTCGGTACCAGAGCATAGTATGGTTGGATTCCTTGTCAAAAAATGAGCTAGGGTTGCTTTTTGAACCATGTTAAAATTTGTCATATTTTGCAAGTTATGAGCATTTTGGTAAAATGTACAAGGGAAGGGTTTGATATTTGCACATACAAGTCTGTTTGTATATCGGGTTGCATATACAAGGCCCTTTGTATGCAAGTTCACTTGTATACAAAGACCTTTGTATATCGCTGTCCATATACAAAGTCGTTTGTATGTGCAAGGGTCGTTTTATACTTAGTTGCATTTGCATTCGGGTTCATATACAAAGTCGATTGTATGTTTTTTTTTTACCATGTATGCATTTGATAAAGGTTCTATGCATACATATAAGGTGGACCCAAAATGGTTTTAGGGTGTCGAAATGAATGAATGTTTAAGTCCATCACATGTATGTTTTTGTTTGTATGTATCTGACATACGTTTGTTATATACATTTGCAATGTGCAGGCCACGGACCTGAAAACATCGTGAAAAGAGTTAAATTGTTGTATATTTGGCGCTTGTATGTTTTTACATACAAGTGAAACATACAAGGCAAATATAAAAGCGTCCATATACAAGTCACAGACCTGAAAAGTTCTTAAACAAGGTTAAATCCTTGTATATAGGCGGGCTTGTATGTTGGTGAGATATGTAAGTGTTTTATACATTGGGCGGACCCGAAGGGATAATGAAACAGAGTTAAATCAATTTACATTCGGCGCTTGTATGTTCTGGCATACAAGCAAAATATACAAAGACAATATGCATATCACGGATTTGAAATGGCTATCAAATAGAGTTAAATGCTTGTATATTCCGCCGCTTGTATGTATGTTTCGAAACGTACATTGAAGGAAGCATACAAGCCAGAATCCAAAAGAAATTAAAATCTGATTTATGCAATGTATCAAATTCGAATGTATCTGGAGATACATTGTATTGTATGCATTGCCGATATACAAGCCGGAACTCGGAAGAAATTTAAAACCAGTTAATTCGATGTATCACGTCCACTTGTATATCAAACATACATTGCGATATGCATTGCTTTAAGCATACAACCTAGAATTCAAAGGAGATTCAAATGTGGTATAAAGTATGCATCACGTCTGAAAGCATATCAAAGAGGATGCATGTTGATATACAAAGCACGACATATACAAGCCTGATTCGAAATGGAAATTAAAAATAGAAAATTCCTTGCATATTTTGGTGCTTGTATGTTAAGATATACAAGCCCGATATACAAGGAAGACATGCATTCACCATATACAAGGATTTGGACAGGCAAAAAGGTGGGAAAACAAAGCGATGGATTTTTGAAGCCGATTTGAGGCTCGATGCATGTTTTTGGTCAATGATGGTTGACCCAACCGTTTTTAACATTGTATATGCATTTTGGGTGCGCGGATGTTTGCAGATACTGAAATTTCATGGCCTGATAGTTGTGTTTGCACATTCTAGGCTGGTGTTAATAAATGTTTAAATTTCCTGCTGGTTTTGAAATGTTAATGATACTTAATATCTTGTTTGTCTGTTGCAGAACAAAGTAGCGGGAGAATGCTGGGTTGCCAACACAGTGGCAGCGTGCAGGTGGAAGTAATGACAGGGGCTTTAATGGTAAGGTCACCCCAGGCGGCGGATTAGATCCCAAGGGGCTTTCAATGCGAGAAGGTTTGCAGATGGAGACATTATTGTTTGAGCGGCGCTCGGCATGGGCATGCTGCTCAGATTTTGGCGGGATTGGTTTTCCACCATCTGACACTGCACTGGATGGCTGTGAACCGTCAATTAACTACAGTTTTTGGGCACTGTATTGGGGAAAAACTAGAGATATATATTGGGCCCATTTTACTTTCGAGAGAGGAGGTCAATCATACAAAAAAATCAAACCTGTAGCAATTTCATGTAGGAGCTCAGATTACTGAGACTAATGAGGACTGAACTGTTGAAATGTCAAGGTTCTTTCTTCAGATCACTGTAAATGTACTTGTTCTTAAGCATACTGAATGGAGATGAAGCTTCAGATTGCATCCTGATTGTAAACCTTAAGTAATCTTCAAGTTGATTTCTAGATATGTACTAGTGAATGCTGTGTTCAATAGAAGCACTTTCATTTCATTGCATGTTGTTGTCAACTTTTCTTTTGAAGATTTGCACTGAATCATGCGGATTTGTGGACTGTCCTGGTGAAGTATGATTCTAGTTTTCTTCTCTTCATTGCATGTATGGGAATATGTATGTGAATCAGTGATCTCAGTCAAGTAATTTTAGGAATCTCATTCTTTAAACCCTATCTCTGTTATTTTCCTTTTTTAATTTCATAGAAATCACTTTCATAACTGCACATCATGATAAATATTAAGCAGAACAGAGAAATATGCTGACATCCCGTAGACAACTGAACATCATTAGCATATCTCTTGAGCTAGATGCATGTACTATTGAAAATATCATGTAGAGAATCATAAATAGGGGTAGAACTCATGCAAATATCAACTTAGACACATCCTTTGAGGATATATGCCATGTAGAGTAACCTCCCTGTCAAGCATTGTTGCAGAAGTAGAATCTACTAATCTACGTAAGACCCCAAAATGGAAAACAACAACACACATCAACCAAAGAGTAACATCAACAAATTATGAACTAATCAACGGGGACTTGGGATCATGAATTCTTTGAATTCATTATATCTTTCAGGATAAACAAGGGTTGTTGTGTAACTTTTGTTTTGGCTGTTTGTGTGTGACCAACATCCACATCAACAGGACCGACTCAAATTAGTTGTTCAAGTTAATCGGTCAAAAATTTAGCGCAAGGGGATTATAACAAACTTCATTACTTTAGCGCGGGGTTGGCTACTTCCTGACCTTGTGGGATTTTCAGAGTCAACTGACTAAGTCGGTGATGGCGCATTTTAGTGCAAGGTCGAATGAATTTGGTTTCAGCACAAAGTGCTTTCTTGTTTCTTTGGCAGAGGTTCCGGCCATTACCGACTTGCGGGATATTCTTATGCATCTGACCTAGATCAAAGAAAGGGTCATTTAGAGGTCGGATCAATTAGAAATCAGTGCAAAGCAGACCTTAAGGTTACGTGGGACTTCATGGTTTTCTTGACTAAGTCAGTCAAAGCAACAAATAGTGCAAAGTCAGAGAGTTGGGTTTTCAACACTAAATGAGTTATGGGTCTCAGCATGGATTTTTAAAGCCACTAACTAACTGGATTGGTCATGAAGTTTTCACAAGTTAGTCAGACACACCCTTAGCACAAACTCATTTCATTTGTAGATCAATTCAAAGAGTTTTGTGTTTGCTCTATCTGCTAGGGTTTGGCAGGTTATTTAGTTTCGTTGTGCCTGAAAATGTGGTTTTCATCAAGGATTAAACTAGGGTTTATAAAATTAAATAGTTCAAAATTGAAACCCTAGGTCTCATGTCCTAATTCATATGTTCACAGTGTTCTTGAAAACAAACCCTAACTAAAGAAAATCCTAAGTGAAGGACGAGCTCCTACCTGGTTGCTGAGATGAAAAATTGAAACTTGCGGGTGCACAGGAGGTCTCCGGATCGAAACCGCAGGCTTGTGCAGGGAAATTGCTTGCAATGTCGCGAAAAAGCTCTTCAAATATTTATGAAATGTAAAATGACCTTTGAAATGATGAAAAATCCTCTTTTATTCCTCCTGGTTAATCACCATAAATGGAGGACGTACGTAGTATCTATCGGGAGATTCTGCCGAAGATTTAGGGTTTGCGTGAGATTCGGTATCTTCTGACTTGGTGGGGTTCTGGGATGTTGCTAACTCGGTTGGTGGACAGCACTTTTAGCACAAAGGTAAGCATTCTAGTTGCATGCATTTTATGGGGGTTTGGAGTTCCTCAGACCAGCGGGGATTTCAGCACCCTCTGACTTGGTCGATGAACAAGCGATGCAACATAAATTCAATAATAATCATATTTAGCGCAAAAGTCCATGGATACGAAAAGTGGCACTAGGGTTGGTCAAGTAGTAAGACAGCATTGGGGTCAGATGAAGGGTATTTCAGCACTAAGATCAGTTGCAAGCAGTTTTAGCGCAAAGGTCGGTTAGGGTTAGTTTTAGCACAAAAGGATAATCAGACCCACTAGATGAAATGCACAAACCTTGACTTAGCAGATTTTGAAATGATCTTTCAACATCAAACTTCTAACATGGAAAAAGTGTACTTTGACCACCTGACTACCTAGGAGATGAAAAAAAACCTACTTGACACTCTAAGCCAAGATTTGAAAGAGGGGGTCCCTATTTTTTGAAATGGGGCGTGTGTGCGAGGCACAATAGTACCATATGCTTCAACTATAGGAAGTTTAATGTACGACATGGTATGCATGAGACCGAATATTGCACATGTTGTCGGAGTCATAAGCAGGTATATGAGTCATCCCAAATTGGAGCATTGGAATGCGGTAAAATTGATTCTCATATATTTGAGAGGTACATCCAATAAACACTTGTGTTTTGGGGGCTCTAATATTGATTTAGTAGGCTATGTGGACTCAGATTTGGTAGGGGATATTGATACCAGGCAGAGTACTACAGGTTATGTCTTTAATGTAGGTGGGACAATGGTGAGTTGGATCTCCAGGTTGCAAAAGGTGGTTGCTTTTTCCACCACGGAGTCAAAGTACATAGCTACAATAGAGGCAAGCAAGGAGATGATATGGATGCAATCTTTCATGGAAGAATTGGGCAAACAACAGGCTAACAATTATTTGTTTATAGACAGTTAGAGTGCCATACATCTTGCAAAGAATTTTGCCTTGCATTCAAAGACCAAACACATACAGCTAAGGTATCACTTCATCCGGTTGATGTTGGATGATGGATAGTTATGGCTGGAAAATATCCATACAAATGAAAATCCAGTGGATATGTTTACAAAGGCAGTAACAAGGGAGAAGTTGAGCTCCTCTTCAGCTTCGATTGGTCTTCAAGACTGAAAAGAATAAAATCAGAACAACAAAGTCCAGGGTGCTTATTTCTAGTGGGAGATGCACGCACAATGGTGTCATCTAGGATTAGTCTCCAAGTGGGAGATTGTTTCGTGTGGAGCTTGATCAGTCCTTAAGTGGGATATTTTTGGTATGTGGTGACTGATCATGTAAGTACTGTACACTCGTAATGTATCCTCATCGGGGTTACATTTTCCCTCTTTTTGCCCATTCGGAGTCGGTTGTTAATTTTTGTTAACTGACAAAAGAAAAATGACATTGTAAAACCCTAATTATAGAAGCTTCCAAAAGGCTTGTTATAAGTGGCTGGGATGTATATTGCAGGTTGGATTTTGATATTGTATTGTAGCATTTTGCAGCAGTATTGAGTTGCAAGGATTGCTGGTTGTAATCGGTTTGATTTACTAGATAATAATATTGGACTCTCTGTTGGTGGATGTAAACTGAGTTTGGGTGAACCACGTTAAAACTTGTCTCTCACTGTTATTATTTATGTGTATATTTCATTCCTTTGTTTAATCTTTATTTGCATTTAATTGATATCTTCTACCGGCTAAACCTAACATATATCTATGTAATTTGTGTATATGCAATCGAGCAAGGTAGCTACATCATTCGACCTAATAGAAGATGCTATCGGGATCTTCTATAAAGCTTCTTGGAGCATGCCATGATATGTTGGTGAAGTTTGAACTAGCTCCCAAAGAGAGATCCTAGCAGGAGTAGCACAGAGTTTCTCAACAAGATCGTACTCTCCAACAGTATTTTGAGTAAGATGGGGAGTTGCAGGAAGTATAAGATGTGGTGGAGGAAGGGAAATAGGGACAAGAGTAACTTGTTTGTTTCATTGAGTATTATACATGTGGGCTACTGCATGGTAGTGAGGAGCCCTAGAAACATTTAAAGTTATAGAATTTGTAATTTGAGAAAAGTAATTTGAAGGTTGAGGATTTTCAGGAATACCCTGAATAGTGATTACAGGATGAGAAGGTGGGGACAGATCAAGCACCCTATGCACAATGATTTTAGGAATAGAAGAAATATTTTGAAACATTAATGCACTTATCCAACATTGCCTTAGCGGGTGGGATAATTATATTAACAATTATTGTATTAACATTATTATCTCCTTGAGAATACATGATGTAGGATAAGATATAGAAGTAGTATGTTCAACATCTATCTGTGGGGGATCCGATGGGAGGTGAGACTCTTAATTTTCTAATGCTTCATCTCTAGAAGGGAGAGTATTGGAATGAAGAGAAGGTAGAGTAATATTAATAAATGTATCAATGATTTCATCCTCTTGCACCAAAATATCCTCGTAAGTAGGAGGAATATTGGGAGAGGGATCAAGGAATAAGAGTGACATAGGAAAAGATAAGTCACTTTCACATGCTTGTAAGAGAAGCTCTTGACACTTCTTAATAACGCTAGAAAGTGATAGAAGAAAATAAAATAAGAAGTTCATTTATAAATTAGGAGAATGTTAAGAAAGGTATAGATGAAGTCGGTCAAAGGCCGCCATTTTTCTCCTTTAGGACTATGGAACAAGGTTCGGGGTACTGCCCTGATTTTTTTTAGAAAAGAAAAATTTGTATTTCAATTTTTGAAGAAAAATGAATGAAAAGGAAGAAGTTTTTGTTGGTTTAGGATAGATAACTGAGAGGGAGGGATGAATCAGTTGTCACAAAAACTTTTTTTTCTTTAAACACTTAAATCCTTCTTATATTTCAACAGCATAATAATGATTCAATCATGGAAGCACAATGCAATAACTTAAGAGCATAAACACATTAATACATATGACACCAAGATTTTAACGTGGAAAACCCAGTTAAGGGAAAACCATGGGGTGACTAACCCAAGATTGTATTCTCTATTAAAATAATAAGAAGAACAAAATGGCACATGCCAATTAGGGCTCACTGCCCGAGCACACTGCTCACAAGAGGCCCACTACCTACAAGAGACACACTGTCTATAGAATAATATAAATATTACATACTTGAACTGGAGTTTAGCATCTTCACCATGCTTGAAACAGTTCCATTTAAGCTCAACACTTCTGCTCTGCTTTTTGCTCTTCTCCTCTCTACCACTCTCTCATCTTCATCTACATCCTTTGAAATGACTTCACAAATCTTATTTATACAAGACATCGACTTCGAGATAATCATCCAAGTTGGCATAATACATACTTTATTTTATTATAGAGCAATTACACAAATACAACTTGACTTATTACAAAACTTCATGCGTACCACCATATTGTCGGCCACACATATCTGGGACTTCAATCTTCTATGAGGAACATGCCATGCTTCGCAGAACATATTCAAGATCATCCGCAAGATGTGTAAAACATCTGGTCAACCAAGATTAGGAAGAACACCATCACCCGAGAGTAAATCTTCAATTACGAGCTCAATCTTCAATGAGGACTGCCAACACGAACTAGACACAATCTAGAGACGCCCACAAGCTTGCCTGAATCAACAAGAACATCCACACCACTTTTGCTTACTGAACACATTTGCATCTTCATCCAGAACCTCAAGAACATAGTCTATCATCACTATCACATTAGAATAAATGCTTGCGGACCTCCAAACCACGAACCAATTTAGTTGTCAATTTACATTGGCTTCCTAAACATTCCACCAAATCTGCAGAATAAGATATTACATTTCTGGATCTCACTAGACCTATTTGTGTCACTCTGTCACCTCTGAATAGCTGCCAGAACTAGTTTTACTCATATGGCCATAACTTCTCCAAATCTTCGTGTGGACCTCTCAAATCTTGACTAGATCATCTGTAGACACATATCTACAAACCCTTTGATGCGCAATCTCTGGTCTTCATCTAGCTGGGATTTTTACTTCATAGAGCTTCATTGTCTTCATTGTTCTTCTCTATTTCTGATAGGACTAATTTTCTCAATATCCTCAGCACACAGTTCGTCCAATCCTTGACATCAATGCAACAGGAGTATGTTGACATCAATGACAATACCAATTAGCCCCTACTTGCAACAATCTCTCCCTTTGTCATTGATGGCAGCATATGATGTGAAAAAACTATTTTAACCATCAAGACAAGAACTTCTCCTCACTGACTGACATAGCTCCCCCTATCAACAACAACCATTCACATGTCTTCTCTTCCTTTACTACTCCCCCTTTGATCAACAGCTACTTTTTGTTTTTCACATGTCTTCTCTCCCTCTTTGACATCAATGGCAAAGGGCACATACTTGCATCAATCTTCTGAATCATACAGACTGCTCCCCCTGAGTAGCAACTTCCTATTATCAATCTAGACCACAAGATATGACTGTGAGATCCACCGGACTGATGCACATCAGTGCATCTTAAATCAGAACCAGAGGGGTAATAACCCCTAGCTTCTCCCTGAGGTACTCAAAAGGGTCCTTAGGTAGAGGTTTAGTAAAAATGTCTACAATCTGATCATTTGAGGGCACAAACTCCAATCTGACTTCATTCTTGTTCACCTGCTCTCTCAAAAAGTGAAACTTGATAGATATATGTTTTGTCTTTGAATGCAACACCAGTTTTTTTGATATATTTAGTACACTTGAGTTATCACAGAAGATTGTGATAGGTTCCTCATATTCCACTCTGATGTCTCTTAACATTTGCTTCATCCACAATACTTGAGTGCAACTACCTATTGTTGCAATATATTTTGCTTCTGCAGTGGACAGAGATATTGCCTCTTGTTTCTTGCTCAGCCAAGAAACCAATCTTTTCCCCAAAAAGAATGCACCACCACTGGTACTCTTCCAGTCATCCACATCTCCTGCCCAATCCACATCTGTATATGCATGAAGAGAGAAATCATGATCCCTAGGATACCATAAACCATACTCAACTATTCCCTTTACATATCTGAGAATTCTCTTGATTGCCATGACATGAGATTCTCTAGGATCAGCTTGGAATCTGGCAACAAGATCAATAGTGTTCATGATGTCAGGTCTAGTTTGAGTAAGATACAGTAGTCCTCATATCATTGACCTGTATTTTTTCTTATCAGCCTTAGGAGATTCATCATCTTTGCTCAGTTTACATCTGGTTGCAATGGGAGTATTCATTGGTTTTGAATCTTCCATCCCAAATTTCTTCAACAATTCTTTCACATATTTGGTCTGTGATATGAAGATTCCTTTCTTTGTTTGAGTGATTTGTAGACCCAAGAAGAAATTCATTTCCCCAAACATAGACATCTCAAATTCACTTTTTATTTGATTTGCAAAAATCTTGCACATACTATCTCTTCCTCCAAAAATGATATCATCAACAAATACTTCAACAATCAAGATATTTTCATGATTAATCTTGAAGTACAAGTTACTATCAGTAGTACCTTTGTTGAAACCAATCTTCAAAAGATGTTTATCCAGTCTTTCATACCAGGCTCTTGGGGCTTGTTTGAGTCCATACATTGCTTTCTTCAACTTGCAGACCATATCACCATGATCAGACAATTGAAATCCATCTGGTTGTTCAATGTATACTTCTTCCAAGTCACCATTCAGGAATGTAGACTTGACATCCATCTGATATACTTTGAAATCCTTGAAGGCAGCAAAAGCAAGAAATAATCTGACTACTTCAATTCTTGCCACCGGAGCAAAAGTTTCTTCAAAATGAACTCCTTCTACTTGAGAATAACCCTTGCAGACCAATCTGGGTTTGTTTCTGACTACTTCACCATCTTTGTTTAGTTTATTCCAAAAGACCCATTTGGTTCCAATCACATTTTTGTTTCTAGGTCTGGGAACAAGATCCCAAGTGTGATTTTTCTCAATCTGCATCAACTCTTCCTCCATTGCTTTGGCCCAGCTTTCATCATTGCATGCTTCACTTACTATTTTTGGTTCAATCTTTGAAATCAAACAATACTTCTCTGAATCTTGAGCAATCTTTCTTCTTGTTTGAACACCTTTGCTTCTATCACCTATGATCTGGTCTTCAAAATGATTTAGTCTTACATACCTAGGAGTTTGGGAATTTCTTGCACTTCTATTTCTTGGACAGGTTCATTCAAGCTTATCTCTTCTTCTTGTATTTTAGGATTCTCTGGATCAGTCTGGATCTGAATTTCAGAAGGGGCTTGAGCTTCTTGGACCAAAACATCATTCTGATCATCTTCTTCATATTCATAAAACCTTGAGGGTTTTTTAATGCCTTCATCAACCTTCACATTTGTACTTTCTATAATCTTTCTCAATCTCTTGTTATAACATCGGTATGCTTTGCTTTGAGTAGAATAACCTAAGAATATTCCTTCATCACTTCTAGCATCAAATTTGCCAAGGTCTTCATCTCTTTTAATGTAACATTTGCTACCAAAGACTCTAAAATACTTCACAGTAGGAGTGATGCCAAACCAGAGTTCATAAGGGGTCTTACCAGTATTGCTTCTGACTTGTACTCGATTAAGAGTATAGACAGCAGTGCTTATAGCTTCTCTCCAGTAGATCTGAGGGGCATTTGCTTCCATCATCATGGTTCTAGATGCTTCCTGGATGGTCTGGTTCTTTCTCTCCACTACTCCATTCTGCTGTGGGGTCCTTGGAGCAGATAACTGTCTTTTTATCACATGTTTCTCACAGAATTCTATGAACTCTCCGAATGTGAATCATCCACCTCTATCAGACCTAAGACAGTTTATGTTTAACCCAGTTTCATTCTCTATCATAGCCTTGAATATTTTGAATTTCTCAAGAGCCTCAGATTTCTCTTTCAAGAAAGTCACCCACATCATCCGGGAATGGTCATCAATTAGTAACATGAAATATCTATCACCTTGAAACTCCTAATTCTTGCTAGTCCACATAGATCAGTATGTACTAAGTCCAACAATCTGGTAGAAGATTGTTCCTTACTTTTGAATGTGACTCTGCTCTGCTTACCCAACTGACATTCTTTGCACAAACTCTTAGTAGGTTTCACCAATCTTGGAAGATCTCTTATAGCCTGAGTGTTGCTTATCTTGATGATATTATCAAAATTTACATGACACATTCTTCTATGCCACAACCAACTCTCATTAATTTGAACAAATAAACAACTTTTGCCAGTACCAACCAAGTGGAAGATGTTACCTTTTGTTTGAGTACCAGATGCAACCTCTGTTCCAGAACTTTCAAAGATCTTACATTTTCCATTTTTGAAACGGAGATCATAGCCTTTGTCCACCAACTGCCCAACACTGAGAAGATTGTGTTTCAGACCTTCAACATATAGTACATCACTGGTTTTGTTCTTTCCATCAAAAGAAATAGTTCCTCTGCCTCTAATTCTACCAGCAGAATTATCACCAAATTTTACAACTCCTCCTTCATATCTTTCTGGATCTATGAACTTGTTTTTGTCACCAGTCATATGGTGGGAGCATCCACTGTCAATGACCCATTCATCCTTTTCTTCAACTTGGGCAGCCAGAGCTTTTTCTACCATTTTATGATTGATAGATTCAGTGGCCATTGGATCTTCTTCCTTGATGGCAATAAACACCTAGTCACTTCCGGATTTGTTTCCTGTCTCTAATTCATCATCTGTTACTCCTTCATCATCTTCATCTTCATGAACATAGTAACATTTCTTTTGGAATCTTGATCTATTTGGATTTGTCCTTGAAAATCTTTAGGGACACTTTGAGACAAAGTGACCAATCTTGTTGCAGTTGAAACATTTGAAGGGCAGTTTTCCTTCATACTTACCAGATCCTCTTGGCTGTCTTTTTGCAATAAGAGCTTCAATTTGAGAAGCTTCTACCTCATCTTCTTCCAGATATTTTCTTTCTTTTTCATAGCATGATAATTTATTTGAGGAGTTCTCTCCTAGATCATACCTTTGTTTTCCTTTTACAGAGGCACTAGCTTTGAATGCAAATTCAGTCTTGGGGGGTGCATCTCCAACTTGGCCAATTCAAATGCAGCTAATTTTCCAACCAATTGATCTCTTGTGATATTTGATAAAGATCTAAATTCTTCAATAGCAGTAACCTTGTGTTTGTAAGCAGGAGGTAGGGATCTGAGAACTTTGGCAACAATTTCATCTTCATCCAAGGTTCCACCAGCACACCTAATGCCACAAACAAGATCATTTACTTGTGGCATAAATGTAGTGATATTCTCATCTTCATTCATCTTTAGGTTTTCAAATTTTCCTTTCAGACTCTGTAGCTTGGCACATTTAACATATTTGTCTCCTTCATGTAGAAGTTCCAGCTTTGATCAAATCTCATATGCAATTTTTAAATCCATAACATTTGTCAACTCTGAATCAGATAAGGCACTTAGTAAGGCTTCTTTAGCTCAAAGATTATCTTCAGCATCTATAGTTATCAGACCATTCTTTGGAGGAACATACTTATTTGAAGTTATGGTCCAATATTGCATTCCCATACATTGCAAGTGACATTCCATGCAGTTTTTCCAAAGAGTGTAATTAGTTCCATCAAACCTTAGACTATCCTTCTTGTAGGAAGACATCCTAGATCTCCTCAAGTGATTAAGCTCGTTTAAAGGAACTTAGCTCTGATACCAATTGTTGGTTTAGGACAGACAACTGAGAGGGGGTGAATCAGTTGTCAAAAAAACTCTCTTTTCTTTAAACACTTAAATCCTTCTTATATTTCAACAGCATAATAATGATTCAATCATGGAAGCACAATGCAATAACTTAATAGAAGAAACACATTAACACATATGACACCAAGATTTTAATGTGGAAAACCTAGTTAAGGGAAAAACCACAGGGTGACTAACCCAAGATTGTATTCTCTATTAAAATAATAAGAAGAACAAAATGGAACATGCCAATTAGGGCTCACTGCCTGAGCACACTACTCATAAGAGGCCCATTGCCTACAGGAGACACACTATCTACAAAATAATATAAATATTACATACTTGAATTGGAGTTTAGCATCTTCACCATGCTTGAAATAGTTCCATTTAAGCTCAACACTTCTGCTATGCTTTTTACTCTTCTCCTCTCTACCACTCTCTCATCTTCATCTACATCCTTTGAAATGACTTCACATATCTTATTTATACAAGACATCGACTTTGGGATAATCATCCAAGTCGGCACAATACATACTTTATTTTATTATAGAGAAATTACACAAATACAACTTGACTTATTACAAAACTTCATGCGTATCACCATACTATCAACCACACATATCTGGGACTTCAATCTTCTATGAGGAACACACCATGCTTCGCAGAACATCTTCAAGATCATCCGCAAGATGTGTAAAACATCCGGTCGGCCAAGATTAGGAAGAACACCATCACCCGAGAGTAAATCTTCAATTACGAGCTCAATCTTCAATGTGCACCACCAACACAAACTGGACACAATCTAGAGACCCCCACAAGCTTGCTTGAATCACCAAGAACATCCACACCACTTTTGCTTACTGAACACATTTGCATCTTCATCCGGAACCTCAAGAACATAATTTGTCATCACTGTCACATTAGAATAAATGATTGCAGACCTCCAGACCATGAACCAATTAAGTTGTCAATTTACATTAGCTTCCTAAACATTCCACCAAATCCACAGAACAAGATATTGTATTTCTGGATCTCACCGGACCTATTTGTGTCATTCTGCCACCTCTGAACAGCTGTCAGAACTAGTTTTACTCATATGGCCATAACTTCTCCAAATCTTAATGTGGACCTCTCAAATATTGACTAGATCATCTGTAGACACATATCTACAAACCCTTTGATGTGCATTCTCTAGTCTTCATCTAGCTGGGATTTTTGCTTCATAGAGATTCACTATTCTTCTCTGTTTTTGATAGGACTAATTTTCTCAATATCCTCATTACACAGTTCATCCAATCCTTGATGTCAATGCAACAGGAGTATGTTGACATCAATGACAACACCGATTAGGCCTCTACTTACAATAGTTTTGTGTTAAAGAGGTAGGTTCACCAAAATTTAATATAGAAAAAGTGATACCTCTACTTTCTACATTACACTACATAAGGATTGAAATACAAAGTACTAATTTACAAGAAACTAAAATACAAAATTGACAAACTAAGTTTAGAATTATAAATAGTAGAAATAGAGGAACTTGGCATCAAAATATGGAGCACTCAATCTCAGATGCCATCATGGTGTGCAGATGTTCATGCAAAGCACTATAGTCCTTCCACGCGTTGTTGTCCAGAAAAGTCACAAAACTCAATATTTTTATCATATTTTGAACTAACTTGCACAACAGGAAATAAAGAGAACCAAAACAACAAACCAAAGAATACAAAAATACTTATAAATGATGAAATTAAGTTAAAGTAATCGAATCAATTGAAATAATAAAATGACAAGAGGAAGGAAGAGACACTAGTAAACCTCCATGCAGTTGAATGCCTCCCAAAATACCTATAGATGAAACAAGAGAAAATGTTGGGGTTATTTGGGGGTCTACCTTCAGGTCAAACCCCTATGTTGGTCTTTCAACCTCCACAGATAGCCAATGATAAAGAGATTAGAAAAATAGTGTGTGCTCCTATCCTCAGTGCATGTAGGAATTAAGAGCAGTGATAATAAATAAAATTTATAAGCATCAACCTTGGTCTATGGGGAAGAATACTCTAGTGTATGTATGATAAAATGAGTGGTGGTCTACACTAAGATTTGCCAAAGTAAATAGAGAGAAATATAATAAATAAGTTGCAGCAATATTATTCAAAGCAAAAACAAGTACAATATTAGTAGTATGATGTAGAAGATAAAAGAACACTTGTATTTGTCCAAAAATATTTGAGTAGCATACAACTTTATCAAGTTCAACAATGGAGATGTGTGCAGCCAAACATAGACAAGAGAGATAGAATCAAAGATCATGAGAGAGATTCAACAATTACTTTTGTATAAGGGTTTGTGAGGAAGCCGAAGGTTCAAATCCGAATGCTGAAGGTATTTTTCTGACGACCGAGCATTACAACAGGCAATAGTAGGCGGTTGAGCAAGAAATCAATGTTTTAAATTTTTGGAACTCACGTGATGCTAGCGTATCACGTGGATGTCTACGTGTAGTGCTAGTGTCCTAGAGAAATCACACAAAATTTAACATGTGTTTCCAAAATAGCAGGAAGACTTAGAATTTGATAAAGAACTTTGGCAATCTAGTGAAGGAAAAGGCTAAGGCTAGGCTAAAATGATCCCTAAAACATGCTAAGGGAAATGGACACTAAAGCAAGCCCAAAATACAACATGAAATTGCAAGGGCATCCAATTTTCTACGTTACAATACCAAGTCTTTATTTTTTGTCGCAATGTCAAAGAGTTCATGAACTTTTGAACTCTCCAACAAGTTAAAAATAACGTAAAAAATCCAATTTGCATTTTTAATACTAAGTATTTTGATGTCAGCAAAAGCAAAAGTTCATGAACATGATAAAACTCTAAAGTTTGTTACATGAAAGAGGGCTCATCAGAATCTTGGAGAATTCCACACTTTTTGAACTCTCTGAAGGGTTCAAAATAACTTGAAATTTTTGACACAGCTTTAAAATCTTAAACATCTAGAATCAGAAGAGTTCAAGAACTTGTGATATTTCTAAAACAATACATAGGAAGGAAGGTTGTCAGGATTTCAGAGAGTTCATGACTTTTTGAACTCTCTGAAAGGTTCAAAGAAAGGTCAAAATTTTGAAATGAAAAGACTTGGTAAAGGAAAGAATAATATTTTAACAATTTTGGGGGCATACAAAGGACTTAAAACATTTCAAAGTGGTGATGGATTTGTAAGTTAACACACAATAAAATTTTGAAAAGGTCAAGATAAATTTAAGGGAAACACCATGGCAACCCCATCAGATTGCTCGTAGACAACATCATGGAAGGTGAAGAACATAGACTTTAAGCACAACTCAACTAGGGATGCAATTTCTATTGAAAATATGTGCCTAATTGATGTTGTCACTGATGTCAACATATCCTTGTTGCCATTGGTGTCAATTGTATCCTATTTTGTTGCCTGTTTAGAAGATTGGAATGTTGAGGATATTGAGAAAATTATTGAAGATCAATGTATGCAGACTGTTGGCAAGAGATACTATGTGGCTTCATAAGTGTTGTCATTTATGGCAAAGAAGTCTATCCCACACATCCGCAGTACATAATATGCCTATACCAGAAGTCAGACTGAAGATGGTTTTGATCTGGTGAACAAAGAACAGAGTATGTAACAAGGTCTGACAATCAGGTCTGGATCTCTCAGATGGTGTAACTCAGTAAGTTGTGGACTTGGACATGTCAAGAGGGGTATCATGACTATCATATTCCAAAGATTTAGCCTCCGGTGATAAAGCATGAAAAAGATATGAGCATCTGAGTGTTGGGTTCCAGGCAGGCAGAGCAAACAAAGGAAGAACTGACTGGCAGAGTATTAGATCTCAATTTGGATGTGCAAAAGGTGTTGATCAAGCAATTTGTGGCATTATACAATGTTGGACAACATGATTAATGACTTCTATGCCTATGTATTTGATGTGCATCACTAATCAAGCATTGATTCAGCTGATAGATCAATAACTTGCAAATATCTCAAGTGTTCTTATTGCCAACTAAGAAATTGTTGGAAATCCTTGTTGCGGATATATATACCTGATGGATTCAAGTTTGTAAATGTGGGAAAGTGATAGAGTGTATGATTAAGTGCGAAGAAAAGTAGAGACAAGAGTGAAGGGAGTAATTCAAGCTCGGAATGTGACAAGAAAGTAATATTGAGTAGAGGAAGGATGAAATGTGCCAGATTAGTATACTGTACCTAACCAAAACTAGAATCCTGCATGTATAGATGTTGTTCATCAGTTCAAACACCTTGGTATCATCTGTAAGCATTTGTAGACTGTAAGTCTCTTGTAGGCAGTGGGCCTTTTGTGAGCAGTGTGCTCGGGCAGTGAGCCCTAATTAGCAAGTGCCAAATTTGTACTCTTTATTCTTTTAACAGAGAATACAATCTTGGGTTAGTCACCCTGTGGTTTTTCCCTTAACAGGGTTTCCACATAAAAATCCTTGTGTTATGTGTTAATTTCTTTTTCTGCTCTTATGATTACCTTGCTTTGGTATAATAGTAAATGATAAGTTAAGAAAAGAAAATAAAAATAGAAAAGTTATAAGATAACTGATTCACCCCCCCTCTCAGTTATCAACATATCCTTGTTGCCATTAGTGTCAATTGTATCCTATTTTGTTGCATGTTTAGAAGACTGGAATGTTGAGGCTATTGAGAAAATTAATGAAGATCAATGTATGCGGACCATATGGATGTGTAGAGGATTGTCTGAAGTAGCTCCAGTTAAGTTTTGAGAGGTCCACATGAAGATTTGAAGAAGCTATGGCCATTTGAGTAGAATCGGGTTTTATTGTGTTCAGAAGAGACAGAGTGACAATAAATTGCTCCAGATTGCTCCGCATTGAAATATTATGATCCATGGTTCTAGAGGCACATTTTGGGAAGTCAGTCTGTATCATCAACTCAAGTGGTTTGTGGTTTAGAGGTCCTCAAGCAATCTTTCTAGTGTGACAGTCATGGCAGACATTGTTATTGAGGTTCCAGAAGAAGATGCAAGTGATTCTGTTGATTTGAAGTAGTGCGAAGGTTATTGTTGAATTCATTATGCTTGTGGGGATCTCTGGATCGTGTGCCTATTGTGTTGGAAGTTTGCATTGAAGACTGAGCTCGTTGTTGAAGATTTTCTTCTTAGTGTTGTTGTTCTTCCCAGTCTTGGCCGACCGGATGATTCTAGCATGTTGCGGATGATCTAAGAGTAATTCTATGGAGCGTGGCATGTTGATTAAAAGAGATTTGAGTCCCAGTTATGTTTGGCTGACAGCTTAGTGATTCGTACTTGTAGTGCTGACCTTGATGTTTATTCCAAGGTTGATGAAGCATATAAAGGCATATAGTTGAGTTGTTGAAAATCATCCTTATGCGAAATAATCAAATTCAAAGAAAGGATCAGAGCTAGAGTAGAGAAGAGGAGGGGTAGAGGAACAAGAATAGTAAAGGATGAAGTGATAGTGAAGAAGTATTTGGGAGAAGAGCAGAAGTTTTATGAGCATTCAATGAGACTAAACCAAGCATGAAGAAGATGCTATTTCTTAGTTAATTCCTTCTGTATTAAATATAAATTCTATAGGCAGTGAGCCTCTTTTGAGCAGTGAGCTCTGGGAAGTGCACCCGAAGGCAAGTGCCTTGCCATTTTTAAGTACTTTTAATAGGGTACAAATCTTGTGGGTTAACCCCCACCATGGTTTTCCCTTAACCGGGTTTCCATGTTAAAAATCTTGGTGTCAAGTGTGTTAATTATGTTTCTACTCATGTGTTATTGTTTCATGCTTTAATGCTTACATCATTAATCTTCTTATAAGTTGTGAAAGAAGATTAAAAAGGAAAAGGTTAATTTTGTGGGACAACTGATTCACCCCCCTCTCAGTTGTTTGGCCTAATTCCAACAATTAGTATCAGAGCCAAGTTCCTTTGAAAGAAGCTTGACCGCTTGAGGAGATCTAGAATGTTGACTTACAAGAAAGACAATCTGAGATTTGATGGAACAAATTACACTCTATGCAAGATGTCCACGCAATGTCATTTGCAATGTATGGGAGATGCCTACTGGTTGATAACTAAGAATCAATATAAGATTCTAGAAAAGGTCCTACAACTCCAGATGAAATCAAAGATGTTGAGAACAACACTCGAGCTATAGAAGCCTTGTTAAGTGGCCTGTCTGATATAGAAATGACACATGTACTAGAATTAAAAACCGTGCATGAAATCTGGGAGAAGTTGGAAACACTACATGAAGGTGATGAACATGTCAAATGTGTCAAGCTAGAAAGCCTAAAGGGTAGATATGAAAGCTTAAGGATGAGTGAAGATGAAAATATTACCTCCTACATGCTAAAAGTGAATGAACTTGTGAGCGGTATAAGATGTGCTGGTGGAAAATTGGAAGAATCAGAAATTATTGCCAAAGTGCTCAAATCCCTACCTCTGGCCTACAAGCATAAAGTTGTTGCCATTGAAGAAATTAGGACTGTGACAACTATTACAAGGGATCAGTTGGTCGGTAAACTTTTAGCATTTGAAATGAGTGAGTTTGGTGATTCTCTTCCTAAGTCTGAATCTGCATTTAAAGCCAGTATTCATGGAAAATAAAAATATGATCAGGGTGAAAGCTCTTAAAGAAGATTTAATAGATTCAGTAGGACAAGGAAGGATCTTGAAGGTGATGAAACTGAGTTCAATGAGCTTGAAGCCCTTTTTGCCAAAAGATTGCCAAGAGGATCCAGTAAGTATGAAGGAAAGTTGCCATTCAAATGTTTTGCTTGTAATAAGATTGGTCATTTTGCCTCAAGGTGTCCGGAGAGGGGTTCAAGGCCAAACCCTAACAGACCTAGAGTTCAGAAGAAATGCTACTATGTCCAAGAAGCTGGTGAAGAAGGAGTCACAAATGATGAATCTGATCATGGAGGTTCCACTAAAAATGATTGGGTATTCATTGCTATCAAAGAAGAAGATGCGGTGCCTACTAAATCTGCTAGCTGTGCAAATGTGGAAAGTGCCTTGGCTGCTCAGGTTGTAGAAAAAGATGAATGGGTAATTGATAGTGGATGTTCTCATCATATGACTGGTGATAAAAGTAAGTTTGTAAGCTTTGAAAAATATGAAGGTGGAATTGTGAAATTTGGAGACAATTCAGCTAGTAGAATATGTGGCAAAGGATCCATCTCTTTTGATGGTAAGAATAACACTAATGATGTTCTGTATGTAAAAGGATTGAAGCATAATCTTCTTAGTATTGGACAGTTGGTTGAAAAGGGTTATGATCTCCGATTCAAGGATGGAAAATATAGAATCTTGGAAAGCTCCGGAACTGAAATTGCATCTAGTACTCAGACTAGAGGTAACATCTTTCATTTAAGTAGTTCTGGCAAAAGTTGTTTGATTGCTCAGATTGATCAGAGTTGGTTATGGCATGGGAGAATGTGTCATGTGAATTTTGATAACATTGTCAAGATAAGTTCTACTCAAGCTGTGAGAGATCTTCCAAAACTTGTGAAACCTACCGATAGCATCTGTAGAGAATGTCAATTGGGTAAACAGAATAAAATTTCATTCAAGAGTAAAGAACAATTTTCAAGTGGACAGCTGGAACTTGTGCATACTGATCTATGTGGCCCTGCTAGAATTAGGAGTGTGCAAGGAGACAGATATTTTATGTTGTTGATTGATGATTACTCCCAGATGATGTGGGTAACCTTTTTGAAAGAAAAATCAGAAGATCTTGACAAGTTCAAGGTGTTCAAGGTTATGGTGGAAAATGAGATTGGTGAAAAAATAAAGTGTCTGAGATCCGACAGAGATGGAGAGTTTACCTCTGGTGAGTTTGATACATTCAGTGAAAAGCATGGAATAAAAAGACAATTATCTACTCCTAGGACTCCAAGAAAATGGAGTCATGGAAAGAAAGAACTAGACCATTCAAGAAGTTGCCATGACCATGATGATGGAAGCAAATGTTCCACATGTCTATTGGAGAGAAGCTATGAGTACTGATGTCTACACTCTCAACCGGGTGTAGATCAAAGGCAATTCTGGTAAGACCCCTTATGAACTATGGTGATGCAGAGGAACTTTGAATAGGGAAAGATAGACGAACTAGACAAGGTTCTACTTCACCTACAAGCCCAAAAACGAAGACCTTTATGCAAAAGTGGGAACAGTAGAAGGAAACTCTAGTATGATCATGGAAAGGTTGTATTGGGGTACCAAATGACTCATCCCACCCATTGGTTAAGGCAGATCACTCCCGGAACATACACTTGCTTCACAAATCCTCTAAATGGCTTATCTCCCTAGAAAAAGAGAACAGTCCTCTTATCTTTTTGCACAGACCTTCAAATGTCAACCTAAGACATGCATTGGATACCCATTATGCCTCCCCATAGCATACTCTAAGATGGGTATAGGTTACTTTGGAAAATGTGCTCTAAAAATGGACTGGTAATGCTGCTACAAGGGTTCAAACTCAGAAATGTCACTGTGAAATGCCACGAACAATCATCCATAACTTCCACACAACACAAAATGAGGTCGATCGCTTTAGTTAGATTGTAGATAACATAGTTACAGTCATTTTCTTCAAGTTACATAAAGATCCAACGGTGGAAACAAAAGTTATGGTGTTTTTCCCAAAACAGGTTACCCTAAATCAGGGTTTGACAGTCTACACAAAAAATGCAATATCTTGAGAAAAACAAAACTAAAATGCATGCAACCAAAAGGAAATGGAGGGTGATTGATAGGACTATCACTTACAACCAATTTGGCACCAGTACTTGGCCGTACAATTCCGTACAATGATTGAAAACAGCAAATTTCTGAAGGAATACAATAAAAATAGTGTTCTTTTATTCATTAGAACTTTCCAATCAACCACCCACACCTTATTTGGATGTTACAAGGCCTTAATAAAGGCATTCCTCATTTGTCTCTTCAGTTTCCACTTCCTTCCAACGAATTGGAACAAGGTGACCCTTCACCTTCCTCATTTTACATTTTTGAAAGATACATTTTTAGGGATTTTCCATTTTGTATGACAACTTGTCATAAGACTTAAACATTAGACCCCTCCTAGGATCTTAACACATGAAAGATGACTTGATGGACCTCAATACAATATTAAATCATTACAAATTTAACCAAAAATTAAAGATTTGTCTAGGACAACTTTGATTTGCCAAGGTGCTCCTGCACCATACTCCTCAGCATGAAGAAAACTCTTGTCCCAAGAGTTGTGTGGTCTGCTTCAAATGACTTTTGCCTCTTTATGTCTTCAACCCTAACTTGATGCCTCCTCTGCTTCCTCTTTACCTTCCAACTGTGACTCCTATTAATGGAGTTTAACTGGCTGCCTCCAAGGTGCATCAGAAGTCCACTCCTTCCTGCTACAACAACACTTCTGTCCCTCACCTGGGAGTCCTCTCTTGCCTCTCTCCCCAAGACTGTTGGCAACAACCAATGGACCATCTCCTCTGGCCCTCTTGACAGACCTTCCTGTCTGCCTACAGCAGTGAGTGAACTTGCACCTGCAACCATAAAACTTATCAACAAGAATCAAATAGTAAAAACCAATGCTCATCCCGAACTCCTGGTGTAGATTGCCTCCTTCGGCGCTCTATCTACACGCTCAGAATCTTCTGAGCTCTGATACCAATTTGATGCAGAGGAACTTTGAATGGGGAAAGATAGACGAACTAGACAAGGTTCTACTTCACCTACAAGCCCAAAAATGAAGACCTTTATGCAAAAGTGGGAACAGCAGAAGGAAACTCTAGTATGATCATGGAAAGGTTGTATTGGGGTACCAAATGACTCATCCCACCCATTGGTTAAGGCAGATCACTCCCGGAACATACACTTGCTTCACAAATCCTCTAAATGGCTTATCTCCCTAGAAAAAGAGAACAGTCCTCTTATCTTTTTGCACAGACCTTCAAATGTCAACCTAAGACATGCATTGGATACCCATTATGCCTCCCCACAGCATACTCTAAGATGGGTATAGGTTACTTTGGAAAATGTGCTCTAAAAATGGACTGGTAATGCTGCTACAAGGGTTCAAACTCAGAAATGTCACTGTGAAATGCCATGAACAATCATCCATAACTTCCACACAACACAAAATGAGGTCGATCGCTTGAGTTAGATTGTAGATAACATAGTTACAGTCATTTTCTTCAAGTTACATAAAGATCCAACGGTGGAAACAAAAGTTATGGTGTTTTTCCCAAAACAGGTTACCCTAAATCAGGGTTTGACAGTCTACACAAAAAATGCAATATCTTGAGCAAAACGAAACTAAAATGCATGCAACCAAAAGGAAATGGAGGGTGATTGATAGGACTATCACTTACAACCAATTTGGCACCAGTACTTGGCCGTACAATTCCGTACAATGACTGAAAACAGCAAATTTCTGAAGGAATACAATAAAAACAGTGTTCTTTTATTCATTAGAACTTTCCAATCAACCACCCACACCTTATTTGGATGTTACAAGGCCTTAATAAAGGCATTCCTCATTTGTCTCTTCAATTTCCACTTCCTTCCAACGAATTGGAACAAGGTGACCCTTCACCTTCCTCATTTTACATTTTTGAAAGATACATTTTTAGGGATTTTCCATTTTGTATGACAACTTGTCATAAGACTTAAACATTAGACCCCTCCTAGGATCTTAACACATGAAAGATGACTTGATGGACCTCAATACAATATTAAATCATTACAAATTTAACCAAAAATTAAAGATTTGTCTAGGACAACTTTGATTTGCCAAGGTGCTCCTACACCATACTCCTCAGCATGAAGAAAACTCTTGTCCCAAGAGTTGTGTGGTCTGCTTCAAATGACTTTTGCCTCTTTATGTCTTCAACCCTGACTTGATGCCTCCTCTGCTTCCTCTTTACCTTCCAACTGTGACTCCTATTAATGGAGTTTGACTGGCTGCCTCCAAGGTGCATCAGAAGTCCACTCCTTCCTGCTACAACAACACTTCTATCCCTCACCTGGGAGTCCTCTCTTGCCTCTCTCCCCAAGACTATTGGCAACAACCAATGGACCATCTCCTCTGGCCCTCTTGACAGACCTTCCTGTCTGCCTACAGCAGTGAGTGAACTTGCACCTGCAACCATAAAACTTCTCAACAAGAATCAAATAGTAAAAACCAATGCTCATCCCGAACTCCTGGTGTAGATTGCCTCCTTCGGCGCTCTATCTACACGCTCAGAATCTTCTGAGCTCTGATACCAATTTGATGCAGAGGAACTTTGAATGGGGAAAGATAGACGAACTAGACAAGGTTCTACTTCACCTACAAGCCCAAAAATGAAGACCTTTATGCAAAAGTGGGAACAGCAGAAGGAAACTCTAGTATGATCATGGAAAGGTTGTATTGGGGTACCAAATGACTCATCCCACCCATTGGTTAAGGCAGATCACTCCCGGAACATACACTTGCTTCACAAATCCTCTAAATGGCTTATCTCCCTAGAAAAAAAGAACAGTCCTCTTATCTTTTTGCACAGACCTTCAAATGTCAACCTAAGACATGCATTGGATACCCATTATGCCTCCCCACAGCATACTCTAAGATGGGTATAGGTTACTTTGGAAAATGTGCTCTAAAAATGGACTGGTAATGCTGCTACAAGGGTTCAAACTCAGAAATGTCACTGTGAAATGCCACGAACAATCATCCATAACTTCCACACAACACAAAATGAGTTCGATCGCTTTAGTTAGATTGTAGATAACATAGTTACAGTCATTTTCTTCAAGTTACATAAAGATCCAACGGTGGAAACAAAAGTTATGGTGTTTTTCCCAAAACAGGTTACCCTAAATCAGGGTTTGACAGTCTACACAAAAAATGCAATATCTTGAGCAAAACGAAACTAAAATGCATGCAACCAAAAGGAAATGGAGGGTGATTGATAGGACTATCACTTACAACCAATTTGGCACCAGTACTTGGCCGTACAATTCCGTACAATGACTGAAAACAGCAAATTTCTGAAGGAATACAATAAAAACAGTGTTCTTTTATTCATTAGAACTTTCCAATCAACCACCCACACCTTATTTGGATGTTACAAGGCCTTAATAAAGGCATTCCTCATTTGTCTCTTCAGTTTCCACTTCCTTCCAACGAATTGGAACAAGGTGACCCTTCACCTTCCTCATTTTACATTTTTGAAAGATACATTTTTAGGGATTTTCCATTTTGTATGACAACTTGTCATAAGACTTAAACATTAGACCCCTCCTAGGATCTTAACACATGAAAGATGACTTGATGGACCTCAATACAATATTAAATCATTACAAATTTAACCAAAAATTAAAGATTTGTCTAGGACAACTTTGATTTGCCAAGGTGCTCCTGCACCATACTCCTCAGCATGAAGAAAACTCTTGTCCCAAGAGTTGTGTGGTCTGCTTCAAATGACTTTTGCCTCTTTATGTCTTCAACCCTGACTTGATGCCTCCTCTGCTTCCTCTTTACCTTCCAACTGTGACTCCTATTAATGGAGTTTGACTGGCTGCCTCCAAGGTGCATCAGAAGTCCACTCCTTCCTGCTACAACAACACTTCTGTCCCTCACCTGGGAGTCCTCTCTTGCCTCTCTCCCCAAGACTGTTGGCAACAACCAATGGACCATCTCCTCTGGCCCTCTTGACAGACCTTCCTGTCTGCCTACAGCAGTGAGTGAACTTGCACCTGCAACCATAAAACTTCTCAACAAGAATCAAATAGTAAAAACCAATGCTCATCCCGAACTCCTGGTGTAGATTGCCTCCTTCGGCGCTCTATCTACACGCTCAGAATCTTCTGAGCTCTGATACCAATTTGATGCAGAGGAACTTTGAATGGGGAAAGATAGACGAACTAGACAAGGTTCTACTTCACCTACAAGCCCAAAAATGAAGATCTTTATGCAAAAGTGGGAACAGCAGAAGGAAACTCTAGTATGATCATGGAAAGGTTGTATTGGGGTACCAAATGACTCATCCCACCCATTGGTTAAGGCAGATCACTCCCGGAACATACACTTGCTTCACAAATCCTCTAAATGGCTTATCTCCCTAGAAAAAGAGAACAGTCCTCTTATCTTTTTGCACAGACCTTCAAATGTCAACCTAAGACATGAATTGGATACCCATTATGCCTCCCCACAGCATACTCTAAAATGGGTATAGGTTACTTTGGAAAATGTGCTCTAAAAACGGACTGGTAATGCTGCTACAAGGGTTCAAACTCAGAAATGTCACTGTGAAATGCCACGAACAGTCATCCATAACTTCCACACAACACAAAATGAGGTCGATCGCTTCAGTCAGATTGTAGATAACATAGTTATAGTCATTTTTCCCAAGTTACATAAAGATCCAACGGTGGAAACAAAAGTTATGGTGTTTTTCCCAAAACAGGTTACCCTAAATCAGGGTTTGACAGTCTACACGAAAAATGCAATATCTTGAGCAAAACGAAACTAAAATGCATGCAACCAAAAGGAAATGGAGGGTGATTGATAGGACTATCACTTACAACCAATTTGGCACTAGTACTTGGCCGTACAATTCCGTACAATGACTGAAAACAGCAAATTTCTGAAGGAATACAATAAAAACAGTGTTCTTTTATTCATTAGAACTTTCCAATCAACCACCCACACCTTATTTGGATGTTACAAGGCCTTAATAAAGGCATTCCTCATTTGTTTCTTTAGTTTCCACTTCCTTCCAACGAATTGGAACAAGGTGACCCTTCACCTTCCTCATTTTACATTTTTGAAAGATACATTTTTAGGGATTTTTCATTTTGTATGACAACTTGTCATAAGACTTAAACATTAGACCCCTCCTAGGATCTTAACACATGAAAGATGACTTGATGGACCTCAATACAATATTAAATCATTACAAATTTAACCAAAAATTAAAGATTTGTCTAGGACAACTTTGATTTGCCAAGGTGCTCCTGCACCATATGGTTTGGTCATCCTCCTACTGTGAGATACTTCAGAGTCTTTGGTAGTAAGTGCTATATCAAAAGTGATGAGGATCTAGGCAAGTTTGAAGCAAGAAGTGATGAAGGGATATTTCTAGGTTACTCTACTCAAAGCAAGGCATACCGGTGCTTTAACAAAAGATTGAAAAAGATTGTTGAAAGTGCAAATATTAGAGTTGATGAGAGCAAAGAAGGACATTCCAGGTCTTGTGGATATGAATCAGATGATCAAAATGAAAGTCAATATCAAGGAAGACAAGTTCAAACCCAGACTCGGATTCAGATTGATCTAGAAAATCTAGTGACTCAAGAGGTTAATACAGATGTTGAAGAACAAGCTCAAGAAACAGAGGTTCAAATAAATCCCAAAACTCCTAGGTATGTAAGATTGAATCATCCTAAAGATCAGATCATAGGAGATAGATATAAAGGTGTTTGAACTAGGAAAAGAATTGTTGAAGATTAAGAGGAAATTTGTTTGATTTCAAAGATTGAACCAAATTCAGTAAGTGAAGCTTGCAATGATGAAAACTGAGTAAAAGCTATGGAAGAAGAATTAAAGCAAATTGAAAAGAATCACACTTGGGATCTTGTCCCTAGACCTAAAGACAAGAATGTGATTAGAACTAAATGGGTATTCCAGAATAAACTAAATGAAGATGGTGAAGTTGTAATAAACAAAGCAAGGCTGGTATGCGAAGGATATTCTCAAGTGGAAGGAATTGATTTTGAAGAAACTTATGCTCTGGTGGCAAGAATAGAGGCAGTCAGATTATTTCTTGCATTTGCTACTTATAAAGATTTCAAGGTCTATCAGATGGATTTTAATTCAACATTCCTGAATGGAGAGTTGGAAGAAGAAGTCTACATTGAGCAACCAGAAGGATTTTAGTTGTCTAATCAGAGAGATATGGTCTGTAGGTTGAGGAAAGCATTGTATGGACTCAAACAAGCCCCAAGAGCCTGGTATGCAAGATTGGATAAGTATCTTCTAAAGCTAGGATATAGCAAAGGCACTACTAACAGTAATCTTTAC
Source organism: Cunninghamia lanceolata (assembly GCA_027924645.1). Lineage (NCBI taxonomy): Eukaryota > Viridiplantae > Streptophyta > Pinopsida > Cupressales > Cupressaceae > Cunninghamia > Cunninghamia lanceolata. Next base: position 1,084,516 of record BSBN01000781.1, read on the forward strand.
TTCAAGATTGATCATGAGGACATTCTAATTGTTGAGGTATTTGTTGATGATATCATTTTTGGTGGAAATAAGAGTGTGTGCAAAACATTTGTTGATTAGATGCAGAGTGAATTTGAGATGTCCATGTTTGGTGAAATAAATTTCTTCTTAGGTCTGCAAATCATTCAGTTAGATAAAGGTATCTTCATATCTCAATCTAAGTATGTAAGAGAATTGTTGAAAAAGTTGGAATGGAAGATTTAAAGCCGGTGGGTACACCCATGGTAACCGGATGTAAGCTGAGTAAAGATGGTGAGTCCCTTAAGGCAAATTAGAAAAGGTATAGATCAATGATTAGAGGACTGCTCTATTTGACTCAGACCAGACCTGATATCATGAATGCAGTTGGACTTGTTATATTTCAAGCTGATCCTAGAGAATCCCATGTTGTAGCAGTCAAGAGAATTTTTAGATATCTCAAAGGGACACTTGATTATGGCTTATGGTATTCAAAGGATAATGACTTCACTCTTCATGTATATACAGATGTTGATTGGGTAGGAGATGTGGATGATAGAAAAAGTACTAGTGGTGGTGCATTCTTCCTGGGAAGTAGATTGGTTTCTTGGTTGAGGAAAAAGAAGGAGGCAATATCCCTATCTATAGCAGAGGCAGAGTATATAGCAGCAGCAAACAATTGTACTCAAGTTCTGTGGATGATGCAAATGCTGAAGGATATCAGAATTGTGTTTGAGGAGCCTGTCACAATCTTCTGTGATAATTCAAGTGCAATAAGCATCTCAAAGAATCTAGTGTTGCATTCAAAGACAAAGCACATATTGTTGATAACTGAGAGGGGGGGTGAATCAGTTATCCTAATTATTTCTTCTTTTGAACCTACTTATCAATCAAAGCAGTATTGAATCAAACAAACAAACATTATCATGAAATGAGAAACACATGACACAGTATTTTGACGTGGAAACTCGGTTGAGGGAGAAAACCACGGGGTGATTAACCCAAAGATTATTCTCTATTAGAAAATAAGGTATTACAAAATGGCACTTGCCAATTAGGGCTCACTGCCCAAGCACACTGCTCACAAAGAGGCCCACTACCTACAAGGAGACACACTGTCTACAAAGTGATAAGAATCATAGTCTTGAACTGGAGAATGACATCTTTACCATGTCCGGATCAGTTTCATTAAGCCCAGAAACATCTGCTCTGCCTTCTGCACTTCTCTTCGCTGCTCCACCTTTATCCACTCAAGTCTTACCTCAAAATGAACTCACAAACCTTTATTTATACAAGACATCGACTTAGGAATAATCATCTAAGTCGGCAATCAACCATGAGAATATCCGCAAGATGAATAACACATCCGGTCGGCCACCATAAGAACATTCGCAGGATGAACAACTCATCCGGTCGGCTAAACAGAGCAAAAACTTCATCCGAAAGAATATCTTCAATTCTGGGCTCTACTGTCAATGCAGACCAACAACACAACCTCAACATGATCCAAGAACCTTCACAAGCCTGCCTGAATGACCAGGTACGTCCGCATTTCCTTTACTTACTAAAATCTCTTATCCTCCTTATCCGGAACTTCAAGAACACTGTCTGTCACCACTATCATAGTGCAAGAGGTACTTCCAGACCTCCAAATCATACACAACTTGAGATGGCACATCACAAGGACATCCCAAAGACTCCTTCCAATCCGCAGATTAGGATTATACAGTTTCGGACCTCACCGGACCTTTTTGTGATCCTCTGTCACCTCTGCATACTTGCCGGAACCGATTCTACACCGACAGCCACAACTCCTTCAGATCTTCATGTGGACCTCAGAAATCTTTACTGAAGCATCTCAAGACTCATATCTACAAACCCTTTAATCCGCATCCTCCGGTTCGCATCCTATACAGTACATTTGCCTTCTTCTCATCACTGTTCTTTACTGTTCTGACTGAGGCTAATTTTCTCAATATCCTCAGCACACTGCTCATTGAATCCTTCTTGTCAAAACAATATGAGTATGTTGACATCAATGACAACACTGGTTTACCTCATACTTGCAACACATATCAATCAAGTTTCACTTTTTGAGAGAGAAGGTTAATGAAAAAGAAGTCAGAATAGAGTTTATTTCTTCAAAGGATCAGATTGTGCATATTTTCACCAAGCCTCTACCCAAGGATACTTTTGAGTATCTTAGAGAGAAGTTAGGGGTTATTACCCCTCCTGATCAGAACTAAGATGTACTAGGGTGCATCAATTTGGTGGAATTCATAATCATATCTTGTGATCCAGATTGATGTTAAGGAGATACTACTCAGGGGGAGTAGTCAGTATGCAAATTTTGAGATCAGTCTGAAACAAAAAGGGGAAGAAAAGATTGTAAATATGTGCCCTTTGCCATTGATGTCAAAGGGGGAGAGAAGTCATGTGAAAAACCAATTGCTAATGAAAGGGGGAGCAGTGAAGAAAGTAGTTGCAGAAGTGATAAGAGAAAGGGGGAGAAGTTCTTGTTTTGATGGTTGAATCAATTTTTAACATCATATGTTGCCATCAATGACAAAGGGGGAGATTGTTGCAAATATGTGCCTAATCGGTGTTGTTATTGATGTCAATATATCCTTGTTGCTATTGGTGTCAACTATATCCTATTTTGTTGCCTGTTTAGAAGATTGGAATGTTGAGGATATTGAGAAAATTAATGAAGATCAATGTATTCGAACCATATGGTTATGTAGAGGATTGTCTGAAGTAGCTCCAGTTAAGTTTTGAGAGGTCCACATGAAGATTTGAAGAAGCTATGGCCATTTGAGTAGAACCGGGTTTTGTTGTGTTCAGAAGAGACAAAGTGACAGTAAATTGATCTGGATTGCTCCACATTGAAATATTATGATCTGTGGTTCTAGAGGCACGTTTGGGAAGTCAGTGTGTATCATCAACTCAAGTAGTTTGTGGTTTGGAGGTCCACAAGCAATCTTTCTAGTGTGACAGTCATGGCAGACAGTGTTATTGAGGTTTCGGAAGAAGATGCAAGTGATTCTATTGATTTGAAGTAGTGCGGAGGTTATTGCTAAATTCATTGTGCTTGTGGGGGTCTTTGGACCGTGTGCCTGTTGTGTTGGAGGTCCGCATTAAAGACCAAGCTCATTGTTGAAGATTTTCATCTTAGTGTTGTTGTTCCTCCTAGTCTTGGCTGACTGGATGATTCTAGTGTGTTGCAGATGATCTAAGAGCAATTCTATGGATCGTGGCATGTTGATTAAAAGAGATTTAAGTCCTAGTTATGTTTGGCCGACAGCTTAGTGATTCGCACTTCTAGTGCCGACCTTGATGTTTATTCTAAGGTTGATGAAGCATATAAAGGCATGTAGTTGAGTTGTTGAAAATCATCCTTGTGCGAAATAATCAAATTCAAAGAAAGGATCAGAGGCATAGCAAAGAAGAGGAGGAGTAAAGGAACAAGAATAGTAAAGGATGAAGTGATAGTGAAGAAGTATTTGGGAGAAGAGTAGAAGTTTTATGAGCATTCAATGAGACTAAACCAGGCATGAAGAAGATGATATTTCTCAGTTAATTCCTTTTGTATTAAATATAAGTTATGTAGGCAGTGAGCCTCTTTTGAGCAGTGAGCTCTGGGTAGTGCACTCGAAGGCAAGTGCCTTCCAATTTTCGAGTACTTTTAATAGGGTACGAATCTTGTGGGTTAACCCCCACCGTGGTTTTCCCTTAACCGGGTTTCCATGTTAAAAATCTTGGCGTTAAGTGTGTTAATTGTGTTTCTGCTCATGTGTTATTGTTTCATGCTTTAATGCTTACATCATTAAGCTGCTTATAAGTTGTGAAAGAAGATTAAAAAGGAAAAGGTTAATTTGTGGGACAACTGATTCACCCCCCCCTCTCAGTTGTCTAGCCTAATTCCAACAATTTCTTCATTAGTCTTCTATTTAACCAATACAATGGAGTCTTGTAAGGGGACTTTAGTAAAGAGGTACACCACATCAAAGCTAACTAGAATGTCATCATCATCAACCTTTTTATCTTTAATGAAATTGACAAATTGGGTAGATTATTTGATGAAGGAAGAAGACTTTCTGATTAGAGGAGCAATTAATTTAACAAATAGGTAGCAAGTTTATAAGTAGGGGGACTGATGGTGTCAAAAATAGGCCTTAAAGGAATGTTGATCTTATGATTTTTTGGCATATTAATCAAATAACAAGAAATACTTACAACCTTAGTCCAAAAATATTGATCTGATTGAGCACTACATAACATGCTTTTGGTTTAGTCGATTCACATCCCATTCATAATCTATATGGTGTCATTTTTGTATGTCATATATAGAGTTATTTTCTACCTCACAATACCTACATGTCTACAAAAATCATCAAATTCTCTAGAATAATATTTCCCTCGATTATCTAACCATTGTCACTTGGATTTGCACCCTTTGTTGAAGCCTAGTGCTACAACAATCCAGTGAAACATTGGACTGATCTCAAGGTGTGGGACCTTGCAGATGAGATCAAACCTCCAGAGAAGGTTGGTTCCTCTTTTGAGCTTAAGGCTCAGAGAATAAATTGCAACTAAACCCTATTCTAATAATCACCAAGGAAAAAGGGAACAGAGAAACATTGAAAATAAAATAGTGATGCACCAGATTTAGTTTGTTTGATTAGACCTGGCATAACACAAAAATGATTTCAAAGGCTGAATAAACTCACACAGACCCATAAAACTTCAATAGAGGTTAGAACATAAAACTAAATGCTACAAGAGTGATCAATTTATCCACAATATAAGCATACAATCTTCAAATAAACACAGTGTAAAGCCGTAGAGAGAGGCAAAATTAAGTTGCTTGTATTAATCATGAAGGCTAAACAACCATTGCAAAGAAGGAATGATCCAAAATAGGGGAAAAGATAGCACAAAATGACAACTTTCCACTAATTGTTGAACTAGAAGTGAAGACATGAGAGGTTTCAAATAGGACATAGTCCATCAGATTCACTCAGTTCTTGGAAAATGACACAAGGCCCAAGCCTGCTAACAAATCCTTCTTCCTGGATAATGACCCAGTGACCAACTAACCAAATTACAACTTTTTCATATGCATATATAGCATTTTGCAAATTATTATTACATCCTTGGGCATGAGAAACTTAGTCAACACGCCTTTCCAGTCGCTCATACCTAAAAACATCATGCCCCTATGTGCCATGTCAGACAATCTTAGTAGAGGAGTGTTTGCCCATACGTTTGGTACCAAGATTTAATGTGGAGGGTCTCATAGTCAAATGAGTCGCTAGAAAATCCATCTACCTTAGGTACCTATAGCATTAAATCTGCATACCTGAATACCTACTCCAATCTACAATAATGGCATTATCTTCATTCATGATGTCCTAGGAATAGGTGGACATTCAACCTAATAATCCCACTAGAATGTGTTTTCAAAACACGCGTTATGCACTTGGGAAGACTTTCGAAAAACCTAGAAGTTCACGAACTTTAAAACTTTGCTTACTTTTCCCCTTTACTTATCTTCTTTTTTAGTGATTCCACATTTTGGTGAACCTGGAAACCACTGAACCATGTGATCTTTTCACTTTTCATCCTTATTTTCTCTCATCTCATTATCTTTTTGATTTAGTTTTTGATGATTCGGTGAAAACTTGAACATTGAAACCCATGAGTTTGCAAACCTGTGACCTTGCCGAAAGCCTTTTGCTTTCTTCATTTTTATACTTCTCTTTGCCTCTTAGGCAACTCATTGAAATTCATAACCAAAGAGCCTTGCCTTTTGCAATTTTTTGCATTTTAGAGAAATGGTGAACCAACGAACTAATTTGTCGGTTCGTCATTTTGCTGAAATGCTAAAACACTCGCATCTTTTTCCCCTCCTTATGCCTTAGCCATTTTCATCATTTTCTTTGGCAGGGTTTTGATTAGGAATAGGAACCCTATCAGGGATTTTCCAACCATCTGGAACCACCTGATTTCCCGTTTGCTTGTTTTGTTTTGTCCAATGCATTAAAAACCTTTCCTTTGTCTCTCCTTGATTCCACCAGTTTAGCTGGGTTTCAACTGATTTAGCTAGCTTCCTGCTCACCTATCAAACTTTTGATGAGGAACAAGAATTGGTTGGGGATTTCCAACTAACTTGGAAATCTCTGGAAATTCCATTCCATTGGTGATTTTCTGCCCAATCGAAACATGTCAATGCTTTCTCCTTTGTTTTTGAGACTTCGCTTGCTTTTGACTTAGACAATTTCTCTTGTCGGGGATTTCTAAGGAACATGGAACTCATCAACGAGTTCTAGTGTTCTTGGAACTCTCTAAATCTCTAACAAACCTTTCCCTATGCCCTTCAGTTTCCATCTTTGCATTTACCTTTTAAAGCCTCATGTTCCACTTTATTAGGGAGTTCCCAACAACTGGGGACTCACCAATAAAGGGAACCAAAGGGACTCGTCGGCATTTTTTTAAGGGAACAAGAATCTGGAGAGGATTTCTCTTGTTCTTGGAATAAGGGAAATCTTTGATTTGTTCCTGAATGGCCTAAAAATGCTAACAACCCCAAACTTAGCTATTTTTAACCTTTTTACAAAATTTCAAAGGCAAACTTGCACTATAAGACATTAGGAACCTATTCAAGGACATATTGATGGATTTTGAACAAGATTTTACAAGATTTCTAAGGAAGATCTATTTGAGTCTGAGAGGCTAAAATAGGTCAACATTTTGGCGACACTGCAGGGGTGTTTTCTTGCTAAATATAAAGATCTAGTGGCCCTAACATCTATTGGGCATAGAGTCAAGAGGGAGGCTACATCAACCATCTAAAAGAGATTCGGGCCAAACCACACAACTAAACATTGCTTCCAACAACAAACAACACAAGGCAAAACACAAAACAACAAAACATGCATTCTTCTAATGTGAATGTAGCATGTGCAACAACACTTGGAGGAAAAGACAAACCGCTGCTATATACAAAACCTCAAAACCAAACTTAATAACAAGGCTTTGTTGTGCCCTGCACACATGCCCACTTTTTGAATGGGCAAAATGGGCACCCCCTCTTTTGCTTGAGTCTTTTGGTGAGTTTCTTAGCCTATTTTGGGTATTTCCACTTGTTATGAGTGCTATAAGTCGTGGTTGAGTAGCTTGGTCTAATTGTACAAGTTCATGATCCATTGCATTATGTTGACATATTTTGATGATTTCTTGGGTCTTAGTTGTCTCACCTGGTTTTAGATGCACTTTGATGATCTATCTACTTTTATGAGTTTTGATATGCTTTGATTGGGTTGGTTTTGGCATGTTTCGGGTTCGATGAGTCTTGATCAGTGCTTCATTTGGTTTTTAGTTTGCATGGAGTTGTGGTGAATGGTTTTGTCTCATTTTTTCATGCTCATAGTCATATTAACAAGTCCTTCATGGTTGATTGATTGCATTTTGAGGCCTTGTGGACTCTTGAAAAGGAAGGAAATTTATTGTTTTATAGGATGGAGTTGATTTTTATGATCCATTCAATTTTATTTATTGCTTCATCTTCATTTATAAAGTTGAGAGTATAATCCTTCATATTTTTAGAGTCTTAGGAGGTGTCAAGATGACTAAATGTATGAATGCATTCATGTGGTATGCTTAGATCTTATCATGTCATTATCATTACTTTTAGGTTTATTATAAGACCAAGGGATTGATCAAGGTCATGACATACTAATAAAGTGAAACCATTAGCTGGAAGTGAAGAAAATAATCCATGCAAGGGTGAAAAGAGCACAATTCATACAATGTTCCAAAACTGCCTACTGCTATCATAGTCAAATAGTAGTGTATACATGGTCATAAAAGTCACAAAACCTTGAGAAAAACATTATAATTGGCTAAAGGATTTGAAGGACAATGTTGTATAAGTATCCTAAACTCAAAATACAATCACTGTTTCACCTAAAATGGTCAAAAAATAGTCCTAAAACTGAATTTTGACAACCCAAAAACCCTAAGACAACCATGAAGAAGTTGAATTTATGATTTTGTTTTGGTCTCTATAATGGACTCAAAAGACATTTTTAAATTGATGGAAGACTTGAACAGGTAGATAAGATAGAAAGGTCAAGAGGATACATCAAGAAACCAAAGGAATCAAGGGGAAACCAAAAATTTAATGACAATATAATCCCAATTAAATATCAGCAGAGATAGACAGTCAGTAACTCAATCGTATCTCTGGATCTGCAATCTGGATATGGCTAAATTCTTGTGGGGATATAGAAAACTAAATTCCACAATCTCCCTAAAAATATTAGAAAACCCTAGGTCGTAAAATAAAAGTTATGGATGCCACAATAGATTGTTTGTTTTTCATGACAGGTTTACCAGTTTTTTTAAAAAAGAAAATAAGTTTTACTAATTATTTGTCAACTTGCACATGACTGATCCATGATGAAAATGGATATGATTTGATATGTATTGACTTAAAATGATTTATTTTTTTATGAAATTGATGCTTGTCTTTGTTGGTTACAGGTTTACGAGGATGAAACATGAAGGGAGCAACTGGAGCCATCATGGAGAGATGAAAACCTAAAGACACCCTACTATCCCAACCATAGACAAATGTGATTTTCATGCCTAGATCACTACTGCACCTACAAAATGAAGAAAATATTATGTCAAGGATAATGAATGAAACCCTAGGAGATGTTGCAACACAATAATCAAACCTAAGCATTGGTGTACATGCACATTTGGAACCCAAAATGATAGAAATTAAAGGAAACAATGTCATGCAGTTGTTGGAAGGTGGATTGTGCCTCCTTGTACCTGATTTGCAGCCCTATTCATAACTGATGCAGCCTTCCACAAGTTCCCAGCTTGCTGTTCTAGATCTGAGTTGAAGATTTGTGGTTGAAAATGAAGGAAACAATGAAGAATAGAGGGTTGGAAATGCATTTTTATGACAAAATCAGTCACCTACAACTGCATAGTCATGTTTGCACATGAAAAATAAATAGCTACAGCCACCTATGATGGAGAAAATAACTTTCTACAGCTTTCTATGCCTTTCTTATGAAGAATTTTGATACTACAACAACTTGTCCAGGATGTAGTATCAATTATTTAATGTTTTTTGGCTTCCAAAAGTTACTTTTTGTCATATTTGGAAAACTTAGTAACAAAAAGTAAATTAAAAAAATATTTTTTTGATACTAAGGGAAGCTTGTTGATGAAGCCACATGGGATGAAGTGGAATATTCCTTGCCACCAAAATTGACTTTTTTGTTGGAGCATCAAATGTGAGCCATTGGATCAAATTGATCATAGTCCTTGGATTTTAGGGTAAAAACTTAGTATGGAAAACATGATTTGAATATGTATATAGTTGAAACTCATTGTAAGAGGTTAGAATTTGTAAAGAGAAGTTAGAATTGGTGAAGAACAATTGGTTCTTGTTGGAGTTTCGAAAAAACTCATTGAAACTCATTAGAAAGCAATTGTACTATTGGGATATGAGAGAAAATACATTGTATTTTCTAATATTTTATGATATTTTCATGGTTTTCTTCACACCAAGTTTAGAAATTGTTGATTTTTGTCAATATTTTGAGCTTAATACAAGTTTACTTCATGGTTTCTAGTCAATATTATGACTAGAAATTGTTGAGATTTGTTGAACTTGTCATCATACAAAGTTCGTTTCATGGTTTCTAAACACCAAGCTTAAGTATTTCTTTCATTTTCAACTGAAGATTCATGGATATTTGATGAGTTTGCAAATTATCCATACCACTAGTAATTTGTTGATTGTAAATTACCTTGTGTGGTTCTCCTAAACACCTAATTTCACCTTTGAAGATTGCACCTCCTTGAAACTTGATTGTTGGGTTTTCATGATCAAATCAAGGATGGTTAGATGTTTTTGCAAACTTGTCTATCCATTTTTGAGGCTGAAATGATTGAATGAGTTTAAGATTTAGTTAGTTTTCTTAGCATCTTTTCCTTATATTGCATTTCTTTTGCACTTTTTTATTAAATCTGGTTAGTGTAGAGTTAGAATAGGGTTTTTAAACTTGCATGGCACTATTATAGGGTTCATATTTTATGAATTCAAGTTGACATATTGTTAGTTATGAGTTGAAATGATACATTTTATGGAAATATATGATTAGATCAATTTTCTTATGCATTGTCAAATCTAAAAACTGATTGGTTTATGTATAATTAACCTTGTTTGTTGGACTTTGTCCAAATTCATGTAGGCCCCTTGATTGGAACAACAATACACATCATAGAACTGAGTTATCTTGTGAAGGCCAAGACCTCACTATATAGACCTTGGGGTAATCATTTTCCATTTCTTTGAGATTTGATTCCTTTCAGAAGAGATGAGATACTTAGTATTTTATCTAAGTTGTTGTGTACAAAAACACCCATCAATAGGTTTGAGATGAATCCCATTAACTAGGATGGGAAGAACATCACCATTCAACTTTGAGAGTTGGAAAGCATTGGCCTACTTGCTGCTGGTAATGATGTAAGGCCACTCCAAATGGCATTAAACTTTGAATGTATTCCAACTTTATCTCTGTCTGCATCCCATTTCAGCACTAAATCTCCCTCATTGAATGTTTTTCTAGTTGATTTTTTGTCAAATTTTTTCTTGACCTGGTCTTGATGAGCCTCAAGAGTCTTCATGGCATGGTCTCTCACCTCCTCCAATTCCATTAGCTTAGCTATCCTAGTGCAGTCATGGTAGGAGGGTTCACAGAATGAACTGTCTAGATCGTGCAGAAAGAGTAAACACAACGGAAACAACTCAAAGATATGAAACAAATGCAGATTCAGTCATTTAGTATATCAAAGAATTCAAATACAGATCAGCTGACAACATGTGGGCTTACAATTAGGACTCAAGGCCTGATTACAGAATATCAAAATATGCACAAGATATAGCTTTGAAGTCCCTTCACAAGAATCCCAAACTATGAACTTATGCTAATGATCATAACTACTTTCCTAGGCATCTATTACAACTATATATATCATCTTAGGAACATAAGATTTCTCCACATCGGCTAAGGAATATTACAAACTCCAATGAAAAGTTGTAATGTGTGTACATGGATAGGTCGGACCTAAATGAATAGAACTCCTCCGCAAATGAATGGAATGAAGTGCGGATCTCAGGGAAGGTCGGCCACGAACCAAAGATTATTGAATGATGTGCAATTAGGCTCCACAAGTCGAGCAATTCTCAAGTCTTCTCCATTAGCTGATTGTCTGAGACTGTCAGGATGCTTTGTTCTAAGAAAATAGTCAATCTTCTGATAGCGATAATTTTCGGTAACTGATCCAAATGCTCTAAATTATGGGTATGATGTAGATGAATGAATCTAGATACTAAGTCCAGCTCTACAAGATTTGAAATGCAACTGCAGTAGAATGCAGACCAAAATACAAAAACTGCTACTGACTAAACTACCTGAACTGAACTGAAGAATAAAAAGAAACAAACTAAACTGCAAACAAACTGAAATGCAAATGTTTTTGGTTGATGCAAGATTGCTCTTGAACCAGGGATGCTCCTACATCAAACATTCAAGGTTATTGAAAAAGTGAGACCCTCACTTTGCTGGGGCTAGAGGGAAACCAAGACGGTCCACCTCTGCCTAAGAAATCTATGATGAATCTTCTTTCAGTCTACCTTTCCTCTTCACAAGATATTCTTTGTATTGTCTTCCTCTGGTGCTACATCCAACTCTCATGTCCAAAATGTCTTCAATTTGCTCCGGTGCTCGTTGTGGTAACTGTTTCTTCAAGTCCTCTATCATGCTATCACTGAACTCTGCTTCATGATACTGATATAGGTCTGCAATATTGAAAATAGGTGAAATACCCAAGGTCTCTGGTAGCTCCACTTCATATGCATTCCCTGAATCAAACTTTCTAAGTATCCTACAAGGTCCAAACTTCTTCATCTTCATCTTGTTATATTTTCCAACTAGAAATATTTCTTTTTGCAAGTATGCCATCACTTCATCACCAACTTCAAATTTCTTCTGTCTTCTCTTTTCATCTACTTGCTCCTTATATTTACTGTTCATATCTTCTAAATGCTTCTTAACCTGATTATGCACTGTCTCCATTTGTCCTACAAATTCTTCTGCTTCTGCACTTCTCTTTTCCTCTGCACCCATGTCTCTCAGTTTTGTCACTCGTCTAAGATTCATTCTGGTAACAATCTCAAAAGGTATTCTTTCGGTGCTCCTATTCACTGAATTATTGTATGCAAACTTTGTTTATGAAAGAATCAAATCCCAACTTCATGTCTTTTCTCCAACCAAACATCTCAACAAGTTTCCCAAACTCCTATTCACTACCTCTGTCTGTCTATCAGTCTATGGATGAAATGTTGAACTGAACTTCAAATCTGTCTTCATCTTCTTCCAAAGTGTCTTCCAAAAATATCCAAGACATCTTGTGTCTCTGTCTGAAACTATACTCTTAGGTAATCCATGCAATCTCACAATCTCCTTGAAAAATAGGTCAGCTACATGCACTGCATCAGTTGTCTTCTTACAAGGTATGAAATGAGCCATCTTTGAAAATCTGTCTACCACTACAATTATAGAATCATGTCCTCTCTATGTCTTAGGCAATCCCATCACAAAATCCATACTTATGTCTTCCCATGGTTTCTCTGGTATTGTCAAAGGTTTATACAATCTAGTATTCTGACTACTCCCTTTTACAACTTGACAAACTCTACAACTCTGCACAAACTTCCTAACATCCTTATGTATCTAAGGCCAAAAGTAATTTTCACTTACCAAAGCTACTATCTTATCAATGCCAAAATGTCCTGCCAATCCACCACTATGTTTCTCCTTGATCAAATTATCTCTCATTGAACTTCTAGGTATGCATAACTAATTTCCTCTGAATAACATATCTTCTTGAATGAAATAGTCCAACCACTTACTCCTATCTATCACAGCAGGTTCCTTACATGCTCTCCAAGGTTTTGCAAAATCAGTGTCTCCCTTATACATATGCTTCAATTCATCAAAACCTAACACTTCAACTCTCATCTCTGTCAACAAGTTCCTGTAATGTCAAAAAATGTCCCCTTGGGGGCTTTTCCCTCATAAGGTTTAGCTCCCGGGTCTTTAGAGTGCATTTAGGACATTTTAGTTCATATTTTAGCATCCTGATGGAATGAGACCTAAGTCCCATGGCAAATAGGACCTAGGAGGACCCCTTAAGCTGTACCCTGCCTAAAATAGGGGGGAACTTGGGTGCCTGCACCCTAGTCCTGCCCTATTTTAGGGTAGCCCCAATTTTTGGGTGTCAGTTAGTGACTATTATTAGGTCCCTTTGCCGACATGGTAAGTTTGAATTTCAAATATCTTGGCAAAAGTGCTTGTAGATGCATATATAAGCATGTGTAGGCATTCATTTGTAAACTAGATGATCATTGTAAATTTTTGGCATCTTAAGGTGATTCAAGGCTTTCTATTGTGTTGCAAGAGTAGACTTGTGTGTTTTGTGTATTGATATTTGCAGATTTGAGCATCAATTCCTTTATGGCATGAAGAGCATCTTCCTCCATGAAAGATTCACTACAAGGTGGCATATCATTGTGTTTTTATCATTGATTCCTTTGGTTTTTGGCCTTTGCCTCTCAAGGGCATGCCCTCTTTATCTAACAACAGTGTTCAGAGACTTAAGTGTCCTCCGGGGTTTGACTGAGGTAAACCTATAAACACCACAACCCCCAAACCAAGTCTTGTGATTGCAAGTTACAGGTGTCGTATCCAGAAAAAGTAGAGTTGCAGGAAGGCTGGGAGGACATTAGGGATTCAAGATTTGAAGAAAAGATGGACAAAGGAGCACTTCTGGGACTAGGGTGCTCACTCTAGTGTCCTCCGTAGACAGATTCCAGAAAATAGAAGTTACGGGGCTGATCAGTGTCCGTAGGAGGTCCAGATTCCCTGAAAAAGTAGGTACCTTGGACTTGGGTGCCTGCTCCAGTGTCCTTGACTATTTCACTTCAGAACTCTGAAAACAGGGATTCTGTAATTTGGCATTTTACTCCCGTCTGCAAGAGCTTTTTCCATAATTCATTAATTTGTTGTTGTATTTGCATAATTAGGGTTTTAATGGTCAATTGAGCATAGGAGAAGGAAAAATTGATAATTAATTCCCTAATCCAAGCTTCCCTCATTTTCAAGTGACCTAGGGTATGATAGTGCTCGCCACTCGACCCTAGATCCTTCAATGTTAGGGTGAAAGGAGGATTTTAACATCTAAACTACAAAAAGATCGACAAATCCAATTTTACCCTAAACATTTTGGTGAACACTTTGAACTTAAATTGCAACTTGCTAAGTTTTTGTCTATATATTTTGTGTGATTTCATTCATTCATTTGGTCATTTAATCTATTGCATTGAGAAAATTTCAAAAAAAATGAAAAATTTGGAAAAATACAAAAAAATTGCATTATTGAGCTTGCTAAATTGTGTCATTTCTTTCTAAATTTTCCTAATTTATGGTTTTTTAATCTGATCTGATATAAACTATAGAAAAATACAAAAATTCAAAATCTTGCTTTGCATTTTCATCATTTAATTGCTAGGGTTTTGTGGAAATTTTGACAATTTTTAGATAACCTAGTAATTCCAAAATCTAGGGTTTGTAGGAAAAATCTTTTATAAAATTTTTCTACTGATTTTAGAGGCTCATTAAAATTTTAATTTGGCTGTATTCTTTCATTTTAGTGTGAATTTGCATTTAAATTTAAATTATTTGCATTTTTGCATTGAAAATTTCAACAAAAACTAGCAATTTTGGTGCAATTTCATTAACTTTACAGAGAAATTTTGCATGATTAAGCTTGAAAATAATTTTAATATCTGAGATTATTTAATTTCCATCAAAAATCATACTTCAAACCATTTGCATAGCATTTTGTTCCAAAATCTCAAACCTAGGGCTTTGAAAACAATGATTTTCACTAATTTTGGCCTTATCGACTTCATAAAGTTGCACCATAGGTGTGTTGTGAAGAATATTTTTTCATTAATTTGCTTTTATTAGGGTAAAAATTTTCTTCCCCTCATAAAAATCTTCACAACACCCTTTTAACGGGCTCTTGTAGTGAAAAATCGGCGAAAAACTACACATTTTGGCTATTTTGGCCCTAGGGTTTGACCTAGTTTGCACTCCAAGCATGTTGTGATAAATTTTATGGATTGAGGTGACTGATATTATTTAGATTCTTCTCTTTACCTCCTAAAATTCCTTACAACACCTCCTTTACTAGGTCTTGGAATTGAAAAATCGTGAAAAATTGCATATTTTGCTATATTTTCACTAGAGTTTTACCTTAAGTGGCCCTAAAAGCGTGTTGTGTTGGATATTTTAGCACCAAGAGGCTGTTATTGCTGATATTATTCACTTTCCATCAACATTTTCCTCACAACACCCTTTGTTATGCTCTTTTGCATTGAATTTTGGTGAAAAAAGCACCTATTTTGACTTATTTTCACTATATTTTGACTGGGCATTATCTTGGATTTGCATCAAGAGTGTGTTGAGAGTGATTATATTGCTGTTTTGGACTAATATCAGATATATAACTTTCTTCCCTTGACTTAAATCCTCATATTATCCTTTGTTTCATTCATTTACATTGAAAAGTATCGAAAAATCAAGCATTTTAGGTTATTTTTGCTCTTGTCTTTTGCACCAATTTTGAAAAGATTTCAAAATCTGATTTTGCATCTCATTATGGCATCTATGAAATATTTGCATGAGTATATCCTAGATCTTGAAAATTTCTCTAATTTCACTAATGAGAATCCTCATGTTCTAGAGTACATAGCTTTTGTAAGTGGTATTGATGCTTCTATATGTTCTACATATGAATTGCAATTACTTTGTTATCCACATGATTTTAGTAGCTTCGTATTATTCATAGGGGCATACCCTTTGATATTCGAATATTTAACTAAATTCATCAATAGGAATACTCATGAGAAAGATAGATTTAGTAATTCCATTGTTCTCCTTGGCCAAGATGAAGCATTAGTGAATGAAGAGCTCCCTTTAACAAAGGACATTCCATGGGTTGACAATGAGCATTCATTTAACAATAATCAAAATCCTATCCTAGTGTGTGAAACCTCTATGGATCATCTTATCAACCTTCTTCCTTTATTTGATTGTTCACACACCTTGGATTTCACTAAGGAAGAGAAGACCTTTAATGTCCCTCCTTTGATTGAATATTCAAGTCATTTGGACATCACTAAGGATGTAGCACTAGTGGATAAGGAGAAGTCTCTCACACTAAATCCTTCAAGGATGGATGTTGAGATCACTCAAAATAATTTTCTTCTCCCACCACCTAAGAGGATAGTGAATATGTGTAATAATGAACTTCAACAAAAAAACATTCCACCTAACATTGAGTCAAACCAAGAAGCATTTAAGAATGAACAAAAGAATAATTAAAAAAACTTGGTAATGGTACCTTATGTTTGCAATTGGAAAGAGAATGATTTAATTGTTGATGACTTCTAGCATGGACCTCCCTACAGGTAAGTATCTCTAACCCTTTATCTCTCTTGTGATGTGCTTTCCCCGTGATGTGTTATGTGTTGTTTAGGCCTCCTGGGATGACCCCTAATTCTCCCGTAAGGTCTGGGATACCAGGAGACCGCCTCTATTGTGACCTTCTTCTATTTGTATCATCAGTATTCTATATTGCCTCTCTCTCTGATTTCATGGTTGTGTGTTGTGTATGACGGACATAGCATCGTGGTTGGTGACTTAGGGGCACCCTCCTATGTGACTATCCCTAACACACTTGTTTCTCCTCTCTTATTTATTGTTTACCTTCCTCTAGTGTTTCCATCTAGTGGGTGGATGACGACAAACATTTATACTAATGTGGACCTAGTGTCCCTTTTGAGAGCAATCAAAAAATGGACTTTAGTTCCTAATATGGCAATGGGGTTGTATATTTTATCCAACGCTTGCCTAGTGGAAGCACTCATGCTTTTTGCGTAGTGAATTTGATGATGTTTTTGTTGCATTTACAAACATTAACAGTACTGCTGCTCCGTACACCTTTGTTTGCTTTTGAATCTAGCCTTGGTGATACTCGATTCGGAGAGCTTCGTGATATAGCCCCTGGTTATCCTCAAACTCTGAATTCGTTGTATAACCTTGGCTCTTTGTGTGGTTAATCATATGCATTGATGTTGTTGTTTATCATGATGTTGTAGACACTAACATGTTTCTTGCAGGGATGTGTTTGTGGGAACATTTGGTGATCATAAAGTACATGTCACCTCCGAGGGGCATGGGCTTTGCGAAAGTTAGTGTTCCCTTGTGTGTTTTCTTCCTACCTTAATGTGCTTGATATCGATAACTGATATCAACCACCTTAAGGTGGGGGCATATAGGGTAAGCTGTCTGTTATAGATGTTAGCAATGTGTTTGACCTCAGATGCAGTGACCTGCACTCTTGAGTATTGCATCGTGCATCTTGAGTTTGTTTGCAATCAATCAATCAATCATGTAAGCCCTCTATGGAGGCGGGATATCAAGCATATCCTTTTTCTTAAGCCCTCTGTGGAGGCAGGGATGGAGTATTTCTCGGAGCAGATTACATCATCCTATCATTTTCAAAAGTCCTCTGTAGAGACAGGGAGCGGTTCTGTGACTAACTCAACCCTTAAGCATGCCTTCGATGATTGTTGTGGCAAAGCCCAATCGTCGGTGTGTGCCTATAATGTGCCTAAGATGGTGATAAGCCTAGAAATAGGGAACACACCATCACTTGTCTGCTGTGTTTTCTCCGTGTCTTCAAGTGTGTGTGTTTTGGCATGCTTGTTTTGTATGGCATGTTTGTTGCCCCATATGCTGTGACCAGCGCTCTTGGGGAGTGCTTCGTGCATTTTGGGAGGCTTTGTGTGTCTTGCGTATGTGTTGCCCCATATACAGAGACATGCGCCCTTAAGTGTTGCATCGTGTATTATGGGAGGTTTGTTTACTTTCCAGTACTTGCATTTGCATTTCATATATATGAGAAAAGGAAAAGAAAAGATATCATTTTTGTCTTCCATGCATTAATGTGTCTTCTATGCATTGATCGTTTGCTCCGTGTTTTGTGTGACTGTAACTATCTTCTCTGTTACTGTCTTCTATGTGATTGGCGTGTCTTCTCCGTGCTTGGTGTGTTTGTTGTGTTTGTGACCTTACTTTAATGCATGTATTGGCCTCGCATTTATACATACATTAAAGTGGGGGTAAATGTAACATCAGAAAATGTCCCCTTGGGGGCTTTCCCCTCATAAGGTTTAGCTCTCGGGTCTTTAGAGTGCATTTAGGACATTTTATTTCATATTTTAGCATCCCGATGGAATGAGACCTAAGTCCTATGGCAAATAGGACCTAGGAGGACCCCTTGAGCTATACCCTACCTAAAATGGGAGGACTTGGGTGCCCGTGCCCTAGTCCTGCCCTATTTTAGGGCAGCCCCAATTTTTGGGTGTCGGTCAATGACCATTATGTCATCCCTTTGTCGACACGGTAAGTTTGAATTTCAAATATCTTGGCGGGAGTACTTGTAGATGCATATATAAGCATGTGTAGGCATCCATTTGTAAACTAGATGATCATTGTGAACTTTTGGGATCTTAAGGTGATTCAAGGCTTTCTATTATGTTGCAAGAGTAAACTTGTGTGTTTTGTGTGTTGATATTTGTAGATTTGAGCATCAATTCCTTCATGGCATGAAGAGCATCTTCCTCCATGAAAGCTTCACTACAAGGTGACATATCATTGTGTTTTTATCATTGATTCCTTTGGTTTTTAGCCTCTGCCTCACAAGGGCATGCCCTCTTTATCTGACAATGGTGTTCGAAGACTTAAGTGTCCTCCGAGGTTTGACTGAGGCAAACCTCTAAACACCACAACCCCCAAACCAAATCTTGAGATTGCAGGTTACAAGTGTCACATCTGAAAAAAGTGGAGTTGCAGGAAGGCTGGGAAGACATCAGGGATTCAGGATCTGAAGGAAAGAAGGACAAAGGAGCACTTCTAGGACTAGGGCGCTTGCTCGTGTGTCCTCCACAGATAGATTCCAGAAAATAGAAGTTACAAGGCTGATCAATGTTCGAAGGAGGTCCAGATTCCCCGAAAAAGTAGGTACCTTGGACTTGGGCGCCCACTCCAGTGTCCCCAACTGTTCTGTGTCAGAACCCTAAAAATAGGTATTTTGTAATTTGGCATTTTACACCCGTCTGCAAGAGCTTTTTCCGTAATTCATTAATTTGTTCTCGTATTTGCATAATTAGGGTTTTAATGGTAAATTGAACATAGGAGAAGGAAAAATTGATAATTAATTCCCTAATCCAAGCTTCCCTTCATTTGCAAGTGACCTAGGGTATGATAGTGCTTGCCACTCGACCCTAGATCCTTCAATGTTAGGGTGAAAGGAGGATTTTAACATCTAAACCACAAACGATTGACAAATCCAATTTTACCCTAAACAATTCCTTCTGCTACTCAATGCATCAGCAACTTTGTTTGATTTTCCACTCCTATGCTTTAATACAAATGTATAACTCTGCATGAACTCTCCCATCTCATGTGTCTCTGATTCAATTTACCTTGACTGTTCAAATACTGCAAAGCTTGATTATCTGTATACAACACAAACTCCTTAGGCAACAAATAATGTCTCCACTTCTTCAGGGCTTGAATTATAGCATAGAACTCTTGATTATAAACTAAATATCTCCTCCTTGCATCATTCAACTTCTCACTGAAATATGCTACAGGTCTACCTTCTTGACTTAACACTGCTCCAATTGCATTTCCACTTGCATCACAATCAACTTGAAATACCTTATTGAAATATGGTAATGCCAAAACAGGTTGCTCTATCACCTTTTGCTTTAACAACTCAAAACTTTTATCTGCTCCTGATGTCCACTTAAAGTCTTTCCTGTCACCTTTCATTGTCTTTGTCATAGGGTTACAAATTGAACTAAAATTTCTAATGAACTTCCAGTAGAAACTAGCTAATCCATGAAATTATCTAACCTCTCCAATGCTCTCCGATGTAGGCCATTCAACAATTGCTCTTACTTTCTCAGGGTCCATCTTCAATCCTTCCACAGAAATCATAAATCCCAAGTACACCAATTTTTCTTTCCTGAAACTACACTTCTTGAAGTTGATCAACAATTTCTCTTCTCTCAACCTTTGCAAAACTTGTCTAATATGCCACAAATGTTCTTCTTTGTCTTACTAAAAATCAGAATGTCATCCAAGTATACAATCACAAACTTACCCAATAATTTCTTCAAGACTTCATTCATCAATCTCATGAAAGAACTCGGTGCATTTGTTGATCCAAAAGGCATCACTAACCACTCGTGCAATCCTTCATTTGTCTTAAAAGTAGTCTTCCATTCATCTCCTTCTCTGATTCTGATCTAATGGTATCCACTCTTCAAGTCTATCTTTGTGAAATATCTTGCTCCACTTAAACAATCCATGATATCATCCATCCTAGGTAAAGGAAATCTATATTTAACTATGATTTTGTTTATTGCTCTAGAGTCAATACACATTCTCCGTTCTCCATCTTTCTTTGGTGCTAATACTACAGGTACTGCACAAGGACTCAGACTTTCTCTAATCAAACCTTTCCTCAACAATTCTTGTATCTACCTATTCAGTTCTTCATTCTCTACGGGTGTCATTCTATGTGCTGCTTTGTTAGGCAAACTAGCTCCCGGTATAAGATCCATGTGATGACTGATACTCCTTATAGGTGGCAATCCTTCAAGTACATTATCTGATATGATGTCTTCATACTCTATCAGCAACTCTCTTATCTCCTCTGGTTGTGATTCTTTAGTCTCTTTCTTCAATGTTTCAGGATTCTTAGGAATCAAAGCATAACACATATTTTCATGTCTCAAACCCTCCAGAAATTTTCTTCCATCTACCAAATAGATTCTAGCATTTCCACATACTTCACCCTTAGGATCATCTTCCAAAGGAATCAAAGTAATTCTCTTTCCATTTGATGTTATAGTATATGTATTCTTTCTCCCATCATGTATATCTTTTCTATCATACTGCCAAGGTCTACCCAACAAAATATGACATACATTCATAGGCATAATATCACACAAGACTTCATCATGATAAGATCCAATATGAAATTTCACCAAACATTGTTCACTCACTAGTACCTTATGATCATCTTGAATCCATGCTATCTTATAGGGCTTAGAGCATTTCAATCTTTCCAACTTTAGCTTAGTCACCATTTCCTCTGAAACTAGGTTATCAGAACTACCACTATCAATTACAACTTTGCAACATTTACCTCCTGATTTGCATTTGGTTCTGAACAAATGTTTCCTCTGCAGTGGTTCCTCATTTGTCTCTATTTGAAATAGTGCTCTCCCCATCACAAGTGATTCTCCTTTCTTCAGTTTACCAACTAAACTCAGTGATCCAACAGGTTCGTCTTCAACATTGGTTGTTCTTCCACTATTCTCTGTTCTCTTGCTTGTACTACCCTGATTACATTCAAATGCTTTATGTCCTTCACCTCCACACTTGAAACAAGTGCCTCTGATTGTTCTCTTATCAAATCCTCTTCCTTCTCTTTTGTATCCTTCATTCCGGTATGCACTAGGGTTTCCTCTCCGGTAAAAATTTATGTCATCTATCTGGTATGCATTGTTATCTCTGTCCTCCTTCTTGAATGTGTTGTCAAACTTGCTCTACTCTAAAAATGATCTCTCACCTCCATAAAATGTTCTACCTCTCTGAAATTTACCTCCTCTGCCTTTCTGTCTCTGGTCATGTCTCTTATTCAGCTTCTCTTCAACTTTCAGGGAAAACTGATATGCTTCCTCCAAAGATGGCATCCTCACCAAACTTAGTTCTTCTTGAATGTTCAATCTCAGTCCATTGATGTATCTAGCCATTTTCTCCTTGCTTGCTTCACTATGTCCTATCCTTATGATCATCTTATGAAATTCTTCAGTATACTCCTTCACGGATTTCTCCTTTTGTCTCAGGTTCTGCAATCTTTTCAACAACTCCAACTCATAGTCAGCACGTATGAACTGATTCTTCAATTTTGTCACCATCCTATCCCATTTTGTAATCTTTTCTTTTCCTCTTCTATTTCTATCCAACTGAACTTATTTCCACCATATAGCAGCATGTCCTTTCAACTTTGTCTTTACAAATTTCACCTTCTCTGGATCTTCAACTTCTTCATATTCAAAGTATTCTTCCATGTCATTTATCTAATCAATCAATCCTTCAAGGTTCAAATTACCAATATAGTTAAGCACATTAACTCTAGGTCTCTTTACAATCTTTGAAATAGCTCACAACATCTTTAATTGATCTGATTCTTCTTCTTCATCACCTCCTAGGGTTTCGCCAATTTGTTCAATAGATTGATATTCCTCTTCATCATCACTTTCAACATTAGGTCTCGGTGTCAATCCTCTTTGCCTATCTTCCTCAATAACATCCAATTGAATTCTCATTGTTTTCATCATTTCCATCATCTCATCCATCCTACCAGCCATTGTTCCAACAACAAGGATTCTCCTCGGTAGCATCAAGTGCAAACTGCCTCAAGTTTGGCGATTGGGCTACAAGGTGACAACTGCCTCACAATCAGTGATCGATTGCAACGCAAGTAACCTACCTCAATTAGGCAATCTATCCATAGCAAGATCTTATAGAATTCCTTCACCAACTTCACTCAATTTGCTCCCAAAGATTCAAACTTTCATTCTGATACTACTTGGTGCTGTCACGGTAGGAGGGTTTACAGGATGAACTATCCAGACCGTGTAGCAAGCGTAAACACAATGGAAACAACTCAAAGATATGAAACAAATGTAGATTCAGTCATTTAGTATATCAAAGAATTTAAATATAGATCAACCAGCAACATGCAATCTTACAATTAGGACTCAAGGCTTGGTTACAGAATATCAGAATATGCACAAGATATAGCTTTGAAGTCCCTTCGCAAGAATCCCAAACTATGAACATATGCTAATGATCATAACTACTTTCTAAGGCATCTATTATAACTATATATATCATCTCCAGAACATAAGATTCCTCCGCATCGGCCAAGGAAGATCACAAACTCCAATGAAGAGCTGTAATGTATGTACACGGATATGTCAGACCTAAATGAATATAACTCCTCTGCAAATGAATGGAATGAAGTGCGGATCTCGGGGAAGGTCGGCCATGAACCAAAGATCATTGAATGATGCACAATTAGGCTCCATAAATCAAGCAATGCTCTGCAAGTCTTCTCCATTAGCTGATTGTTTGAGACTATTAGGATGCTCTATTATGAGAAAACAATCAATCTTCTGATAGTGATAACTTTTCGGTAACTAGTCCAAATGCTCTAAATTCTGGATATGATGTAGATGAATAAATCTAGATGCTAAGTCCAACTCTACAAGATTTGAAATACAACTACAGTAGAATGTGGACCAAAATACAGAAACTGCTACTGACTAAACTACCTAAACTGAACTAGAAAATGAAAAGAAACAAACTGAAATGCAAATGTTTTTGGTTGATGCAAGATTGCTCTTGAACTAGGAATGCTCTTGCATCATATCCCCACTATCATGGCATCATTTTCTAACAAGTCTAGCTATTGTGCAAGCTCAAGGGAGGGTAGCTCTAATGACAGTGGAAGCTTGGTCTCTCTTCCATAAACCAACATGAAGGGTGAATTACTAATAGCCCTCTTTGGAGTGATTCTATCATCCCGAAGGGTTGTCCTTAACCTAGTATGCCATGTTCTTTAGTTATCTTCAGTTGTCCTCTTGATGATCCTTATCAAGTTTTTATTTGTGGACTCAGCTAGGCCATTGCCTTGAGGATAATGATTAGAAGATGTCTTTAAATAAATCCCATGCATGAATTCCCATTCATTGACTTTAAGGCCTAGAAAGGCCTTAGCATTATTAGAAATAATGGTGAGTGGAACACCAAACCTTGTGACTATACCTTCAAGAAGTCTAAAATGGAGGCCTTTGTAGCATCTTTCAATGCAACTACCCCTATCCACCTTGTAAAATAATTAGTGGCTGTCAAGATCCACTTATGACCAGCATTAGAAGGTGGATTGATCGTTCCAATGAAGTCTCAACCCCATTGGACAAAGGGTTGATCAATTTGGATGGGATGAAGAGGAAGAGCAACTAATCTTTGTTTTCTAGTGAAAAAAGGACACTTTTTGCAGCCTCTCACCCACTTGTGAGCATCTCTAAATAGGTTGGGCCAGTAATAACCAGCTCTCATGATCTTGACAACGGTCATCCTTGGTGAAAAATGACCTCTAGAAAGGCCATTATGGAATTCTTTGAGCACCATTTCAGTCTAATTTTGCTCAATATATCTTAAAATAACTCCATTGATGTCTTTTCTTAACAAGACACCATCAATAAGGACATATGGAATAGACTACAATCTAAAATATCTCCTCTTAGCTTGAGTCAAAACATCTGGCCACCTACCTATCTACAGAAAGGTAATCGTATCATGGCACTAGTCATTTTAAACATCAGGTTTAGTTATTTGGGCCTCTCCAAGGGCATAGACTGCATCACTTTTTGTTTCTACATATGTTGCTAACTATTCAAGCAATCCCTTACCTCTTACTAGATTGATAATATTAATGTTGACATCATATTCCATTACCTTGGTGATCCAACCCGCTCTTTTCTCACTGACATCCCTGCTCAACAAGAACTCTTTGACATTGGTGTGATTCACCATCAGTTGTACTCTATTATTTGAAAGCATGTGTTTGAATTTCTTGAGGGCCTTCACAAAAAAAGACCTACTTCTCAACAAAGTTGTATTTGAGCTCATAGTCCTTGAGGGGCTGACTTAAAAAAGCAATTGGTTGCTCTAATTGTTCATTGTTCTATTGTGTCATGATTGTTGGTATACCCTCTTTGCCTCCAACAACATAAAGGATAAAATCCTTCTTGTAATTAGGGTTAACCAGTGTGGGAGCTTGAGCAATAGCCTTCTTGATAGCTTCAAAACTATCCCTGCCCTCCTTAGACCAACTAAATGTAGCATTTTTCTTTAGCATGGAGGTCAAGAGCTTTGCCATGGATGTAAAATTTAGGATGAACCTCCTCACAAAGTTGATTTTTCTCATGAAGCTTTGCAAGCCTTTCTTGTGATTGGGAAGAGGAAGGGACAATATTGCACTCTCTTTCAGGATCAATAGCAATCCCTTCCTTGGAAACTATATGTCCTAATAATTTACCTTCAGGGACAACAAATACACACTTCTTTGGATTCAATGACATGTCATATTCTTTGCATCTCTCAAAGACTTTTCTCAAATGACCCAAGTGGTCCTTTGTCTACTTGGAATAAATAGTCAAATCATCTAGATACACCAAAATAATATCATTAATTAGGCCTTTGAAGTCTAAATCCATTGCTCTCTAGAAGGTTGCACCAACATTGGTCAACCCAAATTGCATTTTCTTATAGGCTAAGTGCCCCATTTAGTGCTGAAGGCGGTCTTGTACTAGTCTGATTCTTTTACAAGAATTTAGTTATACCCTGAGTAACCATCTAGAAGGGAAAATCTCTCAACTCCAGCGACTGGTTGAAGGATCTGCTCCATGGAGGGAAGTGGATAGTGGTCTTTAAGGGAGGCCCTATTTAGGTCTCTAAATTCCACACAATCTAATTTCCCCATTCTTCTTCCTAAATGGAATAAGATTAGCTACCCAAGAGGAGTGTTTGGATAGATAAAATTAGCCTCTATGATTTTAGATATCTCCTTCCTCATTAATGGTAATATTTTAGAGTTAACAGGCCTCTACTTCTACCTAACAGGCTTTGCATCATAGTCTAAATCTATGGTATATGTTGGACTAAACCAGGATCAAAACATTTAAGATCCTTATAATCCTAAGCAATAGTATTATCAAATTCATTACAAAGATCAATGAAACCTAGCCTTTCAACTTGGTCACATACCTTGCCACATTTTAAAACTTTGCCCTATGCAATTTCCACCTCTTCATAGTCCTCTTTTTTTACTGTCATGTTCATCTTCTCACCTTTGAGTTAATCATCGGTCTTGAAGATATTCTCTAACATGGATTTGTTAGTGGTGAATCTTTGCCAATTGGCGAATAGTCAAAATCAGGACCTCCAAAAATGGCGAATAGTACAAGCTACAAAGGAGACTAAATCACGCAATTTTTATGAAAATTTAATTTGTCTTGGTTAATTCGCCTATGCATTATTTTTTTAAACTAATAAATTGAATTATTTCACCAAATAAATGATGTGTCCTTGGAGATTATTCACCAGTAGTTTATAATGTAATTACAAATCTTAATTATATTCGCCAATAATATTATATTCATGCCATTAATTTTGGGGCAATATTGCCATTAATAATAAATTTCCACTTAATTTTAGGGATATTTTTGCTTTGAATAGGGATTTTATTTGTTGCCACCAATTATCTTTTTAATCAGATGGTTGTAGTTGAATTTTGTGGCCTATATGCATGTGCCTTTCAAAAGGCTTGTTGAGGCCCAAAATTTGTTCTAGGCCACATGATTAGATTATGATCGTGTGGCTCAAAAAAAACATTCGGGCCTCAACTAAAAGGAAGCAAGGTATGCGGAAACACTTCCTACACTGATCTACTGAGGAAAGATTCATGCAAATTTTTATCTTTTACAGTTACAAATTAAGATGCACATTAACAGAAAGGTAATAACAACATCCAAATGCAAGTACAAAACTCACTAAAAAATCCCACACTCCAAAGCCACCCAATATATTATTCAGGAATCAAGAAGATTACAATATACTTGCAGAGCAAGATTTCACAGAAGTATTAATCAACTAGAGATCCAGAGGTAACTCAACATCTATAAGGTTCTTACACACAACCTCCATCTCCAGCTCTTGATATATAGGAGATACAATACAGTAAACCGTCAACGGTAATTACAAAAGCATGAGCCAAAACCACCCAAAAGTGGCACCCAAATTATCTCCAATCAAAGATGCCTTATGATGTGCCAAGTCACCCACCAACACATGTAACTCTCCCCTTTATAACTCTTTTAAGTGTCCAACACATTTTTACATTTCCCAAAAACAGGAGGTCCAATTTTCGGAGGTCATAACTTTTGATCCGGGTGTCCAATTGACAAACCGTTTAGTGCGTCAGAAAGATCGTGAAGAGATCTATCAAGCTATAACCCACTTTGTTGGTTATGACAACTTTTAGGCCATTTAGAGACCTCTAAGTGCCTCAAAACTAAGTTCAAAACTTTTTTCGATAGTTTCAAAAAATAGAAACTTTAATATCTCGCAATAAAGTATGATCTTGAGTTGAAACTCACTTGAGATGTTTACTTAGTTATTTTGCACATTTTGAGAAAATTTCAAGTCCATCCGAGGTCAAATGTAGAGTTACTAAAAATAGTAAGTCTCACCTTTTTTAGCCCTTTTGGAAACTCTAAAAGTTCTAGACCATTCTTCGAGATAAAGGATATTCGAAAAGATCAAAACTAGGAAGAATAGTAAACTTTCATAGTTGCAAGGTTGAGACACTTTTCCCAACATTCTCCCACTTGTCAAACACCTTGCAAGAGAAAAGGGAGTATCAACACCATGATTTAATTGCTAGGGGCTGAGAGGCCCATAGACTCCGAACAACATCTGAACTTCTCTGTGCTCATGGGTTTTGTCAAGGAATTTGCAACATTCATCAAAGTGTCAACTTTCTCCAAGTTTACCTTCCCATCCTCTACCATGTCATGAACAAAATGGTAATGGACATTAATATGCTTAGTCCTCATGTGGAAAGTAGGATTCTTTGCCAAACATATGACACTTTGACTGTCACAACAAATAGTAATCTTCCCTGCATCAAACCCAACATCAGAACACAATCTCTTAAGCCAAATGGCTTCTTTACAAGCATGAGTTGCTTCCATGTACTCAACTTCAGTAGTGGACAAAGTGACCACAGGTTGCCGCTTACTCATCCAACTAGTAGCGCCACCAAACATAGTGAACACATAAGCACTGGTGGATCTCCTGCTATCAATGTCACCTACCCAATCTGAGTCCACAAATCCTCAAATACAAAGTGAATGCTGAGGTATTGTAGGATAACCATGATAACATAAGGAATACTCAGAAGTACCCTGCAAATATCTAAACACTCTCTTCACTGCATCCCAATGTACCCATCCAGGATTACCCATAAATTGACTAAGGACTCCCACTGCTTGGGCAATGTCTATTCTTGTACAGACTATAGCATACATCAAGCTACCAACCGCACTAGCATAAGGAACTCTGCTCATATCCCTTGTCTCGGAAGGATACTTTGGACAATCTGTAGTAGATAACTTTGTCCCCATCATAATAGGAATAGTCAATGGTCTACAATCTACCATGTTGAATCTCTCCAACACGGTGTTCACATACTTACTCTGGTTAGCTCTATCTCTTCTGATCTTCATCCCTAGAATGTACCGAGATGCCCCTAGTTTTTTCATCTCAAACTATGTTGACAACTAAGACTTCAAATTAGAAATTAAACTTTTACCATTCCTAATGAGTAACATATCATCGACATACAATGCAATAATGAGAATGCGATCATTGTTAAACTTGTAATAAACACAATGATCTGATTTCGATCTCAGAAATCCAATACTCAACACAAAGGCATCCAACTTTTGGTACCACATCCTAGGATACTGTTTCAAACCATACAAATACTTTTTAAACTTGCAAACCAAAATTTCTTTACCTTTCACCACGTAGTGCTCTGGCTATGACATATAGATTTCCTCCTCCAAGTCACCATGAAGGAATGTTGTCTTCACATCCGTCTGTTCCACTTCTAGATCATACGCTGCTACAAGAGATAACATGAACCGAATAGATGTCATCTTTGCACGGGAGAGAAAATCTCACCATAGTCAATTCCCTCCACCTTAGAATACCCCTTCGCAACCAATCTAGCCTTATATTTCTCAACACTGCCATCTACACCAAATTTCTTTTTGAACACCCATTTGCATCCAACAAGATTTCATCCTTCAGGAAAAGGCACCAAGTCCCAAGTATTATTCTTTTCCAAAGAAGCCATCTCTTCTTCCATGGCCTCCTTCCAGGAACCTGCATCTTTCATTACCATAGCCTCTTTCACAGTTCTAGGCTCATCAGTGTTAGAAATCAAAGCAAAAATACAACTGGAATCATGCAATGAATAACCAAACCTATCAGGTTGTTGGCTTATCCATGTGGACCTCCTCAAAGATTGAGGTTGAGGTTCTTCATCTTCTTCTGAACTTTTAGAGCTACTAGAGCTCTCCTCATTATCAGGTCCAATAGATGGTTTTGGTTCAACTTTCTCAGGGGTGGGAAGAAGCTGAACCACATCCTCTTTCTTCTCTTCTTTCTCTTGCTACAAGACAATAGAAGAAGGATTGAGCTCTCTAAAGATCACACTTATACTATACAGAACTCTCTTAGCCACTAGATCCCAAATCTTGTACCCTTTCACACCGATGCCATAACCGATGAAGATACACTTCACAACCTTGTTCTCCAATTTAGACCTCTTCTCCTTAGGCACATGTACATATGCCTTACAACCAAATACTCTAATGTGTCTCAATGAAGGCTTTTTACTAGACCACACCTCCATAGGTGTCTTATCAATGAGTGTTGATGTAGGAGACATATTAACCAGGTACCAAGTGGTAGCAATAGCTTCAGCCCAAAACTTTTGTTCAAGGCCAGCTCCACTTAGCATACTCCTTGCCCTCTCCATCAATGTTCTATTCATCCTCTCTACAACTCCATTCTGTTGAGGGGTATACGGAGTTGTCTTGTACCTCTCAATCCCCTGTTCTTTATAGAACTTGTCAAAATCTGCTGAACAAAACTCACCACCGTTATCAGCCCTCAAACACTTAATCTTTCTATCCTTTTGATTCTCTACAAGAGCTTTGAACTCTTTGAATCTACTAAAGACTTTAGATTTTCTTCTAAGGAAATACACCCATGTCCTTCTACTATAATCATCAATGAATGAAACAAAGTAAACAGATTTTTAAATCGAAGGAACATTAACAGGACCAAACACATCAGAATGAATCAAGTCTAACACCTCATAAGATTTGTGAGAACTGGAATAAAACTGAACACGGTTTTATTTTCCATAAATGCAATGTTCGTAGAAATCAAACTCAAGGTTACAATCATTCATAACCTCAACAAGATTTTTCTTTTTCGAGGTCCTCAAACCCTTTTCACCAATGTGACCAAGCCTTTGGTGCCATAACATTGTCTTCTCAGCTGGAAGTTTCATCTCCATAGAATGAGCACCCTTAGGTACCCAGAAAGCACGACCATCAAAAGTAGATGCAACAGTCCTCTTCATTGCTGGTTCCAATGGTGAGGATGAAGACTCTGAAGCTCTCTTCTTTGAAATAGAGGCACTATTGCATAGAACTACACATGCATCAAGCTAAAATAGAGTGTCAATCCAAACACCCTTAGCCAACACCATAGATCCTCTAGTCATCTTGCATCCTCCATTCAAGGAAACAACCTGCACACCCACATCATTCAACTTACTTATAGAAAGAAGGTTCCATGCCAAACCAGGGATATGCAGAACACCATTGATTCTCTTCACTCGTCCATCAGGGAATCAAATAAAGATTCTTATGGCCAACAATCTTCAGGTGAGAATCATCACCCAAGTACACCTTTCCACCACGTATTCTTCATACTTTGAAAACTAACCCCGATGTGAGGTCATGTGAAAAGATGCACTAGAGTCAATAAGCCACACATCCTCATATGCATGCATTGCCAAGGTAGCGATAAACACTTCTCCTTCATCCTGTGAGGACTTGTCAGAATCCAAATCATAGTTCTTCTTTTTCTTTTTCTCCTCCTTGCAAAAGAGACCAGGTTTGTTGCAGTTCCATCATAGAGCCTTGGACTTTCCAGGAGAGTTAGATCTCCCACAAGATTTGGATCTTCCTTTTTCTTCCTTCTTATCCTTTTATTTCCCTTCTCTTTAGATCTACCACAAACTGCAAGAGCCTCCTTAGCTGATTCAGAAGACTTTCTCTGCATCTCTTCAGACAACAATGAAGAAACCACTTCATCCATCTTGAAGGTGGTAGTGATACTCCTAATGGTCGTAACAAGGTGATCCCATGAATCTGGTAAGGAACAAAGGAATGTCATACATCGATCCTCCTCCTCCATCTTCACACCAACAAAGTTCAACTAGGCAACAAGCATATTGAATGTATTCAGGTGATCAGTGACAAATCCTCCATCTTCCATCCTCAGAGAATACAATTTATTTCATAGGAATAACTTGTTCACTAGGGATTTAGCCTGATAAACATCTCCAAGCTTCTTCCAAAGATCCTTTACAGTGTTCTCTTCATGGATATTTAGGAGCAATGAATTAGCCAAATAGAGTCTTATCAAACCCTTAGCTTTTCAATCTTTGAGAGCCCAGTCTGCTTGAGACATTACTGTTGGTTTTGTACTAGATATGACATCCCATAAATCTCGATCTACAAGCATGTCCTCCATTTTGAGTTTCCACAAGTCGAAATTACTACCATTAAAATTCTCTATCTCAAGCCTCCCAGATGTGCTCACCATATCTTTCCTGCAACAAAGATTTCAAAATCCTTTGCACAAGCTCCCACTGAAATGAAGATCAGCTCAAAAAACCCTCTACCCAACAACTAGAACCAAAGGTGATTAGGCTCTGATACCAACTGGAAGGAAGCAAGGTATGTGGAAACGCTTCCTACACTAATCTACTAAGGAAAAATTTATGCAATTTTTTATCTTTTATAGTTACAGATTAAGATGCACATTAATAGAAAGATAATAACATCCAAATGCAAATACAAAACTCACAACACAAGATATATGTGTGGAAAACCCTTTCAAGTTAAAAATCCCACACTCCAAAGCTGCCGAATATATTATTCAGGAATCAAGAAGATTACAATATACTTGCAGATTAAACTTTCATAGGAGTATTAATCAATTAGAGGTTCAAAGGTAACTCAACATCTATAAGGTTCTTACACACAACCTCCATCTCCAGCTCCTGATATATAGGAGATACAATACAATAAACCATCAACGATAATTTCAAAACCATGAGCCAAATCCACCCAAAAGTGGTGCCCAAATTATCTCCAATCAAAGATGCATTATGATGTGCCAAGTCACACACCAACGCGTGTAACTCTCCCCTTTACAACTCTTTTAAGTGTCCAACACATTTTCACATTTCCCAAAAATAGGAGGTCTAACTTCCGGAGGTCATAACTTTTGATCTAGGTGTCTGATTGATGAACCTTACGATAACTTTTAGGCTATTTAGGGACCTCTAAGTGCCTCAAAACTAAGGTCAAAACTTTTTCCAACAGTTTCAAAAAATAGAAACTTTAATATCTCGCAATCCAAGTATGATCTTGAGTCAAAACACAACCAAGATGTTTACTTAGTCATTCTGCACCTTTTGGTAAAATTTTAGGTCCATCCAAGGTCAAATGTAGAGTTACTGAAAATAGTAAGTCCCACCATTTTTAGCCTTTTTGGAAACTCTGAAAGTTCTAGACCATTCTTCAAGATAAAGGGTATTCAAAAAGACCAAAACTGAGAAGAATAGTAACCTTTCATAGTTGCAAGGTTGAGACACTTTTCCTAACATCAACAAGCCTTTTAAAAGGCACATGCATATAGGCCACGTAATTCAACTACAACCATTTGATTAAAACGTAATCAACGGTAACAATTTCACTTTTCTTTTATTATTGTTTTTAAAGTGAAATATTTAAAAAATACTTAATCTGTGTGTGCTCCAATGAATTTTGGATAGTCAATTTGTGTCGTTGTCCTCGAACCCCACAAGGGAGTGTGTCCCCCTCAACCCCCACAAGGGGGTGCTACCCCCTTGACCCCCACAAGGAGCACTACCCCTTGACCCTACTAGTGGTTGCTGCCCTTGGGCCCCTACTTAAACACTACACAAAACAAAAATATATATGGGGGGATTGTGCCGACCAACTATTCAAATTTTTAAAGGAAAGATCTTCGTCATTGTAATTAATTTCTTTAGTGATTATTTGCTAGGATTTTCCATTGTAATTATTTTTTTTTACCAATTATTCTTTAGGACTTACCAGGATTTTATAATTTTTTTAATAATGTGCATAGATTCGCCAAGAAAATTAATATTTTTCAAAAAAAAAGGAAAGATTCACTAGGAAAATTATAGCACTTAGCTAGGATTCACCAAGATTTTATAAGTTTTTTAGGGGGTTCCTTAAAGTTATCACTATTCTCTAGGGTGTTTAATCCCTTGGTGAATTTATTGGTCTTCAAATGAATGACCTCCTCACCTTACTGATCTTAAAGCTTGGACTGATTGCTTACAGAGAATTCTACTTCTTCTTGGAGAAAGTTAACGATTTGTTAATTATTCTCGAACACCTGCCAGGCAATCATGTTCTCTTAGACCAGTGGCCTCACCACAATCTTTACATGCTAGTATAGATCATGCATGATGTTTTCAGGGATGTCAAATTGGGTGCCCACTGTCACAAGCCAATCTCCATCTCTATTTTCTGTTTTGGACACAGGTTGGATGTTGAATGCATCAAAATCCTCAACCAGGTCCAAAACCCTATGTTTGTAATCCTTCATCAGATCATTCTTAGAGGTGCTTTTGAAAGGAAGCTAGGTGTACGGAAAACGCTTCCTACACTAATATATTGAGGAGAGGGCTATGCAAATTTAACTTTATCCTAACTATTACAACAATTGTAAACCATTAACATGAGATATTGCAGCAAAACACAAGAACCATAATGTAGACAGAAGAAGAGAGACAAAGATTTACGGTGGGGAAAACCCTTATTGGGTGAAAAACCCCACACTCAGAAACCTGCACAATGTATTAACAAATCTGAAAGAATGTTTACAATACACTTGCAATGCAAGCTTCAATGGTCTTTGACACTCATGTCTGGAGTCAATCCGGCAGCATAACAGTACCTGTAAACCTGTGATACAAACTCCATCTCCAAGCACCTGTATATAAAGGAAATACAAGGCAATATTGGTCCTATCTTGGAATGGGCGTCCAATATGGCATCTTGGACCAAAACCCACGCCTAGGAACACTTGGTCAACATTGTAAAATGTGTCTAACAATTGTCCACAACTCTCATCCCAAAGAGGTCACCAATTTCTAAAATGGGCTATGACAGATGCTCTTACGACACTTATGACCGCCATAGAATTTGTCATAGCGGTTACAACTTACAGCTGTAAGAGAATCTATCATACACATGCTATAAATAGCATATTCTCTTACAACACATCATACTCCACCTTGGGGCGCCCAAATATACCTCATTCAAAGATGCTACATGACACGTGTCATTACCTATCTTACAACCTTCTATTCTCGACTCTTACATGTCATAGATTCGTCATAGGAATCCGTCATAACCGTTTTGGTCAAACATTCCTTACACAACATAGAAGATGCCGACACATGGCAGAATATTCCTACCACTAAGTGGGATGCCTATCTCCTCATGTGAGGACAAAATAACAAGTTGTCATAATCCATGTAGGATTGACACATCACCGTGCCACATCCCACAATATGACAGTGGAATTTCTAATTATTTACAACATAGGCAATTGAATAATTAATACAAACATTACAAATGCAGAGAATTACCAAGGTTGAGACACCTTAATTCCCAATAGCTTTGGGCTCTTACCTAATGAACACCAAGCTCGCTATCACGAAATGCTTGCAAAACCCTAATTCCTCTTCTTTGCACCAACTAAATGCCTTGAATCAGTGCCTCATACTCGACTACGTTATTGGTGCAACTGAACTGAAACCTGAAAGAAAAGAAGTATTTCTATTTTTTGGGCACGTTTAGGGCTACATCTACACCCACTCAACTGATATTTCTTCTAGAGCCATCAAAATGCATCTGTCATATCCCTCCCAGGTCTTCTTATGGGCTCACAAGATTTGGGATGATTGCATTTTCCTTGTGGATACAGTAGGTACCTAGCCCTATTTCTTCTACATCTTCAAAAAGGTTAAATTGGAGGCCATTACCCCATTCATCAAATAACATATTGGGGATTTCTTCTATAGGTGTGGCAGCCTCATGTATACCACCACCTTCTTCTTGGTCATGCATTGTACAGTTCATGTTGATAGGGTTAGGGGAGTAGGGTTCAATGTGGTCATTGGAAACAGGCTCAACTTTTATGGTCACTTTTGTGCCATATATGGTCCTGAACAACATATGGGACCAATTTGAGGATAGGTACCCCTATCTTAGCAATAAACTCTTTGGACAGGCATATGCCAAAGTATGTAGGAAGGTCTATAATGGATATATCTTGTAAAATAAAGTAGCCTGGGCAAGCATGTAGGGTATGTTATAAATCTTTAACAACATCTACTATCTTAACAACAATTCCATCTAACTATACTACCCCTTTACTCACAATTTCATACTTGATACCTAGCTAATCACCTACTTCCTTAGGCATAATTGAGCTACTAGCTCCTGAATCAATCATGCAATTATGTAGCAATTTGTCACCAATGATTAATCATACAAAAAAGGAAGGAGGCTTACTAATTTTACGTGTGATTCCCTCCTTCGATTGGCATAAGCTAGTTGTGGCAACAATTCTTTCCTTTGTCACGTCATTATCAAGCTGGCTAAAGCTTTCCAAGG
This sequence comes from Cunninghamia lanceolata, assembly GCA_027924645.1. Classification (NCBI taxonomy): domain Eukaryota; kingdom Viridiplantae; phylum Streptophyta; class Pinopsida; order Cupressales; family Cupressaceae; genus Cunninghamia; species Cunninghamia lanceolata. Next base: position 1,120,502 of record BSBN01000781.1, read on the forward strand.
CTTCTTGTAGAAAATCCCTTTGAGATGGGATACATAGGGCTTCCCACATGGTGACATTTAGGTTGGCCTTCTTCATTTGATCTATAATGCTGAAAGGGGTGTGACTAACCTTTGGAGAGGTTTTCAACCCAATGACCTGTTGACTAGCCTGAGGTTGTTGTTGTCCTTGGTTTCCTTTCTCAATAGTCTGATTAGTTTGCACTTTGGAAGCCTTAACTATTGTACTTCCTTTAGCAACCATTGGAGATGCCTGGGAAGTAGATTCTTAACCAACAATAGAGGTTGAATGATCCTCCTTTGTTCTCCTTTTTGCTCTTGTATTGTAGGCTATTGGAGTTGCATCTTGATTAACACCACAAAAATCCTCTGGCAGCTAATTCATTAGCATAGATTCAATTTTCACTTACTCTTGTTCTCCCATAACCTCCTGACTAGGTCCATCTTGTTGTTCTAAAAGTGTTGATGGTTCTGGACCATCAAAGCTTGATTGAATTGTCCACTTTGTCATAATTTTTGTATATGAGGTTGATTGCATGGGTAGCACCACTCATGATCTTGATCCAATTTATTTTGTATTGGCACAAGCACTCTTAATGAGCTTGCAGTAGTTGGATTCACAACATTCAGTGGCCTAACATAGATTAGTTGATTTTGTCTTTGCATATTGTCTTGGTAAGTTTGCCTATTAGGTTGATAGGTCTAACTGGAAGGCTGATATGGCCTATTAGGTTGGGTATTTTTCCTTTTTATGGCCACCATTTTATTATTCAAGTTTCTTATTTGGGTTTCCATCTTATTATTAAAATTTCTAATTTGGGTTCCCATCTCTTGCATCTCATTAGAAGGTGTGACAAGGGGAGCTGACAGACTAACCATTGTCAGAACTAGTGCCAGACCTAGCTGGATAACTAGAGCTTTTTGGAATAAAGGAATTGGAGGCCTTGGAGCTATCTTCCTAGCTTGAATCAAGCTATTCTCAACCCTTATGGCTATCTCATATGCATCTGGTAACACATTCCCTCCCATAGACTAAATCATGACAACAATATCACCATTCAAAAATCTTAAATAGTATAAGAAGGTAGTATTAGGAGAGGGATGATAAGTGCCAGGTAGAGCTCATGCAAATATATCTTCGTTTTATGTCCTGAAAACCATTACATCTTTTGATTTGTACCTTAAGGATTGTTAAAAACCTTATTTAATTGTGTTCAATGCTAATGTAATATTGCAACAACTATTGGGATTAAATTGTTTCATGTTATGAGTTTTGTCTAATAGAAATATGCAGAAACACATTTTTGAGTGCATGAATCCTTTCACTATAAAGAATGAGGTCTTTAGGAGGCTCTAGAGATGCTTATGTCAACTCCAGAGCTCCGCAGTAGAACTATTTACAGAAGCTCTAGAGATGCTTCCAACACTTTGGAGATATTTTATCAAAAAATACAACTGATATATATGGATGGAAGATATAGAATAGGATATATATTGATTTTAGAAAAATGGGATATACTCTATTTTTAAGCACATACTCTATTTTTTTGAAGCACTAGAAATAAAGTAGGCAGTTCTACAATTATGATCTGAAGCATTGAATCGGCCTTTCTTCCAGAGGTGTGGAGCAAGGGCGCACTCCCACCAAAGGAGTAGAGACTGGTATTTAGTGGTTAGATTTCATGTTTTGTTAAAACTCTAAAATTGCTTAGTTAAAGTTCATTGCTTTGATCATCCTTAGATATATTTACTATTTTACTCTAACTGCTTTTTTCTTAGATCTCTGTTACAATAGTTTTGTTTCAACAACTATCATTTTCATATTCCTATATTAAGATTCTTTCAAGAAAGTATTTAAATGCATGATCATAATCAGATAAATAAGATTTAATTTTTATGAGTAGTATTAGGAAGACTGCTAGTTATAACCTTTACTATAGATAGCCATGGACATTGCCCTGGATTTGATAATTTAGACAATTACTCTATTTAAATGCAAGGTGTACAATGACCCTTGTCAAGGGCTTCACCAATAGTTGAATTCGGTCCCAAGTTTTCTGGAACCTGTAGTTAAAATCAACCATGAACTCATGAGGGGCTCTTTTTGTGGTTGTTAGTTGTTCCATTAGGGTCAAATGGTCGCTCTTTTCCTCGAAATGTTGGCAAAGTCTATCCCCTAACTCATCCCTGTTATGAATAGAATTGGATGGTAACCCTCTATACAACTGAAGTGCTTTACCTTTCAAAGAGGCAGCTAGAAGTCTTACAGCTACATTATCTTGAGTAATGTTATAAACATAGCATATGTTAGCAACACCTTGTATGTGTTCTATGGGTGTAGTGGAGTTTTAACCATTGAAATAGGGAATGGCCTTCAGAACTGAAACTGGGATGTCATCATATTGTTGAAGGTCAAGTGGGCTTCCTCCAGTAAAGGTTACAGAAGGCTTGTTTCTAGGTAGAGCCATAATGGGGATATGGAAGTTTATGATAGGTATGTGGACGCCTGTTCTTGGTGGAGGGAATCTACCAAAAGGAGGAGTGGATTCAGCTCTTGGAGGAGGTGATACAATGCTTCTTGTTCCCCTTTCAGGAGATCTAGATAATCTAGATTTTTTTATTTTTGAAGCAGATGAAGATAAATCAACAAATTGAAAATTCTTACCTCTTGTGATGTAGGAGCATCCCTGGTTCAAGAGCAATCTTGCATCAACCAAAAACATTTGCATTTCAGTTTGTTTGCATTTCAGTTCTTTCATTTTCCAGTTCAGTTCAGGTAGTTCAGTCAAAAGCAGTTTCAGCTTGAGGTCCGGTATTGGCATTTCACATCTTGTAGATCTAGACTTAGCATCTACATTCATTCATCTACATCATATCAAGAATTTAGAGCATTTGGATCAGTTACCGAAAAGTTATCGCTATTAGAAGATCAAATGTTTTCTCATAGCAGAGCATCTTGATAGTCTCAGACAAATCAGCTGTAGGAGAAGGCTTGCGGATCATTCCTTGACTTGTGGATCTTAATGACACATCATTCAATGATCCTTGGTTTGTGGTCGACCTTCCTTAGAGGTCCGCATGTTGTTCCATTCATTTGAGGAAGTGTTCTATGCATTTAGGTCTGACCTATCTATGAATATGTTACATCTTTTCATTGGCATTTGTGACCTTCCTTGGCTAACGCAGAGGAATCTATTGGTCTGGAAATGATATATAAAGATGTAATAGATCCTTAGGAAAGTATCTATTCACATAAGAAAGATCTGATAGTTTAGATTTGTGCAAAGGAGATTCAAAGCTTTATCTTGCGCTTGTATGTAATCAGGCTTGTGAGCCCTAATTGTAAGCCCGCATGTTTCCATCTGATTTGTATTTGAATTCTTTGACATACTGAATGACTAAATCTGCATTTGTTCCATTTCTTGAGTTATTTCTGTTGTGTTTACTATTGCTACATGGTCTAGATAGTTCATTCTATGAACCCTCCTACCGTGACTGCACCAAGTGGTATCAGAGCAAAAGTTTAATTCTTTGGAGTGAATTGGTGAAGGGGATTCCATAAGATCTTGTTGTGAGTAGATCACTAAATTTGAGGCAGGTTACTTGTGCAAAACTGATCACTGATTGAGAGGCAGTTGTCGCTTGTAGCCCAATCGCCGAATTTGAGGTAGTTTGCACTTGATCCTAGGAAGATGCCGATGCGAAGAGTTCCTCCTGTTGGTACAATGGCTAATAGAATGGATGAGATGATGGAATTGATGAGAACAATGTGAATTCAATTGGATGCTATTGAGGAAGATAGACGAAGAGGATTGACACCTAGACCTAATGTTGAAAGTGATGATGAAGAAGAATTTCAATCTACTAAACAAACTAGTGAAATCCTAGAAGGTAATGAAGAAGAAGAATTAGATCAGGTAAAGATATTGCAAGCTATTTCAAAGATTGGAAAGAGACCTAGAGTAGATGTGCCAAATTATATTGGTAACTTAAATCCAAAAGAGTTGATTGACTAGATAAATGACATGGAATAATATTTTGAATATGAGGAAATTGAAGATCTAGAGAAGGTGAAATTTGCAAAGACAAAGTTGAAAGGACATGCTTCTATATGGTGGAAAGAAGTTCAGTTGGAAAGAAACAGAAGAGGAAAAGAAAAGATTACAAAGTGGGACCGGATGGTGACAAAGTTGAAGAATCAATTTATACCTGCTAACTATGAATTGGAGTTGTTGAACCGATTGCAAAACCTAAGACAGAAGGAGAAATCTATGAAGGAGTACACTAAAGAATTTCATAAGATGATCATAAGAATAGGACATAGTGAAGCAAGGAGAAAGTGGCTAGATACATTAATGGATTGAGATTGAATATTCAGGAAGAGCTAAGCTTGGTAAGGATGACATCTTTGGAGGAAGCATATCTATTTGCCTTGAAAGTTGAAGAAAAGCTGAATAAGAAGCATGATCAGAGACGGAGAGGTAGAGGAGGTAAATTTCAAAGAGGTAGGACTTATTCTAGAGGAGACATATCATTTATAGAGCAGAATAAGTTTGACATCCTGTTGAAGAAGGATGACAGAGATAATATTGCTTACCAGAGGAATGACATAAATTTTCATTCCAGAGACAACTATAGTGCATACCAGAATGAAGGATACAGAAGAGAAGGAAGAGGATTTGATAAGAGGACATTCAGAGGTACTTGTTTCAAGTGTGGAGGTGAAGGACATAGAGCATTTGAGTGTAATCAGGGTAGTACAAGCAAGAAAATAGAGAACCGTGGAAGAGCCACCTATGTTGAGGAAGAACTTATTTGTTCAGTTGGCAATCTGGAGAAAGGAGAATCATTGGTGATGAGGACAGCACTATTTCAAGTAGAGACAAATGAGGAACCATCATAGAGGAAGAGTCTATTCAGAACCAGATGCAAATCTGGAGGTAAGTGTTATAAAGTTGTGATTGATAGTGGTAGTTTAGATAACCTAGTTTTAGAGGAGATGGTGACTAAGCTAAAGTTAGAAATATTGAAACACCCTAAGCCCTATCAGATAGAATGGATTCAGGATGATCATAAGGTACTGGTGAGTGAACAATGTTTGGTGAAATTTCATATTGGCTCTTATCATGATGAAGTCTTGTGTGATATTATGACTATGGATGTTTGTCATATATTGTTGGGTAGACCTTGGCAGTATGATAGAAAAGCTATGCATGATGGGAGAACGAATACATATACCATAACAATGAATGGAAGGATAATTACTTTGATTCCTTTGGAGGATGATCCTAAGAGTGAAGTATGTGGGAATGCTAGAATCTGTTTGGTAGATGGAAGAAAATTTCTGGATGGTTTGAGACATGAGAATATGTGTTATGCCTTGATTCCTAAGAAACCTGAAGCATTGAAGAAAGAAACTGAAGAATCACAACCGAAAGAGATAAGAGAGTTGTTGACAAAGTATGAAGACATCATATCAAATAATGTACCTAAAGGATTACCACCTATAAGGAGTATTAGTCATCACATGGATCTTATACCGGGAGCAAGTTTGCCTAACAAAGCAACACATAGAATGACACCAACAGAGAATGAAGAGTTGAATAGATAGATACAAGAGTTGTTGAGGAAAGGTTTGATCAGAGAAAGTTTGAGTCCCTGTGCAGTACCTGTAGTTTTGGCACCTAAGAAGGATGGAGAATGGAGAATGTGTACTAATTCTAGAGTAATAAACAAGATCACAGTTAAGTATAGATTTCCTTTACCTAGGATGGATGATATCATGGATTGTTTGAGTGGAGAAAGATATTTCACAAAGATAGATTTGAAGAGTGGATACCATCATATCAGAATCAGAGAAGGAGATTAATGGAAGACTACTTTTAAGACAAATGAAGGATTGTATGAGTGGTTAGTGATGCCTTTTGGATTGACAAATGCACCAAGTACTTTCATGAGACTGATGAATGAAGTTCTGAAGAAATTCTTGGGTAAGTTTGTGATTGTATACCTAGATGATATTCTAATTTGTAGTAAGACAAAAGAAGAACATTTGTGGCATATTAGACAAGTATTGCAGAGGTTGAGAGAGGAGAAATTGTTGATAAACATCAAGAAGTGTAGTTTCATGAAAGAGGAGTTGGTATATTTGAGATTTGTGATTTTTGCGGAAGGATTGAAGATGGACCCAGAGAAAGTGAGAGTAATTGTTGAATGGCCTACACCGGAGAGCATTGGAGAAGTTAGATCATTTCATGGACTGGCTAGTTTCTACCAGAAGTTCATCAAAAATTTTAGTTCAGTTTGTAACCCTATGACAGAGACAATGAGAGGTGACAGAAAAGATTTCAAGTGGACATCAGGAGCAGATAAAAGTTTTTAGTTGTTGAAGCAGAGAGTAATAGAGCAACCTATTTTGGCATTACTGGATTTCAATAAGGTATTTCAAGTTGATTGTGATGCAAGTGGAAATGCAATTAGAGAAGTGTTACGTCAAGAAGGTAGACCTGTAGCATATTTCAATGAGAAATTAAATGATGCAAGGAGAAGATATTTAGTTTATGATCAAGAGTTCTATGCCATAATTCAAGCCTTGAAGAAGTGGAGAATTTATTTGTTGCCTAAGGAGTTTGTGTTGTATACAGATCATCAAGCTTCGTAATATTTGAATAGTCAAGGTAAATTAAATCAAAGACATATGAGATGGGTAGAGTTCATGCAGAGTTATACTTTTGTGTTGAAGCATAGGAGTGGTAAATCAAACAAAGTTACTGATGCCTTAAGTAGAAGAAGAAACTTGTTGACAGAGATGAGAGTTGAAGTGTTGGGTTTTGATGAATTAAAGAACATGTATGAGGGAGACACTGATTTTGCAGAACCATGGAAAGCATGTAAGGAACCTGTTGTAGAAGATAGGAGTAAGTGGTTGGACTATTTCATTCAAGAAGATATGTTGTTCAAAGGAGGTCAGTTGTGCATACCTAGAAGTTCAATGAGAGATAATTTGTTCAAGGAGAAACATAGTGGTGGATTGGCAGGACATTTTAGCATTGACAAGATAGTGGCTTTGGTGAGTGAAAATTACTTTTGGCCTCAAATACATAAGGATGTTCAGAGATTTGTGCAGAGTTGTAGAGTTTGTCAAGTTGCAAAAGGGAGTAGTCAGAACACTAGATTGTATAAACCTTTGACAGTACCAGAGAAACCTTGGGAAGACATAAGCATGGATTTTGTAATGGGATTACCTAAGACACAGAGAGGACATGATTCAATATATGTAGTGGTTGACAAATTTTCAAAGATGGCTCATTTCATACCTTGCAAGAAGACAACTAATGCAGTGCATGTAGCTGACTTATTTTTCAAGGAGATTGTGAGATTGCATGGATTACCTAGGAGTATAGTTTCAGACAGAGACACAAAGTTTGTTGGATACTTTTGGAAGACACTTTGGAAGAAGATGAAGACAGATTTGAAGTTTAGTTCAACTTTTCATCCATAGACAGATGGATAGATAGAGGTAGTGAGTAGGAGTTTGGGAAACTTGTTGAGATGTTTGGTTGGAGATAAGACAGGAAGTTGGGACTTGATTCTTTCATAAGCAGAGTTTGCATACAATAATTCAGTAAATAGGAGTACTGAAAGAACACCTTTTGAGATCGTGACCGGAGTGAATCCTAGAGGAGTAATAGAACTAAGAGATATTAGTACGGAGGAAAAGAGAAGTGCGAAAGCAGAAGAATTTGCAGATCACATGAAGACAGTGCATAATCAGGTGAAGAAACATTTGGAGACTATGAACAGTAAGTACAAAGAGAAGGCTAATGAGAAGAGAAGACATAAGGAATTTGAAGTTGGAGATGAAGTAATGGTGTACTTGAAAAAAGAAAGATTTCTAGCTAGGACATATAACAAGTTGAAGATGAAGAAGTTTGGACCTTGTAAGATACTCAGAAAATTTGATTCAAGAAATGCATATGAAGTAGAGCTACCAGAGACATTGGGTATATCACCTATTTTCAACATTGCAGATCCATATCAGTATCATGAAGCAGAGTTTAGTGACAGTATGGAAGAAGACTTGAAGAAGCAGTTACCACACACAACACCAGAGCAGATAGAAGACATTTTGGACAACAAAGTTAGACGCAGCACTAGAGGCAGACAATACAAAGAATATCTTGTGAAGTGGAAAGGCAGACTGGAGGAAGATTCATCTTGGATTTCTCAAGCTGAGGTGGATCGTCTTGGTTCTCCCTTAGCCCCAGCAAAGTGAGGGACTCAATTTTTTTCAATAACCCTAGATGTCTGATGCAGGAGCATCCCTGGTTCAAGAGCAATCTTGCGTCAACCAAAAACATTTGCATTTCAGTTTGTTTGCATTTTAGTTCTTTCATTTTCCAGTTCATTTCAGGCAGTTCAGTCAGAAGTAGTTTCAGCTTGAGGTCCGATATTGGCATTTCACATCTTGGGGATCTAGACTTAGCATCTACATTCATTCATCTACATCATATCAAGAATTTAGAGCATTAGGATCAGTTACCGAAAAGTTATCACTATTAGAAGATTAATTATTTTCTCAGAGCAGAGCATCCTGACAGTCTCAGACAAATCAGCTATAGTAGAAGGCTTGCGGATCCTAATGACACATCATTCAATGATCCTTGGTTTGTGGCCGACCTTCCCCGAAGGTCCGCACATTGTTCCATTCATTTCAGGAAGTGTTCTATGCATTTCGGTCTGACCTATGTAATCAGGCTTGTGAGCCCTAATTGTAAGCCCGCATGTTGCCGGCCAATTTGTATTTGAATTCTTTGATATACTGAATGATTGAATCTGCATTTGTTCCATTTCTTGAGTTGTTTCCATTGTGTTTAATCTTGCAGCATGGTCCAGATAGTTCATTCTGTGAACCCTCCTACCATGACTACATGATCTTAAAAAAGCTCTTGTCTACACTCTAGGCATGAAATGTAGGTTTGGCTCAAAACCTTACTTGTAGAGTCACCATGTGCTTGTTGGATGCCTCCATGGCTTCAATAAACTAAGAATAACACTAAATATCTTAGTTAAAGCTCTTAACGCAGAGTAGAGTGTCCCACGGGGCATGCCAGAAAATGTTGTCACTTGGATTTGCACCCTTTTTTGAAGCCTATTGCTACAACAATCCAGTGAAACATTGGCCTTTTATCAAGGTGTGCGACCTTGTAGATGAGATTAGACCTCCAGAGAAGGCTAGTTCATCTTTATGAGCTTAAGGATCAAAGAATAAATTGCAACTAAACCCTATTCTAACAATTACTAGGGAAAAGAGGAAGAGAGAAACATTGACAATAAAATGTTGATGCACCAGATTTCATTTATTTGATTAGACCTAACATAACACAACAATGATCTCAAAGGTTGAATAAATGCACACAGACCCATAAAACTTCAACAGAGGTTAGAATAGAAAACTGATTGCTACAAGATGGACCATTTTATCCATAATATAAGCATACAATTTTTAAATAAATAAAGTGTAAATCCTAAGAGAGAGGCAAAATTTAGTTGCTTGTATTAATCATGAAGGCTAAACAACCATTACAAAGAAAGAATGATCCAAACAAGGGAAAAGATAGCACAAAATGATAACTTTCCACTCATTATTGAACTAGAAATGAAGACATGAGAGGTTTGAAATAGAATATAGTCCATCTGATTCACTCAGTTCATGGAAAATGACACAAGGCCCAAGCCAGCTAATAAATCCTTCTTCCTAGATAATGACCCATCGACCAACTAGCCAAATTACATCTTCTTCATATGCATATATAGCATTTTTCAAATCATTATTATAGCTCTGGGCATGGGAAACTTGGTCAACACGCCTTTCGAGTCGCCCATAACCATAAACATCACGCCCCTATGGCCAGACAATCTCTATAGAGGATTGCTTGCCTATACTTCTAGTACCAAAATTTAATGTGGAGGGAACCATAGTCAAATGAGTCACTAGAAAATCCATCTACCTCAAGTACCTACAATATTAAATCCATACACTGTTCTACCTACCTGAATACTTACTCCAATTTGCAATAATGGTGTTATCTTCATTCATGGTGTACTAGGCATAGGTGGACATTCAGCATGAGAATCCTTCTAGAACGTATTTTCATAACATGCATTGTGCACTTGGGAAGACTTTTAGCGAACCTAGAAGTTCTCAAACTTTAAAACTTTGCTTACTTTTCCCCTTTACTTATCGTTTTTGGTGATTTGGCATTTCAAAAAACCTGGAAACCACCAAACCATGTGAGATTTTCACTTGTCTTCCTTTTCTCTCGCTTCGTTATCTTTTTTCTTTGGTTTTCGACAATTTGGTGAAAACTTGAACTTTGAAACCCTTTTCGGTGTTTTGGTGAGTTCACGAACCTGCAAACTCACTGAAAGCCTTTGCTTTCTTCATTTTTTTGCTTCTCTTTGCCTCTTCGGTAACTCACTGAAAATTATGACAAAATAGCCCTGCCTTTTGCAACTTTTGGCATTTCAGAGAAATGGTGAACCAATGAATCGGTTCGTCATTTTGCTGAAAAGCTGAAACACTCACATCTTTTCCCCCTCCTTATGCCTTAGTTGTTTTCATCATTTTATCCATCGGGCTTTTGATGAGGAATAGGAACCTCATTAGGGATTCCCCGACCATTTGGAACCAACCAATTTTCCTAAGTTCACTTGCTTTGTTTCATCCAGTGCCTTAGAAACATTTCCTTTGTCTCTCCTTGATTCCACCAGTTTAGCCGGGTTTCAACTGGTTTGGGTGATTTCCTCCTTGCCTATCAAACTTTAGATGAGGAAGAAGAATCAGTTGGGGATTTCCCACTAACTTGGAAATCTATGATGATTCCATTTTGTCATTGATTTTTTGTCCGACCATAACACACCTATGCTTTCTCCTTTGTTTTTGAGACTTTGCTTGATTTTGACTTAGCCAATTTCTTTTGTCAGGGATTTCCAAGGAACATGGAACTCGTCGGGGAGTTCTAGTGTTCCTGGAACTCCTTGAATCTTTGATGAACCTTTCCATGTGCCCTTCAATTTTCATCTTTTCCTTTACCTTTAGAAGCCTCTCGTTCCACTTTCTTGGGGATTTCCTAACAATTAGGAACTTGTCGATAAAGGGAATCAAAGGGACCCGTTAGCATTTTTCAATGGGAATGGGAACCTGTCAGGGATTTCCCTTGTTCTTGGAACAAGGGAAATCTTTGATTTATTCTTGAATGGCCTAAGAACTCTGACGACCCCAAACTTGGCTATTTTTAACCTTTTTTCAAAAATTTCAAAGGCAAACCTACACTATAAGACATTAGGAACCTGTTCAAGGACATATTGATGGAATTTGAACAAGATTTTACAAGATTTCTAAGGAAGAGATATTTGAGTCGGAGAGGCTAAAATAGGTCAACACTAACCTTAATACTTTAATTTTTTAATTCATCTAATTTTCAACAAGGACCTTAAAATCTTTAAACTTGCTAAAAACTTTAGATTATGCTTAAGAAAATAAATCCTAGTATACTGTGAGTAGTCATTGATAAAGAAAGCATAATAATGGGATTATTCAATTGAAGAAACATCTATAGGACCAAAAACACCACTATGAATAACCTTTAATAATCTCTTTAATTTGGTGCTACTATAATTAAACTTTACTCTATTTTCTAAACACATAGTGGTCACAAAATTAAAATTTGTAGAATAACCAGACAAACAATGTACCATATTTTTATTAACTATGGTCTTAAGCCTCTTTTCACCAATGTGACCTATCTTGTGGTGCCACAACATACATGTATCCAAGTTTTCAGTTACATAGGTTGAGTTACAATAAGTAGATTCATCAAGCTTGAACAAAGTCCCCCATTAGGATCCCTTAGATAGCACCAAATTCCCTCTAGTCAACCTACAACCACTCTTATCAAACATGACATGCAATCCAACACCATTCATTTTAAAAACTAAAAGTAAATTTCATGCTAATCTTGGAGTGTACAACACATCTATGAGAGATTTTTTTCTCCCATTGAACACATGTTTTACCTTCCCTTTGCTAAAAATCCAATACAAACTATTGTCACCAAGGAACACCTCACCACCATCATACGCTCTATATGAAGATAACCACTCCCTATGAGAATTCATGTGAAATGAAGCACCTAAATCAATTTGCCATGAGTCATCACTAGCAATTTTAGTTAAAATGAATAAAGAATTATTTTCATCATTAGAGGATTTATAAGTAGAGAATTCTTCAAAAAACTTGTATTTCTACACTCCTTTATATGGCTCCACTTCCCATAATTTCAACATTTAACTCTACTCTTACCAAGGGGTTTGACCATCCTTTAGACTTAGACATCTCCTTATCCCTCTTTTTCTTACCACCTTTTTCCTTGGGTCTACCCTGTACATGTAGTGCATCATTGGAACCCTCATCCATGGATTTCCACCTCATTTCGTCACTAAGTAGAATGGCAAAAAAGGCATTCATTTTGGGATTTCTAGTAGAACCACTTAATAAATGATTAGATTCTCCTAAGATTTAGGTAAAAAGCAAAGTACAAAATACACATATCCTCCTCTTTTAGCTTAACATCTATAGAACCTAAGTGACTCAAAATGAGATTAAAAGTATTTAAATGCTCAACTACTGAGTCTCCTTCCTTCATTTTTAAGGAATATAATTTGCTTTTTAAATAAAGTGTTTACTAGACTCTTTATTTGATAGATCTCTTTGATTCTCTTCTACATATTGAATGCAGTAGCCTCCTCTGAGACATTTAAGAGAATAGAATCTACAAGGCTATTTAAATGCTTGGCTACTAAGTCTCCTTCCTTAATTTTTAAGGAATATAATTTTATTTTAAAATAAAGTGTTTACCAAACTCTTTATTTGATAGATCTCTCTGATTCTCTTCTACATACTAAATGCAGTAGCCTCCTCCGAGACATTTAAGAGAATAGAATCTACAAGGCATAATTGTATGGTTCCCCATGCCTTTTTGTCCATTTTTCTCCAACATTAATTTGAAACATCTATATGATTAGACATCAAATGGATTAGACTTTGATGTCACAACTCTCTATTTCTCTCTCTCCTATAAGAGATTCTCCATTTTTAATTTCCACACTTCATACCTAGAGCCATTAAACTTCTCAATCTTTGATCGTGATGTGCTTGCCATGGATTCTCTAACCACACTTGGATTTGTAAAACCATTAAACAAATATCTTACTGCAACCATTAAAAACCCACAACATTGCAACAAAGGCACCCCTTCTAAATTAAGTTTTAGCTCTAATATCAAATGTTAAAATACAAGGTAAATGACACAATACAAATATTAACAATGTAGTATTTGAAATTCGATAAATCATGTGATTAAGCTAATAAAATTTAACAATGAAACAATGGAGAACTGAGTAGAAATCAACAAACTCATAAAATTATACACATAAAATTGGATGTATGTGGAGAAACCCTTGCAAGAAAAAACTCCACCACTAAGAGACCCAAGCTTGTATTAATCCTCAAAGAAAGGAGTATATCAATACAATTTGCTTGTTCCTCTACTTTGATAGTAATCGAACAACATAAGTGTACCTACAAAAGACCATCTAAATCCACCTTCCCATTCTTCCAATATATAGGAAAATAAGAAACTAGAAGCCATAAATGGTTTTCCAAAACTAAGACCTAAAACCATGAGCCATAGAAAAGTCTAATGCCCCTATAGTCATAGTCAACTTTCTAGGAATGGTATGCAACTAATCTTACACCATATGCAACTAGTCTTACCCCACTTACACATCTTACACCCTTCTTACACATCATAGATGTCATAGATTTTGTCATAACAATCAAATTGACAAAGATCCCAATCTTAGGCACTCCTTGGGGGCATTGATTGCCTTGTCATAGCACCAAACATGGAAGATCTTCTTACAACTCCCAATTTTGACCAGTTTCATGTGACCTCCCCATTTAACATCTTCTTATGCAATAGTCAAGGTGTCCCAGAGTATAAATAAATAATAAATAAAAATCCCCCTCCCTCACATGGGTGTCCATCTTTGCCCATTCCATGGTGTTTGGAGACTAGACATTATTTATCATCTACATAATTAAATATAATTTGCAAGACTTAGGATTTGCAAGGTGAATGACACACCTAATTATAACAAATTTGGGGTTCTTTGTGGGTCAATTTTGTGGTTTTGAGTTGATCCTACGTAGCAAGGATTCAAATTGTGAGGTGCAGTCCTAATTTGGTGTAATGTAGACTTTATGTTTCGATTCATTGTGATTCTTGCTCTCTGCTAACTTAAAAGGATTGGTAGTATTTAGACATACCTTGGGGAGATTGTTGAATTTTGAGGGTTCACGTTCTTCTTAGTCAACCCCCTTGAATGGCTAGTTTTACGACCTTAACAAATATTGAGAGATAATAAGCACTCATGTAAGTGTTCTAAATGTGAATTTTGATGCAAGCACTAATATTTTTAGTGCGCCGAGTTGAAATGTTCCTATTAAATGCTCCTTGAATGTTATTGGATTTTGAATGATGCTCAAATTAATTCCTTTAAATACTAATACATAACAAATCATTACATAAATGTGTATCAAGTTGGCTCTTAATGATTATGAGGAAAGGATGGGAGTCAGTCTTTTGAATTTAAAAATTGAATATTGAGTCAAATTCATGTTGTGCAAGATCACTCCCATGCCTTGTGAAAATGAAGCAGGATATGGGAATGTAGATTTTTAAGGCATGGATTGGGCATATGAGGATTAGGGCTAATAATGATGTGAATGTGTGGGGATTGGCGTGAAAAAGGCAAAGATAAGGTCAAAAATCTATGAGAAAGTGTGAAAGTGGGAGTACATGAAGAGTGGAAAAGGATTAGAGAAGGAACCAAACTTAGCACAAGAGTGTGCCACACATCACTATGTAGTTGCATTAAGACATTCTCTCAAAATGGACCCAAAACTAAATGAGAATTGGCATGGAAATGTAAATTTCACCATTATAATATCTAAACTTTACTAATTGGTTCAAACTAATTCTATTTAAAATAAGTTGTAAGTCGTGGGAGGTGGGGTGGGAGCCTTGCCACCTCATCTGAGGTGGCAAGGCTGAGGTGCAAAGCTGAGTGAGGAAGATCTTGACCAAATCGAGGGTGTCAGAACATTAACTCCTCATGAGTGTAGTGTGAGTTGGAATCGTGTGAGGAAATGATGAAACTTGGTGATCTCAGCTCTGCATTGAGAAACTTCTCTGCACTAAATAAACCCCTTAAATTAGCAAGGAAAAGCTTCATTGGTATTATCCTTTCATCTATCCCGCACCTCTGCCTTCATGATTCATTGTGTTCTCTGCAAATGTCATTCATTGTGGAGGGATGGAAATGCCAGTAAGATTGGTGAGCAGTAAAAGATAGATGGCATTCCTTAGGCAGGTCATAGAACTTAGACTCCATTGAATGCTTCGTCGCCCTAATGAGCTGATGGTGGGAGCAGTTAGAATGATTCTGGGGAGAAGATTCATGGAGAATGATGAGAGATATCAAGTAGATACAGATATCTCTTCGAGGGTTTTGGCCATGCTTTTAGAAATTAATACTTTAAAAACTGAAGCAAAGGTCATAATGAAAGGCCTCTTTTATCCTAAGCATCGGGTGAGTTGGAATCCTCCCTGCAAGTGGCCAATTTGGGAGTAGGTATTCCTAGACCCAAAAACATGGCTCTCCTCAGTGATCCAGGGGAAGTCGTGAAGCTATATCCATTCATCCTAGACATAAAAGATCAGGAGCTCATTGCCAACAAGGAGCAAGCTCAAATTGCTGTGAAGTTCATCAAGAGAATCCTGGGAATGGTGCCAGAGGAGGGTTTCCAGTGGGTGGCGGCATTCAATCTGCATCTGATAGAGTATGAAAACGAGTAAGTCTACATTTGGTCCCAAAGAATTCTCGGTTTTGCTGTTGATTACTACTTGCAGGCTTCATTTTGGCTATGGAAGCCCTAATATGTATAGGCATTAGTATATTGATAGATCCTACGTGGTCCTTAGTAGGCATCAGGTAGAAAACTTAAAAAAACTAGACCTTGCATGGTCTCCAATAGAAAGTATATAGATTGTAGACTTTCAGTGCTTACAGAAGGCAAGAACAACAGGCCAAGCTATGGCAGAAAAACTGTATTTCTTTTTCTCAGTTCAATATATACATTATCATTACGAATCCAAAAAAAAGGTTGTAAGTCATTATCAAACCATTCTTCTAATTTTATTATCATTAGGCCATAACTCCTTAAACATTGATTATCACAATGGAAGTGGCCCTCATACTAACGTAATGGTTGATTGGGTATGAATGAGTATGGTTTATTTCTTGCTCTCCCCTCTCCTCTTTTCTAGATGAGAAATTAAAAAAATCTCCTTATAAATCTCCTAAAAATGTCTTTCCTCTCAATTCAAATTTGCCTAAAAATTATATGGCTTTAAATTGTTTCTATGACTAAAAAATTCTCTTATCTACATTCAAAAATTGAACCCTCATTAGTTGGAAGGTTTGGTCTGTGGAAAAATATATAGTCGAATATAACATGATCTTTTATGCACTAAAACATAACACATATGCTAGTTCATGTTGATTTAATGAAATTTCTAACTCACTATTGTAGATGTGGCAGGAGTTGATCTAGTGGTAGTGTATTTATTGGATCCCTTATTCTCAAGGGAGCAACAAGCAAATAATGGGTGATAGAGGATCTCTTGGAACAAGTCAAGGAGCTTTGGGGATGCAGACAAAGGTGAGACATGGAATGTTTTATAGAAATAAGCACTGAGTGTTTGGTAGTAGATTGTTTGCTTGTTGATAGTTTATTCTTTGTAATGGTGCCAAATGAGTGTTTTCTTTCTAAATATCTTCAAGAAAAGCAAATTGTTTAAGAACAAAGGCTAGGGTAATAAGTAGAGCCTCTCCCAACTCTCTTATGATTTATTTGAGCAAATCTAGCCTTAACCTAGGATGCATGTGTGATGATATCGAGGTAGATGAGTTGATTTGTGTTGAATGTTGTTTGGGTGTAAATGTTTGTCTTGTTTTCATTGACCTCTTCATTGATTGTTTGAATTGTTTAGATGTAAATGTTTGTTCTTGTTTACATTGACTTCTTTATTGATTGTTTGACTTATTGAATATTGAATTGTTTTGATGTTTGGTTTGTTTGTTCTTGATGTAAATGTTTTTTTTTTGTTTTATGTTTCCAAATACACATGAAATAAACTTAGATTAATTCATTCATTCAACTATATTTTTATATTTTTCAATCATTTTAAACAAATTAACTTCTAATTAATAATTTAATTTTTTAACCAAGTTAAAGGATTGCTCCTCTTGACCTTGATATATAATTAAATAATTGATTGCTAATTAATCATACAAAACTAATAATAAAAAAAAAAACTAACATTCCTTGTGGATTTTTGTATTTTAAAAGAAAAGACAACAAAACAACTAATTAATTCCCAATAACTAAAATAATTAATTAAATAATTAACTAGATCATTAGATTTCTCCAACTAATATAATATAATTAAATAATTAATTAAGTCTAGTTATGATCAAACTAATTAAAATTTGCAAGAAAAAAAACTTTTCTAAAAACACACAAAGAAGAAATAAGATGCAACAAATAAATAATTTTCTTATTTTAAAAAGTTATCTTTTAGAAAACACACAAGAAGAGGCGAGATGCAACAAACAAATAATTTTCTTCTTTTAGTGGGAAAGAACAAAATCTTTTAATAAATTGAAAATCATGAATTTGTAATCTTTTAATATGTTGAAAATAATGAATTTGTTTCTTTTCTCTTTTTCTTCTTATTTTTGTCTTATATTTTCAGGGTTTGTTTGTTGGTTTGAATACTAGATCCATTGAAGGCCTTCTTAGTGTTTCTATTAAATCACCTCAAACAAATCAAAGGATTCTAAAGAAACCCTTTGGAGAATCTTTCTTGAGAAATTGTATTGTGTGATTAACTTTTTGGTTCTTTAATTTTTGTGAAGTAATAAAAATCTTTAAACAAGTGACGTCAAGGAATGCTTGGAAGCATAGACCTAATTGAAATAAGATATAAAGTGTCTCTTTCACATACACATAGGCTTTTGAAATTTCACTGAATCTACTTTAATCTATAAAAATAAGAAAATCCACACCTGAGATTAGAAGCATCTTAAATGAAGAGCAAGTTTTGAATTGTGACAATGTGTCCTCAAGTACATCCAATTGCTCTCCTCTCCTTTTCAATCTTCAAGTATTGGTGATAATCTCCAAAGTAAAGGGATGTGGAAAACTAGGCACACAATTCTAAGATCAAAAGTAATGGTTGAGTAGTGGTGTACAATAAATTTGGAAAAGTTTCAACAAACATTGGTCTCAAATTCTCAATAATAGTTGCTTGGATGGGCTAAATAGTGGTGCACAAGAAATTTGGAAAAACTTCAACAAAGATTGGTCTCAAATTCTCAACGATAAATGCTTGGCTAGAAAAATTCACATGTACAAACATAGATAATGAGTCCATCGCTTTAATAGTAAAATGTTCACTATGACGAACAAGAGTTCACTATGGAAAACATTTAGTTCACCACTACAAGGAAGTGGTGACCTCATCATTATGGAAATAAAAACTAATTTTTGCACATAAGGAAAACACGAACACTTGGTAGATGGCAAAAGACAACTATAACTAACACGTTGAATGTCCTAAGAGATTGACATAGTCACTTTACCTTAGAGATATCAATTGAAGTTCATATTTTTATATTTCATGCCATGTAGGCTCATGTGACAGATTTTGGGTTATCATTAGACTTGTCATGTAGCCCTATTCCAAATTTGAGCACTTATATATCCTTATGCCAATGAGTGTGATATCGCAATAGAAGTAATCCTCCTAATAACATAATGATTGCTTGGTTGTGAATGAGTATGTATATTTGCTTGACCTTCCTCTCCTCTTTTGTAACTAAAAATTAAAAAAAAATTCTCTTCCGAAAAACTTCTAAAAAATGCCTTTTCTAAATTCAAAAGAATCTTTTCTTTTACCTTCTAAAATGCTTTTTCCTTCATGATAGATATACCCACAAAAAAAATGTGATTGTAGTCTAAAATGCTTTTTCCTTCAAGTTAGATATACCCACAAAAAAAATGTGATTGTAGTCTTAAATTGCTTTGTACTTGGCCTTCCCTCTTCTCTTCCTTGGTTGAAAAAATATAAAAATTCCATTCTTACAAACTTCTAAAAAATACTTTTTCCCTCAACCTCTACCCACTTTGGAGGGAAAAATAAAAAAAATCCCTCCTACAAATTTCCTAAATAATCATTTCCTTTTGAGTTCAAAAAAATTACTCTCTAAAATTATGAAAAAACATCATAATTTGACACACTACTAAAAATACCTCCTACTACTCTAAGAATTTGCTTCAACAACTTAGAAAAATTGAAAACACGAGCGTCGTATAGCAAGCCATAGACATACTATACGTCTTAAACACGACAAACACTGGCGATGGAAGGATCTTATTGCTAAGTCCCACCATCTCAAACACGCTGCAAACACACCTGACGGTTGGGCTTATGCCATAACAACCGCCAAAAACACGCTTAAGGGAGGATAGTCTCAAGATCCAACCCCACCTCCACGGAGCACTTTTGTAATAAAAGGATGTACACTAGCTCAAGAGATACACCATCCCTCCTTCTGCATAAGGGCTTTTGAATAAAAGGATACGCACTAGCTCAAGAGATACATTATCTCGCCTCCACAGAGGGCTTCTTTGATAAAGGATATGCTATCCTGCCTCACGGAGAGGGCTTTTTGCTTGCACTATAAATAAAAATGTGTACTTGCACCGGAGATACAACATCCTGCCTCGCGGAGAGGGCTTACAAACATGTTTCGTTAGTACTAAAATCATCAGACATATATCATTATATATGCCCCCACCTTAAGGTGGTTGATGTTGTGTACCAATATCAAGCATGTTAAGGTAGAGAGAAGACACGCAAGGAAACAAGAGCTTTCACAAAGCCCATGCCCCCAATGTGACATGTGCTTACGATTGCCAAATGTTCCCACAAACACATTGATAAGATATGCTAAACAACAAGATGGTTAGAAAATCTTACTCTAAGATAACAACCATATCACATCATAAAGCTATGCATGAAAATAGTCACATCAAGGACCAAGGCTATACTATGGATTCGGAGTTGAGTATAACTGTTGGGCTATACTGCAGGTACCTCAGAACTGAGTGTAGCAACAAGGTGAGATACCATTCAAAGTGTACAAGAGAAGATTGAGTGGATTGTAAAATGTTAGTCACAATAAATGCCACAAGATGATACATCACACGGAGTGATTCTACTAGTCAAGTGTCGGATATATATATATATATATATATCAACCCCATCTTCATGTATGGACTAGGTCCATTTTTGCTTTCTTACTGAAGGGACACACGGTCCGTATTAGTATTTATTTGTTTTCATCATCCGCCAACTAGGTAGAATCACCAAAGAAGGTAAACAATGAAAATGAGAGGGGAACAAGTGCCTTAGGAACACCACATAGGAGGATGCCACCAGGTCATCAACCGTAACTTTATGCCCCTAAGGCATGAAACACAACAATAAAATAGAGGAGAGGCAAGATAGAAGAATTATGAAACAAATAGAAGAATGGTCACAACAGAGGCGGTCTCCTGGTATCCTTGACCTTATAAGAGTATCAAGGGTCATCCAAGGAGACCTAAACAACACATAGCACATCACTGTGAACACAACACATAAGAGGTCACGTAAGCGAGCAAAGTCATGCTACGACAAAGGTGACCAACAGGGTTAGAAATACTTACTTGTGTATACAACTAAACTAGCAGTTGTCGTCGAGCAAGTAATCTTCCTCCCAATCTCAAATGCACAACGAAAGGGGAACATAAGGTAAAATTGCCCGACTAAAGTTATCATCCTTTACTTCTTTGACCTTAGGTTCTTCTTTACTTGATTCAATGTTAGATGTTGAAATGTTCTCTTGTTGTAGTGGTATATTATTTCGAGCCAAGGCTTGTCTTTTCTTCCTTCTTTCTCGTTCTTGTCTATTTTATTGTTGTTTATTAGTGATGTTTTCAAAAGGAATCTCATGTTTTTCTATAATTTCTGGCATCTTAGAAGAAGAAGAAAACTATGATGATCTCTTAATGGTGCATTGCTTTGTTTTCTACGGGTGTCTCTCGATCCTTGTAAGGATGTCAGAGGAGGAACCTCAACATAAAGTCCCTTACCTTTCGGTCTAGGGGGTTCTTGTAATGTAGGTTGTTCTCTATATGTTATTTGTTGAATGGGGGGTCCAACCAATTTTGATAGTACTTGTGCTTTGTAACGTCGACATCCCAAGAAAGTTTGATTTGTTCGTGGTTTAGGCTCTTCAATAGGTTTGGGCCAAAAGTAGTCAAGGATGATGTTCTTCTTCATAACCATAGGCTACCATCGACTATGGGGAATAGTTCATATAGACCCATGGTGAGGAAATTTTAAGCATTGATGAAGTGTTGAAGGGATAACTTTCATAGCCTTGAGCCATGGGTGGCCTAGTTTTACACGGAAGAGGTTGGATGTAGGGATGATATCGAATGATTATTCTAAAGCTTTGTCAAGCACTCGGATCAATAAAGAGATCTTCCCTAAGGCTAGGAGGAAAGCTCCATTATGTGTTTTGATCATCATGTCCGTAGGCTCATAAGTTTCTTGTATCAATTTATGTGAATAAAGGAACTCTTTCGTATCTATGTTAGTCATGCAATTTGGATCAATAAGGGATCCTCTTACCGAAGTCCCCATTATGTTTACGGTGATGTAAAGAGGACCTTCAATGTCTCCCACTATTTTATCTCTTGGTGCAAATGTTATTTCAGGTTCAGGGGTCTTCCTTTTCTTATCAAATCGAGGATAGACCTGTAGAATTTGTCATTGATGTCAAAGGTCATAAGATAGGACATGATGTTGTGTCAAGTCTCTCAATTCATGATGACAATGCTATGATAGACATGATGTTTCTATGATATAGTTTGATGCCAATGCTATGATAACATTACTTGCAGAGTACTTGTTTGGGCAATGCATTGTTATTCTCTATTACTATTCTTATTTTGTTTATATTGTTCATGGCTCAAAGGATCACATGGATGTTGATGTGCATGTGGTAGAGATATCTAATACGTGATGGTGCTTTAGATAGGTGTTGTTCACATGGAGTTTTGGTGTAGGAGGAGTTGCTTCACATGTGTTGTAGGAGTTGCCTTGTTCAAGTTATGATGGATGAGTTGTAAGGAGATGTCTTGCTTCGAGTCTTCATATGTATGAAGGATGATGCTTTAAAGAATATACAATGTGTTTCAGAATCTCAAGTGTGTCTTGATGACATGATAGAGGTGTTCATTTGTTGAGGTAAACTGATATGCATGCCATGCTAATTCTAACATATGATGCTATTCATGGCTGAGGATCGGGGTTAATGGTGTACACCATGCATGCATGTTGTCTTTAGTTCATGTTGTTCATTGATGAGGAGTTTGTTGTCTAAGACATGTTCACAGGTGATTACGAGTTCAGTTCAAGGTGAATCACACTTTATTAGGATTGCAATTGAGTGAGGTATCTTCCATGGAAGAAGTCAGGTATTTCTTGTCAGAGGTATCTCTTTGAAGGACTATGCATTTAGGATTGCAGAGATCTTGTATTAGGAGGAGGATTGCATTCATATTTGTCTACAAAGATCTTAGCAGTGGAGGTGTTTAGAAAAAAGCTTACATTGTGTTAGGGTTTAGGGTCTTAAACCCTAATAAAAAATCCTAGTTTTTGGTCTACTTTGTGTATTCTCTGTATCAAGGTTGTGTTTTGCAAATGTCTTAAGAACTGTTGCATATTGATATGATTGGGAGAAATTTAGGGTTTAATCTATTGAGACACTACAGTCTAAACTCTACTAGTTTAAATCCTAGAAGCTAAACCCTAAGGTCACAAAAACAAACTCACAAGAGCCTTTTTTAGATGGGTTGCTTTTTGTTTTAAAAGTATATTGACTGGATAAGCAGGTAACATGTAACTTAAGTTACATCTTATGGGTATCGGCCCTATGAGGTGACTGGCCCCGACCACTTAGGGGCACCAAACACAAAAGGTAAGCGAAGCATTTGAGCGCCAAAAGCACATCGTGCGATCCAAGAAAAAAGACTAAATGGCGCGAAAAGGTCATCGAATGGATGACATTCAATTTTCTTTTTGAAGTCCAATGGACACTTCATCATTCTAAATTTGATGGGCTCTGTTCTATAAAAGGCATAAAAACTAATTTTTCTATTGCTATTGAGTGTGCAACGTGCCAAGGAATTATATAGAGATTTGTAAGATGATAGTAAAGACTGTAATAGTTGTTTTAAGGTTGTGAGATAGTTGTTTCAATGTATATGTGTTCAAAAATTGATAAGTTTTGTGTAGGTTGATAATTGTATGAAGAAATTATGCAGAGTTCAATCTTTTAAAGTCTTCTAACGACTTTGTGTGCTAGGAATTTTGATACAGAGATCCGTATTGTGAATTTGAAGACTGTAATTGTTGATTTGAGATGATAGAGGGTAAATCTACATGCTAGTATGGGGTTTGTTAATCTTATGAAGAATATAATGGAGTTTGTTGCAGTTTGAAACTTGAAGATAAACTTGTGTATGAAGATTATATTTAGTGCAAGAAGAAAAATTGCAGAGGTTGATTCTTGAACAGAGGAAGACATTGTAAATTGCAGAGATTGTAATGTGCAGGTGATTGATTGTCATGTGTATCAAAAGTTTGGTTGATCATATTATGAATGAAAAGAATTTTGTCTAGTGAATACAAAAGGAAAGATAAGTTTTTGTAAAGAAATGAATCAGGGAAATCCCCTAAATTGTTTTTGTTTTGTATCCAAGGTGAATGAACAAGTCAGTGAGACTTTGTTTTTTTTAATGAGGCATTTTTGTAAAGCCAGTGAGGCTTGTGTGGTCAGTAAGGCCTTGAGTGTTTGGAGTGGGTGCTTCAATACTTGATTGGGAATGGGTTCTCCTATACATGTAACTAGTGAGGTTTTTTGGTTAAGCTAGTGAGGCATTTCAGAGTGGTTTTTCTTCCCCTTGAGGGTTTTCCACTCATCAAATTAGGTTTTATGTTTCTTGTTTGTCTTCATATGTTCATGTGTCCAAATGATTTGTTCTTAAGGTCCTGATTCATACTTTTCATTATCATACTTGTGCATATGTGTTTAACAGATCATTGAAGTCTTCACCTCTCTTTGTCTTGTAAGTTAAAAGGTGCAAAAAGTTTTAAAAGTTTATACAACACTGATTCACCCCCCCCTCTCAGTGTTGTCCTGTACTCCAACAAGACCATAGTGTTGTTTTGATGATGAGAAGCCATAGATGTGAGACTATTTCCCACTAACACACTTGTTTGAGGGAAACGACTACTAAAAGACACATGGAGTCAACAAAAAAACACAATGGATAGAGGAAAGAGATACTACACAATGAGTCAAAGTAAATGTTTTTAAAGGTTTTGATCAAGAAAGTGTGAACGGAGTGTAAGAACACCTAGTGTTGAAGTACACAACATGTATTAAAAGTATGCCAGTTTTCACAGAATGCTATGAATTGATGCAAAATTTTCAAATGATAGATAAATATATGCTTGAAAATGAATTCAAGGTCTTAAATGAATGATATTTATGAAAAATGCAATGAAACAAAACAAAACTATGCTTACTTATGCACCTAAAATGCTCAAATTTTTCACTTTTTTCAATATAAATGCACAAAAATGTTATAAAATTTATACACAATGATGGATGAATGAAATGTAATCTAATTTAATGTGTAATATAACTCAGATCAGATTTTAAAATGATGCCAAAATGCTACAAATCTCAATGCAAAGTCAAAATTAAAGCAAGATGAATGAATATGCTTATTTTCGTTGAAATACACAATGTGTAAATGCAAAATTTGAAATGTAGATGCAAAAACACACAATGATGAAACACTACAATTCAATATCAGATTTGAATGAGTGTGAAAATTGAGTAATAAAATCTGAAATAATATTTTAATTACAAACCCTATCTTTTGGAATTACTAGGTTATATGAAAAATGCAAAATTTCAAGCAAAACCCTAGCAAATGATAGATGCAAATGCAAGGTAAATGATCATGAAAATATGAAATGTTGCAATTTATCTCAGATCTGATGTAAATATCAGAAAATTAAATGTTTTTAATAATATGCAAGGAAAATAATGCAAATTATGTCTAAATGCAAGCCAAAAATGCTTATTTTTTCAAATTTTTCAATTTTTATGCAAGATTTTCAAATGTATGATGATGAAAATGATATGTATGAATGCAAATTTGATGTACAACACTCAAAAAAGTGCCAAATTCAATAAAAACACGGGTTCACCAAAATGTTATGTAGAAAAAGAGGGACGTTGAATGAGGTTGATAGTTAATTAGATCCTCCTTTCACTACATACATTCAAGGACATTAAACCGAGTTGAATCACAACTTTTGCCAGAGGATTCAGTTAAAGATTTGGCATCACTTGGAATGATAAGGAAATTTGGAATTTATTGATTAATATGTTAAACCCTAGTTCAATTAGGCCTAAAACCCTAATTACACAAAATCGTAAACAAACGGATGAATCCTGAGAAATGCTCACACAAGAAGGCACTAAATGCAGATTAGAAACATACCATAATTTGAATTTTAGAAAGCAGAAAATTTGGGAATGAAAGAGCGGGCACCAGTGTCCAAGGTAGTACTTTTTCTGAGGGCTTTGTGTCAAAATGTGCTTCACACTGTAACCTGCTCAAAGATTTCTGACAATGCCAAAACGAAGGACAAACAAGTGGGCGCCCTTGTCCAATTATAGATATTTTCTGTCATTTTCTTCAGATTTGGAATCTTTATGCTCTGCATTGACCTCCTGCAACTCCTCTCCACAAAATTTGATACCTATAACCTGCAATCACAAGAGAGGGGTTGGGGGTTGTGGTGTTTAGGAGCTTTCCTCGATTAAGCCCCGGAATGACATTCAAGCCTTCCAACACCGTTGTTAGAGAGAGTGTGTGTCCTTGGTGGATAGAGGAAAAAGCAAGTGATATGATCAATTGATTGAAACACAAAATAGATGTCACCTCAGAGGTGAAGCTCTCACGGGGAGATGAAGATCTTTTACGACATGAGGAGATGGATTGATGAAGACAAATCTGCAACAACCAAGTACAAACACAACACAGTACTGCTCTGCAATGCAATGAAAGCCTTGAATATCCTTAGCACAAGATCACAAGTTCGCATTATCCATCTAGTTGTAAAATGAAGTCCTAAACATGTTTATATATGCATTCCCGCTAAACATTCATAATTCAAATTGAATAGGCTAACAAAGGGAAACCTTTTAACGGTCACTTTGCGGACATTTTAAATTTGGGTCCCGACAAAATAGGTCTAGACTAGGGTGCAGACACCCTTGTCCAAGGTCCTATTTTGGGACTGAATTAAGCTCAAGAGTGTCCCCTAAGTCCCATTTGTCATGAGTTTTGGGGGGTTTTGCTCTAGGACTTAATTGTAACATGCATGATTAATCCTAAGGAACCTAGGAGCTAAACTTAGGAGGTCAAAGTCCTACGATATAACATGATCAAACTAATTGAAATTTGCAAGAATTTTTTTTTCTAAAAATACACAAAGAAGAAATAAGAAGCAACAAATAAATAATTTTCTTCTTTTAAAAAAATTATCTTTTAGAAAACACACAAGAAGAGGCGAAATGCAACAAACAAATAATTTTCTTCTTTTAGTGGGAAAGAACAAAAATCTTTTAATATATTGAAAATAATGAATTTGTAATCTTTTAATAAGTTGAAAATAATGAATTTTTTCTTTTCTCTTTTTCTTCTTATTTTTGTCTTATTTTGTCGGGGTTTGTTTGTTGGTTTGAATACTAGATCCATTGAAGGCCTTCTTAGTGCTTCTTTTAAATCACCTCAAACAAATCAAAGGATTCTAAAGAAACCCTTTGGAGAATCTTTCTTGGGAAATTGTGTTGTGTGATTAACTTTTTGGTTCTTTAATTTTTGTGAAGTTATAAAAAGATTTAAACAAGTGACGTCAAGGAATGCTTGGAAGCATAAACCTAATTAAAATAAGATATAAAGTGCCTCTTTCACATACACACAAGCTTTTGAAATTTCAATTAATCTACTTTAATCTATAAAAATAAGAAAATCCACACCTGAGATTAGAAGCATCTTAAATGAAGAGCAAATTTTGAATTGTGACAATGTGTCCTCAAGTACATCCAATTGCTCTCCCCTCCTTTTCAATCTTCAAGTATTGGTGATAATCTCCAAAGCAAAGGGGTGGGGAAAACTAGGCACACAATTCTAAGAGCAAAAGTAATGGTTGAGTAGTGGTGTGCAATAAATTTGGAAAAGTTTCAACAAACATTGGTCTCAAATTCTCAATAATAGTTGCTTGGAGGGGCTAAATAGTGGTGCACAAGACATTTGGAAAAACTTCAACAAAGATTGGTCTCAAATTCTCAACGATAAATGATTGGCTACAAAAATTCACATGTACAAACATAGATAATGAGTTTGCCGCTTTAATATTTGTTATGTAGGAAAATGGGGAATGGGTTGATTTGATGATATGCCTAGATCCTCCTTTCACTACATACCATTCAAGGACATTTAACCGAGTTGAATAACAACTTTTGCAAGAGGATTCACCTACAGGTTGGTTGTCACTTGTAATGAAAGGGAAATTTGGAATTTATTGATTAATGTATTGATTTAATGCCCAATTATGCTTCAAACCCTAATTATGCAAAATCGCAAACAAACAGACGAATTCTGACAAATGCTTACAGACAAAGACAATAGACAGAGATTAGTCACTGACCATTTTTCAAAGTTTGGGATACGGAACAGTCGGGGGCACAAGGGCTAGCGTCCAAGCCCAAGGTGGCAATTTCTTCGGGGGCTTTCAGACTCCTTCCGACACTAATGATCCCTGTTCAGATGATTTTTAGGTCTGCAACTCCAAAGGGCATAGGGACTAGCGCCCAAGCCCTGTCAGTGCTCTTTTCTGCCTCTTTCTTTTAGGTCTGAAATCCTTATCCTCTGCAACACTCCTCTGCAACTCCACTCCACGAAACTCAATACTTGTAACCTACAATCACAAGGAGAGGGGGTGGGGGTTGTGGTGTTTAGGAGCTTGCCTCAGTCAAGCCCCAGAATGGCATTCAAGCCTTCCAACACCGTTGGTTGATAAAGGGTGCATATCCCTGCGGGATAGAGGCAAAAACAAATTGACAAATGATTGATTCAACACAAATATATATCACCTTGGAGGTGTAGCTCGCATGTAGATGAATATCCTTCAACACATGAGAAGATGAAGCCAAATCTGCATAACAAACATAATAACAAGACAAGTCTGCTCTGCCACAATGAATGCTTTGAATGCTTTAAAATCATAAGTTCACCAAAGTATCATAATCATCTTCTAGTTTACAAATGAAACCATAAACATGCTTATATATGCATTCCCACTACAAATTTTGTAATTCAAACTTAAGATGTCAGCAACGAAACCTTTTAATAGTCAGATAACTGACATTCAAATTTGGGACCCACTTAAAATAGGGCAGGACTAGGGCGTGAGTGCCCAAGCCCCTGGGTCCTATTTTAAGGCAAGATCAAATTCAACAATGTCCCTTAAGCTCCATTTGACATGGATTTCAGGCCATTTTGTCTAGGGAGTTAAATTGAACATGCAAGCTGCAAAACAAGGGACCCGAGAGCTAAACTTAGGAGGTAAAAGTCCTAGGGGGACATTTTATGACATAACATTTAGCCCCCACTTTAATGTATATATGATCTTACGACCCATACATGCATTAAAGTATGGTTAAAACTTGAAGCTAATGCATACACAAAGATTGAGGAACTATTTCTAGCCCCCAGTCTTAGGTAAACATTAGAGAAAACACATCGCAAACATGCCGAACATAGTGAAGATAGTAACATGCATGCAAAACATGGAGAAGACAGTAATAGTCATGCAAGACACAGAGAAGACAGTATTGAAGACATGCAAAACACAATGAAGACAATGAATGTAGTAATTATTTCTTTTTCATTTTCATATATATAAATGAATGCAGATACATGAAAAGTAAAAATGCAACACACAACTGAAAATGTAGGAGGGGCATTTCACCACGCTCTTTGGACTACACTTGAGTACAAGCACACCATACAAGTCCCAAAGCATAGGAGGGGCATTTCGCCACACTCTTTGGACTATACTTGGAAACAAACATGCCATACAAAGCCCGAGTGTAGGGAGGGGCATTTCGCCACACAGCTTTAGACTATACAAGGGGGAAGACACACAGAAGACACATGGAAAACACAAGCGCCGTATAGTATGCCAAAGACATACTATACGTCTTAAACACGACAAACAAGGCAATGGAAGGAACTTATTGCTAAGCCCCCACCATCTCAAGCATGCTACAGGCACACCTAATGGTTGGGCTTATGCCACAACAACCACCAAAGACATGCTTAAGGGATGATACACCAACCCCGCCTACTTAGAGGACTTTTGAAATAAAAAGGATGTGCACTAGCTCAAGAGATACACCATCCCCGCCTCCACAGAGGGCTTTGAATAAAAGGATATGCACGATATCCTGCCTTCGCAAAGGGCTTATTGATTTCAATATAGATAAAGATGTGCACTCGTGCTAGAGATACAACATCTCACCTCCGCAGAGGGCTTACAAACACGCTTCATTAGTACCAAAATCAATACACAGTTTTGCCAGAAGCTATCTACACTTATATCATGGACTGTGGAAATACCATGTCTACAATTAGTACCAAAATCATTAGACAATTTACCTTATATGCCCCCACCTTAAGGTTGTTGATGTCATGTACCAATATCAAGCACTTTAAGGTAGAGAGAAAACACACAAGGGAACAAGAGCTTTCACAAAGCCCATGCCCCCAAAGGTGACATGTACTTTACGACACCGAATGTTCCTACAAACACACACTTCTTAATCTAAGCAATGCAGGAAAACAAAGAAGCCAAGGCTACACAAACAGGTTCGAGTCTGAGTATAGCTGTGGGGCTTATACTGCAGGCATCTCAAAACCGAGTGTAACAACAAGGCAAGACACCCAAAACAATCAAAGTGCACAAAGCATATGTATTGTTATGATTTGTTAGCACGATAAGACAACATCAAATATCACACAGAGTGATTCTACTAGCCAACCGTCAGATATATAAATCAACCCTATCTTCATATATGGACTAGGTCCATTTTTGCTTTACTCACTGAAGGGACACGCGGTTCGTATCAATATATGTTTATTTTTAGTCATCCGCTGACTAGATAGAACCACTAGAAGAAAGGAAACAATAAAATGAGATAGGAGAACGAGTGTCTTAGGAACAATCACGTAGGAGGATGCCCCCAAGTCATCAACCGCAATGCTATGTGCCTAAGACACAACACACAACAATAAAAATAGAGGAGAAGCAAGATAGAAGAATGATGATACAAATAGAAGAATGGTCACAATAGAGGCGGTCTCCCGGTATCCTTGACCTTACAAGAGTATCAAGGGTCATCCATGGAGGCCTAAACAACACATAGCACATCATGGGGGAAACACAACACAAGAGGGGAGGTCACATAAATGAGCAAATAATGTTACGACATAGGTGACCACCAGGGTTAGAAATAATTACCTGTTGCACAATCGAACTAACATTTGTCGACAAGCAAATCATCATCTTCCCAATCTTGAATGTTAGCAGAGAGAGGTACATAAGGTACAATAGCCCAACTTTTACCATTAGTCTTAATCTCTTTATCTTTAAGTTTTTCTTTGTTTGGTTCAGTGTTAGGTGGTGGAATGTTTTCTTGTTGAGGTGTGTTACAGGGAAATGTGGATAATATCAATGATTAATAATAACCCAATAACTCTAGAAATTGCAATAATCAAGATTCAACACAAAGAAAGATACCTTGCAAACCTTATTACTTCACGGCTTCCATTGGTCGCCTAATCTCAATTGATCTTGTTGTATGTGAATGAAGCCCTCAGAAAGCGCACTTCCTTGTTTTTTTCTTCAAGATGACAATAGAGAAACGACTATGATAGTTCTTGTAATGAAGAGGATCTTCAATATAATAAAAATGGTGATCACAAGCTATTGAATGGTGTTGGGTACCAAAAGCATGCTGTGAATTCTACAGAGTAAGTTTACTAAAAGCTTGGATAATTGAAATGGAGAAAAAGGGGTTGTATTTATAGACTTGTGAGAGAGAAGGTCAACATTATAGAATGAACAAGAAGATCAACAGTTGAGGAAACTTGAGAGGATGTGCGTGAATCAGAAGAGGACAAGTGTCCTACTCCTTCATGCAACAGGGGAGTTAACAAAAATAGATTGAAGAGTTAACAAAATAGATTAATCAGTTAACAGAATAGACTAACTAGTTAACTAATTTGATTTATGAGTTAACTAATTGGAACTAGAGGATAAAAAGGACATGTGGGTGAGGGAACAAATAATTCAATATTAAAATATTCAATTAAGTGTGCACATGGATTTGCATGAATTAATTTAGGTGTTAATCCATTTTTGGAGGAAAAATAATAATTTAAATATTTTTTTTGATTTATTTAAATATAGAGGATGTTAAGTTTAGAAGAACTAATTAAATAATTGGACATTATTTAATTTAGAATGACTTCAAAATTTAGAAGAGGTGATTGAATAATTTGATATTATTTAATTTAGAGGAATTTTTGGAAGAATTAACTAAATAATTGGGTATTATTTAATTTAGAAGAACTTGGAGGATTTTTTTTTTTTTTAAAACAAAGGGGTAAAAACTTTATTAGAAATCAGAAAAGAGCATTACAATAATAACAAGGGGACCCAGCCCCAGAAAACAAGGCGAAAACCCCACAGCATAAACAACATCAACTATCCTCATGTATCCTCCTATCCTCCTCCAAGAACCGGTCTAAATCCAGATGCAGCTCAGGATTAACTTGATCCCAATCCTCAACTTTCCAACCACTATCATGCTCAGAGGCCCATTTGGCCAAGCAGTCGGCAACTCGATTCCACTCCCTTGGGATGTGAACAAAGGATGCCTCCTCCAACCGAGAACTAACCTGAAGAATCCGCTGAACCACCGAAGCCAACTGCCAATTAATATCAGATATCTTTCGCTCATTCAAGAGATTAATCAAAATCTGTGAATCAGCTTCACATATAACTTTTCTCCAGCCCAAAGCAAGGGCCCTCTCAATAGCATGCAGAATTGCCAGACCCTCCATGAAGTTAACAGTTTTCACCCCCTCATGTATAGAGAACAGAAAAATCACCGACCCAGCTGAGTCCCTACCAACTCCACCAATTCCAGCAGGCCCAGGATTGCCCCTAGAAGAACCGTCAGTATTGATCTTTAAAAATCCATTGGGAGGAAGTAACCACCTTCCAACCCGTTGAACCCTCTTTTTTCCATGCCTACAGTTCCTGGAACTGAAAAAAGAAGAATGAATTTCTTGAAGACCCAGTCTGGCCATCAACTCATCATCACCTCTCTCCAAGGGGAAAACCAAATCACAATTAGCTGAAACTGACTCCTGCACCATTCCTAGCATACGCAGCCAAACTTGCCGATCCACCAACTTCTGATCACGAAAAATTCGGCGGTTCCGCTCCAGCCAAATCTGCCAAAGCAGAAAGGTAGGACCCACGAACCAAACTTCCTGCAAAAAGGAAGCCATAGAAGGAGGTCTTCCCATACTATCCCAGAATTCAACCAAAGAGCACGCATGAATACAAGGAAGCTTCCAAACCTCCCACCACCAATGCCAAAGCTGCACAACAAAGGGGCACCGGAAGAACAAATGCGAAGAATCCTCTTCTGCTCCCCCACACAAAACACAAATTGAAGGTCCTTGAAATCCCCGTTTACGAATGTTATCCCAGGTCAAACACCTATTCCAAGCCAAAGTCCAAACAAAGCAATTGCATTTAGGCCACGAGAGTTTATTCCACACCCTTTTCCACCAATGAACCTCTACCCCAGTTAGCTTCTGAGCCAATAACACCTGATAACCAGAAGCAACAGAGTAAACCCCCTTAGGATTATGGGTCCAAGCAAGAATATCCTCTTCCAGAAGAGAACTACAACTCCTACTATGAAGAATCTTGTGAAGCTCAGCACTGTCTTCCACAAGTCCCAAATCTGGCCACACTGCAGGATCCTTCCAATGAGCTACCTCCAACTGACCAAAAGAAGCAACAGACTTGAAGTCACTCACCCTAGCCCATCCAGCCTCGAGAAATCTTTGGCTCAAAGGAAGAAGGTTGGGGAACTGAGAAGTAAGTGGAGGGAATCCATCCCAAGAATCCGACCAGAAGAGAGCTTCAGTTCCCCGTCTACAAATCCAAAATAAACCTTCCTTGATAAGCTTAGCACCCTTTTGAAGAGTATTCCAAATCACTGAACCTTTCCCCTCAAGAGGGTAACGAGGGAGATCCTGCCGTGGAATCCCCAGGAAATACTTATGAGATAATATCCTGGCCCATGGCTGATCCAGTTCCACACACCATCTCCAAAATAGCTTAGCAGCCACAGCCACTCCAGATAACGCAGACTGTCGAAGACCAAGACCACCAAATTGCTTTGGGCTACACACAACATCCCACCTGACCAGGCTCCACTTGGAGGATGACAAACTTCCCGCCCATAAGAACTGCCTTGCAAGAGAATCCAACTCCCTCAGAAAACCCATAGGAGCCACCTGAAGCATACATCGGTAGGTAGGGAGAGCCTGCACCACCGACTTGAGAAGCTGAACCCGCCCCGCAAAAGACAACCATCTGTGGGTCCAATGATTAACTTTTGCACGGAGCTTATCAATAATATTCTGCCAAGAACCCTTGGGAAGAGGGCGAACAGAAATTGGGAAACCCAGATAAGTCAAAGGGAGAACCCCTATCTGAAACCTCAAGATATTAGCAATTCTTCTCTGAATGGGGGTCGGTGTATTGAAGAAGAATATGGATGACTTCTCCTCATTAATCATTTGTCCTGAAGCAACAAGATATATGTCCAACACCTGCCTCAAGTTAGTAGCTTCCCTAACAGTAGCCATCCCCATCAAGGCAGTATCATCAACAAACTGTAAATGAGATTGTGGAGGCAAGTCTCCACCCCATCGCCAACCCTGAATGGTACCAAGCTCCACCCTTCTTTTCAACAAACGTCCAAGGCCTTCCACAAGAAGCAGAAAAAGATACGGAGAAAGAGGATCCCCTTGGCGCAAGCCCCGTGAGGCACAAAAAAGTTCAGAATGATCTCCATTTATCAAAACTGAGAAGGAAACAGACATGACACAACTCATGACCCATTGGATCCACTCTTCACCAAAGCCAAAAGAAACAAGGATCTTCTGCAAAAAAGACCATCTAACCCTGTCATAAGCCTTAGCCATATCTAGCTTAATGAACATAGCCTTCTCATGGGAGTTGTCCATGGAGTGGATGGTCTCCGTAGCAATGACAACCCCGTCAAGAATCTGTCGACCTGCCACAAATCCACTCTGTTCCTCTGAAATCAGCACTTTAAGCCATTTCTTCAATCGCTCAGCCAATAACTTAGAAATGATTTTGTAAGCCACATTGCAAAGAGAGATAGGCCGGAACTGAGATAACCTATCAGCCCCTTCACACTTGGGTATGAGAGCAAGGAAGGTGGAATTTAGAGCACGAAGCATCTGCTTATTCCTCTGGGATTCAAGGACAACCGCCAGAAGATCCAACTTTATGATATCCCAAAATTCCTGAAAAAATTCAATTGGGAAACCATCGGGACCAGGAGCTTTACCCTTCTTCATCTGAAACACAATCCCCTCTAGCTCATCAAGAGAGATATCTTTCATCAGATTCTCATTTGCCTCCCTGGAGACCAACTGAGGAATACAAGAAAGAACTTGTGCTTCCTCAAGAGATCCCCCTCGAGAATCCTCCCTAAATAAAGTAGCAAAATATTGAGATGCCTCAGCAGAGATTTCTTGAAACGAGGCAAGACGTTCACCCCTATCATTCACCAAAAAAGGAATGGAATTACCATACCTCCTGTCCTTCACAGAATTGAAGAAGAAGGCGGTGTTTTTATCACCTTCCTGTAACCATTCAACCCGGGCCTTTTGCTTCCAATAGATTTCTTCCCGCAATTCAAATTCCTCAACCACTTTCAAAGTCTTAGCCTCCTCCCTTAGAAGATCCTCAGAGGCCCCATTCTCACGAATCAACTGCGTAATATTATTCAACTCCTCCTGGGCAGCAACCTTAGCATGAAAGATATTACCAAAACATCGTCGATTCCACCTTTTAAGCTGATATTTGACAAACTGAAGAAGCTTAGAGAATGTGTACATTGCCGTACCAAAAGTTGGTCTACCAATCCGCCACCACTCAGCCACAAGTTCATGAAGAGTAGGATCCCATAACCACATAATCTGGAACTTGAATGAGGGAGAACGAGGCCTCCGAGCAGAGATAATGCTAAGCTTAATAGGCCAATGATCAGAGCCTCTCCAATCAAGAATTTCAGATCGAGTGGACCATAAGTCTCCAACCCAATAACAGGAAACCAAGAATCGATCAAGCCTCTCAGCAACACAACTCTCACCAATTCTCCTATTATTCCAAGTGAAGCAACCATTACTTGGCAGAACATCAATAAGATTTAATTCAGAAATGCTATCTCTGAATAATAGAGCAGAAGGCTCCAACCTAGGAATACCACCTCTTTTCTCAGACAACTCCACAATAGCATTAAAATCGCCAGCCATAACCCACGGATGGTAAGGAGCTAAGCTTCGAACAAAACGAAGATGGGACCAAAGAAGTTGTTTACCCAGAAACTCAACAGGAGCATACACATTAGAGAGGAGAATACACTCACCAGTCTCATACCAAGAGGCGACTAGGGATATAGAGGATCTAGAGGACATCCACCAGAGAGGGAAAATCTTCCGAGGGTTCCAAAAACAAGCCACCCCTCCAGAAGCACCAAGAGCCCCCATACACTGGCATTCACCATATTTCCACAGCTTAGGAGCCATGGCCAACATATTATCTACAGATAATTTAGTCTCCTGAAGAAAAAGAACATCCGGAGAATGATTCCTAACCAAATCACGAACAGCTTTTTGTCGAGGGCCACTGTTCAAGCCCCTTACATTCCATGAGAGAACAATCATTTCTGGGGGCATGAAAAATGTGAATCCAGAGTCTTGACTGACCCTGACTCCACCAAAGTTTCCCCAGTTAATTTAATCTTCTCCATATCCTTCTTCCTTCCCAACTTGGAAGTCCTGTCATTAATCCCTTTCTTCAGTTCAATTTGCTGAATACCCAAAAGAGGGGAGGCCAACGAGCTCTTCCCCACATTCTTGCTTCCTTTCAGGGGCAATGGGGAACCACCTCCACCACTCTTCGAAGCTCCAATAGAAGATTCTTGTTCAGTCTGGACAATCAATTGTTGATCCGTATCCATCTCCCCAACCCCAATCTCTTGCACAACCTGCATGGCCTCCAATGGTGGCCCATCCTGTCCTGTACCCAAAGTTCCCTGATCCAAGTTCAGCAACCCCGGATTCACTTCCCCCTGGCTGAGATCATCCAGCACCTCAAACCTATTAAAAGTTTCATCAACCTGCCTCTCCCTCAAGGTCCGCTTCTGGCCCCGATTCCTATTGCGAGCCTTGACAGGGACATAGCCATCATCTCCATTACCATCACCCGGAATAGGCTCCTTACCATTATCAGCCCTAGGTGGATTACGAGAAGGCTGAGAAGGTTGGGGCACCATAGGCTTAGCCCTAGGGCACCTACGCTGCAAGTGACCATATTCATGACAAAGACGACACCGAAAAGGTAGGGTTTCGTAATCTAGCTGTTGCACCCAAGTATATGATCCAGCACTCACTTCAATAGAATCTGGTAGTGGCTTGCTTAAATCAATTTCTACACAGATACGAGCAAAAGTCATTACCTTTTTATACTGTGTCTATTGTGAAGACCCAACAGGTTTACCGAGCATTGAAGCCACCAAATGCAACACGTCATCCCGCCAACACTCCACTGGAAACCACGGCAACCGAACCCAAACTGGGATTCGACTTGGTAGTGCCTCAGTCGGGTTGAAGCCAGCATGCCATGGCTTTATAAACAAACCCACCTGGTTATAAAAATAGGGGCCGCCCTCGAAGACTTTATTCCGATCTGCCATGCAATCAAAAGAGACCATAAAAAAGTTGTTCGCAAGGAGCCTAATCTCCATCTCCCCCTCTGGCATCCAAGTCCGCTGAGCCCAAGATTCCAAAAATTGCAGCGAGACTCTCAAACCCATGAACTTGCAATAAAAAGAGTGCCTTGAATAGTATTCAATATCATCTGCAAGCATTTCCATCGGGATAATCAACTTCGGTCGCTCTTTGCATCTTTCCAAACACCCATTAATCTTTGTTATTCGGGAACCACTAACCGATCCTAGATCATTCATCTCCATCGCTGAAGAAAACAGCGTATTATCAAAAACATTCACTCCATGCGTCGGAGGCTTCGAACCAACTGCTGATCGAAAATCCAATTTGGGGCTAGCCCCAGATGTTTCCCCACCCTGCATAGCAAAAAACAAGAACCCCAGCAGGCATGCAAACCCCCAGGACACGTTTGCAAGAAATCGAAAAAGACAAAACCCCAAGGGAAGGATCAAAACCCTTCCACCCACAAGCCACCCAAACGGCAGCAAGAAGGCCTCCAAAAAAGAAAAAACCCACCACCACCACCCCGAAAGCTTCAAAAAACCCCCCCCACAACGCAGAAGCGAGCAACACACAGAGAACGAGCTAGGGCACGGTTGCCCTAGCTCAGCTTGCAGAGCACGCGAACGCCATTCTTTCCTGATATGATGTCATAAAGATCTGTACATTCTGATGACCTATGGGTTATGGAATTTGATGGCAGTTGTGCTACTGCTGGTTCCAACTTGGAGGATTTTAATTAAATAAATGAATTTATTTAATTTGGAGGAATATGAAGGATTTAATTAAATAAACGATTTTATTTAATTTTGTGAAGGAATGTGAATCAAATAAATAAATTGATTTATTTATTTATTGATAGAGGAATTAGACTAAAATAAATATTAGAAATATTTATTTAGATAGAGTCGTGTCATTTTTAGGTGTATACAAGGTGCATTTCATTGGGCAAAAGCTTGTCTTCTCTTCCTCCTTTCTCTTGCTTGTCTATTCCTTCTTGTCTTATTGCTTATATCTTCAAAAGTAGTCTCATGTTTTTCTATAGGTCTTCTTATCTCAGAGGAGGAAGCTTGTTCAAATTTAGTTTGTCTTGATGAAGTGCTTTGTTTTCCATGAGTCACTCTCAATCCTTGTAAGGATGACGAAGGAGGAACCTCAACATAGAGTCCTTTACCTTTATCTCTAGGAAGTTCTTCTAATGCGGGTTGTTGTTCTCTTGTTGCTTGTTGACTAGAAGGTTCGGCCACTCTAGATATAAGCTTTGCTTTGTATCATCTATATGCTAATAAAGATTGGTCTCTTCATGGCTCAGGGTCTCTAATAGGTCATGGCCAAAAGCAATCAAGAGTAAAGTTCTTCTCCATAACCATGAGTTTCCATGTATTACGACGCATAATACTCACTTGTCCATGTAAAGGGAATTTTATGCATTTGTGTATTGTTGAGGGGATAGGCTTCATAGCTTCTAGCCATGGATGTCCTATTTTTACACGAAAGAGGTCAGATAAAGGGATGACATCAAATACTTGATCCACGACTTTATCATAAACCATAACCAATAAAGTTATCTTCCCAAAGGTAGGCACGAAAGCTCCAGTATGTGTCTTAATCCTTAAATCTGAAGGTTCATAAGAATCTTGTACCAAGTCATGTGAGAGAAGGAACTCTTCTGTTACCACATTAGTCATGTAATTAGGATCTATAAGTGTACCATGCATCAGGATTTCCATTACACTCATGGTGATGTGGAGAGGCCCTTCAATATCACTCATTGTTTTATCATAAGGTGTAAATGTTATTTTAGGTTCATGAGTTTTTCTTTTCAAATAAGGCCTAGGAGGGAACCTAGCATTGTTGTTATGATTATAAGCCATGTGTATATGTTTTCAAATGGATGCCAAATCTAATTTTAAAAGATTTTGATATATATGCAATGAAATGTATGCTAAACTATGTATATTTATGACCTAAAAATGCTTGATTTTTCACTTTTTTCAATGCAAATGCCTAAAAGATAAAGTGTTGTAAGGAAATTGATAAGGGGCAGCAAATAATAACCTTAATATCAGTCCAATAATGCATCAATATCCTTCACAACACACCTATAATGCAGATCTAGATAGATGACAAAGCAAAATCTAGTGAAAATGCAAAAAATTTAAACCCTAATTGTGACATTAAGGCATGAAACTATGCACAATGATGTATGGATATAGTTATAATCAAATTTATGATGCAAAACAACTTAGCTCAGATTTGAAAATGATGTCACAAGTTCTACAATGCTCAATGCAAGTGTAATTTTAAGGAAAGATGAATGAATATACTAGTTTTTGTTGAAATTGACTGTGTAAATGCAAAATTTGAGATGTAAATGCAAAAATACACTATGATGAAACACTACAATCAGAAATTAGTCCTAAAAGAGTGTTTAAAGGAGTAGTAAAATTTGAAACAAGATTTTAACCACAAACCCTAGCTTTTGGAAAAACTAGTTTATATGAAAAATGCATAATTTCAAGCAAAATCTAGCAATTTGAGCATGAAAATGCAATGCAAATGATTATAGAATGATCTACTGCTATAATTTATATTAGATCTGATGTAAAAATAAGAATTAGATGAAATTTAATGAAATTAATGCAAACTATGTCAAAATGCAAGCCTAGGATGCCAATTTTGTTTCAAATTTTTTGTAAATTTTTAAATGCAACAAGATGTAAATGAAATGAATGAATGTAAATTTGAAGTACAACACTCAACAAGGTGCAAAATTCAATTAAAACACAGGTTCACCAAAATGTCATGTAGGAAAAGGGGGAATGGGTTGATTTGATGATATGCCTCGATCCTCCTTTCACTACATACCATTCAAAGACATTTAACCGAGTTGAATCACAACTTTTGCAAGAGGATTCACCTACAAGTTGGTTGTCACTTGTAATGATAGGAAAATTTAGAATTTATTGATTAATGTATTAAATTAATGTCCAATTATGCTTCAAACCCTAATTATGCAAAATCGTAAACAAATAGATGAATTCTAACAAATGGTCGCAGACAAAGACAGTAGACAGAGATTAGTCACTGACCATTTTTTGAAGTTTGGGATACGGAACAGTTGGGGGCAGAGGGACTAGCGCCCAGGCCCAAGGTGGCAAATTTCTTCGGGGGCTTTCGGACTCCTTCCGACACTGATGATCCTTGTTTAGATGATTTTCAGGTCTACAACTCTGGAGGGCACATGGACTAGTGCCCAAGCCTTGTCAGTGCTCTTTTCTGCCTCTTTCTTTCAGGTCTGGAATCTTTATCCTTTGCAACACTCCTCTGCAACTCCACTCTGTGAAACTCAATACCTGTAACTTGCAATCACAAGGAGAGGGGTTGGGGGTTGTGGTGTTTAAGAGCTTACCTCAGTCAAGCCCCAGAATGACATTCAAGCCTTCCAACACCGTTGTTTGATAAAGAGTGTGTATCCTTGTAGGATAGAGGCAAAAACAAATTGATAAATGATT
Source organism: Cunninghamia lanceolata (assembly GCA_027924645.1). Classification (NCBI taxonomy): domain Eukaryota; kingdom Viridiplantae; phylum Streptophyta; class Pinopsida; order Cupressales; family Cupressaceae; genus Cunninghamia; species Cunninghamia lanceolata. The sequence continues at coordinate 1,161,605 of BSBN01000781.1, forward strand.
GATTCAACACAAATAGATATCACTTCAGAGGTGTAGCTCACATGTAGATGAATATCCTTCAACACATGAGAAGATGAAGCCAAATTTGCATAACAAACACAATAACAAGACAAGTCTGCTCTGCCACAATGAATGCTTTGAATGCTCTAAAATCATAAGTTTGCCAAAGTATCATAATCATCTTCTAGTTTACAAATGAAACCCTAAATATGCTTATATATGCATTCCCGCTACAAATTTCGTAATTCAAACTTAAGATGTCGGCAATGAAACCTTTTAATGGTCACATAATCGACATTCAAATTTGGGACCCACCTAAAATAGGGCAGGATTAGGGCGCGAGCGCCCAAGTCCCTGGGTCCTATTTTAACACAGGATCAAACTCAACAATATCCCTCAAGCCCCATTTGATAGGGTTTCATACCATTTTGTCTCGGGAGTTAAATTTAACATACAAGATGCAAAACAAGGGACCCAAGAGCTAAACTTAGGAGGTAAAAGTCCTAGGGGGACATTTTACGACATAACAATAGTAAAACGTCCACTACGACGAACAAGAGTTCACTTTGGCAAACATTTAGTTCACCACTACAAGGAAATAAAAACTAAATTTTGCACATAAGGAAAACACAAACACTCGGTAGATGACAAAAGACAACTATAACCAACACGTTGATAGTCCTAAGAGATTGACATAGTCACTTTACCTTGGATATGTTAGTTGAAGTTCATATTTTTATATTTCATGCCACGTAAGCTCATGTGATGGATTTTGGGTTATCATTAGACTTGTCATGTAACCCTGTTCCAAATTTGAGCACTTATAGATCCTTATGCCAATGACGGTGATACTGCAATAGAAGTAATCCTCCTAATAACATAATGATTGCTTGGTTGTGAATGAGTATGTATGTTTGCTTAACCTCCCTCTCCTGTTTTGTAACTAAAAATTAAAAAAAATTCCCTTCCCAAAAACTTCTAAAAAATTCCTTTCCTAAATTCAAAAGAATATGTTCTTTTACCTTCTAAAATGTTTTTAGCTTCAAGTTAGATATACCCACAAAAAAATGTGATAGTAGTCTAAAATGCTTTTTCCTTCAAGTGAGATATACCCACAAAAAAAATGTGATTATAGTCTTAAATTGCTTTGTACTTGGCCTTCCCTCTTCTCTTCCTTGATTGAAAAATTATAAAAATTCCATTCTTACAAACTTCTAAAAAATACTTTTTCCCTCATCTTCTACCCACTTTGGAGGGAAAAATCCAAAAAAATCCCCCCTACAAATTTCCTAAATAATCATTTCCTCCTCAAATTCAAAAAAATTACTCTCTAAAATTATGAAAAAACATCATAATTTGGCACTACTAAAAATACCTCCTACTACCCTAAGAATTTGCTTCTAACAACTTAGAAAAATTGAATTAATCACCTTATAAATTAGGTTCCTATCCAATTACATACATAGTTATTATTACGTATTAATCTTACGTATACTTTATTAGCCACACGTGCGCCGCCCCCTTGGCAGTCTGTCCCCCTTGCAATTCAAAAAGAAAGAACAAGTTGCAATTCTCTAAAAACAAATAATTGACAATTAACCAAAGGACAAAGAACAGGAAATGGGGGATGGGCAAATGATTTATCCGTCAAGAAAACCGAAGAATGTTCAAAGCCGGCAGGTTGGCCTTCGGGATGATCGGGAAAGATAAAGAAAAAAACATAAAAAAACCCCATTGGTAGGAAGATCGATGGTTTTTAAAAAAAATTGATTAGTGCTTAAAATGGTTGAAACAATTGGGTACCGAGGCATATGCTGCTGATACAGATCTAGAAATCTCTACTTGTATGATATGAAGAAAGTATCATGTTTCCAATTGGCAGACTGCAACACCATTGTTATGTCCTGAAGAATTTCTGGATTCCTTCCCATTGCAGGCTTCTTCAATATGAAATGATGCCAGATCTGAAGGTGAAATGTTATCTTTATGGTGTTGTGTTCAAGTTTGAAGTGCAGGAGAGGAATATGATAGGGTTGAGGTTCTTGCATTGGTGAAAGGCAAGGAAGGAGTTACTATACAATGCAGGTCCACATATCACCTAGTATGAGAAGCATTACCATTTCAACCAGCAATGGGATCCTGGATTTTATGAAGGTGAAGGTAGCAGCTCGTCATTTGTCGTTTAGGACCCTCTTCCACACCATGCTTGTGCTTGCATTTCTTCTGCCCTTTATCTTCATTTTGACGGCCCTCGTCACATTGGAAGGGGTCAACAAGTGTTCCTCCTTCAGTGGTAAGACCGATCAATACCCAATAAGAAAAAATGCTTGATTTCATTGTACCCATATAAAAATTTCTCTGTATTTGCAGGTTAAGACTGACTGATACCCAATAGGTAAAAAATGTTTGGTTTCATTGTACACACATAAAATTTCTCTTTGAAGGCTAGGCCGACTGATACCCGCTAAGAAAAATACTTTGATTTCGTTTTAACCACCACGTAGAAACGCTTTCATTTAGTTGTGCCCACTTATAATTTCTCTGCATTTGGAGGCTAAAATCCGGGATTCAGACATGACAGAGCCCTTTTCCGATGTTTGTGGATGCGTTTTCATCTTATTTCCTTCTAGCACTTTATTATGGAAGCACAATAATTTCCCTGATTGAGCTGCCTTGTGTCATAAGAGTCCTGTTCCTATGGCATATATTGTGGGTGTCAGTGAGATCAGAAACTGTAACGGATTTGTTAGTGAATGCCTTGCACAGCCCACTTTGTCCTAATTCTAGAATAGGCAAATATGGATCACATAAATCGAGTCCACTTTCTTCCAAGTATTAATTAAACAAAGAAACAGGTAACCAAGACCGGCACTTCTATGGTCAAGAGATGAGTCGGCTTCAGACTTCACATGTTGCTGGTTCTAGACTTGGGGAAAATGCTTCCAGATCGTGGGTGCGCCAAGTTGTAAGAGAGCCTGTAATGTAACATCAGATAGGATATCGGTTATACAGCGTCCATCTCACCATCACCGAACAAATAGCAATATGAACCCAATTACCCAATGCTTCCCAACTTCAAGAGGGGCTAGCTAACATAGCTTTAGGTTTTCAGGCATTGCATGATGTTCAGTTTTACCTCAAGAGTTGGACTAGATTTTTGCTACTTTCTTGTTCTTGTTCTCCTTCAATTATCTCATTGTATTGGAAATGTGTTTGGCATTCCCATTGTGGATTTTTTCAGATATATACTTCTTTGAGGTCCCATTGGCAATTCTTGGGCACTTTTGTTTTAATCAAAGTAAAACTAGGACAGATTTTAAGCTATGATTTGGACTTTAAACTGCACGTTAGAAGGATAAACCTTCCTTACTGCTAAATTTGGAGAGTAACGCAATGGCTTGCCTTTGTTTCTGTGCCAGATTGTCTGAGCAGGAGATTAGGACCAAGCCTTTTGGGGAGGGCAGCTCCATCGTCAGTAAGTCTTAAACAGATTGCATCATCTTCTCAAAATTGAAGTACCTGATAATATGCAGCTTTGCTTCCAATGTACAGCTACATCTGTGGTTTGTTTAGGTAGAGGCTTTAACTTTTTTTATCAAAGACTGAAAGATGTAGGGTGTGATGCATGGTGCAGAGAATGGCACAAGATATATATGAAGTCCTCCTGCAAGCAAGCAATGAAGAACTTCCTGAAGGATTAACAGTTCCCGAATCATTCAATGATCTTATTACCGATATGAAAATGAATCAGTATGATGCCAAGATGTTTGCTTTCAAGACAAAAGCCTTGGTATGTGTTAATGCTTTTTCATCCTGCAAATATTCATCTTGTTAATCCTTTAATATTTTTTGCCCTTGGAAGCTTTACAAAATTATTTTTTAAAGAAAAATAGGCTTTGTTGACCATGCCAGAAGTTGGAAGTCAAGTAAGATCAGATAAGACTGATAAAGCTGTATTCGGTGTATAATAGTAAATTGTCCTTTCCCAAGATCAATTATACAAAAAAATAAAAAATAATTTTCTAGTTTTATCAAAGAGCGTTCTGTTCTGACTTGTGAACATTTGAGATTACGGTACTGGGCTCTAATTAATTCTATACTCTTGAGTCCCAATCATTGATTCTTGCAAGGCAAAAAACACAATAATACAACAGTTTATCACTCATAAGCATTCTGGCAAAAGCTCTTTGCGGTACCACACTACTTGCAATTTCTCTATTGTCAGGAACAAAAACTGAGCAATTTAAGAAAAGAAAAAGTGAACAAAATTATATGTATATTGAAGACAGGCCACTTAAGTGATCTGAAATTTCGAAACCTTGATGCCAAAATATTTTTTGCAGAGTTTTTACCCAGAAAAGTTGTTTTCTCAAATTATATATAATTTTAGTTGATATCCTTAACTTTCTTATCAGCCATGTTTGACTGGGGACTCTATCCTTGCCTTATGGTGCCTTCTGAAATAACCTGTCATGAAAAAATAAAAGAGTTGCATCCATTGTTTGCAGATGTTAGAAGTCGTCTATAACTATAGCATGGACACGGTAGTGACCCGGAGTCAATGCAACTCAATTACAATAAATAAGACGATAAGATTTGCTGAAAATATTGATTGTTCTCCAGAAGCCTTAAAGACGGGGGAGCTTAGAAGACGGGCTGAGAGTGGGATTTCAGCTAGGCCATGTCAGACTGCACCCTCTTAAATATCAAGATGAATCTGGTGATGCCATGATGGTAATTGTTGTGGTGATGTTTTTGTCCATGCACAATTCCTCTTTCGTCTGATTGATCATGTTAGTGTGATCTTTAAGGCCAGAAAAGGATATTTTCAGGCTTGTCAGTGGATGCTGTACTGATAATGATCCTCTTCTCGTAGACCGAACTTAGTTGAAGGAGCCATCCTTTGTCCCCATCCTGCATCAAGGCTTACAGAGAACACCCTTGGGTCTCTAGGAAGATGATGATCTGTTCCTATTCAGATTTGACGAGATTACAACTGGATGCACTTAATAATTGATAACACACATTTATTGGGTAGTGGCATTTTAAAAATGATCAACTTAGCTTTGAGAGTTATAAATAAGCAATAAAGAGAGATTAGCAGATCATCTTGATTTAAGGAATACAGATCATAGATGCCCCAACAATGTGAAACAAAGACTCTGAGTGTTCTGGTCAATACTTGTTTGAGGATATATGAAATGCCTATATTTAGCTCTAAGAAAGACTTATTGGCTAAAGTCTAAAAATCAAACACGGGCCAATTAAAGGAATATGACTGCTTATGGTGTCAGCAACAGCAATGATGGTAACAGCATTCTTCTATGATGACATATGCATGCTGCTCACATGATAAAATGCTAGATAGTTGGAATCAAAGTGTAACTGTGATGAATTGTATAGGAAGATAATTGAGAGTGTAAATAACTTGTTCTTTGTCATTCTTGGTTGAGATGCTTTGAATTATAAAGTGATTCCTCTGTCATGTCCATGTGTTTGAGGGGGCAATGTGGTCTTCAAGGGCAGGCACTTGGTGATATGCGTGCACAGCAGTTGACTCTTTAAAAGTAGAAGCTGAATCTAAATCGACAATTTTACTATTTTGGGGAAAATTGGCCTGTAATATACCTTCACAAGCCTACTTTGGGATTTATGGAAGAATATTGCTTGCAATTTCAAGTAAATCTTCTATTGCATTTGAAATTTTGTAGGTAGCTCGCTATAGTTCATCATATTTTTCTGCAGTTCTGATTGGAGAAGATGCAAACAAAGGTATAATGGACATTTCATAAGAGATTTTCTAGAAATTTGAATTTTTTTCTTCTGTGTCTTTGTTTGTAGAGGTTGCTCTAATGTGAATTCCACTGTCAACCTTTTTCTGATTTGTAATGTTTCTTTATTTGAATGTCTAATTTCTGATTACCCTCTGTCAAATATTGACACGATAGCATATTTGTGTGTTTTAAGTTTCTTACATGTTGTTGTACTTTATCCCACACGTCCTGAGACTCATCATCACATGGGCCATTAACTTCCAACCTAATTCAAGATGGTATCAAGATGAATCCAGTAAAATTGATTCTCATTTTTTTGGATTATTGATAGATCTAAATCTGATCCAAATTGCTATGTTCCATTAGCTTAGAAAGTATATTGTCTTCAACTGTGTTGGTAACCAGTCAGAGATGCTTCCCATCTTGGTTCGATATGAAGTGAGGCTCGACACTGTAGGGGCAGTTGTTTTGTAAATTTGTACCATACTTTCCTTTCTCTGTAAAATTTGCTTTCTGCATTGCCCTTTTTCAAGTTCCACAACTAAATGATATACCGTTGATACTTAATGCATTTATGTTGCTCTCACCTTTCCATAAAAGCATTCCTGCCAAACTCGCACAAGTGTTATGGTGTAGGGACTATATTGGAGCCAGGAATCAAAGCCCACCTCTTCACGAGCACATACTACATATTACAAGTATAAATTATTTGAAAGGAGATGCTTAGACACGTTCAACTGTCAACATAAATGTATCCATAGTAATATGGCCTTTTACAACTCTGCAAGACAATTATTGCATAGGAACTAGCCGATATTGGGATTTGCATTTGAATTGAGCATGATTTTTAGCCAGATTTCTTGGCAGTGAGACCAGAGAATTCATGAATGACAGAAAAATAAGCATTGAAAAATAACATGATGCAAGAAAAATTGTGCAATGAGCTACCAATCTCTTTATTATGAGAAACCAAATGAATACGATACAAAGTCTGGCTTATGATAATAACTTACTCAAACTGTTCATTTATTTCTCCTGTAATATACAATGCTAATTTACAATCTCTTCATCCATATGAATGATTGATTATCCAAACACCCTCCCCAATCAACCATCGTGGAGAAGTGCTTGTCCTTATTATGCCGAGAGGCATAACTACAATGACAGCAAGGGGTGGAGTGTAATGGTGTGAGCGTGTTAACAAAAACTGTTAAAGAGCCGACATGCAAAAATAATAAAAACTATAAAATAGTAGCTTTAAGTAAATAAAATAAAATGGAATCACTCTTAAGTAAATAAACTAACTATAAAATAACTCTTAAGTAAACAAAATAAAACTAGCATACCTATCTTTTGAAAAATCCATGTAAAAGACGCCGAGAGATATTATTCTTGAGTTGCTTATTTTACTATTAGTTCCGATTAAAGCAGAATAGGACAATGATATCTCTAGCCCTCTTTTACATAAATAGTTCTAAAGTAAAATTAGCATACCTATTTTTTGAAAAATCTATGTAAAAGAGGGCTAGAGATATCATTGTCCTATTCTGCTTTAATCAGAAATCCAATAAAAAATAGGCACCTCAAGAATGATATCTCTCGGCGTCTTTTACATAGATTTCTCAAAAGATAGGTATGCTAGTACTCTACCATCACAACTAATAGTGCAGACATGGTGCCAAAGAAATCTTGTCATATTTTATGACGGTTCCAAAAACAATGGAAGATTTCCTATCAGCCCCATCTAAATTGCAGTCTCTATTCAGCCGAATCCAGCTTCACGGTCAAAATAACAATTTTGTTTGCCTTCAACTGATCCTGTTGGCTTCAATGACCCCAATTGCACCCTGTCAATGCCATTGTTTCTGTCAATATACCTCCTTCTGTCTAATTTCTAAATAAAAAGATTGGCCAAAATTTTCACTGAATAAATTAAAAAAAATTGGCCTTTCCATCTGCTTAGGTTCTTCTGGTATACAAGGCTGGGCACCTTGCACTCATCCAGATTACAACATGCATGATCCTAGACATTCTTGGCTCCTTGATGGATCCCATGCAAGAATTTTAGACAGTCTTTTGACACAAGTCTAACTTAATTCAAACTTCACATTTGAAACTGGAGATCACTTGAGGGCATTTGAAGCTATTTCAATGAATTACAAAAATGATACCAAGACTCGAGACATTTGAAAACACTTCCTCAGGAAGCCATTGATATCAAGTATGATATAAGCTGCATTGAAGAAATTTTAATAGCTTCAAAAATCAAAGCTGGTTAATGGAACCAGCATACGCATACAGAGATATACATATTTTGGAAACTGGAGTGCATTAAGACTTTCTATATGAAGTCCAAATGCAAGTCATATAGCATCAGATGAAATCTGATAAACTACAAAAGATAAACTGACCACTGATATGGTATAACTGGATTGGCTAGGTAACCTTGTTAATCCTACTACTGTCATTTAATCTTGTTGTGCCATTTAATCTTACTTATCATCTATGTTCATATAGCATAGAAGGCCCCTCTCTTGCTCATTATCTATAAAAGGTCCCTAGTTACCATGAGAAGAGTTAAAATCACGTATTCTGTCCTTGGACGAATGGGAGAGGACTCCCCAGTTCAACCCATGGGAGAGGACTCCTCTGCTCGATCAACAGGAGAAAATTCCCCCAATCAAGGGCTCAGCTGCCTTCCATCCGTACGTAGGTTGCTTCCTTTTCCAATAAGCAGCTGCCACTGGAGGTAGTAAATGCATGTTATGCTACTTGTCAGTGTCTTGGTGGGAGCCAGGGTCTAAGGTTTCCAACTTCCTGCATGTTGTCTGTCCAGAATATGAATCCTATAGGAGCATTGGCTTTCCCTTCACCATTTCTAGGTCAAGTTTTTGATCTCCTCCCCCTTCTCGATCTATTAATTGAGATCCTTCCTCTCCTATGTTGGATGAAGGGCCTTTAGGGCTGCATTCAAATGATAGAGTGCCCTTTAATTCACAGTAACAACAGCATAAGGGCCTTTCGACACTTCACCTCTTCAGCTGTTATGGGCTCCTCGACCTTAAGGTCGAACAGCTCCTTATCACTTATGTCAGCTCATTCCTTGATCTCCCTCCCCTCTTCAACCCAACTGGTGGAGCACATAAATGTCAATCAACAAGTGGGTGTGAGAATATAGGTAAACAAGACAAATAAAGATATGTGTTATCTATCTGATGATGGAAAACAGCATGATGGATAACCACTTTCAATTTGAGAATCTAACTAATGGTGAGCTGGAGGTGAAAAAAATACAACCGCGATTAGTACGTGGAACAGAAGTCATCCAACCTGCTTCACTCTTCGGTGAAGACAACTAACAGAGATGTTATAGGTATTGCTGGTCTTATCAGATGAACCATTAAGGCTCTGATATACTCTCTTCACAAGTTTTGCCTCCAGTTAATAAAAAATTAAAAAGAAACTAAATTGCCCTTCTTGGAGATTTTATAGCACATTTCAAAATATGGATGCCTACCACTTGCAACTGCTTATTACATGATTATGACAAATAATTCATTTTAATTCCTTTTGAACAAGCTTTGGAAGGCCTCAAATATTTTATGGAGCTCCTCTCTTGTCTGAATGATTATTGCATTTGTCAAAACGCTTATTGTGTTACATGGTAAAATCATACATAATTTTTATAATATCATTCTACAGTGCGCAAAGCATTAAACTAAAGGTGTTTACTGGTATTTGTTATGCATGTAGCTTTTCAATGGTTCACCTGATCTTTGAGAGACTTAACTGTTGAGTTCTTGGACAAAACAATTATCTTGATCAGATTATGCCGGGATCCTAAACTAATTTACAGAGTGAAGTTTGAAACATAACATCTAGCTTCAAAATAATGAAATTTATGGGGACATTATTCTTTTATATTATATTGTATTGTCTTGTTGGTTTCCATTATATAATTTGAATTCCAATTTTGATAAGAACCTCAAAATGGCAGTGCGAGCTATTCTTATTAGCAGATTACAGCATATTAACTTTTAATGTGGAATTCCTTGTGTTACATCATTTTAATATGGCATTTTGAAAAGACAATTGTCTATAGACATTCAGACTTGGAGAAATTCCGAATCAAACAACTGTTTAGTATCCACCATTTGGTACTTGTGCTTTTTCGGATGCTTACATGTTGCTGTTGTTCACAGGCAATCCAGTCATGTAACATGGTTTAAAAGTTTACATCCTGTTGAAGTTTTCACAGTTACATTTTAGTTGCAAAGACACTTTATCTATATGTGGCATTGCATATGTCTTTACATAGTTCTATGGTTGACAATGACCAAGTTGCTAAACGGAGTTTGCACTTTTCAGGTTGAGCACTTGGAGAAACAAACTCGATCATCAAAACTACAAGAATATGTGTATAAGCATTTTGCATCAAGTGGCGTTCCAAAAGGGATGCATTGCCTCACTCTTCAGTTAGCAGATGAGTATTCCTCCAACGCTCATGCTCGGAGACAGTTGCCACCTCCTGAATTAGTCCCTCACCTTACAGACAACTCATACCATCACTTTGTTCTGGCAACTGACAATGTACTTGCAGCTTCAGTGGTAGTTGGATCAGCTATAAGAGCTTCCTTGAAGCCAGAAAAGATAGTCTTTCATGTCATCACAGATAAAAAGACATATGCAGCAATGCATTCATGGTTTGCTTTGCATCCTCTTCCACCTGCAATTGTCGAGGTCAAAGGTGTACATCAATTTGACTGGTTGACAAAAGATAACGTGCCTGTGTTGGAAGCCATGGAGAATCACATGGAAATCCGAAGGTACTATCATGGAGACCATGTGATTGGGACAAACTTAAACGAATCTCCAAGAATTGTAGCTTCAAAACTCCAAGCTCGAAGCCCCAAATACATATCAATAATGAACCACTTGCGCATATATCTTCCAGAGGTAAATGCTATCCTGAAAATTGATTAGAATATGCAGAAGGGTTTTCTTGTTTTTCAAACTATGAGATGTCTAGACTTTAGAATTTTTTACCAGAAACATTATGTATGCTAATGATAGGGGATGGTATAGAATGTAACAATTCCCTCAACTTATCTTTTAACAGCTTTTTCCCAACCTTCATAAAGTGGTTTTTCTGGATGACGACGTTGTTGTTCAACATGATTTGTCTCCCCTGTGGGATATTGATCTTAAAGGAAAGGTCAATGGAGCAGTTGAAACATGCAGAGGTGATGATCATTGGGTCATGTCCAAGCACTTCAGAACCTATTTCAATTTCTCTCATCCCCTTATAGCGAAGAATTTTGATCCGGAGCAATGTGCTTGGGCATATGGGATGAACATCCTTGATTTACAAGCATGGAGAAAGACAAACATCAGAGAAACGTATCACTATTGGCTTAAACAGGCAAGTCACTTTCCATTGTTTGTTCAAAATTTGCATTTTATCAGATTCACCTTTTTGTTTTTTTAATTTCCATCATAATTAACATTTGAAGTTGCACATTGAGCACTTGCTAAGGACGCACATGGTATTTGTGCAGAATATAAACTCCAATCTGACTCTCTGGCGGTTGGGAACTCTTCCACCTGCATTGATTGCATTTAATGGCCATGTTCAACCCATTGATCCTTCTTGGCATATGTTAGGATTGGGATACCAATCTCAATCAGATCTCATAAATGTTCGTAAAGCTGCTGTGATCCACTATAATGGACAGGCAAAACCGTGGTTAGATATTGCCTTCCCTGAGCTAAAACCTTTTTGGACAAAACATATAAATTACTCTAATGAGTTTATAAAAAAATGTCATATCATGGAGTCCTAATTTCAACGTTTGGCAGTTCATTTACTTTCCAAATCCCAACCCATTCATTCTTTTGCACTGTAAGCAAGCGGGTCCTCGGCAAAATTCCTGTGAACTTTGCCTGCATTTTTGCCTCATAGGCAGTTGGCACAAAGGCTCAGTATTACATGAGCCTTTTTTTTGTCATTGCTGCTATTGTTCTTTCTAGTGTCCCTAAAAGTGGAAGATGTGATCCTAATGGTTCAAATTCTGCTATTTGTGATAAGATAGGATCCTCTCGAAAACAATTGCCATGCAATTCCATTCAAGATTCTATTCATTTATAACAAGGCAACATGCTTCGGTGAAATATTTGAGCAAGTTTGGGAGGGCCATCTTCTCAACAAAAACGAATTCCTTTCCAGTTGTCAAATGCTTAATCATTGGTAAGATTGATTTGTATGTGTCAACATACATATACATAGCAAACAAATGTAACTCGGAAAGACAGTTCTCCTCAATGTTTACATGAATAATTTTATCTTGTTAAAATGGAGATAAAAATGAATGAAATGATAGCTTCTTGGGCATACATATATCAAATTTCTGTACAGGCTCTGATAATCAGGTTTTCATAGAAGTTGTCAGCTTTGCACTTGCATATCGTAGAGATTAAAGGTTGGGATTCGCCAGACACGAGCCTTTAAGGCAAGGGAACCTTACAATCAAAGGTCAAGACTGCTTACAGGAACTGCATAGCCACAATGATCTTGTATGGATCGTAACGGAACATAGTGGATCTGAGATCTAAAATGTACAAAAAAAACCAAAATTCAACAGCCACTCTGAAAGACACGGAACAAATTAATGCCTTTAATCAAGAAAAGGTTGAGAGAGATTTAACCCTTGAAATGCCCAACAGTGAAAATGTTTAACCTCTTCCATAGTTGTTAGCCCTAGCATCAAGCTTGCTGAATGGGTATTATTATGCTTCATCCATGTGAAGCTTGCGCACACCCACACTCTCTCTTACACACATACACCATATTATTGAATCTTGGGTTCAGAGGTGAAGATTGTGCATCATCAGTACATACATCTGCAATTCTTTTCACATTTTCCAACATGAGTCTCTTGTTGAGAATTTTCAGAATTTGATGAGATTCCGAAATTGATAAGTTTCTCAAATTGGTAAGAATTTGAGATTAAAGACAATATTTCCACAGTCCATGTAATGAATTTGAGAGCCAAGCACCCATGGCCTTTTATTATTAACATTTTGACATGACAAAACACTTTTCCTTATGATATATGTGGATTCCAAGTGTAATGTAAAGAATTATTTCCAAATCCAAATTACTGATCGATTGAAATCACAAAATTTCACTTGATCTTGGCTTGAAAAACCTTATTTGGAAGTGTGACCTTAAAAGGATTAGCTGAAGTAGTGCCTATCCTAAAACACATGTTCTGAGCAACTAGATACCCTGGGTTGGAAAGGGTGAGTGGTAGCAGATAACTAGGGTAGTTGCGCAGTTTAAGGACCGAGACAAAGCATAACTTGATCCGCATAGCCCCATCATTTAGGTTTTTTCTATGAGGGACTTAGTATATATGTCATGGTTTTAATGTGAAGCTTAGTTTTGTGAATTTGTTTTATGTACATTTTATTTTTATTTAATGTAAAAAAAATCAAATTTGGGAGCTCACAAGGACTTTTCTTCATATACAAACAAAACAACTTACCAATCATAAGTTAATGTGTATATTTATATGTATAAAGCTTCAATGTCATAATATTACTATACAAGTCAAAATAAATATGGGACAAAGAATCATATAAAATGAGTGGGTGGTAAGGCATAGCACATGAAACATGTTTGAAAATAATTAAAATGTTTAAAGTTTTGAAAAATTTGAATTGTGGAAATATCATGTCGTATTAAATTTATTAAAATAAATATATAAAAACTAAAAATATTTTAAATTCAAATATTTATTTTATATTATATAATTTTAATTAAGTATTACATTGTTATATATTATTGATCATTTAAATTAAAAATATTAAATTGTTTAAAAGTTTAGAATGATTGTAAATTAAAAATATTAAATTGTTTATAATTTTATTATAAAGTCAATATATATATATATATATATATATATATATATATATATATATATATATATATATATATATATATATATTTGAACTTATAATCTCTTAATAATAAGTTTTGAAAAAATTAAGTAATATAAAATAACTTTTATTATAAAGTCAATACATTAAATTAAACATTGATGTGGGACATATAGGGATTGTTGATGTTGGCTATCTTGGTGGGGATTCGAATGGTGGGTGAAGGCTCCAAAAGCATGGTCAAGGCATTTAATATATGGAAACAAGAATGCCCCTAGAATTATTAAAACAAGTTACACATTTTAGCTTATGTAGTCCTACAAATAAGAATTTGAGAGGCCCAATAGGATTGTGAAGGAGACATGTAGAAGCTTGGAGAGTCCTTAAAAATTGTCAAGGTATTTATCTCAGCCACAAATATAGAGAGGGCAACTAAGAAACTTATTGAAAGGAAGCTAGGTGTGCGGAAAATGCTTCCTACACTAATCTAATGAGGGGAGGAAAGTGCAAATTCAATTTTATCTTTACAATTACAACTATGTTAACCCATTAACAGAGATATTGCAACAAACACATACACAAGAAAGTAAAACAGAAGAAGAGAGACAAGATATACGTGGGGAAAACCTTTACAGGTGAAAAACTCCACACTTCAAACATAGCTCAAATGTATTCCGTAAACAATGAAGGTTACAATATAGTTACAGAGCCAATGCTCTTGTAGGAGTCTTCGACACTTGTATCTGGAGATGATCCGACAACATAATAGTACCTGTCAAAACCTATAGTACTCTCCAAAGCCCCTGTTTATATAACAAATACAAGGCAAAAATGGCTCTACATTGGGATGGGCGTCCAACATGGCCTCATGGCCCAAAACCCACGCCTATGGACACTTGTCCAAGACTGTAGGATGTCCCTGACACTTGTCAAGTCACCCCATCCCAAAAAGGTTGCCTATTTCCAAAATGGGCTATGACAGATGTTCATACGACTCTTACAACCGTCATAGAATCTGTTATAGCTGTCATAACTTACAGCTATAAGAGAATTTGTCATACACATGCTATAAATAGCATATTCTTTTACATGTCATAGTCAACCTTGGGGCGCCCAAAGATGTCTTTTTCAATGATGTTATTCGACACATGTCTTCACCTGTCATAGAATTTCCTATTTCCGACTCTTACATGTCATAACTTTGTCATAGGAATATGTCATGACCGTTTCGGTCAACATTCCTATACACAACATCCAAGATGCTGACACATGGCAAAATATTCCTACCACTAAGTGGGATGCCTATCTCCTCATGTGAGGACAAAATTACATGTGATCATATGTCATGTAGGATGACACATCACCATGCCAACTCCCACAATATGACAACATAGGATTTGCATTCAATTAATACAATAGGTAATAAATATATAAATACAATGTGAAAATACAAGGAATTACCAAGGTTGAGACACTTTAATTCCCAACATTCTCTCACTTGTCGAACACCTTGTAAGAGCCAATAGAATTAATAGGATTTAACTGCTATAGGCTGAGAGGCCCATAGACTCCGAACACCATTTGAACTTCTTTGTGCCCACTGGTTTCGTCAATGCATCTGCAACATTCTTTAAAGTATCTATCTTCTCCAAATTTACCTTCCCATCCTCTACCATGTCTCGCACGAAGTGAAGCTGTACATCAATATGCTTTGTTCTGGCATGAAAAGTTAGATTCTTCACAAGGCAAATCACACTCCGGTTGTCACAATAAATCGTAATCTGTCCTGCATCAACACCAATAGTTGAACACAATCTCTTAAGCCAAATGGCTTCCTTGCAAGCATGAGTTGCTGTCATGTACTTAGCTTCTGTCATGGACAAAGCAACCACAGGTTGTCACTTACTCATCCAACTAATTGCACCACCAAACATAGTGAATACATAGGCACTGGTGGATCTCCTGCTATCAATGTCACCTGCCCAATCAGAATCTACAAATCCACGAATACAAACTGGATGCAGAGGTCCTGTAGCATTACCATGATAGCAAATGGAATACTCAGAAGTACCCCTCAAATATCTGAACACTCGCTTAACTGCATCCCAATGTACTCGTCCAGGATTAGCCATAAATTGACTAAGGACTTCCATTGCTTGGGCAATGTCTGGTCTTGTGCAGACCATAGCATACATTAAACTGCCAACATCACTAGCATAAGGTATTCTGCTCATGTCCTCCACCTCACTAGGAGATTTTGGACAATCATTAACATACAACTTTGTCCTCAAAGAAACAGGTACACACAATGGTCTACAATCTGCCATGTTGAACTTGTCCAACACGGTCTTCACATACTTACTTTGGCTCAACCAAAGTTTTCTGTTAGCTCTGTCTCTTTTGATTTCCATTCCCAGAATGTACCTCTCTGCCCCGAGATTTTTCATCTCAAACTGTGTTGACAACTGAGACTTCAAATTGGAAATCACATTCTTACCATTCCCAATCAACAACATATCGTCAACATACAATGCAATAATGAGAATGCGATCATTGTCAAATTTGCAATACACACAATGATATGATTTCGATCTCAGATATCCAATTGACAACACAAAGGCATCAAACTTCAAGTACCACATCCTAGGAGACTGCTTCAAACCATACAAAGACTTTTTCAACTTGCAAACCAAATTTTCTTTACCTTTCTCTATGTAATGCTCTGGCTGTGACATGTAGATTTCTTCCTCCAAATCACCATGAAGGAAAGTTGTCTTCAAATCCATCTGTTCTACCACTAAGTCATATGCAGCTGCAAGAGATAACAGAAATCGAATGGATGTCAGCTTTGCAACGGGAGAGAAAATTTCACCATAATCAATTCCCTCCACTTGTGAATACCCCTTCGGAACCAATCTAGCCTTATACTTTTCAACACTGCCATATGTACCGAATTTCTTCTTGAACACCCATTTGCATCTAACGGGTTTCCATCCATCAGGCAAAGGCACCAAGTCCCATGTTTTATTCTTTTCCAAAGAAGCCATCTCATCTTCCATGGCCTCCTTCCAGGAACCTGCATCTTTCATGCCCATAGCCTCTTTCACAGTTCTAGGCTCATCAGTGTTTGTAAGTAAAACAAAAGCACAACTAGAATCAAGTAATGAATAACCAAACCTATCAGGTTGCTTTCTTGTTCATGTAGACCTCCTCAATAGCTGAGGTTGAGGTTCTGCTTCTTCTTCTGAGCTTTCACAGCTGCTAGAGTTCTCATCATCAGGTCTCACAGGGTCTGTCTGTCCAGTCTTCTCAGGGGTAGAAGGAAACTGAACCGCATACTCTTTCTTTTCTGTCTGTTCTGGCTGTAGAACAACGGAAGAAGGTGTTAGCTCTTTGAAGATAACACTTCTGCTATACAACACTTTTTCAGCCATAGGATCCCAAAGCTTGTATTCTTTTACATCGACACCATAGCCAATGAAAATACATTTAACAACCTTGTTCTCCAATTTAAGCTGTTTCTCCCTAGGCACATGTGCATATGCCTCACAACCAAAAACACGAAGATGTCTAATTGAAGGCTTCTTACCAAACCACATCTCCATGGGTGTCTTACCAACAAGAGCTGATGTAGGAGATGTGTTTACCAGATGGCAAGAAGTGGCTACAATTTCAACCCAAAACTTTTGTTCGAGGCTTGCTCCACTAAGCATACTCCTAGCCTTCTCTATCAATGCCCTGTTCATCCTCTCTGCAACTCCATTTTCATGCAGGGTGTATGGAGTTGTCTTATGTCTTTCAATCCCTTGCTCTTTACAGAACTTATCAAACTCTATTGAACAAAGCTCACCACTGTTGTCAGTTCTCAAACCCTTAATTTTTTTACTAGTCTGATTTTCAGCAAAGGCTTTAAACTCCTTAAACCGACTAAAGACTTTGAAATATACCAAGCCAATTTTTTTCACTTTTCCAATTACAACAAGCAGAGCAATACACAATCGTTGAAGTTAGCAATTAAACCAAACGATGCAGAATTCAACTCTAACCAAGAATGTACACTAGGATGGCGTGATCATATGGTCAGAGGATCTCTATGCAATGCTGATAAAGGAACTCTAACCAAGAATGCGCCGGATGTCGACGAGCATACGGTCAGAGGGTCTTGATGCAATGCTGATATAAAGAACTCTAACCAAGAATGCACCTGATGATGACGAGCATATGGTCAGAGGATCCCTACCAACTATTATGCTGAAATAACTCGACGTCAAGAATGTGCTTTCCAACCCGAAGTGGAATTGGAGCTACCATATGACGGAGATGCAACGTATTATGAAGCAAATATGAGAAGAAGTATGAAGTGCTGACAGTACTACTGTTCAGCTTACAATAATTAGAGACTTCCAACCCAACTCAAATGATAGAAGTTAGCAAACTAAAATGACGGATCAGCAACTTTGAAAAACCAAACCAGCAACATAAAACCCTACAAAAATGCTCACATCTCACTCATTTCTCAACTAAATGACCTCAAATCTGATGCAATGCACTCCTATGACAATGGCAACCAAGCTACACACTATAAGCCACTCTTAAACCCAAGTATTTATTTAGCATGCTTTCTAATGCACTCTAAAGAGGGGCGACCTGGCAAGAAGGGCGATTTCCTTCTAGAAAATCAGATTCTTCATAATAAATTCTGTAAATTAGCACAATGGGGCGCCCAACATAGACAAAGGGAAATATGAAATACCCAGAGCAAATGCCTTTTTATTTTCAGATTTATGAATGAAACTACAGATTCAACCCTGTTATCAACAACTCCAAAAAATGACATAAAATGCAAATAACTGAACTACAAACAGAACTCAAGCTACAATGCAAACCTCACTACAAAATCACTACTATCAGCAAACCTCTCCCTAGGTGCTATCTCTCAAGCACGAAGTGAGCCCAGGCTAGGAGGCATTCATTTCTCGAAGTAGTCCCAAAACCATTACGGCAGCATAACATTATCAAGATTTCGGATGCCCAAATGAGAGCACTCTTCCTCCTTTTATACTTTTCCAACTGGGAGTCTCTAAAATCCTCTTGCATATGGGATAAAACATGAGAGGGAAAATAATATAATCCTCTTCAATTCTTTTTCAACCTCAACCTTAAAGTCCCCTCTTTTAAAACAACATTAATATTAAATAATAATATTTAATTTACGGACTTTAAAACGGAGGCCAAGATGATGTCAGAAATCAATGATCTATAGCTCGTTGGAAAGGTCTTGACAAGACGAATCCAACCCCACTCTCAAAATCCCGTTTTGGTGCCAATCCTGAACTTACTAAAAATAGCTGTAACCAACAGGGACTAAGGAGAACAAACCCGGAAAGAAACTGCCAACCAAACCACAATCCATGAACAAAAGCAACCACCAAAACATGAAACCCCAATTTCAACCTCCGAGTAGCCTACGGGTCTCTGGAATAGGCCAACGGTCAACTGTAAAAGATCAATCTAGAAAACGGGACATTACAGTCCGCCCTTCCCAAGATTGCTTGTCCTCAAGCAATTGTAAGCCTGGATGCTGCAGAATCTCATCATTCTTCCAAGTAGCATCCTCCATAGGCAAGTTCTTCCACTTCACCAAATACTCTCTGATAGTTCTTTTCCTCAAGGAACGCTCCCTGGAATCAAGAATCTCTTCTGGAATCAAAACTAACTGTCCTTCTTCATCCAAGGGTGGCATCTGTGATGAAGCAACAACATTGTGTCCAAGTGCCTTCTTGAGGCGAGACACGTGGAATACATTGTGCACTCTGCTATCCGAAGGTAGCTCCAACTCATAAGCTACTGCCCCCACCTTCCTAGTGACCTTGAACGGCCCATAAAAATGTGGTTTGAGCTTCTCAGCTCCACTTTTCTTGAGAGTGGACTGTCTATAAGGTTGTAGTCGAAGATAAACCATATCTCCAACTTCAAAAGAGCGCTCAACACGCCGCTGATCAACATACATCTTCTGCTGATTCTGTGCAATCTGTAGATTGTTCTTCAATGAGTTCAAGATATCTTGACTCTGCTGCAACAAATCTTTGGCCTGAGGGGCTTTGCTATCACCAAACACCAAATCAGCAAAGCTAGGAGCCTCATAATTGTAAAGAGCCATGAAAGGTGACATCCTTATTGACATGTGAAAAGTAGAATTATAACAATACTCACCCATGTGAAGCCACTTCACCCAAGCTCTTTGCTGCTCCGAAACATAGTTTCTCAGGTAACCTTCTAGCCACTTGTTCACTATCTCTGTCTGTCCATCGGTTTGAGGGTGATAACTAGTGCTTGGAGTAAGCACTGTACCACTCATTCTGAAAACCTCTTGCCAAAAAGTGCTTAGGAACTTGCTGTCCCTATCACTCACAATATTTTTTGGCAACCCATGTAATCTAAACACCTCATGAAAAAACAAATCTGCAACTTGGGCTGCTGAAAAAGAGCTGGCAATGGCGAAGAAGTGAGCAAATTTTGTTAATCTATCCACTACAACATAGATACAGTCTTTACCTTGAACCTTGGGCAACCCTGTGATGAAGTCCATTGATATGCTTTCCCATTTTTGATTGGGAATGGGAAGAGGTTGCAGAAGACCAGCTGGTAAAGTATGCTCATTCTTGTTCATCTGACAAGTGGGACACTCCTGAATGTAATGTTGAACCTCCCCTTTCAGCCCTTTCCAAGAAAATCTTTCCCTGATCTGCCTATATGTCTTGAAGAACCCTTGATGACCAGCAAGTGGAATGTCATGAAAGGTCAACAAAATCTTCTTTTTGAGCTTAGAATCAGCCACCACAAAGATTCTACCCTTGTAGTGTATCAGCCCTTCGACCACTTTGTACCTTTCGTCAAAAAAAGTACCCTCCATGATGCTGGTTGCAAACTGATTTTTGGCATAATCAGCAAGCAACATGTCCCTCCAATCAGCTGTAAGCTCACACAATGAGCTCAAATGAGGTCTCCTAGAAAGAGCATCAGCCACAATATTGTTTTTTCCTTTGACATATTCGATGTCAAAATCATAAGCTTGAAGCTTACTCACCCACTTTTGTTGCCTCTCGTTCAAATCTTTTTGATGCATGAAGTGCTTGAGGCTATTGTGATCAGTCTTGACCACAAACTTGCTCCCCACCAAGTACTGTCTGAACTTAGCTAATGCATGCATAATGGCAAGCATCTCCTTGTCGTAGATGGAGTAGGTCCTTTCAACACCTCTTAATTTTCTGCTTTCAAACACAATGGGATGTTTGTCTTGCATCAAAACAGCCCCAACTCCTTCACCAGATGCATCACACTATAGCTCGAATGGCTTGGAGAAGTCTGGGATAGCTAAAACCGGACAAGAGCTCATGATCCCCTTAAATTTATCAAAAGTAGTTTGAGCCTTTTCTGACCAACAAAAAGCACCCTTTTTCGTGAGGTCAGTAAGAGGAGCACCATTCTGAGAGTAGCCCTTCACAAATCTTCTGTAAAATCCACAAAGACCCAAAAATCCTTTCAGATGAGTCAAATTCTCAGGAGGTGGCCAATCAACAATTGCCTTGATCTTTTCAGGATCAACCTTCACTCCTTCAGCATTGATTATATGGCCAAAGTAAAGTAACTCCTTCATTCCAAATTCACATTTGGATTCTTTGGAAAACAAACTCTCTGATTCCAGGATGCTAAGCACTTCCTCCAAGTGCTTGAGATGTTCTTCCCATGTCTTGCTGTAGATCAGGATATCATCAAAAAATATCAATACAAACTTCCTCAACTGCTTCTGAAAGATTTTGTTCATACATGACTGGAAGGTAGCAGGAGCATTAGTCAACCCAAATGGCATGACTAGAAAATCGAAGTGGCCATAGTGACATCTAAATGCTATCTTCTCAACATCGGATCCTCTCATCCGAATCTTGTAATAACCTGATCTCAAATCGATCTTTGAAAAGAACTTGGCTCCATGTAGCTCATCAATGAGCTCATCTATCCTCGGGATGGGATATCGATTTTTGATAGTGCTTTGATTCAAAGCACGATAGTCCACACACATGCGGATGGTACCATCCTTCTTCTTCACCAGGACAACTGCCGAAGCAAAGGGGCTCTTGCTTGGACGAATGAAGCCCATCTCCAAGAGTTCCCGAATGCTTTTCTCAATCTCATCCTTTTGCTTCTTAGGATATCGATAAGGAGTTGTAATAACTGGCTTAGCTCCTTCCTTGAGCTCTATGACATGCTCCGAACCTCGATCAGGAGGTGGTCCCAGAGGTAAATCAGCAAACACTTTGCTCTTCTTTTTGAGTAAAGATTGAATATTAGGAGGGTAGTCTCTCTTTGTTTCAACCGAACTAGCAGGAAGAATCATACACTCTACAACCCACTCAACTTGATCATGACGAATCAGCCTCGCCATCCTCTTGAATGACACAATCCGAGGACCACCATTGGACATTCCTTTTATCACTACATTCTTCCCTTCGGATTGAAACTTGAGCTCCATGGTTTGCAGATTTAGAGTGATCTCCCCGAGTGAACGCAGCCATTGAATGCCTAGGACAGCATCCGTATCTCCAATTTTGACTACATAGAAGTCGTCCTTGACCTCATAGTTTCCCACTTGCATGGTCATGTTTGAGATCTTGGTGCAGATGATGTGAAAACCATCAGCAACCATAACCTTGAAGCCTTCAAACTCTTCTGTTTGTAGCCCCTTCTTTGCCACCACAGCTTCGTCAATGAAGTTATGCGTTGCTCCAGTGTCAATCAAAGCAACTATGCGTTGCCCCTTAATCATCCCTCGAACTTTGAAGGATTCATTCCTTTGAAAGCTCGAAAGTTGAGCCAAAGTGCCTCCACTTCCCTTTTCATCTTCGGATTCCTCTGGGACTTTTTCCACTTCACTGTCTTCAGAATCAGACTGTTGGTCTGACAAATCAGAATTACTTTCTTTAGCTGAGTAGTATTCAATTTGATGAAATTTGCCTCCTTTTGGGCAAACATGATCTTGGGACCATTTTTCTCTACACCGGAAACATAACCCTTTTCTTCTGAGTTCATTAAGTGTCTCAGGATCCAACCTTGTGACATGAGGTTGATGCTGTTTGAACTCCTTATGCTGAGGTCTTTTTCCTTTATCTCTTTTGTGAAATGATGGCTTGGGTTGAAACTTTGCTTTAGGAGCAGCCCACTCCATGTTTCTTACCTTCTTCATTGCCTCTTGTAGAGAGGGTGGATCAAAAGCTTTAATCCAACCCTTGAGTGGCTCCGTCAATCCTTCACTGAATAGGATCACCAAGCGCCTCTCAGTGACTCCTCTGACCATGACTGAAAGCCTTTGAAACTCAGCTATGTAGGCATCAACTGTACCATATTGCTTAAGTTGTGCCAATTCTCT
This sequence comes from Cunninghamia lanceolata, assembly GCA_027924645.1. NCBI lineage: Eukaryota > Viridiplantae > Streptophyta > Pinopsida > Cupressales > Cupressaceae > Cunninghamia > Cunninghamia lanceolata. The sequence continues at coordinate 1,184,744 of BSBN01000781.1, forward strand.
GAAATGTACTTTTGGATTTTTTTTCTCAAATCTCTCTATGAGCTTATTGGTAAACTCATCATAGGTAGTGATAGACCGATGACCCAAGGTGACTAGACCATGGTACCACCACTCGTGCGCCACCCCATCTAGGTGTAGCATAGTGAACTTAATCGCCTCCTCCTCCTCCATGGGTCTAAGAGCTAGATAGTTGTTTAACTTCTGTATCCAGGCTCTGGCTGAACTATTGTCACTCCCATCAAAATGTGGAAGCATAACCTTGTTGATAGCTTGATGCAAATCCCCATGAACTATTGTCCTCCTTTGTTCATAATGTCTTCCTTGTCCTCTATCCTTCCTTTTATGATCCATAAAATCATTATAAGACATATCTGCCTTAATTTCATCAGGTAGAGAATCATACTCAGCGCGGCCGAGTCTCAACTGTTCAACAAAGGACACATTTTCTTCTGGATCAAGATGAGGTTTTACTGGTGCCAAGAAAGTGGGTTTGAATGGCCTGGAAGAAATGTATGTGCTATTTGAAGCAGGCTGAGCAGCATGTCCATTATGCTGGTTGGTGGCACTGTGTTCTCCACTATGTCCTGAATTGTTTAGTGGAGGTTGGTTCTGACCCATTCTCCCCATCATGAGAGATATCATATCCATTAAGGTATCCACCTTTCTCTCGAACCTCTTTGCCAGACTTAATGATCTTTCTCTTTCTTTCCCACTATCATCTCTGTTACTTCCTGACGTCCTCTCATTATCCCCCATTTCTCCTTCAGGAGAAGACTCACAATTGGCTCTTAATACCTCTGAAGCTGTCTGACCTTCTGGGGCCTGATGCCAATGAAACTGACTGGTAGCCTTCTTGTATTCTTTTGCTAAGTACCTCTGTTCTCTGTCACTCATAGAAGGTTTGTTTTCACAGGATGGCAGGATGCGTGGCTCTGATACCACTGAAATATACCAAGCCAATTTTTTTCACTTTTCCAATTACAACAAGCAAAGCAATACACAATCGTTGAAGTTAGCAATTAAACCAAACGATGCGGAATTCAACTCTAACCAAGAATGTACACCAGGATGGCGTGATCATATGGTCAGAGGATCTCTATGCAATGCTGATAAAGGAACTCTAACCAAGAATGCACCGGATGTCGACGAGCATATGGTCAGAGGGTCTTGATGCAATGCTGATATAAAGAACTCTAACCAAGAATGCACCTGATGATGACGAGCATATGGTCAAAGGATCCCTACCAACTATTATGCTGAAATAACTCGACGTCAAGAATGTGCTTTCCAACCTGAAGTGGAATTGGAGCTACCATATGACGGAGATGCAATGTATTATAAAGCAAATATGAGAAGAAGTATGAAGTGCTGACAGTACTACTGTTCAACTTACAATAATTAGAGACTTCCAACCCAACTCAAATGATAGAAGTTAGCAAACTGAAATGACGGATCAACAACTTTGAAAAACCAAACCAGCAACATAAAACCCTACAAAAATGCTCACACCTCACTCATTTCTCAACTAAATGACCTCAAATCTGATGCAATGCACTCCTATGACAATGACAACCAAGCTACACACTATAAACCACTCTTAAACCCAAGTATTTATTTAGCATGCTTTCTAATGCACTCTAAAGAGGGGCGGCCTGGCAAGAAGGGCGATTTCCTTCTAGAAAATTAGATTCTTCATAATAAATTCTGTAAATTAGCACAATGGGGCGCCCAACATAGACAAAGGGAAATATGAAATACCCAGAGCAAATGCCTTTTTATTTTCAGATTTATGAATGAAACTACAGATTCAGCCCTGTTATCAGCAACTCCAAAAAATGAGATAAAATGCAAATAACTGAACTACAAACAGAACTCAAGCTACAATGCAAACCTCACTACAAAATCACTACTATCAGCAAACCTCTCCCTAGGTGCTATCTCTCAAGCACGAAGTGAGCCCAGGCTAGGAGGCATTCATTCCTCGAAGCAGTCCCAAAACCATTACGGCAGCATAACATTATCAAGATTTCGGATGCCCAAATGAGAGCACTCTTCCTCCTTTTATACTTTTCCAACTGGGAGTCTCTAAAATCCTCTTGCATATGGGATAAAACATGAGAGGGAAAATAATATAATCCCCTTCAATTCTTTTTCAACCTCAACCTTAAAGTCCCCTCTTTTAAAACAACATTAATATTAAATAATAATATTTAATTTACGGACTTTAAAACGGAGGCCAAGATGATGTCAGAAATCAATGATCTATAGCTCGTTGGAAAGGTCTTGATAAGATGAATCCAACCCCACTCTCAAAATCCCATTCTGGTGCCAATCCTGAACTTACTAAAAATAGCCGTAACCAACAGAGACTAAGGAGAACAAATCCGGAAAGAAACTGCCAACCAAACCACAATCCACGAACAAAAGCAACCACCAAAACATGAAACCCCAATTTCAACCTCCGAGTAGCCTACGGGTTTCTGGAATAGGCCAACGGTCAACTATAAAAGATCAATATAGAAAACGGGACATTACAGACTTCAGTCTTGCTTTTGATAAAATAAACCCATGTCCTTCTACTGTAATCATCTATGAAAGATACAAAATATACAGATTTGGTAATCGAAGGAACATTAACTGGACCAAACACATCAAAATGAATAAGATCCAACACACCAGAAGACTTGTGAGAACTAGAGTAAAACTGAACATGGTTTTGTTTTCCATATACACAATGTTCGCAAAAGTCGAACTCGAGATTACAATCATTTAACCCCTCAACGAGATTTTTATTTTTCAAGGTTCGCAGACCCTTCTCACCAATGTGGCCATATCTCAAATGCCATAACAGTGTTTTCAGCAGGAAGCTTAGCTTCCATAGCATGTGTACTACCATCAGAACTAGTTACAACAGATTTCTTCACTGCTCGTTCAGATAGTGGAGATGAAGTGACTGCAACTCCTTTCTTTGAGTCAGAAAAACTATTGTACTGTGAAGTGCATGCCTCCAGCTGAAACAGAGTAACTCTTCGAGTACACTTTGCAAGCACCATAGATCCTCTAGTCATCTTGCATCCATCATTCGAAAAGACAACCTGCACACCTACATCATTCAACATACTTATAGAAAATAGGTTCTGTACAAGGCCTGGGATGTGCATAACCTCAGTGATCCCCTTCACTTGTCCATCAGGGAATCGGATTGAGACTCTTCCACGACCAACAATCTTCAAATAAGAGTCGTCACCCAAGTACACTCTTCCACCATCAAACTCTTCATACTTCATGAACCAGCTTTGATGCGAGGTCATGTGGAATGATGCACCAGAATCAATCAACCACACATCATTAGATGCATGGGTGGCTAGGGCTGCGATGAAGGCATCACCATCATCTTATGACTTGTCAAAATCTGAATCAGGGATTGTCTTCTTTTTCTTTTTCTTTTCTTCTTTGCATTCCTTTCAAAAATGCCCCATCTTCCCACAGTTCCAACAAAGAGCCTTGGACTTTCCAAGAGATTTGGATCTCCCACGGGATTTGGATCTACCCTTTTTACCTTTCTTGTCCTTCTTCTTCCCTTTCTCTTTGGGTCTTCCACAAATTGCAAGAGCCTCTTTGGCCGACTCATATGTCTTCCTCCGCATTTCTTCAGATAACAGCGATGACACCACATCTTCCATCTTGAAGGTGGTAGTGGTGCTTCCGATAGCCATGACAAGATGATCCCACGAATCTGGCAAAGAACAAAGCAGGGTCATACATCGATCCTCCTCCATTTTCACACCCACAGATGTCAACTGTGCATTGATCATGTTGAAAGCATTCATGTGGACCGCAACAAATCCTCCGTCTTCCATCTTTAGAGCGAACAACTTCTTTTTCAGAAAAAAAATTGTTCACCAAGGACTTGGCCTGATAAACATCACCCAGCTGCTTCTAAAGATCTTTCGTGCTCTTCTCCTCATGGACATTCAATAGGACAGAGTCAACTAAACAGTCTTATGAGACCCTTAGCCTTCTGATCTTTGAGGTCCCAATCAGCTTGTGACATTGCTGTAGGTTTTACACTGGATACAGTATTCCATAGGTCACGATCAACAAGTAGGTCCTCCATATTGAGTTTTCACAACTCGAATTTAGTGCCATTAAATTTCTCCACCTCTAACTGTAGACACTTAAAAATTTTTTCTACCATTAAACCGACTCTTGACATCCCTAAACATACCAAATTCCCTTCTAATTAATTAATTAAATTTTTATTTAATTAATTACCCCTTTCATTTTTCAAATTCACACCATTTTATCTCCAAAATTGAATTAATTTCATTAATTCAATAGTCCAAACCTTAGCTAATTGATTTAATAAATATGTAATATTTATTTAATCAATTTCCCCCTTTTCACTAAATCTAATTAATTAGTTAAAACCATGTTAACTAATTAATTCAGCCTATTAATTGACCTATCCCTACCCTAAACAATTAAATAACTATTATTTAATTGCCTACCCTAGCCTACCTCATCCTAGCCCTAAGATTAATTAAATAAAACATATGATTAATTAATCCTAACCCCTTCATTTGGGCGGTCAAACCTAGTTTAACACCCTTACCCACATCCTCCAAATAAAAAATTGAAATAAGTCCACATAAGTCAATTTTTTATTTAAAAACATCTCACATCACATTTAATTTTCCTTACAAACCCATACTCATTTATTTCCTTTCTATTTACATTCCCTCATATGAATCTTTAATTCCAAAATAATCTTTAACTTCTATGCTCATTTAATAACTCCTTTTCCCAAAATGAATACTTTTATTCCTAGCCTTCCATTCATTCAAAGATTTAATCTAGGCCCTCCACATCACTTTTATCCTCCACCATTGATCTTCCAAATCAATCTCCACCCTTGGATCAAAATCCCTTCCAAAAATCTATAAATAGAATCTCTCCCAAGCTATTTTCATATCCAAGTTTCATGCAAAGTTACCATGTCAAAATCTCCATTGAGCTAGAATAGTGAGTTGCAAATTAGAGTAGCATTTCACATTCAAATCTATTGTCTAGGGATTATCTTTGTCTTAGGAGTTCTTGGGTGCATGCTTCTACTTCCCTTGATGAGATTGGGTTTTACATGTGAGGTATAACTTCTTGTATTTATTTGCATTTTGTTTAGTATTTCAACCTCATTTTGTTCACCTAATCTACATTGGCACGCCCGGTGGGACCCACAAGGTCCAAGTCTAACTCGTTTTGTGAGTTTTTGGTGTGAGAAACGTGCTTTTACAGGTCTGACGCTATCCTACCAACGCAGCGACACCATCACTGGCTCCGTTTAGCGCCATTATCTGTTTTAGCACTATTCTGCGCAGCATATTTCCATTTATTAACTCTCACATCTCTTTCTCTTATGATCTCCCTACTATTTTTGGTGTTTAATTGCTCTCTGTTTTCACAGAGATCTTGAAAATACAAGGGGAAGTTATGTCATTTAAAAAAAAAAAGACTAAACATGCATTTTGGCTTGGTTTTTGTCTTGTTTTTCATTTATTCAGACTAACAATGCTAATGGAACATCTTGTGTGTGCAGCATAATGCTCTGTTTTCGTAGGGAGGTCTCCATTTTGTAGGTCGGATGCATTCAGTCTTGTATCAACACTATCCCCCAGATTGGTGCTATCCGCAGGTGTAATCAGACTCTCTGGCAAATTACGCAGTGGCACATTCGTAGACCTAGTTTAGCGCTATTCCCTCCTTTAGCGCCTTCTCTATATTGTATTAGCGCCTTCTTTGTAATTTTGTAGCGCGATCTTCTGTTTTGGCGCGTTCGGGGTCTCATATTAGCGCTATTTCTTTAATTAGTGCCATCTGTATAAGGGTTGGGTTCTGTCTGTTTCTTGTCCGCAGTAGCGCTATTGGACCTCTGTTGTAGCGTTATTTTAAAAACTAACTTTGCTGGTTGTGCAGGTACTGACAAATGTTTTTGCAGGTCTTTGCTATCATTTTGCAGATACTAACAAACTTTTGCAGGGTGGTTTTATCTCTAGTTTAGCAAAAATATTTCAATTAGAGCTTAAAAACGAACCCTTTGCATGTTAGTTACACAACATTTTGATTTGGTGCTATAAAATTGAACAAACAACAAACAAATCTTTGTGTGTGTGTGTGTGCCCAACATTTAAAATTTGGTGTTCTAAAATTTACAAATTGTGTGCCAACAACAACAATCTAAACACTTCAATTTGGGCTTTTAAAAAGAACCACAAATTGCATCAATTGAAAGCATTGGGTTAAAAAGCACAACAATCTTGCATTCTTCACTCATTTAATCAAGAAAATCATTTTAAATTGTGTGAAGTATTTTCGTGGTTTGTGTTAGTAGCGTGAGAAGTGTATGCTCTTCCCTCGCACCATTTGGTGACCTTGGGAATCAAAAGCCCCTCACAATACTTGCATTAATTACCCCCAACATAATCCAAAGAAATAAAATGAACCATGTTTAGTGTGATGCAATCATAAAGAATACGTATGCTCTGCCCTCGCATCTTTGTATGAACTTGGGGATCAAAAGCATTTTTGTGATTGTATTGCTTTTGTTAATCCTTAGAGGGCCTGCCACCCCGCTTCGAAAGGTGGGAATGACCCAAGCGGCATCAAGCTAAAGCCAAGCTCTTCCAAGCCGCTATATAAAATAAGGTGTTTGTGACGAAAGTCATAGACAACAGGTGTTGTTTTGTTATACCGACAACCAACCTCCCCCAAAACCCTCCAAGGCGTAACCCTTGGAGGCTGGGAGACTCCATAACAGAGAGTAGCGCTACCACATGTATAACCACCTGAACGGATGCCTTTACTACGAACCATTGTTTAGCAAGCCAAAATCCTTCTATTTGTTGACGTAGAAGGGAAACCTTTGAAGCGGCCTACATTCATGCGGTTCTTAGCTGAGGTAGTAGGGATAATCTAAAGGTTTGGTGAGGGACAAGCCTTATACGAAACCTGAATCTTGGTATGCGTGAGAAGTGTGTGCAATTGTAAGGAGGAGCCGGTGCTACCAAGATCCTGGAGCTACCCTCTTTGAATAGGCGTAGCTAGGGGATTCAACAAATATTGTCACATCCTCGCCTGAGGTTGTTTAAAGTGCTTGTTAAATAAAATCACACATCTTTTTTTCAAAACAAAGCAAAATCTTGATTATTGTGTGATTATTGTGCTTGAATTGTTTGCAACAACATTGCCAAGAGACAAACCAAATCATTTGATCAAAATCCAAATCAAAAACATAATCCAAAATCTATCTTTTTCAGGACCTTGACCAACACTGCCCTGTTTTAGCACCATATCTGTCTGATTGTAGCACCATTTCACCCGTGGATTGGTGCTATTTTTAGATTGACTTGCCTGAAATAGAGACCTATTTAGTTGTGATCTTCATTGTCTGCTCTACCATAATCCATATCCACCTTCCAAAAATCTGACAACAGTCCATCCATTTTTCCCTCAAAATCTTCCAAATCATACCTTCATTTTGACCTTAGAGGATCAATCACTATCATTATTAGACCCTTTGCTACATCATAATCTGTCCAAATCCATATCTATCCATCCCCCTTAAATCTTTTTGCATATCTCCTTGGACCAAAACAAATCATTTCAAAAAATCCAAATCCAAATCAAAACACCCATCAACAAATCATCAACCAAAGCTTGTCATCCTTTTGAGCCAAAGTTAGATCTAGATCTCATCATTAACATCATGTTTTCCTTGAAAAGTTATTAGTCTACCTTTCAAGAAAAACAAATCACCCCTCTTTGCGTAAGGTCATTAGTCTACCCCAAACAAAGAAAAACATCCATTTGTGTCAAACACAAAAATCTAGATCTTGCCTAAAGCTCAACTTGTTGACCATCAAGTCATTCCAAAAACATCATCCTAATCATCCTAATCAGTCAAAATCAACATCAAAATCAAAACCCCTTCCATCAAAATCATTCTCAAAACACACATCATCATCTATCTTTGGTCCAAAATTTGTGCAAAAAAATCAATATCGCCCATCCGTATCACCCTTAGGTTAAAACCCTTAGAAAGACATATTGATCTTCCACCACATTCTCTCTTCTACTCCATCTCGCTACCCCATCCATTGTTGGGGTCCAACATAATCAATCAGATTCTCTAAGGTCTTCATCCCCATCTCACTCTACTTCTAGAAATCAAACCCATACGTGTGCATGCCCATCACGAGATCACAACACAAAAAGAATCAAGAAATGGTAGAACATTGGCAATTTGGCATGCCTAACACCAATAGCAACAACATACCCATCTATCAAACATACAACCCACCTACATACTCTTACATCCCCCCATATGGTCCCAATGAAAATCCTTTTCATTACTTACAACAAATACAACCACCACCACCACCACCACCAACACAAAATGTCCCCACCATTTCCCAAGATGATCTAGATGTCTTGAGATTTACACAAGACGCTGATAACATGGACCTACTTGATAAAATCCTAAGGTCAGACCCAAGTAGATATCTTGATCATCTTCTCAAAATTGGTGCTCAACTCCCCCCCATCACGACATCATCACAACCATCCACCTCTACAATCGTCCCTACCCCATCAAATACCCAAGCATCTACATCACATACCCAACCCACCATCTCTCAAACCTCAACACCTACCATATCTACCACCTCCACAAGCTCAACTGCTACCACATCTATAATTCCCACAAGTACCGCCATCCCTACCATCTCCCAACCCGTCATCACCTCCACTACCACAACTACCATAAACCCTTCCGTTCCACAAATCACCTTAGGCATACACTGAAACATCACACATGCAAGTACCTCCATGAGTGTGCCTCCACCCAACCCCCAAACCATAGCATACCTATGACAATTATTCTCACAACCACCTCACAATACATCCAACCCATCGAACGTCCACTTATCTAACGTCAATCCATCCAATGTCACGTATACACATAATCCCATAAATCAACATAATCCCAATCCCCAAATACCACCACATATTCTCCAACAACTCCACGCATATCAACAACACCAAGCACACATCAACCAAAACACCAACCCACAATATCAAAACCTCGGCCAAACAAATCTCCAACATCAAATCCCACCCCATCTCCAACATCTCACCAATCAACAAACCTACACACCCTAACCACCACAACCACAGGATCTCACAACCATTGTACAGTCCTTGATCTAAAAGGTAGACGACATGCAAACTGGGGGCAAGCGCAAACACTATTCCTTCGAGAATATTTGCCCCTATCTATTTGATCACACATTGTACATGCCCCCTTTCCCCAAAAACTTTGAAACGCCAAAATTTGACAAATACAAGGGAAAGGGAGATCGTAAGGACCACCTTAGGGAGTTCTACATCGCTTGCTTAGAAGTCTCTAATAACGATACATATCTTATGAGACTCTTCCCAAGAAGCCTCGGCGGTCAAGCGGCTGAATGGTTCGCACATCTTCCACTAGGCATTAGGACTTTCTCCGAGCTTGCGGAAAAATTTGTAAACCATTCCTCCTACAACTTCGAGCACGAAATGTCTATGACAGACCTTTGCAACACCAAACAAAAGAACGGAGAAGCCTTCGCTTCTTTCTTGCAAAGATGGAGAAGCCTAGCAAGCAAACTCTCATGGCCAATTCTGGAAAAACAACTCGTCACCATGTTTGTGACCAATCTCAACCAGGAATTAGGGTTTCATTTACAAATCCTTTGTGCATCTACCTTTGAAGAGGTAATTGATAAAGTTACCACTATCGAATGGGCCCTCATTGCCAAGGGCTCCATGAAACTGTACGACCACAAATCCAATAATAACACCCCCAATACAAACAACAACACCAACACGCAATCAAATGACAAATCACGCTATTGGGGGAAGAACAAGAACAATCTGAACAATGGCATCACAAATGTGAAAGCCGTCCAACATGTATAGAACCAAACACCTGCGCATACATATGCAACAAATGTAAATAACTAGAGGGGTCAAACTAAACCACGCAAACCTCGAAGGCAATTTACACCCTTAGAAGAACCCATCGAAGACATCCTTGCCAAATGTCTCAAGCAAAGTTTGATCAAGCTCCCACCCGTTAGACCCCGTTAAGAGAATGAACTCAAAGCCGCATGGTACAATGAAAACGACTATTGTGAATACCACCGCATTGCGGGTCATAAAACAACTGAATGCATGCAACTAAAACATTGCATCCAAGACCTTATAGATCAAAATCTAGTCAACCTCGATCAAAGTGCCCAACCATCACTAAACGCCAATCTCAGAGCTTACAAGGATCCCCTACCCAACCATAATAAAGCCTCCTCATCCAACCAAGCATATAATGTCACCCCACCTCCCGCAAACTATGACTCTATTGTAGGGCGCATAGAACCATCATCCCACCATGTTAACACAGTCACCATTCGGGCACAAGCACCCAATTGCGCTGTCACAACCCGTTGTGGCCATGTATCCATCCGCACAGCCCCTCCCACTGAACAAATTCCTGCATCCACATCTGATCCCCTACCTCCTCGTCCAACCACATGTCCACCTACCCATCAGTATAACCTCCTAGAGCATCTAGGAAAGACAGTTGCACAAATCTCCATACTTGAGTTGCTCCGCACATCACCCCTTCACAAGGACATCCTCGACAAAGCACTCTTGCAAACTCAAGTCCCTGCCAACTTGAATGTAACTCAATTCCAAGCAATGGTAGGACACATCGCCGCACCCCACCATCTCACCTTTTTAGAAAACGACCTGCCCGCCTCCGAACACATACATAACGAAGCCCTACACATCAAAGACCGTATCCACAAGCACACCATTAAAAGAGTCTTAATAGATGGTGGCTCTAGACTCAACATATGCACTCTAAAACTGCTAAAACACTTGGGGTACTCCGATGTAGTTGTAGACACTAGCGAGTGTATCACAATCAAAGGCTATGATGACACTGAACGGCTCTCTGAAGCCACTATCAAGCTTCCCATTCAAGTGGGATAGAAAATACTAGAAACAAAATGTCAGGTTCTTGATCTCGACCTCCCCTACAACATTCTTCTCAGCAGACCATGGATTCATGCCATGCAAGCCGTCCCATCCACCTTCCATCAATGCCTCAAATTCCCTCACAACGACACATAAGTCACTGTCTATGCCGACCCTCGCCCCTTCCAATACTGCAGTTTCTTGGAAGGTCATAACCATACCTTCTACCCATACAACAAAGCTACAGCTAAAGCTAAGCCAACATCATCCACCTCATATATTGATCCCGCAAACATTGCCACCACTTCATCCCAAGCACCTCCACCACCCGAGGTCCAGATCAAGCTAACCGACATGGGATGTGGGGAATACGACCTGCACGATACCTTTTGTGTGGGCACATTACCCAATCCTAAAACATTTGGCATCCCAAAAACAGAGGCAACCAACACAGTCATCATCAAGTGTAAACCCTCGCCCATCTTTGAGAAGAAACACCTTCTGGATCAGGATGTACTCGAAGATATCTCATCCTGGCTGTACAAGGATGAAGAGCCTAAACAAGAAGCCCCCACCATCCCAATAGAAATCTATGGCAAAGGCTCTGAAATTGTCAAAAGCATGGGTTATAAAGGACAAGGCGGTATTGGCCTTCATGAACAGGGGATCGTAGAACCACTGCAAGCAACAAAGAACCCCTATACTCAAGGGTTAGGGTACGGTCAACCACAACGCATCCTCACTACCGGCGAATGTATCTTAGCCGAGGTTGCTATGGTCTCCTTAGACGTCGACAATGTTAACGAAACAGGCCTTCAAGACTCCTTTAGTGACTTTGCCAATTTCTTCAACTCATCCATTTGTACCATCTACTTAGTCACCACTCTCACTTCACCCTCCAATGACTTACCACTAGTTTACCCCGACCTCATTGATTGGGACCAACGGGGACCTCCTGTCTTCGACTTTGCACCTAACGATGAGGCCATCGCTGAAATGATGGGGGTAAGAGATCACTTCCCTTTGGGAGATCACAGAGTAGGCTACATCATGGAGCTCGATACAAATGCCTATTTCGGGCAGACAACCCCTGCTTCCAGTCGTAAAAACATAAAAATAAAAAATGGATCTGATGGTGAAAACCGTTCCGCGGCAGTGTCAGATCCTAAAAAAGTAAAAACAAAAGACGTATCTCCTGGTGAAAACCTCCATGAGGCGCTAGGAGATGGAAGCATGGGCCTTCCCGAGGTAGACAAGGTGTATCCAGACAGATCCTGGCTATCCAAGGATGAAGAGCCTGAACAAGAAGCCCCCACCATCCCAATAGAAATCTATGGCAAAGGCTCTGAAATTGTCAAAAGCATGGGTTATAAAGGACAAGGCGGTATTGGCCTTCATGAATAGGGGATCGTAGAACCACTACAAGCAACAAAGAACCCCTATACTCAAGGGTTAGGGTACGGTCAACCACAACGCATCCTCACTACCGGCGAATGTATCTTAGCCGAGGTCGCTACGGTCTCCTTAGACGTCGACAATGTTAACGAAATGGGCCTTCAAGACTCCTTTAGTGACTTTGCTAATTTCTTTGACTCATCCATTTGTACCATCTACTCAGTCACCACTCTCGCTTCACCCTCCAATGACTTACCACTAGTTTACCCCGACCTCATTGATTGGGACCAACGGGGACCTCCTGTCTTCGACATCGCACCTAACGATGAGGCCATCGCTGAAATGATGGGGGTAAGAGATCACTTCCCTTTGGGAGATCACAGAGTAGGCTACATCATGGAGCTCGATACGAATGCCTATTTCGGGGAGACAACCCCTACTTCCAGTCGTAAAAACATAAAAATAAAAAATGGATCTGATGGTGAAAACCGTTCCGCGGCAGTGTCAGATCCTAAAAAAGTAAAAACAAAAGACATATCTCCTAGTGAAAACCTCCATGAGGCACTAGGAGATGGAAGCATGGGCCTTCCTGAGGTAGACAAGGTGTATCTAGACAGGTCCTGGCTGTACAAGGATGAAGAGCCTGAACAAGAAGCCCCCACCATCCCAATAGAAATCTATGGCAAAGGCTTTGAAATTGTCAAAAGCATGGATTATAAAGGACAAGGCAGTATTGGCCTTCATGAACAGGGGATCATAGAACCACTGCAAGCAACAAAGAACCCCTATACTCAAGGGTTAGGGTACGGTCAACCACAACGCATCCTCACTACCGGCGAATGTATCTTTGCCAAGGTCGCTACGGTCTCCTTAGACGTCGACAATGTTAACGAAACGGGCCTTCAAGACTCCTTTAGTGACTTTGCCAATTTCTTCGACTCATCCATTTGTACCATCTACTCAGTCGCCACTCTCGCTTCACCCTCCAATGACTTACCACTAGTTTACCCTGACCTCATTGATTGGGACCAACGGGGACCTCCTGTCTTCGACATCGCACCTAACGATGAGGCCATCGCTAAAATGATGGGGGTAAGAGATCACTTCCCTTTGGGAGATCACAGAGTAGGCTACATCATGGAGCTCAATACGAATGCCTATTTCGGGGAGACAACCCTTGCTTCCAGTCGTAAAAACATAAAAATAAAAAATGGATCTGATGGTGAAAACCGTTTCGCGGCAGTGTCAGATCCTAAAAAAGTAAAAACAAAAGACGTATCTCCTGGTGAAAACCTCCATGAGGTGCTAGGAGATGGAAGAATGGGCCTTCTCGAGGTAGACAAGGTGTATCCAGACAGGTCCTGGCTGTACAAGGATGAAGAGCCTAAACAAGAAGCCCCCACCATCCCAATAGAAATCTATGGCAAAGGCTTTGAAATTGTCAAAAGCATGGGTTATAAAGGACAAGGCGGTATTGGCCTTCATGAACAGGGGATCATAGAACCACTGCAAGCAACAAAGAACCCCTATACTCAAGGGTTAGGGTACGGTCAACCACAACGCATCCTCACTACCGGTGAATGTATCTTAGCCGAGGTCGCTACGGTCTCCTTAGACGTCGACAATGTTAACAAAACAGGCCTTCAAGACTCCTTTAGTGACTTTGCCAATTTCTTCGACTCATCCATTTGTACCATCTACTCAGTCACCACTCTCGCTTCACCCTCCAATGACTTACCACTAGTTTACCCCGACCTCATTGATTGGGACCAATGGGGACCTCCTGTCTTCGACATCGCACCTAATGATGAGGCCATCGCTGAAATGATGGGGGTAAGAGATCACTTCCCTTTGGGAGATCACAGAGTAGGCTACATCATGGAGCTCGATACGAATGCCTATTTCAGGCAGACAACCCCTGCTTCCAGTCGTAAAAACATAAAAATAAAAAATGGATTTGATGGTGAAAACTGTTTCGCGGCAGTGTCAGATCCTAAAAAAGTAAAAACAAAAGACGTATCTCCTGGTGAAAACCTCCATGAGGCGCTAGGAGATGGAAGCATGGGCCTTCTCGAGGTAGACAAGGTGTATCTAGACAGGTCACCTATCCTAGTCGAGCCAACCTAAGAGATGAACCTTGGGACAGACGAAGAACCAAAGATCACTTTCAGGGTAGAATCTCTCAGCATACAAGAACATGAAAACTTCTTGGCATTCTTCACACGCTGAAAATGCAATTTTGCATGGACCTATGCAGACATGCCAGGGCTGGATCCTGCGTTGGTTGTTCATCACCTTGCAGTACGCCCTGATGCGAAACCAGTCAAACAAAAGCTCAGAAAAATGAATCCTCAGGTGGCTCTCCTAGTCAAGGCAGAACTAAAAAAGTTACTAGATTTTGGTTCATTCACCCAATTGATTATCTTGAATGGGTTTCAAACCTAGTACCAGTTGCTAAACTGGATGGCTGAATCCGCTGTTGTATCGATTTCAGAGACCTCAACAAGCCCTGCCCGAAAGACAACTTCCCACTACCAAACATCGACATGATAGTGGACCTCACAGCATGACATGAAATGTTATCCCTCATGGATGGTTTTTTAGGATATAACCAAATCAAAATCGCCGAAGAGGATCAGCATAAGACAACCTTCATATGCCCATGGGGAACATACTGCTGGGTCGTAATGCCATTTGGCCTAAAGAATGCTGGAGCTACATATCAAAGAGCTATGACTGTCATCTTCCATGACCTGTTTCACCACATCATGGAAGACTATGTGGATGACTTACTAGGGAAATCAAAGACCAGAGAAGAACACCTAGATGTGTTGGCCAAAATCTTCGACCGGTTAGAGCAATATAATGTTCACCTAAATCCAAAGAAGTGCGTCTTTGGCTTCACCTCAGGCAAACTTCTCAGATACATAGTCTCTAGAAGAGGAATCAAGGTAGATCTCGCAAAGGTCAAGGCCATCACCGAAATGCCACCTCCAAAAACATTAAAATAGTTGAGAAGTCTGCAAGGAAAACTCCAGTCTATCCGACGATTCATTGCCCAACTTGCTGATAAGTGCTAACCATTCCAGCATCTACTCCAAAAAGATATAGCCTTTGTCTAGAACACTCAGTGTCAGGACGCCTTTGATCAACTAAAAGAATACCTCGCTAATCCTCCTGTTCTAACTCCACCAAGGCAGGGAGAACCCCTCCTCCTATACATCTCTGCAACAGAGACAGCTATCGGAGCCTTGTTAGCGCAACACGATGAGAATGGAAAAGAAAGATCCATCTACTACATCAGCTGCACCTTGATCTCATATGAGCTCAACTACACACAAATCGAACGAGCATGTCTAGCCCTCGTCTTTACTTCACAAAAGTTAAGACACTATATGCTCAATCACAAGACCAAGCTCATCGCCAAGATTGACCCACTCAAGTATCTGCTAAACGGAGCTGCTCTTACTGGCAGAATGGCAAAATGGGTCATGATTCTAACCGAATTTGACATTGAATACACGGAGAGAAAGGCCATCAAAGGATAGGTTATAGCCGATCAGCTGGCTGAAGCACCGATTCCTGCAGAACATCCTATAATAGCAGAGTTTCCTGACGAAGCTATCTTGACAATCACACCAGCCACAGACACATGGAAGATGTACTTTGATGGATCGTACACACATAGAGGCTCGGGGGCAGGCGTCCTGTTTGTTACCCCTCAGGGCGACACCATCCCTATGATGATGTCAGATTGTCATTGATGTCAAAAGGTTCTTCAAGAGGTTCATCAAGAATGTGCATGTTCTTGCAGAATGATATTGTGGAATTATATTCTTGATTTTCATAGATGTGGTCTTCAATTAGAATATCTCCAATCATGACAAAGTTGAAGTGACAGGTTGAGTATGATGTCTAATTTTGTGATATTTGTTTAAGAACATCATCAAGTTATCTTCATTGAGGTACTTCATTAATGTCTTCATTGGATATGTTTGTTGTACTTATAAAGTTTGAATATGACGTGATACATCATCAGGAGTTAAAAATGTTACTTGCAAAGGATGAGAGTGATTCATGATGCCCTTCATGGTAACTTGTTGTTGCACTAATTTTATATTCTCAAGATGAAGAAGTTGAAAGCCCTAATTTTACTTAAGGAGCTCACAATGGTAGAATCAAGATATTGGTACAATAATGATAATATGCAGTGCATATATGGTTATGCTTCAAACTTTGTTTGTTTGATGCCAAGATTGTTATCATACTATTCACAATCAGGTTGCAAAGTTTGTTTCAGGATGTCTTAAGGATAGAGGAAGCAAAGTGTTCAAAGGAAGAGTTGTTATTCCATCTAATGATAACTTCAAGCCAAGACAGGATGGCATATCATTATAAATCACTTTGCATCAATCTTTGTGTTCTAAAAAAAAATGTCTTAAGAATGCCTCAATATGGATATGTTCAAAGAAATTCTAAGGTTTTAGAATGTTGATCTCTATTCACATTTTCTGCCCGTCACATTTGAAGTGCTCTTTTTGTTTTAATTTTAAATTGACCTTTTGAACAGGTCAAAAGCCACTTAAGTGGCAACTTTAAGGGATTCATTACCATGAGGAACCGGCCCCCTATCTCAAGGAAGACCGATGGGATCGGTCACTTGCATCTTATGTTGAGCGCCAACCTTAAATCTATGTTCAAGTTTAAATTTGACCTGGGCGCGAATGTGGAGATCATCGGTCCTCATCCATTTTGCAAATCTATGGAGCACATTTCAAATACCTACCTAGCAGAGTATGTAATATGTTTGTAAAAGGCACAAATTTCGTTGGAGGAGTTAAAGCATCGTATGAAGATCATTTAAAAGGGGCATCGAATATGCATAGTATACATCCTAATGAATATTCGAAGGGCAGCACTAGGTACATGAGCGCCAATAAAGGTTTGAATTATGTGGAGCGCAATTTACTCAAGTTTTTTTATGAGTTTAAAAAGCATTGAAAATGCTTTATGCATTATGAAGGGTCCGTGGTGCATTATAAATTGTTTTTTGGTTTACAATTAGAAACTTTGGTGGTTTTTTTTTTACCTATGTCATATTTTATGACATTTAAGAATGTAAATTTTTTATAATAGGTGCATGGTATATATCTCAAGGAGGGAGCCCGATGTAAGTGGGCATGTTTTATAAAAGAATTTTTTTTTTGGAAACCTTTTAATTTCTATTTTATTTAAAAGGCTTGAGATCCATTATAGAATGCATAGGAGTTTTACAAGGAGTTGGATTTTTTAAAAAAGGCAATTTTTTAAGAAAATCCATTCTAGTTTTAGTGAAATTTTGAGAAGATTATGTTTTTATTAGATTAGAAGGTGAAAGGTTTTCATTGACAAATTTGAATGGAGAAGATTTGTCTTGTGAGAAAGGATTTTATTTTATGAGAAAAATATGAATCAGGGAGAAGAAGATAATAAATAATATATTGAAAGATTTTTTTGAAGAAGACAAAGGAGTTTTTCTTTTGCAGAGAAGATGAAGGTTCTTAGAGATTTTATTGATAAGATTTTATTGAAAATGTTTGGACTTCTTTCATGATTTTGTTTATGTAGGGTAGATAAAAAAAAAATACAAGGGCAGATTGAAAAATAAATTGTTGAAGGAGAAGAAGTTGAAAGGTTCTTGCAGATTGTAGAAATTGAAAGAGTCATTGAAGTACAGAGAGAAAAAGATGAAAAATGCAGAATATACAAAATGAAGAATATGAATTAGAAGAATGTGAAAAGGCATTTGTATTCTATATAATGGTCTTTCAGGTACATTGACTGCGTGTGTGTGTGTGGTGTTATGCAGATCAACATGCAATGGTGAAGACAATGATCCAGAAAAATGTGCACATTAATTTGTAGTGAAAAAGATATATTTCCCTGATCCGGTGAATTAAATGATTTCAAAGATAAAATGTTAGAAAACTTGAATGATGGAATATATGATGCAGATGAGTTGATTTGAATGGTGCAAATCAGATTGAGCAGCAATCACTTCTTGCACATGAGATTTAAATTGATTGAGAAATGCCAGTGAGGCACAATAGTATGCCAGTGAGGCTTGTAGGTCAGTAAGACCATTTGTCAGTGAGACACTTACATCAGCCAGTGAGGCTTGTAAAGATTTTTTCAAGGTTAAGCCAGTGAGGCAGTTTTGGAGTGGTTTTTATACCCCAGGAGGGTTTTCCACTCGTGCAAATTTGTGTTGTCTCATATTGATTTCATCTGTATGTGTGTATGTTAATACGTTGCTTATAAGGTTTTGTTCTCTTTCTTCATTCTCAGTTTTGTGCATATGTGTTTGATAAATCAATGATATCTTTCTCTCCTTGTGCTTTGAAAGTTAAAGTTTGCAAAAAGACTTGAAAATTTACACAACACTGATTCACCCCCCCTCTCAGTGTTGTCCTGGACTCCTATACCCTAAGTCCTTCAAAATCACATTTCCATGTACCAATAACGTGGCAGAATATGAGGCTCTCATCACAGGTCTTCACATGGC
The DNA here is from genome assembly GCA_027924645.1 of Cunninghamia lanceolata. NCBI lineage: Eukaryota > Viridiplantae > Streptophyta > Pinopsida > Cupressales > Cupressaceae > Cunninghamia > Cunninghamia lanceolata. Next base: position 1,203,759 of record BSBN01000781.1, read on the forward strand.
AATAAAATGGAAAATTGAGAAGTTGACTGTGTATGGAGATTCTCAACTAGTCATCCGGCAGGTCAATAATGAATACAAAACCAAAGATGATAAGCTCCTGCCCTACAAAAAGATGGTCGATGATTTCAAAAACTATTTCAATGACATCCACTTTGAGCAAATCCCAAGGCTCAATAATAAAGCTGTAGACGCCATGGCCACAATCGGATCTCTGGTCGACATGAAGGAGAGCAAGAAATGTGAGTTCCTGATAGAAGAACTCCCCATCCCAGCATATGATGTTCCTCAATCTAAACTAGTGTGCGAAGTCATTGGTCCCTTATCCCCGTGGTATCAGGAAACCCACCTATACCTTCATGATAATATCCTCCCCCCTAACCTATCCACATCATAGAGAAAATCGTTCATCCGTCGAGCCTCCTGCTTCATCCTTGTAGGCGACACCCTGTACAAAAGGAGTCTTGATGGAACGCTTCTACGATGTTTAGACTCTAGGGAAGCTGACGTAGCCTTGGAAGAGGTACACGCAGGCATTTGTGGGGTGCATTCAAGTGGACCCACTTTTTCTAAAAAGATCCTCAGGATGGGATATTATTGGCCAACAATGGAACAAGATTCCTACAGATTTATCAAGAAATGCCTCCCATGTCAACAGCATGGCGATCTCATCAACGCACCAGCACAGGAACTGCAACCGATCACAACGCCGTGGCCTTTCTCACAGTGGGGACTCAACCTCATAGGGAAAATACATCCCCCATCCTCCAATGGCCATAAGTTCATAATCACAGCTACTGAATACTTCACAAAGTGGGCGGAAGCAATTCCACTTACCTTCACCACTGGCACCCAAATCTCCAAATTCATCCTTCACTACATCATTTGCCGCTATGGTATCCCTCATTCCATTGTCACCGACAATGGAAAGCCATTCAAGAACCAAGAAGTTCGCACCTTGTGCGAAAAATTTGATATCAAACACCATTTCTCCACGCCGTATTACCCTCAAGGAAATGGTCAAGCAAAGGCTTCTAATAAAACCATCCTCTGCATTCTCAAAAAGACAGTCAATGAAGCTAGCCATGACTGGCACCTCCAACTCAACCCTGCCCTATGGGCATACCGCACAAGCATCCACACTCCCACAGGAGCCACTCCATTCTCACTAGTATTCAAATCTGAAGCCATTTTACCTATTGAGGTTGAGCTCCCATCCTTACGAGTATCCCTGCAAAACATAATCTCTGATGAGGAATACAGAGTCGCAAGGTTGCATCAACTATAACTATTGGATGAGAAATGCCTGAATGCGTTGAACCACCTATAGGAATATCAGAACCGCCTCTGAAGAAGCTACAACAAGAGGATCAGAACCTAAAAAATTGAAGTAGGTGACCTTGTCCTTATGGAAAATCAGAAGAACCTGCAAGAATGTCCTAAGCAAGGAAAGTTTAAACCCAATTGGCTAGGACCTTATGTCGTCACAGCCGATTATGGGTCAGGAGCATATCAGCTTGCAACACTTGAGGGGCAGCCTCTAGATGAGCCGATGGACATCCTGCATCTCAAGAAATTTTATGCATAACCCATCTGGTACCCCAAGTCAAAAAATAAAAAAAATAAAAAAATAAAAAACACCAAAAATTTAGAAAATCAAGAAAAAACCCGAGTACAATAAAAACTTCCAATGGTGAAAATCACTTCGGTGATGCCTTGGATAAGTACTATGGTGAAAACCTATTTTAGGTGCCATGCGTAGTGGCCGATTCTACCATCTAATAAGTCCTCTTTCCGTCACACCACTCCATCATCCCACGCATCCCATGGCTTGGAATTCTGAAACATCAAGTCCTATCACCCAACCCACACTGTCTCATCCCAAGGCTGACTCATGGAACAGGGACCCTTGTAAGCTCCTCTTTGTACATACAAAACCAAAAAATCCAAAAATAATACAAAATCAAAAAAATAAAAAAACAGTAGAAAAACACAGAAAATCCAAAATAATCACCCCATACATCGATCTCGCTACAAATCACAATCATCAAAACGTACATCAAATCCCCACCATCACAAACATCCCAAACTATTCCCACATCATCAAGTCATACCAGAACTACATATTCATTTCACCTGCATCTTGAAAGTACCTTGATCCCGTGGATATAGGGTATGTAGGCAGTCTGGAATACGAAGGACGTTTCCAGTACTTAGGTACATAAGATGCACCCATCCAACCCGTTTGGATGGTCCCCATTCACTAAGCTTTCTGGATCTAATAAATGATACACACGCTACGTATACGCTTGAAACATGGTCCCTAGTGCAAAAATCATCAATCAACATACCAACTATAATCTTACACCTGGCCAGACTGTTCTTTTGCCCATCTTCCAAAATTTTTCCAATCAACACCAACTGATCTGTGTCCTAGGATTTATCTTTCCTACAATGGACAAAAATCTATCATTCTATCATCACGTCTCTTAGCAAGAGCACACAAAGGTTATTTGTATCTTTTTGTTGGTCTTTTTGATTATTGATTTTTATCTTTTTGTCTCACTCTAAGTCATTTCCAAAGCTACTTTGATCTCATTATATCATGGTAAGTAGCGGATAACACTTGGAGTAGACATAGTCATTATTTCTGTATGCTGTGCTTGTGGGTCGGTTCCATTACTCCAAGAATAGTATTCATATCTTGAAATCTGGGTCGGTTCTAGCATGATGTGTCCCATTTACATATATAGGCATCAAAACCTTATATGTATTATTCACACTCATCGCTATGAGTCCCCTTCCCAAGCTAGGCAAGATTATACTACCTTGGGCATGCATGAAATCAACCTATTGTTTGTGGGTCTAGTCCATGCAATCGTAGGATATACATCACCTAGGTCATTTCATACCTTTGTGAACTGTATCCTACATTGCTACAGCAAACTAAGAAATGCTCTCACTTAATCTTTTGCAACTACTGTTACTAGCTCAAAATCACCATCCTAATCACTCATTCAACATTACCATCTGGGCCTAGATTTCATAATCACCCATCCTATCCCCCCCATCTAAAATTCCCTCACTAACCCCATTCCCCCACCATATCTCTATCTAACACGTCTTGAACCAAACCAAATCCCCCCTCAATGACGTGGCGTCTTATGACCTAACAAATCCTCTCATCTCCCCAACCCCATCCTGTACACGCTCCCAATCCTATCCATACCCCATTCATACACCCGTATCATTTCTCCACCTGATCCCCTCTCCCACAGCCTCACCACTCAGGGTCAAAACAAAGAACATCATTGATGCAGAGCCACTGGTGGAAACATGCATGGGATAAGTCAAACTCCCATTCACATACATTTAATTTTGTATGTATGTTGTTAGTTCGCCCATCGGTGAGAGAACACCCATCGGCTGACCAAATTTATTCTCCTCTGATCACTTAACTCCTATCGATGCCTACTGAACAGTTAAGTTGCCTATCGGCAACACTTAACTCATGCGGCCTCTACGTAAAATGTCTCCCCGAACACCTCCTCACACCGATGTAGTTGTGTTCAGTTTTGGTTGCTTATCGGCAACATCTACACCATCATCCTTCGTGGATTATGTCCCTCTGACATATCTCATCACACCAATGCTGTTGACAACCGACGACCGATAGCGGTATACGCACATAACATACAAAGGTGGTATACACAGTAATTGCATCTGCGAACACTTTGTGATATACACAGGAAATGTATATCCGTTTCATTTAACCTTGTATCTTTGAAATATACACATCTAGCATGTTTTCGGCGTCTGATCTATTTAGCGATAGACTTTCAGGTTGCATTCCCCGCATCCAAATGCAATATATCCACAGCTTCTCCTTTCAATCGATCCAAGCGAACTGCTTCGCCCTGAAACATCAAACTTCACAAGATTCTATCAATTCGATATCTGTCAACCTAGCACATCAAAAATGCTAGGGTTCTTCATAGCAAACTGCACATGACCCTACAATAAACTGCACAAATAGAACAAAACCCTAATCTACTATCTACACCCATTCCACCGATTGCGAAGCAATCTACCGGTGGAATGGTTGAAAATCCATTCGGTCTCCTAGACAATTTCATAGTGAATGTAAATAGGAAAATAACACAAAACAGGGTATCTTATTTATCTTGCAGAAAGTGATTACAACTATCTAATTCACAGTTCCACTCTTCAATCCTCCGATACAGAACTGTTCAACATCAGATCCCCCCCAAAAGAACCCAATCTAGGGTATTTGAACTACTCAGAATGGTAGTACCGATTGGATTCCCAACGACTGGGAGATAAAATCCAACTACCTAACATAACAAACTAACAACCTTATCCTAGGGATTTGCACAGTCAACTGTATGCAAATTACAATGATGCTTTGGTCAAATGGACCTTATTTAACAATAATAGAATGCATAATGACAAAATATATTTAGTCTTCTCCGTCCAATGACTGTTGAAGGGGTGCTCCTGCACCATACTCCCCGAGAGAAGAAATCTCAAGTCCACTTGAGATGAGATGCTGGAGGTCTGCACCATGTGTGTGAATCTGTTCTTTAGTCATCCAAACAACCTCTGAATCAGGTTTGCCTTGCCAAGTGACCAAGTATTCCATATATTCCTTGTTCCTGGTCTTCTTTGCCACTCTGGAATCTAAAACCTGCTTCAATTTTGGAGGATCATGTTTAGGAATGTCAACATCTGCTGAAACCTATAGTGACTCCTGGTCTATGTCTGGATTAAGTTTGTATGGGGTAAGATCACAGACATTAAAGATAGGTGATAAACCAAGATCAGAAGGAAGTTGGAGTTTGTAAGCATTTGGTCCACATTTTTTCAAAAGCTAACATGGTCCAATCTTCCTCTGTATGAGCTTAGTGTGCTGGCCTTTTGGAAGCCTTTCTTTCTTCAAATGAACCTACACCAAATCTCCAACATCAAATTGCACATCTCTCTTTTTCTTATTAGCATAGGCTTTATATTTCTCTTGGGTGTGTTGGAGTTGGGTTTTTACTTGATCATGTGCCTCTTTGATGGCTGATGCAAAAGCTTCTCCAGCTGAACTAACAGAATCTCCTGCAGGCATGTCTCTTAGCTCCAAGATACCTCTGGGATGGATACCATAGACCACCTAAAAAGGTGAATTTCCTATACTCCTGTTGACAGTATCATTGTAGGAAAATTCTACCTGTGAGAGAATGTTATCCCACTTCTCTCCATGCTGTCTTGTTAAACATCTCAATAGATTGACTAATGAACGATTGACCACTTCAGTCTGGCCATTAGTTTGAGGATGATAAGCTGATGAGAAAGACAAATTTGTACCAAGCTTCTTCCAAAGAGTCCTCCAAAAATGCCCAATGAATTTCACATCCCTATCGGATACTATGCTTAATGGCAATCCACGTATCCTTACTATTTATTTGAAAAATAGGTCTGCAACATATGAAGCATCACAAGTAGTTTTACAAGGCAAGAAATGGGCCATTTTGCTGAGCTTGTCCACTACAACAAAAACACTGTCATAACCTTTCCTTATTCGAGGTAGACCTAACACAAAATCCATACTTATGCTTTCCCATTGTCTAGAAGGAATGGGCAGTGGCTGATATAAACCAGCATTAGTAGATCATCCTTTTGCCTTTTGACAGATCACACATGTCTCCATAAATTTTCTGACATCAGACTGTAACTTAGGCCAATAATAATGTATCTTTATCAGATCAAGAGTCTTATCCAGACCAAAATGTCCTGCCATAGCTCCACAATGTTTTTCCCTGATGATATTCAGTCTCATAGAACACTTTGGGATACATAACTATCCTCCTTTGAAAAGTAATCCATCTTGTATCAGAAATTCAGAATACTCAACATGATACTGATCCCCAAAAGAAGTACATACCTGATAAATTTCTCCAAAATCTTCATCAGCATCATACATAGTTTTCAAAGAATCAATACCAACACTCTCTGGCTGGATCTGATTTATGGTTAGAACCCTCCTGCTCAAGGCATCTACTACCTTGTTCTTGACTCCTTTCTTGTGTTTTAGTGTGAAAGTAAAAGCTTGTAAGGTTTCCACCCACTTCATGTGACGGTGGTTCAACTTCTCTTGACTGTTGATGAAGCTAAGGGCCTGATTATCTGTAAACACTATGAATTATTTTGGCAACAAATAATGTCTCCACTTCTTGAGTGACTGGACTAGAGCATACATCTCTAAATCATAGGATGAGTACTTCTTCTTAGCATCATTTAACTTCTCACTAAAGAATGCAATAGGCCTACCTTCTTGACTAAGTACAACTCCAATTGCCATGTGACTGGCATCACATTCTACTTGAAAGATCTTGTTAAAGTCAGGAAGTGCAAGGACTGGCTGCCACACTACTTTCTTCTTCAATGTTTCAAATGAATCATCTGCCTCCTTTGTCCAAATAAATCTGCACTTCTATCCTCCTTTGATGGTGTCCACCATGGGTGCATAGACATGACTAAAACCTCTGATAAACTTCCTATAAAAGTTGCTAACCCATGGAAATTTTTGACATCATTCATGGTTTTAGGAGTTGGCCAAGACAATATGGCACTTACTTTTTCCTGATCCATTTTTAGTTTACCATGTGAGATGACAAAACCTAAGTAGATGACCTCTTCTTGCATGAACAAACACTTCTCCAAGTTGATCATTAACTGCTCTTCATGTAACCTTTTGAGAACCAATTCTATATGCTTGAGATGCTCTTCCCTTGTATTACTAAAAATTAGTATGTCATCTAAGTAGACTATGACAAATTTTCCCATGAATTCTCTCAAAACCTCGTTCATCAATCTCATAAAGGTACTAGGGGCATTGGATAAACCAAAAGGCATGACCTTCCACTCATATAACCCCTCATTAGTCTTGAATGTTGTCTTCCATTCATCGCCAGGCCTAATTCTGATCTGATGATAGCCACTTTTCAAATCTATCTTTGTGAAGTATTTGGCACCTCCTAAACAATCAAGCAAGTCTTCTATTCTAGGGATTGGAAATCTATATCTGATTGTGATCTTGTTGATAGCCCTAGAATCAGTACACAGTCTCCAAGTGCCCTCCTTCTTAGGTGCTAGTACAGCTGGTACTGCACATGGACTTAAACTTTTACCAATGAGGCCTGTCTCCAATAATTCCTCAATCTGCTTTGCAACCTCTGCATTCTGATCTAGAGTAAGCTTGTAGGCTGCCTTGTTTGGGAGTGTAGACCCTGGGATTAGGTCTATGCAATGACTGATATCTCTAATAGGTGGTAGAGACCTTGGCATTCCATCAGAGACAGTGCCTTTGTATTTGTCCAATAGTTCTTGGACAACAGGATCTATAAACCTTTGCTTCGTTTCTACCTTGACTTCTTGCTGCTGCTCTTTGTTCATATTCAAAAATGGAATTAAGGCATATGCAACTGTGCCTTCTTGTGCTATCTCCTTCATGAACTGATTGCCTTCTACCAACATTACCTTGGCTTCTTTTCCTTTGGGCTCTACCTCCTTTTGCATCAAGGGTAGTAACTCTATGACTTTACCATCCTTGGTAATTGAGTATGTATTCCGAACTCCATCATGTTGGGCTCTCAAATCATATTTCCATGGTCTCCCAAAGAGAAGATGGCAAGCATCCATCTGAGCTATGTCAAATAGCAATTTGTCCTTATATGCTCCAATTTGAAATTCCACCCAAGCCTGCTTTTTCACAACTGTTTGCTGACCTTGAGTGAACCATGAGATCTTATATGGACACGGATGTGGCAGTCTTCTGAGCTTTAGTTTTTCTATCTTTTCAACAGACACAAAATTTTTAGTAGAACCAGAGTCAATCAGAAGTTTACATACCTTTCCTCCTATCTTGCAAGTGGTTTTGAAAAGAGACTTCCTTTGTGGGGGTTCTCTATCAGGTACCTTCATGGTAATCATTGTCCTTCTAATCATTAAGGTCTCTCCTATCTCTGGATACCCATAGCTGTCAGGGGCATTCACACATTGGTAAGTGTTTGAACTTGTCACACTCTGGCCATCAGATTCTTGAATCAGATTTGATCTTCTTTCTCCCATTGAGCTTGATGCTTTCTCTGGACATCTACTGGCTATATGACCTTCCTGATTACAATTGTAACATCTAAGAGGTCCTCTCCCCTGAGATCTCCCTCTGAATGGTGGTTTGCTGCCTCGAAAGTTATCTTTCTGATTGTAACCTCCTCTGTGGGTTTGATTATTATCTCCTTTATTGTTTTCTTGATGTGCTCCACCTTGGTTTCCAAATCCTTGTCCTCTACCTCTGAAAGAATTTCTTCCCCCTCTCTGTTGTCTTCCTCTTCCTCTATAATTCTGTTCTTGCCTCCTCTTCAGTTTCTCTTCTACCTTGAGTGCCAATTGATAGCATTTCTGAATTGTATTTGGGTTATGCAGATTTAGATCTTCTTAGATGTTGAATTTCAATCCATTGAGATATCTTGCTACTCTTTCATCCTCATTTTCTTTCGCCTTTGTCGTAACACACAACTTCATGAATTCCTCAGTATATGAACTGACATCTAGTTCCTTCTATTTCAGATTTTGTCTCTTCTTGTGTAACTGAATTTTATAGTCCAATGGGACATAGGCTTCTTTCACCAAAGCCATCATCTTCTTCCATGTAACAATTATGTTCTTTCCTTCCTTCACCCTGTCATCTTGGATGAAATTCCACCAGGTCAATGCAACTCCTTTCATCTTGGATTGAGCCACCTTTATTCGTTGATGATCTGGTATTTCCTCTGTCTTGAAGAAATTGTTCAGGGAGTCTATACACTCCATCACCGAATCAGGATCCATCTTGCCTACAAACACTGGTAGGTCACTTTTCATGTCCATGGTCCTCCTTTCCATGGATTTGAGGGCATCTAGAAAAATCTTCTGGTCTGCAAGAACATCTATTTCTTCCTGCCTATGGATCTCCTCTTCATCCCTATCTTCTTCCTTACCAGAACTTACCTTATCCCTCAATTTCTCCAGCTCATTTTCAACGCCTGATTCTAAGCTTTTACAACAATGCTCTCTGCAATCTACTTCTTGACCAGAATAGCCAACTCGGCATTGGTCATCCTTGCTAGGAATTCCTGTGATCCCTCTCCTTCAGACATATTGTCCTTTTCATTTTTCCATAAAAACGTTCCTTCTCTTTGATACCACTATGATGCAGAGCCGCTGGTAGAAACGTGCATGGGATAAGTCAAATTCCCATTCACATACATTTAATTTTGTATGTATGTTGTTAGTTCACCCATCAGTGAGAGAACACCCATCGGCCGACCAAATTTATTCTCCCCCGATCACTTAACTCCTACTGATGCCTACTGAATAGTTAAGTTGCCTATCAACAACACTTAACTCATCGGCCTCTACGTAAAATGTCCTCCCGAACACCTCCTCACACTGATGTAGTTGTGTTCAGTTTTGGTTGCCTATCGGCAACATCTACACCATCGGCCTTCGTGGATTATGTCCCTTCGACATATCCCATCACACTGATGCCGTTGACCAACCGACGACTAATAGCGGTATACCCACAGAACATACAAAGGTGGTATACACAACAATTTCATCCGCGAACACTTTGCGATATACATAGGAAATGTATATCCGTTTCATTTAAGCTTGTATCTTTGAAATATACACATCTAGCATGTTTTTGGCACCCGATCTGTTTAGCAATAGACTTTTAGGTTGCATTCCCCACATTCAAATGCGATATATCCACAACTTCTCCTTTCAATCGATCCAAGTGAACTGCTTCGCCTTGAAACATCAAACTTTGCGAGATTCTATCAATTTGATATTTGTCAACCTAGCACATCAAAAATGCTAGGGTTCTTCACAGCAAACTGCACACGACCCTGCAATAAACTGCACAAATAGAACAAAACCCTAATCTACTATCTACACCCATTCCACTGATTGCGAAGCAATCTACCAGTGGAATGGTTGAAAATCCATTCGGTCTCCTAGACAATTTCATAGTGAATGTAAATAGGAAAATAACACAAAACAGGGTATCTTATTTATCTTGCAGAAAGTGATTACAACTATCTGATTCACAGTTCCACTCTTCAATCCTCTGATACAGAACTGTTCAACATTAGATCCCCCCCAAAAGAACCCAATCTAGGGTATTTGAACTACTCAGAATGGTAGTACCGATTAGATTCCCAGCGGCTGGGAGATAAAATCCAACTACCTAACATAACAAACTAACAACCTTATCCTAGGGATTTGCACAGTCAACTGTATGCAAATTACAATGATGGTTTGGTCAAATAGACCTTATTTAACAATAACAGAATGCATAATGACAAAATATATTTAGTCTTCTCCGTCCAATGACTGTTGAAGGGGTGCTCCTGCACTAATCATGTGTATCAAGACTTGATCATCTAGCTTGCATCCCACCTATCACCTCACTTCCACCTTGCATATCATTTAGGTTCATTTTTAGAATCTCTTAAATTGCATATCATTTAGGTTCCTTTTAATCCACTTAATTTGCATATCATTTAGGTTCATTTTAATCCATTTAATTTACATGTCATTTAGGTTCATTTTAATCCATTTAATTTACATATCATTTAATTTCATTTTAATCCATTTAATTTACATATCATTTAGGTTCATTTTAATCCATTTAATTTGCATATCATTTAAGTTCATTTTAATCCATTTAATTTGCATATCATTTAGGTTTATTTTAATCCATTTAATTTGCATATCATTCAGGTTCATTTTAATCCATTTAATTTGCATGTCAGTTAGATTCATTCTAAATTTGCATTTCATTCAGGTTCATTTTAAATCCTTTTGCATATCACTTAGGTTCATTTTAGAATCAGTTTAAAATGCATATCACTTAGGTTCATTCTAAATCATTTAAGTTAAATTGCATATCATTTCATTAGGTTCACCATTAACAGCTGATAGTTTGCATAATAATTAGGTTCATTTTAGAATCATTTAGTCGCACATTATACATCACATTGCATATCATCTCATAAACATTTAGTTACATTACATCATCATAATCATCATCACATTACATTGTTGCATCCATAATAAATGTTATTAGTCTGAACATTCATTTGCATTAGACATCATATAGTCCATAAAATCACAAACACCATGCATATATCACAATAAATCCATCATAAATGCATCCATAAAATCAAAAACATAATTGCATAAACATAACACATCCATAGCATATAAATCCATAAAGAATACTACATCCATCACATAGGTATCATCATAATAGGACATCATAAACCATAAAAAAAAGCATCGTATCATATATAAATCACTGCAAAAAATGTACATCGCTCGTATACATAAAAAATATAGTGTCCTCATACAATGCCTCTAAGGGCTAACATGATATAACCATCACATAGAGGATCCTCTCTTCGAGGGAGTGGGAGACTCTAACCTTGGTCGAGGCTGTGATCCTGTCAGTGGCTGTGGCTGTGGCTGTGCTTACACCTATGGAACCTACTGGGGCACATGTGAGGGAGGAGGCATCATCTGCTGAACAGACTGAATAGATCTTGATCTATGTGATCTCGATGCCCTTGATCCATTGACCTGGATATAGCTTGGTGCTCGCTGCTCTGTTGGCATGGCCGCATAATACAGCCCCTGATAATACTCCATCTGCCCCCTGGTCTCTTTCAACTCTCCCTGTACTTGAGACATCTGAACCTGAGACTAGGACAGCTGTGTCTGCATCAATGTCAAAACTGGGGCTAGCCCAGCCCCTGATGCCTGTAGACTATCCACTGTAGTCTCTGCCTGCTGAGCCCTAGCGAGTGCTGCATCTTGCTCCCTGGTCAACGTGACTATGTCACCCTGCAGCTGTGCTAACGCAACCACCTACCCATCTGATCCATCCAACAGAGCTACTGTGGCCCGCAACAGCTCTAACTCTGCCTCGTGGCTCTCCAATGCCTCCTGTAGGCTCGCCACCTGTGCTCTCAGGGTCTCCATCTCCTCCTCCTCATCATCCTCTCAACCTCGGCCTCTCCAGTTGTCCCTGAGGGACTTGCCTACTGCCCTCCCCCAATTACCTGTTGCTGCCCTACCTATGGTGGGGACAGATCACCCATATCCACCCTCAGCTGTCCCCCATGCCGTTGAGGTCCTCTAGGCTGTTGCCCTGCTCCAACCTGCACCTGCTCAACAGGAACCTGCTGCCCCACCTGCCCCTGTCCTGCTGCCATCGCCGCCAACACATCTATCGGCTGGCCATCCCTACCTACCAATCTCTCCTCTCCATCATCTCCAACCTCCACAAGGTAGTCCTCAATGATTTCCTCCCACTCCTCCATGCGGTCATCCCCATCTGGGTCATCTCCATCACCATCTGAATCATCCCCCCTAAACCTACTGCCTCCTCTACTAGATCCATGAACCGAGTGGGTCGATGCATCTGCCACCATATATCATAAGCAGGTGTAGTACCTGCATCTCTAACAGTACTCCCCTAATCCCACCGCACTGGCCGTAGAGCTGTAAAGTCAGCTAGGGCAACCTGTGGCTGTATGGCTGCAGGCTAGAAGGGCGCATCTTGAGGAGTCTACGCAAATATGGCCATCTGCTGAGGAGTGTCCTGTCTCAAACCAAATTGCCGCATGAGCCGCGAGGGTAGATACATCTCTATAGCATGGTCTCCTCAACCCATCAGGTACCGCTGCTGAAACGTAAACGGTAGATGAATATCATCATCTGGCCATGGCTCTATGCCGATATATGGTCGCCAGGTCACACTAATAACATCATCCAGTATCCTCCTCTAGTATCGCACCTGTCTAGTATACGTGTACTCTGCATCCTGATATAAAAACACAAAGGCCTCAAAAGGTTGCCGATAATACCCACATGTTGACCGGGTAACAGTGATGTGCTCCCAAATCCATACATGAAGCAGAGTAACTCTAGCTGACAACGCTCTATCATGCAGATATGCGACTGTATGCATCTCATGGTATAACTACCCTAGCATCATCGGTCCCCAGGCATAGACAGTCTCATGCCTCACCATCCCCTTTATCATCCCCCCCAGCCAACCAGAAAACCCCTACCCCGCCTATCAGGCATCACAACACCTCCAATCAAAGCACATAGGAATAAGGCAAAGGGATCTGCACCCATAGCCAGTGTCCCCTCATAGTCCATCTCTCTCCTGTTCACTGAGAGAACAATGTGGTCTGCTCCAAACACTCTGATCAGGGCACTCTGCCCCATCCTCGTGTCATATCTAACACGTCGGCCTCGAATAGGTAGCTTGAGGATGCGATAAACATCCTCAAGTGTAATGGTGATCTCACCAGTCAGCAACAGAAAGCTGCAGGTCTCAGAGCGATACCGCTCCACAACTGCTGTCATCAGAGCTCTATGAGTTCATAGAATTGACATCAATGCCACTGTCAAAAGTCCTAATCTCGCCAGTTAAGCCCGCGTAGCATCATCAAAACCATCAAATAGTGCCATCACGGATGGAACCCGTCCATCTCGTGACTGCAATATAAATCAGATGGTATCCTGTATACACAACTTTTGGATCAGATATCAACCTATCTTTTTCTAAACCAACCCCTTTTCTTCTAAAATGTCTAAAAAGCCAGCAGACAACCCCTTGTGCCATTTTTAAAATGGCACTACAACTTCCTCTTAATAGCACTATTTCAGAAAATAGTGCCACTACGCAAATCTCTTTGCGCTAATCCAACTGATAGCGCTACTGCGCACTATCCATAGCGCCATTTCAGAAAATGGCGTCACTCGACATTTTGGCGCTTATTACCACAATAGCACCAATTACCCCAAAAACGTAATTCACTCAATAGCACTAATCTCCTAAATCGCGCTAAAATGAAAAATAGTGCTATTTATAACGATGATGCTATTTCAGAGTATAGCGCCACTTTAACCCCAATATAGCGCTAAAAATGCTATATCCCATTCTTCTAAGAATGGCGATAATCCAGACTATACTGCCAAAAAACCTACCAAATGGTGACAAACCACCCTCACCCTACCCTGGAGGATAGCGCCAATCCATAGGATGGCGCTAATCTGCCTTACTGTTGGCGCTACGCGCTCCAATCCCAAATCCTGAACCCAAAAAAATGCACGTAAATCAAAAATTCACAAAGTCAAGGTTAGGCCCTACTTGGGGTCCAGCGTCCGGTGCCCAGCCAAACTCTTAGAACTGCTTTGAGATGTGTCAAAGTTGCGAGAACTGGGGGTTGCGGTTAGCCATCTCTCCTTCACTCCTTCTCTAAAGTCAAAGTGTGCAAATGTGGCACTCTTAGGGCCCACTTTTCCTAATATAGTGGGCCATGTCATACTTCCACCCCCTCTTTTTTCATCCAGGGTGCAGATCTTAGCCTTTTTCCTCCATTTTTCTTCTTGCCACCTTCTTTTTCCGTCGCCTATCTAGTTTTCACTTCCGTCACATCCTTTTGAGAACTCACCTGAAAATTTTTATTTTCCCGCCGACCTCTCGAGGGGGCATCCCTTATCCATCTTATTCCTTCCCGACAGCTGGGGCATATTTTTCTTTGACCTAACGCCACTTCCCTCCTAGGTCCAGACGCCACGTCAAAGAGGGGCAAATGTAGACACCTAAAAATATCTTCTACTATCAAACTGACTCCCGACATCCCTAAACATACCAAATTCCCTTCTAATCATTTAATTAATTACCCCTTTCATTTTCTAAATTCACGCCATTTTATCCCTAAAATTGAATTAATTTCATTAATTCAATAGTCCAAACCTTAGCCAATTGATTTAATAAATATGCAATATTTATTTAATCAATTTCCCCTTTTTCACTAAATCCAATTAATTAGTTAAAACCATGTTAACTAATTAATTCAGCCTATTAATTAACCTATCCCTACCCTAGACAATTAAATAACTATTATTTAATTGCCTACCCTAGCCTACCTCGTCCTAGCCCTAGGATTAATTAAATTAAACCTATGATTAATTAATCTTAACCCCTTCATTTGGGTGGTCAAACTTAGTTTAACACCCTTCCCCACATCCTCCAAATAAAAAATTGAAATAAATCCACATAAGTCAATTTTTATTTAAAAACATCCCACATCACATTTAATTTTCCTTACAAACCCATACTCATTTATTTCCTCTCTTCCCCAAATAAATTTTTAATTCATAGACATTCCCCCATATGAATCTTTAATTCCAAAATAATCTTTAACACCCATGCTCATTTAATAACTCCTTTTCCCAAAATGAATAAAAGATTCACTTTTATTCCTAGCCCTCCATTCATTCAAAGATTTAATCTAGGCCCTCCACATCACTTTTATCCTCCACCATTGATCTTCCAAATCAATCTCCACCCTTGGATCAAAATCCCTTCCAAAAATCTATAATTAGAACCTCTCCCAAGCCATTTTCATATCCAAGTTTCATGCAAAGTTACCATGTCAAAATCTCCATTGAGCTAGAATAGTGAGTTGCAAATTAGAGTAGCATTTCACATTCAAATATATTGTCTAGGGATTATCTTTGTCTTAGGAGTTCTTGGGTGCATGCTCCTACTTCCCTTGATAAGATTGGGTTTTACATGTGAGGTATAGCTTTTTGTATTTATTTGCATTTTGTTTAGTATTTCAACCTCATTTTGTTCACCTAATCTACACTAACCTTTCAGATGTGGTTGCCATCTCCTTGCTGCAATAAGATACAGAATGCTCTGCACAACACTCCCATTCAACCTAAGATTAGCTCAAAAAACCCCTACCCAACAGCTAGAATCAAAACTAGCTAGGCTCTGATACCAACTGAAAAGAAGCTAGGTGTGCAGAAAATGCCTCCACTAATCTAATGAGGGGAGGAGAGTGCAAATTTAATTTTATCTTTACAATTACAACTATGTTAACCCACCAATAGAGATATTGCACAAAAAATATACACAAGAAAGTAAGAAGAAGAGAGACACAAGATATACGTGGGGAAAACCCTTACGGGTAAAAACCCCACGTTCCAAACTGTTGGATTTAGGACAAACAACTGAGAGGGGGGGGGTGAATTAGTTGTTACCAAAATCTTACTCTTTATTTACTTTAAGTCTTCTTATATTTCAACAGTATATCAAAGATTCAATCATGGAAGCATGATGCAATAATTCAAGAGCAGAAACAAATTCAACACATATAACACCAAGATTTTGACGTGGAAAACTTGGTTAAGGGAAAAACCATGGGGTGACTAACTCAAGAATGTATTCTCTGTTAAAAGAATAAAAATGAATAAAATGACACTTGCTAATTAGAGCTCACTGCCCGAGTGCACTGCTCACAAGAGGCCCACTACCTACAGGAGACACACTGTCTACAAAAGAATATAAGTATTACATACTTGAACTGGAGATTAGCATCTTTACTATGCTTGAGTCAGTTCCATTTTAGCTCAATACCTTTGCTCTGCTTATCGCTCCTCTTCACTACCACTTACTCATCATGACTTGGACACATTTGAATGACTTTGCAACTCTTATTTATATATGATATCAACTTTGGAATGATCATCAAAGTCAGCACAACATACACTTATTTTATTACAGAGCAATTACAAAAATACACTTTGACTTATTACAAAAACCTCATGCGCATTACTACACTGTCAGCCACACATAGCGGGGACTCCAATCTTCTTCGAGGAACATGCCATGCTTCGTAAAACATCTTCAAGATCATCCGTAACATGTGTAAATCATCCAGTCGACCAAGACTAGGAAGAACACCATCACCCAAAGGTAAGTATTCAATTACGAGCTCAATATTCAATGCAGACCGCCAACACGAACTGGACATAATCTAGAGACCCCCACAAGCTTGCTTGAATCACCAAGAACATCCGCACCACTTCTGCTTATTGTAATCATTCACATTTTTATCCAGAACCTCAAGAACACAATCACCCATCATTGTCACATTAGAAGGATTGCTCGTGGACCTCCAAACCACAAACCAATTGATTTGTCAATTCACATTAGCCTCCCAAACATGCCACCAGATTCGCAGAACATGATATTGTATTTCCAGATCTTACCAGACCTATTTGTGTCACTCTGTCACCTCTGAATAGTTGCTGGAGTTGGTTTTACTCTCATGGCCATAACTCCACATTTTCATGTGGACCTCTCAAATCTTGACTGGATCATCTTGAGACACATATCTACAAACCCTTTGATGTGCATTCTCTGATCTTCATCTAGCTGGGATCTTCACTTCATAGAGCTTCACTGTCTTCACTGATCTTCTCTATTTCTGATAAGACTAATTTTCTCAATATCCTTAGCATACAACTCATCCAATCCTTGACATCAATGCAACAAGAATATGTTGACATCAATGACAACACCGATTAGACCCATACTTGCAACAATTTCTCCCTTTGTCATTAGTGGCAACATATAATGTGAAAAACTATTTTAACCATCAAGACAAGAACTTCTCTTCACTGACTGACATAGCTCCCCCTATCAATAACAACCATTCACATGTCTTATCCTCCTTTACTGCTCCCCCTTTGATCACAACCACTTTGTGTTTTTCACATGTCTTCTCTCCCCCTTTGACATCAATGGCAAAGGGCACATACTTGCAACCACTTCACATACTTCAGAATCATACAGACTGCTCCCCCTAAGTAGCAGCCTCCTAACATCAATCTGGATCACAAGATATGACTATGGGACCACCGTACTGATGCACATCAGTGCACCTTAATTCAGAACTGGAGGGGTAATAACCCTTAACTTCTCCTTGAGATACTCAAAAGAGTCCTTAGGTAGAGGTTTAGTAAAGATGTTTGCAATTTGATCCTTTGAGCACACAAACTCCAATCTGACTTCATTCTTGTTTACCTACTCTCTCAAAAAATAGAACTTGATGGATATATGTTTTGTTTTTTAATGCAACACCAGATTTTTTGATATATTTATTGCACTTGAGTTATAGAAGATTGTGATAGGTTCTTCATACTCCACTCTGATATCTCTTAGCATTTGCTTCATCTATTATACTTGAGTGCAACTGCCTGCTGCTGTAATATACTCTGCTTCTGCAGTGGACAGAGATATTGCCTCTTGTTTCTTGCTTAGCCAAGAAACCAATCTTTTTCCTAAAAAGAATGCACCACCACTGGTACTCTTTTGGTCATCCACATCTCCTGCCCAATCAACATCTGTGTATGCATGAAGAGAGAAGTCATGATCCTTAGGATACCATAATCCATACACAATTGTTCCCTTTAGATATCTGAGAATTCTCTTGATTGCCATGACATGAGACTCTCTAGGATCATCTTGGAATTTGGCAACAAGACCAACAACATTCATAATATCAGGTCTAGTTTGAGTAAGGTATAGTAGTCCTCCAATCATTGACCTGTACTTTTTCTAATCAGTCTTAGGGGATTCATCATCTTTACTCATCTTACATCTAGTTGCCATGGGAGTATTCATTGCCTTTGAATCTTCTATCCCAAATTTCTTCAACAATTCTTTCACATATTTGGTCTGAGATATGAAGATTCCTTTCTTTGTTTGAATGATTTGCAGACCCAAGAAGAAATTCATTTCCCCAAACATAGACATCTCAAATTCACTTTGCATTTGATTTGCAAAAGTCTTGCACATACTATCTTTTCCTCCAAAAATGATATCATCAACAAATACTTCCACAATCAAGATATTTTCATGATCAATCTTAAATATAGATCACTGTCAGTAGTACCTTTGTTGAAACCAATATTCAAAATATGTTTGTCCAATCTTTCATACCAGGCTCTTGGGGCTTGTTTAAGTCCATACAATGCCTTCAACTTGTAGACCATATCTCCATGATCAGACAATTGGAATCCATCCGGTTGCTGAATGTATACCTCTTCTTCCAAATCACCATTTAGGAAAGCAGACTTGAAATCCATCTGATATACCTTGAAATCCTTGATGGCAGCAAAGGCAAGAAATAATCTGACTGCTTCAATTCTTGCCACCGGAGCAAAAGTTTTTTCAAAGTCAATTCCTTCTACTTGAGAATAACCCTTACATACCAATCTGACTTTGTTTCTTACTACTTCACCTTCTTCATTTAGTTTATTCTGGAAGACCCACTTAGTCCCAATCACATTTTTGTCCTTAGGTCTAGGAACAAGATCCCAAGTGTGATTCTTTTCAATCTGAATCAATTCTTCCTCCATTGCTTTAGCCCAACTTTCATCATTGCAAGCTTCACTTATTGTTTTTGGTTTAATTTTTGAAATCAAACAATACTTCATTGAATCTTGAGCAATTTTTCTTCTCGTTTGAACACCTTTGCTTCTATCTCCTATAATCCAATCTTCAGAATGATTTAGTCTTACATACCTGGGAGTTTTGGGAATTTCTTGCACTTCTAATTCTTGGACAGGTTCATCCAAACTTGTCTCTTCTTCCTGTATTTCAGGATTCTCTAGATCAGTCTAAATCTGAACTGGAGTTGGGGCTTGTTGTCCTTGGTCTGAGACATCATTATGATCATTTGCTTCATACTCATAAAACCTTGAGGGATTTTCCACGCCTTCATCAACCTTCACATTTGTACTTTCTACAATCTTTCTCAATCTCTTGTTATAACACCGGTATGCTTTGCTTTGAGTGGAATATCCCAAGAATATTCCTTCATCACTTCTAGCATCAAACTTGCCAAGGTCTTCATCTCTTTTGATGTAGCATTTACTACCTGTTGATGATTGTTTTTGGACAAGTCAACAATAGAGTAAAACACTAAGTCTCACTCTCTCTTGAATAAAGCTCTCCACAGGCTAAGCTATGTGATCTAGTGAAGTAACTCCAAGGTTCCCTTTTCTTATGATTCACGAGGGATTAACTCAGTGACTTGATGTGATATTGCTGATTATCACAAAGGGACTTACACAATTGTTCTAACAACTTGATTGTTTCACTTACTAGAGGTGAACACTTCAAATTTCTAAGTACTATAATTCTCAGCGTAAGATGTGGCAATGAAGTTCTTAATCCTAATTCCTAACAATGATATATAAAAAAAGTGAAAAAGATGAAGGTTTAGGAAACTACTTGTTGTGCCTTGCACACATGCCCCATTTTGCCAAATGGAGACCCCCTCTTTTGGTTTGGATTGGAGTCTCGACCTTTGTTACTTCTGATGACAAGAAGGTGAAAATGTGCTTAGAATGCAGGATTTGCTTCAAATTTGAGTTCTTGGCATGTTTGAAGTCATTTGATGTTTTTCATGATTGATTTGGAAGTGTCTTGAGTGGTCTTGTGCTTAAAAGATTGCCATTTGCTGCCTTCTGCATTGAAATTGGGTGTTATTGAATTTTGGTCCAAAATCTTATGTCATTGGATATTGCCTTGAAATTGCTTCTGCAGGATGTGTCATGTTAAAATTCTTAGTTTTTAGGTCTCAGATTTGCAAAATCATATCAAATTCCACAAGATTTCACTAAGGGGTTAATATACTTTCATTCCAACGTATGGTCCTGAAGCCCTGATTTGGCTAAGTCTGAAACCCTAAAAATCTTGAAAAATGACTAAGTCTGAAATCTGGTGGAACCTCAAAATTCTAGAATCTGCATATGAAATCCTATAGATCTGGAACCTATCTCAAACATCCTGAAAGTATATTTAAAAATATTTAAAGTATAAGTTCTAAACTTATACATAAATATATTTTTAAATATACTTTCACCCTGGCCAATTCAAAATCTGGCTCTAAAAACACCTCCTATTGCAAAAAGTGCTAAAAATGCCTTTTACTGACTTATGCGCTAAATTCGCCTATGACCAACCTCCCTCTAAGCTACCGCTAAGTTAGTCAGACCAAAAATCCCCGCTGAGACAATTTTGAAGAAAAGCGCTAAAACGGGCTTCAACTGATTTGCACTAATATTTGCCTTCACTGCACTTGGTCGGTAGACAGAGAAATCCGCGCTAGTCAGTTGCATTGAAAATCCCCGCCGGCTCAGCCTATTATGTTTTGCACTAAAAATAGACCTCACAGACCTGCGCTGAAGACTGCCTTCACTGACTTTAGTCGGTCGGATCTAAAATCTGCGCTAAGGTCGGTTGGACCCCAAATCAGCACCAAAACATTTGCGCTAAAATTGCACCTCACGGACCTGCGCTAAATTTGATCTCCACTGACTTTTAGTCCGTGACACCCAAAACTCGCGCTTTTTGACATTTTGGCCTAGAAATTGAGTTTTTCAAGGGGCAAATTGGATTTTCTTGATGGATTTGAATTGCATAACTAGTTGCCACATCATGATGAACATTTTATCAAGCTTGTGTGGATTTTTGGGCATTTTACAATAATTAATGCCACTGCACATAAAAGGTCGGTGACCCCAAAAAATCTTACTTTTTGTAGAAAAGGCTAGAAAAACATGAAAATAAAGTCTACAAATGGATCCTAATGACTACAAAAACACCCTAGATCAATAAATTGGCTAAATGGGTACTTGAAAATAGTAAAAAATGTAGAAAATCATGCAAAAATCACTAG
Organism: Cunninghamia lanceolata; assembly: GCA_027924645.1. Classification (NCBI taxonomy): domain Eukaryota; kingdom Viridiplantae; phylum Streptophyta; class Pinopsida; order Cupressales; family Cupressaceae; genus Cunninghamia; species Cunninghamia lanceolata. Next base: position 1,225,433 of record BSBN01000781.1, read on the forward strand.
ATTTATGAAGTCTATAAGGAAAGCAACATTGACAATGAGCTATTTTTGACTGATCCATGACTGCAAATGGACATGATTTGATCCAAATTGATAAAAAATGACTTGTTAAGATGAAATTGATGCTTTGCATTGTGAATTGTAGGTCTTGGAGAGCATAGGAGCTTATTGGAGCCATCTTGGAAGGATGTACACACATATATGCAGTGCTGACCCAGAAATGCAGAAACTTCATTTTATCAACCAAATTGTTGTTGCACCTGCAAGAGGATGTTAGTATGATGTCCGAGATGATGGAAATAAGTCCCCGAAGCTTGAAGACACTGACGATCATGCCTACATCACTGTTGTTCCTGCAGATCCAGTCCAATGTTCTAGTGATCCAGTCTGGGGGTCATAACTCCTAGTTATTTTATCAGAATTTAAATTTCTTGGACTCGTTGGAAAGATAAACTAATTATCTAGTTTGAGCTACAAAGTTTCAAGCCCCCATTCTGCTCCAAAGGCCTCCATAAATGCAATTTACTATGATGTAGAAAATACCAAAAATTATATTTTTGATATTTTCCTAAAAATACCACTCAAATGACCCTGGATTGGATCACCAAGACATGCATACAACTATCCCAGTAGTCCAGTCATCAAGAATCAATCCAATAAGCATCTAGTTGCATATGCCTTCACCAAAATACTCCTTTTCATCCAGTCAGCACTTGGAATCCCATGAATCCACATCAACTCAAGTTTTCAAGTGTCATGTGACTCTATTTTGGCTTCATTAGGCTTTGAAAATTGACTTTTTATCATATACAGCTAAATGGGTATCTATTTTGTCCAGATTCAATGTATTTGCAAGCTATATTTTGTCCTTTTCCTAAAGGACAAATGCAAATATGAAAATCTAACAAACTGCTGTACTTCATTAAATGCCATGTAATCTGGACTGAATTGCTGAGACTGCCAAATTGTGATCAATACAAAGCAAGTTTTTTAGGTTGCTGGGAATTTGTGTTCTTGTGTTATGCTCTTTAGTTTTCATGGTTCATATCAATCTAAATTGAATTAGTTGTGCTTTTGCAATGATGGGTAAATGTTAAGATATCTGAAGAATGCTTTGGTCCATACTATTAGTGCTTGCTGATGGTAAGTTACTATGTATAGTTAGCTTGGGCCCTGTCATTGAATATAAGTTCGGTTGCATCCTACTAGTTAAGTTGCACCATTGTCCAGGTGTTTAATGAGTGAATGCAATTTGAAAATCATAAGGATCCTTTGAAGATTGCATTATTTCTTGCAACATTGTGGGTTTCCTATCCTGGTGAAACAGGGAATGGTTTATTGAAAGTATTTGTTTATCTACAACATTTTGTAGGAGTCAAGGCAACACTGAGAGGGGGGGTGAATCAGTGTTGTGTGAAATTTCTGATCTTTTTAAAAACTTTAACTTGCAGAGTACAAGGAGAGAGAGATATCATTGATTTCTCAAACACATGTGCGCATAACTGAGAATGAAAAACAAAAACTCATGAGTAAAACATACAACCACAGAAAGAAGATCAAGACACAAGAATTGCACGAGTGGAAAACCCTCCAGGGGTAGAAAAACCACTCCAGAATTGCCTCACTGGCTTAACTGAAAAAACATGCCTCACTGGCAATACAAATTGTCTCACTGACAAATATCAAGGTCACACTGACCTATAAGCCTCACTAGCTAATACAGTGCCTCACTGGCAAACCAAATCACCAATAGAAGTTATAAACCAAATCAGAGGGATACTCTGTTTCCATTCAATTCTCAATTCCTTCACACCTGCATAACAATTCAGCTGATTATCTCTGCATTACAAACCCAGTATCATTTTATCATTATTCTTTTCTCTTCAAAAGGATTTATTAGAAAATGTCTTTATTTCTCTGTTCAATTCCACACACAAAAAAATCCATTCAACAACACTGCATATCAGATCTATATTCTAATCCATTCAACAACACTTCACAACACTATATGTTTCATCTCTATTCTTCTTAATTCATCCATCAATGCACCTGAAAAACAACTTTATACAAGTTGATTATCTTTTCACCTTCTCTCTTCTGTATGAACATTTTCATATTTCACAAATCAATCTCTTGTAATAAAAAATATTATTTCTCTGTCCATTTTAGAACCCTTTCATATTATTTGACATCTCAAATTATCCCTTGCAAAAATATGTAAATCTTCTTCAAAAATTTCGAAACCTTTCACTTACTCTGCACAGACAAATCATCTAAAACAATAATTAAGAAAAATCTTTAATTGAAATAAGATTTTTCAATTTGCTCTTGAAAGAGAAAATAAAATCTCTTTCTGATCTCCATGTGCAAGAAGTCAAACCCCTTCATTGAAACCATTTAATCCTGCAAAGAAAAAATCTCTTTATATTCCTTCGAAGATGACTCTTCAATCTCTTCAATCTGCATAAATAGCTCTACAAATTTGTCAATCAAACTTCTCTGCAAGATCATTTCATATTCTCTAACATTACAATCAGGACTTGTAGGAGAAAAAATAAAATCTCTTAGTCTCTTCATTTTTATCTCCTTCTTTGCAAATCCTGCATTCAAACTCTTTATCCAATCTGCCTTTCAAAAGAAAATCACTTCAAATTCTTCATACAAAAATCTCTTCTCTGACAAAAATTTTCAATAACAAAATATCAATAAAAAAAATTTCTTCTTTCCTTTTGCTCTCCAAAAAACTCTCTTAAAAAAAATTTCTTAGTATAAAGTTTCTAAAAAGAACAAAAGCCATAAAAGGCTTAGTGGCTTTGTATAATAGAAACTTCTTTAAAATTAAATACTCCCAAAAAAAAATAATTTTAATGCCTTACATATCGGGCTCCCTCTTGGCATCTAATTCGATGGCTTAAAAAGAACTTTATAAATATGTTTTAACCCCTCCAAGGCATCGGGTATATATGATGCTATTTCTATTTAAAATAAGTTTAGACTTAGTCTTTATTCGGGCGACTCATGCACTATTTAAAAAGAAACTTTCCCGCTCGAGCCTTTTTAAACTCAAACAAAGATTTGCGCCCACCATATTATATGAAGACCGAAGGTTTAAGGAAGGGCCGATCACCATCATGTGATGGTAGCCCTCTAAGAGGTCACTTTAAGTGACTCTTACCACCTCAACAAGTCACCTTTATGTTAAAACAAAAAGAAATTACAAGTGAGCTTTGGATGTGAGGACACAAGTAGGTCATGAAGAGTATAGTATGAAGATCAACTTGTCAAACCAACCTATCAACTTCAAAAGCAACTCCTGATGACATCACCTTGAAGAAACTTGCATGAAATCCAACTGATATCTGCATCTGTAAACTCAGTGGTATGACAACTCCTGTGATTACTTCTATCAATCCTTGATATAGAGTATGCCACACAAAATGAAACCAATCCTTATTGTAGAGAAAGTCAGACAACATGATGAAGGCTCCTGAGATCAAATTACCAAGTCACTACCACTACAAGTCATCTGTAAAGAACACACAAGATGATGTAATCAATAACATATAAACTCTACACAGGATGATGTGAACTCTTTGATCCTCCTGATCCTTTAACAAGTATGTATCTCTACACTGCATAACCAAACATAGATGAGCACACATGAATGATGAACATTTGTCCAAACATGAATGATGAACATTTGTCAACACTTGACAACCCTAAATCACCTTGTGAATTCACTTACCAAAGAACATAAGAAAACACATTGAAGGCCAAACTTGATCAACCAAGTCCTGATGACATCAAACAAACTGAGGACACCTTTTTGACATCAATGAGAACTTAACTCCATCACATTTTACCCCATTGTGACTGTCACTTAGGATCTCTTGTCCCTTCTCTCTCCCTTTCCTTTTGTATTTTCTTTACATAAAGTTTCTTAGGTTAGGTCATAAGCAGCATTTCATTGCCCATCTGCTAGAAAATTTTAGACTTTATAGTCTAAACCACTAGGGTTTCTGCATATACATTGCTACCATCTTCCATAAACCCTGCATTTCGTGTAAGACCCCTTGTTGGCATAGCTAGACATTCCACTGAAGTTATTCAATACAAGCTATGACCTAGCTGTAGAAACCTTGGAGTAGTCTTACCTAGGGTAAGATACTTTTCAAGAGAGGTGTGATACCAGCAATCATACCTGCATTGTTGTGTGCTAAAACACCCATCAACAAAATTGGTGCTAGAGGGAGGGCATGAACCAATATTTTATGCATGCTTTCATCTTTTTTGGTTCATTGCACATGCTGAAATGAAGTGACTGAACAAGAAATTCTTAGAAGGGTGTCAGTCATGAGACTCCTTCATTCTTCAGAACACTTGCACAATAGTCATATCATGAAGAGAACTTCCAAGTTGACATCCCACTTTTCAAAGAAGTGTTAGATAGGCAGATCAGAGTGAAGTATCCTCCACTAACACTGCTCGATTTTAGTTCACCTCAGGTTTGCACTATACATCCTAGAGAGCTGTATGACAAAATTGACTGTTTGACTTTTCTCCAAAGATTAGATCTACATTTTGAAGGGATTGCTTCCTATTCTTGAAGTTTACAAGCCTAAAGAAAAATGTCGGTATGACAAACATATTCAGAGTAAGACCTCACAAGGAGTTGCAAAACGAATGGATGCATGTGCATGTGATCATGTCTCAGTTAAGAACATACAAAGAGCTGAGGCTGTAGAGGCTATAAATCCACCATTCATAGTTGATTATAGTAAAGAGGGCAGTTTGCATATGGAAAAAATTTAAGTTATTCATCAAAGTACATATCCAGATGACGATGGTAGTTAATGCTTGTGGTCGGTAAGTCACCCAACTAAGGAGTATATAGTCCTTGACTGGTTAAAACCCAGTTTTCATCTATTGGACTTTGAAAATATAGTCCCAGCATGGTTGAAGCCTAGTTCTTGGTCACAGGACAATGAACAGAGCAATGCACAAGATCAGATTTCTGCTGCTAAGAATATTGACAAGATAAATTATAAATCAGACCAGATGAGCAGCCATGTTAAGGATACAGATCAATAGCAAAATACTTTACAAATATCAAGTTCTGAGCCTGAAATTGCTACTGCAGAAGTACAAAACAGTAGTTCAATTTATTGTACTAAAAATTCTGAGTCTGAAACTAAATATGAGCAGTAGATGGATCAAGTCAAAAAGCAACTTTACCAGGTCAAACATGTATGGGAGTAGGAGGAAATCAGTCCTCCAGATCAAGAACAATCATGGACAACAGGGTAGGAAGAGCTCCAATCAAATTTTCTAGTGAAAAATGATCAAGTTCTTGATTGTATCAGCTCACTATATCATCATGATCAATCATATCAGGCTGATGCAGTCACTCCAATAGAGTCTCTAGTTGAGTTAGATGAACAAAATCATGATAGTACACCACTTCAAAACAACATTAACATCAAGAATCTACCTTAAGAGGAAGAAGGAGACCATATTTCTACTGCAGACAATGAATTTTTAATTTCATATCAGCCAACAACTGAAATACAAGGATTGCTGACCACTACAGAGGGAGTTGCTTCGGAGCATATGATTGATTTTAGTGAAATGGATTCAAGTATATCATATGTTCATCAGACTGATCCTATTGATACTTGCATAAAGGAAGAGCTCCACATGGTTGATGCTGGCCTACTGATGACAACTGAAAGTAGAAACATGCAATCTAAGAATAAAAATCAAACTTTTATGCAAAGTGATGGCTTGGAAGCTTTTTCATGTCAATCACTTGATCACATCATCGAGTTGGTGTCAACAATGAGAAAGGATATGTTACTGCATTGGAATTCACCACACATGTTAGAATTTGATTCGACTGATTCATGCAGAATTCATCCGGATGATCCACATTCTGAAGAAGATTGTCCAGACTTTGAGTTTGCTTGGGAGATTTCTGTAGCATTCAGTGATCCAAAGGTACCTGATGCACAAGACATGATCCACCACAAGATGAGTCCCCCTGAAGATGAGAAGGTATTGGGTGCAATGCAAGGTGTTGAACTCACATTTCTGATCAACAGTACTACAAATCAGGTTGTATCTTCGCTTTCTCCACTCAGTTCTAATTATCAATTTGATTATGGTGATTTAGGTAAGACAACTTGCATCTGAATTGATCATGGGCCTAATGAGTTCCCCAATTGCTGATCCTACATGACTGGCACCCTAAACATGAACCCAACCTGCTTATTCCTTACTTTTCAGAGTATAAAGATGAATTTTCCAGACTTAGGACATTGACCTGCACCTTGTTACTTCTGCATGTCCTAAGAAATAAATCACAGGGAAGTGTAAATACCTGCTGTCCAAAGCTTTTGTACATAGTCTTGCTTGTTTTTAGTTAGGTCTTGGTAGTTTCTTGCTATTCTAGTTTAGTTTCTACTTTTTGTTTTTACTTTTCCTTAGTTGTTAGCTATTGTTGGTTGTTAGTTATTAGTTGTTGCTTTTTGTTTTCTTCTTTCTTTGGTTAGAGTAGTTTTCTTTTCTTAGATTAGTTGCTTTGCTTGCTTTGCTTTCGCCTACTGCACTTGTTTTGCTTGGGCTCTCCATTTCTTTAGTGTGGTGGCAGTTGTGCAAACCTACAAGTGCTTCTTTGTTAGGTAAGTAATTTGGAATATTTCTTTGAGAAGCCAAGGTTTCCGCTTAGGTCTTATTGTGGGTTCTGCTATTATATCGGGGAGTATGATGTCTATTCATTGGAAAGGAGTCATTAGTTGGTGCACCTGAAGTATTTTCTAACCATATATCTCTCACACTTTAAACAATCCTAAGGTGGCTAAGTGAGTCTGGGTGATCTTGTGTTAAGTGAAAAACTTTGGTTTCCAATTTTACCATCTCCAATTCTACAAATTTAGATGAGAGTGGCAGACGGTACTACGTATCGCTAGCTTACTGCTTAAAAATAAAAGGTGTTTTTCAACACCAGACCCACTACAAAGTATCACTATGAAGATTATCATTTGAAGACTCTCACATGATGATTGTTATCTGAAGATTATTAGCATCAGAGATCATCAAAGACATTATCAAGAAAGAGTATCATTGCAGAAGAGTTGTTACTGGAAGAATCATCATTCACTTCTATCAAGACTCATCACATCTTAGTATCAGAGCATTCTCTTGGTGGTAAAATGATCCCAACTTCATAACTTAGCACGAAGGATCTTGGGTGAAATTAGTTTCCAAGGGATGGGAATGAATACAATTGCACACACTCAGGTTTTCAAGATATGGATGGTTGCACTGGTTATTGAGCTTTGATTCTTTGATAAGATATCATGTTTCTTGTCTAGCACATGGGAAACACAAAAATTTTGGGTTCGACACTTAGGTTTATCTCAGAAATGCTTTGGAGCATTTAATAGAAGAGTCACCATTTGTTGTGCCTTGCACACACGCCCCATTTTGCCAAATGGAGACCCCCTCTTTTGGCTTGGATTGGAGTCTTGACCTTTGTTATTTATGATGATGAGAAGGTGAAAATGTGCTTAGAATGCAGGATTTGCTTCAAATTTGAGTTCTTGGCATGTTTGAAGTCATTTGATGTTTTTCATGATTGATTTGGAAGTGTCTTGAGTGGTCTTGTGCTTAAAAGATTTCCATTTATTGCCTTCTGCATTAAAATTAGGTGTTACTGCATTTTGCTCCAAAATCTCATGTCACTGGATATTGCCTTGAAATTGCTTCTGCAAGATGTGTCATGTTGAAATTCTTAGTTTCCAGGTCCCAGAGTTGCAAAATCATGTCAAATTCCATAATATTTCACTAAGGGGTTCATATACTTTCATTCCGATGCATGGTCCTGAAGCCATGATTTGGCTAAGTCTGAAACCCTGAAAATCCTGAAAAATGACTAAGTCTAAAATCTGGTGGAACCTCAAAATTCTATAATCTGCATATGAAATCCTATGGATATGAAACCTATCTCAAACATCCTAAAAGTATACTTAAAAATATTTAAAGTATAAGTTCTAAACTTATACTTAAATATATTTTTAAATATACTTTCACCCTAGCTAATTCAAAATCTGGCACTAAAAACTCCTCCTATTGCAAAAAGCGCTAAAAATGCCTTCTACCGACTTTTGCACTAAATTCACCTCTGATCGACCTCCCTCCAAGCTACCGCTAAGTTAGTTAGACCAAAAATCTCTGCCGAGACAATTTTGAAGACAAGCGCTAAAATGGACTTCAACTGACTTGCGCTAATATTTGCCTTCACTGCACTTGGTTGGTAGACAGAGAAATCCACACTAGTTGGTTGCATTGAAAATCCCCGCCGGCCGAGCCTATTATGTTTTGCGCTAAAAATAGACCTCACGGACCTGCGCTGAAAACTGCCTTCATTGACTTTAGTCGGTTGGTCCTAAAATCCGCACTAAGGTTGGTTGGACCCCAAATCAGCGCCAAAACCATTTTGCGTTAGAATTGCACCTACGGACCTGCACTAAATTTGACCTCCACCGACTTTTAGTCCGTGACACCCAAAACCCGCATTTTTTTACATTTTGGCCTAGAAATTGAGTTTTTCAAGGGGCAAATTAGATTTTCTTGATGGATTTGAATTGCATAACTAGTTGTCACATCATGATGAATATTTTATCAAGCTTGTGTGGATTTTTGGGCATTTTACGATAATTAATGCCACTGCACATAAAAGGTCGGTGACCCCCAAAAATTTTGCTTTTTACAGAAAAGGCTAGAAAAACATGAAATTAAAGTCTGCAAATAGATCCTAATGACTACAGAAACTTCCTAGATCAATATATTGGCCAAATGGGTACTTGAAAATAGTAAAAAATGCAGCATTGACAATGAGCTGTTTTTGACTAATCCATGACTGCAAATGGACATGTTTTGATCCAAATTGATCAAAAATGACTTGTTAAGATGAAATTGATGCTTTACATTGTGAATTGCAGGTCTTGGAGAGTATAAGAGCTTATTGGAGCCATCTTGGAAGGATGTACACAGATATGCAGTGTTGACCCAAAAATGCAGAAACTTTATTTTATCAACCAAATTGCTGCTGCACCTGCAAGAGGATGTTAGTATGATGTCTGAGATGATGGAAATAAGTCCCTGGAGCTTGAAGACACTTAAGATCATGACTACATCACTGTTGTTCCTATAGATCCAGTCCAATGTGCTAGTGATTTAGTCCAGGGGTCATAACTCCTAGCTATTTTATCAGAATTTAAACTTCTTAGACTTGTTGGAAAGATAAACTAATTATCTAGTTTGAGCTCCAAAGTTTTGAGCCCCCATTCAGCTCCGAAGGCCTCTGAAAATGCAATTTACTACGATGTAGAAAATACCAAAAATTATATTTTTGATATTTTCCTAAAAATACCACTCAAATGACCCTAGACTGGATCACCAAGACATGCATACAACTGTCCCAGCAGTCCAATCATCAAGAATCAATCTAGCAATCATCTAGTTGCATATGCTTTCACCAAAATACTCCTTTCCATCCAGTCAGCACTTGGAATCCCGTGAATCCACATCAGCTCAAGTTTTCAAGTGTCATGTGACTCTATTTTGGCTTCATTGGGCCTTGAAAATTAACTTTTTATCATATACAACCAAATGGGTATCCATTTTGTCCAGATTCAATGTATTTGCAAGTTGTATTTTGTCCTTTTCCTAAAGGACAAATGCAAATCCAAAAATGCAACAAACTGCTGTACTTCATTAAATGCCATGTAATCTAGACCGTTGGTGTTGAGTTAATCTCCACCGTCCATTGAAAAACTTAGTATGGTGCCTTGTTTATAAAAGGGCCATCCTTTTCTCCCATTTGTAAGTAAGATTAGATATTGAATTGCTAAGACTACCAAATTGTGATCAATACAAAGCAAGTTTTGAAGGTTGCTAGGAATTTGTGTTATGTTATCCTCTTTGATTTTCATGGTTCATATCAATCTAAATTTAATTAGTTGTGCTTTTGCAATGATGGGTAAATGTTAAGATATATGATGAATGCTTTGGTCCATAATATTAGTGCTTGCTGATGGTAAGTTACTGTGTATAGTTAGGTTGGGCCCTGTCATTGAATATAAGTTCGGTTGCATCCCACTAGTTAAGCTGCGCCATTGGCCGGGTGTTTAATAAGTGAATGCAATAAATCATAAGGATCCTTTGAAGATTGCATTATTTCTTGCAACATTGTGGGTTTCCTATCCTAGTGAAATAGGGAATGGTTTATTGAAAGTATTTGTCTATCTGTAACATTTTACCCCATTGTGACTATCACTTAGGATCTCTTATCCCTTCTCTCTCCCTTTCCTTTTGTATTTTCTTTACATAAAGTTTGTTAGGTTAGGTTATAAGCAGCATTTCATTGCCTATCTACTGGAAAATTTTAGACTTTACAGTCTGAACCATTAGGGTTTCTGCATATACATTGCTGTCATCTTCCATAAACCCTGCATTTCGTGTAAGACCCCTTGTTGGTATAGCCAGACATTACACTGAAGTTATTCCATGCAAGCTATGACCTAGCTGTAGAAACCTTGGAGTAGTCTTACCTAGGGCAAGATACTTTTCAAGAGAGGTGTGATACCAACAATCATACCAGCGTTATTGTGTGCTAAAACACCCATCAACACTCCTCTAATCCTAGATGCAAGAAACGATTATTGATCAGGTGAAATCAACCAACTTTGCTTTGCCAAGTTAAACAACTACACAAGGTTGATGCAATCTTCTAGGATGATACAAGATGTTGAAATCACTTATGCTCATGAATGTTCAACAAACACAAATAATCAAAGTTAAGTTCACTTTGTTTAGACTAACCATACACTGTAACTTGCAAGCCACAAATCACAAATGGTATGAACATATAGATTTCACGACGAAGCAATAATAATTTTCACCAACTAACATAACACTTAAAAGAAAACTTAATCTAACTTAACATTCGCTTGAAGGAATCGGAAACCATGCAACACTTTTAAACATAGAGAGAATCACCAAACAATGAATCTTATATTATCTCAAAGAGTTCTTGCAACAGTTTTTCTAGAGTCTTCAACCTTGCAAATGAGAGCAAAAGGAGCCCTTATATAGGCTTCAAGAATACATGAATGGCCAAAATCAATTGGCAAAACCAATGGACCAGATTACGCCACCTCAGTAGATGGTTACAACAAACTTCTATTTTTAGCATATGAAAGAGGGAACAAAGGCACATTTCCCAAGAAGACAAGGATGACACATCACAAGCATATGAGGAATCTCCACGTGAGTAATCATCACTAGTGTTAAGAAATTCAATGAATCTAGACACTACTTGTTTGACTTCATCAAAAGGTACACTTGGTGTATTCCTAATGGTTCCTTATGCTTCAAGTACATCAACTGTATAAACGCCAAGTGTCTTCTCCCAATTAGTCATTCTAGCTTTGTTGGCACCAAGGTGGATAGCAAGTGAGAATATACTATCAAGTCTTTCATCAGAAACATCATCTTCTTGAAAGTAGAATGCTTGGACTTGTTCCTTCATACTATCAATAGTCATCTCTCCAAAGGGATTACATATCTTCATCAATCATGCATGTATACGATCTTGGATCCTTTGAATCACACTTCTTACTCTTGACATATCTATTTCAACTGTATCAAGTAGGTGTCCTTTATTGCGAAAGCAATAGTACTAGGAAGAGAAATCATATGTTATTCCTTCTTCAATTATCTCAGCATGTATCAACTCATTAACTAATGCTTCCATCAAACTCTTCAAATGTGGCATATATTGCTCTTTGATCGCCTTAAACTCAACACATGCTGTCAACAATACAAGCACTTTTTCCTTAAGATCACCAACCTTATCATACACTTGCATAATATCTTCAAGATGTTCATATGTCATTTCTCTTGATCTCTTCATTCAATCCTTCAAACTATGAAATGAAGATCTCAAACCCTCAAGATTTACAACTATTTCTGGAAGAAGAATGGGTGGAGGTATAGAAACTCTTTCTTGCTGATGGATAGGATGTATTAGGTGTTGAATATACTGTTCCAATGCCTGACACCTTTGTTCATCCTTTAACCTACCTTCTGTTTCCTATCTTATGATAGCTCGAGCATTAGCAACTAAATCCTGAAGTTCTTCCTCTAATTGTGCCTCAGTCAATGGACCCAAATCAATTGTGTTGATATCATAATCATCAGGTACAATGTCTTCTATATTATTCTCAACTCTTGGAACAGCTACATGAACCATCCTTACACTAGCTTCATCTTTTGTTATCTTTGAAAGAGTGGTTGCTTTCTTCTTCCATTTTTGAGTAGACAGTCTAAAAGTAACTCCTCAACTAGAATAGGATGATAACTTTCTACTTCACAACTTTCGTTAATTCTTTCCTGTAACCACTCCGGCAATGATGAAAAATCCCCTGGCTATTGTACTTGCCTTTCTTGCATGGGCAATGATTCTTCTTCAACTTCATCTTTGTCTTCAGTGTTAGCTTCATAAATATTTCAGTATCATGCGGACTTGTAGAAACTTCTTCAAATGGAATATCTGGGACTTCATCTTCAACTACATGCACAACTATATCTTGATTCATTGGAGTATCTCCTGGTTGCCTAGATGAAGCAGTTTCAATGCTTATCCTCTTCTTTTTCTGACTTGATTGTCCTTATGCAGATTCAAGTTGCTTCCTTTTCTTTGCTTGACTTGAATCTCTTTCATTATCTTTACTTCGTGAATCTCTGCTAGGTGCACTATGCTGTACTTGTTGCTCAACTTCTCCCATCTTTGTGTAGGTGAGCCTCTTTCCTTCATCTATCAATGCTTGTATTTGATTTGTTGCATGCTCCTTAGTGATAGCAATGATGGGTTCTATCAACTCTTCATCATATACTCTTTCTCTATTAGCCCAATCAGTAGTATATGGCAAATTCCGTACCTTGTATTCATCCTCTGAAAGAGTCCTATCATCATCTAGCTAATCAGGAATCCTCAAAACTTTTGTAGCTCTTACCAAATCCCATCTCAATATTGAACATTTTTACATCCTTATATCATCATCATCAATAGCATTTGCCCAATGATCTTCAAGTTGTTCTATATGTTGATAGGTAGGAAATGACTGCTTGATTGGTCCATGTGGGTCAAAGTTCTCCCTCCTTGAATCATGAAGATGCAAATGATATGCTTGAAGCTCAATCTTAGAGTGCTCAACTGTTTGTAGTGATGGACATGAGTAATATCTCCCAAGCTTTAGAGGGAATTGAACCTCGACTTTCTTCCTTGTCCTCTGCATCTTATGGAACTCTAACAACTATCTTGATACTTCCAACAGTACCATCCTATTAGTAGGATACCTTGGCAATCGATATGTAAAGGATGTGAAGCCCTGAATTCTTATGTAGGTGAACCTATCATATTGAATATAATATCTTCCATATTGTTCAATGAAGGCAGTAGCAACGCCTGTCAATCTCCTATGCAACTCTCCTCGCAATCTCCTTACTATATACATGGAAAATGCATCATTGAATCTCTTGTAATGGTTGATGTTCTTGAGATGAAGCTGTGTATAACATTGATGTGATAGGATTTGATTGGACTTTATGCCTACTTCTCCTTTAGATGTCAACCCCTTGTAGACCACATTCCTTGCCAGTATGTAGACAAGATAGGAAGTCATGAAGGACTTTGACTCATCAAAATTTTCAAATTGCTCATCAAGGCAATGACTTATAAGCCCAGCCCAATCAATCATCTTATTCTTCATGAAAACATGATCAAGATATGTACACATCCATCCTTCAAAAGTTGATGATTGAGGCCTACTTGTCACTCTATTCAAGAACATGATGAAATAACTTATCTCTTGTTTGAAATCCACCTTGTGGAACTTAGGATCTTCTGAATTGTATATCTTGGTTGACGGATCTATCATCCGCTTCTTCCTTACTTCTTGCATATACTACTTGGAATTGGCTTCAAAGGTATGTTGTGCAGTTGTAGGACAAATGAACACCGTCTTTCGGTTCGAGATGTTGAAGATCTCTTGAATAGCCTCTCTTTGTAGATAAGCTAGAACAGTTCCATCCTTAGGCACAACTCGTCTTCTTTATTTATCATAGTGTTGAATGCATTCCAACACCAATTTAGTGCTAGGTAAGGTAGGCGGGAAAGAAGCTACTTGTATGATTCCACTCTTGGCAATGGCCTTGATGTCTTCATTCCTCGTAATGACGAGGAAGAAATCCTTTATCTCCTCTAAATTGACATGTCCCATGTTAGTATCTCCCACATTTTCCCAATGCGTCTCGAGCTTGGAGTCAGGTATAGTTGACTTGGTATCCATCTTGATCATCACTTGACACTCCTTCGCCATCATGCCCATTTACCTACTAGACAACACCTCTATTAGAGACTTGAAATGAAAAAAATATCTCTATAAGTTTTATTTTTGCATGATGAAGCTATGAAAATCCAAAATTTGAATAAATAAAAGGTAATTTTATGAATTAAATATAGCTAAAACATACCTTTTGTTCAATTTTTAGACTGAAATAATACTAATTTCTGTAGAAAATGATGAAAAATTAGCTTTAAGCAACAAAAATCTGACTTGAATAAATGCAGATCTGTTGAAGGAATTCGCTGTTACTCCTGTAAAAAATCGCTCCAAGAGTGCATTTGTAATGCATAATGATGAAATGAAGTGGAGCGCCCCTCTCTATATAGGCCATTTACCTAGGTTAAAGTAATAGTCGGCCAGGCAGGTCGACCAACATCAGCATTTAATGTGTTTTTGAACTTTTAAAATTTTTAAACATACTTCCTATTTAGGCGTCAAAATAAGTGAAAGAGGGATGAAATGGCGCCTTGTCTTGTTATCTATTCCTTAATGATTTCAAACACATTTCAACTTAGGTGATGAAATAAGGTGGAAAGAGCTGTAATATGTGTCCTATTTCTTGACTTCTCCTTCATTCTCCATTCGAGACGCAATTGATGACTTCAATTCAAACATGTTTCATCCAAGGCGCTGAAATAAAGTGGTCTTGACACAAAGGTACGCCTAGATGTTTATTCTCTTTCTGTTGAGCCTCAATGCATGATGAAGTGTGCCTTGCCTCTTGAAAACTTACTCCCAACCCTAGGTGCGCCTTTGAGTCTCAAATAATACTTCTCCTCATACCTTGATCTAGGCACATCTTCATGTTGCTTGATATCAAAATTAGCACCTATCATCCTTCTTTCTAAATGAAACTTTGATGCCTTCACCCTAGGTGCTCAAATGAGGTTAGACATGTGATCATATGCGCCTAGGCTCATGATGCTTGGGATCAATGGACAAGTCACTCTCATCAAGGTGCCCTTTGAGGGTTGTTCAAACAAGAATGTGCACCTATCTTTCTCCATGTTTGTTTATATACTTCATGCCTCTGAAGGTTTCATACTTAACTTGTTCAAGGTGCCCAAACTAGGTCAGAGAGACAAGGAAATGTGCCTATCTTTTGATGACCTTGGTTCTTGGCTCTTCTCACTCCCTAAATCACTCTCCTTAACTTCCAAGAGATCTTGCTAACATTTGCATGCTAGACATCAAAGTGTGAACCCTCTTTTGTTTAAGGCACCCAAAGTAGGTGAAATGGGTAAGGAAGTGCACCTCATTTCTTATGCATACCTCTAGGCACATTTAAGAGTTGAAATGAATGTGAACTAGTGCCTTGTATTGTCTTGTTCAAAAGGCTTTAAAGTTGATTGACTTATGATTTCCTCCTAGGTGTTTAAGATGTCTAAAACTTGAAGAAATAGCGCTTAGGCTTTTGATATATTGTTGACAAGTTTTATGCTCTTTCATCTTTCACATATTCAATTTCACCAACATTTCATGTTTCTCACATTCAAGGTGCTCCAAATGATCAAACTTGCAAGAAATAGCGCCTTGCTCCTAGTGGAGTTCATTTATTTCCATGTGTTCAATTCATGATAATTATTTTCAAAGACTTCCAAACTAATTGATAACTTATTTTCTTGATATTAAACTCCTTCATCCACTGCTCCATTCTAGGCGCTAAAAATGACCAAAATTACAAGAACTGGTGCCTATACCTCCTGGCCTATCCTTAGGCATTATAATGATCTTAAGCCTCTTTCAGCCAAGGCATTGATGTTTAGAATATTCTCACTCCAAGGTGACTTCAAAATTTAAGGCTCTTAGCTTCCTTATCCTGAGGCGCATATTGAGGTTGTTTTGAACATGGATTAGCGCCTAGGCTTCTTCCTAACTTATTCTTTTTCCTTCCTTATCATCAGATCATTGTAATTGTTCACTAACACCTCCCCAAAGTCTGCCACCTCCAAGACTTATAGTTTCAAACTGATTTCCCCTTAGGCACGCACTTGAGGTTGTACATATGACCACATGCGCCTTGGCTCATGATGCTTGAGATCTATGGAGAATCACTTTCAAGGTTTCATTTTTGACTTGCTGAGGTTCAATAGAGATGTCTTAATCCTTTACTCCTTCAACTTGCTCGATGTATGCCTCTTTGATCCTAGGCACTCAATCTCACTTCAACAATAAACCTTCCTCCTAGGCACCAAAAAATGACTAAAACAACAAGGAATAGCGCCTAACTCTTAGATGATTTCTTCCTCCATTTAAGGCACACTTTGGTGAAGAATTAAACATGAATTGGCGCCTATGTAAGATGAGGTTTCCTTTCACTCCCCTTAACCTTCAATCATTGTAATTGATATGGAAAACCCTCAAGACTTGCAATTATAAGTTGATTTCTACCAAGGCGCTCATGTGAGGTTATTTTGAGGGCAAAGGGCACCTAACTCTTTGGTGCTCAATTTGGCATGTTTGATCAATTTTGAAGTCAAAATGAACTATCTCTCTTAAGGCACCAATTATGAGTGATTTTGATAAGAAAATGCGCCTCCACTTCGAAGACCTCCAACCTCTTTCCAAGGTGCTAAAGTGAGATTACATTGATGAGGAGATGTGCCTTAGGCTAGAAATGACCCAAGTGGTTGGATATAAGCAATTAGAATCATCTTAAGGTCCTTAACTCCTGAAGGCAGACTTTGTTCATTAATTGAATTTCCTTCCTACTCAAGGTGCATATTTGGGGTGTTGTAGATGATAATTGGCACCTAGTCCACACTTGACCATTCGCTTTGTTGATCCTCACTTAAAACATCATACATATCCCTTCACTTGACCCAAGGAATGTTCTATACCACCATTGCAAGCTCATAACCGGCTGACTCTGAGATAACACCTACAATAAACCCTAAAATGACTAATCCTATGAAGAAAATTGGGGGGTCTCCATTTGCAATCGGGTGATGTGTGATTTGTTCACAACACTACCAAAGACTCTAAAATACTTCACAGTAGGAGTGATACCAAACCAAAGTTCATAAGGGGTCTTACCAGTATTGCCTCTGATTTTTACCTGATTAAAAGTATAGACAACAGTGCTTACAACTTCTCTCCAATAGATCTGAGAAACATTTTCTTTCATCATCATGGTCCTAGATGCTTCCTGGATGGTCTGATTCTTTCTCTCCATAATTCCATTCTGCTGTGGAGTCCTTGGAGCAGATAACTATCTCTTTATCCCATGTTTCTCACAGAATGTTATGAACTCACCAGATGTGAATTCTCCACCTCTATCAGACCTGAGGCATTTTATGTTTATGCTATTTTTATTTTCTACCATAGCCTTGAATATTTTGAACTTCTCAAGAGCTTCAGATTTCTCTTTTAAGAAAGTTACCTACATCATCCGGGAGTGGTCATGAATTAGCAACATGTGAGGCCTACACTTTTTCATTTCTGTACATGTGACTATTTAGCTTACTATTGTTGGTATTTTTATATTTATGGGACTGTTGTTCCCAGATTTTTAAACTATTAAAATCTTATTATGTTAAAGGAAAACTAATTGGGTGATGTTAGATAGAAAATTGTCATGTGATTTCATTATGTTTATAAGAACTGTGGTATGCTTTAGAAATGCATGTATTAAATTTGCTTTGGCTATGATATTTATATGTGGAATTAACTTTGAAATTGAGTGTGTAGGTATTTCTAACAAAACCACAAATACAAGAGATCATTCCACACCCTATGTTGTATCCCTTGTGAGCCGATCTAGTTCCACGAGGAACTAAGATCAACCTTGTGTTTGGTAAATTGTTGTAATGTTGTATTGTTGTAATGTTGCATGAGGTTAAGGGAAATAGTTCTATCTTCTAAATTAATTATATTGTGATAAGTGTTGTAAGAAATGTTGTTTTGAATCTTGTTTTAACTTTATTTCTTTTTGACCCTCTTCTTGTGTTTTTACTTGACTCTGGGAGTCCTAACTAGGTTTAAAACAACCCTAGGTTATACCCCATGGGTCTAGGGACCTTTTTGACTAGGATAACCTTGGGTTAACCTCCATATGGACACTTCAACTTCAAGGTGAAGTTAAGTGACGAATTTGGAAGTATGGGGACAATGGGATGAGTGGAATCCACACTCAGACCCACTTCCAAGTCATGGAGGAACATCATGATCCCCTAATAATGGAGTGCTTGCCTCTTTGTGCCTCTCTTTTGGTGGGGTTCCCCTTAATGAGGGTGGTATGTCACCCACTCTCTCTTATTTTAGTTTACTTATTGTATTTTATTTCTACATGTGGGCTATAATGGGGGACCTCTTGAGTGGGGTTAATTGTTTTAAGTCTATTAGGGATAATGGATAATGAGTGGGTTTATTTTATTAATTCCACTTGGGATAGTGGGGATATTTTATTAATTCCACTTGGGATAGTGGGGTTATTTAAATATTACAATCTTAAAACAATGAATTTTTAATTCATCCACTATGAATTTAAAATTCACAGATAATGTGAGCCCTTGATCTCAACTCTTGATTCTCACCTTCCATTCACTTATCAAAAAATCTATAAATGAGACCCTTCTCTAAACAATTGGAGAGACAGGATTTTGCAGGGGAACTTCATTTTTTTGTGCAGGGGAATTTCATGCTTGCAGGAGGGGACTTCATTCTTGCAGGGGGACTTCATTCTTGCATTCTTATCATGCCTAATTTCCTCTAGGAAAATCTTCTTCTGGCATCCTCATAATGCCTAATTCTTTCTCTATTCTTCTCTTCATAGCCTCATAATGCCAAAATTATTCTAGCCATCCTATATCCTCCATTCTTTATCCCTTGCTTGTGATCATAGAGAGATTATTTTTGGGGTTGTATTATTGAGGAAAGAAAGAGAATTTTAGAGGAGGCTAGAGTGGAGCTCTTCATCAACTTTCATTCCATAATTGGGCTTTGGAAGGTTGGTGAATCAAGTCTACTCTCTTGTGTATCTGTTGTTTTATATGTATGTTTGTTTCTTGCTTGTTGAATGAGTTTGCAAATGTCTTCTATGAGTATTCTATTATTGTTTTAGGGTTTTGTGTTGGGTGTAGAAAGAGCTCCTTCCAGTTGGAAGGCAATGCTCATCTTATATAGGGAAGGGGAGGTGTGACCCTCCTCAGGTGTCATCTTGGTTCTTGTTGTAAATGCCTTGAGGGCATGTTAGTACTTTTGAGCCTAGAGGGCTTTATGGCTTTGAGAGCCTATTGGGATATCCTTGGTAATTGATTCATTGGAAGGCTTGAGGCCTTGTGGAAGAATAAATTTTTGGCTTGAGGCCTTGTGATAAATTTTGGCTTGAGGCCTTGTGATAAAGTTGGCTTGAGGGCTTGTGATAAAAAGTGATAAAATGTGAAGGGATGAGACCTAGAGGTAGAGATGTCTACTTCCCTACCCTCCCTGAACTCACCTAAGCTGAGTCTTTATATTGTGAGTCAAACCTTGAGGGTGTGTGTATTATTTGATTTGTTGTTGTTGTTCAATGTTGTGATGTGTATAGTCTATTTTACCTTGGGTATGTGGATGATCTCCCTAGCTCGGGGCTGACCCTCTTGTGGGTCTACGGTAGGGAGGAGAGCAGCTTGTGTGGTGTTTCTTCCCTTGTGTGATATGCAAGTTTTCTGGGAGCTTATTGTGAAGCTTGGAGAAGATTATTGGATCTTAGAAAAATATTTTATTTTCCTTAAGTCTTAAGGAGAGCCTGATCTTTTAATAGCTCCTTCCTTGTCGATTTTCCAAAAGGAGAAAATTATCTCCCTATTGTTGTATAAATTGTTATTTTTGGAGTTGTGAGGAAATCCTCTTTGTTCTTGGGCTGATAGTTGTAATTTTCTTATTCATTAAGTTTTACCATTTAGAAATAAGAAAAGGAAAAGAAAATTTGTTTTTAAAAGGATATTAAAATTATCTAGTTCCTTCTTCTTCTACTTGCAACGTTGTGAGTTAGTTGATGTTTTAATTAAGTTTGTAAAAGTATTAAAAAATATCCCCACCATGAAATAAATGAAATTTGGGTTGCAATATTGCTTTTGAAATTACTGCCACCTTGAGGGTCTCATCCTAGGATGGGGACCTTTTTACTTTTACTATTCACTATTCACTATTCACTTTTTACTATTTAGTATTCACTTTTCACTATTCACTTTTACTATTCACTATTTACTTTTATTATTCACTTTTCACTATTCATTTGAAGGCAAACTATATGTAGTTTAAAACATTTGACTTGAAATAGAAATCTTAAATCAAGGAAAGTGGGATTTATTTATGTGCATAATGTATAATACGAATTGAATAGATGCTTAAACTCAGAGTTACAATTCAGAAATACAATGTTTATATTTGCAAAAACAAAATTAACTCATTGCTTTGTTTTTAATGAAATATTCTATACTTTCTTTATAGTTAACGAACTTATTAATGAAACTGAGAGTTAAGTGAACTGAGATAATGGCGGTATATATATATATATATATATATATATATATATATATATATATATATATATATTTAAATTAAGTTTCAGAGAAACGGTAAAATGAACGTGATAGAAATACAAGCAAAATTAAATTCCAAGAAAAGGAAGAGAGGGCAAATGAACGGACTTGGTTGAAAATGCTAAGTCTGAAGGAGGAGAAATTAGTATTAAATTCTAGAAAATGGAAAGAAGAACAAATGACTGTACTTTACTAAAAAATGATCTATCATCTAAAACAACTGTTGTTCAAATGTAAATCGTGAGATTAACCTAAAGCAGGAAACCACGTGTTTTCTTGCGTAGGGTGTGCGCACATGTATTTGGTATGCTACCGTCAACTATATTATTTTCGCCTTAAGCGTACATTGCCGAGCACGCTTACGCATGCGAGGGGGTTTACAGGGTAGTAAAGGAAATTTTTTGTCAGTTCGTATCATGACCACATGACGCATGTGGACATGACACGCGTGAATGCGTGTTGTGACCGCATGGGAAATGTGGGCATGACACAACATGAAAGACCTATCTCCCTATAGACTCCTGATTCTTGCCACACCACAGAGATTAGTATGCACCAAGTCTAACAATCCAGTTGAAGATTGTTCCTTACTTTTGAATGTGATTCTGCTTTGTTTACCCAACTGACATTCTTTGCACAAACTGTTACTATGTTTCATCAGTCTTGGAAGATCTCTTACAGCCTAAGTGTTTCTTATCTTGATGATATTATCAAAATTCACATGACACATTCTCCTATGCCACAACCAACTCTGATCAATTTGAACAAAAAAACAACTTTTGCCCGTACCAACCAATTGGAAGATGTTACCTTTTGTCTGTGTACCAGATGTAATCTCAATTCCAAAGCTTTCAAAGATCTTGTATTTTCTATTTTCAAAATAGAGATCATAGTCTTTGTCCACCAACTGTCCAACATTGAGAAGATTATGCTTCAAACCTTCAACATATAGAACATCACTGGTTTTGTTCTTTCCATCAAAAGAGATGGTTCCTCTGCCTCTAATTCTGCCAGCAGAATTATCTCCAAATTTTCAAACTCCACCTTCATATCTTTCCAACCTTAAGAACTTACTCTTGTCACCAGTCATATGGTGAAAGCATCCACTATCAATAACCCATTCATCCTTTTCTTCAACCTGAGCAGTCAAAGCACTTTCTATCATCTTATGATTGGCAGATTCAATAGGCATTGGATCTTCTTCTTTGATGGAAATAAACACCCAGTCACTTCCAAGTTTATTTCCTATCTTAGATTCATCATTTGTTACTCCATCATGATCTTCTTGAACATAGTAACACTTCTTCTGAAACCTTTATCTATTAGGGTTTAGCCTTGAAAACCTTTCCAGACATCTTGAGGCAAAATGACCAATCATATTGTAGGCAAAGATTTGAAAGGTAATTTTCCTTCATACTTACCAGATCCTCTTGGTAGTCTTTTTGCAATAAGGGCTTCAAGTTGTTCAGCTTCTAACTCATCTTCTTCCAGATCTTTCCTTGCTTTATCATACCAAGTTGATTTCCTTGAGGAAATTTCACCTGGATCATATCTCTGTTTACCTTTTGTAGAAGCACTAGCTTTGAATGCAGATTTAGTCTTGGGAAGTGCATCACCAAACTTAGCCAACTCAAATGCAGATATCTCAGCAACCAATTGATCCCTTGTGATAGTTGTTAAAGATCTAATTTCTTCAATAGAAAAAACTTTGTGTTTATATGCAGGAGGTAAAGATTTGAGAACTTTAGCAACAATTTCATCTTCATCGAGTAGTCCACCAATACATCTGATGCCACATACAAGCTCATTTACTTTTGTCATATATAAAGTGATATTCTTATCTTCACTCCTCTTTAAGTTTACAAGCTTTCCTTTTAGACTTTGCAGCTTGGAACACTTAATATATTTGTCTCCTTCATATAGATTTTTAAGCTTTGTCAAAATTTCATAAGCAGTCTTCAATCCCATAACATTTGTCAGCTTTGAATCAGACAAGGCACTCAGTAGGGCTTCTTTAGCTCAAAGATTATTTTCTACATCTTTGACTTCATCTAGAGTTGTTGGGCCATTCCTTGGGGGAACATATTTAGTTGAAGTTATGTTCCAATACTGATATCCCATGCATTGTTAGTGATATTCCATGCGACTTTTCCAGGTAGTGAAGTTTGATCCATCAAACCTTGGACTGTCCTTCTTGTAGGTCGACATCCTGGTTCTCCTCAAGCGGTTAAGCTTCTTCTAGAGGAATTTGGCTCTGATACCAATTGTTGGATTTAGGACAGATAACTGAGAGGGGGGGTGAATCAGTTGTTACCAAAATCCTACTCTTTATTTACTTTAAACCTTCTTATATTTCAACATCATATCAAAGATTCAATCATGGAAGCATGATGTAATAATTCAAGAGCAGAAACAACTTCAACACATATAACACCAAGATTTTGACGTGGAAAACTCGGTTAAGGGAAAAACCATGGGGTGACTAACCCAAGAATGTATTCTCTATTAAAAGAATAAAGATGAATAAAATGGCACTTGCTAGTTAGGGCTCATTGCCCGAGCACACTGCTCACAAGAGGCCCACTGCCTATAGAAGACACATTGCCTATAAAATAATATAAGTATTACATACTTGAACTAGAGATTAGCATCTTTACTATGCTTGAGTCAGTTCCATTTTAGTTCAATACCTCTGGTCTGCTTATCGCTCCTCTTCACTACCACTTACTCATCATGACTTGGACACATATGAATGACTTTGCAACTCTTATTTATACATGACATCGACTTTGGAATGACCATCAAATTTGAGACAACATACACTTATTTTATTACAGAGCAATTACAAAAATACACTTTGACTTATTACAAAAACCTCATGTGCATTACTACACTGTCAGCCACACATATAGGGGACTCCAATCTTCTTCGAGGAACATGCCATGCTTTGGAAAACATCTTCAAGATCATCCACAGCATGCGTAAATCATCCAGTCGGCCAAGACTAGGAAGAACATAATCACCCAAAGGTAAGTCTTCAATTACAAGCTCAATATTCAATGTGGACCACCAACACAAACTGGACACAATCTAGAGACCCACACAAGCTTGCTTGAATCATGAAGAACATCCGCACCACTTCTGCTTATTGTAATCATTCACATCTTCATATGGAACCTCAAGAACACAGTCGCCCATCACTATCACATTAGAAGGATTTCTCGTGGACCTCCAAACCATGAACCAATTGATTTGTCAATTCACATTATCCTCCCAAACATGCCACCAGATCCGTAGAACATGATATTGTATTTCTAGATCTCACCGGACCTATTTGTGTCACTCTGTCACCTCTGAAGAGTTACTAGAACTAGTTTTACTCTCATGGCCATAACTCCTCCACATTTTCATGCGGACCTCTCAAATCTTGACTAGATCATCTTCAGACACATATCTACAAACCCTTTGATGCACATTCTATGATCTTTATCTAGCTGGGATCTTCACTTCATAGAGCTTCACCGTCTTCACTGATCTTCTCTATTTCTGATATGACTAATTTTCTCAATATCCTCAGCATACAACTCATCCAATCCTTGACATCAATGCAACAAGAATATGTTGACATCAATGACAACACCGGTTAGGCCCATACTTGCAACACAAACATAGCTCAAATGTAGTCTGTAAACAATGCAGGTTACAATACAACATAGAGCTAATGCTCTTGCAGGAGTCTTCAACACTTGCATTTGGAGATGATCTAGCAGTATAATAGTACCTGTCAAAACCTGTAGTACTTCTCACCAAAGTACCTGTTTATATAATAAATACAAGGCAAAAATGGCTCCACATTGGGATGGGCATCCAACATGGCCTCATGGCCTAAAACCAATGCCTATGGACACTTATCCAACACTGTAGGATGTCCTTGACACTTGTCAAGTCACCCCATCCCAAGGAGGTCACCTATTTCTAAAATGGACTATGACAGATGCTCTTACGACTCTTACAACCGTCATAGAATCTTCTAAATTGTATATCTTGGTTGACGGATCTATCATCCACTTCTTCCTTACTTCTTGCATATACTACTTGGAATTAGCTTCAAAGGTATGTTGTGTAGTTGTAGGACAAATGAACACCATCTTTCAGTTCAGGATGTTGAAGATCTATTGAATAGCCTCTCTTTGTAGATAAGCTAAAACAGTTCCATCCTTAGCCACAACTCATCTTCTTTCTTTATCATAGTGTTGAATGCATTCCAACACCAATTCAATGCTAGCTAAGGCAGGCAGGAAACAAGCTGCTTATATGATTCCACTCTTGGCAATGGCCTTGATGTCTTCATTCCTCATAATGGCGAGCAATAAATCCTTTATCTCCTCTAAATTGACATGTCCCATGTTAGTATCTCCCACATTCTTCCAATGTGTCTCAAGTTTGGAGTTGGGTATAGTTGACTTGGCATCCATCTTGATCATCACTTGACACTCCTTCGCCGTCATGCCCATTTACTTACAAGACAACACCTCTATTAGAGACTTGAAATGACAAAATTATCTCTATAAGACTAATTTTTGCATGATGAAGCTATGAAAATCTAAAATTTGTATAAATAAAAGGCAATTTTATGAATTAAATATAGCTGAAACATACCTTTTGTTCAATTTTTAGACTGAAAATAATACTAATTTCTATAGAAAATGATGAAAAATCAGCTTTAAGCAACAAAAATTAGACTTGAATAAATGCAAATCTACTGAAGAAATTCACTGCTCCTCCTGTAAAAAATCACTCCAAGAGTGAATTTGTAATGAATAATGATGAAATGAAGTGGAGCACCCCTCTCTATATAGGCCATTTACCTAGGTTAAAGTACTGGTCGACTAGGCAGGTCGGCCAGCATCAACATTTAATGTTTTTTTTAACATTTAATATTTTAAAACATACTTCCTATTTAGGCGTCAAAATAGGTGAAAGAGGGATGAAATGGCTCCTTGTCTTGTTGTCTACACCTTAATGATTTCAAACACATTTCAACTTAGGCACTAAAATATGGAAAGAGCTGTAATATGCACCCTATTTCTTGACTTCTCCTTCATTCTCCATTCTAGACGCAATTGATGACTTCAATTCAAACATGTTTCATCCAAGGTGCTGAAATAAAGTGGTCTTGACACAAAGGTGCACCTAGATGTTTATTCTCTTTTCGTTGAGCCTCAATGCATGATGAAGTGTGCCTTGCCTCTTGAAAACTTACTCCCAACCCTAGGCGCACCTTTGAGTCTCAAATAATGCTTCTCCTCATACCTTGATCTAGGCCCATTTTCATGTTGCTTGGGATCAAAATTGGTGCCTATCATCCTTCTTTCTAAATGAAACTTTGATGCCTTCACCCTAGGTGCTTGTTGTTCTCAAAATCAGCTATGCTCATTTTTGTAGACAACCCCTACGAAACTTTTCCGTTTCGTAGACTACACTCTAAGTTTGTTTATCGAGATGAGTCCTCTTGGGCTCGCATGAAGTCTCCTAACATTGTTGAAACAATTTGTGATATTCCCTTAGGTCGATTCTTCGAAAATCATGAAAATCGACTAGGTCGTAAGCTTGTCAAAATATCAATTTTTGACTATTTTGGGGTGTTAGACTTTTTTTTTAGTTTTCACATGCAATAGCGGTCAAAATTATTGCTCTTACATATGTATTGTTGTTTTACATGTAATGTCGGCCATTTTTGCCACTTTTACATGTCTTTTTTTTGATTAACATGCAATGGCGGTCCTTATCGCCGACCATGCATGTTCCCTGTCATAGTTTAAGATGTAAAGGCGGTCCTAGGAACTACTCTTGCATGAGGGACTCAGCTAATGCACGGTCGGTAGTTTTCACCGCCTTGACATGATCTCACCGAATCTTAAACTCTAAGTGTCATTAATGGAACTTGTGGCACCATTAATACATTGTTTTTAACCTTTTTAAAGCATTTTGGTCATTATTCTTTTTAGTTTTCATTCTCAAACTTCTCGAATAAGCCATTTAACCCTCTGAGAAGACAATCGAACTGCAAAGCTCGTGGATTGTGCAGATTTTTTGCCTAGAGTTTTTCGTTATTTTTTGTCACAACTCAATTTTTGAATTCTAAATTTGAAAACTAAACATAAAATGTATATTCATTTAAAAATACAAATAATAAACAATTTAACAATGGATTACACTTAAAAAAAATTGAGGATAAGATTTGCAAATCCACTAAAAAGTGGAGGATGCATTATCATTAAAAAAAAAGAGTGGAGGATGCATTATCATTAAAAAAAAAAAGAGTGGAGGATGCATTATCATTAAAAAAGAGAGAGTGGAGGATGCATTATCATTAAAAAAAAAAAGAGTGGAGGATGCATTATCATTAAAAAAAAAAGAGAGAGTGGAGGATACATTATCATTAAAAAAAAGAGAGTGGAGGATGGATTTTTCTATAAATTGCCTAGAATTGTGAGGAAGAAGGGCATGGATCTCTGGTTTGGAGTACTGGAGTAAACTGTAAGAACACTTCTCTCCATAGTTTTGTTCTTTTCCTTGAAATTTTTGTTTAGATGATTTGTTGACATTAATGCTTGTTGTTTGCAGTATTTAACTAACCTAGATTTATGAATTTTTGCATAAGTTCTAATTTCAATTTGAATTCATTTCATACTTGGCTTGCTGAGCAATTCCAATTCTGAATAGTGATACTATGGTTAAATCAAATTATAGATTGTATAGCACCAAACCATTAACCTGCAATCGTTGCATTCCACAAGATGACATTTTGTCAACAGTTCACATACCTTGTCAATTCTTCCACGTTTTGTATACATTTCTACGAGGGCAATTTCAACGATACATCTGACCAAAATTTATTTTTAATTATGCTTTGTTCAAAATACATACCCTGCTCCAAAATTCCCACGCTAACCAAGTAGGAGAATGTTAGTAATGGCTGTAGAATTTGACTTTACCTTTACCGATTGCATTTGCCTGAAAGTTTCTAAAGCCCTTTCAACGACTCCATTTTGTGCAATTCTGTAATCATGCATTCTAGAGATGACATCCATTTGAGGCATTCTGTCGAACAGTTCGCATGCCTTTCCTATGCTTCCTCATTTGCATATTTGTCTACCAGAGAAATTCCAACTATAATTCGGTTACCTGGTTCAAAAACATTCCTATTTTGAAATACGCAGGGAGGATGCTGGCGAAAGTTGCGGAGTTTGGTTTTACACCTGCCAATTTCATTTACTTGAAAGTTTTGATTTTAAAGCCTTTTCATCAAATCTATTCTATTGACATCCTGCAGTCGTTGTAGCTCATGAGGCAACATTTATTTGAGGGATTTTGTCAACAGTTCCAAAAACTCACCTTCAAGTATGGTTTGATGAATGTTTGTGCCCTGTTCCAAAGCTCCCATGCTGGCACTGGCAGAGAGGACACTGGCAGAGGTTGTGGAGTTTAGATTTACAGCTGACAATTGCATTTGCTTGATAGTTTTTAATGCCTTATCAACAAACTCATTTTGTGCATATCCTGAAATCGTTGCAGTCTATGAGGCCACACTACTTTGAGGGATTTTGTCAAACAAATGACGTGCCTTGTCTGCATTTTTTTTATTTATATATACCTACCAGAGTATTTCCAACTATAATCACTACTTCCATGATGATAGAAATCCATACCTTTCTCTCTTAGCGTTAGTGCACAGGTAGTGAGGATACTGGCAAAAGTTGTGGATGTTGAATTTTCATCTAACGATTGCTTTTGCTTGAAAGTTTTTAAAGGCATTTTGACAAACAGTTCACGTCTGTGCAAATCACTTTCCTTTGTACCTATTAGAAACCCATACGTTGTTCTAAACACCTACTAGATTGTAGGAAATAACATTCTGTTTTAAGTGTTAAAGTAGTTAATTTCTCCTTGGTTCCTGACCTCCACGTCTATCATCAACAAAATAATTAGCAGAACATGTATATACATGTGTTGTAACATAGCTACAAATAACACTAGATCTATTAAGTGACATCCTCTGTTTGAGGTCTACCATGGGAACCTCAATCACATGCTCCCTATAAGATTTCAACAACTCTTCACACAACTTCTATATTTTATCAATGAAAGAACCAAGATAAATACAAAGATATTTAATTATTGACAAGCAAAGATTTGGATATCGACAACATCGCAAGATTAAATGTGTAGAAAATTGGTGAGAAGATCTTTCAAACAATCTTTCTTTTTAGCTTGGTATACATGATGTTGTGAATGTTGTTAGAATGTGGAAAACCCGTTTCTTGGGTATGGTAAGGAATATATGAGTATGTTTGGAGGAGTAAAATAAAACATTGAACTATAATAATATAATAAGATGAAAGGTAGTATATTGTAGAGTATAGGAAGATGTGAGGAATGAAATTCAAATAAATAAATAAAAATCACTATTGTGGTCCATTATATGTGATGGAGTCCATATTCACCATAAAGATTTATTTTTGAAGCCACCTCACAGTACAACAATTATTTAATAATCATATGCAACAATAAATATATGTGTATTAAATTTGAATAAACATAAATTATGTATATTTTAAATTGGTTGGACAATTAGAATATCTATTGACTAGTTTTGGTTAATGAGAACCTTATTTTTACTCAAGTTATGGAAATAATGCTCTTGTTGAAGATGTCTACCTTGTTTTATGACTTATTGGTTTTAAAAGAAAGTTAGCAATGATCATGCAAGAAATTATATCAATTCTTTACTTACATGATAAAATAAAATTCCCTTATTTCTCTTAAGACTGCATCCTTATGTGCATTATTGATAAAATATCCTTTCTAGTACAATTATGAATTGATGGTAGTAATTGTATCATTTCTAGGCCTATTCAATTTGCATAAACAAATTTATCAAGCATGTTTCCTTTATCATTTTATTTATTTTGATATAGATAAAGATTTTCTATTAGCTAGGTAAACCTTGTAAATAAACGTCCAAACTCAAACATTCGCAGTGTTCGGTATTTACGGTACCTCTGGGTCACGTTTATGGGTGATGCCGTCGCGTTGAACCAAGTACCTTGCGCCTAACATAGCTGCAACAACGACATCTAGGCATCGTCCCTCTAAATCATCAGAAAGTAATAAGGAACATGTCTAAGTTAAATCCGCAGGAAGGGAAAATCTCCTCGGATACCTGACTAAAAAGATTAAGAAAAAGAAAAAGGTGAGACTATAAAAAAAAATTATTGTAGGACGATCAATGGGAAGACCTTATCAGGGAAATATGTGTGATAGGTAAATTATTCACACTTGAAAACTTAAACGTCAAACACTCCTGGGAGGTGTGTTTGCAATACTAGTTTCTTAGGAATTTAGCCTCTGTATCACTTGAGTGAGTGGGCAGTTGGCAAAGAACTGTGTACCAACCACAATTACATAAAACATAGTGCAAGACATAACTACATGTTCACATTCGTCGTGTAGATCGCATCCGTAGAGGGCCTTGATCCCATGGATACAGGGTATGTAGCCAGTCTGGATGACAAAGGATGCCCCTAGTACTCAGGTCCCTTGGATATAGGGTACTCTTTAATAATCAACTTCATAATCTTGATCTCTAGTTAAAAGGTTATCTAGGTAACTTAAGAACTCTCCTAGTACTTAAAAGAATCCCCAGGGTGGATTACTTGTACCCGGCATTGTCGTAAACTGAGGTGAGTACAAGTTGATGTTATGTGTTCCCTGGTTGACATCGTCAGTACAGTGTCTAGGCAGACTGTGGTCCCTAGGAAGTGACTCATGAACCTATATTGGTCCTGAGGGAGTCAGAAGTCTCTGGCTAGAGCATAATGATTCTTGTCCTTTTTAGCCCGTTAGGCTGTTATGTTTATGTATCCCAGATTGGATAGAGTATTGGTCCGTTAGACCCACTAGGCCTTTTGGCCATTATTTGTTCTACCCGAATCAGGGAGCGATAAGGTCCATTTGACCTGGTTCTGTATGAACCTATTTGCCCAAAGGATAGAAGAGCTTGGGTGGCTTAAGAATGTTCTGTTTTGAACATATGGCCTATTTTGGCCGAAGTTTTTCCTGTGTACTCAATGAAAGTCTTGATATATCTCATAAGAACTTGTTAATAAAGTAAAATTTTTTGAAAATTCAAGTTTGGATCAAGCGGGTCCTTACATGTGGTATCAAAGTGTGGTTCAAACACTCAGCCTGGAGGCCTGCTAAGTCAAAATCTATAATAATTGGTATTTAAAATAAGAATTGTAATAGATTTAATTATAGTTAATTTGCATGTGTAAACCAAAAATTGTATCAAGTGGTAAATCACCTCTCTCCTTGTTTCAGAATTAAATGGTGAGAACCTAAAAATAAGAACGTGTTGAAAACCCACCTGAGAACCCAAATGCTGGTATTGAAGCAATTATTCAGTTGTTGACAGAACAGAAAGAAAAGTTGGAAAACCTTGAGAAAACTGTATAGGACCTGAAGACTAGACAGGGGACTATAGAAAACATTTTGGAACCGGAAAATGAACATCAAGGTGCAGAAGTACACATAGCTCAAACAACTAATGAGCTAGAGGTTCCTAGGGTTCGGCGGGATACTACCACTCGAGATATCTCATAAGACCTCAAAAAGATAACTCCTCCTAAGTTTGACGGTAAACATGTGGGGGATGCTGCAAAATGGAGAAATATTTTGAACTAAGAAACTACTCAGAGAACATCAAGGCAACCTAGGGAGCTTATCAATTGGAAGGAGAAGCTGCTAGTTGGTGGATAAACATAAAAGAACAATATTGTTATTCAAAAGAAAACCTGACTTGGAGGTAGTTTTTGAGCCACTTCCGTGAGAGATGGCTTCCACAACTATTTTATGATGAGAAGATGACTGAGTTTCTGAATCTTAGACAAGGAAATCTCATAGTCCAATAGTATTGGGATAGATTTGCAAAGCTACTGAAATATGTTCCTATCTATCAAAAGGATGAAAGGTCTTAGGCAAGGAAGTTTCTTTTAGGGTTGAATACTGATATTGGGGTAGAAGTGGATATGTTTACCCCTGAGAACATGAATCAAGTCTTGGAGAAGGCACTCAAACAGGAAAAGAAATTACAGGCACTATCAGTGGCAAAGAAAAACTTTCGGGACAAACAATTTTCCTTCAAAAGGAAACTAGACAATAAGGACAATAGAGGAGCTCAGAAGAACAAGAGGAGAGACTGGGGTAGAATAGAATCTACTAGTAATCAGGATCACAGGAACAATTACAATAGTAATGTCAGGAGGAATGATGGGAATGCACCACCCTGAATTTCTAATGGACCCCCTTGTGGATGCTTTATGTGTGGAGGCAATCATTATGCAAGGGATTGTTCAAAAAGGAATGGGTACAATCAACCAGAGCAACCTCGGCAACATCAAATACATGCTACCGTTAGAAATCAACAAACTCGTCATCAAAATGTACCTATGGAGACAAGAGGTATGCTTTTTGGTAAACCCATAACTATTTTGATAGATACTGGTTCCTCCGAGAATTTTATTTCCCTAGAATTGGTAAGAAAAATGTCTTTGCAAACTAAGAATATGGAATCATCATGGACAGTTCAGTATGGGGACAAGGCTATATGGAAAGTGAACAAGTACATAAGAGGAGCCCTCATTAAGTTTCCTAAATTAGAAACCAAAGCTGACTTATATGTTGCACCCCTAGGAGCCTATGATGTCATAATCAGAATAAGTTGGCTAACGAGTCATAAGGCTAACATAGATTTCTATAACAAAGTGGTGGAGTGTGTAGATGATAAGGGGTGTAGACTTAGGATCCAAGGAATTTACAAACCTATATCAGTGGGGACCATTTCAACCGAGGGTATAGCGGTAGATCCTGATAAAGTAAAATCCATCACTGAATGGCCTATCCCTACAAATGTGACCGAAGTAAGAAGTTTTATGGGATTGGCAGGGCACTACAGAAGGTTTGTGAAAGACTTTTCAAGGATAGCCAATCCAATCACATCCTTGCAAAAGAAGAATAAAAGGTTCATTTGGACTGAGCAGTGTGGTAAGGCATTTCAAGTATTGAAGGAAAGACTAACGTCACCTCCAATTCTAAAAGTGCCTGACCCTAATGGTAACTTCACAGTAGTAACAGATGAATCCATAGAAGGACTAGGAGGAGTTCTTTTCCAAGAGGAAGGAGTAGTGGCTTATGAATCACGAAAACTGAAAATCCATGAAGTCAATTACGCCCCCCATGACCTTGAACTTGCAGCAATAGTTCATGCCTTGCAAAAATGGAGACATTTCTTGTTGGGAAAACCATTTGAGCTTAAAACAGACCATCAAGGACTAAAATATATCTTCACTCAACCTCATTTGAATGCAAGATAGAGAAGGTGGTTGGAGTTTCTAAGTGAGTATGATTTTGATATTCAATATATCAAGGGGAAAGAAAATAGTGTGGTTGATGCTCTCAGCAGGAGGATGCATATAATGGCCATATCCAACTTGCACATAGACCTAAAGCAACAAATACTCTCTGAGCAAAAACATAACCCATGGTACGCTCAGGTTAAGACATCTCTAGCTAACACCTTTGTGGAACCTAAGTGTTTAGACTATGCTTTTGATTATGATGGACTAATGAGGTACCAGGGAAGAATATGCATTCCTGATAATGCGGAACTAAGGGGTATGATCTTGACAGAGGCACATAAGGCTCCCTATTCAGGACATCCAGGAGTGAATAAGATGTATGCAGACCTCAAAAAAATATATTTTTGGCTAGGAATGAAGAAGGATGTGGTAGACATAGTTGTCAGATGCCTAGAATGTCAAAGGGTTAAGGTAGAACATGTGTACCTAGCAGGACTTCTTTATCCACATGATGTACCTTTCTATAAATGGCAAGTCATAAGTATGGATTTTGTCCAAGGGCTACCAATGACATCTCATAGGCACAATTGCATTTTGGTGGTAGTGGATAAACTCACTAAGGTTGCCCACTTCATACCAGGAAACCTAACAGATGATGCACCTGCAGTAGCAAAAAGGTTCATAAAGGAAATTTTTAGGTTACATGGAATTCCTAAGAAAATCATCTTTGATAGAGATGCAAAGTTCACTTCTAGATTTTGGACCACATTGCAGGCTACCTTAGGAACACAGTTGAATTTCAGCACAACTTATCATCCTAAGACAGATAGACAAACAGAAAGAACCAACCAAATTCAGGAAGACCTCCTTCGTATGTATTGTATGGATCAACAGACTAAATGGAGGAATATTTTCCATTAGTTGAGTTTGCCTATAACAATTCTTTCCAAGCAGCAATAGGTATGGCACCCTTTGAAGCTCTTTATGGGAGACCTTGTCGAACACCATTAAGTTGGGATAAATTGGAAGATAGGATACTGGTTGGCCCTGAAATGTTGAAAGATATGGACAACCAAGTGCAACTTATTCGACAGAGGTTGAAGGAAGCCTCAGATCTCCAGAAAAGTTATGCAGATAAGAATAGGACACCCAGAAGATTTCAAGTTGGTGAAAAGGTGTTCCTAAGAGTTTGTCCTCATAAAAGTTCCATCTCTTTTGGAAGGAAGTCAAAGCTAGCCCCTCACTATGTCGGGACTTTTGAAGTACTTGAGGAAATCAATCCTGTAGCTTATCGCTTGGCCTTACCTCTGGCACTGAGCCGCATTCATGATGTGTTCCATGTATCCTTGTTAAAAAAGTATATACCTGACCCTAAGCATATTCTTAATTGGAATGCCCTGCAGGTGGAAGAACTAGGTACAATAACAATAGAGCCATGTAGAATCATCGAGAGGCGCCAGTTCCAGCTTCGCAATAGGATAGTGGACGAATCTAAAGTCCAGTGGGACCATTACTCACCTGAGAATGCTACATGGGAAGACACTGTGGAAATGCAACAGCTCTATCCGCATTTATTTTGAATAAACTCTAGTTATTTATTAACTCGACAAACTTCAAACCTTGCTTAAGGACAATGATGTTGATACAGATAGTTATGCTCAAATAATACACCTTGTTATCTTTATCTATGTTAAACTATTTTTGAAATATGGACTTTAAAAGTAGATATTCTGATATGGATTTGTTTTGATCTTATTTCTAACATGCATCAGGACGATGCATAAATTTAGGGGAGAAGGATGTCACAACTCAATTTTTGAATTCTAAATTTGAAAACTAAACATAAAATGTATATTCATTTAAAAATACAAATAATAAATAATTTAACAATGGATTACACTTTAAAAAAATTGAGGATAAGATTTGCAAATCCACTAAAAAGTGGAGGATGCATTATCATTAAAAAAAAGAGTGGAGGATGCATTATCATTAAAAAAAAAAGAGTGGAGGATGCATTATCATTAAAAAAAAAAGAGAGTGGAGGATGCATTATCATTAAAAAAAAAAGAGTGGAGGATGCATTATCATTAAAAAAAAAAAAGAGAGTGGAGGATGGATTTTTCTATAAATTGCCTAGAATTGTAAGGAAAAAGGGAACAGATCTCTGGTTTGGAGTGTTGGAGTAAACTGTAAGAGCACTTCTCTCCATAGTTTTGTTCTTTTCCTTGAAATTTTTGTTTAGATGATTTGTTGACATTAATGCTTGTTGTTTGCAGTATTTAACTAACCTAGATTATGAATTTTTGCATAAGTTCTAATTTCAATTTGAATTCATTTTATACTTGGCTTGCTGAGGCAATTCCAATTCTGAATAGTGATACTATGGTTAAATCAAATTATAGATTGTATAGCACCAGACCATTAACTTGCAATCGTTGCATTCCACAAGATGACATTTTGTCAATAGTTCACATACCTTGTCGATTCTTCCACGTTTTGTATACATTTCTACGAGGGCAATTTCAACGATACATCTGACCAAAATTCATTTTTAATTATGCTTTGTTAGAAATCCATACCCTGCTCCAAAATTCCCATGCTAACCAGGCAGGAGAACGTTAGTAACGACTGTAGAATTTGACTTTACCTTTGCCGATTGCATTTGCCTGAAAGTTTCTAAAGCCCTTTCAACAACTCCATTTTGTGCAATTCTGCGATCATGCATTCCAGGAGATGACATCCATTTGAAGCATTCTGTCAAACAGTTCACATGCCTTTCCTATGCTTCCTCATTTGCATATTTGTCTACCAGAGAAATTCCAACTATAATTCGGTTACCTGGTTCAAAAATGCTCCCATTTTGACATACACAGGGAGGATGTTGGCAAAAGTTGCGGAGTTTGGTTTTACACCTGCCAATTTCATTTACTTGAAAGTTTTGATTTTAAAGCCTTTTCATCAAATCCATTCTGTGCACATTCTGCAGTCGTTGCAACTCATGAGGCAACATTTCTTTGATGAGGGATTTTGTCAACAGTTCCAAAAACTCATCTTCAAGTATGGTTTGATGAATGTTTGTGCCCTGTTCCAAAGCTCCCACGCTGGCATTGATAGAGAGGACACTGGCAGAGGTTGTAGAATTTAGATTTACAGCTGACTATTGCATTTGCTTGATAGTTTTTAATGCCTTATCAACAAACTCGTTTTGTGCATATCCTGAAATCGTTGCAGTCTATGAGGCCACACTACTTTGAGGGATTTTGTCAAACAAATGACGTGCCTTGTCTACATTTTTTTTAATTTATATATACCTACCAGAGTATTTCCAACTATAATCACTGCTTCCATGATGATAGAAATCCATACCTTTCTCTCTTTGCGTTAGTGCACAGGTAGTGAGGATACTGGCAAAAGTTGTGGATGTTGAATTTTCATCTAACAATTGCTTTTGCTTGAAAGTTTTTAAAGGCATTTTGACAAACAATTCACATCTGTGCAAATCACTTTCCTTTGTACCTGTTAGAAACCCATACGTTGTTCTAAACACCTGCTAGATTGTAGGAAATAACATTCTGTTCTAAGTGTTAAAGTAGTTAATTTCTCCTTGGTTCCTGACCTCCACGTCTATCATCAACAAAATAATTAGCAGAACATGTATATACATGTGTTGCAACATAGCTACAAATATCACTAGATCTATTAAGTGACATCCTCTGTTTGAGGTCTACCATGGAAACCTCAATCACATGCTCCCTATGAGATTTCAACAACTCTTCACACAACTTCTATATTTTATCAATGAAAGAACCAAGATAAATACAAAGATATTTAATTATTGACAAGCAAAGATTTGGATATCGACAACATCGTAAGATTAAATGTGTAGCAAATTGGTGAGAAGATCTTTCAAACAATCTTTCTTTTTAGCTTGGTAGACATGATGTTGTGAATGTTGTTAGAATGTGGAAAAGCCATTTCTTGGGTATGGTAAGGAATGGATGAGTATGTTTGGAGGAGTAAAATAAAACATTGAACTATAATAATATAATAAGATGAAAGGTAGTATATTGTAGAGTATAGGAAGATGTGAGGAATGAAATTCAAATAAATAAATAAAAATCACTATTGTGGTCCATTATATGTGATGGAGTCCATATTCACCATAAAGATTTATTTTTGAAGCCACCTCACAGTACAACAATTATTTAATAATCATATGCAACAATAAATATATGTGTATTAAATTTGAATAAACATAAATTATGTATATTTTAAATTGGTTGGACAATTAGAATATCTATTGACTAGTTTTGGTTAATGAGAACCTTATTTTTACTCAAGTTATGGAAATAATGCTCTTGTTGAAGATGTCTACCTTGTTTTATGACTTATTGACTTTAAAAGAAAGTTAGCAATGATCATGCAAGAAATTGTATCAATTCTTTACTTACATGATAAAATAAAATTCCCTTGTTTCTCTTAAGACTGCATCCTTATGTGCATTATTGATAAAATATCCTTTCTAGTACAATTATGAATTGATGGCAATAATTGTATCATTTCTAGGCCTATTCAATTTGCATAAATGAATTTATCAAGCATGTTTCCTTTATCATTTTATTTATTTTGATATAGATAAAGCTTTTCTATTAGCTAGGTAAACCTTGTAAATAAACGTCCAAACTCAAACATTCACAGTGTTCAGTATTTACGGTACCTCTGGGTCACATTTATGGGTGATGCCGTCGCGTTGAACCAAGTACCTCACACCTAACATAGCTGCAACAACGATGTCTGGGCATCGTCCCTCTAAATCATCAGAAAGTAATAAGGAACATGTCTAAGTTAAATCCGCAGGAAGGGAAAATCTCCTCGGATACCTGACTAAAAAGATTAAGAAAAAGAAAAAGGTGAGACTATAAAAAAAATTGTTGGAGGACGATCAACGGGAAGACCTCATCGGGGAAATATACGTGATAGGTAAATTATTCACACTTGAAAACTTAAACATCAAACACTCCCGAGAGGTGTGTTTGCAATACTAGTTTCTTAGGAATTCAATCTTTGTATCACTTGAGTGAGTGGGCAGTTGGCAAAGAACTATGTACCAACCAGAGTTACATAAAACATAGTGCAAGACAGAACTACATGTTCGCATTCATCGTGTAGATCACATCTATAGAGGGCCTTGATCACATGGATACAGGGTATGTAGGCAGTCTGGATGTTGAAGGATGCCCCCAGTACTTAGGTCCCTCGGATATAGGGTTCTCTTTAATAATCAACTTCATAATCTTGATCTCTAGTTAAAAGGTTATCTAGGTAACTTGAGAACTCTCCTAGTACTCAGAAGAATCCCCGGGGTGGATTACTTGTACCCGGCATTGCCGTAAACTGAGGTGAGTACAAGTTGATGTTATGTGTTCCCTGGTCGACATCCTCAGTACAGTGTCTGGGCAGACTGTGGTCCCTAGGAAGTGACTCATGAACCTATATTGGTCCCGAGGGAGTCAGAAGTCTCTGGCCAGAGCATAATGATTCTTGTCCTCTTTAGCCCGTTAGGCTGTTATGTTTATGTATCTCAGATTGGATAGAGTATTGGTCCGTTAGATGCACTAGGCCTTTTGGCCATTATTTATTCTACTCGAATTAGGTAGTGATAAGGTCCGTTTGACCTGGTTCTGTATGAACCTATTTGCCCAAAGGATAGAAGAGCCTAGGTGTGTCATGCCCGCATCTCCTGTGCAGACACGACACACGCACATGCGTGTCATGACCACATCTAACATGTGGTCATGACTCGAACTGCGAAAATTTTTCTCCCTAACCCTGAAAACCACCTCGCATGTGCTTGCGTGCTTGGTGGCAATGTGCCTTAGGCATAAACATGACAACATAAAAGATGAAGTGTAGGCTGTCTAGGGGTATACGACACAAAGTGTGTTGCTTTTAGGGTTAGACTGTTTTAAAACAGATCGCTAGTATCCTAGGTGAAGATAGTTTCACCGACTCGAACCCTAACTACTCAAATCGAAAGGTGAAGTTTTATGATGTCATGATAGCGCATGGTTGAAGGTGAAAGATGGAATGGAATAGATGGAACTTTGCATCAAAAATACCCTAGAATCTAGCATAACGCATTTTTTGATAAATGTAAAGAACAAGAATTTTAAAATAACTCGTCTACAAGAAAATAAACTTCGTAGTATAATTAAAATAAAACCCAAGGTCAAATCATAATAAATCACCAATAGGAGGGACTAATAAAATAAACAATTAAAATAATTAAATAAAAATAGTTAAGAAAAAAAATAATACGATTAAGTAGTTATTAAATAAACTTAGAACGATACAAACGCTATAAAATAAAAAGGTAAAATTAACTTAAATTGACCATACGTCGGTTATCTCCAACCGAAGACCGAGTTCGTTATTAAATATAATTGGCATTATATTTAATATCTCACTCGAATTTAATGGATGAGGGAGGAGGGTTCAAATAACCCTCCCCGTAATTTATTAATATTCAAATTGATTTTAATTCACGACGTAAAAATTAACAATGAAAAACTCAATATAATTAACTCGGTAAAATTTTCCGCCAAGCAGAGGAAGATGGAAATCTAGTTCCATTAAAGTGGATTTGACAATAAGGGGAAACAATTCTTCCCAATGTAATAAATAGTCCCCAAGTTAAAATAATTTCCCAAGGTAATTAATTAATTGCAAATCCCATTCAAAATTAAAACAAGGTTAAGTAAAAAACTCCTAAGGTGAAACAAAAATAAGGCAAAAGCAAAATTTAAAGGGAAGGGAAATAAAATCTCTCCTCTCAAATTCCCTCTCCAAAAAAAAAAAAAAGTAAATATATAATGTTTTCTAAATAGGTAGCCCTAATGAAGATAACTCTAAATGTTCATTATGAAACCCTAAACATTTAAAAATTTTCAACTCTAAACACAAGGTTGCCCCAATCACAAAATAATACTGAGAGATCAAAGAGAACCATAATCTCATTTTACTCCTCTTTGTGCCCTAATCATCTTCTATTCTTCTCTTGTTTGTTTTCTCTTTTTTTTGTATGCAAGTTTAGGTTATTGGTAGCAGCCATTGGAGGGGGGCATGTCCAAGAGTAGAAGTCTAAAAGTAGAGAGGTGGCGGCATGGTGGTGCTGTGGAGTTTCAATGGAGGAAGGTGGAGGTTTTGTTGTGAGGCGGAGGTGTGGAATGGTGGAGAGGTGGTGGTGTGTGGGAGGTGCTGCGCGCAGAAGGGCGGCGAAACTGATGGTGGTGTGGTCGTGGTTTCTGGTGGTGGGTGGCATATGGGGGGGAAGTCTGCAGTTGGGGTAAGGGGGGTTGGAGGAAGGTAGGCGGTGGTCAGGGGAGGTTAAGGTGGTGGGAGGTGGTGTGTATGGCGGGCGGGACGCTGTGCATGAAGTGTGTGGGGGGGGGTGTGGGGAAGGCAGAGCCCCCACCCACACCCGCAGGTGTGGGTGGAGGCTCCGCCTCCCCCACACCCCACTGTTTGCTAAAGATCAGGAGGGGGGGCTGTGGCAGCGCCACAACCCTCTGTGGTAACAATTTTTTTTTATTTTTTTATTTTTTTGCTTTTGTTTTTTTTATTTTATTTTTTGAAAAGAAATATTTAAAACTGTGATATGTATCATTTTTTTTTAAACATATATAAACTTAACATAGATAACTCACTTACATATATACACACACACACACACACACACACACACCCAAGCACATATATATATATATAATATATATATATATATATATTTAACAATCTAAATTTACTTATATAATGAAATGTATAAAAACCTCATACTTACAATCTCTTTTTTTTTTTTAAAAATAGAATATACATTTTTCAGATACATAAATTTATTTTTTGTGTATATATGTTCTCTAATTTACACAGCAATGTTTTATAAGTGTTTTACAACTACACACAATGGCTATTAATTAGAGTTGCTACTTACTAATAATAATCCCAATAAATCAATAGCACCTCATAGACAAAAATAAATTAAAAGGGCAGAAGTGTAAAGCACATTATCCCTTTTTTTTATATATAAAATGAAATAAACCTGAATTCAACCACATCCCCACATATGCTTCACTTGAGAAGATTGAGATAGAAAACTGAACATTCCCATGTCCCCTTATTTTTTTTGAAAGACAAATTACAGAAATACATATTGTGATAGGTGAAAGTCAGGTGTGGAAGATCAGACATAGTCATGAAACCCTAACCCTACCATCATCAAGGAATCTAACCGAAATGAAATCAAAGGATAATGCGATTCAAGCATAACATCACCTAGACCGTGCGATTCCTTGTTTGAGAGAGAGATGTGGACTGCTTCTTCAACAATGAACAATTGCAAAGCTGAAAGCTGCCATGATTGATGATGAAAGCTCGATTGGATGATCAAATGCTCAGGATGCTAATGTAGGTGCTATCTGATTGTTGGATCCCCCTTGTATGGAATGACAGGGTGTTTATATAGGGCTCAGCTAAGATCAATCGACGGTGGAGATTCAGAGGCTGTGTGAATGGCTAGGATTGAAAGATACTAAATTTAGGTTCCATTAGTTGTGCATGTGAAGGATTTTAAATGAAAGTTGTCTTACAACACATGATTGACTGGACAAGTGTTGGAATGTGATGAAAGGTGAGTAGTTAATTCAAATAAAATATTTGAATTAGTTGGGATATGAGTTGGATATTAATTAAATAAATAAAATTTATTTAATTAATAGGATAAATGCATAAAATGAGATAAGACATGATGTGGAATTAATTAAATAAATACAATTTATTTAATTAATTGGCTAAGTGGATGAGAATAGGATTTTAATTAAATAAATAAAATTTATTTAATTAATTGGCTAATGGATTAGTGATTTAACAAGGTGTCGCTAGACATGGACAAATTTGGGTGTCTACATTTTGCCCCTCTTTGATACAATGTTCGATAGAACGTTGTGTCGAAGAAGATGTGAGATGCGTTCAATAAACAAGTTATGCCCCAGTGTAACTGGCAGGTGATGCCCCCTCGAGAGGTAAGCCAGGCGAACCAGGAAGGGCTGGGTTGGATCTCGATAGAAGAAAAAGGCTGAAAAGAGGGCAGACGCGAAGGAAATGGGGGTTGCATGGAAGAAAATAGGCTATGGCATAGAAGAATTAGGGTTTGGAGAAGGGCTATAAGTAGGTGCTTCAAGGGCAAATAGGCTCATTTGTGCTCATTTGTGCTTAGAAACTTAGAGAAATCCAGAGCTCCAGAGAGTGAGAGTGGCAGAGCTAGCAGGATGGTGATTCCAAGCAGAGATCATCGTGCGGAGCGAGTGAGGACACATGGATGACCAGAGGGAGCAGGCGCACCGGTATGTTTCAAACTTTTTCCCAAAAGCGTGTAATTAATAGCCTAAAAGCGTAATTAATGCACACAAGTCACCAAAAGCGACTAGGTTAGGGGATAGTCAGTATAGGTCGCTTATGGAGGGAAATAGACCGCTTAGAGTATGTCGGGT
The DNA here is from genome assembly GCA_027924645.1 of Cunninghamia lanceolata. Taxonomy (NCBI): domain Eukaryota; kingdom Viridiplantae; phylum Streptophyta; class Pinopsida; order Cupressales; family Cupressaceae; genus Cunninghamia; species Cunninghamia lanceolata. Next base: position 1,268,392 of record BSBN01000781.1, read on the forward strand.
CACTTATGAGCGCGGGCAGGTCGCTTAGGAGAAAAGTGGTCGCATCCTGTCGGCGGGAGAAAGATCGGCTAAAATGCGCATATAGAGAAAAACGAGTCACTTATAAGCAAATAACAGCCGCATAGGGTAAGACAACTCGCATATGGATAGAAATGGCTCGCATAAGGCTCATAGCGCGCTTTTAAAGCTATAATGGTCGCAGTTTGTGAGTTAGCTCGCTTATGGTAATAAGATAGGCGCATTTAGGAAAAGGGCTCGCTTTTAGAAAAAAAAAGACCCGCCTATAGCATATAGCACGCCTAAAAAGCAAGAATCAGCGCTTATAGAAGTAGAGCTTGCCTCTAGTGAAACAGTAAGCGCATGATGGAAAAGAGCTCGCATATGGGCAAAACAGAGGCGCATATGGTAAAGGGGTTCGCTAGTGAGCAGGAAAAGGTCGCATGTAGTAAAATGGACCACTTATAGCAGGTGTAGGATAAAATAGCAGATAAATAGGCAAATTTTGATATGGATGGCTAATGAAATGGACTGACAAGGGTAAATGGATGATGCAGGATGTACTACCGCCATTGTTGTCACGGGAGCCCCATCCGAGAGATTTGCGGCTGGTGAGACGGTTGGATGCAGAGGAGCTACTGGTGTTGGAGATCCTGGGCTTAGAGCATGTATCCCAATTAGAGCCAGTTCAGGCACATCGAGGGCTGATGACAACAATGGTGGAGCGATGGATGAGCGAGCACAGTTCATTCTTGTTACCGACAGGAGAGGCGACCATTACCTTAGAGGATGTATTCCAGATTTTGAGGATTCCGATAGATGGAGACCATGTAGATTATGATCCAGAGATGGGTCCAACTGCATTCAGGAGATTGTTTGGGACACCAGACATCGGAGCAGAGGGTTCAGAGATACCGATGGGGAGGATGGAGGAGCTCTGCGATAGATTACAGCGGGTGGTAGTGGCTATCATTAGATGGCTAGTGGGTGATAGGAGAGCTAGAGGTTTTCCCGTAGGATGGGGGACAGTGATGGAGGGCATGTTCTCTTATGGCACGAGATATGCGTGGGCAGAGTGCGTGTTGGGACAGCTCTATCATTACCTGCATGATTGTGCGTACATATTCGGAGCCAGTATGTCAGCAGGGGTGACAGTTTTGCATGTATGGGCATATGAGCACATTCCGGTGACGAGACCAGAGGGATGGGTTGCTAGAGCAGCAGGAGAGCCATTTGCTCGAATGTATAGAGGAGCCTTGACTTATCGACAGCGCCGAGGAGTGGTATATTGGCAGCGAAGATTGGATGAGGTAGACAGATTTGTATGGAGGCCCTGGCTAGGATGTGAGCAGTGGGAGGAGGAGGATGCGGAGCTTGTCTATGCTAGACAGGCGAGATACATTTTTGGACGCGGCGTGTACATTATAGAGCGCTATTTGCCAGAGAGAGCCCTGAGACAGTTTGGAGAGGCACAGGCAGTACCTGTTGGTGATGCCATTTTTGGGAGGACGAGGCAGGAGGTATTTGATTGGGGTCCAGAGGTTGTGGTTGACACAGCTTTGGCAGAGAGAGATGGACTACAGCCAGTAGCATGGCAGTGGAGACAGGGTCCTGCAGATCCAGGCACATTGCCAGAGTATGATGTATACTGGGCGACAGCTAGGCCGACTCGGTTGACACGAGATGGGGAGATTAGAGAGATTGGGATGGAGAGGCCAGTTCGGAGGAGACGACGACGGGCTCCACTAGCACAGGCAGTAGTGCCAGCTGCACCAGGGATACAGATGCCAGGGCAGGTGCCAGGTCAGGCTGCTATATTAGCACAGCCACAAGCACAGATCGGAGCAGGAGATGATGTGGGTATTCAGCAGTTGCGGAGATGGATCAGAGAGGAGAGGAGATGGAGGCAGCGGGCACAGATGAGGCTGAGGAGAGTGGAGATGGATAGGCATCAGGCCGTGATTAGTCTGCGGCATGCTAGAGCACAGGCACAGACTTATCAAGCTCAGCTACAGTTGGGAGCACAGAGAGGAGATGGACAGGATGACAGTGCTCTGGCTAGAGTGACAGGATAGAGGGATATAGCTAGGCAGCATGAGCAGATGATGAGGCTTGAGCGAGATACTGCAGTATAGCAGGAGCAGGCTATGAGAGTAGAGAGAGATGGTCTGTGAGCTGAGAGAGATAGGGCAGTGCAGCAGCTGCAGGGGATGACTAGTGAGCGAGATAGAGCAGTGGCTGCCTTGGGGACTGATGGAGCTACCATGTACTTGGCCACACAGTTGACAGCGGTACAGGCAGATTTGCGGAGAGTGCAGGGTGAGGCTGAGTATTACAGAGGCCTATATTATGGAGCTGTGCCGGCAGAGCAGAGACAGCCTAGCTTCAGGAGCAGGTCAGGGGCGTCGAGCTCACGGAGGTCGGGTGGATCTAAATCAGTAGCCTCAGTGATGGGGCCACCGAGAGATGGAGCACCAGGTACAGGACCTAGTGGCGGTGGTGGTCAGGGCGAGGGAGCTGGTAGTAGTCGCTAGGGCATACCTTGTTTATATTGTATTATGATGAGGCCTAGAGCCGTTGTTGTACATTCATTCTTTTCAGGGCTCAGCTTGTATTGTAGACACTTGTATTTTGACACACATGTATATATATATATATATGGCAGTTTTGGCGATCTATATGATGTTATAATGATCGTGATGTTGATATTATGATGGCTATGCATGTTATGTGTATGGGTTATATATGGATTATGGATGGATGTTTATGAAAATGGTAATGGAATATAAAATGTATGAATATGGAAAAGGTAATGATATGAATAGATGTAGGCCTATAGGTAGATGGTAATGAAAGAGATATATAATGGACTTATGTATGGCTAACACTTGTTTTGCAGGAGCGGGGATATGGAGAAAAGATGATAGATATGATCGACCTTGGCTGAGGATGATGGAACGAATGGATAGATAGAATGAATAAGTAGGATGATGATGGGCAGCTTTCAAGTAATTGCTCAAAATGAAAAGAAATGCAGTCCTTATGTTTGATATAGCATATGGATGTTATGCACCAGGGTATAAGAAACCAAGGTGTCAAGGTATCCAATGCGTAACTAGCATGTTACAATCTTGTCTGAACGCATGTGGTCAAGATGTGGAGCCAACATGCACAAGATATGAATAACAGCTAGTGTTGGACTTTGACGCTACAAACAATGGTTTGAGCTTATCTCCACTACACATAATGATAGCTTGCTGGTTATATGTATGGAGTTAGTCTTAACATAGAATAGTCTCAAATGCATAAGAGACTGTTTAGCTTCTCAGATGCTAGAGATATTGATATGTAAGATGCTAATCCCAACACGTACAAGATACCAATACGCATAGGAAGAGAATAAGATCATCCCACAAACACGGCATACGAAAGCTATATGACCATGCCCCAGTCCTTACTTCATCACAACATACCAAGATATAAATAGATCAAGGCAGTCTTGATTAGGTATAGAAAAGGGACAATAGATAAATCAAAAGATAAAACAAAAGATACTGTCATCATGTTCTCTTGCCAAATTTTGGGTGCTCTTGGATGGATCAAGCTGGTGCTTTGTTAAAAGGAAAGCTACATCCTGTTGAAGGCTAAAGTTGTTGATAAACGGCTATAGCAAATGTTGGCTTAAGGCATGCGGACAAATAGCTTCTGGCATACCTTTGATTGATTAAAGTGCTTGAGCTTGCAATATACACATGGATTGCTTCTTATTTGAGCTGATCAAAGAGAAGAAGATGGATGATGCAATGAAGATGAAGAAGATGGGGTGGATCATCGGTGCTTGAGTACTGGAAACTTCCTTCGTATTCCAGACTGCCTACATACCCTGTATCCATGGGATCAAAGCACATTACGATGAAGATGAGACATGATGAATATGTAGTTCTGGGTTTTATTGATGATGTAAGTGATGAAAGATAGAAGAATGTGAGCTGAAAGATTGAAGGATGTTTAGAAGAAAGATGAAAGATAACTGATGAAAGGGGCTATCGTCTTAGCCTGAATCAGAGTGCTTCCTTCGCATCTCAGATTGCCTACATACCCTGTATCCACGGGATCAAGGCGTCAACGATAAAGCTAGATGTAGTTCTTATTAATGTGGCTAATCGGTTGGATGTTTGATCAAGCGATGTTTGTTACGATTGTTGGATGAATGGGGATGGATTGCGAAGGTATGAGTCCTGGTTGCAAGTCGTTAGGTCATATTTGTCGGTGGACATGTGCCATGGCTGAAGTTGATAAGGTGTGCTGTGTTATAAGCTGAGTTGTTTGATGTGTTATGAGCTAGAGATAACAGGATCCACTTCCAAATAAGACTCAACAAATGCCCCCAGTGCGGGATGAGGTTTATTATGTAGAAGCGACAATGCGGAAAAGATGTAGCCAAGATGCTAAGGTGCCAAAAGATATAGATATCACGACAATGGCTCAAGTATGATAGCTAGCATTGACAAAGGATGAAGATGAAAGGTTATGTGTGGGATTGCGATAGGGCTTATGAGTATGGCTTATACAAGATGTAGTGGGAAAAATGATCAAATGAACCAAACAGATGAGGGAAGCTAGTCACTACACATAGCGCCTGTTTGCCAGGTTTTCACTATGGTACTTATCCAAGGCGCCTGTTTACCAGGTTTTCACCAGAGGACGGATTATTTATTGAATGTTTTTATTTTATTTATTTTTATATATATATATATATTTTTGATTTGATTTTTTTTGGATTTTTTGGCTCTTTTTGGGGAATAGCTGAGATTCATGGATAAAACTTCTTGAGATGAACGCTGTTGACGGGTTCATCCAAGGGAATGCCTTCAGGTGTTGACAGAGTGTATGCACCGGATCCATAGACTGCTGTGATAATGAAAGGACCAAGCCAATTGGGTTCAAACTTGCCCTGTTTCTCTCGATGCTGTTGATTCCTTTGGTTTTCTTTAAGGACAAGGTCGCCAACCTGAAATTTGCGTTCTCTGATCTTTTTGTTGTAGCTGCGGCGTAGCCGGTTTTGATAGACTTGAAGATGGTTCAATGCTGTAAGGCGACGTTCATCTAATAGCTCAAGATCATGGAATCTGGACACTCGATATTCTTCATCTGAGATAGTATGTTGCAAGGATATGCGCAAAGAGGGGATCTCAACCTCGATAGGCAAAATAGCTTCAGTGCCATAGACGAGAGCATAGGGTGTGGTGCCAGTAGGAGTTCTGACACTTGTTCTATATGCCCATAAGGCAGGATGTAGTTGTAGATGCCAATCTCGACCAGCTTCATTAACAGTCTTTTTAAGGATCTTGATGATTGTCTTATTAGAGGCTTTAGCTTGACCGTTGCTCTGAGGATAATAAGGCGTAGAGAACCTATGTTGAATATGGAACTTATTGCAAAGATCTCTAACCTCTTGGTTCTTGAAAGGCCGACCATTGTCTGTGACAATAGCGTGAGGAATTCCATAACGACAGATAATGTAATGTAAGATGAATTTAGCTATTTGTTTACCTGTGATGTAGGTCATTGGTATGGCTTCTACCCACTTTGTGAAATACTTAGTGGCAGTGATAATAAACTTATGACCATTTGATGAAGTAGGTTGGATTTTACCCACAAGATCAAGTCCCCATTGTGAAAAAGGCCATGAAGTGACAATAGGCTGAAGCTCATGTGCTGGTGCATGTATTAGATCTCCATGTTTCTGACATTGTAAACATCGCTTTGCAAATTGTTGGGCATCTTTTTCCATAGTTGGCCAATAGTATCCTGCTCGCAGAAGTTTCTTAACAAGGCCAGGGCCAGCGGAATGCGAACCGCAGACACCTTCATGTACTTCACGTAAGGCCGTTTTTGCTTCCTCGGAATCAAGACATCTAAGAAGGATACCATCAAGACTCTGGCGATAAAGGGTGTCTCCTAAGATAGTGTAACGAGAGGCTCGACGGATAAAAGTTTTACGCCGGGTGTTGGATAGTTAAAGAGGCAAGGTGTGATTACGGAGATACTCGTATATATCCTTGTACCACGACGAGTGGGGACCAACAATCTCACATATGAGCTCAGATTGTGGAACTTTGAATGCTGGGATCAAAAGCTGTTCGACCAAGAATTCACATTTATGGGTGTTAGATGGCATGTCTAAAAGAGATCCAATCATAGCCATGGCATCTGCTGCTTTGTTTTGTAGTCTTGGAATTTGCTTGAAGGTAATGTCCTCAAAATATTGCTTGAAATCGTCCACCATTAGCTTGTATGGAAGAAGCTTCTCGTCTTTTGTTTGATATTCATCTAAGACCTGTTTGATAACTAGCTGAGAATTGCCAAAGACTTGTAACTGTTTGATAGCCCATTGTACTGCCATGCGCAAACTTGTGATTAAAGCTTCATACTCTGCTATGTTATTGGTACATGGGAATGCTATTCTGTATGATTTAGGTATGCAGTCTCCTTGGGGAGTGACAAACAAGATACCTGCTCCAGATCCGTGTTGAGTGTATGATCCGTCAAAGTATAGCTGCCATCGTGCTGGAGAATTTAAATTAAACAATCCTTCATCAGGGAATTCTGGATATATTGGCTGAATGTCTGTGATGGGTGCTGCAGCTAATTGATCAGCAATGACTTGTCCTTTGATAGCTTTATGGTTCACGTATTGTATGTCAAATTCACTCAAGATCATAACCCATTTTGCTAGTCTCCCTGTGAGAAGTGCTTTTGAAAGGAGATACTTGAGGGGATCCACATTAGAGATGAGCTTTGTTGTTTGGTTCAACATATAGTGTTGCAACTTTTGGGAAGCAAACACTAATGCTAAACAAGCTTTTTCCATGAACGAGTAATTAAGCTCATATCCCACAAGAGTTCTGCTAATGTAGTAGATGGCTTGTTCTTTTCCTGAATCATCATGTTGAGCTAGAAGTGCACCCAATGCTGCGGTTGTTGATGATATATAGAGCAGTAATGGACGATCAAGTACAGGAGGTATTAACACAGGAGGTGTTGCCAAGTATTCCTTTATCTTATCAAAAGCCTGTTGACACTTTTCATCCCACTTAAAAGGTTCACCCTTACGAAGAAGATGCTGAAAAGGATGACATTTATCTGCTAGTTGTGAGATAAATCTGCGGATAGATTGTAGCCTACCCTGTAAACTACGGAGCTATTTGAGATTCGTTGGTGGAGGCATTTCTATGATAGCTTTTACCTTAGCTGGGTCCACTTCTATCCCTCGTCAAGACACAATATATCCCAATAGTTTTCCTGATGTTACGCCAAATACACACTTCTTTGGGTTTAGTCTGACTTGGTATTTTTCTAATCGATCAAAAATTTGTGCCAATACTTGTAGATGTCCTTCCCTTGTCTTAGATTTTCCCAGGATGTCATCAACATAGTCTTCCATGATAGTATGAAAAAGGTCATGAAAAATAACTGTCATGGCTCGTTGATAGGTAGCTCCAGCGTTTTTGAGACCAAAAGGCATTACAACCCAGCAATATGTGCCCCATGGACAAATAAAAGATGTTTTATCTTGGTCTTCCTCTGCTATTCTGATTTGATTATAACCTGAAAATCCATCCATCAAAGATAGCATTTCGTGTCCTGCTGTAAGATCAACAATGTTGTCTATGCTTGGTAATGGAAAATCGTCTTTAGGACATGCTTTGTTAAGATCTCTAAAGTCTGTGCAGCAGCGAACTCATCCATCTGGTTTTGCTACAGGTACTAAGTTTGAAACCCATTCTGGATAATCAATAGGCTTTATGAACTTTGCTTCTAACAGCTTCTAAATTTCTGCTTTGACCAATAAGGCAACTTGTGGATGCATTTTGTGCAATTTTTGTTTGATAGGCTTTGCATCAGGGAATACTACTAAATGATGTACCACAAGTAAAGGATCTAGTCCTGGCATGTCTGCATACGTCCATGCAAAATTTATAGCTCTTCTCAGAAAAAATGCTGTGAAGTTCTTTCGTTCTTGCTCTGATAGTGATGCTGCCAAAAAAGTGATCTTCGGATTCTGTTCTGTTCCCAAGTTCATGTCTTGTGATTTTTCAACTAGCACCGTTGATTTCTCATGGTAATCAGTGGCAACAGGAAGATCAAATCCCTCATCCTCAGGCGCCTCAGAGAGGTTTTCACCTTCGGATACATCCTTTATTTTTGCTTTTTCACGGTCAAGAGGCGCCTTGCGGTTTTCACCTAGTGACCTATTTTGTTGAATTTTGTTTATTTCACTTTTGCGACTGAAGGATTTGATACTTCCGCCAAAATATGCTAGTTTAGGTAATTCCATCATGAAACCTGCTTTATGATCACCCAGTGGAATACCTTGTCTCAAACCCATGAATTTGGCAATGGCTTCGTCATTTTCAAATGTATCTAATATCGGTGCCCCCTGTTGGTCCCAATCGATGAGGTCAGGATATACGAGTGAAAGGCTAATGGAGGAATCGTGATGCCTAGAGGAGGTTGCGGAAAACATGAAGATGGAATGTTCTTGAAAAAGGTCGGTGATATGAAGGGAGGAGTCGTCGATGGTATCCGAATTAGAAATCTCTCCTACTGAAGAAGGTCCAATGTCAATATCGAAAATACACTTAATGTCTTTGGTTTGCGGTACCTCCGGTTGGTAACCAAGGCCTTGCTTATTAAACTTCTTAGACACAATAAGGGGCTCAATAGGTCCTTGTTCCTGTGATCCCAAGCCGCCATGTCCTTTATAGCCCATGTTCTTTATGATACGAAACCCGTTGTTGTATCGCTCTACTTCAAGTTGAACTTGGTCATTTTCATCAAAGAATATCCAAGAATTGATGTCCTCAATGTCTTCGTCATCCAAGAAACCACCTTTAATGAATACAGTAGGGGGAGCTTTGATAACAGCGGAGGATGAAGTTGGCTTAGATATAGAGGGCTTACCATGGGATTTAGGAGATAATGGAAGGGTACCCACACAATAGGATTCCTGCAATTTGTATTCACCAGGGCCATGTTCGGTATATTTGATATGGAGGTTGGAAGCGGCTTGGCTAGATGAGGGCTTGAGAAGATTGGATGGCTCTACATAGGAGGAAGACGGATATGCCTCGGTGTTGATAGGGATACGGTTCAGGCTCTGATATTTAGCTTGAAAGGCACGGCAAAACTCAAATGGATTGGGATCAGCTTGAATGGTAACTTCAACACCCTTATGTGGAAATTTAAGGCATTGGTGATATGTAGATGGAACTGCTTTAAGGGTATGGATCTAAGGGCGACCGAGGATGATGTTGTAAGGCAGATCAATATCAAGGACTTGACAGTGAGTTTCTGTAATGACCGGCCCAACTTGAATAGGCAATAAGATGATCCCTTCAGTATCTCTTTCAGCGTCATCATATGCTTTGATAGTTATAACTTTGGAAGTGTCAACATCTTTCTCAGAATATCCCAATTGCTTGATAAGTTTCAAAGAACATATATTTAGACCAGCTCCCCCATCTATCAAGACTCGTTTGATATGGCGTTGGTTAACAAATACTTCAATATGGAGGGCCTCATTGTGTGACGGATGAATGGAGGGTTGAAGATCTTTGTCGGAAAAGGTCAAATGACAAGGGGCTGCAATGCTAGCGACCATAGATTGAAATTGTGTGATATTAATATTATTAGGCACCGAAGACTCTTGTAAGGCTTTATCAAGGATAGCTTTATGTGCGGGGGATATGTGGAGCAGCTCAAGGATAGATATGTGTGCGGGTGTTTTACCAAGGTGATCCAAGAGGTTATAGTCAGAGAGAGGTCAAGGAGGATGAGGAGGTGCTCCTTGAATGGTAACTCGGCCTCTTCGCGTGGTTACGGCACAATCAGGTGCTCTCCCTTGGACAGTAATGGTAGAAATGCGAGCATGGTCAATGCGGCCAATAGTAGATGATGCATAGTTATAGGGAATAGCATTTCCAGCTTGAAGGTTATTTGTCTGATCATGAGACGGAAGTGGATTCTTGAAAGTCTCTAGATCATAGTTTGATGTGGATGGTTGAGCGGGTTGAGCTGTTGAAGGTGTGACGTTGATTAGACCTTGATCAATGCAGTCTTGGATAACATGTTTTAAGCGCATACAACCATTTGTTTTGTGCCCTTTAACTCGATGGTAATCACAATACTCATTCTCTTTGTACCAAGGAGCTCGAAAGAGTGGTTCGCCATTTGGTGGTGCATCGGGTAGAATAACGTCTCCGGCTTGAAGTAGCTTTCGAAGAATAACTTCCATGGGTTCCACTAATGGTGTAAATTGTAGGCGTGGATTAGAAGTTTGGCGTTGGTTTCTTCATTGTGGAAAAGGCTGTCTTGGTGTAGAGGTTGCTTGAATGTTGATGGGAGCTCTCATAGTGTGAATATTCTTTGTATCGACAATACCGTCATTGACAACATTCTTGTTCTTGTTCCAAAAGCGAGACTTATCATTGGAATTTTGGGGAGAATCTTTGTTATCATGAAAGATCTTGATAGTTCCTTTGGCAATTAAGGCTAGTTCAATAATAACTCCTTTGGAAACTAGTTCGTCAAAGGTGCTAGCACTTTGCAATTGTAGTTGGAATGACAGCTCAGGATGAAGATTTTGAACAAAAATGTCAAGCTGTTGTTTCTCAGGGATTTCCCATGATAATTTGCTAGCCATATTACGCCATCATTGGGTAAATGAGGAAAAGGTTTCACCATTGCATTGTTTGTTGTTGACAAGGTCATTCATGTTTACCTCATGTTCAATGTTGAAGGCAAAGTGTGATCGAAACTTGTTTGCCAATTCTGAAAAAGTCTTAATTCCTGGAGGTAAATGGGAAAAGCATTCGAGAGCTTGTCCTGCTAAGCTTCGAGGAAATAATCTCAAAAGATATGTATCATCATAGGAACATCGAGACATGCCACGAAAAAGGCTCGAAGATGGTCGTCCGGATTTCCTTTCCCTTTGTACTTATCAAATTGTGGGATTTCAAAGTGTGGTGGAAAAGGTATCATATTAAGAGACTTGTCAAATGGATAGGCACATATGTTTTCGAGAGAGAAAGGTTTCTTGCCTTGTCCTACCCTTTCATCGATCATCTATTGGATATCGGCTGAAGATAACTGCTGTTGTTGCGAAGGGGTTGGAGTATAATATGAGACATAGTGTGGTTGCAGTTGTGGTATATGTGGAGTTGTGACTGTTTGTTGTGGTTGCGGGATATATGAAGCTGTGACTGTGTGTTGGGGTTGTGTGCCCACAATGTATGTCAAAGGAGTGGTATGTGACATGTATGTGTTGGAGGATTGCTGTCCTTGAGACACAAGCGGCAATTGGGTGTGCATCACATGAGAATTGGATATTGGATTGATAGTAGCTGATGGTTGGGAAGTTGGGATTGAATTCATGATATGGTAAGTGACGGAGGGATTGGTAGATACGACAGAAGGATGAACATTTGGATTTGTATTTTGGACAATATGAGGATTGGTATATGTCATGTGTTGGGTGATATTAGAGAAGCCCTGGGTAGCATAAGATGGATTGATGGTGTGTGAAGGATTGGAAGAAGAGGATAGCATGGATGTAAGCTGATCAACATAAGCGATCTTATTGTTTGGATTGGCTTGAGAAATGAGGGGATCACTCATGTCAATGAGACTAACGTTGGGATTATAGGATAGCATGGAGGAATTAGTAGTTGGTATATGAGATGTGGTAGATTATAATGGGTGCGAAGCATGGACAACATGTGTTGTTGGAATAGTTTGGGAGGTTTGCACACCATAAGACATGGAACTAGCTTGTGATGCTCGAAGTGTTTGTGCTTGTGTTGCATGGACAGCTTGTGTTACATGAGGCATGGAAACAGTCATGGTAGAAGGAGAGATATGTTGAGGGACATGAAAAGGTGGAATGTTGAGATTTTGTGACATGAGAGGGAGCACATTGGTGGGCACTATCAATGGTTCTAAAGTATGCTCTGATCGTGGTAACTCAAATGAAGCAACAATAGGCAATGAGGATGATGTTTGCGATGTAATAGGAGATGACGCGACTATAGTAGATGGTCTATTTGCAACAACAGCAGTAGTGTTGGGATCTTGCTCTCTAATAGCCGATATGTCAAAATCCTTAGGTAGTTTAGCACCCATGCGAGCAAGTTGGAGAAAACAGCGATCAGGCTCAGATATCATGAGTTTCTCAACTTGGTCCCATAGATAGGTATCTTGGAATTCGGATGAGTCGTCTTGAGATTGTTCTTCAAAAGTTTTCAAGGATGGTGGAGGTTGCATTTGTTGTGAAGATGATTCGCCCCTAGTGTATCCTTGAGGTATAAACATATGAGAAGGCATACCAGTTGTGAATTGAGTTGCGTCCTTAAGAGGTGTTGTGAATTGTTTCATCTCAGCTTGCAATTTGGCGTCCATTTCAGCTTTCAATTTGGCTTCTATTTCAGCTCGATATTGACTCCTAGTTTGAGGCATGATGTTGATGATGAAGTTGAGCTTGTCAAAGTCTTGAGACCCAAAAGATGATAGTTGGTTGATTATTTGTTGGTTTGGTTTGCTGGTTTTGCTAGTTCGCTTGGTTGGTTTGTTTTGGCTGAGTTGTTGTTGTTGGTTTGCTGTTGGTTTTCCCTAGAGGATAGCTCAAACACTCAAGGGAAAGATTGTTTGCTGTTGATGTTTGTTGGAGCTAAAGCTAAAAGAGATTGTTTGCTGAAGCTAAAGATGAAGGATGTTTGTTGGTTGAAACTAAAACTGAAGGTTGTTTGCTAATTGAAATGATTGGATTGATGTCTGACTTGCTGGTTGGGGTCTCAAAAAGATGGAAAAGCTCATGAGTTGTGATTGATTGATAAGCTCAAAAATAGGAGACAAAGTCCAGGTATTTGCTGTTGATCAAAGAGAAGTCTGAAAGCTGATGTTTGAGACCTAAGCAGGCTGGACTTGTGGCTAATTCAGCTGATGCACTAAGATTTGCAGGGATTTTAGCTACAGGCGACTGATGATAGCTCAAAGGCGACTCAAAGGATGCTAAAGGTGATTAATGATAGCTCAGATATGACCTGGTTTAGTTTTGACAGAAAAATGACAGTGCTAACCAGAAGCGAATGCTATGCCAGAGGCGATGACTGTTGGTTCAAAGGTGATTTTATATTGATCAGAGGCGACTCAGATATCCCTATAGGCGACAGTCTGTTGTTCAGAGGCAAGCTTGTTCAGGGATCATGCGAATAACTGTGGCTTAAAAGTGACTTGGCTTAGACAAGATGCAATTGGTTATGACTCAGATGCGACTTGGTTCAGGCAGTAGGCGATCAGCTGTGGTTCAAAAGTGATTCTGTTCAAGCAAAAGGTGATCAACTGTGGTTTAAAAGCGATTCTGTTCAGGCAATATGCAAATTACTACAGTTCAGAAGCGATGTCTGTGGTTTATGCGAGCAGTTTCGGTTCAAAAGCGACTGTGTTTGTGTAACAGTTGTCTGATTTTGTAGTTTTTTCAGCAAGAAAATAGTGATAACAGTCACTCACACTCACAACAAGCACAAACTGATACAACCTAGGCTAGGATAGGACAGTATCTGTTGAATCCCCTAGCTGCGCCTATTCAAAGCGGGTAGCTCCAGGATCTTGGTAGCACCGACTCCTCCTTACATTTGCACACACTTCTCACGCATACCAAGATCTGGGATTCTTATAAGGCTTGACCCTCTCCAAACCTTTAGATTGTCCCTGCTACCTCAGCTAAGAACCGCATGAATCGGGGCCGCTTCAAGGGTTTTGCCCTCTGTGTCAACAGATAGAAGGTTTTTGGCTACTACACAAAGTTGCTAATAAGGGCATCCGTTCGGGTGGCTATACGTGCGGCAGTGCTACTCTCCGTTATGGAGTCTCCCAGCCTCCAAGGGTTGCGCCTTGGAGGGTTTTGGGGGAGGTTGGCTGTCGGTATAACACAACTACACCCGTTGTTTGTGGCTTTCGACACAAACACTTTTCTTATATAGCGGTTCGGAAGGACTTGGCTTTAGCTCGTTACCGCTTAGGTCGTATCCCTTCTCACACCGGGAAGGCAGGCCCTCTAAAGATAATGGCAAGTTCTCATACACCCAAGATCCATTTGATAGGCAAGGGGAGAGGATACTTTTGTCATTAAATTTGGGTTACAATCAGGCACATGCAAGTAATCAAAAAGATAAATCAAGCACGGAGCAAACAGTAGTTCATTTTAAGCACCAAGCCCAAATATGCCTAATTTAGTGAAAAAAAAACCACAAATCTTGGACTGATCGAACCTGCAGCAGATATGTCAGTAGTTTGATAACCTCCTTTCTTGGACAAATCGATAAGATGCTGCACAAATACCCAGTTAATAGCCAAAAATCAAACTGGAACTGAAACAGATTTGAAAACAACAGAACTTACCAGATGCGATTCACTGCTGATCAAAAGCGACCTCCATTATATCATAGGCGAAATACTGCAGATCATATGCGACGCGTAAAAACACAAGATGCGACACCTGTTAGCTCATAAGCGATGCAGATTGGCCATAAGCGATCGATTCAGGGCAGGATGCGAACTGTTTCTACAAAAAACAACCGATAAACAAAAACCCTAGTCTAACAGGCGAGTATTATCAGTCCATAAGCGATACTAATGAAGTCAAAGGTGGCCTATGTTGACTCATATGCGATCCAGAAATATCCAGAAGCGATCTGTTGCAAGACAAAAGCGACCTGTATCTGCAAGCAAAAGCTAAAACCCTAACCTGCACAGGCGATTACTATTAGCTCATAAGTGACATAGATCAGTGTAAAGGCGAGTACTGTTAGATCAAAAGCGATGCTAAATTATACAAAAGCGGCCACTGTTAGGTTAAAAGCGACTTGATTAGGTATAAAAGCGACAGCTGTTAGGTCAAAAGTGATAAATACTGTCAAAGTAGCCGCAAAAATAACAGGTGAACGTTTTAAAATCAAAAGCGATACTTTTTACCTCAAGCGACGATTGTTCGTTTAAAGGTGATCCGGAGTGGAAAATGCGGCTTGTTCTAGCTTAAAAGCGACGCAGAAATTTGGAAGCGGCGGATTTTCATTCAGAAGCGACTGGAATTTCCTGCGAGCACCTGCAAAATCTGATCTTCAAAGAAACAACTCCAAAAAATGAAGTTAATCAGGGACGTGAGTCCCACCGGGCGTGCTAAAATGTGATAGGTGAAAGTCAGGTGTGGAAGATCAGACATAGTCATGAAACCCTAACCCTACCATCATCAAGGAATCTAACCTAAATGAAATCAAAGGATAATGCGATTCAAGCGTAACATCACCTAGACCGTGCGATTCCTTGTTTGAGAGAGAGATGTGGACTGCTTCTTCAACAATGAACAATTGCAAAGCTGAAAGCTGCCATGATTGATGATGAAAGCTTGATTGGATGATCAAATGCTCAGGATGCTAATGTAGGTGCTATCTGATTGTTGGATCCCCCCTATATGGAATGACATGGTGTTTATATAGGGCTCAGCTAAGATCAATTGACGGTGGAGATTCAGAGGCTGTGTGAATGGCTAGGATTGAAAGATACTAAATTTAGGTTCCATTAGTTGTGCATGTGAAGGATTTTAAATGAAAGTTGTCTTACAACACATGATTGACTGGACAAGTGTTGGAATGTGATGAAAGGTGAGTAGTTAATTCAAATAAAATATTTGAATTAGTTGGGATATGAGTTGGATATTAATTAAATAAATAAAATTTATTTAATTAATAGGATAAATACATATAATGAGATAAGACATGATGTGGAATTAATTAAATAAATACAATTTATTTAATTAATTGGCTAAGTGGATGAGAATAGGATTTTAATTAAATAAATAAAATTTATTTAATTAATTGGCTAATGGATTAGTGATTTAACAAGGTGTCGCTAGACATGGACAAATTTGGGTGTCTACACATATAACATTTGTTTGGGCAAATTTATTTAAACAACAAATACATCTTTTTTCTTCTATTTTCTGCAACACACTAATAAAGCCTTCTAATGCTCAAATCAGATAACTAATTTAACCCCTTTCTTTTGGAACAATACACAGAAGTAGAAAATGCATTTCCTTCCTTTATCTATAATAAAAAAAAAACTAAACAGTAAGACATCACTATATTTCTCATGCAAATCTCACTTTCATGTAAGCAAATAACATATACAACAACTTATACAATCTCTCTCTCTTTTTTTTTTTTGACAGTAGCATCAAATGTTTCTAACTCTCTCTTTCATTCACAACAAGGTCTAAATCAGCAGTGAACAACATTACATACAATATCTGAATGTTTATACTCCAATAACTAACACAACCATCACTATGGCAATTTCTTAATAGCATTTACAAGAATTTACAAGGCAACAAGGCCACCAGGGCCAAGGCTAAATCAGCCACTTCATTACTACATGGGGAACCATTTGAACAACATAATGAGCTTCCAAACAACTCCACCTCTTCACATAACAACCTGTAACTAAACACATCAATGAAACAACAAAAACCAACCACTAAGAAAGGAAAGCTCTCCTCCTTACCGTAGACCCACAAGAGGGTCACCCTTGAGCTAGGGAGGTAGGGATTTCACACAGGGTTTCATTCCACTACAAAATCAATCAGAATGACACAAAATTAGAACAACCCCATAGGTTTAACACCTAACTTCACTCATAAAACTGAGTTTGGTGAGGGTAGGGATTAGACCTCTCAACTTAAAAGGGCTCCCGAATGATAGAAATCTCAACACAAGGCCTCAAGCCAAAATCTCCCAAACACACCATCCTCCAAATCACAAGTACTCCATGGCACTCTTGCCATCCAAAAATCTCAACCCATGGCCTCAAGCCAAAAATCTCCATAACACCAACCTCCACAAATAAAAGCCCTCAAGGCACAATTACTACTGTGGGAGAGCCCCTAAGGATTGTTCCTCTCCCCTACCCATACAAGTTGAGCATTACCTCCATTGGAGGTGCTCTCACCATAACACCCATCCCAACATCACAATGCAAACAGCACACAAGCAAAATCTAACACATTTAACATTATATAAGCAAAGGTAAGAAAGCAAGTAAGGAGGCTTACCTTCAAGGCCCTGACAATGGAAGTAAGATTGGTGAAGAGCTCCAAGCCTTCACAATTCTCCAACTCCCAGAATTTCTCCCAACTCTTCCAAACTAGAAAAGAACTAAAAATTTTCAAGAAGGTTGAAAATTGCAAGGAAAGAACCACCAAAGAGAAGAACCCCCACTCCTCTACAAGAGGAGCTATTATAGGCCATCAACTTGGCCTTGAGGGAATGAGAAGGTGACATTTGTCACCATCTCCTCCCTCCTCCAAAACCACTTGTAAGAGTGAGAAGGTAAGAGGATGACAAATGTCCTCCTTTCACTCCACCTCCATCTCCACCTCATCCACTTGTGCTTCCACACAAGTGGGAGGGGGACAAGTGGTGAGTTGGATTCCCACTCACACCTCAAGAAGACAATGGCCTTGAGTGGTGCTCCCACTCACTTGGGAGTTTGGGAGGACTCTTGGAGACCTCCCTAGTCTTCCTTGGGAATGCTTCCCAAAACATAGGGATGGGAGATGGGTTCTTCCCAAGGCAAGGCCCATCCCTCATCATCCCTCTTTCCAAATTCGTCACTTTGACTCAACCATCGTTTAGGGTGACCTAAGGTGAGTCAAAACTAGGGTTAGGTGGTCCAAGTTGACCCTAGACTCATGGTTGACCACCTAGGGTAACTTTGGGGACCCTAGGGTTCATGAAAGGGGTAAAAAATCCACATTTAAATGGCCCAAAAAGAATAATAAAAATACCAAGTGGCATAAATCCAAAATAACATTTTACAACACTTAATATTAATCAGAATGAGAAAAGAAAGGGTACTAAGGCTAAAAATAATTAAAATTAAACCAAGCACAATAAATCATCATTCAATTACACATGTGATCCTTATCCCTCTTGGGAATGGATTGGCTTAACAGGGAATAACATGGCGTGAATCCTACCTCTAATGTCCTGTGGCTAGGGAATGTAAAACCTGCACACCTCAATCAAGTGTTAGTTCTATCATGAAAAGTGATAGCCGAAGCAACTGGAATTAAATTCACACAATCGAATACAGTAATAACATCAATTACATTAATCCAAATTAGACTGCATTATCCAATCACATGTCAAGTAGTTCACATCAGATAAATAACTAGAATCTCATAACAAAATAACAACTAGTATATATCCCATACGTCAAACCACAACATATCATCCAATATGACCGAATCAAATCACATATATCAATCAGTGAGATAAAACATCAAGTCTGCATAATGAAACATAGTCACTAAGGTCTAGTAGTGTCATCTACTGAATAACATGACGATCAAAATATGGAAGGTAAAATAGTCGGCCTCACAGGGTGGCTTAAGAATGTTCTGTTTTGAACATATGGCCCATTTTGGCTGAAGTTTTTCCTGAGTACTCAATGAAAGTCTTGATATATGTCATAAGAACTTGTTAATAAAGTAAAATTTTTGAAAATTTGAGTTTGGATCAAGCGAGTCCTTACATTTTTCCCAGGTAGGATGATGTTTCTCGTGTTTTCGTTGTTAATTTCCTTCTTTCTATTAAGGTCTATTCGTAATAGTGATTTTTGTTTGTGATTTGTGTAAATGTTTTTATTTGGTTTTGAGTCATTGTTTTGCATGTTTGATTTTATCTTAAAACCCTAAGTAGAGTGTTTGTGTGTCTTTTCTTCACCACTCTTTGTTTGATTAGTGGCGGATTCATTGTGCCCTACTTTTACCGCCCATGTTAAACTTAGGTTTTTCCAATAGTTTCCTAATGAGTATGAGCGGCCTTTACCACCGCCGATACATGTTCCTACCCTCAGATTTTTGTGTTGATAGTTTATGTAAGGGCAGCATTTTTTGCCGCTCCCACATGAACTTTACATGTTTCTACCCTCTAATATGTAATGTCGGGGGTTTTCCCTGCCTTCACATCTCTTTCATGTGTGGTTTTCCCTAACATGTAAGGGCGGTTAAAACTACCACCCTTACAAAAACTTTGTATTACCCCCAACGTGCATAAGCGGCATAAACCCCCGCTCTTACATAATGACTTGGAATTTTCAATACATGCACAAGTGGTCTTTTCAACTGCCCCTACATCAAAAATGATTATCCTACCAAGCACATGCAATGGCGGTCCTTTTCGTCGACCCTACATGGGTTTTGAAGTCTATTTTTTTCCAATATGCAATAGCGGTCAAATTGACCGACTTTACATAGTAAGAGAATGGTCCCTTGTGCAGGAGTGGTCATTTTGACCGCCCATGCACATTTTCCTGAATTTTTTTCTAACATTGGGGAAAATTTGCCTTTCAAAGCCTGTTAACCCACTTTCACCTTTTACCTCAATTTGTGTGCACTCAAGCCCTTCAATGCATGTTTCCCTGTTCATGATCATCGAATCGTAGTAATCCCAATTTACCCATTTTTCCCCTAACTACGAGATCATTGATTTTTGCAGTTTTTGACAAACGTCTGTGGTAGATACCTTTTCTAGAGTTCTCTCCAAAGCTGATGTCAGAGCCGTCTCTATCCAAAGCTAAAATCATGAAGTACAAATACCAAGGGTTCTTCCCTATTACTTTAGTATAGTCTAATGTTGATTAGATCAGGGATACAGAGATAGGGCATGTAGATATGACAGAGTTCGTGGACAGAACTAGACAACCAAATCCTTCTAGGCATCTACAGAAGATCATTGACAACAACATTCACTTGGTTGCCTCTTTTCTAGTTGCTGCCCATAATCCTGAGTTTGTTCTTCAGGTGGGCAGCCATTACAACAGGGATACTAGGACTATGTCAGATTCCCAAGGGAATGTGATCATGAGACTGGATGCAGAATTTCTTGACAAAATCTTCATGTGTCCTATTGTAAATATTGGACAAATTGATTTTGCTCAAGGGAAAAGAGACTATGATGAAGATGTAGAAGCCTCAAGAAGATACATAAATAGTAAATGGTTGAAGATTCCTTGGAGCAATCTGACCAGATGGTCGAGAGATCTCCTGAGAAGTGACTTTGTAGAGGAGGTCTGTGACTTGATTACACTTTTGAGTCGAATCAGAGGACTTCCTTCTTCCTCCAAGTTTCAGGAATGGATGTACACGTACATCAAAGTGATTCTTTGAGGCACACAAAAAATCTTTTGGGGAGAACAGATTAGCAATGCTCTGCATGAGCAATTGGTGAAAGTCAATATCACTTTCAAGTTTTATATGACCTCATATCTGGTGTATACTGCTGCAAGCATGAGGAGTTTTCCTAGTCTTACTCAGGTTGGTGATAGGAGGTTGGTTCCCGTGTATGAGTAGTATCCTCAAATCACTCTAAAAGGATCAATCCATCATTTCCATAGGGTTAATGATGCCTTCTTTTCAGTGTTTATGTGCTTATGGGACAATGAGCTTGTTCAGAAGATGATTTCAGATGAAGCTTGGGAGGTTGTAAATTCTTTTGGCTTCTTATTCTTACAGTTTCCTACTTTCACATATCTCAAAGTAGGGTATTATCCTGGTTACCCCTATATACTTCCACGATATCCCAGCGATAGGATTGTTCTCATGGAATTATGTAGGCAGCTGATTGTGGTACATAATAAACAAATGGAGCTGACAAAGTTAGGGATTAAGTTTCCTGTAGAACTTGGAAGGTACTCAGTTCAGTCAGCTACTAAAGCCAAAATAGTTGAATCTGAAATGCAACTGGTCACCATGAAAACTTTTAAGAAAAGGGATCATTTTGACTTCGGGAGGGTACAAGATAAAATCAAGAGAAAGTCAACTTTCCACATGCCAATGGTGGAAGATATTTGGGCTGACATTAGGACACAAAATGAGATCAGGAAGTTAGACTTTTGTAGACTTCATTTGAGTCAGATAGAAGAGCTGGGCCTTGCGGACATTCCGGAGGGAATGGAAGATGATGGGGATGTTCTAGATCCTAAATATAATACTAAAAATGTTGAAGCCTCACCTCTTCCAGAGGTCAAATGGTCAGTTAAAGAGGAGACTTCTATAAGGAAAAGATTTCAGCCAATCTTGGCTAACACAAATATATGGTTAGAAACCAAAGGGATTAGCTTGAAAGAATTTCTTACAAGGTCAGAGACTGAAGTTTAGGAGCAAATAGGTAAGAAAGTGGAAAACAAGACAAAGAACAAGAGTGACACTCCTTCCTCTTCCAAGACACATAAACAAAAATCAAATTTGTGTCAAAGGGAGGGAAGAAGAAGGAGGTTGTAGGGACCTCTAATGTTACTGAAACTGGTATTCAAGACACTAATGTTGAGCAAATGGAGGTTGAAAATGTTGAAGCTGAATAGCTACATGTTGATAAATCAGATAATCTTCAACAAACAAATGTGCCTGAAAAACTTGATGAAGAAGGTGAAAAAGAACAAGGAGATACTGAGAATATAGGAGAGGAACCACTTGGTGATTTTCATTTTTCCCCACAACAGGATCTACATCCAGAGTCTCAAGTTACTACACCTTAGCTTCATGTTCCTGTTTATGGTAGTTTTCCAATAGTTTCATGTGTTCCTATTTCTCCTATTTTGGTTGTTTCCTCTAATAATACTCCCCCTTCATTAAGAACAAGTTTTGGAATAGTGTTTGATTCATCTGAGTCCATTTCTAGTTTGTCTTCCCCATCTTTTGATATCGGTGAACAAACTGTGTTAGAACATGTTCTAGATAGTTCTGAAAAGGTTGTTGATACTACTGCTATTTTTACTCCTACCAGTCCCATTGTTACAATAACAGGAGTAAGCATGGATCCAGAAAAGCAAGTCATTGATTCTTCTCCTAACGTGGGTGCTTCTATACTTCCTCCTTGGTTGTCTGCATATACCCTGAAGAGGAAAAAGAAAGCAATTTTACCAGATGAAATTGATATAGAGAAGCTGTTGCCTTTGAAATCAAAAACTTTGAAGAAAAAGCCTAAGACTGTTTATAGGCTTATCAATGAAAAAGGGATCAGATATGCAGAAATTGCCAAGACCCCAGAGGATGCTATTGTTGACAATTTTGATATGAATGATTATGTTGTCTCAAGAGTTGAGCTAGGTAAGATAACTCATGAAGGTATTAAGGCAGATTTTCAAACTATTGCCATCACCTTGTTTGAGAAATATGATGAGGTTAAGAAGGAGAAAGAGTAGTATAAAGATAAAGAAGAACAACTTGCTGCTGTTCTTCAAAAAATAGTAAAGTCATCTGAAATTATGGAACCCATGGTGGTAACTATAGAAGATCCTCTGATTTAGAAAGTGGAAAAAGCTTAGGCTAGAGGAAGAGTGGTAGGAGATATTGTGGAATGTTAGCTAGCACAAGGACAAGTTCTGTTGAAGACCACCGTAGAAAGAAAAGAAAAGATGGATAAAGCAAAAGATGAGCTTGATAACATGGTTGACTTACTTTCTCAAGAACTGCAGGATCAGGAAGAGAGCTTAGAGGAGTGGATAGAGATGAAGAAGATTAAGATAAAGAATCTGATTGCCATTGGGGTCATCTAAAATCAGGAATCATATCTTAGACTAAGGAATCTCTTGTTCATCGTATCAATATAATAAAAGGATTACTTGATGACTTATGCCAAGCTCATGAAAATAGTGAAGACAACAATGTCTTGCTTCTACATAGGTTGGAAGAGCTCCCATGCACTCTGACAGGTGAAGGTCATAAGTTCCTCTCAGCAGATGAAATGATAAGCTCTTTTGAAAAGATGGTTCAACATAAATTTGAGAATGAAATGCCCTCAGTACTTTCTATGGAAAGCCTTTATGATTAGCATTCAACTTTTGTAAACCTGAAGGACAACCTTGACAAGCATAAGAAGGCGATAAAGGCAGTAAAAGATGCAGTTCTCTGGGCCCGCACTATCTCAGAGAATACAACAAAGCCTGATGCATGTGAAATGGCAGCTATACAGGCCATGTACAAAAACTTTCTAAAAAAGAATGATGGTGGCAAGTAAGGCTCTTTTTCACATGCCTTAGTGTTGGCAAGAGACACATTGGAGCTTCACGATTGTTGTCATTGATGGCAACAAAGTTCATCCCACACATCCGCAGGACATAGTGTACCTATACCGGAAGTTAGATTGAAGAGTGTTATAGTCCGGTAAGCAAGAATAGAGTGTTGTGGCAAGGTCCGACAGTCAGGTCCGGATCTCTAAGAGGAAGTATCTTTGGAAAGTGCAGACTTGGGGAAGTCAAGAGGAATACCTTGATTGGTAGATTCTAGGATTTGAGCCTCCGGTGATGAAAGAGTGAAGAGATACAAGCATTCAAGTATTGGGGTCTTGTTGGCAGAACAGACAGAGGAAGAACTGATCGATAGAGCATCAGACATTATTCTGGATAAGATATTGATGATGATCAAGATTCCTAAGGTATCATTCATGATTGGCTAACATGTTAGATGACTTCTATAAGTATCTTTTTGATCCGCATCACTTGCTAAGCAAGGATTCAGCCGACAGACTAAAGTTTGGGAAATACTGAATATTCTGGATGCCGACTAGAAAGAGGATGAAATCCTTTGTGCGGATATATATATACCAAATGGATTTCAATGAGAGTGTGTCATTGTTGGTGTGTTGTGTGTGCGAAGAAAAGTAGCAGAGCAGAAGGAAAGCAGTAAGGAAGGTTCGGTATGTGAAAGGACAACAATATAAAAGAAGAGAAAGGATGAAGTGTAGTAGATCAGTATACTGGGCCTAACTGGAACTGAACTCCAGCATGTGTGGATGCTTATCATTAGTTCAAGGATCCTGTTATTCTTCTTACAACTTGTAGACAATAAGTCTCTTGTAGGCAGTGAGCCTCTTGTGAGCAGTATGTTCAGGCAGTGAGCCCTAATTAACAAGTGCCATTTTTGTAATTCTATTCTTCTAACATAGAATACAATCTTGGGTTAATCACCCCGTGGTTTTCTCCCTTAACAGGGTTTCCACATCAAAAATATTGTGTCATGTGTATTTCAATTTCATGGTTATGTTTGCTTATTTGAATTGATGCTACATTAATTATTAAGAAAGTTTAGAAAGCTGAAATAATTAAGATAATTGATTCACCCCCCTCTTAGTTATCAACAATTGGTATCAGAGCCAAGTTCCTCCAAACAGAGCCTAACAGCTTGAGGAAGATCTGGGAATTAAGATGGATGTGTATGGTATGAGAGAGAAACTTCAGTCTACCCTAGATGACCTTGAGCAATCTAATTCTGAAGTCAATGAATTGAAGGAAAGACTCAAACAGGCTGATGATTTCATAAATGAACTAAAAGGGAAACTAAGTCTCTCTATGAAAAAGAGAAAGGAACTACTTTAGCAATTGGCAAGTCAAGGTGAAGCAAATGATACAAATGGAGATCTTAAGGAGAAAACCAAGTTATGTGAAAAATTATCAAAAGAGATCATCATGGTAAGACATGAAATGGAATCAGGAGTCATGAAATTTACCCAAGAAATTGAAGAAAAAAGAAAAATGGAAGATGATCTGAAACAATCTCTCAAGGAGAAATCAGAAGACTGCCACAAGATGGATAGAATAATTAGGCATCTTGAATCTAATCTTGAAGATGCTAAAGATAATGAAGAAAAACTAGAAGATCAAATTGTCTCTCTTAAAAGGGATCTTCAAACAACAAATGAATACAAAGAGAAATTCAAGATAAGTTCTACTCAACTTGAAGTTCTTGAAAGCCAAAAGAGGGTAGATGACAAGTGTGGCTTGGGATATGAGAAAGGTGAGAGCTCTAGATCCGGTCAGAAGAAGTTTGAATCAGAAAATCTAAGAAACAGGCCTAGAAGACCTCCGGTGAGGCAACCTAATGCTCAAAGATATTCATCCTTCAATGGATACTGCCACAACTGCAATAACTTTGGTCATAAAGCTAATCAGTGCAGGAAAAGAATGAATCAGACTAATACATCCTTCTTCGGACAATGTTTTAACTGCAAAAGGTATGGTCACAAATCTCATGAATGCAGAAATATGCAAATGAACAATTCTTTCAATGGTAGATGCTTTGCATGCAATAGAATGGGTCATATGGCTAATCAATGCAGATCAAGAGGATATCAATCAAATATGCAAAGAAATGTTGTTTGCTACAATTGCAATAGATCCGGTCATATTGCCAAATTCTGTAGAAACAAGAATCAGGAGAAAAGAGGTCTGGTACATCACAATCAGAATCAAGACAAGGGAAAAGGAATAGTGGATGCGGATAAAGTTCAAAGTGAGATGAACAAGATTTGGGTGAAGAGAAGTACAGAAAATGTAGGGGATGGATCCACACAAAAATCTGGTGCTGATATTCCTTCCGAAAATTAAAAGGTGAGCTCTGACTAAGGGGGAGACACAGGGAAAATTGTTTTTCCCCCAGCTAGTTAATTGATGCTGGAATTAGCACAAGGAGAGTTGCAAATTAAAGGGTTTATAGAGAAACATCTAAATAAACTGTGTTTAAGATATGGAAGATCCGCAAGATGTTTAGAACAAGATTGATCTAGTTCATCAAAGTCATCTGAATAAGAAAAACAAGGCAAACCGGAATGACTTAAGTCGAGCATTTATTGCAACTTGGTATTAGGGTTTGCAGAATAATATAAGGGCTTTCTTATCAAACACTTGCTCATTCTGCATTCAAGAAGAAGTGATAAAGAGCTCTGCAACAAATCTCCTCAAGCCCATCAAAGATCATCTACAGAAGTCGATTCATCCAGCAATTGATCCGGCTCACTCCGTGAAACCTAGAAGCGTAAAAGGTATTCTCTGTTCTTAAATATCTCTCTGAAAATCTTTGAAAGATGGGTACTCCAAATGTGGTGAAGATTTCTGATAGGTCACGCCCTAAATTTAAGAAGCATCCATATAAATCCCTAGAAGTTGATCCCCTAGGCGCTTTTTCAAGCATTCCGCATGGGGTTCTGCATGTAGAAGATGTTAGGGCATATATTCATGCGAGTATTGAAGGATTTGGGGAATCTAAGCTGGTTGATATCTATCACAAGCAATTGATAGATGACTCATTCAAACTCAAAACCTAGTATAAAGCTATCCGAGAAAAACATTTTGCACAATGCATTCATTTCCCCTATTTTCTAGAGGATGAATGGGTCTGGTATATTTTGAGCCGAATGCATGACAACTTCATATGGTTGAACAGGCCGTTTAAGATCACTAAGGATGCCATTAAGGCTGTAACTAGATTACACTCAACTGGTGAGATGCCTATTCTCAAATCTGTCAAAAACCAAATTGTAAGCGAGGCTACCAGATCAAAGTTTGATAAAAGAGCAATGACTATTGAGGATATCACAGATCCAGATATCAAGTTTGCATCAATGATAATTGGATATAAGATTTATCACTCCAGTAGGGAGAATTTAGTATTTGGAACTACTATATATACTGCTTATGAAATGTTGAGGAAGAATGCAGACTATGATCTTTGTGAGCTCCTTCTAAACCAACTCTTGGAGAATCTATAGAAGATAAAGAAGGATAAGAAGAACTCTTTCAAATATGGTGGTTTGATACTCTGCCTATTCTTTTATTACATGAATGAGCTTCTCGGATCCAGTGGTTGGGTATGGCAGAATGATAGACCAGTAGCCATTCAAATCAGAGATCATATACATGGGCTTGGTGATGCCAAGGCACAAAATACAGCTCTCTGGGGCTATTTCAAGAATTTTTAGAGCATGATGCAAGCAAGAGAGAGAATCCCCCAATCTTTAGTTGAAAAATATAAAGATACAATATGCTTTATGGTAGAAATTGATCAGTGCCTAATGGAGGTAGTGGAACCAAGAACAGTGTGGATCATACTAATGGGGTATGAAGTTGATGAGAAAATTGTAGAGCTGCATGTTCAACACATGCTATGTCATCCCAAGGATCCTAAGGCAGAAAGGTTTGGAACCTTTGAAGAATTAAGTATAAAAATCCATGTGGAGCTTAGACAATCGGAGATGAAGAGAAAAGTGAGAAAAGAGGTAGAAGAATTTGTTAAGAGGCATGGAATCTCAAAAGAGACACTTGATGCACATAGAGAAAAGATGGAAAGGGCAGAGAAAGAGAAGGAAGAAGCAGAAAAGGAAAGTGATCCAGTAGAAGCCCCATCCCAGACCAGATCCTCTAAGAGGTCTACACCTACAACTGCTAAGACCTTAAAGGCATCAAAACCGGAAGCAAAACCATCCGGTAAAGCAGAGAAAAGAACTAAGACAAAGGCCACAAGGTCTTATATTAGTCAGAAGGATGAAGAAGAGACAGAATTTGATGAGGAGGTAAGGAAAATGAGGAAAAAGAAGAAAGTATCTGGTGAACCCTCTACCGGTGCAGACAAGGAAGAGATGGCATAAGAGTTTGTTGAAAGGTCCACTCTGTCCTTAGACGATGTAGTTAAGGCAGTTACTATGGATGGGAACCTGTAACCAATAATAGAATTCTATGATGCATACAATGATGTAGATAAAAAGATCTTAGAGGAAGCCACAGTTAAGTGTTTGAACATATACAATAAGTCTTTTATTGAAATTATATCTCTCATTCCCAAAAGCCTAGAGAAGGAATTAGAGATAAGGAAAAATAATGCTAGGGCAAAGGATCTTGAGATCTGAGAACATATAGCCATTCATCTTTTTCCTTCAATCACTCAGAAGCAAATGAATATGATCTTCAAAGATTGCAAGGATGAGTTTCGGAGCAAAGCCAGAATGAATCAACTTATGCTCGGTGAAACTGACAAAATAGGAAAAGAGATAGAAGAGATTCTTCGAAATGCTTACAAAAGATTCAACATTCCCATTGTCGAGGACCTAGGTGATGATCCCTTAGTTACAAATGAATCTACTGAGATAGTGGCAAAAGAGATAAAGGAGACAAGTGAAGAAAAAGGTAAGGACTTAGATTCCTTTTCTCTGGAAGAGGAAGTTCAAGGAGAAGTAAATCCAGACTCTCCAGCAGTCTCCGGATCTAAAGGAGAAGAAAGTATAAGAGAAAAATCTAGTCAAGAAGAACAAGGAAAGGGAAGAGAAGAAGAATTAAAGATAGAAAAAGCTACAGATGATAGTGGTAAGGCTGCAGAAGGAGAGAAAATTCTGTCTCCAGCAAGAGACACAGCAGAAGCAATCAAGGATTTCTTGACCAAAGAGATGATGGAATTTGATGAACCAGAGTTGCTTCAAGGTCCATTTAATTTTGATTCCCTCTCTCTGGTGCAAACCATGAAGCTAGCATCTTTCACTCAAGTAAAGGCAAAAGAAAAAATGCTGAAGTCTCACATGGAAGATTGTGAACTCATAGAAACTGCATCTGGTGTATTGGAGAAGATCATGCCATCTTTTAAGAAAGATCCCTCAGCCTCTTCATCCGGTAATCTCAAATCTCTAGTAAATAGTGTTAGTACACATTTTGAATCTCTAGAGAAATCAGCTGAGGAGAAGGTCCGGAAAGGATTTTTGAATAAGAGATTCTCAGAGTTACAAGGCTTAATAACAAATGATAGGAGAGTTATGGATATTGGAATAAAGAGCTTGGAAAATTCTCCTAAAGATGGTGAAGATATCTACAAATTTTGTTTATCCTAGCCTAAAGTAACCAAGGATATTGAGAAGAAAGTAAAAGAGCAAGAGGATATACTGACAAGTTTATCTCAAAGTTTTGATCCTCTCTCCACTCCTATAGTAAATCAAGAATGTCAGACTATTGCAATCATAGCTGAAATAAAGAAGCTTGAGAAGGAGAAGAAAAATAGAACAAACAGGTTAAGTGAACTCAGAGGGATCATTATCCCTAAGTTAGAGGCCATGCATGAGGCTCTAACTGATGCTCAGAGCACAGCCCGGACCAGTGATTCGACAGATCTCAAGAGGGTAGAAGCTTTTTCATTCCTGTTGAGTGGTCACATCTCAATTTTGGATAGGATGAAGCAGAGTTGGGCAACAGAAGTTGTACAATTGAAAACAACTTTTGCAGACATACTACAATATATGTAAGTATAACCTATTTATATACTTATGTGGCTAAGTATAGTTGAATTTTTGGAATTTTGGTGTGCGGACCCTACCCTTTGCCATTGATGTCAAAAGGGGAGTGAGGAACAATGAAAAATGTGGGATCCAGCTAAGGGGGAGCTCCGGAAAAATATACATTAGAAGAGAGCATCAACCAAGGGGGAGTATAGTATAACACTTAGTCATTTTTCACTAAGTGTTGCCATCAATGCCAAAGGGGGAGATTGTTGGCAAGAGACACATTGGAGCTTCATGATTGTTGTCATTGATGGCAACAAAGTTCATCCCACACATCCGCAGGACATAGTGTACCTATACCGGAAGTCAGATTGAAGAGTGTTATAGTCCGGTAAGCAAGAACAGAGTGTTGTGGCAAGGTCCAATAGTCAAGTCCATATCTCTAAGAGGAAGTATCTTTGGAAAGTGTGGACTTGGGGAAGTTAAGAGGAGTACCTTGACTGGTAGATTCTAGGATTTGATCCTCCGATGATGAAAGAGTGAAGAGATACAAGCATTCGAGTATTGGGGTCTTGTTGGTAGAATAGACAGAGGAAGAACTGACCGGCAGAGCATCAGACATTATTTCGGATAAGATATTGATGATGATCAAGATTCCTAAGGTATCATTCATGATTGGTCGACATGTTAGATGACTTCTATAAGTATCTTTTTGATCCGCATCATTTGCTAAGCAAGGATTCAGCCGACAGACTAAAGTTTGGGAAATACTAAATATTCTGGATGCCGACTAGAAAGAGGATGAAATCCTTTGTGCGGATATATATATACCAAATGGATTTCGATGAGAGTGTCGTTGTTGGTGTGTTGTGTGTGCGAAGAAAAGTAGCAGAGCAGAAAGAAAGCAATAAGGAAGGTTTGGTATGTGAAAGGACAATAGTATAAAAGAAGAGAAAGGATGAAGTGCAATAGATTAGTATACTGGGCCTAACTGGAACTGAACTCCAGCATGTGTGGATGCTTATCATTAGTTCAAGGATCCTGTTATTCTTCTTACAACTTGTAGATAGTAAGTCTCTTGTAGGCAGTGAGCCTCTTGTGAGCAGTATGCTCGGGCAGTGAGCCCTAATTGGCAAGTGCAATTTTTGTAATTCTATTCTTCTAACAGAGAATACAATCTTGGGTTGATCACTTGTGGTTTTCTCCCTTAACAGGGTTTCCACGTCAAAAATATTGTGTCATGTGTATTTCAATTTCATGGTTATGTTTGCTTATTTGAATTGATGCTACATTAATTATTAAGAAAGTTCAGAAAGCTGAAATAATTAAGATAACTGATTCACCCCCCCTCTCAGTTATCAACACTTAGTTTATTTTTGATATTGTATATGTAATAAATATTTTGTTTTGGACATATTCACATGTATTTTTCCAAAATGTAATTAAATTTGAGACAAAGGAAGTCCCAACTCAAATAGGACTCTTTTGTTTGAATAAGTCAAAGTAGTTAGGATTTCCCTACTTTTGCTCTAGGCTCCTCCCTATAAATAAAGAAGGCCTCTATATGATTTTTTATCTTTTAGTTATTGAAACGAAACTCTACCAAATTGAAGAGCATTGTAAGACTTTGTGTTCAAATTATAAATCATATTTTATCAAGTGAATAGAAAAGCAAGTGATCATTCAATCTTTGCATTGGAATAACTTTTGGTGTATTGGAAATTGTTCTTATGTCCTTTTCCTTACACTATCTTATCTATTTGATCAAATTGTAGTGTGAGTTTGGATAATCTGGGAGATGTTCTAAAGCTAGTATTGGAGACTTTGTGCTACAATAATTATCTTTGGGTTTGTGATTTTATGTTTTGGAGTAAAAGATATTGGAAAGAATTTGAGCTGCTGTTATCTTTTATGATCGTGTGTTTTCATTATAGTATTCGGTGAAGACTTTGGGCTGCACCTTATCCTATTTGTTTCTGAATTTTAAATCAGCAAAAGGAGCAACAATAGACTTTGTGCTCTTGTGGGTTTCTTGGTTATATTTGATTTGTATTGTGAAGTTGCTATTTTAAATTGTAAACATCATTTCTGAAAAAAGAGAAATGGATTATATGGATTCACCCTGAAGATTAGTGTTAGAATAGATAAGTTTGAAAGTAGTTAAAAAAGGGAACCTCCCCTTACTGAGAGGAGAGATTTATCTCATCACACTGTGGTTGATATAACCATTTTTCCGTCAGTGATTTGATGACAAATATTCACCCAACAACGCTCAAATGAGGTTACACATGTGATCATATGCGCCTAGGCTCATGATGCTTGGGATCAATGGAAAAGTCACTCTCATCAAGGTGCCATTTGAGGGTTGTTCAAACAATAATGTGCGCCTATCTTTCTCCATGTTTGTTTCTATACTTCATGCCTCTCAAGGTTTCATACTTAACTTGTTCAAGGCACCCAAACTAGGTGAGAGAGACAAGGAAATGCGCCTACCTTTTGATGACCTTGGTTCTTGGCTCTTCTCACTCCCTCAAGCACTCTCCTTAACTTCCAAGAGATCTTGCTAACATTTGCATGCTAGACATCAAAGTGTGAACCCTCTTTTGTTCAAGGTGCCCAAAGTAGGTGAAATGGGTAAGGAAGTGCACCTCATTTTTAATGCATACCTCTAGGCACATTTAAGAGTTGAAATGAATGTGAACTAGCACCTTGTATTGTCTTGTTCAAAAGGCTTTAAAGTTGATTGACTTATGATTTCCTCCTAGGCGCTTAAGATGTCTAAAACTTGAAGAAATGGCACCTAGGCTTTTGATATATTGTTGACAAGTTTTATGCTCTTTCATCTTTCACATATTCAATTTCACCAACATTTCATGTTTCTCACATTCAAGGTGCTCAAAATGATCAAACTTGCAAGAACTAGCACCTTGCTCGTAGTGGAGTTCATTTATTTCCATGTGTTCAATTCATGATAATTATTTTCAAAGACTTCCAAATTGATTGATAACTTGTTTTCTTGATATTAAACTCCATCCACTCCTCCATTCTAGGCACTAAAAATGACCAAAATTACAAGAACTGGCACCTATACCTCTTGGCATATCCTTAGGCATTATAATGATCTTAAGTCTCTTTCAGCCAAGGCATTGATGTTTAGAATATTCTCACTCCAAGGTGACTTCAAAATTTAAGATTCTTAGCTTCCTTATCCTGAGGTGCATATTGAGGTTGTTTTGAACATGGATTAGCACCTAGGCTTCTTCTTAACTTATTCTTTTTCCTTCCTTGTCTACCACCTCCAAGACTTATAGTTTCAAAATTATTTCCCCTTAGGTGCCCACTTGAGGTTGTACATATGACCATATGCGCCTTGGCCCATGATGCTTGAGATCTATGGAGAATCACTTTCAAGGTTTCATTTTTGACTTGCTGATGTTCAATAGAGATGTCTTAATCCTTTACTCCTTTAACTTGCTTGATGTATGCCTCTTTGATCCTAGGTGCTCAATCTCACTTCAACAATCAACCTTCCTCCTAGGTGCCCAAAAATGACTAAAACAACAAGGAATAGTGCCTAACTCTTAGATGATTTCATCCTCCATTTAAGGCGCACTTTGGTGAAGAATTGAACATGAATTGGCGCCTAAGTAAGATGAGGTTTCCTTTCACTCCCTTTAACCTTCAATCATTGTAATTGATATGGAAAACCCTCAAGACTTGCAATTGTAAGTTGATTTCTACCAAGGCACTCATGTGAGGTTATTTTGAGGGCAAAGGGCGCCTGACTCTTTGGTGCTCAATTTGGCATGTTTGATCAATTTTGAAGTCAAAATGAACTATCTCTCTTAAGGCTCCAATTATGAGTGATTTTGATAACAAAATGTGCCTCCACTTCGAAGACCTCCAACCTCTTTCCAAGGCGCTAAAGTGAGATTGCATTGATGAGGAGATGTGCCTTAGGCTAGAAATGACCCAAGAGGTTGGATTTAAGTAATTAGAATAATCTTAAGGTCCTTAACTCCTCAAGGCAGACTTTGTTTATTAATTGAATCTCCTTCCTACTCAAGGCACATATTTGGGGTGTTGCAGATGATAATTGGCGCCTAGTCCACACTTGACCATTCTGTTTGTTAATCCTCACTCAGAACATCATACAGATCCCTTCACCTGACCCAAGGAATGTTCTATACCACCATTTCAAGCTCATTAACTAGTTGACTCTGAGATAACACCAACAAGACACCCTAAAATGACTAATCCTATGAAGAAAATTAGGTGGTCCCCATCTGCAATGGGGTGATGTGTGATTTGGTCACAACATCTGGTGACTCCACTGGAGAAATGTTCCTAAACATTTCAGAGATAAGAATTCAATCTCAACTCAGAACTTTCAAATCATCTTCTCTAATTTATTAACTAGTCAAAGACGGACTTGAAAAGGAAAAGAATCATAAATTGGATCAAGACACCATATCTCATGATGTGTGATTAAAGATATATTTCAATTAAAATAGTTTCTTAAGTGTTCCAAGGATAAACAAAAATCAAGTTTCAAAATTTCCATGTACACCCACACACTAGACCAAATAAATGAAACTTCTTGATCACGAAATCAAAACCAGTTGCTAGTGCGTCTATCCATATTTCAAGGATTAAAGTGCGTACAATTGGGTTCATTTCTATCCTTTAGACACGAGGATCATCTAAGCTCACTTGTCTTAATCTAGATAAGTTCATGGAAGACGATTGAATGATGGATACATATATAAATGAAATGGTAAACGATGACATACAATGACAGTGAACGGAGTAATGGCGGGATGAGGGTGATAAATGGAAGTGACATGACCAGAGATAGTATGTCTCTACCATGACGCCTGTTTGCTAGGTTTTCATCATGATACTTATCTAAGGTGCCACTGAGGGTGGTTTTCACTTGTGGACAAAAGGATTTCTCTTTACTATTTTTTTTTTGAATCACCAAACAATGAAGATCATTACACACAGTGCCTGTTTGCCAGGTTTTCACCATGGTAATGAATAGGAAGAATTTCAGAGTTTGATTTTGTAGATAACACGATGGCCCATACAAAATCATGTCAAGCCTTTATACGGATTGATGTTGGCAAGGAACGATAGATATTATATGGATTGAGTGGATTATGATGTGGATTACATGGCAAGGAAATGAAAAGGGAATTTAGACATAAACCAGGTGAATGATGGGATATGCTGAATGGTGGGAAAGGGAAATGGATGGCATATACTGGAGTGAATGGAATGAAACCATAATCAACGTTTGCTCGTACCAACCTAAAATTCAAAGCTTGCAAGTGGAAGGGAAATAGGTAAAGGGGACGGGAACGGTGATTAGTGAATGGAAAAGTGATAACTTCAAAACCCACATGAACTTAGAATATTATTGATTTGATTTTGTTTTGTGGAATGGAGTAATTTGGAATTTTTAATGGAAATGAAAATGGAATGGAATGGATGGGTGGATGGATTGTCTGGATGTGGAAGATTTTTGGATTTAGCCTCCTAAACTCTGGTACCTAAACCTCTATTTTAGCCTTTTCTTTTGGAAATATGGAATGAAATAACCTTTTGGAAACATTTTGCTTTGATTTCTTGCACTTGTGTTCTAAGGTACAAAGATCTTTGTATTTTTAAGAATTTTGTTTCTCATGGGTATGGGCATCCAGAAGTTTATTACGTGAAAATAATGGAATGGGAGAATAGATTGCAAGATTCTAACTTAGATGACACTCACATTCACTGACCATCAATAGAAAATGGAAAACAATGAGTAAAAGGGGATGGAGGATAGAGAAAGTGAAAATAGAACGGATGGTGGAAGATGAAATTAGTTACCGGCTTTTGAATCCTTGCATGGTAATTGGGGTGGAGTGAACACGTGATAGGTGGATGATGGAGAAATAAGGGATTTATATGGATTGGAAACCAACATCATGAACCTCTCATACCTTGGGTAAATATTTCAAGGTTGTATATATTAGCATAGATGATCTTGGAAATACTTTGTACTTCGAATAACTGAAATCTGAAACTTGATGGTACATACAGAATATAAGGTGAACCACTAAACCAAGCAAATGATTCAGATATCAGACTTGCATTCATTATTGAATGGAAAATAGATGGGAATGGAGGATTTTATTGTGCATATGAGGCAATGAGCAGAATGGAGTGAATGAAAGTATGCAAAATGCTTAAAATGGAGCGGAACGAAACCATGAACTATCTTGAGACTTTCATTTAATCTAAGCTCACAAAGACTCTCCTAGTAACTTTGGGATCATTAAAATATGTAAAGTATAAAACCTTGAAATACTTCAAGCAATACCGAACAACTGACTCATCTCCCAAGAGCAAGCAGTCAAATTATCTGACGTTGATGATGGAATCCACATGAAATCCATCAGTCATGACCCAAGTTTCTCAAAGGAACACATAAGAATTCATAAAATTTAGATTTAGCATTTTAAAACATTATGATCAGAAGTGGCAATGTCAAGACACAATAGATGATTAGTTTCCAAGTCAAGTCCAAAATTCAATTTGTCAATAAACTGAAAGAATAATGATCCTTTAACTCTAAGAATTTCATGAATGAATATTTAAGAAATAACCTAGCAAAATCATACCAAATGTGCATATGATTCATCACTCCTAAACAAATCAGAATCTCTAAGGACCACTAAACTAAAGTGAACCAAACTAAAACAACTAACCACTGCAAAATAGGAAAGGCTTGAGTCAAATGACGTCAAGGCAAAAAAATCTAATAGAAAGGAAACCTACTCTAACTATGTACAAGTGAGCCCCGCAAGGAACTCACGGTTGGAAATAATGTTTCAGATTTTTTCCATTGACGACTAATGGGATATCTCCTCCAGTCAATGTTTTCAGTTTAAAATTGATCTCACCCAAAATCTCTGTAATTTGATAAGGGCCCTTCCAAAGATAGTCAAATTTATCATGGTCTCCTCGTCTATCATGTGCTTTATGCCAATATAAGACCATATTAGAAATCCTAAATGACTTCACCCTTGCTTGGTGATCAAACCAACGCTTTACTACTCCTTGATGTTTCATGAATTTGTCCAGGGCTATATCGCACTTTTCCTCCAGATGCAACAATTGCAAAAGTCTAGTTTGCACTCTCTCATCTTCCTCCAAATACTCTTGCATGAACTACAAGGTCAGAATCCTCAGTTGTATCAGGAAGATAGGGTCTTGGCCGTAAACTAAATGGTAGGGAGAAGTACCTAAGGAAGACTTGACACGTGTTCTATTTGCTCAAAGAGCAAACTTTAGTTGTGTGTGCCAATCTCTCAGGTTTTTGTCCAACAACTTCTTTATCACATTTAAAAGATTCTTGTTTGTTGACTCAGCCAAACCATTACCTTATGGGTAGTAGTTGGATAAAAACTTCAAAGTTATTCCGTACTCAAAGGCCCAATTTGAAAACTTCAATGATGAAAAAGTGGGACCATTGTCACAAACAAGAGCGTTAGGACAACCAAACCTAGTGATGATGTTATCCTCTAAAAATTTAATTAATAAATTAGTAGTGCAAAGATTTAAAGCATGGGATTCCGACCACCTGGTACAATAGTTAGTTATGGTTAGAATATACCTATGCTGCGTTGAGGAAGGTGGATTGATCATACCAATAAAGTCTAATCCCCACTTGGTGAAAGGTCTGATTTCAATAATGAGTTGCAAAGGCATCATAGGATTTCTTTCTCTTGAAGCCACCTGACAGGTGTGAAAAGTTTTGATATGCTAATGGGCATCCTAAAACAAGGTTGGCCAATAGTAACCTGCTCTTAATATTTGATGTGCTGTCACCAGTACACCGCCATGACAAGTTCCAAATTTATAATGAAATTGTTCCATGATCTATTTAACTTCACTTCTACCGACACATCTCAAATAAATCCCCTCATGGTTTTGTCAGAACAAAACTAACCCTTGTAACATAAAACGTCAGCTTCTATACCTCAGTGCTCTTCTCTGTGTTGAATGCATACAATCTGGGCATTTTTGAGTTAGCAAGTAGTATACAATATCATCGTACCACTCATCCGGAGATATAGCCTCAAGCACATATGCTTGTTGCACTAGTCCTGGACCTTCAGCTACTATAGTCTGCATGAGCGCTTGTCCTCGCACTAGCTTCATCGGCTGAATTTCAATATCGTACTCTTGTATAATGGTGACCCACTTGCCTCTTCTCTCGCCTAATTCATTTTGCATTAACAATGTCTTGATAGTGGTGTTTGGGACTATTGCATATACTCTGCTCCTTAAGATATAATGTCTAAATTTCTTGATGGCCTTCACCAAAGCATATGCTTGTTTTTCAACACAAGGGTACCTTAACTCTACATCTTTGAAAGGAGCACTCATGAATATGATGGGATGCTCATCTTTTTCTTCTGTTCTCTAAGTTAAAATCCCTGCACAAGTATGATCTGATGCGAAAGAATATAAATAAAAAGTTTTCATATAATTTAGACTGATGAGTACAAGAGCACTGGAATTGCTTGTTTTATTTATTCAAAAGCTCTCTTTGCTTGTGGAGTCCATTCCACCTTTGCATCTTTCTTCAACATGTCATTCAAAGGTTTGACTATTTCTATGAACCCAGTGATAAATTTCCTTACAAAATTGATCTTTCTGAAGAAGGATTTCAGATCCTTCTTGCTTGCAGGCATGCTGACCCATTTGATAGCTTCAACTCGGTCAGGGTCAATGGAGATTCCATGTTCTGATATAACATGGCCCAAAAGCTTTCCCTCAGTCACCCCAAACATACACTTCTTCAGATTGAGAGAAATACCATATGTTCTACATGCCTCAAATACTTTCCTCAAGTGTTCCACATGATCTGTTCTCTTCTTTGAAAACATCGTGAGGTCATCCATGTAGATGATAATGCATTTTCCAATTATGTCTCTGAAAGCAATGTCCATGGCACTCTGAAAAGTCACTCCAGCATTAATCAAACCAAAGGGCATTCTTCTATATGCATATGTTCCCCACTTGGTGGTGAAAGCAGTTTTCAATTGATCCTCTTCTTCTACCATAACTTGATTATATCTAGAATATCCATCCAAAAAGGACATCATTTGTGACTCGTTTACTATCTAGAGTACTTCATCTAGTGAAGGCAAATGATAGTTGTCCTTTTTTGATGCTTGATTGAGATTTCTGAAGTCTACGCACAATCTTATTTCACCATTTTTCTTTCTGACTGGGACTAAGTTGGTGAACCACGTCGAGTGTCTTATTGGAAAGATTATCTTCACCTGCAGCAACTTCTTCACTTCTTGATAGATAAGGGGTTCTAGCAAAGGATTTACTGGTCTTTGACGTTGCTGAAATGGCCTGCTTCCAGGCTTGAGGGGGATTGTATGGGTAATAATAGAAGTATCATATGTTTTTAAATCTTCATACCCCCAAGCAGTGACATCCTAAAATTCCTTCATGCTTTTTATGATGCTTTCTCTTTCTTCAGGTGTACAGACCTTCCCTATGAAGACATTCTTTATATCTTGTTCTATTCCTAGATTAATTGCATCACATTTATTCCCGTCCTCATTGTGATATTGAAGAGCATTTAGTTTATCTGAATCAAAAAGTCTTTTGAGCTCTATCATTCCTTTTAGGATAGTGTTGCTCTTTAAATTCATGATCCCATTAGGATCAAACTCAGCTCCTTCTACTTCACTCTCATCAATAACTTGGGCAGTGAATATTCCTGAATTCATTAAGAAGTCTAGTATATGCTTATCATCTTCAAAAACTTGAAATTTTGTAACATTATCTGGCACTGAAGGTAATGACATCAATTCAACTGTGAACTTCTTTAACCCTTCCATTGCTAGGGGCTCGAGGAAACTTGCATCTTGAGCTAATGCATTGGCAACCTGATTCTTTGACTTATAGATTGATTTAATGTTGAAAGCATCAAAATCTTCAATGAGATCCCACACCCAATTTCTATACTTCTTCAATATCTTATCATGGCATACATAGTACTTCCTGACTTGCTTGATTGCTATCTTTGAATCACTGAATACATGTAAGACCTTGGCCTTCTTTTTAATAGTGAGGAGCAATCCATGCTCCAGAGCTTCATATTCTACAACATTATTTGTATAAGGAAACTGCAATCTCAATGCTGATAAATATGCTTCTCCAAATGGACTTGTTGTGTGGTTACACAACACGCCCCATTTTCAGCTGGACAAAATAGGGACCCAACTTTTCTGGCTTGCTCCCCTTGTTTTGTGCTATTGGTGGTAATGGTAAAAGCAGCATCATGTTAGTTTGTATGTGCATCATGTTAAGTGCATCATGTCCTCCTGTCTGAACCAAAAGAATCCAAAGTTTGAATCTTGCCTCAAAAAGCTTGCCATGTGAAAGAGTGTGAAATTCTAAGCAAGTTTGCCTCTTGCATCACCCTAAAATTTGGCCAAGTGAGAAAGTTATGTCCGGTCAAAGTTTTGGTCCAACCTGATATTTGGGGGGAGGATCATATTTCAAACATCACCCGATCTTTTAGATCACCCCGATATCAGTTTATCACCCGATATTCACCTTGCCCACAAACATCCAAACGTCAAATTTGGGTGATGACCCTATTTGCTCGTCAGCAACATCATATATTTCGTGGGGGTCATATTCTGAAACATCACCCGACATTTAAATATCACCCAATGTTTCGAATATCATCCTGACTTTTGAATATCCTCTTGATGCAAAATATCACCCTGACCAATTATCCTGATGACATCATGTAACCCCGAAAGACAAGGAACTCAACATGATGCTGACGCATCATCCTTTTACCTCGCAGGGGCATATTTTTTGAACAGATGACGTCATAGTGCTCCAACGATAGACTAAGTCATTATCCTAGTGACATCATCCTAATCTTCTGAGTGGACCATTTTAGTCGACGGGGTCATCATCTTAAAACCTGGCCCGATATCTGAATATCACCCGATATCTCAAACATCACCTGATATCTCAAACATCACCCGATATTCAAAGATCACCCTATATCTCAAACATCACCCCATTTTGACATATCAATGACGTCACCCGAACCGATGGAGAAAGTGAACCAACATGTCAATGACATCATCTCAATTTTTGGAGATGGGACATTGTAGTGGAGGGGTCATATTTCATTTATCACCTGATATTCTGAAGATCACCTGATCTTCTAAATATCACCCTCTTTTAAATATCACCCCATGACCGGTGAGGCGGTGACATCATCTGAACCAGATAAATGAAGGAATCAATATGATGATGACGTCATCCCCCTTTTTTTGCTTTGCGCAGGTATATTTCAAGAAATCACCCCATTCGATATACATGCCAATGACGTCATAACAGCTGCAGTAATAAGCTGAGTCATATATCCTGATGATGTCATCTGGACCTTTCTCGGGGGGGATCATATTTCACATGGGTCATGTTCCGAATCTCACCCGATCTTAAAACATGACCTGATATAAAGAGGAAATGCACTACCCGATATGCAGAGCCAGATTTGAAATGGTATTCAAAATAGCTAATTCTCTGTATGCCTTGCCGTTTGCATGATCATGATATGTGCATGACATGATATTTAAAGGTAAATGGTAAGGTAATGTCGGATATTTGCTTTTGATCTGTCCTAACCCGATATATACATATTTGCCCTTTAGGAGCATGATTTAATATGATGTTGATCCTCCTACTAGTTATTCAATATGATGATGCCTAACTTCAATATACTGACCGCTGGTGCATCGGCCAGAGAATGAGATCGGTAGGACATTATGGGCTCGCCCCGATCAGTGATGTCTTGTTGATGATCATGATGATGCATGCTCAGGATGCAAAAGGTAGAAAATAAGCAAGGCAGGCAGATTTTGAACCCGTTCTATACATGATGATGACGTGATCGTCATGTCTGGATCAACATGAAGAAATCTCAAGATGCAGCCCGATATTCAAAAATGCAAAATGGTGGGAAGACTACAAGTATGCGGATTTGCCGCTGCAGGCTGCCTTCGGCAAAGAATTAAATGCTTGATCCTGCTGCGCAAGTTTCACCGGTGATCATGCAGAGGATAGAAAAAGAAGTGCACACAAAGCCTACAGAGGGTCTACATGGAGACTCGACCCGATAGCATACATGTAGAGATATGATAGCGCTTTAATAGCGAGGGACATCCTGAGCGGCGCACTGGATCCCAAGAGGTCAAAATGAACCAAAAGGAGACAATGCATTGAATGCAGTGGTTGGCTGATGGAGGAAGTTACTGAGCAAGCGGCACCTTGTCTGGGTGCTCTGCTCGAGGTTTTGGCAGGTTCCATCTTCCACCGTTGGATGAGACATCTAAGGAGGCTGACCGGTGATTCAGCTAGGTTTTCTTGGGCACTGTGTTGGGGAGAAAGCAAAGACATATTCAGCCCTCATTACTGCTAAAAAAAAAAGAGGAGGAGGTCAATCATACAATATCAGACCTGTAGAAATTTCATGTAGTAGACTAGATTGCTGAGACTAGTGGGGACTGAATTGTTGAAACATTCAAGGTTCTTTCCTCATGATCACTGTAAATATACATGTTTTATGAACATACTGTATGGGGATGAAGCTTTAGATTACATCATGATTGTAAACCTTAAGTAATCTTCAAGTTGATTTCTGGATATGTACTGGTGGATGCTGTGTTCTTTAGAAGCACTTTCATTTCATTGCATGTTGTTTTCAACTCTACCTCTGAAGATTTGTATTGGATCATGCTAATTTGTGGAATATCCTGGTGAAGTATGATTTCAGTTTTCTTCTCTTCATTACTATATGGGAACATGTATGTGGGTCAGTGATCTCAGTCAAGTAAATCTTAGGAATCTCTCTCTCTAACCCTTTTTCTCATTTTAATTTTATAGAAGTCACTTTTATAACTGCACATCATGATAAACATTAAGTAGAATAGAGGAATATACTAACATCCCGTAGATAACTGACCATCATTAGTATATTCTTGAGCTAGATGCATGTACCTTTGAAAATTTCATGCAGGAAATCATTGATAAGGGTAGAACTCATGTAAATATCACCTTAGGCACATCATTTGGAGGTATATGCTATGTAGAGTAACTTCCCTGAAAGCATTGTTGCAGAACTAGATCCTACTGATTCATGTAAGACCCCAAAATGGAAAACAGCTTCACACATCAACCACTGAGAGATCTTAGCAGATTATGACCTAATCACCAGGGACTTGGGATCATGAATTCTATGAATTCATTGTATCTTTCAAGATAAACAAGGGTTGATGTGTAACTTTTGTTTCATGTTGTACTTGTGTGTGTCTAACATCAACATCAGCAACAATAGAACTGGCGCTAGAAGGAGGGCCGAACAAGAAAACTGTAGATTCCCACAAACATTGCTTAAGTATCTTGTCAGTTTCCAAATTTGACCATAAACCAGCCTATCTTTCTTAAAATTCAAAGAATCCTGGCTCCTAAGCCAAACACCAGGTCTAGATCTTGTGGACCCTTTGAAGAACTACCTACCAGGGGATTCAGACCTAGGACTATGGACCTTCATCACTCCCTTGATCCTAGTACATCTAGAGCTTCACCAAGGCCTGCTCCTGCAACTCCTATTGGCCTGCACATACCTGTAGGGCCTTCTGTCACACCTCAGGTTCAACCTCAACCGGTCACACCTCAGATCCACTCCCCTCTGGTTGCAATGTCATTCTTCATAGCAGAGTCACCTTTGATCTTCCATGCATATCATGATCTGCCCAAAAATCTAGATAAAATTTGTCCTAGATACCACCCATATCAGGATGCTGATGATCATGTTAGAACCTTCAAGGAAGCCTGTTGTAGGGCTAGGATTGAGTATGAAGATGTCATCTGTAGGTTGTTTCCCTTCTCCTTAGGAGAAGAGGCCTACAACTGGTACATTAGTTTGGGCCAAGGTTCAGTCAATTCATGGGATGCCTTGGAGAAAGCTTTCAAGGATAGGTTCAACGTGCCTATAGACCCTTCAACCAACTACCATTTATTTGCCACTATCAGGAGGTTTGAGGGGGAGCCTATAGCAAACTTCAATGCTAGATTCCAGAAGATGCTGTCTAAGCTAGTAGCTCATTATAATGTAATAGACGAAGCTGCCAGGAGCATTTACTACTCAGCCTTAGATCCCTTGACCTCCATGTTTATTAGGAGGACACATCCTGGTGTAACAACTTTAGCAGGAGCCTTTGGGGAAGCTATCAAGGTTAGCCAACAATTAGTTCCTGCCCCCACACCAAATGTCGCCTTCCCTTCACTTCCAGGCTATCCAACATATCCTATCCACCAACAGACCAATGGGGCCATGATACCTTTAGCCATGATGCCAGCCCCTTTGCAAATACCTCCACTCAGTGTCATGCCACCACAAAGTGGGAATAGCCAAATGTTGCCATATCAGACACAAGTGCCACATGCTGTAGAACAACCCAACAATAACAATGGGTCTTCCTTTTTCAAGCCCCAGGCAGAAAATGTAGTGGCAAAGTCTCAGGAGGAGAAAGAAGAAATCAAAGAAATATTAGCCCAGCTTAGGAAACTTACCACCGAGGTCACCCATCTGAGAAATTAGAACTTTTACTCTCAGCCTAACCAAAACAGAGGCTATGCCAATGACAGACCAAACTATCCTGACAAGGGGTACAACAATAATTACAATAACAATAATGGCAACAACAATCTTCCTAGACAGCCTAGAGTGTGGAACACTA
Organism: Cunninghamia lanceolata; assembly: GCA_027924645.1. Taxonomy (NCBI): domain Eukaryota; kingdom Viridiplantae; phylum Streptophyta; class Pinopsida; order Cupressales; family Cupressaceae; genus Cunninghamia; species Cunninghamia lanceolata. The sequence goes on from BSBN01000781.1 coordinate 1,312,379, forward strand.
GGCCAAACAATGGTTCTTTGCCATCACCCCTAGATAATCAGCCTCCTAGTGAACCTAAATAGACCACCAGGGTAAACCTTGCTGAGGCAGCACTTGCAAATTGGTGCAGGATTCATAATGCCAACGCTCATGCAGAGTTAGATTGCCCCCAATTCAAGGTTGCAACTAGCATTTTCTAGGCTGAAGTGTCCAGTACTTCAGGAAACCCACCTTATGGAGAGGGAAATGAGATTGTCCCCTGTGAGTATGATACCGCGTTAGTGCTGGAAAGCTTCATGCATCATCCTCATTAGCATGCAACCTCATCACATCAGGATTACACCTCAACATGTGAGGAATTAGCCATGGCTCTTGAATCCAACTACGTTTTCCCATTTGAAGATGAGAATGAGCCATCAGTGGAACATGAGGAAGTCAATGCTTATCAACAGCAACCTCAAGGTAGACATAACTACAACCTGAGGAATAACTCGAATCGGTCTGCTGGCCCTTTGACCACATCATTGCCTCCAAACAACTTCAATACTCCACCCGATCCCCAGGCAAATAATAACCCTAGATTTCCCAAAGTCAGTATGCATCACTTGACACCACAGAATGCAACACTAAAAGCCACAAATCCACCTCCTGGACCTGACAAATTGGTTTCTTACCTGATGGATGAGATGAAGAAGGTTAAGATCAGCCTGCCATTGTTAGAACTGCTTAGGACCCCTGCTATCAAAAGTGCTTTTGTGAAATCTTTAGACAGTCCTACCCAAAAGGAAGACAGCCATACCCCAGGCCAGTTTGGAAGTAAAGATCATGCTGCCAGGGATGCTAATACAAAATTAAAAACGTCGGCCATTGTCCAAGCTGTAGAGACCTCCCACATGACCCTATACAAAGACAAAAGTGAGTCACCTCCCTTCCTTTTGACCGTAAGGATGTTTGGTAGGAACCTGCACAACTGTCTGGTGGACTCAGGAGCATCTACCAATGTGATGCCCTTATCCATATGCAATGCCTTGGGGTTACATCTTGCCAAATCATTGAAGAAAGTAACCCAGCTGGACAAAACAGAAGTAAACGTGGTAGGGGAACTAACCCACATCCATATGCAACTAGCCTCAGATCCCAGAATCTAGCATTATATTGATATCCAGGTAGTCGATATACCTGATGCATACGGGATGTTGCTTAGTAGGGATTGGTCAAAGACCCTCAATGGATATATGTCTACTGACTTCAGTCACATGTGGTTGCCCTGGAAGGGAATACCTAACCAGATTAGGATCAAAGCTGAACCTCGCATGAAACACATGATTATTGAATATAACAAAACCAACGAAGTCATGTATGTGAATGTAGAACCTGGAGTTTACTCCATCAGATCTCTGACTGCTAGGATAGAGGAGATCCTGATGCTTGACATACATGACCATGATGATAACCCTCAGGATGATGATGCATATCTAGAACCTAGTTGTAATCTTGGAAACGAGATAGAGATAGATCACTTCAAGAATTTTGAGATGCATCTACTTAAAGGGGTGAAATGCTGCCAATTGTTAAATGTACCTGTTCATGATATTTTAATTAGTGGATGGTGCAGGTTGCATAATGAGGCTCATTCTGAAAAGATATGTGAGGTCTGCCTAGACATGCTAGAGCTAGAACAGGCATACCATGAGGCATCGTCATCATCATCTGCGATAAGTGCTACATATAATGGTAATGATGCCGGTCCTTGTTTGTCTTCTGCAGGAGCGAGAGGAAGCACGCATCATGATGAGGATCCTGTCAAGGTAACAGAAGGGATGCCGGTTGGCAACAGGAGTAATGCTAAGAACAAGGAGAAAATCACCCCTGGGAGTGATTGTTTGATGAAGTCAGATTATGAGTTGTTTGACAAAGATAGGGGTAGTAGTCTATCCAAATTTGAAGAGTTCTTGTCAAAAGAAATGCAAAAGATGATGCAGTAGCAAAGACCTCCTCAAGATGTCTTGGTTGGAGGATGGTGCAGGTTACATGAGGCACCTCATTCAGAAGCATCTTGTTCATTATGCCTGCACATTTTAAGAAGATTGACATTGCCTAGTCCAGGGGATGTTCCTCCTGATGATAAAAGAAAAGAAGAAATATCAGCTTCCCATGAGACCAATGAGGTGGTGCCTAAGAAAACAAAGATACCAAAGTTGAAGTGGATATCTGGTGGTGCAGCTGCCAGAGCCAAAAGGAAGAAAGAAGCCCCAGACAAGCCTTTAGATGAAGACAAGCCATGGATCCTCAAGTTTGATGGATCCAAGTCAAAGCAAGGAGCTAGAGTAGGAGTGGACCTCATCAATCCATCAAGAAAATCCTACCTAGCAGCATACAAGTTGTAGTTCCCATGTACAAATAATGTAGCAGAGTATGAAGCTCTAATTCATGGGATGCTGTTTGCACTTAGCAAGAAGGTGAGAATTCTGCATGTCTATGGAGACTCAGAATTAGTTGTCAGGTAGGTAAGAGGTATATACTCTTGCAAATACAAAAGGCTGTCTAACTATAGGCACAGGGTGTGGAACCTGATAGAAGAGTTTGATGCCTTCAATATCACCCATGTGCCCAGGGAGCAAAAGCATAGAGCAGATGCTTTGGCCCAGGCTGCCAGTGCTTTGGAACCTCTATCCATATCAAGTCTCAAAAGGTTCTCAGTTGAATTAGTATTAGTGCCTTCAGTACTTGATAATGTAACCAATCTTCAAGTATTTGATGATGATCAGCATATATTGGATTTTATCTCCAATAGAGATGTTTTTGAGGCACGGATCATAGATGAAGTTAACATGGAAGATCATGTCTGGGAAGAAGGAGAAATCCTGGAGTTGCCTAGCAACAGGATCCCTAAGGGAATGATAGAGCTAGAGAGAGCATTTGACCTAGACAACATGCTGAAACAAAAGGACCTCCCAAAAGCCGATGAGGGGTAGTACTCTCTAGTTGACATTGGGCAAGGTGGTAAAGAAAGAAATGTCTTGATTGGAAAGGTCTGCACGGATGAAGAGTTCAAAGAGATAACCCATGCTCTCGAGGACTACATCCATGTCATTGCCTGGACATATGATGAGCTGAAGACTTATGACACTTTTATCATCACCCATACTATTCCTTTGAAGCCAGATGCCAAGCCTTTTAGGCAGAAACAAAGACCTGTCAATGCCCTGCTGGAGCCCATCATCTTTGAAGAAGTTAAAAGACTGCTTGATGCCAGGATCATATTTCCTGTGAGACACTCCACGTGGGTGGCGAACCTGGTACCTGTGAGGAAGAAGAATGGCGACATCAGGCTGTGCGTGGATTTCAGGAATTTGAATAGAGCTTCTAAAAAGGATAACTATCCTTTGCCTTCCCTGGATGAAGTCCTGCAGGTTGTGAATGGAGCCAAGATGATGTCCTTCTTGGATGGCTTCTCTGGTTACAATCAGGTGATGGTGGATAGAATTGATAGATTGAAAACCGCATTCACCACTAAATGGGGGATCTTTGCCTACAGACGCATGCCATTTGGGCTGATAAATGCTAGAGCTAACTTCCAGTGAGTAATGGACATAGCCTTCAGAGGCTTAATTGGTAAGTGCATAGTGATCTATATGGATGACCTGACTGTGTTTTCCAAAGATAGAAAAAACCATGTAGAGGACCTAAGAAAGGTGCTGAAGAAGTGCGAGCAGTACGGGATATCCTTAAATCCCAAGAAGTGCATATTTGGGATGACCACCGGGAAGTTGCTGGGTCACCTGATAACTGAGAATGGGATCATCATTGATCCTGACAGAGTAGAGTCCATCATGAAAATACAACTGCCTGGAAGAAAGACAGAGCTCAAATCTTACTTTGGTAAGATTAATTTTGTTAGGAAGTTCATCACCGACTTTGCAGAGATAGTTAGGCCCTTGAATGCCATGCTCAAAAGGGACGCGAAGATTGAATGGACACCTAAAGCTAGAGCAGCTTTTGAAGACATTAAGAAAGCTATTTCAAATGCTCTAGTCCTGATCAGTCCAGATTACACCAGGGACTTCCACATCTACTCATTTGCCTCAGAACATACCTCTGTAGTAGTGCTAACCCAGAGAAATGAAGAAAAGCAGGAGAAGCCTATAGCCTTCATGAGCTGCCCTTTCAGAGATGTAGAGCTCAGGTACATGGATGTTGAAAGACAAGCACTTGCTCTGGTTCAAGCAGTCAAGAAGTTCAGGCACTACATCCTGAGGAGTAAGGTGATTGCTGTGGTACCTGATACAACAGTAAATATGCTGCTAATGCAAAGTGAGCCAGGTGAGAAGAGGGCCAAATGGATCACCATCCTCTAGGAGTATGGCATGGATATCACACCCATGAGGTTGGTAAGAGGACAAGCTTTGAGTCAAATGATATCAGAGATAGACCCTAACATCTTGAGCCATCAGTATGTTGTAGATGCAAAGGATGATGGAACATGGTATTCAGATGTTAGGCATGTGTTGATCACTGGGAGATGTCCCCCAAGATTACATGCCTCACAAAGGAGAGCCCTAAAGATAAAAGCACAGAAATATATGATGAAAGGAGGAGTCCTTTTTAAGAGAAACTATGAGGGGATATACTTGAGGTGCTTGGAAAAACCAGAAGCAAACAAGGTATTGGCAGAACTGCATGATAAATTTGGGACTGCACATGGATCATCCTTGGCCACCACTCATGCCATCCTCAGGATAGGGTATTATTAGCCCATGATTTTCAAGGACACTGCTGAACACACCAAATACTGTCATGTGTGTAAAGTTGCTGTAAATAGAGATAAATATGTTGCTCAACCTCTGTAGCCAGTGGTGGAGATGCACCCATTTGCTCAATGGGGTATGGACTTCATAGGACCTATCAATCCTTCATCATCTTCAGGCCACAGGTACGTCTTGACTATTACTGACTATTGTACTAGGTGGACTGAAGCTGTCAGCAGTAAAACATGTAATGCTGAGGATGCCATTAAGTTTTTGGCAAGCAACATAGTGACCAGGTATGGAGTTCCATATGCTTTAGTGTGTGATAATGGACCTGCCTTTGCTTCAATAAAACTATCAGGTTGGGCTTTTGACCATGGGGTCATCTTGAAATTCTCCTCCAATTACTATCCCCAAGGGAATGGATTAGCAGAATCCACAAACAAGAACTTTCTTAACATCATAAAGAAGTTGATAGATAAGAACCCAAGGGAATGGGACACTTTGTTGAAATATGCCTTGTGGGTAGATAGAACCAGAAATAAGGCTACATTAGGAAACTCACCTTTTCACCTAGTATATGGGGTGGATCCCCTCCTCCCTGTTAACCTAAAGATTCCTACACTGTAGTTTGCACAAGAAGACCTAGGCATAGATAACAAACAGGAGGTTAGGTTGCTGCAGCTAATGCACCTAGATGAAAAAAGAAGTGAAGCCATTAACCAGTTTTCTAAACATCAGTTTATTATCAAGTGTTGGTTTGACAAAAGGGCTAAAATTAAGGCTTTTTGGATCTCAGATCTAGTCCTGATGTGGGACAAAGCACATGAAAGGAAGGGTGACCATGGTAAGTTTGACAAACTTTGGATAGGCCCCTTTCAAATTTCTAAAATATTAGGAGACAACACCTACAAACTCAAGTCCTTAACAAGTGAGGATGTCCCATTGCCAGTCAATGGACAGTTCCTCAAGCACTATTTTCAGGCCTGAAGTAGCATCATGATAGTCATGTGTATCATAATGTATATTGTGGTATAGTTGTTTGTACAGTTTTGGCTGGTTTTGTTTTACTGGTTGGCTTGTTGGGTTTCTATTTTTGGTTAGCCAAGGATGAGGCAGCTCATCACCCTAGAAGATAAACAAATTGTAACTCATTTTGAGAAGTACTAGTGGTTAGGTCTGTGATATCTTTTCATCAGGGTGCCTTTTCTTGACCAAAGTGATTATTCACAATGACTCACCTAACAGCCTTGGGTTTGTTGCACACACAAGTATAGGTGTTAAGTGAAAAATCTAAAGGGACTCCCTTGCTACCAATGCAATCTCCAACCTAAATCAGCAAGTGACCATACCTTGCACACTAAACTTACATGATAACATCATATATATGAAGCATGAAATGTGAAAGATCCAAAAATATAATAAAATTAGGCCATCTAAGTAACCCTACTGGGGCTATGGACGCCTGCTGGCAGTGGGGCTCTACATAGGGGGATTGCATAGATAACCTTGCCGGGGCTATGGACGCCTGCTGGCAGCAAGGCTCTATCCAGGTTGGCTATGAGGGATGATCCTAAACTATGTAGCTTAACATCAGTTACTCATGTTTTCAATTTGCTTTCAAGATGAGGATAATTAATCATTTGCACACACCTGATCCTTTGTTAGCATTGTTGCCATGATGAAAACCTTGTCATTCAGAAAGATTATCATGCTTATAGTTAGAGAGAGTTAGAATATTATCTTAGAATATGATCACATCACTTGAATCATTGGAATTTGTTTGTTTTCTTTGGTGGCAAGTTGTTGTGTGGTTACACAACATGCCCCATTTTCAGCTGGACAAAATAGGGACCCAACTTTTCTGGCTTGCTCCCCTTGTTTTGTGCTTTTGGTGGTAATGGTAAAAGCAACATCATGTCAGTTTGTATGTGCATCATGTTAAGTGCATCATATCCTCCTGTCTGAACCAAAAGAATCCAAAGTTTGAATCTTGCCTCAAAAAGCTTGCAATGTGAAAGAGTGTGAAATTCTAAGCAAGTTTACCTCTTGCATCACCCTAAAATTTGGCCAAGTGAGAAAGTTATGTCCGGTCAAAGTTTTGGTCCAACCTGATATTTGGGGGGAGGATCATATTTCAAACATCACTCGATCTTTGAGATCACCCTGATATCGGTTTATCACTCGATATTCACCTTGCCTGCAAACATCCGAACGTCAAATTTAGGTGATGACCCTATTTGCCCGTCAGCAGCATCATATATTTCGCGGGGGTCATATTCTGAAACATCACCTGACATTTAAATATCACCCGATGTTTTGAATATCACCCTGACTTTTGAATATCCTCTTGATGCAAAATATCACCCTGACCAATTATCCTGATGACGTCATGTAACCCTGAAAGACAAGGAACTCAACATGATGCTGACGTCATCATCCTTTTACCTTGCAGGGGCATATTTTTTGAACATGACTCTTTTACCTAATATCATGATGACATCATAGTGCTCCAACAATAGACTAAGTTTTTATCCTAGTGACGTCATCCTGATCTTCCGAGTGGACCATTTCAGTCAACAGGGTCATCATCTTAAAACCTGGCCCGATATTTGAATATCACTCGATATCTCAAACATCACCCGATATTCAAAGATCACCCTATATCTCAAACATCACCCTGTTTTGACATACCGATGACGTCACCCAACCCGATGGAGAAAGTGAACCAACATGTTGATGACGTCATCCTGATTTTTGGAGATGGGACATTGCAGCGGAGGGGTCATATTTTGAAGATCACCCAATCTTCCAAATATCACCCTCTTTTAAATATCACCCCATGACCGGTGTGGCAGTGACATCATCTGAACCTGATAAATGAAGGAATCAATATGATGATGACATCACCCCCCTTTTTTTTGCTTTGCGTAGGTATATTTCAAGCAATCACCCCATCCGATATACATGCCGATGACGTCATAATAGCTGCAGTAATAAGCCGAGTCATATATCCTGATTACGTCATCTGGACCTTTCCCGGGGGGGATCATATTTCACATGGGTCATGTTCCGAATCTCACCCGATATTAAAACATGCCCTGATATAAAGAGGAAATGCACTACTCGATATGCAGAGCCGGATTTGAAATGGTATTCAAAATAGCTAATTCTCTGTATGCCTTGCCGTTTGCATGATCATGATATGTGCACGACATGATATTTAAAGGTAAATTGTAAGGTAAGGTCAGATATTTGCTTTTGATCTGTCCTAACCCGATATATACATGTTTACCCTTTAGGAGCATGATTTAATATGATGTTGATCCTCCTGCTAGTTATTCAATATGATGATGCCTAACTTCTATATGCCGACTGCAGGTGCATCGGCCAGAGAATGAGATCGGTAGGACATTATGGGCTCACCCCGATCAGCGATGTCTTGCCGATGATCATGATGATGCACGCTCGGGATGCAAAAGGCAGAAAACAAGCAAGACAGGTAGATTTTGAACCCGTTCTATACATGACGATGACATCATCGTCATGTCTGGGTCAACATGAAGAAATCTCAAGATGCAGCCCGATATTCAAAAATGCAAAATGGCGGGAAGACTGCAAGTACGCAGATTTGCTGCTGTAGGCCGCCTTCGGTAGAGAATTAAATGCTTGATCCTCCTGCGCAAGTTTCACCGGTGATCATGCAGAGGATAGAAAAAGAAGTGCACGCAAATCCTACGGAGGGTCTACATGCAGACTCGACCTGATAGTGTGCAGGTAGAGATATGACAGCGCTTTAATAGCGAGGGACATCCCGAGCAGTGCACCGGATCCTGAGAGGTTAGAATTAACCAAAAGGAGACAATGCATTGAATGCAGTGGTTGGCCGATGGAGGAAGTTACTGAGTGAGCGACACCTTGTCTGGGTGCTCTGCTCGAGGTTTTGGCAGGTTCCATCGTCCACCGTTGGATGAGACATCTGAGGAGGCTGACCGGTGATTCAGCTAGGTTTTCTTGGGCACTGTGTTGGGGAGAAAGCAGAGACATATATTTAGCCCCCATTACTGCTAAAAAAAAAAAGAGGAGGAGGTCAATCATACAATATCAGACCTGTAGAAATTTCATGTAGTAGACTAGATTGCTGAGACTAGTGGGGATTGAATTGTTGAAACATTCAAGGTTCTTTCCTCATGATCACTGTAAATATACATGTTTTATGAACATACTGTATGGAGATGAAGCTTCAGATTACATCATGATTGTAAACCTTAAGTAATCTTCAAGTTGATTTCTAGATATGTACTGGTGGATGCTGTGTTCTTTAGAAGCGCTTTCATTTCATTGCATGTTGTTGTCAACTCTACCTCTGAAGATTTGCATTGGATCATGCTAATTTGTGGAATATCCTGGTGAAGTATGATTTCAGTTTTCTTCTCTTCATTACTGTATGGGAACATGTATGTGGGTCAGTGATCTCAGTCAAGTAAATCTTAGGAATCTCTCTCTCTAACCCTTTTTCTCATTTTAATTTTATAGAAGTCACTTTCATAATTGCACATCATGATAAACATTAAGCAGAACAGAGGAATATACTGACATCTCGTAGATAACTGACCATCATTAGTATATTCCTGAGCTAGATGCATGTACCTTTGAAAATTTCATGCAGGAAATCACTGATAAGGGTAGAACTCATGCAAATATCACCTTAGGCACATCATTTGGAGGTATATGCTATGTAGAGTAACTTCCCTGAAAGCATTGTTGCAGAACCAGAACCTACTGATTCATGTAAGACCCCAAAATGGAAAATAGCTTCACACATCAACCACTGAGAAATTTTAGCAAATTATGACCTAATCACCGGGGACTTGGGATCATGAATTCTATGAATTCCTTGTATCTTTCAGGATAAACAAGGGTTGATGTGTAACTTTTGTTTCATGTTGTACTTGTGTGTGTCTAACATCAACATCAGCAACAACAGGACTGATCAATTCAAAGCCGACTCCAGATCCTTGTTTGGATTTAGACCCATAAAACCTTAATGTCCATACTTGATTAGTTTCTTACTTTGAACCTTACATAGTACTATCCTTGTTTGCTTCACATGTTTCTTGAGTAATTTCCTCTGTTGGAACTATTGAACTTGATTTTTCCCTGAAAACCTTGTCTGGGAGAGGTTCTTTTGATATCCTCAGGATTTTTAAGCCCACTGCTTCTGGAAACCTTTTTTGAACTTGTTCTAGAGCCACTCCACACATTGCACAAGAAAATTTGGAATGGAAGGCATTATGGATTTTGCACCAATTGGGCAACATTAAATCTTGAATACGCGCATGACTCCCTAATTCCATGCATTGCTTCACATGCTTCAAAATGAAAATTTGAAAGTTCTCAAAGATGCATTTACTTTCCTCATCTGATGCGGTATCATGATCACTTCCTATAAGACCCTCCATTGGATTATGGAACATCAAAACTTCTTCGACCTTGGGCTTATAGACACCAAGATCTGTCTCTACAAAGAGGATTTCGTTATCTTCTCCATACTCAATGATCATCAGCTTTAGCCATGGAGTACTATCTATTCTGATTTGATTTGGCAGTCCTTTCCACGACAACCACATATGAGAGAAATCAATAGAAACATAGCCATTCAACTTCCTTAACCAATCTCTACTCAATGGCATCCCGTATCCCTCAGGAATGTCTACAATTGATATATCAATATAATGTTGAATGCTAGGATCAACTTCGAACTGCATATGTATGTTGTGCAATTCTCCTACGAATGGGACCTTAATTTTATCTAATTGCATCACCTTCTTGGAAGTTTGTTTAGGGATCAAGCCAAGTTTCTTGCAAACACCTAGTGGCATATCATTACTTGATGCTCCAAAATCCATTAAACAGTTATGTAAAATCTTTCCAAAGATTTGAACTGACAACAGGAATGGCGGCTGTTCATCCTTCCCTTGGTAGAAAACTACCGATTTCTTCTTTGGAGTACTGTAATCTGACTTAGTTGCGGGCTGCAGATCTCCCTGTGAATTTTGACCTTTTACTATGTTGTTGTTTTGTGTAGGTGCTTTCTTCACTCCAACTTGTTCATCCTTGGCCGTGCTAGATGAATCCTGTGCCACATATATTGCATTGGTTTGCCCTTGTGGATGAAGAGGTACTGATTGAATTGTATTTGTATTTTGAACATCATTTGTTCGAGATGCATTGGATGTAGATGGATTTGATGGATCTGAAGCAGTTTGCACTTTCTGAGTTCCACTGTTTACAGAAGTATCGCTGAAACTTCTCAAGAAGGCTTCCTTTATTTCAGGTATTCTCATCAATTCTGTTAATGGCAAGCTTATCTTTACCTTTGACTTAATCTCTTCAAATCATCTTTAGGAGTTTCCTTTTGGGGAGGATCGACCCTTGGAGCAATGTTTTGCTATGGAGCATCTTGTGATGGAATAATTCTCTGAGCTAGATCTCTCTGTCTATATTCCAGGGAATCCCTTGGAAAACTTGGATTATTACTCGCATTTGGATTTGGTGGAGTTTGTAGATTATTTGGAGGAGTTGATGTGGTCATAGGATCCTGTGCTCGATAATTTCACTGGTAAACCCTTTGAGGGGCATTCCCAACTGATTGCTGAAATGCTTGTACTTCCCCTGTCGTATCATCTTGGAAATCATTATTGAATGGGGGAGGATAATATGCATCTTCAATAGGTCCATTCACTGAAGCTAGTGGAAACCTGCCATTGTACTCTGACATATCATATTCCATGATAGGCAAAAAAGTGAAATCTTCAAGAATCAAAGGTTGATCATATCTTGTTGTTGGAATGATCTCATATCCAGTGATTGGTGGATTCTCTGGTGCCTGTGAATCATGCATTTCCTTTTGGAATATGTCTGCTACTATCTTGAACTTAGGACATTGTAGCTCAGAATGCTAATTTGTATTGTACAACCTGCACCATGTTGATAATGCTGCTTCTGCCAAGAATACTTTATCTATTGGCTTAGGATCAGAAGTTGACGGATTGTTCAAGGGTGAAGGCACACTTCCATTGTTAGGTGCTGTATTCTAGGTTCTGTTCTACCTTTGAAAGCCTTGATTATTTCCTCAGAAACCTTGATTATATCCTAGGCTATATCCTTGATTACCACTCTGATTCCCCTGATAGTTCCTCTGTGTATTTTGCAAATAATTATTTTGGTTCCTTAGATGCGTAACTTTGGTTGACAATTTCATTACTTGATCAATCAACTCTTTCATTTCATTTTTCTCTTCTTGAGTCTTTGTAGAGGATGATCATGATCCTTGCAAATATACCAGTTTTGTAGGTGTAACTTGTGAAATTGGCACTCCAGGATGCAACACCAGCTGATTAGCAGGAGCAGGAATAGGATTCATTACTGGCGTATGATGAGCCAATGCTTGATTGATTCCCTAAATTTGATTTGGCATTGCCACATGCCCCATGTGATTGAGTGGCCCATGAGTATTCATGCCTAAATCAGTATTCACTTTGACGGCTTCAGCATATGCTCCAGTTAAGGTGACAGGTGGTGCTGTTGCTCACTTCACAAACATGGTAGTGAGATGATCCAAAGCTGCATAATAAATCTCTATTGCCATAGCTTCATTGATATCATATGGACTTTGCAGTCTTGAATAGGCCTTGTGAAACCTGTGATTGAAGGCAACGATAGGCTGATGCTCCTATCTTCTTACTTTGATAAACTGCTTGTAAAGCTCTGCCGGAGTAATAGGAATTTTCAATTTTTCCAAGAAAGCATCTTTCATCTATTGCCAACTGGTGATAGATGTAGGATGCAAGTTGACATACCAAAAGGTAGCATCTCCTTCAAGTGTATATGGAAACAGCCTGTAGGCTACATCTTCATGTTCAATTCTCTTGTTTGACAAAGTGTCCTCAAAAATCTTGATGTGCTCCTCTGCTGTTCGATTCACATCATTGATGTGGAATTTAGAGCAGAAGTGTTTAGGATTCTTGGGCATATCATTATAATTTGTGAAAGTTCCCAGAGGAGAAACATTTTCCAGGGGCCAAGCCGCCTCCATTGGAATGTTTGCTTATGGCAATGGACCTTCTTGAGTAGCTCTTGACTGAAGTGGAGTCACTTGGACTATTTCTTGCATACTACTTGATTGAGCAACTCCTTGAGTTTGATTTCATGGAGGTGGAGTTTGCAATAAATTTGAGATATCTCCTCCACTTGGAGATCCTTAACTTGATGAATCTACTTTCTTCCCTTTCCTTGTCTTAGGAAGAAATTCCAACTCTGCCAACTCCTTGGATGCTCCTGGTGTAGACCTTAGAATTCTTTGATTCCTCTCTAGTGAAAAGGAAATAATTTGATCCAGCGTATTGTACTTTCATCAATATCTGAATGAAACAATTTGTTATGTGGCCCTCCTTCTAGCGCTAGAAATGTTGATGATTATTTTTGGACAAGTCAACAATAGAGTAAAACACTAAGTCTCTCACTCTCTCTTGAATAAAGCTTTCCACAGGCTAAGCTATGTGATCCAGTGAAGTAACTCCAAGGTTCCATTTTCTTATGATTCACGAGGGATTAACTCAGTGACTTAATGTGATATTGCTGATTATCACAAAGGGACTTACACAATTATTCTAACAACTTGATTGTTTCACTTACTAGAGGCGAACACTTCAAATTTCTAAGTACTGCAATTCTTAGCATAAGATGTGGTGATGAAGTTCTTAATCCTAATTCCTAACAATGATATATAAAAAAGGTGAAAAAGATGAAGGTTTAGGAAACTACTCTAATCCTAGATGCAAGAAACGATTATTGATCAGGCAAAATCAACCAACTCTTTGCCAAGTTAAACAACTACACAAGGTTGATGCAATCTTCTAGGATGATACAAGATGTTCAAATCACTCATGCTCATTAATGTTCAACAAACACAAATAATCAAAGTTAAGTTCACTTTGTTTAGACTAACCATACATTGCAACTTGCAAGCCACAAATCACAAATGGTATGAACATATAGATTTCACCACGAAGCAATAATAATAACTTCCACCAACTAACATAACACTTAAAAGAAAACTTAATCTAACTTAACACTCGCCTGAAGGAATCAAAAACCATGCAACACTTTGAAACATAGAGAGAATCACCAAGCAATAAATCTTATATTATCTCAAAGAGTTCTTGCAACAGTTTTTCCAAAGTCTTCAACCTTACAAATGAGAGCAAAAAGAGCCCTTAAATAGGCTTCAAGAATACATGAATGACCAAGATCGATTGGCAAAATGAATGGACCAGATTACGCCACCTTAGTAGGTGGTTACAACAAACTTCTATTTTTTAGCATATGAAAGAGGGAACAAAGGCACATTTTCCAAGAAGAGAAGAATGACACATCACAAGCCTATGAGGAATCTCCATGTGAGTAACCATCACTAGTGTTATGAAATTCAATGAATCTGGACACCACTTGTTTAACAAGTCATCAAAAGGTACACTTGGTGTATTCCTAATGGTTCCTTCTACTTCAAGTACATCAACTGTATAAATGCCAAGTGTCTTCTCCCAATCAATCATTCTAGCTTTGTTGGCGCCAAGGTGGATAGCAAGTTAGTATATACTATCAAGTCTCTGATCAGAAACATCATCTTCTTGAAAGTAGAATGCTTGGACTTGTTCTTTCATACTATCAATAGTCATCTCTCCTAAGGGATTGTATATCTTCATCAATGATGCATGTATACGATCTTGGATCCTTTGAATCACACTTCTTACTCTTGACATATATGTTTCAACTCTATCAAGTAGTTGTCCTTTATTATGAAAGCAATAGTACCAAGAAGAGAAATCATATGTTATTCCTTCTTCATTTATCTCAGCATGTATCAACTCATCAATTGAAGCTTCCATCAAACTCTTCAAATGTGGCATAAATTATTCTTTGATGGCCTTAAACTCAACACATGCTGGCAACAATGCAAGCACTCTTTCCTTAAGATCACCAACCTTATCATACACTTGCATAATATATTCAAGATGTTCATATGTCATTTCTCTTGACCTCTTCATCCAATCCTTCAACCTATGAGATGAAGATCTCAACCCCTCAAGATGTACAACTATTTATGGAGGAAGAATGGGTGGAGGTGTAGAAACTCTTTCCTACTGATGGATAGGATGTATTAGGTGTTGAATATACTATTCCAATGCCTGACACCTTTGTTTAGCCTTTAACCTACCTTCTGTTTCCTGTCTTATGCTAGCTCGAGCATTAGCAATTGAATCCTGAAGTTCTTCCTCTACTTGTGCCCTAGTCAATGGACCCAAATCAATTGTGTTGATATCATAATCATCAGGTACAATGTCTTCTATATTCTTCTCAACTCTTGGAATAGCTACATGAACCCTCCTTACACAAACTTCATCTTTTGTTATCTTTGAAAGAGTGGTTGCTTTCTTCTTCAATTTTTGAGTAGACATGTCTAAAAGTAACTCCTCAACTGGAATAGGATGATAACTTTCTACTTCACAAATTTCTTTAATTCTTTCCTGTAACCACTCTAGCAATGATGAAAAATCCCCTGGCTATTGTACTTGCCTTTCTTTAATGGACAATGATTCTTCTTCAGCTTCATCTTTGTCTTCAGTGTTAGCTTCATCAATTATTTCAGTATCATGTGGACTTGAAGGTACTTCTTCAAATGGAATATCTGGGACTTCATCTTCAACTACACGGACAACTCTATCTTGATTCATTGGAGTATCTCCTGGTTGCCTAGATGAAGCAGTTTCAATTCTTATCCTCTTCTTTTTCTGACTTGATTGTCCTTATGCAGATTCAAGTTGCTTCCTTTTCTTTGCTTGACTTGAATCTCTTTCATTATCTTTACTTCGTGAATCTCTACTAGGTGCACTATGCTGTACTTGTTGCTCAACTTCTCCCATCTTTGTGTAGGTGAGCCTCTTTCCTTCATCTATCAATGCTTGTACTTGATCTTTTGCATGCTCCTTAGTGATAGCAATTATGGATTCTATCAACTCTTCATCATATACCCTTTCTCTATCAGCCCAATCAATAGTATATGGCAAATTCTGTACCTTGTTGTATTCATCCTCTGAAAGAGTCCTATCATCATCTAGTTGATCAGGAATCCTCAACACTTTTGTAGCTCTTACCAAATCCCATCTCAATCTTGAACATTTTTACATCCTTATATCATCATCATCAATAGCATTTGCCCAATGATCTTCAAGTTGTTCTATATGTTGATAGGTAGGATATGACTACTTGATTGGTCCATGTGGGTCAAAGTTCTCCCTCCTTGAATCATGAAGATGTAAATGATATGTTTGAAGCTCAATCTTACAGTGCTCGGCTGCTTGTAGTGATGGACATGAGTAATATCTCCCAAGCTTTAGAGGGAATTGAACCCTGACTTTCTTCCTTGTCCTCTGCATCTTATGGAACTCTAACAACTGTCTTGATACTTCCAACAGTACCATCCTATTAGTAGGATACCTTGGAAATCGATATGGAAAGGATGTGAAGCCTTGAATCCTTATGTAGGTGAACCTATCATATTGAATATAATATCTTCCATATTGTTCAATGAAGGCCCTAGTAGCACTTATCACTCTCCTATGTAACTCTCCTCGCAATGTCCTTACTATATACATGGCAAATGCATCATTGAATCTCTTGTAATGGTTGATGTTCTTGAGATGAAGCTGTGTATAACATTGATGTGATAGGATTTGATTGGACTTTATGCCTACTTATCCTTTAGATGTTAACCCCTTGTAGACCACATTCCTCGCCATTATGTAGACAAGATAGGAAGTCATGAATAAGGACTTTGACTCATCAAAATTTTCAAATTGCTCATCAAGGCAATGACTTATAAGCCCAGCCCAATCAATCATCTTATTCTTCGTGAAAACATGATCAAGATATGTATAAATCTATCCTTCCAAAGTTGATGATTGAGGCCTACCTATCACTCTATTCAAGAACATGATGAAATAACTTATCTCTTGTTTGAAATCTGCCTTGTGGAACTTAGGATCTTCTGAATTGTATATCTTGGTTGACGGATCTATCATCCACTTCTTCCTTACTTCTTGCATATACTGCTTGCAATTGGCTTCAAAGGTATGTTGTACAGTTGTAGGACAAATGAACACTGTCTTTCAATTCAGGATGTTGAAGATCTCTTGAATAACCTCTCTTTGTAGATAAGCTACAACAGTTCCATCCTTAGCCACAACTCATCTTCTTTATTTATCATAGTGTTGAATTCATTCCAAAACCAATTTAGTGCTAGGTAAGGCAGGTAGGAAACAAGCTGCTTGTATGATTCCACTCTTGGCAATGGCCTTGATGTCTTTATTCCTCGTAATGGTGAGCAAGAAATCTTTTATCTCCTGTAAATTGACATGTCCCATGTTAGTATTACCCACATTCTTCCAATGCGTCTCGAGCTTGGAGTCAGGTAAAGTTGACTTGGCATCCATCTTGATCATCACTTGATGCTCCTTCACCATCATGCCCATTTACCTACAAGACAACACCTCTATTAGTGACTTGAAATAACAAAATTATCTCTATAAGACTATTTTTTGCATGATGAAGCTATGAAAATCTAAAATTTGAATAAATAAAAAGCAATTTTATGAATTAAATATAGCTGAAACATACCTTTTGTTCAATTTTTAGATTGAAATAATACTAATTTCTGTAGAAAATGATGAAAAATCAGATTTAAGCAAAAAAAAAGACTTGAATAAATGCAGATCTGCTGAAGAAATTCACTATTCCTCCTGTAAAAAATCGCTCCAAGAGTGAACTTGTAATGAATAATGATGAAATGAAGTGGAGCGGCCCTCTTTATATAGGTCATTTACCTAGGTTAAAGTGCTGGTCGGCCAGGCAAGTCAGCCAGCATCAGCATTTAATGTATTTTTGAACATTTAAAATTTTTAAACATACTTCCTATTTAGGTGCCAAAATAGGTGAAAGAGGGATGAAATGGCACCTTGTCTTGTTGTCTATTCCTTAATAATTTCAAACAAATTTCAACTTAGGCACTGAAATAAGATGGAGAGAGCTGTAATATGTGCCCTACTTCTTGACTTCTCCTTCATTCTCCATTCTAGATGCAATTGATGACTTCAATTCAAACATGTTTCATCCAAGGCGCTGAAATAAAGTGGTCTTGACACAAAGGTGTGCCTAGATGTTTATGTTGCAAGTATGGGCCTAACTGGTGTTGTCATTGATGTCAACATACTCCTGTTGCATTAATGATAAGGTTTGGATGAGCCGTGAGCTGAGGATATTGAGAAAATTAGTCTCAATCAGGAACAATGATGACTGTAAGGTAAAAGTCCAAGTTAGGATGATGATCAGAGGATGTAGATTAAAGGGTTTGTAGATATGTGTCTTTAGATGATCTAGTAGAGATTTCAGAGGTCCGCATGAAGATCTAAAGAAGTTATGGCCGCTCAAGTAGAACCGGCTCCAGCAGGTGTTCAGAGGTGACAGAGTGACACAGATAGGTCCAGTGAGATCTGGTAATGCACTATCCCATTTTGCAGATTTGAGGGAGTGTTGAAGACGTCCGTGTGAAGTGTCAACTCGATTGTTTCATGGTTTGAAGGTCTAGAAGAACCTATTCCTTTGTGACAGTAATGACAGACTATGTTCTTAAAGCTCTAGATGAAGGAGAGGAGAATTCTAGCAAGCAGATGAAGAGTGGATGTTCTCAAGTGATTCGAGAAAGGTTGTTGTGATCCTTGAATCGTGTCCAGTTCATGTTGGTGGTCTGCATTGAAGTTAGAGTGCGCATTTGAAGAATAACCACTGGATGATGGTGTTCTTCCTGAGACTGGCCGACCGGATGTATTACACGTCTTGCTGATGTTCTTGTAGATGTTTGCCGACTTAGATGATTATTCCTAAGTCGATGCCTTGTATAAATGAGGATTGCGAAGTCAGTTTGAACTTGCTTTTTGTGTGGAGATGAGCAAGTGGTAGCAAAGAGGAGAGCGAAAGGTAGAGCAGAAGTATTGAGCTTAATGGAACTAATTCAAGCATGGTGAAGATTCTATTCTCCAGTTCATGTATGTGATACTTATTTCTTTGTAGATAGCGTGTCTCTTGTAGACAGTGAGCCCTAATTGGCATGTGCCATTTTGTTCTTTCTATTCTTCTAACAGAGAATACATTCTTGGGTTAATCACCCCATGGTTTTTCCCTTAACCGGGTTTTCCACATCAAAATTTTGGTGTCCTATGTGTTGATGAGTTTCTGCTTTTGATTTGAATGCATTATGTTTCATGTTTAATATACTGCTAATCACTAAGATGATTTAAGTGTGTAAATTGGAGAAAGTTTTACACAACTGATTCACCCCCCCTCTCAGTTGTGTGCCCTAAGTCTAACAATTGGTATCAAAGCTAAGTTCCTCTAAAAGGAGCTTAACCACTTGAGGAGATCCAGGATGTTGTCATACAAGAAGGATAGTCCGAAGTTTGATGGAACCAACTTTTCTCTTTGGAAAGGTCACATGAAATGTCACTTGTAGTGTATGGGAATGATGTATTGGTCCATGGTTACAAAAGCGTATGTACCTCCACAGGGTGGTCCGATAACCCTAAATGAAATCACAGATATTGAAAACAATCTGTGGACCAAAGAGGCTCTTCTAAGCACATTATCTGACTCAGAGCTCTCAAATGTTATTGACCTACCAACTACCTTTGAGATTTGGAATAAACTGGAACTTTTGCATGAAGGAGACTAGTATGTTAAATGTGCAAGGTTACATAGTCTAAAAGGGAAATTTGAAAAACTAAAGATGAGAGATGATGAAAATATTACCACCTTTATGCCAAGAGTGAATGAGCTGGTCTATGGAATTAGAAATGCTGGTGGAGTCTTGGATGAAAATGAGATTGTTGGTAAAATTCTCAGATCCCTTCCTGCTTCTTACAAAATCAAGGTTGCTGCCATTGAAGAATTCAGAGCCCATACTACTGTCACAAGAGATCAATTGGCTACATTTGAAATGACAGAGTTTGGAGACGACCCCCCAAGACTGAATCTGCTTTCAAAGCCAGTGCCTCTGTTAAAGGTAAACAAAGGTTTGATCTGGGAGAGAATTCTTCAAGGAAATTGTCATGGTATGAAAAAGCACGAAAAAATCTAGAAGAAGAAGAAGTAGAAACTGCTCAACTTGAAGCCCTTATTGCAAAGAGGCTGCCAAGAGGATCCGGTAAGTATGAAGGAAAATTACCTTTTAAGTGTTTTAACTGCAATAAGATTGGTCATTTTGCCTCAAAGTGTCCGGAAATATTTTCAAGGCAAAATCCTAACAAGCCAAGGTTCCAAAAGAACTATTACTATGTTCATGAAGAAGATGATAATGGAGGAGTAACAGATGATGAATTAGAGACTGGAAACAAATTAGGAAATGATTGGGTGTTTATTGCATCAAGGAAGAAGAACCAATATCCTTTGTATCTATCAATCATAAGATTGTAGAAAGAGCCCTGGCTGCCCAAGTTGAAGAAAAGGATGATTGGGTCATTGACAGTGGATGCTCTCACCATATGATAGGTGACAAAAATAAGTTCGTAGATTTGGAAAGGTATGAAGGAGGAGTGGTAAAGTTTGGTGACAATTCTGCTGGTAGAATTAGAGGAAGAGGAACCATTTCTTTTGATGGAAGAAATAAAACTGGTAATGTACTGTATGTTGAAGGTTTGAAGCACAATCTTCTTAGTGTTGGAGAGTTGGTGGACAAAGGCTATGATCTCTGATTCAAGGATGGAAAATGCAAAATCTTTGAAAGTTCTGGAATAGAGATTGCATCTGGTACTCAAACTAAAGGTAATATCTTCCACTTGGTTGGTACTGGTAAAAACTGCTTATTTGATCAAGTTAATCAGAGTTGGTTATGGCATAGAAGGATGTGTCATGTGAATTTTTATAATATCATCAAGATAAGCAATACTCAGGCTATAAGAGATCTTCCAAAATTGGTGAAACCTACTAACAGCTTGTGCAAGGAATGTCAGTTGGGTAAGCTGAGCAGAGTCACATTCAAAAGCAAGGAACTATCTTCTACCAGATTATTGGACTTAGTTCACACTGATCTTTGTGGTCCGGCAAGAACCAAGAGTATTCAAGGTGATAGATACTTTATGCTGCTAATTGATGACTATTCCTAGATGATGTGGGTAACCATTCTAAAGGAGAAATCAGAAACTCTTGAGAAATTCAAAATATTCAAGGCTATGGTAGAGAATGAAATAGGATTAAAGTTGAAATGCCTGAGGTTTGATAGAGGTGGAGAATTCACATCCGGTGAGTTCATAGAGTTCTGTGAGAAACATGGAATTAAGAGACAGTTGTCTGCTCCTAAGACTCCATAGCAGAATGGAGTAGTGGAGAGAAAGAACTGGACCATCCAGGAAGCATCTAGAACCATGATGATGGAAGCAAATGTTCCTCAGATCTATTGGAGAGAAGCTATCAGCACTGCAGTCTATACTCTCAATCAAGTTGAAATCAGAAGCAATACTGGTAAGACCCCTTATAAACTTTGGTTTGGCATTACTCCTACTATAAGATATTTTAGAGTCTTTGGTAGCAAATGTTACATCAAAAGAGATGAAGATCTAGGCAAGTTTGATGCTAGAAGTGATGAAGGAATATTCTTGGGTTACTCTACTCAAAGCAAAGCATACCGATGTTATAACAAGAGACTAAGAAAGAAGAGATAGGTCTGAATGAGCCTGATCAAGAAGCAAAAGTGCAAGAAACTCCCAAAGTTCCAAGGTATGTAAGACTAAACCACTCTGAAGATCAGATCATAGGTGACAAAAGCAAAGGTGTGCAAAATAGAAAAAAATTGCTCAAAATTTAGATGAATATTGTCTGATTTCAAAGATTGAACCTAAGACAATAAATGAAGCCTGCAATGATGAAAACTTGACCAAAGCCATGGAGGAAGAGTTGATGCAAATTGAGAAAAATCACACTTGGGATCTTGTTCCCAGACCTAGAAACAAGAATGTGATTGGAACCAAATGGGTCTTCCGAAACAAACTAAATGAAGTTGGTGAAGTAATTAGAAATAAAGCCAGATTGGTCTGCAAGGGCTACTCTCAAATAGAAGGAATTGATTTTGAAGAAACTTTTGCTCTGGTGGCAAGAATTGAAGTAGTCAGACTATTCCTTGCCTTTGCTACCTTCAAGGATTTCAAGGTATATCAGATGGATGTCAAGTCTGCCTTTCTAAACGGTAACTTGGAAGAAGAAGTATATATAGAGCAACCGGATGGATTTCAATTGTCTAAACATGGTGATATTGTTTGCAAGTTGAAGAAGGAACTGTATGGACTAAAGCAAGCCCCAAGAGCCTAGTATGAAAGATTGGACAAACATCTTTTGAAGATTGGTCTCAACAAAGGTACTACTGACAGTAACTTATATTTCAAAATTGATCATGAAAACATCTTGATTGTTGAAGTATTTGTTGATGGTATCATCTTTGGAGGAAGAGATAGTATGTGTAAAACTTTTGCAAATCAAATGAAAAGTGAGTTTGAGATGTCTATGCTTGGAGAAATAAATTTCTTCTTGGGTCTGCAAATTACTTAAACAAAGAAAGGAATCTTTATTTCTCAGACCAAATATGTGAAAGAATTGTTGAGGAAATTTGGAATGGAAGATT
This sequence comes from Cunninghamia lanceolata, assembly GCA_027924645.1. Taxonomy (NCBI): domain Eukaryota; kingdom Viridiplantae; phylum Streptophyta; class Pinopsida; order Cupressales; family Cupressaceae; genus Cunninghamia; species Cunninghamia lanceolata. Next base: position 1,334,888 of record BSBN01000781.1, read on the forward strand.
CAAAGCCAATGAATACTCCCATGGAAACCAGATGTAAGTTGAGCAAAGGTGATGACTCTCCTAAGGCAGACCAGACAAAGTACAGATCAATGATTGGAGGATTGTTGTATCTGACTCAAACTAGACTAGATATAATGCAGGCTATTAGTCTTGTTGCGAGATTCCAGGCTGATCCCAGAGAATCTCATGTCATGGCAATCAAAAGGATTTTTAGATATATAAAAGGAACAGTTGAGTATGGTTTGTGGTATCCTTGAGATCATGATTTCTCTCTTCATGCATATACAGATGCATATTGGGTAGGAGATGTGGATGACCGAAAGAGTACCAATGGTGGAGCATTCTTTTTGGGAAAGAGATTGGTTTCTTGGCTAAGCAAGAAACAAGAGGCAATACCCTTGTCTACAACTGAAGCAGAATACATTGTAGTAGTAGGTTGTTGCACTCAAGTTTTGTGGATGAAGCAAATGCTAAGAGATATTAAAGTAGAGTATGAGGAGCCTATCACAATCTTCTGTGATAATTCAAGTGCTATAAGTATATCTAAGAATCCAGTGTTGCATTCAAATACAAAGCATATATCTATCAAGTTTCACTTTCTGAGAGAGCAAGTGAACAAGAATGAAGTCAAATTGGAGTTTGTGTCATCCAAGGATCAGATTGCAGATATCTTTACTAAACCTCTACCTAAGGCCTCTTTTGAGTATCTCAGGGAGAAGTTAGGGGTTATTGCCCCTCCGGTGATGACCTAAGGTGCACTGATGTGCATCAGTCCGGTGGGTATCACAGTCACATCTTGTGATTCAGATTGATGCTGGGGAGCTGCTACTCAGGGGGAGCAGCATGTATGATTCTAAAGTGTTGGAATTGCAAGTATGAGCCCTTTGCCATTGATGTCAAAGCGGGAGAGAAGACATGTGAAAAATAAGTGGTTGCTGATCAAAGGGGGAGTAGTAAAGGGAGAGAAGACATGTGAATGGTTGCTGTTGATAGGGGGAGTTGTGACAGTAAGGAGAAGTTCTTGTCTTGATGGTTTTTCACATCATATGTTGCCATCAATGACAAAGCGAGAGATTGTTGCAAGTATGGGCCTAACCTATGTTGTCATTGATGTCAACATACTCCTGTTGCATTAATGATAAGGTTTGGATGAGCTGTGAGCTGATGATATTGAGAAAATTAGTCTCAATCAGGAACAATGAAGAACAATGATGACTGTAAGGTAAAAGTCCAAAATAGGATGATGATCAGAGGATGCGGATTAAAGGGTTTGTAGATATGTGTCTTTAGATGATCCAATAGAGATTTTAGAGGTCTGCATGAAGATCTGAAGAAGTTATGGCCACTCAAGTAGAACTGGCTCCGACAGGTGTTTAGAGGTGACAGAGTGACACAGATAGGTCCAGTGAGATCCGGTAATGCACTATCCCATTCTGCGGATTTGAGGGAGTGTTGAAGACATTAGTGTGAAGTTTCAACTCGATTGGTTCATGGTTTGAAGGTCCGAAAGAACCTATTCCTATGTGACAGTAATGACAGACTATGTTCTTAAAGCTCCGGATGAAGGAGAGGAGAATTCTAGCAAGAAAATGAAGAGTGGATGTTCTCAAGTGATTCGGGAAAGGTTGTTGTGATCCTTGGATCGTGTCCAGTTAATGTTGGTGGTTCACATTGAAGTTAGAGTGTGCATTAACCACTGGATGATGGTGTTCTTCCTAAGACTAGCCAACCGGATGTATTACACGTCTTGCGGATGTTCTTGTAGATGTTTGCCAACTTAGATGATTATTCCTAAGTCGATGCCTTGTATAAATGAGGATTGCGAAGTCAGTTTGAACTTGCCTTTTTGTGTGGAGATGAGTGAGTGGTAGTGAAGAGGAGAGCGAAAGGCAGAGTAGAAGTATTGAGCTTAATGGAGCTGATTCAAGCATGGTGAAGATGCTATTCTCTAGTTCATATATGCGATACTTATTTCTTTGTAGGTAGTGTGTCTCTTGTAGGTAGTGAGCCTCTTGTGAGCAGTGTGCTTGGGCAGTGAGCCCTAATTGGCATGTGCCATTTTGTTCTTTCTATTCTTTTAATAGAGAATACATTCTTGGGTTAATCACCTCGTGTTTTTTCCCTTAACTGGGTTTTCCATGTCAAAATCTTGGTGTCCTATGTGTTGATGAGTTTCTGCTTTTGATTTGAATGCGTTATGTTTCATGTTTAATATACTGCTAATCACTAAGAGGATTTAAGTGTGTAAATTGGAGAAAATTTTGCACAACTGATTCACCCCCCCTCTCAGTTGTGTGCCCTAAGTCTAATAGTTTGTATCAGAGCTAAGTTCCTCTAAAAGGAGCTTAACCGCTTGAGGAGATCCAAGATGTCGTCATACAAGAAGGATAGTCTAAAGTTTGATGGAACCACCTTTGCTCTTTGGAAAGGTCGCATGAAATGTCACTTGTAGTGTATGGGAATGTCGTATTGGTCCATGGTTACAAAAGCGTATGTACCTCCACAGGGTGGTCCGACAACCCTAAATGAAATCACAGATGCTGAAAACAATCTTACCTTTTGATGACCTTGGTTCTTTGCTCTTCTTACTCCCTCAATCACTCTCCTTAACTTCCAAGAGCTCTTGCTAACATTTGCATGCTAGACATCAAAGTGTGAACCCTCTTTTGTTTAAGGCACCCAAAGTAGGTGAAATGGGTAAGGAAGTGCACCTCATTTATGATGCATACCTCTAGGCACATTTAAGAGTTGAAATGAATGTGAACTAGCACCTTGTATTGTCTTGTTCAAAAGGATTTAATGTTGATTGACTTATGATTTCCTCCTAGGCACTTAAGATGTCTAAAACTTGAAGAAATAGCGCCTAGGCTTTTGATATATTGTTGACAAGTTTTATGCTCTTTCATCTTTCACATATTTAATTTCACCAACATTTCATGTTTCTCACATTCAAGGTGCTCAAAATGATCAAACTTGCAAGAACTAGTGCCTTGGTCTTAGTGGAGTTCATTTATTTCCATGTGTTCAATTCATGATAATTATTTTCAAAGACTTCCAAACTAATTGGTAACTTGTTTTCTTGATATTAAACTCCATCCACTCCTCCATTCTAGGCACTAAAAATGACCAAAATTACAAGAACTGGTGCCTATACCTCTTGGCTTATCCTTAGGCATTATAATGATCTTAAGTCTCTTTCAGCCAAGGCATTGATGTTTAGAATATGCTCACTCCAAGGTGACTTCAAAATTTAAGATTCTTAGCTTCCTTATCTCGATGTGCATATTGAGGTTGTTTTGAACATGGATTAGTACCTAGGCTTCTTCTTAACTTATTCTTTTTCCTTCCTTGTCATCTGATCATTGTAATTATTCGCTAACACCTCCCCAAAGTCTGCCACCTCCAAGACTTATAGTTTCAAACTGATTTCCCCTTAGGCACCCACTTGAGGTTGTACATATGACCATATGCACCTTGGCTCATGATGCTTGAGATCTATGGAGAATCACTTTCAAGGTTTCATTTTTGACTTGTTGAGGTTCAATAGAGATGTCTTAATCCTTTACTCCTTTAACTTGTTTGATGTATGCCTCTTTGATCCTAAGCGCTCAATCTCACTTCAACAATCAACCTTCCTCCTAGGCACCCAAAAATGACTAAAACAACAAGGAATAGCGCCTAACTCTTAGATGATTTCTTCCTCCATTTAAGGCGCACTTTGGTGAAGAATTGAACATGAATTGGCACCTAAGTAAGATGAGGTTTCCTTTCACTCCCCTTAACCTTCAATCATTGTAATTGATATGGAAAACCCTCAAGTCTTGCAATTGTAAGTTGATTTCTACCAAGGCGCTCATGTGAGGTTATTTTGAGGGCAAAGGGCGCCTGACTCTTTGGTGCTCAATTTGGCATGTTTGATCAATTTTGAAGTCAAAATGAACTATCTCTCTTAAGGTGCCAATTAGGAGTGATTTTGATAAGAAAATGCGCCTCCACTTCGAAGACCTCCAACCTCTTTCCAAGGCACTAAAGTGAGATTGCATTGATGAGGAGATGCACCTTAGGCTAGAAATGACCTAAGAGGTTGGATTTAAGCAATTAGAATCATCTTAAGGTCCTTAACTCCTCAAGGTGGACTTTGTTCATTAATTGAATCTCCTTCCTACTCAAGGTGCATATTTAGGGTGTTGCAGATGATAATTGGTGCCTAGTCCACACTTGACTATTCTCTTTGTTGATCCTCACTCAAAACATCATATAGATCCCTTCACTTGACCCAAGGAATGTTTTATAGCACCATTTCAAGCTCATTAACCGGTTGACTCTGAGATAACACCAACAAGACACCCTAAAATGACTAATCCTATGAAGAAAATTGGGGGGTCCCCATCTGTAATGGGGTGATGTATGATTTGGTCACAACACTACCAAAGACTCTAAAATACTTCATAGTAGGAGTGATACCAAACCAAAGTTCATAAGGGGTCTTACTGGTATTGCCTCAGATTTGTACTCTATTAAGAGTATAAACAACAATGCTTACAACTCCTCTACAATAGATCTAAGGAACATTTGCTTCCATCATAATGGTCCTAGATGCTTCCTGGATGGTCCAGTTCTTTCTCTCCATAATTCCATTATGCTATGGAGTCCTTGGAGCAGATAACTGTCTCTTTATCCCATGTTTCTTACAGAATGTTATGAACTCACCAGATGTGAATTCTCCACCTCTGTCAGACTTGAGGCATTTTATGTTTATGCCAATTTCATTTTCTACCATAGCCTTGAATATTTTGAACTTCTTAAGAGCTTTAGATTTCTCTTTTAAGAAAGTTATCCACATCGTCTGGGAGTGGTCATCAATTAGCAACATGAAATACCAATCTCCCTGCAGACTCCTGATTCTTGCCAGACCACAGAGATTAGTGTGCACCAAGTCTAATAATCCGGTCGAAGATTGTTCCTTACTTTTGAATGTGACTCTGCTCTGCTTACCCAACTGACATTCTTTGCACAAACTGTTAGTAGGTTTCATCAGTCTTGGAAGATCTCTTACAACCTGAGTGTTTCTTATCTTGATGATATTATCAAAATTCACATGACACATTCTCCTATGCCACAACCAACTTTGATCAATTTCAACAAATAAGCAACTTTTGCCCATACCAACCAATTGGAAGATTTACCTTTTGTCTGTGTATCATACACAATCTTAGTTCCAGAGCTTTCAAAGATCTTGCATTTTCTATTTTTGAAACGAAGATCATAGCCTTTGTCCACCAACTGTCCAACACTGAGAAGATTATGCTTCAGACCTTCAACATATAGAACATCACTGGTTTTGTTCTTTCCATCAAAAGAGATGGTTCCTCTGCCTCTAATTCTGCTAGATCTCCAAACTTTACAACTCCACCTTCATATCTTTCCAAGCTTATTAACTTACTCTTTTTGCCAGTGATATGGTGAGAGCATCCACTATCAATAACCCATTCATCCTTTTCTTCAACCTGAGTAGCCAAAGCACTTTCTATCATCTTATGATTGGCAGCTTCAGTAGGCATTGGATCTTCTTCTTTGATGGCAATAAACACCCAGTCACTTCCAGGTTTGTTTCCTATCTTAGATTCATCATCTGTTACTCCTTCATCATGATCTTCTTGAACATAGTAACACTTCTTCTGAAACCTTTATCTATTAGGGTTTAGCCTTGAAAACCTTTCTAGACATCTTGAGGCAAAATGACCAATCTTATTGTAGGCAAAGCATTTGAAAGGTAATTTTCCTTCATACTTATCAGATCCTCTTGGTAGTCTTTTTGCAATAAGGGCTTCAAGTTGTTTAGCTTCTAACTCATCTTCTTCCAGATCTTTCCTTGCTTTATTATACCAAGTTGATTTCCTTAAGGAACTTTCACCTGGATCATATCTCTATTTGCCTTTTGCAGAGGCACTAGCTTTGAATGCAAATTCAGTCTTGGGAAGTGCATCACCAAACTCAGCCAACTCAAATGCAAATATCTTACCAACCAATTGATCCCTTGTGATAGTTGTTAAAGATCTGATTTCCTTAATAGAAAAAACTTTGTGTTTATATGTAGGAGATAAAGATCTAAGAACTTTAGCAATAATTTCATCTTCATCTAGTACTCCACTAGCACATCTGATGCCACATACAAGCTCATTTACTTTTGTCATATATAAAGTGATATTCTTATCTTCACTCTTCTTTAAGTTTTCAAACTTTCCTTTCAGACTTTGCAGCTTGGCACACTTAACATATTTGTCTCCTTCATATAGATTTTCAAGCTTTGTCCAAATTTCATAAGCAGTCTTCAATCCCATAACATTTGTCAACTCTGAATCAGACAAGGCACTCAGTAGGGCTTCTTTAGCTTGAAGATTATTTTCTACATCTTTGACTTCATCTAGAGTTGTTAGGCCATTCCTTCGGGGAACATATTTAGTTGAAGTTATGTTCCAATACTAATATCCCATGCATTGTAAGTGACATTCAATGTGGCTTTTCCAGGCAGTGAAGTTTGATCCATCAAACCTTGGACTATCCTTCTTGTAGGTCGACATCCTGGATCTCCTCAAGCTGTTAAGCTTCTTCTAGAGGAACTTGGCTCTGATACCAATTGTTGGATTTAGGACAGACAATTGAGAGGGGGGGTGAATGAATTGTTACCAAAATCCTACTCTTTATTTACTTTAAGCTTTCTTATATTTCAACATCATATCAAAGATTCAATCATGGAAGCATGATGCAATAATTCAAGAGTAGAAACAAATTCAACACATATAACACCAAGATTTTGACGTGGAAAACCTAGTTAAGGGAAAAACCGTCAGGTGACTAACCCAAGAATGTATTCTCTGTTAAAAGAATAAAGATGAATAAAATGGCACTTGCCAGTTAGGGCTCACTGCCCGAGCACACTGCTCACAAGAGGCCCACTGCCTACAGGAGACACACTGCCTACAAAAGAATATAAGTATTACATACTTGAACTGGAGATTAGCATCTTTACTATGCTTGAGTCAGTTCTATTTTTTCTCAATACCTCTGCTTTGCTTATCGATCCTCTTCACTACCACTTAGTCATCATGACTTGGACACATTTGAATGACTTCGCAACACTTATTTATACATGACATCAACTTTGGAATGATCATCAAATTCAGCACAACATACACTTATTTTATTACAGAGCAATTACAAAAATACACTTTGACTTATTACAAAAACCTCATGCGCATTACTACATTGTTGGCCACACATAGCGGGGACTCCAATCTTCTTCGAGGAACATGCCATGCTTTGCAAAACATCTTCAAGATCATCTGGAACATGCGTAAATCAGTCAGTCGGCCAAGACTAGGAAGAACACCATCACCCAAAGGTAAGTCTTCAATTATGAGCTCAATATTCAATGCGGACCATCAACACGAACTGGACACAATCTAGAGACCCCCACAAGCTTGCTTGAATCACCAAGAACATCCACACCACTTTTGCTTACTGTAATCATTCGCATCTTCATCCGAAACCTCAAGAACACAGTCGCCCATCACTTTCACATTAGAAGGATTATTTGTGGACCTCCAAACCATCAACCAATTGATTTGTCAATTCACATTAGCCTCCCAAACATGCCACCAGATCCAGAAAACATGATATTGTATTTCCAGATCTCACCGAACCTATTTGTGTCACTCTGTCACCTCTGAATAATTGCTAGAGCTGGTTTTACTCTCATGGCCATAACTCCTCCATATTTTCATGCAGACCTCTCAAATCTTGACTGGATCATATTTAGAGACATATCTACAAACCCTTTGATGCACATTTTATAATCTTCATCTAGCTGGGATCTTCACTTCGTAGAGCTTTATTGTCTTCACTGATCTTCTCTATTTCTGATAGGACTAATTTTCTCAATAACCTCAACATACAACTCATCCAATCCTTGACATCAATGCAACAAGAATATGTTGACATCAATGAGAACACCAGTTAGGCCCATACTTACAACACAAACATAGCTCAAATGTATTCCATAAACAATGAAGGTTACAATATAACACAGAGCCAATGCTCTTGCAGGAGTCTTCAACACTCGTATCTGGAGATGATCCGGCAGAATAAAAGTACCTGTCAAAACTTGTAGTACTTCTCCTCTCCAAAGCACCTGTTTATATAACAAATACAAGGCAAAAATGGCTCCACATTGGGATGGGCATCCAACATGGCCTCATGGCCCAAAACCCATGCCTATGGACACTTGTCCAACACTATAGGATATCCCTAACACTTGTCAAGTCACCCCATCCCAAGGAGGAAATGGGCTATGAGAGATGCTCTGATGACTCTTACAACTGTCATAGAATCTGTGATAATTGTCATAACTTACAATTGTAAGAGAATCTGTCATACACAGGCTATAAATAGCATATTATCTTATAACATGTGATAGTCCACCTTGGGGTGCCCAAAGATGCTCTTCGACACATGTCTTTACCTGTCATAGAATCTCCTATTTCTGACTCTTACATGTCATATCTTTGTCATAGGAATATTTCATGACCGTTTCGGTCAACATTCCCTTACACAACATCTAAGATGATGACACATGGTAAAATATTCCTACCACTAAGTGGGATGCCTATCTCCTCATGTGAGGACAAAATTACATGTGGTCACCCATGTAGGATGACACATCACCATGCCAACTCCCACAATATGACAACATAGGATTTGCATCCACTTAATACAATAGGCAATAAATATATAAATACAATGTAAAAATACAAGGAATTACCAAGGTTGAGACACCTTAATTCCCAACACTTATTTTGCATCCTGAGAAACGAGTGTGAAGGAGACATGTAGAAGCTTGGCGAGTCCATAATAATTATTAAGATGTTTATCTCAGCCACAAATGTAGAGAGGGCAACTAAGCAATTTATTTTGCATCCTAAGAAAGGAGTGACTTGGGATGTGAAATCACTATTATTTAGCTTAGGGAAACCCTTCAATAATTTTTTAAATTCAAGGGCTTTCCCCTTATGTTTTTTTAAAAAGTGTACCTTTATGATTTTTGTTAGTGATAGAGCTTCTTAGTATTTAAAATGGGAGGAAAAAAGGAGTGAGTGTGCAAAAATTATGACAAGATGAAGAAAAAATGCAAATAAAGTTGAAAAGTGTGATTTTGGTCTAAGTGGAAAAAAGAGAAAAAATGATAATAGTCACTAGCTTTCCATAGTCCATAAATTTCTTAGAAAAGTGCTTTTGGAGTTAATTGTGCCTATTTCTTATTGAAGTGGTGAGCATATACACATTTGAACAACAATACTTAAAACATAAATGATATATATATTGTATTGCATTGAGATGATTTTACGTTACATCACAATGGCTTTTTAAAGCCTTACAATTTCCTGTGAACCAACTAACAACTAACTTCTAATCTTCCAACAAGAATATAACTTCCCAACAAGCTAACATTCATTTATATTAAACTAACCTATAAATAAATATACTAAGTGTAAACCTTGTATTTATTCTAACACCCCCCTTAAGGTTTACATGTAATAAGACCAACATCCCCCCTTATTACATTAACTTGAACAAAGGACAGAACACTGCAAGAATTGATCACAACAACCCTTCTGGAGACTTTAATGAAACACCTTCACCAATCCTCCTCACTCACCCAAAAAACACTAGACTGACACCATTAGCAGATCTCCTAACTATAGAACTTGCAACCTTTATACAACATGAGAGAACATAAAGTGTCCCCAACCTCCTTGCACAATGAGACAACAACTTTCCTCTGAAAGTCCACATCTCCTTTGAGTGTGTCAAAATGCCTCCTCTAATGTTGTATATGAGAGAACAACTCTCCTCCAAGAGTCCATATCTCATCAGAGTGTGTCAATATCCCTCCTCCAGTGCCGTGGAAACAATCCCTCCTCTGCTGTACAAAACAACCGAACCATTGTGGATACATATATCCCATCTATTTCAGAGATTACACTATCCACAAACCTCACTATGAATACACTAATCCCACCTATTTTAGAGGTTACACTATCCACAAACTAAGTAAATGAAGATACACTAACTCCACCTATTTCATAAGTTACACTATCTACAAATACTACCACAAACTACCAAGCCCCCTTGCTCTATGAAGGGCCACAAATCAAGAATGGATGCTCCTCATGCAATGAATCACCCCTAAGTGAGAAGCTAGCTTGAGATGATGAAGATTATCCTACCTCCATTATCTCTTGCCTCTAATAACCTATTACATTTTATCCATTTAAGATTTCATGTGATTCTTTTGAGGCCCCGTTAGGTGTAACAAAGACATCCCCGAAAGCCCAAGCATAAGGTGACATGATAAAAATTTCATCTAAAATATCTTCAACTAAAAATTGGTCTTACAAATCATCTATATCAAAACTCATACAAAATGACCATAAATATCAATATTTCATCTCTCCAACAATGTTGAACACTCTCACCAAAGATAATCTCAATATATCTTGAATAAAACAACTTATCACTCCAAAAGCAAAACAAAACTCTTTATATCTCCCTATTTCTCCAAAATATCTCAATATTACTATAAAACCATATTTTATAGTGCATAAAAGATGAACTAAAAAGTTTTGAACTTTATATCTCTTAGTTCAAAGTAAATTCTTTTACCAATTCAACTAATAATCACTTTGAACAATCCTCTTAACAAACTATGTATGCTTCTGTTGTATACTCTTGGAATGCTTGCACAATTGAAATGAATGCCTTTTTCAATCTCCATATACTCTTGTTCCACACTTTTAGCAGTAATAAATTAAATCCAATATAAATACCTTTGTAGAAAGCACCAACCACTATCAATGCAACAACCAAATAATAACAATAACAGTTGCATGTCATTGTAGAATACAGTTTAAAATAGATCTTCATTAAACAAAAGTTAGATTATACACCATAAAATGAAATCTTTAAGCGCCAAACAGACAGTTATTCATGTGTGTCAACAAATTAGCTATAAGGCAGATCATCATGCTTTGTTTAGATAATGCTAGTTGTAGGATAAAGGGAAACCTCATGGCCAATCCATAATTCAAAGTGATTGCAATGTCTTCTATTTCCAGCGCAGAAAAAAAAGACTCCTCTTACATGATCATAATTCAGAAATTTAGGTGTCATAATTTCTTTGAGTTCTGTGAAATGAGGGGGCAATTTCTTAGAGTCGAGCCTGCGTCTTATGCTAGTCTTAAGAAGAACAGTCAAGTCTAGAACATCTTTCAGGAAGGAGGGCTTGGGAGTTATGTTCGGGTGATGCATGGTCATGATGAGTCTGTTTCGATGCAATTTGTGAATTCTTGGAGAAATATGGTGGTCAAGGTTAATGGGATTGAATTCACCATAACTGAGGAACTCATTGTAGAAGCTACTGGGCTTTCTCTCAAAGGCTACAAGGTGCAGAGGCTAGGGCATGCAGATTATAAAGATTTTATGGAAAGTTTTCTCAAGGATAATGAGAGCCTGACTTGACACCAAAATGGTTTTCAATGGACTAAGCTCTCGACGCCATGGGGAATCACATCTTACCACCTAATGAAGTATATTACACTTGAAGGGTAGTTTGAAACTGTTCATGGTTATCACTTCCCGTTGCTTGACCACCCGCGACATGGTAATTCCATAAACTTCCCTTTCTTTATTTTGTCTTCCCTGCAAAGAAGTATATTGAAAGGAGTTCAACCTCCTCTGCATCAGGGGTTGATGTTGGTGCTATACGAATTCAATGTAATGCTTAATCCCCCTATTCCTAGGAATAAATGTGGTAAAAGTAAGTCTAGGTTGATTCAGAAAACTAAGAAAGTAAACCCTAGCTGTGAGAGCAAAGAGAATAGCCAAACCCAGGAAAAGAAGAAGAAAAAGCCTCACTCCTACAAGGGTAAGGATATTTCTGTCCCTGTTACCCCCTAAAAATTGTTGGGAAAACCCCCAAAGAAAAAGATTCCCATGAAGACATCCTGATGTCCTTAAGGCATAATTGTGGAAAACCCCCTTCCAGTTTTGTGAAAAAAACTAAAACCCTCAATATAAAATTTGCAGCTGCCAACGTAAACCTCTCTGCAAAATTTGTTGATAATGTTGGCCCCAAAAGAAGGTCTACTAGACTTGCCAAAGTGCAAGACAAGAGCGGTAAGAACAACCTAAAGGAAACCTCTATAGAAGAAATTCATTCTAATTTGGATGAAGATCTGGATGAAGATACAAACAGAGATGATGAATACAGATTTGAGGAGGAGGATCAAGATGACTGAAGTGAGGGGTTAGATGATGAGGGGAAGACCAACAAATAGTGAGAAAAATAGGGGAATATAGACAACCTTGAGGCAGATAAACAAGAACAATTTGCTGGGCATGAAAACCCCATTACCAATGAAGTGGATGATGATTATGGTGAGGACTTCAATATTGATATTGGAAATTTTGTAGCAGATACCAATAGCCCTGGCATAAACAAAAACATTTCATAGCATTGAGAAGCTACATACACTGACTGAAAGATTGGATAAGCTGGAGGGTTGTTTTAATAAGAGAGTCAATTGTACTACTTGCCATGAGAGTTGGACAAACATGTACGACATGTGTAGTGTGCTTCAATATAGGATAAACAAATTAGAGAAGGGCATGAAGGACCTTGTCAAGGTAACCAATAACATTATGAACTCTACTATGGCGGAAGTCAACAAAATCAAGACTCAACTTGAAAAAAGAAAATACATACAAGAGATGAACTATGAGAAAGAAAATAGGTATAAGACTGATAGAGACAATACTTCCTAGGAGGAAGTACTTCAGAAAATGAAGAATGATTGGGGTAATCAAAAGATATACTTTATCTTATGGTTTATTCTTACTTTCTAATGCTATTCTGTTGCTGTTTTTTGTCTGCTCTATACTGTTAAACTATATCCTTGCCAATAAGGTTATTATCAAGATCTATAAGATGTATACTGCTGATAACTGTACTTTTCATTTTGGGTTTTTGATATGCATCCCTGGCCCTATAAGGGTTATTATCAGGGATGGTGTTACATACTTTTATAGGTGGGTTTTTGGGACTTTGCTTATGAAACATTAAGACTTTTTCTATTGGCTCCCTGGCCCAATGAGGGTTATTTTCAGGGAGGGATGGCTATGTTTTGATCTATTTTCTGTTTTACTCTTTGTATGGGCCTAGGACCCTTTCCCAGATAAACTTAATAAAAAACAATTAGCAAATAATACTTATGCTCTTCTTTCAATCTTTCAATGCTACAATATTGCACAGAAAGAAACCATGGCGGCATCTAAAGAGGTTACAATGTTGCAGATAGGCTTGGTTTTGAGGAGAAAAGACAACAATAAGAGAGGAACGTCTGTAAGAGCCCTAAAAATAACAATGATAATGTTACTTTTTAATCTTCTCTTGCCCTCCGATTGAACACATCTTCTCTATAGGTCTGAAATACCTTTATATAATATGCATTCCACACTTCTCAAATGCTACTAGGAAGATTAAGATTTCAATGCTAATGCCTGGAGAAATATCTTCATTCTTATGACACAGAATTAGACATTTTTTCTTCTCCAAACACACATGCACACAAAAATCCTCAAATACCATATTGAAATGGTGAGCATATACACATTTGAACAATAATTTAAAACATAAATGATCTATATATATTGATATATATATATATCTATATATATTGATATATATATATATCTATATATATTGATATATATATATATCTATATATATATTGATATATATATGTATATATATATATATATTTATATATATATTGTATTGTATTGTATTGCATTGAGATGATTTTACATTACATCACAATGGCTTTTTAAAACCTTACAATTTCCCGTGAACCAACTAACAACTAACTTCTAATCTTCTGACGGGAATATAACTTCCCAACAAACTAACATTTATTTATTATAAACTAACCTATAAGTAAATTTACTAAATGTAAACCTTATATTTATTCTAACATTTCTTTGCTTCAATGTTTCAGATCACACTCAGTGATCCATCATCAAGAAGAGGATACACATGGTTAAATCCAAAAGCACTTCTCTAAGAGCAAAAATAAAGTCCAATTGCAAAAACATGATTTTGGTCTAGACTTCCATAAAATTTAAAAATATGCAAAACTGACACGTGAGTTGCGAAACATGATTTTGGTCTTAGATGGAAGAAAACTTGGAAACTTACAAAAAGGTTATTTAAATGATGCCTTGGTATTTGTTAACCCTCTTATAGGATACCAATTTCTTGTCATACAAGTATGAATTGCCTTGACACCACACACATCTAAAAGTGCAACATCAAACATTGTTTCATCAACAAAGTTAGTTCAAATTGAAATCATAACTTGCATTGCTTACTAACCAACATATCAACACCTCCTTTGACCCAAGCTAACCTATAAGGCTTAGGGTGTTGAACAATTTTGAGGCCTAATTTATCAACCAAATATTGTGAAACTAGGTTATCTTAAGAGCATGAATCAAACAATGCATCAAACCAAACATCATTGACATATATCTTAATGCTTAAGAATGCTTCTTTTGCCAACATAACAATTTTTCTAGTAGTGCAAGAAAACTTAGAATTCTTCTTAGAATTACTATCAATATATTTACCCTTTTTAACCAATACATTATCTTCATTGAGGGAAGACAAAGATTTTCTTACCTTTCTTACCTTGTTTGTGAAGGTTCTTTTCAAGATGTAATTTCCAACATGAGGACTTTGCATGACCCTCCTTACCACAATGCTCACGATGAAGTGCAAATTTCTTCTTGATGCTTGTGCAATTTTGTGAATGTCCTTGAAAGGGTTCACAAGAGCCAAAGATCCTTGCAAAACCAAATAAACCTTCCACAAAGAGAGAAGCAAATAAAAAAGCTATATTGCCAAATAATTGAATTGAATACAATGAGTATAAGAGCCTTGTTTATATAGGCAAAGGTGAAACCTAAGATACATAAGATTATGACAAGTGTATTAATCTTATGACTTGAGATACAAAAAGTAAATTCCCTAAGTAAAATAATGAGGTGTGAAGGAGATCCAAGAGGGTAACTAGTTAGGGAATAACCCTTTTCACACCAGCACCCTCCCTTAAGTGCAACTTAGAGAGGCACAAACAAATGCAAAGATGGGTCCTGATAACTAGGCTTGATGAGGTATCTATGTATAAAATATTTGTAAAAAATGGAGAAAAAGAGAACTTGTAGGAAAAAACTCCTCAAATGAGAGAACATGAGAAAGACTAAGAAGCCTTCTCAAAAGATGTCCCTGAAAGATCAAGAACAAGAAGATGAACAAGAACTGCATGAAGCACAAAGAAGTTGCAAACAATTGCTAGAACTAAAAAATGTCTACTAAAATTAGGAAAAAGATCAAGATTAAAGAGGCACAAACCTAGACAAGTGACCCCAATGACACTATTCAAACAATACATATATGACTACAAGACAATGATTTGATAGTCAAAAATAAAGATGACACATAATTCTGCACAAGTGACCCTAATGGCACTACTCAAACAATGCATAGATGAAAACAAAGCTATAATTAGGTAGTAGGAAATACACATGCCAATAGTCTCAAGGATACTGATCAACTAAAAAATATAGAAGGTGGCCTCCATAAACAGGTATGTAGAAGTGTCTATATAGTACATGTTCTATCTCATCAAAATGCATGGGTAACTAGTTGTTGCATCTACCTAGTACATAGGAACAAATACTAGATACATAGATCACTACAAAATGGAAGTAAGGAAGCATTAGCATAAATAGTATGATACCCCCCATAATGCTGACAAGGGAGAGGTATGGTAGATCTTCTGAAATTGTGTCATAATATAGTGTAAGAAGGTAAAGAAATCACATCATAAGGAACAATATGATGTACTTGCAACTAAAATAGAGTGTGCTCATATAGGACACACACACACAAGAAGGTAGAAGAGGTTGTGAATGCAAGGCATGCACAACAAACCTCTCATGTCACTATTATAAAGGGCGTGTTCATACAAGACACACGCATGAAGGTAGATGGGGTTGTGAACACAAGGCATGCACAATAAAACTATCATGTCACTGTTATAAAGGGTGTTCTCATACAAGATACACTTGCATGAAGGTAGACAAAGTTGTGATGGCTAACTCAAAGCACACACAATAAACCCCTATGGCACATTATAAATAGTATGAGTACAAGAATTACACAAGATGATGTGCAAGATCCCAAAAAAGGTACATTATGTGACGCTTTATTTTAGTACTTTTACAAGTTTGAACATGCAGACAATGGATTCTTATAATGTCCAAAAATGACCATATGCTAAAAATACAATTTTGCTTCAAGAGAAGAGGAAACATAAGGAACCATTGTGTTATATGTAAACAAATAGGTACTTAAAAAATTGGACCCAAAAAGGAGTCCATATGTATAAGTTATGGCCTTTCAAGTTCTGAAACTAAGAATTGCACAACAAGATCACTGGGAAAACTAATTTTTGAAAAAAATTAGAAGTCAAAATAAAAAATCATTTGCACCATCTCGCATGAAATTATGTCCTATTAAAAAAAGTTACTTGAAAAAAGGAGCCCATAGGAGCAAGAATGAAGCTTTTGAAGATTGGCTTTAAAATCTGAACTACCAACAGTGAAAGGGGGGCTAAATTTTTAAAAAAATTGTTGACATCAATAGACATAAAGATGACATTAGCAGATAGGGTTTATAAAAAAGATCCCCTCTTGAGAGGATAGGCGGGTGCAAAGGACATGGGTAGGCACTTGAAATGGATGGAAGGGAAAGATGAGGATAGGGGATGAATGAAAATGAGGGAGGAGAAGGAGAGTCATGCTGATTAGTGTGAGCAACTTGATGTTTGATGTAGCATTTGACATTATGTAGCATGATATAAAGACCATGGTGACAATGTGTCTCATTCATAGGATTAAAGGTCACAAGCAAGCATATGTTGACGGAACCATGATATGAAAAGACTATGGTGTCGTGGTAGGTATGTTGCAAGGATCGATGCAAATGCAAGATAAAATAATAACACACACAAGAAAAGCAAGGAAGCATGCAAAAATGATACATAGACAAACATGATGTTTCCCTTGGTCAAGATAAAAATTGATGATTGATAATGTTGTTGATGTGGGAATGATATATCTTGAGAACAACATGAGGATTGGGAATGATATATCTATTGTAAGTATGTGCTTACCAGTGTTTTCATTGATGTCAACATATCTGTGTTGTCATTGGTGTCAACTGTGCTCTTGTTTTGATACTTACTTGTATTGAGTTAGTTACTTTGTATTTGTTGGAATTGGGTCGGACAACTAAGAGGGGGGGTGAATCAGTTGTCACACAAATTAAACCTTTCTACCTTTAGTCCTCTTTTAAAACTTTTAATCAAATTAATGATATGAACATTTAAAGCATGAATCAATAACACATGAGAAGAAACATAAGTAACACACTTGACACCAAGATTTTTGACGTGAAACCCGATTAAGGGAAAAACCATGGTGGGGGTTAACCCACAAGGATCATACTCTATTAAAAGTATTACAAAGGGGAATGCACATGCATTCAGGCTCACTGCCCAGAGCTCACTGTTCAAAGAAGGCTCACTGCCTACAGAAGGCTCACTACCTATAGAAAGAAGATTACAATGAAATTGAACTGATAATTAGCATCTATCAATGCAAGGATTTAGTTCTGATTAAGCACAAAATACTGACTTGATACACTTCATCTTTACTCTACCCTTTTCACTGATTTGCTAACATCTGAATCTTAGATCTTTGTTCTTTTCACACTTATTCCATAGTCACATCACACACACCACCAAATCATTCAAAACCATCAGCTATATATATCTGCATCTAGATCTTCAACCACTTTTTAGTTGGCTTCAAAAATACTTAGAACTTTATTGAAAATTCTGCTCTGTCAGCTAAATCCATGTATACTTGTAACGTGGACCAAAACTTGCACTCACAAATCATTAATCAGGTCAGCTACTATCACTGATCATCACAACTTGTCCAACCAACAACTTCCATCTATCCAGAACCAAGATCAATTACAAGGTTGGCCTGTTCTTCTTCTGCCTTCTCTGTCAAATTGTTAACCCGATACTCAGATGCTGATAACTATTGAATCCTTCATCACCAGAGGCCAAAAATTTGGATTTAGATTATCCTGAAAATGCTTATGACTCCCTTAGATCTGCAACAAACTCTGATCTACTCCCGGGGAGATCCAGACCAAGATACCAGACCCTGTCACACACTCTATTCTTGACTTCTCAGACTTAGAGAAATCCTCAATCTAATTTCTGGAATGGGCAAATTATGCAATGCAGATGTGTAGTATAGACTTAGTTGCCATCAATGACAACACTTATCATGCCTAACAGTGTCTCTTGCCAACAATCTCCCCCTTTGGCATTGATGGCAACACTTAGTGAAAAATGACTAAGTGTCAAAATAACTCCTTTTCTTGTGCTCCATATGGTTGTTCACACTGCTTTCTGATGTTCCCCCTTTGCTAGATTCTTCATTTTTCACTGTTCTTCACTCCCCCTTTGACATCAATGGAAAAGGGTGGAATCCACAATCACTAATCATGCAAAAATTCTGTATATAAGGCCGCATATGTACAAATAGTCCATATGTTATATTTACATATATTTAAGGATATTTGCAAAAGTATTCTTTAACTGTACAAATTTGGTGGCCCAACCTCTCTTCATACCATCCAAAATTGAAATGTGTCCACTCAGCAGAAATGCATATGCTTTTGCTTTCCTTAGATCTGAGGGACTACTTACTTTGGGCCTCTGTCAAAGTATTAAACATTGCTTTCAACTTAGGGGTAGTTAGTCCCCGGAGCTCACCCATTCTTTCCATAATGTTCTTCTTTTCTTTGATAAGCTTCTTTATTTCATCTGTCAGACTAATTGCTTGACATTCTTGGCTCACCAAAGATACTATTAAAGGATCAAAACTTTGAGATAGGTCTAGCAGCTTTTTCTTCTGCTCCTTTATCTTTTTCTCAATATCCTCTACTATTTTGGGCCATGGTAAACAAAACTTATATACATCACCACCATCCTTATGAGCATTTTATATACTCTTTATACCAATATCGAGTGTTTTTCTATCATTATCTATAAGGTCTTTTAGTTCACTAAACCTCTTAACCAAAAATTCTTTTCGGACCTTTACTTCGGCTGACTTCTCAAAAGACTCAAGATTTGTATTTACAGAATGCACAAGATTTATCAAATTACCAGAAGGAGAATTAGATGTATTTTTTTAATATGTGGGCATGATCTTCTCCATTATTCTGGAAGCTAGGCCTATCAACTCACTGTTTCCTATGTGAGACTTGAGCATTTTCTTCCTTGCCTTGGCCTGTGTAAGTGATGATATCTTTAGCATTTGGTCCAGAGAGAGAGTGTCCAAATTGATTAGTCCTTGTATCAATTCTGACTCTTCTAACTCTAGCATATCCTTGCTGAGAAAACTCTGCATTGCATCTGTAGTGTCTCTTGCCACACTTGCTATTTCAGTTTCCTTCCCTTGTACTTTGTCAGTGGCAACAACTGGACTGTCTTGCTCCGGTGCATTAGCACCATCTCCTTCTATTAGTTCTTCTTTTCCCTTGGCTTTTTCCTCTTCCCTTTATTTCTCTTTTTCTTCTTCTTTTTCTTGGTCCTTTCCAGAGTCATTAGTAGCAGGAGGATCCGGAGGATCATGGCCAACACTTTCTTCTTTTATCAATACTTCCTCTTCTTCTTTTTGCACTTCCTCTTCCATAACAGAGGAATCTAGAGTTTCAGTTTGTTGCTTATTCTTCTTTAATCCTTTGACATTCATGTCTGAGGACTCAATCTCTACATTTACCTCCTTTGCAACAGGAAGATTGTGCTATTTCAAAGCACTCCAGAGAATCTCTTTGGTTTCCTTTGCAATCTTGTCTGTCTCCCCAAGCATAAGCTTATTCATTCAATTTTTACTTCAGAACTCATCCTTGAATTCTTTAAATATCAAATTCATTTTCTTTAGAGTAATTTGGGGGCATAATTGTATTAATATTTTTTCTTGGATCTCAAGATCCTTGCTTTTTGCATTCTCTTTTCTCAGTTCCAAAATTTTTTCAAGGCTTTTTGGTATCAATGAACATATCTCAATAAGAGTCTTGCTGTAGTTATTCAAATATCTTACCGTTGCTTCCTCAAGTACTCTTTTGTTAGTATACTATAGTCATCATAGAATTCTATCATTGGAGCTAAGTTTCCATCTACAGTTACTGATTTAATGATGTCATCTGCTGAAAGGGTAGTCTTCTCTTCATATTCCTCTATCTTTTGCCTCTTACTTTCCCTTTTGCTTCCAGAGGGCATGTCCTTGGATATCTTGGCCACTTTTGTGCCTATGGATTTTAGTTCCTTGATCTCAATGTCAGAATCTGTATCTTCTTCTACTCTTGTACTTTCATAGGTCCGAGATGCTTTTGTTTTCTTCCTTTTCTGCTTCCAGTTTTGCAGTCTTAGGAGGAACAAGGGAAGCAGTAGAGCTCCTAGTAGTCCTTGATGTGGAAGAGGGTTTCACTAGAGCACTTCCTTGATTCTTATCTTGTTTTTCTTTCTTAGCCTTTTTAGTTCTTTGCTTGAATAGCCTCACAACCTCCTTAGTTAGGCCCAGAATTTCAACCAACTACTCAACTACTTTTCTTACTTTCCTATTGGTTTTAGGTTCTCTGAGCTTAGTATGCAGTTTTAAACTTAGCTCCTCATATGTTCCAAATATTTCAACTATTGTGTCTTTAAGCTTGCTTAGAAGATGTTGAGCATACATATTCAAGATCTTTCCATTAATTTCATACCCCATGGGCATGATCCAAATAGTTCTGGGTTCCACTGCTTCCATTAGGCACTGATCAGTGTCAACCATGAAGCATATTTCATTTTTGTACTTCTCAACAATTGATTTAGGGATTCTTTCCCTTAAATGCATCATACTCTAAAAATTCTTGAAGTATCCCCATATTGTAGTTTTCTGAGCTTTGAAATCACCAATGTTGCGAAGATGATCTCTAATCTGAATGGCAATTGGCTCATCATTAGTCCAGTGAACACCCTTTACTCCAGGTACTTCATTCATATAGTAGAAAAACAAGAATAGAACCAATGTACCATATTGAGAAGTGTTTTTCTTATCCATTTTAATTTTGTTCAAGTTCTCAATCAGCTGGTTCTGTAATAGCTCACAAAGGTTATAATCTACATTCTCCTTCAACATTTGATATGCTGCATATATGGTAGTTCCGAAAACAAAATTCTCCCTGTTGGAGTGATATATATTGTAGCCAATCACCATGGAAGCAAACTTCACATCTGGTTCTATAATGTCATTTCTAGTCATAGCCCTCTATGAAATTTAGCACCGGTTGCATCAGTAATAGTTTGGTTTTTCACAGATTTTAACATGGCTAATCCACCTGTTGAGTTTAACCCAGTCACTATTTTGATAACATCCTTGGTAATCTTGAATGGTTTTAATAGCTAAATGAATTCATCATGCATCCGACTCAAAACATACCGAACCCATTCATCTTCATCAAATGTTGGAAACCCCACAATCTGAATAAAGTGTTTATCATGCAGTGCCTTATACTCGGGTTAAGATCATGATTTTCACCCTTGAGATGATTCTCAAACAAGTTTACATACCTTGAATCACCAAATTCATCTATGTTTGCATGAATATAAACCCTAATATCTTCAACATGCTGCACACCATACGAAACACTTGAAAAAGCACCTAACGGGTCAACTTCTATTGATTTGTGAGGATACTTCTTAAATTTGGGTCGAGGCCTTTCAGTAATGTCACCAACATGAGGAGAAGCCATTTCAACAGATTTTAGATTCAAATCTTTACAGAGAAGTACCTTTTCTTCTGCGGGGTTAGGGTTGATCAATTACCGGTTGAATTTGCTCTTCATTCTTCAATCTCTGGATTTACAGCTCAGAAGCTCTTCTACTTGTTTCCTTTGAAAGAAAAGTGGTTCAAATGCTTGATTAAGTGACCTTTTATCCTTCGCAAAACCTAATTTTGCATTGTAATAAATGCGCTGCCCTAACTTCATCCTGTTACTCTATTTCTTGAACTGTTCTTCAAAAATTTCCATATTAACATCTTTTCTTCCAGAAATCCTTCCAAAAGTTTTGAAACAATTCAAAATATCTTCTCTCATTGTGCCATATCTAGGCACCCACTTACTGACTGGGGGAATTTGATGTTCAATGCAGCTCCCCCTGAGTCAGAGCTCCTAATTTAATTCTCAGAGGAATTGTTAGCACTAGATTTCGGTGCAGACTCATCACCATTGTTCATTGTATCTTTCTTCACCCAAGTCTTGTTCATTTCACTCTATATCTCATTCACATCAATTTTTCTTTTTCCTTTGTCTTGTCTCTACTCATCCAGTTTTCTGTTCACCGGACCTCTTCTTCCATTATTCCTGCTTCTACAGAATCTTGCAATATGACCAGATTTATTGCAATTAAAACACACAACATTTCCTTTCTTATAAACTTGATTTCCTCTTGATCTACACTGATTAGCCATGTGTCCAAACCCATTTCAAGAAAAATAGTAACCATTGAAAGGATTGCCAATTCCTCTATTGTTAGAATTATTCATTATCATTCTTCTGCATTCATTTGATCTATGACCATACCTATTACACTTGAAGCATTGACCAGAGAAGAATGGGCCATTTTGATTTACTCTACTTTTGCACTGAGTAGCTCTATGACCAAATTTATTGCAATTGAAACAATCTCCATTGAATGATGGATATCTTTGAGCATTAGGCTATCTTACTGGAGGTTTTCTAGTTTTGTTTCTCCCATTCCTTGGTTGAAAATTTCTCTGTCTGGATCTGGAGCTTTTACCTTTCTCATATCCAAGACCATGCTTGTCATCATCCTTTTCTGTCTTTCAATTAGTGCTTCAAGTTTAGCTGAGCTTATCTTGAACTTCTCCTTATATTCATTTGCAACTTCTAGGTCATGTTTGAGAGTGATAATTTGTCTCTCAAGTTCTCTCTCGTTGTCTCGACTTTCTTGTAGATTAGATTCTAGGAGACCAGCTATTCCATCCAATCTGTAACATTCTTCAGTTCTCTCTTTCATATTTTAATTCATCTCTTCTTCAATTTTCTTCCTATCTTCAATTTCCTTGGTTAGTCTCATTACCCCAGATTCCATCTCATGTTTTAGGACAACAACTTCTTTAGGTAACTTTTCACATTCCTTTGTCTTCTCTTTCAGGGCCTTGTCTTCATAATGATTTCCCAGTTGAAGAGGTTGCTCCTTCCCCTTTTCATTGGATTTGCTCAGTTTTTCTTTTAAAATCTCAATGAAGTCTTCAGCCCTTTTGAAGTTTTCTTGCAGCTCTTGGACTTCTACTCTGGACTACTCAAGATCTTCTAGGGTGAGATTAAGTTGCCCTTGAAGGTTATTTTCATCCATTTTATTGCGTTCCCAGATCTTCCTTAAGTTGTTAAACTTTTTCAAAGGAACCTTACTCTGATACCAATTGTTGGAATTGGTCCGAACAACTGAGAGGGGGGGTGAATCAGTTGTCACACAAATTAAACTTTTCTGCCTTTAATCCTCTTTTAAAACTTTTAATCAAATTAATGATATGAAATTTTAAAGCATGAATCAATAACACATGAGCAGAAACATAAGTAACACACTTAACACCAAGATTTTTGATGTGGAAACCTGGTTAAGGGAAAAACCATGGTGGGGCTTAACCCACAAGGATTATACTCTGTCAAAAGTATTACAAAGGGGAATACACATGCATTCAAGCTCACTGCTCATAGCTCACTGCTCAAAGAAGGCTTATTGCCTACAGAAGGCTTACTACCTACAGAAAGAAGATTACAATGAGATTGAATTGATAATTAGCATCTATCAATGCAAGGATTCAGTTCTAGTTAAGTGCAAAATACTAACTTGATACACTTCATCTTCACTCTTCCCTTTTCACTAATTTGCTAACAACTGAATCTTAGATCTCTGCTCTTTTCGCACTTATTCCATAGTCGCATCACACACACCACCAAATCATTCAAAACCATAAGCTATATATATCCACATCTAGATCTTCAACCAATTTTCAGTCAGCTTCAAAAATACTTAGAACTTTATTAAAAATTTTGCTTTGTTGGCTAAATCCATGTACACTTGTAACACAGACCAAAACTTGCACTCACAAATCATTAATCAGGTCAGCTACTATCACTGATCATCACAACTTGTCCAACCAACAACTTCCATACATACAGAACCAAGATCAATTACAAGGTTGGCTTGTTCTTCTTCTGCCTTCTCTGTCAAACTGTTAACCCAATACTCAGATGCTGATAACTATTGAATCCTTCATCACTGGAGGCCAAAACTCTGGATTTAGATTATCCTAACAATGCTTATGACTCCCTTAGATCCGCAACAAACTTTGATCTACTCCCAGGGAGATCCAGACCAAGCTACTGGACCTTGTTACACACTCTATTCTTGACTTCTCGGACTTCGAGAAATCTTCAATCTGATTTTCGGTATGGGCAAACTATGCAATGTAGTTGTGTAGCATAGTCTTAGTTGCCATCAATGACAACACTTATCATGCCTAGCAGTGTCTCTTGCCAATAGTATTGACTTACATAAGTGTTGAAGATAATGAGAAAGTGTTCTTGATACTGAGTTTCCAAGTGCTTTTGAGAAAATTTGCTCTCCTAGTGGAAACAATGTGTTGCAGAGTTTCCTAGATTGCATAAGTACAATGTAGTGTTTTGCTCCGCATATTCTATATACTAAATATCTTTGTTTGTGGATTGGAAGTTATGTTAAAGAATGTCTGTAGATGCTATGTTTCAAGTTTGAGCCTCCGGTATGAAGATTTGAGCGAGTTCTATTCACCAGAGTAAAAACTATTTTTCTGTGCATTTAGTGGTGATAGGGAGAATGTATTCTGCTCCACATTTCTCTGCATTTAAGTCTTACAGTTTGCAGTTCTGGAATTAATTTTGTAATGATGTTATGTGCCTTTAGTTCAAATGGTTCATGATTTGGTGGTCTGCAAGTGATCTTTTCTTTATGATAGTGGCTGACAATGATGTTCAAGTGCTCTGGTTTGAAGAATCTTGTGGATAAATTGTTTAGAGGTTGTGCGAATGTTCTTGGTGATTGTAACATTCTTATGGATGTTTCCTGATCATGTTCCTAGCTTTTGATTGGTTCGTAAAGTGTAATCCAGATCATGCATGAAGCGTGTTCTTAAAGGTCTTAGTGTTAACACCAGTTTTAGACGACTTGGTTGTTTTTGTTAGAAACTTGAAAAAGAATATAACCCAGAATCAAATTGAAAGAGCTATAATCAATAAACTGTAATGAAAATAAAATGAACAGCATAATAGTACAATGAGAGAATAATTTAAATTCTAAATGGCATAATAGCATTATGAGAGAACTATAGCTCCACCCTTCATTACATTCATTCATTACCCTCTTACCCTCTTACAAAATGAAGAGACATACCTTGCTTATAAAGACAGGGTTGAGAGATAAGAAGTTGTAGTCATGTGACAAGTGTCATAATCCTATTACATGTGACAACTAGAGGGTACGATGCCAACTAGTTGATGTGTAGGATATGACAACTATAAGACCACTATCAACAACTAGAAACAACTAGAAGTATCTAGAAGGCTCACTAAGTCAACTTAACATGTGAATATGTGTGTGAATATTATTTAACTAATAAACAGTTAAATAATATGAATTATCCACACAACAAGGGAAATAACTGGTTAGGTAATATACCTATTCACACTAACACCCCCCCTTAAGTGCAACTTAGGGAGAAGCTGACTAAAGCAAGAATGCAAAATGCAAAAATGCAAGAATGGGTCCTGGCTACAAGGCCATGTTAGGTACCCATGTACAAAAAAAATCTCTCACAAACGGAGAAAAGGAGAACACACTGTGGGAAAAAAACTCCTCCCCAAAGAGAGAAAAGAAAACACAAAATGCTCTCTATAGTATGAGAAGAACAAAACCCCTTGTGAGGAAAACATCCCCCCATAAGAGAGAAGACACCCCCCCCAGAATAGAGAGAGTGAAAGAGACTATGAAACCCCCCACAATGAAGTAGCTCCTATTCCATAAGAGGATGCCCATATATGAATACTGAAGATGATCCATTTGTGGCAAATGACATTTCTCCCCTTAGGAAGAAACAACTCCAACGGTGAATGCTGAAGTAACTCCCATTCTAAGAAGCAAGGTGAGGACAGAAGTCTCATGATATAGCCTGTCTTAGAACACTGCTCAAATGTCTTCATGCTGATGTCAAAATGAGTCACTATCAAATCAGGAGGTTCGGGCCTAACATAAACAAGTGACCTCTCACAAACATGTGAAGATTGATGAAGAGCATGATCCAAAGAACTCATGTATGGATGTGGAATGACAATGCATACCATGTGGCTACAATGCAAATCCCACAGGAAGTCCTACAAAGAATCATTGGAAGCTCTTGGTGAAGCCTCTCTGAACTCTATAGAAATAGCAGGTGTATGTGTACTGTCATCAAAGAGGAGAGATAACCCCTCAAATGTGTCCTCCAAATCAGCAATGTGAGACTCCACAAACAAAGATGTAATGTCTGATAAATAGGAATCCCAATCAGGAAGACTGAAATGAACCTATTGTAGAGAATCATTGAAAGCTCTTGGTGAGGCAACACTAAACTCAGAAGTAGCAGTAGGTACTATAGGAGTGTCCTTTACTGAAAGAGATGAATCCTCGATGTCCTGGTACAAAGAGTCACTAGAGGTTCTCAAAGAAATGACACAGAACTCTGATGAAGTAACATGTGCTAGAGGAGATGTGATCTCAATATCCTATTATAAAGAATCTCTGGAAGCTCTCAAAGGAACCTCATTGAACTCTGAAGTAGCAACAGGTGATGGTGGAACAATGATCTCAATAGAAGGAGAAAGAGAAGCAATAAAAGAACAATCAACTCCTGCTAGTTATTCTAGATCCTCTACTGTATTATCATCAAAGGGCATATTATCTGCATCATCAATGGGTATGAGGCAATCCATTGTAGGATCATCTGGGAATGGAGAAATATGTGGGTCTCCAAAGATCTCCCAAATCTTAGTCCAAAGAGTGCATGGACAATCAATGTCCAAAACAACCCACATAGTGTTAGAATCAACACTAGAACCAATCAATCCTACAATATGATCATTCCTATTTGCCCATGCATTTTTCTTCTGAGGTGAATCTGGTTCAGGTATGAGGCCATAAAGATAAGGCAAAATATTGAGCCACCTACAATGCGTGACTATGCCTTTTTTCCAAGAATCATAATTATCCTTGTTCAGAATGATCACAGAAGGATGATTAGAAAAACCCATGATATCTTCTCAAATGATTAGAGATCAAACCATCAAAAGATTACCTTGTAACTCAAGGAGAGAACATAGGACACAATCCCCCCTTTTCACTCAATCAAAGAACTCCCCCAATAAATGATTGTGGGACTTTATGATCAATCCAATTACAATTACCACAAGCCAAAACAACAAAGTGGTCTTTGATTTTGGTTCAATGCAAAAGCCAACATTAGGCTACATCTGAAAGTACAATTTTGAGCAACAACCATATCAAACTGATAGCGGATCTAGAAAGTACTCAAATAATCATGCACTTTCAGAAAAAATTTCACCAAAAAATGTTACTATATGAGCCCGAACGAAGCCTTTGAAGTTCTGAAAACAAGGACTGCTCAGGTACAGTGATGAAAAACTGCAATTTCTGGACAAACCAGGCACCAAAATCAAAATCTGAGTCCACCGCTATGAAGCCTGCTAAATTCTGGCCTAAATAAAAAAAATGCTAAAAAATTAGAGCAAATATGAGCAAGATATAGGCGTTTAAAGTTGGACTGCCAAACTGAAAAGCTCAATGGAGGAGGAGGGCAAACTTGGCCCAAGGCTGCTGATGTCAGAATGACGTCAGTAGAATCTGAGGCAAAATCTTCAAAGATTCCCTGGAATATTATGAAAGATTCCCCTAAAAGTGACGTCAGCAGATGGAATGATGATGTCAGCAAGGAGAATCAAATTGATGATTTCACATGATAGAATGATGACATCAGCAAATTTAGGCAACAAAATATGCTTAAAGTTGATGGAATAGTCTATACAACTACTAAGAAACTACGTCACTTGCTGGGAAATGACGTCATTTTGACGTCAGCTGACACAAAAATAAAACTCCTAGAATCTTTACAGATTCACCTGAATATTCTGAAAACACCTTTGAATTTGCTGATACCACCTTGAAGATCGAGATACCACTATCTTAGTGGATGTGGTTTTATGACTGTTGGTTTGGTTTTTGCTAGTTGAAATAACGCCGCCAATAGATATTTAAAAAGACCACCGAAGCATTTGCGGAAACCACCTTTTTTAAGCTCGAGAAACCATTGTTTAGTGGTTTACTAACTGTATCCGGGGATGGCCGCCGATGGTTCCTCTACTATTGGTCATTGTAGAAAACCATGGGTTATTCGACAGTTGATGGCTAATTTTGATGGCCACTATGTAAAGAACTTCTGCCGATGTTGTTTATAACGTCCCGTAGATTTTAAACAACCATCACATTTGATCTCCGATGAAATGTTGTTGGTAATTGGTTTGACTGCCACGAGCGGTATTATCTCAAGGTCGCCGGTGAAGCAGATGGCGCTGATGGAGTGGTGACCACTGGGAAGGGGTGGTAGCGGTTTGAAATATACTGCCACTCTGAAGCTTTCTCAGATCCGTAGATGGTTGGTAGAATTAAAATGTAGACTGGCTGTAGTTAATAGCTTCCCAAGAGTTGGCTGTGGCCTAGGAGGATGTGTCATATCAATTTTGACAACTTGGTGAAGATAAGTTCAGTACAAGCTGTGAGAGATTTGCCTAGGCTAGTGAAGCCTACTAATACTATTTGCAAGGAATGTCAATTGGGAAAACAGACAAGGATAAATTTCAAAAGTAAAGAACAATTTTCTGCTGGACTGCTTGAGCTGGTGCATATAGATTTGTGTGGTCCTACAAGAACAAGAAGTCTACAAAGAGATAGGTATTTTATGTTGCTTATTGATGATTATTCCAAAATGACTTGGATTACTTTCTTAAAGGATAAATTAGAATCCCTAGACAAGTTTAAGGTTTTCAAAGTGATGGTTAAGAATGAGTCAGATTTGAGGATCAATTGCTTAAGGTTTGACAGAGGAGGAGAGTTTACATCAAATGAATTCAATACCTTCTGTGAAGAACATGGGATAAAAAGATAATTGTCTGCTCCTAGAACTCCCTAGAAAAATTGAGTTGTTGAAAGAAAGAATAGGACAATTCAAGAGGCTGCTAGGTCCATGATGAAGGAGGCAAATCTACCGAAAGTATATTGGAGAGAAGCTATACATATTGCTGTCTATATTCAAAATAGAGTTTAAGTCAAAGGTAATGGTACTAAAACTCCTTAGGAATTGTGGTATGGAAGAGTTCCTACAGTGAAATACTCCAAAGTTTTTGGAAGCAAATGTTATATTAGAAGAGATGAGGAGTTAGGCAATTTTGATGCTAGATGTGATGAAGGAATTTTCCTTGGATACTCCACTAAGAGTAAGACCTACCGGTGCGACAATAAGAGATTGAGAAAGATAATTGAGAGTAAAAATATGAAAGTTGATGAAGATAGGGAAAGAATATCAAATCTGAGTGGCTATGAATCAGATGAACTTGATACTACAATGAATGAAGAAAAAGTTGAACAAAGGGATAGTCAACTTGAATAAAAAGCTCCAGAAAGTGATGTTAAGACTCCTAGGTATGTAAGGATTAATCATTCTAAAGATCAGATTATTGGTAACAAAAGCAAAGGGGTATTGACAAGGAAAAGAGCTGCTGAGGAACAAGTGAACTACTATTTACTTTCACAGATTGAACCTAAGACTGTAAATGAGGCCTGTAAAGATGAAAGTTGGGTAAAAACCATGGAAGAAAAGGTGATGTAGATAGAGAAAAATCAAACTTGGGAATTGGTTCCTAGACTTGCTGATAAGAATGTGATTGGAACTAAATAGGTGTTCAGAAACAAGATGAATGAAAATGGAGAAGTAGTAAGAAACAAAACAAGAATGGAATGCAAAGGATATTCTTAGGTTGAAGGCATAGATTTTGAAGAGACTTTTTCTCCTATGGTGAGGATTGAAGCAATAAGAATGTTCCTGGCATTTGCAGTACACAAAGACTTCAAAGTGTACCAGATGGATGTGAAGTCTACATTCTTGAATGGAGAGCTGGAAGAAGAGGTTTACATTGAACAACTTGAAGGATTTCAGTCATCAAACCAAGGTGGCATGGTGTGCAAATTGAAGAAAGCCCTATATGGACTTAACCAAGCTCCTAGAGCCTGGTATGCAAGATTGGACAAGTATTTGTTGCAATTAGGGTTTAATAAAGGTATTGCTGACAACAATCTCTATTGCAAAATCAGTGATGATCAAATTCTAGTTGTTGTAGTCTTTTTTGATGATATTACTTTGGAGGTAATGAAGGTATGTGTAAGAGATTTGCAAAGGAAATGTAAAAATAATTTGAGATGTCTATGTTTGGTAAATGAATTTCTTTTTAAGGCTGCAGATTACTCAATAAAAAAAAGGAATTTTCATTTCTTAGTTCAAGTATGTGAAAGAATTGTTGAAGAAGTTTGGAATGGAGGACTCTAAGCCAGTATGTACTCCTATGGTAACTAGCTGCAAGCTAAGCAATAATGATGAATCACCTAAGACTGATCATAAAAAGTATAGGTCTATGATTGGAGGACTGCTCTATCTAACCCATACCAGACTTGACATAACGCATGAAGTCTGTCTTGTGGCAAGATTTCAAGAAGATCCCAAAGAGTCACATGTGATGGAAGTCAAGAGGATCATGAGGTATTTGAAAGGCACTTTAGACTATGGATTGTGGTATCCCAAAGATATTGATTTCACTCTTAGTGCTTATATAGATGCAGATTAGGCTGGAGATACTAATGACAGGAAGAGTACAAGTGGAGGTGCTTTCCTCTTAGGTAACAGATTGGTTTCATGGCTGAGCAAGAAGCAAGAATCAGTTTCTTTTTCTACTACAAAAGAAGAATATATTGCTGCAACATGTTGTTGTACTCAAGTGCTTTGAATGAAGCAAACATTGAAGGATATAAGAGTTGTGTATCAAGAACCAATTTCAATCTTTTGTGGAAATACAAGTGCTATAAACATTTCAAAAAATCTAGTGATGCACTCAAGAACAAAGCATATATCTATAAGGTATCACTTTTTGAGAGAAAAGGTAATAGAGAATGAAGTAAATATGGAATATGTGTCTACAAAGGATCAGATTGTAGATATTTTCATGAAGCCTCTACCCAAGGACACTTTTGAGTATCTCAGAGAAAAGTTAGGGGTTATTACCCCTCCTGCTCTAAACTAAGATGCATGAGAAGTGCATCAGTCAAGTGGTGCCCAAAGTTTTATTCTTTGATCTGGGTTGATGTTTTGAAGGTTACCTCTTAGGGGGAGCAGGTAGATGTTGCTGATATGAGTTCCTGATAAAGACAAGTAAGTATTGCATAATTGTTGACAGAGCAATTCTAGTTTGATCAGAGTAGTATTTTGCAAGTATGTGCAAAGAAAGACGAATTGATGTCCTTTGCCATTGATGTCAAAGGGGGAGAGAAAATTATGTTAAAAACTCAGGAGGAGAAAGAGTTTAGATGTGTAAAGAGAAAGGGGGAGAAAGTAATCAATGCAGATTCTTGTCTTGATGGTTCTTACATTTTTTCACATCAATGTTGCCATCAATGACAAAGGGGGAGATTGTTGCAAGTATGTGCTTACCAGTGTTGTCATTGATGTTAACATATCTGTGTTGTCATTGGTGTCAACTGTGCTCTTGTTTTGATGCTTACTTGTATTGAGTTAGTTAATTTGTATTGGATTACATAAGTGTTCAAGATAATGAGAAAGTGTTTCTGATACTGAGTTTCCAAGTGCTTTTGAGAAAATTTGCTCTCCTAGTGGAAACAGTGTGTTGTAGAGTTTCCTGGGTTGTAGAAGTACAGTGTAGTGTTTTGCTCCACATATTCTGTATATTGAATATCTTTGTCTGCGAATTGGAAGTTATGTTAAAGAATGTCTGTAGATGCTATGTTTCAAGTTTGAGCCTCCGGTATGAAGATTTGAGCGAGTTCTGTTCACCAGAGTAAAAACTATTTTTCTGTGCATTTAGTGGTGATAGGGAGAATGTATTTTGCTCCGCATTTCTCCACATTTAAGTCTTACAGTCTGTGGTTCTGGAATTAAGTTTGTAATGATGTTATGTGCCTTTAGTTTAAATAGTTCATGATTTAGTGGTTCGTAAGCGATCTTTTCTTTATGACAGTGGCTGACAGTGAAGTTCAAGTGCTCTAGTTTGAAGAATCTTGTGGATAAAGTGTTTAGAGGTTGTGTGAATGTTCTTGGTGATTGTAACATGCTTGTGGATGTTTCTTGACCGTGTTCCTACCTTTTGATTGGTCTACAAAGTGTAATTCAAATCATTCATGAAGTGTGTTCTTAAAGATCTTAGTGTTAACACCAGTTTTAGCCGACTTGGTTGTTTTCACTACTTGGGATTATGCTTTGGAGTTTGTGATGGTGTGTTTTTGCATGGAAGATTGCATTTGAGTCCCAGCTAAGGAGTGGTTTGGTCTGCATTCATTCTTTCCCTTTCATTAATGTATAGGTCTAGACTTATTCTAATGTATGTATGCTTGCCGACCTTGGAGATTGTTCTAATGGTTGATGATTGTAATGTTGACCTTGATGATCATTCCAAGGTTGATGAATTGTATAAATACTTGTAATAAATTCATGGAAAATGTATCAATATGCGAAGATAAAGTGTGAAG
This sequence comes from Cunninghamia lanceolata, assembly GCA_027924645.1. Classification (NCBI taxonomy): domain Eukaryota; kingdom Viridiplantae; phylum Streptophyta; class Pinopsida; order Cupressales; family Cupressaceae; genus Cunninghamia; species Cunninghamia lanceolata. The sequence continues at coordinate 1,368,112 of BSBN01000781.1, forward strand.
TAAAAAAGTAGAGCAGAGTAGAGGATATTTATTGTGCTTCAATGGAACTGAACCTTGGCATAGTATAGATGCTACTATCTCAGTTCGCCAACTCTGGCAGTGAGCCTCTTCTTTTGCAGTAAGCAATTTGGGTAGTGATCCTTTGATTTTTGGTATTGTTATTACATATTATATTGTGAGCTAACACTTACCGTGGTTTTTCCCTTATTGTGTTTTCCATGTAAAAAATCTAGTGTCTCATGTGTTGTATGTGTGAATGTGTTTAATTTTCTGATTTCATACTTTCATGGTTAAAATACAATAACAATGATTAAGTGGTTGATGTGTTAATGGTTTTGAAGTATTGGTTACAATTGATTCACACCCCTCTCAATTGTCTTGCCCTTTTCAACAATATTGTGATGATGATGATTGATTTGATTAAGGTGACTAAGATTGATAGTAAGGTTACGAATTGTTGATGTGTTTGTTAGTCACAAAAACAAGAATACAAGTTCACAACAAACCTTCATTCATCTTGAAAGATATGATAAATTTTGAATGAATTTATAATCCCAAGTCTCCGTCTATTAGGTCTTGACTACTTGATCATCACTCAGTGTTGTTGTGTTTTGTTGTTTTCCATGTTGGGGCCTTACGTGCTTTTGTTCATACTCTCCTCAAATGTAGTTAATATTCATGAATATCCAGTCTATTATACCTACCCTGCATATATCCTAGACAATTGTGTTAAATCTTATAATATCTAGTTAGAATTTGTGCAAATTGATATGAATTTGATCCTAACTTTGATTAGTTCTTTTGAAACTATCTCCGATTTAGATTAATTCTTAGGATATTTCTAACTTTGATTAGTTCTTTTGAAATTATCTCCATCTAAACTAATTTTTTCTTTTGAACCTTAACTTTACTTAAAAATATGCCTTAAAGCATGCAATTCACTGATATTTATGATTATTTGCATGATATTTGCCATGACTTGCAATTCTCACTATGCATGCTCCAGATATATCATTATTTGCATCAATTTAGTGTATATCGCTTAAAATGCATCAGTATTTGTGTTCGCTCGCTGTATATGCTCTGGAAAAATCATTGTTAGCATGCATTTACAATGTTTGCTTATGATATGTCATGATTTGTAGTTATTTATGATTATTTGTGAAATGAAATCAAAAGATGAAGTTTAGAAAGTAAAATCCTAAATTACTTAGTTTTTTGGTCAATGAACCACATGCAGATTCCAATACAGTCATGAAAAGAAGCAAAACCAAACATACTTCACTAGGATGCTCCACAATTATGCATGGTCAACATGAATCTTCAAAGGATAGTTGATGATAATATGTAATTAATTGAATGCACTTCAAGAGAATGCAACAATTCACAATCACACATTAGAAATCAACGTAAGATTACGCAGGATATATGAATAGGAAGTACAATCTATGACTACATTTCCATTAAGTATGCAAAGACTATATACATATACATTGATCTTGAGAAAGAACCTTGATGAGAGATCACAAAAGTTGTAAAAATCACAAATTAGTGCTCAGAATTTCAACAATTCAGTCTCTCTAACAAAAGAAAGATCATGGTCCTTTTATAGATCAAGGACCAAATCCGTTACAATGACCCAATGGTCAAGACCTCATCCAAAATAATCAACGGTCAAGAAAGTGGCATGTGTTGCCAACTGGCAACCTCTAGTGGACAACAACTGGCAAAAGGAATATTCCTTAGTATCTTGGCTTCAACATCTTCGAGAATATTCTACTCCTCTTCTGATGAATCCTCTTCTATTAACATTCCTCCATAGTATACTTCATAAGCCTTAACAGTGGCATTGATCTCTATCCTATCTGACAGCTAAGCTTTGGTTTTAGCATATTCCTGTGTCTGCAGTTGCTCACTTATGGATATCCACTGGCTCGTTCTATCAGCTAACCTCTCATTATAGGCCCTTATCTTCACATATAACTCCATTACTTCATCTATAGTAGTTTCTAAAAAATGATGTACTGGATCACTCATCATAGGGTCAAATCTAGCCTTGAATGCCTGGATGGACTTTTGCTCATCATATTTCTCTATTTTAGCTACTAAATTGCCTAGAGCTCTTCCAAAATTGATATTTCATCCAACAAATGATCATGCGCCTTCATGCCAATGTCTACTGCTTTAGCCCTGCATCTTTTCAAAACATCCACCTCAAACTTCAAATCATTTATCCAAATATGTATTTTAGGTAGAGTCTAGATAGTCATAAGCTTGTGCTTTAGGAGTATTTGATCATCCAATCTCTTTGCACCTTTCAATTTCCCCAGGTCATGATTGCTTTGATCAAGCCTAACTCTGCATTCCTTCTTCAATGACTCTACCTTCACTTTCAGGTGGGTTAATGTGTCCCAATTGGACAAAGATCCTCTTATTATTTTCTCTCCTTCAACAATGAATGTGATAAACCACCTTTACATCACTTGGGATTGATAATTTTGTGCATCCAGACTAGCTATCTCTTCTTGGTTGACCAGTACAAGAGCCGCTGGAGCCTCTATTATTTGGACTCTAGGGGTGACCAAGCCCTTAATGAATTGCTAGAGTTGGGAAATTTGTCCTTTCAACTCCTTATTTTTAGCCTTGGTTTTCTAGATGTAGGCAGCTACAACATCTGTACTCTCCCTAAGTCCTTCTATCTCTTGTTCTACTATTGCATGCCCTAGATCAATAGTAGTTATTTGAAATTCACTTGCTTCTATTTCCCCTTTATTCTTATCTACTATGGGTACAACCAATTGGGCTGTTCTCTTCCTAGTAGTAGTGTCCCTCTTGATTGCAGACATAGCCTTGGATCTGTGCTTGGGCTTTGTATCTTCAAGGGAAAACAATGATTTAAAATCAAACAGAATAGAATTAGAAGTAGGAGGCTCTGTTACCTCTGATATTAACCACCCAGGCACATTTGAATCTAGTCCTTATTGACCTAGTTGCTCAATGTGAGCATCATTTATTGTTGTATCATCACCTTTTCCTTGATCCTCTTCTTCCTAATCAGGTGGGACATCCTTTGGATTCTCCTCCAGTTGTGCACTCTCTTGATTAGGGGCTTTACCTACTTGAATCTCTTCTTGATGCACTTGCTATTGTTGGTCCTGATGACCTTCCCCTCTAATTAGGTTACTCTTTATTCACATCTTGAGGAACCTCCTTATCAATTTCTTCTTCCTTGTGCTCCTCCCTATGAGGCTCTCCATGACATTCTACTTCTTTAGCATTGACACCTTGTGACGCTTCATCTTTTGGATCCTCCTTATGTTATTCTCCCTATAAGGCTTAATCACTAAGGTCCTGATGAGAGATTTCTGTACTATTTCCAGCTTCTACCATCTCCTCATCTTTATTTTCTGTTTGAGCATGCTTCTTAGATAATATCATTTGTTGTTCTACAACCACCTCCTCAGTGTGTCCTTGAGTAGACTTATTTTCTTCATCAACATGGACACTATGCTCTGCATCACCCTTATCAATATCATGTACACTTCCCCCTACTCTTGTCCATCTTGTACAATATTTTCTGCCTGTATATTTGTCTCTAAAGAGTAAGAAAGATCCACCACTTTAGGGCTTGTGATGGTATCAATCAAGACATCCAATTGTCCAGATTGCATGACTTCCTTAGGAGATTTTGGGTCCTCTATACTTGGAATATCATGTACCATAGGGCCCTTTACTTCCTCTTGACTTCTCTCTCCTTCAACATGAGGTGTGTCTTGGGGTGTTAGCATGGTGGGTGTAAGCAAAATCCCCACTGGATTATTAGTCACATCCCTAGTGACTTCATCATCTATTAAGTCTATACTTTGACTTAAAGATAATGACTTCTCTGCAGCCCTCTCTTGTTTTTTCACCCTTGCTTCTTTAGCTAATTCATTTTTCACCTTTATTATCTCAGGCACTAGCACATTATGCTGCAACTCCCTTGCTACTTCTGTCATAGGATTAAGGTGAGCTTTTACCTTCCTAACCATGTGCTCCTGAAGTATAGAAGATGTTGAGGGTTCTTGTGTTGAAGATTGCCCTTGAGTGAACATATGTTCCATCTTAGTCAAACCTTTTTCTTCTTCCATCTAGACATCCATAATCCTGAAGGTTGAAGCCCTTGGCATCCTCATTTGGGCTCTTTTCTGCTTGGGAATGTCCACTCCTCTCAATACATCTGCATATTCTATTTCTCTTGTATCTGTTGTCTTAATAGGAATGGCCATTAGGGGCACATCCTTGGGAGGTGACGGTACTATGGAAATAGTGATATCCTCTGTTGCAAATTCTTCTTCAGACCCTAAAGGTCCTACCTATGCCAACTTGGTCTCCATGATTTGTCTTTTATGAATAATAAAACCATCAAATCCTATATCATCTCTCTCTCTCTTTCTGTTTCCTCTTCTTATCTTGGGTGATGGCTAGACCCTTATCCTTCAGCTCTCCTACCTTATTATTTACCCAATTCTAGGTGATAGTCATTACTTTGGCACTTATGACATCTATATATGTCTCTTCTTCCTTTGTCCAATCTGGAGAAGGTAATGGTTCTTTGCATATTTCTTTTTCTTCATATTCTGCATCCAAAAGCTTCCCATCATCAGACTTTAGTTGAGGAGGGACCTCCTAGCATCCCAATGTCCAAATCTGGTTCAAAGTTAGTCTTTGATAGCTTCTTTTCCTCACTTCTTCCTCATCAACTCAATCTACCCAATTAAGGTGGATTTCATACCGTAACTTCTTGTTAATGAACCTCTCCATTCTATGGTGAGTATCATAATATCTCACCAAATGAAATAACTGTAAATGTAGCATGTGAAGCTCTGCTTCAGACTTCTTGGCTCCTTCAATTGATCTGCATGCATACCAATCAATATTCATTGGAAATCTTACTTTTCCTTTTCCATTCTTCCTCTTGTAGGCCTCATATGATGGCACAATTTTTCTAGTGACCTCTAACAATACAGCCTTATCTGTAGGGTATTTAGGTAACGTGAATGGATTACCTTTGAAGCCTTCCATCTTGATGTACACGTAGGTTGGGAACTAGATGAACCATGATCCATTATACTGAATTAGTTCCTGGGCTTCTTTTGACAACCTCTTTGCTTTGTCATCTTCCATCAATCGGACCAAGTGCATAATGCAACAATCATTAACCATTTTTTAATGTTAGATAGACATCCATCTCTCCAACTGTAGGTAGTGTTCCCACACCGTTTGTTCATTTGGGAGGCATCCAATCCTTCCCATAGTTTTTAATCCTTGAAATGTTGACCTATATGCACATGCATAGACAATGTAGGAGGTCATGTAAAACAATCTTCTTTTCTTCCTCCATTGGACTATACCATCATGGAGGCTGTCACTGATCAACCTAGCCCATTGCACCACTTGGTCCCTATCTTTTACCATCCTTATTAGGCAAAACATCCATGGTTTAAATGTGCATGAATCTTCCTTGCCTACCATCCTACTTCGTAAAACAATTATATTGACGCAGGAGCACCCTAGGTTACAGAGCAATCTTGCATCAACCAAAAACATTTGCATTCTTTTGTTTTTCTTTCATTTTCTAGTTCAGTTCAATTCAATTCAGTTAGTAACAGTTTCAACATTTTGTATTGCATTTTGCTGCATTGTCATTTTAGAGCTTGTGGAGCAGGATTTAGTATCTAGACAACATCATCTACATCACATCCAAAATTTAGGTCATTTGGACTTGTCTGTTGAAAGTTATCACTATCAAAAGATCACCCGTTTTCACAAATCAGAGCATATAGAAAATCAGTTGAAGAAGGTTTTTGAAGCACTTCTGTGACTTGTGGAGCTAAATGAAACATCATTTAGGATAGTTTGGGACCTAGACAACCTCCCTTGAGATCTGCATCAAGTTTCCATCATTTACGGAGCATTACTAGCTATTTAAGGCTGACCTATTCATTTCTGCACATTACACCTTCATTGGAGAATGTAACTTCTTTCTTTGCCGATGTGGAGGATTTCATAAGCTTGGAGATGATATATATAGATCTCTAGGATTCATAGGAAAGTAGTTAGCGAATCAGTAGTTCTATGATATGATTTAGATAACTTTGATTATATGTTTTGTGCTTCAAAGCCATATTTGTTGTAATTGGAGAATCAGACCTGTGAGCCCTAATTTGTAGCCCGAATGTAGCCAACATATAAATGTTTTGAATCTATGATATACTAAGTATTTGAATCATTCATTACATCCTATAATTGTTTCCGTTTTGTTTACTCTTGCTGCACGACCTGAACAATTTATTTTATGAACCCTCTGATCATGATTGCACCAAGTCGTATCAGAGTGAAGTTTGAATCCTTTGGGAGAGAAGTTTTGAATCCTTTGGGAGTGAATTTTTGAAGGCATTTCATAAGATCTCGTGGTGAAGCAGATCACCTAACTGAGGCAGCCTACTTGTGTTGGTCAATCGATTGCTGATTGTGAGGCAGTTGTCACCTTGTAGTCTGATTGCCAAATTTGAGGCAGTTGCACCTGGATCTTAGAAAGAGATGCCATTGAGGAGAATACCTACTATGGCTGGAAGAATGGATGAAATGATGGAGATGACAAAAAATGAAAGTTCAACTAGATGTTGTTGAAGAAGATAGAAGAAGAGGATTAGCCCCTAGACCTAATATTGAAAGTGATGATGAGGAAGAATTTCAATCCGCTAATCAAAATGAAGAAACCCTAGAAGAAGAAGAAGAATCAGATCAAGTGAAGATATAGTAATGATTGGAGGATTACTATATTTGATTGCTACCAGACTGGATATCATGCATGTAGTCTGTCTTGAGGCTAGATTTCAAGTAGATCCTAGAGAATCACATGTCATGACAGTGAAGAGGATATTCATATATTTAAAGGGCATTCTAGATCATGTCCTGTGGTATCCAAAAGATACTAACTTTACCTTAAGTGCTTATACAGATGTAGATTGGGCCAGTTGTGTAGATGACAGCAAAAGTACAAGTGGTGGAGCATTCTATCTTGGTGGCAGAGTAGTGTCATGGTTAAGTAAAAAGTAGGATTTAGTATCTCTGTCTACTGCTGAGGTAGGATACATTGTAGCAGTATCTTGTTGCACACATGTGTTGTGGATGAAGCAAACCTTGAAGGATATCAAAGTTTGTATGATGAACCAATCTCTATTTTCTGTGATAATACAAGTGCTATTAACATTTCAAAGAATCTGGTGATGCATTCAAGGACAAAACATATTTCAATTAGGTATCACTTTCTAAGAGAGAAGGTTGCAGAGAATGAAGTGAAGCTTGAGTATGTGCCTACAAAGGATCAGGTTGTTGACATATTCAATAAGGCTCTCCTAAGGATACATTTGAGCATCTCCGGGAGAAGCTAGGGGTTATTGCCCCTCCTTCCTTTAACTAGATGCATAAGGAAATGCATTATTCCAGTGGATTTCAAGATTCACTCTTTTCTCAGCTGATGATTGGAGGCTACCTCTCAGGGGGAGCATGTAGTGGTCATGATGATTGTTGTAGTCAGGGGGAGTATTCAGAGCAGTGAAAGAAAAAGATGTTGCAGAGTAGTAGTGAACAGTGCAAGTATGTGCAGTATCAAGAAAAGGGAAAGTTGTAACACCCTTTGCCATTGATGTCAAAGGGGGAGACAGTTCATGTGAAAAACAAAGGAGGAGAAAGAAAAGGAATTAGTGATTAGAGAGAGAGTAAGATGTGCAAAAGAAAGGGGGAGAGTAACAAATTTAAAGAAGATTGGTGCAGATTTGTGTCTTGATGGTTTTTCACATCATGTGTTGCCATCAATGACAAAGGGGGAGATTGTTGCAAGTATGTGCTAATCGGTGTTGTCATTGATGTCAACAAGCTTGTGTTGTCATTAGTGTCAATTGTATCTTCTGATGAGGTTATTGTTGTTTGATTAAGTTGTTTGGTTAAAAGGGATTTGGTTGCTTTATAGAGGTGCTGAAGATGTTGAGGATATGCTTCTATTGTTAGGTTTCCAAGTGCTTTTGAGAAAATTTGATTAATTTTGGAAACAGTGTGTTGAAGAAGTCTCCTGGCTTACAGAGTGTTGTTTGAGTTTTTGCTCCACATTTTTTTTGTGTTAGAGATCTAAATATGTGGTTTAGATATGTTGTTTAGAAGTGTTTAAAGATGCTAAATCTAGAATTTGGTGCTCTGGATTGTTGTGCAATTAAAGTTATGTTCACCAGTTTGAGAACTATGTCTGACAGTGGTTGTGGTGCGTTTAGGAGAAATTGTTTTGCTCCACATTCCTCCTCAGAATAATTTTAGATGTTGCAGTTCTAGATTTATGCTTAAAAGGTTCTTATCTATCTTCAGTCCAGAGGGTTTGTGATTTGATGCTCCGAAATGTGACTTCTTGTGTAGCAGAGTTCGACAATGTTATTTGTAAGCAGATTATGAACTCCCTTCAAATGAAAGTTGTTGTGGTTGGATTTGTTGGTTTTTAGGTGACTTCAAGTTGTTCGTGGATGTTTTTAGAATGTGTTAAAGCTTGGTGTAAGATCTGCGAGGCATGTTTACTTTTGAGGAAGCATGTTCTTAATTGTTCTTAGTGTTTACACAAGTTTAGCCAACTTGGTTGTTTACACTAATTGCGGTCATGCTTTGTTGATTGAGGAAGTGTGGAATAATGTGTAAGAGTGGATTTAGGTCTATGCTAAGATGTGGTGTGGTCTACATTCATTCCCTTCCTCCATGGGAATGTTTAGGTCCAGACCTAATTTGAATTTTAAGGGTTAAGTAGTGTTGCTGACCTTGGAGAATGTTTTCAAGGGTAACGATGGTATAAATAAGTATCAAGGATTCATGAATAGGTGTACGCAAGGGGAAGATGATGTGAATTTGATGAGGGGCAATGAGATCTTTCATGTGTTAGGCTACTGGATGGAGTGAGAAGAAGGTGTCTACTATTTTTGGTGATGTTGCAAAGATGTTGTTGGTGTTGTAATGGATATTGAGCTTCATTGAAACTAAACTCCATGCATAGGTTAGATGCATTTATATCAGTTCAAAGCCTAACAATGAGCCATTCTTCTCTTCTTTCTTTCTTTCTCACTCGGACAGTGAGTCCACCTACAGTGAGCATTCTCCCTCGAAGTGAGCCTTTGTAATTCAGTATTGCTACTACATTATATTGTGAGCTAATCCTCACTATGGTTTTTCCCTTTTAGGGTTTTCCACGTCAAAATCTGGTGTTCTCTTGTGTGTGGTGTTGTTATGATTCAGTTTCAGTTATTTGCTTTTCATGCTTAATCATCATAACATGTTTAAAGGTTAATGTGGATCTGAATGTTTGTAAGGGTTTGAAGTTTTTGTTACAACTAATTCACCCCCCCTCTCAGTTGACTTGTGCATTCAATAGGACTAACATGCTTCATGGTTATTTCCTCGCATATTCCAACAAGGTTCTATTGTTACTAGTCTACGTCATGGCATTCCTTGTCTATCATGTCCCTGTCTCGCAAGGGATCACATTTTGCACCTTGGTCTATATCATGCCATGGTGTTCATTATCCATTGCCATAATAAAATCTCTATGATGATAATCATGCAATGAAATTAAAGCTCAAAATCCATCAAGAAAGATCTCATTTCATTTCACTCGCCCAATCATTCTTCATTTATTACTAACAACATCTCTTTCACATTAACATTTGTTCCATCCATCCTTGTAGGCATCTTGATGGCATGCTATGACACAAAAAATAAATGCATTACTTTTCAATTTGCACCTATCAAATTGACTTATCGGTAAATTTACCAATTTTTTTTGGAATTTTTTAAAAATTTGTCAAATTTCCTGAGGGGGCATCATTCTATCCTGCTTTGTCTGGGGCATGCTGGGGGTCCTAAGCCAATTTTTTTAATTATTCTTTGACACAATGTTCAGATTCACATTGTATCAAAGAGGGGCAAAATGTACACTCAAAAATGTCCCGAGTCTGCGAGTAACATTTTCACACTAATTTTCATCTCCTTTCACATAGTTAAATAATTTTTAATTATTTAATTATTTCCTAATTTCATATTCTTCTATTAATTAAATAATTTTGAATTATTTAATTAATTTGTTTTTTCTTTATTCCTCTTAAATAATTATCCCTTTCTAATCTATAATTAAATAATTATTTTTCATTATTTAATTAGTCATTATCTATCTTACATTATTAAATAACGGTTTTTCATTATTTAATAATTTATCATCTCCTTTTCTATTATTAAATAATGGTTTTTCAATTATTTAATAATTTATCATTTCTTCTATACATTATTAAATGATTTCTTACAATCATTTATTTTATCCAAGCCCTATTTCTCAGCTAATTTCTTGGGTCATGGTCCATTTAATCTCATCCATTGATCATCATACATCACCTTTCAATCCTCACCCTTCATTTATATCCAAGTCCTCTATGAAAGCTATTACCCCTTCTTTTTATTTCTAAGTCTCTTTCGTTTCTATTGTTCATTCTCGTGATACTCTAGGTTTTTAAGTCCCAAGGGTTATGAATTTCCATTGCTGTGCCTTAGAAAAATCTTTCAAGTCGCAGACACTACAAGTTTCTTAACCTAGTCACTATTCCCCTAAGTTTTCTAACCTTATCGCTAGGTTATGGAGTTTAAAAACCCCGCGATCCCGCGACTTAACATTCCTTGTGTTATGTTTTGTAGTCCGCTTGGTTCCCTCTTGTTATCATTGTGTCGCAAGTTTTCAAAACTTTATAACCCACAACTTAAGGTTCTGAAGTTCTCATTTCTCGTGATTCAATGACTGTTAAGTGGTGGACTAGAAACCAAGACAATTAATGATTATTTAAAGTGTTGTATGTTGCTAGTGTGAGATGTCCTTCAGCAAATTTTTAGAAAATGAGAAAATCCTTGGGTTAATTTCTCAAGGTGCGGAAATGGTACCACGTCAGCCTAACATTTAAAAGCACGGTGGGGGCGCCATAACTGCACATCATTTCACTCTTTGTGGCAAAATTGACTAAGTGTTTTGCTTGCTTTCTTTCTCTTCTGAATTGTTATTTCTACAATACCCTATCCTCGTCCCTGGTACTTGGTCGCTGTAATGGAATTCAAATTTCAGGGTGTCTTCTCCCACTCTAGAATTGAGAGCATTTGGTCTAAAATGAAAGACACTAAACTTGGACACATAGACTTGGCAAAATTCTGGTCTCGTCTGTAGCAGGAAGACATGTCATCATTCGCAGAGAAAATTCTACAGAGCGGTTTGGCTCATGCAGTAGGTTTCCTTGTTTCAGTGTGTTGTGAAGATTTAATTGTTGCATGTGTGGAGAGATACAACCCCAAGACCTTGGAGATCAAGACTAAGGAAGGTGTGGTGGTCGCTAGGATTGATTCTAAGTTTATCTCTTGTGCATTGAAAATTCCAAGACAGGAGAAATACGAAAATATGTCTATAGCCCTGGGAGCAGAATTCTTCAAGGAGAACGAAGATTGGTGCAGGAATTCGATTGCACGCAACTGCCTAAAGTCGGAGAAAAGAGGTAAGTCTCAATTACCCCCTATACTTAAAAGAGCACATTTTAAGGATAAAATTTTAGATATTATCACTCTATTGTACCGGGTGGTGCGTAGTGAAGATGCTATCTTTTTTGAATTCTGGATGTGTCACTTTATATTGCTGATATGTAGTGAGAGTCAGTTTATTGACTAGGCTGAAATAATAAGCTATCACTTGAATGAGCAATTGTTGAAATTTCAAGAGACCTCTGCATTTCACATGTGCTCCTATTTGGTATATGTTCTAGCCAGTCGAGAGGTTGTCTGGGTTGGGTTGAGGCCTCGTGGGTCTTTAACCCTAGATACACCTATGTATGCTTATTTTCCTCAGTTTACAAAAGATGTTGGGATGAAAGATTTTCCACTGAGCAAATTGGGCTATAAATAGGTCTATCTTAATGGTTATAGAAACAAGGATGAGATGATCTAGGAGACCATGGCAATAGTAGCTAAGAACTTAGCCAAATTTAGAACCAGATTGCAAAACACTACTGTACCAGGGAGCAAAAGTATTACTGCTATCATCACAAAGTATTGGGAGTACAAGCTGATGATGAAGTTGTGAGAGAAGATGGCAGAAGATCAAGTGGTGGAGAGCATTGAAGATCCTAAAGAAAATGAAGGGGTGGCGAATTAAGCTTATTTCTTTTATGCTTTTCAAGTTATTTGGCTCAAAACTTTTAAAGACTTTATTTTAGAAAAAGAAACGGTTGTCCTCAAGAAACTGTTCCTCTTTCAAAGACAGTTATTATTTTATGCTTATAAATATGTAATTCAGAACAACAGAACCATCTTGCTAGTTGGGCAAACTTTGTTTTTCTCAATTTAGTTAGATATCTCGTATGTTTTGTTTGATTTCAATCTACTTCAATATATAGAAAAGATACACAGTTGGAATTGTTCAGGTTTATATGATCTTTGTGTTATAATGCTTGGACTATCATTCTGCTTATGTTGAATGTTATATTTGTGGTTATCTTTCTTTATGTTGGAGAATTTAGTTGGTGATTTCTATTAGGAATTAAGTTGTCTCAACCTTGATAATTCCTTGCATTATTTCTATTTGTATTTATTAATTCATTGCCTATGTTGTAAATAAATTGTAAATTCCATATTGTCATATTGTGGGATGTGGCACGGTGATGTGTCATCCTACATGGAAGATGACAACTTGTAATTTTGTCTTCACATGACGAGATAGCCGTCCCACTTTGTGGTAGGATCATTTTTCCATGTGTCGGCATCTTGGATGTTGTTTAAGGGAATGTTGACCGAAACAGTTATGACGGATTCCTATGACAGAATCTATGACATGTAAGAGTCAGAAATAGAAGCTTGTAAGATAGGTGAATACATGTGTCATGAAGCATCTTTAAAAAAAGGCATATTTGGGTGACCCAAGGTGGACTATGACATGTAAGAGAATATGCTATTTATAGCCTATGTATGATAGATTCTCTTACAGCTGTAAGTTGTAACCGTTATGATAGATTCTATGACAGTCGTAAGAGCATCTGTCATAGCCCATTTTGGAAATAGGTGAGCTCTTTGGGATGGGAGCTATGGACAAGTGTCAGGCACATTCTACAATGTTGACCAAGTGTCCTTAGGCATGGGTTTTGGGCCATGAAGCCAAGTTGGATGCCCATTCCAAGTTTGGATCAATATTGCCTTGTATATTCTATATAAACAGGTGCTTGGAGGAGGAGATGTATTACATGATTGACAGGTACTATTATGCTACCAGATTGACTCTAGATATGAGTTTGGAAGACCATTGAAGCTTGCATTGAAAGTGTATTGTAAACAACTTTCTATTTTGATAATACATTGTGCAGGTTTCTGAGTGTGGGGTTTTTCGCCCGATAAGGGTTTTCCCCACGTTATATCTTTGTCTCTCTTCTGTCTTCTTTCTGGTTCATGTGTATTGCTGCAATATCTCTGTTAGATGTTCTATGTTCCTATAGTTGTAAGGATTAATTTGAATTTGCATAGCCCTCTCCTCATTAGATTAGTGTAGGAAGCGATTTCCGCACACCTAGCTTAATTTCAGTTGGTATCAGAGCCTGGCCAGTTTTGGTCTTAGCTGTTGGGTAGGGGTTTTTTGAGTTGATCTTAAGTTGAGTGGGAGTTTGTGTAGAGTATTTTGAATCTTATTGCAGCAAGGAGATGGTAAGCACATCCGGAAGGATAGAAGTGGAGAAATTCAATGGCGCTAATTTCGAGCTGTGGAAGCTCAAGATGGAATACATGCTTGTTGATCGAGACCTTTGGGAAACTGTTAATGGAACTAAACTAGCTACAATGTAGAAAGATGATTAGGATCTCAAGGATCGAAAGGCTAAGGGTCTCATAAGACTTAGTCTTGCTGATTCTGTCTTGCTAAATATCCATGAGGAGAAAACTGCAAACTTTCTTTGGAAGAAGTTGGGAGATGTGTATCAAGCCAAATCCCTGGTTAAAAAATCTTTCTTAGAAAGAAGTTGTATTCCCTTCGAATGGAGGATGAAGGATCCATTGTTGAACATATGAATGATTTTAACATGTTGGTTGTACAATTGACATCTATTGGTGTGAAGATGGAGGAGGAGGATCGGTCTATGACCCTACTTTGTTCTTTGTCACACTCATGGGATCACCTTGTCATGGCTATTGGAAGCACCACATCCACATTCAAAATGGATGAGGTGGTTTCTTCACTGTTGTCTGAAGAGATGTGGAGAAACTCTTTTGAGGTAGCTAAAGAGGCTCTTGCAGTTCATGGAAGACCCAAGGAGAAAGGGAAAAAGATGGACAAGAAAGATGAGAAGGGTAGATCCAAATCCCATGGGAGATCCAAATCTCCTAGAAAGTCCAAGGCTATCTGTTGGAACTGTGGTAAATTTGGCCATTTCTGAAAGGAACGCAAAGAAGAAAAGAAAAAGAAGAAGAAGACCCCATATTTAGATTCTGACAAGTCACAAAATGATGGTGATGCTTTCATCACAACCCTGGCAACCCATGCATCTGATGATGTGTGGCTGATTGACTCTGGTGCATCATTCCACATGACCTCGCATCAAGACTGGTTCACTAAGTATGAAGAATTCGATGGTGGAAAGGTGTACTTGTGTGATGACTCTCATCTGAAGATTGTTGGTCATGGAAGAGTCTCTATCCAATTCCCTGATGGATGAGTGAAGGGGATCTCTGGGGTTATGCATATCCCAGGCTTAGCATGGAACCTACTTTCTATAAGTATGTTGAATGATTTAGGTGTGCAGGTTATCTTTTTGAAAGAAGGATGCAAGATGACTAGAGGAGCTATGGTGGTTGCTAAGGGTACTAGGAAAGGTACTCTGTTTCAGTTAGAGGCATGCATTTCACAATGGAATAGTTCTTCTGATTCAAGGAAGAGGGCAGCAGTCACTTCATCCCCACCATCTGAATGAGCAGTTAAGAGATCTATTGTTTCTAGTTTTGATGTTTGTAATCATGCCTTAGAAGTTAAGCTTCCTGCTGAAAAGACAATTTTTATGGCATAAGAGATTTGGCCACATTGGTGAGAAGGGTCTGCATACCCTGAAAATAAAAACCTCATTGAGGGGTTAGATGATTGTAATCTTGAGTTCAACTTTTACGAACATTGCATATATGGCAAAAAAAACGTGTTCAGTTTTATTCGAGTTCTCATAAGTCTTCTGGTGTGTTGGACCTTGTTCATTTTTATGTATTTGGTCCTGTTAATGTTCATTCGTTATCAAAATCTGTATATTTTGTATCTTTCATAGATGACTACAGTAGAAGGACATGGATTTATTTTCTCAGAAGCAAATCTGAAGTCTATAGTAAGTTTAAGGAGTTTAAGGCCTTTGCTAAAAATTAGATTGGTAAAAAGATTAAGTGTTTGAGAACTGACAACGGTGGTGAGTTCTATTCTACAAAACTTGATAAATATTGCAAGGAACTTGGGATTTAAAGACATAAGACAACTCCATACACCCCGCACCAAAATGGAGTTGTAGAAAGGATGAATAGAACACTGATGGAGAAGGCTAGGAGTATGCTTAGTGGAGCTGGCCTAGAACAAAAGTTTTGGGCTGAAGTGGTTGCCACTGCTTGCTATCTTGTAAATAGATCTCCTACATCAGCTCTTGTTGGAAAGACACCCATGGAGATGTGGTTTGGTAGAAAGCCTTCAATAAGGCATCTTCATGTTTTTGGTTGTGAGGCATATGCACATGTGCCTAGGGAGAAGCGGTCAAAATTGGAGAACAAGGCTGTAAAGTGTATCTTCATTGGCTATGGTGTCAGTGTGAAAGGATACAAGCTTTGGGACCCTATGGCTGAAAAAGTGTTGTATAGCAGAAGTGTCATCTTTAGAGAGATTACACCTTCTTCCATTGTTTTACAGCCAGAAGAAAAAGAAAAGAAAGAGGATGTTGTTTAGTTTCCTCCTACCCCTGAGAAGACTGAACAGAAAGACAATGTTGGACCTAATGATGAGGAGAGCTCTTGCAGCTCTAAAAGCTCAGATGAAGAAGTTGAACCTTAACCTTAGATCTTAAGGAGGTCTACACGGATAAGAAAGCAACCTGAAAGGTTTGGTTTTACATTGATTCTAGTTGTGCTTTTGCTTTGTTTACTAACAGTGATGAACCTAGAACTGTATTAGAGGCTATGGACATGAAAGATTCAGGTTCCTGGAAGGAGGCCATGGAGGATGAGATGGCTTCTTTGGAAAAGAATCAAACTTGGGACTTGGTGCCTTTGCCTCCTGGACAAAAACCCATTGGATGCAAATGGGTGATCAAGAAGAAATTTGGTGCAGATGGCAGTGTTGAGAAGTATAAGGCTAGATTGGTTGCGAAGGGGTATTCACAAGTGGAGGGTATAGATTATGGTGAGATCTTCTCTCCTGTTGCAAAGATGGCATCCATTCAATTCATGTTGTCTCTTGCAGTAGCTTATGACTTAGAGGTAGAACGGATGGATGTGAAGACAAATTTCCTTCATGGTGATTTGGAGGAAGAAATCTACATGTCACAGCTAGAGCATTACATGGTGAAAGGTAAAGAAAATTTGGTTTGCAAGCTTAAGAAGTCTTTGCATGGTTTGAAGCAGTCTCCTAGGAGATGGTACTTGAAGTTTGACGCCTTTGTGTTGTCAATTGTATTTGTGAGATCAAAATCGGATCACTATTTGTATTATAAGTTCGATGGTGATTGTATTCTCATTGTTGCACTGTATGTTGATGATATGTTGCTCATTAGGAAGGGTAAGGATATGATTTTTGATTTCAAATATCAGTTGTCAATATAGTTTGAAATAAAAGATTTAGGGGCAGCCAGGTACATTCTAGGAATGGAAATCAGAAGAGACAGAACCAACAGAAAACTTTGGTTAAGCCAGAGTAAGTATGTGAAGACAATGTTGGATAGGTTCAGCATGGCAGATTGTAGACCATTGTGTGTTCCTATTTCTTTGGGGACAAAGTTGTCTATTGAGGATTGTCCAAAATCTCCTAGTGAGGTGCAACACATGAGTAGAGTACCTTATGCTAGTGCTATTGGCAGTTTGATGTATGCTATGGTCTCACAAGACCAGACATTGCCCAAGCAGTGGGAGTCCTTAGTCGATTTATGGCTAATCCTGGATGAGTTCATTGAGATGCAGTTAAGAGAGTGTTCAAATATTTGAGGGGTACTTCCGATTATTCCATATGCTATCATGGTAATGCTACAGGACCTCTGCATTCCATTGATATTCATGGATTTGTGGATTTTGATTGGGCAGGTGACATTGACAGCAGGAGATCCACCAGTGCTTATGTGTTTACACTATTCGGTGGTGCCATTAGTTGGATGAGTAAGTGACAACCTGTGGTTGCTTTGTCCATGATAGAAGCTGAGTATATGGCAATAACTCATGCTTGTAAGGAAGTCATTTAGCTTAAGAGATTGTGTTTAGATATTGGTGTTGATGCAGGTCAGATCACGATCAGTTGTGACAGTTAGAGTACAATTTGCCTTGCGAAGAATCTAACTTTCCATGCTAGAACAAAGCACATTGATGTTCAGTTTCACTTTGTGCAAGACATGGTTGAGGATGGAAAGGTAAATTTGGAGAAGATAGATACTTTGAAGAATGTTGCTGATGCATTGACAAAACTAATGGGCACAGAGAAGTTCAGATGGTGTTCAGAGTCTATGGGCCTCTCAGCCTATAGCAGTTAAATCCTATTAGTCTATTGGCTCTTAAAAGGTGTTCGACAAGTGGGAGAATGTTGGGAATTAAGGTGTCTCAACCTTGATAATTCCTTGCATTATTTATGTTTGTATTTATTAATTCATTACCTATGTTGTAAATAAATTGTAAATTCCATATTGTCATATTGTGGGATGTGGCACAGTGATGTGTCATCCTACATGGAAGATGACAACTTGTAATTTTTTGCTCACATGAGGAGATAGCCTTCCCACTTTGTGGTAGGAACATTTTTCCATGTGTCATCATCTTGGATGTTGTGTAAGGGAATGTTGACCAAAACAGTTATGACGGATTCCTATGACAGAATCTATGACATGTAAGAGTCAGAAATAGAAGCTTGTAAGATAGGTGAAGACATGTGTCATGAAGCATCTTTAAAAAAAGGCATATTTGGGCACCCCAAGGTGGACTATGACATGTTGTAAGAGAATATGCTATTTATAGCCCATGTATGATAGATTCTCTTACAACTGTAAGTTGTAACCGTTACGACAGATTCTATGATGGTTGTAAGAGCATCTGTCATAGCCCATTTTGGAAATAGGTGACCTCTTTGGGATGGGAGCTATGGATAAGTGTTAGGCACATTCTACAATGTTGACCAAGTGTCCTTAGGCATGGGTTTTGGGCCATGAGGCCAAGTTGGACGCCCATTCCAAGTTTGGACCAATATTGCCTTGTATATTCTATATAAACAGGTGCTTGGAGGAGGAGATGTATTACAAGATTGACTCTAGATACAAGTGTGGAAGACCATTGAAGCTTGCATTACAAGTGTATTGTAAACAAATTTTTGTTTTGATAATACATTGTGCAGGTTTTTGAGTGCGGTTTTTCACCCGATAAGAGTTTTCCCCACATTATATCTTTGTCTCTCTTCTTCTATCTTCTTTTTGGTTCATGTGTATTGCTGCAATATCTCTGTTAGATGTTCTATGTTGCTGTAGTTGTAAGGATTAATTTGAATTTGTATATCCCTCTCCTCATTAGATTAGTGTAGGAAGTGATTTCTGCACACCTAGCTTCCTTTCAATTTCATTGCTGTGGATATCTATCTTTGAATGGATATGTTACAGTGATCATGATTCCATATCTTCTCATTTCAATTATTGTTATTTGAAGTCTTTGAACTTGTTTTTGAATTAGTCCATTTATTTGCATGAAAATCTCCTTTCAAAGCTTTCTGGTTAAACGAATCTCCTTTCTTTGCTTTCTGGTTAAAAGCATCATAGATTTTTGATTCATTGAACATCAACCGAAGGTAGCTGCCACCTTGTAAAATAAGCAGAGAGTTGGTGATAAAATATTATTATTACTGACTCAACTGCGGTTACATTTGTCATTTGTTTGGGCGAGAGAATATAGAGTTAAATGGAAAATCTATAAACCAACAGATTTTTGGTGACTCTATTGGGGATTATAATTGTTAAGTATGTATTGTTAGTTGCTCTAATGGTTCTTTAGAGACATAATGCTCCTATTCTTCAACCCAATGTTGATTGGCTTATAAGTGATCAGGAAGATATCATTACTGGATTAAGGTTGCTTGCCTGGCAACACAGAATGACTAACTTGCAATACCATCAAGTTAACGAAGTGTTAGAAGAAGAAGAAATCGGTAAAATTGTGAGAGAGAACACCAGGCGGTTTGAAAATGCTCAAGAAGTTATTATTATTGAGGCCGTCGTACTTGTGCCACGAAGAGAAAGAGTGTTTCTTGTCCTAGCACTTCCTAACGACAGGCACAAAAACTAGGGGGTTAATCAGAGGAACCAATTAAACAATCAACAAAATCTTCCATGAGCTAATCAGTAAGTGAAGTTGGCGACTCTATTTTATTAAGTTTTATTGTTTAAATCTGGCTTCCAAAAGATATACTAGGGGAGATAAAAAGAAGGGGATCTTTGACGAGGATTTTGTATTTTTAGAGTCCATCAACTTTTCTTCCTTCCCACCTAATCAAAAGGTTAGGTCTGTTAGTAGACCCTCGTCCCCTCCACCTAGTCAAAACTCTCCAAGTACTCCGTCCACATCTTGTCAAGCTCTTCTTTTACACATAGTTACCCTCCCTTTTCAAGTAAATTTCCCCTTATAAAATCTGCTTATCATGGCCCAACCTCTACTTGTTCCATGGGGAGCCACCATAGGTCCACTCAATCTTGGAGCCCAGTTACATGATTTACCTAAAGGGTCAGGGAAAATTATACCTAAATTTAGAGGAGATGGGAAATTCACCCCAAAAGAACATATGCAAGCTTTTTTTGTTGCCTCTTCTATCCTTGTTGTACAACATGAAGATGTAGTCATAAGGATTTTTGTAGAATCACTAAATGATGCTGCCACTGACTGGTTTTATCATCTTCCTAATGGCTCTATTAATGGTTGGGATGCCTTAAAAATAAAGTTTGAAAGCATATTCAAATCTGCTGAGAATGAACAAGCTCTGGTTACGCAGTTAGCCACAATGAAAAAAGAGATACAGGAGCCAATGAAGGAATTCATTGCCAAATTTAACAAGCTATGTAATAGGATTCCTGAGAACATGAGGCCTGGGGATGATCTATTAAAATGTTTCTTTATTAATACTTTTCCACTAGATGTTAGTTTTACTATCAAAAGAGAAGGGGTAGCTAATGTAAATGCAACCCAAGAAAGGGCCATATCCATAAAAGACGACTTGATCATAGCAGGGAAATGGAAAAAGGAATTGCAGACTAGTAAACCTTCTGGTGTGAATTCTACTGACCCAGTTATACAAAGGTTGGCCGATGATATAATCACCATAAAGAGGCAAACTCCAAAGGGACAGTTTTAGCCACCTTACCAAGATATACCAAGGATTATGTCAATCAAGGTGGTCATAACAAAACTTTGCCTTTAACTGGACCCGCACAAAGGCTAGCTATTGAGAACACTCCCTCTATCGGTAAAGGTAATATGATGTGCAACTTTAATTTGACTATAGATCATGATGGGTCCACTTGCTCGGAGATGGTTCGATGCATGCAAATGCTGTCTACCAACAAACAAGCTGAAGTGCCATATGTAGAAGAACTTGGTCCATCTTATGATGCAAGTGTTAATTTATTTGAGTATGAATCAAATGCTGAAGCAAGAGAAGATGTTTATGCAGAGATTGATCCTAACTGTGCAGTCTTCACTAGAGGACAATAGGCCTAGAAAGGAGTAGACTCTAAAGGACAAATGAGTGGTTCATCTTTCACTCCAAAGTACATTCTATCTAGGCAATCTGCTTCCAGTCCTAAGCAACCTGACAATATTACTTCCAAGAATGTGTCTATAGAGGTACCATTGGTTCCTTCCCCTGATACTATTGTTACTAGTTCATTTGATATAATTGAGTCATGTAAGAATACCAAAATTCAGATCTCCCAAGCTAAGTATCTTAGACTCAACCCATCCGAGCTAGACCGACTAGTGAAATATGTCAGACCCTCCCCATCTCAAAGTAATGCCCAAGTCTCTAATGAGGTCAAGACACCTATTGATGAACAAGTTTCCCATAATCTATATGAAAAAGAATCAGGATAGCAAGATCCTTTCTCTAAGCCAGAACCATTTTATGTGTCTCTTTACATAGCTGGTTTTAGATTGAGTAATTGTCATTGATTTTGGTGCTTCCGATAATGTAATGCCTGCTCAAGTGGCTAGAGCCTTAGGTTTGTCGTATACTCCTTCCCATGGTAAATGCTTTTCAATGGATGGCTCACAAGTTCCAATTTTGGGACAAATAAAAGATGCACAAGTTACTTTCTCCAAAAAAAGATTAAAGTTAACTATCCTCGTTGCTAATATTCCCACCAATTATGGTATGCTTCTGAGTAGGAGTTTTTGCAAAGACTTGGGAGGGTAGATACAAATGGATTGGTCTCATGCTTTAATACCACTAGAGGGAAAGAAAGTACGTCTTAATCTAGAGTCTAAAGCCAAGTTCACAGTATTAAAGTTTGGAGATCCTAGGGCAGATATCCTATTTTTTGAGACTAGACCAGGCACTTATATGTGTACTTCCACAGAAGAAGAATGTTCAAGCCTTATTAGCTTTGATTTGCAGAACGAGTTATGGACACTAGAATTTGATGGAAGTTGTTCCCATGCTGGCTCTAGAGCAGGAGTTGTTCTAATATCTCCAGATGGTTATATTTTTCCCTTTTCTTACAAACTAGAATTCAAGAACACCAACAATACCACTGAATACAAGGCTCTTCTACTTGGATTAGCCTTGGCTAAGGAAAGAGGCATAAAACAATTAAGAGCTAGAGGGATGCAGAGTTGATAGTTAAGCAGGTCAGAAAATAATACTCTATAAAGAATGGTAGACTGAGACATTACATAAATAGAGTTTGGGATTGTGTTGAAGATTTTGATGCTTTTCTATTGAAGCAATGCCTAGAGATGTTAACACAAGAGTTGATTCATTGGTTGTTTCTGCATCCTTATTATTACCTCATCTTGACTTTAAGGATAAATCTTATAGGATTGAGTTAATTATCATCCCAATGTCCCTAATAATGTAAACCATTTGCAAGTGTTCGATAGTGACAGGCAAATCATTTCATTTCTCGAGAAGGCTGACGCTTTTGCTAACATTTTCTTTGAAGGATGTGATAATGTGAGCAATGATGTTACAGATGGATATGTCAATGCACATGGGGAAGAGAAGACTGAAATGATTCAATTGAAGGGAAACAAAATACCGAAGGGTTTGGTTTCTCTGGAAGATTTGTTCAATAGACATGATCAGTACTTAAAACGAAAGAATAAGGTTAATATTGAATCATCTGCTGATTATGACCATGTCAATATTGGCATAGATGAAGATCCTAAAGTAGTGTGCATAGGGAAATGCTGTTCTCCCCAAGAAACTAAAAGATTGATTTCTTTGTTGATAAAATACAAGGATGTTTTTGCATGGTGTTATGCTGACTTGAAGAAATTTAGGAATGGAGAATTACAACATAGGATTCCTTTGAAACCTGGCTTGGATAGTGAAGGTTCAGGAATATGATGTAGACATCAGGCCTACTAATCTAGTAAGGAGTAAGGGTCTATGTAAATTGATTGCAGAAAATAAAATCATTGATGAAGAGCAATTACCTCTGGTTCTTCCTACTAGTACAATTGATGAGTGGTTTTCAGATGTCTCATACTTTTTAACTTATGGTGATTGCCTTGCTCACTTATCAGCCAAAGAAAAAAGGAACTTAAAACTGAAGTATGGTAAGTATGTTCTTTGGGAAGAAAATTTATATAAGAAAGGGGTAGATGGGACATTTCTTAGGTGTGTTGACAAGGAACAACAAAGGAAACTTTTGAAAGCCTTCCAGGATGAAGCTTGTGATGGACATTTTTCTACCTTTGTGACAACTTTTAAGATCCTTAGATAGTGTTTTTATTGGCCAGGTATGTTTAGGGATGCTTAGGAATGGGTATCTAAATGTGAAAAATGTTTAAAGTTCACTGGTCGTCCTCATCTAACAGCACTGCCTTTGAAACTTGTGGTGATTGATGAGCCATTCCAACAATGAGGCCTAGATTTTATTGGTCTTGTCAATCCTAAATCAAGTGCTGGACACACACATATCCTTTCTGCCACAGATTATTTTACCAAATGTGTAGAAGCCTTCCAGTGAGACAAACTACCTCAGAAGTGGTATGCAATTTCTTGAAAGAGAATATTATAGTAAGATTTGGTATCCCAAAAAAGATAACCACAGACAATGCTAGCTCTTTTTCATCTTCTGAGATTACTCTTTTCTGTTATGAACATGGAACCAGTTTGGGACATTCATCTGATTATTATCCTCAGGGCAATGGGCAAGCTGAGACTAGCAATAAAAATTTAATCTCTATCATCAAGAAATTGGTAGATGAAGGACAAAGAGGATGTCATAAGAAGCTATACGATGCTCTTTGGGTAGTCAGGATCAAATATAAAAGAGCTATAGGCATGTCTCCTTTCCATCTTGTTTATGGCATTGATAGTACTATTCCTATTTCTTTGGAGCTGTCAGCATTAAATTTACAAAAGGCCATAGAAAATGAGGAATTTTAGTCAGCACTAGAGAAGAGAATCATGTATCTGAATAAGTTGGAAGAAGAAAGAGGAATAGTTGTGGACATAATTACCAGACACCAATAGATGGTCAAGAAAATCTTTGATAAAAGAGCCAGGCAAAGAAAATTTGTGGTTGGAGATTCTGTGCTTCTCTAGGATAGAAGGAAAGAACCAAAAGGTGCACACAAAAAGTTTGATTCATTATGGAAAGGTCCCTTTCTGATCAGGTAGGTTGTTGGTGATAATTCTTTCCTATTGAAATATCCAGATGGTACTCCTTTGCCTCTTGCCTATAATGGGCAAGATCTGAAATTGTTTAACTGGTAGCAGTCTTGAGTCTTCGTCTTGTACATAGTTTCTTTTTATTTTCTTTGTTTTTGTTTCTTTTCCCTCTGTCACCCAATGAATAAGGCTTTATGCCATGTTGTTCTAGATTCTCTATGTCTTATTGGTCCTTGTCCCCATTTAGAGCCAGTTGTTACCCCTTCTTTTTATTTCTAAGTCTCTTTCATTTCTATTGTTCATTCTCATGATACTCTAGGTTTCTAAGTCCCAAGGGTTATGAATTTCCACTGCTGTGCCTTAGAAAAATCTTTGAAGTCACAGACACTACAAGTTTCTTAACCTAGTCTCTATTCCCCTAAGTTTTCTAACCTTATCACTAGGTTCTGGAGTTTCAAAACCCTGCGATCCCGCGACTTAACATTCCTTGTGTTATGTCTTGTAGTCCGCTTGGTTCCCTCTTGTTATCGCTGTGTCGTAGGTTTTCAAAACTTTATAACCCATGACTCAAGGTTATGAAGTTCTCATTTCTCGTGATTCAGCAACTATTAAGTGGTGGACTAGAAACCAAGACAATTAATGATCATTTAAAGTGATGTATGCCATCGGTGTGAGATATCCTTCAATGAATTTTTAGAAAATGAGCAAATCCTTGGGTTAATTTCTCAAGGCGTGGAAATGGTACCACGTCGGCCTAACATTTAAAAGCACGGCGGGGGCACCATAACTGCACATCATTTCACTCTTTGTGGCAAAATTGACTAAGTGTTCTACTTGCTTTTTTTCTCTTCTGAATTGTTATTTCTACAATACCCTATCTTCGTCCCTGGTCCTTGGTCACTGTAATGGAATTCAAATTTTAGGGTGTCTCCTCCCACTCTAGAATTGAGAGCATTTGGTCTAAAGTGAAAGACACCAAACTTGGATACATAGACTTGGCAGAATTTTGGTCTCGTCTGCAGCAGGAAGACAGGTCATCATTCGTAGAGAAAATTCTACAGAGCGGTTTGGCTAATGCAACAATTTTCCCTATTTCAGTGTGTTGTGAAGATTTAATTACTGCATGCGTGGAGAGATACGACCCCGAGACCTTGAAGATCAAGACTAAGGAAGGTGTGGTGGTCACGAGGATTGATTTTGAGTCCATCTCTCATGCGTTGAAAATTCCAAGACAGGAGAAATACAAAAATATCTCTGTAGCCCTGGGAGCAGAATTCTTCAAGGAGAACAAAGATTGGTGTAGGAATTCTATTGTACGCAACTGACTAAAGTCTGAGAAAAGAGGTAAGTCTCAATTACCCCCTACACTTAAAAGAGAACATTTTAAGGATGGAATTTCAGATATTATCACTCTATTGTACCAGGCGGTGGGTAGTGAAGATGCTAGCTCTTTTGAATTCTGGATGTGTCACTTTATATTGCTGATATGCAGTGAGAGTCAGTTTATTGACTGGGCTGAAATAATAATCTATCACCTGAATGAGCAATTGTTGAAGTTTCAAGAGACCTCTGCATTTCACATGTGCTCCTATTTGGTATATGTTCTAGCTAGTTGAGAGGTTGTTTAGGCTAGGTTGAGGCCTTGTGGGTCTTTAACTCTAGATACACCTGTGTATGCTTATTTTCCCCAGTTTACAAAAGATGTTGGGATGAAAGATTTTCCACTGAGCAAATTGGGCTATAAACAGGTCTATCTTAATGGTTATAGAAACAGGGATGAGATGATCCAGGAGACCGTGGCAGGAGTAGCTAGGAACTTGGCCAAATTCAGAACTAGATTGTAGAACACTACTGTTCTAGGGAGCAAAAGTATCACTACTATCATCACAAATTATCGAGAGTACAAGCTGAGGTTGAAGGTGCGAGAGAAGATGGTGGAAGATCAAGTGGTGGAGAGTGTTGAAGATCCTAAAGAAAATGAAGGGGTGGTGAATTAAGCTTATTTCTTTTATGCTTTTCAAGTTATTTGGCTCAAAACTTTTAAAGACTTTATTTTAGAAAAAGAAATGGTTGTCCTTAAGAAACCGTTCCTCTTTCAAATACAGTTATTATTTTATGCTTATAAATATGTAATTGGGAACAACAGAACCATCTTGCTGGTTGGGCAAACTTTATTTTTCTCAATTTAGTTAGATATCTTGTATGTTTTGTTTGATTTCAATCTACTTCAATATATAGAAAAGATACATAGTTGGAACTATTCAGGTTTATATGATCTTTGTGTTATAATGCTTGGACTATCATTCTGCTTATGTTGAATGTTAGATTTGTGGTTATCTTTCTTTATGTTGGAGAATTCAGTTGGTGATTTCATTGTTGTGGATATCTATCTTTGAATGGATATGTTATGGTGATTGTGATTCAGTATCTTCTCATTTCGATTATTGTTATTCAAAGTCTTTGAACTTCTTTGCGAATTAGTTTATTTATTTGCATGAAAATCTCCTTTCAAAGATTTCTGGTTAAAAGCATCTCCTTTCTTTGCTTTTTGGTTAAAATCATCATAGATTTTTGATTCATTAAACATCAACCGAAGGTATCTGTCACCTTGTAAAATAAGCAGAGAGTTGGTGATAAAATATTATTATTACTAACTCAACTATGGTTACATTTGTCATTTGTTTGGGCGAGAGATTATAGAGTTAAATGGCAAATCTGTAAACCAACAGAGCAAGCTTTCATCTTCATTTCTTGAGGTTAACCACAATCATAATCTTCAATATTTTTCTATCATTCATCTTGAAACTTTGCCATCATACATCCACATTGAGCTTATCATAAATCTTGAATGCTACAAATCTGAGAGAAAACAAAGTAAAATGGAGAAGAGCAATGGAGGAGAATCAACTCTGACATAGGAATTGAGATGTTATGGATTTATTATTTGATTTTTATTGTCATTTTGTGCTTCATTGTTAGATTAGGGTCTTTATGGCTTGAATTTAGATAGTTTTGTGGTTTCTATTGATGATTCATGCATTTACCTTGATTTTCCCTGATCTACACTCATTGACATAGTCTTTACCTTCTCTTTTCTAGAGACTGTCCATTTTCTTCTTTCCCTCCGAAGTCTTTTCAGAACTTCGGCTAACGTCTCTGAATTTGCTGAAGAAGAACAACTTGAGTAATCATAAGAAAGTCTAATCTTCCATAGTCGAATGGATACAAGGTCTCAAATATTTTTTCGGGGTGTTTTTCTTATCAATACTATCCTGAAGAAACATTAATAACTATTTTCAATGTTTTAAGCATGATGAGCCCCAAGGTTCAGTGTGGAACCTAGTAGCTCTGATACCATATGTAACACCCACTTTCATTAAACAAATTATAAACTTACATCTAATAGAATTTGAGCGGAAAGAATAACTAACTATTATGAAAAAAGAATGCAATAAAATTCTAGTTTACAACTAACTTTCATTTTCAGCTAAAATAATCTTTTCTAACAGAATATGTGTATCCAAGAATAAATTAACTAACTTTCATCAATGAAATTCAAATATTAAGAGAGATTAAGAGAAGTACAACTTGAATAGCTTCTTGTTGATTTGATTGTAGATCCTCCTCTGGATTTTGGAAAAAGAAATATCAACAAGGGCTTTATCCACCCAACCAAGACCAACTGGTCTCCCATGCTTCTTCAACTGAAGAAACCTAACCCTTCACGAGGGTGATTAACAAGGAATCAATTAACAACAATATGCCTCTGAGCCTGGTATCAAGACCTATACCTCCTGATCGATCTTTTCCCTATAGGTACCTCCTAACTGGAAAGATCACTCTGACCAGTGGTATATCTGGCACTTGAAAGTTGACAGATGCGTATTCTGCATCGTAACCTTGGCCAAGGATTTCTAGTAATTAACTAACACTACTGTGTCACCAGCACTCACCCTTGCTCGACATTGTTATTAATTCATATGATTCTTTTTCTTTGATTGCAGGTTTTTGAAAGAATGCCATGCATGACTCACTTGACAAACTTACAGATTCATGATAAATACAGAATATAAGTATTTAGATAGAAAGTACCCTTTCATCTAGTGAGTACAGTCATGTAGCTCAGTGCAACTATAATATACGAGCAGATGTAATAGTTACATATATATATACATATGTATACATATACATACATATGTATACATATACATATATGTATACATATACATATATATATAATGTATACATATACATATATATATACATATACATATATATATACATATATATATATACATATATATATGTATACATATATATATGTATACATATATATATGTATACATATATATGTATATGTATACATATACATATATTTATATATATATATATGTATACATATACATATATATATATAGTATCAACAAAGTCAAAACTTCTACAGATTCGAAAGACTTGTTGAATGAAATACATATACAGATTTCTAAAGACTGATCAAGAAACACAGAACTAAGATTAAAGAAATATGGTATGATTCGATATTTTCGATCATCAAATACTGCGTTTCTATAGCATGATAAATTAGACTATGATAAAGGGACTATGATCTTGCCTAAACAAATCTTTTAGTGATCGAAGTTGAAGAAGATGTAGTTGCAAAACTGAAATGAGTGACTAGTTCTTACGGCCGCTTGATAGAGTAAACAAAATGCAGCGTAAAAAAAAAATACTTTAGAAGAATGCAATAATAATGCTCAAGACTTATGTGATTTAAGTTTCAGTATTGCAGAGACAGAGATACTTCAGTAGAGAGTAGACTATTAATCAACGCCTTGCTTATACTTCTTGTGAATGCTTTTTGGAATGATCTGAATGCTTCCTTCTCCCAAGATAGTGTAGAGAACGCATGAC
Source organism: Cunninghamia lanceolata (assembly GCA_027924645.1). Classification (NCBI taxonomy): domain Eukaryota; kingdom Viridiplantae; phylum Streptophyta; class Pinopsida; order Cupressales; family Cupressaceae; genus Cunninghamia; species Cunninghamia lanceolata. Next base: position 1,397,183 of record BSBN01000781.1, read on the forward strand.
CAAGAAAGAATGAATGCCAATATATATATATGGCCACTCCTCTACTCCGACCGCTTGCAAGAAGGAGCATTCCTTCTTGCATTCAGGCGGAGTGTGGGAGTTATGATCAAGACTCTAGCTCACACACTCCAAGCGGTCCACCAAAGGTAAGACACAATTTAATAATTATTTAATAACATAAGAGATAAATAATTCTCACCAACTAGAAATATATTTATACTTATATACATGTGCCTTGGCCAAGGCTACGGTGACTTAGGCTTAAACATAATTATTGTTTTTCGATTCTTGTAATCACCCTCTCCCTGTTGATATCCCTTTTTCTTTGTCACCTGATTTATACTGCAACCACTTCGACAAATAATGAAGGTTAAATCATTTTCTTGATATGAACAATGGGTAAGTGCAAAAACATGGGGGGCCAAAAAGTGGCCAAATTGTTTTCAAAAAAAATTAATGCATAACTCGAGCGCGTTATAATGCGCTCGCATTATAACACGAGCGCGTTATGACTTATTATAAATTTAAAAAAATCTTATCATCTCATTTCATTTCTTTTTTCTCCTCTATACCAGCGGCCTGCAAACCCTAGGAAGTGCGCTCGCATTTTGGAAAAGTCAATTCAACACCAAAATCTTACCGATTCATCGCCAAAATGCCGCCACGATGTCGAGCATGCCAAAGGAGTGAGTTTTATTTGTTTGAATTTGTTTCTAAATAGGTAGGTTTGAGTTGATTTTTGATGTATATTTTGTTAATTGTCAGGGAATGTTAATGCACCTCCTCCTTAAAATCCACAAAATCCTCCATCAATTCCTTGACATGCCCCTAGAACACAAGAAAATATGATGGGGCAAATTGAAAACAACAAAAAAGAAATTGAAGATATAATTGCAAGGTTGAAAGATCATTCCACTTCAACCTTGCATAGGTCCACGCTTGCTGAATCTCTTGAATCTATGTTATCAAATGTAGATTAAATTAGCAAGCAAATATCTAGTTGGATGGATAAGAGGAGAGAGTTTAGAGACTATTATGTAGACAAGCTGTCATACCAAGATGTGAAAAAATTACAAATTACAAAATTAGACTTGTGTTCGATTTTCACAAACCCACAAACAAATCAACCTCCACCCATTACATGCAAGAGGTTCCCTATCCATTGGTACAACAACCAAGTGACAAGGGACAATTTTGGGCAAAGGTGGTGGATGGTTTTTGACCATCCTCCATGCAAGAATAATGAGGTCCCGCAATATTTTTTGAGGAAACTCTACTACAAGTTTGTCCTCAATAAAGTGCCAAACTATTTTGATATGTGGGACTTCTAGGGTAGAGGTGGGGGGTCAGCACAAGATAGACCAGGGGCATGTGTTGACCCACAACGGGTAGTGAGATGAGTAATTAGCAGACCAGCCCATGAGCATGTTTCTATCCCTTCCATTGTGAAGGAGAGTGTTGAGGTCGATACACTTCAGTCCATTAGTGCCTTGACCCAGAGCATCATAGAGCATGCCAGTCCTGCAACACATAGTGGGTTGGGAGATAGTGCGAGGAGTAGGGTCCCACCCCATGCTTGTCAGACTTACAGGTCAGCCTGTGGTTATGACCCCATGGATAGTCAGGACGTAGTGCACAGGCTACATCTGCAGCTGAGCAGATGGTGATGACAGATACCCTCCTGAGTGAGACTTTCGGCCTTGATACTCAGGTAAATATTAGTAAGTTTATTGAATTTAATTTATTAAATTTCATTTTTGAAATGCAAGATTAACTAATTTAGTTTGATGATTTTAATGAAATTCCAGGGTCATAGAGTTGATGCAGTTTTTCAGTGGTTCTCCACCTGTATATTACACTAGATCATCTACTGTCGGGGTATGTAACTAGTAAACAATTATAAATATTACATGTGAATAACATCGTTATATGAATGGTATTCTAATATCTGATTTTGGATGTTGAATAGGTTAATATTGGAGATTTCACGATAACACCTGCCAGTAGTGGTGGACTTCAAAGCTTCACGGAGGTAATAAAATAAATAGTTTAATGAATGAATTGTACTTACTAGATTTTTGTATGTGACTTGTGTGCTTTATTGTGTGTACTTCCTGATGGAGAATGATTGTCATTGATGTCAAAAAGGTCTTGCAGGTTTGCATAGTGTTGGATTTGATAGGAATTGTTTATGTTCATATTCATGGTTTGAATTGATCAGGATATCTTCAAGGTTGTTTCAGAATGGATTCTCATGTTTAGTGTGTCTCAGAATGGATTCTCATATTTGATCTTGTTTATGAAAGAATCTTGAGTTGATATTAGTGAACATCAGAAAGTCACCATTCAGGAAGAAAATGATAAGATTTGTGTTCATATGTGTGTTCATCAAGCGTTGTGTGAAGTTCTTGACAGGAGCAGGAGTTGTGTCTTCATGAGTTTATGACATCATATCAAATCCTTGTTTGAAGAGGTTGTTTCAGATATTTCATCATCAGGAGTTTGGCATCACAAGTTTGGGTGTTATTGTTGTAGGATGTTTCAAGATCTTAAGAAAAGGTTCTTGTTCAAGAAAGAGTCACCTTGGTTATACTTCATTCATAATGATCATGTTTTCAGAATCTTAAGATGTCATGCTTCAGAGAAGTAAGTGCAAAGAGTTGTTATGCTTCATCTTCAAAGGACAAATTTGACAATGTCACTGTGGCTATGTTAATTTCAAATATGACTATGCACATAAGGATATAAGGTGATTTTTATTCCTTAAGAAATTATATACATTGTCATCATAAAGGATAATAGGTTGCAGTATAGAGTTGACTAATGACAGTGTGCTAAGCTATGTAAGCTTCTGAAGTGTTTTGAATTTCCTAAATTCTAACACATTATCTATTTTTCTACCTGTCATATAATATATTCCTTTATCTATTCTTTCGGTGACTTGTCATTACAAGTAATATCACTTATGTTGACCTTTTGGAGGGGTTCGGGGTCATGTATATGACCGGGCAACTAAGGATATTTACCTATGTTTCAAAGTTCCTTTATAAAATTTGAGTGCCAAATGTGGAGTGGGCGGTCTTTCAAAGTTTTAATTTTAAATTTCTTTCACCGCCAAAAGCAAAATGGGCGCATAGGTTAAAGGAGAGCATGGGGAATGTTTAAACTTAGAAACTTTCAAAGTTTTTATTTAGCCCGAATTTCTTAAGGAAGTCCAAATGCCACGATGCATTTTTCAAGGGAGAAATAAATGTTTTAAAACAAAGGCATCATAATTATTAAAGTTTCTAATATACCAATCTCTAAGCCTTTGATGGCTTTAAATTTTTTTAGAAACTTGTTTAAATTCTAAATGGTCGGCCCCTACAAAATGGAGAGTTTCTTTTTGTGGTGAGAAGTTTTTTTTAAAGAAAAATAAAATTAGAAATTGATTTTTCTAATTTAACAACTCTTAAGAGTTTTTTTGAGGATATTGAAAGATAGAAAAGATCAAAATTTTTGAGGAGATTTTTTTTAAGAAAAATTGGTGAAGGACATGAAAGGTCATAAGAAGATGTTTTTGAATAATTTGGAAATTTTTTTAAGATATTATTTTTGTGAGTAGGGCATTGGATGCAGATTTTTAGTTTTGAAAATGATATTTTTGCAGATTGAAAATATTGTTTTAATCCAAAGAGAGATTGAAGATACTCTTGCAGATTGAGAAGAAGAAGAAGCTCAAGGGTTTTGAATGTAAAAGCTTGGAAGTTTTTAAGGAGATTTTCTTTGCAGATTGGAGAATACAAAAAGGAGATTCAAGATGAAAATTGAAAAGAAAATGTTTTTATTTTGTAGAAATGTAAAAAGAGGATACAAGAAGAGTTTTTTATTTTATAGGGCACTGATTAATATTATTGAAGATTTTTGTATAGATAAATTGTTTATGCAGATGTCAAGGGTCAGAAGGTGAAATTGACACAAAAATAAAGAAGAAGCTTTTGAAGAGAAGAGGAACATCAAAAGTCTTTTTATTTACAATAATCTTTCAGGTGCATTGATGCAACCTTATAAATAGATAGAGATGAAACATACAGTTTAGAGAAGTGTTGTTGAAAATCAAGCAGTGTTGTTAAGAATCAAGCAGTGTTGGTGTTATAGAGTGGATCATGATATAGGATTGAAATATCTGAGTTTGTATATGATTTGGGAATGGTCATTTGACAGACACATGAGAGAGAATAAATGTTATGTATTGAAACAGAGAAACCCTCTGAATTTGTGTTTTCAGTCAGTTCTGTAATAGGGGTTGGTGCTCCTTGAAGCTGGTGCTTCTAAATAGTATGCCAGTGAGGCTTGTAGGTTAGTGAGACCTCAATAGTCAGTGAGACATAATATTCAGCCAGTGAGGCTTTGTAAGATGTTTTCAAAGTTAAGCCAGTGAGGCACTTCATGAGTGGTTTTTCTACCCAAAGAGGGTTTTCCACTCCAGTAATTCTTGTGTTAATGATATGCTTCTATGTGTATTTTTGCTTCTATGTTAAGATTTATCTCTATGTGGTCCTGCTCATAATTTTCACTATCAAACTTGTACATATATGTGTAATAGTTTATGGATGACTTTCTCTTTCTGAGTCTTGTAAATCACAAATTATAATAAGTTGCAAAAAATCTACACAACACTGATTCACCCCCCCTCTCAGTGTTGTCTGAACTCCTACACTTCCATGTTTAGATGAACGTGTGTGTATTTTAGGAGCCATGATTTGCATCACTATTATAGTTTTCGTAATTGAATAATGTTGTTTTATTTCCAGATGATGCAGGCTGCGGAGACACCTCCCAATGTTCATAGGGCAATGGAGCATGGTGTGACCTCTGCAATTCATAGCTCCATGGCATTGACAGGGGTATGAGGTAGATTAGTAAATTTCAATTTACATTCATTGTTATAGTTATTTATTTTTGAAAAATCAAAAGATTATTGATTTGAAGTTTAATTTCTATCTGGATGGTTTCTATAAGACATGACATCACCACGGCCTATTCTTGCTACTGAGGCAAGTGAGGAGACAGATTATATGGTAGCGGTAAGTGATTATTTTGTTAAATGTTTCATTTTTTATAACATGTAATTTCTATATATTAATGTCTATACTTTTTATTGTAACAACTAAAGATGCAAGAAGAACTAAATAGGAGGAGCAGCCCTCGGGTTCATAGTAGACCACCCACATACGCGTCTCCATACCCTAGAAGATCAAAGGCTGCCTATGATCTATTCTCTTCACTAGCCAGAGGGGAATGACTTTTTATTGTGTTCCTTTGTTGTATACCTATATGGCATTTGTGGACATTTATTTTGTATTGCATATAGTTGACATTGTATGCCTATATGGCATTCTTGTAAGCCTATATGGCTATTTTGTATATATGTTATACTTATATCAATAGATATTGATGTATGCCTATATAGATATTTGGTTAATACAAATCTTTTTTATTGATGGCATCCATACTTGCATTATAAATCCATGTTTGAATGGATATTTGTAGATGGCTACTTCAAATATTTAAAGTCCAATTGTATTACATAGGATGTTTGTTGATCTAATAAGCTAGCTATTGTTATTCAAGTATCACCTAAACCTCATTTTGGAACTAAAAGATAAAAGTTGTATTTAAAAAAAATGAATCATCATGTTGAACAGAAAATATTAATATTCTTTATGAGTTGCTCAATTGAAAATATTCAAATGAGTATGCTGATCCATATTCTTTATGAGTTGGTCAATTGAAAATATTTCTTAATTTCTTGTTATTATACCATATTGGGATGCAAAGAGTATGTTTGTTGTTTTGAATAAGATAGTCAAAATCATATGCTTATGAGCACCTGATGACCATTGTGGTTATTAAATGTAATTCCTCTTGCATATAAGGCAAGGTTATGAGATTACATTGAGTCTTACCTAATTTTAGTATGCAACATAACATTAGGGCTATAGGCTTCCATAAGTCATAAGTCGGGGATTTTCAGTTTTAGGCATAAATTTGCTTTAAGACCTTAGACGCATTTCTCTACTTGCACAACCTCAAAACTCTGCCTAGAACTCAAGGCACCTTTCATGATCCAAACAACCTCAAAATTGTGCCTTGATATTGAAAGAATGTTTTAAAGTATAAAGGAGGGCACCTTAAAGGAGGTAATTCATCTTGATTATCAAAGTTGATCAAACACATCAAACTGAGCATCATACCTCTAGGCACATTTTTGCCTCTCTAAACTATCCATTTTGGCGCCTTGATGTAAAGTGAAGTCTAAACTTAGTGAAGATTGTACCTAGAAAGATATCACCTTGGATATACACCTAGAGTCATCCTAGATCATCCATTTGCGCCTAAGGGTCAATATAACATAATATAACTTAGGAAGACTTTGAAAATCGTCAAAAGAAGCCTAGACACCTTTTCTTGTCTCCACCATCCATTTTGGGTGCCTAGAGGAAAATGAACTTCAAATCACTTTCAACTATAGTACCTAGTGTTAGAACCTTCAAAATGACTAAATCTTACCAAAGGAAGTCTAGGCACCTATTGTCACTTGGATCATCATGAATGAGTGCCTAAATGGAGGAGAATAAGCATCTTGTATGGAGGCGCACTTTTGTGTCTAAATAACCTCATTTTGGTGCCTTGAAGGAAAATGTTCTAAATCCTAAGATCTAGCGCCTAAGTGTAAAATGGTCTCCTATAGGTTTGAACAAGTGATTGAAGCCATCAAATTGCCAAGAAATGAGCTAAGTATACTAAGGCACCTTTTCTTGTCTAAACTAACCATTTTGGCACCTAAGAGGAAGGAGATTCAACATCATGAATCAAGGCACCCTTTGCCATCAAAACAACCTCACATTGGCGCCTTGGAAGAAATCAACTTAAAACTACAAGTCTTGGAGTTTTTTCATGTTTTGATGATGTCTTTTGAGAACAATTATAATGATTAAAGGATGAGGTGGGTAAAAAGTCTTCATCTAGCTTAGGCGCCCATTCAATATTTAGTTTTTTCACATACCTTAATCTGTGCCTTGACTTGGAGGAGTTAGTTTATGCTTTAAAATGATTTCTATGTGTTTATATGATTCAATATTTGTCAATAATTTAATATGCCGGTATAATGTAGCTCGGACTGTTTCAGCATGTTTGGGTGCAAAACAGGACCATGCCTAGCCTAAACCTACCCATCCAGATGCGTTGGAACTATCAGTTTGGCCACACGAGGAGAAGAACAAAAGTCACACCCCTTTGCAACTTTACACTGCCTCCTTCTGACAATTTTTGGGGCAGTAGAAAACCTTTCACCACGGGCAAATGCCTCAGAGATATAAAAAATAGAGAGAGGTTATTGTAGAGGCACTCTACGTGATCATCTTGCCTTAGACAGAATGTTTCTAAGTGACATGGTTTTCGAGTAACATCTCATCAAAGATTGCTGCCTTTTTGCATTTTGGACTCTTCAGGGATGTCATCGGTACAATGTAGTTCAGATTGTTTCGACATGTTTGGGTGAAAAATAGGACCATGCCTAGCGTAAATGTACCCATCCAGATGCGTTGGACTAGTCAGTTTGGTCGCATCAGGAGTAGGATGAAAGTTACACCCCTTTGCAACTTTACACTGCCTCCTTTTGACGATTTTTGGGGCAGCAGAAAACCTTTCACCATAGGCAAATGCCTTAGAGATATAAAAAACTAAGAGAGGTTATTATAGAGGCACTCTACATGATTGTGTTTCCTCAGACGGAATGTTTCTAAGTGACAGTTTTTGAGTAACATCTCATCAAAGATTGCTGCATTTTTGCACTTTGGACTCTTCAGGGATATCATCGGTACAATGTAGCTTGGACTGTTTCGACATGTTTGGGTGAAAAACAGGACCATGCCTAGTGTAAATGTACCCATATAGACATATTGGAATAGTCAGTTTGGTTGCATCAGGAGCAGGACAAAAGTTACACCCCTTTGCAACTTTACACTGCCTCCTTCTGACGATTTTTGGGGTAGCAAAAAACCTTTCACCACGGGCAAATGCCTCAGAGATATAAAAAATTGAGAGAGGTTATTGTAGAGGCACTCTACATTATCATGTTTCCTTAGATAGAATGTTTCTAAGTGACACGGTTTTCAAGTAACATCTCATCAAAGATTGCTACCTTTTTGCACTTTGGACTCTTCAGGGATATCATCGGTACAATGTAGCGCAGATTGTTTCAACATGTTTGGGTGAAAAACAGGACCATGCCTAGTGTAAATGTACCCATCCGGACACGTTGGAAGAGTCAGTTTGGTCGCATCAGGAGTAGGATGAAAGTTACACCCCTTTGCAACTTTACACTGCCTCTTGACGATTTTTGGGGCAGGAGAAAACCTTTCACCACTGGTAAATGCCTCAGAGATATAAAAAACTAAGAGAGGTTATTGTAGAGGCCCTCTACATGATCGTGTTGCCTTAGACAAAATGTTTCTAAGTGACACAATTTTTGAGTAACATCTCATCAAAAATTGCTACCTTTTTACACTTTGGACTCTTCAGGGATATCGTCGGTACAATGTAACTCGGACTGTTTCGACATGTTTGGGTGAAAAATAGAACTATGCTTAGCCTAAACATACCCATCCAGATGCGTTGGAACTATTAGTTTGGTTGCATCAGGAGCAGGACACCAAAAATGCAAAAGTTGCTTTGTGCAACTTGACAACATTAACACTTTTTTGCAACAAGACCCAAAGACTCAAACTGACCCCAAATGACTCAAAGTGACTTAAAAAGAAATGAAATGCTCTTAGAAGACCTTATTACATATAATTGACTCAATCAAAACAAAATTTTATTTTTTGACCCCTCTTGTAGGCATGACAACCTAGGTGCCCTTGCACCATTAGTGCAACTGAAGGACTATGGTGGTGGTATGAAACTAGAGTGAGATGACATTCATTTGCATCTAGTTTGGCATCTTGAAACAATTCTAGAGTAGAGTAAGACTCATTTTCCTGAAAATAGTTTAAGAAACCCTTATGTAGGGTTTTGGTAAGAATCATGCATTTTTTGGCCATTCCACTGATTTGATTCACTTTTCCACTGATTTGATTCACTTTTGATTAGTGGAATGGGTTGTAGTAGGTTTGTTCTAGTATGCTATGATGAGTTTTTGGTAGGAAATCTGAGAAGTTTTCTTTAAGGAAACCTAAAAAAACCATGTGTTAGGTGATGTTTAGAGACATAGAGAAGGAACCATAGAGGCATTTTTGGGAATAGTAGATTGTAGGAGGACAAAACCCACAAAATTCATAGTTTTGGCATGAATGCTAAGTGGTCAAGTCATTGGTTGAGTTTTGTATGTGAATTTAAGTGGGGTTTCTTTGTATTTTAGGCCTAATTGGGGCTCTAGGTTATTGAGAGGAGTTATAGGTTAGGGTGTATCGTCCAAAATGACCTATACCTAGTTTTAGATATGTGATAGGGAGTCCAAATGGGTATCTATTGATTTTCCAAGTTCTATGTTTGAAGATCTATATCAAAAGTTATTAGGACTATTCTCCTTTTTTAGGGCTACAAGCCATTTCTTGGGTTTGTGAAGGAAGTGTTAATCCTGAGTTTGGTTTGCCTTTGGCAATGATTGGAATGAGTCCCATAGCATCTAAAATCACCTTTTCCATGAAGAATTCAGAGTCTCTAACTGTTGTTCCCACTTTTGTATAATGATCATGAAATTTGGGCTTTAGAGCATAAGGAAACCTTGTCTAGTTTGCCATCCTCCAACTATCCCATTGCCTCTACATCACAATTAGAGACACCTATTATCTAGTTAGAAACCAAGACACCTAGAGACACCTATATTTTATACATTATTCTCAGGATCAACTTCATCCATCACTTAGGTCTAACCCCATGAAGCATAACATGATGTAAAAATGTGTATATGAGTAAAAGTACAACAGGAAATAAAAAAAGACAAACCTTACAAATTAATGTGCATACTTACAACTCAATGTAACATGACTTTACAAAATCAATGTGAATACTTACAAATTAATCCAATGAACCATCTGGGTCTGCTCTACTCTTTATTGTGTCAAGTATTGCTTCATGGTCAGACTCACGCACCTTCCACAAGATTTTGTTCAAAGGTCTACCCTGATATTGTATCAAATGAACATTGGATGCCACGACAAGGTTCGAGTAATGAAGAATCTTTTGATGCATGTCAAAGTCCTAAAATAGCCAAACATTAACACTCTTATGTGGGCACCTTCTAAGCCATGTTCCAGTAATAACCACTGAGCTTGTAGGGTATTCGATGCTTTCTCCATCTGTAACTGGGGCCTCCAATTTCTTTTTGGCCTCAACACAATGACATGAGTAATAATATGTTCCCTCTTCATTATCTTCATCTGCAATAACTGCATATACATGCCCTACACTAATATGTGTAGCAAATTAGATGAAATTAGTCAACATTACAAAAACACTACAAAGTAAGATGACATTAGGAATTTCAAAAACTATGCAAATAGATATATTACCTGGTTGAACTAGATTTGATATGTGGTCAAAGTCAACTGATGATTCCATCTGTGTTAGTTCCAGTGCCGTCGGGGGTTGATACGTGTCAAGTGGGCTAAGATAACTTAACTGCCATTCATCAACCCACTCCTTTGACTTGCACTCATCCCAGGCTTGAATTGTACAGGAAGAACAAAAGCATGACATCTTTCACGTATGGATACTCCATGAACCTACAATTGAGCTTTTGAAAGAGTGCATCTCATTTGATCTTTTCAGTGTACAACAGTCCTCATATGGTACAATGCTAGTATCATCTATCAACCAAAAAAATCTATGAACTGAAGACTTACCTTCATTACCTAGACCCATGGAAGCATTACACCACTCAACAATTAATTTTGCATCTGTCAACTTTGCATTGTCTTTATACTTTAACTTTTCTCATGCTATGGCTCTTTTGATACATGCTCCTACACCATCATGCTCCCCCTTTCCATGCCCAGTCTCACAAAAGTTCCACATATGTTGAATACCTGTAAAATTATGCCTTCTACTCAGCCAATAGAAATTCTGCGAGTTCTTGAATTGTGACTCATAGTTATCCAACCATATGATATGCTGACTGAATGATATGCCCCTTCTAGCCAAATCATTGTAGAACACCTAAAAGTAGCCTTGCACGAACTCCATAGAATGTGTGTGATTATCACTGATATAGAAATTATACTCCCTTATGATCTTTCTGTCATCCTCTGTACTGTCATTTGCATGGATGAATGCGATGTGCACAAATATAGAAACCTGTGTGGAGTTGTAATATTGTGATTGCACCTCACGCTGTGGCTGTAGACTGTAGTTCTCTGCAAATTCGATGACTAAAACAATGCTACCAATTGGAAATCTGTCCTTGCATAACTTGAATTGAAAGTCCAACCATCGAGCTCTATGGGCATGTCTTGCATACTCATACACTATGCTGTCACAAAATATAGGCATAAACTGATACACTGGAATCTTTTCAATGACCAATTCACACCTCTTTGCTTCTTTACCATCTTTTGTATTGTATGCCACTGTTTTATACTTTCCAAACTCTACTAGTTTGTTTCCAACCGCATGTGTTCTTTCCATATGTTCACATATTGGCAAATGTTGCAAGCCACCGCAACAATGACATGTGACATCCAAGCATAATTGCTTGTAGAATATTTGACCTTCCTCTCTTTCACATAAAATTCTTGATATGAAGTCTCTTGAAGATGTTGGTGGGGCACATATGGCACAACCCTGAAAAACATTGTTAGTATGCATATCTAAACATATAGACCTATAAACATCAAAATGGTTAGAAAATTCAATATGTAATCTACAACAAGTAGTGCGTGTGTGATTTATCTTGACATAGAAAGGTTTTAGCATTTCAAAATATCTTTGACAAATTTTAATTTGAGGATACTTCTCTAGAAATTTACCATAAAACTGTGTTTGAGTCTCATCCAAAAAATGCTTTGGATGTGGCTCATGGTTCTGACTACCGATTCTCCTTCTTACCACATCCCTTTGATTCAGAGATACCCTTGTGTAATTCTTCCAAAAGTCTTCAATTAGTGATCTCAATGCTTCAACAATTGGTTTATCGTTTCATGGTAGTCTTCCCGAGAACGCCCATAATTCATTGGCATTAATGTCCTCAATTCTTTGGCATCTTTTGATGGCTCTTGATAAAGTTTTCCTATTAATTCTCAATTCTTGACTCATCTTTCTAATGAGACGAGATTTCCTCATTTGACTACTTACTATAGTTGATGTAATCACACGTCATGTTGCATTACTATCTTTTGTGCATGAGGTGTTAGCCACACTCTCATACGCACTCATTAGATTCTTGACAATAGATTTTTCACTTGAAGCCTCTGATGTTCTCAACCCAAGAATCTTCATGATGGACCTATACTTTATACTTTGCATCATTTCAATGAATAGTTGACATCTTGTAGTCTCATTTAACTTTTCAAATAACAATCTCCAAATCTTATGAGCATATCTTCTACAAGTGTGTTTTGAAATCTTACCTTCCATTGGTTGCAAAATATTCTCATCAATATCAATCAAATACTTTGGCTTTCTATGCAAAATTCTAGGTAGTGTTAAGTTAGGTAAATTCATCTCAACATTAGGAATTTCATCAATATTTAAATGAGATGGGCTAGATGGCATACCTTCGATCAAAGATGGAATAGATGACATACTTTGAGTTTGAGGTGGGAACAATGGAGTACCTCCTTCATCACATGTGAGTGATGATGTACTCTCAACTTGAGATGTGGTAGATGGTGTCCCTACATGTTGACTTGTGGTAGAGGATGTGTCTCCAACTATGGTATTCAAATCTCTCATAGCACGAAGTTTTTGCATTCATTCTCTTTGTGATGGTTGTGGTTCCTCTTCAATTGGCATGTCTTCATTTATCATGTCCAATTTCCTCTTCTCACAAAGTTCGCTCATAACCACTGCTTTCTTTGCATTCTTAGCTTCTATCTCTTCCTATGTTGGTTTAATTTTGATCATTTCCTCAGCATGATAGAGAGACCAATAGTAGTTCCTAAGAAATGAATCCATACAAATAAATAAAATATATGTCATTCAACCCTTCATAGTAAATGTACATACAATCATTATGTAAAAGAGTAAATGTCACTCAACCAAAATAGGTACAAAGCATACAAAGAAAATTATTGCAGCCATGAAAAGGGTCACGGGACTTCATGCTTGAAAAGGTTGAGGCAAACCCAATTTGAGATGTTTGTTGTTACTAGGGCTACTAGGATTTGGAATTGAGAAGGTGTTTTGTTGGTACTAGGGATACTAGGATTTGGGTGGCTTGTGAAGGAATAGACAACAAATGTTGTGTCATGTGCATGTACAAATCATCATGAATAGGTGCATAAAGGATTTCCTAGCCCAAGATATATGCATACAAATCATCATGTCATGTGCATACTTGTATGATCTTGGCACCTATTCATTTGTATTTTAACTTGTTAATATGACAAGATAATAGTGGGATTGTATTTTTATTATGTTGTAAGGATTTATTCTTGTATAGTTTGACATCATGGTATGTTAAGGTCTGTTTATTACACATAATTATTAAAGAACCCAAGTGTAGCAAATATACATGGCATCATGTGAGATTGTAGGCTACTTTCTTGATTGGGAATGTGTCTATTTTAATCATGTATGATAAAGCATGATAAAGTAATTCAAATAGAATTAAGGAAAATGTAAAAAACATGGATGTAAAGACTTGACATACCTAAAAAACAAAGATTCGAATGGAGAGAGTACCCAATTATGTAGTGTTTTTTTCTTCTTGCATCAAACTCCTCAACAATTTGAGTTTTTCACCACTTGCTTCCTTTTCAATGTTAAATTGAATAACACTCAAATATAATTACTAACAATACTATTAACCAATCTATAATGTTAAATTCCTAAAATTGAATCACAATTAACATTGCAACACTAGAAAAATTAAAACTTGAATAGATATATATCAAACTTGGTGTGAAAACTATGTTATTTCCTCCTCAAGTTGGCAAAGCAGAAAAGGTGGTGGAAAGATCATACAAAGGTGGTAGAATGTGTAAAATGTGCATGTGAACTTCCCAACAGCATGAAAGCACTTCTTTTTTGTTGGAGCACGCACATAATCAGCATGAAAATAGAGCATGTGGGCCTGGATCATAGGGGTCAACACCTTTTTACCGTTTCTATAGCAGGACAAAATGCAAGCGCATTATAATGCACTTGCATTTTGTCCTGCTATAGATTGATCCATAAATATTTGTGCGTATCTCACCTTTACAATATCTCACCTCTAGTTCCATCAGATCATGTTCTATATCTCACTTATCTCTCCCCCTTACCTCTCTACCTCTCCCCTCTCTATGTCTCTCAGTCACTCCTTGTTTACCTCAACCCAAAACCTTATCCCTAAACCCTAATCCCTCAACCCTCAAGTCTAATCCCTCATCCCTAAACCCTAAACACTATCCCTATTCCTAAACCCTCAACGGGCTCAATACTATACCTTAAACCCTAATCTCTTATCCTTAAACCCTCCAACCCTATCCCTAATCCTTATACCCTCGACACTCTACTTTAACCCTAATCCCTCAACCCTCAACCCTCAAACCTCAATGTACTCAACCCTCAACGTCAAACCCTAATCCTTCAAACCTTAACTCTGATCCCTCGACCCTCAACCCTATCCCTAAACCCTAAAGCCTAAAGCCTCAACGCTCAATAGTCAACGTCAAATCCTAATCAATCAACCCTAAACCCCATCCCTAAACCCTAAACACTATCCCTATTCATAAACCCTCAACAGGCTCGATACTATACCTTAAACCCTAATCCCTTATCCCTAAACCCTCCAACCCTATCCCTAATCCTTATACCCTCGACACTCTACTTTAACCCTAATCCCTCGACCCTCAACCCTATCCCTAAACCCTCGACCCTCAAACCTCAACCCTCAACCCTTAACGTCAAACCCTAATCCCTCAACCCTTAACTTTAATCCCTCAACCCTCAACCCTATCCCTAAACCCTAAACCCTAAAGCCTCAACCCTCAACCCTCAATGTTAAATCCTAATCCCTCAACCCTTCACTCTAATCCGTCAACCCTAAACCCTATCCCTAAACCCTTAACACTATACCTTAAACCCTAATCCCTTAACTCTCAACCCTAAACCTTATCCCTAAACCCTAATCCCTCAACCCTCAACTCTAATCCGTCATCCCTCAACTCTAATCCCTCATCCCTAAACCCTAAATGCTATCCCTATTCCTAAACCCTCTATGGACTTGATACTATACCTTAAACCCTAATCCCTTATCCCTAAACCCTCCAACCCTATCCCTAATCCTTATACCCTTGACACTCTACTTTAACCCTAATCCCTTGACCCTCAACCCTATCCCGAAACCCTTAACCCTCGAACATTAATGTACTCAACCCTCAACGTCAAACCCTAATCCCTCAACCCTTAACACTGATCCCTTGACCCTCAACCCTATCCCTAAACCCTAAAACCTAAAGCCTCAACCTTCAACCCTCAATGTCAAATGCTAATCCCTTAACCCTTAACTCTAATCCCTCAACCCTAAACCCTATCCCTAAACCCTAAGCACTAACCCTATTCCTAAACCCTCAATGGGATTGATACTATACCTTAAACCCTAATTTGTTATCCCTAAACCCTCCAACCCTATCCCTAATCCTTATACCCTCGACACTCTAGTTTAACCCTAATCCCTCAACCCTCAACCCTATCCCTAAATCCTCAACCCTTGAACCTCAACCCTCAACCCTCAACATCAAACCCTAATCCCTCAACCCTTAACTCTAATACCTCGACCCTCAACCCTATCCCTAAACCCTAAACCCTAAAGCCTCAACCCTCAACGTCAAATCCTAATCCCTCAACCCTTCACTCTAATCTCTCAACCCTAAACCCTCAACACTATACCTTAAACCCTAAACCCTCAACCCTCAACCCTAAACCTTATCCCTAAACCCTAATCCCTCAACCCTCAACCCTAATCCGTCATCCCTCAACTCTAATCCCTCATCCCTAAACCCTAAACACTATCCCTATTCCTAAACCCTTAATGGGCTTGATACTATACCTTAAACCCTAATCCCTTATCCCTAAACCCTCCAACCCTATCCCTAATCCTTATACCCTCGACACTCTACTTTAACCCTAATCCCTCGACCCTTAACCCTCAAACCTCAATGTACTCAACCCTCAATGTCAAACCCTAATCCCTTAACCCTTAACTCTGATCCCTCAACCCTCAACCCTATCCCTAAACCCTAAACCCTCAACCCTCAACCCTCAACCCTCAACATCAAATCCTAATCCCTCAACCCTTAACTCTAATCCCTCAACCCTAAACCCTATCCCTAAACCCTAAACACTATCCCTATTCCTAAACCCTCAACAGGCTCGATACTATACCTTAAACCCTAATCCCTTATCCCTAAACCCTCTAACCCTATCCCTAATCCTTATACCCTTGACACTCTACTTTAACCCTAATCCCTCGACCCTCAACCCTATCCCTAAACCCTTGACCCTTGAACCTCAACCCTCAACCCTCAATGTCAAACCCTAATCCCTCAACCCTTAACTCTAATCCCTCGACCCTCAACCCTATCCCTAAACCCTAAAGCCTCAACCCTCAACCCTCAACGTAAAATCCTAATCCCTCAACCCTTTACTCTAATCCCTCAACCCTAAACCCTATCCCTAAACCCTCAACACTATACCTTAAACCCTAATCCCTCAACCCTCAACCCTAATCTGTCATCCCTCAACTCTAATCCCTCATCCCTAAACCCTAAATGCTATCCCTATTCCTAAACCCTCAACGGGCTCGATACTATACCTTAAACCCTAAGCCCTTATCCCTAAACCCTCCAACCCTATTCCTAATCCTTATACCCTCGACACTCTACTTTAACCCTAATCCCTTGACCCTCAACCCTCAACCCTCAAACCTCAATGTACTCAACCCTCAATGTCAAACCCTAATCCCTCAACCCTTAACTCTGATCCCTTGACCCTTAACCCTTAAAACTTGAACCCTAAAACCTATCCCTACACGCTCGACACTCGACACTATATCTTAAACCCTAATCCCTTAACCCTCATCCCTAAAGCCTCAACCCTAAATCCTTAAACCTTCAACCCTAAACCCTATCCCTAAACCCTCAACCCTCAACCCTCAACCCTCAACTCTCAACATTAAACCATAATTTATCAATCCTAAACCCTAATCCCTCAAACCTAAACCCTATCCCTAGACCATCAACCCTCAACACTATACCTTAAACCCTAATCCCTATCCCTCAACCCTTAACCCTTAAAACTTAAACCCTATCCCTACTCCCTCAACACTTGACACTATATCTTAAGCCTTAAACCCTCATTCCTAAAGCCTCAACCCTCAATCCTTAAACCTTCAACCCTAAACCCTATCCCTAATCCCTCTACCCTCGACACTCTAACCCTAACCTTGACATTAAACGCTAATCCGTCAAACCTAAACCCTAATCCGTCAACCCTAAACCCTAATCCGTCAACCCTAAACCCTATCCCTAAACTCTCAACCATCAACACTATACCTTAAACCCTAATCCATGAACCCTAAAACCTAATCCCTCAACCCTCATCCCTAAACACTATCAATAAAACCTCAACCCTTGACACTATACCTTAAACCCTAATCCCTCAACCCTCAACCCTAATCCCTCATCCCTAAACCCTAAATGCTATCCCTATTCCTAAACCCTCAACCCTTGACACTATACCTTAAACCCTAATCCCTTATCCCTAAACCCTATCCCTCAACCCTTAACCCTTAAAAATTAAACCCTAAAACCTATTCATAAACCCTCGATGCTCAACACTATATTTTAAACCCCAATCCCTTAACCCTCAACCCTAAAGCCTCAACCATGAATCATTAAACCTTCAACCCTAAACCCTATCCCTACTCCCTCTACCCTCAACACTCTACTTTAACCCTAATCCCTTGACCATCAACCCTATCCCTAAACCCTCAACCCTCAACTCTTAACATTAAACCCTAATCCGTCAACCCTAAACCCTAATCCGTCAACCCTAAACCCTAATCCCTCAACCCTAAACCCTATCCCTAAACCCTCAACCCTCAACACTATACCTTAAACCATAATCCCTCAACCCTAAACCCTATCCCTAAACCCAACAAAATTGCTTTGCCTTATGTTAGGTTGTTAAACCCATCATTTTTGACACTCTTCTCTTAAAGATATCTGAGTTGCAAGAATATGTCAGAAAAATGGCTATGAACATTTTTAATGTTAGTAATGTTATATGGCATGTTTTTCTGGCCCATCTGGGGTTCATTATGCCTATAGGTGTACACACTATGAGAAAAGCTTTGCGTATGGTACATCCACAGTGAGTAATTAATAGTTGAAATCAAAAGGATGATCATAATGAGAAAAGCTTTGCATTGGGGTACATCTATGTTTCTTGCTGTCCACCCCGCACTTAGGGGAGGTATATTGTTATGAAAGAGGCAAATAATCTCCCATTGTTTACTGGCTCTATCCACAAGAACTACTAAACATTTTTCTCTTGGTAATTGTAGAGGACATTCACCTATTTTTGGCAAATCCTACATTCCCAAACCATTACAAAAACTAAGTTATTGTAACTCAATAAATAGCTAATTACATTGATTTAATACTCTACTATATTAAAGCTTAGCATTCACACAAATGCAGATGTTCATATTATAGAAAACTGCATTATATTAGACTATTAGAGATCCCTCAGAAAAATGTAATAACAAAACTGCTTTGCCTTATGTTAGCTTACAATTAAACCCATTCTTTTTGACTCTCTTCTCTTAATAAAGTAAGAGCAATAAGAATAGAAGGTAAAGAATTTGATCTTACTAGTATGCATGGTCAGTTTACAAATTCCCTGACTTCATTTTCATTGAATAAAAAGGTAAATATTTGATTTGAAAGGTGGGGCAGAGTTCACTGTCATGTGCTTTTCTAGATGATAGGGTCCATAATGTCTAGGGTTCTTCAAAGAAAGGCTTGTAACATAATTAAGTTTTTGTTATACCATCCTCTAGGTAAAACTACAATTCAAATGCCTGCTTTGAAAGTTGAAATAAATTAAATTAGACTTACAATTTTGATATTCTTCTATTGCTTCAACAACATCATTGTTTTCTTCATCAGAAACAAATTCAAGATCAACAACTTGCTGCCCATTGGTTGACTTGAATTGCATTCTCTGTTAGAAGAAGGGCATTTTTTATCTGTATCAATGTTGGTATTCATAAGCTGAAGAGCATTGATATTTTTCACACATCTTGTTCTTTGAAATATCTTAACCTTAAAATATGACTTGGATATGTACTTGAACATAGCGAAATCTCCAATCTCCAGCCCATGATGATTCACAAAATTTTCCCAACCCTGCCTAAATTCTAGTTTATTTATGGTACCCCTTAATTGTACATCCCACTCCTGCCCACCTGGGCCTTGAAGAAGGAGGCATGCCCATTAAACCAACTCATTCAACAACTTGCTTCCTATTGGTTGACTTGAACTGCATACTCTGTTAGAAGAAGGGCATCTTTTATCTGTATCAATGTTGGTATTCATAAGCCGAAGAGCATTGATGTTTTTCACACACCCTGTTCTTTGAAATATCTTAACCTTCAATTATGACTTGGATATGTACTTGAACACAACAAAATCTCTAATCTCCAGCCCATGATGATTCACAAAATTTTCCCAACCCTTCCTAAATTCTACTTTATTTATGGTACCCCTTAATTGTACATCCCTAAACCCTAAACCCTAATCCCTTAACCCTAAACCTTAATCCCTAGTCCCTAAACCATAAAACCTAATCCCTAATTATAATTTATGGTACCCTAAACCCTAAACCCTAATCCCTTATCCCTAAACCATAAACCCTATCCCTAAATCCTCAACCCTCAACACTTAAACCTTAAATCCTAAACCCTATCCCTAAACCCTCAACCCTCAAAACTATACCTTAAACCCTAATCCCTCAACCCTAAACTTTAAACCCTAAACCCTATCCCTAATCCCTCTACCCTTAACACTCTACCTTAACCCTAATCCCTCGACCCTCAACCCTAAACACTATCCCTAAAGCCTCAACCCTAAACCCTAATCCCTCAAGGTCCTAAACTCTAATCCCTTATCGCTAAACTCTAAATCCTATCCCTAAACCCTCAACCCTCAACCTTAAACCTTAATCACTTAATCCTTATCCACCCCTCTCCTCCCCTATCTGGCTCACCCCCATCTCTACCCTCCTCTACCCTCGACACTATACATACATACATATAGGCATACATGGATACATACATACATATAGGCATACATACATACATACATACATGATTAATAACCTTGAACATAAAAAAATTCAAGGGGGACATAATGCAAGCACGTTATAATGCGCTCGTGTTATTGCAAACATGACAAACAACCCACAAACTTCTGTGGAAAAGGAAAAATGCAAAGTTGAACATAACGCGAGCGCATTATAATGTGCTCGCATTATGTTTTGCTTTGGGAATCCCAAGCCTTGGGCTTGGGATTTGCTTTGGATTTCCAACCCAAAGGCTTGGAGTGTCTTCCCAATGTCCAGAGACATGTTTTTCCATATTCTACAGGGTTTCACATAATTTCATTCATGCTAACCCTTAAATTTGCACGTGTTTCAAGGTCAAATAAATCGAACACCTGGGTAATGTTAGGATTTCTCTTAGCTATTTGACAATGTGATTTTTTTCACATTTTGACAATGTTAAGCCTTTCATCTTTAATTTCTTTTGTTTGTGTTTCCGTTTTTGGGCAAAAACCACTGTTTGGTCTTTTTTCATTGTAAATTAACTATTCATTGAAATTTTTTAAAAATTACATATTTAGAAACTAGACTCCATTCTACATATATTAAAAAAAGAAAAAAATGATTTTCAATTAGTTTTCAAAGTTTATAGGGGTAGCATGGCCAAAATTCTATTTTTTTAGGATGTGTCCACTTTGAAAATTAGTAAAAAATCAAATATTCATCAAAAAATTATTAGAAAAATCGGGCATAAACTACATGCTATTAGCTAATTTCTTACTGAAGTGATTTTAAAAATACCAAAAAAAAGTTGACCTTTTGAGGGAGCCACAAAACATGCTATGTTATGTTTTTTTGATAGAAACAACACCAATTTCTATGGCTCCCTCTTTTGAACCTCTTAATCTATGCCATTTTCAAAAAAAATAGTAGTTTAGAAAGTAGACTCAGAGCACTACGAACATAGTTTTGGTTGCATCTCCAAATTTTGAGTGTAACTATGCTCAATTTCTCGTCCAAGGCCAACATTTCCTAATTTCAGAAAAAAAAAAAAAGTGGCCACTTAAGACCCCTTTTTGGCCCCCATCTTCTTGCACTTACCCCAATAATTTCTATTATTTCCATATATCCATTTTCACATATAATTTAGAAAATACTCGCATTTAAAAGAAAACCATTATAGACATTATCTAATGAATAATTTTCATATTCACATGAAAGTAGTTGTACTCAACTAACAACATAGCTAACATTTCATTGTTCAAAAAGAAGGGGATGTGAAACTGATAATAAGCAGTAAGTATTGATAACAATTTTTTTTATTTTGATCAGAGCAACATAGTGCAAGTATGTGCCCTTTGCCATTGATGTCAAAGGGGGAGAGAAATCATGTGAAAAATGCAGGGGGAGAAAGAGTGAAGATGTATAAAGAGAAAGGGAGAGAATCTTGTCTTGATGGTCTTTATAGTTTTTCACATCATATGTTGCCATCAATGACAAAGGGGGAGATTGTTGCAAGTATGTGCCTAATCGGTGTTGTCATTGATGTCAACATATCTGTGTTGTCATTGGTGTCAACTGTGCTCTTGTTTTGATGCTTGCTTGTAATGAGTTAGATGCTTTGCATTTGCTTATGTAAGTGTTGGAGATAATTAGTAAGTGATCCTGATATTGAGTTTCTAAGTGCTTTTGAGAAAATTTGCTCCTCCAGTGGAAACAGTAAATAGAAGAGTATCTTTGTTTAAAGCAGAATAGTCCAGTAGATTGCTCCGCATTTCTTGTAGAATGAATATCCTTGTCTATGGATTGGAAGTTATTTAGAGGCATGTCTGAAGATTCTATGTTCCAAGTTTGAGCCTTCGATATAAAGATTTGAGTAAGTTATGTTCACCAGAGTAAAATCTGCTTTTTCTAAGTATTCACTGGTGATAGGGAGAATGTATGATGCTTTGCATTCCTCCACATTTAAGTCTTTTGGTCTGCAGTTCTGGATATAAGTTTGTAGTGTTGTTATGTACCTTCAACTCTAATGGTTCATGATTTGGTGGTCCGCAAGTGATCTTTCTCTTATGACAATGGCTGACAGGTATGGTAATGTGGTCCGGTGTGAAGAATCTTATGAATGAAGTGATCAAAGGTGGTGTGGAAATTCATGATGATTTTAATGTGCTTGTGGATGTCTCTTGATTGTGTTCCTATCTTTTGATTGGTCTGTGAAGAGTAATTTGGATCGTGGAAGAAGACTGTTCCTAGAAGACCTAGTGCTAACACTAGTCTTGGCTGACTTGGCTATTTTCACTACTTGCAGAGATGCATTGAAGATTGTGGAAGTGTGTCGTGGCATGGAAGATTGCATTTGATTCTCAACTAAGGCATATCATGATCCACATACATATTTTCCTTAGCCAATCTTGTTTAGGTCCAGACCTATTTCTATGTATGTTTGTAATGCTAACCTTGGAGATTGTTCCAATGGTTGATGAATGTTATTCCGACCTTGATGCACATTCCAAGGTTGATGAATTGTATAAAAACATGTAAATGTAGATGTGAAAAAGATGTCATTGTGCGAAAATGAAAAGATAAGTAAAGAGGTGTAAGAAGAGCAGAGCGGAGGAGTTAGACTGTGCTGAAATGGAATTGAACTCAGGCATGGAGTAGATGCTATCAAATTAGTTCACCAACTCTTGAAAGTGAGCCACCCCTTGGCAGTGAGCTACCCCTTGGCAGTGAGCCAATCTTGGCAGTGAGCCCTAACTTTTGCAGTGGGCATTTTGGGCAATGAGCCCTAAGGCAGTGAGCCTCTATTTTTTGGTATTGCTATAACATATTTATCTTTGTGGGCTAACACCCACCGTGGTTTTTCCCTTATAGGGTTTTTCATGTAAAAAAATCTAGTGTCTCATGTGTTGATTATGTTAATGTGTTGAGTTTTGTAGTTCATGGTTTCATGATTAAATCTGAATAATAGTAAACAAGTGTTTGATGTATTAATGTTCATAAGTGGTCAAAGTTTTGGAGACAATTGATTCACCCCCCTCTCAGTTGTCTGGTGCATTTCAACACAACATTGCAAGATAATTCTGATATGATAACCACCTTGTGAGAAATCAAGGCAAGCACCATCATTTGTGATCCATAAGAACACTTGTACATCCTTAAGGAGAGCCAATCTATGAATCGGTGTGATATTTCTAACTTATATATATCTATACTTATATAACGATACTTAGTCTTGCCCATGATATACGAGGGACGTTGTGTGTCTTGCCGCATCATTAATCTTGTCTAATGCCTATGAGGACGTTTAGGTCGTTAAGGAAGGGTGATCTTTATTATTATTATTAATAAGTCTTACATGGTAGGTGACTCTCAAGTGGTGAAGAATTATCGGGTGTAGCAATGAAACCCTTGAGCCAAGTGGTGAAGAATTGCTGGGTGTAGTAATGAAACCCTTGGGCCTATGGCAGTGGAGATTAATTTGTTATGAATGTCTTACACGATAGGTGACCCTCAAGTGGTGAAGAATTTCTAGGTGTAGCAATGAAACCCTTGAGCCAAGTGGTGAAGAATTTCTGGGTGTAGCAATGAAACCCTTTGGCCTATGGCAGTGGAGCATTGTTATCCAACGCCTCTCCACCTCTGCTAGGGTAAATGATTAGGTTAGATTAATGACCCGACATGACGATCACAATTCCCAAAGTATATCATGAGGCAAAAGACATATCAAGTATAAGTATATTAAAGTATGAAGAAATACAGTTGAATAAATGCTCTCTCCAATAATGGGTAAGTGCAAGAAGATGGGGGGCCAAAAAGGGGTCTTAATTTATTTTAAAAATCAGGAAATGCTGGCCTTGGATGAGAAATTGAGCATAGTTACACTCAAAATTTGGAGATGCAACCAAAACAATGTTTGTAGTGCTCTGAGTCTACTTTCTAAACTACTTTTTTTTTAAAAAAATGACATAGATTAAGGTTCCAAAAGAGGGAGCCACAGATATTGGTGTTGTTTTTGTCAAAAAAACATAACATAGCATGTTTTGTGGCTCCCTCAAAAGGTCAACTTTTTTTTGGTATTTTTAAAATCACTTTAGTGAGAAATTAGCTAATAGCATGTAGTTTATGTCTGATTTTTCTAATAATTTTTTGATGAATATTTAATTTTTTACTAATTTTCAAAGTGGACACATCCTAAAAAATAGAATTTTGGCCATGCTACCCCTATAAATTTTGAAAACTAATCAAAAATCATTTTTTTCTTTTTTTAATATGTGTAGAATGGAGTCTAGTTTCTAAATATGTATTTTTTTTGAAATTTTAATGAATAGTTAATTTACAATGAAAAAAAGACCAAACAATGGTTTTTGCCCAAAAATAGACACACAAACAAAAGAAATTACAGATGAAAGGTTTAACATTGTTAAAATGTGAAAAAAATCACATCGTCAAATAGCTAAGAGAAAGCCTAACATTACCCAGGTGTTTGATTTGTTTGACCTTGAAACACGTGCAAATCTGAGGGTTAGCACGAATGAAATTATGTGAAATCTTGAAGAATATGGAAAAACATGTCTGTGGATGTTGAAAAGGCACTCCAAGCCTTTGGGTTGGAAATCCAAAGAAAATCCCAAGCCCAAGGCTTGGGATTCCCAAAGAAAAACATAACGCGAGCACGTTATAACGCACTCGCATTATTTTTTTCTTTGCATTTTTTCTTTTTCACAAAAGTTTGTGTTGTTTGTCATGTTTGAAATAAAGTGAGCGTGTTATAACGCGCTCGCGTTATGTTCCCCTTAAATTTTTTTATGTTCAAGGCTATTAATCATGTATGTATGTATGTATGCCTATATGTATGTATGTATGTATGTATGTATGTATCTATGTATGCCTATATGTATGTATGTATAGTGTCGAGGGTAGAGATGGGAGTGAGCTAGATAGGGGAGGAGAGGGGTGGATAAGGATTGAGTGATTAAGGTTTAAGGTTGAGGGTTGAGCATTTAGGGATAGGATTTACAGTTTAGGGATAAGGGATTAGAGTTTAGGACCTTGAGGGATTAGGGTTTAGGGTTGAGGCTTTAGGGATAGCGTTTAGGGTTAAGGGTCGAGGGATTAGGGTTAAGGTAGAGTGTTGAGGGTAGAGGGATTAGGGATAGGGTTTAGGGTTTAAGGTATAGTTTAGTAGTTCTTGTGGATAGAGCCAGTAAACAATGGGAGATTATTTGCCTCTTTCATAACAATATACTTCCCCTAAGTGTGGGGTGGACTGCAAGAAACATAGATGTACCCCAATGCAAAGCTTTTCTCATAATGATCATCCTTTTGATTTCAACTGTTAATTACTCACTGTGGATGTACCATACGCAAAGCTTTTCTCATAGTGTGTACACCTATTGGCATAATGAACCCCAGATGGGCCAAAAAAACATGCCATATAACATTACTAACATTAAAAAAGTTTATAGCCATTTTTCTGACATATTCTTGCAACTCAAATATCTTTAAGAGAAGAGTGTCAAATGTATACACCTAAAAATGACACGACTCTACTTAAATAAATATTTTAAATATTTATTTCACCTTCACATTCCTCTATCAATAAATAAATAAATAAATATATTTATTTAATTCATCTCCTCTCATATTATTAAATAAATTACATTTATTTAATTAATTAAATTCATCTACATCAACTTCATTCTCCTAAATAATTAAATAATTTCAATTATTTAATTAAAATATTTTATTCTTCCAAATTTAAATAAAATGTAATTTTATTTAAATAAAATCTAAAATCTCCACAAAATAAAATATATTTCTATATTTATTTATTCCTCTCAATTATCTACCAAATAATTAAATAAATTCATTTATTTAATTATGCTTTCTTATCTTCTCAAAAATCTTTCTTATCTTCTAAAAATACATTCCTCTTGTCATACAAAAGCAAAAGTTGTTTTAAAGCATCTTTAAAGCAAACTTTTTCTTAAATTAGAAAAATAAATTCTAATTTAAAGAAAATGAAAACTCATCCTCATCAACAGAGTAGTTAACTCAACAAAGCTGCTTTTCGAATGACACATGTCTTTCTTCCATTTGTTGCATGTTCCTCAACAATCCTCCTCCGTCGATCTTCTCATTTCTTCTCGACCATTGATCTTCTTCCACATAACTCTATAAATACAACCCTCTTCTACTTCATTTCATATAGCCATGGTTTGAGCAAACTTATGCTGCAGAAACACAGGCGCGCCTTTGGCACCCCACTTTCTTAAGCATTTCATATCCTCCATTGTTAGTGTGTTGAAGCTCATCTTCAATCACACAAAATATCTCAGCCATTCCATTCTTGTCACCTTTAACAAGCAAGGGAGCATTCGCTTCTGAGGGCTTCATCATCATCAAGGTCAAGAAGAGATAGGCGAACTATGGAAGAAGGAAGGTAAAAGGTTGTAAGTATTGTTCTTTGTTTTACTTTAATATATCTTTTACTTTCACATTTCATAGGTGTATTGGGTTTTGTTATTCATTAATTGATTAATCCATTTTCCCCTTGATATTAGGAGTTGGAAGTAGCAGAGGTAGATTGGACGGTGGAAGGTGTATGGTCACATGCTCTTGACAATTGTAGGATGATGGAGGTGGAATGGCCACATATGTTTTAGGGATATGATAGGGTTTGCGATGGAAAGTGGTAGACTTAGGAGGAGTGGAGGAAGTACCAACATCTTGAGTTTGCTCACCTTGGTGTGTGTATCCAAGGCCATATGAAGGAGGAGGAACATTGACATGGACGGGATCCAAAATACCTTGTTCGTGAAGGCCTAAACCTTTACCTTGGTAGTTCATATTTTGGAGTATGTGGTGGACAACGAGATTATGTATAGGTGGAACACTAGATACAAGTTATTTATTGGACGAGGAAGGCAAGATAGCAGATAATGGTTGTTTGTGTTCTAAGGAAGAACATTCATGCATGAAGGTAGTAAGCCCAAGGATATAGGACAACGGATTTGCAGCTTGGTCAATAATGGATGGTGAAGGATCACTAGAATCTTGATCATCATTATGCTCTTTAGGATCTAAGTTATTAGGTTGATCATTCATGTGCACTTGGGAGGCAAGTGTCTCATCAGAGGAAGTGGAAGTTGTTGGATCATGGATGGGATTAAATGGAAGAGGGATAGAAGTAATGGACGTTTCTTGCTCATGGATGGGTATGGGATCAAGTTGTTCAAGGACATCTTCTTCATAGGGAATATCTTGATCATAGAGAAGGTATAGATTATGGACAGGTTGGAATTGGATCTCTTTCCCATGTATAGGATCAAGTTGCTCATGGATAGCTTCTTCATAGGTATTATCTTGATCATGGAAGAGATAAAGGTTATGAACGGTTTGAAATTGGATGGGGGTGTTTTGATCTTGATTTAGACAAAGGGTGGATTTTTCCACATCCTCTAAGGTGTGCTCTTGACATAGCTCTTGGTGTTCTTGAATGGAAGTGGATAGCTCTTGGATAGCTTCTTGGTTAACAACATGGATGTTTGATGGACCTTGACTTTGGTTCATGGTACGAGGTTCTTCAATAAGCTCAAGGGGTTGAGGATCACATGAAAGGGTTGTAGGATTTGACATGTTATTGGAAGAATCTTTTGTAAGGTCAAGGACCAGATTTTGGGGACATGGTTGACTCTTTGCTGGTAGTCCTTGGATCACATCCTTCGTAGGTGTATGGGTAGATGAATGAGGTGATGGATGAGTGGATTTTGGAATTCTCCATAGCTTTTCATGTGTTGCATATCTTTCCCAAAAATCATCTGAGAATGTTTTGTTTGTCGGTTTAGATGGTGGGGAACTTGAGGTCGGTCTTGGTGTAGAATTGGTATGTTTTGGAATATGTGTCTTAGAAGATAGCAAAGGAGGACTAGTAGGAGTGGTATATGATTTCCCCCTTGAGGTGGTGGTTGCCTTGTCAATAGTATCATTAAGACGGGAAAAGAAGGTATGATTTTGGGACGAGGCATAGCTAGTACTAGCACGTTCAGCTTGCAAGATTGCCATTTCTTGTTGTAAGACTTGGATTTGTTGCGCAATTACTATACACTCTTGGGGCGAGGGACCTAAGTTTATTTGCAATTGTAGATATTGGAGTTTTTGACCAATATATTCTAATTTGTTTGCCATTGACACAAGACCGAAAAAGCTTACTAGTTTGGATGTGCAAAAACAAATGCACCAGAATAGAGTGCAAATGTGCCACAAGTCGGATCAAATGCACAATTCTATTTTTTTTTGTCTAGTTTCTATAGAATTTTGGAATGTTTTTCAAGGTTTTTCTATTTTTGGTTTGAAAACTTAGTGTTGTTGAGAATTGAATTTCAATTATGGCACAGACATAGCAAACACATAGAAGTTTTCATGATTTTTATCTTTTTATATTTTTTTGTATTTTTTTGGACTATTTTGACTCAAAACAAGTACACCCTAGGCTGGATGGGATGATATTCATTGAATCCTCTAGCTATGCTTACTCAAAGCGTGTAGCTCTAGGATCTGGTAGCACCGGCTCCCCTCCACAACACTCACTTCTCACGCATACCAGATCCAAGTTTCCTTAGGCTCGTACCCCCACTGAACCTTAGGATTGTCCCTGCTACCTCTACTGAGAGTCACATGAATTGAGGTCGCTTCAAGAGCTCTGCCCTTTGCATCAAGAAATAGGGGTTTTTGGCTTGCTAAACAATTGGTTCTTAGTTAGGGCGACCATTCGAGTGGTTACATGTGCGGTGGCACTACTCTCCGTTATGGAGTCTCCCAGCCTCAAAGGGTTACGCCTTAGAGGGCTTTAGGGGAGGTTGGCTGTCGGTGTAACATAGCAGCACTCGTTGTAGGAGGTTTTCACCTCAAGCACAATTTATTTTAAGTGGCTTGGTAGGGCTTGGCTTTAGCCTGTTACCACTCAGGGTCGTTCCCACTTGGACAAGTGTGCATCCAAGGGCAGGCCCCCCTAAAGGTTAAACAAATGGAATGACAAGTCTGGAACTTTGGTCACCTAGTTAAGGGGAAAGCATAAGCCTATTATCATTCACAATTATAGAATACACTGGTTAATCCAACCTAGTTAAAAGTGGAAAAACTAAATAGGCTATTCTACTTATGCACTCACGCGGTTGTTAACTTGGAAGTGGTTAAGACATAGCAATGTTCATTTTCTGGTTTGTAAGATAGTAGTGATCTAACTAGGAAAAGAAATTAACAATGCAAAGATAACAATGGGTTCAGTTACTGTCTTCCTAGTTATGAGCTACGTGAAGTTTGCATGCATGCATTTGTTTACTTTTCTCCTAATTAGTCTAAATGAACGAGACAAAGTAGCTAAATGATCTAATCCAGCCACTAATCCTCCAAAAATGAATGTTAGCTCAAACAGAAAATTAGATGAAAACCCCAAAACCACAGTACAAGACAGAAGCGCCATTATGTAGTCTGAATGTGCAGAAACAGAGCTAGCATGCATCATTTTACATATGCGCTAAGACAGGTGTCAAAAGTGCTATAAGAAGAGACATATGCATTAAACTGACAAAAGCGCCATCAAGAAGAATAAAAGCATTGTAAAGGAAGGTAAGTTGATCTCTTAGCTCAAATCTAACCTCACCATTGCATCCGGGGCGCATTTCCATAAATTTTGAGTACAAATTTGCCTAGATTTCATGAAAAATAGAGCGTTTGGCAAAGAAAACAACGTTCTAAAAATTCACTGCAAAACAGATGCGCTACAGGATGTAACATATGCGTTGTTTTAGAGGTCAAATGCGCCGAAATAGAGTGTATATGCATCGTTTCATAGGTCAGTTGCACCAAAATAGAGTATATATGCACCGTTTTTGCAGAAGCGCCGGAACAGAGGGTAAAAGCGCCAATTTAGAGATTGAATGCGCCAGACTTCTGCATGCGTCGAGACAGGAGGTATATGCACCACAGGATTACTCAAATGCATTGAATCAACCTGTCAAAAGTCTTTACGAAACCTGTAAGGAACCTGCATCTCAAAAACTTAGATTTGTGATTAGAAAAAGGGGCAAGGGCCCCACGGTGGGCACCAAAATGTGAATGGGAAAATGGATTAATCAATCATAATAATAAAACCTAATACATTAATGAAATCTGAAGGAAAAGGATATATAAATAACAAATAAAATGATACTCACACCTTTACCTTGCATCTTCCATTATTCGCCTATCTCTTCTTGACCTTGCTGATGATGAAGCCCTCAGAAGCGGATGCTCCCTTGCTTGTTGAAGGTGACAAGGATGGAATGGCTGAGATATTTTGTGTGATTGAAGATGAGCTTCAACACACTAACAATGAATGAGATGAAATGCTTAAGAAAGTGGGGTGCCAAAGGCGCGCCTGTGTTTCTGCAGCATAAGTTTGCTCAAAATGATAGATTATGAAATGAAGAAGAGGAAGGCTGTATTTATAGAGTTGGGTGAGGGAATATCAATGGTTGAGAAGAAAAGAGAAGATCAATGGAGGAGGATTATTGAGGAACGTGCAACAAATGGGAGAAAGACATGTGTCATTCGAAAAGCAGCTTTGTTAAGTTAACTCCTCTCTTGATGAGGATGAGATTTGATTTTCTTAAATTAGAATTTATTTTTCTAATTTAAGAGAAAGTTTGCTTTAACGATGCTTTAAAACTACTTTTGCTTTTGTATGACAAGAGGAAAGTATTTTTAGAAGATAAGAATGATTTTTGAAGATAAGAAAGCATAATTAAATAAAAAGATTTATTTAATTATTTTGTAGATAATTGAGAGGAATAAATAAAATATAGAAATATATTTTATTTTGTGGAGATTTTAGATTTTATTTAAATTTGGAAGAATAAAAGATTTTAATTAAATAATTGAAATTATTTAATTATTTAGAAGAATGAAGTTGATGTAGATGAATTTAATTTAATTAAATAAATGTAATTTATTTAATAATATGAGAGGAGATGAATTAAATAAATAAATAAATAAATTTATTTATTGATAGAGGAATGTGAAGAATAAATAAATATTTAAAATATTTATTTAAGTAGAGTCATGTCAATTTTAGGTATATACATCAAAAATGATGGGTTTAACAACCTAACATAAGGCAAAGCAGTTTTGTTGGGTTTATGGATAGGGTTTAGGGTTTAGGGTTGAGGGATTAGGGTTTAGGGTTGAGGGATTATGGTTTAAGGTATAGTGTTGAGGGTTTAGGGTTTACATATAGGGTTTAGGGTTGAGGGATTAGGGTTTAGGGTTGACAGATTAGGGTTTAGGGTTGACAAATTAGGGTTTAATGTTGAGAGTTGAGGGTTGAGGGTTGAGGGTTGAGGGTGTAGGGATAGGGTTGATGGTCAAGGGATTAGGATTAAAGTATAGTCTTGAGGGTAGAGGGATTAGAGATAGGGTTTAGGGTTGAGGCTTTAGGGCTGAGGGTTAAGGGATTGGGGTTTAAAATATAGTGTTGAGCATCAAGGGTTTATGGATAGGTTTTAGGGTTTAATTTTTAAGGTTTAAGGGTTGAGGGATAGGGTTTAGGGTTTAGGGATAATGGATTAGGGTTTAAGGTATAGTGTCGAGGGTTGAGGGTTTAGGAATAGGGATAGGGTTTAGGGTTTAGGGATGAGGGATAAGGGTTGAGGGTTGAGGGATTAGGTTTTAGGGTTGATGGATTAGGGTTTAAGGTATAGTATTGAGGGTTGAGGTTTTAGGGATAGGGTTTAGGGTTGATGGATTAGGGTTTAGGGTTGACGGATTAGTGTTTAATGTCGAGGTTAGCGCTAGAGTGTTGAGGGTAGAGGGATTAGGGATAGGGTTTAGGGTTGAAGGTTCAAGGATTGAGGGTTGAGGCTTTAGGGATGAGGGTTTAAGGCTTAAGATATAGTGTGAAGTGTTGAGGGTGTAGGGATAGGGATTAGGGTTTAAGGTATAGTGTTGAGGGTTGATGGTTTGGGGATAGGGTTTAGGTTTAAGGGATTAGGGTTTAATGTTGAGAGTTGAGGGTTGAGGAATAGGGTTAATGGTCAAGGGATTAGGGTTAAATAAGAGTGTCAAGGGTAGAGGGATTAGGGATAGGGTTTAGAGTTGAAGGTTTAAGGATTTAGCATTGAGGCTTTAGGGATGAGGGTTAAGGGATTAGGGTTTAAGATATAGTGTCAAGTGTCGAGCGTGTAGGGATAGGTTTTAGGGTTCAAGTTTTAAGGGTTAAGGGTCGAGGGATTAGAGTTAAGGGTTGAGGGATTAGGGTTTGACGTTGAGGGTTGAGTACATTGAGGTTCGAGGGTTAAGGGTTTCGAGATAGAGATGAGGGTCGAGGGATTAGGGTTAAAGTAGAGTGTCTAGGGTATTAGGATTAGGGATAGGGTTAGAGGGTTTAGGGATAAGGGATTAGGGTTTAAGGTATAGTATCGAGCCCATTGAGGGTCTAGGAATAGGGATAGCATTTAGGGTTTAGGAATGAGGGATTAGAGTTGAGGGATGATGGATTAGGGTTGAGGGTTGAGGGATTAGGGTTTAGGGACAAGGTTTAGGGTTGAGGGTTGAGGGATTAGGGTTTAAGGTATAGTGTTGAGGGTTTAGGGATAGGGTTTAGGGTTGAGGAATTAGAGTGAAGGGTTGAGGGATTAGGATTTGACGTTGAGGGTTGAGGGTTTAGGGTTTAGGGATAGGGTTGAGTGTCGAGGGATCAGAGTTAAGGGTTGAGGGATTAGGGTTTGACGTTGAGGGTTGAGTACATTGAAGTTTGAGGGTTAAGGGTTTCAGGATAGGGTTGAGGGTCAAGGGATTAGGGTTAAAGTAGAGTGTCAAGGGTATAAGGATTAGGGATAGGGTTAGAGGGTTTAGGGATAAGGGATTAGGGTTTAAGGTATAGTATTGAGCCCGTTGAGGGTTTAGGAATAGGGATAGCATTTAGGGTTTAGGGATGAGGGATTAGAGTTGAGGGATGACAGATTAGGGTTGAGGGTTGAGGGATTAGGGTTTAGGGATAAGGTTTAGGGTTGAGGGATTAGGGTTTAAGGTATAGTGCTGAGGGTTTAGGGATAGGGTTTAGGGTTGAGGGATTAGAGTGAAGGGTTGAGGGATTAGGATTTGACGTTGAGGGTTGAGGCTTTAGGCTTTAGGGTTTAGGGATAGGGTTAAGGGTCAAGGGATCAGAGTTAAGGGTTGAGGGATTAGGGTTTGATGTTGAGGGTTGAGTACATTGAGGTTTGAGGGTTAAGGGTTTTGGGATAGGGTTGAGGGTCGAGGGATTAGGGTTAAAGTAGAGTGTGGAGGGTATAAGGATTAGGGATAGGGTTGGAGGGTTTAGGGATAAGGGATTAGGGTTTAAGGTATAGTATCGAGCCCATTGAGGGTTTAGGAATAGGGATAGCATTTAGGGTTTAGGGATGAGGGATTAGAGTTGAGGGATGAGGGATTAGGGTTGAGGGTTAAGGGATAAGGTTAATGGTTGAGGGTTGAGGGATTAGAGTGAAGGGTTGAGGGATTAGGATTTGATGTTGAGGGTTGAGGGTTGAGGCTTTAGGGTTTAGGGTTTAGGGTTTAGGGATAGGGTTGAGGGTTGAGGGATTAGAGTTAAGGGTTGAGGGATTAGGGTTTGATGTTGAGGGTTGAGTACATTGACGTTTGAGGGTTAAGGGTTTCAGGATAGGGTTGAGGGTCGAGGGATTAGGGTTAAAATAGAGTGTCGAGGGTATAAGGATTAGGGATAGGGTTGGAGGGTTTAAGGATAAGGGATTAGGGTTTAAGGTATAGTATCAAGCCCATTAAGGGTCTAGGAATAGGGATAGCATTTAGGGTTTAGGGATGAGGGATTAGAATTGAGGGATGACATATTAGGGTTGAGGGTTGAGGGATTAGGGTTGAGGGATTAGGGTTTAGGGATAAGGTTTAGGGTTGAGGGTTGAGGGATTAGGGTTTAAGGTATAGTGTTGAGGGTTTAGGGTTGAGGGATTAGGATTTGACGTTGAGGGTTGAGGCTTTAGGATTTAGGTTTAGGGATAGGGTTGAGGGTTGAGGGATCAAAGTTAAGGGATGAGGGATTAGAGTTTGACATTGCGGGTTGAGTACATTGAGGTTCGAGGGTTAAGGGTTTTGGGATAGGGTTGAGGGTCAAGGGATTAGGGTTAAAGTAGAGTGTTGAGGGTATAAGGATTAGGGATAGGGTTGGAGGGTTTAGGGATAAGGGATTAGGGTTTAAGGTATAGTATCGAGCCCATTGAGGGTTTAGGAATAGGGATAGCATTTAGGGTTTAGGGATGAGGGATTAGAGTTGAGGGATGATGGATTAGGATTGAGGGTTGATGGATTAGGGTTTAAGGTATAGTGTTGAGGGTTTAGGGATAGGGTTTAGGGTTGAGGGATTAGA
This sequence comes from Cunninghamia lanceolata, assembly GCA_027924645.1. Taxonomy (NCBI): domain Eukaryota; kingdom Viridiplantae; phylum Streptophyta; class Pinopsida; order Cupressales; family Cupressaceae; genus Cunninghamia; species Cunninghamia lanceolata. Next base: position 1,432,116 of record BSBN01000781.1, read on the forward strand.
GTGAAGGGTTGAGGGATCAGGATTTGACGTTGAGGGTTGAGGGTTGAGGCTTTAGGGTTTAGGGTTTAGGGATAGGGTTAAGGGTCAAGGGATCAGAGTTAAGGTTTGAGGGATTAGGGTTTGACGTTGAGGGTTGAGTACATTGAGGTTCGAGGGTTAAGGGTTTTGAGATAGGGTTGAGGGTCGAGGGATTAGGGTTAAAGTAGAGTGTTGAGGGTATAAGGATTAGGGATAGGGTTGGAGGGTTTAGGGATAAGGGATTAGGGTTTAAGGTATAGTATCGAGCCCCTTGAGGGTCTAGGAATAGGGATAGCGTTTAGGGTTTAGGGATAGGGATTAGAGTTGAGGGATGACGGATTAGGGTTGAGGGTTGAGGGATTAGGGTTTAGGGATAAGGTTTAGGGTTGAGGGATTAGAGTGAAGGGTTGAGGGATTAGGATTTGACGTTGAGGGTTGAGGGTTGAGGCTTTAGGGTTTAGGGACAGGGTTGAGGGTCGAGGGATCAGAGTTAAGGGTTGAGTGATTAGAGTTTGACATTGAGGGTTGAGGGTTGAGGTTCGAGGGTCGACGGTTTAGGGATAGGGTTGATGGTTGAGGGATTAGGGTTAAAGTAGAGTGTGGAGGGTATAAGGATTAGGGATAGGGTTGGAGGGTTTAGGGATAAGGGATTAGGGTTTAAGGTATAGTATCAAGCTTGTTGAGGGTTTAGGAATAGGGATAGTATTTAGGGTTTAGCGATGAGGGATTAGAGTTGAGGGATGATGGATTAGGTTTGAGGGTTGAGGGATTAGGGTTTAGGGATAAGGTTTAGGGTTGAGGGATTAGGGTTTAAGGTATAGTGTTGAGGGTTTAGGGATAGGGTTTAGGGTTGAGGGATTAGAGTGAAGGGTCAAGGGATTAGGATTTGACGTTGAGGGTTGAGGGTTGAGGCTTTAGGCTTTAGGGTTTAGGGTCGAGGGATCAGAGTCAAGGGTTGAGGGATTAGGGTTTAACGTTGAGGGTTGAGTACATTGAGGTTCGAGGGTTAAGGGTTTCAGGATAGGGTTGAGGGTTGAGGGATTAGGGTTAAAGTAGAGTGTCGAGGGTATAAGGATTAGGGATAGGGTTGGAGGGTTTAGGGATAAGGTATTAGGGTTTAAGGTATAGTATTGATCCCATTGAGGGTTTAGGAATAGGGATAGCATTTAGGGTTTAGGGATTAGGGATTAGAGTTGAGGGATGACGGATTAGGGTTGAGGGTTGAGGGATTAGGGTTTAGGGATAAGGTTTAGGGTTGAGGGTTGAGGGATTAGGGTTTAACGTATAGTGTTGAAGGTTTAGGGATAGGGTTTAGGGTTGAGGGATTAGAGTGAAGGGTTGAGGGATTAGGATTTGACGTTGAGGGTTGAGGGTTGAGGCTTTAGGGTTTAGGGTTTAGGGATAGGGTTGAGTGTCCAGGGATCAGAGTTAAGGGTTGAGAGATTAGGTTTTGACATTGAGGGTTGAGGTTCGAGGGTTTAGGGTTTAGGGATAGGGTTGAGGGTCGAGGGATTAGGGTTAAGGTAGACAAGGAGCGATTGCGAGACATAGAGAGGGGAGAGGTAGAGAGGTGTGGGGGAGAGATAAGTGAGATATAGAACATGAGCTAATGGAACTAGAGGTGAGATATTGTAAATGTGTTATCGAAGGTGAGATAGGTAAAATATTTATGGATCAATCTATAGCGGGACAAAACGTGAGTGCATTATAATGCGAGCGCGTTATAACACGAGCACATTTTGTCCTGCTATAGAAATGGTAAAAAAGTGTTGACCCCCATGATCCAGGCCCACATGCTCTATTTTCATACTGATTATGCACATGCTCCGACAAAAAAAAAGTGCTTTCATGCTGTTGGGAAGTTCACATGCACATTTTACACATTCTACCACCTTTGCATGATCTTTCCACCACCTTTTCTACTTTGCCAACTTGAGAAGGAGGAAATAACATAGTTTTCACACCAAGTTTGATATATATCTATTCAAGTTTCAATTTTTGTAGTGTTGCAATGTTAATTGTGATTCAATTTTAGGAATTTAACATTATAGATTGGTTAATAGTATTGTTGTTAGTAATTATATTTGAGTGTTATTCAATTTAACATTGAAAAGGAAGTAAGTGGTGAAAAACTCAAATTGTTGAGGAGTTTGATGCAAGAAGAAAAAATACTACATAATTGGGTACTCTCTCAATTCAAATCTTAATTTTTTAGGTATGTCAAGTCTTTACATTTTCCTTAATTCTATTTGAATTACTTTATCATGCTTTATCATACATGTTTAAAATAGACACATTCCCAATCAAGAAAGTAGCCTACAATCTCACATGATGCCATGTATATTTTCTACACTTGGCCTCTTTAATAATTATGTGTAATAAACAGACCTTAACATACCATGATGTCAAACTATACAAGAATAAATCCTTACAACATAATAAAAATACAATCCCACTATTATCTTGTATTCATTTCTCAGGAACTAATATTGGTCTCTTTATCATGCTACAGATAAATTCTTTGTCATGCCGAGGAAACGATCAAGAATTAAACCAACATAGGAAGAGATAGAAGCTAAGAATGCAAAGAAAGTAGTGGCTATGAGGGAACTTTGTGAGAAGAGGAAATTGGACATGATAAATGAAGACATGGCAATTGAAGAGGAACTACAACCATCACAAAAAGATATGGTATTGGCGGCACAAAGAGAATGAATGCAAAAACTTCGTGCTACAAGAGATTTGAATACCATAGTTGGAGACACGTCCTCTATCACAAGTCAACATGTAGGGACACCATCTACCACATCTCAAGTTGAGAGTACATCATCACTCACATGTGATGAAGGAGGTACGCCATCATTCCCACCTCAACCTCAAGGTATGTCATCTATTCCATCTTCGATCGAAGGTATGCCATCTAGCCCATCTCATTTAAATATTGATGAAATTCCTAATGTTGAGATGAATTTACCTAACTTAACACCACCTAGAATTTTGCATAGAAAGCCAAAGTATTTGATTGATATTGATGAGAATATTTTGCAACCAATGGAAGGTAAGATTCCAAAACACACCTGTAGAAGATATGCTCCTAAGATTTAGAGATTGTTCTTTGAAAAGTTAAAGGAGACTGCAAGATGTCAACTATTCATTGAAATGATGTGAAGTATAAAGTATAGGTCCATCATGAAGATTCTTGGGTTGAGAACATCAGAGGCTTCAAGTGAAAAATCTACTGTCAAGAATCTAATGAGTGCGTATGAGAGTGTGGGTAACACCTCACGCACAAAAGATAGTAATACAACATGACATGTGATTACATCGACTATAGTAAGTAGTCAAACGGGCAAAGCTCGTCTCATTAGAAAGACGAGTCAAGCATTAAGAATTAATAGGAAAATTTTATCAAGAGCCATTGGTAGACGCCAAAGAATTGAGGACATTAATGCCAATGAATTATGGGCGTTCTCGAGAAGACTACCACGAAATGATAAACTAATTGTTGAAGCATTGAGATCACTAATTAAAAACTTTTGGAAGAATTACACAAGGGTATCTCTGAATCAAAGGGATGTGGTAAGAAGGAGAATCGGTAGTCAGAACCGTGAGCCACATCCAAAGCATTTTTTGGATAAGACTCAAACACAGTTTTATGGTAAATTTCTAGAGAAGTATCCTCAAATTAAAATTTGTCAAAGATATTTTGAAATGCTAAAACCTTTCTATGTCAAGATAAATCACACACGCACTACTTTTTGTAGATTACATATTAAATTTTCTAACCATTTTGATGTTTATAGGTCTATATGTTTAGATATGCCTACTAACAATGTTTTTCAGGGTTGTGCCATACGTGCCCCACCAACATCTTCAAGAGACTTCATATCAAGAATTTTATGTGAAAGAGAGGAAGGTCAATTATTCTACAAGAAATTATGCTTGGATGGCACATGTCATTGTTGCGGTGGCTTGCAACATTTGCCAATATGTGAACATATGGAAAGAACACATGCGGTTGGAAACAAACTAGTAGAGTTTGGCAAGTATAAAACAGTGGCATACAATACAAAAGATGGTAAAGAAGGAAAGAGGTGTGAATTGGTTATTGAAAAGATTCTAGTGTATCAGTTTATGCCTATATTTCGTGATAGCATAGTGTATGAGTATGCAAGACATGCCCATAGATCTCGATGGTTGGACTTGCAATTCAAGTTATGTAAGGACATATTTCTGGTTGGTAGCATTGTTTTAGTTGCTGACTTTGTAGAGAACTACAGTCTACAGCCACAGCGTGAGGTGCAATCACAATATTACAACTCCACACAGGTTTCTATATTTGTGCACATCGCATTCATTCATGCGAATGATAGTACAGAGGATGAAAGAAAGATCATAAGGGAGTATAATTTCTATATTAGTGATGATTGCATGCATTCTATGGAGTTCGTGTAAGGTTGCTTTCAGGTGTTCTACAATGATTTGGCTAGAAGGGGCATATCATTCAATTAGCATATCATATGGTCAGATAACTATGCGTCACAATTCAAGAACTTGTGGAATTTCTATTTGCTGAGTAGGAGGCATAATTTTATAGGTATTTAGTATATGTGGAACTTTTGTGAGGCCGGGCATGGAAAGGGGGAGCATGATGGTGTAGGAGCATGTATCAAAAGAGCCATAGCACGAGAAGAGTTAAAGTATAAAGACAATGCAAAGTTAACAGATGCAAAATTGATTGTCGAGTGGTGTAATGCTTCCATGGGTCCAAGTAATGAAGGTAAGTCTTCAGTTCATAGATTTTTTTGGTTGATAGATGATACTAACATTGCACCATATGAGGACTGTTCTACACTGACAAGATCAAATGAGATGCACTCTTTCAGAAGCTCAATTGTAGGTTCATGGGGTATCCATACGCGAAAGATGTCATGCTTTTGTTCTTCCTGTACAATTCAAGTCTGGGATGAGTGCGAGTCAAAGGAGTGGGTTGATGAATGGTAGTTAAGTTATCTTAGCCCACTTGACACGTATCGACCCCTGACAACACTGAACTAACACAGATGGAATTATCAGTTGACTTTGACCACATATCAGATTTAGTTCAACCAGGTAATATAGGGCACGTATATGCATCTAATTTCATCTAGTTCAACTAGGTAATGTCATCTTACTTTGTAGTGTTTTTATAATGTTGACTAATTTTATCTAATTTGCTACACATATCAATGTAGGGCACGTATATGTAGTTATTGCAGATGAAGATAATGAAGAGGGAACACATTATTACTTATGTCATTATGTTGAGGTCAAAAAGAAATTGGAGGCCCTAGTTACAGATGGAGAAAACATCGAATACCCTACAGGCTCAGTGGTTATTACTGGAAAATGGCTTAGAAGGTACCCACATAAGAGTGTTAATGTTTGGTTGTTTTAGGACTTTGACACGCATCAGAATATTCTTTATTACTCGAACCTTGTCATGGCATCCAATGTTCATTTGATAAAGTATCGGAGTAGACCGTTGAACAAAATCTTGTGGAAGGTGTGTGAGTCTGACCATGAAGCAATACTTGACACAATAAAGAGTAGAGCAGACCCAGATGGTTCATTGGATTAATTTGTAAGTATTCACATTGATTTTGTAAAGTCATGTTACATTGAGTTGTAAGTATGCACATTAATTTATAAGGTTTGTCTTTTTTTTTTTATTTCCTGCTGCATTTTTACACATATACACATTTTTACATCATCATGTTATGCATTTTTGGTGTCCTGCTCCTAATGTGACCAAACTGATAGTTCCAATGCATCTAGATGGGTACATTTAGGCTAGGCATTATTCTATTTTTCACCCAAACATGTCGAAACAGTCCGAGCTACATTGTACCGACGATATCCCTGAAGAGTCCAAAGTGCAAAAAGGTAGCAATCTTTGATGAGATGTTACTCGAAAACCATGTCACTTAGAAATATTTTGTTTAAGGAAACACAATCATGTAGAGTGCCTCTACAATAACCTCTCTCAGTTTTTTATATCTCTGAGGCATTTTCCTGTGGTGAAAGGTTTTCTGCTGCCCCAAAAATCATTATAAGGAGGCAATGTAAAGTTGCAAAGGGGTGTAACTTTTGTTCTTCTCCTCGTGTGGCCAAACTGATAGTTCCAATGTGTCTGGATGGGTATGTTTACACTAGGCATGGTCCTATTTTTCACCCAAACATTTCGACACAGTCCGAGCTACATTGTACTGACGATATCCTTGAAGAGTCCAAAGTGCAAAAAGACAACAATCTTTGACGAGATGTTACTCGAAAACCATGTCACATAGAAATATTCCTTTTGAGGCAACATGATCATGTAGAGTTCCTCTACAATAACCTCTCTCGGTTTTTTATATCTCTGAGGCATTTGCCCGTGGTGAAAGGTTTTCTGCTGCCCCAAAAATCATCAGAAGGAGGCAGTGTAAAGTTGCAAAGGGGTGTAACATTTATCCTGCTCTTGATGCGACCAAACTGACTATTCCAATGCATCTAGATGGGTACATTTACGCTAGGCATGGTCCTGTTTTTCACCCAAACATGTCGAAACAGTCCTAGCTACATTGTACCGACGATATCCCTAAAGAGTCCAAAGTGCAAAAAGGCAACAATCTTTGACGAGATGTTACTCGAAAACCATGTCACTTAGAAACATTCCTTCTAAGGAAATGTGATCACGTAGAGTGTCTCTACAATAATCTCTCTCAATTTTTTATATCTCTGAGGCATTTGCCCATGGTGAAAGGTTTTCTGCTACCCCAAAAATTGTCAGAAGGAGGTAGTGTAAAGTTGCAAAGGGGTGTAACTTTTTTCTTGCTCCTGATGCGACCAAATTGACTATTCGAACACGTCTAAATGGGTACATTTACACTAGGCATGGTCCTTTTTTTCACCCAAACATGTCGAAACAATCCGAACTACATTGTACTAACGATATCCTTGAAGAGTCCAAAGTGCAAAAAGACAACAATCTTTGATGAGATGTTACTTGAAAACCATGTCACTTAGAAACATTCTGTCTAGGGCAACATGATCATGTAGAGTGCCTCTACAATAACCTCTCTCAGTTTTTTATATCTTTGAGGCATTTGCCCGTGGTGAAAGGTTTTCTGCTGCCCCAAAAATCGTCAGAAGGAGGCAGTGTAAAGTTGCAAAGGGGTGTAACTTTTGTCCTGCTCCTGATGCGACCAAAATGACTATTCCAACATGTCCGGATGGGTACATTTACACTAGGCATGGTTCTATTTTTTACCCAAACATGTCAAAATAGTTCGAGCTACATTGTACCGACGATATCCCTGAAGAGTCTAAAGTGCAAAAAGGTAGCAATCTTTGACGAGATGTTATTCGAAAACTATGTCACTTAGAAACATTTTGTCTAAGGAAACGTGATCAAGTAGAGTGCCTCTACAATAACCTCTCTCAATTTTTTATATCTCTGAGGTGTTTTCCCATGGTGAAAGGTTTTCTGCTGCCCCAAAAATCGTCAAAAGGAGGCAATGTAAAGTTGCAAAGGGGTGTAACTTTTGTTCTTCTCCTCGTGTGGCCAAACTGATAGTTCCAATGCATCTAGGTGCCAATGTGAGGTTGTTTTGATGGCAAAGGGCACCTTGATTCATGATGTTGAATCTCGTTCCTCCTAGGCGCCAAAATGGATAGTTTAGACAAGAAAAGGTGCCTTAGTATACTTAGCTCATTTCTTGGCAATTTGATGGCTTCAATCACTTGTTCAAACCTATAGGAGACCATTTTATACTTAGGCGCTAGATCTTAGGATTTAGAACATCTTCCTTCAAGGTGCCAAAATGAGGTTATTTAGACACAAAAGTGCGCCTCCATACAAGATGCTTATTCTCCTTCCACTTAGGCTCTCATTAATGATGATCCAAATGACAATAGGCGCCTAGACTTCCTTTGGTAAGATTTAGTCATTTTGAAGGTTCTAACACTAGGCGCTATAGTTGGAAGTGATTTGAAGTTTATTTTCCTCTAGGCACCCAAAATGGATGGTGGAGACAAGAAAAGGTGCTTAGGCTTCTTTTGACGATTTTCAAAGTCTTCCTAAGTTATATTATGTTATATTGACCCTTAGGCACAAATGGATGATCTGGGATGACTCTAGGCACATATCCAAGGTGATATCTTTCTAGGTGCAATCTTCACTAAGTTTAGACTTCACTTTACATCAAGGCACCAAAATGGATAGTTTAGAGAGAGGCAAAAATGCACCTAGAGGTATGATGCTTAGTTTGATGTGTTTGATCAACTTTGATAATCAAGATGAATTGCCTCCCTTAAGGTGCCCTCCTTTATACTTTGAAACATCCTTTCAATATCAAGGCACAATTTTTAGGTTGTTTGGATGATGAAAGGCGCCTTGAGTTCTAGGTGGAGTTTTGAGGTTGTGCAAGTAGAGAAATGCGCCTAAGGTCTTAAAGCAAATTTGTGTCTAAAATTGAAAATCCTCGAGGTATGACTTATGGAAGCCTATAGCCCCAATGTTATGTAGCATACTAAAATTAGGTAAGACTCAATGTAATCTCATAACCTCGCCTTATATGCAAGAGGAATTACATTTAATAACCACAATGGTCATCAGGTGCTCATAAACATATGATTTTGACTATCTTATTCAAAACAAAAAACATACTCTTTGCATCCCAATATGGTATACTAACAAGAAACTAAGAAATATTTTCAATTGACCAACTCATAAAGAATATGGATCAGCATACTCATTTGAATATTTTCAATTGAGCAACTCATAAAGAATATTAATATTTTCTGTTCAACATGATGATTCATTTTTTTTTTAAAATACAACTTTTATCTTTTAGTTCCAAAATGAGGTTTAGGTGATACTTGAATAACAATAGCTAGCTTATTGGATCAACAGACATCCTATGTAATACAATTGGACTTTAAATATTTGAAGTAGCCATCTACAAATATCCATTCAAACGTAGATTTATAATGCAAGTATGGATGCCTTCAATAAAAAAGATTTGTATTAACCAAATATCCATATAGGCATACATCAATATCTGTCGTTATAAGTATAACATATATACAAAATAGCCATATAGGCTTACAAGAATGCCATATAGGCATACAACAAAGGAACACAATAAAAAGTCATTCCCCTCTGGCTGGTGAAGAGAATAGATCATGGGCAGCCTTTGATCTTCTAGGGGATGGAGACGCACATGTGGGTGGTCTACTACGAACCCAAGGGCTGCTCCTCCTATTTAGTTCTTCCTGCATCTTTAGCTGTTACAATAAAAAGTATAGACATTAATATATATAAATTACATGTTATAAAAAATGAAACATTTAACAAAATAATCACTTACCACTACCATATAATTTGTCTCCTCACTTGCCTCAGTAGCAGGAATAGGCTGTGGTGATGTCATGTCCTATAGAAACCATCCAGATAGAAATTAAACTTCAAATCAATAATATTTTAATTTTTAAAAAATAAGCAACTATAACAATGAATGTAAATTAAAATTTACTAATCTGCCTCATACCCCTGTCAATGCCATGGAGCTATGAATTGCAGAGGTCACACCATGCTCCATTGCCCTATGAACATCAGGAGGTGTCTCCGTAGCTTGCATCATCTGGAAATAAAACAACATTATTCAATTACGAAAACTATAATAGTGATGCAAATCATGGCTCCTAACATACACACGTGTTCATCTAAACATGGAAGTACACACAATAAAGAACACAAGTCACATACAAAAATCTAGTAAGTATGATTCATTCATTAAACTATTTAGTTTATTACCTCCGTGAAGCTTTGAACTCCACCACCGCTGGCAGGTGTTGGCATGAAATCTCCAATATTAACCTATTCAACATCCAAAATCAGATATTAGAATACCATTCATATAATGATGCTATTCACATGTAATATTTATAATTGTTTACTAGTTACATACCCCGACAGTAGATGATCTAGTGTAATATGCAGGTGGAGAACCACTGAAAACTACATCAACACTATGACCCTGAAATTTCATTAAAATCATCAAACTAAATTAGTTAATCTTGCATTTCAAAAATAAAATTTAATAAATTAAATTTAATAAACTTGCTAATATTTACCTGAGTGTCAAGGCCTAAAGTCTCACTCAGGAGGGTATCTGTCATCACCATCTGCTCAGCTGCAGATGTAGCCTCTGCACCTGCATCCTGACTATCCATGGGGTCATAACCACAGGCTAACCCGCAAGTCTGACAAGCATGGGATGGGACCCTACTCCTCGCACTATCTCCAACCCACTCTGTGTTGTAGGACTGGCATGCTCTATAATGCTCTGGGTCAAGGCACTAATGGACTGAAGTGTATCGACCTCAACACTCTCCTTCACAATGGAAGGGATAGAAACATGCTCATGGGCTGGTTTGCTGATTACTCATCTCACTGCCCGCTATGGGTCAAAACATGCCCCTGGTCTATCTTGTGCTAACCCCCCACCTCTACCCTGGAAGTCCTGCATATCAAAATAGTTTGGCACTTTATTGAGGACAAACTCGTAGTAGAGTTTCCTCAAAAAGTATTGCAGGACCTCATTATTATTGCATGGAGCATGGTCAAAAACCATCCACCACCTCTGCCCAAAATTGTCCCTTATCACTTGGTTGTTGCACCAATGGATAGGGAACCTCTTGCATATAATGGGTGGAGGTTGATTTGTTTGTGGGTTTGTGAAAAATTGAACACAAGTCTAATTTTGTAATTTGTAATTTTTTCACATCTTGGTATGACAGCTTGTCTGCATAATAGTCTCTAAACTCTCTCCTTTTATCCATCCAACTAAATATTTGCTTTCTAATTGAATCTACATTTGACAACATAGATTCAAGAGATTCAACAAGCGTGGACCTATGCAAGGTTGAAGTGGAAGGATCTTTCAACCTTGCAATTATATCTTCAATTTCTTTTTTGTTGTTTTCAATTTGCCCCATTATATTTTCTTGTGTACTAGGGGCATGTCGAGGAATGGATGGAGGAGGTTGTTGTTTCGCAGGTATTTCCTCCTTAGGATTTTGTGGATTTTGAGGAGGAGGAGGAGGTGCATTAACATTTCCTGACAATTAACGAAATATACATCAAAAATCAACTCAAACCTACCTATTTAGAAAGAAATTCAAACAAAAAAACAAATAAAACTCACTCCTTTGGCGTGCTCAATGTCATGGCGACATTTTGGTGACAAACCAGCAAGATTTTGGTGTTGAATTGATTTTCCCAAAACACGAGCGCGTTTCCTAGGGTTTGCAGGCCGTGGATATAGAGGAGAAAATAAAAATGAAATGAGAAGATTATTTTTTTTTAATTTATAATAATTCATAACGCGCTCGCATTATAACGCGAGCACGTTATGGTTTGGTTTTGACGAGCCTTAGGCTCGTCATTACCAAACCATAACGCGAGCACGTTATAACACAAGCGCGTTATAACGTGCTCGCATTATGCATTAAATTATTTTGAAAACAATTTGGCCACTTTTTGGCCCACCATCTTTTTGTACTTACCCTAATGTTATATTCTTATTCATTATTATTGATTATGTTTGTGATGTTGCTAACCCTAATAATTGTGAAAGAATATACGTATATGTTGTTAATGTCTTGAATATATGTTATTGATTATGATTATGATGTATTGATTTTATTACTAAATTGATCTTTAATAATACTAATGTCCCTTTCTAGAAGTTATTCTTGTGTGCAGGTTAATAAATCAAGGATATCCTAAAAGGGGACATTACAGAAGATTGTGATGTAATCCTTTGACATAGAGAACATCCCCAGTCCTGTTCTTTCCATCAATAGTTATGACACCTTTTCCACAAATTTGAGTTGACTCATCACCTCCAAACTTGACAGCTCCACCATCCCACTTCTTAAGGCTGATAAACTTCTCTTTATCACCAGTCCTATGATTTGAATAACCACTATCAATAACCCAAGCTTTGGTTTCTTCTTTTGCATGAAAGGCAGTCCATACAACCATTGATCTTTCATTATTTTGAACTGTTGGCATGGTATTAATTTTTCCATATTTTCTAACATTATCCTTTTTGTCACCAACACTCATGGCCAAGAAAAGTGTTTCATCATTTGAATCATCATGATCCTCATCTTCTGAAGAACAACTATCTTCTATGGAAAACATACTCCTTTTGAATTTACTATTTCTGTTACTTCTCCTAATTTCTTTAAGAGGACATTTGGAAGCAAAGTGACCAACCTTTCCACAATTGAAACATTTGAAAGGTAACTTACCTTTGTATTTTCCAAAGCCTTTCTTTAGGGTTCGTACAAAATTTGCTTCAGCATCATCAAGGCTTTCATCTTCATCAACAGTTTCTTCTTTTGCCTTTTTACTGACTTTGAAAGCAACTTCTTTCGTTGGAACATCACTATCAAACTCTCTCATTTCAAAAGCAGTAAGGGTCCCAAACATTTCATCTAAAGAGTATTTATCTAGGTCAGTAGTCTCCTCAATAGCAGATACTTTGGAACTATAAGATTTGGGAAGAGATCTCAGAACCTTTTTCACAATCTCATCTTCTTTTATTCCCCCACCAAGACCATTGATACCATTGATTACTTCATTCACCTGGAGCATGAAACCAACAATATTTTGATCATCTGACATCTTTAGGGATTCAAATCTATTCTTGAGTATTTGCATCTTAGCTTGCTTTACTTTCTTATCTCCTTCATAAATAGTTTCAATTTTATTCCAAATTTCTTGGGCGGAGCTACAACCTATCACCTTTGAAAGTTTTGAATCGGTTAATCCACTCATGATAGCAAACTTGGCCTTGGAATTATTATCATACTTCTTGATTTCATATGCATCTATTGGAATAGAAGCAGGGATAGTGTAATCTTTCTTGACAAAATCCCAAACTCCACAACCTAGTGAACTGATATAGCCTTCCATCCTTACTTTCCAAGAAGCATAATTTGTTCCATCAAACTTGGGAATCTTGCTGGATCCTCCTGATGCCATCTCGGACCTTCCTCAAGTGGTTAAGCTTCCTTCAAAGGAACTTAGCTCTGATACCAATTGTTAGACACACCAGGATACTGAGAGGGGGGTGAATCAATATCTAATCAATCTTCAAATTTAACAACTTCAACTTATTCAGAGCAGATAAAAAGTTAAGCATCACAACATTAACATGATTATGAAAGATTAGCACAGTGCACAACAACACATAACACCTGATATATGTGGAAAAACCTAGAAGGGAAATACCACGGTGAGGATTAACTCACAATATATGAAGCTCAAATAATAACTTTGTTTTAGGGGCTTTAACCCAAGGAATCTGCTACTCCCTAAGTAACTTTGATTTAGGGTCACTCCCAAGGAAGCTTCTACTCCTTGATGACTTTGTTTTAGGGTCACTCCCAAGGAAGCTACTACTCCCTGAAATGAGAACACATTTACAAAAGATTACAGCATGACAGTCTTTCTACTGTCTAAAAATTGACATTGAAACTCACACTTGATGATTGCACTTCTATCTCTTCACACTTTCTTCTCAAAATCTGATCAGTTAGGCACACTCTATACTTGATCAGTGTCTCAAATATGTCTTCAAGATGAATCCAGACAACATCAACAACTTCTGCTCTTTCTCCTTCAGTCGCTCACTAATAATGCATTTAATCTACTTTTATCTGCTTGTGAGATTTTCTATCCAATTGCAATCACATATTCCCTCACTCAATTTGATTCACTATTTATACATGATATTACATTGATTACATAGTTTGTCAGCCAAATACAATATTAAAAATACATTTACAAGTTGGCCAGACAACACACACTATGAAACGTGTGGAAGATAGGTCCTAAGTAAAGTCACACATTACACTAGCAGAAGACTGAGCCTTTCGGACCCCAAAACTTTTTTAACCAGGTCCAAAACATCCTTCATAGCTTCAAACATCAAGGAATTACCTCCACACACTCCACTCATTTGAAAATAGGACAGCTTTAAGGAAAACTCATGAAAACTTGAAGAGTAACGGCCATATCAACTAGAAAACCTTATGCGGTACTAGAAACAAGAAAGATCTTCATGAAACTCTTCCAAATTAGTCCACATGACTCATACAACATCCCAAAACACTCCTTTGCCATTACACATCAAAGAATTATGCTGTATAACTTCAATCATTAACTCTAAGAACAATTTGTCATCCAAAACACACTGTAACATGCTGTCAATTGAAAAACTGAGCTACGGACCACCAAGAAGCTTGAAATAGGAAAGAAGCATGTAATACACATCGATAAACATGTCCTCAAAATTGCAAGGGCAAACATTCATTTGCGGAGGAATGTAGAGCATTCCATCAGGCCTTCATCACTAGCCTACTTCGTCAGAACACATGTTGGTACTCTATCAAACATAACTTTCACCATGGAGAGAAGAATGGTCTATAATTTTGGAAACAACACCTTTACTACCCTCTGAACACAAATCCAGAACCGCATAGCTATATCTGCAAACGTGGAGGAATGGAGAGCATTTCATTCACCTTTCATCATCACATTATAATACTATCAGAGCCTGAACTAGAACTCAGTCACTTATATCTTTCATTGTGGAGGAGCAAACACTCTGAAACTTTGGATTTAACACATTTACATCATACTAAACTTAACTCTTGAACTGCAAGACCATTTCTTCAAAACTAGAGGAATGTAGAGCAATCCATTGCCATGCTAGAAACATCTACACATGACCAACACTATCTTCAAACTTCTTCCAGAGGCCAAGTCTTCTTTGCATCACCATATACAACTTAGGATCAGTGGGAATGATCATACAACATGCTTCAAATCAATAGGAGCACATCCTCAGCATCAGCAACACAACTATTTTCTTAGTGCTTCTAGTTCACATATTGATCAGGCTTCAAACTCAACTCTACTTTGATTAGGAATGTAACTTTTAGGCTGAAACTCAATTCTGCTTTTATGATAGAGTTGAAATCAGTGTATGCCATGTTGACATTAGTAACAACACATATGGCCAACACTAGTTGGCTAATGGTTTGAGTCCATTGTATTAGAAACCATTTATGGTTTCTTGTATTACTTTTGGTTATAAATTATAACCTTGGTTTAGTAGTAAGCATAGATTGTTTTACATGATATGATGTACTGAAATGCTACTGAAATTTAGAGATATAAGTTGTTGTGTTGTAACATTATTTATCATTAATACATGTGTGGGGTCTCTTTGGGTGTGGATTTTTTTCTTGTAATGCTTTCTCCATGTAAATCTACTTGTTCTAGTTTGCATTCTCTATCATAGTTGAATCCATTTCCATTTGATATATTGTTGTTTATGAACTTGATAACATTAAAGTTTAACATATCCCATTGTTTAGGTACACCCTATTTCAACAATTGTTATCCTGACTGGTTTGCCAAGAATGGTGTGACTAGTGGTCTTTTCCATGTGGACTAGTTCAACTAAACTCCCTTGTCCGATCATTTCTCTCTTAGATAATGATGCGTATGTTACACAAAAATAATTGCCCCTTTGGCTAGTGGATTTCCAATTATGGCAATACCATACCATGTGGATTTTCACTTCCTTCATCCAATGAAGCAACCCACTTCTCATCCTTTCTTCCTTGGGTGATTGGTTTTGTCAGTGTCCTCTTCATTTTCTCATTTACTTTCATATGTCCATAGGTCTAGCCTTTCTTCTCCATCATTTCACCCATTACCTCCTCACCTCTTTCATTTATTCCTACTTGTCTTTGTGACCTATTTTTTTCTTTTCTATTTCCTATCTCTACTATTTGGTTCTCCTTGGTAAGCTTAGCTCTCATGTTCACAGTCCATTCTTGGGTGGTGACATCTCTTCCTTGAGTTGTCCTCTTGCAACTTGCTAAAAAATAATGTGAATATGTGGAACATCTTGAAGTTAGGGTGTTTGAACTGCTACATTAAGAAGATCAAAGGCACCAATTCTGACCTCTCAATTGACTTCACCTAGGTATGGCAAGACATGATCATCTCTATGAGAGGTATCATTATTGATGTTTCATAGGAGAGGGTTGTTGTCACTCAGTGGAATGCCTATCAATAGTCTCAAACTCTTCAAGGTGTTAAGGAGGAAAAAGGAAGAACTAGATGCTTCCTACAAGGGCAATGAGCACATTCATAAACCACAAGATGCGATTTTGTGCTCCTCCCTTCCCCCTCCATGAGACAAGGTGTGTCTGTCCATTATGAAATATGTCACATTGGAAGGTAGGTATAGGAAGCTCTTCTCCTACCATTTCTCTTTTCTTAACCACTTTAATCATAACAGGTTAATGATCATTTTGTTCTTTTTATTAATGTCTCGATTCCACACTTTTTGAGTACCAAGATGGGAATCTTGATATGCCTATTCACTAGGCTCTCATCTTCCTGCTCTTCCAATCTGGTAAACCTTTGGTAGGTCCTCAAGTTGACAACTCTAAATCCATGGGCCTCAAGTACCTAAAGAAAGTATCTGGTGGCCCTAAATTCCTTCCCCCTGCCATGACCCTCCCTCAAAGGATCCTTAAGACTAATTTGATGAAGCCCCAATAAGCTAGCTATTAAACCCCAAGCTCAAGGGCAAGTCAATTGTGCATGTTGGCAGCCCCAAAAACCTAGTCAATGGTGCTAAAGTCTGCTTTGTTCCCAACCCTAGCTCTTCCTCGTACCTTATGCCTACCCCTCCTCAGGTCTTCCCTTCTCCTGCTGGGCCCTAGTTAGTCCCCCATGGGAGTTTGGAGTCCTTCAAAAATGCCCTCCTCTCCTAGTGTGACATCTTTAGAGGTTTCATCTCTGATAATAAAAAGATGAACAAAGGCCTCTTCAACTTACACACTAAAATGGACAATGTCAAGGAAGAAAATGAAACATGGAGCCAGAAAATCTCTCTTCTAATCCAAGACAAGATTAAGGAGTGTGCGGCGAGCTTGGAGCCTAGAGTGGAAAGACTGAAATAAGAGATACAAGAAATGGTTAGCCTCCCTATGGAGCTTAACGTGAGTGGTAACCAAGGCATTTTCAGCATCAATACCAAACATCAACCATTTAATGAAACATCAATACCACTCGTCATATTTCCATGCCATTAACCTGTTAGGACGAAATAGTACACTTAATGAAACATCAATATCACTCGTCATATTTCCATCGCCATGATTCTCAAAGGCAGGCTTGCTTGTCCTCACGTAGAGAGAATATCACCAGTTCAAGCCAAACATTATTCCTTACAGCAACAACCAGAATATGATAATCATCAACTTGCAGAGGAAGTGGATTACAGAGCTTATTCTTGTCCCATTCACATTCAAACCAGCCATTATGGCTGACATCTGACAAGTGCCAGAAGGATAAGTTCACGGGATATTTTAACCCAAAAAGAGTTGAGTTAGAGAACGTGAATGCCATCATAATAAGATCACTAGAGTCATGGACATTCAATCTATATAATGCAGGGCCTGGCTCTAGGCTTCTTCACGTCTTAAAAAGTTTAGCAGAAAATTCAATGGCAACTGTAAGGCTGCCATGGCCACTTATGCAACTACTCTTCTTTACTTTGCTCATTAGCCTTGTCCAATGCACAGGAGCTTCCTATGGAAAGAAGCTCCCACCACCACCATACTATTACAAATCTCCTCCTCCACCACCGCCGCCACCATCTCCATCCCCACCACCACCTTATCATTACAAATCGCCCCCGCCTCCACCACCATCTCCATCCCCACCACTTCCTTATCATTACAAGTCACCACCACCTCCACCACCATCTCCATCCCTACCACCTCCTTATCATTACAAGTCACCACCATCTCCATCCCCACCACCTCCTTATCATTACAAGTCACCGCAACCTCCACCACCATCTCCATCCCCACCACCACCTTATCATTACAAGTCACCACCACCTCCACCACCATCTCCATCCCCACCACCACCTTATCACTACAAGTCGCCGCCGCCTCCACCTCCATCTCCATCTCCCCCACCGCCTTATCATTACATATCGCCATCGCCACTCCACAAGTATCCTCCACCACCACCGCCTTATTAGTAAGGCCTGCAACTATCTCCTAACAGATAGATAATGATATTGTCTATTAGTTCTTTATATTCAATCAATCGTCTCTTGACTAGGGTGGTTTTGTTTTCAGGTGAAAGATGTCTTAAAACTCTTTGGCCTTCACATTGTAGAGTTTTATCTCAACTACAGTTTTTTATGTATTTCAGTTAATCTTCAATAACTGATTCCGGTGGTGTTCAAAACTATGATTCTAATGCTAAGTTATAACGAGCAAGATCATAGTCCTCCTTTGAAATGTGTAATCTTTCTTTGATAAAATAAAAATTGGGCATTTGTTCAAACTGTTTTTGGTTAGTTTGCCATTTCACGAAGTTTTTTTTTTTAATTCTGAAATTTATAGTATAATGAAGTTTTACAAAGAGTTCTGGAATGAACATAACATTATTTCATGTAAAAAGGTTCTGAAAACAACTGTGATTCAGTTTCTAATGTTGGAAATAAGTGACATCTGGATTGAGGAGCCCCAAGCACCTGCAGTGTGGTTTAAGGGGAGGTGTTGGAAATAAGCCACACCACGATCCACAATGGATTGGCCACAAGGGACCAGTAGTTCAGTTGGTAAACCACTCCAGCATCAAATAAAAGGTCCTAGATTCAATCACGGTCCTGATCTATCATTAAAACTTAAAAAACCTAAGAAAATTGCAAAAAGAGTTTCAGGTTTGAAAAAAACTAAGAAGATTGCAAAAATAGTTTCAGGTTCGGTTCTCATTAAGTAACACTGTGACGATGATTAGGTTACCTGAACCCCAAACATTATTATTGTCATAATTAAGGCAGTTGAATCCCGAAACTCTTAAATTGGAGAAATTATATTAAGCTTCTTGGATGATAAAAGTTCACGTAATTTGTTGTTTATAGTATTAAAAACAATAATGGCCGTCCAGTGAACGTACAACTCACTGCTTATTCAATTGTAATAGGTATTGGATATCAGTCGGTATAGGGTTTATCAATCACATAAGTTAATAACTTATTGAAAATCAAAATTTTTAATCCTCCTACTCAGTCAATAGCTGACATTTTTACTACTAAAATAAATGCTCAGCTGTTGAGCTGTTAACCCATTTCCCTTTTTCTAATTTTAAAAAATTACTAACTTATGTAAGTGGCATCTAAGTGGGTTATTCTTAAACATCATCTATTTGTACAGTTAAAGGTAAATTTTGGCCAATAAAAATAGAACAAATATTTACCACTTTTTGTTGTGGATGAGATGTAAAATTGCTATTGACTGTTTGACCACTGAAATGGATGATATTTAAGTAGAGTGATCCCGTCTGGAAAATCCCAAAGGGCATGACATCATACCCTTCAAGCTGAAAATGAAAGGCAACTATGGGTCTTTCTTCTTCTTTTCTATTAATCAGAAAGGCAATTTTGGGTCTTTCTTCTTCTTTTTTATTAATCAGAGGAATTGGGAGTCCAGCAACTGGAGTCGGTCTGAGAGGCAGTTATAAATACCATAAGATAAACCTCTTATAACCTCTAGCCTTACACACTGCCCCTAACGTATGCAATAAATAAATCATGTTTCAAACCTGTAACCATTATACATTGTTTTCAATTACTGAACGGCTGATCTACACCCAAAGCTAAGGCAATTATGGGTCTACAATCTTTCTCTAAGTTCTTTCAATGCCATGATTGGACTCTGGTTCTCAATAGGCTTTAAAGGAAGAAACTGAACCTAAGGACGATGGACAAGATGATTACATCTATCTATTGAAAACGAATAATCCAAAACTGTACTATTCTGATCTTGATTTGGGTGCTTTTATTTCTGAAAGAAATAATGGTGTAATAAGCTTTGAGCTGTTGTCCTTCTGTTTGCAGTTATTTTTTCAGCTACATTGAATAATTATTAATTCAGTCAGAAGCAGATCAGATAGACAGAAATTATTAACTTTTTCCCTAAATTTTTTGCAATTCTATTTCTTCCGCTGCAGTGACTACATGATAATCTATAAATTTTCATTCAATATTATTTCTTCCCGGGCATTGATTACAAATAATGATTTCCCCAAGGAATGGTGAAATTGTGTAATTTTTAATGAAGGATCTGGGTGATTTCCCCAAGGAATGGGTCAGAACTATTTGGCCTGTCTGAAATTACCCCAGGCTTGTTTTTTTCCTTTTTCGAATCTGTTTGATTAGAAAAAATATGCTTCTTAACTAAAAGTGGAATTATGCTTACGTTTCCTCAAATAAATTAACCTAGAACATTTATCCACTAGGTATGTGTAATGGTGAAATTTGTATATCTATGTCATTTTTAGTTTTCTTTTATATTTATTTTAAGGATAAGTCTTAATATATGTATCTATTAATAAATGGTACAATTTTGTGTAAAATTGAACTAATTTCCTTATCTTTTTATCCATTCATATGCACATATCCCTATGCACTTAGCCTCCACCATATCCTTATACACACATTTCTAATACATTTATTTTATCAAAGTATTTACCACATTTATTCAATGTAATAGTTAGCCACCTAGATTTGACCATTTACCCACTCCTAGGACATTTTCATAGTTTTTACTGTGGCCTTCTTCCTTTCCTTTTCAAAATTCAAATTCAAAATTGTGGCCAATTGACCCCTTTCACTTTCTCATCTTGAGCCAACTAAACACATATTTAGCATAATTTGATGTTATGTGCTAGTATTTAAAGACATTCAATTGCATTAATTAAAGACATTTGAGAATTCACATGTTCTCTATCATTCTTGAGCATTGAAAGAAAAACTAATAGTGACATACTTCTATTTGGTGCTTTTAAAAGGAGTAACAATTCTGCATACATCCATCTAAGGCCCTTGCCTATTGTCTTCAAACTTTTTTGTGCATTTATTGTTGGCAAGAGACACATTGGAACTTCATGATTGTTGTCATTGATGGCAACAAAGGTTAACCCACACATCCGTAGGATATGATGAGTCTCTACTGGAAGGCAGATTGCAGAGTATTGTGATCTGGTAAGCAAGAACAAAGCATGTGGCGAGGTCCGACAGTCAGCTCCGGATCTCTCAGGGGAAGTATCTTGGTGAAGTGCAGATTTGGGGAAGTCAAGAGGACTACCTTGACTGATAGATTCCAAGGATTTATCCTCCGATGATAGATGAAGAAAAAGATATGAATACTTTAGTGTCGGGTTCCTGATTGGCAGTGTGGACAGAGGAAGAACTGACTGACAGAACATCAGATATTATTATGGATGCGTTACTGATGATGGTAAAGATTCTTAAGGCATAAGTTATAATTGGCCGACATGATTGATGACTTCTACAAGTATATCCTTGATCCGTATTACGGTAAGCAAGGATTCAACTGACAAATTAGAGTTCATGGAAAATATTGACTATTCCGGATGCCGACTAGAAAGGTGATGAAATCACTTGTGCGTATATATATACAAGATGGATTTAGTTGTGTGGGGTGTCGTAGTTTTTGTGAAGTGCAAAGAAAAGCAATAGAGCAGAGTGAAAGTAGCAAGGCAGGTTCAGTATGTGAAGGGACAACAACACTAAGGAAGAGAAAGGATGAAGTGCAGCAGATCAGTGTACTGAGTTTAACCGGAACTGAACTCCAGCATATGTAGATGCTCCTTATCAGTTCAAGTATTGTATTACACTTTGTAAATTGTAGACAGTGAGTCTCTTGTAGGCAGTGGGCCTCTTGTGAGCAGTGTGCTCGGGCAGTGAGCCCTAATTGGCAAGTGCCATTTTGCAATTCTATTCTTCTAACAGAGAATACAATCTTGGGTTAATCACCTTGTGGTTTTCTCCCTTAACAGGGTTTCCATGTCAAAAATATTGTGTCATGTGTATTTCCATTTCATGGTTATGTTTGCTTGTTTGAATTGATGCTACACTAATTATTAAGAAAGTTTAGAAAGCTGAAATAATTAAGATAACTAATTCACCCCGCCCCCCCTCTCAGTTATCAACAATTAGTATCAGAGCCAAGTTCCTCTTAACAGAGTCTAACAGCTTGAGGAAGATCTGGGAATTCAAATGGATGTATATGGTTTAAGGGAGCAACTCAAGACTGCCCTTGATGATCTTGAACAATCAAACTCTGAAGTTAATGAATTAAAGGAAAGACGTAAACAGGCTGATGATTTCATGAAAGAACTAAAAGACAAATTAAGTCTCTCTATGAAAAAGAGAAAGGAGCTACTTCAGCAATTGGCAAGTCAAGGTGAAGCCAATGATACAAATGAAGATCTGAAGGAGAAAACCAAGTCATGTGAAAAGTTATCAAAAGAAATCATTATGGTAAGACATGAAATGGAAATAGGAGTTATGAAGTTTACCCAAGAGGTTGAAGAGAAAAGAAAAACTGAAGATGATCTAAGACAATCTCTCAAGGAGAAATTAGAAGATTGCCACAAGATGGATAGAATTATCAGACATCTTGAATCTGATCTTGAAGATGCTAAAGTTAATGAAGAAAAACTTGAGGATCAAATTGTCTCTCTTAAAAGGGATCTTCAAATAGCAAATGAATATAAAGAGAAATTCAAGATAAGTTCTGCTCAACTTGAAGTTCTTCTTGAAAGTCAAAAGAGGGTAGATGACAAGTGTGGTTTGGGATATGAGAAAGGAGAAGGCTCCGAATCTGGTCAGAAGAATCTTAGATCAGAAAATCCAAGGAACATGCCTAGAAGACCTCCGGTAAGATAGCCTAATGCTCAAAGATATCCATCCTTCAATGGATACTGCCACAACTGCAATAACTTTGGTCATAAAGCTAATCAGTGTAGAAAGAGAATGAATTAGACTAATACATCCTTCTCCAGATAGTGCTTCAACTGCAAAAGGTATGGTCACAAATCTCATGAATGCAGAAATATGCAAATGAACAATTCATTCAATGGTAGATGCTTTGCATGCAATAGAATGGGTCATATGGCTAATCAATGCAGATCAAGAGGATATCAATCAAATATGCAAAGAAATGTTGTTTGCCAAATTTGCAATAGATCCGGTCATATTGCAAAATTCTATAGAAGCAAGAATCAGGACAAAAGAGGTCTGGTATATTATAATCAGAATCAAGATAAGGGAAAACAAAAAGTGAATGTGGATGAAGTTCAAAGTGAGATGAACAAAATTTGGGTGAAGAAAAGTACAGAGGATGTAGGGGATGGATCCGCACCAGACTCTAGTTCTGATATTCCTTCTGGAAATTAAAAAGTGAGCTCTGGCTTAGGGGGAGACACAAAGAAAACCTTGTTCCCCTAGCCAGTCAATTGGTGCCGGAACTGGCACAAGGAGAGTTGCGGATTAAAGGGCTCATAAGAGAAACATCTAAGTAGACTATGGTTAAGATTTGGATGATCCGCAAGATGTTTAAGATCAAGATTGATCTGGTTCTTCATGTCATCTGAATAAGGCAAATCAAAATGACTTAGGTCGAGCATTTATTACAACCTGATATTAGGGTTTGCGGAGCAATATAAGGGTTTTCTCATTAAGCATTTGTTCATTCTACATTCAAGAAGAAATGAAAAGAAGCTCTGCAATAGAAATTCCTCAAGCCCATCAAAGATCATCTACAGAATCTGATTCATCCAGCAATTGATCCGGCTAACTCCGTGGAACTGAAAGGCGCAAAAGGTATTCTCTGTTATCAAATATCTCTCTCTAAATCTTTGAATGATGGGTACTCCAAATATTGTGAAGATCTCTGATAGGCCTCGCCCCAAATTCAAGAAACATCCATACAAATCTTTGGAAGTAGATCCCCTAGGAGCATTTTCTAGTGTTCCGCATGGTGTGTTGCATACAAAAGATATTAGGGTTTACATTCAAGTGAATATTGAAGAGTTTGGGGAATCCAAACTAAGTGATATCTATCATAGACAATTGATAGATGATGCTTTTGAACTTAAACCTCAATATAAGGGCATCTAGGAGAAACATTTTGATCAGTTCATTCATTTCCCCTGCTTTGAAGAAGATGAATGGGTTCGGTATGTATTGAGTAGGATGCATGATAACTTCCTAGGGCTGAACAGACCTTGCAAAATCACTAAGGAGGCAATTAGGGCAGTAACCGGCTTATACTCCTCTGGAGGGATACCTATCCTCAAATTTGTCAAAAACCAAACTATGATTGAGGCCACCGGATCAAAATTTGATTAGAGGGAAATGACCATTGAAGATATCACGGACCCAGATATCAAGTTTGCATCTATGATAATAGGGTATAAGATATATCATTCCAGTAGGGAGAATTCAGTGTCTGGAACTGTAGTGTATACTGCCTATGAGATGCTGAGAAAGAATATAGAGTATGATCTCTGTGAACTTCTTCTAAGTTAATTGATGGAGAACATACAAAAGATCAAAAAGGACAAGAAGAACTCATTTAAATATGGTGGATTGATATTGTGTTTATTTTTCTACTTCATGAATGAGCTGCCCGGATCCAATGGATGGGCATGGCAAAATAACAAACCGGTAGCAATTCAAATCAGAGATTACTTGCATGAACTTGGGGATGCCAAGGCAAGGAATACAGCTCTATGGGGGTACTTTAAGAACTTCCAAAACACTATGCAAATCAGAGAAAGAATCCCAAAATTATTGGTTGAAAAGTATAAAGATACAGTATGCTTCATGGTAGACACTGATCAATGCCTAATGGAGGCAGTAGAGCCAAGGACAGCCTGGATCATGCCTATGGGGTATGAAGTTGATGAACAAATTGTGGAGTTGCATGTTCAACACATGCTAAGTCAGCCAAAGGATCCAAAGGTAGAAAGGTTTGGAACTTTTGAAGAGCTAAGTGTAAAAGTTCATGTGGAACTTAGACAACTGGAAATAAAGAGAAAAGTGAGAAAAGAAGTTGAAGAAGTTGCCAAAGGCTTAGGCATCTCAAAGGAGGCACTCGATGCCAACAGGGAAAAGATGGAAAGGGCTAAGGAAGAGAAGAAAGAGGCAGAAAAGGGAAGTAAGGAAAGTGCTCCAGTAAAATCTTCCACCAGGACAAGATCATCAAAGAGACCTATACCTGCCACTGTTAAAAGCTCAAGGACATCAAAATCGGAAGCAAATTCATCTGGCAGAGGAGAGAAAAGAACTAAAACAAAGGCCACAAGGTCTTATGTCAATCAGAAGGATGATGAAGAAACTGAATCAGATGAGGAGATAAAGAAAATGAAGAAGGAGAAGAAGAAAACATCCAGTGAACCTTCTACCAGTCAAGGTGAAGAAGAAAAGGCAGAAGATTTTGTAGAAAAGCCCACTCTATTTTTAGATAATGTCATCAAATCAGTCATGCTGTGGATGGAAACCTTTAGCCAATGGCTGAATTCTATGATGATTACAATGAAGCAGACCAAAAGATCTTGCAGGAAGCAGCAGTTAAGTATCTGAACATATATAACAAGGCTTTTATTGAAATTATATCTCTTATTCCCAAAATCCTAGAAAAAGAGTTAGAAATAAGAAAGAATACTGCCATGGCAAAAGATCTTGAGATCTGGGAACAGATAGCCATTTAGCTATATCCTTCAATCAATTCAAAGCAAATGAACATGATCTTCAAGGATTGCAAGGATGAATTTCAGAGCAAAGCCAGAATAAATCAGCTCATGCTTAGTGAGACTGACAAGATAGCCAAGGAAATAGAAGAGATCCTCAGGAAGGCCTTCAAAAGATTCAATCTTTCTATTATAGAGGACTTGGGTGTTGATCCTTCGGTCATAGGTGTTGAAAAAGAATCCACTAAGCAAATCATGGACACTGGTACAGAAAAAGATAAGGACTTGGAATCCTCTGTTTCAGAAAGGGAAGTGCATGAACAGACAAACATCACTCCTCTAGTTTCCCCTACTGACTCCGGATCCAAAGGAGAAGAAAGAATAAAGGAGAAAGAAGCAGAGGTGAAGGAAAAAGAAGATAACAGTACAAAGGTTGTGGAAGGAGAGAAAGCTCCAAAAGACAGTTCTATGACTGCAGAAGAAAAGAAGAATCTATCTCCGGCAAGAGACACTGCAGAGTCGATCAAGGACTTTTTGACAAAAGAAACTATGGAGATTGATGAATCAGAACTACTAAAAGGGCCATTTGATTTTGACTCTCTATCTCTGGTACAAACAATGAAGATAGCTTCGTTTGCTAATGCAAAGGCCAAAGAAAAACTTCTGAAGTCTCACATGGAAGATTGTGAGCTTATAACAGCTGCATCCGGAGTGTTAGAAAAGATTATACCATCTTTTCAGAAAGATTCCTCAGCCTCCTCATCCGGTAATCTCAAATCTCTAGTCAATAGTGTTAGCACACATTTTGATTCCCTAGAGAAGTCAGCAGAAGATAAGGTCTGGAAGGAATTCTTGGCAAAAAGATTATCACAGGTACAAGGGTTAATAACTAATGATAGGAGGATTATGAGTATAGGGATAAAGAGCTTAGAAAATGCTCTTAAAGATGGCAGAGAAATGCACAAATTTTGTTTATCATGGTCCAAAGCAACATTGGACATTGAGAAGAAAGTAAAAGAACAGGAGGACAAACTGACAAATCTATCAAAGAATTTTGATCCTCTCTCATCCTCCATAATAAATCAAGAATGTCAGACTATTGCAGTCTTGAATGAAATCAAGAAGCTGGAGAAGGAAAAGAAAAATAGAATAAGCAGGTTGGGTGCACTCAAAGGGATAATTATCCCTAAGTTAGAGGCCATGCATGAGGCCTTAAAAGAAGCCCAGATCATAGCCCGGACCAGTGATCCGACAGATCTAAAAAGGGCAGATGCATTTGCATTCCTGTTAAGTGGTCATATATCAATTTTGGATAGAATGAAGTAGAGTTGGGCAACAAAATTTGTCCAGTTGAAGACATCTTTTGCAGATATCCTTTAGTTTATGTAAAGTATAGCATGTATAAATACTTATGCGGCTAAGTATAGAAGTGTTTTTGAGAATTTTTTTTTGTGTGCGGACCCCACCCTTTGCCATTGATGTCAAATGGGGAGTGATGAGAAGTGAAAAATGTTGTAGCTAGCTAAAGGGGGAGCTTAGGAAAATGTACATAGAGATAGAGCATCAGCTAAGAGGGAGTATAGTATAACACTTAGTCATTTTTCACTAAGTGTTGCCATCAATGCCAAAGGGAGAGATTGTTGACAAGAGACACATTGGAACTTCATGATTGTTGTCATTGATGGCAACAAAGGTTAACCCACACATCCACAGGACATGATGAGTCTCTACCGGAAGGTAGATTGCAGAGTATTGTGATCTGGTAAGCAAGAACAGAGCATGTGGCGAGGTTTGACAGTCAGCTCTGGATCTCTTAGAGGAAGTATCTTGGTGAAGAACAGATTTGGGGAAGTCAAGAGGACTACCTTAACTAATAGATTCCAAGGATTTAGCCTCTGGTGATAGATGAAGAAAAAGATATGAATACTTGAGTGTCGGGTTCCTGATTGGCAGTGTGGACAGAGGAAGAACTGACTGGCAGAACATCAAACATTATTCTGGATGCGTTACTGATGATGGTAAAGATTCTTAAGGCATAAGTTATAATTGGCCGACATGATTGATGAATTCTACAAGTATATCCTTGATCTGCATTATAGTAAGCAAGGATTCAGTCGACAGATCAGAGTTCATGGAAAATATTGACTATTCCGGATGCCAACTAGAAAGGTGATGAAATCACTTGTGTGTATATATATATATATACAAGATGGATTTAGTTGTGTGGGGTGTCATGGTTTTTGTGAAGTGCGAATAAAAGCAATAGAGCAGAGTGAAAGCAGTAAGGCAGGTTTGGTATGTGAAGGGACAACAGCACTAAGGAAGAGAAAGGATGAAGTGCAGCAGATTAGTGTACTGAGTTGAACGGGAACTGAACTCCAGCATATGTAGATGCTCCTTATCAGTTCAAGTATTGTATTACACTCTTTGTAAATTGTAGACAGTGAGTCTCTTGTAGGTAGTGGGCCTATTGTGAGCAGTGTGCTCGGGCAGTGAGCCCTAATTGGCAAGTGCCATTTTGCAATTCTATTCTTCTAACAGAGAATACAATCTTGGGTTAATCACCCCATGGTTTTCTCCCTTAACAGGGTTTCCACGTCAAAAATATTGTGTCATGTGTATTTCCATTTCATGGTTATATTTGCTTGTTTGAATTGATGCTGCACTAATTATTAAAAAAGTTTAGAAAGCTGAAATAATTAAGATAACTGATTCACCCCCCCTCTCAGTTATCAACATTTATGGGTGTTGACCTAGGAGAACTTCTCTCCTAACTCGACAAAATGATAGCCCTTCCAAGATATTTTTAGATACCACTAGCATAAGATAGTAGAAGAAATAGAGAAAATAGAGATCTATCAAACAAGTATAAGAGAAAAATCCCATTGCTGACTCAAAGGAGAAGTTCGTGACTATGAGCTCATTCTAAATTTTTAAACTTGTCCTCTGATAGAGTACAAAACTAATATTAATTCCAAGACATCTCATTGACTAAGAGGTATTAAGTTTTTAGCATAATATTGGTCTAATTCTTGAATATTTCTCATTGGCGCTCTCTTCAATCATAAAACTAAGTACAACCTTTCATTTCATTTACTTTTCTATTACAAATTAATAGATTATTAGTCCTAGGTTTATGTTGTTAATCTATGTGAGTTTGTGCTTATTTGATTACATTTATTTAATTAGTCTAAGTTAACCTTAAGGAAAATCTTTTTTTTTTTATATTCACCCATCCAATCTTACATGACCTAGTTTGCTTTTAGGGTTTCTTATCCATTATGAATATTTCAAATATACACTTTTCTAATAATTATATCTCCTTTTTAAATCTAAAACACTTTATTTTCTCACTTGCTTCATTGATTTTGACATTGCTACATCTTATTCTGTTAAGGTTTGTGACCTTTATTATTCTATCCTTTTCACTGACCCTAGCCATCCTTGGCTATCACATTAGGGTTTTACTTTCAAATTTGATATCACTTTTACATATATATATATATATATATATATATATATATATATATATATATATATATATATATATATATATATATATATATATATATATATGCTTTTGAGATTTATGTTCCTATATTTTATTTATTCCATTAAGGAGGAGTGCTCATTTAGACCCTAATATGATTCAAACCAATGCAAATGAAGTATATCATAATTCTCATAATGAGAATAATGAGTAGTATGATCATGATGCTCATGTGAATGCTCAAGATTTTGTAAATGAATTTTCTAGTTTGGTTAATGTAGAAAGTCTTAAAAAAATAGTGGGTATGTTTCATGATGTGTTTGCTAACAAGCCATATGGATTAGAGACTTTGCAAATGGTTTATGCTAACTTTACTTCATCTATAGTGACTAGTGCATCCACTTCCACCCCTACTACCATCGATCCCTCCTATATTATGTACCTAGGAATATGGTATTATAATGTATATAGGTTGGTGGAGATATCGACATGTGACACACATCCCTTAAGTTATTTCTATTGGGTCATTTAGAAAACTTGTCTAATTAATTATATTAGGTTTAATAAGTAAGTTTACATGGGTTTAGTGGTTTACCCCTCCATTATGTTATTAGGATGAGGTCTATATAATGAAGGGGAATGTGATTGTAAGGATATGTGAAGAGTATGATATTATGTTTTGGATCTCTTGGAGATATAGTGTTCAGTGGATTCTTTTATAAGGAGAATTGTACATTGTTGCCTACCATAAGGGTTTATTATATTTCTACATATATTAGATACCAGGACACCTTGGCCCACAAATATCTCGTGTGTTGTGTGTGATCTAAATTTACAAATTGCTTTATGGTTTCTTTATACATAGATCTCAAATTTTGTAGAATGACTATTTTTCTGTCTAGATCACTTACATGTGGAAGGGAAGTGATCTCTATGAGAATAGATCTAAACTTGTGCTTGGACTAGATGTAAAATTCATATATTTGATTCGATAGGGTGTGGATTGTTGGGATTTGCTCGCCTTAATTTCTACTATATTAATGTGTATAAAGATAGGTAGTGTTTACAAACACCTTTGAGGAATCTATTAGATTGGAGGGGTTAAATTCTCCTTGGTTAGACCCCTAGTGGACTAGATTTGTGACTCTAATCAAAAGGTTTAAAGAAATAACCAAGTTGAAATGAACCTTAGATGAGACCACAAGCAAAAAATGCATAATTAATTCTCTTTTAAGCTCTTACATATAGATTTTCTTGCACACTCCAACATTCTTAGATGACTTCAAAATGAATGAATGGTTGACTTTAAATATAACAAAAAATCATAGAAATTAAAACAAACATACTCTAGGTTGGCTCACAATGGCTAATGAAATGGTTTAGGGGTCAAATCTATGATTGTGGAAGTGACCTAGGTTTAGTCTACACTTGCATATTTGAACCAAGGTGAGTTATAATGAATGTGGGGACCAAGAACAAATTTTTGGGATTAAGTGATAACAAGGATTAAAATATGTGAGGTCATGAGCTAAATTCACCCAAGAATATGCCACTTGTAAGCTATTACATTTAGGACACTCTAATGAAAGTGGACCTAAAACATAAGGGGAAAAGGACACTGGTATACAATTTTTACCATTACAACATTACATTATTGTTATTATTTTATTTTGAAATGAATGGAAAGAAAATGTATTTATGTGTCTAAGGTTGTGTAATGTTTTTTGATTAGTTAAGTGTCTTGGGCTAAGTATTTAAATTAATAATCGTTAGGTCATTTTACACACATTGATCATGAATAGAGAGTAATTTTTAATACAACACACTTGTACATTTATTGCTCATATGTTATAGGTCCAACACATCAAATTCTCTATCTACATTGTCATCCAACTCCATTACCAGTCTTTTCTTATCATTGTTAACTCAATCTCAAGGTTTGATTAAAGCACAAGGAAGCCTTGAACTTCAAACCTTGCATAGTAAGTCCGATGGTGCTTCTTAGCACCACCCAAGTTTTCTTTACATTAGATACCATCTAGAAGCAAACCCTTGTTGCAAGTAGTGAAGATCTAATGATCACATGATGAAACACCACTAGATAGGATTGTTGTGGTGATTCCATCCTAGACCCTCATCTCCTTAGGTTCCAATTGTCTCAGCATTCTAATTGGTCATCAAGTTCTAATTTTCTATTTGTAGTCTTTTGCCACAACATCACACTTCATTTTATTCTTTTAATTTTTAAAAGGGCTATATTTAATTTTTATTTTAAAAATGTTTCTACCACACTCCCTAATCCATCATCAAAATTAAAAAAAGAAAGAAGATTGCAAAAATAATTTCTAAATTCAATTCTATGATAACAATTAGGTTATCAAAACATTATTATTCTAATTTAAGAATAATATAAAATAGTTGAATCCTGAAACTATCAAATTGAAGAAAATACATTAAGGTTTTTGGATGATAAAAGTTTGAACACACAACCTACTGCTTGTCCAATTTTGATAGATATTGGAGACCAGTTGGGAAAGGCTTTATCAATCATATAAATTTATAAATTATTGAAAATATAAATTATTAATCCTTTAGCCCAGTTAAGGGTTGATTATTTTTACTACTAAAATAAATGTTCAGCTGCTGAGCTGATAACTGACTTCCCTATTACAATTTGAAAGAGTTTACCAATTTTCTAGAAAATACTAAAGCGCATGACATAAGATTTTGGGGACTATAAATGGAAGCCAGTTATAAGTGTCATAGCTCTGCAAACTTTCTTAAAGTTCTTTTAATGCCGTGATGTACTTGTTAATTTTTAAATGTAGCTTGGACAGGTGTTCTAGTCTCGGGTGGTGATTACGAGGCTGGAAACAGAGCTGGAATATTTTTCTCTATACCTAGAAAATTGATTTCTCAAGAGACTTCTACATATTAGGGTTTGCTAGAGTCTAATTAATCCTAGTCATTGATTTAGATTAAATCATGGCCATTGGTTTTCAATGAGGGGATTATAAAAGAGGATCAATGGGCATTTGGAGAAGATAGATCCGAGAAGTATTTGCAGCGATAGCAAATAAATAAATTTGCAGCAATAGCAAATTGATTTGCAGTGAGAGCAAGGGCATAGCGATAGCATTCGAGACAGCAGTAGTGGAATTTCTATAGGAGAAATTGGGAGAAGAATTTCTGGAGGAGAACATTGCCGGAGCTCTGCCAGTAAGAGGCAAGCAGTTTATGTATCTCTTGATTTGATTTAATAAAATTCCTCATCTGCAGTATTGGTTTTCCCTTCGGGGTTTTTCCAGGGACAATTAGTCCAAAACTATTGTGTCCAGTTTGCATATTTTATTTTTCTGTCTCCATGATTTTTCGTGAAGTTGCGGCTGTATTATTTTCAATATTTGCTGTGAATTAATTTTCTATAGTAAAATAATCTATTTACGATAGGAGATTAATAATCAGTAGCTGCAATAGATTTTTCACATGGTATCAGAGCGGATCTGAGGGCAGAATAGGCACAGGGAGAAAGGAAAAATAATAAATAAAAAATCTAGGGTTTATAAAACCCAGTTTGACCTCTTCAAAATTATTATTTTCTTTTGAGATGGCCTCAACAGGTTTAAGAGATCAGGACAGATTGGATGGAGCCTCAAATTTTGGTGTCTGGAAAGCTAGAATTTCTTTATTGCTGGAAGAGAATGGTATCAAGGATTATGTGACCATTGTTGTACCTGTACCTACAGATGCAACACAGCTCTTAGCATATAAGAAGGAAGATGCCAAGGCAAGGAGGCTGATTCTTGACGGTGTTAAGGATCATATTGTTCCACATATTGCAGATTTAGATACAACAAAGAAGATGTGGGATGCCATTATGAATCTGTACCAGAATGCTACCCTTAACCGGAAGCTGATTCTCAGAGAAAAGTTAAGGAATACCTGAATGAATAAGGGAGAAGATGTCACAAGTTACCTCACCAGACTTAGACTTGTCAAGGATGAATTGGTAGCTGTTGGAGACAAACCAAATGATGACGAGCTAGTACGAATAGCCCTGAATGGGTTTACTAAGCAGTGGGATGTCTTTGTTCAAGTTATTAATGGACGGGACACTTTACCGAGTTGGGATCGACTATGGAGTGACTTCACTCAGGAGGAGCTTAGACTAAGTCTTGTCAGTGGAACCAATAGTAATAGTCAAAAAAGTGAGGTGGAACAGGAAAACATTGCCCTAGCAGGAAAAGGGAAAGCAAAGAAGAGGTCTGGCAAAGGATCAAATCCAAAAAGTGAGAAGAAGAAGGACTTGTCTAAGATCAAATGCTATGGCTGTCACGAGTTCGGCCACTATGTCAGCGATTGCCCACAAAGGAAGAAAAATGAAAAGAAAGGTAAGAAGCAGACGATAGCTTCAGCAAGTGTAGATGAGCTTTCTAGTAGAATGGAGGATGAGTTTGCACTCATAGCTTGCCTGACTAGCTCAACCTCACAGGGTGTTTGGTATATAGACAGTGGGGCATCATTTTATATGACAGGAGTTAGGGAGTACTTCTCCAGCTACAAGGAGGAGGACATCAGATTCTAGATTCAGATGGGGAACAAGTCCAAGTGCGATCCAGTTGGGAGAGGGGCTATTCTATTTTAGAGGGAGAATAGCAAGCCTATTTCCATTCATGATGTGTTGCATGTGCCAAGCTTGGGCATGAATCTAATTTCCGTATCTGTCCTTCAGGATAAAGGCTACAATGTACTCTTTAGAGGGGCGCATGTTTTAATCAAGCATAAGGACTGGAAATCACCCATAGCTATTGGAGTTAGGAGCGGCTGACTTTATAGGTTGCAGTTTGATACTCCTAAGGCACTAGTGAGCAGCAGTAATCCTAGAAATCAAGGAGAGCTATGGCATAGGATGATGGGCCATATACATCATGGAGCACTTAAATTGCTTCATGAGACTGTGACAAGTGTTCCAGAGGTGAGCACAGAGCATGATGATGTATGTAAGGGATGTGTATTGGGGAAGTTTGTGAAAGCAGCTTTTCCAAGGAGTGACACCAGATCCAAGGGGGTTCTTGATCTAGTACATTCAGATATATGTGGACCAATGTCAACGAAGTCTCTCATAGGATATGAGTACTTTGTTACTTTTATTGATGATTTCTCCAGGAAGACCTGGATATACTTCTTGAAGACCAAGGATGAGGTCTTCAGTCACTTCTAGGAGTTCAAAGCTCTTGTGGAGAATTCAACAGGCAGGAAGGTAAAGGTTCTTCGGTTAGACAATGGAGGCAAGTACAAAGGGAAAGAGTTCTAGGAGTTTTGTACCAGGGAAGGAATCAAGAGAGAGTGGACCATTCCTTACAACCCACAGCAAAATGGGGTTGCTGAGAGGAAGAATCGTTCTATATCGGAGGCAGCAAGGGCTATGTTGTATGACCAAGATATGCCACGTTACTTATGGGTAGAGGCATGCAGTACAACAGTATACATATAGAACAGGGTTCCACATAAGGTATTGGGCAAGATGACACCAAAGGAGGCATTCTCAGGGAAGAAACCAGATGTTAGTCACTTTAGGATATCTGGGAGTTTGGCATTTTGTCACATTCTAGGGCCTACACGTTCCAAATTAGATCAGACTGCAGAGAGAGGGTACTTTGTGGGGTACAGTGAGACCTCAAAGGCATATCAGATATTATTCCAGGGACCAAGAGGATTATAGTCAGGCATGATGTCAAATTCATGGAGGACAAGGCATATAGGAGGTCCAGAGATTTGCCAGTAGATGATTAGAATGAGTAGCCAATAGAAGCTCCAAGGATTGTTTAACCAGAAGAGGGGCAGCGAAGCATGAGTACAATTACTAGTACAAGCACAGGCTCAAGTGCTGAGAGTTTGCAGAGTATGGAGCAACAGATATAGAAAATCCAAGAGATGCATCAAGAAGATATGGAGTTTGATATTTCATCCTCTATAGTTGACAGGAGGAACTGTGAGGTTCAACAGACACATAAGGATACTCAAGAGTTTGTGGGAGCTCCTAGGATGAGTAGTAGATAGTAGAAACAACCAGCCAGGTATAATGACTATGTGGCATTAGTTAGTCAGTTGGTAGATAGTGAACCTTCCAGCTATCAGGAGGCTGCATGGCAACAGGTGTGGCAAGATGCGATGGTTGAGGAATATACCTCAATAATGCAGAACAATGTGTGGGAGGTTATGCCTAGATCGACAGATAGGGCAGTGGTTGGATCACGCTAGATCTATAAGATTAAGCATGGTGCAGATGGTAGCATCGAGAAATACAAGGCAAGGTTCGTGGCCAAGGGGTTCTCTCAGGAGGGAATAGACTATGAGGAGACATTCACTCCAGTGGCCAGGTATACTTCTATACGAGCCGTAATCTCACTTGCAGCGCATATGGGATGGCAGATCCATCAAATGAATGTCAAGATGGCATTTCTTAATGGTGAATTGTTAGAAGAGGTATACATAGAACAACCAGAGGGCTTTGTAGCACACGACAGTGAAACCCATGTGTACAGATTGAAGAGAGCTTTGTATGGACTCAAGCAGGCTCCCAGGGCATGGTATGAGTGCATTGATAGATACTTGCAGGGAATAGGCTTTGTGAAGAGTGAGGCAGATGCTAACCTTTACTACTTGATGGTTGGGGGTGAAGTTCTCATTCTTGTTCTATATGTGGACGACTTGTTTTTAACAGGTTCACTAGGGCTTATATAGGAGTGCAAGAGGGACCTTGCAGTAGAGTTTGAGATGAAGGATTTGGGGCTTATGCACTACTTTCTAGGCATGGAAGTGTGGCAGACAGATGGAGAGATTTTCCTTGGACAAGGGAAATACTGCATTGAAATCTTGAAGAGGTTTGAGATGCAAGATTACAGAGCCATGTCTACACCTATGATCATGAATTGGAAGAAGGTAGACGCATCCAAAGAAAAGGATGTAGACCCCACCTTATACAGGATGTTGATTGGATCTCTCATGTATTTGGTCAACACTAGGCCAGATATATCCTTTGCAGTAAACTCTCTTAGCCAGTTCATGGTTGAGCCGAAGAGAGTGCATTAGATAGCGGCAAAGCATGTGTTGTAGTATTTGCGTGGTACAATCGAGTATGGGATCAGATATGCTCAAGGTGATGGTATCAAGTTGATAGGCTATACTGATGCAGATTGGGCAGGTAGTACAGTGGACAGGAAAAGCACTTCAGGGTGCTGCTTTAGTTTGGGATCAGGAGTTGTCTCTTGGTATAGTAGGAAGCAAAAGTCCATTGCTCTGAGTTCTGCAGAAGCAGAATGCATAGCAGCTAGTATGGCAACATGTGAGGCTATATGGCTTCGGAAGTTGCTGGTAGCCTTGTTTGGTTAGAGGGTTGAGACTACCGTGATACACTGTGATAATCAGAGTTGCATCAAATTATCTGAGAATCTAGTGTTTCATGATAGGTCTAAGCATATAGACATCAGATATCATTTCATCAGGGATTGTGTATAGCGGAGGATTGTTCAGCTATAGTATATACCTACAGATCAACAGGTAGCAGACATTTTAACAAAGGCATTGGGGCAGGCAAAATTCATCTTCTTCAGAGATAAGTTGGGTGTTATGCAAAACACCTTCCTCACTAAGAGGGAGTGTTAATTTTTAAATGTAGCTTGGACAAGTGTTCTAGTCTCGGGTGGTGATTACGAGGCTGGAAACACAGCTGGAATATTTTTCTCTATACGTAGAAAATTGATTTCTCGAGAGACTTCTAGATATTAGGGTTTGCTAGAGTCTAATTAATCCTAGCCATTGATTTAGATTAAATCATGGCCATTGGTTTTCAATGAGGGGATTATAAAAGAGGATCAATGGGCATTTGGAGAAGACAGATCCGAGAAGTATTTGCAGTGATAGCAAATAAATAAATTGGTAGCAATAGGAAATTGATTTGTAGTGAGAGCAAGGGCGCAGCGATAGCGTTCGAGACAACAGTAGTGGAATTTCTATAGGAGAAATTGGGAGAAGAATTTTCGGAGGAGAACATTGCCGGAGCTCTGCCAGTAAGAGGCAAGTAGTTTATGTATCTCTTGATTTGATTTAATAAAATTCCTCATCTGCAGTACTGGTTTTCCCTTCGGGGTTTTTCCAGGGACAATTAGTCCAAAACTATTGTGTCCAGTTTGCATATTTTATTTTTCTGTCTCCATGATTTTTCGTGAAGTTGCGGCTGTATTATTTTCAATATTTGCTGTGAATTAATTTTCTGCAATAAAATAATCTATTTACGATAGGAGATTAATAATCAGTAGCTGCAATAGATTTTTCACAGTACTCTGATTCTCAACAGGGAAAAAAGCTGAATCCATGGAAGGTGGATAAGATGATTAAATCTACCCATTCGAAAGTTTCCTAGAAAGTAGGAAGCTAAAGAGTTACTATTTGAAGAATACTCTAAAGAGTACTCTAAACAAAAACCTATTTTATACAGAAACTAAAAATCCAAAACAGTAACAGTTCTGATCTTGATCTTGGTGCTTTTGTTTGTGAAAGAATTAAAGGTGTAGGCTTTTAGTGTTGTCAGTTTTCAGCTGCATTGAAAACCCAATCAGAAGCATAACACCTTGACAGAAATGAGTAACTTCTGTCTTCTTAACTTTTCGTTCAATTATATTCCTTCCCGTGCATTGACTACAAATAATTTCTAAATTTTTAGTCAATATTATTCCTTCCTGAAGATTGACTCCAAATAATGAGTTCATAAAGAATTGGTGAAATTAGGTAATTTTTAAGATCATATGAAATGGTACACCACACGTTGTTTTATCTTTTTAGATATACGTGGCTGTAATGGTGAAATTTGCATGCCATTTAGTTTTGTATTCATTTTGAGGATATGTCTATATAAAGAAGAGTAGAGCAACAAAGGTTAGTGAGACAAATAACAACCAGATGCACAGGACCAATCTGCAATTATGGACTTGACTCAAACCTACAGAATTAAAAGTATATATTTAGTATAGGTTTTGCGGTATTTCATTGACAAAGAGATCACATTCTCTGAATAGAAACGATTAAGGTTTAGAATTTTCATCAAAAGTCTACATTCTTTGGTCATAGAGATAAGTACCCTTGTCCATCACATGCACTTTTTGTTAGTATTTAATATCAAAAAATATGGTCACAAAGAGATCACATTTTTTGAATAGAAACAATTAAGGTTTAGAATTTTCACCAAAGGCCTACATTATCTGGACATAGATCTAAGTACCCTTGCCCATCACATGCACTTTTGTTAGTACTTAATATCAAAAAAATATCATCGCACAAACCTTTTACTTATTAGATCTAGGAGAACTGTGCCTATATTTATGCATTCTATTGAATTAGCTGAGATCACCATGAAGGAATTTTTGTTTATATATATTTGAAAATAGTTTATGAATATGGCTCAAACAAGTGATTGATTCCAAATGAGACCTTTATACATTAGCTCCTTATGAGTATTAACATTAGATGACATCTAGGAGAACTGTGCCTATATTTATGCATTCTATTGAATTAGCCGAGATCACCATGAAGGAATTTTTGTTTATATATATTTGAAAATAGTTTATG
This sequence comes from Cunninghamia lanceolata, assembly GCA_027924645.1. Lineage (NCBI taxonomy): Eukaryota > Viridiplantae > Streptophyta > Pinopsida > Cupressales > Cupressaceae > Cunninghamia > Cunninghamia lanceolata. The sequence continues at coordinate 1,470,956 of BSBN01000781.1, forward strand.
AATATGCCTCAAACAAGTGATTGATTCCAAATGAGACCTTTATACATTAGCCCCTTATGAGTATTAACATTAGATGACATCTAGGAGAACTGTGCCTATATTTATGCATTCTATTGAATTAGCCGAGATCACCATGAAGGAATTTTTGTTTATATATATGTGAAAATAGTTTATGAATATGCCTCAAACAAGTGATTGATTCCAAATGAGACCTTTATACATTAGCTCCTTATGAGTATTAACATTAGATGACAACTTAGATATTGAAAGGAAGCTGATTGGGGAAACACTTCCTATACTATCAATGAGAAGAGAAATGCATGCAATATGGTCTATCAATTTTAAAAGAAAATATATACACAAAAGAAATACCACAATGACATAGTGTTTATCTTGAGGAAACCCTTTTGAAAAGAAATCTAGCCTCCACATTTCATACCAATGTATTCATATTATCAATCTAGTTACAATATATAAACAAATTCAAGCATTCATAGGAGAACAACCAACACAAGTCTAGAGAAATTTTGATAGTATAACCCCTTGCAAAATTACATCATACTACACCTCCATCCTAGACACTAATATATAGAAGATACAAATCAAGAAAACACAAATGATAAACCATAAACCATGGGAGAATACCACTCCCAAAAATGGTACCCAAATCCCCATTAGGAATTCCAATGCCCAACTCTCATGAGGAGTCAACATGCTAATTTTAGATGATTCTCTTATATTGTCATAATGTATCATGTAGACAACTCACCAACTTGGGCACACTATTTTGACTTTACTATCCCCATTCAAATTGCAGTGTAGAAAAGAGAGACTAGCTCAATAGATCAAACTAGGTCAAACCCTCTTCTACAAAATATTGGGACATACGTTGAGCTTGGCTTCTACCTTTTGAAGGAGAGCCAAACTACATGGGCATAGTCCTTTTGTTGTATATAGAAGGAATTAACCAAATCCACTCAATGAAGCTAGAGTGAAGGCATGAAACCCTAGTTGACAAAGATCAGAGTAAAATAGACTTTCCCCTTCGGAAGTCTTTCCTTCTTCAAATGTACCATGACCAAATCCCCAACCTTGTATTGCACATCTCTCCTTCTCTCATTATCTTTCTCCTTGTACTTCTCATTGTTCTTTTGAAGAGTTTCTCTTACATTATCAGGGATGTCCTTCATGGCCAATGCAAAATCTTCTCCTTGAGCACTTCTCCTCTCCAATCCATGGAGATCTCTTAGTTCAAGAATGCCTCTTGGATGAATCCCATAGACAATCTCAAATGGACTTCTTCCTGTGCTTCTATTGGTGGAGTCATTGTAAGCAAATTCAGCTTGAGGGATGATCATATCCCATGCTTCTCCATGCTGTTTTGTAAGGCATCTAAGAAGATTTCCCAATGACCTATTCACCACCTCAGTTTGGCCATCAGTCTGAGGGTGATAGGCTGAAGTGAATGACAATTGAGTGCCCAACTTCTTCCACACAATATGCCAAAAGTGGCCCACAAACTTAAGATCCCTGTCAGTCACAATGTTAAGATGCAAACCATGGATTCTAACAATTTCCTTGAAGAATAAACCAACAATGTATGAAGCATCATTAGTGCATTTGCAAGGTAAGAAATGTGCCATCTAGCTAAATCTATCCACCACAACAAATATGCTATCAAATCCCCTTTGAGTCATAGGAAGACCCAAAAAAAAATCCATGCTAATGCTTCCCATGGCCTATTAGGAATAGGAAGTGGCTGATATAGACCGGCATTGGATGAAGTACTTTTTGCCCTTTGACAAATACTACAACATTCAACAAACTTTCTAACATCTGATTGCATTTTTGGCCAAAAATAGCTTTTTTCACCTGATCCAATGTCTTATCCAGCCCAAAGTGACCTCCTAATCCACCACAATGCTTTTCCCTTATGATGTTCTCCCTCATGGAACACCTAGGGACACATAGTTGGTTTCCTTTAAACAACAACCCCTGCTGCAACAAAAACTCAGAAAAATCAGAATGATATGAATCCAAAAATTGAGAATAAACTTCGTATACCTCCTTGAAATCATCATCATCTTTGTACATATGTTTGAGAGCATCAATTCCCACACTTTGCAACTAAATTTCTTGCACCATACACACCCTTCGACTCAATGCATCTGCCACTTTATTGGACTGCCCCTTCTTATGATTGATTGAAAATGTGTAGGCTTGGAGTTGCTCAACCCATTTCATGTGTTCATGATTGAGTTTTTCCTATGAATTTAGAAACCTAAGTGCATGATTGTCAGTATAAACAATAAAGTCCTTTGGCAAAAGATAGTGCCTCCACTTTTTCAATGATTGCACCATTGCATACAACTCCAAATCATAAGTAGAATACTTCATTTTGGCATCATTCAATTTTTCACTAAAGAAAGCAACTGGTCTACCTTCTTGACTCAAGACAGCCCCTATAGCAAGGTTACTAGCATCACATTCCACTGTAAACAACTTATTAAAATCAGGCAAAACAAGAAGAGGTTGTTGTGCTACCTTTTGTTTTAGAATTTCAAAAGAATCATTGGTTGCCTTTGTCCAAGAAAACTTACATTTCTGCCCCCCTTTAATGGTATCCAAAATAGGTGCACAAATATGACTAAAACCCCTTATAAACTTCCTATAGAATGTTGCCAAACCATGAAAATGTTTTACATCACCTGTTGTTTTAGGAGTTGGCCATGACAAAATAGCCTCTACCTTAGCCGGATCCATCTTCAAACTACCTTGAGAAATGACAAAACCAAGATAGGTAAGTTCTTCCTTTATGAAGACACTCTTTTCCATGTTGATCATCAATTTTTCATCATTCAATTTCTTCAAAACCTGATCCAAATGTTGCAAATACTCTTCCTTTGTCCTGCTAAACACAAGAATATCATCAAGATACACCACAACAAATTTTCCAATGAAATCTTGCAACACCTCATTCATAAGGCGCATAAAAGTACTTGGGGCATTGGATAGGCCAAATGGCATCACCAACCACTCATAAAGACCCTCATTTATTTTGAAGGCTGTCTTCCATTCATCCCCTTGCTTTGTCCTAATTTGATGATACCCACTCTTAAGATCAATCTTGGAAAAGTATCTAGCCCCTCCCAAACAATCCATTAAGTCCTCAATCCTTGGCATAGGGAACCTATACCTTATGGTGATCTTGTTAATAGCCCTAGAATCTGTACATAGTCTCCATTTTCCATCCTTTTTAGGGGCTAGGACTATTGGGACAGCACATGGGCTAAGGCTCTTTCTCGCTAAACCCTTATCCAACAACTCTTGTACTTGCTTGGCAATCTCTTCATTTTGTGATGGTGTCATCTTGTAGGATGCTTTTTTTGGAAATGTAGACCCAGGAATGAAATCAATTTGGTGACTTATGTCCCTCATAGGTGGTAATACATTAGGCATATCCTCTACCATGATACCCTTATACTTCCCTAACAACTACTGCACCTCCTTGGGAATCTCTTCCTCACTAGGACCATGCAAATTAGGACTTTTTTAGGCTTCAAAATCAAAGCATACCCTTGTGTTCCTTCCTCCTTAAGGATGTTCAAAAACTCTCTTCCACTCACTATCATAATACTTGACCCAACACTCTTCTCTACATTCTCATCCGGTAAAGGATCCATCCTATACTTCCTACCATTCTTGGTTATGAAAAAAGAATTAGACTTGCCATCATGTTGGAACTAAACATCATATTGCCATGGACGTCCTAACAACAAATGGCAAGCATCCATGGGGATTATATCACACAAAATCTTATCCTTATACTCCCCTATCTTGAACCCTACCCAAGATTATTCATCAACTAAGACTTGCTGCCCCTTATTCAACCATGACACCTTATCGGGACTAGCATGAGGAAGTCTTTTTAATTTCAACTTGTCTACCATCTCAAGAGAAACTAAAATTTCAATGGAACCTAAATCAACAATTACCTTGCAGAGTTTACCATAGGCCTTGCATGTTGTCTTGAACAATGTCTTCCTCTGAGGGGGTTCTTGTGTTAGAGGCACCTTCAACATGGTTCTCCTCATCATCAAACTTTCTCCATCATGGACTAGGGCTACACTTCTAATTGGACAGTTAACACTTTGGCAATCTTCCTCTTGGATCAACTGGTTCCTTCTCTCTCCTCCATGAGAGCTCAAGGCTTCTCAGGACACTTGTTCATAGTGTGCCCTACTTGGTTGCAATTGAAACATCTTCCTATGAAGACATTAGGACCTCTACTTGGTCCACCAAACCTACCCCTTCCATTGGGTCTCCTTCCTCTAAAGCCTTCTCTTGAATGTGATTCTCCACTTTGTTCTTGGGAACTGGACTCTCCTTGGCTTCTTTGAAACTGATTTCTACCTCCAAAATGGCCCCTACCTCTGCAATTTCTGCCCCCTCTACCTCTATTTTGCTGCTCACCTTTCCTCTTCAACTTCTCTTCAACCCTCAATGCCATTTGAAAGCATTTGTCCACGGTCTCAGGGGCTAAAATACTAATCTCATCTTGGATACTAAATTTCAGACCATTCATGTACCTTGCAACTTTTCCCTTCTCATCTTCTACTTGCCCACATCTGAGAGTAAGTTTGTGAAACTCTTCAGTGTACATAGAAACATCCATATCTCTTTGCTTGAGATTTTACATCTTCTTATAGATCTACACTTCATAATCTGATGGTAGGAATTGAGACTTGATCCTCTCTACCATTCTGCTCCAAGAAGCAATCATACTCTTCCCACTCTTCACCCTCCCACCTTGGGTGTAATTCCACCATATAAGGGCAACACCCTTGAGTTTTGTTTTGGCAAACTTTACCCTCTTGTTCTTGGGTACTTCCTTGTACTCAAAGTATTTATTCAAGGCCTCAATCCACTCCATAACCTCCTCAGCATCCATCTTCCCACTAAACATTGGGATCTCCATCCGAGCCTCTGATGAATCCTTGCCAAGTGTCTTGATGGCTTCAAGAAAATATCTCTGATCAGAAGGTATTTCTGCCTTCCCTTGGGGTTCTTCTTCTTCTTCCCCTTCTTCTTCTTTATCAGACTCCTCATCTAACCTCTTTCCAATCCTCAAGGCTTTCAATTCTGCCTTGAGTGCATCCTTGACTCCCACTTTGATCATCTCTTCCATTTCTTAAAACTTCTTAGCCACCTTAGTGGTCATCCCCTTTGGAGGCATGATGCTAGCCTCTCCTTCACTCTCCTCTATTGACATACACAAGAGACCTTCTCACAACCAACAAATAGAACCTTTGATGGCTCTGATACCAATATGATGAAGAGTACAGAGAAGTTTGTGACTATCAAGGCTGATTTGCACTAGTTTGACAATCTTATATTAGGAACAACAATAGGCATGACTCCCTTTGTATTTTCTAGATGAACTTAGGCATTCAATAGGCCCTATGACATCTTGAGGATAGTGGCAACCTCATCCTATAGGGTTCTAGGTCTGCAATTATGACTGTCCCATTGTAGGCTGCTCTCTTTCCTAGTAGGATAGTTTTTAGGACTGTCATGAAATATCTTGCAATTTAACCACCCTAAAGACAAGGTCATGAATGATTCAGATACCCTTTTGGATTTCCCAACACATATCCAAGGTTCAATGGAGGTTGTTTTGGAAAGTATGTCACATCTAATAGACTTGGCCTAATAGCAAGAGCCCCAATTAGGCCTCTTTTTCAAAGCAAGTACCCTAAAAACTTATGGAAGAACTTTCTGACCTATTTGGACACCTCAAGGCCATGTCAAAACAAAGGATTCTTAGGGTTTTAAGGCTCTACAATGGACTACAATGTTTATGGCTATTGTTGTTCCCTCACTAGGCTACACAACACCTAACACATGAGGATGTTAGGTTTCTTCACAACAACTTCGTCAAATCCAATTCCCTACCACCAAAACTCATGGAAAACATTGAAATGAACTCTACCCTATCCATTCCACTTATTTTCTACAGGTCTACATCAGTGGAATGGTTGGAACCAAGGAATTTGTAAACAAAACCCTAGATGAGGCTTCTACACCCACTTTAAGAAAAATGCCTATAACTTTGCAATGCAATTGCTTCAAACCTTAAAAACAAAAGCATTTGATAGTAGACTCACCCCTCTTTCAGATGATCATGATAATGCATAGTAACCCATCCATACAGCAGGACAGTACGACATGTAGTAGCAGATTTGACAGGAAAATGGGTAGAAAATTGTTGTAACTTCTTTATTATCTCCTCCAATCGCTTCAAACTCTTTCTTACATTGCAATGCACCTCTACAAGGTTTAAAGAGGCTTTCATTCAATCCAAAGAAGGTAGTTTTGTTAGGTTAGATTGGTGGGAGGGTGTGAAACTACACTACAACCATCAAATAACCAATGTCTTTGTCATTTTATGCTCCTAATTACATGAATTAACGGGTGGTTCTTGTGTCTTCAGAGTTTACAAAGTTTCCAAACATCATTACAAGACAAATAAGCCTTTGACAAGGCATTAGACCTCTTGACACCTCTATACATGCCTTAGAAAGGCTTACAAACATGAATCTTTATGACTGCCTCAACTATGACATCAACATGATGACTTTTGGACATGGTCCTTATTACAAACATGGGAATGGTCTTCCAAGACCTTATTACAACATCATGAACATCAAAACAAAAATTAACAATGCAAGATAAATGGAGATCTCCTTAGTGCTCCTGCACCACACACCCTCAAACCTCCAAAAATAGAAGAAACTTTCCAAAAAAAACCCCACACTCCTCTCCAAGAGGAGATAATATAGGCCTTCCACTTTGGCCTTGAGGAATGAGAAGGTGACACTTGTCACCTTCTCCTTCCTCATCCTATTCCAATTGCAAGGGAGAAGGAGTGTGAGGGTGACAAGTGTCACCCTCCAATTCCATTCAAACCCTCACCTTATCCACTTGTGCTCTCACACGTGTGAGAGACCAAGTGGAGAGGTGGCAACTCCCTCCAAGTCCCCATGAGGATAAGGGATGCCACATGGCATCCTCTTATTCTCCAAGAGAGCCATCTCCCTCCAAGATGCTCTCACACATGTGTGAGACTCTTGGAGGGAGATCCCACACACTTGGGAGTCTTGAAGACCTCCCAAGTCTTCTTAGTGAAGGGATCCCCAAAATTTGGGAAGGGAGATGGGTCTTTCCCAAAGCATGACTCATCTCCCACCCTTAGCCATTTCAAAATTCGTCACTTTGACTAAACCCCAGTTTAGAGTGACCAAAAGTGAGTTACCCTAAGGTTTAGTTAGTCAAAATTGACCCTAGACCCTAGGGTTACCACCTAGGGTAAGTTTGGGACACTAAAACACACCTAGGGAGGTATAAATTCACTTTTAAATGGCCCATAAATGAAAATAATACCAAGTGGTGTAAAACAAATATAAATATACAACACATGATATAAATCAATTAAGAAAGGGGTCACTAGGCCAAAACAATAAAATAAACATGCACTAAAACATCATCCACTCAAATGTGATCCTCATCCCTCTTGGGAATGGATCGGCTAAATAGGGAATAACATATGTGTGAACACTACCTCCGATTTCCCGTGGCCTGGGAATATAATCTTGCACAACTAGATCAAGCATCAATCACATCATGGATAATCATAGCCGAAGCAACTAAAATTAAATATATGTCATTGCACACAACATTAATCATTCACAACATAATTTAAGATTAAAACTGCATTTTCTATCTAATGTCTCATTATCATCATCCAATAATATATCCACATAATGAACTTGAAATCACATCAATAATAATCATCAACTATATCTCATATATCTAACATTATCATAACATCAAAAATATGATCAAATCAAATCACCACATGTCTAATCTATGTTAAACCAAAAGTCAGGAGCTATAATCTAATCTGCACTATGAAAATAATAGTCTCTCACAGTTTGATAATGTCATCGACTAAAATGTAAATGATCAAAATAGGGAAGTGAAAATACTTGGCCTCACATGATTGTAGAATGGAATTGTTGCCTCAAAATTCACAATGTGTAAAACAATGGACACTGTGTACATTCTTCAAATAATACAGACTTTGGGCTCTAAAATAGCTATGGGCAAAATGTGCCTTCAATAGACTTGACCTTCATCCCCTTTATCGGTGAAAACACATTATTACAAACTTAGCCTTTATCACCCTTTGTTGGTGAAATCTCCCTTTTTCAAACTAGGGCACCTCCCTTCTCTATCAGCAAAAAACATACTTTTCCAAACTTTAGTCACAAAGGCCCTTATCAGAAAATGTTACTTTTCATGAACCTTTGTCTTTTATGTCTTTTTTGTTCTTGTTGGAAAAGTTTCCTTTTTGTGAACTTTAGCCTTTGTCTTCTTTATCAACGAAAAGTTATTTTTACAAACTTTACCCTTTGTCCATTCTATTAGAATATTCTCCCTTTTTCAAACCATCTCATTGAATGCTTTATCAACAAGAGTCCACTTTCATGAACTTGAGCACATTTCCTTCGTTATTGGCAAATCCCCAAATTTTAAGAACCTCAACCTTTAACTTCATCTCCCTATGCCTTTATCCACAAAAACACCAAAGTGTAAACTAACATTTCTTTGTGGCTTTTGTCACCTAGTCGATGAATCAGTGAAGAGACTAACTTGTGAATAAGTTTGCAAAACACCTACTTTCCTGACAATAAAAGCCTTACACTTCTAATATTATTTTTCCATGCCTTCTTTGTCGGTGAATCGACGAAAAAATAGAACTCTCAAACTTCTAAAGACTTAAGATTTTCAAAAGATGTTTGTTAGGAAAAGTGTCTCAGCCTTGCAACTTCGAAAGGTTACTATTCTTCCCAGTTTTAGTCTTTTTGAATGCCCTTTATCTTGGAGAATGGTCTAGAACTTTCAAAGTTTCCAAAAGGGCTAAAAATGGTGGGACTTACTATTTTTAGTAACTCTACATTTGACCTCAGATTGACCCAAAATTTTTCCCAAAATGTTTGGAAATGCTAATTAAACATCTCAGGTGAGTCTTGACTCAAGATCATATCTAGATTGCAAGATATTAAAGTTTCTATTTTTGAAACTGCTGAAAAAAGTTTTAAACTTAGTTTTGAGGCACATAGAGGTCCCTAAATGTCTTGGAAATTGTCATAACCAACAAATTGGTTTATAGCATGATAGATCTCTTCATGAGCTTTCTGATGCATTAAATGGTTCGTCAATCAGACACTCAGATCAAAAGTTATGGCCTCCAGAAGTTGGACCTCCTATTTTTGGGAAATGTAAAAACATGTTGGACACTCAAAAGAGATGTAAAGGGGAGAATTACATGTAATGGTGTGTGTTTTGACACATCACAAGGCATCTTTGATTGGAGATAAGTTGGGCACCACTTTTGGGTGGTTTTGGCTCATGGTTTTATAATTACCATTGACAGTTTACTGTATTATGTCTCCTATATATTAGGAGTTTGAGATGGAGGTTGTGTGTAAGAGTCTTATAGATTTTGAGTTACCTCCTGGATCTCTAGTTGGTTATACTCCTGTGAAAGCTTGCTCTGCAAGTATATTGTAATCTTGTTGATTCTTGAATAATATATTGGGCGGCTTTAGAGTGTGGGGTTCTTTAACTGAGAGGGTTTTCCCCACATATATCTTGTGTTGTGAGTTTTGTATTTGCATTTGGATGTTGTTATTACTTTTCTATTAATATGCATCTTAATCTGTAACTGTAAAAGAACAAAATTTTCATAAATCTTTCCTTAGTAGATTAGTGTAGGAAGCATTTCTGCATACCTTTCTTCCATTCAGTTGGTATCAAAGCCTGATCATCTTTGGTTCTAGTTGTTGGGTAGAGGTTTTTTTGACCTGATCTTCATTTGAGTTGGAGCTTGTGCAGAGGATTTTGAAATCTTTGTTATAGGAAAGAGATGGTAATTACATATGGGAGATTTGAGATAGAGAAGTTTAATGGCAGTAATTTTGAGTTTTGGAAACTCAAAATTGAGAACATGCTTATATATCAAGATTTATGGGATGCCATATCTAGTACAAAACCAATGGCAATGTCTCAAGTAGACTGGGATCTCAAAGATAAAAAATCTAAGGGTTTGATAAGACTCTATTTGGCTGATTCAGTACTCCTGAATATCCACGAAGAGAAGACTGCAAAAGATCTTTGGCAGAAACTTGGAGATTTTTATCAGGCTAAATCCCTGGTGAACAAGTTATTGCTATGAAAGAAATTATATTCTCTAAGGATGGAAGATAGAGGATCTATCACTGATCACCTGAATACATTCAATATGCTTGTTGCCCAGTTGACCTCTGCTGGTGTGAAGATGGAGGAGGAGGATCAATGTATGACATTACTATGTTCCTTACTAGATTCATGGGACCACCTTATTATGGCCATTAGGAGTACCACTACCACCTTCAAGATGGATGAAGTGGTTTCTTCATTGTTTTCTGAAGAGATATGGAGAAAGTCTTCCAAAATCGGCTAAGGAGGCTCTTGCGGTTTGTGGTAAAGAGAAGGGAAAGAAAAAGGATAAGAAGGAATAAAAAGGAAGATCCAAATCTTGTGGGAGATATAAGTCTCCTAGAAAGTCCAAGGTTCTGTGTTGGAATTGTGGCAAATCTAGTCACTTACCCAAGGAGTGCAAGGAGGAGAAAAAGAAAAAAAGGAACTATGAATCAGATTCTAACAAGCCCTCTCAGAATGAAGGAGAAGCATTTGTTGCTACCTTGGCAACACATGCATCTGAGCATGTGTGGCTTATTGACTCTGGTGCATTTTTTCACATGACCTTGTATCGGGGTTGGTTTTCAAAGTATGAAGAATACGATGGTGGAAAGGTGTACTTGGGTGATGATTCTCAACTGATGATTGTTGGCCATGGAAGAGTCTTGATTCGATTCCCTGATGGACGAGTGAAGGGGATCAATGGTGTTTTGTATATCTTTAGTTTGGCATGGAACCTCCTTTCTGTAAGTTGAATGATGTGGGTGTGTAGGTTGTTTTCTTGAATGGAGGATGCAAGATGACTAGAGGATCTATGGTGTTGGCTAAGGGTGTTCAGATTGGCAATCTGTTTCAGCTTGATGCATGTGCGGTTTAGTGCAATAGTGCCTCTGTTTCAAAGAAGAGAGATTCAAAGTCTTCATCCTCACCATTGGAACCACCAGTGAAGAGAACTGTTGCATCTACTTTTGACAATTGTGCTTTCTGGGTACCTAAGGGTGCTTATTCTATGGAGATGAAAATTCTAGCTGAGAAGACAATGTTATGGCACCAAAGGCTTGGTCATATTGGTGAAAAGGGTTTGAGGACCCTAAAAAATAAAAATCCTATTGAGGGTATGAATGAATGTAACCTTGAGTTTGATTTCTATGAATATTACATTTATGGAAAACAAAATCGTGTTCAATTTTATTCCAATTCTCACAAATCTTCTGAGGTGTTGGACTTGATTCATTTTGATGTGTTTGGTCCTATTAATGTTCCTTCAATTTTAAAATCTATTTACTTTGTTTCATTCATTAATGATTATAGTAAAAGGACATGGGTGTATTTCCTTAGAAGCAAATCTGAAGTCTTTAGTAGATTCAAAAAGTTCAAAGCTCTTGTAGAGAATGATAAGGATATAAAGATTAAGTGTTTGAGGACTGACAACGGTGGTGAGTTTTGTTCAATAGATTTCAACAAGTTTTGTAAAGAACAAGGGATTGAGAGGCACAAGACAAATCCGTATACCCCTTAACAGAATGGAGTTGCAGAGAGGATGAATAGAACATTGATGGAGAGAGCAAGGAGTATGCTAAGTGGAGCTGGCCTTGAACAAAAGTTTTGGGTTGAAGCTATTGCTACCACTTGTTACTTAGTTAACAGGTTTCCTACATCATCACTCATTGATAAGACACCTATGGAGGTGTGGTCTGGTAAAAAACCTTCATTGAGACACATTCAAGTATTTGGTTGTGAGGCATATGCACATGTGCCTAAGGAGAAGAGGTCTAAATTGGAGAACAAGGTTGTGAAGTGTATCTTCATCAGTTATGGCATTGGTGTGAAAGGGTACAAGCTTTGGGATCTAGCAGTTGAGAGAGTTGTGTATAGTAGAAGTGTGATCTTCATATAGATCAATTCTTCCTCTATTGTCTTGCTACTAGAGAAAGAAGAGAAGAAAGAGGATGTGGTTCAGCTTCCTTCCACCCCTAAGAAAGTTGAACAAAAAACATCTATTGGACCTGATAATGAGGAGAGCTTTAGTAGCTCTAAAAGTTTAGAAGAAGATGAAGAATCTCAACCTCAATCCTTGAGGAGGTCCACCAGAAGTTTGATGCCTTTATGTTGAGTATTGGATTTTTGAGATTGAAATCAGATCATTGTGTTTATTACAAGTTTGACAATGATCACATTCTCATTATTGCATTGTATATCGATGATATGTTACTCATTGAGAATGGTAAAAGTTTGATTTCTAATTTGAAGTCTCAGTTGTCAGAACCATTTGAGATGAAAAATCTAGGGGAAGCTCAGTACATTCTGGGGATGGAGATCAGAAGAGACAGAGCAAACATAAAACTTTGGTTAGGCTAGAGTAAGTATGTTAACACTGTCTTGGAGAGATTCAACATGGTGTATTGTAGACCTTTGACTATTCCTATTACAATGGGGACAAAGTTATATGTTGCTAATTGTCCAAAGTCTCCTTCTAAGACGAAGGATATGAGAAGAGTTCCTTATGCTAGAAATAATCTCCTAGGATGTGGTACCAGAAGTTTGATGCCTTTGTGTTGAGTATTGGATTTTTGAGATTGAAATCAGATCATTGTGTTTATTACAAGTTTGACAATGATCACATTCTCATTATTGCATTATATATCGATGATATGTTACTCATTGAGAATGGTAAAAGTTTGATTTCTAATTTGAAGTCTCAGTTGTCAGAACCATTTGAGATGAAAAATCTAGGGGAAGCTCAGTACATTTTGGGGATGGAGATTAGAAGAGACAGAGAAAACATAAAACTTTGGTTAGGCTAGAGTAAGTATGTTAACACTATCTTGGAGAGATTCAACATGGTGGATTGTAGACCTTTGACTATTCCTATTACAATGGGGACAAAGTTATATGTTGCTAATTGTCCAAAGTCTCCTTCTGAGATGGAGGATATGAGAAGAGTTCCTTATGCTAGTATAGTTGGTAGTTTGATGTATGTGATAATCTATACTAGACCAAACATTGCCCAAGCATTAGGAGTCCTTAGTCAATTTATGGCTAATCCTAGATGGGTACATTGGACTACAGTGAAGAGAGTTAAGATATTTACGAGGTACTTTTGATTATTTCTTATGTTATCATGGTTATCCTATAGAACCTTGGTATTCACTTTGTATTTTTAGATTTGTGGATCTAGATTGGGTAGGTGACATTGACCGCAGGAGATCCACCAGTGTTTATGTGTTCACTATGTTTGGTGGTGCTATTAGTTGGATGAGTAAGTAGCAACCTATGGTCACTTTATCCACTACTGAAGTTGAGTACATGGCAGCAACTCATGCTTGTAAAGAAGCCATTTGGATTAAGAGATTATGTTATGATGTTGGGTTTGATGCAGGGAAGATTACTATTTGTTGTGACAGTCAGAGTGCCATATGTTTGGCGAAGAATCCTACTTTCCATGTGAGGACTAAGCATATTGATGTCTAGTACCATTTTGTTCATGACATGGTAGAGGATGGGAAGGTAAACTTGAATAAAGTTGACACTTTGATGAATGTTGCAGTTTCCTTGACAAAACCTATGAGCACAAAGAAGTTCAGATGGTGTTCAGGGTCTATGGGCCTCTTGACCCCTAGCAATTAAATCATGGTGTTGATACTCCCTTTACTCTTGCAAGATGTTCAACAAGTGGGATAATGTTAGGAAAAGTGTCTCAACCTTGAAATTTCAAAAGGTTACTATTCTTCCCAGTTTTAGTCTTTTTGAATACCATTTATCTTGGAGAATGGTCTAGAACTTTCAAAGTTTCCAAAAGGGCTAAAAATGGCAGGACTTACTATTTTTAGTAACTCTACATTTGACCTTAGATTGACCCAAATTTTTTTTCAAAAGGTGCAGAACTGCTAAGTAAACATCTCAGGTGAGTTTTGACTCAAGATCATATTTGGATTGCAAGATATTAAAGTTTTTTTATTTTTTGAAACTACAGAAAAAAGTTTTAAACTCAATTTTGAGGCACTTAGAGGTACCTATTGTATAATGAAAAATTTGGATATGCAAATGGATGATCAAACAAAGAAATGCATAACCTAAACCCAAATTATTCAATACCTCAAAGATGCAAGATGAATTGTTTGATTGATTTGATATGTTGGTTGCTCACAATTCGGTAGCATAACATTTGCATATGATTGAGATGATAGATGGAAGATGATGATGATAGATGCAAAGGCTCTAATGCAATCTCAATAGCATAAGGATACTCCAACTCAATGCCTCCTTGAGAATTTGGCAGAATACGGGTACTTGAGGCTCAATGCTCCTTACAAATGGCTTGTGAGGGGGTTGATTTATAGGAAAGGCTTGGTTCAAATGGATGGTTGAGATCAAAAGGCTAAATGATTGATGTGGATAGCTAAGATTGATTAGTTATTCCCACTCTTCAAGGGAGTTGTAGTCATGTGACAAGTGTACAAAGGAGGATAGGGCTCATGTGTGACCGTGTACACAAATACTAATATTAGGTCCCATTAGTTGTACATGTGAAGGATTTTAAATGAAAGCTGTACTACCACACATGTTTCAATTGAGAAGTGGACAAGTGTTGGAATGTGGTGAAAGGTGAGGACCTAATTCAAATATTTTATTTGAATTAGTTGGGATATGAGTTGGAAATTAATTAAATAAATAAAATTTATTTAATTAATTGGGAAGATGATTAGGATAGGATTGGAATATGAATGAGAAATTAATTAAATAAATAAAATTTATTTAATTAATTGGAAAGTGGGATTATGAATATGAAATTAAAAAATAAATAAAATTTATTTAATTAATTGGCTATGGATTAGTGGGATTAAGAGTGGGATTATGACAAAATACTACATGATGTCTCTAATGATGTTTTTAACTAGGTGTTGCAAGGCATGGACAAATTTGGGATAATTTTGGGTGTCTACATTTTGCCCCTCTTTGACATGATGTTCAAGATGATGAGATTTATGTCGAGTAACATAATTTCAAAGAAGCTAAGGTATGGATAAAGGAAAAAGATAGGATGATAAAAATGATAATGATGAAATGGGACGAGGATGAAAAGATAGGATGATGATGAAAGGATAGGATGAAATGGAGATGGTAAGGATAGGATGAGGATGCGCCCTTGAGAGGTTAGGCAGGTTGGAAAAACATAGGTAGTCTTTTGAAATGAAATGGATTGGTTAAGAAAGATAAGATAAGGAAATGGATAGAAGAAATGATGATGTGTTATGCTACAATGAAAGTGAGCAACCATGATGTTTGATATAGCACTAGACGTTATGCATCGAGGTATAAGGACCAAGGTGATGATGTGTCTTGTGCCCTAGCGTAATACAACCTTGTTTAGATACAGGATATGAATATTAGAAGGAATGATACGGATGTGATACAAATTCAAGATAAAAAGATAACACACACAAGCATGCAAGCAAGCATGCACAAATGATTCAAAAACAAACAAGGTATTGCCTCTGTCAAGCTGTAAAGCAATGATTAATTGTTTGATTGTTTTGTTGATGATGATGATAGTGTTGTCATGGTGGGGAAAGCTATATCCCTAGATCAACACAAGGTTGTGTGCTGAGTTGGTTAGATGGTTGGTTGATTGATTTGGCTTAGAACAAGGTTAGGATCAAGACCATGGATTGCGTTTGGATAACTTGGTTTGATTGATTAACTTGATTGGTATAGCTTTAAGGATTGACTTACAATTAGATCATTGTTTTAAAATCATGGATGAAGATTGATGAAGGATGGATGAAAATGAATTGGAGTAAATTGAATTGATATGAATGGATGATTTCATTGAAGGAAATGGATGGATTGATTGATAGATTAATTGGAAGGAGTTGTTTATTAATGATGTAGAATATATATGATAGAAGAAATGATGAGAGGAGAAAGAGGAAAATTGTTTGTGCCTGAATCTGGGCACTTCCTTCATACTCCAGACTGCCTACATACCCTGTATGCACGGGATCAAGGCACTTAACGATGGAAATGAGATGTAGTTCTAATGTTTTGTTGATGAGATGATGAAAATGGATTGAATTGGTCAAGTTATGGATTTATGACATGTTGATGATGGGATGATATGTGGTGGATTAAGCTACTTTTGATTTGTTGGAGTGATTGGATTAATTTTGATGGTTGGCTTGATGTGCTTTGGTTTTGATGATTGGATTATTTTGAATAATGATAGTGATGGTGTGATGATTAGAGTGTCCACTCAATCTAAGCATAAGAAAGTGCTCTCAGTATGCTCAAAGGATGTAAAACAAACAAGGTATTGCCCTTGTCAAGTCATAAACTAATGATTGATTGTTTGATTGATGATGATAGTGTTGTCATTGTGGGGAAAGCTATATCCCTAGATCAACACAAGGATGTGGGAATGCTATATCCCATTGATGATGATTGATTTGATTTATGACAAGATTACGATCAAAACCTGTTGATTTGATTGGATAATGTTCCTTTATTGATTAGCTTTCTTGATATGGATTAGTCTGACTTGGATGTTGAGATCATTGCTTAGATTGATTTTATTGATATGATTGGAAGAAGTGATTGATTGAAATGGATGAATGAATGTTATTGACAAGAAGAATTGATGATGATGATTTGATTTTGATTGAATGTTGATGGAGTGGATTGTTTTGGATGATATGATTGGTTTTATTGCTTGGATTTTTCGTTGGATATTTGATTTTTTGGATTTTTTGACATATTTTGATTTTTTTTGTGTTTTTTTGGGATATTTTGATTTTTTTGTTTTTTTGAAATGTTTTAGAAAATGCCAATGGATTTACAATTTGAGTAGCCTTTGTGCTTGATACCAATGACAAGGGAGAAAATCAAGTGTAGGTGCAAGGATGTTAATGGGATTGGATGGATAAAAGGATGGGTGATAGTAAATGGGATGGCAAGATCATGATAGATGGATATATATATGAATAGGCTATAGTGGATGGATGTATGCCTCATAATGGAGCTAGGATGTGATCTCTAAAGACTATGTTACATAGGAATAACATACCCCATTCTAGGTGGTAATGCTTAGGATTTTTACATGACAAGGCTCATGACAATGGGATGATATGATAGATTAGTTTGGATAAGATGGATAAATAGTCAATGGATAGGACTTGGTTTGGAAAGAAGGTATGTCAAGAAATATACAAACATGTTTCAACATTTTGCCCCTAGGTCTTCATCAAAATCAAAAGACAGAAGGATGGATAAATGGGTTCAATAGGATAGGCATGTTTATGTAATGGCTAAGGATGGTAGGATGGTATGGTAATGGTAGGACAAGATAGGATGGAAAATGATATAATGGGATAGATAGTTTGGAAATGGATAGGTTGGATGAGACAATGTGCCCCCAAGTGTAAGTGACATAGAAGATCAACCTATACACATGATGCCTGTTTGCGAAGATCAACCTATACACATGATGCCTGTTTGCCAAGTTTTCATCATGGTACTTATCCAAGGCGCTTGTTTACTAGGTTTTCACCATTGGACGAAGGGATTTCTCTTTACTTTTTTTTTATTTTTTAGATGGGATGACAATTACACATGGCACCTGTTTGTCAGGTTTTCACCATGGTAATGAATATGAGGGACTCAAGTGTGTAGCACTATGAAGGTTGATAGTCCTATTGGATGATGGATGTCATCGCATAGACCATGTCGTTGTGCTCATAGATGTTGGTAGGGAGATATGAGAGGGAAATGGATGAGGTAGATAGTGGATTAGGATGAAAGGTTTGTGTAAGGATGGGGGACAGTGGATTATGATGTGAAATTATGGTAGGGCTTATGGTGTGGATTTATGTAGGACTTATGCAAAATCATGGATCATAGGAAGGTGATGGGGAAGATATGTAGGGTAATGGATGAAGGTTGGGGAGATGGAGGTATGTGGGAATGTTTTGGAATGGAAGAGAATCATGACCAATGGTTGGACACACTGTGTTAAACATTGAAGCTTTTGATGGGATGGTAGTGTAGGAAGCAATGTAGATGTTTTCTTAGGGGATGGTTGATGAAGTGATTTAGGAACCCACATAGATTTAGTATTTTTAGTGCTTTTGCTTTACTTATGGGATTTTTGAAGGGAATGGAAGTTTTGGATGGATGTAGGCTTTTGGATGGATATAGGTGGTTGGGATTCTTGAGATGTGGATGAGGATGCCTCATTTGACTTGCTAGCTATTTGCTTAGGAGCCCAAACCATTTTTCTTTTGGGCTTTGCTTTTGGAGGTATGGACTTGGATAGCTTTGTGAATGTACTTTTCTTAGGAGATGGATGATTTAGAGACTTTTCACATTGATTCCCTAAGGCATGAGGGTCCTTAGGAGTTTTAGTTGGATTTTTGGCTTTATAGAAAGGCATCCAAATGTTTATTTGGGAATCCCATGGGTTTGGTGGAAGTAAGGTTGGTGGAATGAGTGGAAGCTTCATGTTTAGGAAATGTGTGCATTTGTTGGTCATGATTAGGAATGTAAGGGTACTTATGGATAAGTGGATAATTAGGTGTTGGTAACAATGGAGGCAAAGTGAATAATGGGATGTTAGGAGTTGGAAGGAGTGGAGGTAAAGTGGATGGTGGAAGGTGTATGGTCACATGCTTTTGGGGTTTGCAAGATAATGGAGGTGAAAAGGCGACATATGCTTTGGGTATATGATGTGGTTTGTGATGGAAAGTGGTGGACTTAGGAGGGATGGAGGAATTACCAACATCTTTAGAGGGTTTACCTTGGGGTGTGTATCCAAGGCCATATGAGCATGGAGGAAGTTTGACATGGTTTGGCTCCAAAATACCTTGTTCATAAAGGCCTAGGCCTTTACCTTGGTAGTTCATGTTTGAGAGGATACTATGGACAATGGGACTAGGTGTGGTTTGAACACTAGACTTGAGTTCATTATTGAATGGAGAAGGTGAAGTGGATAGAGGTTGTTTTTGTCCTAAGGAAGAACATTCATGGACAAAGGTGGTAAGACCACTAGGACATGATAGTGGATTTGAAGTGGAATCGATGGTGGATGTGGAAGGAGGATCATTAGGATCTTGATTAGCATTGTGTTCACTAAGATCCAAGTTATTTGTTTGATCTTTTATGCTTATGTGTTATTGGGAGGCACATGTCTCATTATGACAAGTGGATGTTTTCTCATTATGGATAGGGCTAGATGGTGGATGACTAGGAGCAATTTGGATATCTTGCTCATGCTAGATATAGGATTATGGATAGGATCAAGGTGCTCATGGATAGCTTCTTCATAGGTATCATCTTGATCATAAAGAAGGTAAATGTTATGGATGGGTTGCATGAAAGTGTTTTGATCTTGAGTTGGACTAGGGCTTAATGTTTCCACATGCTTAGGATTAAACCTTTGACATACCTCTTGGGTTGCTCGAATGGAAATGGATAACTCTTTGATAGGCTCTTGGTCAACAACATGAGAACATGATGACTCTTGACTTGGATTCATAATAGGAGCCTCTTGAATAGGCTTGATGGCTTGTAGGTCACATGATGGGCTTGAAGGGCTAAGAATGTTAATTGAAGGCTCTTGGATAGGCTTAAGGATAGGTGGACCACATGATGGGATTATAGGATTGCACATGACCTTTAGAAGTTCTTTGGTAGGCTCATGAATGGGTGTTTGACATGGAGGTAGTTTATTCCTAGCTAGTAGCCAATGGATCACATCCTTCGCAAGGGTATGAGTGGATGGACAATATAATGGATGAGCAATAATAGCGGATGATGTTGTAGGCTTAGGACTAGGATTAGGTTGGGGGCTAATTGGATTGGGTGGATTATGATTTGGATTGGATGAAGGGATAATCTTACCACAATTTATGATGTTTGTGATCAATCTCTTAAGTTTGACACAATTGGTTGTTTTATGGCCCTTATACCTATGGTATGAACAATAATGGTTTTCATTATACCAAGGGGGTTTAAAGATTGGTTCAAAAGGTTCTATCGATGGTAGCTCAATCAAATTTGCTTGAACCAATTGTTGTACGGTTATGTCCAAGGGATCTTGTGGTGGAAGATTGGTAGAACATGAGGATGAAGGTGATGAAGGTTGGTGGACCAATGGACTAGGGGTATGATCACATGGTGATCTTATGATAGGGCTAGTAGGCTCATGTGTTAGCATTTTATTGGATGATGGAGGCCACCCATAGGGTGCAATGGCTAGATTGGTATCTCCCTTGTCAAAGGTAATTAAGTCTTTTTGTATTAGGCTTGCATGGTTTATATATAAAGGGGCCCTTGGAGTTGCATATGCTTCTTGTTGAAAAGGTGGATTTGGGCTCACTTGTGCTCATTGGAGAGGCCATTGATAGTCTTGGAAGCTAGGTGTAATGGTAGGATATGTAGACAAAAGATCTCGAGGTGGACTCAAAGATGCGAGCATTTGCTCTTGTTGGCAAGGTTGACTTGTGCTCACTTGATTTATATATAAAAGGCCCCTTGGAGTTGCATATGCTTCTTGTTGAAAAGGTGGATTTGGGCTCACTTGTGCTTGTTGGAGAGGCCATTGATAGTCTTGGAAGCTACGTGTAATGGTAGGATATGTAGACAAAAGATCTCGAGGTGGACTCAAAGATGCGAGCATTTGCTCTTGTTGGCAAGGTTGACTTGTGCTCACTTGATTTATATATAAAAGGCCATTTGGACTTGCATGTTGTTCCTATGAAATCACTTGATTGCCTTGTGGATGGGCTTGGTAGTGCATTGGAATGGTGGCATGAGGGATTGAATAAGCTTGAGGTGGATGTTCATAGGTTGATGTGGCATTGACTTGGTGGATAGGTGGATTAGGTTGATAGGAAGTGGGTAGATATGACATGTGGCTATGAGGTGGATTAGGTTGGGAGTGAATGGCTAAAGATTGTTGTACTTGTTGAGCTTGGCTAGTGGCTAAAAGGTGTTGGACTTGGGCTACGAAGTGTTGTAATTGTGGTGATTGGCTTGCGTAGGGTTGAGATTTTTGGATAAAGAATTGTAATGTTTCAATGGCATCTTGGTTTAGGGGTTGTGATCCTTGATAAAGATTTTGGAGGAATCTTTGGAATTTGATTTCTGGGTCCTCTGGTATAAACATGTTGTCACCCAAGTGTTTGTCTTAAGTCCTTTTAGCAAGTACTTGTTTAGGGATTTTGATGATGTGGCGGAAGTGATTTAGCTAGGATAGGGATGTGAATAGGATAAGTTTAGGATGGTTTGAATGACTTGGCTATGAAGGGTTGGATGGTGACTAGGCTATGTTTGGGATGAAAGTGATTGGGTTTGAATGTTATTTGGAGAATGCATAAAATGACTTGTCTTTATGTGTTTGGGTGTTTAGAGCTTGATGTGGCAATATTCAAATAAATGATTATGCATATACAAACATGAATCACTCACACAAGACACATAAGCAAGTTTTTAGTTTGGAGGAATGTGATGATGGTTAAGCAAGCATGTGAAGACACTTCAACAAGTCCTAGTCAAGGCAAGGCCACTATCACAAGGAGGTTCTAGTGAAAATCTAGGGGAACGACACCCCACGAGCATCCATCAAGCCACTTAAGACTTTAACTAACCCTACTAGGAGTTTTAATATACACAAAGGTACACCTCCTTTTGAGTTAGCACTGTATGGTGAGCGCTAATACCGGTTAGACTTGGCTTTCACCTTATCCTCTAATTTTTATAGCAGACTGGATGAAAGTACTGCTTGAGGTCATTCCCTTGGGGTGAGTACCTCTTTTCCCACCAAGGTAGGCCTCTCTAAGGCTAAACAAAAGCAACTCAAGTAAATATTTTTGATCTCCAAGTTCATGTTAGGACATGAGGAGAGAGCATACACATTTACTTGGTCACACTCGCATGGGGTTCATTAACCTTAGAAATTCAATGTGTGGAAGACAATGCAAGCACTTGTTTGTTTTAAAGCTCAAATCCAAATGTGATGAAAGACAATGGTTCATTTTAGTCTAATTTTTGATGTGATAGCAAACAAGTTATTCGTTTTATGCCCAAATCGAAATGTGTTTTCAAACAAGATTGATTGAAATGAAAAGATGAAAGATAGAAATGAATGCACCCAGATTATTTTCACTTTCTAAGCTATTGTATATGATTGCTATTGCTGCTACTAAAGCTCCTTATGATCACCTACAACATCAAAAAATTATATTATAACGCTAGCATAAAAAATAAGCTCATCAGGCAAGGAAAATTGTAATTTTAGATACATAGCCAAATTAGATTTGATTATTTCAAGACATTTTTTGGTTTCAAAATTAAAAAATCAAAGAAGAGATCCTTATTAATTTTATAAGAGCTTTCCAAAAATGTAAAGAAATTAGAAAAATTCCCTATTTTGCACCCAAAAATGTGGATTTATGGAGAAGCTACATTTGACAAAGATCTAATTTTTTTGCACTATATATGACCTCCAAATTAAATCTGTAAAACATAGACCCCCATTAGAATTTCAATAGATTTCTAGAAATGTAAAAATTTTGAAAAAAATCATCAATTTGCACCCAGATTTGTGATTTATAAGAAAACATAAAAACATGATTACTGCTACAAAAATGGTGATAAACCTACAATTTTTCTGATGTATCTTTCTTATATCATGGAAAAACTTTAATAAAAATCTTGTAGAAAAATTCACATCCGTTTGGAAGATATGATGAAATCTTTAAAACCTAGGGTTTTGTCTAAAAAATAGCGGATTTGCAATAAAAAATTAATTAAACCTATGAAACTTGACAATGGGGGTTAGATGAATGCAAATTTTTACTATAAAAACCTACAAAAATGATCAAGCGAAGTGAGTCCCACCGGGCGTGCCAAAATGTATAATGAAAATTTTGGATTTGCAAATGGAAATGATTAAACAATGAAATGCATAACCTTAGCCTAAATCATTCAATACCTCAAAGATGCAAGATGAATTGTTTGATTGATTTGATATGTTGGTTGCTCACAATTTGACAGCATAACATTTGCATAGGATTGAGATGATAGATGGAAGATGATGATGATAGATGCAAAGGCTCTAATGCGATTTCAACAGCATAAGGATACTCCAACTCAATGCCTCCTCAAGAATTTGGTAGAATAAGGGTACTTGAGGCTCAATGCTCCTTACAAATGGCTTGTGAGGGGGTTGATTTATAGGAAAGGCTTGGTTCAAATAGATGGTTGAGATTAAAAGACTAAATGATTGATGTGGACAGCTAGGATTGATTAGTTATTCCCACTCTTCAAGGGAGTTGTAGTCATCTGACAAGTGTATAAAGGAGGATAGGGCTCATGTGTGACCATGTACACAAATACTAAAATTAGGTCCCATTAGTTGTACATGTGAAGGATTTTAAATGAAAGGTGTACTACCACACATGATTCAATTGAGAAGTGGACAAGTGTTGGAATGTGGCGAGAGGTGAGGACTTAATTCAAATATTTTATTTGAATTAGTTGGGATATGAGTTGGAAATTAATTAATTAAATAAAATTTATTTAATTAATTGGGAAGATGATTAGGATAGGATTGGGATATGAATGGGAAATTAATTAAATAAATAAAATTTATTTAATTAATTGGAAAGTGGGATTATGAATATGAAATTAATTAAATAGATAAAATTTATTTAATTAATTAGCTAATGCATTAGTGGGATTAAGAGTGGGATTATGATAAAATGCTACATGATGTCTCTAATGATGTTTTTAACTAGGTGTTGCAAGACATGGATAAATTTGGGACAACTTTGGGTGTCTACACCTATCATCTTGAAAATTGCCATAGATGATGAATTATGTTATAGCGTGATAGATCTCTTCACGATATTTCCAACGCATTAAACAGTTCATTAATCGGACACCCGGTTGAAAAGTTATGGCCTCTAGAAGTTGGACCTCCTATTTTTTAGAAATGTAAAAATGTGTTGGACACTCAAAAGAGCTGTAAAGAGAAAAGTTACACATGTTGGTGTGTGTTTTGGCACATCATAAGGCATGTTTGATTGGAGATAATTTGGGCACCACTTTTGGGTGGTTTTGGCTCATGGTTTTTGTTGATGATTGTTTTGAGATAGTCATAACAATAGTTAAAATTCACATAAAATGAACCAAAACTGACTTGAAAGATATGAAGGAATCGGTTAAGATTCGCTTAATCCCAAGTTTAATATGGTCAGGTCTTGACCTATTGGGCAAATTCAGTTGGTCGATGTGAAGTTGTAATGTTCAAGGGGCCTTACGCGATTTAGGGTTTCTTGTTGGTTTACTGGACTCAAACTATGCAAAACATCATAAATATCAGCATGTTGTTCATTCTTTTGCATAAAAATGTTACTGTGCTGCAAAGCTTTAAATGGTTTTTTTGAATTATTGTAGCCCTCTCCTCTTTAATATTATGAAAACTGTCTACTTTCAACTCAACTATGCATGCTTCTTTCAAATATGAAATAGTTTCCTTTAAATTTCTGTGTTTTAAGTTAAGTATTTTTAGATGGGTTGGGAAAAGTTAGAAAGATCTAAACTAAACTTCATTCATTCTACCAAAGGATCTAATTGTTCTGTTATGCACTTTATAAATCATACAGTAAGCTGATCTAATCCACAGACAAAAGCCATAAATGTAAGTTCTGAGCATTTTACAAACATACACTTAAGATTGCAAGCTCTAAGAGAAAATGTTTCAAAATACAATGAAGAGCAAGAAAACAATCATAAGATAGATGCAAAATTCTAGACTCAATTGTATTAGAAACAGACAGTCATATAAGATTTACAATGTCTGAATGACTCAGCTTCATTGATCAGATTATAGAAAACTTACAAGCTTTACAGATACAACAAGGAGGCAGGATGTTCCACACGCTCCTTGTTGCAAACATAGGTGACCTCCTTCTTCTATTCCTAAACTAAAAGATCCCTCTATTTTAAATGTTATGTTTTACAAATCTCTGCTGCTACAAATCTCTTTGTAGCCCCTGTGTAAAGTATTACAGTGTAAAGAGGCACAATATATAGAATTGACTGTCCTCAATACAGCTCAAAACCCTAGTTAAGCAATGGTTCAAACCTCCAGTTATAGCAATAAATGTTGGAGAACAAGTCTCTCAAAATATCTCTGAGCATACATCAAATTTGGGTGAAATATGCCCATCTAGAAAGCCTAGCAGCTCAATAATAACTTTTGTTGTCTGCTACAAAGATGTCTTCAGCTGCATTTTGTCTTCATCATTGAAGACCTTTGACTTCCTTGCCCTTCATCCTTATCTTCCTCTACTCTTGAGATCAGATCTCCTCCCCTGTGATTTCACCGTCATCAAGTTTTACCTTCCTCTTCACCTGCAAACCTGCAAAATAGTCAAAAATGGATTAAAAAACATATTGAGTTGCTCATTTAATTTATTACCTAGTCAGAATGGTAGCTGGATGCAAGCTACAGAAATTACTGGCCCCTCCTAAGTCTTTGTTTATAGTCGGTCAAAAAAATTGCATGCCCGCTCTTTCTTCATCGCACTCTGTTTTGCTATCGCATTCTGTGTACTTCCATCAGTGTAACTTTCCAAATCAGGCGGGCTCAAAAATTTCCCACCGATCGCTTCACTCTGGCCGATGTCCTCTCCTCGTTATCGGCACTCTTTTTCTTCTTCCATCGGCGTGATGTAACACTATCGGCGTGGGCTCAAAATATTCGGCCGATCATTCATCTTATGCTGACATAGCCTTATTGGCTTGTATCCTCACACTGTCGGCGTGACCTCCTTCTATTGGCACGGTTAACAAAACCCCCACCAATAGCTCTTCTCTGTCTGATCACCTACTCTTGTCGCTGTGACTCCCACCTGTTGACATTTCTTCTGAATCAGCATTAGGGTTTGCCACTTCTAATGCACAAGCAGATTCAGGCCAACTGAATACAGGAGGTTGCGTGAGCTCCTCCCCTTCACTTCTGGTTCTGCCGCACCAAGGGGGGTATCCCTATAACTCAAGATGTAACCTTGACTAGCTCAAAGATAGAAAGATCTAACTTGACAACAACAGGCAGAATACTCTCATGTATGGACCAAGATCTGCATGATAGATCACAAGGCTGGCAACATTCTTGGACATGATGTCTGGTTGGGTATGAGAGCATGCAGGGGGTTCCTAATCCTACTCCTACAACTAACAGGTGGAAGTATGAAATGGTTTGATATGAATTTGGATGCAAAGCTGGACATGGTGTATAACACAAGAACACAGCATGATCGGTGCCTATCCAGGGCTTGGAGTCGGTAGACATACACCTGTGAATGATCAACATGAATAGCTAAAACTGGATTTCAGGGGGATACACATGATATCTGCCCTACAGATATCTCCCAATATAGAGTGTTGAGCTATCTCTACTTATGGCATCCCTACTGCAGTATACCCTTCCCAATGTTCAACCTGAAAACAGTTTAATCTGCCCCTTGAGCAGAGGTTAAAAGGTCAGACATTCAACATAGGAATTCTATGCTCTAGAATCTAAACATAAGCAAACATCCAGATCCAGAAGAAGGATACATGCAATACTGGAGACAGAATTAACACAACACATGCTAAGATAGCATTACTCATACAAGATCAACCATGAAATCAGTGGATTCATGCCAAGTCCTACAACAGGAGATACATAAACTCACAAGATCAAGCTGTACAGAGCAACCAAATCAGCTGGTTTTGGATTACAGAGCCAAAAATCTACAACTTTCAACAACCTTGAATGAATAACACCCTCTGCCATATATAGCAGGAGGGTGTATTCAGCATTAACTACCAGGTTGACCAAAATTCCTGCCAGATATACAGTATCATGGAAATGGCGCTCAAACACAACCAGATTGGCGCCCAAACTTGAATGCAGCAGGTGGGGGAGGAGACAGGAAGATATCTCGAGCCTTGCGCCGCCGCCTAGGGATTCAGATCTTCAATCAGGTACTACATCCGTCCACGCCATCGCCCATACCTCTGCAACATTCGCCATTGATGGCGCACCAACCCGCGGCCTCGGGAAGAACATCAAACAGTCGATCGCAACCACTTCCCGCCGAGGTTCATCATCATGATATTTCGAAAATGCAGGATAACATTATCCCACATGCACCCCGCGATGACCTCAATAGCACTTTATATACTAGGTCATGAGCATATATCATGTCGGTGCTTTTGCTCCTGATGACACTAGTATAGACCTCATCATCATGATCCTCCAGCAGCATGATATCCAGTTGCCCGAAATATCACCCTGATGTCATCATCATATTGCAATACAAACTGCATGATATTCGCCTTCATCGGCACAACCGGATCCATTGGAGAAACATCCTCCTGCTGAGCCTATAACAAAAGTCTGGCCGATGAACATCCTGATGACATCATCATCATATCCTGCTGACGTCATCATCATATCTGCCTACTGCGCACCTCCTCATATCCGGATGACGTCATCATCATGTTTGCAAATATCAGGAGGTCTCTTCAAGATGATCAGTGTTAGAAATATGACCCCCCCGGACCTTGATGACGTCATCATCATATTAACATCATCATGATATTCGGAAGACAACCGGATATTTGGAAATATCCTCCTGATGCTCAAATATCAGGTTGCACTGTAGCTCCTCTATAAGATCGGGGCGATAACTGAATATGATGATGATGCTTGAAAAGATCACCCCCCGGAGATAATGCGCGAAGCCAGCAGGCGGATATCTCCTTGATATCAGCATCATCATGATGCTCGAGCAAACATATATCCGGTTGATATGAAAATATCACCCCTTCCTTCAGAATATCATGATGCAGATAGGCAGATAAAAAGATATCACCCTGATATAAGGATGACGTCAGCATCATCAGGATGAGAAACAAAGAACAAGGTGATACAACATCATCAGGATGATATTGACTAAGATCATCCTGACGTTCAAAATATGATGACCCTAGTGAATATCGGGTCGCACTTGGATCTCTTCAACAACATCATCAAGATGATCATAACCAAGATCACCCGATGATAGAAATATCACCCCGGCGAAATATCATGATGCAGATAATATGATGACCCTCGCAAGCAACACGGTGATAAAAGGAAATATGATGATGATGACGATGACCCTTAAGAAAAAGCAAGTTAGGTCGAGCAACTCAAAGAATAACCCCTTCAGGATATCGGGGCAACATCGTCATCATGTTTGAGCAAGGTGATATTCGGAAGATCACCGGATACTTGAAAAATCACCCCCGCAAGCAACTGAGGGCGCACTGTAGCTCACCAGTATCATCAGGATAATAAGCAAACATCACCCGACAGTTGAAATATGATGATGACGATGAGAAAAACGAGTCGACGAAGAACATGCTGATGCCGACCACCATCGAAACAAACATGATGATGATGACCTCCTCCTCAAGAAAATATGATGATGCAGCTGAAAAATGCTGAGGAGGTCCATTACTTGGAACATTTTTTGGATACTTAGGGAGAGTGCCTGAATGAAAATTGCTCAGAAAACTACCAGTCAATTCAGGCACTAACAGTGGCTCTGTCTGGGGACGTGCAGGTGAAAACCTGCAGCGAGAACCCCAGATCTCTGGGATGCAGACCAGTCCCTTATCCATTGGGCACAGAGTCAAATACTGCACTGACCTGCATCACCCAACACACTTGATGGCCTAAGGCCACCAAGAAAAGAAAAACATGTATCTCCCTTTATCAAATATTTTGTTTTCATCTGCATGCACTGGGTCAAGCCTGGAGATACTGTCAGGATCCACCCACAAACAAACCTTGTCATCTGCATATTCAACCTTTTGATTTAGCTTGTCATTATCACCCTTGTGCAGATAAGCTTCAGCATCATGTGACATGTGGGTGCAGAATGTATCAAACAATGCATGTTCATATGGCATATAACACTTATCACCTATATCATCATCATGCATTGCAACATGATCTCCTAGCTGGACTGCAAATAGGAAACACTCGGAGTCCACCACAAAACTAGGAAGATCAAGGCTCATTGTATTATATGCTGGCTCATCAAAAGAAAAGCTTTCAAAATCACAATTGTGTACATCATGTACACAACCATCTGGTACACCAGGTTGGAAAAGATCAGGCTCCGGCATCTCTTTCAAATCAGGCACATTTTCACCGTCACTTACCTGATGTATGTTGCTTCCTCCTTCATCAAGATGAGAAACAGAATCCAAGCCAAAAGTAATGTCTAGATCTTCACCATACTCAGACAAATCCTCATCACCATATGTGTCATAAATAGGTGACCCAGGTGCATCAGTTTCATCATAGTATGCCATTTGTTCATGGGCAGCAGAGCACACCTCTTCATCATCAATGGATTCACTCTGTGGAGGAGTATCAGCCTGTGTGTCATAAGCAAAACAGCCATCAAATGAAAAACAATCATGCTCTGAACTAGCACTTATTTCAACTTCTGACTGCTCTTCATGATCTCCATGTGTTTGAAAGGTAGGCAATGGGTCACACATAGGACTGCTTCTCTGTTTGCTTATATCTTCTCTGTCTTGAGTACAATACTCACAATTGTCTCCACAGGTCCATTCTAAAAATTGCTCATTACTGTCCACAACCTCGTTATTGTTTTCATGGTCAGCTGCCTCATCATTGCAATGGGAATCCTCACTAGTCCTTTCACTGGCATCCTCAGCTGGTGAACAATCCAGTTGAGCAGTATTGTTAGCATTGTGTTCAAATACAGCAATCTCAACCTCTATGCTTTTATTTTCATTTTTATCTGCACATGATGCCATAATCATTTGGTCATTTGCAGCTTCATAACCATTATTCACACCAAGGCCTGGGGACAGGGGTTTCAGCAGGTGCACATTTCTCATTTCTTCTACATTTTCTAAAAATTTGTATGCCATCTGCATACTTGTCACCTTGAAATCCTTCAGTAATGCACTAGAGCCCTCCTCAAAAGCTTCAAAGAATATGCCAACACAGGCTGAAATATCAGGTCTGAAACTTTTAGGGACATGTGAAAGGGGTACTGCAAACCTATGACTGAAATCAACACATGGCTCTTCATCTTGTTTTCTGATTCTCATCAATTCTGCAACAAGATCAGCCGGTTCTTTTGCAAATTCTTCCTTGAAACAGTCAGCAAGCTCATCCCAACAGGCAAAGAATTTCTTTGGAAAGCTCAAATACCAGTCTTTTGCTTTTGCATCAAAGGACCTAACAAGAAACCTCATCCACATATCCTCATCTCTGAATGAATGTTTTCCCATAAAACTTTGAAAATTTTGGATATGTGCATTCCCATCACATACATTGTGACCACTAAATCTAGGCATCTGACAGTATATCCTAGCAGGCATAGTTTCTACTTTATAATCCACCCATGACAAATCCAGTTGGTCATACAAAGGATCAAAAGGGCTGACAGGAGGTTTAGTTTTCTGACTGGCAGACACAACAGGGTTACTGCTTCTTAACTGGGCCTGCTCAGCCTCTAAGAATATCAACCTATTTCTTATCTCTTCTATTCCTTTATCCAACATTTCACCACTGAGTGTGGGATAACTCATACTTGGATTCATAAAAATCTTACTCTTAGACATTGTTTGTCTGTCTAAGACCTAGGGCTTCCCCTGGCATCTAACCTATGCAGTAAAACAGCAAATAAAGGGGAAGGAACAAAGTACCTTTTCTCATACAGATGCAGAAATATGTACATCTTTCAACCAATAACATACATCTATCTTTCATGTGCATTTGGATCTTTTTGCAGAGTCGCCACCTCTCCAGAGAGGACAAAATTTTCACTAGCTGAAAGCTACTTTTCCAGGTTCATTCCACCAGCAGAGCATCATTTCACCAGAGACTGCAGGATATTACTTTACATCAACATTCCCCAGCGGAGTCGCCATTTTTGTTGGTGACTCGGATGGGTCACAAGATATATTACTGGAGATGATTAGATAATACTTTTACTGTTCAATCCCCAGCAGAGTCGCCATTTTGTTGACATTTCTTCTGAATCAGCATTAGGGTTTGCCACTTCTAATGCACAGGCAGATTCAGGCCAACTGAATACAGGAGGTTGCGTGAGCTCCTCCCCTTCACTTCTGGTTCTACCGCACCAAGGGGGGTATCCCTATAACTCAAGATGTAACCTTGACTAGCTCAAAGATAGAAAGATCTAACTTGACAACAACAGGCAGAATACTCTCATGTATGGACCAAGATCTGCATGATAGATCACAAGGCTGGCAACATTCTTGGACATGATGTCTGGTTGGGTATGAGAGCATGCAGGGGGTTCCTAATCCTACTCCTACAACTAACAGGTGGAAGTATGAAATGGTTTGATATGAATTTGGATGCAAAGCTGGACATGGTGTATAACACAAGAACACAGCATGATCGGTGCCTATCCAGGGCTTGGAGTCGGTAGACATACACCTGTGAATGATCAACATGAATAGCTAAAACTGGATTTTAGGGGGATACACATGATATCTGCCCTACAGATATCTCCCAATATAGAGTGTTGAGCTATCTCTACTTATGGCATCCCTACTGCAGTATACCCTTCCCAATGTTCAACCTGAAAACAGTTTAATCTGCCCCTTGAGCAGAGGTTAAAAGATCAGACATTCAACATAGGAATTCTATGCTCTAGAATCTAAACATAAGCAAACATCTAGATCCAGAAGAAGGATACATGCAATACTGGAGACAGAATTAACACAACACATGCTAAGATAGCATTACTCATACAAGATCAACCATGAAATCAGTGGATTCATGCCAAGTCCTACAACAGGAGATACATAAACTCACAAGATCAAGCTGTACAGAGCAACCAGATTAGCTGGTTTTGGATTACAGAGCCAAAAATCTACAACTTTCAACAACCTTGAATGAATAACACCCTCTGCCATATATAGCAGGAGGGTGTATTCAGCATTAACTACCAGGTTGACCAAAATTCCCTCCAGATATACAGTATCATGGAAATGGCGCTCAAACACAACCAGATTGGCGCCCAAACTTGAATGCAGCAGGTGGGGGAGGAGACAGGAAGATATCTCGAGCCTTGCGCCGCCGCCTAGGGATTCAGATCTTCAATCAGGTACTACATCCGTCCACGCCATCGCCCATACCTCTGCAACATTCGCCATTGATGGCGCACCAACCCGCGGCCTCGGGAAGAACATCAAACAGTCGATCGCAACCACTTCCCGCCGAGGTTCATCATCATGATATTTCGAAAATGCAGGATAACATTATCCCACATGCACCCCGCGATGACCTCAATAGCACTTTATATACTAGGTCATGAGCATATATCATGTCGGTGCTTTTGCTCCTGACGACACTAGTATAGACCTCATCATCATGATCCTCCACTGGCATGATATCCTGTTGCCCGAAATATCACCCTGACGTCATCATCATATTGCAATACAAACTGCATGATATTCGCCTTCATTGGCACAACCGGATCCATTGGAGAAACATCCTCCTGCTGAGCCTATAACAAAAGT
This sequence comes from Cunninghamia lanceolata, assembly GCA_027924645.1. NCBI lineage: Eukaryota > Viridiplantae > Streptophyta > Pinopsida > Cupressales > Cupressaceae > Cunninghamia > Cunninghamia lanceolata. The sequence continues at coordinate 1,503,899 of BSBN01000781.1, forward strand.
CTGGCCGATGAACATCCTGATGACATCATCATCATATCCTGCTGACGTCATCATCATATCTGCCTACTGCGCACCTCCTCATATCCGGATGACGTCATCATCATGTTTGCAAATATCAGGAGGTCTCTTCAAGATGATCAGTGTTAGAAATATGACCCCCCCGGACCTTGATGACGTCATCATCATATTAACATCATCATGATATTCGGAAGACAACCGGATATTTGGAAATATCCTCCTGATGCTCAAATATCAGGTTGCACTATAGCTCCTCTATAAGATCGGGGCGATAACTGAATATGATGATGATGCTTGAAAAGATCACCCCCCGGAGATAATGCGCGAAGCCAGCAGGCGGATATCTCCTTGATATCAGCATCATCATGATGCTCGAGCAAACATATATCCGGGTGATATGAAAATATCACCCCTTCCTTCGGAATATCATGATGCAGATAGGCAGATAAAAAGATATCACCCTGATATAAGGATGACGTCAGCATCATCAGGATGAGAAACAAAGAACAAGGTGATACAACATCATCAGGATGATATTGACTAAGATCATCCTGACGTTCAAAATATGATGACCCTAGTGAATATCGGGTCGCACTTGGATCTCTTCAACAACATCATCAGGATGATCATAACCAAGATCACCCGATGATAGAAATATCACCCCGGCGAAATATCATGATGCAGATAATATGATGAACCTCGCAAGCAACACGGTGATAAAAGGAAATATGATGATGATGACGACGACCCTTAAGAAAAAGCAAGTTAGGTCGAGCAACTCAAAGAATAACCCCTTCAGGATATCGGGGCAACATCGTCATCATGTTTGAGCAAGGTGATATTCGGAAGATCACCGGATACTTGAAAAATCACCCCCGCAAGCAACTGAGGGCGCACTGTAGCTCACCAGTATCATCAGGATAATAAGCAAACATCACCCGACAGTTGAAATATGATGATGACGATGAGAAAAACGAGTCGATATTTTGTTGATATTTCTTCTGAATCAGCATTAGGGTTTGCCACTTGTAATGCACAGGCAGATTCAGGCCAACTGAATACAGGAGGTTGCGTGAGCTCCTCCCCTTCACTTCTGGTTCTGCCGCACCAAGGGGGGTATCCCTATAACTCAAGATGTAACCTTGACTAGCTCAAAGATAGAAAGATCTAACTTGACAACAACAGGCAGAATACTCTCATGTATGGACCAAGATCTGCATGATAGATCACAAGGCTGGCAACATTCTTGGACATGATGTCTGGTTGGGTATGAGAGCATGCAGGGGGTTCCTAATCCTACTCCTACAACTAACAGGTGGAAGTATGAAATGGTTTGATATGAATTTGGATGCAAAGCTGGACATGGTGTATAACACAAGAACACAGCATGATCGGTGCCTATCCAGGGCTTGGAGTCGGTAGACATACACCTGTGAATGATCAACATGAATAGCTAAAACTGGATTTCAGGGGGATACACATGATATCTGCCCTACAGATATCTCCCAATATAGAGTGTTGAGCTATCTCTACTTATGGCATCCCTACTGCAGTATACCCTTCCCAATGTTCAACCTAAAAACAGTTTAATCTGCCCCTTGAGCAGAGGTTAAAAGATCAGACATTCAACATAGGAATTCTATGCTCTAGAATCTAAACATAAGCAAACATCTAGATCCAGAAGAAGGATACATGCAATACTGGAGACAGAATTAACACAACACATGCTAAGATAGCATTACTCATACAAGATCAACCATGAAATCAGTGGATTCATGCCAAGTCCTACAACAGGAGATACATAAACTCACAAGATCAAGCTGTACAGAGCAACCAGATCAGCTGGTTTTGGATTACAGAGCCAAAAATCTACAACTTTCAACAACCTTGAATGAATAACACCCTCTGCCATATATAGCAGGAGGGTGTATTCAGCATTAACTACCAGGTTGACCAAAATTCCTGCCAGATATACAGTATCATGGAAATGGCGCTCAAACACAACCAGATTGGCGCCCAAACTTGAATACAGCAGGTGGGGGAGGAGACAGGAAGATATCTCGAGCCTTGCGCCGCTGCCTAGGGATTCAGATCTTCAATCAGGTACTACATCCGTCCACGCCATCGCCCATACCTCTGCAACATTCGCCATTGATGGCGCACCAACCCGCGGCCTCGGGAAGAACATCAAACAGTCGATCGCAACCACTTCCCGCCGAGGTTCATCATCATGATATTTCGAAAATGCAGGATAACATTATCCCACATGCACCCCGCGATGACCTCAATAGCACTTTATATACTAGGTCATGAGCATATATCATGTCGGTGCTTTTGCTCCTGACGACACTAGTATAGACCTCATCATCATGATCCTCCAGCAGCATGATATCCTGTTGCCCGAAATATCACCCTGACGTCATCATCATATTGCAATACAAACTGCATGATATTCGCCTTCATCGGCACAACCGGATCCATTGGAGAAACATCCTCCTGCTGAGCCTATAACAAAAGTCTGGCCGATGAACATCCTGATGACATCATCATCATATCCTGCTGATGTCATCATCATATCTGCCTACTGCGCACCTCCTCATATCCGGATGACGTCATCATCATGTTTGCAAATATCAGGAGGTCTCTTCAAGATGATCAGTGTTAGAAATATGACCCCCCCCGGACCTTGATGACGTCATCATCATATTAACATCATCATGATATTCGGAAGACAACCGGATATTTGGAAATATCCTCCTGATGCTCAAATATCAGGTTGCACTGTAGCTCCTCTATAAGATCGGGGCGATAACTGAATATGATGATGATGCTTGAAAAGATCACCCCCCGGAGATAATGCGCGAAGCCAGCAGGCGGATATCTCCTTGATATCAGCATCATCATGATGCTCGAGCAAACATATATCCGGGTGATATGAAAATATCACCCCTTCCTTCAGAATATCATGATGCAGATAGGCAGATAAAAAGATATCACCCTGATATAAGGATGACGTCAGCATCATCAGGATGAGAAACAAAGAACAAGGTGATACAACATCATCAGGATGATATTGACTAAGATCATCCTGACGTTCAAAATATGATGACCCTAGTGAATATCGGGTCGCACTTGGATCTCTTCAACAACATCATCAGGATGATCATAACCAAGATCACCCGATGATAGAAATATCACCCCGGTGAAATATCATGATGCAGATAATATGATGACCCTCGCAAGCAACACGGTGATAAAAGGAAATATGATGATGATGACAACGACCCTTAAGAAAAAGCAAGTTAGGTCGAGCAACTCAAAGAATAACCCCTTCAGGATATCGGGGCAACATCGTCATCATGTTTGAGCAAGGTGATATTCGGAAGATCACCGGATACTTGAAAAATCACCCCCGCAAGCAACTGAGGGCGCACTGTAGCTCACCAGTATCATCAGGATAATAAGCAAACATCACCCGACAGTTGAAATATGATGATGACGATGAGAAAAACGAGTCGACGAAGAACATGCTGATGCCGACCACCATCGAAACAAACATGATGATGATGACCTCCTCCTCAAGAAAATATGATGATGCAGCTGAAAAATGCTGAGGAGGTCCATTACTTGGAACATTTTTTGGATACTTAGGGAGAGTGCCTGAATGAAAATTGCTCAGAAAACTACCAGTCAATTCAGGCACTAACACCACCGATGCCCTTCACTATTTCCCTTCTATCGGCGTGAGACTTACCTATCGACGCGGCCAAAATTTTCTCTGCCAATTGCCTACCTTTGGCCGATGCAAACTCATTGGCCACACTCTCACCGATGCACCTCTACACTTAGGTTTTTTCTCAGTGCCACGACCCTCATTTTCCATTGTATCCTTTTCTTCGCACATTGCTCACATACAAGCACTAAAAAAAATATACAAGGACCTTTCAATATTTAATTCCCCTTTTGAATCTGGTCTTTGTAAATTGTTGAATGTATATTGGCTTGTATGTTCTAAATATACATTCGAACTTTCATACAAGCGCTTAACCAGATTTTAATTTCTCTTCAATTTCACATTGTATATACTCTACAATGTATGCTATTGAACATGCAAGCACTCAAAACATTCAACGATTTCTCCATATTAAACTCTCCTTTGAAATCTGACCTGTATGCATAAAGAAATGCATACGCAATATATCCTTGATATACAAGCATTTCACTTCATTTTATAGCATTTGGGTTCTGGCATTTGTATGCGGTGTTGTATATCGCAATGTATGTAAATTATATACAAGCCAGATGCATACAACGAATTAACTCCCCTTTATAACTTTTCAATTCCACACCAATGTATATAATGCAATGTATGCTATGAAATATACATTGCGATTTCTATTTTGGACTTTCATTTTGAATCTGGTTTGTATGTGAAGCAATGCATCTTGTAATGTATGTTTGAATATACATCCCGGATATACAATTATTTAACCATATTTCATAGCTTTTGGATTCTGCACCATGTATAAAGTTCAATGTATGTTTCGACTTGCCAGACATACAAACATGAGATACATGCAACGGATTTCAAACATTTATCCATTTCAACACTAAACTATTTCGGGTCCACCTTGTATGTATACATAGAACTTTTATTCAAATGCATACAAGGAAAAGGACATACAATCAGTTTCATATATGAAAGCGATGTACAAAAGGGATTGTATACACAACATGCAAGCAACCCTGTTATATGAACCTGATTGTAAGTGCGACTAAGTACAAAACAAACCCTTTGCATATACAAATGACCTTGTACATGAACAACAATATACAAAGGCCTTGGTATACAAGCGAACTTGCATACAAAGGGCCTTGTATATGCAACCTGATATACAAGCAGGCTTATAGATGCAAACAACAAACCCTTCCCTTGTACATTTTACCAAAATGATCATAACTTGCAAAATATGGCAAATTTTAAGATGGTTCAAAAAGCAACCCTAGCTCATTTTTCACAAGGAATCCAACCATATCATGCTCTGGTACTGAAAATGCATTTTTTCTCTATTTTTAACAAACTTTGCAATTTTACTCCCTTTTTCCCTTTTACCACCAAGACAAAACAACACACAAAAAAGAAAAAAACAAAGCCACAGCAAGGGTCCTCATTTTGCTAATGAGTAAAATGGGGCGTGTTGTGAACATCACAACAGTTTTGTAATTACCATTGACGGTTCAATGTATTGTATCTCTTATATATCAGGAGCTTGAGATGGAGGTTGTGTGTAAGAGTCTTATAGATGTTGAGTTACCTCCTGGATCTTTGGTTGGTTATGCTCATGTGAAAGCTTGCTCTACAAGTATATTGCAATCTTCTTGATTCCCAAATAATTTATTGGGTGGCTTTGGAGTGTTGGGTTTTTTACCTGAAAGGGTTTTCCCCACATATATCTTGTGTTGTGAGTTTTGTATTTGCATTTGGATGTTGTTATTACCTTTCCATTTATGTGTGTCTTAATCTGTAACTGTAAAAGATAAAAATTTGCATAAATATTTCCTCAGTAGATCAATGTAGGAAGCATTTTCGCATATCTTGCTTCCTTTCAATGCCATTACAAGCTTGCCTTCTCAAGCCTCTATCAGCTAGTCGGCAAATCAAAAAAAAAATCAAACTTATGCACAAGTTCACAAAACAAATACTTTGCCGATATCATAAGACTTCTCACTTCAAATACCTTTCTCCATGCCTCTGTTGGTGAATCACCAAATTGGGGAATTGGAAAACTTCGTAACTCATAAAATAACCTTTTGCCAAGACTTAACACATTTTCTCTCTTCCAAGTCTTCAACAAAGGCACTTCCCCTTTCCTTGTTGTCAGTGAATTAGCCAAAAATGAAACTAGCGAACTAGTCAGTTTGCAAACTAAAGAAATCCCCGACTGCTATAATTTAGCCAATTTTTGCCCAAATCTCACAAAAATGAAACTTTGAATACCCATTTGGGTTATTAACAAGATGAAGTCTTCAATTTGGACAAACAACCTAAAATGGCCTCCAATCTAATTAATGACAATAATGCCAACAATCTCAACAATTTACTGATGCAGCTCATCCTTTCTTTGACACCAATGACAACAATTCAACAAAGTCCTCACTCAAACAATGGTAGAGGTAGGCTCAGACTTAGTTTCTCAGTAGTACGTGTTAGAGGAAATATCTATAGATGATTGGTACAATGACATCTTGTTTTATTTTCTTAACCAATGTTGTCCCTCCCATCTAAATTTCATTCAGAGGAGAGCTTTAAGGTTAAAAAGTAGTAGTTTTATGATCAAAGGATCAATATTATACAAGAGTAATTATGAAGGGATTTATTTGTGATGCTTTAACAAACCAGAAGTTTCACAGGTCTTAACCAGTTTCCATGAGAGATTTAGCATTGGACACGTTCAAGGTTATCAATCGCTAACTAGATTTTGTGTGCATGATAGTATTGGCCCACTCTTTTCCATGATGCTCATATGCACACTCAAACTTTCCATGTCTACTAGACCGTTGCTTCCAAGGATAGAAATGTCACAGTACCTTCACAACTAGTCATTGAATTATGACCTGTCACACAATGGGGTTTGGACTTTATCGATATGATCAACCCATCTTCCTCTGTAGGCCATAGGGATATTCTAACCACTACTAATTATTGCACTAGGTTGTTTGAAGCTCAGGCATTAAACAATGTACTACAAAGGTGTTGACAAAATTTGTTGAACATCACATAATCAATAGATTTGGTTGTCCATTTGTCCTCATTTGTGATAATGGCCCTACATCTCATCTTTACACTTTTCTAATTAGGCATTTGATTATGATATTATGCTAAAGTTTTCATCTAACTATTACCCTCAAGGTAACGGTGTTGTTGAGTCTAAAAATAAGAATTTGTTAGAATTTCTTAAGAAGTTTCTTGATAAAAACCCAAGAGAATGGCATACTCAGCTTAGGTTTGCCTTATGGGTCGATAGGATTAGAAGTAAAGTTACATTAGGAACTTTGCCCTATAACTTATCTATGGATTGGATCTTGGTGCAGGAGCACCTACCTGACAGCTGGTCTTGATAAGGCAGTTAGTTTGTTATAGGTCTTGTTTGTGTTTTCAAGAAGGTCTGTTAAGACCAAATGCATGTAATAAGGTCACGCTGATCATGATAAGATCATGCTGACCAGGCTTTTACTATTTTTAGTTAGTTGGTTATAACAGCTATCATGCGGTAGGGTCCGGTTGGATCTCCCAGCCGCCTGGAGAGTTCCCAGCCGCTTGGAGTCGGGTCAATAGTACTCGTAGGATAATCTTTATAAGCATGAGGATCGGTTGATATTGGACATACAGACAGATATCATCGATCAAGCTAGGGTTGCAGAGAGTGAGACTGAGAGAGAGATTGATCATTGTATTGCATCTTTTGAAATCAAATAAAGTGATCATGTTTGTGTCCTTTCTCTGGTTGGATTCCACTGTTAAATCGATTTGCTAGTTTGAGAGGTTTCATGGATTTACTGATCCATTCCACCGGTTGATCCGTCTGATCGGTGGAATGGTAATGTACAGTAGGTTAGGTTGTAGTTTGTTTTCTGTTCGCATGCAGGTGTGTAGGTTCGCCGTCAAGAGGTGTTGAAGACCCTAACATGGGCATGTGCTAGGTCAAGTTGATAAGTTTGAGTTGGAAGATCACCCTGAGGTTGGATCGGGTCATCCCTGGAGGATCGGCGAAGTGAAATTTCGCTAAGTGAAGAAGTTCGTTAAAACGGCATCATCAGGATATCTTGGTGAATATCCTGCAGTCAGTTCGGACATCGTCATCCGGATAAGTGAAGGAGAGCATGATGTTGTCGATTGCATGAAGTGCAAGTGCGTCAGGGTGATCATCATCTGGAGGAGCCGAGTAGGAGCGTATCGGCATCAGGATCATCTATCGGGAGTGCCAATCATCCGCGTATCGCGAGTAGATGCGAGAGTGAAAGTTTGTTTTTTTGACTAAGTGTTGAAGAGGTCATCAGGATATTGGGTGACGTCATCGTCATCAGGATATGACGTCATCGTCATCAGGATATTGAGATATCCCCCTATGCGAGTTTATCCTGCCGTTGTTAAGTGCCTTGGTATCGGCAGAAGGTTGTGTTAACATCATCAGGAGGTTTCGAGAGGACCGGATAAAGCAGATCATGATGCTGTTGTTTGTATCGTCGGCTAGTGGAGCATCGAAGGGAAGGTGCTGAAGTGGTCGTCATCAGGATATTTGGGGCAACCGGATATTGGTTATCCTGCTGACGAAGGGAGTGTTGCATATCATGATGCCGATGGAGCTTGGCGCCCGATGAACAGTGCAACAGGAGGATGTTTGCGTTAGTTGAACATCATGATGATGATGTTAGGCAGAAAATGGAGGAGGTGAACAGTAGTCGGCAGGAGGATAAGTGTGATCATCTGAAATATGATGATGCTGTTGTTGGTTTTAGGAAACATGATGATGATGCTGACAGAGTAAAGCGAAATATGATGATGATGGCGAAGATGATGATGATGAGGTTGGTCTGCAGACATCCATGCTATATGCGAAGGTTATAGTGTGGATGCCTCTGCATCATAGTGGTATCAGAGCTCAGCAAAAGGTCTGGGCTGTTGTGTGTTGATTCTGTCACCGAAAGGGCAGAGGTAGAGTTGAATTGTGTGTTGTGTGTAGATTGAGAGGTTGACAAAATGCCTCCGAAAGGTAGCGGTACTACAAGGGAATTGCAGGAAATGAAGGAGAAACATGCTAGAGAGATGAGGAAGATGAAGGAGCTTGCTGAAGCACTTCAAGCCAGGCTGACAGCCCTGGAAAAGAACAAAAAGAGGGAAGTGGAAGACAGTGAGTCTGAAGAAGATGAAGATACTGTTGAAGAGTATGAAGAGGTAGCTGAAGATCTGGATGCTGAAGACCAGAGATTGGCAAAACTGTTAAAGGCAGTGCAGAGTGAAAAACCTAAGGTAAAGGTTGATGTTTCCAAGTATACTGGAAGTTTGAATGAAGATGAGTTGTTAGATTGGATTGCTGCACTTGATAATCACTTTGAATGTGAAGATGTTGCTGAGGATCAGAAGGTAAAGATTGCAAAGACCAAGTTAGGAGGTCATGCTTTGGTATGGTGGGATTATGTACAATCCGAGAGAAGGAAACAAGGAAAGTCAAAGATCACTTCATGGGATAAGATGGTAGCAAGGATCAAGGGTAAATTCTTGCCAAGGGATTATGAAATCCAGATGTTTAAGAAGCTGCAATTTTTAAAGCAGAAAGACAGGGATGTGAAAGCATATACTGAGGAATTTTATCTGTTAAGTATGAGATCTGGTCATCATGAGAATGAGGTAGAAAAGGTGGCTAGGTACTTGGCTGGTTTGAGATTTAACATACAGGATGAGTTAGTGTTAGCTAACCCTAAGAATGTGGAAGATTGTTATCAAATGGCAATCAGGATTGAAGAAAAGATGAATAGAGGACATGATAAGTCCATGAGAGGAAGAGGAAACCATAGGGGAAGAGGAACAACCCCTGCACAAAAGCAAACAAATGAAGGTCAAGAAGACACTGGTAAAGGACAGGGACAGTCTGATTTCAGAGGTGGATGGAAAGGTAATAGAGGAAGATTTGGAGGTGGTAGAGGTTCTACTACATTTTCAGGAAAGTGTTACACCTGTGGAGAGTTTGGTCATCCATCTTTCAAATGTCCAGAAAACAAAGGTTCATCATCCAGAAATGATAGAACAAGTGACAAGAGAGTACAACTTGTGCAAGAAGAGAAAGTAGAAGAAAGTGCACAGAGTTCAAACAGAGATCCTAATAATTATGGATATCCAGAGAGTGGAGAATCATTGATGTTAAGGAGAATTAGTTTGCAGGCATCAAAGGATATGATGCAAAGAAGAGCTCTTTTCAAGACCACATGCAAGAGCAAAGGTAAAGTATGTAAGGTAGTCATTGATACTGGTTCAACAGACAACATGGTATCTCAGGAGATGGTGGATAAACTGCATTTGGAAAGGATTCCACACCCACACCCTTACAAGACATCTTGGGTGAGTGATAGTCAATCACTTTTTGTCTCTGAACAGGCATATGTGGATTTCCAGATTGGAGCATATCAGGATAGAATCTTGTGTGATATTTTGCCTATGGAATGTTGTCACCTACTGTTGGGTAGACCATGGCAATTTGACAGAAGAGTACTGTATGATGGGTATGCTAATACCTACACCATCAAGAAGGATGGGAAGATTATTAAGTTGATGCCATTGCAGGCAAAAGCTGCAGTACAGAAGGAAGCCCAAATCATTTTAATGGGAAAGAAGGAGTTTGTGCAGATGCCTAGAGGAGCAGGCATGAAGGCAGTTGAGGATACTGCAGGGAAAGGAGTTGTTACAGACAACAAGCTGAAGAAAGTTTCAGTTGTGACTGACAGAGGTCAGCAGCAGGTTCAGAAACAGGGGTACAACCAACCATCAGTTGAGAGGAATGACAAGGATGTTGTCATAGTTGGGACTATTGCTTGTCCTATAAAGGTTGACAGGAAGACAGAGGTTCTGGTCAGGCAACCTGACAAACACAAGGTATGTGAGAGAAAAGCCTACATTGACAGGCATGAGGATTTACTTGCCAGAAAGCAAGTTACAGTTCAGAAGTCTTGGAGCAGCCAAGAGACAGCAGCAAACAAAGCTGGAACAGGGCAGCATATTGCACAAGCAAAGTGTAAAGGTGGAGGACTTCCACATACTAAACTCATGGGACATGAGTTCTTTTCTTTTGGGGAGTATGGTGCAGGAGCACCTACCTGACAGCTAGTCTTGATAAGGCAGTTAGTTTGTTATAGGTCTTGTTTGTGTTTCCAAGAAGGTCTGTTAAGACCAAATGCATGTAATAAGGTCACGCTAATCATGGTAAGATCATGCTGACCAGGCTTTTACTATTTTTAGTTAGTTGGTTATAACAGCTGTCATGCGGTAGGGTCCGGTTGGATCTCCCGGCCGCCTGGAGAGTTCCCAGCCGCTTGGAGTCAGGTCAGTAGTACTCGTAGGATAATCTTTATAAGCATGAGGATCGGTTGATATTGGACATACAGACAGATATCATCGATCGAGCTAGGGTTGCAGAGAGTGAGACTGAGAGAGAGAGATTGATCATTGTATTGCATCTTTTGAAATCAAATAAAGTGATCCTGTTTGTGTCCTTTCTCTGGTTGGATTCCACTGTTAAATCGATTTGCTAGTTTGAGAGGTTTCATGGATTTACTGATCCATTCCACCGGTTGATCCGTCTGATCGGTGGAATGGTAATGTACAGTAGGTTAGGTTGTAGTTTGTTTTCTGTTCGCATGCAGGTGTGCAAGTTCGCTGTCAAGAGGTGTTGAAGACCCTAGCATGGGCATGTGCTAGGTCAAGTTGATAAGTTTGAGTTGGAAGATCACCCTGAGGTTGGATCGGGTCATCCCTGGAGGATCGGCGAAGTGAAATTTCGCTAAGTGAAGAAGTTCGTTAAAACGGCATCATCAGGATATCTTGGTGAATATCCTGCAGTCAGTTCGGACATCGTCATCCGGATAAGTGAAGGAGAGCATGATGTTGTCGATTGCATGAAGTGCAAGTGCGTCGGGGTGATCATCATCTGGAGGAGCCGAGTAGGAGCGTATCGGCATCAGGATCATCTATCGGGAGTGCCAATCATCCGCGTATCGCGAGTAGATGCGAGAGTGAAAGTTTGTTTTTTTGACTAAGTGTTGAAGAGGTCATCAGGATATTGGGTGACGTCATCGTCATCAGGATATGACGTCATCGTCATCAGGATATTGAGATATCCCCCTATGCGAGTTTATCCTACCGTTGTTAAGTGCCTTGGTATCGGCAGAAGGTTGTGTTAACATCATCAGGAGGTTTCGAGAGGACCGGATAAAGCAGATCATGATGCTGTTGTTTGTATCGTCGGCTAGTGGAGCATCGAAGGGAAGGTGCTAAAGTGGTCGTCATCAGGATATTTGGGGCAACCGGATATTGGTTATCCTGCTGACGAAGGGAGTGTTGCATATCATGATGCCGATGGAGCTTGGCGCCCGATGAACAGTGCAACAGGAGGATGTTTGCGTTAGTTGAACATCATGATGATGATGTTAGGCGGAAAACGGAGGAGGTGAACAGTAGTCGGCAGGAGGATAAGTGTGATCATCCGAAATATGATGATGCTGTTGTTGGTTTTAGGAAACATGATGATGATGCTGACAGAGTAAAGCAGAATATGATGATGATGGCGAAGATGATGATGATGAGGTTGGTCTGCAGACATCCATGCTATATGCGAAGGTTATAGTGTGGATGCCTTTGCCTTATGGGTCGATAGGATTAGAAGTAAAGTTACATTAGGAACTTTGCCCTATGACTTATCTATGGATTGGATCTTGTCTTCCTGATACACTTGAAGATACCTATTTTTTAGTTTATGCATGATTACTTAGAGTCAAATGACAAAATTTCAACCCGTCTTACACAATTACTAAATTTGGAGGAAAAATGGGATGCAACAATTGAAAATTTTGCTAAACATCAAGGCATTATGAAATTTTGGTTTGATAGGAGAGCTAAGGCTAAGGTTTTCATATTGCTGACTTAGTTTTATATTGGGATAAGGCTCATAAGTATAAGGGAGAACATGGTGAATTTGACAAACTCTGGCTAGGCCCTTATCAAATAGCTGAAATCCTAGGAGATAATGCATACCGATTGAAAACTCTTACTAGTGAAGATCTCCCATTACATATCAATGGGTAGTTCTTGAAGCATTATTTTCTAGCTTAGGAGGCACCAGAGGTCTCCTTTTGTGTACATAATTTTATTTTTTGTCTTTTCTCATTTTTGGTTTAGGTTAGTTGTTTGTTTAGTTTGGTCCCTTTTCTTGCTTTCCTCTCTTTTGCTTGTTTGGAGTCTTGCATTTTTTGAATAAGATGACAGTTTTAGACACTTTGAATGGTACCCTCTGGGCATTTGCATTCAAAATTTCTTTGAGAAACATTTGTCATAAACTAAGAGTTTTTTTTTATGTGGGCTCCATTGTTAGTGTTGAATTGCATGATGCTTGTTTTTAGAGGATGAGTCGATTATTTGGTATGACTTGCAGTGTTTCAAGATCTTACACCTTTTTACATCTTAATGATCCAAAGTTTTTTAGAGAGTCTTTATGATATTGTATTAAGTGAAAAATCCTAAGGTCTCACCTTTGCCGCCACTATGATTCCAAACCCAGCAAGTTGAACTAATGCACATAGCCCATGTGGAAAAAGCATGTGTTATAGGGTAGGTGGTGCTTCTTAGTACTCCTATCAAAAATAAATTAATTAAATCATTCAAATAAGTAAAGAAATCAAAATGTGGTACTTCCTAGTACTCCTACCATATGACTCAACTAGATGGAGGATTCAAGTATCTCTATCAAGGCTATGGATGCCTGGCTAGTAGTAGAGATATGCTTTGCATGGAATCATAGAGACAATCTCATCGGGGCTATGGATGCTTGACTGGTAGTGAGGTAATGTCCAGGTAGTTCATGAGGTAAGTATCATTCATGTAGCTTAATGTAAGGGAGCTTAGATGATCTTAATTTCCAAGGGATGGGAATAAATGCATTTGTACACACTTGGATCTTTAAAATATGGATAGTTATGCTATCTTTTGATTTTGATTCCTTAATCATGTTTTCATGTTTATTTGGCGTAATGTGTTGGTGTACACAGAGATTCTAGGTTCTTGACTTGTGTTTATCTTTGGAATGCTCAGGAGCATTCTCCGAGTAGAGTTGCCATTTGTTATGCCTTGCACACATGCTCCATTTTGACTAAAATGAGGACCCCCTCTTTTGTTGTGTATTTTAGCTTGGGTCTTGACTAAGTGTCTTTTTGCTTTGAGGAATTCGTATCTCAAATGATTTTTCTTCAAAAGGAATTATTTTGGGTGTTCTCATCCCTTAGGGTCTTGCTTTTACCTTTGTGCATGATTTTATAAGGTTTTTCTCACATGTGATTTTAAGGAAGTCCATGTTTTAATCTTTAGCGCTAATTTGTTCCTCAACCAGATAATATCCAAACATCATTCTTTTCTCTGCACCTCACAAGGAGGGGAGTATTAGAGGATTTTCTCTAAAAGTGGGTGATTTGTCATTTACTAGATTTTGCACTAAAATTTAGTGGCATAGGATATATCTTGTGTGCCTTGAAAGTCCTGCGTGAGCATAAACCTTTGTTCTTTTTTGGGAAAAGTGAAGCTTCAAGTGGACACTGGATAATGTGGGTTTTTAGGTGGAAGTGGATATTATCCACTTATGCACCTTTTTCCTGCTTGTTTGGTGCAGGTCGAAAAAGCCACTTTAGATATTGGTGGGTGCTAGACACCTTGTCAACAGTATGAGGCATTTATGGTTGATTTTCCTGTAACATTTAAGCTCATTTCCAATCCTTTTTCACTATCTACACTCATATTTTTCAATTTTCTTGAGCTCCTAGGTGATCTCATCAAAGCCAAAGCAAATTTCTTTAGTCCTCGAAGTCTTCCATCACACATCGTGGTTTTCCCTACATTAGCCCCCTGAAGTGTAGTTCACATTTTTCAAGGAAACTAGGTCATATTTTAGAATTCCTTATATCTTTTTTGCATTTGAAGCTTATTTATACTTCACATCTTTCTTGGATGAGTGAGAAGTGAAATTGGTAGCTCAAAAATCAGCAAAATGATAGGTATTATTGTCAAACCCTAGCATGTTCTCTGCTTAAACTTTTGTAGGGTTTGCATTATTTTGGATTTGTAGGGTTTTTCTTGTGTGAAATATGATAGGCAATTAGGTCTTAGGGATTGAATTCAATTTTCTTTTAGTTGAAACTTAGGTCATTTGTTGAAATTTGAAAAATTTATTTGTTTGAATGTCAAAGTTTGATTGTGGGGGAATCTTGAGGGAAGGGATAATGTCCTTTAAGGTTAGATTGATCCACAAAGGGACCTCTATGGAAATCTTGTAGCCAAACTTGACCTAGGTCGTGATATCTAGCTTTTGTGGTGATTTCAAGCCTCAGTGGATATTATCCACTGAGGGTTTGAAGGCTCGCATGTCCAGTGTAATCGCTTGAGCCCGCTAAGTCTTTGGAACACTGATCCCCTTAGCCTTTGCGAGAGTTTTATGTGGAAGTGGATATTATCCATTTGGAGGACTTTTTTCCTGCATATCTTGTGCAGTCACCTAGGTTCACAAAATCTTAAGTCTAGAAACTTGTTAGCTTTTTGCGGATGTTTTTGAAGCATGTGGATTTTATCCACTTAAAGGTTTTTTCCCGCTTATTTGGTGAAGTGACTTAGACCCACTTATCATGTGTTGTAACTTTCACTTGCTTGGAGAAGGAAATCATCCTACGGTAGTTTCATTTGATACTGGATTTACCCTATTGAACCCTAAACCTCCGCATATTTTGTTGAACCCAAATCCTCCACATATCCAGCATAGCCCCAAAACCCCGCACATTTAGTCAAGGTTCTCAGACCCACTTTTAGTAGAAGAGGTTCATTTATCTTGTGTAGATCCATTTGCCCACCTAAGATGAATAACTTTGCATAATTTTGGGGATTTAAAGATTTTATCTTCTTTAATTAATGTAGAGTATGAATTTAACTATGTGCAATGCTTATATCCTGTGAGGGTAGAAATACCCGCTTTTTGTTAGATTAGTTAAATTTGATGTCTTAGATGGAAACCAATTATTAGGAATTCATGCTTATATTCTATTTAATTGATTTCAAGAAATTCCTAACCAATTTAACATTTTGAGAGTCATTAAGGAGATATTTATTAAGGTGATGTATTCAAGGTAAATGACTTCTTGGGTTGTCACTATGAAGTATGAGTTCAAGGGAGTCCCTCTAGTATCCAAGATCGCCTCCAATTGGGGGAATGTCATGGTTGACATTGACATCAATCATGTAGATTTAGATGACTTCAAGTTAAGGGTATTTGGTGCTAACCCTACCAACTAGGCTTGCAGGATAGGACAAAATGGCATAGCCCAAGCAACCGTTTTTCCCACTACAGTTTAGTGCTTAGAGCTCATAATGGCTTGTGGCGAGAGATACCACCCACCTACTAGGTCCATAGTAACTCAAGATGGGAGAGTGATTACCAACTTCACTATTGAAGCTATTTAAAAAGCATTTGATATTCCTATCTTCCCTACCATGACTATGATAACTAAAGAGGTAAATCAATGCCTATATGATCAGAATCCAGAGAAGTGTAGGAAGGTGATCAATGACACCTAGATGAAGGTTAAGAGGACTACTATGTCTAAAGTACCTCAAGTACTATATAGGAGCAATTTCAAACCTAAGGTAGGAGACATGGTGGCATTCCTTAGCAGAGTCATGGGTTTGTCCACTGCATCAACATTTGAATCTTGGATGTTTGGTTATATCGAGGAAGTATTGAAAGGAGACAATAATATATACTTGGCCTAGATTATCAGTAACAATATCCACAAAAGTTTCTTATCTCTAAAAGAGACTCGGGTCTTCCACCTATCTTCTTATATCATATACATGTTAGCCAGGAACTTCGTTTGTCCTAGGTTAACTAGATTGAGAGCAGTTAACAATGTTGCTAGGGAATTTAAAGTTTATGAACAATGCATTCACAATACACATCACAAGGATGTTGCAAGGAGATATGTCTAGGAGGATATCACTAGAAGCTACCAATGTAGTAAATAATTATGAGTATTGGTTTATTCAATTCCAAAAAATTACCTATCACAGAGTGCAAGGGTTCAAAGGCGCACCGTATAGACTACCTAAATACCCCATAGACAAGGTAGTTCTTCTTGAATTGACAAGGAAACTATGCACCTATCACCATTTGCTAAAACATCCACATAGAGTTGTTGTCAAGTTCCTAATTATCCTAGGGAGAGGACTATTCACCTACATCACCATTGGTGATGCTGAATCATCGGATGGAGAGCTTCAACAATTACACTTGATTTTATATAAGGCTTAGTGTTGTTATAAATATGTGCCTAATCAGTGTTGTCATTGATGTCAACATATCCTTGTTGCCATTGGTATCAACTGTATTCCATTCTGTTGTTTGTTTAGAAGAATGGAATGTTGAGGATATTGAGAAAATTAATGAAGCTCAATGTATGTGGACCTATGGCTATGTAGAGGATTGTCTGAAGTAGCTCCAGTCAAGATTTGAGAGGTCCGCATGTAGATTTGAAGAAGCTATGGTCATCTGAGTAGAACTGGGTTTTTCTATGTTCAGAAGAGACAGAGTGACAGTAAACTAATTCAGATTGCTCCGCATTGAAATATTATGATCTGCAGATCTAGAGGCATGTTTGGGAAGTTAGTGTGTATCATCAACTCAAGTGGTTAATGGTTTGGAGGTCCGCAAGTAATCTTTCTTATGTAATAGTCATGGCAGATAGTGTTCTTGAGGTTCCAAATGAAGATGCAAGTGATTCTGATGATTTAGAGCAGTGCGGACATTTTTGTTGAATTCAATGTGCTTGTGGAGGTCTCTGGATCGTGTGACTGCTACGTTGGAGGTCCGCATTGAAGTTTGAGCTTGTTGGTGAAGATTTCCTTCTTGGTGTTGCTGTTCTTCCTAGTCTTGGCTGACTGGATGATTCAAGAGTATTGCAGATGATCTAAGAGCAATTTGATGGAGCATGGCGTGTTGATCAAGGAAGATTTGAGTCCCAGTTATGTTTGACCAACAACTTAGTGATTCGCATTAAGTCAAATTCTTGTAGTGCCGACCTTGATGTTTATTCCAAGGTTGATGAAGCATATAAAGGCATGTAGTTGAGTTGTTGAAAATTATCCTTGTGTGAAATAATAAAATCCCAAGAAAGGATCAAAGGTAGAGCAAAGAAGAGGAGGAGCAGAGGAGCAAGAATAGTAAATGATGGAGTGATAGTGAAGAAGTATTTGGGAGAAGAGCAGAAGTCTTATGAGCACTCAATGAGACTGAACCATACATGAAGAAGATGCTATTTCTCAGTTAATTCTTTCTATATTAAACATAAATTCTATAGGCAATGAGCCTCTCTTGAGTAGTGAGCTCTAGGCAGCGAGCCCGAAGGCAAGTGCCTTCCCCTTTTTAAGTACTTTTAACAGGGTACGAATCTTGTGGGTTAACCCCCACCGTGGTTTTTCCCTTAACTAGGTTTCCACGTCAAAAATCTTAGTGTCAAATATGTTAATTGTGTTTCTGCTCATGTGTTATTGTTCCATGCTTTAATTTTTGCATCATTAATTTGTTTGTAAGTTGTGAAAGAAGACTAAAAGGAAGAAAAAGTTAAAATTGTGGGATTCACCCCCCTCTTAGTTGTTTGTCCTAATTCCAACAATTGGTATTAGAGCCAAATCCTCTGAAAGAAGCTTGACCGCTTGTAGAGACCCAAGATGTCAACCTATAAGAAGGAAAGCCTGAGATTTGATGGAACAAATTACTCCCTTTGGAAGGTTTGCATGTAGTGTCATTTGGAATGTATAGGTGATGCCTTTTGGTCAATAACTGAGAAAGAGTATAAAATTCTGAAGAATGGACCTACAACTCTAGATGAACTCAAGGAAGCTAAATACAATATTCAAGCTAAAGAAGCATTATTGAGTGCCCTAACTGATAAGGAATTGGCAAATGTCTTGGAACTGAAAACTGCCCATGAAATTGTTAGGGTTAGCCGGCAGAAGATATCAATTAAATGCAAATAAAGATTAAACAGAGAAATGGAAATACACAGAAATAATAATAGCGAGAGACAATTTTTAACATGGTTCACCCAAACTTGGGCTACATCCACCAAACAGAGAGTCCAATATTATTATCCAGTAAATCAAACTGATTACAATCAGCAATCCCTGCAACTCAATACCGCTGCAAAATGCTACAATACAATATCAAAACCCTAACCCTTAGCCGCTTTTTATCAAGCTTTTTGTCGGTTACAAAATAGGGTTTTCTTATGTTGGTCAATGAAAAAAATTAACTTCTGGTGCATTATAAAATAATAAAAAACCGTGTGAGGTTTTGGGGGCGTTGCCCCCGAGCCCCCACGGGGGCGCTGCCTCTCGACCCCGCCCTGTATCGCGACAGGGAACGCGCCAGGGGCGCTGCCCCTGGACCCCGCAAGGGGCGCTGCCCCTTGACCCCATCTTGGGGGTGCTGCCCCCAAACCCCCGCAAGGGGCGCTGCCCCTTGACCCCGTAGGAATTTGGGGGGAAACCGCGCCAATAAAAGTGGGGTAAATATAACCTCCGAGTCTGATTAGGCTCCATATAACAACAGAAATCTGGAAAAAAATGGAAAATCTGTATGAGGGTGACCAATATGTCAAATGTGCCAAAATATAGAGCCTAAAGGGTAAATATGAAAGGTTGATGATGAGTGAAGATGAAAACATTACTTCCTACATGCAGAAAGTGAATGAACTTGTGACTGGTATTAAGAATGCTAGTGGAGTATTGGATGAATCAGAAATTGTTGCCAAAGTACTCAGATCCTTACCTACAGCATACAAGCATAAAGTTACTGCCATTGAAGAAATCAGGACTATGACAACTGTTACAAGGGATCAGTTAGTTGGTAATCTTTCATCATTTGAAATGAGTGAGTTTGGTGATTCTCTTCCCAAGTCTGAATCTACATTTAAAGCCAGTGTGTATTGAAAACAAAGATATGATCTGGGTGAAAGTTCTTTAGGAAGATCAAACAGATTTGTGAAGGCAAGAAAGGATCTTAAAGATGATGAAATTGAGACTGCAAATCTTGAAGCTCTTATTGCCAAAAGAATGCCAAGAGGATTCGATAAGTATGAAGGAAAGTTGCCATTCAAATATTTTACTTGTAATAAGATTGGCCATTTTGCCTCAAGATGTTTGGAGAGGGTTTCAAAGCCAAACCCTAATAGATATAAAGGTTAGAAGAAATGCTACTATGTCAAAGAAGCTGGAGAAGGAGTCACAGATGCTGAATCTGATCATGGAGGTTCCACTGAAGGTGATTGGGTGTTCATTGCTATCAAAGAAGAAGATCCAGTGTCTACTGAATCTGCTAGTTGTGCAAATGTGGAAAGTGCCTTGGCTACTCAGGTTGTTGAAAAGGATGAATGGGTGATTGATAGTGGATGTTCTCATCATATGATTGGTGATAAAAGTAAGTTTGTAAGCTTTGAAAAATATGAAGGTGGAATTGTGAAATTTGGAGACAACTCAGCTGGTAGAATCTGTGGCAGAGGATCCATCTCTTTTGATGGTAAGAATAACACTAATGATGTTTTGTATGTTGAAGGATTGAAGCATAATCTTCTTAGTGTTGGACAATTGGTTGACAAGGGTTATGATCTCTGATTCAAGGATGGAAAATACAGAATCTTGGAAAGCTCTAGAATTGAAATTGCATCTAGTACTCAAACTAGAGGTAACATATTTCATTTAAGTAGTTCTGGAAAAAGTTGTTTGTTGCTCAGACATATCAAAGTTGGTTGTGGCATAGGAGAATGTGTCATGAATTTTGATAACATTGTCAAGATAAGTTCTACTCAAGCTGTGATAGATCTTCCAAAACTTGTGAAACCTAATAGCGTGTGTAGAGAGTGTCAATTGGGTAAATAGAACAAAACTTCATTCAAAAGTAAAGAACAATTTTCAAGTAGACGGTTGGAACTTGTGCATACTAATCTATGTGGTCCTACTAGAATCAAGAGTGTGTAAGGAGACAAATATTTCATGTTGCTGATTGATGATTACTCTTGGATGATGTGGGTAACTTTCTTAAAAGAAAAATTAGAAGCTCTTGACAAATTCAAGGTGTTCAAAGTTATGGTGGAAAATGAGATTGGTGTGAAGATAAAGTGTCTGAGATCCGATAGAGGTGGAGAATTTACCTTTAGTGAGTTTGATACATTTTGTGAAAAGCATGGAATAAAAAGACAATTATCTGCTCCTAGGACTCCTCAACAAAATGGAGTTGTGGAAAGAAAGAACTAGACCATTCAAGAAGCTTCCAGGACCATGATGATGGAAACAAATGTTCCTCAATTTTATTGGAGAGAAGTTGTGAGTACTGCTGTCTACACTCTTAACCAGGTACATATCAACAAAAATTATGGTAAGACACCTTATGAACTATGGTTTGGTCATTCTACTATTATGAGACATTTTAGAGTTTTTGGTAGTAAATGCTATATCAAAAGAGATTAGGATCTAAGCAAGTTTGATACAAGAAGTGATAAAGGAATATTTTTGGGTTACTCTACTCAAAGAAAGGCATACTGGTGCTTTAACAAGAGATTGAAAAAGATTGTTGAAAGTGCAAATGTCAGAGTGGGTGAAAGCAAAGAAGGACATTCCAAGTCTTGCAAATATGAATCAGATGATCAAGATGAAAGTCAAAGTCAAGAAAAGCAAGTTCAAACCTAGACCTAGATCCAGATTGATCTGAAAAATCTAGTGACTCAAGAGGATAGCGCAGAAATTGAGGAACAATCTCAAGAAATAGAAGTTCAAGAAAATCCCAAAAATCCCAGGTATGTAAGGATGAATCATCCAGAAAATTAGATCATAGGAGATAGAAATAAAGGTGTTCGAACTAGGAGAAGAATTGTTGAAGATCAAGAAGAGATTTGTTTGATTTCAAAGATTGAACCAAAATTAGTAAGTGAAGCTTGCAATGATGAAAACTGGATAAAAGCTATGGAAGAAGAATTAATGCAAATTGAAAAGAATGACACTTGGGATCTTGTTTCTAGACCAGAGGACAAAAATGTGATTGGAACTAAATAGGTCTTCCAAAATAAACTAAATGAAGATGGTGAAGTTGTAAGAAACAAAGCAAGGTTGGTATGCAAAGGATATTCTCAAGTGGAAGGAATTGATTTTGAAGAAACTTTTTCTTCGGTAGCAAGAATAGAAGCAGTCAGATTATTTCTTGCATTTGCTACCTTCAAAGATTTCAAGGTATACTAGATGGATGTCAAGTCAGCATTCTTGAATAGAGAGCTAGAAGAAGAAGTCTACATTGAGCAACCAGAAGGATTCCAGTTGTCTAATCAAGAAGATATGGTCTGCAGACTGAGAAAAGCATTGTATGGACTTAAACAAGCCCCAAGAGCCTGGTATGCAAGATTAGATAAGTATCTGCTAAAGCTAGGTTATAGCAAAGGCACTGCTAACAATAATCTTTACTTCAAGATTGATCATAAGAATATTCAAATTGTTGAGGTATTTGTTGATGATATCATTTTTGGTGGAAATGAGAGTATGTGCAACACATTCGCTGATCAGATGCAGAGTGAATTTGAGATGTTCATGTTTGGTGAAATGAATTTCTTCCTAGGTTTGCAAATCACTCAGTCAGATAAAGGTATCTTCATATCTCAGTCTAAATATGTGAGAGAATTGTTGAAAAAGTTTGGAATGGAGGAATCAAAACTAGTAAGTACTCCTATGGTAACCAGATGCAAGTTAAGTAAAGATGATGAGTCACCTAAGGTATATTAGAAAAGGTATAGATCAATGATTGGAGGACTACTTTATCTGACTCAGACCAGACCTGATATCATGAATGCAGTTGGACTTGTTGCTAGATTTCAAGCTGATCCTAAAGAATCCCATATTGTAGTAGATAAGAGAATTTTTAGATATCTCAAAGGGACACTTGATTATGGCTTATGGTATCCAAAGGATAATGATTTTTCTCTTCATGCATATACAGATGTTGATTGGGCAGGAGATGTGGATGACAAAAAAAGCACTAGTGGTGATCTATTCTTCTTGGGAAGGAGATTGGTTTCTTGGTTGAGCAAAAAGTAGTAGGCAACATCTTTGTCTACTGCAGAGGCAGAGTATATAGCAGCAACAAGCAATTGTACTCAAGTCTTGTCGATGAAGCAAATACTGAAAGATATTAGAATTGTATTTGAAGAACTTGTTACAATCTTCTATGATAATTAAAGTGCAATAAACATCTCAAAGAATCTGGTGTTGCATTCAAAGACTAAGCACATATCCATCAAGTTTCATTTCTTGAGAGATAAAGTAAGTGAGAATGAAGTCAAAATGGAGTTTGTTTATTCAAAGGATCATATTGCAGATATTTTCACCAAGCCTTTGCCTAAGGATACTTTTGAGTATCTCAGAGAGAAGTTAGGGGTTATCACCCCTCCTATTCTGAACTAAGATGCACTAAGGTGCATTAGTCTGGTGAAATGCACAAATCATATCTTGTGTTTCTGATTGATGTTAAGGAGATACTACTTAGGAGAAGTAGTTAGTATGCAAATTTTGGAGATCAGTCTGAAATAAAAAGGGGAGAAAAGATTGAAAATATGTGCCCTTTGCCATTGATGTCAAACGGGGAGAGAAGTCATGTGAAAAACCAGTTGTTGATGAAAGGGGGAGCAGTGAAGAAAGTATTTGTAGAAGTGATAAGAGAAAGGGGGAGAAGTTCTTGTCTTGATGGTTGAATCAATTTTTCACATCATATGTTGCCATCAATGACAAAGGGGGAGATTGTTGCAAATATGTACCTAATCGGTGTTGTCATTGATGTCAACATATCCTTGTTGTCATTGGTGTCAACTGTATTCCATTATGTTGCCTGTTTAGAAGATTGGAATGTTGAGGATATTGAGAAAATTAATGAAGGTCAATGTATGCAGACCATATGGTTGTGTAGAGGATTGTCTGAAGTAGCTTTAGTCAAGATTTGAGAGGTCCGCATGTCAATTTGAAGAAGCTATGGCCATCTGAGTAGAACTGGGTTTTACTATGTTCAAAAGAGACAGAGTGACAGTAAACTAATCCGGATTGCTCCGCATTCAAATATTATGATCTACGGATCTAAAGGCATGTTTGGTAAGTTAGTGTGTATCAACTCAAGTGGTTAGTGGTTTGGAGGTCTGTAAGCAATCTTTCTTATGTAATAGTCATGGAAGACAGTGTTCTTGAGGTTTCAGATGAAGATGCAAGTGATTCTGATGATTTGGAGGAGTGCAGATGTTTTTGTTGAATTTAATGTGCTTGTGGAGGTATCTAGATCATGTGACTGCTATGTTGGAGGTTTGCATTGAATTTTGAACTCGTTGGTGAAGATTTCCTTCTTGGTGTTGATGTTCTTCCTAGTCTTGGCTGATCGGATGATTCAAGAGTGTTGTGGATGATCTAAGAGCAATTCGATGGAGCATGGTGTGTTGATAAAGGAAGATTTGAGTCCCAATTATGTTTGGCTAATAGCTTAGTGATTCACATTAAGTCAAATGCTTGTAGTGCTGACTTTGATGTTTATTCCAAGGTTGATAAAGCATATAAAGGCATGCAGTTAAGTTGTTGAAAATCATCCTTGTACAAAATAATAAAATCCCAAGAAAGGATCAGAGCTAGAGCTGAGAAGAGGAAGAGTAGAGAAGTAAGAATAGTAAAGGATGGAGTGATAGTGAAGAAGTATTTGGGAGAAGAGCAAAAGTCTTATGAGCACTCAATGAGACTAAACCAGGCATGAAGATGATGCTATTTCTCAGTTAATTCTTTCTGTATTAAACATAATTTCTATAGGCAATGATCCTCTCTTGAGTAGTGAGCTCTGGGTAGTGAGCTCGAAGGCAAATGCCTTCCCCTTTTTAAGTACTTTTAACAGGGTACAAATCTTGTAGGCTAACCACCACCGTGGTTTTTCCCTTAACTAGGTTTCCATGTTAAAAATCTTGGTGTCAAATGTGTTAATTGTGTTTCTGCTCATGTGTTATTGTTCCATGCTTTAATGTTTGTATCATTATATTGTTTGTAAGTTGTGAAATAAGATTAAAAGGAAGAAAAAGTTAAAATTGTGGGACAACTAATTCACCCCCCCTCTCAGTTGTCTGTCCTAATTCCAACAAGTCTCACTTTGACCCATTTGGCACCCTTGAACAACATGTTAGTAGGAAACTTTTCCGTGTTGAGTAGTTGGAAGATTTCTAGGCCAACTATGCCAATAAGCATGAAGTCAAGAAGAATAACTATTCAAGATTATCTCTTGACTTCATCAAAAAGTTTCATATAACCCCAATGCCTGATCAAATTGTTAATGATGTATTTGTGGTATAAGACGTTGAATGGAGAAGGGTCTTTGGACAACCAATTCCCTCTCCAAATTGGGTTGAGGCTGAGGATAGTTCCCTTGAGGAAATCATGAGAAACCTTGTGAGGTATAGAAGAGCCTGGGTAGACGCGCTCAAGTTGCACAGCTTAATGCTGCCAACATTCCTTTAACATATACAAATCCTCAAGAGGAAAGGGATAGTGATGATGAGAAAGATGAGCCTATAGAAGTGGCTAGTTCAGAGAAAGATGTAAGGAACAAATTAGATAGTGAAGATACTGAGGATGAAGTGCCTTTGGCAAATGAGAAAGGAAAAAGCAAAGTAGTAAAGGAGCCTAAGAAAATGGCCATAAGGGGAAGTGTCTCCCTGGTAAAAACAAGAACATCAAAAAGGAAGCCGGGCCAGGCTAGAGAGGTTGAAGGGTCTAAGCTTAAAAAGACTAGAGTCACCAAGAAGACCCAAACCCCAAATGTTTCACAATCTCCTTCTACTACAATAGCTATTTCATCTATCCCACTACTAGTTGTTACTGCATCCGTTATCCAGGATGTGCACACTTCCCTTGCTTCTTCTCCTCTAAATGCCTCTACTGCCTCTATTGCCCTTGTATTTCTAGTCATATCAGATTCAATCACTGACAAGGCTACCTCTACTTGACCTTTTGTCTTCATACCCTCTCCTTCCATTTCATCATTCTCCATTGACCTTACCTCTACCTCATGTCCAGTTGCCACCACCTCTTCTATCTCTCCACCATCTTCTCCACCTCTCTCTTCCATCGATGTTCTTACTTCTCCATTGCCTCAAGCATCCCTTTCCACCTCACTTCCTATGTCTTCTATCCCATTATTCACATCCTTATCATTTTCCCCTCTACCACCTATTTTGTCTATCTTATCACCTCCATCTTTCTCTCTGCCACAACTTAGACTATCCACTCCCCTCATCATTCCATCCATCCTCACTTGCTTATCCATTCCATCTTCCTTGGGGTTTGTATTATTTGCAAACCTGTCCAAAGTTGACTAATTCTTTGCAATAAATAGGAGTTTTTCTCAGCCATTTTGGACTGCTAAAGCAAGTCCTGAGCCCTCTTTGCCAAAGGTCCCCTTGTTGGAAGGAATTGAGAAAGTTTGTGCTGAAATGAATATCATCAATGAGGAGGTCTACATTCAAGATGCTCTTGATAGCCCACCTATAAATATGAACACTATAGAGATAGTGGATCTTGATGATAGTCCTCTGAAGGATCAACTAGACTAGCAAGATATATTTGATAAAGCGGAGAAGGACATAGGGGATCAGTTGTAGAAAGTTGGGAAACCACAATAGGCTACTATAGAATCCACTAGGGTAGATAGCTTAGAGAAAGACTGGGCCTCAGGAGATAATGATCTTCTTTAAATAAAGAGGGAGGATAATTGGAGCTCCTTGCTGATTCTATAATAGCTCCCAATTTGTTGCAACAACGGTTACAAGGCAAACAAACTCAAGTTGAAGTTGTTGATCTAGATCTAGATATCTTCCTTGTGTGTCTTGAAAAGCCCAAGAAACAAAAGTAGGAAAAAATCCACTCCAGGATATATAAGGACACCTTTGGATCCAAAATTGCAAAAGTTGCAGTCCCGCCAGTGTAAGTTAATAAAGAAGAGGTTAGACCTAGAGATTATAACATTTCCACTTTGAATCTCAGTCCAACCTCTAGGCTGCAGGAAATTGAGGAACTCAAGGACTCTGTTTCTACTATTATCCATAGGATGGATAAGGATGAGCTTACAAAGAAGTAGTTGAAGCAGAAAAATGAGGAATTGTGTGCCTATATCAAATATTTGGTGAAGCCAATGCACAGTAAGGATGGAACTGCAATAGCTCCATCTATTCTTTCAAAGGAGGAATTAGAAATTTTTGACAAGATGAGGCAAATTGCCTCGATGACTAAAGAATGGTTAACATAAATCTACACTAAAGGATGTGAGGCTATTGATGAACTCAATTAAATGCATAAGGATTTCTACGCTTTGAAAGAGGAGTGGGAAAAAATTGTTGAGGATAGTGAGGAATACAATGATTGTTACTCCCACATACACCCTAGGGTTCAAGTGATATGCAAGCTCTCCTCAGAGGTCCTCATTCAAGAGAATATTTTGGAAAAGGATAAAATGAGTAATGCCCTTCCACTGGTTGGAAATGTTGAAATTGTGAAGGGTGATTTTTGATAAGGCAAAAACTGAGGGAGCATCAGCTAAGACTCAGCTTTTGGAATCAATATATATATTCATTGATCTCATTCATGTATTAATGAGATTATATTTAGATGATACAATGGCTATAGATGTGCAAGAATGTAAAAGTCTACTAAGTCAGTCATTGTAGGGTAATCTGATCGATGATTCCTTTTCCTTTAGTGTATCAGATATGAATAAGGTCAGTAATTTAAAGTTGTAGATTAAGGAATTTAAGGAGTGCATGAACAGTTTGTGATTTATCACAACTTATCCAAGGCATCGGATACTCTTAAATTCTAGGTTTGTTTTGTAAAGAATCTACCTCCAGAGGAGGTTAATCCAGTGCTTGAAGCCTTTATGACATATAGGAAGGAGGAAGAGTGAAATAAAGTGATTGTTGAAGATGATGTCCTTGCATCCTGAGAGCCAGTGTGCATAGTGTTGGTTGTCCAGTGATCAAATGACAAATCTAGCTAGCATGCCCCCACCAAAACATGCCACATATGCTCTTTTTACCTTGTCAACTCATTGTAAAATTGATTTGTCTTATTAGATATATCAAAAAGCTACTTTTTGTCTTATACTCTTATGTTGAAAACTTGTATTTTCATCTTTTTCCTAAAGGACAAAAGTAATTTTGAGTTTGTAATTGCTTGGCTGTCAAAATTAAATGATGAATGCATCTAGACCTTTGGTGTTGGATTAATCCTCACCCTTCATTGTAAAACTAAGTATGTCTACCCCTTTATCTAAAGGCAGTCATTTTCTTCATTTTGTAAGGCTGGAATGATGAATTGTTGAGATGCTACCAAAATTCTGAATCAATACAAAGCATATTTATAGTTGTTGTTGCATATTGTATTTTTGTGTTATTGGGTTTTGGATTTCATGGTTCATTTAATACCTAACTTAGATAAAGTTAAGTTACATTTGGATGCATGATTTAAATATTTGATAAATTCTTTGGTTCATACCATTCGTACCTTGTTGATTGTGAGTTACTCTGCATGGTTATTCTAAACCCATTTTAATTAATCAAGTTTGACTGAATAATTTTGTTAAGTTACACCATTGATTGGGGTGTTTAATGAATTTATGTGATTTGAAAATATTTATTACCTCTGAAGATTCCACTATTTCTACAACATTGTGGGAAACTTGGTTAAGAAGAAATTAGTTTTGAGGGATTTGTCTATCTGAAGTAATTCCATCCACTATGATTTGTCCTTAGGATTTAATTCCTTTCCCTATCCCTTATCTTTTGAAATTTTTTTGAAGTGGTTGAATAGATTAGGATAAAGCATCACATCATTGATAAATACCAAATGGAGTTCTTAGACCTTGAAGTCTGAATTGCTTAGGGTTTCTACATACTAGCGAACGGTCTGTTGGCAAGAGACATTGCTTAGCATTGATAGGTATTGTCATTGATGGCAACTAAGATTGTTCCACACATCTACAGTGCAGTATCTGATCATACCAGAAGTTAGAATGATAATCTATCTAAATCTGGGAGCCTGAAACAAAGCATATGGCAGAGTCCAATATTTTGGTCAGCAGATCTCTTCAGTTAATCTTTATGTGTTGTAGATCTGAAGAAGTGTAGAGGGACACTAGGACAATCTAAATCCAATGTTTTAGCTTCCGGTGATAAAGTGATCAAAAGTTATGAGCATCTGAATACCGGGTCTTGTTATGACAGGACAATTCAGTAAAGAACAAGAAGACTTATGATAAATCCCTATGCGGACCTAATCAAAGTGTTTTGTTAAGTTGTGCATGAGATATAATGCTAGTGGCTGACATGTATGATGATCTACATGTGTTATTTTGATATGCATCAATACTGGTGTATGGATCTAGCCGATAGAGCAGAACATTCTTAAAAGGTTCTAAGTGTTGTTGAGTGTTGCCAACTGGCAAGTGATTGCAATTCATGATAAGGATATATATAGCTGATGATTGTGGATATTGTGGGATATGTATTGTGAGGATTAAGAAAGTGTAAAAGGAGTAGAAATCTAATACCTGGATGAAGGCAGAATAGAGAGAAGAGAAGAATAAATATGAAGTGTACAAAATCAGTATTTGTACTTAACCAGAGCTGATCTCTAGCATTGGCAGATGCATCTTACCAATTCAAAATCTCTATAAATCTCTTCTAAACTTTTCTATAGGCAGTGAGCTCAGGGTAGTCAGCCTGAATGCATGTGCATTCCCATTTGTAAAATACTTTTAATAGAGTATTAATTTTGTGGGTTAACCCCCACCATGGTTTTTCCCTTAACCAGGTTTCCACGTCAAAATCTTGGTGTCAAGTGTGCTATTTATTTCATTAATTTGTTTATAAGTTGATTAAAGAAAGAAAAGGGTTAAATAAGTAACAACTGATTCACCCCCCCTCTTAGTTGTCTAGACCTAATCCAACAATTGGTATCAGAGAAAGGTTCCTTAGAGAAGCCTAATAGCTTAATGAAAATATCTTCAAAAAAGTTTTAAATGGGTTCATTAAGAGATCTTCAGTCAGCTCTAGAAGAGCTTGCTCAATCTAGAATAGAAATTAGTAATCTGAGAGGTGAACTTAAAGATGTTGATGACACCATTAAAATGTTAAAAGATAAATTAAAGAAATCTTTGCAAAGAAAAAAGGAGCTACTTCTACAGCTATCGAGTTTACCTAAAGAAAATGGCTTGAATGAAGATTGGAAGAAAAAATAAAGGAATGTGAAAAGCTCTGAAAAGAAGTCGTTGTCCTAAAAATTGAAATGGAATCTGGGGTGATGAGGCAAACCAAAGAAAGTGAAGATAGGAAGAAAATTGAAGAAGATCTGAAACAAAAACTAAAAGAAAGATTTGAAGAATGTTAAAAATTGGATGGAATAGCTAGCCATCTAGAGTCTGATCTACAAGAAAGTAGAGACAATGAGAGAGAACTTGAAAGGCAACTAGTCACTCTCAGACATGACCGAGCTATTGCAAATGAATATAAGGAGAAGTTCAAAATAAGTTCAGCAAAACTAGAAGCACTACTTGAAGGACAGAAAAGGGCTGATGACAAGCATGGTCTTGGATATGAGAAAGGTGAAAGCTCCAGATCCGGACAAAAAAAAATTTAGTCTAAGAATGGGAGAAATAGATCTAGAAATCCTCTAGTGAGATAAACAAATGCTCAAAGATATCCATCATTCAATGGAAATCATTTCAACTGCAACAAATTTGGTCACAGAGCTACTCAGTGCAGAAGCAGAGTAAATCAAAGAGGTCCATCCTTCTCTGGTCAATGCTTCAAGTGTAACAGGTATGGTCATAGATCAAATGAATGCAGAAGTATGACAATGAATAATTCCAATAACAGAAGAATTAGCAATTCTTTCAATGGTTACTGCTTTGTTTGTAGTGAGTTTGGACATATGGCTAATCAGTGTAGATCAAGAGAAAATTAGGCCTATAGAAAAAGAAATGTTATATGCTTCAATTGCAATAAATCTGGTCATATTGCAAGACTTTGTAGAAGTAAAGACAATGGAAAAAGAGGTCTGGTAAACAAAAAACTAGAAGAACAAAGACAAGACAAAGGCAAGGAGAAAATTGATATGAATGAGACTGAGGATGAATCAAACAAGATATGGGTTAGGAAAGCCACTATGAATGACAGCAATGGATCTGCACCGCAATCTGGTGTTGATAATTCCTCTAGGAATTAAGCTGGAAGTCTTGGCTTAGGGGAAGCGGCATTACAAATCATATTCCCCCAGCCAGTGAGTAAGTGCCTAGATCTGACATAGTAAGAAAAGAGATCTTGGATTGATTCAGACCATGTGGAAGGGGTTTTCCAAAAGAAAAGAGATGGATATGGCAAATTGTAGAGCAATACATAAAAAACTACTCAAAACAGAACAATCAGATGTGCTAGGGTAGGGCATTTATTACAAAGGCAAATTAGGTAATACAAAGCTTAAAAGGGTCATTTACTTGTCATTTCAAACACTTTATATCAAGAGAAATCAAGAAGAAAGAAGTGGAAAAGCTTAGAGCTAAGAAATTCCCAAGAGATGGAAGTGAGAAAAGGATTTCCAAGCAAAAACCCTAATATGCATAGCAAGGTATTTTCTATTTTCTGTGAAATCTTTTTGAGTTCTCAATTTTTGCAAATGGCTACACCTCTAGTGGTAGATGTTACTGAGAGACCTCGTCCCAAATTCAAGAAGCATCCATTCAAATTTGTAGAGGTTGAGCCGCTAGGTGCTTTTTCTAGAGTTTAGTATGGGGTTTTACATGTCGAAGATATTAGGGCTTAATTCACTGCAATATAGAGGAATTTGGAAATCTGAAACTACTAGATTTATTTGAAAACCACTTGAAGAATGATAGTCACCAATTTAAACTGGAATATAAAACCCTAGAGAGCAAACACTTCATACAAGTTATTGAATTTCTGTCTTTTGATGAAAGTGAATGGGTTAGATATGTATTGAGTTAGATACATGATGAGTTTATGTGGTTATTGAAGCCATTCAAGATCACAAAAGATATAATCTGAATTGTGACTAGACTAAATGCAACCGGTGGGCAGCCCATGCTCAAAGCTGTGAAAAATCAAATAGTAACTGATGCTACAAGAGCAAAATTTGATAGAAGAGTTATGGCTATCAATGACATCATTGATCTGGATATCAAGTTTGCTTCGATGGTAGTTGGGTATAAGATTTACCACTCCAGCATGGAGAACTTAGTTTCTGGAACAACTATTTATGCCGCATATCAGATGATAAAGGAGAATGTGGACTATGACTTGTGTGACCTACTACAAAGCCAACTAATAGAAAACCTAAACAAAATCAAAAAGGACAAGAAAAATTCCTTCAAGTATGGTTCCTTGGTGATATGTATATTCTTATACTTCATGAATGAAGTGCCAAGAGTTCCAATTATACAATGGACATTAGATAGGCCAGTGGCATGGCAAATTAGGGATCATCTACATAGTCTTGGCGATACCTAGACACAAAAGACTGCTCTCTGGGATTACTTCAAAAACTTCCAGAACTTGATGCATGCAAGGGAAAGAATCCCTAGTTAGTTGTTGAAAAGTATGAAAATGAAATATGTTTTATGCTAGACACAGATCAATGTTTGATGGAAGTTGTAGAACCAAGATTAGTGTGGATAATGCCAATGGGCTATGAAGTGGATAAGGAAATTTTGGACATGTATGCTCAACATCTCCTGAGCAAACCTAAAGACACCTCTGTTGAAAGGTTTAGAACATACAAGGAACTAAGCTTAAAGTTACATGTGGAACTTAGACAGCTGAAAATGAAAAGAAAGGTACACAAGCAAGTGGAGATGTATGCATAAAGCATTGGGATTACAAAAGAAGCAGTGAAAGAAAATAGACAAAGGATTGAAAAGTTAAAGAAGAGCACCGAGTGGGCAAAAAGTGAGCCTATAGTCCCCCCGGAAGCACCAATAAAGACAAGGAGTTCTTCAACTCCTATTGAGCCTCTCAAGTCCTCTTCCACTAAGAAGCCAGAAGCCACTCCATCCTGTGAAGGAGGGAAAAGAAAGAAAACCAAGGCAACAGGAACCCACATGAGCACACAAGATGATGAGGAGACAGAAATAGATGAAGAAGTGAAAGAAATAAGATCAAAGAAGGTCAAAACTTCAAAGACTCCTAAAGATCAACCATCCGGAAGCATGAGGGCCAGTAAAAAGCAAGTATTCGGTAAGGTTTCCATGACTATTGATGAAATTGTAAAAATAGTCATTGTTCATGGAAACTTAAAACCTATCAAAGTTTACTATGATAACCTTGATCAAGCAAATAACAAAACTTTAGAAGATGCCATTATCATATATCTAAATAAATTTAATAGAGCCTTGTTGGAAATCTTACAAGAACTTCCTAAAAGTCTGAGGAAAGTAATGGAAATGAGGAAAGAAGTAGCCAAGGAAAAAGATATAGAACTTAGAGAGTATGTTCTCTCCTCTTTGTGCCATGTAATGACTAGAAAAGAAGCAGATAAAATCCTCAGAGAAGTCAAAGATAAATTTAGAAGCAAAGTCTGGATGAACAAGCTAATGCTTGGTGAGACTGAAGAAATTGCAAAGGAAACAGAGGAAATTCTAAGAAAGGCTTTAGACAAAAATAAATACTACATTGTTTTGAAAAAACAAGTTGAAGAAGACAATCCTTCTGCTTCGGAGCAAAAAGCTCTAGAAGAAGAAACTGACAAGAGAATTAATGGCCAAAGTATTACTCTAGACCCTCCAGAACTTGATTCATCAAATCTAAATATTGGAGAAGTTCAGAAAGAGGAACAAGTCAATCAGAAAGACATAGAAATCATAAATAGAATAATTGTAGTGATAACTCCTCCACCTAAGCACTCTGGCAAGGAAGAGAATATTGCTACCACTCGGAGCCCTCTGGATCAAGTAGCAAGTGGTGAGCAAGCAGAAATGAGTCCCTCAGAAGAGAACACATAGAAGAGTAATACAGAGAAAGAAGACGAAAAAGGAAAGAAAGACAAAGCAAAAGAAGATGGTGCAAATGTTGAAGCACCTAAAGCAGATGTAGAAAAATTTGATGATAAAAGAGATGGTTCAGAAAATGTAACAAGAGACACTACAGATGTAGTAAAAGGCCCTCTTGAAAAGGAAGTAATTGATCTTGATGAGCCTAAACTACTCCAAGGACTAATCAATCTAGATGCGCTTTCTCCATCAATTGATGAAAATAGCATCTTTCACCCAAGTAAAAGCCATAGAAAAGATGATAAAATCCCATTTAGAGGACAATGAGTTGCTGGAGCTAGTAACCAGAGTTTTAGAGAAATTAATGCCAACTTATTAGAAGAATCAAAATGATTCCCTCTCCAGCCATTTGAAAAATCTTGTAAGTTCAGTAAACTCACATTTTGAGTCTTTTGAAAAGTCTGCAAAGGCAAAGGTTTAGAAAGAATTCTTGAATAAGAAATTTAGTCAAGTTAAAAATCTGATAAGGAGTGATAGATTGATACTAGGCATTAGCATAAAGAGCACTCAAAATGCTCTATGTGATGGAAGAGATATATATAAGTTTTGCCTATCATGGACTGAAGTCAATAAGGATGTTGAGAAAAAGATAAAGGAACAAGAACAGAAAATATCAGTTCTATCTCAACATTTTGATCCTCTAAATACCTCTCCTATAAGCCAAGAATGTCAAGTTATTAGCTTGACAGATGAAATAAAGGGACTTGAAAAAGAAAAAAATCAATACTATGAAGAGGATGTGTGAACTCCGGGAATTGATTGCCCCCAAGTTGGAAGCCATGCATAATGCCTTATCCAAAGCCCAGAATGCACTTCAAACAAGTGATCCTCCGGAACTGGTAAAGGCAAAAGCATATGCATTTCTGCTTAATGGGTACATCTCACTCTTAGATGGAATGAAGAATACTTGGGCCTTTGAACTTGTGTAATTAAAAACTAGTTTTGCAGACATTCTCAAGTTCATGTAAGTGGAATTTGATAATTTATTGTACATATGTGGTAGTATTAATAGAACCTTTTTTTGAAAATTTTGTCTTGTGATCCCACCATTTGCCATTGATGTCAAGGGGGAGTGAAGGATAGTGAAAAATGAAGTATTCAGCAAAGGGGGAGCACCAGAATAAGTAAAGTGCATGAATGTACAGACAAAGGGGGAGTTACACAAAGACACTTAGTCATTTTTCACTAAGTGTTGCCATCAATGCCAAAGGGGGGGATTGTTGGAAAGAGACAATGCTTAGCATTGATAAGTGTTGTCATTGATAGCAACTAAGATTGTTCCACACATCTGTAATGCAGTATCTAATCATACCGAAAGTCAAAATGATAATCTATCTAAGTCTAGGAGCCTGAAACAGAGCATATGGCAGAGTCTAGTATTTTGGTCAGCAGATCTCTCCAGTTAATCTTTATGTGTTACGGATCTAAAGAAGTGTAGAGGGACACCAGGACAATCTAAATCCAAGTTTTTAGCTTTTGGTGATAAAGGGATCAAAAGTTATGAGCATCTGAATACTGGGTCTTGTTATGACAAGCCAGTTTAGTAAAGAACAAGCAGACTTATGATAAATCATGTGTGGACCTAATAGAAGTGTTTTGTTAAGCTGTGTATGAGATATAATGCTAGGGGCCAACATGTATGATGATCTACATGTGTTATTTTTGATACGCATCAATATTGGTGTATGGTTCTAGCCGACAGAGCAGAACATTCTTAAAAGGTTCTAAGTGTTGTTGAGTGATACCAACTGGCAGGTGATTGCAATTCATGATAAGGATATATATAGCTGATGATTGTGGATATTGTGGGATATGTATTGTGAGGATTAAGAAAGTGTAAAAGGAGAAGAAATCTAATACCCGGATGAAGGCATAATAGAGAAAAGAGCAGAATAAATATGAAGTGTACAAAATTAGTATTTGTAGTTAACTGGAGCTGATCTCTAGCATTGGCAGATGCATCTTACCAGTTCAAAATCTCTATAAATCTCTTGTAAACTTTTCTATAGGCAGTGAGCTTGAATGCATGTGCATTCCCATTTGTAGAATACTTTTAATAGAGTATTAATTTTGTGGGTTAACCCCCACCATGGTTTATCCCTTAACCGGGTTTCCACATGAAAATCTTGGTGTCAAGTGTGCTATTTATGTTTCTACTTATGTGATGCTGAAATATTTATTTCATTAATTTGTTTATAAGTTGATTAAAGAAAGAAAAGGGTTAAATAAGTAACAACTGATTCACCCCCCCTCTCAGTTGTCCGAACCAAATCCAACATGGTCACCATCTCCAAAACCCTAAAAGTTACTTTACATGTAAGTCCCCTTGGTTGGAACAAAAAAAATACTCGACTGAGTTATCCTGCAGGTCAAGACTTGACAGTATAAACCTGTTATGGAGAAAAAGGGAGGAAAAGGGTATTATGAATGATATGCCTAGATCCCCTTTTCACACATAACATTCAAGGATAGTTAACCGAGTTGAATCACAACTTTTGCAAGAGGATTCACCTACAGGTTGGTTGTCACTTGTAATGATAGGAAAATTTGGAAATTGATAATTAATGTGTTAATTTAATGCTTGATTATGCTCAAAACCTTAATTATGCAAAATCGTAAACAAACAAATGAATTTTGACAAATGCTCACACACAGAGAAGGTAAATGAAGATCAGATACACACCAGATTTCAAAGTTTGGAATCTTGAAATGTCAGGGGCAAAGGGACTTGTGCCTAAGCTCAGTACAGTATTTTCTTTGGGGGTTTCCAGACTCTGTCTGCTACTGATGACCCCTATTCTAGAGATTTTTACCTTTGCAAATCCAGAGGGCAAAGGGACTAGCACCCAAGCCTCGACTGTTCTCTTTTCCACTTCTTTCTATCAGATCTAGAATCCTTATCCTTTGCAACACTTGTCTACAACTCCACTCTCCGCAATTCAATACCTGTCACCTGCAATCATAGAGTGGTTGGGGGTTGTGGTGTTTAGGAGATTGCCTCAGTCAAGCCCTAGAATGGAATTCAAGCCTTCTAACACCATTGTTTGATAAAAAGTGCGTATCCTTGCAGGATAGAGGCAAAAACTAAATGATAAATTATTGATTCAAACACAAATAGATATCACATTGGAAGTGTAACTCGCATGTAGATGAATATCCTTCACAACATGAGAAGATGAAGCCAAATCTTCATAACAAACACAATAACAAGACAAGTCTACTATGCCATAATGACTGCTTTGAGTGCTTTAAAATCATAAGTTTGCTAAAGTATCATAATCATCTTCTAGTTTACAAATGAAA
Organism: Cunninghamia lanceolata; assembly: GCA_027924645.1. NCBI lineage: Eukaryota > Viridiplantae > Streptophyta > Pinopsida > Cupressales > Cupressaceae > Cunninghamia > Cunninghamia lanceolata. Next base: position 1,541,179 of record BSBN01000781.1, read on the forward strand.
CCCTAAACATTCTTATATATGCATTCCCGCCAAAAATTTCATAATTTAAACTTAAGATGTCGGCAAGGAAACCTTTTAATGGTCACAAAACCAACATTCAAATTTGGGACCTCGCCAAAATAGGGCAGGACAAGGGCATGAACACCCTTGTCCCAGGACCTATTTTGGGTCAGGGTTTAGTCTCAATAATGTCCCTCAATCCCCATTTGACATGGGTTTCTAGCCATTTTGTCTCGGGAATTAATTCTAACATTCATGATGAGAAACAAAGGACCTGGGAGCTAAACTTAGGAGGTAAAAGTCCTATGGGAACATTTTACGACATAACATTTAGCCCCCACTTTAATGTATGTATGATCTTATGACCCATACATGCATTAAAGTATAGTCAAAACACAACAAACATGTCAGGCACTTGAAGCTAATACATACAAAAAGATTGAGGAACTATTTCTAGCCCCCAATCTTAGGTAGAAATTAGAGAAAACATGCCACAGACACACCAAACATAGTGAAGATAGTAAAAGACACATAAAACATGGAGAAGATAGTATTGAAGACACGCAAAACATGATGAATGCAATGATATTTCTTTTTCATTTTCATATATATATGAATGTAGATACATGGAAAGTAAAAATGTAACACACAACCCCAAAATGTAGGAGGGGCATTTCACCACACCCTTGAGACTACATATGGGGGAGAAGACACACCAAAATATCCCAAAGTGTAGGAGGGGCATTTCACCACACCCTTGAGACTACACTTGAGAATAAGCATGCCATACAAAACCCAAAGCATAGGAGAGACATTTCACCACACCCTAGAGACTATGCTTGGGAGAAAAATGCCATAAAAAGCCCAAGTGTAGGAAGGGCATTTCACCACACCCTTGAAACTACACATAGGGGAAAACACACAGAAGACACACGGAAAACACGAGCATCATATAGCATGCCAAAGACATAATATACATCTAAAACATGACAAAAAAGGTGATGGAAGGAATTTATTGCTAAGCCCCCACCATCTCAAGCACGCTACAGGCACATCTGACAGTTGGGCTTATGCCACAACAACCACCAAAGACATGCTTAAGGGAGGATAGTCTCAGATCCAACCTAGCATGCTCAGAGGACTTTTGAAATAAAAAGGATGTGCACTAGCTCAAGAGATACACCATCCCTGCCTCCGTAGAGGGCTTTGAATAAAAGGATATGCACAATATCCTACCTCTGTAGAGGGATTTATGAATGCAATATAGAAAAGATGTGCACTCGTGCTGGAGATACAACATCCTACCTCCATAGAGGGCTTACAAATACACTTCGTTAGTACTAAAATCATCAGACAACTTACCTTATATGCCCCCACCTTAAGGTGGTTGATATCATGTACCGATATCAAGCACATTAAGGCAGAAAGAAAACACTCAAGGGAACCTTTCGCAAAGCACATGCCCCCAAAAGTGACATGTGCTTACGATCACCAAATATTCCCACAAACACATCTTAATCTAAGCAAAACATGAAATCTATGCATGAAAACAAAGAAGCCAAGGATACAAAAATAGGTTCAAGTCCGAGTATATCCATGGGGCTTATACTGCAGGCATCTCATAATCGAGTGTAACAACAAGGTGAGACACCCAAAACAATCAGAGTGCATGGAGTAGATGTATTGTTATGATTTGTTAGCAAAGATAAGATAGTATCAAAATATCACACGGAGTGATTCTACTAGCCAAGTGTCAAATATACATATCAAGCCCATCATCATATATGGACTAGGTTGGTGCAGGAGCACCAAGATATCTAGGATTTGGTTAGATTTTCAAGTTGTTTTATTTGGTTTAATAAGGTCCTTGAGACCATTAAATGTTGTAAGAAGGCTTGAAAGTCATGCATGTAAATGGACTATGTCCAAATAGCTAGAATCTATAGTCTTGTTGTAAGTCCTAGGGAGGACAGTCTTATTGTAGGGGGCAGTCATTTAAGTTTTCATGTTTGTAAGCCTTTAAAGGCATGTCAAGGATTTAGAAGTATGATAGAACCTTGTCCAAGGTTAACAAAAGGTTAGAAAACATCTTCTAAACATAAAATGGTCGGTGTAGTCCTAAAGAAGACAGTTTCTACAATAGTTACTATTTGTTGCAGTTAAAAATCAAGAGGAAGTCCGATGGTTGGGGGGCAATTTCATCGATCCCAACCACTCCCATTCGACTTCATGCAATGTAGGAGGTTTGATATATACCTACCAAGGTTCATTTGTAAAGAAACATTCGAGGGATTTGAAAGAAATAACAAAAACCATTGTTTCCTACCCTTTTTCTGTATTTTCTGTATTCTTATGCATTTTTTAGCCCATACTACTATACTGTACGGCTGTGTTGAGGAATGTTGGATGATTGGGAGTAAAGCATGATGAGGTGACTGTCCATTGAAGCAAGTTTGGGCTCTTGACATTGAGTGAAAAGCATAATATGACTGTAGAACTCCATACTGCCCCTTGAAATTGTTGTCTCCATAAGTTATTCGCTATTTTCCTGAGAAACCCATACCTGTACGGAACTGTCATAGCACATGGGTGTGTTGGATGGATAGTAGATTGAAATAGCTTTGTGTTGAATCTTGTTTGAGCTCTTGACATTAATCTTGGTGTGAGAAATTGTTGTTCTACTGTTGACTATCCTAAAACCTAGATTAGGGTTCTTCTGAACAGCCCGATGGAACCCTCCCCATTCCATTGATCATTTTATGTTTCTACTCAATGGAATGGGTTGTAGACTAGTTAATGCAAGGGATTGTGAGGAATGTGGAGGCAGGAGAATGGTGTAGGTGAGTTTGGGCATGTGAATGACCCTGCAGAACCATGTGTTAGAAGTTCATGAAGGACAGCAACAACTAGATGAAGGCCACCGACTATGGGAATGGAGATTTTGTGAAATGCAGCCATTGCCAAAGGTGTAAGATGATTTGGATCTAGCCAAGATCCTATGGGAGAAGGTAAGAAAAAGTCTTCCTTGAAACCTATTCTTTCTGCCTACATTAGACTCTGTCAATCCTTATTGGAAACAGTCACTAGCAGAGAAGGTATTAGTTTAGATTGTTGATTTGTCAAGGAAGGCAGCAGATATGTGTGGCAAGTTATAGGTTTGTTATGTTGTATGAGGTTGAGGGTGTCTTGATAGAGACCACCATATGAAGGATATTGTGACTGTCAAGTAATGTTATGACTGTCTTTAGAAAACATAGTTGTGACTGCTGTCCTGCAGGCCCTGCATAGTGGGTTAGATGGTATGTTAGCTTGAGTTAGGTTTCTTGGAAGGTGTACCCTGAAGTCCTCCCTCTCTTGGTGTCAAGGACATGTGTAGTTTTGAGTTGGAACCCTGCCTTAAGTAAAGTTTGATCTCTGTTAGAAGAAAACAGTAACCTTGAGAGACCTTTGCATGTGAAGTTTTAAACTATGCTGTCCTACTATCCTAGATGCTCTGCATCATAGGTCCATTTTTGCTTGCTTGCTGAAGGGACACATGGTCCATATCAATATATGTTTATTTTTCATCATCCGCTGACTAGATAGAATCACTAGAAGAAGGTAAACAATAAAATGAGAGAGGAGAACAAGAGTCTTAGGAACAATCATGTAGGAGGATGCCTCCAAATCATCAACCGCAATGCTATGTGCCTAAGACACAACACACAGCAATAAAAATAGAGGAGAAGCAAGATAGAAGAATGATGATACAAATAGAAGAATCATCACAATAGAGGCACTCTCCTGGTATCCTTAACCTTACAAGAGTATCAAGGGTCATCAAATTAGGCTTAAAAATCACATAACACATCATGGGGGGAACACAACACAAGAGGGGAGGTCACATAAATGAGCAAATAATGCTATGACATAGGTGACCACCAAGGTTAGAAATACTTACATGTTTCTAGGTGTTGGGAATTAAGGTGTCTCAACGTTTGCAAGTTCCTAGAATTTATTATTTAATTGTATATTTATTTTTTTCCTATTATTGTAATTTGTATACAAATCTTATTTTGTCACTTTGTGTGAGTTGGAATGGTGATGTGTCATCCTACATGGAAGGTGACTAGATGTATTTTTGTACTCATATGAGGAGATAGGCATCCCACTTTGTGGTAGAAAACTTTTTCCATGTGTCATCATCTTTTAGGTGTTGTAAGAGGTTTGTGACATGCAAGAGTTATGACAGATTCCTATGAAAGAATCTATGACAAGTGTGACAAGTTCCAAGAATAATCTTTGCATGGAGAAGGTAGGCGCCCAAGTTTGACTATGACAGGTTGTAAGAGAATCTACTATTAATAGTCAATTATGACAGATTCTCTTACAACTGTAAGAGTTGTCATATATGATGGATTTTATGATATTGTAAGAGCATCTGTCATACCTTAATTGAACAAATTTGGGGCACCCAAGTTGGGGGATTGTAAGCGATGAAAGAGAATCTCTTACAAGTGTCATACACATGTTTTATGGCCTTAGAAATTGGGCTACATGGATTTGTATGAGATTACTATGTTGACTTGCTCTAGAAGCTTCCTCTATTCATAGTACTTCTCTATATATATATACAGGTGCTTGGAATTGGAGTTGTATAGTTCATTTGTAGGTATCATTATGCTACCAGAATTACTCCATATTTGACATTGTGACAACTCTTGGAAGAACTTACATTGCAAGTGTGTTGTAATCTCCTTCAGATTTGATAATACATTGTGTAGGTTTTGGAGTGTGGGGTTTTTCACCCAAAAGGGTTTTCCCCACGTATATCTTGTGTCATTGCATTTATACTTGTTTTTGAATGTATGTTAATCTCTTTATTAATGTGAAACATAACTGTAACTGAAAAGAACTAAGAAAAATTTATACTACTTCCCCTCATTAGATTGGTGTAGGAAGTTGTTTCCACTTACCTTGCTTCCTTTCAGTTGGTATTAGAGCCTAGCTAGTTTTGATCCTATCTACTAGGTAGAGGGTTTTTTGTACTAATCTTCAATTGAGTGGGAGTCTTGCAGAGCATTTTATGATCTTGTTGCAATTAGAAGATGGAAAGCACATCTGGGAGATTTGATATTGAAAAATACAATGGAGGCAACTTTGAGTTGTGGAAACTCAAGATGGAGGATATGTTGGTGGATAGAGATTTATGGCTCATGATATTTGACACCAAACCCTAGAGCATGAAACAAGAAGATTGGAACCAAATGGATCAAAAGGCCAAAGGTCTCATAAGGCTCTATTTGGTTGATTATGTGCTCCTAAACATCCATGATGAGAAAACTGCAAAAGAGTTGTGGAAGAAGCTTGGTGATGTTTATCAGGCTAAGTCCTTGGTAAGCAAGTTAGTCCTGAGAAATAGGTTGTACTTGTATATGCCTAAAAATGACACGACTCTGTCCAAATAAATATTTTTAATATTTATTTAAGTCTATTTCCTCTATCAATAAATAAATAATTAAATTTATTTATTCAATTCATATTTCTCTAAGTTAATTAAATATCAAAAATATTTAATTACTTCTTCTAAAGTCAAAATTAAATAAAATTCTTTATTTAATTTATTCCTTTAAATAATTTCTAATTATTTAATTAAGTCATGCATTCTTCCAAATTTAAATAAATCATTTAAATTTATTTAAATCCTCTTAGTCTCTAAAATAAAATATAATAAAATATTTTATTTTATTCTTCTATCTTGCACAAGATAAATTAAATAAATTTATTTATTTAATTTGCTTTCTTCTAAAAATATCTTCTTGATTTCTTTCTAAAATTGTAACTCATGCATATCTAATTAATTTATTTAATTAGATATTTCATCTATTATTCCTCTCATCTTTTTAGGATTTATTTCCTTTAAAGCAAAAAATCAAATCAAATCTTGTTCCCTCTCCATAATCAATTAAATAAATTCTATTTATTTAATTAATTTCCTTATTCTTCTATTTTCCATCAAATGATTAAATAATTTTAAATTATTTAATTATTGCATCCTTCTTCTATAAATAAATAAAATTAAATATTTTATTTATTTATTCATGATGTACATAAATTAAATAAATTTTATTTATTTAATTTGTATTTCATCCACTCTTATCTATATCCAAATCTTCTAAAAATAAATTCTTCTTGTCATACAAAAGCAAAAGCTGAGTTAACTGATTTAAAGCTATCAACAAAAATCTTAAATTAGAAAAATATATTCTAATTTAAGCAATAAAAATTCATCCTCATCAAGAAAAGCAGTTAATTCAACAAAGCATCTTTTTGAATGACACATGTCCTTCTTCTATTCATGCACGTTCCCTCAAACATCCTCTACCATCGATCTTCTTATTTCTTCTACACCATTGATCTTCTCTCATACAATTCTATAAATACCCTTATATTCTTCCATTCTCAAATCTTGAAGCTTTCAAGTAAACTTATGCTGCAGAATCCATAGCGTGCCATTGGCACCCCCACTCTCACATCATTTATTATCCATCTCATATTGTGTTGAAGCTCATCTTCAACACAACAAGTATCCAAGTCATTTCCCCTTTGTCATCTTGAGGAATCAAAGCAAGGAAGTAAGCTTCCTGAGGGCTACATTCATCACCAAAAGATCAAAAGAGAATAGGCGAGCAATGGAAATTGTGAGGTAAGAAGGCTGGAGTATCTCTCTCTTGTTTTTAATCTTTTTACTTGCACATTCCATTGGTGTTTTGGGTTTTTATTATTCATTTTGATTATCCCACTTTTACTTATAACAGTGCTCTCTGAGGATGGCAGATGGAGGATTTTGTTGTGTGGTTACACAACACACCCCATTTTGCCTTAGCAAAATAAGGACCCAACTTTTTCATCTTTTTTCCCTGCTTTTCTTGCTTTGGGTAGTATGGTAAAGTTCAAGTATCAAATGCAATGATAGGATATCACTATGTTTATGTTGCAAGTATGGGCCTAACCGGTGTTGTCATTGATGTCAACATACTCCTGTTGCATTAATGATAAGGATTGGATGAGCTGTGTACTGAGGAACAGAGAAGAACAGTGAAGACAGCGAGCTAAAGATCTTAGATAAAATGAAGATCAAAGGATGTGCTTCAAAGGGTTTGTAGATATGTGTCTTAAGATGATCCAGTAAAGATTTCAGAGGTCCGCATGAAGATTTGGAGAAGTTGTGGCTGCTCAAGTAAAACTAGTTCTGGCAGGTGTTTAGAGGTGACAAAGTGATACAGATAGGTCCGGTGAGATCTAGAAATGCATTATCCTATTCTACAGATTTGGTGGAGTGTTTAGGAAGTCCATGTGGAGTGACAACTCAAATGGTTCGTGATCTAGAGGTCCGCAAGCATCTATTCCATTGTGACAATGATGATAGACTGTGTTCTTGAGGTTCTGGATGAAGGGGAAGGATTTCAGTAAGTAGATGTAGTGTGGATGTTCTTGGTGATTTAGGCTAGCTTGTGGAGGTCTTTGGATCATGTCCAGTTCATGCTGGTGATCTGCACTGGAGTTTGAGCTCGTAATTGATGAATAACTCCTGGATGATGGTGTTCTTCCTGAGTTTGGCTAACCAGATGAGTTACACATCCTGCAGATGATCTTGAAGATGTTATGTGAAGATTGGCGTGTTCCTAGAAGAAGATTGAAGTCTCCGATCTATGTAGCCAATGGTGTGTTGATCCATGTGAAGTCTTTTGTAATTAGTCATGATGTATTTATATATTTGCTCTATAATATTTGCCAACTTAGATGATCATTCCTAAGTTGATGTCATGTATAAATAAGGAATTGTAAAGTCATTTCAAAGGTGTCTTGTGGAGATGAGAGTGTGGTAGAGAGGAGAAGAGCAAAAGGTAGAGTAAAAGTTTTGGGCTTAAATGGAACTGACTCAAGCATGGTGAAGATGTTATTCTTTAGTTCAAGTATGTGATACTTATTCTTCTATAGACAGTGTGTCTCTTGTAGGTAGTGAGCCTCTTGTGAGCAGTGTGCTCTGGTAGTGAGCCCTAATTGGCATGTGTCATTTTGTTCTTTCGATTCTTCTAACAGAGAATACAATCTTAGGTTAATCACCACATGGTTTTTCCCTTAACCGGGTTTTCCATGTCAAGATCTTGGTGTCTTGTGTGTTAATGTGTGCATTATGTTTCCATGATTGATTTATCATTTTGCTACTAAATTACAAAGTGGATATAAGTGTTTAATTGGAAGAAAGTTTTGGACAACCCATTCACCCCCGTCTCAGTTGTCTGCTCTAAATCTAACAATTGGTATCATAGTTAAGTTCCTCTAAAAGAGCTTAACCACTTGAGGAGATCCAGGATGTCGTCCTACAAGAAGGATAGTCTGAAGTTTGATGGAACCAATTTTAATCTTTGGAAAAGTCACATGGAATGTCACTTGCAATGTATGGGAATGCAGTACTGGACCATGGCTTCAATGAAGTATACTCCTCCATAGAATGGCCCGAAAACTGCAAATGAAATCACAGATGCTGAAAATAATCTGCGGACTAAAGAAGCTCTTCTAAGTGCCTTGTCTGACTCAGAGTTGACAAATGTTGTTGACCTACAAACTTCTTTTGAGATTTGGGAAAAACTGAAACTTCTGCATGAAGGGGACAAGTATGTTAAATGTGCAAGGCTATAGAGTCTAAAAGGAAAATTCAAAAATCTGAAGATGAGAGAAGACGAAAATATCACTACTTTTATGCCAAGAGTAAATGAGCTTGTTTGTAGAATTAGATGTGCTGGTGGAGTCTTGGATGAAGATGAGATTGTTGGCAAAGTTCTTAGATCCCTTCCTTCTTATAAATACAAGGTTGCTGCCATTGAAGAATTTAGAACCCATTCAGGTGTCACAAGAGATCAATTGGTTGGTAAATTGGCTGTATTTGAATTGATCAAGTTTGGAGATGCCCCCCCAAGACTGAATCTGCATTTAAAACTAGTGCTCTTATAAAAGGAAAACAAAGGTTTGATCTGGGAGAGAACTCTTCAAGGAAACTATCATGGTATGAAAAAGAAATAAAAGACCTGGAAGAAGAAGAAGCTGAAACTACTCAACTTGAAGCCCTTATTGCAAAAAGATTGCCAAGAGGATCTAGTAAGTATGAAGGAAAATTATCTTTTAAGTGTTTTAACTGCAATAAGATTGGTCATTTTACCTCAAGGTGTCCAAAAAGATTTCCAAGGCCAAACCCTAGCAAATCAAGGTTCCAAAAGAATTGTTACTATGTTCATGAAGATGATGATAATGAAGGAGTAACAGATGATGAATCAGAGCTAGGCAACAAATCTAGAAGTGACTGGGTGTTTATTGACATCAAGGAAGAAGATCCAATGCCCTATGAATCTATCAATCATAAAATTGTGGAAAGAGCTCTGGTTGCCCAAGTTGAATAAAAGGATGATTAGGTCATTAATAGTGGATGCTCCCACCATATGACAGGTGACAAAAATAAGTTCATAGATTTGGAAAGGTATGAAGGAGGAGTGGTAAATTTTGGTGATAATTTTGCTAGTAGAATCAGAGGTAGAGGAACTATTTCTTTTGATGGAAAGAACAAAACCAGTAATGTACTGTATGTTGAAGGACTGAAGCACAATCTTCTTAGTGTTGGACAATTGGTGGACAAAGGCTATGATCTTCGATTCAAGAATGGAAAATGCAAGATCTTTGAAAGTTCCAGAACAAAGATTGCATCCAGTACTCAAACAAAAGGTAATATCTTCCATTTGGTTGGTACTAGTAAAAGTTGTCTATTTGTTCAAATTGATCAGAGTTGGTTATGGCATAGGATAATGTGTCATGTGAATTTTGATAACATCATCAAGATAATGTAAGAGATCTTCCAAAATTGGTGAAACCTACAAATAGCTTGTGCAAAGAGTGTCATAGTCTTCTACCAGATTATTGGAATTAGTTCATACTGACCTATGTGGTTCGACAAGAATCAGGAGTGTGCAAGGTGATAGATACTTCATGCTATTAATTGATGACCACTCTCGGATGATGTGGGTAAATTTTTTGAAAGAGAAATCTGAAGCTCTTGAGAAGTTCAAAATATTCAAGGCTATGGTAGAGAATGAAACTAGATTAAAATTGAAATGTCTGAGGTCTGATAGAGGTGGAGAATTCACATTTGATGAGTTCATAGAATTCTATGAGAAACATGGAATAAAAAGACATTTGTCTGCTCCTAGGACTCCATAGAAGAATGGAGTAGTGGAGAGAAAGAACCGGACCATCTAGGAAGCATCTAGAACCATGATGATGGAAGCACATGTTCCTCAGATCTATTGGAGAGAAGCTATAAGCACTGCAGTCTACACTCTTAATCGAGTTCAAATCAGAAGCAATACCAGTAAGACTCCTTATGAACTGTGGTTTGGCATCACTCCTACTGTGAAGTATTTTAGAGTCTTTGGTAGCAAATGTTACATTAAAAGAGATGAATATCTAGGCAAATTTGATGCTAGAAGTGATGAAGGAATATTATTGGGTTATTCTACTCAAAGCAAAGCATACCGATGTTATAACAAGAGACTGAGAAAGATTATAGAAAGTACAAATGTGAAGGTTGATGAAGGAATTGAAAAACCCTCAAGGTTTTATGAATATGATGAAGATAATAACAATGATGTTTTGATTCATGGAGTCCAAGCCCCTTTTAAAATTCAGATTCAGATTGATCTGATAAATCAGGTAGAAGAGATGAGTTTGAATGAGTCTGTTCAAGAATCAGAAGTGCTAGAAACTCCCAAAGTTCCCAGGTATGTAAGACTGAATCACTCTAAAGATCAAATCATAGGTGTACAAACAAGAAGAAGGACTTCTCAAGATTTAGAAGAGTATTGTCTGATTTCAAAGATTGAACCTAAGACAGTGAATGAAGCTTGCAATGATGAAAATCGGACTAAAACAATGGAGGAAGAGCTGATGCAAATTGAGAAAAATCACACTTGGGATCTTGTTCCCAGACCTAGAAACAAGAATTTGATTGGAACCAAATGAGTCTTCCAGAACAAACTGAATGAAGTTGGTGAAGTAATCAGAAATAAAGCCAGATTGGTCTGCAAGGGTTACTCTCAAATAGAAGGAGTTGATTTTGAAGAAACTTTTGCTCTGGTGGCAAGAATTGAAGCAGTCAGATTATTTCTTGCTTTTGCTGCCTTCAAGGATTTCAAATTATATCAGATGGATGTCAAGTTTGCCTTTCTGAATGGAGACTTGGAAGAAGAAGTATACATTGAGCAACCGAATGGATTTCAATTGTCTGATCATGGTGATATGGTTTGCAAGTTGAAGAAAGCACTGTATGGACTAAAGCAAACCCCAAGAGCCTAGTATGAAAGATTGGATAAGCATCTTTTGAAGATTGGTTTCAACAAAGGTATTGCTGACAGTAATTTGTATTTCAAAATTGATCATGAAAACATCTTAATTGTCGAAGTGTTTGTTGATGATATCATTTTTTGAGGAAGAGATAGTATGTAAAAAACTTTTGCAAATCAAATAAAAATTGAGTTTGAAATGTCCATGCTTGGGGAAATGAATTTCTTCTTGGGTCTGCAAATCATTCAAACTAAGAAAGGAATCTTCATTTCTCAGACCAAATATGTGAAAGAGTTGTTGAAGAAATTTGGGAAGGAAGAATCAAAACCAATGAGTACTCCCATGGCAACTAGATGTAAATTGAGCAAAGATGATGACTCTCCAAGGCTGATCAGAAAAATTACAGGTTAATGATTGGAGGATTGTTGTATCTCACTCAAACTAGACCTAATATTATGAATGTTGTTGGTCTTGTTGCGAGATTCCAAGCTGATCCTAGAGAATCTCATGTCATGGCAATCAAGAGGATTTTTAGGTATCTAAAAGGGATAGTTGAGTATGGTTTGTGGTATCCTTGAGATCATAATTTCTCTCTTATATACAGATGCAGATTGGGCAGGAGATGTGGATGACTGGATGAGTACCAGTGGTGGAGCATTCTTTTTGGGAAAGAGATTGGTTTCTTGGCTGAGCAAGAAATATCTCTATCCACTGCAGAAGCAAAATATATTACAGTAGTAGGTAGTTGCACTCAAGTTTTGTGGATGAAGCAAATGCTAAGAGACATGGGAGTGGAGTATGAGGAGCCTATCACAATCTTTTGTGATAATTCAAGTGCAATAAATATGTCTAAGAATATGGTGTTGCATTCAAAGACTAAGCATATATCCATCAAGTTTCACTTTTTGAGAGAGCAAGTGAACAAGAATGAAGTCAGATTGGAGTTTGTACCTTCCAAGGATCAGATTGCAAATATCTTTACTAAACCTCTACCTAAGGACTCTTTTGAGTATCTCAGGGAGAAGTTAGGTGTTATTACCCCTCCAATGATGAATTAAGGTGCACTAATGTGCATCAGTCTGGTGGGTCTCACAGTCATATTTGGTTTGGATTGATGTCTGGGAAGCTGCCACTTAGGGGGAGCAGCTAGTATGATTCTGAAGTGTTGGAGTTGCAAGTATGTGCCCTTTGCCATTGATGTCAAAGGGGGAGAGAAGACATGTGAAAAACAAGTGGTTGCTAATCAAAGGGGGAGTAGTAAAAGAAGAGAAGACATGTGAATGGTTGTTATTAATAGGGGGAGTTGTGTCAGTAAGAAAAAGTTCTTGTCTTGATGGTCAAAACAGTTTTTCACATCATATGTTGCCATCAATGACAAAGGGGGAGATTGTTGTAAGTATGGGCCTAACCGGTGTTGTCATTGATGTCAACATATTCTTGTTGCATTAATGATAAGGATTGGATGAGCTGTGTGCTAAGGAATAGAGATGAACAGTGAAGACAACGAGCTAAAGATCTTAGATAAAGTGAAGATCGGAGGATACACTTCAAAGGGTTTGTAGATATGTGTCTTAAGATGATCCAGTAAAGATTTCAGAAGTTCACATGAAGATTTGAAGAAGTTGTGGCCACTCAAGTAAACTGGTTCTGGCAGGTGTTCAGAGGTGACATAGTGATATAGATAGGTCCGGTGAGATCCAGAAATGCATTATCCTATTCTGTGGATTTGTTGGAGTGTTTAGGAAGTCCATGTGGAGTGACAACTCAAATGGTTCGTGATCTGGAGGTTCGTAAGCATCTATTCCATTGTGACAATGATGACAGACTATGTTCTTGAGGTTTCATATGAAGGAGAGAAGGATTTCAGTAAGCAGATGTAGTGTGGATGTTCTTGGTGATTCAGGCTAGCTTGTGGAGGTCTTTGGATCTTGTCCAGTTTGTGTTGGTGATCCGCATTGGAGTTTGAGCTCGCAATTGAAGAATAACTCCTGAATGATGGTGTTCTTCCTAAGTTTGGCTGACCGGATGAGTTACACATCCTGCGGATGATCTTGAAGATGTTATGTGAAGATTGGCGTGTTCCTAGAAGAAGATTGAAGTCTCAGATCTATGTAGCCAATAGTGTGTTGATTTGCATGAAGTCTTTTGTAATTAGTCATGATGTATTTATATATTTTCTCTATAATATTTGCTGACTTAGATGATCATTCCTAAGTTGATGTCATGTATAAATAAGGAATTGTAAAGTCATTTCAAAGGTGTCTTGTGGAGATGAGAGTGTGGTAGAGAGGAGAAGAGAGAAAGGTAGAGCAGAAGTTTTGGGCTTAAATGGAATTGACTCAAGCATGGTGAAGATGCTATTCTTCAATTCAAGTATGTGATACTTATTCTTTGTAGACAGTGTGTCTCTTGTAGGTAGTGAGCCTCTTGTGAGCAGTGTGCTCAGGCAGTGAGCCCTAATGGGCTTGTGCCATTTTGTTCTTTCTATTCTTCTAACAGAGAATACAATCTTGGGTTAATCACCTCGTGGTTTTTCCCTTAATTGAGTTTTCCACATCAAAATCTTGGTGTCTTGTTTGTTCATGTGTGCATTATGTTTCCATGATTGATTTATCATTTTGCTGCTAAATTACAAAGTGGATTTAAGTGTTTAATTGGAAGAAAGTTTTGGACAACTAATTCACCCCCCCTCTCAGTTGTCTGCCCTAAATCTAATAGTGTATGCATAGACCTCATTAGAGGGAGGTTAAATGCCAAAGTTAGATTCTACTGTCATGAGCCTCATCAAGTGAAAGATTGTGAAATTTCAAGCAAGTTTGCCTTTTGGATCACCCTAAAATTCCTTAAGGATAAGAGTTATGTTTGGTCAAACCAGTCGCAAAGGGAGCATCATCACATTCACTAAGATCCCTGATATTCATCTATATCCCAGACATATGTTTTAACATAGAAAAACTTGATATCCACATATTCACTAATATGCAGACGTCAAATTTAAACTTAGGAAGCATCTACCCGTCAATACTCGCGCACATTCCCAGAGGCTCATATTTCTTAATATCCATGATATTCACTAATTCGTAGGCTTACCTCAGATATAACGTAAATACCCAATATCAGCATAATCCTTAATATCCATCATATTAGCTAAGATCTTCGATCTTCGTTAATGTGATGATGACGTCACATTGTTCCATTCCAAAGAAGACTCGATATGACGATGACGTCATCATACCCCTGACATCAAAAGGGTCATCTATTTCTTAATATCCCAGATATTTGCTAAATATCCTGACCCAATGCAATATGAAGGTGAACCTTAATATCTATCACATTAGTTAGGATCCCTGATCTTCATCAATATGATGATGACATCACCTCCTAAACGGATTTGAAACATTAATAAAAGAGCTGATGTCATCCTCATCTTCACCTGGGAAGGGGATATTCCACATAATTAAACATCTAGATATTTCTAAGCATTCCCTTATTCACTCTTGGGACATATAACACGTAAAATTTTTGTGAACCAATAGGGTGTTGCCATGTGGCAACCTAAACGAACCATGTCAGCATATCCTAATGTCATGATCTAGTAAACCAAAGTAAAATGACCTGATATTTCGATTGTTGGTCAACGATTGACCATCTTCATGCTTAAGTCATGGGCATATTCAAGGGGCAGGCATATTTCTTAATATCCCTAACATTTACGAATGTGATGATACTATGTTACATGCTATTCTAACGGTAGGTGAACATTCAAAATTTTAAATAATATCTCGCCACCTATTAACATCTCCGATGCTTAGGTGTCGATCAATGGATATCAACAAATTAGCATTAATCACACCCTAATTCACCAATGTTTTTAATTAAAAACAAGGATTTGAGCTCATTTTAAACTTATCACGTATTCAAGTAGGAGTTATAGAGATACTATGCAATTAAGGCAACATTACCGCAACCTGTGAACACAACGGAACAGGGTGCATATTCAAATGGCAAACAGAGGAAGGTAATTGCAAGGTGAATGCACATAGATGAATATTAATCAAATAAGTTAAAAGGTAGTGAATATCAGGTATGTAACGATGAAACCCTCTTTTGTTGTTTATGATAAAGGAATAGGTAAATGTTGTTTTTTTACCAAAGTAAATCAATATGATGATGTGTGAATTGTGTTTCAAATACGAATCAAAACATTATGATATTCATATAATCGTTAATTTGCATGTGCACATGATGTGTT
Organism: Cunninghamia lanceolata; assembly: GCA_027924645.1. Classification (NCBI taxonomy): domain Eukaryota; kingdom Viridiplantae; phylum Streptophyta; class Pinopsida; order Cupressales; family Cupressaceae; genus Cunninghamia; species Cunninghamia lanceolata. The sequence continues at coordinate 1,556,801 of BSBN01000781.1, forward strand.
AGGGTAAGAAATACCTATGTTTTATCTCAGGATACAATGGCAGTCCGTAAAAATAGGTCAGACACAAAATTCTTAAAGCCTATGGGTATACAACCCGAAGAAATATCATTCAAATATGGCTAGATAAATGACACTCATTCAGGGAACACTGATCTGGATGCATGGATGACATTGTTAGAATAGGGGAGCAGACAACCCATGCTCATTAACATATATAATTCAGGCATGTGGCATGCTGAAGGATTTCCTTATGCAGCAGAGGCCACCAAGCTGGTAGTTAAATGTCCTTGTAATTACAATGTCAACAATAGGAAGGTAGAAAAGCATGGCCGGGTATATGCAAACTTCTTGATTGAGGGTATCACTTTAGCTTTCAATTTACCAAGAGGACCTCATGTGTGTAAAATAAACTTGGAGAAGTTAGAAAAGAAATACAACAGCACCCAAAAGGATTGCAGAAGAATCATGTTCTCATGGAGGGACAGCGATAGCACATATAAAGCTTCTGCAAAGCTACCTGTGCATTTATATAAGTTTGACTTTTCTCCTGAATATCAGTACATGATGGTGATGCTTAGACAAATGAGGGGAAGACCAAATGCTATATATTTTGAAGATTAGATGTATGGTCTCATAAGAATGGTAGAGGCCACTGATGAAAAACCCCAGTGGGCAAAGATTATAAGTGACAGTCTAGATGAAGGCATGAGGAATCTAGGAGGAAAGACCAATATGTTTCATATAACCTCCTATGTGGTTTATGCATGTGCATTCAGAGGGACATTCAATGGTCTATAGAGAGTTGGCAGGGTTGGTAGTAACCCTGGAGATGTGAACATATGGGATCATTACCCACAGTTGAAACAAAGAGAATTTCTCCAACACTATCAGAGAGTGAATGATTCATTTGTTATGCATCTAGTAAGACCTATGGAAGAAGACAGAGCAAAGAGGCTAAGCATGGAAGCTCAAGCCATGAGATACAAGAATGGGGCTTAGTTCATCCAATTCCCCACATTCACATATATAAGAATAGAAGGTTTCACTGGGCAACCTCTCATGTTGCTGAGATACCCAACAGATAGAGTCATACTGATGGAGATGGCCAGGAAGATATTGCCTTCATTTGAGGCCTTTATTGAGAGAAACAAGATACCCAATGTCCTATTCCCACTCATGATTGGGTAGTATATGTGTCCTGATAAGGAAAGTGCCAAAGAAACAACTGGGGGATTGCAGTTGATGCCCTTACAACCTTTTTCACTATCCAGGAAATATGACCCATATGATATGATGCAGGCACTATATAAGAAATTGATGCATCAGGTGCATCTTGAGGACTAATGGGTTGATTGTGACGATGAAATCGAAGTGAGAAAGAGAAGCTATCAAAGGCTTACTCTGAAATAAATCTGCACATTGGACTGCATACCAGTGCTAGTGCAATTGCATGAGGATGATGGAGTGGTCATGTCACAAGAATATGAAAACAAAAAAATATATAACAAGACAATATCATCCCTTGACTGGAATCAACCAGAAGGAACCTCATTAGACAAGATAACACAAAAGGTCATACAATTAAGCAAAGAATGGGTGGATGGAGAGGTTGCAAAACTAAAGAATAAAGGAGTAACTATCACCATTGACAAAAAGAAAAAGAGACGAGTTGACAGATGAGGAATATGATGATTTCCTCAAAGAAAAGATGGCATCTAAAGGAGAAAGGCAACATGAAAGATCTAAGAAGGGGAACCAAGCCTTAGGTGTGAGAATCATTTGTCATCCTCAACCTAAGAAGGATTTGGCCTTAACCTCTGTTGCCATAACATCTTAGGCACCTATAGAGCAGCAAAAGCCTATTGCAAAACCCATTTTTACTTATGAGGATGCAGAGGAAAGCATAGATGAAGATGATCTCCTCATAAGTAAGAAGAAAAAGAAAACCTAGGAGATTCCTCAAAAGAAGAATCAAGCATTTGCAATGAGTGGGTCAGTGGATGTGAGCCCTACCATCATATTGAAAGGAAAGGGTGGTAGAGATATCAAGAGAAATTTGTAGCATGATGTGCCCATTCCCACCATAGTGCATTTCAAAATTGAACTAGCAGAAGAGCAGAGAAAGGATATGAAGAATAAAAGAGATGATCAATCCCTTCCATTGGACAAAACAGTGGAGCTCTCAGATGATGAAGTGGTGAGAGAAGTATCTACCAGTTCCATGGAGACACTAGTAAAGAATACAAAGATGACTCCCTGTGGTACTCCCACAATACAAAAGGAGGTAGAAGAAGAAGAAATAGAAGAGGGTAATCCTAAAATTATAGCATAGCAAATTGGTTTAGCAGGATTAGTCGATCAGGTTACCAACCCAACAGCGATAGACTTGGCATATCAGGGTGAGGATGACAAAAGTAAAGGGGAGGACCTACCTTTGGAACAAACTAAACTAGAAGTTAATATAGCCATGGAGGAAGATGCAGAGGTACTTGATCAGGATGACAGTCCTAATAATAAACATATACCTGAGAGGGGGACAGAGAAAGTAAGGATAATTGAACCCCAAGGTCTTGAAAGAACAGATATACCAAAAGGTGGGGAACAAGGCCCTCAGGTAGGTGATGATCAAGAAAAGAAAGAAAATATGAATAAAGATAGTTCAAAAGATCATCAGGATATGCTGAATAAAAGCAATCCAAGCCCTCATGCAGATCCACCACCATCACAAGATGAGCAAGACAAGAATGAAAAGGTAACACAAGATGTCCCTACACATGAAGAGGTTCATAATGAGGAGATGCATAATGAACAAGAGAAAGAGTAGTCACCACCAAGAGTGCAACATCATACAGGATCACAAGATGTTCACATTGAACATACAGACTAGGAAGGGTCTAAAGATGATGTGCCATATTGGCTATAGCACAAGGTAAATCCTCCTCCACCAAGTGTTGCATCAAATTTTGATATCTCTACATTATTTTTAGCCAATATAGCCAAACCAAAGAGAAGGGATAGGGCCACCTCTGCCATAAAGAGAGATCAGGTTATAGGTAGGAGAACAACTGAAGTAGCTATACTTGTGGTGGACAAATCCAAGGGAGAGATAAGTGCCAGTGAGTTCTAAATAACCAATGTTGACTTGGGATTTGCCACATAACAAAAAGAGGGCCAAGAGGCCAAAGATATAATTGATTCTTTATTGAATAGATTAGAGAAAGATAAGAGTTAAAATAAGGGGCACAAAGAGCACATTGCTTAGTTGCACACATTCATAAAGGGACTAGTAGACCCTACTACTATCCCTGTCAGCACATCCACCCCAGTAACCATCATATCACAGGATGAGGTGATAGGATTGGACATCATGAAACACAAAGCACATATGATGGATAATTGGTTTATTCAATTTATTACCAAGGTAGAAAAGGTAATAAATACCTCTCTTAATAATTGGAACTCGCTCAGCACATTGAAGAGCAATGTAGATAAATTACAAAAAGAGGTTGGGTAGAGGTCAATCAAAATAGAGAAGCATCTGACTGCCTTGTCTGAAATGAAATACATAGATGTGAATGTCCTAATATACAACAAAATATTAAATAACTAGACATCACAGCTATTGAATATATGGTATGAGGATACCAAATTTGAGGGCGATATTTTTAAGAAGTGCAAAATAAAACTTAGGGGTATTAGTGTTAAATTACACAAGCTTTTGTCTGATGAAGTAGAAATCTAGGAGGCCCTTGAGGAAAAGGTGGAGGGAAACATAGAAAATCAAGATGTTGACTTTCTAGTTAAGGCCTTTTGGGACAACTTTAAGCCTGCAATAGATGATCCCCTCAATCATTTATCAGAGGACACAATCAATAAGGTCATGAGGATGAAATCAAAAGTAGAAAAATACAATGAAGTGTTGAATAGCAGGAAGAACAAATGGTCTGCATTACAAGCACAATTTAATTCACAAGAACATGCAACAACAAAGGCCAAGATCCAAGATGGAGGAGAAGCTGAAAGGATAGCACAGGTATACGAGCCCATCAGGGGAGTCATCAGTGTGCATACATAATAAGAAGACTCGTCCACTGATGAAGAAGATAAAAAACAAGCATGATGAAATGGGACATGATCATGAACATAATATGCTACCAAATGGTTGCCAGCTAGCGACCTATGCCACATGTCTACCTGTTGACTTGGTTAAGGAATGATATGGACTGTTGATCTTAATTGATAAATCTTGATCATAGGATCATTTTGTAATCACTTCCTCCCCTTATTCTATAAAAGGGAGATGGAATGCACTTTGTAATCATTTGAAGTTTAATTGAAATTAGATTGTTGAAGCATCAGGACTAATTCTCAAGGCTAATTGCAAATGTACATCTCTTTTGTATACTTAATGAAGAAGAAGCTCTAGATTACATACAATCGTAAACTTTGAGTAATCTGTGAATGGATTCTTGACTTGTACTTTGATTTGTTGCATCCCTTGGAGTGCATTTCATGTTGTGCATGTTGCTTTCATTCCTTTTCCATCGAAGTTAGCATCAATCATATCTAGTTGTGGAACATCCTAGTGAACATAACTTTTGATTTCCTTCTATTCATGACAGTGTTAGGAATGTATATGGATCAATAGCTAAAGATTCACTCATTTTAGTAAAATTTAGCAAGCCTTCATTTAAATTTGTTCAATTTCATTAAAAATCATTATCACAATTGCAAATTTATAGAAAATCTCAAGCAAATATAGTAAAATATGTTGATATCAAGTAGATAATTGAATATTCATAGCATATTTGAGCCAAATAGCATGTCGAAATGATAAATATCATGCAAGTGAGGATAAATAATGACAATAATCATGTAAATATCTACCTACAGCTCGCACATCATTTAGATAAATCTACAGTGCAGAGGTGAAATTTAGCTTATATTAGTTGACAAACAAAAGAATTGATCAAACTTAGAAAATATTTGCATCATCTATTTAGACATAGTTGGATTAACCTTATTTGTTGAAGGATTCACAGAAAGCAGGTTAAATTTAGGATGTCCAGACATCAGTTATTGGAATTAGCAACATAAGGCCCCTTGAATGGAAAACAACAAGGCACATCAAACCAGTGAGCAACATCAGTAGATTATGAACTAATCCATGAAGACTTGGGATCATGAATTCCCTGAATTCATCGTATCTTTCAAGATGATAAAGGTTTGATTTACATTTCTTTATCTATGTTTGTTTATGACTAACATCATGACCAACATAAATTGGTGCTAGAAAGAGGGCAACTATTCTCTTGAGATTTGACAAGATCACCTTGTGTAAACAAAGGGATGATGTCCAAAGTTTCACTTGTTTCAGGTTATTTTAAGAATTCTGATAATAAATATCTTAATCTTGTGCATGAATATCTTGATCTTTATAGTTGATTGTTTGAAGTCCTCAATATTGAGTCACTGTTTACGTTTTCTCACAAATATTCTGTAATATTCCATCTTTGTGACCAGATGACTTAATATTTATAGTCAGAAGTCCAAGTTTGTGTTCATATTTGTATTTTGTGCAAATATCTGCTTACTATAAATTCTTGATCATAAATATCCACCCTAGAGGAGCACATTCCCTAATCTTTGCAAAGATCTGGACAAAATATCTACATTCTATCTTAAGTTGTGAATCCCTAGCTCTTAGGCCTAATACTAGGTCTAGATCCATTGGACTCCTTGAAGATTTGCTTATTCATGAACTTAGACCTCATACAACTGATATTCATCATAGTCCTGAGTCTAGTGCATCAGCATCTTCATCTAGACCTATTGTAACACCTCCAGTGTCTCTAGCTGTATCTCAGAAACCTCCAAGATCTCCAATTATACCTCAGATACCTCAGGCACCAGCTGTAATGTCTTTCTTTGCAACCTAGTCACCACTTCAATTTGTTGCATACCATCCTTTACCTAAAAATCCTAACAAAATATATCTAAAGTATCACCCTTATCAGGATGCAGAAGATCATATTAGAACCTATAAGGAAGCCTTCTTTAGAGTGAGGATAGAGCATGACGATGTTGTGTGTAGATTATTTCCTTACTCTTTAGGAGAAGAGGCTTATAGTTGGTACATTAGTCTTACTGGATCAACTATCCGTACCTGGGATGCCTTAGAGAAAGCCTTCATAGGAAGATTTAAAATACCAATAGATCTCGCTATTACTTATCACATGTTTGCCACAATCAAAAGAGTTGAGGGAGAGATTATCTCTAACTTCAATGCTAGGTTTCAGAAAATGTATTCCAAGTTAGTTTCTCCATACAACGTTGGTGATGAGGCAGCCAAGTCCATATACTATTCAACTTTAGACCCCTTGACATCTTCATCAGAAGAACACATCCAGCCATCACTTCACTAGCAAGTGCTTTTGAAGAGGCCATTAAAGTCAATTAGCAGTTAACACCAGGCTTCACACCCAATGCTAGATATCCTGCATATCCTGTGCAACCACAAGGTAATGGAGTCATGATACCTCCAACCATCATTCCTAGTCCCTTGCAAGTACCTCCACTTAGTATTATGCCTCCTCCAAATGGAAATGGCCAAATGATACTTCATCCTGGACAAGTACCTTAGGACACAGGGCAAAACAATAATGGCAGTTCCCTCTTCAAACCTCAGTAAGAGAATGTAGTAGCCAAGGTTCAGGAAGAGAACAATGACATTAAATAAATATTCACACAATTGAGAAAGTTGACCACTGAGATTACACATATGAGAAGTCAAAATTTCTATTCCCAATCCAGTCAAAATAGAGGATATCCTGATAGAGGATATGGAAAGAATAACGATAGGTCTGGATATCCTAACAAGGGATATAACAATGAAAGGAATTTCAACAACAATAACAACAATATTGCTCCTAGGCCACCCAAAATATGGAATACTAGGCCAAACAATGGTTCATTACCATCACCATTGGACAATCAGCCTCCTAATGAACCTGTAGACACTTGAAAATGGTCACAACCAATTTTATCCACATGTGCATCCAACCCTAATTCACCTGAATCACTTCATTCGATCCATCTATTAATTAAATAATTTTTAATTATTTAATTAATTTATTCTGCACATTTTCCCTAAAAATCAAGTTCTTCTACTATAGTTTGAAAATTAAATATTTTTTATTATAGTTCATCCCAAAAATTAAATAAATTATCATATTTATTTAATTCCCTATTTTGTGCACTTTTGATTACTTTTTGTAATCATAATTATTTTCTTCTAATCCATGTGCACATGAATTAATTTTATTTAATTCATCATTACAAACCCCCATGTTTCTAGAAGTCCACTTGTCATCCAATGTACACACATGTACATGACAAGTGGTATTTTGGAAGCATGGGCAGATCTTCCAAATTCAGTACATTTGTCCTATTTCTTCCACCCCAGTCCATGTGTCACTATTCACTCCAATTTAAAATTTCATGTGGTACTATTTGAACACTATTCTTCTAATTTTAAATTCCACTTGTCCTCTCCATGGAATTTAAAATTTCTCACAAAGTCGAAGACTTACCTTTTCATAAATGAGTCCTTACATGTCATACACCTACTCAATCCTAGCCATCCATCCATTCAAACTTGCATTCTCATCCATTGATCATCCCTTCAATCTTGGGGTAACATTCTCATTCAATCCAATCATGTCATTAGTCCAATTCTCCTTGCTTGAGGATCCTCAAGCAATCTCAACCATTGATCCTTCAAAGTGGTCCTAGCCCTCCAATCTCATCTCCAAAAATCTATAAATTGAGGTCTCCACCTTCCATTTGGAACAAGTCATTTTATGCAAAGTTATTCTATCAATTTGAGTGCTCACATATCTAGCTATAGTGCAATTCCACTTAGTTTAGTGTAGAAATACCATCCACTAGGACATATCACTATTAATAGACTCATTTAGGGTGCAATTAGATAGTTTAGTGTGTTAGTAGTTTAGTCCAATCTTGAGGTCCCTTGGACTTGAGATTGGATGCATTTTAGGTGTAATTTGCATCCACTTAGTATCTCATCTTCATAGGTAGATAGAACCTAAACAAACAACTAGGGTAAACCTAGCAGAAGATGCACTCACTAATTGGTGCAGGATGCACAATACTAGTGCACATGCAGAGCTAGATTGTCCCCAATTTAAAATAACAGCTAGTATCTTCCAGGCTGAAGTGTCTAACACTGCAGGAGATCCTCCTCATCCTGAAGGGAATGAGATCATTCCTTTAGGATATGAGTCTGCCTTGATGGTGGAAAGTTCTACTAGTCATCAACACCATCAAATGACTTCCACTTATGAAAATTACACATTAGCATGTGAGGAGTCTACTTTAGCATTTGAGACAAATTATGTGTTCCCCTTTGAGGATGAAAATGAACTAGAGCCAGAACATGAAGAGGTGCATGCTTACCAACAACAATATTAGGGTATGTTGGTTCCCAAATCAACAGACATCAAACTCTAAAGATTTTCCACTTCTTACGCTCAAGTTTAATGGAAGATCTGGCCAACAAAGATGGGAGATTGTTTGCACGTGTCTCCCCTACACTTTAGGTTCTGCCGCACCTGGGAGGGTATTCCCTTATTCACGACAAAAGATTCATCCTTGACTAACTTAGGCAAAATTCTCACATATGGACCAAGATTTGTAAGATGAACCAAGATTAGCAATGTTCTTGGACTATCCAACTAGTTGAGTATGAGAACATGTAACTAAAACCCTACTCCTAAAATCATAAAGTTTTCAAATGATGTGCTGATTTTATTTTATGCTTGGATGAAAGACTTGGGTTTTGACTCACAAACTCAATACAAACTCAGGCTGGTGCTTATCCTAGGGCAATGGAGTCAAAATGACATATGTGTGACTATTTCTCATAAACTCAACATAGCTTTCAAGTTTCATGGGGTTAGATTGACATTTGCCTTACAAACACCACCCAAGATAGAGTATTTAGTTAACTCTACTTACATACATCCCTGCTGCAATACATTCTTCCCCATACTTAACCTAGAACATTTAATCTATTCCTTGAATAAAGGTAGAAGATTAAGCATGTAATATAGTAAATCTATATTCCAGAACCTAAAATTACCCTTAGTTATCTAATTCAGAAGAAGAGATGCATACAACCATGGAGACAATTAACTAAACACGTGCATTTTGTATTTTTCATATACATCAATATGAAACTGAATAGATTTTATACAGAAATGCATTCAACACATAACACATAGACTTACAAAACAAGAGATGAAGCAACCAGAAAAGCTTGTATTTTATTTTCTCCACAAAACTTCCAAAATCTTCTAGCCCCCAAACAATACAAAATGAGAGCCCAATTGTTTCTTTTATACTCAAAGTATGTTGCCCTAAAAATTAACTCGTTCTGGAGGTAGGTGAGATATTTTTTATTACATTTCTCCCTCCAAAATGTATTTGGGAATAAAATATTAATACATTAAAAGAGGAGAAGAAAAATAAATAGAATACATTTTAATAATTTCCTTTTTAAAATTTTTGACATTTTTTAATTTTCCCAAATTTGCATGGCAGACATCTAAGGATTCCTTATTCCTTTGGACTGATGCAACAAAAACTTTGGGACCTCTTATTTCAATCTCCTTCATCGCACATTCAGCTGAGAAGAAAAAATGCAGCAGCATCCACTTCAAATTTTTGCCCAACTATCACCTCTAGGTCGTTTTTGGTGAAATAGAGGCATTTTCCACTCATTTGACACTCAAAAATTGCTCCAAATGTGCTAGAAACCTTCACCAATGGATTAGGAATGGTCTGAGGAAGATTTCTGAGCATTAAACTACATTTTTTGGCCCAAGAATGCCCTCAAAAAATACCCTGAAGTAGAAAAACGTGATTACAGTTCTGGACCTACACAAAAATCTGCCTGGAGCAGCCAAAAAACCTCCACATGCCACAAAAATGATCATAGGGTGATTTTGCAGCATGAGACAACAAATATGAGTAAAAAATGACCTCTAACAATCACCTAGAAGATAAAAAACGTGATCAACCACTTCCAACCTGCACAAAATCTATCTGAGTAGCAGAAAACTCAACGAAATCGCCTCAAAATTGAAGGATAAGCACCATTAGTCACTATAGAAGGGAGAGGAGGGCACAATAGGTAGTGTGATGGGCATATTGCACCATCGCACGGGCCTAGGGATAAGCAGCAATGAGGGCTGCGATGGTGTGCTATCTGTACCATTGTACCCTTTCTTTCCTTTCATAAGCTTTATTAAAGCATAATAAAATTTACATGCCTTCCTTTATAAAATTTGACTTTTCAAAGTCACATTCATACCACTTTTTTAAAATGCTTCCAATATTTGGTTTTAATATTGCATTTTAAAACATTGAAATTTATGCAATTTTCAATTTCCTCCGCTGAGCATTTGGCGCATTTCCATCACAGGCAAACCGGGGGTCCGACGACTATGAAAATTTGCACAGGGGCATAATCAATTATTTCAAGCAAACCCATCTCCTCAAATTTCACTTCGCTGACCAATTTCTAGCACCTGCTTTGTAAACTGACCCACCGAATGAGTTCGCCACAACTGAGATGCATTAAAATAATGCATCAAATGGTCTCCAATTTTGATGAAACTAGAATGGAGACGCTTGAGACCAAATTGACAACTGGGTCACCCTCAGATTTGCAAGATTTGAAACTTTTCGGGAAGCCAAAATTAGTCCGGTTGTAGTCAGAGAACAATTAAATATCCCATCAAAACCCGTCCTAGAAGCATGAAATTGAATAGGTGTGTTCTCATATGCACCAAGAAACTTCCTGCCAAATAGATTTGTAAGACAATGCATGAGTTTGCAAAATTTTAATCACCGAAGTTGGCCTCTAAAGTGGATTGAGCAACCTGTCGACCAAGCCTTTGTCGACACCTTGAAAGAATATTGGCACATCAAATTTGCAAAATTTGAAGGTGCCACCAGGGTAGACATAATCATAATCTCAAGGGTAACCCTAATAGACCATCTGGCCCTTTAACCACATCTGTTCCTCCCAACAATTTTAACACTCCACCAGATCCCAAAGCTAGTAATAATCCTAGTCCTCCAAAGGTTAGTACTTAGTATTTCACACCCCAAAATATAGTGTGAAAAGCCATCAGTCAACTACCTGAATCTGATAAATTAGTCACATACCTGGCAGAAGAGATGAAAAAGATTAAAATTAGCTTATCCCTATCAGAAATGCTTAAAACCCCAGTCATCAAGAAAGCCTTCTTAAAATCCTTAGAAGAATCTTCACCAAAAGATGATAGTCACGGTCATAATCCCAGTCAAATCCTGACTAAAGATCCTATACCCAAAGAAAATAATGTTAAACATAGAGTGCAGGCTACCATCCAAGCTGCTGAGACATCACATATGACTATATAGAGATAAGATTGAATCACCCCCATTCTTACTCATGCTAAGAATATTTGGAAAGAACTTGCATAATTGCTTAGTACATTTAGGTGCATTAACGAATGTGATGCCACTATCCATTTGTAATGCCCTAGGATTACATCCAACCAAGCCCCTCAAGAAGGTGACACAACTAGAAAAAATAGAAGTAAGTGTGGTAGGAGAGTTAACACATATCCACATGCAGTTAGCATTAGACCCTAGGGTACAATATTACATTGACATCCAAGTGGTGGATATCCCTGATACTTATGGGATGCTCCTCAATAGGGATTGGTAAAAAATACTCAATGGTTACATGTCCACTAATTTTAGTCACATGTGGTTACCCTGGAAAGGGATCCCTAACCAGATAAGGATAGAGGATGAACCTAGGATGAAACATATGATCACTGAATATAACAATACCAATGAGATAATATATGTAGATGTTGAACCAAGAGTCTATACTATAAGACCTCAAACGGTCTGGATAGAGGAAGTCTTAATGTACAACATGCACATACATAGAAATCTTGATCAAGAGAATAAGATGATCATAGAATCTGACTATAGTTTAGCTGATGATGATGAAACATGTCACTTTAAGGATTTTGAATAGTATTTATCCAGAGAGATGCAACGTTGCCAGATATTGGGTATATCCACTGAGGATATCTTGATTGAAGGTTGGTGCAGGTTACACGACAAAGCACATTCAAAAAATGATTGTGATGCATGCTTAGACATGATTGAGTTGGAAAGAACTTTAAATGAGATGGGGTCATCTTCAACCAAGGTAAGTGTAATGTCTGGCTATGATGATACTGATTCTTATTTGTCATCTTCAGATACAAGAGAACATGAAGAAAGTGCACATCAGGATGATGCTTACATGCACAATCCAGAGGAGATCCTGATGTATGATGAAGATAGTCATGGAAAAGAAAGTGATATCACCCCAGGGACTAATTGCTTAATTGAGTCAGATTATGAATTGTCGGATGAAGATAAGGGAAGTAACCTGACAAAGTTTGAGGAGTTTCTATCCAAGAAAATTCAAAGACTTATCCTGCAGGAAGTTTCTCCACACCAAGCCTTGATTGAAGGATGGTGTAGACTCCATGAGGCACCACATTCTGAAACCAGATGTGCCCTATGCTCGCATATACTAGATAAGGAAGAATAGTTGTATTCAAATAACAAGTCTGATATGAAGGACATGTCTTAAAATGAAAAGAAAGAGATTCAAGTACATTAGGATAGTGATAATGATGATACTATAGAAATGAAAAGAAGAGATATATCATGTTCACACTAGTCACCAGAGATGACAAAGAGCAAGCCTAAAAAGCTGAAGTGGATATCAAGCGATGCAGCTGCTAGAGCCAAAAGAAAAAGAGAAGGCCCGAGGAGCCATTAACAGAAGATAAGCCAGGGATCCTCAGATATGATGGTTCTAAATCTAAACAAGGAGCTGGAGTAGGCATTGACTTCATTGATCTATCAGGAAAGTCCTTTTTGGCAACATATAGATTGCAGTTCCTATGCACTAATAATGTGGCAGAATATGAAGCTTTAATTCATGGGTTGCCACTTGCTCTTAAGAAAAAAGTTAAGATTTTGCATGTCTATGGAGACTCAGAATTAGTGGTAAGACAAGTAAGAAGTATCTATGCTTGTAATTATAAGAAGTTATCCAACTATAGGCATAGAGTTTGGGACCTGATTGAAGAATTTGATGCATTTAATATCACACATGTTCCTAGAGAACAAAATCATAGAGCAGATGCATTGGCACAGGCTGCCATCACACTGGAGCCTTTATCTATTTCTAGATTGAAGAGATTTTCAATTGAGTTGATATTAATACCCTCCATACTCGACAATGTTATTAATCTTCAAGTGTTTGATGATGATTAGCATATCCTAGATTTTATAGCAAACAGGGACATATTTGATGCACAGATTCTAGATGAGAAGAACTTGGAAGATCATGTATGGGAAGAAAAGGAAATTATGGACTTGCCAAGCAATAGGATCCCTAAAGGTATGATAGAACTTGAAAAAGCATTTGATCTGCATAACATGATGAAACAAAAGGATCTCCCCAAGACAGATGGAGGGGAATATTCACCAATCAACATAGGACAAAATGAAGACACAAGGAATATCTTGATTGGCAAGGTTTGTTCTGAAGAAGAAAAGGCAGGGATAATCCAAGCATTAAAGGATTATATTCATGTTATTGCCTGGACTTATGATGAGCTAAAGACATATGACACATCTATTATTGTAGACACTTAGAAATGTCCTCATGTTGCAAATGTGACAGGACAATTTCCTCCTTCAAATTCCATAATTCAAACTAATCATTTATCCATGTGTCTTCTATAATTAAATAATTAATCCTAATTGATTATTTAATTATTCATAATGTCCCCTTCACTTGATTTATTCAAACAAATAAATCATTCCCTTTCACATTATCCCTTTCCTCAAATAAATTAAATAAATGAACACAATTTATTTAATTTAAAAATCATCTCCACCTCATCATATTTGTGAATTTTAAATTCACTTTTATCCTCTAGTGGTGAGGGAAATGCTAATCAACCTCCACCATTGATTTGGCCTCAAAGTCAACATGTGATCCTGGCCATTCATTCAAAATCCCTCTTCTATAAAACACCTCATTCAACCTCATTTTGACCTCTAAGGTTCAATCTCTTAAGCCCTTATGCTCATTTTCATCTAAAATCTGCTGTAAACCCTCCAAAATCTTGCTAATCATACACAAAAGCTTCTCTTGATTGTTGCATAAACCTGCAAATCTGAGAACATAATGGAAGAGGGAGGAGGACAATAGAGAGAAGTCATTACTAGCTTAGATTCTTAGTTTATTTTTGTTTGCTTGATTCATTTTCTAGGTTAGAATGCACTCCATTGGGAGTTAGGTTAGCTATTATTTCATTTTTGCATGATTAACTGGCTTTTTTCCTATCTTCATTTGGTGAACCTGATGTGAAAAGATCAATTTTTGTCAACTTTTGAAAGGAAAAATTTGCAGGTGACCCCTGGAGCTCAAATGGACCTCACCGTTGAGTCCGGGAGGCCCTTCCTGCGAAAAATGACATAAAATTTGTTATATTCTGGTCACTGTGAAATTTCTAAGAAATTTTGAAAATATTTTAGGTACCAGTCCATACCATGCGGATCCATACAGATCTGTACCATATGGACTGGCCATACGGTGTTGTGCAGTGTTCTATGGTCGTTGGTTTTTCTATTGTTTCACTACAGTGTATTTGTGGTCATGGTTGTAGGTTTAATCATTTTGGGTGTGGGTTTTTTATTTTGTAGGTTTATCTTTTGCAGGTGTGGCACTCTTTAAGCCCTAAAACATGGGTCAAAACCCTAATGTCCACCTAGGTTCGATGTCTACTACCACCATTTCTCCCTCCACCCGCCATTTTTCATCCCTACGATTGTTGATCTCTAATAAGCCCTAATATCCTAAGTCTACCAAATCTTCGCCCAAAAATACCTATCGCCGCCACACTCAAACCTTCCATCTGCCTGCTCAAACCACAGTCTTAGCCCTCACCACTGGTTGAAACCCTGATGCTTCACCTTGGCTACCCCCATGGCACCCTCTACTATTATTTGGTTATATTTTTTTCTATTTGGAGGTCCCAGTTTCTTGGTGCTTATTAGGATTGGTGGCAGCCATTTCTTAGGTCAAATCATGGTTTCAAACAAGTTCTTGGAACAAATATGATTTGCTTTGTAAGTTTGTTTATTTCAGTTTAGTTTTTGGGCATTTCATATATTTGCAAGTGCCTTTGGTTTGAGTTTGCATTTGTAGGCCCTAATCATTCACACAGGGCATGCTTTTTGTTCCATCCATCAAGTTGCACCTACATTGTGCAGGTCTTCACACACCTCAATCAGTGTTCCAATTTGAGCATTCATATTGCCCATTTCATTGTGTTCACTCAAAGTTTGTGGTGAAGGAAGAATGGTTTCCATTAAACTTTGTAAATACAGGCTGAAAGAATACTGTCTTTCTCAGCTTTCCTCAGTCACCTCATAACAACAAGGTTGACCCTTCTTAGGTTTTCTTTTTTAATTGGTGTATCCCCTAGTCACATGGGTGACCAGGGACCAATTTAGCCCTTAACTAAAGGAGCTAACCACCAGGCTAACCACCCATTGCTAACTATTTACATGTGACCAGATGGAGTAAACTGTTAAAAGTTAATATTAACTATTTGCCAAGATCTCTTTTTGCCCCCACATGCCGAAATAGGCGATTGTTTTCAAATTTTCATAACTTTTGCAAAACATATCAGATTTTCACGAAACAAGTTGCATTGCAGAGAAGACTCAGCCAATTGTGCAATGGTAAGGTCAATTTTCGGTAATGACATTGTTTTATCAGTCATTTGTTTGGTCAATGTCAAACTTAGTTTCAAGCTTTGACTCCTCATAACTTGTGCAAATTTACTCTATTTTTGACGAATGTTTTTTTCAAACTGCTTAAAATTTTCTAAATTTTCTGATTCTGTAATTTATTTCTCTGTAACTAATCATTATTTTTAGATATTTTGTAGATTCCATTTTTTGACTATTTTGACTTGTGGCTCGCTAAATGATGCATCTATTCATTATGTCATGTTTTTTGCATTATCATGGGGATTTTTATGTCACTAATATCTAATTTGTAGGATGTGGTGTATGTTGGTCAAAGAATTCAAACCAAAACTATTAACACATTTTGATGCAGGGTTTCCTCTTTTCATGTGCATGTGTTTTGATATCATAGGAACACTTGGTTTTGGTGCACTAAAATGAACATATCTTGCTATTTTCACACTTGTCTTTGGGGTTTAAAATGAATCACTGCTTTCTATGCTTGGTTTTCACACATTCAAATTCTAAAGCTCAATGAACATGTGTGAGTGTGAGCAAGTGCATTTGTATGCTCTCTCCTTGCATCTTAGTACAAGCTTGGAGATCAAAAACATGTACTTGTCTTGCTTTTGTGTAACCCTTTAGAGTGGGCCTACTCTTGAGACACATCCACAAGGAGAACTCATTTGCAACTCCAAGTGGTACTTTTGTCCAGTCTGCTATACAAATTAGGATAAGGTGAAAGCCAAGTCCAAACCAGTATGAGTGCTCACCATATAATGCTAGCTCGAAAAGAAGCGTACCTTTGTTTATATTAAAACTCCTAGCAGAGTTAGTTAGAGCCTTTAGTGGCTTGTTGGATTCTCGTGGGGTGCCGGTCTCCTGGATATTCACTACGAACCCTTGTTTAGTGGCCAACAAACCTCTACTTGTTTAACATAGGGGGTCAGATAATAGACATATTGATATGCACCAGACAACTGAGAAGGGGGGGTGAATCAGTTGTCACAAAACTTAAACACTTTTTGCAATTTAAACATTCATCACTTATCCACAATTATTATGATTTAATAATGAGTGCATGAAATCAGAAACTTAACCACAGATATAATATCAAACACAAGAGACATCAGATTTACATGGAAAACCCCAAGGTGGGGAAAAACCACAGAGAGGATTAACTCTCAATATATATTGCAATCTTGAAATAATCATGTTTGGGCTTGGTCACTCCACGAGCCTAAACATACTCGTTTACTGCCATGAAGAACAACTAGGTCTAGCAAGCTCACTACCTCAACCCTAAACCTAGCAAGATTACAATAAGGGTTGTTAAACCCTACTGGTGGCTTACTACCAGACTCACTGCCACGATCAACACCTTTCTATATTGTGAATGAAGTGTAACAATTTCTCTACTCTACTCTTCCTCTGCTTTGCTCTTCCTCTGCCTCTATCTCTACTCTACTTTTTGGACCTTTCTTAATATATTTTCATTTCTCGCTCAAGGACACCTTTTCCACAACTCAACTACAAGTATTTATATACTACATCAACCTTGGAATGATCATCAAGGTTGGCATTACAATCATCAACCATTGGAACAATCTCCAAGGTTGGTATTACAAACATTTACAAAATAGGTCCTGACCTATTACAACATTGTGCAAAGGAAATGAAATGAGGATCATGCCATGCCTTAGTTGAGAATCAAACATGATCTTCCATGCCACAACACACTTCCACAATCTTCCAAAGATCTCTACAATCACTGGGATCAACCAGGTCGGCCAAGACTAGTTACATGCTACATTATCTGGGAACAATATTCACACACTATCTCAATTTCTTAACACAGACCAAAGTCCAAATAGGAACATGATTAGGAGACATCCACAAGCATGCTATAGTCATCAGGAGCAACTGCACAAACCTTAACCACTTTATCCATAGGAATATTCTCACCAGAACACATGAACTTCACTATCTTCAACTGTCATAAAAGAAAGATAGCTTGTGGACCACCAAACCATGAACCATTGAAACTGTAGGAACTTATCTTATCCCAGACTTCCCTCTAGAACCGTAGAGCCAAATACTTTATTGCAGAGGAATGCAGAGCAGAATACTTTCTTCCTGTCCCAACTGAACTTACAGAAAAAGTAGGTTTCACTCTAGTGAACACAACTCACTCAGATCTTCATGCAGATGGCTCAAACCTAAAATGTAGCATCCTTCAACATACCTCTAACTTACTTCCAGTCCGTAGATCACAATCTTCAAGAAGAAATAAATGTGGAGCAGTTTACCAGACTGTTCTTCAGCATACAACTCATTGTCTATACTGTACTTTTCTATAGCTCACTATTTTCTTCTAGAGGATAATTTTCTCAATATCCTCAGCATACAAGTCTTCTAAACAAGTAATAGAATAAGATATAGTTGACACCAATGACAACAAGGATATGTTGACATCAATGACAACACTGATTAGGCACATACTTGCAACAATCTCCCCCTTTGTCATTGATGGAAACATATGATGTGAAAAACTACAACTGTCATTAAGACAAGATTCTCCCCCTTTCTCTTTACACACCTACACTCTTTCTTTCTCCAAAATTCTCCCCCTTTCTTTTACACATCTGCACTCTAAGTTTTTCACATGACTTCTCTCCCCCTTTGACATCAATGGCAAAGGGCACATACTTGCACTCTTCTACTCTGATCTAATCTCTCTTTTGAACTCTCTAACTACTCACCCATAGAAATAGCCCTAAAAAGCATCAATCTAGACCTCTAAACACCTCTGGACAGATGTACTATTGTGCATCTTAGTTTAGAGCAGGAGGGATGATGACCCCTAACTTTTCTCTGAGATACTCAAAAGTGTCCTTAGGCAGAGGCTTGGTAAAAATGTCTACAATTTGATCCTTGGTAGAAACATACTCCAACTTGACTTCATTCTTTGTCACCTTTTCTCTCAGAAAATGATACCTGATGGATATGTGCTTTGTCCTTGAATGCATCACTGGATTCTTCGATATGTTAATGGCACTTGTGTTATCACAAAAGATTAAAATGGGATCTTCATACACAACTTTAATGTCCTTCAAAGTCTACTTCATCCATAACACTTGAGTGCAATTGCATGCTACTGCAATATTTTTTGCCTCTACAATAGACAGGGATATTGAATCCTATTTCTTGTTCAACCAAGATACTAATCTTTTTCCCAAGAAGAATGCACCTCCACTTGTACTTTTTCTGTCATCCACATCTCCGGCCCAATTTGCATTAGTATATGCACTGAGAGTAAAGTCACAGTCCTTAGGGTATCACAAACCATAATCTATTGTGCCTTTTAAATATCTCAGAATTCTCTTGACTGCCATCACATGTGATTCCTTGGGTTCTGCCTAAAATATTGCCACAAGACACACTATATGCATTATGTTAGGTCTAGTTTGAGTCAAATAAAGTAATCCTCTAATCATAGATCTATACTTTTTCTGGTCTACCATCGGTGAGTTATCATCTTTGTTCAACTTACAACTAGTTATCATAGGTGTGCATATTGGTTTAGAGTCTTCCATCCCAAATTTCTTTAACAACTCTTTCACATACTTAAACTAAGAAATGAAGATACCCTTATATGATTGACTTATTTGTAGACCTAAAAATAAGTTCACCTCTCCAAACATAGACATCTCAAATTCACTTTGCATTGCTCTGGCAAAAACTGAGCACATACCTTCATTTCCTCCAAAAATAATATCATCAACAAAACTGCAACAATCAGGGTTTGTTCATCATTGATCTTGAAGTAGAGATTACCATCTGTAGTACCTTTACTGAACCCTATCTATATCAAGTACCTATCCAACCGTGCATACCATGCCCTAGGAGCTTGTTTTAATCCATACAATATTTTCTTCAATCTGCATACCATGTCCCCTTGTTCTAATGACTGAATTCCTTTTGATTGTTCAATATAGACTTCCTCTTCCAATTCTGCATTTAAGAAGGCAAACTTCACATCCATTTGATAAACCTTGAAATCTTTGTATGTTGCAAAAGCCAAAAAAAATCCTTATTTCTTCAATCCTTGCTATTGGAGCAAAGGTTTCTTCAAAGTCTATTCCTTCAACTTAAGCATATCCTTTGCATACCAACCTTTCTTTGTTTCTTACCACTTCACCATTCTCATTCATTTTGTTTCTGAAGACCCACTTTGTACCAATTAAATTCTTGTCTGCTAGTCTGGAAACATAATCCCAAGTCTAATTCTTCTCAATTTGCATCAATTCCTCTTCCATAGCCTTTATCCAATTCTCAGCTTTGCAAGCCTCATCCACAGTTTTAGGTTCAATCTTAGAAATCAAATAGCCTCTGCAGCTCTTCATCTGTTTAAAATCCCTTTGCTCTTATCTCCTATGATTTAATTTTTAGAATGACTAATTCTTACATATCTTGAAGTTTTGGTAGCACTTACTGGAGCTTGTTCTTCTTTATTTGTGTTGTCTTCATGCTGTACCACTTCTGAAACATCTAGATCATCTAACTCATATCCACTTGATTCTGAAGACCTTTCCTTACATTCATCAACTTTAACATTTACACTTTCAATGATCTTATTTAGTCTCTTATTATAGCACCGGCAGGCCTTACTCTTGGTGGAGTAACCAAGGAAGATTCCTTCATCACATCTAGCATCAAAGTTGCCTAAATCTTCTTCTCTTTTGATGTAACATCTGCTACCAAAAACTTTGAAATATTTCAAAGTAGGAACTCTACCATGCCACAATTCATAGGGAGATTTTGAACTATTACCTTTTACTTCAACTCTATTGAGGATATATAATGCAGTGTGAATTGCCTCTCTCCGATAAGCTTCTAGAAGATGAGCTTCCTTCATCATGGTTCTAGAAACTTCTTGAACTGTTGTATTTTTCCTTTCAACAACTCCATTTTGTTGTGGAGTTCTGGGCGCAGATAGCTGTCTCTCTATTCCATGTTCTTCACAAAATAAATTGAATTCATTTGATGTGAACTCTCTTCCTCTATTAGACCCCAAGCATTTGATTTTCAAATCCATCTCATTTTCAACCATTACCTTAAATGCCTTGAATTTATCTAGAGCTTCAGCTTTCTATTTCAAAAAGGTGACCTAAGTCATTCTAGAATAATCATCAATGAGCAATATGAAATACCTATCTCCTTGCAAACTTCTTACTCTGGTAGGTCCACACAAATCTATATGTACTAGCTCAAGGAGTCCTCCAACTAATTGGTCCTTGCTTTTAAAACTTGTTCTTGTTTGTTTCCCAAATTAACACTCCTTGCAAACCGGATTAGCAGGCTTCACAAGCTTAGGCAAATCTCTAACAATTTGTGCGGTACTTATCTTCATAATATTATCAAAATTTATGTGACAGCCTTCTATGCCATAACCAACTCTCATCGGTCTGAGTCAACAAGCAATAGTTCTCAGTTCCTTTCAAGTGATAGATATTGCCTCTGGTCTTCTTACCAGTTGCAATGATTGTTTCAGAGCTTTCCTTGATCTTGCATCCATTGTCCTTGAAGCTTAAGTCATAGCCCTTGTCACACATCTGACCCACACTCAAAAGATTGTGCTTTAACCCTTTCACATACAAGACATCTTTAGTATTATGCTTGCCATCAAAAGAAATAGATCCTTTCCCATAAATCCTACCAGTTGTATCATCTCCAAACCTAACTAGTCCACCATTATATCTTTCCAAACTTACAAACTTACTTTTGTCACCAGTCATGTGGTGAGAGAAGCCACTATCAATAACCCATTCATCCTTGTCCTTAATGACCTAAGCAGCCAAAGCACTTTCCACTAGTCTTTCTTCCTTCACACAACTAGAAGAATTAGTAGACACGAGATCTTCCTTAATAGCAATGAACAAGCATTCATTTACAGAGGAACTAGCATTATCTAGTTCACCATTATCTAATACTCCATCATCATCAAAATCTTCAACATAATAACACTTCTTTTGGGTCCTAGGCCTATTCTCATATCTTTTTCTATTTCTTTCAATTCTGTCAGAACATCTAGAAGCAAAATGACCTACTTTGTCACAAGAAAACATTTGAAAGGTAATTTGTCTTTATACTTACCGGATCCTCTTTGCAGTCTATCCATGAAGTTGGCTTCAACTTCATCAAACTCATCATCAGATTCTACCTTGTACTTTTAGGATCTGGAAGTACTTCTAGGAATACTGGCTCTGAAGGCCATCTCAACTTTTGGTAGAGCATCATCTAACTCCCTCATTTCAAAAGCAGTAATCTTACGAAGCAAATGATCCCTGTTAAAAGTTTTTACTTGCATGAATTCTTCAATTGCGGCTACCTTGTGATAGTAGGACTTGGGTAGAGATCTAAGAATTTTCATAACAATTTCCTTTTCTTCAAGAGTTCTGCCTATGGCTTTTATCCCTATGACAAGTTCATCAACTCTTTGCATAAAAGATGACATGTTTTCATCATTATTCATTTTCAAACTTTCATATCTCACTTTTAGACTTTGTAGCTTGGCTTCCTTCACATAATCATCTCCATACAGATTTTTCAACTTTTCCCATACCTTATTTGCAGTTTCAAGATCCACCACTTTCATTAATATTGATTTGGTTAGTGAGCTTAGTAGAGCATCCTTTGCCTTGATATCTATCTCATATTCTTTGATTTCATCTTCAGTCATCAGACCAGTTTGCGGTATGGTGTATTCTATTTCTATAGCTTTCCAAACTTTGTAACCAAAAGAAAGAAGATGACTTTTCATCTGAGCCTTCCAGAGAACATAATTCATTCCATCAAAATGTGGCGCTTCATTCTTGTAAGACATTTTGGATGTTCCTCAAGCTGTTAAACATTTTTCAGAGGAACTTGGCTCTGATACCAATTGTTGATATGTGTCAAACAACTAAGAGGGGGGGTGAATCAACTGTCACAAAAACTTAAACACTTTCTGCAATTTAAATATTCATCACTTATCTACAATTATTATGATTTAATAATGAGTGCATGAAATCAGAAACTTAACCACAGATATAACATCAAACACAAGAGACACCAGATTTACGTGGAAAACTCCATGGTGGGGAAAAACCATGGAGAGGATTAACTCTCAATATATATTGCAATCTTGAAATAATGATGTTCAGGCTTGGTCACTCCACGAGCCTAAACATACTGGCTTACTGCCATGAAGAACAACTAGGTCTAGCAGGCTCACTACCTCAACCCTAAACCTAGCAAGATTACAATAAGGGTTATTAAACCCTACCGGTGGCTTACTGCCAGACTCACTTCCATGATCAACACCTTTCTATATTGTGAATTAAGTATAACAATTCCTCTGCTCTGCTCTTCCTTTGCTCTGCTCTTCCTCTACTCTATTCTTCCTCTTCTTTCCTCTGCCTCTATCTCTACTCTACTTTTTTGACCTTTCTTAATATATTTTCATTTCTCACTCAAGGACACCTTTCCATGACTCAACTACAAGTATTTATACACTACATCAACCTTGGAATGATCATCAAGGTCGGCATTACAATCATCAACTATTGGAACAATCTCCAAGGTTGGTATTACAAACATTTACAAAATAGGTCCTAACCTATTACAACATTGTGCAAAGGAAATGAAATGTGGATCACACCATGCCTTAGCTAGGACTCAAGCATGATCTTCCATGCCAGTACATGCTTCCACAATCTTCTAGAGATCTCCACAATCACTGGGATCAAACAGGTCGGCCAAGACTGGTTACATGCTACATTATCTGGGAACAATCTTCACACACTATCTCAATTTTTTAATGCAGACCAAAGTCCAGATAGGAACATGATTAGCAAACAAGCACGCTATAATCATCAGGAGCAACTGTACAAACCTTAACCACTTTATCCATAGGAATCTTCTCACCGAAACATATGAACTTCACTGTCTTCAACTGTCATAAAATAAAGATAGCTTACGGACCACCAAACCATGAACCATTGCAACTATAGGCACTTATCATCATCCAAGATTTCCCTCTAGAACCATGGAGCCAAATACTTTATTGTAGAGGAATGCGGAGTAGAATACTTTCTTCCTATCCCAACTAAACTTACAGAAAAAGTAGGTTTCACTCTGGTGAACACAACTCACTCAGATCTTCATGTGGATGGCTCAAACCTAGAATGTAGCATCCTCAGACATACCTCTAACTTACTTCCAATCCAAAGACCACAATCTTCAAGAAGAAATAAATGCGGAGCAGTTTACCAGACTAATCTTCAGCATATAACTCACTATCTATACTGTACTTCTCTGTAGCTCACCAGTTTCTTCTAGAGAGGCTAATTTTCTCAATATCCTCAACATACAAGTCTTCTAAACAAGTAATAGAATAAGATACAATTGACACCAATGGCAACAAGGATATGTTGACATGAATGACAACACCGATTAGGCACATACTTGCAACAAGACGTCTGGAGCCATCCCACACTCTCACGGTTTGAAGTAGAGATAGAAAAGTACCTTAAGATTTGTGCGTCTTGAGGACTTGGAACTTGGTGTGCCTAAGAAGAGAGTGCACTATAAGGGGGAGCCCATGCCACCAAGTTTCTAGAGCTATCCACTTTAAATAGGCACGGTGGAGAAATCCAAGTGGGAACTCAACAAGTATTGTCCTTTCCTAGCCATAGGATTGTGCCTGTCTTCCAAGTGTTTTTAAAACATCAAGAGTCACTAAAAAATAGCCAATCTAACTTCCAAATGTCTTCTATGATTGATGTGTGTGCTTGCCTAATCATCACCCTAGACATTCTTTCCATCCATTCATTCCAAGTCATCAAATCACTATCCTAACCACATCATCCTTGTCCTTCCATCATCCCTATCATTCACATAACCCTTATCCTAATTGCATTATCATCATTCCTAGTCATCCCTATCATTCACATAGTCATCCTCTTTATAATCCAATTAACACCATTCATATCATTGTCCTAATCACATTATCCACCCAAGTCACCATATCCTAATCATCATTCCACATTTCCAATCATTTCCCTCCTAATCATACCCTAATCATTCCTAACCACATTTTTATCATAGCCTCATCATACAACCTTCATATCCTCATCATCCTCCCAAGCCAACTCATTTCATCCTAATCACATTATACTATTCATCATATCTTAATCATCACAATCAACCCTAATCATCCTTGTCATCCAATCGACATCATCCTAATCATCATCTTAGTCATATCTTTTTCATCCTTCCTAATCACTACACTTCATCCTACTCATCATCTTAATGATTCCTAATCATTCCACCTCATTCCACATCATATCCTATTCATCATTCCAAATCATCCTATCCTAATCACATTCTTATTATATCTTCATCATTCAACCTTTGTATCCTAATCACCCTTCTTAGTCACATCATATCCAAATCATCCCTTGTCACCTTCTTCCAAATCAAATCTAAATCATTCCTAATCATTACATTTCATCATTCTCACCATTCAAATCCAATCAATTTCATTCTTGTCATTCCACACTCATCACCTCATATCCTATTCATCATTCCAATCATTATCACTCTACCTAACCATGTCCTCCTTGTCATTCCATGTCTTCCTCTTTGCAATCCAACTGACACCATTCCAAGTCAAACCAATACCTAACCATTATCCTTGTTGTTACACATATCCTAATCCATTTTCATCCTAATTGGTCCTTGAGTCATTCAACCTTGTCATTCGTCAACATCCTAATCATTTCACATCATTCAACCTCATCCTAATCATATTCTAATCATCATACCTAATCATTAGACATTGTCATCCACATCCAATTCATCATGCATAACCATTATGCATCATCATCGTAATCCAATCCATTTCTCCCTAATCATTCTTCTAGTCATCATCTTAGTCATCCTTGTCAAACCCTAATCGCTTCTTTCATCTAATCTACATCATCTTAATCATCCTAGTCCAAACCCTAATCATCTTCATTCACAATATAGTCAACTTCATCATGATCATCCAACTCATCTAATCTTCATTCATAATCTAACCAACTTCTTCCTAATCCATCCAAATCATCTAATCTCATCGCGACACATCACCATCTTCATTCTATTCCTAACCATTCATTCCTAAATTAATCAATTTCATCCTGATCATTCCCAAAAATAATATGCCATAACCATAGGGAAACCTTTGAGCATTTACTTGCCTTATCGAATCCAATTGCAACCGTGTCAAAACCTTATAGACCTACATATTCAATTTCACCCACTACATATGCAATTTCATTCCACTACATATCTGATTCCATTCCTTTACAATCAAGTTTCATCACAACATTTCATCAGAATTCAGCCCTTAACACCTATAGAGGACCCAAAACATTAGTCTTCCTAAGGTAGAAACATAGGGAGAAACTGTCAAAGTTTGACTATATCACAAGTACAAATCTGTGGACCAAGAGACCTTGACATCTTTTTCAAATCAATCACAACTTGGGCTTAATACTCCAAGGCTAGTTTAAGTCCATCCATTCAAGTGAATTCTAAAACTCATGGGTTCACTTTAATCAAATCATTTCATTCACATCTCAAGGTCTCGATAAATCCAATTTATACTTTGACAGGGTCATTAGTAGACGAGAGTACCCTCTTGGAGCTAGACTTTTCAAAGACTAATATTATGGCCTCTATCATAGTTTGGGCCTCATATGTTAGGAAAAGTGTCTCAACCTTGGAACATTGAAAGGTTACTATTCTTCCCAGTTTTGGTCTTTTTGAGTACCATTTATCTTAGAGAATGGTCTGGAACTTTCAAAGTTTCGAAAAGTTTCCAAACGAACTAAAAATAATGAGACTTACTATTTTTAGTAAGTCCTTCGATTGAGCTCAGATTGACCTAAACTTTTTCCCAGAAGGTGCCGAACAACTAAGTGAGCATCTCTGGTAAGTTTTGTCTCAAGATCATATAAGGATTACGAGATATTAAAGTTTCTATTTTTTGAAACTGCAAGAAAAAGTTTTGAACTCAATTACCAAAATTAAAACTTCTCTAAACATCTCAAAAATTGTCATAACTAGTGTAGCAGGTTATAGGTTGATAGATCTCTTCACGATCTTTCCAATGCATTAAACGGTTCATCAATCGGACACCCGAATCAAAAGTTATGGCCTCCGAAAGTTGGACCTTCTATTTTTGCGAAATGTAAAAACATGTTGGACACATAAAAGAGCTGTAAAGGGGAGAGTTAAACATGTTGGTGTGTGGTTTGGCACATCACAAGGCACCTTTGATTGGAGATAATTTGGGTGCCACTTTTTAGGTGGTTTTAGCTCATGATTTTGTAATTACCGTTGGCAGTGTACTGTATTGTATCTACTATATATCAGGAGCTTGAGATGGAGGTTGTGTGTAAGAATCTTATAGATGTTGAGTTACCTCCTAGATCTCTAGTTGGATATACTCCTATAAAATCTTTCTCTTCAAGTATATTGTAATCTTTGTGATTCCTGAATAATATATTGGGTGGCTTTGGAGTGTGGGGTTTTTTACCTGAAAGGGTTTTCCCCACGTATATCTTGTGTTGTGAGTTTTGTGTTTGCATTTGGAAGTTGTTATTATCTTTTTGTTAATGTGCATCTTAATCTGTAATTGTAAAAGTAAAAAAATTGTATAAGTATTTCCTCAGTAGATCACTGTAGGAAGCATTTTCCGCGTACCTTGCTTCCTTTTAGTTGGTATCAGAGCCTGATCACCTTTGGTTCTAGTTGTTGGGTAGAGGGTTTTTTGAGATGATCTTCATTTGAGTGGGAGCTTGTGTAGAGGATTTTGAAATCTTTGTTGTAGGTAAGAGATGGTGAGCACATCTAGGAGGTTTGAGATAGAGAAGTTTAATGGTAGTAATTTTGAGTTGTGGAAACTCAAAATGGAGGACATGCTTGTAGATCAAGATTTATGGGAAGTCGTATCTGGTACAAAACCAATGGCAATGTCTCAAGAAGACTGGGATCTCAAAGATCGAAAAGCTAAGGGTTTGGTAAGACTCTATTTGGCTGATTTAGTGCTCCTAAATATCCATGAAGAGAAGATTGCAAAGGAACTTTGGAAGAAGTTTGGAGATGTTTAGTAGGCTAAATGCATGGTGAACAGGTTATTCCTATGAAAGAAATTGTATTCTCTAAGGATGGAAGATGGAGGATCTGTTACTGATCACTTGAATACATTCAATATGCTTGTTGCCCAGTTGACTTTTGTTGGTGTGAAGATGGAGGAGGAGGATCGATGTATGACATTACTGTGCTCCTTACTAGATTCATGGGACCACCTTGTTATGGCCATTGGGAGTACCACTACCACCTTCAAAATGGATGAAGTGGTTTCTTCGATGTTGTCTGAAGAGATGTGGAGAAAGTCTTCTGAATTAGCTAAGGAGGCTCTTGTGGTTCGTGGTAGATCTAAAAAGAAGGGAAAGAAAAAGGATAAGAAGAAGGAAGAAAAAGGAAGATCCAAATTTTGTGGGAGATCTAAGTCTCCTGAAAAGTCCATATTAGGGATTGCATACATAATATATCAATTAAATGCAAATAAATATTAAATAGAGGAATGAAAATACACAGAAATAATAATAGTGAGACAAGTTTTAATGTGGTTCACCCAAACTCAGGCTACATCCACCAACAGAGAGTCCAATATTATTATCCAGTAAATCAAACCGATTACAACTAGAAATCCTTGCAACTCAATACCGCTGCAAATGCTACAATACAATGTTAGTGAAAACCTAACCCTTAGCCGCTTTTATCAAGCCTTATGTCAGTTACAAAAATAGGGTTTTTTTATGTCGGCCAATAGAAAAATAACTCCCGACACCTTTATAAAATAATAAAAATTGTTGGAGGTTTTGGGGGCACTGCCCCTTGGACCCCACAGGGGTGCTGCCCCTTGACCCCATCTTAGGGGCATTGCCCCTTAACCCCATTAAATAATTTGGGGGGAAACTGCACCGATAAAAGTGGGGTAAATTTAACCTCTGAGTTTGATTAGGCTCCATATAACAATAATCTCCCACTTGGAGACTTATCAGACTCCACACCATATCATCTCCCACTTAGAGACTGATCATAACACCGCTAACCCTGTAGCTCCCACTGGAAATAAGGACCCTGGACTCTACTGTTCTATTTTTTTGTTTTCAGCCTTAAAGACCAACCGAAGCTGAAGAGAAGTTCAGCTTCTCCCTTGTCACTACCTTCGTAAACATATTCACTAGATTTTCATCTGTATGTATATTTTTCAGCTATAACTGTCCATTATCCAATGCTAACTGAATGAAATGATGCCTCAACTGTATGTGTTTGGTCTTTGAATGCAAGGCATGATTCTTTACAAGATGTATTGCACTTTGGCTATCTGTAAACAAATAATGGTTAGCCTGTTGTTTACCCAATTCCTCAATGAAAGATTACAGCCATATCATCTCCTTGCTTGCCTCTGTTGCAGCTACATACTCTGCCTCCGTGGTGGATAAACCAACCACATTTTGTAACCTGGAGATCCAACTAATCGTTGTCCCACCTACAATAAAGACATAACCTATAGTACTCTACTTGGTATCAATATCCCCTGCCAAATCTGAGTCCAATAGCCTACTAAATCAGTATTAGAGCCCCCAGAATATAAGTGTTTATTGGATGTACCTCTCAAATATCTGAGAATCCATTTTACTGCATTCTAATGCTCCAATCCAGGATGACTCATATACCTTCTTACGACTCCTACA
Source organism: Cunninghamia lanceolata (assembly GCA_027924645.1). Taxonomy (NCBI): domain Eukaryota; kingdom Viridiplantae; phylum Streptophyta; class Pinopsida; order Cupressales; family Cupressaceae; genus Cunninghamia; species Cunninghamia lanceolata. The sequence goes on from BSBN01000781.1 coordinate 1,586,575, forward strand.
ACATGTGCAATATCCGGTCTTGTGCATACCATGGTGTACATTAAACTTCCTATAGCTAAAGCATATGGTACCTTGGACATTTTTTCTTCCTCCTCTTGTGTCTTAGGACACATCTCTTTAGTCAATTACAAATGACTAGGCAAAGGTGTGCTGACAGCTTTTGCATTCTCCATATGAAATCTCTGCAACACCTTTTCAACATAATCAACTTGAGATAGAGTCAATTTTCTATTCTTCCTATCTCTACAAATTTTCATACGAAGGATTTGTTTTGTTGCTCCCAAATCCTTCATAGCAAATGATTATGCTAACTGTTGTTTTTACTCTCTTATGTGATCCATGTTAGACCCTGCTACAAGCATGTCATCAACATATAAACATAAAATAATGTAGTTGTCATCATCCAACCTCTTAAAATAAACACAATGGTCAGAATTACACTGGCTATAGCCTTGTTCAACCATAAAACTATCAAATTTTAAATACCATTGTCGAGGTACTTGTTTCAAGCCATACAAACTCTTCTTCAATTTGCACACCAGTTTCTCCTTACCTTTGACCTCAAATCCTTCAGGCTATTCCATATATATCTCCTCTTCCAAATCACCATGGAGAAATGTAATTTTCACATCTAGCTATTCCAAATGCAAATCTTTAGCAACCACAATACTTAAAATAGTATGAATATAAGTCATCTCAACAACCAAAGAAAATATCTCATCAAAATCAATACCCTTTTTATGTGCAAATACTTTTACAACTAACTTGGCTTTAAATCTTTTCTTACCTCCATCTTCCTCTTTCAGCCTATGAACCCATTTTTTTGGTAAAGCCTTTTTACCTACAAGCAACTTACATAATTCCCAAGTCTTATTTTTTAGCAAGGAGTCCATTTCTTCTTTCATTGCAAGCTTCCACTAAACCTTTGTATCCACCTGCATAGCTTCATCTTACCCTTCTGGTTCACTAGCATCTGTTAACAAAATAGAATACAAAGAGGGAGAAAACCTTTCAAGAGATCTACTTAGCCTTGTTGACTATCTAACATTCACTGGAGTTTGTGGTATTTCTTGTTGCTATTGTGGAACATGAGGAACCACTAGAACATCATTATTTGGAGTATCATCCAGCACCACATAATCCTTTTCTTTCTTCTCATGTTGTTGCAACTGATCTTTGTATAACACCTTCTCATTGAATACATCCTTGCTTCTCACAATTTTTTGATTTTCAAAATACCAAAGCCTATAACCAAATTCATTAATGCCATATCCAATGAAGGTATGCTTTTTTGATTTTGCATCCATCTTGGTTCTATTTTCAGAATCTACATGTGCAAATGCTTTACATCCAAAGGTTTTGAGAAAAGAATAACTCACCTTCTTACCTGTCCATGCTTCCTCTAGAATACCACAGCCCAAAGGAACTAAAGGACCTCTATTAATTAAATATACAGTAGTGTTGACAGCCTCTATCCATATGTTTAAAGGCAGCCCAACATGCAATCTCATTGGCCTTGCATGCTCCATTATTGTCCTATTCATGCGCTCAGCCACTCCATTATCTTGTGGAGTACTTGGAAGCATTTTCTGCCTACGAATTCCATTAAAGGAACAATAATCCTCAAATTCTTAGCTACAATACTCACCACCATTATTAGATCCAAGACATTTTAATCTTTTACCCGTCTCATTCTCAACAAGCTTCTCCATTTCTTAAATGTTTCAAATACATCAGATTTCTACCTAAGGAAATAAATCTAAACCTTCCTAGTTGCATCATCTATGAATGTAACATAATACCAAGAGCCACCGAGAGAAGATACCTGAGCCAGTCCCCATACATCTGTATGCACAAGCTCCAACTTTTCATCTTTCTTTTGCTTCCCATCCTTGATAAAACTGACTCCCTTTTGTTTACCATTCACACAACTTTCACAGAAATCCATATTAATACATTTCAGACCTAGTAAAACTATCTTAGAATGAAGTATCTTCATACCTTTTTCACTCATATGCCCAAGTCTGTTATGCCATAGTGTTGTCTTAGAACCTACAACAACTATTTCAGTCTCTTCCTACGAATCTGTAGCAACTATTCCTGAACCTATTTGTTTTTTCTTTGCAACAACTAAAGTAGAAGGAACAGTATGACCTATACAAAGATATAAGGTGCCTACTTTCACACCTTTTGCTACTATTAAGGTAACTCTAGAAACCTTCTAATTTTTATCAGTAAATGTAACAATACAACCTTCATCACCTAGCTGCCTTACTAAAATTAAATTCCTACTCAACCTTGGAATGTGCCTTACCTCTTGTAGTAGCCAATGATTCCCATTCTACAACTTAATCTTGATTCTTCCCTTTCCAACAATCTGACAGGGTTCGTTATCTCCTAAATAAACTAGCCCCAAATCCCCTTGGACATAATCAAGAAAATAACTTCTATGGGGTGTAGCATGAAATGAGGCCCATGAATCTAAAACCCCTGAATCATTAGCATTATCTAGGGAAAGAATCAAAGCATCATCTTCAGATTTATTACTTACCACATTTGCCTCCAAATTGCCTTCTTGTTTGTCTCCTTTATTCTTCCGAGACCATCAATCTTTCTTCAGATGACCTAGTTTCCCACAGTACCAGCAATCCTTCTGTTGACACTCATTTTGACCAGGGGTTGATTTGTCATGATCAGGAGGTTTCTTCATTTGAAGCCTTTATCTTCTTTCCCATTTTTTCTAAGTGTTGGACCTCCTTAGCATTTTTCAACTGCAGCATCATATTTTCCTGAGGAGGAGGTCATCATCATCATCTTGTCTTCGATGATGATCTGCATCATCATGTTCCTCGTCGACTTGTTTTTTGACGTCATCATCATATTTCAACTGTCGGGTGATGTTTGCTTATTATCCTGATGATACTGATGAGCTACAGTGCGCCCTCATCTGCTTGCGAGGGTGATTTTTCAAAGTATCCGGTGATCTTTCATTTATCACCTTGCTCAAACATGATGATGTTGCCCCGGTATCCTGAAGGGGTTATTCTCTAAGTGCTCGACACAACTTGTTTTTTCTTAAGGGTCGTCATCATCATGATATTTCCAGTTTTCATCCTGCTGCTTGCGGAGGTCATCAAATTTTCTGCCTTCATGATATTTCGCCGGGGTGATATTTTTATCATCGGGTGATCTTGGTTATGATCATCCTGATGATGTTGTTGAAGAGTTCTAAGTGCGACCCGATATTCACTAGGGTCATCATATTTTGAACGTCAGGATGATCTTAGTCAATATCATCCTGATGATGTTGTATCACTTCTTGTTCGTTGTTTCTTCATCCTGATGATGCTGACGTCATCCTTATCTCAGGGTGATATCTTTTTCTCTGCCTATCTGCATCATGATATTCCAAAGGAGGGGGTGATATTTTCATATCACCCGGATATATGTTTGTTTGTTCGAGCATCATGATGATGCTAATATTAAGGAGATATCCGCCTGCTAGCTTCGCGCATTATCTACTGGGGGTGATCTTTTCAAGCAGCATCATCATATTCAGTTATCGCCCCGATCTTATAGAGGAGCTACAGTGCAACCTGATATTTGAACATCAGGAGGATATTTCCAAATATCCGGTTGTCTTCCGAATATCATGATGATGTTAATATGATGATGACGTCATCAAGGTCCCGCGGGGGTCATATTGCTAACACTGATCATCTTGAAGAGACTTCCTGATATATGCAAACATGATGATGACGTCATCCGGATATGAGGAGGTGTGCAGTAGGCAGATATGATGATGACGTCAGCAGGATATGATGATGACGTCATCAGGATGATCATCGGCCAGACTTTTGGTATAAGCTCAGCAGGAGGATGTTCCTCCGATGGATCAGGTTGTGTCGATTATCGTGCAGGTTATATTTCAAATATCATGATGACGTCAGGGTGATATTTCGAACAACAGGATATCATGCTGCTGAGGGATGATGATGATGAGGTTATATACTAATGTCGTCAGGAGCAAAAGCACCGACATGATATATGCTCATGACCTAGTATATAAAGTGTTATTGAGGTCATCGCGGGGTGCATGTGGGATATTGTTATCCTGCATTTTCAAATATCATGATGATGAATCTCGGTGGGAAATGCTTGCGATAGTCTGTATGATGTTCTTCCCGAGGCCGCGGGTTGGTGCGCCATTAATGGCGAAGGTTGCAGAGGTATGGGCGATGGCGTGGGTCGATCTGGTACCCGACTGAAGGTGTCAATCAGCGGATGATGGCGCAGGGCTGGAGAAATCTTCCTGTCTCCTCCCCTACCTGCTGCATTCAAGTTTGGGCGCCAATCCGGTTGTGTTTGAGCGCCATTTTCATGATACTGTGTATCTGGCGAAATTTTGGTCAACAATGTAATTAATTGCTGAGCACCTACCTGGCTGTTATAAGCGGGTGGTGTTGCTCATTTCAAAGGTTGTTGAAAGTTGATGATTTTGGCTCTGTAATGCATAACAAGCTGATCTGGTTGCTCTGTACAGCTTACCTGTGAGTTTATGTATCTCCTGTTGTTTGTTTTTGGCATGAACCCACTGATTTCATGATTAAACTTATATGAGAAATGCTGTTTGGCATGTGTTGTGTTAATTCTGTCTCCAGTATTGCATGTATTCTTCTTCTGAATCTGGATGTTTGGTAATGTTTAGATTCTAGAGCATAGAATTCCTATGTTGACTGTCTGACCTTTTAACTTCTACTCAAGGGGTAGATTAAACTGTTTTCAGGTTGAACATTGGGAGGGATATACTGCAGTAGGGATACCATAAGTAGAGATAACCTAACACTTTGTATTGGGAGATGCCTGTAAGGCAGGTATCACACATATCCCCTTGAAATCCAGTTTCAGCTGTTCATGCTGATCATCCACAGGTGTATGTCTACTGACTCCAGGCCCTGGATAGGCACCAATCATGCTTTGTTTTGTGTTATAACCATGTCCAGCTTTGCATCCACACTTAAACTTCAAATCAAAATCTAAAACAACCATTAGGACTTTAGAATTAGTTTAGGACCCTCAGTCCTCTGTCTACAACTGCTAATAGGCCCAAAGCTAGCCCCTTTGCTCTTATCATTCAGTTTTGGTCTACTTACAGGAGGACTCATCTGCTTTCTGTTAGCATCCCAGCCTTGCATGCATATCCTCATGGATGTTGAGTAGGGAATACCCCCCTAGGTCTTGCAGAGCCTGAAGAAGAAGAGGAGATAAAATATAGAGTCTATCTCCTACACTGTTGACCCCCTGGCCCAGAGATCCTGTTGATCACTGATGGCTACCTTGTAGGGAAATCTGGGAATAAGCATCCAGTCTGGGAAAAAGTCAACAGAAATTGGCGACTCTACTAGGGAATGAGGAGTAAAAGTGCTATCTAATCATCTCCAGTGATATATATGTGACCCATCTGAGTCAGCAACAGAAGAAAACACCCTGGGGAACCTTGTGAAAGAACCCTGGTTTTTAGAAGAAAACAATTCCTAGAAATAGGTGGCGACTCCGAAGTAATCTCCCAACCGGTCAAAGTAAAATTATATGCAGGGGAGAAGATCCCAACAAAATCCTCTATTTGAAGAGTTACCATTAACAAAAAGAATGATGTATAGAAGAAAGGGAACTGTCTCAGCTAGTCATGAGAGCTCCCCCAGAAAAAGTGATGAGGTACAAGATAACCCTAGGCCATCAGGACAGCATGCTCCTTATTTTTCAAGTGCGGAAGCAGATATCCAAGGTGCATATGAGAGGCAACAGGGTGGTAGTATGAGAATGAGGTCAGAGGTGTTCCAAGAACGCCCTTTTCTAGACCCAAGTGAAAGGTTTGAAGAGGCAGAGTCTCTAAGGGATGATGAAGATGATGACCCAAATGGCATGAGACCATCTACCTCCAGACCTAAGGATGAACAGCTAGCTGAAGAAATCAAAAGCCTAAGAGCAGAACTAGAATACCTACAAGCCATGAAAATCAGAGATGATATACAGCAGAAAGTGCAAGCCTTGAGAACTGCCCAGAATAATTCAGTTCCTACTCTAGAGAATGCAAACATGCAAAGACATCAGCAAAGATATGAAATGCAACATCAGCATCATGATGACAGACAATATGTGAATGATGCTAGGATACCACTGAACAATGCAGGAAACCAAAATGCAAATAGAAATGTTAATGTTAATCAGCCAAACAGACAGCCCATGCAGTTGGACAGATTCAGACAGCTGGTGTTTGATGGTATTCCTGGGTATCCTAACCCTATTGATAAGCATCTGAGGCTGCAAGTGCCTAAGTTTTCAGGAAACAACACAGTGTCAGGAGAAGATCATCTAAAGGCCTTTCAAAATGTCATGGATAATTTTGAGGTTGAGCATGAGGATGTTTTCATGAAGTCATTCATGCAATCCTTAATAGATGAGGCAAGAGAATGGTACAGGAATCTCCCTGACCGGAGTATTTCATCATGGGATGATTTTAAGAGGATATTCAAGGAGCAATATGGTGATAAAACTGACCCTAGCTTCTTTGTAAATGAGTTCACCAGTATCACCAAAGGGTCAAATGAACAGGTTGTAGACTTTAATGCAAGATTTACTAAAGTGTTGAACAAATTGCCACATCATATGAGGCCAAATGAACCTATGTGCATAATTTTGTACATCAATGCCTTTGATGCAAAGACTGCATATGGACTAAGAGATAAAGGTCCTGCCACTCTCAGGGATGCTTTCAGAATTGCAGTAAATATTGAAAACAATAGGAAAGCATCAGGCAAGACAAATAGAAGGGATGATGTAAAAATTCTGCAGAATCCAAACAAGCCTCAGAACACTCAAGGTAGTACATCTGCTCCTGAAGATAAGATAGACAAACTGGCAAATGTTGTTAAGGACCTAAGCTATAGATTAGCTAGAAGTGAAAAAGGGATGGGTCCTGATAGGCAAGTCTATCAAAGGCAGGAAAAGAGGCCGTCATTACATGATATGCCTTATAACACCAATTGGCATGATGGTAAGCCTGTATTTTCACGTAACAACACAAATCAGAGGGCTCAACATGCCAAGGAAACTCCTGATCCCCTAAAGAAAACTATAAATATTGCTGATGATGCTCCGTGGTGTATAATCTGTCAGATGCCACATTCACAGTCACAGTGCATGATTGCCCAATCTTTGTATGATAATGCTACATCTTGTAATGAGTGCAATGAGCCACATCATGTGCAGGATGATGATGTTAACATGATGTCCATAGGTAATGGATACACTCTGTATGATGCTGATGACAATACAGATCATCAAGTTCAGGCCTGCCAACAGTCCCCATATGATGAAGATAATGAGGATAACTATGTGTATGCTCAGAACTCACACAATTTTCTGAGTAACCTACAGCGACCTTCTGATGAGGAAATCAGAGCCTTCACAGCTACAGCAGTTGCTCAGGTCAAGAGCAACTACAATCTCAGAGGTAAACATCAGGTTGGCAGCCCACATCAGCCAGAGGATATTTCTGCAGGTCAGCTGATGCATGGTCATAAAGGAACTGAACCACAAAAAAGGCAGTGGGTAAATAATAAGCAGAACTTTAGATACAGAGCAGGTCCTGAATCTCAAGGACCAGAAAACAAAACCCCTCAGGCTGAAGATCAAAGAAGAGGTTCCCAAGACAGGAATGATGATCAGGGAACTATGAAAATGAAAACTAAATCAGCTCAGGATAAAAGCAAGATTGTGGAGCAAGCTACAACTGTTGTACAAAACTATGCTCCATTTGATATAGCCCAGATCCTTTCTCAGGTAAAGGTCTCTGTTCCACTTATGGAACTCATGAAAGTGGAAGAGATCAGGAATAGAACAATATCCCTAATCTCAGGGGTACCTTTTCAAGCTAAGCAAAATGATCAGACCCAGGGTGAGAAACAGGTCATGTGTAATGAAGAAGATGAGACTCCTGAAGTATATTTAGGAATGACCATGACAAAATGTCCTTCACAGGTGGAACCATTTTATGTTTCCCTGGTTATAAATGGTAAAATAATTAGAAATTGTATGCTTGACTCTGGAGCATCTACAAATGTCATGCCTTTGGCTATCATGCAACAAACTGGATTAAAGATTGACAAGGCATGTGGGAAATGTTATGCTATGGATGCCAGAGAGGTACCAGTTATTGGAATCATGAAGGATGTAGATTTCAAGCTGGCAGCATTTCCTGAAAAAAGATACAAAATGAATATAACAGTGGTTGACATCAAGCCACAGTATGGTATGCTGCTGTCAAGGAGATGGGCAGCACTAATTGGTGGAAGTATGCAGCTGGACCTATCATATGCCATGATTCCAATGAATGGCAGGGATGTCAAGCTAATTAGAGAGCAAAGATCATCAGAGACAGTGGAAGACCAAGAAGCAAATGAACAGGTGTGCTTTGTAGACACTGACTGTGATAACTTCAAGGTTGTCTCAGATGATGCAGAAGACAAAAAGAAAATTGCCTGTGTTGGAGAGCTAGATCAGCAAGGGTTATGGACCATGTTTTTTGATGGAGCTTGTGCAAAAGAAGGCTCTGGAGCTGGAGTTGTTTTCCTGTCTCCAACTGGTAAGCTCCTCAAATCCTCTTTCTTGCTGAGGTTTGATTGCACAAACAATATTGCAGAATATGAGGCTTTACTTTTAGGCCTGAATATTGCTCTCAAACATGGAATTAAAATGTTAAGAGTATTTGGAGACTCTGAGCTAATAGTATCCCAAATCAGAAATAAGTATGCTGCAAAGAATAAAAGACTGAAGCAATACAAGCATGCTATTTGGGATACTATTGAACTTTTTGATGCATTTTCAATTGGCTGGGTAGAAAGGTCAAAAAATGTTATGGCTGATTTCTTAGCTAATATTGCAATAAGGCCAGATGACATCACTCTGTCAGGTGTCACAGATATAGAAGTTAAAATTAGGCCTGCCATACCAGAAAACATATGCAGTTGGCAAGTTTTTAATGATGATAGGGATTTGCTGAAATTTTTGCACTGCATAGATGAGTATGAGAATCAACAGATTGATTTCCAAGCTTTTGTAGAGACTGTAAATGGAAAAGAGACCCTTGTGGGAAAAGAGATCATCCAGTTGAAGACTAACAAGATCCCTAGAGGGTTAGTGGCTTTGGAAAGAGCCTTTGACAGTAGAGACAAAATGGTCACAAGGACATCCCCCACAAATAAGGAGGATTTAGAAGAAATAAATTTGGGGACATCTCAGGCCCCTCAGAAGGTATATATTGGCAAACAGCTCAAACCACACATAAGAAGTATGCTGATTGCATTGCTAAAAAGGTATAAACATGTTTTTGCTTGGTCATATGAGGACCTAAAAGCTTATAGAGAAGACTTATTCCAGCATGAGATCCCACTGAAGCCTGAAGCTAAGCCATTTAGACAGAGGCAAAGGCCTATAAATCCTACCTTAGCTCCCAAGATGCAGGAAGAACTCAAAAGGCTCAGGGATGCTGGAATAATTGTGCCCATCAGACATTCAACTTGGGTGTCTAACCTCGTCCCAGTCAGGAAAAAGAATGGTGATATTAGGTTGTGTGTTGATTTTAGGAACTTGAATGTATCCTCTTTGAAGGATAACTATCCACTGCCTAATATGGAGGCTATGTTGCAGAAAGTGACTGGTTGTGAACTCCTATCCATGATGGATGGATTTTCAGGATATAATCAGGTAAAGGTAAAGGAATCAGAACAATATAAGACTGCCTTTACCACTCCATGGGGAACGTATGTGTATGTTAGAATGCCATTTGGACTAACAAATGCAGGTGCTACATTTCAAAGAGCAATGGATGTTGCTTTTGCAGGGCTGATTGATTCAATCCTGGGAGTATATCAGGATGACCTGACTGCCTACTCAAAGAAAGAGGAGCAGCATTGTATGCATCTAGAGCAGATCTTCATAAGAGCACTAGAATATGGTATTTCTTTAAACCCAAAGAAGTGTGCCTTTGGAGTAGTTGAAGGAAAGCTTCTGGGACACATTGTTTCCAAGGATGGAGTCAGGATAGATCCAGAGAGAGTGGCAGCCATTGACAGGATTCAAATGCCAAAAACTGTGAAAGGAGTTCAGTCCTTCTTTGGACAGATAAACTTTGTTAGAAGATTTGTTCCCAACTTTGCAGAGATCACAAGGAACATTTCCAAGATGATGAAGAAGGATGCAACTGTCAACTGGGAAAGGGAAGCAACAGAATCATTTCAGAATATCAAAGAGGCAATAAAGATGGCCCCTGTTCTTAAATCTCCTGATTTTTCTAGGCCATTCCAGGTGTTCTCATTTGCTTCCTTTCATACTGTAGCTGCATGTTTGTTACAGAAAAATGAAGATGGTTTTGAACAGCCCATCGCCTTCTTCAGTATGTCCCTGCAGGCCTCTGAATTGAAGTATGATATTATGGAAAAGCAGGCATATGCACTTGTTAGAGCCATTAAAAGTTTCAGACCATACTTAGTAGGGTCACATATAATTGCATATGTACCTCATGCTGCAGTCAAAGACATATTCACTCAGCAGGAGGTGACTGGAAGAAGGTGCAGATGGATAAACAAACTGCAAGAATTCAACATAGACATACAAGTTACTAAATTGATAAGGGGACAAGGATTAGCCAAGATGATGGCACAGTCAAACTTGGAAGCATGCCAAGTTAATGCAGTCCAAGATGAGAATGTAAGTGTATCAGGATCTGAATGGTACAAGGATATTGTCTATTATTTGCAAAATCTGAATTGTCCTTCCCATTTCAGTGACAATCAAAAGAGGACTCTGAAGCTACATGCAATCAGGTATGTTGTTGTTCAAGGTGAGCTGTACTGGAAAAATCCTGATGGTGTGCTGTTGAGATGTGTGGATAAGAACATGGCTAACAATATTTTGATTGACATGCATAAAGGATTATGTGGTGGCCATTATACTGCCCAAACAACAGCTCATAAAATTCTCAGGGCAGGATATTGGTGGCCCACTCTCTTTTCAGATGCACAAAAGTTAGTAAGGAAGTGTGACCCTTGCCAGAGATTCTCAGGAAAGCTGAAATATCATGGTGCTTTACCCCTCAGAACTGCACCTGTGGATGCTCCATTCCAGCAATGGGGAATTGATTTTATAGGGGAAATCGCAGACAAATCAAGTGGGGGACACAGTTGGATTTTGGTGGCAACTGACTACTTTACCAAATGGATTGAGGCCATTCCAACTAAAAGAGCTACAAGTAAGGTGGTGACAGATTTCATACTAGAGAACATCATCATCAGGTTTGGAGTACCATCTAAAATAATCACTGATAATGCTATGTGCTTCAGATCAGGTGAGTTTGTTGATTTTTGCAACAGGTATGGGATAAGCCTGTCATATACATCACCATATCACCCACAAGGAAATGGTCAAGCAGAATCAAGCAATAGGAGCATCATGAAAATTGTCAAGAGGATACTGGACAAGAACAAGAGAGCTTGGGACTCAAAGTTGAATTTAGCAGTATGGGCTGACAGAGTGACTGTGAAAAGGGCTAGTGGGAAGTCACCTTTTGAGCTAGTATATGGTGCATCAGCTAGACTGCCCATAAACAATCTCCTACCAGTTTACAGATTCATTCAAGAGTATGATGAGGAGATTGAAGATCCCATGACAGGAAGAGTGAATCAGCTGGTTGCATTGGATGAAGACAGAAGGAGAGCCCACCAGATCAATCTCAAAAGACAACAAGGGGTGAAATATCAGTTTGACAGGAGAGCTACAAAAAGGAAGTTTCAAGTAAATGATCTGGTGCTCATTTGGAATGCTAAAGATCAGGAAAAGGGTAAACATGGTAAGTTTCAACCCTTATGGATGGGCCCATATCAGGTTTGCAATACTCATGGGGAGGATTCTTATTTCCTCCAGGCCCTAGATGGTGAAATTCTGGAATTGCCTGTGCATGGCCAATTCCTTAAGTTCTATTTTGCATGATGACTGGTTGCTGTGCACATTTGTAAAATATGTATGTAGTGTAAATGCCTTGTACAGCTCGCGTTTTTTGGCTTTTTGTCAGGTCTGCCCGGAGATCTGGTTCTCGCTGCAGGTTTTCACCTGCACGTCCCCATTCGGAGCCACTGTTGACACTCATTTTGACCAGGGGTTGATTTGTCATGATCAGGAGGTTTCTTCATTTGAAGCCTTTATCTTCTTTCCCATTTTTTCTAAGTGTTGGACCTCCTCAGCATTTTTCAACTGCAGCATCATATTTTCCTGAGGAGGAGGTCATCATCATCATCTTGTCTTCGATGATGATCTGCATCATCATGTTCCTCGTCGACTTGTTTTTCAACGTCATCATCATATTTCAACTGTCGGGTGATGTTTGCTTATTATCCTGATGATACTGATGAGCTACAGTGCGCCCTCATCTGCTTGCGAGGGTGATTTTTCAAAGTATCCGGTGATCTTTCATTTATCACCTTGCTCAAACATGATGATGTTGCCCCGGTATCCTGAAGGGGTTATTCTCTAAGTGCTCGACACAACTTGTTTTTTCTTAAGGGTCGTCATCATCATGATATTTCCAGTTTTCATCCTGCTACTTGCGGAGGTCATCATATTTTCTGCCTTCATGATATTTCGCCGGGGTGATATTTTTATCATCGGGTGATCTTGGTTATGATCATCCTGATGATGTTGTTGAAGAGTTCTAAGTGCGACCCGATATTCACTAGGGTCATCATATTTTGAACGTCAGGATGATCTTAGTCAATATCATCCTGATGATGTTGTATCACTTCTTGTTCGTTGTTTCTTCATCCTGATGATGCTGACGTCATCCTTATCTCAGGGTGATATCTTTTTCTCTGCCTATCTGCATCATGATATTCCAAAGGAGGGGGTGATATTTTCATATCACCCGGATATATGTTTGTTTGTTCGAGCATCATGATGATGCTAATATTAAGGAGATATCCGCCTGCTAGCTTCGCGCATTATCTACTGGGGGTGATCTTTTCAAGCAGCATCATCATATTCAGTTATCGCCCCGATCTTATAGAGGAGCTACAGTGCAACCTGATATTTGAACATCAGGAGGATATTTCCAAATATCCGGTTGTCTTCCGAATATCATGATGATGTTAATATGATGATGACGTCATCAAGGTCCCGCGGGGGTCATATTGCTAACACTGATCATCTTGAAGAGACTTCCTGATATTTGCAAACATGATGATGACGTCATCCGGATATGAGGAGGTGTGCAGTAGGCAGATATGATGATGACGTCAGCAGGATATGATGATGACATCATCAGGATGATCATCGGCCAGACTTTTGGTATAAGCTCAGCAGGAGGATGTTCCTCCGATGGATCAGGTTGTGCCGATTATCGTGCAGGTTATATTTCAAATATCATGATGACGTCAGGGTGATATTTCGAACAACAGGATATCATGCTGCTGAGGGATGATGATGATGAGGTTATATACTAATGTCGTCAAGAGCAAAAGCACCGACATGATATATGCTCATGACCTAGTATATAAAGTGTTATTGAGGTCATCGCGGGGTGCATGTGGGATATTGTTATCCTGCATTTTCAAATATCATGATGATGAATCTCGGCGGGAAATGCTTGCGATAGTCTGTATGATGTTCTTCCTGAGGCCGCGGGTTGGTGCGCCATTAATGGCGAAGGTTGCAGAGGTATGGGCGATGGCGTGGGTCGATCTGGTACCCGACTGAAGGTGTCAATCAGCGGATGATGGCGCAGGGCTGGAGAAATCTTCCTGTCTCCTCCCCTACCTGCTGCATTCAAGTTTGGGCGCCAATCCGGTTGTGTTTGAGCGCCATTTTCATGATACTGTGTATCTGGCGAAATTTTGGTCAACAATGTAATTAATTGCTGAGCACCTACCTGGCTGTTATAAGCGGGTGGTGTTGCTCATTTCAAAGGTTGTTGAAAGTTGATGATTTTGGCTCTGTAATGCATAACAAGCTGATCTGGTTGCTCTGTACAGCTTACCTGTGAGTTTATGTATCTCCTGTTGTTTGTTTTTGGCATGAACCCACTGATTTCATGATTAAACTTATATGAGAAATGCTGTTTGGCATGTGTTGTGTTAATTCTGTCTCCAGTATTGCATGTATTCTTCTTCTGAATCTGGATGTTTGGTAATGTTTAGATTCTAGAGCATAGAATTCCTATGTTGACTGTCTGACCTTTTAACTTCTACTCAAGGGGTAGATTAAACTGTTTTCAGGTTGAACATTGGGAGGGATATACTGCAGTAGGGATACCATAAGTAGAGATAACCTAACACTTTGTATTGGGAGATGCCTGTAAGGCAGGTATCACACATATCCCCTTGAAATCCAGTTTCAGCTGTTCATGCTGATCATCCACAGGTGTATGTCTACTGACTCCAGGCCCTGGATAGGCACCAATCATGCTTTGTTTTGTGTTATAACCATGTCCAGCTTTGCATCCACACTTAAACTTCAAATCAAAATCTAAAACAACCATTAGGACTTTAGAATTAGTTTAGGACCCTCAGTCCTCTGTCTACAACTGCTAATAGGCCCAAAGCTAGCCCCTTTGCTCTTATCATTCAGTTTTGGTCTACTTACAGGAGGACTCATCTGCTTTCTGTCAGCATCCCAGCCTTGCATGCATATCCTCATGGATGTTGAGTAGGGAATACCCCCCTAGGTCTTGCAGAGCCTGAAGAAGAAGAGGAGATAAAATATAGAGTCTATCTCCTACACTGTTGACCCCCTGGCCCAGAGATCCTGTTGATCACTGATGGCTACCTTGTAGGGAAATCTGGGAATAAGCATCCAGTCTGGGAAAAAGTCAACACCTTCTATCCTCTAGATTAGGACTTCTTGTCCTTTGATTTTCCTCATGACTTCCCATGACCTCCATAACCTTTTCCTCTCTCCTTTGATCTGCCCCTGCTTTCTACATTCAAAACACTACCTGATGTGGACCCTCCTGAGCTCTTCCGTCACATTTCCTCGCTAAGGATAACACCAACAACATCATCAAATTTCAAATTATTTGAACCAAAGACAAAATTACTTACAACCATTACCAAGCTATTCCAGCTTTTTGGCAAAGAAAATAAAACTAAGAGAGCCCTCACCTCTTCATCAAATTTCACTTTTATAGAAGTTAACTGACTAGTAATCATATTAAACTCATTTAAATGATCTGTCACAGATCCACCTTCAATCATTTTCAGATTAAACAAATGCTTCATGAGAAATAACTTATTTGAGGCTGAGGGTTTTTCATCCAATTTAGCCAAAGATTTCATTAGTTCACTTGTCGTCACTTCTATTAGATTGAACACCACAGATGGTGCTAGGCACAACCGAATGGTTCCTAGTGCCTTTTTGTCTAGAAGATTCTAATCCTCATCAGTTATTACTGCCAGTTTCTTGGCTATTCCTTCCAACAACCTCCATAAATCCTTCTAATAGAGATAATCCTCCATCTACATCTTCCATAATTGATAGTTCTACCCATTTAATTTATCTCCCTTCAATTTACCCTCATCCACCATTGCTCCCACTCAACCATGAGACTCCCACTCAACTGTGAGGCCTTCCTACAGATGATAATCAAACACAACCCACTCTGATACCACTTGTTAGGGATTGCATGCAGAAGATATCAATTAAATGCAAATAAAGATTAAATAGAGGAATGAAAATACATAGAAATAATAACAACAAGAGACAAGTTTTAATGTGGTTCACCCAAACTCGGGCTAGATCGACCAACATAGAGTCCAATATTATTATCCAATAAATCAAACTGATTACAAATAGCAATCCCTACAACTCAATACCACTGCAAATGCTACAATACAATGTTAATGAAAACCCTAACCCTTAGCTGCTTTTATCAAGCCTTATGTTAGTTACAAAAATAGGGTTTTTTTTATGTCGGCCAATAGAAAAATAACTCCTGACGCCTTTATAAAATAATAAAAAATGTTGGAGGTTTCAAGGGCATTGCCCCCGAGTCCCTACGGGGATGCTACCCCTTGACCCCATTAAATAATTTGGGGGGAAACTGTGTCAATAAAAGTGGGGTAAATTTAACATCCAAGTCTGATTAGGCTCCATATAACAACAGTCCAAGGCCCTGTGTTGGAACTGTGGCTAACCTAGTCACTTCCGCAAGGAGTGCAAGGAGGAGAAAAAGAAAAAGAAGAAGAATTATGATTTAGATTCTAACAAGTCCTCTTAGGATGAAGGAGAAGCATTTGTCGCTGCCTTGGCAATGCATGCATTTGAGGATGTGTGGCTTATTGACTTTAATGCATCTTTTCACATGACCTCGCATCGGGGCTAGTTTTTGAAGTATGAAGAATACATTGGTGGAAAGGTGTGCTTGGGTGATGATTCTTGCCTAGATATTGTTGGCCGTGGAAGAGTCTTGATTCGATTCCATGATGGATGAGTAAAGGGAATCAATGGTGTTCTACATATCCCTAGTTTGACACGGAACCATCTTTATGTAAGTAAATTGAATGATGTGGGTGTGTAGATTGTTTTCTCAAATGGAGGATGCAAGATGACTAGAGGATCTATGGTGTTGGCTAAGGTTGTTTGGATTGGCACTCTATTTCAGCTTGATGCATGTACAGTTTAGTGCAATAGTGCCTTTGTTTCAAAGAAGAGAGCTTAGAGTCTTCATCCTCACCATTGGAACTAGTAGTGAAGAAGACTGTTGCATCTACTTCTGATGGTCATGCTTTTTGGGTACCTAAGGGTGCTCATTCTATGGAGATGAAACTTCCAACTGAGAAGACAATGTTATGGCACCAAAGGATTGGTCACATTGGTGAAAAGGGTTTGAGGACCCTGAAGAATAAAAATCTTGTTGAGCATATGAATGATCATAAGCTTGAGTTTGATTTTTGTGAAAATTACATTTATGGAAAACAAAACCTTGTTCATTTTTATTCCAGTTCTCACAAATCTTCTGAGGTGTTGGACTTGACTCATTTTGATGTGTTTGGTCCTGTTAATTTTCCTTCGATTTCAAAATCTATTTACTTTGTTTCATTCATTAATGATTATAGTAGAAGGACATGGGTGTATTTCCTTAGAAGTAAATCTGAAGTCTTTAATAGATTCAAAGAGTTCAAAGCTCTTGTAGAGAATTAGAAGGATAGAAAGATTAAGTGTTTGAGGACTAACAATGGTGGTGAGTTTTGTTCAGCATATTTTGACAAGTTCTGTAAAGATCAGTGGATTGAGAGGCACAAGACAACTCCGTATACCCCTTAGTAGAATGGAGTTGCAGAGAGGATGAATAGAACATTGATGGAGAGGGCAAGGAGAATGTTAAGTGGAGCTAGTCTTGAACAAAAGTTTTGGGCTGAAGTTGTTGCTACCGCTTGTTACCTAGTTAATAGGTCTCCTACATCAGCGCTCGTTGATAAGAAACCTATGGAGGTATGGTCTGGTAAAAATCCTTCATTAAGACACATTCAAGTATTTGGTTGTGAGGCATATACACATGTGCCTAAGGAGAAGAGGTCTAAGTTGGAGAACAAGGTTGTAAAGTGTATCTTCATCAGTTATGATATCGGTGTGAAAGGGTACAAGCATTGGGATCCAGTAGCTAAGAGAGTTCTGTATAGTAGAAGCATGATCTTCAGAGAGCTCAATCCTTCTTCTATTGTCTTATAGCTAGAGAAAGAAGAGAAGAAAGATAATGTGGTTCAGCTTGTTGATAACTGAGAGGGGGGGGTGAATCAGTTATCTTAATTATTTCAGCTTTCTAAACTTTCTTGATAATTAGTGCAGCATCAATTCAAACAAGCAAACATAAGCATGAAATAGAAATACACATGACACAATATTTTTGACATGGAAACCCTGTTAAGGGAGAAAACCACAGGGTGATTAACCCAAGATTGTATTCTCTATTAGAAGAATGGAAGTACAAAATGGCACTTGCCAATTAGGGCTCACTGCCTGAGCACACTGCTCACAAGAGGCACACTGCCTACAAGAGA
Source organism: Cunninghamia lanceolata (assembly GCA_027924645.1). Lineage (NCBI taxonomy): Eukaryota > Viridiplantae > Streptophyta > Pinopsida > Cupressales > Cupressaceae > Cunninghamia > Cunninghamia lanceolata. Next base: position 1,604,676 of record BSBN01000781.1, read on the forward strand.
CACACTGTCTACAATTTATAAAGAGTGTAATACAATACTTGAACTGATAAGAAGCATCAACATATGCTGGAGTTCAGTTCCGGTTAGGCTCTGTATACTGATCTACTACACTTCATCTTTCCTCTTCTTTTATGCTGCTCTTCTTTCACATACTGGATCTTCCTTTCTGCTTTTATTCGGCTCTACTACTTTTCTTCACACATATCATTCAACAAAAACACTTCTCATAACTAAATCTATCTTGTATATATATCCGCATAAGTGATTTCATCACCTTTCTAGTCGGCACCTGGAACAGTCAATATTTTGCCTAAACTCTGATTTGTCGGCTGAATCCTTGCTTACCAAGTAATATGGATCAAGAATATACTTGTGGAAATCATTAATCATGTCGGCCAAACATAATTCATGCCTTCATAACCTTTACCAACATCAGTAACACAACCGGAATGATGTCTGATGTTCTGTCGGTCAGTTCTTCCTCTATTCACACTGTCACTTGGGAACCCGATACTCAAGCATTCATATCTCTTTATCCTTTCCACATCGGATGCTCAAACCTTGGAATCTATCAGTCAAGATACTCCTTTTGACTTCCCCAAATCCACACTTCACTAAGATACTTCTGCTGAGAGATCCAGACCTGTCTGTCGAACCTTACTGACTGCTCTATTCTTGTTTACCGTACCACAACATTCTTCATTCTGACTTCCAGTATAGACATACCATGTCCTGCGGATGTGTGGGATGAACTTTGTTGCCATCAATGACAACATTCATGAATCCATATAGTGTCTCTTGCCAACAATCTCCCCCTTTGGCATTGATGGCAACACTTAGTGAAAAATGACTAAGTGTTTACACTGTGCTCCCCCTTGGATGATGCTCTATTTTTATATACATTTTCTGGAGCTCCCCCTTAGTTGGATTCCCATTTTTCACTGCTCTTCATTAACCTTTGACATCAATGGCAAAGGGTAGGGTCCGCATATCAAAACTTTCAAAAATTCAACTATACTTAGCCACATAAGTATATACATATGGCATACTTACATATACTGAAGTATGTCTGCAAAAGTTGTCTTCAATTGAATAAATTCTGTAGCCCAACTTTGCTTCATTCTGTCCAAAATTGAAATATGACCGCTCAATAGGAATGCAAATGCATCTACCCTTTTTAGATCTGTTGGATCATTGGTCTGGGCTATGATTTGAGATTCACTTATGGCCTCATGCATGGCCTCTAACTTAGGGATAATGATCCTTCTAAGTTCACCCATCCGGCTAATTATGTTCTTCCTTTCCTTCTCAAAATTGTTTATTGCATTTGTGATTGCAATAGTCTGATACTCTTGATTTACTATGGAGGATGAGAGAGGATCAAAACTTTGAGACAGACTTAATAGTTTATCCTCTTGTTCTTTTACTTTCCTCTCAATATCTTTGGTCATTGTGGGCCAAGATAAGCAAAATTTGTACATATTTCTGCCATCTTTAAGAGCATTTTCCAAGCTCTTTATCCCAATATCCATAACTTTCCTATCATTCGTTATCAGACCTTGTACTTCAGAGAATCTCTTATCCAAAAACTCCTTCCAGACCTTATCTTCAGCTGACTTCTCTAGAGAATCAAAATGTGTGCTAACACTGTTGACTAAAGTTTTGAGATTATCGAAGGAAGAGGCTATGGGATCCTTTTGAAAAGATGGCATGATCTTTTCCAACATTCCGGATGCTACCTCTATAAGCTCACAGTCTTTTATGTGAGATTTCAGTAGTTTCTCTTTGACCTTCGCATTTGCAAATGAAGCTATTTTCATTGTTTGCACCGGAGATAGAGAGTCAAAATTTAATGGCCCTTTTAATAGTTCTAGTTCATCAATCTCCATAGTTGCTTTTGTCAAAAAGTCCTTGACTGATTCTGCAGTGTCTCTTGCTGGAGATAGATTTTTCTTTTCTTCTGCAGTCACAGAACTATCTTTTGGAGCTTTCTCCCCTTCCACAACCTTTGTACTGATATCTTCTTTTCCATTCACCTCTGCTTCTTTCTCCTTTATTCTTTCTTCTCCTTTGGATCCAAAGTCAGCAAGGGAACCCGGAGGAGTGATGTTGGTCTGTTCATGGGCCACCTCTTCCGGAACAGAGGATTCCAAGTCCTTAGTTGCTTCTGCACCGGTAATCATTGCCTCTTCTGTTGTTTTCTCAGTAGATTCTTCTGCAACACTTGTGGTTGAGGGGTCAGTACCCAAGTCCTCTATAATAGGAAGATTAAATCTTTTGAAGGCCTTCCGGAGGATCTCTTCTGTGTCCTTGGCTACCTTGTCAATCTCACCAAGCATAAGTTAATTCATCCTTGCTTTGCTTCTAAACTCATCCTTACAATCTTTGAATACCATATTCATTGTCTTAGGGTTGATTGAAGGATATAGCTGGATTGCTAACTATTCCCAGATTTCTAGGTCTTTGGCTTGGGCATTGTTCTTTCTTATTTCTAGTTCCTTCTCCAATCTTTTGGGGATCAGAGATATAATTTCAATGAATGCTTTGTTGTAGATATTTAGATACCTGACTGTGGCATCTTGTAATATCTTCCGATCTGCTTCACCATAATCATCATAGAACTCAACCATTGGCTGAAGATTTCCATCCACTGTGACTGATTTGATTATGTCATCAATGTGAAGAGTGGGTTTTTCAACATATTCCTCTATCTTTTCTTCTTCCCTCTGTCCGGTAGAGAGTTGGCTGGATGTTTTCTTCTTTTTCTTCATTTTCCTGATTTCTTCATCAGATTCAGTCTCCTCTTCATCCCTTTGACTGGCATAGGCTCTTGTAGCTTTTGTCTTTGTTCTTTTCTCTCCTTTGTCGGATGATTGTGCTTCTGATTCTGATGTCCTTGAGCCTTTGGCAGTGGTAGGTGCAGATCTCTTTGATGATCTGGTTCGGGTGGAAGGTTTTGCCGGAGCACTTTCCTCATTTTTCTTTTCTACCTTCTTCTTCTCTTCCTCAGCCCTTTTCATCATTTTCCTGTGGGCATCAAGTGCCTCCTTTGAGATGCCAAGGCCTTGGGCAACATTTTCTACTTCTTTTCTCACCTTCCTCTTGATCTTTGGTTCTCTGAGTTCCATATGAATCTTACACTCAGCTCCTCAAAGGTTCCAAACCTTTCGACCTTTGGATCCTTTGGCTGACTTAGCATGTGTTGAACATGTAGCTCCACAATTTGTTCATCAACTTCATACCCCATGGGCATGATCCATATAGTTCTTGGTTCTACTACCTCCATTAGGCACTGATCAGTTTCCACCATAAAACATACTGTGTCTTTGTATTTCTCAACAAGAGACTGGGGAATCCTTTCTCTTGCTTGCATCATGTTCTAAAAATTCTTGAAATATCCCCACAGGGTTGTATTTCTTGCTTTGGCATCCCCAAGTTCATGCAAGTAATCTCTGATCTGAATTGCTACTGGTTTGTCATTTTGCCATACCCATCCATTTGATTTGGGCAGCTCATTCATGAAGTAGAAAAATAGACATATTATTAGTCCACCATATTTAAAGGAGTTCTTCTTGTCCTTTTTGATCTTCTATATGTTTTCCATTAATTGGCTCAAAAGAAGTTCACAGAGATCATATTCTACATTCTTTCTCAGCATCTCATAAGCAGTGTATACTACAGTTCTGGATACTGAATTCTCCCTACTGGAATGATATATCTTGTATCCTATTATCATAGATGCATACTTGATATCCAGGTCAGTAATATCTTCAATGGTCATTGCCCTCTTATCAAATTTTGATCCAGTGGCCTCAGTTACAATGTTGTTTTTGACAGATTTGAGGACACGAATTCCTCCAGAGGAGTGTAAACCAGTTACTGCCCTAATTGCTTCCTTGGTGATTTTGCAAGGTCTGTTAAGCCATAGAAAGTTGTTATGTACCCTACTCAACACATACCGGACCCATTCATTTTCTTCAAAGCAGGGGAAATGAATGAACTGATCAAAATGTTTCTCCTAGATGCCCTTATATTCTGGTTTAAGCTTAAAGGCATCGTCTATCAAATGTTTGTGATAGATATCTCTTAGTTTGAATTCCCCAAACTCTTCAACATTTGCATGTATATAAACCCTAATATCTTCTATGTGCGAAACACTATGCGGAACACTAGAGAAGGCTCCTAGGGGATCTACCTCCAAGGATTTGTATGGATGCTTCTTAAATATGGGGTGAGGTCTATCAGAAATCTTTACTGTATTCAAAGTAGCCATTATCAAGGAATCTTATTAAGAGATATCAAGAATGAAGAATGCCTTTTACGCTGTTTAGGGCACACAGGATGATATCTGGATTGAGCTATATGAAGAATCGTCTTGATCTTTGGGAGAAGTAGTTCCAGAGCTCTTTTTCTCTTTTCCTTGAATGTGAGTGTACAAATGATGAGCGAATGAACTCTTTTATTTCTGAGAAGCCCTAATTTTCATTCTGTAATAAATGCGCAACCGAACTCATTCTGGTTGGTCTTGTTTGTCTTATTCAGTGACAAAACCTTTCCAGATCATTGAGACAGATTTTGAAGTTTTTCTAGGAGAGTAGTGATAATCTATCTTTCTTTTATTAGTCATTTGATCTATTTGCAGATCAAGACACCATAGTTTGAATCATACCAGACCAAACTTGTAAGGAATCTATTTTTACCAGAAGATTGTTTTACCAGATCAATTCTGGTAGGATTAGATTCTTCAAATCTTCTTGCGGATCTCTCAAATCTTTACCATACCCCTTTTAGATGTTTCTTGTATGACCCCTTTTAATCCGTAGCTCTCTTTGTGCCAGTTCCGGCACCAATTGACTGGCTGGGGGAACAAGGTTTTCTTTGTGTCTCCCCCTGAGCCAGAGCTCACCTTTTAATTTCTAGAAGGAATATCAGCACCAGAGTCTGGTGTGGATCCATCCCCTACATTCTCTATACTTTTCTTCACCCAAATCTTGTTCATCTCACTTCAAACTTCATCCATATTTACTTTTTATTTTTCCTTATCTTGATTCTGATTATAATATACCGAACCTCTTCTATCCTAATTCTTGCTTCTACAGAATTTTGCTATATGACTGGATCTATTGCAAATTTGGCAAAAAACATTTCTTTGCATATTTGATTGATATCCTCTTGATCTGCATTGATTAGCCATATGACCCATTCTATTACATGCAAAGCATCTACCATTGAATGAATTGTTCATTTGCATATTTCTGCATTCATGAGATTTGTGACCATACCTTTTGCAGTTGAAGCACTATCCAGAGAAGGATATATTAGTTTGATTCATTCTCCTTCATTTATTAGCTTTATGACCAAAGTTATTGTAGTTGTGGCAGTATCCATTGAAGGATGGATATCTTTGAGCATTAGGCTGTCTTATCAGAGGACTTCTAGGTCTGTTCCTTGGATTTTCTAATCTAAAATTCTTCTGACCAAATCCGGAGCTTTCTCCTTTCTCATATCCCAAACCATACTTGTCATCTACCTTCTTTTGGCTTTGAAGAAGAACTTCAAGTTGGGCAGAACTTATCTTGAATTTCTCTTTATATTCATTTGTTGTTTGAAGATCCCTTTTGAGAGAGACAATTTCATCCTGAAGTTTTTCTTCATTATCTTTAGCATCTTCAAGATCAGATTCAAGATGTCTGATAATTCTATCCATCTTGTGGCAATCTTCTGATTTCTCCTTGAGAGATTGTCTTAGATTATCTTTAGTTTTTCTTTTCTCTTCAATCTCTTGGGTAAACTTTATAACTCCTGATTCTATTTCATGTCTTACCATAATGATTTCTTTTGATAACTTTTCACATAACTGGGTTTTCTCCTTCAGATCTTCATTTGCATCTTTTTCTTCACCTTGACTTGCCAATTGCTGAAATAGCTCCTTTCTTTTTTTCATAGAGAGAATTAATTTGTCTTTTAGTTCTCTCATGAAATCATCATCCTATTTGAGTCTTTCCTTTAATTCATTGACTTCAGAGTTTCACTGCTCAAGATCATCAAGGGTAGTCTTGACTTGCTCCCTTAAACCATATGCATCCATTTGGATTCCCAGATCTTCCTCAAGCTGTTAGACTCTGTTTAGGAGGAACTTGGCTCTGATTCCAATTGTTGATAACTGAGAGGGGGGGTGAATCAGTTATCTTAATTATTTTAGCTTTCTAAACTTTCTTGATAATTAGTGCAGCATCAATTCAAACAAGCAAACATAAGCATGAAATAGAAATACACATGACACAATATTTTTGACGTGGAAACCCTATTAAGGGAAAAACCACGAGGTGATTAACCCAAGATTGTATTCTCTATTAGAAGAATGGAAGTACAAAATGGCACTTGCCAATTAGGGCTCATTGCCCGAGCACACTGCTCACAAGAGGCACACTGCCTACAAGAGACACACTGTCTACAATTTACAAAGAGTGTAATACAATACTTGAACTAATAAGAAGCATCAACATATGCTAGAGTTCAGTTTTGGTTAGGCTCTGTATACGGATCTGCTGCACTTCATCTTTCCTCTTCTTTTATGCTGCTCTTCTTTCACATGCCGGATCTTCCTTTCTGCTTTTATTCGGCTCTACTACTTTTCTTCACACATATCATTCAACAACAACACTTCTCATAACTAAATCTATCTTGTATATATATCTGCACAAGTGATTTCATCACCTTTCTAGTCGGCACCTGGAATAGTCAATATTTTGCCTAAACTCTGATCTGTCGGTTGAATCCTTGCTTACCAAGTAATGCGGATCAAGAATATACTTGTGGAAATCATTAATCATGTCAGCCAAACATAATTCATGCCTTCATAACCTTTACCAACATCAGTAACACATCTAGAATGATGTCTGATGTTCTGCCAGTTAGTTCTTCCTCTGTTCACACTATCACTTGGGAACCTGATACTCAAGCATTCATATCTCTTTGTCCTTTCCACACCGGATGCTCAAACCTTGGAATCTATCAGTCAAGATACTCCTCTTGACTTCCTCAAATCCACACTTCACTGAGATACTTCTGCTGAGAGATCCGGACCTATCTGTTGGAACTTACTGACTACTCTGTTCTTGTTTATCGGACCACAACATTCTTCATTCTGACTTCCGGTATAGACATACCATGTCCTGCGGATGTGTGGGATGAACTTTGTTGCCATCAATGACAACATTCATGAATCCATATAGTGTCTCTTGCCAACACAGCTTCCTTACACGCTTGAGAAAGTTGAACCAAAAACATCTATTGGACCTGATAATGAGGAGAGCTCTAGTAGCTCTAAAAGTTTAGAAAAAGATGAAGAACCTCAACCTCAACCTTTGAGGAGGTCCACGTGAATAAGGAAGTAACTTGATAGGTTTGGTTATTCATTGCATGATTCCAGTTGTATTTTTTCTTTGATTTCTAACACTAATGAGCCTCGAACTGTGAAAGAGGCTATGCATATGAAAGATGCAGGTTCCTAGAAGGAGGCCATGGAAGAGGACATGGCTTCTTTGGAAAAGAATAATACTTGGGACTCGGTGCCTTTTCCTGAAGGACAATAACCCATTGGATGCAAATGGGTGTTCAAAAAGAAATTCAGTGTAGTTGGTACTGTTGAGAAACATAAGGCTAGATTGGTTACGAAGGGGTAGGGAATTGACTATGGTGAGATTTTCTCTCCCATTGCAAAGCTGACATCTATTCGGTTCCTATTATCTCTTACAGCAGCATATGATCTAGAAGTGGAACAGATGGATGTGAAGATAGCATTCCTTCATGGTGACTCGGAGGAGGAAATCTGTATGTCACATCTAGAGCACTACGTGGTGAAAGGTAAAGAAAATATGGTTTCCAAGTTGAAAAAGTCTTTGTATGGTTGAAACGGTCTCCTAGGATGTGGTACCAGAAGTTTGGTGCCTTTATGTTGAGTATTGGATTTCAGAGATCAAAATCAGATCATTGTGTTTACTACAATTTTGACAATGATCGCATTCTCATTATTGCATTATATGTCGATGATATGTTACTCATTGGAAATGGTAAAAGTTTGATTTCTAATTTGAAGTCTCAGTTGTCAGCATAGTTTGAGATGAAAAATCTAGGGGTAGCTCGGTACATTCTAGGAATGGAAAACATAAGAGATAGAGAAAACATAAAACTTTAGTTAGGCTAGAGTAAGTATGTTAACACTATGTTGGAGAGATTTAGCATGATGGATTGCAGACCTTTGACTATTCCTGTTACAATGGGGACAAAGTTATCTATTGAAGATTGTCCAAAGTCTCCTCTTGAGATAGAGGATATGAGCAGAGTTCTTTATGCTAGTGCAGTTGGCAGTTTGATGTATGCGATGGTCTGTACAAGACTAGACATTGCCCAAGCAGTGGGAGTCCTTAGTTGATTTATGGCTAATCTTGGGCGGGTACATTGGGATGCAGTGAAGAGAGTGTTCAGATATTTGTAGGGTACTTATGAGTATTCCTTATGTTATCATAGTTATCCTACAGGAGCTCAGCATTCACTTTGTATTCATGGATTTGTGGATTCAGATTGGACAAGTGACATTGACAGCAGGAGATCCACCAATGCTTATGTGTTCACTATATTTGGTGGTGTTATTAGTTGGATGAGTAAGCGGTAACCTATGGTCGCTTTGTCCACTACTGAAGTTGAGTACATGGTAGCAACTCATGCTTGTAAAGAATCCATTTGGCTTAAGAGATTGTGTTCTAATGTTGGGTTTAATGCAGGGAAGATTACTATTTGGTGTGACAGTTAGAGTGCCATATGTTTGGTGAAGAATCCTACTTTCCATGCAAGGACTAAGCATATTGATTTCCAGTACCATTTTGTTCATGACATGGTAGAGGATGGGAAGGTAAACTTGGAAAAAGTTGAAACTTTGATGAATGTTGCAGATTCCATGACAAAACTTGTGAGCGCAGAAAAGTTTAGATGGTGTTTAGAGTCTATGGGCCTCATGGCCCCTAGCAATTAAATCATGGCGTTGATGCTCCCTTTACTCTTGCAAGGTGTTTGACAAGTGGGAGAATGTTAGGAAAAGTGTCTCAACATTGCAACCTTGAAAGGTTACTATTCTTCCTAGTTTTGGTCTTTTTGAATACCCTTTATCTTGCAGAATGGTCTGGAACTTTCAAAGTTTCCAAAAGTTTGCAAACGAGCTAAAAATAATGAGACTTACTATTTTTAGTAAGTCCTTCGATTGAGCTCAGAGTGACCTAAAATTTTTCCTAGAAGGTGTAGAACAGCTAAGTGAACATCTCGAGTGAGTTTTGTCTCAAGATCATATCAGGATTGCGAGATATTAAAGTTTTTATTTTTTGAAATTGCTGAAAAAAAGTTTTGAACTCAATTACTAGAATTAAAACTTCTCTAAACATCCTAAAAATTGTCATAACTAGCATATCTAGTTAAAAGGTGATATATCTATTCACAATCTTTCTGACACATTAAATAGTTCATTAATCGGACACCCGAATCAAAAGTTATGGCCTCTGGAAGTTGGACCTTCTATTTTTGGGAAATGTAAAAATGTGTTGGACACATAAAAGAGCTATAAAGGGGAGAGTTACATGTGTTGGTGTGTGGTTTGGCACATCACAAAGCACCTTTGATTGAAGATAATTTGGGTACCACTTTTTGGGTGGTTTTAGCTCATGGTTTTGTAATGACCATTGGCAGTGTACTGTATTGTATCTCCTATATATCAAGAGCTTGAGATGGAGGTTGTGTGTAAGAATCTTATAGATGTCAAGTTACCTCCTAGATCTCTGGTTGGATATACTCCTATAAAAGCTTGCTCTTCAAGTATATTGTAATCTTTGTGATTCTTGAATAATATATTGGGTGGCTTTGGAGTGTGGAGTTTTTTACCTGAAAGGGTTTTACACATGTATATCTTGTGTTGTGAGTTTTGTGTTTGCATTTGGAAGTTGTTATTATCTTTCTGTTAATGTGCATCTTAATCTGTAACTGTAAAAGTAAAAAATTTGCATAAGTCTTTCCTTAGTAGATTAGTGTAGGAAGTGTTTTCTATGTACCTTGCTTCCTTTCAGTTGGTATCAGAGCCTGATCACCTTTGGTTCTAGTTGTTGGGTAGAGGGTTTTTTGAGCTGATCTTCATTTGAGTGGGAGCTTGTGCACAGGATTTTGAAATCTTTGTTGCAGGTAAGAGATGGTGAGCACATCTGGGAGGTTTGAGATAGAGAAGTTTAATGGCAGTAATTTTGAGTTGTGGAAACTCAAAATGGAGGACATGCTTGTAGATTAGGATTTATGGGAAGTCAAATCTGGTACGAAACCAACGGCAATGTCTCAAGAAGATTGGGATCTCAAAGATCTAAAAGCTAAGGGTTTGATAAGACTTTGTTTGGCTGATTTAGTGATCCTAAATATCCATGAAGAGAAGACTACAAAGAAACTTTGGAAGAAGCTTGGAGATGTTTATAAGGCTAAATCCCTAGTTAACAAGTTATTCCTATGAAAGAAATTGTATTATCTGAGGATGGAAGATGGAGGATCTTTCGCTGATCACTTGAATACATTCAATATCCTTGTTGCCTAGTTGACTTCTATTGGTGTGAAGATGGAGGAGGAGGATCGATGTATGACATTACTGTGTTCCTTACTATATTCATGGGACCACCTTGTTATGGCCATTGGCAGTGCCACTACCACCTTCAAGATGGATGAAGTGGTTTCTTCGTTGTTTTCTAAAGAGATGCGGAGAAAGTATTTAGAATTGGCTAAGGAGGCACTTGTCGTTCATGGTAGATCTAAAGAGAAGGGAAAGAAAAAGGATAAGAAGAAGGAAGAAAAAGGAAGATCCAAATCCCTTGGGAGATCTAAGTCTCCCAGAAAGTCCAAGGCCTCGTGTTGGAACTTCAACAAACCTAGTCACTTACGCAAGGAGTGCGAGGAAAAAAATAAAAAGAAGAAGAATTATGATTTAGATTTTGACAAGTCCTCTCAGGATTCTGCCTTGGCAATGCATGCATCTAAGGATGTGTGGCTTATTGACTCTAGTGCATCTTTTCACATGACCTCGCATCAGGGCTAGTTTTTGAAGTATGAAGAATATGATGGTGGAAAGGTGTACTTGGGTGATGATTCTCACTTGGATATTGTTGGTCATGTAAGAGTCTTAATTTGATTCCTTGATGGATGAGTAAAGAGAATCAATGGTGTTATGCATATCCCTGGTTTGACACGAAACCTTCTTTCTATAAGTAAATTGAATTATGTAGGTGTGCAGGTTGTTTTCTCAAATGGAGGATGCAAGTTGACTATAGGATCTATGGTATTGGCTAAGGGTGTTCAGATTGGCACTTTGTTTTAGCTTGATGCATGTGTAGTTCAGTGCAATAGTGCCTCTGTTTCGAAGAAGACAGCTTCAGAGTCTTCATCCTCACCATTGGAACTAGTAGCGAAGAAGACTGTTGCATCTACTTCTGATGGTCATGCTTTCTAGGTACCTAAGGGTGCTCATTCTATGGAGATGAAACTTCCAGCTGAGAAGACAATGTTATGGCACCAAAGGCTTGGTCACATTGGTGAAAAGGGTTTGAGGACCCTGAAGAATAAAAATCTTATTGAGGGTATGAATGATTGTAACCTTGAGTTCAAATTCTGTGAACATTACATTTATGAAAAACAAAACCATGTTCAATTTTATTCCAGTTCTCACAAATCTTCTAAGGTGTTGGACTTGATTCATTCGGATGTGTTTGGTCCTGTTAATGTTCCTTCAATTTCAAAATATGTTTACTTTGTTTCATTCATTGATGACTATAGTAGAAGGAAATGGGTGTATTTCCTTAGAAGTAAATATGAAGTCTTTAATAGATTTAAAGAGTTCAAAGCTCTTGTAGAGAATTAGAAGGATAGAAAGATAAAGTGTTTGAGGAATGACAATGGTGGTGAGTTTTGTTCAACAGATTTTGACAAGTTCTGTAAATAATAGGGCATTAAGAGGCACAAGACAACTCTGTATACCCCTCAGTAGAATGGATGTGTAGAGAGGATGAATAGAACGTTGATGGAGAGGGAAAGGAGTATGCTAAGTGGAACTAGTCTTGAACAAAAGTTCTGGGCTAAAGTTGTTGCTATCACTTGTTACCTAGTTAACAGGCCTCCTACATCAGCGCTTGTTGATGAGACACCTATGGAGGTATGGTCTAGTAAAAATCATTCATTAAGACACATTCAAGTATTTGGTTGTGAGGCATATGCACATGTACCTAAGGAGAAGAGGTCTAAGTTGGAGAACAAGGTTGTAAAGTGTATCTTCTTCGGTTATGGTATCAGTGTGAAAGGGTACAAGTTTTGGGATCCAGTAGCTAAGAGAGTTTTGTATAGTAGAAGCATGCTCTTTAGAGAGCTCAATCCTTCTTCTTTTGTCTTGCAGCTAGAGAAGGAAGAGAAGAAAGATGATGTGGTTTAGCTTCCTTCCACCCGTGAGAAAGTTGAACCAAAAACATCTATTGGACCTGATAATAAGGAGAGCTCTAGTAGCTCTAAAAGTTTAGAAGAAGATGAAGAACCTCAACCTCAACCTTTGAGGAGGTCCATGCGGATAAGGTAGTAACTTGATAGGTTTGGTTATTCATTGCAAGATTCCAGTTGTATTTTTGCTTTCATTTCTAACATTGATGAGCTTAGAACTGTGAAAGAGGCTATGGGTATGAAAAATGCAGGTTCCTAGAAGGAGGCCATGGAAGAGGAGATGACTTCTTTGGAAAAGAATAATACTTGGGACATGGTGCCTTTGCCTAAAGGATGAAAACCTATTGGATGCAAATGGGTGTTCAAAAGGAAATTCGATGTAGATGGCAGTGTTGAGAAATATAAGGCTAGATTGGTTGTGAAGGGGTATTCTTAGGTGGAGGGAATTGACTATGGTTAGATTCCTCCCATTACAAAGCTGACATCTATTCAGTTTCTATTATCTCTTGTAGAAGCATATGATCTAGAAGTGGAACAGATGGATGTGAAGATAGCATTCCTTCATGGGGACTTGGAGGAGGAAATCTATATGTCACAGCCAGAGCCCTACATGGTGAAAGGTAAAGAAAATATGGTTTGCAAGTTGAAAAAGTTTTTGTATGGTTTGAAACAGTCTCCTAGGATGTGGTACCAGAAGTTTGATGTCTTTGTGTTGAGTATTAGATTTTAGAGATCAAAATCAAATCATTGTGTTTACTACAAGTTTGACAATGACCGCATTCTCATTATTGCATTGTATGTCGATGATATGTTACTCATTGGAAATGGTAAAAGTTTGATTTCTGATTTGAGATGAAAAATCTAGGGGTAGCTTGGTACATTCTGGGAATGGAAATCAGAAGAGACAGAGCAAACAAAAAACTTTGGTTAGGCCAGAGTAAGTATGTTAACACTATGTTGGAGATATTCAGCATGATGGATTGCAGACCTTTAACTATTCTTGTTATAATGGGGACAAAGTTATCTATTGAAGATTGTCCAAAGTCTCCTCCTGAGATAGAGGATATGAGTAGAGTTCCTTATGATAGTGCAGTTGGCAGTTTGATGTATGCGATGGTCTACACAAGACCTGACATTGCCCAAGTAGTGGGAGTCCTTAGTCAATTTATGGCTAATCCTAGATGGGTACATTGGGATGCAGTGACAAGAGTGTTTAGATATTTGTGGTGTACTTCTGAGTATTCCTTATGTTATCATGGTTATCCTATAAGACCTCGACATTCACTTTGTATTCATGGATTTGTGGATTCAGATTGGGCAGGTGACATTAACAGCAGGAGATCCACTAGTGCTTATGTGTTCACTATGTTTGGTGGTGCTATTAGTTGGATGAGTGAGTGGCAACCTATGGTCACTTTTTCCACTACTGAAGCTAAGTACATGGCAGAAACTCATGCATGTAAAGAAGCCATTTGGCTTAAGAGATTGTGTTCTAATGTTGGGTTTGATGCAGGGAAGATTACTATTTGTTGTGACAGTCAGAGTGCCATACGTTTGGCAAAGAATCCTACTTTCCATGCAAGGACTAAGAATATTGATGTCCAGTACCATTTTGTTCATGACATGGTAGAGGATGGGAAGGTAAACTTGGAAAAAGTTGAAACTTTGATGAATGTTGTAGATTCCTTGACAAAACCTGTGAGCACAGAGAAGTTCAGATGGTGTTCAAATTCTATGGGCCTCACTGCCCCTAGCAATTAAATCATGGTGTTGATACTCCCTTTGCTCTTGCAAGATGTTTGACAAGTGGGAGAATGTTAGGAAAAGTGTCTCAACCTTGCAACCTCAAAAGGTTACTATTCTTCCTAGTTTTAGTCTTTTTGAATACCCTTTATCTTGGAGAATGGTCTGGAACTTTCAAAGTTTCCAAAAATTTCTAAACAAGCTAAAAATAATGGGATTTACTATTTGTAGTAAGTCCTTTGATTGAGCTTGGATTGACCTAAATTTTTTCCCATAAGGTGTGGAATAGCTAAATGAACATCTTGGGTGAGTTTTGTCTCAAGATCATATCAGGATTGCGAGATATTAAATTTTTTGGGTGGTTTTAGCTCATGGTTTTTTAATGACCATTAGCAGTGTATTGTATTGTATCTCTTATATATCAGGAGTTTGATATGGAGGTTGTGTGTAAGAATCTTATAGATGTTGAGTTACCTCCTGGATCTCTGGTTGGATATACTCCTGTAAAAGCTTTCTCTGCAAGTATATTGTAATCTTTGTGATTCCTGAATAATATATTGGGTGGCTTTAGAGTGTGAGGTTTTTTACCTAAAAGGGTTTTCCCCACGTATATCTTGTGTTGTGAGTTTTGTGTTTGCATTTGGAAGTTGCTATTATCTTTCTGTTAATGTGCATTTTAATTTGTAACTATAAAACTAAAAAAAATTCATAAGTCTTTCATCAGTAGATTAGTGTAGGAAGTGTTTTCTATGTACCTTGTGTCCTTTCATCATCACCTTGCATCAACATCCACATAGCATCCCACAATTCACAAGTCCCGTTTGGTAGACATGGTTGCAAAAAAAAAGAAGAGAGGGAATAGATCCTCCTAGTCATCCCTCATTCTAACCATTCTAAACTTTCGCACAACTCATTCATTCCAAGTTAGCCCATCTTGCCATTCTACATCCTTGTCATATCATAATCACTTCCTATTCATATATTCATCATTCATCCTTCACATCCTAATCACCCTTTCTAATCACATCGTTCAATCAAATTCATTCTAATCATCTCACCCCTAATCATATCCTAATCACTTCCAAGTCATCATAATCACAACCCTAACCATAACCTAATCATCCCTAATCAACCTCATCCTCCATCACATTCATCGTCATTCCACATCATCATTCATCCTAGTCAAGCACTCATCAACATGGTCCTAATACCCCAAGATGACATACAACGATATGAAGACATGTGTCATTCCATGCCCATCCTAGAGAACAAGGTTCTAGTACCCCAAGCCCATTCACAAGATTACCCAAGTCCACCTTGGTAGAAAGACAAAGTGCCTTTAAATTCTCATGCCACCTTTGACAAGGGGAACATAAGTCTACCTCATCCATCCTATAAATACATTCTATCACCGCTCCTCCTAATGTTGAGTCCACATCATCTACCCTCATCATCCATCCACTATATTGTCCTTCTGCACATACCCTTGCAAAGGATGTGATCCATTGGCTACTAGCTAGGGATAAACTCCCCCTCTATCAAACACCCATTCATGAGCCTATCAAATAACCCTTGAATGCCATGTCCAATTCTTCCACCTTATCATGTGGTCCACATGTCAAGCCCATTCATGAGACTTCCTCTTCCACTTCCACCCAAAGTTAAGAGATACGTCAAGAGAATTATCCTAAGCATGAGGAAACATTATCCCCTTATCCAAATCAAGATCAAACCCCTTCCATTCACCCATCCATAACACACTTAATCTTTTCCATGATCAAGCTCCCATATATGATCACGATCCCACTTATGATTAAGAAGACCCTGATGACCCTCTTGGTCAACTTTATGCATTCCATGGTTAATAGCTTGCCACCTCACCCATCCATGATCCAACCACTTCCACTTGTCATGATAAGACATGTGCCTTCCAAGAACACATAAACATAGAAGATCAAGAAAATAACTTGGATCCTAATAAGCATAATCAAGCTCCTAATGATCCTTCATCATCATCCACTATCAACCCCATTTCAAATCCACCATCATATCCACTTGGTCTATCCACTTTCATTCATGAGTATTCTTCCTGAGGACAACAACAACCTTTGTCTTCCACTTTACCTTCTCCATCCAATAATGAGCTCATGTCTAGTGTCCAAACTACACATAGTCCTATCATCCATCGCATGCTCCAAAACATGAATTACCATGGTAAAGGCTTAGGCCTTCACGAACAAGGTATTTTGGAGCCCATCCATGGCAAAGTCCCCCCTCACTCATATAGCCTTGGATATACACCCCAAGGTCAACAATCTAATGATGTTGGTACTTCCTCCATGCCTCCTAAGTCCACCACTTTCCATCGTAAACCCTATCATATTCCCAAAACATATGTCACCATTCCTCCTCCATCATCCTACAAATGTCAAAAGCATGTGTCCATACAACTTCCACCATCCACTTTACCTCCACTACCTCCAACTCCTAACATTCCACCATCCACTTTGCCTCTACTTCTACCAATGTCAAATCTATCCATTTACACGTTCCCTCACAATCCTAATCATGACTGACAAATGCACGCATCGTCTAAACATGAATCTTCCACTTATTCCACCTGCCACATGAGATTCAAAAATAGACATTTGGATGCCTCATTTCATAAAGCCAAAAATCCTAAGGGTCCTAATGCCAATTCAAAAAGTACAAGAAAAATCCATCTAAAAATCTACCTAAGACCATACCTCCAAAAGCAAAGTCAAAAACTAAAATGGTATGGGTCCCTAAACAAAAATTAGTCAAATCAAATGAGGCATCCACCTCTCAAAAATCCAAACCATCCTCTTCCATCCATTCCATTCAAAAATATCAAATTCCTTCATCCCACATGCGAAGAAAAAATCAAAAAAATACTAAGTCTATGTGGGTACCCAAATGCTTACATCACCCATCTCCTAAGCAAACATCACCATTGCTTCCTACACCACCATCCAATCAAATACTTCCATGTTTATCATAGTGTGTGCAACCATTGGTCATGATTCCTTTTCATGCCTCCATCACCCCATCATTTAGCTATTACTATACATATCTACCTTATCACCTCCCTATGGTCCATGCTTTTGCATAAGTCGTACATAATCCACATCATAATCCACTATCTTTCCATCCATACATAATCCACTATCTACCTTACCCATTTCACTTTCATGCCATCTCCCTACCAACATCGATGAGTAGATTTGACATGGTCCATGCGATGACATTCCTTTTCAATGAGACACTATCACCTTCATGGCACTAGACACTTGTGTCCCTCTTGTTTATATTTCCACTTCTCCCATTCAAAAAGTCAAAAAGTCAAAAAAGAAAAAAAGTAAAAAAAAAAGAAAGAAAACCTTTCATCCAATGGTGAAAACCTGGTAAACAAGCACCTTGGATAAGTAGGTCATGATGAAAACCTGGCAAATAGGTGTCATGTGTAGATTGATCTTCAATACAACTTAGACTTGGGGGCACATTGTCTCATCCTACATCACTTTCATCCTATCATTTCCTTCTGTACCATTTCCATACCATTTCCTATCCTATCCTGCCATCTTTATCCATTACATACCTATCTTTATCCACACTATCATTCGCTTCTTATCATATCCTATCCATTACATACACATTCCTATCATATCAAATCCATCCATCCTCCCTTCCTCCTTTTGATCTTGATAACGATTGGGGGAAAAATGTTGACACATGTTGTGGATATCCCTTGTGTACCTCACCTTATATTTTTCAAACCAATCCAATCATGTCATAATCCTATTGTCATAACTTTTTTCCTCATCAAATTCTAAGTATTCCACTTACAATGGGACATGTTATTCCTATGCGACATAGCTTTTGGAAATCACATCCTTGCCTTCTTGCACATACATCCATTCCATCCATTATCGCCCACCCTTTCATCCAATCCCATTCATTCCCTTGCACCTAGACTTGGTTTTCTTTTGTCATTGGTATCTAGCGAAAAGGCTACCCAAATGTTCATCCAATGCCACTTTCCAAAACATTCTAAAATACCAAAAAAATTGAAATATCTTCAAAAATCCAAAAAAATCAAAACATGTCAAAATCCAAAAAAATTGAAACATCTCAAAAAACCCAAAAACATTCAAATATTCTCAAAAATACAAAAACATTCAAATATTCTCAAAAATACAAAAACATTCAAATAATCTCAAAAATACAAAAACATCCAAATATCTTCAAAAATCTAAAAAAAAAACATTTCAAAAATCCAAAAAATCACAACATTCCAAAAACACAAAAAAAATCACAACATTTCAAAAATCCAAAAAAAATCAAAACATGTCAAAAATCCAAAAAAAAATCAAAACATGTCAAAAATTTTAAAAAATCAAATATCGTACAAAAATCCAAGCAATAAAATCATTCAATTCATCACATCATTCCAACCAAATCATTTCTTCAATTAATTCTTCAAATCATTCAATTCTTTAACCAAATCACTCAATCAAATCTCTCGATTGATCCATTCAAACATCTTATTCAATCACATCATCATATCATTCAAATCCATTCTTTTAATCATCCATAGTTCGCATGGTTGAACTACGTCACCTCTGAGCTTTCATGTAGGCAAGGCCATCATTGATGTACCCCCGAGGCATTAGGTCAGTCCCGTAGGATCCGTCGAGTCAACCATCACAATAAGTCATCTTTTCATGAAATGGACACTTTGATCAGGTAGTCAATCTTTCAAACAAATGCACACTCAAACCAATCCCAACATCAAACAAGACAAGCTATTCAAATCAGCCAAATCAGTCAATTGCCATCAAACTATCCTTATCAACCATTGCATACCTTACACAGAATGGGGCATCGTCGAAACCAGGATTCTATTCCTTATACAACATGTGTCATTTATCAAACATCATCAATCAAACCCTAGTGTTGCTCATATGACCAACAACACTAGTGGCCATCAATCAATCACTTGCCTTATACAGGATGTTGCATTGTTGAAACCAGACCAGGCATCTTATACGACATGTTTCATTTCCTAAAACCAGGCTCCTTCTTCATCCAATCAATCAATCAAACACATATCACTTGGCAAAAGATCCAACTGGCTGTTGGTCTAGTTTATTTCATTTTATTAGATTGTTTTTTTGGAGTCTCATTCTTATTCTTCTTGAGGTAGTCCCTAAGTGATGAAGAGAAGTGAGAATAGAGCGAGACCTTTTTCTTTGATTGTTGTTTTTAGTTTGTCTTGGCAAAATGACTGGGGCAACTTGGTGCCTTGCGTGTGATCAAGATTTCATTGGGTGTGAATCAAAAACATCCTATGCATTGGAAAGAATACATGCTTCCTTGCATATGGACTTGCACATCTCACAGTTATCTCATTGCATGTTCTGAAAAGGTATCATAGTTACCAGTCTTAGTTAGGCATTCCTTGTCTGTCACGTGCCTGTTTCATAGGGACTACACTTTCCACCTTGGCCTTTGACATGCCATGGTGATTGTCATCCTTTGACATAATAAGTTCTATGATGATAAGCAGGAAAAATGGCAAGTGAGAAGCTCATAATCTATCAAATCAAGATCTCATTCCCATTCTTCTAGTCAATCTTTCATTCCTCCACCATCTCTTTCTTGTGTGTCTTCATTCCTCCACCATCATTGCAGCCTAACGTATCATTCATTTCTTCTATCCATTTTTTTGTCTTTCTCCCTTAACCAATCCCTTTCATTTTGAGAGCCTACCCGTGTTTGTCCAACCTACCTATCTTCTCGAGGGGGCATCATCAACCTATCTTTCCAGCATCATCCTTTTCCTCTATCCATTTCCTTACCTTCTTTGAAATGATGCTACTCGACATAAATCACATCATCTCGAACATCATCTCAAAGAGGGGCAAAATGTAGACACTTAAAAATGTCCTCATGTTGCAAATGTGACAGGACAATTTCCTCCTTCAAATTCCATAATTCAAGCTAATCATTTATCCATGTGTCTTCTATAATTAAATAATTAATCTTAGTTGATTAATTAATTATTCATAATGTCCCCTTCACTTGATTTATTCAAATAAATAAATCATTCCCTTTCACATTATCCCTTTCCTCAAATAAATTAAATAAATGAACACCATTTATTTAATTTAAAAATAATCCTCCACCTCATCATATTTGTGAATTTTAAATTCAATTTTGTCCTCTAGTGGTGAGGGAAACCCTAATCAACCTCCACCCTTGATTTGGCCTCAAAGTCAACATGTGATCTCAACCATTCATTCAAAATCCTTCTTCTATAAAACACCTTATTCACCCTCATTTTGACCCCGAAGATTCAATCTCTTAAGCCCTTATGCTCATTTTCATCTAAAAGATGTTGTAAACCCTCTAAAATCTTGCTAATCATACACAAAAGCTTCTCTTGATTATTTCATAAACCTGCAAATCTGAGAACATAATGCAAGAGGGAGGAGGACAATGGAGAGAAGGCATTACTAGCTTAGATTCTTAGTTTATTTATGTTTGCTTGATTGATTTTCTAGGTTAGAATGCACTCCATTAGGAGTTAGGTTAGCTATTATTTCATTTTTGCATGATTAACTAGCTTTTTTCCTATCTTCAATTATCACTCACACTATCCCACTGAAGCTGGATACTAAACCTTTTAGACAGAAGCAAAGGCCAGTTAATGAATTACTACAACCTATAATCTTTGAAGAAGTTAAGAAATTATTGAATGCCAGGATCATATTCCCTGCCAGGCACTCAACATGGGTAGCCAATCTGGTACCAGTAAGAAAGAAGAATGGTGACATATGCTTATGCGTAGACTTTAGAAACCTGAACAGAGCTTTAAAGAAGGATAACTATCCTCTACCCTCATTAGATGAAGTTTTACAAATAGTGAATGGAGCTCAAATGATGTCTTTCCTAGATGGTTTCTCAGGATACAATCAGGTGATGGTAGACAAGGTAGATAGATTAAAAACAACATTCACCACCAAGTGGGGAATATTCACTTATAGACGCATGCCTTTTGGCTTGATCAATGCTGGAGCCACATTCGAGTGTGCAATGGACATAGCATTTAGAGGCTTGGTTGGCAAATGCATAGTCATATACATGAATGACTTGACTATCTTCTCAAAGAAGAGGGGTGATCATATAGAAGACCTCAAAAAGGTGCTCAAGAAGTGTGAGCAATATGGTATCTCACTGAATCCAAAGAATTGCATATTTGGGGTAACCATAGGTAAGTTACTTGGTCACCTAATATCAGAAAATGGGATCACCATTGACCCTGCTAGGGTAGAATCCATCATGAAGTTACAACTTCCTAGGAGCAAGAAAGAACTTAAATCTTACTTTGCAAGATAAATTTTGTAAGAAAGTTCATCACAAGGTTTGCAGAGATTGTTAGGCCACTCAATGCAATGCTTAAAAAAGATACCAAAATCAAATGGACATCTGAAGCAAAGGCTGCATTTGAGGACATCAAGAAGGCCATATCAAATGCACCTGTTCTGATCAGCCCAAACTACACAAGAGAGTTTTATATTTACTCATTTGCTTCAGAGCATACCTATGCAGCAGTCCTAACACAGAGAAATGAAGACAAAGAAGAAAAACCCATTTCTTTTATGAGTTCCCCATTCAGAGATGCAGAGCTTAGATATATGGAAGTTGAGAGACAAGCTCTTGATTTAGTCAAAGCAGTAAAGAAATTTAGGCACTACATCTTGAGAAGCAAGATAATCATTGTGGTACCTGATGCAGCAGTCAAAATGCTCTTGATGCAGAGTGAACTTGGAGAGAAAAGAGCCAAATGGATAACAGTCCTCCAAGAATATGACATGGACATAATACCCATGAAACTAGTCAGAGGTCAAGCCCTAAGCCAGATGATTTCTGAGATTGATCCTAATATAGTGAGCCAACAATATGTTGTGAACACAAAAGAAAAAAAAGAATGGTACTCGGATATAAAACATATCCTGATCACTGGGAGATGCCCACAGAAGATGCAAGCTTCTCAAAGGAGAGCTTTGAATATTAGATCACAAATAATAAATGGTCAAAGGAGGAATCCTCTTCAAGAAGAATTATGAAGGAATGTACCTTAGATGTCTAAACAAACTAGAAGTAGATAAGGTTCTCACAGAGTTACATGACAAATTTGGAATAGCACATGGATCTCATTTAGCCACTACACATCCTATCTTGAGAGTAGGATACTACTGGCCAACAATTTTTAAAGACACTATTGAGCATATCAAATGTTGTCATACTTGCCAGGTTGCTACCAACAGGGACAGATATGCTACTCAACCCTTACAGCCAGTCATGGAGATGCACCCATTTACTGAATGGGGCATAGATTTTATAGGTCCTATCAATCCTCCATCATCTTTAGGCCACAGGTATGTTTTGACAATCACTGATTATTGCACCAGGTGGACTGAAGTAGTCAGCAGCAAGACTTGTGTTAGGGGTAAATTGGATCAAACAATGAATATGCAATGATAAACAATATCAAATACCCAAAACTCAATAGAATAGTGAACTAAGAAGATTAAATCAAATAAGCAAACCTTCCTTAGATCGAAACTTCCATTGGTTGCCTATCAAAAATCATTCTTGTGTGTATGAAGAGGGGGCCCTTAGTGAGTGCACTTCTTTGCTTTGTCAAGAATGTCGATTGAGAATGGCTATGGTGATATCGCAATGAAGAGGAGCTTCACAACGATGGTAGTAGTGTGTAGTGCATATTAAAAAGCGTGATCACAAGCAATGAAGGAATTGGTGCCAAAGGCGCACTGTAATTCTTGCAGGGTAACAATACTTAAAGCTTGGATGAATAGAATGGAAGAATGGGGTTGCTTTTATAGAATTGGGAGAAAGAAGATTAATGGTATAGAAGAAATGAGAAGATCAACGGTATAGAATAGTTGAGGAACATGCAATGAATAAGAAGAAGACAAGTGTCACACAAAAGATGTTTTATTTGAGTTAATCACTTTCTTTTCTAAAGATAAGACATGCTTTTCATAAATTAGAAAGCTTTTTTCTAATTTAAGAGATATTGATAAAAACAAGGTTGATTGAATAGATAACTCAACTTAAGATTTGCTTTTGCATGATTTGAGAGAATTAAATAATAAATTATTTAATTGTGCGTGCATGGAGAAGAAGACTTATTTTTAGAAGATTTAGAAGATATTTGAAGAATTAGAAGATAAGAAAGCAAATTAAATAAATAAATTTATTTAATTGTTGTGCATGATTTGGAAGAATAAATAAAATATTTGATTTATTTTATTTTTGGAGATTGAGAGAATTTAAATAAATTTGATTTGATTTATTAAAATTTGGAGGAATGAATTTGATTTAATTAAGTAATTGGAATTATTTAATTGTTTGGAAGAATTTAAATAAATAAAAGATTTTATTTAATTTTGACTTTAGAAGAGATAATTAAATATTTTGATATTTAATCAACTTAGAGGAATGTGAATTGTGTCATTTTTTAGGCCTATACATTTTGCCCCTCTTTGATGCAATGTGTTTTATCACGTTGCTTCAAAGAAATTGGTTGTTGAATAATGATACATGCCCCAGTTTGCCCCAAATATAGGTTATGATGACAAGATGCCCCCTCGGGAGATTAGACGGGGAAAAGACAGAAGGCGTGAGACGGACAATCTCACGAAGACAAAGGGAAAACAAGGTTGGGTTTGAAGGAAATAGGATGCGTTTCAGAGAAACGGGAAAGAAAACTAGAAGAAACGGATGCGGGAAGTAGTCATAGTCACCACATAGCCAAATTAGGGTTTGCAAGCTATAAATAGGAGCTGGGTCCACAAGACAATTCATTTGCACACTTGTCTTAGCTTGATTTGGTCTTGGAGAGCTTAGAGCAGCATGGCAGCTAGAGAGGTAGATATTCCACGCAAGGAACATTGATTCAAGTGCGTTCGTCGATTCGATCGACTAGCAGAGGCAGGACCCCCGGTATGTATCCCAAAAAACTTCTCATAGGGTCGATTTAGGTGGCAATAAATGCTAGGAGAAAACTAGGTAGATAGATGCACAGAAATGCAAAACGGCACATATGTAGCATGAAGCGACACATGAATTGTTTTGTAGTGCATATGTAGAATGAAATGGTGCATATGCAAAAGTCATGCATTTGTAGAAAATTGTGGCGCATGCATAATCAAATGGCGCATATACGGTATGTTGCAGCACATATATCAGAATTGCGCATATGTAGCATGGATCAGCGCATATGTTGATTGTTGCAGTGCATTTGCCAGAAGTGGTGCATAGGACAAGAAATGGCGCATTTACCACATGTTGTGGCACATATGTCATAGATAGGTAGATTACTTAGCGAAATTGACTCAATTGGTGTCCTGTTTGACACGTCAATTGATAGGCTATCTCTGAGATTGCAGGAATCTAATCAAGAGATGTAGTTTGTTGTTTTGATCAATTTGAAATGCTAAGTTAGTTGACATGTTTCTATAGATATGTTGAGTATGGTACTTGTAGCTTTAGGTTGACGCCTTGCTTTGCGTGCTTGCAAGAGGAGATACGGGATACGCTGCAATCTAGGGAGCAGTTCCCTATGCCCTTGTTACAGAGATATATGCTGATTGAGATAGATAGAGAGGCACTTGGCGCTATGGGACTGGATTACATTTGCTTCATGCCCGAGGTGCGGGTGAACCGTGGCTTGCTAACTGCTGATGTGGAGAGATTCCACAGTGAGGATGGGACATTCCACTTCCTGACTAGAGAGATGGTCGTGACACTGGAGGACGTCTATCAGATTTTGCATTTGCCAATTGATGGCGAGCTTGTGGAGTATGACCCACAGAGAGGTGCGGGACTTGCCGAGTGCAAGTGAGTGTTTGATGACCTAGAGCTGGTTGGATAGGTCATCCCTTGGCAGGATATTCATGATTACTACGACTACTTCCCAGGGATTGTAGCGGGATTGATCAAAGGCGTTGTATGCCCTGACAAGAGATCACATGGGTTCCCCATTGGATGGGGTAGGATCATGGAGAGGATGGTGATAGAGGGCACCCGTTATGCTTGGGGTGTTTGCATGCTTGCCCATTTATACCATGATATGCATCAAGTGGTATACCACAAGAGCACGAGCCTTTCTACAGGTGTATCACTACTATAGTTTTGGCTATGGGAGCACATAGCGATCACAAGGCCGATATGTGTTTTTGCGAGACAGAGGGGAGAGCCATATAGCTATGGCTATGCAGGAGTGATTTCCCAGCATAGGCTGGGGAAGCTAGAGTACTAGAAAAACGCTTTGGATGGAGTAGATGTGGCTATCTGGTGACCATACTTAGATTGTGAGCTGTGGGATGATGAGGCAGATGAGCTACCTTACTATTTTCAGACGAGATGGCTGATAGGGTGAACTCACCACATACTAGAGAGGCAGATTATTGGTAGAGTACTAAGACAGTTCAGCAAGAGGCAGGGCATGCCACAGGGGCAGGCTCAGTTTACACAAACACATGCAGAGAGGGTTAGATGGGGGCCGATGGCATCTTACGAGGAGGCCCTGACAGAGTTTCGACAGACACCCTATGTCACCTAGGACATGAGGAGGGAGATAGAAGATGCACGGATGACACAGGATTATGAGGACTGGTTTACTGCGTATCCCTTCCCGAGATATTCAGGGCTGGGGTGTTGGTGCCTCGTATAGATGAGGCAGATTCAGATGATGAGGGCCAGGTTAGCCGGAGGAGGAGGAGGAGGAGAGGGAGAGGGAGAGGAGGACAAAGAGGTGGCAGAGATGGAGGAGATGACAGAGGAGGGGGAGGAGGTGGTGATGATGGAGGTCGACCTAGACAGAGGCGTAGGGTCAGGGAGGGACCAGAGGTTGTACAATAGGTACCATATGAGGTACCATAGGTACAACGAGGACAGATACCACCACCTCAGTAGGTGGCACAGTAACAGGTGCCCCAGGGTCTAGCATAGGTAGATGTCCATGAGAGGACCATAGCCACACTGAGAGGGTAGGTTGGACAGTTGCAAGCCTAGCTCAGGAGGGTTGAGGCTCGACGAGAGACAAACGCAAAGTACATTGTGGGTCTGACCAGAGAGAGGGACATGGCAAACACTCAGATATGAGTTACCCTGGTGGAGAGGGATACCACAATGGCAGCCCTGGGGACAAACATGAGTAGTAGTTTCTTGGTTGGTTAGGTGCAGTAGCCACAAGTGCAGCTAGCACAAGCATAGACAGAGCTGGCACAGGTACAAGGGCAGCTAACATAGGTACATGGTGAGCTTGCTAGAGTGCAGGCCCAGACACAGTATTATCATGGATTATACCATGGTGCAGTGCCAGTTAGTCAGAGGGCTCCGAGCTATAAGAGTTAGTCTATGGCCTCACAGAGAGTAGGTCCATCAAGGTCAGGGGCCTCCGTGATGAGCACATAGCAGTTTGAGGCCGGCAGAGGGGGAGGAGGAGACACTGCCGGTAGCAGTGGTCCATAGCAGTAGGGGTAGTAGTGACACGTAGACTTTTTTGGATCCTATGTATTTTTTGATGGCTCAAACAGCCAGATAGACTTGTACCACTTTTGTATTTTGAGACATGTATCACCATCCGTTGGGATGTACTTATTGTATATGACATCGATTCAAAGATAGACATTTGGATATTGTACATTTGAGCATATTTTATGATATTTATATGACAATGCAGCTATTTTGATTCTCTCTATATGGATGAGTCTATGATGCACTTTTTATTGCATGATGCGATGTATGTGTTTATCTAATGCAAACTTAGATGTTTTACTTGATGTTATGAGATGTTATCTGATGTTTCTAATGTGTGTGAATGCAAAATGATATCTATATGATTATGCAACTTATGTGATGCACTTTATCTATGTTTTTTATTTTTCCTATTTCGACACTATATGATGATTGTATATGGATGACCTAATGCACTCTATTATGTATGCAAGTGATTTAATCATGTAAATGACTATCTCATATGATATGATATACAACTATATGCTCTATTTTTGTGATGTCCAAATGTACTCTATCGACACAGAAATGACAAGATGATAGATAGAAGATTGATTGACAGAAGAATGACTCGATAGAAAGATTCACAAGCTTCACCTTGTATTATTACTTTGCATTGATTGGATCTTTTATTGCATGGGATATGGATGTATGGATGTGTAAATGGATGTATAATGGATGGATTTGATTTTGCCATCTTGACAGTGCAAGTATTTTGAAGTGCTTATTTCATCATTGGGTGATTTTTTTTTGGTACTTTTTCTGAAATGTTGTAAGTTAATACAAGCATCTAGGTATAATTGAACCAAGATGACCTGAGCATTGCTTACATGGATTTTGCTTTAGCAAGATAATACAAGCATCGAGGTATAATTGAACCGAGATGACCTAAGTATTTCTTGTGTATCAACAAACAAGGATTGCCCCCGTTCATGTTAGACCTTTGGATGTCCTCAATGATCTTTTACCGATCATGTCCTTAGACAAGGCTTCACATTACTAAAGATTAATCCACAAATAGCAAACAAAGAAATAATCATGCCCCCATATTAGCATCTCTAGCTTTTGGCATCCTCGAGTAGCATAGAAAGGCATGATAGAAAAGATCAAGACTCAGTGTTTTAACCATGTTTCCAATCCACAAAATATTTTTGCATTTAGATGTGATTATTTCTTGCCATAATTTGAGTAAAATCATTTAGAAGGCTTTAGGTGTTTTTCTACTTTGCCTTGGATAGGTTAAGGTGTTGCATCAAAATTTCTTCTTGAAGAGTGGTTCTGCTTGCATTTTCTTGCCTGGTGAGAGAATTTCACAATCCTTATTGGTGAAACGGACCCTAAGGGACTGACCTAGTGCCTCGGGGGCTCATTGCTAAATGGCCTTCCCTACATGATGATGTAGAGGCAACGTAGTTCAGGGTAAAACCTAAGACCTAGGCGGTAGAAAGTGGAGGTAGACTCAGATAGATAGAAGGACTAGACATGGCATGGATGGGACAATGGAGCCTTAGGAGCGCATTAGAATAATGGCCTTGCCTACGTGACGACGCAGAGGCCACATAGTTCACAGACTTGGACCATGGATGGACTAGAAGATAGATGACAAGATATGGGATGGATGAAGAAGGCCTCGAGGGTGCATTAGAATAATGGCCTTGCCTACGTGACGGCACCGAGGCAACGTAGTTCACGGACTTGGACCATGGATGGACTAGAAGATAGATGACAAGATATGGGATGGATGAAGAAGGCCTTGGGGGTGCATTAGAATAATGGCCTTGCCTACGTGACGGCACAAAGGCAACGTAGTTCACAGACTTGGACCATGGATACCAACGAGAGACACTATGCTAGGCTGACACGATAGGTATGACATGGGATAAAACCTTGGTTAACAAGGCCAACAAAGAGATAGAGTATCAAGCCATGATAGGTTACTATCAGGATTTTATTATGGGATACACATGGGTTGAATGGGACACACATGGGTTGAATGGGACACAAGGAAGAATGGACTCAAGGTGATTGGTTTCCCAAAGATGGAGAATGCGGTTTATCACAAGTAACGCCTGTTTACTAGGTTTTCACCACTTGCTTTTATTTGTACGAAGAGCTAGAAAGTATACATGATGCCTGTTTGCCAGGTTTTCATCATGATACCTATCCAAGGCATCTGTTTGCCAGGTTTTCACCAAAGGATGATTTTTTTTGTATTTTTTTAATTTTTTTTGTGTTTTATGCCCCCCTTACATTGGGGTTCTCCTAGGTATAGAACCGGCGAAGATGCATGCTGTTGATTGGGTCATTGAACAACTCACCCTCTAATGTTGCTAACTGATATGCCCCCAATCCATAAGCAACTACAATTACATAAGGCCCAAGCCAATTGGGTTTGAACTTGCCCTTCTTTTCCCTATCCTGTTGATTGCGGGGATTTTCCTTAAGGACTAGATCTCCAACTTTGACGACTCTTGGCTGAACTTTGTGGTTATAGCTTCGTGACATCATCTGTTGATATGCTTTGAGATGGTCAAAGGCTTTTTGTCTCCTTTCCTCTAGCAACTCTAGTTCTTGTAATCTGGAGACTTTGTATTCTTCATTTGATATGAGACCTTTTAATGACACCCTGAGAGATGGTAATTCGACCTCTATGGGAAGGATAGCTTCTGAGCCATAAACAAGGGCGTAAGGTGTAGCACCTGTGGGAGTGCGTATACTGGTTCTGTAGGCCCACAGAGTGGGATTGAGTTAGATGTGCTAATCATGACCAACATTGTTGACTATTTTCTTGAGAATTTTCAAGATGGTTTTGTTGGATGCTTCAGCTTGACCATTGCCTTGGGGGTAATAGGGTGAGGAGAAATGGTGTTGGATTTTGAATCGGTCACAGAGTTCTTGGACATCCTGGTTTTTGAAGGGTCTTCCGTTATCTGTGATAATGGATGAAGGAATTTCGTATCTGCAGATGGGGTAATTCAGGATAAATGAGGATATTTGCTTACCTGTGATGGTGGTGAGGGGAACGGCTTTAATCCACTTGGTAAAGTATTCAGTGGCAGTTATGATGAATTTGTGGCCATTGGATGAGGGTGGATCAATCTTTCCCACAAGGTCAAGTCCCCATTGGTAGAAGGGCCAAGGTGTCGTTAAAGGTCTCAACTCTTGAGCTGGTGCATGTATCAAGTTCCCATGTATTTGGCACTGCTTGCACTTCTTGACAAACTGATATGAATCTTTTTCCATGTTCAGCCAGTAATAACCCAAACATATGAGTTTCTTGGCTAAGGAAGGACCGCTAGAGTGTGTTCTGCAGATCCCTTCATGCACATCTTGTAAGGAAGTTAGGGATTCTTCTTGTTCTAAACAACAAAGTAAAGTACCATCTAGACCACGTCGGTATAGGGTATCGGCAATAATGGTATAGCGAGAGGTTTGGCGTATAAAGGTTCGTCATTGGTTTGAAGATAGGTCAAGTGGGAGGGAGTTGTCCTTGAGGTAAGTATAAATCCTACTGTACCAAGGTGAATCAGATCCAACTAAAAGGCATATGGTATGGTTCTTTGGAAGATCATAAGTTGGTTGTCAAATAGTTTCTACTAAGAACTCGCACCATGACTCATTCTCTGGTATTTCAAGAAGAGAGGCAATGGCCGCCATGGCATCTGCTACTTTGTTCTCAATCTAAGGTATCTACTCAAAAGAGATGATCACAAAGTATTCCTTAAAGTCATCGACCATCCGCTTGTAAGAGACAAGCTTTTCATCTTTGGTTTGGTAATCATCATTGACCTGATTTATCACTAGTTGAGAATCACCATAGACATGTAGCTCTTTGATTTTCCACTCTGTTGCCATCTTGATACCTATGACTAAGGCTTCATATTTTGCTATGTTGTTGGTGCATGGGAATAGCAAACGGTAAGACTTCGGAATGGTGTCGCCATGAGGAGTTACAAACACGATTCCTGCCCCCAATCCATGGTTTGTGTAGGACCCATCAAAGTAGAGCTTCTAGGAATGTGTTGAGATGTTGAATAAGGATTTATATGGAAAGTCAGATTGCATTAGTGTGGTGTCCTGTAGTGGTGCATCTGCTAACTGATCAGCAATGACTTGCCCTTTGATAGCTTTTATGTCCACATACTCAATGTCGTATTCACTTAGGAGCATTACCCATTTGGCTAGGTGACCTGTGAGAGCTACTTTGCTTAGTAGGTATTTCAGTGGATCTATTTAAGCATATAATGTCAGAGTTTTTGGGAAGCAAAAACTACCACAAGACATGATCTTTCTATCTGTGAGTATTGCAACTCATAGCTCACTAATGTTTGACTGATATAGTAGACGGCTCTCTCCTTATTCTCAGTCTTGTTGTGCTAGAAGAGCCCCAAGAGCTATAGGTGTAGCAGATATGTATAATATCAATGGTTTCCCTTAGATAGGAGGCATGAGAATAGGTGGATTCATAAGATACTCTTTCAGTTTGTTGAGTGCCTCTTCACATCTCGCATCCCATTTGAATGGAATGTTCTTGTGCAGGAGATGACTGAATGGTTGACACTTGTCTGCCAGCTGTGATATGAATCTACAGATTGCTTGTAGCTTGCCTTGTAGTGATCTTAGTTGTGTAAGAGTCTTGGGTGGTGGCATGTCCATGATAGCCTTGACTTTGGCGGGGTCCACCTCTATTCCATTTGCTGATACAATAAAGCCTAGAAGCTTGCCTGAGGTGACCCCAAACACACATTTCTTTGGGTTCAACCTAACTTTGAATTGCTCTAATCTCTGAAAGACTTTCTTTAACACATCTAGATGTGATTCCCTTGTGAGTGACTTTGCTAGGATATCGTTGACATAGTCTTCCATTGTTACGTGCATCATGTCATGAAATATAGTGGTCATAGCACGCTGATATGTGGCTCCTGCATTATTTAGCCCAAGTGGCATGACATTCCAGCAAAAAGTGCCCCATGGACAAGTAAAAGTTGTCTTGTGTTGGTCCTTTGGTGCTATCCTGATCTGATTATATCTTGAGAATCCATCCATGAGAGATAGCATGGTATGTCCTACTGTCAAGTCGACTATGATATCTATGTTTGGCAACAGAAAACCATCCTTGCGGCAAGCTTTGTTTAGATCTCTAAAATCATTACATAATCAAACTCTGCCATCTGGTTTGGACACTGGTACAATGTTGGATATCCACTTTGGGTAGTCTATTGCTCTGATCAACCCCACATCCAACAACTTCTTCAGTTCTTCTTTGACCAATAGTGCTATGTGCAGATGCATCTTTCTAAGCTTTTGTTTGACTATTTTCACACCTAGATCGAGTGGAAGATGATGCAGGATCAAGTTTGGGTCTAGACCTGGCATGTCCACATATAACCAAGCAAAGTTGCCTCTCTTTTTCTTGAAGAATGGTACAAACTTGGTCTTTTCTGGTGGAGTAAGAGATTTAGCAAAGTGAATGATCTTAGGCTATTCCTCTGTTCCAATGTTAACCAGCTCTCTGGGTTCCACAACAATCTGAGACTTCTCCTCATGCATGTCATTGGGGAGAGTGTCAATCCTTCCATCATCAGGTGCCATAGTTGGGTTTTCACCTTCGGATGCATCCTTTCTTTTTACTGTTTTGGGATCTGACACTGCCGTAGAATGGTTTTCACCGTTAGATCCAATTTTGATTTTGATATTTTTGCGACTGGAAGGCTTGGAACCCTCTTCGAAATAAGCCACAGTATTAAGTTTAATAGCGAAACTAGCTTTATGATCTCCTATGGGTAGGTGCTCCCTAAGTTCCATGTAGTCAATATAAGCATTATTGTTTTGGAACATATCTAGTTGAGGAGTTCCTCATAGATCCTAGTCAATGAGTTCAGGATGCACAAGGGGGAGGGAGTTGGAGGATAGATCTAATTCATTGATAGTTTGAATGGATATACTAGGAGTATTGGGAGGGGGAGTGTTCGGGATGGTACTTTCCTCCAAATTGTTTATTGCGATAGAACTCGAACCTTCCTCGAAAGTCGTATTCTCAGAGATAGGCAAATTAGACTCTAGTGGTCTATTCGATAGCATTTGTCCCTCATGGTAGGGGCTATAAGTTTAAATGGTATCACATTCTTTGTCATCATAGGAATGCTCTGTCAGCTCATCCCACTCATATTCATTAGAATTTGTATCACTATCCACTTGAAGTGTATGGATCATTTCCACTAGACAAGCATTCTCTTTAGCTTTGCCCTTACCTTTATATCCTAGGCCATTTGTATTTCTAGCCAATGAGGATGAAGAAGGTTGAATGCATTCTATGATTCCTTCTTTTCTTAGGCCAATAGGGCCTTGTCCTTCGTAACCCATTCTGTGTAGGATAGCTTCACCTCGCCCATAGAGTTCTGTTGGGAGCCTAGGTGGTTCTGGTTGTGTGCTCTCTTCTTCCTTAGCAAAAATCCATTGTAGGACACCTCTTTCTTCTATTTCATCAGATAAGGTCCCCTATTTGACAAAGGGAGCTGTGGGAGGTATAGGAGGAGCAGATGGCTTTGGAAAATGCTTGGGTCGACCAAAGGATCTAGGAGATAAAGGCATCTTGGCTAGATTGAGGCTATTCTCAATGGAGTATTCCCCAACTCTAGTTTCTTTGATAGTAATCTTCTGCTCTTTGGGCCTTGATGAGGAAGCTTCAGAGGTATGGTCTTGCTGTGGGGTAGGGGATGTAGATGCTCTATTGTTTGGTATGATGCAATAAGGTTTTGAAAGGATAGAGTTGTAATGCTGGAAGGGGTCAAGGTCTCCTTGGATGGTGACTTGTTTGCCATTATGTGGGAATTTTATGCATTGGTGATAAGTAGAGGGCACAGCTTTCATGGCATGAATCCATGGTCTCCCTAGGAGAATATTATAGGTGAGCTCCCTATCTAGGACTTGGCACACAACATCTTTTATGATAGGTCCCACTTGTATGGGTAATACCATTGTTCCCTTTGTAGTTCTCTCCTCTTCATCATAAGCTTTGATAGTAATCTTCTTCCTTGGATCAACGGCATTTTCGAAGAACCCCAATGTAAGGACTAGCTTTAACGTGCAAATATTTAAACTAGCTCCCCCATCAATGAGAACCCTCTTGATGTGGTGCTTGTGGATGAAGGTGACAATATGTAGAGGGGTGTGAGACACAGAGAGGTCATCCTGCTCGGTAAATGATATGGTACTTGAGGAGGTCAGATTACTTACCATCGCCTGAAACTTCTTTTGGGCCAAGTTAGTGGGGATGGTGGTTTCCACTAAGGCTTTATTAAGAATCTCCTTATGGGAGGGAGATAGACACAACAACTCTAGGATAGAAATGTGGGCCAGAGTCTTCTGTAGTTGATCTATGACATTATACTGATGGAAGTTGGACTGAGAAGGTGACGACCTTGGAGGGACGGTATTCAACGTGACTTTATCACTACGAGTAATGATACTACAACCAGTTATGTTAGGTTCTGATTGTTGATTAGGTGTGACCACATTGATTTGTGGGACATGCTCGGATAGGCAATTGATGGTATAGTCTAATGACACACTTGCATAGTTGGCATTACTATTCCCACTATTCTGATTTGGCCTATTGCGGTTGTTGTTGTTGTTACCATTGTTGTTATTGCCATGGTTGTTGTTGCCGTTGTTGTCATTTCCATGGTTGTTATTGTTGTTGTACCGCCTATTGTGATTGAGAAGTGGATCCTTGTAAGCCACATGCATCTCATTGGAGGTATGTTGTTGAGCTCCTCCTTGATTTTGATCAAGCACATCTTGGATAACATGTTTGAGACGGATATAATTGTTGGTTGTATGTCCCCTTCCTCTATGATACTCACAATAGTTAGTGTCTTTCCAATAGGGAGGTTTGACGATAGGCTCATAATCAATTGTTGGTGGTAGAGATATTTCATTGTTAGCCAATAACTTTCGTAATGTGGATTCTTGGGACTCTCCCAACGATGTGAACTTTCACCTTGGATTTGCGTTGAACCACGGTCTTGGCTCCCAAGAGAATTGTTTGTTGGGTGTAACATTGCTTGCTTCTCCTTTGAGAGTGAATATGGGTTGTTGCTTGGGAGTTGCCACCTTGGTGTCAACCACTCCATTGTTGACAACATTTTTTTTCTTGGTCCAAAACTTTGATTTGTCAGTCGTATAGTTGGAGGTGGGTGTGTCCTTGTATAACTTTATTTGCCCCTTGGTGATCATAGATTTTTTGATAAACAATCCCATTTCGATGACTTTTGAGAATGATGTAGGGCATTGTATTTGTATTTGATAGCCAAGATCAGTGTTGAGGTTATGGACAAACATCTCCATTAGTTGCTTCTCAGGTACATCGTATGAGCACTTGCTTGCTAGTTGTCTCCATTGTTGTAGGAAGGTGGTAAATGATTCCCCACTCTTTTGTTTGGTGTTGCATAGATCAAGCATAGAGACTTTGTGTTCAATGTTGTAAGAGAAGTGAGTGATAAATTTGTTGACTAGCTCATCAAAAGTTTTGATGCCCGATGGAAGTCGTGAGAACCACTCCATAGCTTGACGGCCTAGAGATCTAGGGAATAGTCTCATTAAGTAAGTCTCATTGTGAGCTACTTCTAAACATGTTGTGTTGAATTGCCTGATGTGATCTCTAGGGTCCCCTTTCCCTTTGTACTTGTCAAACTTAGGAACTTCGAATCGATAGGGAAATGGTTTCATGACCAAGTTTTTATCAATTGGGTATGGTGCAATATCTTCCAAGGAGTAATTTTTGGTGTTTGTACCTGTCTTGAGATCTGACATTTGTTGCTTTAGACCCTTGAGCTCTTTTCTCATTTCTTCCATAGGAGCATTTGGATCTATGGCTTTCTTTCCTTTATCCTCTACGTTTGGGTCTATGGCTTTCTTTCCCTTTTCACGATCATCCTCTATGTTTTCTAGGATTGAGTTTATATTGAAATCCATGGGTAGTTTAATTCCAAGACTAGCAAGATGATAGAAATACTTGTGAGGGTCGTCATGGAGCACTGTCTCTACTAAGCATTGGAATTTATGATCTTGGATGCTTCCTTGATAATCTTCATTAGAGATTTCCTCATCACTATCATGAGGTGTGAAGATGTGGTTGGATGATCCGGCCATTTCAAGTTGTTTTTTATATTGAGATGTAGTAAGAACCATGCAAGGTGACGTGGTACAAGGTGGAATGGGACTAAAGATTTTGGTAAGGTGCTAATGGAGATTGCTAAGAATAGGATACTTATGACAAGATTTGGACAAAGGACTTTCTCGATCAATGATTCCAAGTAAGACGGCCGATACAAGACGGTAGCCACTAGTAAGGGTACTCGATACTTTTCTTACTGTGTAGGGACTAGTCGTGCACCAAGACCTACTAGCAAAGTTTTGTGACTAACTAGGTTTACTTGAATCCACAAGTGATACGAGAAAAGGCCTATGTTGACCTGATATGGGATAGTTTTGACTTTGGACTAGAAAAGACCTAATAGAAGACAAATGGGATGACCAATGAAATAGATGAAAAATTAACTACAAGGTAGAATCTGATCTCTAATCCTAAAACTAGACTGAAATGGGTACCCAGAACTGGTGAATTTTTTCTCTTGAAAACTGTGCAAGTGCTCACTATCACGTATGTGCCAATACAGATGCGCTATAGAAATTGACAGATGTGCCGTAAGTTAGGATAAATGCGTTGGACTGGTAAAATGCAAAAGCACTGTAATAGATAATGAAAGCATTGTAGGTCTAAACAAATGCACCACAGGTCGACATAGATGCACAGGAATAGAGGACGAATGCGCCGCTCTGGCATTTTTTAGTGTTTTCGCAATTATTTTGGAATTTTTTGATGTTTTTGGTACTTTGGTTTGTAAGGTCTTTCTGATCTGATTTTCTGAATTTATGGCAAGAAAACACAGCAAACACAAAGAATTTTTTATGGTTTTTTATTTTTTTGTGATTTTTTTGACTCTTTTGGACTAAAAGGAAAAACAAGTATAAAATCCTAGGCTTCAAATGGATAAAAAGGGTTTTTTGGCCACTAGAACAAAGGTGTTTAATGGGGCCAACCGTTCGAGTGGTTACACATGCAGCAACACTACTCACTGTTATGGAGTCTCCCAGCCTGCAAGGGTTGTGCCTTAGAGGGTTTTGGGGGAGGTTGGCTGTAGATGTAACACAACTTCACTCGTTGATTGAAGTTTTCACTCCAAACACAATTTATTTATAGTGGCTTGGAAGGGCTTGGCATCTAGCCTGTTACCACTTAGGGTCATTCCTACTTGGATGAACGGTATCCAAGAGCAGGCCCCTCTAAAGGAAAAACATATGTGAAAATGATACTTCTGGCATTTTGGTCACCCAAGATAGGGGAGAGCATAGGCTTGGTATCATTCCCAAAACATAGTATACAGTGGTTCTTTCCCCCTAGTTAAAATGAAAAAAACTAGATGAGCTATCTACTTGGGCAAGCACAGAACTTTGAAGTGATTTGCAAGATAGCAATGGTCCAATTTTAACCAAGATAGCAATGATAAATTCAATTTTTATCCACGTAGTATGAATTGTTAACTTTGAAATGTTGGTCAATTGAGATAGCAATGGTTTAGTTTTAACCCAGATAGCAATGATGAGTTCAATTTTTAACCACGATAGCACAAGTTGTTAACTTTGAAGTGATGGTCAATCGAGATAGCAATCATTTTAACCCAAATATCAATGATGAGTTTAGTTTTATCCTAGATAGCAATAACTTTGAAAAGATAGTAATGATTCAATTACCTCTTTCCTAGTTAAAAACTACGTGAGATTTGCATGAGCATCTATTTTACTGTCCTTTTAGAAATTGAAGTGTACGCTAATTAGAATGCAACTATATGAAACTAGATCAGAACCTATCCTGCAAAACAGCTCCAGAGAATACCTGCAAAGATGTCAGTGTTAGCAAAATCTTCCTAGAAAACCCTAAAATCATTGCCTACGACAGAAGCGCAGCTTCATAGACTGAATGCTCAGAAAAAGTCAATAGAAGCATTGTAAAAACACATGTGCTGAAACAGACAGTAAATGCGTAGAAATAAGGTGTATATGTGCCGATCTGATGTATGCACCATCTCAGGGGGTAAAAGTGTAGGAACAGTGTATATATGCGCTGTAACATATCGTATATATGCCAGAATAGTGAATGAATGCACTGATTAAACAGATGCGCTGTGACAGGTGGTATATGCGCTGGAACAGAGAACGTATGCATTGTTTAAATGGATGTGCCATGACAGGTAATAGATGCATGTTAGGAAGTGACGTATGCGTTGTTTCCTCCTGTGTACGACTTTCTAAACACAAAAAACTTAGTTTTTGGTTAAATTTGGGGCTCGGCCCCACAATGGACGCCAAAAATGTTAGGGGTAAATTGGATCAAACAATGAATATGCAATGATAAACAATATCAAATACCCAAAACTCAATAGAATAGTGAACTAAGAAGATTAAATCAAATAAGCAATGAATCAAAAAAGCAAACCTTCTTTAGATCGAAACTTCCATTGGTTGCCTATCAAAAAATGTTCTTGTGTGTATGAAAAGGGGGCCCTCAGTGAGTGCGCTTCTTTGCTTTGTCAAGAATGTTGATTGAGAATGGCCATGGTGATATCACAATGAAGAGGAGCTTCACAACGATGGTAGTAGTGTGTAGTGCGTAGTAAAAAGCATGATCACAAGCAATGAAGGAATTGGTGCCAAAGGCGTGCTGTAATTCTTGTAGAGTAACAATACTTAAAGCTTAGATGAATAGAATGGAAGAATGGGGTTGCTTTTATAGACTTGGGAGAAAGAAGATCAACGGTATAGAATAGTTGAGGAACATGCAATGAATAAGAAGAAGACAAGTGTCACACAAAAGCTATTTTATTTGAGCTAATCACTTTCTTTTCTAAAGATAAGACATGCTTTTCATAAATTAGAAAGTTTTTTTCTAATTTAAGAGATATTGATAAAAACAAGGTTGATTGAATAGATAACTCAACTTAAGATTTGCTTTTGCATGATTTGAGAGAAATTAAATAATAAATTATTTAATTGTGTGTGCATGGAGAAGAAGACTTATTTTTAGAAGGTTTAGAAGATAAGAAAGCAAATTAAATAAATAAATTTATTTAATTGTTGTGCATGATTCGGAAGAATAAATAAAATGTTTGATTTATTTTATTTTTGGAGATTGAGAGAATTTAAATAAATTTGATTTGATTTATTAAAATTTGGAGGAATGAATTTGATTTAATTAAATAATTGGGAATTATTTAATTGTTTGGAAGAATTTAATTAAATAAAGGATTTTATTTAATTTTGACTTTAGAAGAGATAATTAAATATTTTGATATTTAATTAACTTAGAGGAATGTGAATCGTGTCATTTTTAGGTGTATACAACTTGCACTATAGAAGATGTGATTAAATTTCTAGAGAACAACATAATAACCAGGTATGGAGTTCCTTATGCCCTTGTGTGTGATAATGGACCAGCTTTTGCATCATTAAGATTATCTAGTTGGGCTTTTGATTATGGAATCATTTTGAAATTTTCCTCAAACTATTATCCTCAGGGAAATGGCTTAGCAAAGTCAATGAATGAGAATTTATTGAATATCATAAAGAAATTGATAGAAAAGAACCCTAGGGAGTGGAATACCCTACTTAAATATGCCTTATGGGTAGATCGAACTAGAATAAAAATTGCTTTAGGAAATTCTCCTTATCAATTAGTGTATGGGGTGGATCCCATCCTCCCTATTAACCTAAAGATCCCCACACTACAGTTTGTACAAGAATATTTGGGCATAGATAACAAACAAGAAGTTAGGTTGCTTCAACTCATGCACCTAGAAGAAAAGAGAGATAGGGTGATTGACCAATTCGCCAAACATCAAGCTACTGTCAAACATTGGTTTGATAAGAGAGCTAAAGTAAAATCTTTTAGGATATCATACTTAGTCCTACCATGGGACAAAACACATGAAAAGAAAGGTGATCATGGAAAATTTGACAAACTTTGGATAGGTCCTTTCCAGATCTTAGAAATCCTAGGCGATAGTACCAACAGACTCAAGACCCTAATAGGCGAGGATGTCCCCTTGCCAGTCAATGGACAATTCCTCAAACATTATTTTCAAGCTTAGAAGAGCCATGTCATGATACTGTACCATAATGTACATTCTGTATAGCTACTTGTATAGTCTATTTTGTGTGTTTGCTTTTTTCTTGTTGGTGTTGAGTCCTTGCTTTGGTTAGGCAAAATGATGCACCTTCTCATTATAGAGCACAACTAAAATTGTTAGAATTCAAGAGTTGCATATAAGTTTATAG
Organism: Cunninghamia lanceolata; assembly: GCA_027924645.1. NCBI lineage: Eukaryota > Viridiplantae > Streptophyta > Pinopsida > Cupressales > Cupressaceae > Cunninghamia > Cunninghamia lanceolata. Next base: position 1,644,945 of record BSBN01000781.1, read on the forward strand.
ATAGGCTGTGACTCATGTTAGCAAGTGTTCTTGATTAGGTTTGTGATATCTTATTCATCAATATTGCTTTTCTCACTCAAGGAGATCTTCACATGACACACCTAATATCCTTGGGTTTGTTGAACATACCAGTGTAGAGTTGAGTGAAAAATCAAAAGGTTGCCCTTCCTACCATTGCAATTCCCAACTTAAAGCAGCAAGTGATCATACCTTGCAGGATGAACTTACATGATGACATCTTATGAATAAAAAATGAGCATATTGAATATCTAAAGAGAGAGAGAGAGAGAGAGAGAATATTTAGGCCATCTAAGTAATTCTACAGGGGCTATAGATGCCTGACTGGCAGTGGGGCTCTACTTAGGGGAATTACAAGGATAACCTTGTTGGGGCTATAGACGCCTGCTGGCAACAAGGCTCTATCCAAGTTGGCTATGAGGGATAAACCAAATTATGTAGCTTAACCTTGGCACTAGTGTTTTCAACTTATCTTCAAGATGAGGGATACAAATCACATGCACACACTTGATCCCTTTTCAATACTTTGAAACATTGATGAACATGATACCATTTAGAAGATTAGGGTGCTTATGCTTAACAAGAGTTGGAGCATTATGTTCAAACTTATACTCATTCCTTGAATTATTGGAATTTTGTTGTTTTCTTTGGTGGCAAGTTGTTGTGTGGTTACACAACACACCCCATTTTACCTTAGCAAAATAGGGACCCAAATTTTCTCACTTTTTTCCCTGCTTTTCTTTCTTTGGGCAGTATGGTAAAAGTTAAGTATCAAATGCAGTGATAAGATATCACCCTGTGTATGCATAGACCTCATTAGAGGGAGGTTAAATGCCAAAGTTAGATTCTGTTGTCATGAACCTCATCAAGTGAAAGATTGTGAAATTTCAAGCAAGTTTGCCTTATCACCCTAAAATTCCTTAAGGATAAGAAGTTATGTTTGGTCAAACCAGTCACTCAGGGAGGATCATCACATTCACTAAGATCCCTGATATTCACCTATATCTCGAACATATGTTTTAACATAGAAAAACCCAATATCTGCATATTCACTAATATGCAAACATCAAATTTAAACTCAGGAAGCATATACCCGTCAATACCTGCGCACATGCCCAGAGGGTCATATTTCTTAATATCCATGATATTCACTAATGTGCAGGCTTACCTTAGATATAACGTAAATACCCAATATCAGCATAATCCTTAATATCCATCATATTAGCTAAGATCCTTGATCTTCATTAATGTGAAGATGACATCATCTTGTTCCATTCCAAAGAAGACCCGATATGATGATGACATCATCATACCCTCGACATCAAAAGGGTCATCTATTTCTTAATATCTCAGATATTTGCTAAATATCCTAATCCAATGCAATATGAAGGTGAACCTTAATATCTATCACATTAGCTAAGATCCCTGATCTTCATCAATATGATGATGATGTCACCTCCTAAATGGATTTGAAACATTAATAAAAGAGCTAACGTCATCCTCATCTTCACCCAAGAAGGGGATATTCCACATAATTGAACATTTGGATATTTCTAAGCATCCCCTTATTCACTCTTGGGACATATCACACGTAGAATTTTTGTGAACCAATAGGGTGTTTAAATGAACCATGTTAGCATATCCTAATGTCATGATAGTAAACCAAAGTAAAATGACCTGATATTTTGATTGTTGGTCAATGGTTGACCATCTTCATGCTTAATTCATGGGCATATTCAAGGGGCAGGCATATTTCTTAATATCCCTAACATTTACGAATGTGATGATACTAAGTTAAATACTATTCTAATAGTAGGTGAACATTCAAAATTTCAAATAATATCGCGCCACTTGTTAACATCTCCAATCCTTAGGTGTCAATCAATAAATATCAACAAATTAGCATTAATCACACCCTAATTTGCCAATGTTTTTTATTAAAACAAGGATTTGAGCTCATGTTAAACTTATCATGTATTCAAGGAGTTATAGAGCTACTGTGCAATTAAGACGACATTACCACAACCTGTGAACACAATAGAACGAGGTGCAGATTCAAACGGCAAACAGAGGAGGGTAATTACAAGGTGAACGTGCATAGATGAATATCAATCAAATAAGTTAAAAGGTAGTGAATATTAGGTATGTAACAACGAAACCCTCTTTTGTCGTTTATGATAAAGGAACAGGTAAATGTTATGTTTTTACCAGAGTAAATCAATATGATGATGTGTGAATTGTGTTGAATAAGAATCAAAACATTATGATATTATGACATGTTAGGGTAAGAAATACATATGTTTTATCATAGGATACAATGACAGTCTATAAAAATAGGCCAAACATAGAATTCTTAAAGCCTATGGGTATACAACTTGAAGGAATATCATTCAAATATGGCCAGATAAATGACACTCATTCAGGGAACACTAATTTGGATGCATGGATAGCACTGTCAGAATAGGGGAGTGGACAACCCATGCTCATTAACATATATAATTCAGGCATGTGGCATGCCAGAGGATTTCCTTATGCAATAGAAACCACCTAGTTGGTAGTTGAATGTGCTTGTAATTACAATGTCAACAATAGGAAGGTAGAAAAGCATGGCTGGGTATATGCTGACTTCTCGATTGAGGGTATCACTTCAGCTTTCAATTTACCAAGAGGACCTCATGTGTGCAAAATAAAATTGGAGAAGTTAGAAAAGAAATACAACAGCACCTAAAAGGATTGCAAAAGAATCATGTTCTCATGGAGGGCTAGCGATAGCACATATAAAGCTTCTGCAAAGCTACCTGTACATTTATATAAGTTTGACTTTGCTCCTAAATATTAGTACATGATGGTGATGCTTAGCCGAATGAAGGGAAGACCAAATGCTAGATGTTTTTAAGATTGGATGTATGGTCTCATAAGAATAGTAGAGGCTACTGATGAAAAACCCCAGTGGGCAAAGATTGCAAGTGATAGTCTTGATGAAGGCATGAGCAATCTGGGAGAAAAGACCAATATGTTTCATATGACCTCCTATGCGGTTTATGCATGTGCATTTAGAGGGACATTCATTGGTCTGTAGACAGTTGGCAGGGTTGGTAGTAACCCTGGAGATGTGAACATATGGGATCATTACCCATAGTTGAAATAGAGAGAATCTCTCCAACACTATTAGAGAGTGGATGATTCATTTGTTATGCATCTAGTAAGAACTATGAAAGAAGACAAAGCAAAGAGGCTGAGCATGGAAGCTCAAGCCATGATATACAAGCATGGGGCTTGGTTCATCTAATTCCCCACATTCACATATATAAGAATAGAAGGTTTCACTAGGCAACCTCTCATGTTGCCAAGATACCCAACAGATAGAGTCATACTGATGGAGATGGCTAGGCAAATATTGCCTTCATTCAAGGCCTTTATTGAGAGAAACAAGATACCTAATGTCCTGTTCCCACTCATGATTGGGTGGTATATGTGATCTGAAAAGGAAAGTGCCAAAGAAGCAACCGGGGGATTGCAGTTGATGTCCTTATGACCTTTTTCTCTATCCAGGAAATATGACCCATATGATAGGATGCAGGCACTGTATGAGAAATCGATGCATCAGGTGCATCTTGAGGACTATTGGACTGATTGTGATGATGAAATGGAAGTGAGAAAGAGAATCTATCAAAGGCTTACTCTGAAACAAATCCACACATTGGACTACATACCAATGCTAGTGCAATTGCATGAGGATGATGGAGTGGTCATGCCACAAGAATATGAAAACAAGAAAATATATAATGAGACAATATCATCCCCTGACTGGAAACAACCAGAAGAGACCTCATTAGACAAGATAACACAAAAGGTCATACAATTAACCAAAGAATGGGTGGATGGAGAGGTTTCAAAACTAAAGAACAAAGGAGTAACTCTCATCATTGATAAAAAGAGAAAGAGACAAGAGTTGACAGATGAGGAATATGATGAATTCCTCAAAGAAAAGAGGGCATCTCAAGGAGAAAGGCAACAGGAAAGATCCAAGAAGGGGAACCAAGCCTTAGGTGTGAGAATCATTCATCATCCTCAACCTAAGAAGGATATAGCCTCAACCTCTGCTGCCACAACATCTTAAGCACCTATAGAGTAGAAGAAGCCTATTGCAAAACCTGTTGTTACTTATGAGGATGTAGAGGAAAGCACAAATGAAGATGATCTCCTCATAAGTAGGAAGAAAAAGAAAACCTAGGAGATGCCTCAAAAGAAGAATTAAGCATCTACAATGAGTGGGTCATTGGATGTGAACCCTACAATCATATTGAAAGGAAAGGGTGGTGAAGGTGTCAAGAGAAATTTGCAACATGATGTCCCCATTCCCACCATAGTGCATTTCAAAACTGAACTGGCATAAGAGCAGAGAAAGGAGATGAAGAATAAAAGAGATGATCAATCCCTTCCTTTGGACAAAGTAGTGGAGCTCTCAGATGATGAAGTGATGAGAGAAGTGTCTACCAGTTCCATGGAGACACTAGTAAAGAATACAAAGATGACTCCTCATGGTACTCCCACAGTACAAAAGGAGGTAGAAGAAGAAGAAATAGAAGAGGGTAATCCTGAAATTGTAGCACAATAAATTGGTTTAGTAGGATTAGTAGATCAGGTTACTAGCCCAGTAGTGATAGACTTGGCATATCAGGGTGAGTATGACAAAAGTAAAGGGGAGGACCTGCCTCCAGAACAAACTAAACTAGAAGTTAATGTAGCCATGGAGGAAGATACAGATGTACCTAATTAGGATGACAGTCCTGATAATGAACAAGTACCTGAGAGGGGGGTAGAGAAAGTAAGGATAATTGAACCCCAAGGTCTTGAAAGAACATATATACCAAAAGGTGGGGAACAAGGCCCTTAGGTAGGTGACGATCAAGAAAAGAAAGAAAATGTGAATAAAGATAGTTCAAAAGATCATCAGGATATGTCAAATAAAAGCAATCCAAACCCTTATGTGGATCCACCACCATCACAAGATGAGAAGGACAAGAATGAAAAGGTAACACAAGATGTCCCTGCACATGAAGAGGTCCATAATGAGGAGATGCATAATGAACAAGAGAAAGAGTAGTCACTGTTAAGGGAAAATTGGATCAATAATGAATAATCAATAATAATCAATATCAAGTACCCAAAACTCAATAGAATGGTGAACTAAGAAGATTCAATGAAATAAAGCAATGAACAACAAAGCAAACCTGCTTAATTCAAAGCTTCCATTGATCGCCTATCACAATCATTCTTACATGTATGAAATAGGCCCTCAGAGAGTGCACTTCCTTGCTATGCTTAAAGAATTTCAATTGGGAATGGCAGTGATAGTATCGTAATGAAGAGGAGCTTCACAACAATGGTAGTAGTGTGTAGTGCGTAGTAGTGAATGTGATCACAAGCAATGAAGGAATTGGTGCCAAAGGCGTGCTATAATTCCTGCAGAGTAACGATACTTAAAGCTTGGAAGAATGAAATGGAAGAATAGGGTCCAATTTATAGATTTGGGAGAAATAAGATCAACGGTGTAGAAAGAATGAGAAGATCAGTGATTAAGAATAGTTGAGGAATGTACAATGAATAAGAAGATGACATTTGTCTTGCTTTCTTTTGCAGGAGAGGAGTTAACAAGAATAGAAGAATGAGTTAAAACACTTAAAAGAATATAACAATTAGTTAAGTGATTTAAAACAAGAAGGGATTTGCATGAGAATAAGAAGATATTTTGCTTTATTAAATATTAGGAATATTTAATTGCATGTGCACAAAGCTTGAATTATATTTAGAAATAACTCAATTTAGAAGAAAAAGCAACTTCAATAAATATTTGATTTATTTAAATTTAGAGAAGATATTATTGGAAGAAACAATTAAATAATTAGAATTATTTAATTTAGAAGATAAGAAAGCAAATTAATTAAATAAATTTATTTAATTGTGTGTGCATGATTTGGAAGAATAAATAAAATATTTGATTGTATTTTATTTTCAGAGATTGAGAGGATTTAAATAAATTTGATTGATTTATTCAAATTTGGAAGAATGATTTGATTTTGTTAAATAATTGGGAATTATTTAATTGTTTGGAAGAATTAAATTAAATAAAGGATTTTATTTAATTTTGACTTTAGAAGAGGTAATTAAATATTTTGATATTTAATTAACTTAGAAAAATGTGAATCGTGTCATTTTTAGGCGTATACATTTTGCCCCTCTTTGATGTAATGTGTTTTATCACGCTACTTCAAAGAAATTGATTGTTGAATAATGATACATGCCCTAGTTTGCTCCTGGTACAGGTTATGATGATAGGATGCCCCCTCAGGAGATTGGATGAGAAGAAGGTAGAAGGACGAGAGACAGACAATCTCACGAAGACGAAGGGAAAACTTGGTTAGAATGAAGAAATTTGCTGAAGAAAGAGTCGAATGATATGTGATGCAAGATAGAATGATGACACACACAAGAAAGTAAGCAAGTATGCACAAATGATACAAGAACAAACAAGGTATTACCCCTGTCGAGTGGTAAACCAACGATATACTGATAATGATATACGACAGTATTTTCATGGTGGGGAACGATATATCCCTAGACCAACTCGAAGGATAGTGTCTGGTTTCAGGAAATGAAGCATGTCATGTAAGACGCATGTGTTGGTCTGATTTCGACAAATGCAACATCTTGTATAAGACAATTGATTGATTAACTGATTGAGTTGGTTTATAACCAAACAAGGATCAAGACCACTGATTGTGATTGGATCATTTGACAAGATTGACTCGACTTGATTGGTATGGATTAAGGATGGACTTGTATTTTGATCACTACTTAGATTGACTAGACAAGGATGAAAGATATGATGATAGATAGAAAAATGACTCGACAAAAGAACTCACAAGCTTTTATTTGTATTGATACTGTGCATTGTTGGATCTTTATTGCATGGGATATAGATGTATGGATGTATAATGGATGTATAATGGATGCTTTGCTTTTGACATCTTAATGGTGCAAGTATTTTGAAGTGCTTGTTTCATCATTGGGCTCTTTTTTGGTACTTTTTTTTTCGAATGTTGTAAGTTAATACAAGCATCTAGGTATAATTGAACCGAGATGACTTGAGTATCACTTACATGGATTTTGATTTAGCAAGTTAATACAAGCATCAAGGTATAATTGAACTGAGATGACCTAAGTATTTCTTGTGTATCAACAAACAAGGATTGCCCCGATTCATGTTAGACCTTTGATGTCCTCGATGATCTTTTGCCGATCATGTCCTTAGACAAGGCTTCACATTACTAAAGTTTAATCCACAAACAACAAACAAAGAAAATAATCATGCCCCATCATAGCATCTCTAGCTTTTGGCATCCTCGAGTAGCATAGAAAGGCATGATGGCATAAATCAAGACTCTGTAAGTTAACCTAACCAACACAAACCATTCTTGCATTTAGATGTGTTTGTTTCTTGCCATAATTTGGGTAAAATCATTTAGAAGACCTTAGGTGTTTTTCTGCTTTGCTTTGGATAGGTTAATGTCCTGTGTCAGGATTTATGCTTGAAAAGAGCAGGTTTCGCTTGCACTTTCTTGCTTGGTGAGAAGATTCCACAATCTTTATTGGAAAGACAAACCCTAAGGGACTGACCTAGAGCCTTAGGGGCTCATTGCTAAATGGCCGTGCCTACGTGATGATGTAGAGGCAACATAGTTTGGGGTAAACTCTAACGGACCATGGATGGACTAGAAGATAGATGACAAGAAATGGGGTGGATGGGACCGTGGGAGCCTCGGGGGCGCATTCAAGAAATGGCCTTGCCTATGTGACAACGTAGAGACAATGTAGTTCATGGACTTGGACCATGGATATCGATGAGAGACACTATGCTAGGCTCACAATGCGGATAGGATATGGGATAAAACCTTGGTTGACAAGGCAACAAAGAGATAGAGTATCAAAATATGATAAGTTTCTGTCAAGATTTTATTATGGAACAGATATGGGTCGAATGGGACATGAGGGAGGATGGACAAAAGGTGATTGGTTTCCCAAAGATGGAGAAGGCAGTTTATCACAAGTAACGCCTGTTTACCAGGTTTTCACCACTTGCTTTTATTTGCACGAAAGCTGGAAAGTAAACATGACTCCTATTTGCCAAGTTTTCATCATGATACCTATCCAAGGCACCTGTTTGCCAGGTTTTTACCCAAGGATGATTTTTTTTTGTATTTTTCTGATTTTTTAATTTTTTTGTATTTTTCTAATTTTTTGATTTTTTTGTATTTTACGCCCCCCTTACATTGGGGTTCTCCTAGGTATAGAACTGGAGAAGATACATGTTGTTGATTAGGTCATCAAACAACTCATCCTCTAATGTTGCTAACTGATATGCCCCCAATCCATAAGCAGCTACAATCACATAAGGCCCAAGCCAATTGGGTTCAAATTTACCTTTCTTTTCCCTATCCTATTGATTGTGGGCATTCTCTTTAAGTACTAGATCTCCAACCTTAAAGACTCTTGGGCGAACTCTATGGTTATAGCTTCATGACATCATTTGTTGATATGCTTTGAGATGATCAAAGGCTTTTTGTCTCCTTTCCTCTAGTAACTCTAGTTCTTGCAATCTAGAAACTCTGTACTCTTCATCTGATATGAGACCTTTTAACGACACCCTGAGAGATGGTAATTCAACCTCTATGGGGAGTATGGCTTCTGAGCCATAAACAAGGACGTAAGGGGTAGCACCTGTGGGAGTTCGTATACTAGTTCTGTAGGCCCACAGAGCGGGATTGAGTTAGGTGTGCCAATCACAGCCAGCATCGTTGACTGTCTTCTTGAGGAGTTTCAAGATAGTCTTGTTGGACGCTTTAGCTTGACCGTTGCCTTAGGGTAATAGGGTGAGGAGAAATGGTGTTGGATTTTGAATTGGTCATAGAGTTCTTTGACATACTGGTTTTTAAATGGTCTTCTGTTATCTGTGATAATGGATGAAGGAATTTCGTATCTGCAGATGAGGTAATTTAGGATGAATGAGGAGATTTGCTTACCTATGACGGTGATTAGGGGAACAACTTCAATCCACTTGGTAAAGTACTCAGTGGCGGTTATGATGAATTTGTGGCCATTGGATGAGGGTGGATGGATCTTTCCAACAAGGTCAAGTCTCCATTGGAAAAAAGGCCAAGGTGTCGTTAAAGGTCTCAACTCTTGAGCTGGTGCATGTATCAAGTTCCCATGTATTTTGAACTGCTTGCACTTCTTCACAAACTGGTATGAATCTGTTTCCATGTTCAGCCAGTAATAACCCAAACGCATGAGTTTCTTTGATGCAGAGGTAAACGCAACAGAAGATTATAAATGGGAAGGAGGAGTCATTAACACAACCAGCATGTTAAAATCCTATCGGCTTATCATCATCATCATATTTCTTGCTAACACAGACAGCATCATCATATTTCGAAGGGGCATGCAATATCCTCCTGCTGACCACTATTCACTTCCTTATCGCCTATCGGTGAGAGATGGTTCATCGATCAAGGGGAAATGTCTTACCCCCGATGACTAATGTCACCCCGATGAATATATCGGTCGTATACCAATCGGCCAGACTTGGCTTATCGGCCGGACTCCAACACTCTGTCCCGATGTCCGATATCACCCCAATATCTCTTTTCATCAGTCAGGTTGCCTATCGGCAACACTTCTTCTATCGGCCAGGTCGAAAAAGGTCTCCCCAACGCTATTACTCCTACCGATGCCGAAACGCTTAACGTCAGTAGGATAAATCTGCATCAGGTGATATTCGCAATATCCTGATGACGATGACGTCACATGCACCTGATGATGATGTCAATGCACCTGATGATGATGTCAACAGGATACAAGACACTTATATCCTCCGCAACATGATAATGAATATCCAGGTGATCTCTTAATATTCTGATGATGATCTTTAAGATCCTGATGACGACTTTTAAGAACCTCCTGTCCTTAGCCAAAAAAATGATTTTTCCCTACCGCATACAATAGCGATATGCAGATGATGGGTACACACGAAAGATGATCCTAATGATGATATACACACTAAGTATATATCTAACTTATATCATCCTGATGCATTCAAAACATACAGTCTTCATCAGCTTTATAACCCGATCCAGATAGCGATATACTCACAGATGACGATGCGATTCACTCCGTCTGGCAAAGCACATGTAGATCCCTGTATATCCGTCAGCTGCATGCAAACTCACAGAACCGCACAATTTCACACAGAAAATATGATGATCGGGCCGGATCACCTTCAGATCAAAACTTAACAGTTTAACTTCCTAAACCTAGCACATGAGGATGCTAGGTTGATTCACAGCATGCTACCAATTGATCTCCCACACAATGAAATGCATAAACAGAAAACTAAAATACAACCTAAACTAACATGCATGACCATTCCACCGATTCACAGAATCAACCGGTGGAAGGGTTGAAAGAATCCATTAACCTGTAATCAGAACAGAAATCAAAACATAAACAGCTGATAAACCAGATAATGCAATTGATGAGATCTTATTCAGATGAAACACAAATGTCCTGTTTCTACAACAATGTTTCACAATGTCAGGACTGATCTCTGGATTTCGCTCAATCACCAGTACAACATAACATAACTACTACTCTCTACTATGATCACCAATACAACATATAACATAACTACCACTCTCTTCTCTATCTATACTCTGATATCAAACCCTAACTGATCTGAGTTATTTATAGCAATATCCTACGAGTACTACCAACTCGATTCCCAGCGGCTGGGAGCTTCCAAGCGGCTGGGAGAGGACAGCTCAACTACCTGATCATGAACTCTAACTGCCTGCACACTCTCCTAGGCTGATCTAATACATACGCATTGGTCCAATGGACCTTATTACATTATGAAATCAAACATACTAAAAATAGACTGATGTCCTGTCATGCGGACAATAAACCTATATCCTGTCTTGTAGGGGTGCTCCTGCACCATACTCCCCAGAAGAAGAAATCTCAAGTCCACTTGAGATGAGAGTATGAAGATCTGCACCATGTTTCTGGATCTGCTCTTCAGTCATCCAGACTTCTTCAGAATTTGGTTTTCCCTTCCAAGAGACTAGATACTCCAAGTACTGTTTGTTTCGGGTCTATTTGACCACTCGGGTGTCCAAAACCTTCTGCAACTGTGCAGGATCATGCTTGGGAATGTCATCATTGACTGTATCCTGTAGGAGTTCCTGATCTGCATCTGGATAAGACTTGTATGGAGTTAAATCACATACATTGAATATAGGGGACAAACCAAGATCAGAGGGGAGTTGTATCTCATAAGCATTCTGTCCATGCTTGTGCAAAATCTGACATGGTCCAACTTTTCTCTGCATAAGTTTAGTATATTTTCCCTTAGGAAGTCTGTCCTTCTTCAAATGAACCCATACCAAATCTCCAACATCAAACTGTACATCCTTCTTTTTATCAGCATATTCCTTATACTTCAAGGTGGTTTGCTGCAGTTGGGTCTTGACTTGATCATGAACCTCTTTTATGGCTTCTGCAAAAGCTTCTCCTTCTGTACTAATAGGGTCTACTGTAGGTAGATCTCTCAATTCCAAAATTCCTCTTGGATGCATACCATAAACTATCTGAAAAGGTGATTCCCTGTGCTCCTATTGACAGTATCATTATATGAAAATTCAGCTTGAGATAGAATATTATCCCACTTTTCTCCATGTTGTTTTGTCAAACATCTAAGCAAATTTCCTAAGGAACGGTTCACTACTTCAGTCTGTCCATCCGTTTGAGGATGATATGCAGAGGAAAAAGACAAATTTGTTCCAAGTTTCTTCCAAAGAGTTCTCCAGAAGTGACCAATAAACTTCACATCCCTATCTGACACTATGCTCAATGGCAATCCATGGATTCTGACAATCTCCCTGAAAAACAAATCTGCAATGTATGAAGCATCAGTAGTGGTTTTGCATGGCAAGAAATGTGCCATTTTGCTGAATCTATCCACTACAACAAAAACACTGTCAAATCCTTTCCTTATCCTTGGTAAACCCAAGACAAAATCCATACTTATGCTTTCCCATGGTCTGGAAGGAATGGGTAAGGGCTGATATAAACCTGCATTAGTCAACCTGCCTTTAGCTTTCTGACATATCACACATGTCTCCACAAACTTTCTGACATCTGATTGTAACCTAGGCCAAAAGTAATGTCTTCGGACAAGATCAAGAGTCTTATCTAGACCAAAATGACCTGCCATAGCTCCACAATGTTTCTCCTTAATGATGTTTAACCTCATAGAACACCTTGGAATACATAACTGTCCACCTTTGAACAACAATCCATCCTGAATCAAAAATTCAGAGAATTCAGCATGATATTTCTCTCCAAAAGAATTACATACATGATATATCTCCCCAAAATCTTCATCAGTCTCATACATGGTCTTTAGTGAATCAATGCCAACACTTTCTAACTGAATCTGGTTGACTGTTAGAACTCTCCTGCTCAAAGCATCTGCAACTTTATTCTTGACTCCTTTCTTATGCTTCAATGTAAAAGTAAAAGCTTGTAAGCTTTCTACCCATTTCATGTGTCTGTGGTTCAGCTTTTCCTGGCTGTTTATGAAACTCAGAGCCTGGTTATCTGTGAATACTATGAATTCCTTTGGCATCAAGTAATGCCTCCATTTCTTGAGTGACTGGACTAAAGCATACATTTCCAAATCATATGAGGAATACCTCTTCTTAGCATCATTGAGCTTCTCACTGAAAAATGCAACAGGTCTACCTTCTTGACTGAGTACTGCTCCAATGGCCATGTGACTGGCATCACATTCCACCTGAAAGATTTTGTTAAAGTCTGGAAGTGCAAGGACTGGCTGCTGTGCCACCTTCTTCTTCAATGTTTCAAAAGAATCATCTGCTCTTTGAGTCCAAACAAATCTGCACTTCTGTCCTCCTTTGATGGTATCAAGCATGGGTGCACAAATATGACTAAACCCTCTTATAAACTTCCTGTAGAAGGTTGCTAACCCATGGAAACTTCTGACATCATTCATAGTCTTTGGGGTTGGCCAAGACAATATGGCACTTACCTTCTCCTTATCCATTTGTAACTTTCCTTGTGAAATGACAAAACCCAAATATGTGATCTCCTCTTGCATGAACAAACACTTGTCTAAATTTATCATTAGCTGCTCTTCATGTAACCTCTTAAGAACCAAATCTATGTGTCTGAGATGTTCTTCTTTTGTGTTGCTGAAAATCAGAATGTCATCTAGATATACTATGACAAACTTACCAATGAACTCTTTCAAAACCTCATTCATCAACCTCATAAAAGTACTAGGTGCATTAGATAAACCAAAAGGCATAACCTTCCACTCATATAACCCTTCATTAGTTTTGAATGCTGTTTTCCATTCATCTCCTGGTCTAATCCTGATCTGATGATATCCACTCTTTAGATCTGTTTTTGTAAAATACTTAGCACCTCCCAAACAGTCAAGTAAATCCTCTATCCTAGGGATTGGAAACCTATACCTGATTGTGATCTTGTTAATAGCTCTAGAATCTGTGCAAAGCCTCCAAGTACCTTCCTTCTTTGGTGCTAGTACAGCTGGTACTGCACATGGACTTAAACTTTTCCCAATCAGACCTGAATCCAATAATTCTTCAATTTGTCTGGCTACTTCTGCATTCTGTTCTGGAGTTATCTTATAGGCTGCTTTGTTTGGAAGTGTTGACCCTGGAATTAAGTCTATGCAGTGACTAATATCCCTGACAGGTGGTAGGGATCTTGGCATTCCTTCTGAGATGATACCTTTGTACTTATCCAATAGCTCTTGGATAGCTGGGTCTATGAACCTTTGCTTTTTCTCTTCCTTGACTTCTTGCTGCTGTTCTTTATTCACCCTCATACATGGGATTAGGGCATATGCAACTGCACCTTCTGCTGCTACTTCTTTCATGAACTGTTTACCTTCCATTAGCATTACCTTCACCTCTTTTCCTTTAGATTTCTCCTCCTTCTCTGTTAATGGTAGTAACTTTATATCCTTACCATCTTTAGTGATTGTATAGGTGTTTCTAACACCATCATGTTGTGCCTTCAAATCATACTGCCATGGTCTACCAAATAAAAGATTGCAAGCATCCATCGTGGTAATGTCAAACAACAACTTATCCTTATATGCTCCAATCTGAAATTCTACCCAAGCCTGCTCTTCTACAGTTGTCTGCTGACCTTGGGTAAGCCATGAGACTTTATATGGGGATGGGTGAGGCAATCTCCTAAGCTTAAGCTTTGTCACCATTTCTTCAGACACAAAATTTTCAGTAGAACCAGAATCAATCAAAACTTTACATGCCTTACCTCCTGCTTTGCAAATAGTCCTGAAAAGAGATTTTCTTTGAGGGGTTTCTTTGTCAGGTACCTTCATGGTAGTCATTGTTCTTCACATCATTAGAGACTCTCCACTTTTTGGGTATCCATAATTATCAGGAGCATTCACACTATGAAAAGAATTAGAGCCTGTCATACTTTGATTATCAGGTTCTTGGATCAGATTTGTTCTCCTTTCTCCTGTTGAGCTTGTGGCCTTTTCTGGACATCTGCTGGCTATATGGCCTTCTTTGTTATAGTTATAACATCTGATGGATCCTCTGCCCTGGGATCTTCCTCTGAAAGGTCTTCTACCTCTGAAGTTTCCTTGCTGACTATAGTTTTCCCTCTGGTTCTGACTATTGTTTCCCTTACTATTGTCATGACTGGATTCTCTGTGATATCCATGTCCATGTCCTCTACCTCTAAAAGGACCTCTTCCACCTCTTTGTGGTCTTCCTCTTCCTCTATTGTGTTGTTCTTGTTTTCTCTTTAACTTCTCTTCCACTTTCAATGCCAACTGAAAGCATTTCTGAACTGTATCTGGATTATGCAGACTTAAATCTTCCTGAATGTTGAACCTCAATCCATTAAGGTATCTGGCTACCTTCTCTTCTTCACTTTCCTTTACCTTTGTTTTCATACAAAGTTTCATGAATTCTTCTGTATATGAGCTGACATCTAGCTCCTTCTACTTTAGGTTTTGCTTCCTCTTGTGTAATTGGATATTGTAATCCAATGGGACATAAGCTTCCTTTACTAATGCCATCATTTTCTTCCATGTAGCGACTCTACGCTTTCCTTCCTGTACTCTATCATCTTGGACGAAATTCCACCATGTCAAGGCAGCTTCTTTCATTTTTGATTGGGCTATTTTCACCCTCTATTGTTCTGGTATCTCCTCTGTTTCAAAGAAATTGTTCAAGGAGTCTATCCACTCCATCACTGAATCAGGTTCCATCTTTCCTGTAAACACTGGCAAATCCAGTTTCACATCCATGGTTCTCCTCTCCATGGCCTTGAGGGCGTTCAACAGTGGTCTCTGGTCTGTAGGAATGACCTCTTCGTTCCAACTAGGGATCTCTTCTTCTTCCCTATCTTCTTCTCTACCAGAACCTACTCTGCTCCTCAACTTCTCTAACTCATCCTTCAATTCCTGATTCTGAGCCTTCACGGCCTTGCTCTCTGTAATCTGTTTCTTCACCAGAACTGCCAACTCAACGTTGGTCATCCTTGCTGGAATTTCAGATGTTCCTTCATCACCTGACATCCTGCTATATCCTTATCTTTTCCAGAAGATCCTTCCTTTGCTCTGATACCACTATGATGCAGAGGTAAACACAACAGAAGCTTATAAATGGGAAGGAGGAGTCATTAACACAACCAGCATGTTAAAATCCTATCGGCTTATCATCATCATCATATTTCTTGCTAACACAGACAGCATCATCATATTTCGAAGGGGCATGAAATATCCTCCTGCTGACCACTGTTCACTTCCTTATCGCCTATCGGCGAGAGATGGTTCATCGGCCAAGGGGAAATGTCTTACCCCCGATGACTAATGTCACCCTGATGAATATATCGGTCGTATACTGATCGGCCAGACTTGGCTTATCGGCCGGACTCCAACACTCTGTCCCGATGTCTGATATCACCCCGATATCTCTTTTCATCGGTCAGGTTGCCTATCGGCAACACTTCTTCTATCGGCTAGGTCGAAAAAGGTCTCCCTGATGCTATTACTCCTACCGATGCCGAAACACTTAATGTCAGCAGGATAAATCTGCATCGGGTGATATTCGCAATATCCTGATGATGATGACGTCACATGCACCTGATGATGATGTCAATGCACCTGATGATGATGTCAATAGGATACAAGACACTTATATCCTCCGCAACATGATAATGAATATTCAGGTGATCTCTTAATATTCTGATGATGATCTTTAAGATCCTGATGACGACTTTTAAGAACCTCCTGTCCTTAGCCAAAAAAATGATTTTTCCCTCCCGCATACGATAGCGATATGCGGATGATGGGTACACACGAAAGATGATCCTGACGATGATATACACACTGAGTATATATCTGACTTATATCATCCTGATGCATTCAAAACATACAGTCTTCGTCAGCTTTATAACCCGATCCGGATAGCGATATACTCACAGATGACGATGCGATTCACTCCGTCTGGCAAAGCACATGCAGATCCCTGTATATCCGTCAGCTGCATGCAAACTCACAGAACCGCACAATTTCACACAGAAAATATGATGATTGGGCCGGATCACCTTCAGATCAAAAATTAACAGTTTAACTTCCTAAACCTAGCACATGAGGATGCTAGGTTGATTCATAGCATGCTACCAATTGATCTCCCACACAATGAAATGCATAAACAGAAAACTAAAATACAACCTAAACTAACATGCATGACCATTCCACCGATTCACAGAATCAACCGGTGGAAGGGTTGAAAGAATCCATTAACCTGTAATCAGAACAGAAATCAAAACATAAACAGCTGATAAACCAGATAATGCAATTGATGAGATCTTATTCAGATGAAACACAAATGTCCTGTTTCTACAACAATGTTTCACAATGTCAGGACTGATCTCTGGATTTCGCTCAATCACCAGTACAACATAACATAACTACTACTCTCTGCTATGATCACCAGTACAACATATAACATAACTACCACTCTCTTCTCTATCTATACTCTGATATCAAACCCTAACTAATCTGAGTTATTTATAGCAATATCCTACGAGTACTACCAACTCGATTCCCAGCGGCTGGGAGCTTCCAAGCGGCTGGGAGAGGACAGCTCAACTACCTGATCACGAACTCTAACTGCCTGCACACTCTCCTAGGCTGATCTAATACATACGCATTGGTCCAATGGACCTTATTACATTATGAAATCAAACATACTAAAAATAGACTGATGTCCTGTCATGCGGACAATAAACCTATATCCTGTCTTGTAGGGGTGCTCCTGCACCATTCTTAGCTAAGGAAGGACCGCTAGAGTGTGTTCTACAGATCCCTTCGTGCATATCTTGTAAGGCAGTTATGGATTCTTCTCGTTCTAAACAATGGAGTAAAGTACCATCTAGACCATGTCGATATAGGGTGTCAAAAATAATGGTATAGCGAAAGGTTTGGTGTATAAAGGTTCGTTGTTGGTTTGAAGATAAGTTAGGTGGGAGGGTGTTGTCCTTGAGGTAAGTGTAAATCTTACCATACCAAGGTGAATCAGATCCAACTAAAAGGCATATGGAATGGTTTTCAGGAAGATCATAAGCTAGTTGCCGAATAGTTTCCACTAAGAACTTGTACCATGACTCATTCTCTGGTATCTCGAGAAGAGAGGCAATGGTTGCCATAGCATCTACTGCTTTGTTTTCAATCCGTGGTATCTGCTCAAAAGAGATGATCACAAAGTATTCCTTAAAGTCATCGACCATCCGCTTGTATGGGACAAGCTTCTCATCTTTGGTTTGGTAATCATCATTGACTTGATTTATTATTAGTTGAGAATCACCATAGACATGTAGCTCTTTGATTTTCCACTCTGTTGCCATCTTGAGACCAATTACTAAGGCTTCATATTCTGCTATGTTGTTGGTAAATGGGAATAACAGATGATAGGACTTCAGTATGGTGTGTCCATGAGGAGTTACAAACAAGATTCCTATCCCTGATCCATGGTTTGTGTAGGACCCATCAAAGTAGAGCTTCTAGGAATGTGTTGAGATGTTGAATAGGGATTCATCTAGAAATTTAAATTGCATTGGTGTGGTGTCCTGTAGTGATGCATCTGCTAACTGATCAGCAATGGCTTTCCCTTTGATAGCTTTTCTGTCTACATACTTAATGTCGTATTCACTTAGGAGCATTACCCATTTGGCTAGGCGACCTGTAAGAGCTGCTTTTCTTAGTAGGTACTTCAGTGGATCTATTTTTGCAATAAGTTTGACTGGGTGTGCAAGCATATAATGTCAGAGTTTTTGGGAAGCAAAAACTACCGCAAGACATGATCTTTCTATCTGTGAGTATTGTAACTCGTAGCCCACCAACATGCGACTGATATAGTAGACGGCTCTTTCTTTGTTCTTATAATCTTGTTGCGCTAGAAGAGCCCCAAGAGCTTTAGGTGTAGCAGATATGTAAAGTATCAATGGTTTCCCTTGGATAGGAGGCATGAGAATAGGTGGATTCATAAGATATTCTTTTAGTTTGTTGAATGCCTCTTCACATCTCTCATCCTATCTAAATGGAATGTTCTTGTGCAGGAGATGACTGAATGGTTGGCACTTGTCTGCCAGCTGTGATATGAATCTACGGATTGCTTGTAGCTTGCCCTATAGAGATCTTAGTTCAGTAAGAGTCTTGGGTGGCGGTATGTCCATAATAGCCTTGACTTTTATGGGGTCCACCTCTATTCCATTTGTTGATACAATAAAACCTAGGAGTTTGCCTGAGGTGACTCCAAACACACACTTCTTTGGGTCTAGCCTGACTTTGAATTGCTCGATTCTCTGAAATACCTTCTCTAATACATTTAGATGTGATTCTCTTGTGAGTGACTTTGCTAGGATATCATCTACATAATCTTACATTATTACATGCATCATATCATGAAATATAGTGGTCATGGCATGTTGGTATGTGGCTCCTGCGTTCTTTAGCCCAAATGGCATGACATTCCAATAGAAAGTACCCCATGGACAAGTAAAAGTTGTCTTATGCTAGTCTTCTAGTGCTATCCTGATCTGATTATATCCTAAGAAGTCATCCATGAGAGATAACATGGTATACCCTACTGTTAAGTCGACTATGATATCTATATTTGGCAATAGAAAATCATCCTTGTGGCAAGCTTTGTTTAGATCTCTAAAATAGATACATAGTCTGACTCGGCCATCAGGTTTGGATACTGGTACTATGTTGGAGACCCATTCCAAATAGTCTATAGCTCTGATGAATCGTACATCCAGTAGTTTCTTGAGTTCTTCTTTTACAAGCAATGCTATGTGTGGATGCATCTTTCTAAGCTTCTATTTTACTAGTTTCACTCTTGGATCTAATGGAAGATGATGTAGAATCAAATCTGGATCTAACCCTGGCATATTTGTGTATGACCAAGCAAAATCAACTTGCTTTCTCTTGAAGAATGGTACAAACTTAGTCTTCTTTGGTGGGGTTAGAGATTTAGCAAAGTGAATGATCTTAGGTTGTTCCTCTGTTCCAATGTTAACCAGCTCTGTGGGTTCCACAACAATCTGAGACTTCTCCTGGTGCATGTCATTGGGGAGAGTGTCAAGCCTTCCATCATCAAGTGCCATAGTTGGGTTTTCACCTTCAGATGCGTCCCTTCTTTTTACTATTTTGGGATCTGACACTGCCGCAGAGCAGTTTTCATCGTCAGATCCAATTTTTATTTTGATATTTTTGCGACTGGAAGGCTTAGCACCCTCTCTGAAATAAGCTGCGGTATTAAGTTCAATAGAGAAACTAGCTTTATGATCTCCCTTGGGTAGGTGGTCCCCAAGTTCCATATAGTCAATATAGGCATCATCATTTTGGAACATATCTAGTTGAGGAGTTCCTCGCAGATCCCAGTCAAAAGGTTTAGGATGCACAAGGGGAGGGAGTCAAAGGATAGATCTGATTTGTTGATAGTTTGAATGGATATACTAGGAGTATTGGTAGGGGGAGTGTTTGGGATGGTACTTTCCTCTAAATTGTTTATTGCGATAGAACTTGAACCTTCCTCGAAAGTCGTATTCTCAGAGATAGGCAAATTAGACTCTAGTGGTCTATTCGGTAGCATTTGTCCCTCACAGTAGGGGCTATAAGTTTGAATGGTATTGACATCTTTGTCATCATAGGAATGCTCTATCAGCTCATCCCACTCATATTCATTCAAATCTATGTCACTGTCCACTTGAAGTGTATGGATCATTTCCACTAGACAAGCATTTTCTTTAGCTTTGCCCTTGCCTTTATATCCTAGGCCATTTGTATTTCTAGCCAATGAGGACGAAGAAGGTTGAATGGGTTCTATGATTCCTTCTTTTCTTAGGTCGATAGGGCCTTGTCCTTCGTAACCCATTCTGTGTAGGATAGCCTCTCCTCGCCCACAAAGTTCTGTTGGGAGCCTAGGTGGTTCTTGTTGTATGTTCTCTTCTTCTTTAGTATAAAGCCATTGTAGGATATCTCTTTCCTTTGTCTCATCTGATAAGGTCCCCCATTTTACAAAGGGAGCTGTGGGAGGTATAGGAGGAGCAGATGGCTTTGGAAAATGCTTGGGTTGACCAAAGGATCTAGGAGATAAAGGCATCTTGGCTAGATTGAGGCTGTGCTCAATGGAGTATTCCCCAACTCTAGTTTCTTTGATGGTAATCTTCTGCTCTTTGGGCTTTGATGAGGAAGCTTCAAAGGTATGATCATGCTGTGGGGTAGGGGATGTAGATACTCTATTGTTTGGTATGATGCAATCAGGTTTTGAAAGGATAGAGTTGCAATGCTGAAAGGGGTCAGGGTCACCTTGGATGGTGACTTGCTTGCCATTATGAGGGAATTTTATGCACTGGTGATAGGTAGAGGGAACAACTTTCATGGTATGAATCCATGGTCTCCCTAGGAGAATATTATAGGTGAGCTCCCTATCTAGGACTTGGCACACAACATCTTTTATTATTGGTCCCACTTGTATGGGTAGGACTACTGTTCCCTTTGTAGTTCTCTCTTCTTCATCATAGGCTTTGATAGTAATCTTCTTCCTTGGATCAACTACATTTTCATAGAACCCCAATGTAAGGACTAGCTTTAACGTGTAAATATTTAAACCAACTCCCCCATCAATGAGAACTTTCTTGATGTGGTGCTTATGGATGAAGCTGACAATGTGCAGAGGGGTGTTATGAGGTTGAGACACTGAGAGGTCATCTTGCTTGGTAAATGATATGGAACTTGAGGAGATCAGATTACCTACCATGGCCTAAAACTTCTCTTGGGCCAAGTTAGTGGGGACGGTGGTTTCCACTAAGGCTTTATTGAGAATCTCCTTATGAGAAGGAGATAGACACAACAACTCCAAGATAGAAATGTGAGTCAGAGTCTTCTGTAGTTGGTCTATGCCATTATACTGATGGAAGTTGGACTGAGAAGGTGACGACCTTGGAGGGATGGTATTCAACGTGACTTTACCATTGTGGGTAATGATACTACAACCATTGCGGTTAGGCTCTGATTGTTGGTTGGGCATGACCACATTGATTTGTGGGACATGCCCTGATATGCAATTGATGGTATAGTCAAATGGCACACTTGAATAGTTAGCATTATTATTTCCACTATTCTAATTTTGCCTGTTGTGATTATTGTTGTTGTTACCGTTGCGGTTGTTGCCATTATTGTTATTGTTGTTGTTGTTATTGTTGTTGTACGACCTGTCATGATTGAGAAGTGGATCCCTGTAAGCCACGTGTGTCTCATTGGAGGTATGTTGTTGGGTTCCTCCTTGATTTTGATCAAGCACATCTCGAATAACATGTTTGAGGTGGATACAGTTGTTGGTTGTATGTCCCCTTCCTCTATGATACTCACAATAGTTGGTGTCTTTCCAATAGTGAGGTTTGATTGTAGGCTCATAGTCACTTGTTGGTGGGAGAGATTTCATTGTTGGCCAATAACTTCCTTAGTGCGGATTCTTGAGACTCACCCAGTGGTGTGAACTTTTGCCTTGGATTCGCACTAAACCATGGTCTTGGCTCCCGAGAGAATGTTTTGTTGGGTGTAACATTGCTTGCCTCTCCTTTGAGAGTGAGTATGGTTTGTTTCTTGGGAGCCGTCACCTTGGCGTCAACCATTCCATCATTGACAACATTCTTATTCTTGGTCCAAAACTTTGATTTGTCAATTGTGTAGTTGGAGGTAGGTGTGTCCTTGTATAACTTGATTTTCCCCTTGGCGATTATAGATTTTTCAATGAACATTCCCATTTCAATGACTTTTGAAAATGAAGTGGGGCATTGTATTTGTATTTGATAGATAAGATCGGTGTTGAGGTTATGGACAAACATCTCCATTGGTTGTTTCTCAGGTACATCGTAAGAGCACTTGCTTGCTAGTTGTCTCCATATTTGTAGGAAGGTGGTGAATGATTCACCACTCTTTTGCTTGGTGTTGCATAAATCAAGCATAGAGACTTAGTGTTCAATATTGTAAGAGAACTGCGTGATAAATTTGTTGACTAGCTCATCAAAAGATTTGATGCCCGGTGGGAGCCATGAGAACCACTCCATAGCTTGACTACCTAGAGATCTAGGGAATAGTCTCATTAAGTAGGTCTCATTGTGAGCTACTTCCATGCATGTTGCGTTGAATTCCCTAATGTGATCTCTAGGGTCCCCTTTCCCTTTGTATTTGTCAAATTTAGGAACTTCGAATTGAAAGGGAAATGGTGTCATGTTCAAACTTTTATCAAAGGGGTACAGTGCAATATCTTCCAAGGAGTAGGTTTTAGTGTTTGTACCGATCTTGAGATCTGACATTTGTTGCTTTAGACCCTTGAGTTGTTTTCTCATTTCTTCCATACGAGTGCTTGGGTCTATGGGTTTCTTTCCTTTATTCTCTGCGTTTGGGTCTATGGCTTTTCTTCCCTCTTCATGGTTATTCTCCACATTTTCTTGGATTGTGCTTATATCAAAATATGTGGGGAGTTTAATTCCAAGACTAGCAAGATGATAGAAATACTTGTGAGGGTCCTCATGGAGCACTTTCTCTAGTAAGCATTGGAATTTCTGATCTTGGATGCTTCCTTGATAGTCTTGGTTAGAGATTTCCTCATCACTATCATGAGGTGTGATGATGTGGTTGGATGATCTGGCCATTTCAAGTTGCTTTTTGAATTGAGATCTAGTAAGAACTATGCAAGGTGATGTGGGACGAGGTGGAATGGGACTAGAGATTTTGGTAAGGTGCCGATGAAGACTGTTGAGAATGGGATACTTTTGACAAGACTTGGACAAGGGACTTTCTTGATCAATGATTCCAAGTAAGATAGTCGATACAAGACGGTAGCCACTAGTAAGGGTACTCGATACATGTCTTACTGTGTAGGGACTAGTCTTGCACCAAGACCACTAGCAAAGTTCTATGACCTTCTAGGTTTACTTGAATCCAAAGTGTGTATATGGAAAAATTGATTAAATTTAAACTAAATAAAACCAAAGAACCCAATAACATAAAGGAAACGAAACTAAGTAAAAGCCATAAATCACAAATCAAAGACAAATGAAAGCTCTTACCAAAACCTGTATTGTTCCCTTTTGGAGATATGTGGATTGCTCAATGTATGCTCAAAGCGCTGTTAAGTATGCCTGAGAATACGATCGAAGAGAGAGGATCAATGAAGGAGATGAGGGGGATTTATATAGATTTCATCAAAGATCGATCAACGGTCCAGATAATTCAGAAGAATCAATGGAGGAGATAAGTTGAGGAATGTACAACGAATGAGAAGAAGACATGTGTCTTGCTTGCTTTTGCATGAGAGGAGTTATCAAGAATAGAAGAATAAGTTAACTGAAGAGATAAATCAATTAAAAGAATAAAGCAATCAGTTAAGTGATTTAAAACAAGAAGAAGGGATTTGCATGAGAAAAGAAGATATTTTGCTTTATTAAATATAGAAATATTTAATTGATGAGCAAGAAAGCTTGAGTTATATTAGAGATAACTCAAATTAGAAGAAAAAGCAATTTAAATAAATAATTGATTTATTTAAATTTAGAGAAGATATTTTGGAAGAAATAATTAAATAATTGGAATTATTTAATTTAGAAGATTTGAAAGCAAATTAAATAAATAAATTTATTTAATTGTTGTGCATGATTTTGGAAGAATAAATTTGATTTAATTAAATAATTTAAGAATTATTTAATTTTGGAAGAATAAAGAGGAATTTAATTTAATTAATTAAATAAAGAGAATTTATTTAATTAAGGAAGATTTGAAATTTGGAAAGAAGATAATGATTTAATTAAATAATTAACATTATTTAATTGTGGAAGAATATAGAAGAATTTAATTTAATTAATTAAATAAAGAGAATTTATTTAATTAATGTTGAAAGTATGTGATTTAGAAGAATTTGATGAAATTAATTAAATAATTAGATTATTTAATTAACGTTAAAATGCAGGTGATTAGGAAGAAATGTCGAAATGCAAGTGATTTGACGACATGGTCATTTTAGGGTGTCTACATTTTGCCCCTCTTTGATGCAATCCAGCATGTAGCGTTGCGTCAAAGAAAATGATTGTTGAAGATGTAATACAATTTTTTTATGCCCCAGTGTAGGTAGTTGCCCCAGTGTATGCCCCCTCGAGCGGGAAGACAGGGAAGCGACAGAGGAAAGGTGTTGGCGCTCGACCAGAAGAGGACGCAACCAGGAAGCAGAAGAAGGGCGGGGAAAGAAAAACTAAGGGGGGGGACACTATAAATAGGTCCCATGGGGACCACAATCCTCATTTGCACACTTGGATAATCTAAATTTAGAGAGAAGAGAAAGCCAACCTAGGAGGAGTGAGTTGAGTAGCCAGCGAGGAGCGATGCCGATTCCAGCGCATAGTCATCGGGCGGAGTTGGTGCGGACCTACAGGCGGCCAGCAGGAGCTCCGGCAGCGGTAAGTGATCGAAAACCCCCTTGTCATTTGTCGTTTAGGGTCGTTTAGGGCTAGGTTTAGGTAGGGTCAGCTATGTCAAGCAAAAGCGCTTTAGGAAGCCGCAGCGTGGTTGGTATAGGAGTGTAGCGCTTTTGGCGTGCTGTAGCGCGGCTGGCAGTTGCCTGCAGCACACTTGGTAAAATCGCGTCGCCTTTGGTATTAGTTGTCGCACCGAAGCGCAGTTGGGAAATTCTGCAGCGCGCTTGGCTAGGCAGTGTAGCGCACTTGGCCAAGCAGGTTAGCGCATGTGGTGAGAAAGGAAAAAAAATGCGTCGCGTCTGGTATGACAAAGTGGCGCGGTTGGCAGGATAGAATGGCGCAATTGGAAAAACAAGGCGCAGTTGGTTCAAGAATCACAACGCGGCTAGTTAAACAGTATGGCGCAGTTGGTGGAGAGGGACAGCGCATTTGTATAAAACAAAGCGCTTTTGGTTTGAATAGAAGAATAGTTAGGGTGCAAGTAGAAAACTTAGACTGCCAAAGAGGGAAGGGCAAGGTGGGGGTTTGAGGGAGTGATGGTAGATAGGTTTTGAGGGATTTGGAAAAGAAACTGACAAGTGATTTGTGATGGATGCAGAGGATTTTACCACCACTGATGTCGCGAGAGCGACATCACGCGATAGCTCACGAGGTGGTTCAGCTTACATGGGAGGAGGACGCATTCCTGGAGCATGCGGGACTGTGGCACGTGGCACACTTGACACATATTAGGGCGAATCTCGCCCTAGTGATAGCAGTCGTGGAGAGGTATCACAGTGAGACCTCATCATTCCACTTTCTGACAGGGGAAGCTACAGTGACACTAGAGGATGTATACCACATCCTGAGGATCCGGATAGACGGAGAGATTGTTGACTTTGACCCAGCACGGGGTGAGGCAGGCTTGGAGGAGGGCTTCTGCACAGACGACCTATGGATCGAGGATGGGGAGATCAGATGGGTAGACGTCCCGAGACTCTACGATAGGATCAGATGGATCGTTGCTTCGTTGATTGGCGGCTTCCTGTGCCCGGACAGGAGATCGAGAGGACTATCAGTTGGCTGGGGGACAGTGTTATCAGAGATGTTCACCCACGGCAGACAGTATGCGTGGGGACCCTACGTGCTAGGCCAGCTATACCATGATATGCACCATTGTGTGTACAGGAGAGGCCAGGATGAGGCGGCAGGCCAGGGCAGCTAGGCAGCAGGCAGCGGGCCAGCAGGCAGGTGGAGAGGGCAGCAGCCAGCAAGCCGATGTGGAGATGGCAGAGGCAGTGGGCCCGGTCGTAGAGACCGACTTACAGAGAGCGGAGAGACTGCTGCAGGAGGAGATAGCCCGGAGGACTCGCTTAGAGCTCTGGATGGCCCGACTTAGGCGAGACAGGGATGCAGCACGGGCCGAGGCGAGGCATGCAGAGGCCACAGCCCAGGCACAGACACAGGTAGCCACAGCAGCATAGACAGCCCTAGCATAGGTGCAGGCGCAGCTACAGGCATAGTTGCAGGCATACAGACAGCTGCAGGCCCAGATACAGGTACAGGCACAGGTACAGGTGCAGCCGCCAGCCGCACCAGCAGTAGATGCAGATGAGCTAGCACAGGCTAGGAGAGAGAGAGACGCAGAGGTGCAGCTGCGTTTGACAGCTGAGGCCACACTATTCAGAGTGAGGCAGGAAAGAGAGGAGGCACGCTGTGCGCTGGGTGCCAATAAGAGGACGTTGTACAGCGAGCTCATCCGAGTGCAGGGCGAGCTTGTATCAGCTGGCAGAGAGGTGGAGTATTACAGAGGCCTATATGTGGGTGCGGTGCCGGCAGCTCAGCAGGCACCAAGCTATAGAGACAAGAGCAGGTCAGGGGCATCAGTATCCTGGAGGACAAGGCAGTCAACGTCCTCAGTT
This sequence comes from Cunninghamia lanceolata, assembly GCA_027924645.1. Lineage (NCBI taxonomy): Eukaryota > Viridiplantae > Streptophyta > Pinopsida > Cupressales > Cupressaceae > Cunninghamia > Cunninghamia lanceolata. The sequence goes on from BSBN01000781.1 coordinate 1,672,058, forward strand.
AGAGGGCCACTTTTGCCGCCAGGGGGAGGAGGAGGACCATCAGGGGGACCTCCACCGAGCACAGGGGGAGGCCAGGGGCCACAGCAGGAGGGCAGCTCCACCCACTAGGGCACATTCATGTATATTGTATCATATTGTATCATTTTGGACAGATGCCTGTGTGCATTCTGATGTATATTTTGAGGGCTCTTGAGAGCCTTGACGTACTATATTGGTGTATATTTGGATGTATACACATTTTTGTATTTATTGATGTAGACACAGACACTTTGTATTATGATGGCCATTACATGATATATATATGATGATCTGTTCGACTCACTACTGTTCATGCTTTTGTGTATGCATTCCTTGATGTCATGGATGTGATGATATGTATGTATGATTATGGATTCATGTGATGACATATGGGGCTTATATGATGCTTATAGATGTATGATGATAGAGATATATGATGATATAGATGTGATGACTAGTGATATCTGGCATGTGGGTTTTGTAGATATGCACCAGATAGGAGAACAGGAGGAGATGGAGACAGAGACTGTCGATCAATTACTGCAATGAAAGCGATATAAAGGATGTGGAAAAATGGATGAATGAGCTTGTTGCAATGGCTTCACATTTGTATATAAAGAGCAATCCTTAGTTTGATATAGCACGTGGATAGTTCACCACCGAGGTATAAAAGACCAAGGTGCAGTAATATCCGAGTGCGTGGACGTTGTCTCTGCAAACAAACGGTTTGAACCTAGATCCCTTAGACATAATATAACCTTGTTGGAACATGCGAATAAGCCATAGTCTTGAACATAAAATAAACTTCAATACATGTAAATGCAAGAAGAATTATTAATATGTAAGATGCTAGGGCGTAACACACACAAGATAAATAGAATGCTAAGAAAGATACTAGAGATCACTCCTCAAACACGGCACACAGAAAGCAATGACTATGCCCCCAATCCGAACCACATCACAACATACCAAGATTATAGATAAATCAAGGTAGCCTTGAATAGGTAATGGAAAAGGAACAAAAGATAAACCATAAAACAAATTGACTGACTTACAAAGTAAACATGCAGCCAACATATTCTCTTGCCAAAGAGGTTGCTCAGGATAGATTGGATAGGAAAGATAACAGCCTTATCGTAGGAACTCTGTGTCCGTTAAAGGGTGCTATCTACCTAAAAAGACAATATCTCGCTGCAGGAAATGCCACATGTCGTAGGAGACGCATGTGTTGGTCTCGACAATGGAACACTTCACAGAAGACAAGCTTGTGGATCTAGGGCTTGGTTAAGCAGTACTTAGCTGATGTTGGCAATCGGTATGTAGGACAGTAGAAGACTCTGGAAGGAAGCTTCTTTGCTTCAGGTTTGTTAAGGACTTTTGCTTCGAAAGGGTGCGCTAGCTGGTTGCTTGAGTTAGTCAAGTCGAGGCGAATGGATTTTGACAAATGGAAGACTAGAAGGATGGAATGCTAATGGATTGGGACGGGTGTGTTGACTTTTTCCTAGACTGGATGCTTATTCCCAGATATCCCTACAAGGTAGCCATCAGTGATCAACAGGAGCTCTGGGCCAGGGGGTCAACAGTGTAGGAGATAGACTCTATATTTTATCTCCTCTTCTTCTTCAGGCTCTGCAAGACCTAGGGGGGTATTCCCTACTCAACATCCATGAGGATATGCATACAAGGCTGGGATGCTGACAGAAAGCAGATAGTCCTCCTATAAGTAGACCAAAACTGAAAGATAAGGGCAAAGGGGCTAGCTTTGGGCCTATTTGCAGTTGTAGACAGAGGACTGAGGATCCTAAACTAACTCTAATGTCCTAATGTTGGTTTTAGATTTTGCTTTGGAGTTTAAGTGTGGATGCAAAGCTGGGTATGGTTATAACACAAAACAAAGCATGATTGGTGCCTATCCAGGGCCTGGAGTCAATAGACATACACCTGTGAATGATCAGCATAAACAACTAAAACTGGATCTCAAGGGGATATGTGTGATACCTGCCTTACAGGCATCTCCCAATACAAAGTGTTAGGTTATCTCTACTTATGGTATCCCTACTGCAGTATACCCTTCCCAATGTTCAACCTGAAAACAGTTTAATCTACCCCTTGAGTAGAAGTTAAAAGATCAGACAGTCAACATAGGAATTCTATGCTCTAGAATCTAAACATTACTAAACATCCAGATTCAGAAGAAGAATACATGCAATACTGGAGACAGAATTAACACAACACATGCCAAACAGCATTTCTCATATAAATTTAATCATGAAATCAGTGGGTTCATGCCAAAAACAAACAACAGGAGATACATAAACTCACAGGTAAGCTGTACAGAGCAACCAGATCAGCTTGTCATGCATTACAGAGCCAAAATCATCAACTTTCAACAACCTCTCAAATGAACAACACAACCTGCTTATAACAGCCAGGTAGGTGCTCAGCAATTAATTACAATGTTGACCAAAATCTCGCCAGATACACAGTATCATGGAAATGGCGCTCAAACACAACCGGATTGGCGCCCAAACTTGAATGCAGCAGGTGGGGGAGGAGACAGGAAGATTTCTCGAGCCCTGCGCTCCTGCCCGCTGATTGACACCTCCAGTCGGGTACAAGATCGACCCACGCCATCGCCCATACCTCTGCAACAATCGCCATTAATGGCGCACCAACCCGCGGCCTGGGGAAAATCACCAAACAGACCATCGCAAGGTTTTCCCGCCGAGACTCATCATCATGATATTTGAAAATGCAGGATAACAATATCCCACATGCACCCCGCGATGACCTCAATAACACTTTATATACTAGGTCATGAGCATATATCATGTCGGTGCTTTTGCTCCCGACGACACTAGTATAGACTTCATCATCATCATCCTCCAGCAGCATGATATCCTGTTGTTCGAAATATCACCCTGACGTCATCATGATATTTGAAACAAATCCTTCATGATAACCGCCTTCATCGGCACAACCTGATCCATCGGAGGAACATCCTCCTGCTGAGCCGATACCAAAAGTCTGGCCGATGAACATCCTGATGACGTCATCATCATATCCGCCTACTGCACACCTCCTCTCATCCGGATGACGTCATCATCATGTTTGCAAATATCAGGAGGTCTCTTCAAGATGATCAGTGTTAGAGATATGACCCCCGCGGACCTTGATGACGTCATCATCATATTTACATCATCATGATATTCGGAAGACAACCGGATATTTGGAAATATCCTGATGATGTTCAAATATCAGGTTGCACTGTAGCTCCTCTGTAAGATCGGGGCGAAAACTGAATATGATGATGCTGCTTGAAAAGATCACCCTCAATAGATAACACGCGAAACCAGCCGGCGGATATCTCCTTGATATCAACATCATCATGATGTTCGAACAAACATATATCCGGGTGATATGAAAATATCACCCCCTCCTTCGCGAATATCATGATGCAGATAGGCAGAAAGAAAAATATCACCCTGATATGCGGATGACGTCAGCATCATCAGGATGAGAAACAAAGAACAAGAAGTAATACAACATCATCAGGATGATATTGACTAAGATCATCCTGACGTTCCAAAATATGATGACCCTAGTGAATATCGGGTCGCAATTACAACTCTTCAACAACATCATCAGGATGATGTTAACCAAGATCACCCGATGATAAAAATATCACCCCGGCGAAATATCATGAAGGCAGAAAATATGATGACCTCCACAAGCAGCAGGATGATAATTGGAAACATGATGATGATGACCTCCTCCTCAGGAAAATATGATGCTGCAGTTGAAAAATACTGAGGAGGTCCAACACTTAGAAAAAATGGGCAAGAAGATAAAGGCTTCAAATGAAGAAACCTCCTGATCATGACAAATCAACCCCTGGTCAAAATGAGTGTCAACAGGGTGGAGAATGGGGACGTGCAGGTGAAAACCTGCAGCGAGAACCAGATCTCCGGGCAGACCTGACAAAAAGCCAAAAAACGCGAGCTGTACAAGGCATTTACACTACATACATATTTTACAAATGTGCACAGCAACCAGATATTCATGTAAAATAGAACTTAAGGAATTGGCCATGCACAGGCAATTCCAGAATTTCACCATCTAGGGCCTGGAGGAAATAAGAATCCTCCCCATGAGTATTGCAAACCTGATATGGGCCCATCCATAAGGGCTGAAATTTGCCATGTTTACCCTTTTCCTGATCTTTAGCATTCCAAATGAGCACCAGATCATTTACTTGAAACTTCCTTTTTGTAGTTCTCCTGTCAAACTGATATTTCACATCCTGTTGTCTTTTGAGATTGATCTGGTGGGCTCTCCTCCTGTCTTCATCCAATGCAACCAGCTGATTCACTCTTTTTGTCATGGGATCTTCAAGGTCTTCATCATTTTCCTGAACGAACCTGTAAACTGGTAGGAGATTGTTTATGGGTAGTCTAGCTGATGCACCATATACTAGCTCAAATGGTGACTTCCCAATAGCCCTTTTCACAGTCACTCTGTCAGCCCATACTGCTAAATTCAACTTTGAATCCCAAGCCCTCTTGTTCTTGTCCAGTATCCTCCTGATAATTTTCATGATGCTCCTATTGCTTGATTCTGCTTGACCATTTCCTTGTGGGTGATACGGTGATGTATATGACAGGCTTATCCCATACTTGTTGCAAAAATCAACAAACTCGCCTGATCTGAAGCACATAGCATTATCAGTGACTATTTTAGATGGTACTCCAAACCTGATGATGATGTTCTCTAGTATGAAGTCTGTCACCACCTTACTTGTAGCTCTTTTAGTTGGAATGGCCTCAATCCATTTGGTAAAGTAGTCAGTTGCCACCAAAATCCAACTGTGTCCCCCACTTGATTTGTCTGCAATTTCCCCTATAAAATCAATTCCCCATTGCTGGAATGGAGCATCCACAGGTGCAGCTCTGAGGGGTAAAGCACCATGATATTTCAGCTTTCCTGAGAATCTCTGGCAAGGGTCACATTTTCTTACTAACCTCTGTGCATCTGAAAAGAGGGTGGGCCACCAATATCCTGCCCTGAGAATTTTATGAGCTGTTGTTTGGGCAGTATAATGGCCACCACATAATCCTTTATGCATGTCAATTAAAATATTGTTAGCCATATTCTTATCCACACATCTCAGCAGCACACCATCAGGATTTTTCCAGTACAGCTCACCTTGAACAACAACATACCTGATTGCATGTAGCTTCAGAGTCCTCTTTTGATTGTTACTGAAATGGGAAGGACAATTCAGATTTTGCAAATAATAGACAATATCCTTGTACCATTCAGATCCTGATACACTTGCATTCTCATCTTGGACTGCATTAACTTGGCATGCTTCCAAGTTTGACTGTGCCATCATCCTGGCTAGTCCTTGTCCCCTTATCAATTTAGTAACTTGTATGTCTATGTTGAATTCCTGCAGTTTGTTTATCCATCTGCACCTTCTTCCAGTCACCTCCTGCTGAGTGAATATGTCTTTGACTGCATCATGAGGTACATATGCAATTATATGTGACCCTACCAAGTATGGTCTGAAACTTTTAATGGCTCTAACAAGTGCATATGCCTGCTTCTCCATAATGTCATATTTCAACTCAGAGGCCTGCAGGGACATACTGAAGAAAGCAATGGGCTGTTCAAAACCATCTTCATTTTTCTGTAACAAACATGCAGCTACAGTATGAAAGGAAGCAAATGAGAACACCTGGAATGGCCTAGAAAAATCAGGAGATTTAAGAACAGGGGCCATCTTTATTGCCTCTTTGATATTCTGAAATGACTCTGTTGCTTCCCTTTCCCAGTTGACAGTTGCATCCTTCTTCATCATCTTGGAGATGTTCCTTGTGATCTCTGCAAAGTTGGGAACAAATCTTCTGACAAAGTTTACCTGTCCAAAGAAGGACTGAACTCCTTTCACAGTTTTTGGCATTTGGATCCTGTCAATGGCTGCCACTCTGTCTAGATCTATTCTGACTCCATCCTTGGAAACAATATGTCCCAGAAGTTTTCCTTCAACTACTCCAAAGGCACACTTCTTTGGGTTTAGAGAAATACCATATTCTAGTGCTCTTATGAAGATCTGCTCCAGATGCATACAATGCTGCTCCTCTTTCTTTGAGTAGGCAGTCAGGTCATCCTGATATACTGCCAGGATTGAATCAATCAGCCCTGCAAAAGCAACATCCATTGCTCTTTGAAATGTAGCACCTGCATTTGTTAATCCAAATGGCATTCTAACATACACATATGTTCCCCATGGAGTGGTAAAGGCAGTCTTATACTGTTCTGATTCTTTTACCTTTACCTGATTATATCCTGAAAATCCATCCATCATGGATAGGAGTTCACAACCAGTCACCCTCTGCAACATAGCTTCCATATTAGGCAATGGATAGTTATCCTTCAAAGAGGATACATTCAAGTTCCTGAAATCCACACAAAGCCTAATATCACCATTCTTTTTCCTGACTGGGACAAGGTTAGACACCCAAGTTGAATGTCTAATGGGCACAATTATTCCAGCATCCCTGAGCCTTTTGAGTTCTTCCTGCATCTTGGGAGCTAAGGTAGGATTTATAGGCCTTTGCCTCTGTCTAAATGGCTTAGCTTCAGGCTTCAGTGGGATCTCATGCTGGAATAAGTCTTCTCTATAAGCTTTTAGGTCCTCATATGACCAAGCAAAAACATGTTTATACCTTTTTAGCAATGCAATCAGCATACTTCTTATGTGTGGTTTGAGCTGTTTGCCAATATATACCTTCTGAGGGGCCTGAGATGTCCCCAAATTTATTTCTTCTAAATCCTCCTTATTTGTGGGGGATGTCCTTGTGACCATTTTGTCTCTACTGTCAAAGGCTCTTTCCAAAGCCACTAACCCTCTAGGGATCTTGTTAGTCTTCAACTGGATGATCTCCTTCCCTACAAGAGTCTCTTTTCCATCTACAGTTTCTACAAAAGCTTGGAAATCAATCTGTTGGTTCTCATACTCATCTATGCAGTGCAAAAATTTCAGCAAATCCCTATCATCATTAAAAACTTGCCAACTGCATATGTTTTCTGGTATGGCAGGCCTAATTTTAACTTCTACATCTGTGACACCTGACAGAGTGATGTCATCTGGCCTTACTGCAACATTGGCTAAAAAATCAGCCATAACATTTTTTGACCTTTCTACCCAGCCAATTGAAAATGCATCAAATAACTCAATAGTATCCCAAACAGCATGCTTGTATTGTTTCAGTCTTTTATTCTTTGCAGCATACTTATTTCTGATTTGGGATACAATCAGCTCAGAGTCTCCAAATACTCTTAACATCTTAATTCCATGTTTGAGAGCAATATTCAGGCCTAAAAGTAAAGCCTCATATTCTGCAATATTATTTGTGCAATCAAACCTCAGCAAAAAAGAAGATTTGAGGAGCTTACCAGTTGGAGACAGGAAAACAACTCCAGCTCCAGAGCCCTCTTTTGCACAAGCTCCATCAAAAAACATGGTCCATAACCCTTGCTGATCCAGCTCTTCAGTGCAGACATTTTTCTTTTCATCTTCTGTATCATCTGAGACAACCCTGAAGTTATCACAGTCAGTGTCCAGAAAGCATACCTGTTCATTTGCTTCCTGGTCTTCCACTGTCTCAGATGATCTCTGCTCTCTGATTAGCCTGACATCCCTGCCATTCATTGGAATCATGGCATATGATAGATCCAGCTGCATACTTCCACCAATTAGTGCTGCCCATCTTCTTGACAGCAGCATACCATACTGTGGCTTGATGTCAACCACTGTTATATTCATCTTATATTTCTTTTCAGGAAATGCTGCCAGTTTGAAATCCACATCCTTCATGATTCCAATAACTGGTACCTCTCTGGCATCCATTGCATAGCATTTTCCACATGCCTTGTCAATTTTTAATCCTGTTTGTTGCATGATAGCCAAAGGCATGACATTTGTGGATGCTCCAGAGTCAAGCATACAATTTCTAATTATTTTACCATTTATAACCAGGGAAACATAAAATGGTTCAACCTGTGAAGGACACTTTGTCATGGTCATTCCTAAATAGACTTCAGGAGTCTCATCTTCTTCATTGCACATGACCTGTTTCTCACCCTGGGTCTGATCATTTTGCTTAGCTTGAAAAGGTACCCCTGAGATTAGGGATATTGTTCTATTCTTGATCTCTTCCACTTTCATGAGTTCCATAAGTGGAACAGAGACCTTTACCTGAGTGAGGATCTGGGCTATATCAAATGGAGCACAGTGTTGTACAGCAGTTGTAGCTTGCTTCACAATCTTGCTTTTATCCTGAGCTGACTTAGCTTTCATTCTCATAGTTCCCTGATCATCATTCCTGTCTTGGGAACCTCTACTTTGATCTTCAGCCTGAGGGGTTTTGTTTTCTGGTCCTTGGAAATCATGACCTGTTCTGTATCTAAAGTTTTGCTTGTTATTTACCCACTGCCTTTTTTGTGGTTCAGTTCCTTTATGACCATGCATCTGCTGACCTGCAGGAATATCTTCTGGCTGATGTGGGCTGCCAACCTGATTTTTACCTCTGAGATTGTAGTTGCTCTTGACCTGAGCAACTGCTGCAGCTGTGAAGGCTCTGATTTCCTCATCAGAAGGTCGGTGTAAGCTACTCAGAAAATTGTGTGAGTTCTGAGCATACACATAATTATCCTCATGATCTTCATCATATGGGGACTGTTGGCAGGCCTGAACCTGATCATCTGTCTTCTCATCAGCATCATATAGAGTATATCCATTACCTATGGACATCATGTTAACATCATCATCCTGCACATGATGTGGCTCATTGCACTCATCACAAGATGTAGCATTATCATACAAAGATTGGGCAATCATGCACTGTGACTGTGAATGTGGCATCTGACAGATTATACACCACGGAGCATCATCAGCAATATTTATAGTTTTCTTCAGGGGATCAGGAGTTTCCTTGGCATGTTGAGCCCTCTGACTTGTGTTGTTACGTGGATATACAGGCTTACCATCATGCCAATTAGTGTTATAAGGCATATCATGTAATGATGGCCTCTTTTCCTGTCTTTGATAGATTTGCCTGTCAGGACCCATCCCTTTTTCACTTCTAGCTAATCTATAGCTTAGGTCCTTAACAACATTTGCCAGTTTGTCTATCTTATCTTCAGGAGCAGATGTACTACCTTGAGTGTTCTGAGACTTATTTGGATTCTGCAGAATTTTTACATCATCCCTTCTATTTGTCTTGCCTGATGCTTTCCTATTGTTTTCAATATTTACTGCAACCCTGAAAGCATCCCTGAGAGTGGCAGGACCTTTATCTCTCAGTCCATATGCAGTCTTTGCATCAAAGGCATTGATGTACAAAATTATGCACATTGGTTCATTTGGCCTCATATGATGTGGCAATTTGTTCAACACTTTAGTAAATCTTGCATTAAAGTCTGCAACCTGTTCATTTGACCCTTTGGTGATGCTGGTGAACTCATTTACAAAGAAGCTAGGGTCAGTTTTATCACCATATTGCTCCTTGAACATCCTCTTAAAATCATCCCATGATGATATGCTCCGGTCAGGCAGATTCCTGTACCATTCTCTTGCCTCATCTATTAAGGATTGCATGAATGACTTCATGAAAACATCCTCATGTTCAACCTCAAAATTGTCCATGACATTTTGGAAGGCCTTTAGATGATCTTCTCCTGACACTGTATTGTTTCCTGAAAACTTAGGCACTTGCAGCCTCAGATGCTTATCAATAGGATTAGGATACCCAGGAATACCATCAAACACCAGCTGTCTGAATCTATCTAGCTGCATAGGCTGTCTGTTTGGCTGATTAACATTAACATTTCTATTTGCATTTTGGTTTCCTGCATTGTTTAGTGGTATCCTAGCATCATTCACATATTGTCTGTCATCATGATGCTGATGTTGCATTTCATATCTTTGCTGATGTCTTTGCATATTTGCATTTTCTAAGGTAGGAACTGAATTATTTTGGGCAGTTCTCAAGGCTTGCACTTTCTACTGTATATCATCTCTGATTTTCATGGCTTGTAGGTATTCTAGTTCTGCTCTTAGGCTTTTGATTTCTTCTGCCAATTGTTCATCCTTAGGTCTGGAGGTAGATGGTCTCATACCATTTGGGTCATCATCTTCATCATCCCTTAGAGACTCTGCCTCTTCAAACCTTTCACTTGGGTCTAGAAAGGGGCGTTCTTGGAACACCTCTGACCTCATTCTGATACTACCACCCTGTTGCCTCTCATATGCACCTTGGATATCAGCTTCTGCACTTGAAAAATAAGGAGCATGCTGTCCTGATGGCCTAGGGTTATCTTGTACATCATCACTTTTTTGGGGGGAGCTCTCATGACTAGCTGAGACAGTTCCCTTTCTTCTATACACCATTCTTTTTGTTAATGGTAACTCTTCAAATAGAGGATTTTGTTGGGATCTTCTCCCCTGCATATAAATTTACTTTGACCGGTTGGGAGATTACTTCGGAGTCGCCACCTGTTTCTAGGAATTGTTTTCTTCTGTTAACCAGGGTTCTTTCACAAGGTTCCCCAGGGTGTTTCCTTCTGTTGCTGACTCAGATGGGTCACATATATATCACTGGAGATGATTAGATAGCACTTTTACTTCTCATTCCCCAGTAGAGTCGCCAATTTCTGTTGACTTTTTCCCAGACTGGATGCTTATTCCCAGATATCCCTACAAGGTAGCCATCAGTGATCAACAGGAGCTCTGGGCCAGGGGGTCAACAGTGTAGGAGATAGACTCTATATTTTATCTCCTCTTCTTCTTCAGGCTCTGCAAGACCTAGGGGGGTATTCCCTACTCAACATCCATGAGGATATGCATACAAGGCTGGGATGCTGACAGAAAGCAGATAGTCCTCCTATAAGTAGACCAAAACTGAAAGATAAGGGCAAAGGGGCTAGCTTTGGGCCTATTTGCAGTTGTAGACAGAGGACTGAGGATCCTAAACTAACTCTAATGTCCTAATGTTGGTTTTAGATTTTGCTTTGGAGTTTAAGTGTGGATGCAAAGCTGGGTATGGTTATAACACAAAACAAAGCATGATTGGTGCCTATCCAGGGCCTGGAGTCAATAGACATACACCTGTGAATGATCAGCATAAACAACTAAAACTGGATCTCAAGGGGATATGTGTGATACCTGCCTTACAGGCATCTCCCAATACAAAGTGTTAGGTTATCTCTACTTATGGTATCCCTACTGCAGTATACCCTTCCCAATGTTCAACCTGAAAACAGTTTAATCTACCCCTTGAGTAGAAGTTAAAAGATCAGACAGTCAACATAGGAATTCTATGCTCTAGAATCTAAACATTACTAAACATCCAGATTCAGAAGAAGAATACATGCAATACTGGAGACAGAATTAACACAACACATGCCAAACAGCATTTCTCATATAAATTTAATCATGAAATCAGTGGGTTCATGCCAAAAACAAACAACAGGAGATACATAAACTCACAGGTAAGCTGTACAGAGCAACCAGATCAGCTTGTCATGCATTACAGAGCCAAAATCATCAACTTTCAACAACCTCTCAAATGAACAACACAACCTGCTTATAACAGCCAGGTAGGTGCTCAGCAATTAATTACAATGTTGACCAAAATCTCGCCAGATACACAGTATCATGGAAATGGCGCTCAAACACAACCGGATTGGCGCCCAAACTTGAATGCAGCAGGTGGGGGAGGAGACAGGAAGATTTCTCGAGCCCTGCGCTCCTGCCCGCTGATTGACACCTCCAGTCGGGTACAAGATCGACCCACGCCATCGCCCATACCTCTGCAACAATCGCCATTAATGGCGCACCAACCCGCGGCCTGGGGAAAATCACCAAACAGACCATCGCAAGGTTTTCCCGTCGAGACTCATCATCATGATATTTGAAAATGCAGGATAACAATATCCCACATGCACCCCGCGATGACCTCAATAACACTTTATATACTAGGTCATGAGCATATATCATGTCGGTGCTTTTGCTCCCGACGACACTAGTATAGACTTCATCATCATCATCCTCCAGCAGCATGATATCCTGTTGTTCGAAATATCACCCTGACGTCATCATGATATTTGAAACAAATCCTTCATGATAACCGCCTTCATCGGCACAACCTGATCCATCGGAGGAACATCCTCCTGCTGAGCCGATACCAAAAGTCTGGCCGATGAACATCCTGATGACGTCATCATCATATCCGCCTACTGCACACCTCCTCTCATCCGGATGACGTCATCATCATGTTTGCAAATATCAGGAGGTCTCTTCAAGATGATCAGTGTTAGATATATGACCCCCGCGGACCTTGATGACGTCATCATCATATTTACATCATCATGATATTCGGAAGACAACCGGATATTTGGAAATATCCTGATGATGTTCAAATATCAGGTTGCACTGTAGCTCCTCTGTAAGATCGGGGCGAAAACTGAATATGATGATGCTGCTTGAAAAGATCACCCTCAATAGATAACACGCGAAACCAGCCGGCGGATATCTCCTTGATATCAACATCATCATGATGTTCGAACAAACATATATCCGGGTGATATGAAAATATCACCCCCTCCTTCGCGAATATCATGATGCAGATAGGCAGAAAGAAAAATATCACCCTGATATGCGGATGACGTCAGCATCATCAGGATGAGAAACAAAGAACAAGAAGTAATACAACATCATCAGGATGATATTGACTAAGATCATCCTGACGTTCCAAAATATGATGACCCTAGTGAATATCGGGTCGCAATTACAACTCTTCAACAACATCATCAGGATGATGTTAACCAAGATCACCCGATGATAAAAATATCACCCCGGCGAAATATCATGAAGGCAGAAAATATGATGACCTCCACAAGCAGCAGGATGATAATTGGAAACATGATGATGATGACCTCCTCCTCAGGAAAATATGATGCTGCAGTTGAAAAATACTGAGGAGGTCCAACACTTAGAAAAAATGGGCAAGAAGATAAAGGCTTCAAATGAAGAAACCTCCTGATCATGACAAATCAACCCCTGGTCAAAATGAGTGTCAACAGGGTGGAGAATGATGGATCATGTGTGCCTGAGTACTGGATACATCCTTCGTATTCCAGACTGCCTACATACCCTGTATCCACGGGATCAAGGCACACTTACGATGGAAGATGAACGTGATAAATATGTAGTTCTGGATAGAGTGATGAGATGGGTCAAGATGGAAGGGGGATCTTATGTACCTAAGTACTAGAAACATCCTTCGTATTCCAGACTGCCTACATACCCATATCCATGGGATCAAGGTACCTTAAGATTGAGAAGAGATGATATGTAGTTCTGGTTAGTGTGATGATGTGGGAAAAGAGCGGAGAGGAGGTGATCTTATGTACCTGAGTACTGGAAACGTCCTTCGTATTCTAGACTGCCTACATACCCATATCCATGGGATCAAGGTACCTTAAGATTGAAAAGATGATATGTAGTTCTGGTTAGTGTGATGATGTAGAAAAAGTGTTGAGAAGATGTGATCTTATGTACCTGAGTACTGGAAACGTCCTTCATATTCCAGACTGCCTACATACCCATATCCATGGGATCAAGGTACCTTAAGATTGAAAAGATGATATGTAGTTCTGGTTAGTGTGATGATGTAGAAAAAGTGTTGAGAAGATAACAGCCTTATCATAGGAGCGATGTGTCCGTTAAAGGGTGTTACCTGTGGAAATGAGACAAGATTGAAGTATGTGCTGTGAACCACGAACAAGGAACCAATCCTAGACCGAAGCCAAGGAAAGAGCTGCCCCCATTCTGGTAGAGGAAACTGTAGGGGTGACTACCGAAGAAGACACAGAAAGACATGACCTAGGACAAGACAGTGTTAATTGTAGACACAGACCAAGACATGGGAAGATGACGAGGGACATTGACACATTTCCAAGCTATACCAGATAGGGAGATGGAAATACAAACGAAGTCAATGGTGTTATTATGGGTGGATGGATGAGGCACGTTGCGAACTGGACAAGGAGTGGACAGGACTCGATAGACGATGGATGCTGACTCTATGCATAGCGCCTGTTTGCCAGGTTTTCACTATGGTACTTATCCAAGGCGCCTGTTTGCCAGGTTTTCACCAGCAGATGGATTTTTTTGGTTTTTTTGATTTTGTTTTTTTTTTAATTTTTTTTAATTTTTTATTTTTTTGATTTTTTTTTTTTTTTTTTATTTTTTTGATTTTTTGATTTTTTGTGGGAATACTCTGAGGATCAGGCATAGAACTTCTTGAGATGGACACTGTTAAGTGGCTCATCTAGAGGAATGCCATTAGGTGTAGCTAAAGTATAAGCTCTTGATCCATATGCTGCTATCACAATGAAGGGACCTAACCAATTAGGCTCAAACTTACCCTTCTTCTCTCGATCTACTTGATTTCTCTGATTCTCCTTAAGTACAAGATCACCAACTTGAAACCGTCTTTCTTTGATCTTTTTGTTGTAATTACGCTGGAGGCGGTTTTGATAGACATGGAGATGATTAAGTGTGGCAAGGCGCCTCTCATCTAGTAGTTCAAGCTCAGCTAATCTGGAAATGCGATATTCATCTCTGCCGATCAGGTCCTACATGGATACTTTGAGGGATGGGATCTCGACCTCTATAGGTAGGATGGCTTCAGAGCCAAAGACCAAGGCATATGGTGTGGCACTAGTTGGTGTTCTGATACTAGTGCAGTAGGCCCATAGGGCGGGATTGAGTTGCAAGTGCCAATCACGACCAGCTTCATTGACCGTTTTCTTGAGGATCTTGAGAATGGTTTTATTGGAAGCCTCAGCTTGGCCGTTACTCTGCGGATAGTAGGGAGTTGAAAAGTGATGTTGGATATTGTATTGTATGCAAAAGGCACGAACATCTTGGTTCTTGAATGGTCTCCCATTATCAGTGACAATGGCTTGGGGAATACCATACCGGCATATGAGGTAGTTTAGAATAAACTTGGCTATTTGCTTACCGGTGATATAGGTCATAAGAATGGCTTCCACCCACTTCGTGAAATACTCATTGGAGGAGGAAGGGTGGATTTGTCCTATGAGGTCAAGACCCCATTGAGAAAAAGGCCATGGAGTAGTCACAGGTTGTAACTCATGAGCGGGTGTGTGAATCAAATCTCCATGCTGCTGACATTGTAGACACTTCTTAGCAAACTGTGCAGCATCTTGCTCTATTGTCGGCCAGTAATAACCTGTTCTGAGTATCTTCTTAGCAAGATTAGGACCGGTAGAATGTGCGCCACAGACACCTTCATGTATGTCTCGTAAGGTAGCTTCGGCTTCTTCCACGTTAAGACATCGTAAGAGGATACCATCGAGACTCCGGCGATATAGTGTATCACCCAGAATGATGTAACGAGAGGATCGACGGATAAAGGTTTTGCGTTGGGAGGATGATAGGTCAGGGGGAAAGGTTTTGTTCTTGAGGTATTCATAGATATCTTCGTACCATGGGGAATTGGGACCAACAAGTTCACAGATGATTTTAGTAACAGGAACATCGATGACTGGTATCAACAATTGCTCGATCAAGAATTCACATTTCTGTGTATTTGCAGGCATGTCGATCAGTGACCCTACAGAAGCCATAGAATCGGCAGCTTTGTTATGCTCTCTTGGAATTTGCTCAAATGTGATGCTAGAAAAGTGTGGTTTGTAGGCATCCACTAGTTGCTTGTAGGGGACCAACTTTTCATCTTTTGTTTGGTATTCATCTGTGACTTGGCGAATGACTAGCTGTGAGTCTCCATATACTTGTAATTCTGTAATGTCCCATTGAACTGCTATATTGAGACCTATAAGGAGTGCTTCATACTCAGCTATGTTGTTGATGCAAGGGAATGCAAGCCGATATGACTTTGGAATGTAGTCATTCTGAGGTGTAACAAATAAGATGCCGGCTCCTGATCCATGCTGTGTGTAAGAACCATCAAAGTATAACTTCCACATTATGGAGGTAGCAAGAGTGAAGAGATTTTCATCAGGGAAGTCTGCCACCATAGGATGTGTATCTTTCATAGGTGCTTCTGCCAGTTGATCCGTGAGGGCTTGTCCTTTGATTGCCTTACGATCAGTGTACTCAATGTCGAACTCACTAAGGATCATGACCCATTTAGCTAGTCTACCTATGAGAGCTGCTTTTGCTAGTAGATATTTCAAGGGATCAATCTTGGCTATCAGATTTGTGTGTTGGTTTAGCATGTAATGCCGCAACTTTTGGGAGGCGAACACTACTGCTAAACAAGCCCTTTCCATTGGTGAATAATTGAGCTCGTATCCCACCAAGGTTCTACTAATGTAATAAATTGCATGCTCCTTTCTTGTGTCATCATTCTGTGCTAGCAGAGCCCCTAGGGCTGAGTTTGTAGTGGAGATGTACAATATCAAGGGTTTGTCCACAACTGGTGGAACCAATACAGGAGGTGTAGCTAGATACTCTTTAAGTTGATCAAACGCTGCCTGACACTTGTTGTCCCATAGAAACGAGACATCCTTTCGGAGCAAGTGTTGAAAGGGTTGACATTTATCTGCTAGCTGTGAGATGAAACGTCGAATGGACTGCAACCTTCCTTGGAGGCTCCTTAATGCTTTTAGGTTCTTTGGTGGAGGCATCTCCACTATAGCCTTTACTTTCGCTGGATCTACTTCGATGCCTCTACGAGATACAATGTATCCCAATAGCTTCCCTGATGTTACGCCGAATACACACTTCTTTGGATTGAGTCTGACTTGGTATTTTTCAAGCCTGTCAAAGATCTATCCTAGGACCTGTATGTGATCCGCCCGAGAAGATTTAGCCAATATATCATCAACATAGTCTTCCATGATGTGATGAAATAGATCGTGGAAGATCACTGTCATTGCTCTCTGATAGGTTGCTCCTGCATTCTTCAAACCAAATGGCATGACACACCAACAATAATTGCCCCAAGGACAAGTAAAGGTTGTTTTATGTTGGTCTTCTTTAGCTATCCTTATCTGATTATAACCTGAGAATCCGTCCATGAGAGAAAGCATCTCGTGACCTACTGTCAAGTCCACTATAATGTCAATGTTTGGTAGTGGAAAGTCGTCTTTAGGACATGCCTTATTGAGATCTCTGAAATCATTACACATGCGGATGCGCCCATTGGGTTTAGACATAGGTACAATGTTTGAGACCCAATCTGAATAGTCAATAGGTCATATAAACTTGGCATCTAATAGCTTTTGTACTTCCACCTTCACCAAGAGAGCTATCTGTGGATGCATTTTTCTCAACTTCTGCTTGACTGGTTTCACCTTGGGATCAACTGTGAGATAATGAACTACCAGCTTAGGGTCTAGCCCTGGCATATCTGCATAGGTCCATGTGAAGTTGATGGTTCATTGCAAGAAGAAGCTATTAAGATTTCTATGCTCTGTGTCAAATAAGGATGCTGCTAGGAATGTTGTCTTTGGATTCTGTTCTGTACCCAGGTTGATCTCTGTAGAATCTTCCACTAGTAGAGCTGATTTCTCCTGGTACTTAGATGGTAAGGGAAGGTCAAATCCTCCATCCTCAAGTGCCACAGTTGGGTTTTCACCTTTGGATACGTCCTTTATTTTTACTATTTTATGATCAGGAGGTGCCACTGTGTGGTTTTCACCTAGAGATCTTTCTTTATTTGCACTTTTGCGACTAGAGGATTTGGCATTCTCACCAAAATAAGCCGTGGGCTCTAGTTCCATTACAAAACCTGCCTTGTGATCACTAAGAGGGATACCCTCCCGAAGTCCCATGAACTCAGCTAGAGCTTCATCATTCTGAAACACGTCTATAACGGGGGTCCCTTGTTGGTCCCAATCGATAAGTTCAGGGTAGACAAGCGTGACATTCTAGGTGCTGGTGGTGGAAGTTAAGGATACGGAGGATAGTGTAAAAATGGAGGATTCTGCGAATAGATTGGTTATGTGGAGGGAAGAGTCATCGGTGATATCCTCTGTAGACGTCGTATCGGCGGGAAAAGTGTCAGCTACCTCATCGAGGATATACTCGATGTCCGAGGCGCGTGGTACCTTCTTACCAAATCCTAATCCTTTCTTGTCTAGCTTCTTTGTTACCACAATGGGCTCCATAGTTCCTTGATTTTGTTTCCCAAGGCCACCCTTGCCTTTATAGCCCATGTTTTTCACTATCCTTAAGCCATTGCCATACTGCTTGACTGGTATCGTGACTGGTTCTTTCTCCTTGTAGAGCCAAGAAGAGATGTCCCCAATGGTTTCCTCTTCCAATAATCGTCCATGTTGGAATTGGGTTAGGAATGGTGGGGGAGGAATATTTTCTTTTTTGGTAACTTTGGCAATGGGTGGTTTGCCATAAGATTTTGGAGATAAAGGCATCCGCCCTACACAACAAGATTCGGAGATAGCATAAGTGCCAAAGCCTATATCTCGGACGCGTGCTGTGATTTTGGGGAGGGGTGTAGGCTCACTTGTAGAGGCTTGCGTGAGAGTTTCAGGGTCAACATAAAGAGGGGATTCAAGGGCTTTGTCATTTTTAGGCACTTGGTTGCAATTCTTATAGCTTCCTTGCAAGACACGGCAAAATTCAAAAGGATTAGGATCTCCTGGGATGGTGATCTCTGTACCATTGTATGGGAACTTTAGGGACTGATGGTACGTGGAGGGGATAGCTTTCATTGCATGGATCCATGGGCGGCCAAGAATAATGTTGTAAGGCAGCTCAATATCAAGAACTTGACACCTGGTTTCAAGCATAACGGGGCCCAGCTGTATAGGCAAGTGAATAACACCTTCTGAATGGCGTTCTGCATCATCATACCCCTTGATTGTAATACTATGATCAATGTTGACGTGATCCTCAGAGTATCCCAATTGTTTGAGTAACTTTAAAGAACAGATGTTGAGACCAGCACCACCATCTATGAGGATGCGTTTGATTTTGCCCTTATGGATGAGAACTTCAATATGGAGGGCATCATTGTGACAAGGATCATGGGAGGGGAGGTCTTTCTCAGAGAAGACCACGTTGTAAGGCGAAGCAATATTACCCACTATAGCTTGGAAATCTGTGACTGCTATGTTGTTAGGAACGGAAGATTCTTGGAGGGCCTTTTCTAGCACCACTCTATGTGCAGGTGATGACCGTAGAAGGTCCAAAATAGAGATCTGTGCTAGTGTTCTCCCTAGATGTTCGACAAGATTATAATCAGACTGAACTGGAAGTCTAGGTGTAGGTGTACAGATGGTGACATGACCTCGACGAGTAGTAATAGCACAATCCGTAGATTTGCCTTTGATGGTGAGGGTAGACACTCGACTCTCTTCAAAATGACCTACAATGGAATCGAAAGACGTGGATGCGTGATTGATACCTTTACCTCTATCCTGAGGAGGAGGTGGACCGTGATGAGGGAATGGTTCCTTGTACATATCGAGATCCTTGTTCGTGTGTTGCGCTGGTGATTCATCCTCAAAAGTGATTTGATTACCGTCGATGAGGTTTTGGATGAGGTGCTTAAGCTTCATGCAAGACGCAGTTCGATGACCTTTGCTCCTATGGAACTCACAATACTCATTGTCTCTGTAATGTGCAGTTTTGTAGACAGGTTCGCCATATGGGGGAGCATCAGGTAAGGTGATGAGACCTTTCTGCAAAGCTTGCTGTAAGACCGATTCGATGGGCACTCCCAAGGGGGTGAATTGACGTTGCGGAGGGTAATCTTGTTGGGGCCGCTCTTGTTGTCGTTGCTGTTGGTTGGGATAAGGCTGCCTTTGTTGCTGCTGTTGTTGAGGTGGAGCTTGACTTGGTTTGGAGAGCTGCAGCGAGGTTTGCAATGTTTGGACATGCTTAGTATCGACCACCCCATCATTGACCATGTTTTTGTTCTTGTTCCAATATTTGGGTTTATCGTTCGACTGTTGATGAGAATTGCTATCTTTCGTCTCCTTAAAGATTTTGACCACACCCTTAGCAATGAGGGCCTTCTCAATGTTGATACCCTTGTATGTGATTTCATCGAAGGTTGTAGCACTAAGAATTTGTAAATGGAAACCTAACTCTTGGTTGAGGTTCTGCACGAATATGCTAACAAGCTGTTTCTCCGGAATCTTGAAAGGGAATTTACTAGCCATTTGTCTCCATTGTTGAAGGAAAGAAATGAAATTTTCCCCATTTTTCTGTTTATTATTGCATAGGTCCGTCATGGAAATCTCATGCTCTGCGTTGTAAGAAAAATGGGTGGCAAACTTCTCTGCTAGCTCGTTGAAAGACTTGATACCCGTAGGTAAGTGTGAGAACCATTCTATTGCTTGACCTCCAAGACTGCGAGGAAAAAGACGCATAAGATATCTGTCGTTATGAGAGACCTCGAAGCAAGCAAGATAGAATTCCCTAAGATGGTCTTTAGGGTCACCTTTTCCTTTGTACTTATCGAACTTGGGAATAGTAAAATTTTGAGGAAAAGGGATCATTGGTAATGACCGATCAAAAGGATAAGGGCACACTTCCTCTAAGGAGAAGGTCTTTTTGGTGTGGCCAAACGTAAGATCAGATAGCTGTTGTTGTACCTCCGCTATCTTTAGTTCCATAGTCGTGGGAGGGGTTGGTAACATCTCCTGTTGTCCAAAAAGTGGTTGGTGTTGCCCATATGGCAGATTATAGTGTGAGCCATGCGTACTGGTATTATAAGGGTTGTAAGATTGATTAGGATTGTAGGGATTGTATGATTGGTTCAGATTGGGTTGGAATTGGAGGCCTTGATTAGGCAGAGGTGGAGGTGGCGCTAGGTAAGAATGTTGGCTTTGCGACGGTTGAAGAAAGGCATTGGGGGAGGAAAGCTAAAGTGTGTTTGATTAGGTTGTGATGGTGGCACATAGCTTTGGGAAACCTGATGTTGGGTATGTTGAGAGTGGCTAGGCAATGTATGAAAGAAGTTGAGCGAGGATGAACGTTGTGGAGGTGGAACATGGTTAGAAGTGATTTGCGACGGTTGGGGTTGATTGAAGATGAGAGTAGAAGAATGTTGTGGTGGAGGAACATAGGTAGAAGTGATTTGCGACGGTTGGGGTTGCTTGAGGATGAGAGTAGAAGAATGTTGTGGTTGGGGCTGCGTGACTCTAATTGGTTGAGAGACATGCAGGTGTGATGATATAGGAGGTGGCATTTGTTTAGACCCTTGTTGCATGGCTACATAAGTGTTCCCCGGATTGTAATTGGGTGGGAAACCTACGCGTGATGGGGTAACCAAGATTCCGCTTGCGCTTGGGGTGGACACTTTAGGAGGTGGTGGCACATTCGATCGAGCTAAGGTGGCTTGCTTAGCTAACGCTGCTTGACGTTGGAGAGCTTCTTGTTGGTTTTGATAGATCTCCATAGGAGTCAAAAGTGGTGATATGGGCCTCTCCTCTGTTGGATTTGGAAAAAGGGGATTCCTATACTGTGAGCCTTGAGTAGGTAAGGGCGTAGTTACCGTGGACATGGTTTGCACCACTTGTATGGTTTCTTGGGTGTTGGTGCTCTCCTTGAGAGTGGACACATCAAAATCTTGAGGTAACTTGGCACCTTGCTTTGCAAGCAAGCGAAAGAAATGATCCTGGTTCTCACTAAGGATTTTATCAAAGGCAGCTATAGCTCTAGGATCTTGTATAAATTCATCAAGATCTTGCCCATCTTCTTGAGAGGATTGACCTATTTCAAAGTGTCGCTCTTCTTGAGATGGGGTTTGATCTACGATATAACCTTGTGGGACAAAATCTGGAGGCAAGCCTGTGGTATACTGAGGTGCATTTAGCAAAGGGGTTCTATCCTCATGAGGATTGCTTGGTTCATCTATGTGCGGCATGTTTGGAGAGATGTTTGGTTTTGCCGCGGGTGTACTTGGAGTCACCTTGGGAGTAATGTTGAGACGACTTGTTTGTGGTGTGCGAGGGGGTGACTTGTGCTTCTTTGGGACAACTTGCCTTGACTTCATGGTTTACTGTAGCCTAGTGGTGACCATGGGATATACCTGGACACAATGTAATGCTGGGAATCTGTGAGATGCTTTGAAGAAACAGACAAACTCTGATGCATAAAGTACTAGACCAAAAGCGCTATACTGTTTGACTAGAGGTGCAGGACTAGGCTACCAAAAGCGTGCTACTGTGGGCCGGAGGCGACGGACTGAGCTACCAATAGCGAGTTACTGCTATGCCAAAGGCGAGCTACAATGACCAAAAGCGAGCTACTATTATACCAAGGGCACTGAAGTAGAGTTTTTCTAGAGGCAGGTTACTGCTGACCAAAGGCGATCTACTGTATTACCAAAGGCGAGCTGTTGTAATACCAGGGGCGCTGAAGTAGTGTCTGATGTTTTTCAAAGGCAAGATTTTTTTGTTTCTGAGTGGATTGGTTTGGCAAGAGAAAACACAGCAAACAAGTGGTCAAAAAAAAAGGCACAAGGACTGACACAACAGATAGTGTATGTTCAAGGCTCCAAACAAGCCCAATGTTTGCACAGGTCTAATATAGTTGCAATCAATAACAAGCACTTTTTATCCCTAGAGACAAGGTTTCATTGCAGTAGATTAGCTCACAGCTTAATACTCCGTCGATAAAAATATCATTCCTTAAAGGTGTCGGATATTTAGTATCTTTGCGAGAGACGATAGGTAGGGATATCTCACCCTCCCCTTTGGAAAGCTCAAGTAGGTCACAAGAGCTTTATGTCCAAGGGAATACTATCTCTTCTCAAGGGAGCCAATGGTGAGTATCTTAAGGGTTTAAATCGATTTCCCTTGCATTGATGATTACCGCAATGTTCGGAGGTAGATCGGGTAGTCTCTATCTAGATTGGTTCTTAGTGACTTTGAGGGACCAACGCCTTACGAGCAATGCGACAAGCTACTAAAAGCTTTAACCAATCCTACTAAGAGTTTCAAACACTTCGCTCAATGTGAAAATCATTTCCACAAAGACCTAGTACACCTCTTTTCAGTTTGGCACCACAAGGTAAGGCTGACGTCGGTTAGGACTTGGCTTTCACCTTATCCCTTTTATATAGCGGTTCAAAGGAAAACTCCGTTTAGGGTCGTCCCTTTTGGATGAATCGCAATCCAAAAGTAGGCCCTTCTAAAGGAAGTAAAAAAAGTAAAAGCAAGCACGTCAAACAAAGGTTCAATTGTCCCGTTATAAGAAAAATAAGGTGCAACTAAGCTATGCACACACACGATTGTAGTTGTAAATTGTCCCTTATGAAATGAAGTGTTTGGCATTCATGTCCATTGTACTTTAGAAAATTGAGGTGTTTGTTCATACATGTCCATTGTCCCTTAAGAAATGCAGTATATTCCTAAGACTTAGATTGCAAAAAAAGATTTGTTCAATTATCCTTTTAAGCATGCAATGTGTTTCTAAGACTTAGTGAGTAAATCAAAAGAGGTCTTCAACACTCGTCCTGCATGAACATATTAAGAAAACACCTATTGGCTCTGTGTGAGTAATAAGAAGCTGCAACAAGTGAGTTAGTTCCACCAAAATTTCACAAGTTAGCCAAAAAAACAAATCAATTTTATACAAAAGCGCTGCACGATTTTACCAGAAGCGACGTACTGTATTCCGAGAGCGCTGTATTGCAGACCAGAAGCGCTGTATAATATTACCAAAGGCGTAGCAGAATAACCAGAAGCGCTTCACTTAGTTTTTGAAGGCACTGTGATGCAGACTAGAAGCATAATATAATAATACCAGAAGCGCTGAATAATTACCGGAAGCACGGAACTGTGTTACCAAATGCATGAGAGAATATCACCAAAAGCGCCACGCTGTCTCAGATCACAAAGAGGGGAACTTTTTCAAAATAATCAGATCTAAAGTAAATTTCCAAGATTGATTGACTGATCTGAGAAATGATAGCTGAGAGATATGTGTTCTGCAATCTTTAAAGAGCTCAAAAAGCTGTAACAACACCAAGGATTAATACAAAAAGTCAAAGGTACTCCTAAATAAATCAGCTTAGGATGTCCAACAAGACAAACAGGTTTGTCTGACAAATACAACAGCTTGTCATACAAAGCAATAGGATAGATGGTGTAAAAATCTTGTAAAACAGTGAACAAGGTCAAATCCTAATCTAGCAAAAAGCGATGTAGAATACTGTCGAAAGCGCTGTTTTGTCAGGCCAAAAGTGCTGCGCTGCGAAAGCTTCGCAGAATCTCCAAAAGCACCGGACTGTGTCTGCAAAAGCGCGCAAATATCCGGCCAGAAGCGCTGTGGGGTGTCGTGTGCACTGTTCCGTACTGTGACTTCAAAAAAAAACAAATTTCTCAAAGAAACAAAGGGATTAGTGGGTCCCACCGGGCGTGCCAGAATGTGTATATGGAAAAATTAATTAAATTTAAACTAAATAAAACCAAAGAACCCAATAACATAAAGGAAATGAAACTAAGTAAAAGCCATAAATCACAAATCAAAGACAAATGAAAGCTCTTACCAAAACCTGTATTGTTCCCTTTTGGAGATATGTGGATTCCTCAATGTAGTTGCAAAGCCATGGCTGCAACAAGCAAGTATGTGCTCAAGAGATCAATGTCAAAAGATCGTTATAGTGCTCAATCGACGCGTTTTGTATGCTCAAAGCGCTGTTAAGTATGCCTGAGAATACGATCGAAGAGAGAGGCTCAATGAAGGAGATGAGGGGGATTTATATAGATTTCATCAAAGATCGATCAACGGTCCAGATAATTCAGAAGAATCAATGGAGGAGATAAGTTGAGGAATGTGCAACGAATGAGAAGAAGACATGTGTCTTGCTTGCTTTTGCATGAGAGGAGTTATCAAGAATAGAAGAATAAGTTAACTGAAGAGATAAATCAATTAAAAGAATAAAGCAATCAGTTATGTGATTTAAAACAAGAAGAAGGGATTTGCATGAGAAAAGAAGATATTTTGCTTTATTAAATATAGAAATATTTAATTGATGAGCAAGAAAGCTTGAGTTATATTAGAGATAACTCAAATTAGAAGAAAAAGTAATTTAAATAAATAATTGATTTATTTAAATTTAGAGAAGATATTTTGGAAGAAATAATTAAATAATTGGAATTATTTAATTTAGAAGATTTGAAAGCAAATTAAATAAATAAATTTATTTAATTGTTGTGCATGATTTTGGAAGAATAAATTTGATTTAATTAAATAATTTAAGAATTATTTAATTTTGGAAGAATAAAGAGGAATTTAATTTAATTAATTAAATAAAGAGAATTTATTTAATTAAGGAAGATTTGAAATTTGGAAAGAAGATAATGATTTAATTAAATAATTAACATTATTTAATTGTGGAAGAATATAGAGGAATTTAATTTAATTAATTAAATAAAGAGAATTTATTTAATTAATGTTGAAAGTATGTGATTTAGAAGAATTTGATGAAATTAATTAAATAATTAGATTATTTAATTAACGTTAAAATGCAGGTGATTAGGAAGAAATGTCGAAATGCAAGTGATTTGACGACATGGTCATTTTAGGGTGTCTACACAAAGTGATACAAAAAAGGGGCCTATACTGATCTAATATGGGATACTTTTGACTTGGGACTAGAAAGACTTGATAGAAGGTGAAATGGATGACTAACGAAAGAGAGATTTTGACGCGAAATGGGTGGAAAACTGACTGCAAGGTAACATCTGATCTTGGAACCTGAAAATAGACTGAAATGGGTACCCAAGACTGGTAAGATTTTTCTCTCAAAAACTGTGCAAGTGCTCACTGTCACGTATGCGCTGAAATAGATGCACCGTAGAAATTGATATATGCGTTGCAAGTCGCAACAAATGCACTGTACTGGTAAACTGTAAATGCACTGTAACAGACAATAAAAGTGTTGCAGGTTGGAACAGATGCACTGTAGGTTGGCACAAATGCGTAGGAACAGAGGATGAATGCGCCGCTCTGGCTTTTCTCAGTTTTTTTGCAATTTTTTGGAATTTTTCTAATGTTTTTGATACTTTGGTTGCAAGGTCTTTTTGATCTGATTTTCTGAATTTATGGCAAGAAGACACAGCAAACATAAAGAATATTTTTATGGTTTTTTTATTTTTTTGTGATTTTTTGACTCTTTTTGGACTAAAAAGAAAGCAAGTACAGCCTAGGGTTTCAAAGGATAGTATAAAAATGAATTCTCCCTATCTCTAGGTGAGACATCTTCAGGAGGTAATAATCACCCTTCCCTGCACCGGATTATAGAGGTTTTTGGTCTCACTAAAACAAGGATGAGTAATAAAGGCAACCATTTGAGTGGTTATACATGTGGTAGCACTACCCTCCATTATGGAGTCTCCCAGCCTACAAGGGTTGCACCTTGGAGGGTTTTGGGGGAGGTTGGTTGTCGATATAACACAACTTCACTCATTGTTTGAAGTTTTTTCTCCAAACACAATTTATTTATAGTTGCTTGAAAGGGCTTGGCGTCTAGCCTATTACCACTTAGGGTCGTTCCTACTTGGATGAATGGTATCCAAGAGTAGGCCCCTCTAAAGGAAAAACACATGCGAAAATGATATGTCTGGCATTTTGGTCACCCAAGATAGGGGAGAGCATAAGCCAGGTATCATTCCCAAAACACTGAATATAGTACTTCTTTTCCCCTAGTTAAATGAAAAAACTAGATGAGCTATCTACTTGGGCAAGCATAGAATTTTGAAGTGATAACAAAATAATAGTGGTCTAGTTTTAACCAAGATGGCAATGATGAGTTCAATTTTATCCACGTAGCACAAATTGTTAACTTTGAAGTGATGGTCAATCGAGATAGAAATGGTCCAAGTTTAACCAGATAGCAATGATGAGTTCAATTTTAACCACGTATCACGAATTGTTAACTTTGAAGTGATGGTCGATCGAGATAGCAATGGTTTAGTTTTACCCAAATAGCAATGATGAGTTCAATTTTATCCAGATAGCAATGAGTTGTTAACTTTGAAAAGGTAGTAGTAGAAATGATTCAATGATATACATGATAGCAATGATTCAATTACCACTTTTCTAGTTAAAACTACGTGAGATTTGCATGAGCATCCGTTTTACTTTCCCTTTAGAAATCGAAGTATGAGCTAACAAGTGCAACTATATGAATCTAAACTAGTACCTAGCCTGCAAAATAGATCAAGAGAGTTATTGCAAAGATGTCAGCGTTAGAAAAAACCTTCCAAAAAACCCTAAAATCACTGCCTACAACAGATGCATTGCTTCATAGACTGAATGCACAGAAACAGTCAACAGAAGTGCCATAATACATATGCGCTACAATAGAGATTAAAAGTGCCAAAAGAAAGTGTATATGCGCTGAAGTATCAGATGCACCGTTTCAGATGGTAAAAGTGTTGTAATAGATTATGTATGCACTATAGTAATGAAAACATCATGATAGATAATAGATGCGGCAAAACAAAGAATATACGTGTTGTGGAAATGTATGTGCCATGACAGGTAATAGATGTGTGTTAGGAAGTGACAGATGCACTGTTTCCTCCTGTGTACGGCTTTCTAAAACACAAAAACTCAATTTTTAGGTTAAATTTGGGGCTAGGCCCCACAGTGGGCACCAAAAATGTTAAGGGAAAATTAGATCAACAATGAACAATCAATAATAATCAATATCAAGTACCCAAAACTTAATAGAATGGTGAACTAAGAAGATTCAATGAAATAAAGCAATGAACAACAAAGCAAACCTCCTTAATTTGAAGCTTCCATTGATTGCCTATCACAATCGTTCTTGCATGTATGAAATAGGCCCTCAGAGAGTGCACTTCCTTGCTATGCTTCAAGAATGTCAATTGGGAATGGTAGTGACAGTATCGCAATGAAGAGAAGCTTCATAATGATGGTAGTAGTGTGTAGTGCATAGTAGCTAATGTGATCACAAGCAATGAAGGAATTGGTGCCAAAGGCGCACTGTAATTCCTGTAGAGTAACAATACTTAAATCTTGGATGAATGAAATGGAAGAACAGAGTCCAATTTATAGACTTGGGAGAAATAAGATCAACAGTGTAGAAAGAATGAGAAGATCAATGGTTAAGAATAGTTGAGGAACGTGCAACGAATAAGAAGAGGACATGTGTCTTGCTTTATTTTGCATGAGAGGAGTTAACAAGAATAGAAGAATGAGTTAAAACACTTAAAAGAATATAACAATCAGTTAAGTGATTTAAAACAAGAAGAAGGGATTTGCATGAGAATAAGAAGATATTTTGCTTTATTAAATATTAGGAATATTTAATTGCATGTGCACAAAGCTTGAATTATATTTAGAAATAACTCAATTTAGAAGAAAAAGCAACTTAAATAAATATTTGATTTATTTAAATTTAAAGAAGATATTATTGGAAGAAACAATTAAATAATTGGAATTATTTAATTTAGAAGATAAGAAAGCAAATTAAATAGATAAATTTATTTAATTGTGTGGGAATGATTTGGAAGAATAAATAAAATATTTGATTGTATTTTATTTTTGGAGATTGAGAGGATTTAAATAAATTTGATTGATTTATTCAAATTTGGAAGAATGATTCGATTTTGTTAAATAATTGGGAATTATTTAATTGTTTGGAAGAATTAAATTAAATAAAGGATTTTATTTAATTTTGACTTTAGAAGAGGTAATTAAATATTTTGATATTTAATTAACTTAGAAGAATTGAATTGTGTCATTTTTAGGCATATACAGTCACCACCAAGAGTGGAACAGAATACAGGATCACAAGATGTTCACATTGAACATACAGACCAAGAAGGGTCTAAAAATGATGTGCCATATTGGCTACAACACGAGGTAAATCCTCCTCCACCATGTGTTGCATCGAATTTTGATATATCTGCATTATTTTCAGTCAATATAGCCAAACCAAAGAGAAGGGCCAAGGCCACCTCTGCCATAAAGAGAGATCGGGTTATAGGTAGGAGAACAGTTGAAGTAGCTATACCTATGGTGGACAAAGCCAAGGGAGAGATAAGTGCCAGTGAGTTCCAAATAACCACTATTGACTTGGGCTTTGCCACAGAAAAACAAGAGGGCCAAGAGGCCAAAGATATAATTGATTTTTTATTGAATAGATTAGAGAAAGAGGAGTAAAAATAAGGGGCACAAAGAGCACATTGCTTAGTTGCACACATTCATAAAGGGACTGGTAGACCCTACTAATATCCGTGTTAGCACATCCACCCCACTGACCATCATATCACAGGATGAGGTGGTAGGATTGGACATCATGAAACACAAAGCACATATGATGGATAATTGGTTTATTCAATTCATTACTGAGGCAAAAAAGGTAATCAAAACCTCTCTTAATAATTGGAACTTGCTCAGCACATTAAAGAGAAAGGTAGATAAATTACCGAAAGAGGTTGGGCAAAAGTCAATCAAAATAGAGAAGCATCTGGTTGCCTTGTCTGAAATGAAACACATGGATGTGAATGTCCTGATATACAACAAAATATTGAATAACCAAACATCATAGCTATTGAATATATGGTATGAGGATACCAAATTTGAGGGTGATATTCTTAAGAAGTACAATACAAAACTCAGGGATATCAATGTTAAATTGCACAAGCTTTTTGTCTGATGAAGTAGAAATCTTGGAGGCCCTTGAGGAAAAGGTGGAGGGAGAGATAGAAAATAAAGATGTTAACTTTGCAGTTAAGGCCTTTCAGGACAACTTTAAGCCTATAGCAGATGATCCCCTCAATCATTTATCAAAGGACACAATCAATAAGGCCATGATGATGAAATCAAAAGTAGAAAAATACAATGAAGTGCTAAATAGCAGGAAGAACAAATGGTCTACATTACAAGTACAGTTTAATTCACAAGAACATGCAGCAGCAAAGGCCAAGGTCCAAGATGGAGAAGTTGAAAGGATAGTACAGGCATACGAGCCCATCAAGGGAGTCATCAATGTGCATACAAAAGAAAAAGACACATCCACTGATGAAGAAGATAAAGAACAAGCATGATGCAATGGGACATGATGGGAAGGTGTACCTGGGTGATGACTCTAACCTAGAAATAGTTGGTCGTGGAAGAGTCTTGATCAAATTCCCTGATGGTCAAGTGAAGGGGATCAATGTTGTACTGCATATCCCTAGGTTGGTACAAAACCTATTATCTATAAGTAAACTGAGTGATGTGGTTGTGTAGGTTGTTTTGTCAAATGGAGGATGCAAGATGATGGGAGGAGCTATGGTGTTAGCTAAGGGTGTTTAGATTGGCACTTTGTTTTAGCTTGATGCATGTGCGGTTTAGTGTAATAGTGCCTCTATTTTGAAGAAGAGAGCTTCAGATTCTTTATCCTCACCATTGGAACTAGCATCCAAGAATATTGTTGCATCTACTTCCAATGGTCGTGCATTTTGGGCACCCAAGGGTGCTCATTCTATGGAAATAAAACTTTTTGTTGAGAAAACAATGTTATGGCACCAAAGGCTTGGCCATATTGGTGAAAAGGGTATGAGGACCCTGAAAAATAAAAACCTCATTAAGGGTATGGATGATTGTAACCTTGAGTTCAATATCTGTGAACACTGCATATATGGAAAACAAAATCATGTTTAGTTTTACCATAGTTCTCATAAATCTTTTGAGGTGTTGGATCTAGTTCACTCTGATGTTTTTGGTCCTGTTAATGTTCCTTCGATTTCAAAATATGTGTATTTTGTTTCATTTATTGATGACTACAGTAGAAGGACATGGGTATATTTCCTTAGGAGTAAATCT
Source organism: Cunninghamia lanceolata (assembly GCA_027924645.1). Lineage (NCBI taxonomy): Eukaryota > Viridiplantae > Streptophyta > Pinopsida > Cupressales > Cupressaceae > Cunninghamia > Cunninghamia lanceolata. The sequence goes on from BSBN01000781.1 coordinate 1,702,959, forward strand.
AAATTTTTGCAAGATTCAAAGAGTTTAAGGCTCTTGTTGAGAATTAAAAAGATAGAAAGATTAAATGTTTGAGAACTGATGATGGTGGTGAGTTTTGCTTAGCAGATTTCAACAAGTTTTGTAAAAAACAAGGTATTGAGAGGCATAAGACAAATTCGTATACTCCTTAGAAAAATGGAGTTACAGAAAGAATGAATAGAATGTTTATGGAGAGGGCTAGGAGTATGTTAAGTGGATCTAGCCTAGAACAAAAGTTTTGGGCTGAAGTTGTTGTTACCGCTTGTTACCTGGTTAATAGGTGTTTTGCATCGACGCTTGTTAACAAGACCCCTATGGAGGCATGGTCTAGTAAGAAGCCTTCATTAAGACACATTCGAGTATTTGGTTGTGAGGCATATGCACATGTGTCTAAGGAGAAGAGGTCCAAGTTGAAGAACAAGGCAGTTAAATGTATCTTCATCAGTTATGGCATCGGTGTGAAAGGGTACAAGCTATGGGATCTAGTGGCCGAAAGAGTTCTGTATAGCAAAAGTGTGATATTCAAAGAGCTCAATCCTTCTTATTTTGTTTTATATCTAGAGAAAGAGAAAAAGAAAGATGATGTGGTTCAACTTCCTCCACCCCTGAGAAAGTTGAACCGAAGACACCGATTCGATCTAATGATGAGGAGAGCTCTAGCAGCTCTAAAAGTTCAAAAGAAGAAGATGAAGAACCTAAACCTCAACTTGTGAGGAGGTCCATGAGAATAAGGTGACAACCTGAAAGGTTTGGTTATTCGTTACATGATTCCAATTGTATTTTGCCTTTGATTTCTAATGCTGATGAGCCTAGGACCATAAGGGAGGCTATGGGTATGAAAGATGTAGGTTCCTGGAAGGAGGCCATGGAAGAAGAGATAGCTTCTTTGGAAAAGAATAATACTTGGGACCTGGTGCCTTTGCTTGAAGGAAGAAAGCCTATTGGATGCAAATGGGTGTTTAAGAAAAAGTTTGGTTCAGATGGCAGCATTGAGAAATATAAGGCAAGGTTGGTCACAAAGGGGTATTCACAGGTGGAGGGAATTAACTATGGTGATATTTTCTCTCCATTTGAAATGTTGACATGTATTTGGTTCTTGTTATCTCTTGTAGCAACATATGACTTAGAGGTGGAGCAAATAGATGTGAAGACAACATTCTTTCATGGTGATTTGGAGGAGGATATTTATGTCACAACAAGAGCATTACATTGTGAAAGGTAAAGAAAATTTGGTTTGCAAGTTGAAAAAGTCTTTGTATGGTCTTAACAAGTCTCCTAGGATGTGGTACCAAAAGTTTGATGCCTTTGTGTTGAGTATTGGATTTGTCAGATCAAAATCGGATCATTGTGTTTACTTCAAGTTTGATAATGATCACATTCTCATTATAGTGTTGTATGTCAATGATATGTTGCTCATGTTGCAAGTATGTGCCTAATCGGTGTTGTCATTGATGTCAACATATCTGTATTGTCATTGGTGTCAACTGTGCTCCTATCTAGTTGTTTTCCTGTAATCAGTAAGATGCTTATGTAAGTAATATTTATGTTGAGGATATTGAGAAAATTATCTCCTCCAGTAGAAATAGTGAGTTAAGTGGAAATAGTGTATTGCATACAGAAGAACAGTCTAGAAGAATGATATGCATTTTCTGTAGAATGAGTATCTTTGTCTGCGGATTGGAAGTTATTTAGAAGTCCATCTAAAGATGCTATGTTTCAAGTTTGAGCCTCTGGTATGAAGAATTGAGTGAGTTATGTTCACCAGAGTGAAAACAACTTTTTATGTATGTTTGTCAAAGACAGGGAGAAAGTGTTATGCTCTGCATTCGTCCGCATTGAAGTATTTTGATCTGCGGTTCTAGAGATAAGTCTAAGATAATGTTAAGTGCCTTCAACTCCAATGGTTCATGATTTGGTGGTCCGCAAGCTATCCTTTCTTTGTGATAGTAGTTGATAGTGTTGTTCTTGTGCTCCATTTTGAAGAATCTTCTTGACAAAGTGGTTAGAGATCGTGTGGTTGTTCCTGGTGATTACAATGTGCTTGTGGATGTCTCTTGATCGTGTTCCTACCTTTGGATTGGTCCACAAAGAGAAGTCTGGATCATGAAAGAAGAATGTTCTTAGAAAACCTAGTGTCAACTCCAGTCTTGGCTGACTTAGTTGATTTCACCATTTGCAGAGATGCATTGAAGATTGTAGAAGCATGTTGAGGTGTGGAGGATTGCGTTTGAGTCCCAACTAAGGCATGGCATGTTCATCATACTTCTCTACATCTTTCCTTAGCTAAATTTTGTAATAGGTCTAGACCTATTTCTGTGTATGTTTTATAAATGTTGACCTTGGATAATGTTCCATTGGTTGATGAATGTAATGCCAACCTTGATATATATTCCAAGGTTGATGAATTGTATAAAAGCATGTAATAGAGTTGTGAAAAGAAGTGTGTGTGAAAATATGAAGAGATAAGTGCGAAGGTGTGAAAGAGCATAGTAAAGAAGTTTTATTGTGCTTCAAAGGAACTAAATCCAAGCATGGAGTAGATGCTACTTAATCAGTTCACCATTTTGGCAGTGAGCCAACCCTTGGCAGTGAGCCACCCTTTGGTAGTGAGCCATCCTTTGCAGTGAACAATTTGGGCAGTGAGCCTCTATTTTTTAGTATTGTTATAATTCATATATTTTGTGGGCTAACACCCAACATGGTTTTTCCCTTTTAGGGTTTTCCACATAAAAATCTAGTGCCTATTGTGTTAAATGTGTGATTGTTATTAAGTCTATGGTTTCATGCTTTCATGTTTAATTCTGATTATCAACAGTTAAGGAGTTGATGATTTGATATTCATATGAAGTTAAGTTTTTGTGACAACTAATTCACCCCCCCTCTTAGTTGTCCTATGCATTTCAACAATTGGTATCAGAGCAAGGTTCCTTGGTGGTAAGCTTAACAACTTGAGGTAGATCCAAGATGTATTACAAGAAGGAGGCTCCACAGTTTGATGGGATGAATTATGCAACTTGGAAGATTCGTATGAAAAGCCATCTGCTTTGTATTGGTTATAAAGTATGGAAAGCGACATAGACTAATTATACCATGCCGAAGAATGGTTTGACAACAGAAGATGAAATCAACGAATATGAGATAAATATAAAAGCCAGAGATGCTTTGTTGAGTGCATTGAATGAGTCTGATTTGATAAAGGTTATGGATTATGAGTCAACTAAAGAAGTCTAGGATAAGCTAAGTAATCTATATGAAGGAGATGAATCTATAAAGAGTGCCAAACTGTAGGGACTAAAAGCCAAATATGAAGGTCTTAAGATGGGAGAAGATGAAAACATAACATCCTTCATACAAAAGGTTGATAAACTTGTTACTAGAATCAAAGGTATGGGAGGAACTGTAGATGAAACTGAAGTTGTGATGAAAATTCTTAGGTCATTACCTAAATCCTATGCTCACAAGGTAGTTGCAATTGAAGAAATAATGACTGTGAAAAAGATAAATAAGGATCAGTTGCTTGGTAAGATTACTACTTTTGAAATGAGAGAATTTGGTGATGCTCTGCCAAAAGTTGAAACAACTTTCAAAGCTAGTACTTCAGAGATGATCTCTAGAGCAGAAAAGTACAAGGTAGAACCTGATGATGAGCTTGATGAAGTTGAAGCCAATTTTGTTGACAAACTAGAAAGAGGTTCCAGTAAGTTCAAATGCAAACTACCTTTCAAATGTTTTTCATGTGGTAAAGTAGGTCATTATGCTTCCAAATGTCCTGAAAGAATTGAAAGAAATAGAAAAAGATTTGAGAACAGGCCTAGAGCTCCAAAGAAATGCTACTATGTTAGAGATTTTGATGATGAAGGTGTGACTGATGATAAATCTAATGATGCTAATATTAGTACAAATGAATGCTTGTTTATTGCTATTAAAGAAGAACCCGTGTCTACTAATTCTGCTAGCTATGTGAAAGAAGAAAAACCAGTGGAAGAAAGTGCTTTGGTTGTTTAGGTTAAGAAAGATAAGGATGAATGAATTATTGATAGTGGATGCTCACATCGCATGACCGGTGACAAAAGTAAGTTTGGAAGTTTGGAAACATATGATGGAGGACTGGTTAGGTTTGGAGACAATGCAGCTGGTAAGATTTATGGAAGATGATCTATTTCATTTGATGGAAAGCATAATACTAATAATGTCCTATATGTGAAGGGTTTGAAGCATAATCTTTTGAGTGTGGGTTACATGTGTGACAAAGGTTATGATCTAAGATTCAAAGACAATGGGTGTAAGATCATGGAAAGCTCTGGAATTGTGATTGCTACCGGTAAGAAGACCAGAGGTAACATCTATCAATTAAGAGGAACTAATGATTACTATTTATTAGCTTAAGCTGATGAGAGCTAGTTATGGCATAGAGGATGTGTCATATAAACTTTGATAATCTGGTAAAGATAAGTTTAGGTTAGACTATGAGAGATTTACCAAAAGTTGTGAAACCCACCAATACCATTTGTAAGGAATGTCAATTGGGGAAGCAGACAAGAACAAGTTTTAAGAACAAAGATCAATTTTCTGTCGGCTTGCTAAATCTAGTTCATACAGATCTATGTGGTCCTATAAGGATAAGAAGTCTACAAGGTGACAGGTACTCCATGTTTTTTATTGATGATTATTCTAGAATGACTTGGGTTACTTTTCTGAGAGACAAATCTGACACCCTAGAGAAGTTCAAATCCTTCAAGGCAATGGTTGAAAATATAATAGAGCTAAAAATCAAATTCTTGAGGTCTAATAGAGGAGGTGAATTCACATCAAATGAATTCAACAATTATTGTGAAGAACAAGGAATAAAGAGGCAATTGTCTGCACCTAGGACTCCTCAACAAAATAGAGTTGTGGAAAGAAAGAACAAAATAGTGCAAGAAGCTACTAGGACAATGAGGAAGGAAGGAGGTCTACCAGAAGTCTTTTGGAAGGAAGCTATGCATATTATTGTCTACATTCAAAATAGAGTTCAAGTAAAAGGAAATGGTACTAAAACTCCTTATAAATTGTGGTATGGAAGAATTCTAATAGTAAGATATTTCAAAGTCTTTGGAAGCAAATACTATATCAGAAGAGATGAAGATCTAGGAAAATTTGATTCAAGATGTGATGAAGGAATCTTCCTTGGATACTCTACCAAGAGCAAGGCCTACCGGTGCTACAACAAAAGGTTGAAAAAGATTGTGGAGAGTGCAAATGTGAAGGTGGATGAACACAAAGGAAGACCATCGGATCAGAATGGCTATGACTTAGATGAACATGCTGGTACTTATGAAGAAAAGTTTGAACAAGAACTCAATCATGAAGAAGAAGAAAAGGGTCCAGAAGTTGCTACTAAGACCCCCAAGTATGTAAGAATCAATCACTCTCAAGATCAAATTATTGGAGACAAAGACAAAGGAGTACTGACAAGGAAAAGAGCTATAGAAGAACAAGTGAATTATTATTTTCTCTCTATAGTTGAACCAAAGACTGTGAATGAAGCCTACAATGATGAAAATTGGGTTAAGGCAATGGAAGAAGAACTAATACAGATAGAGAAGAATGAGATTTGGGAATTAGTTCCTAGACCTACTGACAAAAATGTTATTGGAACCAAATGGGTCTTTACGAATAAGCTAAATGAAAATAGAGAAGTTGTAAGGAATAAAGCAAGGCTTGTGTGCAAAGGATATTCTTAAATTGAAGGGATAGATTTTGAAGAGACTTTTGCTCCAGTAGCTTGGATTGAAGAAATTAGAATGTTTTTGGCATTTGCAACTCATAAAGATTTCAAAGTGTATCAGATGGATGTGAAGTCTGCATTTTTAAATGGTGAATTGGAAGAGGAAGTCTACATTGAGCAACCAGAAGGATTTCATTTGTCAGATCAAGATAATATGGTATGCAAGTTGAGGAAAGCATTGTATGGACTCAAGCAAGCTCCTAGAGCCTGGTATGCAAGGTTGGATAAGTACTTGTTACAATTAGGGTTCAATAAAGGTATTGTTGATAGTAATCTATATTTCAAGATTAATGATGATCAAATCTTGATTGTTGAAGTCTTTTTTGATGATATCACCTTTGGAGGCAATGAAAGTGTGTGTATGAAATTTGCTAGTCAAATGCAGAAGGAATTTGAGATACATATGTTTGGTGAGATGAATTTCTTTCTCAGTCTGCAAATCAATTAATCGTATAAAGGAATCTTCATATTTCAATCTAAGTACGTTAAAGAGTTACTGAAGAAGTTTGGGATGGAAGACTCTAAATTGGTATGTACTCCCATGGTGACTAGCTACAAGTTGAGCAAAACTGATGAATCACCTAAGACTAATCAGAAAAAGTACAGACCCATGATTGGAGGATTGTTGTATCTAACTCAAACTAGACCTGATATTATGCATGTAGTTTGTCTTGTTGCAAGATTTCAAGCTAATCCAAGAAAATCACATGTGATGGCAGTAAAGAGAATCCTAATGTATTTAAAAGGCACTCTGGATTGTGACCTATGGTATCCAAAGGATAATGATTTCACTCTTAGTGCATATACAGATGCTGATTGGGCCAGAGATGTTGATGACAAAAAGAGTACAAGTGGAGGTGCCTTCTTCTTGGGTAATAGATTAGTTTCATGGTTGAGTAAGAAACAAGATTCAATATCTTTGTCAACTATAGAAGTAGAGTATATTACAACAGCATGTTGTTGTACTCAAGTGTTACATGGATGAAGCAGACTTTGAAGGATATAAGAGTTGTTTATGAAGATCCAATTACAATCGTGTGTGACAATACAAGTGCCATAAATATTTCCAAGAATCCAGTGATGCACTCAACAACAAAGCATATATCTATAAGGTATCACTTTTTGAGAGAGAAGGTGATAGAGAATGAAGTAAAGTTGGAATATGTGTCCACAAAGGACCAGATTGTAGATATCTTCACCAAGCCTCTGCCGAAGGATACTTTTGTGTATCTCAGAGGAAAGTTAGGGATCATTACCCCTCCTGCCTTAAATTAAGATGCATGAGAATACATCAATCCAGTGGTGTTCAAAGTCTCACTTTTTTATCTGGATTGATGTTTTGAGGGCTACCTCTTAGGGGGAGTAGCTAGATGTTTAGTTGGATCAAAGCAGCAAAATGCAAGTATGTGTCCTTTTCCATTGATGTCAAAGGGGAAGATAAATAATGTGAAAAACTCATGAGAAAGAATGTAGATGTGCAAAGAGAAGGGGGAGAATCTTGTCTTGATGGTCTTTTCAATTTTTCACATCATATGTTGCCATCAATGACAAAGGAGGAGATTGTTGCAAGTATATGCCTAATCGGTGTTGTCATTGATGTCAACATATCTATGTTGTCATTGGTGTCAACTATGCTCCTATCTAGTTTTTTGCCTATAATGAGTAAGATGCTTATGTAAGTAATCTTTATGTTGAGGATATTGAGAAAATTATCTCCTCTGGTAGAAACAGTGAGTTGAAGTGGAAACAGTGTATTGCATACAGAAGAACAGTCCAGATGAATGCTCTGCATTTTTTGTAGAATGAGTATCTTTGTCTATGAATTGGAAGTTATTTCAAAGTCCATCTAAAAATGCTATGTTTCAAGTTTGAGCCTTCGATATGAAGAATTGAATGAGTTATGTTCACCAGAGTGAAAATAGCTTTTTCTGTATGTTTGGCAAAGACAGGGAGAAAGTGTTATGCTCTACATTCCTCCCCATTGAAGTATTTTGATCTGTAGTTCTAGAGATAAGTCTGAGATAATGTTAGGTGCCTTCAACTCCAATGGTTCATGATTTGGTGATCCACAAGCTATCCTTTCTTTGTGACAGTAGCTGATAGTGTTATTCTTGTGCTCCGATTTGAAGAATCTTCTTGACAGAGTGGTTAGACATCATGTGGTTGTTCTTGGTGATTACAATGTGCTTATGGATGTCTCCTAATCATGTTCCTACCTTTGGATTGGTTCACAAAGAGAAGTGTGGATCATGAAAGAAGAATGTTCTTAGAAAACCTAGTGTCAACTCTAGTCTTGGCCGACTTGGTTGATTTCACCATTTGCGGAGATGCATTGAAGATTGTAGAAGCATGTTGAGGCATGGAGGATTGCGTTTAAGTACCATCTAAGGTGTGGTGTGTTCATCATACTTCTCTACATCTTTCCTTAGCTAAATTTTGTAATAGGTCTAGACCTAATTCTATGTATGTTTTGTAAATGTCGACCTTGGAGAATGTTCCAATGGTTGATGAATGTAATTCCAACCTTGATGTACATTCCAAGGTTGATGAATTGTATAAAAGCATGTAATAGAGTTACAAAAAGAAGTGTGTGTGAAAATATGAAGAGTTAAGTGTGAAGGTGTGAAAGAGCAAAGCAGAGAAGTTTTATTGTGCTTCAAAGGAACTAAATCCAGGCATGGAGTAGATGCTACTTAATCAGTTCACCATTTTGGCAGTGAGTCAACCCTTTGCAGTGAGCAATTTGGGTAGTGAGACCTATAGGCAGTGAGCCTTTGTTTTTCAGTATTGTTATAACTCATATATTTTGTGGGCTAACACCCACCATGGTTTTTCCCTTTTAGGCTTTTCCACATAAAATTTTGGTGCCTACTATGTTAAATGTGTGATTGTTATTAAGTCTATGGTTTCATGCTTTCATGTTTAATTTTGATTATCAACAGTTAAGGATTTGATTATTTGATATTCATATGAAATTAAGTTTTTGTGACAACTAATTCACCCCCCCCTCTCAGTTGTCATGTGTATTTCAACAACTAATTGTGAATGGTAAAGGTTTGATTTCTTATTTGAAGTCTCAGTTGTCAGTACAATTTGAAATGAAAAATTTAGGGGCAAACAGATACATTCTGGGAATGGAGATCAGAAGAGATGGAGCAAACATAAAACTTTGGTTAAGCTAGAGTAAGTATGTGAAGACCGTGTTGGAGAGCTTCAGCATGGCAGATTGTAGACCTTTGACTATTCCTATTATGATGGGGACAAAGTTATCTATCGTAGATTGTCCAAAGTCTCCTTCTGAGATGGAGGATATGAGCAGAGTACCTTATGCTAATGTGGTTGGTAGTTTGATGTATGCGATGGTCTATACAAGACCAAACATTTCCCACGTAGTGGGAGTCCTTAGTCGATTCATGGCCAATCCTAGACAGATACATCGGGATGTGGTAAAGATAGTTTTCAGATACTTACGGGGTATTTCCAAGTATGCCTTGTGCTATCATGGTTATCCTACTGGTTCTCAGCATTATGTGAGTATTCATGGATTTGTGGATTCAGATTGGGTAGGTGACATTAATAGCAAGAGATCCACCAATGCTTATGTGTTCACTATGTTCGGTGGTGCTATTAGTTGGATGAGTAAGTAGCAACCTATGGTTGCTTTGTCCACGATTGAAGCAGAGTACATGGTAGCTACTCATGCTTGTAAGGAATCCATTTGGCTTAAGCGATTGTGTTCTGATATTAGGTGTGATGCAGGTAAGATTACCATTTCTTGTGACAATCAGAGTGCCATATGTTTGGTGAAGAATCCTGCTTTCCATGCGAGGACCAAGCACATTGATGTGCAGTACCACTTTGTACGTGATATGGTAGAGGATGAGAAGGTAAATTTGGAGAAGGTTGATACTTTGGCAAATGTTGCAGATTCCTTGGCAAAGCCCGTGAGCATAGAGAAGTTCAGATGGTGTTCAGAGTCTATGGGACTCTTGGCCCCTAGCAGTTAATGTTGGGATAAGGTGCCATTAACATTGTAAATCCCAATATTGTATTTATTCCATTTATTATTTATAATTTTTAATTACCCATAAGGGATGTACAAGTTTCACCGGTAGTGGTAAAAATTATTTACTATCCACGGTAATTACGGAGTTACTACACGGTAAGTCCCAGAGTTACCAGTGGTAGTTACGAGATGTCATTTACTATAGTAAATGGTAATTGGTCAAAGTGGGGTGTACAAGTGGAGGAATAATCTATTTTTAGTGTTATGACGTACGTCATAGATGCTATAAGAGATTTTATGACAACTATAAGTTGTCATAAGAATCTATGACACTAATAATAGCATATGACATGTCATAAGACGTTGTAAGTGGCTATTTTTTACCCCAAGTCATTCAAGCTTGCATGGGAACATTTTTACAAGTGTAGGATGCATGTATGACAGCATTTATGACCCTGTAAGAGCCTATTCTTGGCTATGGACGCCCAAGGTTGTATTGTTGACTCTTGAGAAGTGTTATGGGCTTGTAAGAAGTCATTTAATGTCTTGAGGTTGTGTAAATTCTATAAAAAATATAGCATAGTAGATGATATGCATATAACAGTTTACAGGTACCTAGGTTCTGCCAGAGTGAAGGTTGAAGGATAGAGGAAGTGAATGTATTTGTAATCTCCTTTTGTGAAGATAATACAACTTGGCCTCTTTTCTTGGTGGAGCTTTTTACCCAAAAGGGTTTTCTCCACGTTAAACACTTGTGTTATGTGCTTCATTCTGCTTCTGGTATATTTATGTATTGTGGGTTTATGTTTTGTTACAATCTCCATTAATAACACAAAGTTAAAGTTTGCTGAAATTTATCTCGAATCAGATTTCCATTGAAGTAGTTTTGCTTTCATTTCTAACATTTGGTATCAGAGCCTGGCCAGCTTTGACTCTTGGGTGGTAGTGTGGAAGATGTAGCTACAATGAGAGATTTGGTTGCATTTGTTTTGCAGATCTTGTGTTGTTATTATGGTTGCATCAACCTCTCGAATGGACATTGAGAAGTTCAACGGAATGGGGTATGTGTTATGAAAGCTGAAAATGGAAGATTTGTTGGAAGAAAGAAACCAATGGTTGGCTGTCCAAAAAGAGAAGAAACCTGACAATGTCTCTCAAGATGCGTGGGATAGACTGGATAAGAAGGCACGAGGAACCATCCGGTTGTGTCTTTCAGACTTTGTCCCATTGAATGTCACAAAGGAAGAGACTGCATACAAGTTGTGGAAATGGTTGGGTGAGATCTATCAAGCCAAGAGTATGGTAAATAAAATTTATTTAAAAAGAAAATTATTTTCCATGAAAATGCGAGAAGGTGAATCAGTTGCAAAGCATTTAAATTCTTTTAATTTGTTAGTGAGTTAGCTTGATTTAGTAGATGTTGAGGCTAGTGAGGAAGATAAATATATCTTACTTATTTGTTCTTTGCCTGAGTCTTGGGAGAATGTTATCCTTGCTATCACTGCTAACCTCGTGGATCCAAAGTTGGATGCTCTTGTTTCAGTGCTACTATCATAGGAATTGAGGAAGAAGAGTTCAGATAGTTCACAAGATGCTCTCAGTGTCAGGGGAAGGTCTAAGGAGAGAGGACCTAAGGGAGATTAGAAAGGGGCTAAGAACAAGTCCAAGGGCTAGTCTAAGACTCCTGGTAAAAAGAACAGAGTCAAGTGTTGGAACTACAGTAAAAGGGGACATGTAAAGGAGTGAAAAAATCCCAAGAAACAGTGGGAGAGTGCTTCAGATAAGTCCTCGAATGCAAGTGAAGAAGTTTTACTTTCTGCATGTAATCTTGTTTCTAATGATCACTAGTTGATTGACTCAGGATGCTCATTTCATATGACCCTGCATAAGGAATGGTTCTCTTCATATGAAGCATATGATGGAGGTAATATCTACCATGGTGACAACTCTACATATTCAATTGTCGAAAAAGGAAAGGTATTGTTGTGTTTCAGTGATGGGAGGGTTAAAACCCTCTCTAGTGTTTTACATGTTCCTAGATTAGATAGAAATCTGATTTCAATTTTGAAGTTGAATTATTTGGGAATGCATGTGACATTTGATAAGCATGGCTGCATATTGGTGAGAGGGAACTTGGTGGTAGCGAAAGGGAAGACACTTGGGAACTTGTTTAAGCTTGAAGCCACTACAGTTTGTAATGCCTTCTATGTATCTGAGGCCACTACTGAAAATACATGTATGTTGTGGCACCGTAGATTGCGCCACACAAGTAATAATGTATTGAAAACTATTAAGAATAAAAATTTGTTGGATGGTTTCTCTTATTCTAATGAGCACTTTGATTTCTGTGAGCATTGTGTGTTTGGTAAATAAAATAGAAAATCATTTCCTTTAGGAAGCAATAGAGCAAAAGATAAATTAGAAATTATTCATACTAATGTGTTTGGACTTTTGGATAATGAATCTATTGGAAAATCTTGTTATTTTGTCACCTTCATTGATGATGTATCTAGATTTACATGGATTTATTTTATGAAGCATAAATCTGAAGTTTTTACTAAGTTTAAGGAATTCAAAGTCTTAGTAGAGAACCAATCAGGTTTAAAGATAAAAATATTAAGATCTAACAATGGAGGGGAATATTGCTCTAAGGAATTTGATGAGTTTTGCAAGCATGCAGGTATAATCAGACAAAAGACAACTCCATATACACCACAACATAATGGTGTTGCAGAAAGGATGAACCAAACAATTATGGAAAGGGCCAGAAGTATGCTTAGTGATGCATAGTTGGATAAAAGCTTTTAGGTAGATGTTGTGTGTACTGCTTGCTACTTGATAAATAGATCTCTTTGTAAGGCTCTTGATTCGACACCTTATGAAGTGTGGACAGGTAAGAAACCTTCTGTTTCACACTTAAGGGTTTTTGGTTGTGAGGCTTTTGTTCATGTGCCTAAGGAAAAGAGATCTAAGTTGGATCCAAAGGCTAAAAAGTGTACATTCATTGGATATGGTGATAATGTGAAAGGTTATAAGCTTTGGAATCCACTAACCTATAAGATTATCTTTTCTAGAGATGTAATTTTCAGGGAACTTAGAGCTATTTTTGAACCTGAGCAGCGAAAAGAAAAAGATGAAAAGGTAAAGAGAGTGCACTTTGAGTTAGAGTAGCAAGATGAACCTCAAGAAGAACGAAATGATGGATTAGGGGGTGAAGAAGAAGAAGAAGATTCAGGTAGTTCTAATGAAGATGAATCTGTTGTGACAGAAGAAGTTGGTACAGATGATCATGCAGAAGAACGAGTAGAGTCTCTTACTCCACCCTTGAGGAGATCCACAAGATAACAAAATCCAGTTGACAGGTATAGCCCACCAGATTTCCATTGTGTATATGCTTTATTAAGTACTAATGATGAAACTAGATCCTACAGGGAAGCTATTTCTGCAGATGATAGTGAGTCTTGGCAGCTAGCCATGCAGGAGGAGATGATGTCTTTGAACTCTAATAACACCTAGGATCTTGTTTGTTTGCCCAAAGGAAGAAAGGCCATAGGATGTAAGTGGGTCTTCAAGAAGAAGTTTGGAGTAGACAGGTCATTGGAGAAGTACAAGGCTAGACTGGTAGCCAAGGGCTACTCCCAGAGAGAGGGAGTTGATTTTGATGAGATATTCTCTCCTGTTGCTAAATTGACTTCTATTAGATTTCTCTTATCCATTGCTGCAGCTTATGATTGGGAGATTGAGCAAATGGATGTTAAGACTACATTCTTGCATGGAGATCTTGAAGAAGAAATTTATATGCAACAACCTATAGGTTTTGAGATAAAACGAAAAAAATATTGGGTTTGTAGGTTAAAGAGGTCTCTTTATGGTCTGAAACAGTCCCCCAGAATGTGGTATCAAAATTTTGGTTCATTTGTTTTTAAATTGGGTTTTGTTAGAAGCGAGGAGGATCATTATGTTTACGTTCATTATGTTGATGATTCTATACTGGTTATTGCTTTGTATGTTGATGACATGTTTTTCAACAATACTAAGGGTATGGTCAGTGACCTTAAAGCCCAACTTTCAGGTGCATTTGATATGAAGGATCTTGGTGCTACAAGGTATATTTTGGGAATGGAGATCAAGAGGGATAGAGTTAACAGAAAGATTTGGTTGTCACAAAGTAAGTATGTGAATACTATTTTGTAGAGGTTTAGTTTGCAAGACTGTAATCCAGTTAGAGTTCCTTTACCCATTGGTACTAAGCTTTCATTAGATATGTGTCCAAAGACTAGGGATGATCTTGAGGATATGTCTAATGTGCCATATGCTAGTGTTGTAGGGAGTTTGATGTATGCAATGGTTTACACTAGACCAGATATTGCCCAAGCAGTGGGAGTTTTGAGCAGATTTATGTCTAACCCTGGTAGATAGCATTGGAACTATGCGAAGATGGTGTTTAAATATCTTACAGGTACTCCTGATCATTGTTTGGTTTATTCTAGTACTGATAGTACTGATAAATATTTAGACATACAAGGTTTTGTTGATGAAGATTGGGTAGGTGACTTGGATAGTCGAGGGTCCACTAGTGGCTATGTGTTTACTCTGTTCGGAGGTGCAGTGAGTTGGATGAGTAAAAGGCAGCCCACAGTTGCTTTGTCCACCACAGAAGTAGAGTATATGGCTACAACTCATGTCTCTAAGGAGGCAGTTCAGTTGAGGAGATTGTGTACAGGTATTGGTTTTGATTGTAGGAATATTCAGATTGGTTGTGATAGCCATAGTGTTATTTGTTTAGCTAGGAATCCCATGTATCATGCTTGAACTAAGCATGTTGATGTTCAGTATCACTTTGTTAAAGAGTTGGTTGCAAATGGAGAGATTGAGTTGAAGAAGATAGACAATCAAGAGAATATTGCAGATTCATTGACCAAGCCTATGAGCACAGAGAAGTTCATGTGGTGCAGAGAGGCCATGGGCCTTGTTTCTAGTGCCTAATTATTTTTTATTTGATTTCCTATGGGTTGATTTACAATGTATAATGTCAAGTGGGAGAATGTTGGGATAAGGTGCCATTAACCTTGTAAATCCTAATATTTTTTTTTTAAAAGATAATACACCTGGTAAACTTTTTAATGTGACCGGTGATGCTAGCGCGAGACGCCCTCTAGCTCCACACTAATGCTTTTGCCTGAAGAGATGAACTAGTGAGGCCACAACATGGGGGACCTCATCCCCAAGCAGGAATAACACTTCAAACCCGCGAGCTTGTTGGCCCAGTGAAGGCATAATGCCTTGCGAGCTTGTTGGTCCAGCGGGGGTTTGAACTCTAGTGGCCGCCACTACAACTGAGTGACTTAACCACCAGACCACACCCTTAACGGTGATCCAATATTGTATTTATTTCATTTATTATTTGTAATTTGTAATTACCCATAAGGGACGTACAAGTTTCACCGGCATTGATAAAAATTATTTACTGTCCACGGTAATTACGGAGTTACTGCATGATAAGTCCCAGAGTTACCGGCGGTAGTTATGGGATGTCATTTACTATGGTAAATGGTAATTGGTCAAAGTGGGGTGTACATGTGGATGAATATTCTATTTTTAATATTATGACTCATGTCATAGATGTTGTAAGAGGGTGTAAGAGATTCTATGACAACTGTAAGTTGTTATAAGAATCTATGACACTAATAATAGCATATGACACATCATAAGATGTTGTAAGTGGCTATTTTTGGCCCCAAGTCATTCAAGCTTGCATGGGAACATTTTTCCAAGTGTAGGATGCATGTATGACAGCATTTATGACCTTGTAAGAGCCTCTTCTTGGCTATGGACTCTCAAGGTTATATTGTTGACTCTTGACAAGTGTTATGGGCTTGTAAGAAGTCATTTAATGTCTTGAGGTTGTGTAAATTCTATAAAAATCATAGCATAGTAGATGATATGCATATAATAGTTTACAGGTACCCAAGTTCTGCCGGAGTGAAGGTTGAAGGACAGAGGAAGTGAATGTATTTGTAATCTCCTTTTGTGAAGATAATACAACTTGGCCTCTTTTCTTGGTGGATTTTTTTACCCAAAAGGGTTTTCTCCATGTTAAACACTTGTGTTATGTGCTTCATTCTGCTTCTGGTATATTTATGTATTATGGGTTTATGTTTTGTTATAATCTCAATTAATAACACACAATTAAAGTTTGCTGAAATTTATCTCAAATTAGATTTCCATTGAAGTAGTGTTACTTTCATTTCCAACAGTTAAATCATGTCATTCTACTAGCTCTTGAAAGGTGTTCGACGAGTGGGATAATGTTGGGAATTAAGATGTCTCAACCTTTGCAAGTTCATAGCATTTATTATTTAATTGTATATTTATTTTTTGCCTATTATTGTAATTTGTATGCAAATCTTATTTTGTCACTTTGTGGGAGTTGGCACAGTGATGTGTCATCCTACATGGAAGGTGACTAGATGTATATTTGTCATCATATGAAGAGATAGGCATACCACTTTGTGGTAGAAGACTTTTGCCATGTGTCAACATCTTTTGGGTGTTGTAAGAGGTTTATGACACATAAGAGTTATGACAGATTCCTATGACAGAATCTATGACATGTAAGAGATAGAAATATAAAATCCTATGACAAGTGTGACAAGTGTCAAGAAGCATCTTTGCATGGAGAAGGTAGGCACCCAAGTTTGGCTATGACAGGTTGTAAGAGAATCTACTATTAATAGTCAGTTATGACAGATTCTCTTATAGTTGTAAGAGCTATCATATATGATAGATTGTATGACATTGTAAGAGCATCTGTCCTACCTTAATTGGGAAAATTTCGGGGCACCCAAGTTGGGGAATTGTAAGGGATGAAAGAGAATCTCTTACAAGTGTCATATGCATGTTTTATGGCTTTGGAAATCGAGCCACATGGATTTGGATGAGATTCCTATGTTGACTTTCTCTAGAAGCTTCCTCCATTTGTAGTGCATTTGTGTATATATAGGTGCTTGAAATTGAAGTTGTATGGTTCACTTGTAGGTATCATTATGCTACCAAAATTGCTCCAGATTTGAAATTGTGAGAACTCCTGGAAGAGCTTGCATTGCAAGTGTGTTGTAATCTCCTTCATATTTGATAATATTGTTGACCCATTTTCCCCTGTCCAGAGCTAAACAGTTCACCTGATACTTTTCCTTGAAAATCCTTTGGAAAATGTTCCTATAAAGCTTAAAGTGCCAAATTTTCTAAAAAGCCTTGCCTGAAAAACCTTACCATTGGAAAGAGCTTGAAAAAGTAGGCAGGTTTGCTTTTTACATCACCCTAAAATTTGGCCAAATAAAGAAATTATTCATGGTCAAAGTTTTGGTCAACATTCAGTTCAAATGTACATTTGGCGAGCTTGCAAATCTCTATTGGCCTTAGAAAATGATGAAAAAGGTGAGTTTTATACATTTCTGAATGTATATCAGGCTTAGGAAGGTGCATGTAGAAGGAGGAATCTTTCACAGATTCCCGGGATATTCCCAGTTTATATATCTAGGTGCAAGGAGAAACATACAAGGAAAATTATACAAAGCAGGAGATACATTACAGGAATATTCCCTCAATGCATATCGGGTTTCAAATGTATATTATGTTGTATGTTTGCACATGCAACGAAAATATACAAGGTTTGACATACAAGTACATCCGCTACAGTGGAATGTACATTCGGCCTTGTATGTTTCTTTGTATATTTCGCTTGTATGTTTTGCACATACAAGCAAAACATACAAAGAAACATACAAGGCCGAACGTACAAGAGGTGGGGCCTGTGCACATACAAAGGCGATATATAAAGGTTTACATACAAGCCGGACCCGATTGCATTTTTAACTTGTTTTATAAAGTCTTGGGGTCCGCCTTGTATATGGGCGATTGTATATTGCAATATACAAGTCAGAGATACAAGGGTTGTATGTAAGGCAGACTTGAATCAAAGATCAAATTTAGTATTTCAGGTCTCGGGTCCGCCTTGTATATGTATAAGTGTTTTGTATATTTAAACATGCAGGGAAATATACAAAGAAAGTGATACAAGCTGGATCCAACCCAGCAGTCAAAGCAGTTGATAAATTTTTGGGGTCCGTGGCTTGTATATTTGGTGCTTGTATATTGTGATATACAAGCAAACAGACAAAGGAAGTATACAAGTCGGATTTCAACGTCTTTTCAGGCTATTTCATAAAATTTGAAGTCCGCGGCTTGCATGTACAATTGTGCTTGTATATTGTAATATGCAAAGGGCAGATACAGTTTTCAGCGATGCTCCTTAAACCAGCTTAGCAACGAATTAGGTGGTACCACGTGGTGGCAGACATACATGCAAGTTAACATACAAATGATGGGGCCCGCATATACAAACAGAAATTGTATGCATATACAATTTCAAAATTCAAAGGGCAAATTCAAGTCTGATATACAAGGCACCACGCATATACAAAGGAGTTGCAGAGAAGGTTTTGGATGCTGATTCAGGTGGCAAATTCAAGCGATATATACATAGATGCAAAGTGATATATACAGGCGGTTGACCAAAACTTTGACCACCTGTATCTCCTCTGTCCTGGCAAATTTTGACATGCTGTAAGAGACAAAGATGCATATTTTTGTCCCATCTTTCATTTGGCAAGATTTTTAGGAGTTTTTATCACTTTTCAATTTCAGATCTGGAGTCGCATGTTTTGAATGGTGGATGTTTCAGCAACTTTTTGGGGCAGGATGTAGATATTTTTTGCATTTATTTCTGTAGGTAATGGAAGCTTCTCGCATTGATGGTAAAAAATATTTCTCCACCGTCCTGTTTCAAATATTTTAAGGTATGCATTGCTGAGGATCGATGATGCAGCAGCTTGCATTGAAGACTTAAAATATCTTTTATCTGCCCAATGCTAGATATTTGGAGCCATAATTCTTGCAGCTGGACAGTCACTAAATGTAGATATTTTCTGAGACAGCTCTTACAATACATTTTTGTAACCGACCTAGGTTAGTTTGGAATGCTATATATATGCATTCATATGATGTAAATAAGGTTGGAAAATTTTTAGCATTCAGGCTTTCTGTTTCCAAATAGAGCCTTCTATACTGTAACTGTGCCTTCCCACTGAATATACTCAAGTTATTTTGCCTCTTTGGACTGATTTCTAGTCTTGAGTAAATCTGCATATGGTTGTTTGTGAAAGTCTCTATTCCTCTCAATCATCTGGTTTCTCACCTTTGCTAGGATCAATTGAATCTATGTATGTTTTCTTGTTATATTTGGTTATGCTATGCATTTCCTCAGTATTGTGAGGGTTCTTTATTAAACTTGGTGAATCACCCTTTGTTTTCAAGCTTTTGTTTCATCCTTCACTTTAAAGCATTCCTTCTCTCTTTTCCTCTTAAGATTCAATAGTTTTAGGCGATAACCAGTTAAGGAAGCCGGCCTTCTCCAGAGGTCTGATCTCATTTCGCAAAGTCCCACACTTAGAGATCATTCCCATGTTACTCCAGATTGCTGAGGTTTCACAACTGTATGCAAGGGTGCAAATCTGGGTGATAACAACTTTGGCACGCCTAGTGGGACTTGATTCAGAACATAATCAAGATAACAATCACTATTGCTGGTTTTGATGTGCAGCCAGTGATTACAGACCTTTAGAGGTTAAAGTTTGCATATCTGGTGACTCACACTGAGGAAGAACAAGCGGGCCAGTCCTGTTGATACATGTTTTATGAGAAAGATTCAAACCAGGAGTTCAAGCTCATTTGAATATTTGCAGTTGCAGCTATCTTCACCTAGAAGGCAGAGTAGAGCTGTAGTAAGAACCTCAGCTTCTAAAAGGATACAGTCAACTCCTCCAAGTTTTAGGCTGGTTGCACCTGTAGTCCTTGCTACGGTCCAAACTATCCTACCTCTAGCCATCCCAATGGCGAGAAATCAGCCATTCGTGGCTTTTGATGGGGGCAGCCCTTTAAATTTAACAATACATGATGTGATACCCATGGAAGCTTTGAAGAGTTTGCCCTATTTCACAAGGGAAAATCAAACTACCCCTATTGAGCACATCAGAGACGTGGCTTCTCTATGTGGAGTGCATCACATCACCCAAGAAAACATAGCCATTAGGTTGTTGGCTGCTTCTTTCAAGGGAAAAGTATTACAAGGGTTTAGGAGCCTACCAGTGCAGACCATTACAACCTAGGATGATCTAGGTGATAAGTTAAATAAGCAATTTCATGATAAATCAGACAACTTGTCACTAGTTGAACAGATGACCACCATAAAGAGAGCTCCTCATGAGCAAATGATGGACTTTAACTTCAGATTCTAGAAGACATGGGACAAAATTCCTGCCATGGTAAGGCCTCCAGCTGAATATGCATTCTTGTATTTTTTTGAAAGCCCTGAACAGTGCTATTTCAGTAATGATTCAATCATTAGGAGGTACTAGTTTGCCTACTGCATATGAAATGGCTATTAGGGCAGAGAATAATTTGATTCAGGTTGGAAAAATAGCACCTAGGCCACCCATGCCCATCTTCCCCAAAATTCAAGCTTCCATGCCTTTACCAATTCCATATTTCGCCCCTTTACTTGTTACTGCAGCACTGCCAAGTACTGCCAACTCTGAAGCTGCTACTTCTAGCTCATCACAAGAATTAAAGGATATTAAAAATAGCCAACAGAAAATAGAAAATATTTTGCAAACTTTTGGCAATGAGCTAGTGAGCATTAAAAAATAGCAATCCTAGAGCAGGCAATCTTACCAGTCACAACCTCAAGGGCAAAATCAGTAGCCATATCAAGGCCAAAATCAACCTTATCAAGCTAATAGGCCTCCATATCAAAGTAACTACCAAGGTGCCAGACAGAATGTAGATCAAAGGCCTTTTCAGCCTTATAATCTAGCACCTATTAACGTAGTAAGGGACCTTGTCCCTACTCAGAACAATCTTGCAGCTGAATACGAATGGTGCTATCCATGTAATCAGCCACAGTCAAGCAGCCTGTTCAAATGGAGTCATAAATCAGGCTTTAATGGTGCAAAATGTTGCAGTCCCACAGTTAAATACACCTAATGATGGAGCCGTGCAACAGCAAGAACAACCTCAAGGAGATTCTACTTTCATAAATTGGCAAGAAGGTGAATTCTGTGGCATAAACAGTGATAACACCTCAGTTGCAGCAAATACAAGAGCAAAGAAGAGGGGTTATGAGGTAGACCAAGCAGCAAATAAAGAGAAAGGACATGTTGTGCTTCTACATCACATATTCCCCATATTCTACAAAGAATTAACCCAGCAGCAGCAAGGGAGATGCCTCTTTTGCAAGCAGAGGTTGCTGCTACAAAATCAAATCAGAAGGTAAGTGCCATTCCACCCTTCAATATTATTGAAAATATGAAGAAGATGAATGTAACAATGTCCATGTAGGATTCCCTAGCCATACCAGGCCAAAAGGACATATTGCAATCTACCTTATCTGATCTGAAAGTGTCCAAAGATACAACTATTGACCCAAATAGGGTTGTCCTTACCAATTCATCTGAGGATAACAGCAAACAGCCCAATACAAATGCTAAACCTCTCCCATTTTATGTATCTTTGATAATTGGTGACAAATTAGTACATAATTGCATGGTGGACAGTGGAGCAAGCAGTTCTATGATGCCTAAACAAATTGCAGATCAATTAGGGCTCAAATACCAGTCTCTTGAGAAGGGTGTACTCCAATTAGATGGCACATCTGTTAATACTGTGGGTGTAATAAAAGACCTAGGTCTCACTCTACATACCTTTCCCAATGTTTCCATTTCACAGGAGGTGTTCATCATAGATTTGCCTCCTTATTTTGCCATGTGCTTATCAAAAGAATTTATAGCCAAGATAGGAGGATATTTATCCTCAGACTGGTCCCACATGTTTTTCAGGACCAGATATGGCACCAAAGTAACTTTAAAATTTGAGTTACTTTCAAATCATCACATAGAGCCCTACACACCAAGTGTTGTTAATATTATTTCTAATGACCCTGAATTAGTTGCTGCTCAAGAAATACAAGCTGAAAGCATACCAGAGGTACTCTTAAGGGAGTGGTCCTCGGAAAATGTTGTAGACAATCCTGAGGGACACATCCAAGAAACTGGTATGGGGGTCTATATATTTCATGAGTCTAAAATAGTGATTCCAAATCTTGTGAAAGGTTCAGAATAGCAAACAGAGCAGCAAGATGGGCTGTGGAAAATGTATTTTGATGGCTCTAGGAACAAGAATGGATCTGATGGTGGTGCAATACTGGTATCACCACAAGGTGAAAAATATTTTTCTTCTTTCCATTTTGCCTTTTCTTGTACAAACAACACTGCTGAATATGAAGGATTAATCCAAGGCTTGTAGTGGGCAAGAAAGAGGAAAATAGGATGTTTACAAGTGTATGGGGACAATGAACTCATTGTCAATTAGGTGAGAGGATTGCACCTTACAAAAAATGATGTTCTAAAATGCTACAAACATAAGGTGTGGGACATGATTGAAGAATTTGATGCTTTCAACCTGATCTCTATTCCAAGGAGCCAAAACTCTCATGCTGACAGGTTAGCTACAATTGGAGCTCAGTTTGATATCCCTAGTGATATTCAATGAGAAAAGGTGCAGCCTCATGTCAAAATAGTTGACAGGCCTTCTATCCCTGACAATAATATTCATTGGCAAGTTTTTGAAAGTGATGAACAAATCCTGCGTTTCTTGTTAGAAGAAGATGAATTTTCTATGATAAATCAGGATAAACTCAAACAACAGTATGGCAATGATCATTTTGTTCAGTTGAGAACAAACAAGTTGTCCAAGGGATTGGTAACCTTGGAATCTATTTTTAGTACAAATGATCAATTGAAGAAAAGCAAGATTAGCATGCAGGTTGAAGAAGAGCATTACGAGGAGCTAGAAATTTTCAAAGGTAAGCTTCTTAAAATTGGTAAAATCTACTCAGCTGAGGATAAAAGAGTTTTTATTGCTCTCTGTCAAGAATTTGAGGATGTGTTTGCTTGGGATTATTCAAACCTGAAAGGGTTCGACCCTCAGATTGTCTAGCACACTATTGAATTAGAACCAGATACTAAACCTGTAAGGCAGAAGCAAAGGCCTCTAAATCCCAAGTTAGAGCCCCTCATGATTAAAGAACTGACTAAATTAATTGAAGGGAAAATCATTTTTCCAATCAAGCATACTTCTTGGGTCTCCAACCTTGTCCCCATGAGAAAAAAGAATGGAGAGATTAGGCTATGTGTCGACTTCAAAGACCTCAATAGAGCCTCCTTAAAAGACCACTACCCATTGCCTTCAATGGAGCAAATTCTGCAGGTAGTCGCTGGCTCTGAAAGATTCTCCTTGCTTGATGGTTTTTCTGGTTATAATCAGGTGTTAGTCAAGGAGGGGGATCAGTTCAAGACTGCTTTCACCACCAAGTGGGGCACCATGGCCTACAAAAGGATGTCTTTTGGCCTCTCAAATGCTAGCTCTACTTTTCAGAGAGCCATGGATATGGCCTTTAAGGGTTTGATGTATAAATTAGTGCCGGTGTACCTAGATGACGTCACAGTTTTTTCTAAGAATGCAGCAGAGCATTTATCCCATCTGAGGTTAGTATTTGAAAGATGCAAGGAATTCAGGATCTCTCTCAATCCTAGGAAGTGCATATTCACTGTGCATGAAGGCAAGCTTTTAGGGCACATTGTATCGAAGGAAGGCATTACCATTGATCCTAAAAGGGTAAGGGCTATTATGGAGCTACCTTTACCCAGCCACAAAAGGGGACTACAAAGTTTTACTGGTAGAATTAATTTTCTGCGAAGATTCATCCCTGATATTGCGAATCTTTTGAAGCCTTTGACGTCCATGTTAAAGAAGAATACAGTTTCTAGTTGGACGAAAGAGGCTAAACTCAGCTTTGAATCCATAAAAGAAGCATTAGCAACTGCGTCGACTCTGGTAAACCCTGATTTCTCCAAAGATTTTATTTTATATGTTTATGGCAGTCTGGATACCATCTCTATGATTTTGGTACAGCAGCAGAATGAGGGTTCTGAGCAACCAATCACTTTCTTCAGTCAAGGGCTAGAGGAGTATGAGCAGCGGTATAGCTTTATCAAAAAACATGTTCTTGCAGTGATAAGGAGCCTCAAGAAATTTCAGCATCTTGTTTCAAATAATAAGATACATCTGATGGCTACTCATCCCAATGTGAAGGAGTTCCTATTGAGTAAAGATGTTAGTGAGAAAAGGGCTGGTTGGGTAACCAAAGTCATGGAATATGACGTGGAGATCAAGATAACCAAGCTTGTCAGAGGCAGAGGACCAATGAGCAACTTGCTACCAGTTCAGAGAATGAAATAGCAAAAGAAGAAGAGGTGCTTCTGACTATTGAAGAAGAGCATGAGAATGATACAGCAGCAGTAGGCACCAGTTGGGTCAATGACATGATTAAATTTTTGCAAATCGGTGAATGTCTAGTAGGTCTAAACAAGACCAAAAGAAGATATTTCAGACTATAGTCTATCCCATACATTCTAATCAATGGCATCCTTTTCCAGAAAGATTTTAATGGTGTATTGCTAAGATGCATTGATTATGATCAAACTGATAAAGTGCTTCATGAGTTTCATGATGGAACTACAGGGTGTCATTTTGCCCCAAGGACTACTGCTTGGAAAGTAATGAGAGCTGGCTATTATTGGCCTAACTTATTTAAGGATGCCCATGCATGGGCCAGAAAATGTATAAAGTATGTCATTTTTGCAGGCAAAGAAAGGCTGCCAACTTTACCTCTGCAGCCAATTCAGGTAGAGCAGCCCTTTATGAGATGGGGCATTGATTTTATAGGTCCTATTAGCCCACCATCAAGTGTAGGCCATAGGTGGATTCTTACAGTTACAGACTATTTCACAAGGTGGACTGAAGCAGTGGCTCTGAAGGAATCCAATGAGAATGTTGTTTTAAATTTTTATCATGATTTGGTTTCCAGATTTGGAGTGCCCGAGTCTATCATCTCAGAAAATGCTTTGGCCTTCGTAGGATTGAAAATAACTGACTAGGTTGTTAAGAATGGGATCTATCTGAGTACTTCATCAAATTATTACCCACAAGGTAATGGTTTGGCTGAATCTACAAATAAAAATCTCATAAGGATTATAATAAGATCAATGGAAGATACCCAGACGACCTGGCACACTAACCTAAAATTTTCCCTAGGGGTAGATAGAATAACTCCTAAAAGGTCTATTGGGAACTCTCCATATCTGCTAGTGTATGGAAAAGAGGCAAGATTGCCTATATCTATGGAGCTGCCAGCACTAGACATTATGAATCAGCCAGAAATGTTTGAAGTAGGAGATCCCATGGCTATCAGATATGCTCAACTAATGGAGCTTGAAGAGAGCAAAGATAAAGCCATGAAGACCATGGAGTATCATCAGCTTCAAACAAAAAGAAATTTTGATAGAAAGTTCAACCCCAAAAATTTTAGAATGGGTGATATGGTGCTCAAATAGGATGAATTGAAAAGTAGACCAGGAAAGCATTCCAAGTTCGATAGCATGTGGAGTGGCCCATTTCTCATTGTTGAATGCAAGGAGCACAATGCATTTCAATTATCAAGCATGAATGGACAAAATTTGCCTATCTCAGTCAATGGGATACACTTGAAGAGGTGTTTTGAGGTATGAGTGCTTTGGAAATCAGTAGATTAGGTCTCTATGCTTTCAATAAGTGTTGTTGCACCTTAGTTTAGATTTTTGTTTTCCCTAAGTGCTTCTGCACATGCTGCATTGTCATTAAGAGAATGCAGGCCTCTCCCCTTTTTTGTGTTTTGGGGGTAGGTTTCAACTTTCCAGCATGTTTTTGACTTGACCCCATGCCCAATGGATACTTAAGGCCACTGGTCCCATTTCTTTAGAAGGCAAGCATCCCGTAGAAGTCACCAAATTGTTGACCCATTTTCCCTTGTCTAGAGCCAAACAGTTCACCTGGTACTTTTCCTTGAAAATCCTTTGGAAAATGTTCCTATAAAGCTTAAAGTGCCAAATTTCCTAAAAAGCCTTGCCTAAAAAACCTTACCATTGGAAAGAGCTTGAAAAAATAGGTAGGTTTGCTTTTTACATCACCCTGAAATTCGGCCAAATAAAGAAATTATTCATGGTCAAAGTTTTGGTCAACATTCAGTTCAAATGTACATTTGGTGGGCTTGCAAATCTCTATCAGCCTTAGAAAATGATGAAAAAGGTGAGTTTTATGCATTTCTGAATGTATATTGAGCTTAGGAAGGTGCTGTTGTGATGTTCACAACACGCCCCATTATGCTCCTTAGCAAAATGGGGACCCCTGCTGATGTTTTGCTTTTTGCTTCTGCTTGTGTTTTTCTGCTTTCTGGCGGTTTGGTAAAAATGAGTCAGGTGCATCATCATCATGATATTGGATGAGGTAGGTCATCATCATGAGGTCAGTTTGTCAAAGTTCATATTTTGTTTCTGTGACCTCATATTTAGAAGGAGCTTGAAATTCCATGCAAGTTTGCCTTTTACTTCACTTGAAAATTCGTCCATATGTGGAAGTTATGCACAGTCAAAGTTTTGGTCAAACCTGATATTCGCAGGAGGATCATCATTTTTTTCTCCTCAGTCATGTTGTCCAGGTCATCATGATCTTGGTCTATCACCCGATAAAAATCATGCAGTCGCAATATCCAGACGTCAATCTTAGGTGGTAGTGCCCTTTACCCGTCAAATGGCCTTATGCGCATCATGAGCATCATGATTTTAGGAGGGTCATATTTTATAAACTCGGTTTTGCTGTATGAAGAACATCATCATCATATTTGAAACGCCCCCCTGATAATATCCTGAGGTTCAAATATCCGGACGTCAACTTTAAGTCATAGTAAGTTTTCCCCGTCGAGCGGTCTTTTGTATCGCGAGCATCATGCTGATATTATAACATCACCCGATATTATAATATCATGCTAATATTAAATATCACCCTGACTTAGAAAATCCACCATCTGCATAATTTGCATGAGCATGCCAAAATCCTATCGGAGGGTCATCATCCTGATCTTTCACAAGAGGGTCATATTTGCTGAAATTCGCTAAGATGATGATGACGTCATCATATCCTCCTATTCTCCTTCAACATGATGATGATGATGATGTTGTTCTTTTCCCCAATATACAGAAGTGAAACATCCTGATGACGTCATCTGGACCTTCGGAAGGGAAAGCATCATATTTCCAAGAATATCATGCAGATGAAGTGAACATCGGCCAAATAGAGAATATCGGCCAACATGTTTTTTGACACGCCGATAGCGATAGTCATGCCGATGGGCGGGAAATGAAGCGGTGGAGTTTTAAACCATTTTTTGGCGCCCGTGGCATTTTTTCGGTCAGCGATGGTTGACCCGATGGGTTTTGAGCGGTCTGAATGCGTTTTGAACGCGTTTTAAGAGTATTTTGAACCCGATTTCCATGATTTTGCGCAGTCACCTGGATTTAAACGATTATTTTAATTTCCTACTGTTTATGTGATAAATGAAATACTTATTGCTTGTCTTGTCTTGCAGGCTTGCAGTTGAGGAAGCAGCTGGAAAGTCAACACAGTGACCTCATGGAGGAAGGAAATCTGATCTCAGGAGCAGGAAGATAAAGACGAAGTGCGAAAAAGTCAAGGCCATTCAAGTAAAGAACAAGGTTGCAGCTGAGAGTATTACTACAACAGACAAACAGAAGTTATTACCCAGCTGCCGGAACTTCTCAGAAGGGGCAATATTTCGCCCAGATTTGACACTACTCAGAGATATTTTGAAGGGCTGGTTCACCTGTATTTATTGCTGTAACCAGGGGTTTGAACCAGGGGGTTCAGTTAGGTTTCTGCTGTAGTGAGGACAATCAGAATGTCTTTATATTGTGCCTCTCTACACTGTAATACTTTACAACAGGGATTTTAGGAAAACAACAGGGATTTTAGGAAAACAACAGGGGTTACAACAGGATTTTTCTTTTAGGAACATACAGCAAGTTAGCATAGTTTAGAGGTAGAAGAAGGAGGTCGCCTGTTTGTCTGCAGTAAGGTGCGTGTGGAATGTCTGGCTGCCTTACTGTATCTGTAAAGCTTGTAAGTTCTCTGTAGTATGATCAATGAAACTAAGAGTCATTCCTACATTGTAAATCATGTATGACTATTCGTTTCTAATACAATAGAATCTGGAGTTCTGCATCTATCTTCTGAGTGTTCTCCTGCTCTTCTTTGTGTTTTGAAATTTTTTCTTTGAGAGCTTGCAATTTTAAATGTATGTTTGTGAAAATGCTCAGAACTTACATTTAAGGTTTTTACTGTGGATTTGATCAAATTACTATGGTATTTACATAGTGCATAACAGAAACAATTAGATCCTTCGATAGATTAAATGAGGTATAGATTAGATCTTTCTAACTTTTCCCAACCCATCTGAAATATTTAGCTGAAAACGTAGAAATCTAAAGGAAATTGTCTCAAATTTGAAGAAGCATGCATAACAGAGCTATAAGTAGACAGTTTTCATAAATAGATAAAGAAGAAAGCTGCAAAAATTCAAGAAAACCATCTAAAACTTGCAGCACAGTATCACTTTTATGCAAAGGAATGAAAAGTATTGACATATCTCATGACCTTTTTGCACATTCTTAGTCCAGTAAACCACCAAACAAACCTAAACTACGTAAGGCCCCTTGAACATTACAGCTTCACATTGACCAACTGAACTTGACCAACCGAACCATTGTAGACTTGGGATTAGTTGAATCTCAAATGATTCCTTCTTATCTTTCAAGTATAGTTTCAGTTCATTATATGTGAATTTTAACTTATTGTTATGATTGCATCAAAACAATCATCAACAGTTTTCTGGCGCTAGAAGGAGGGCCTTCTTGAGTTAGGTTTCATTTCAAACTGGCTAACGACAGCAATAGAGTGACTAGGTCTAGATCCAGTTCAGGAGATATATTTGTGCAACTACCTGATACAAGGCGAAGTAAAAGCCCTTTAATTTGGAATCCAAAGATATCGCAAGCGGGAAGTTCATCTGGAACACCTCCTGGGTCACCTTTTAACATCCGTAGTATTGTAAGTCCTGATAGATCACTGTTCAGATCTTTAAATCTTGGTTCAGGCACTCCTGGAAGTCTCAATCCTCCTGTAAATTCTAATCCACCAATCAATCTAGGTATTCCTGCAAGTTCAAGTCAAGCTCAAACACCTGCAATGGCTTATTTCGATGTCAATTCTCCCATACTCTTCAATGATTATCATAAGATGCCAAAAAATCCGGAAAAGATATGTCCCAAATACCAGTTGCATCAAGACCCAGAAGATCATATTAGGATATTTAAGGAAGCATGTTTTAGGGCTATGTTAGAGCACGAGGATGTTGTGTGTAGATTGTTTCCTTACACCTTTAATGAGCAGGCCTCTAGCTGGTACGTAAACTTACCCAATGGTTACATTTCTTCCTGGGCACTTATGGAAGAAGCATTTCTGTCAAGATTTAGAGGACCCATTGACCCTTGCGCTTTGTATCATAAATTGGCTGCTATAAAACGAGGTGAGGGAGAGCTAATTGATAATTTCAATGACAGATTTCAAAAGGCCTATTCTAGGCTGGTAGCCCCTTATACCATAGATGATGCTCCCTTGTTGGCTATGTACTATGCTGCCTTGGATCCTTTAACCGCCATGTTTGTCAAAAGAAAACCTGACATTGATTCAATATCCAAAGCCTATAAAGAGGCAGCCTCAGTGAACCAAGAAATGAGGCATACAACTTATAGTCCATTTGTCAATGGAGGAAATTTTGGGGTGCAGAATCAGGCACACCCATGGAATGGAGTCCCTGTGCAGCATGCTCCACTAGTAAATCCGGTTCCTTCTTACACACCTGTGTATAATCCTACTCCAATCCAAGCTACAACTCCTTACACGGCTAGTACTTCCAATAACAGTCAAAATAATGGTCAGCCTTTCTTCCAACTTCCTAGGGATGTAACTGTGGCAAAAGCACAAGAGGATAGGGAAGAAATCAAAGAAATTACTGCACATTTGAAAAGATTAACAACCGAAGTGACACAGCTAAGAAATGAGAACCTCTATGGAAGAAGCAACCAAAACTACAATCCACATCAAAATTACAACCAAGGCCAAAATCAGAATTATAGTCTCAACCAAAATCAGCAGTACAATCAGAACCAAAGCTACAATCAGCATCAAGGCCCCAGTCAGGGGCAACCAATGCAAAATAGGGGGCCAGTGATAGATAATAGGACCTGGGGCAATAATAACAAAAATCAGAATCAACCTAGGCCACCCAAGACATGGAACACTGGGCCCAACAACGGTACTCTGGCTTCTCCTTTTGAGAATACAGATAATCATGGTGCAAAACAAACAACTAGCATACAAATGGCCAGTATAGCACCCAAAAATTGGTGCAGATTTCACAATACCAATGCCCATGCTGAGCACGACTGTCCACAGTTCCACTTGGCAGCTAGTATTTTCAACATAGATGTACAGCCTCCTACCTCTGAATTTCTCATTCCTAAGGGTAATGAGGTAGTACCCTCAGAATATGACACAGCATTAGTCTTAGAAACGTTTACCTTTGCAACTGCAGAAGAGAAAGAGGATGAATTGCTAGAGGATGAACCATACTGTTGTGAAAGTCTTTATCCTGAATCAGCCTTTGTGTTAAATGCTTTTCAGTTTCCTTTTGAATCTGAAAATGAGATATTAAATGAAACAGAAGAGGTACAGGCCTTTCAACAGACAAATAAAAGCCACACCTACAATTTGAGGAATAACCCTAGGCCGGGAGGACCTTTCACCACTTCCACTCCCCCGAATAACATCAATACACCCCCAGATCAGAATGCTAGCAACAATCCTGCCACACTCAAAGCTAGTCAGCACACAAATAATGGAACAACAGTGCAAAAGGATCAAACAAGTAAGACAGAAGCAATAGAGACAACAAGATTAATGAATTACTTATCAGAGGAAATAAAGAAAATTAAGGTCAGTATACCTCTAAATGAATTATTGAAGACCCCAGGGATCAGAAATTCTTTTTTAAAATCCCTGGATACATCCATAACAAACAAGGTGTCTGCTGATATAACTGTTCCTAATAGTGATTCACCACCTAAGGAGAAAGGTAAGAAAGTTGAGCAGCCTTCCAATACAAATGTGGTAATACATGCGGATAAGAGGGATACTCAACCTTTCTTGTTAACTGTTAGGTTGTGTGGGAAGAATATACACAATTGCATGGTAGATTCTGGTGCTTCAGCCAACGTAATGCCCTTAGGAATATGTAAAACTCTCGGGCTGACTCCCACCAAATCTGCCAAGGTTGTCACGCAATTAGATAAGACCGAGGTTAGCGTGATAGGAGAACTCATGAACATACAAGTGCAATTAGCTTCAGACCCTAGGGTAAGCCAAATCATTGACATTCAAGTAGTGGATATACCCGTAAATTATGGAATGTTGCTAAGTAGGGATTGGTCCAAGACATTAAACGGATATATGGCTACTGACTTTTCACACATGTGGTTACCGTGGAGAGGCATCCCAAACCAGATCAGAATAGAGGCAGAGCCCAGAATGAAACATATGATAACAGAGTATAATCGAACTAATGAAATATTATATGCTGCTGTTGAACCAGGTGTCTATAGAATTACCAACAATGGGATGCAGATTGAAGAAATTATGATGTTAAACATTAGAAAGAAGTGTGTCAGCAATAGAATGGCACTATTCATTGAGTCTGACGGAAATTCTTCAGATGAAGAAAATAATGCAATAGACAAATTTAGTCGTGCCATTAGACGAGAGGTGGAAGAGTGCGTTACACCCAATCTCCCAGTCCAATGTAAGTTATATAAAAATAGGTGTAGAGTCCATGATAGGCAACATTCTGAGGAGAATTGTGAAATATGCAAAGACATCATTGAATATGAATACAAAAAGTGCATAGGAAGGGTAGAGTCACAAGAGGAAAATGAGAATCTTGATCCAACACAGAGATATGTTCAGGATAATATAGATGCCTTGATTCCAGATTTAGGAAAAGAAATAGAGGACAAGGGTAGTTATCTTTCTGAGTTGCAAACTAAAAACACACATGTGCAAGACAACCAAATGGAAAAACCCATGGATAAACAAGACAACACCCCACAGGCAATAAAAGGGACAAAGTATGCCAAGGTAAAAGATCAGAAAAGTAAAGATGGCATGTGGACGTTAAAGTGTGATGGGTCCAAATCAAAACAGGGCGCAGGCGCAGGTATTGAACTCATAGATCCTCAAGGTAAATCACATTTGGCAGCATATAGATTACAATTTTCCTGCACTAACAATATTGTTGAATATGAGGCCCTAATTTTAGGACTTGTCATGGCCATCAAGAAAGGGGTAAAAACCATCAGAGTATTTTCAGACTCTGAATTAGTAGTCAGACAAGTGAGGAAACTATATGCCTGCAATTATAAGAAGATGATTAGTTACAGACATAGAGTATGGGGTTTAATGGGTTCGTTTGATGCTTTTAACATAGAGCATATTCCTAGAGAGCTGAACCACAGGCCAAATGCGTTAGCAGTTGCTGCTAGTACATTAGAACCATTGACACTGTCAGGATTAAGACGATTTGTTGTTGAGCTAGTTAACGTGCCCAGTATACCAGACAACGTTACGCACTTTCAGGTATTTGGAGAGGATCAGCAAATTATTAATTTTTTGACTTGTCATGAGGCATTTGAGGCCCAAATCATTGATGAACAAGAAAGGCCTGAAGTAACATGGGACGAAGAAGATATGATCAACTTAAAGAGCAACTTCTTGCCAAAAGGAGTAATTGAATTAGAACACATCTTTGACTTCGACGGAGTAATAATACAGAAAGACTTACCCAAAACAGAAGGGGGTAGGTATGATTTACATAACTTAGGGACTGAGCTAAATCCACAAAGTGTACTAATTGGGAAAGCTTGCTCTGAGAAAATTAGAAAAGAGGTTCTGGACGTTCTGAAAGAATATAAACATGTCATAGCATGGACTTATGAAGACTTGAAAACATTTGATGAGTCCATCATAACTCACGTAATACCTTTAAGAAAAGAAGTCAAACCATTTAGGCAGAAACAGAGGCCTGTAAATGCCATTCTAGAGCCTTTAATCTTTGAGGAAGTTAAAAAATTACTGTCCGCTGGAATAATTTTCCCAGTCAGACATTCTGTCTGGGTAGCTAACTTAGTACCAGTGAGGAAGAAAAACGGAGACATCAGGTTGTGCGTAGACTTTAGAAATTTAAACAAGGCTTCTGAAAAGGATAATTATCCTTTGCCCCCAATAGACGAAGTACTGCAAGCAGTAAATGGCGCAAAGATGATGTCTTTTTTAGATGGTTTTTCAGGTTATAACCAGGTCTTAATTGATAGAGAAGATAGACTAAAAACCACCTTCACTTGCAAATGGGGAAATTATGCGTATAGAAGAATGCCTTTTGGTCTAATTAATGCAGGTGCCACTTTTCAGAGGGCCATGGACGTTGCATTCCGTGGATTATCAGGTAAATGCATTGTTGTGTATATGGATGATTTAACTGTATATTCCAAGGATGCATCCACCCACGCTGAGGACCTCAGGAAAGTACTCCAGCGATGTGAAAGGTATGGGATTTCCCTTAATCCTAAGAAATGTATATTTGGCGTAACTGAAGGTAAATTATTAGGCCATGTCATTTCTGAAAATGGAATTTCAATTGATCCGGATAGAATAGAATCCATAAAAAATTTGCAAATACCAAACAGTAGGAAAGAATTGAAATCATTTTTTGGTAAAATTAACTTTGTTCAGAAGTTTATAACAGGTTTTGCAGAGATCGTGCAGCCGTTGAATGCCATGTTAAAGAAAGATGCACAGATGGAATGGACGCCAGTGGCCAAAGCCGCATTTGAAGATATCAAGGAGGCAATTTCTAATGCCCCTGTATTGGCAAGTCCAGACTACACAAGCCCGTTTTACATCTACTCCTTTGCATCTTCTCATTCTGTCGCGGCTACCTTGACACAGAAAGGTGAAAATAATGAAGAGAGGCCCATAGCATTTATGAGTGCGCCTCTGAAGGATGCATAGCTGAGATATCTAGATATCGAAAGACAGGCATTCGCATTAGTGAAGGCTGTGAAAAAATTTAGACACTATATTCTGCGCACCCAGATTAAAGCCATAGTACCAGACGCAGCAGTAAAAATGTTGCTGATGCAAAACGAGCCTGGAGAAAAAAGAGCCAAATGGATCACCACACTGCAAGAATTTGACATGGAGATCATTCCCGCAAAGCTGGTCAGAGGGCAAGCGTTGGTGCAGACAATAGCAAACATGGATCCAAATCTGATAAAACAACAATATGTATTGAATTCCCAAGACGCATCAAGCTGGTACGATGATTTAAGCACCTTCCTGATAGCTGGAAAGTACCCAAGCAAGATGAAGGCTTCTCAGAGGAGAGCTTTGAAGATTAAGGCACAGAATTATATGGTGCAAGGAGGTCTTCTATTTAGGAAGAACCATGATGGAATTTATCTGAGATGCATAAACAGAACTGAAGCTGATAGAGTGTTGACAGAACTACATGACAAATACGGAACCGGTCATGGTTCCCATTTAGCTACAACACACAAAATACTGAGAGCGGGCTATTACTGGCCCACTATGTTCAAAGATACTAAGAGTCACATCAGAAGTTGCCACACCTGTCAGACTGCAGCAGACAAAGGGAGAAATCCGGCCAATCCACTGCAACCTGTGATCGAGTCCAGACCATTTGCACAATGGGGCTTAGATTTTATTGGAGTTATCAATCCCCCATCTTCTGCAGGACACAAATTTATATTGACAGTAACGGACTATTGTACAAGGTGGACTGAGGCCACCTGCTGCAAGTTTTCCACAACTGAGGTGGTTATCAAGTTCCTTGAAGAAAACATTATCACCAGGTTTGGAACGCCCTATTCATTGGTATGTGATAACGGCCCTGCTTTCTCTTCTTTAAAATTTTCTAAATGGGCATTTGAATATGGGATTATTCTAAGGTTTTCTTCGAATTATTACCCTCAAGGTAATGGACTGGCTGAATCAACAAACAAAATTTTATTAGACATAATCAAGAGGTTAATTGCCAAAAGTCCTAGAGAGTGGAATACTCTGTTAAGATATGCATTATGGGTAGACAGGACCAAGTTTAAAACAACTTTAGGTAGCACACCTTATCACTTAGTTTATGGGACTGATCCCATACTTCCGGTTAATCTGAGAATACCAACCTAGAAGTTTGCCAATGAATATCTAGGCTTTGATAACCATAGGGAAGCCAGAATAGTGCAAATGTTACAACTAGAGGAGAAAAGAGGTCAAGCCCTCGAGAAGTTTGCCAAACACCAAGTGGTTGTTAAGAGGTGGTTTGACAAAAGAGCAAGAGTCAAGACATTTAGGATATCAGACTTAGTGTTGTGCTGGGACAAAGCACATGAAAAGAAAGGAAGCCATGGAAAATTTGATAAATTATGGCTGGGTCCATTACAAGTCTCAGAAATAATAGGAGATAACACCTTTAGACTTAAGACCTTGACTGGAGAAGATGTGCCATTACCAGTTAATGGCCAGCATTTGAAACACTACTTCCAGGCTTGAGGTAAAAGGGGGGGCAGTCCCTTTTTCTTAATGTAAAGTGTTGTAGATAATGTATAGTTCTTCTTTTGCTATTTTCTTTTTAGGTTAGTTGTTTGTATAGTTCCTTTTTGTTTGTTTTTGCTTTTTGTTTCTTTCTGTTTGTATAGTTTTTCTTTTGCTGTGTTGTTTGTACAGCCTGTTTGTTTGGTTTGTTTGTTGTCTCCTCAGCAGGGATCTTTATTTTACTTTAGAGTATTAAGGAGCAAAACTAGCAACCATTCAAAATAGTATAAAATTTAAGATATTCAGGTTAACCATTTGCAATTTACACATAACTTGTCACTGTCATGAATGTAGAGAGTTGTTCACCTTCTGAAGTTTTGTATTCAATAAATGTGATTGAGAATTCGAAGCAGGTTTCTCACGATGACACACCTAAAATCCTTGGGTTTGTTGAACTTACCAGTGTAGATATTAGGTGAAAAATCAAAGGTCACCCTTGCTACCATTACAATTCTCAGCTTAATTTCAGCAAGTGTCCACTCCTTGCATCATGAAGTTACAAATTGCTATATCTTATGAAATCTTTCAAAATTAGAAAACAAAAAATAAATAAATAAATAAAGCGGATTATATTGAAAATATAGATTAAGCCATCTAAGTAACTCTACCGGGGCTATGGACGCTCGCTGGCAGTGGGGCTCTACTTAGGAGAATTGTAACGATAACCTTGCCGGGGCTATGGACGCTCGCTGGAAGCAAGGCTCTATCCGATCGGCTATGAGGGAATATCCTCACCTACGTAGGCTAATGTCAGTCACTGGTTTGTTCAACCGATCTTCAAGATGAGGATAATTAATCACGTGCACACAACTAAACTGAAAATGGAAATTCATGCATCTTTATTGAATACCTTAAGTCTCAAGCTGAATAGTAATTTGCAGGAAAGACAGTTGGAAGTTATGAGTTCATTTCATCTAGTTTCCTTGAACACTCTGAATTTAATTGTTTTGTTTGGTTGCTAGTTGTTGTGATGTTCACAACACGCCCCATTATGCTCCTTAGCAAAATGGGGACCCCTGCTGATGTTTTGCTTTTTGCTTCTACTTGTGTTTTTCTATTTTCTGGCGGTTTGGTAAAAATGAGTCAAGTGCATCATCATCATGATATTGGATGAGGTAGGTCATCATCATGAGGTCAGTTTGTCAAAGTTCATATTTTGTTTCTGTGACCTCATATTTAGAAGGAGCTTGAAATTCCATGCAGGTTTGCCTTTTACTTCACTTGAAAATTCGTCCATATGTGGAAGTTATGCACAGTCAAAGTTTTGGTCAAACCTGATATTCGCAGGAGGATCATCATTTTTTTCTCCTCAGTCATGTTGTCAAGGTCATCATGATCTTGGTCTATCACCCGATAAAAATCATGCAGTCACAATATCCGGACGTCAATCTTAGGTGGTAGTGCCCTTTACCCGTCAAATGGCCTTATGCGCATCGTGAGCATCATGATTTTAGGAGGGTCATATTTTATAAACTCGGTTTTGCTGTATGAAGAACATCATCATCATATTTGAAATGCCCCCCCGATAATATCCTGAGGTTCAAATATCCGGACATCAACTTTAAGTCATAGTAAGTTTTCCCCGTCGAGCGGTCTTTTGTATCGCGAGCATCATGCTGATATTATAACATCACCCGATATTATAATATCATGCTGATATTAAATATCACCCTGACTTAGAAAATCCACCATCTGCATAATTTGCATGAGCATGCCAAAATCCTATCGGAGGGTCATCATCCTGATCTTTCACAAGAGGGTCATATTTGCTGAAATTCGCTAAGATGATGATGACGTCATCATATCCTCCTATTCTCCTTCAACATGATGATGATGATGATGTTGTTCTTTTCCCCAATATACAGAAGCGAAACATCCTGATGACGTCATCTGGACCTTCGGAAGGGAGAGCATCATATTTCCAAGAATATCATGCAGATGAAGTGAACATCGGCCAAATAGAGAATATCGGCCAACATGTTTTTTGACACGCCGATAGCGATAGTCATGCCGATGGGCGGGAAATGAAGCGGTGGAGTTTTAAACCATTTTTTGGCGCCCGTGGCATTTTTTCAGTCAGCGATGGTTGACCCGATGGGTTTTGAGCGGTCTGAATGCGTTTTGAACGCGTTTTAAGAGTATTTTGAACCCGATTTCCACGATTTTGCGCAGTCACCTGGATTTAAACGATTATTTTAATTTCCTGCTGTTTATATGATAAATGAAACACTTATTGCTTGTCTTGTCTTGCAGGCTTGCAGTTGAGGAAGCAGCTGGAAAGTCAACACAGTGACCTCATGGAGGAAGGAAATCTGATCTCAGGAGCAGGAAGATAAAGACGAAGTGCGAAAAAGTCAAGGCCATTCAAGTAAAGAACAAGGTTGCAGCTGAGAGTATTACTACAACAGACAAACAGAAGTTATTACCCAGCTGCCGGAACTTCTCAGAAGGGGCAATATTTCACCCAGATTTGACACTGCTCAGAGATATTTTGAAGGGCTGGTTCACCTGTATTTATTGCTGTAACCAGGGGTTTGAACCAGGGGGTTCAGTTAGGTTTCTGCTGTAGTGAGGACAATCAGAATGTCTTTATATTGTGCCTCTCTACACTGTAATACTTTACAACAGGGATTTTAGGAAAACAACAGGGGTTACAACAGGATTTTTCTTTTAGGAACATACAGCAAGTTAGCATAGTTTAGAGGTAGAAGAAGGAGGTCGCCTGTTTGTCTGCAGTAAGGTGCGTGTGGAATGTCTGGCTGCCTTACTGTATCTGTAAAGCTTGTAAGTTCTCTGTAGTATGATCAATGAAACTAAGATTCATTCCTACATTGTAAATCATGTATGACTATTCGTTTCTAATACAATAGAATCTGGAGTTCTGCATCTATCTTCTGAGTGTTCTCCTGCTCTTCTTTGTGTTTTGAAATTTTTTCTTTGAGAGCTTGCAATTTTAAATGTATGTTTGTGAAAATGCTCAGAACTTACATTTAAGGTTTTTACTGTGGATTTGATCAAATTACTATGGTATTTACATAGTGCATAACAGAAACAATTAGATCCTTCGATAGATTAAATGAGGTATAGATTAGATCTTTCTAACTTTTCCCAACCCATCTAAAATATTTAGCTGAAAACATAGAAATCTAAAGGAAATTGTCTCAAATTTGAAGAAGCATG
The DNA here is from genome assembly GCA_027924645.1 of Cunninghamia lanceolata. Classification (NCBI taxonomy): domain Eukaryota; kingdom Viridiplantae; phylum Streptophyta; class Pinopsida; order Cupressales; family Cupressaceae; genus Cunninghamia; species Cunninghamia lanceolata. The sequence goes on from BSBN01000781.1 coordinate 1,741,775, forward strand.
CATAACAGAGCTATAAGTAGACAGTTTTCATAAATAGATAAAGAAGAAAGCTGCAAAAATTCAAGAAAACCATCTAAAACTTGCAGCACAGTATCACTTTTATGCAAAGGAATGAAAAGTATTGACATATCTCATGACCTTTTTGCACATTCTTAGTCTAGTAAACCACCAAACAAACCTAAACTACGTAAGGCCCCTTGAACATTACAACTTCACATTGACGAACTGAACTTGACCAACCGAACCATTGTAGACTTGGGATTAGTTGAATCTCAAATGATTCCTTCTTATCTTTCAAGTATAGTTTCAGTTCATTATATGTGAATTTTAACTTATTGTTATGATTGCATCAAAACAATCATCAACAGGTGCATGTACAAGGAGGAATCTTTCACAGATTCCTGGGATATTCCCGGTTTGTATATCTGGTTGCAAAGAGAAACATACAAGGAAAATTATACAAAGCAAGAGATACATTACAGGAATATTCCCTCAATGCATATCGGGTTTCAAATGCATATTATGTTGTATGTTTGCACATGCAATGAAAAGATACAAGGTTTGACATACAAGTGCATCCGCTACAGTGGAATGTACATTCGGCCTTGTATGTTTCTTTGTATATTTCGCTTGTATGTTTTGTACATACAAGTTGTATGTTTTGTACATACAAGTGAAACATACAAAGAAACATACAAGGCCGAACGTACAAGAGGTGGGGCCTGCGCACATACAAAGCCGATATATAAAGGTTTACATACAAGATGGACCTGATTGCATTTTTAACTTGTTTTATAAAGTTTTGGGGTCCACCTTGTATATGGGCGATTGTATATTGCGATATACAAGTCAGAGATACAAGGGTTGTATGCAAGGTGGACTTGAGTCGAAGATCAAATTTAGCATTTTAGGTCTCAAGTCCGCCTTGTATATGTATAAGTGTTTTGTATATTTGAACATGCAGGGAAATATACAAAGAAAGTGATACAAGCCGGATCCGACCCAACAATCAAAGCAGTTGATAAATTTTTGGGGTCCGTGGCTTGTATACTTGGCACTTGTATATTGCGATATACAAGCAAACAGACAAAGGAAGTGTACAAGCTGGATTTCAACGTCTTTTCTGGCTATTTCATAAAATTTGAAGTTCGTGGCTTGCATGTACAATTGTGCTTGTATATTGCAATATGCAAGGGGCAGATACAGTTTTCAGTGAGGCTCCTTAAACTAGCTCAGCAACGAATCAGGCGGTGCCACGTGGCGGCAGACATACATGCAAGTTAACATACAAATGGTGGGGCTCGTATATACAAAGGGAAATTGTATGCATATACAATTTCAAAATTCAAAGGGCAAATTCAAGTCTGATATACAAGGCGCCACGCATATACAAAGGAGTTGCAGAGAAGGTTTTGGATGCTGATTCAGGCAGCAAATTCAAGTGATATATACACAGATGCAAAGCGATATATACAGACGATTGACCAAAACTTTGACCGCCTATATCTCCTCCATCCTGGCAAATTTTGACATGCTATAAGAGACAAAGATGCATATTTTTGTCCCATCTTTCATTTGGCAAGGTGTTTAGGAGTTTTTATCACTTTTCAATTTCAGATTTGGAGTCGCATGTTTTGAGTGGTGGACGTTTCAGCAACTTTTTGGGGCAGGATGTAGATATTTTTTGCATTTATTTCTGCAAGTAATGGAAGCTGCTCGCATTGATGGTAAAAGATATTTCTCCACCATCCTATTTCAGATATTTTAAGGTATGCATTGCTGAGGATCGATGAAGTAGCAGCTTGCATTGAAGACTTAAAATATCTTTTATCTGCCCAGTGCCAGATATTTGGTACCATAATTCCTGCAGCTAGACAGTCACTAAATGTAGATATTTTCTGAGACAGCTCTTACAGCACATTTTTGTAACCGACCTAGGTTAGTTTGGAATGCTATATATATGCATTCATATGATGTAAATAAGGTTGGAAAATTTTTAGCATTCAGGCTTTCTGTTTCCATACAAAGCCTTCTATACTGTAATTGTGCCTTCCCACTGAATCTACTCAAGTTATTTTGCCTCTTTGGACTGATTTCTAGTTCTGTGTGAATCTGCATATGGTTGTTTGTGAATGTCTCTGTTCCTCTCAATCATCTGGTTTCTCACCTTTGCTAGGATCAATTGAATCTGTGTATGTTTTCTTGTTATATTTGGTTATGCTGTGCATTTCCTCAGTATTGTGAGGGTTCTTTTATTAAACTTGGTGAATCACCCTTTGTTCTTAAGATTCAGTAGTTTTAGGTGATAACCAATTAAGGAAGCTGGCCTTCTCTGGAGGTTTGATCTCATTTAGCAAAGTCCCACACTTAGAGATCATTCCCATGTTACTCCAGATTGCTGAGGTTTCACAACTGTACGCAAGGGTGCAAATCTGGGTGATAACAAATACATTGTGCAAGTTTTGGAGTGTGGGTTTTTTCACCCAAAAGGATTTTACCCATGTATATATTGTGTCATTCCATTTATACTTGTTTGTGAATGTATGGTAATCTCTCTGGTCATGTGAAACATAACTGTAACTAAAAAGAACTAAGAAAAATTTGCACCACTTCCCCTCATTAGATTGGTGTAGGAAGTTGTTTCCACTTACCTTGCTTCCTTCCACTAGGAAAGGCTCGAACTTGACAGTGAGCATCTTAGAAATGTGTTCCATCAAGTTTTGTAAAAAGTGTGAATAGTTTGCATTTGTTTGATTCATATTTTCAGGATAACCAATCGGTGTTTGTTTCTCAAATCATTGTATATTCAAAATCTTTTGTTGTTTGCGAGGAGGGGAATCATTACTATTTCCCATAGATGATAACTGCCTTGTTCTTTTTCTATCATTTGATTTCTTATTTCAGTGAGTTAATCTTTCATAATGAAAGGACTATCTTCCACTGTAGCAACCCTGTACCATAATTTCTTGTTTCAGTTGTTCAATTTGTCTTTCTAATGCATTTTGGTTAGCTCCCGATCCTTGGAGGGATAACGGAGGAGGAACCTCATCATAAATACCGTTTCTTCATGGATGAGGTAATTTTCAACTTTCTCCTTATCCACTTCTATCATACCCACTATTTCATCATAATCCAAATAGTCATCTTCCATTTCTACTATATTTTGTTCCATCATATTGTATTAATTATATCTAGGGAATGGATTAGTAAAGATCTATAAATTCTGATTCAGAGGAGCAATTGACTTACTTCCATTATCATTCACATCAGTTACTTGTATAACATTTGACTTGATGAGGTCTTGAATTTTATGTTGAAGACACATACATCGTTCAATATCATGCCCTTGTTGTCGATGATAATGACAGAGCATTAGCATCGAAGTGAGGTCCTTGTATTCTACTAGTATCTAATGGTTTGATTGGAGGAAACTTTAAGAGATTATTACTCACTGCTTTATTCATGATAGAATGTAAGGAGTCTAATATCAAAGTGAACTATCTTTGTTGTTATCGATATTGAAACAGTGCCCTCTTCGGATTAGTGATAGTGGACACTTATGAAAAATTGTTTGAATTATGCCCATTAACCTTGATGAAACTCTTATTATCCGTCTTAAATTTGTTTTGTGAAGGTACACCTGTGGATTGACCAACTTGAGACGATGAGTTTTGGTTTTCATATTGACTAGACGAAAGTTGATAATCACAAAGGGATGTGGATAAATGTTGAAAAGAGTTATACTTCATCAATATTATCTTATCATAGATGTTAGGTTGTAGATTTGTAATGAATACCTTCTGAACATCCTCATCATTCATCTGGTATTGAATTTGTGCATAAAGAGCTTGATACTGACTAATAAACTCAGTTAACTTCTCTTTTGGACCTTGCTTGCAATGAATTAAATCAATTAATGAGACTTGAGGTTCAATGTTTGCTTGAAAATGTTGTAGGAATTGATCAACTAGTTGAGAGAAAGAGTGTATTGAATTCAGAGGTAAAGAGCAAAACCATTCTAAAACAGTATCTTTGAGAGATCATGGGAAAATTTTTGCTAACAAGTCCTCTTCAAAGTAGAAATCACTCCACATAGTCGTGAATGCTGCCACATGAGTATTAGGATCACCTTTTCCACCATATTTTTCAAAGCGAGGGGTTTCAAACTTCTTAGGCATAGTAGTTCTCAAGGTTGCATAAGATAAAAGATTACGAGCATGATAAGTTAGTACATTAGGTTGTGAAGAATTTGTCAAGCTTGTTACCTTTTGTTGTAAAGAGGTCATGCCTTGCAAGAGTTGGTTTAAGAGGGCATCATTAGGAGATGCGGTTTGAGAATTTGAAGTCGTGGTCATGAAATTTTGAGGAGATTGATTATGAGTGGTAATGAAAGGTGGTTGAGAATATGTGTGATTGAGTGGTGGTTGAGAATATGTGCGATTGAGTGGTGGTTGAGAGTGATTATTCATAAAAGAAGTCACCTTAGGTGCTAATTTTTGATAGTTGAATCCCACAGCTTTGTAATTTTATGAATTAGTGTCATTAGATACTCCAATACTAGTGGTAGAATTACTACAAGCATGTGCATTAGTAATAAGAATTATTGATGTAAAAGTAGACATTCCAGTAGTTGATGTAGGTGAAGATACTTGTGTATGAGATGGTGATGACATGTTATTAATAATATTCACACATTCAGTCACCAGCATAACATTATGATACATTATATGCATTAAACCTCAAAGCATGTTAACACTATCTTGTCCTTCTTTTAGCCATTCTCTTATGTTGTGAACAATAGGTACGGCTTCATCTGTTATTCTTTCATTTTCCATAAATGCTTGAAAATCAGCTAGTTCTTTATCAAGTTTGTTTATTTGCACATCGGGTACATGTGTTATCACGTCAATAGGGTCCTCAACATCATGAAATATTTGTTCTTCCATTGTAGTTGTAGGAGGTATAATATCTTGCAAATTTTGTGTTTCTCCTTTTGTAAAGAAGGTGTTCAATGGATTTTTAGATGGAGGAACAATGTTGGTTTCAAGGGCACTAGAACCCATTAATCTAATACTCCTCCTTAAAGGGTTATTTCTATTAGGGCAGCGAGTTATAAGACTCATGCAAAAGCATACAACACTCAATGCATAAACTAATAGAACAAACCCTAGGATGAAAGTGTATTTGTTGAAATACACAATGTGTAAATGCAAAGATTGAGATGCAAATGCAAAAAATACTATGATGAAACACTAAAATCAGAAATCAGTCCTAAAAGAGTGTTTAAAGGAGTAGTAAAATCTGAAACAAGATTTTAACTACAAACCCTAGCTTTTGCAAAGACTAGGTTATACAAAAAATGCATAATTTCAAGCAAATTCTACCAAATAAAGCATGAAAATGTAATGCAAATGATTATAAAATGATGTATTGCTGCAATTTATATTAGATCTAATGTAAAAATTAGAGATTTGATGAAATGCAATGAAATTGATGCAAACTATGTCAAAATGCAAGCCTAGGATGCCAAATTTTTTCAATTTTTTTTGTAAATTTTTAAATGCAATAAGATGAAAATGAAATGATTGAATGCAAATCTAAAGTACAAAAATCAGAAAGGTGCAAAATTCAATAAAAACAAGGGTTCATCAAAATGTTATGGAGAAAAAGGGGGAAAAAGGGTTTCATGAATGATATGCCTAGATCCTCCTTTCACACATAACATTCAAGGACAGTTAACCGAGTTGAATCACAACTTTTGCAAGAGGATTCACCTACAAGTTGATTTTCACTTGTAATGATAAGGAAATTTAGAAATTGATAATTAATGTGTTAATTTAATGCCCGATTATGCTCAAAACTCTAATTATGCTTAATCATAAACAAACAGATGAATTATGACAAATGCTCACACACAGAGAAGGTAAATGAAGATCAGATACACACCAGATTTCAAAGTTTAGAATCCTAAAATATAAGGGGCAAAGGACTCCCGCCCAAGTCCAGTGTAATGTTTTCTTCAAGGGTTTCCAAACTCTGTCTGCTATTGATGACCCCTATTTTTGAGATTTCTACCTCTACAAATCCAGTGGGCAAAGGGACTAGAGCCCAAGCCCTGACTGTGCTCTTTTCCACTTCTTTCTATTAGATCCAGAATCCTTATCCTCTGTAACACTCCTCTGGAACTCCACTCTCTGCAATTTGATACCTGTCACCTACAATCACAAAGAGAGGGGTTGGGGGTTGTGGTGTTTAGGAGCTTGGCTCAGTCAAGTCCTATAATAGCATTCAAGCCTTCCAACACCATTGTTTGATAAAGAGTGCATATCCTTGTAGGATAGAGGGAAAAACCAAATAATAAATGATTGATTCAAACACAAATAGATATCACCTCAGAGGTGTAACTCAAATGTAGATCAATATCCTTCACAACATGAGAAGATGAAACCAAATCTACATAATAAACACAATAACAAGACAAGTCTACTCTACCACAATGAATGCTTTAAGTGCTCTAAAATCATAAGTTCGCCAAAGTATCATAATCATCTTGTAGTTTACAAATTAAACCGTAAATATGCTTATATATACATTCCCGCTACAAATTTCGTACTTCAAACTTAAGATGTCAGTAAGGAAACCTTTTAACGGTCACAAAACCAACAATCAAATTTAGGACCCTGCCAAAATAGGGCAGGACATCAGCACAAGTGCCCTTGCCCCAAGACCTATTTTAGGTTAGGGTTAAGTCTCAAAAATGTCCCTCAAGCCCCATTTGACATGGGTTTCAATCCATTTTGTCTCAGGAGTTAATTCTAACATGCATGATAAAAAATAAGGGACCCGAGAGCTAAACTTAGGAGGTAAAAGTCCTAGGGGGACATTCTACGACATAACAAAACCTTGGGGTAACCTTTTTATATATTTTTCTAGGATTAGATTCCTTTCAAGAGAGGTGGTATACTCAGTATTTCATCTACATTGTGTGCAAAAATACCCATCAATAGAGAGGCCCATAGATTCTAAACACCATTTGAACTTCTCTTTGATCACAAACTTAGTTAATGAATCTAAAACATTCATCAAAGTCTCTACCTTAACTAGCTTCACCCTATCATCCTCGACCATATCTCTAACAAAATGATATTTTACATCAATATGCTTGGTCTTGGCATGAAATGTCGTGTTCTTAGCTAGGCAGATCACACTCTAACTATCACAATAAAATGTCACTGCACTTTATTTTATTCCAATATCTTAACACAGTTTCTTAATCCAAATGAATTCTTTACAAGAATGAGTAGCTTCCATATAATCAGCTTCAATAGTGGACAAAGCAAACACAAATTGTTGCTTACTCATCCAACTAATTACACCACCAAATAAATTAAACACATAAGCATTGGTGCATCCTCTTCTATCAACATTACCTGCCTAGTCTAAATCCACATAACCATGAATATCAATGGAATGCATGTATCCTATCAAATTACCATGAAAACACAAGGAATACTCTGAGGTACTTCACAAATATTTGAATTCTCTTTTAACTGTAGCCCAATGAACTCTACCAGGATTAGACATATATCTAAAAAGAACTCTCACTACTTGGGCAATGTCTGGTCTAGTATAGACCATAGCATCCTTCAAACAGTGATGGGTTTAGAAATATTGTCTATGTTAGATGGTTTTTCAAGATAAAATCAAGTGGAGGTTAGTGAAGAATACTAGCATAAGATTGCTTTCACCACTCCATGGGGTACTTTTGTATATCGTAGAATGCCTTTTGGACTAATCAATGCTGGCGCTACCTTCCAAAGAGCAATGGACCTAGCCTTCCATGATGAAATGGGTAAGTTCATTGTTATATACCTTGATGATCTAACTATCTTTCCTAAGAATTGTTTAGATCATGCTTATCACTTACGACAAGTTCTGGAAAGATGCCACCAACATGGTATTTCCCTCAATCCCAAGAAATCTATTTTTGGGGTAACAGAAGGTATGGTTCTTGGGCACATTGTGTCCAAAGAAGGTACCAAGATTGATCCTGAGTGAGTCAAATCTATCTAGGGTCTTACTTTTCCCTCAAGTAAGACATCAGTACACTCTTTCTTCAGGAAGGTGAATTTTCTACAAAGGTTTGTTCCATAGTTTGCAGAAAAGACTCATCATATTGTTGATATGATGAAGAGGAAATCTACTTTCCAATGGAGTACAGAAGGTAAAGAATCTTTTAATGATATCAAGGAAGAAATTGCACATGCTCAGGTTTTGGTCTGCCCGGATTACACTAAGGATTTCATTATGTATAACTATGCTTTCAAGCACACTCTATCAGCTATTCTGGTACAATAGAACAAGGAAGGCATCAAATCTCCAATTGCATTTATGAGTTATCCTTTGAAGGCTGATGAACTTAAATATTCAGTAATGGAGAAACATGCCTATGTTGTGGACAAGATAGTCAAATATTTCAGGTATTACATTTTAAACTCCCACACCACTGCGTTAGTACCTAATTCAGCAGTCAAGTCTATCTTAACTCAGCAAGAGTTTGGGAGTAAGAGAGGCATCTGGATTGCTAAGATCTAGGAGTATGATCTAGATATCAAGCCCACCAAGTTGGTTCATGGGAAAGGCTTGTGTCAGCTGATTGTTGATAATGTACCAAAAGAAATAGGAGATGAGGAAGAAGCAAATGATGAGGTATTTCCCATAGTTTTGTTTGTCAGTACAACAAATGAATGGTACTCAAATATTGCACACTTCCTCACCTATGGGAAATGTCCTAAAAACTTGTCCTACAAAGAGAAGAGGACAATCAAACTCAAAGCTGCAAAATTTGTCCAATGGGATAATAGTTTGTATAAAAGGAGTATTGGTGAAATTTTTCTATGTTGCATTGATAAGGTGCAACAAGGTAAACTGTTGGAATCTTTTCATAGTTTAGCATGTGGTGGACATTTTTCAGCACCAGTGACAGCTCACAATATCTTGTGAGCTAGGTATTACTGGCCCACACTTTTCTAAGATGCATACAACTAGGTGTGTAAGTGTGAGTTGTGTCAACAGTTTGTGGGTAAACCCAAGTTGGTAGCATTACCCCTCAACCCAGTATTAATTGAGGAACCTTTTCAGCAGTGGGGTATTGACTTCATTGGTGCAGTGAATCCACAGTCAAGTGCAGGGCATAATTATGTTCTCATGGCAACTGATTACTTCACCAAGTGGGTGGAAGCCATCCCAGTGAAGCATGCCACTTCTGAAGTGGTTTATAATTTTCTCAAGGAGAATATCATATCAAGGTTTGGAGTGCCAAACAAGATAGTAGTGGATAATGCTACTTGTTCCTCTTCTCATGAGATAACTAGCTTCTATTTTGAGTATGGGATCATTCTCACTCATTCATTTGATTACTATCCCCAAGGGAATGGCCAGGCTGAATCTAGCAATAAGAATCCGGTTACCATCATTAAGACACTAGTTAATGAGAATCAAAGGACCTGACACAAAGCATTGTTTGATGCATTGTGGGTAGATTGTATTACACCCAAAAGAGCAATCGGCATGTCACCATTTCATCTTTTGTATGGTCTGAATGCTAAAATACCAATCACATTGGAGTTGCCTACTTTGAAGTTGGTCAAGGCCATAGAAGATGTAACTTTTCATAGTTCTATTAACAAACGTGTAATGTTCCTTTCTGAAGTTGAGGAACAACACATAAAGATGGTGGATTGCATTGCAGAACATCAAAGTCAAGTAAAGAAACTATTTGACAAGAAGGTGAAATCTTGGAGTTTCCAATTCGGTGATCAAGTGTTGTTGTGGGACAAAAGAAGAGAGCCAAAAGGAATGCATGGGAAGTTTGATTCTTTGTGGAGAGGCCCTTTTGTTATTCATCAGCTCTGTGGTGAAAATAGTTTTATTCTGGAATATCAAGATGGAACACCTTTTCTGTTGCCTCATAGTAGACAACATCTAAAGCTTTTCTCGTAGTGAAGCAACAGATAAGTTTGTAAATAATTGTATAGTTTGGTGTCTTTTATTTTAAGTCTTTTTGTGTCTTTTTGTTGTGTCACCTAACTTTATAGCCCAATAGATGGATAAAGGCACTTAGAGACTAGAATTTTTCTCCCTTCGATCGTTTCAAAGGATGATCAAAGGAAGCTCCCCAGTTAGAGCCACTTGTTATCCTCAAATTCAGCTACGCTCAATTTGATAACCCATATGAAACTTGTCAGTTTCATAACCCACACACTCTAGGCATGCAAAATGAGGCAAATCACATTTTCCCTCGTGTGTGGTCCTCTAGCCTCAAAACATCATTCTGAGCATTAACCTTTGTCGATTTGTCAAAATTTATAAAATATATTAAGTTGTAAAATTTCACTTTAGAAAGTTAGGAAATTTTTTGCTTATGTAGGAGCACTGAATTTTAGCGCCTTTCCATCTTAATGAAAAACTAAAGACGAAAGGTTGAAAAAATTTACTAACCTTGCATATTGTAGAGTTTTAACTCTACATTTTGATATTATTTAGTTGCGGTGTTCTATAGTTTCTTCTACAGTTTTATGTGCAATTGGTGTCCCAATTTTCCTGCCCACAGAGATCGCCACATGTTAGCATGGCGGGGTTTTGAGAACCCACAAGGAACTATGCTTCTAAATGACGTGCAAGGCTGCCACATGGAGGAGGTTTTGAAGTAGTTAGCTACAATGCTCGGTAGTAGTAGATAGTGTCACGTCTCTCCTTTATGGTTCAAAGTTTCTCAGACGCTACCGGAACATGCCACATATCTTGGGCTACATTTCTTTTGTTAATTTTATTTCTGTGTGCGGAGCACACCACGTGTCATTACCACCAGACTTTGAGGAGTTACTTTGGTTTGAGGTAGCTGAAACGTGCACAGGAGTGCCACATGTTCCTTTTATGCAATATGCAGATAGTGCCACGTGTCCCCTTTTATTAAGTGGCTTTTGAGATACTAAGGTACAAATGGTGGGCCCCAGGATATATAATGAAGTAAAGTTTCTTAGCTACGGAGTGTGCCACATGTCGCACCTACGTGTGTTTTGAAAGTGAAGAAATGAAACAAGTGCAAAAATGCACACGAGTGTGCCATCTGTCCCATTTTTAAGACTCTTGGGAGGCACCATGTATTGAACAGTATAGAGAGGTGGAAAGTGCCAAGTGTCACAATTTATGTTGTTTCTTTGCTATCAAATGGGGACTAGCCTAACGTAGCGGAGGATGCCACATAGCATATTTTTCTAGTCATTTGAAACTTGCGGGTGACGCCATGTGTATCAACAAAATTACAAGTTACGGTGCCAAATTTTTTGGTGTCGCTCAGCCAATGGGCACACAGGAAGGAAATAATTGTAGATTTGAAAAGATCTTGTGTGCCAGTTTGAGTCCCAATTGAATTCTAGTGCGGTTACAGGCCATTAAGATTCTAGCAGTTGGGGTGATCTTGAGTCAAATTTTGTGGCTATAAATAGGGGAAGGTTTTGTAACTTAAGATATACATTGATATTGATAATACAAAGATTTTGTTGCGAGTAGATTGTATCATTTTGCCTTAGTTTAGCTATTTCTAAGAAGGAAGCTGATATATCTGTGCATGTTTCTATGCCTTTTGTATTTGCCGAATTGTTAATGAAAGAAGCTCTGTTCTATGCCATTGGTGATATTTTCTGTCTCTGTATTAATCTTCTGATTTTAGCCTTTGATCTTAAATTCATTTATAATATGTCTATGTTAATCATGCAACATTTTCTATTTAATATAGTTTAATCATGAGAGTTTAATCATTGTGCTAATTACTAAAATACATTTACATCAGGCGCATCGCCATAGAATTAGAAGCTTTGTTTATTGTATCTGTAATCTTGTTTTTTCTCCCCTTTACCTAAAACCTCATTGAAAAAAGGAAGAGCCAACTTCTGTAAAATCTAGAGGTTGTTTCAAGTGTCAAGTCCCACATTCTTGAAACTTCCCATGCTGGTGTTGGAATGTGTGCAATTTTATCCATCAACAGTTTTTAGCACTCTCGGTGGGACCTTTCTTGAAATTTTGATCAAGATCGTATGAACCAGAGAGCATCAAGTAGTTAGGGCTATGGACCAACAACAAGAGCACAGTCAACCACTAATCTAGGGATTTTATTTCCTCCATTAGTAACCACTCCAAGAAGAAGGGTAAATTGAGTAGCAACAGTACTAGGAATAATCATGGCAGTACCTGCTCCACCACAAAGTTACACAAACTAGAACAATAGTAGCTCCCTTGTCCTCCTGATGCCACTAGATACTTGGGATCTGATCCCAGCTAATGCTTTGAAGGCCTTAGTGGAGAAGATGCTAAGACACTAGGAGAACATCTCCAAGATGTGTCAAATGTGTGTGCAATACATGTTATAACAGTACAAAACATTTCTATTAGACTGTTGGTGGCTTCTTTTAAAGGGAAGGCTTTAGATTGGTATAGGTCTTTACCCTCAAATTCCATATCTATTTGGGACTATCTTGGAGATGCCTTCTTTGTAAGATTCAGCGAAAAGGGTGACAAATCTTCCTTGTTGTAGCAATTGATCACTATAAAGAGAGCATCTCAGGAAGCCATAACAGACTTCAACACTAGGTTCAAAAGATCTAGGATAGAATCCCTCCTGCAACTAGGCCACCATCAGGTATGGCTATTGTATTCTATCTCAAAGCTTTCAATTCTGATATCTCTGTGATGATACATTCCCTAGGAGGACAAACCCTACCAGAAGTATATGAGTTGGCAGTAAAAGCTGAGAACAATCTAATAGATGCTGGAAAATTGCCTTTGAGTCCTCCCATGCCTATGTTCCTAGAAATTTCTATTCCCCTGCAACAAGAAATCCCTAATCCACCATCTGTACCTGTGTCCATGTACACTTTCCCGACACCTCAACAACCCACTGTGTCAACACCTTTTGCCCCTCCATCTGATATGGATGATGTCGAACATTCTCAGGACCTTTTCAAATGAGATTATCAATCTCAAAAGGCAACAGACTTCTTACCCAAAACCTTCTTACCATGGATTCCAAGGTAATAGACCCCCATACCAGCCAAACCAATACCAAAGTGCTTAAAGACCCAACAATCCTCAACCTTCAAACCAATTGGTTATAGTTTCCACAGCATTACAAGTTGTCCCATCCAACCCAAATAGAGAAATGATCCCTGGACAAAATAACCTAGTGGAAGAGGCCAATGCTTGGTGCTTTCCTTGCAACAATGCCCACATGCCCAGAGATTGTCCTAGGGGCAATTTACAGCAAAAGATAGTAGAACAAAGAAGAATGGAAAGCCAAACTATGGTATCTAATGCTCATCCATATCAGTCACTTGGTGTTTAGAATGCAATAATGGTGGCTCAGATGCAAGGAATGTCTATTCAACAGGAGGAAGAGATTGCCCCAAAACATGCTTTGTTTTCATGGATTGAAGATGAAGAGTCAGTCTTTCTGAATGAAGCATCTACCTCCAAGAAGCCCTTGGTATAGTCTAATTACTACACCAGATCAAAAAAGAGGATGGTTGAGAAACCTAAAGCTATAAATAATGAAGTGGTTGGGGTCCCCCCTTTCCAAACCCACTATAATCCTACTTCAAGACAAGAAGTACCTCAGCCAGCCCAGAATCAAGCAGTCTCTAACCTAGTACTAGAAAGAGCAAGATACCCTTACTATCCTAAGACACAGACATTGGGGCCCATGAATTTGGTAGAACAGCTAAAGAAGATCCTTGCGCATGTGTTGATATGGGATATGTTAGCTATTCCTGAGCAAAAAAAATTATTACAAGAAGCTTTGAAGACCCAGACAGATCCTAAAGTTGCTGGTACAAAAGAAGGAGGTATGACTAAAGGTGAGAATCAAAACAAAGATACTCCATTCCTACAAATAGTCACTATGCTAAATGTTGCACCAGAGGTAAGCAAATCTAAGCCAAATCCATTTTATCTGACTTTAATAGTGGGCAAGAAACTATTGCACAACTCAATGATAGATTCAAGGGTGTGTACTACAATCATGCCAAAGCAAATAGAAGATGCTTTAAAGATAAAATATGAGCCACTAGCTAAAGGGGTCATGCAATTAGATGGGAAGTATGTCCAAACCATAGGAAAGATCAAGCAACTCCCATTGCAACTATATACTTGCCCAAATATAATTGTGGACTACAAGATATGGTGGTTATTGATATTGCTCTTGTCTTTGGTCTATGCCTATCTAGAGACTTCACATCTAAAATAGGAGGATACATTTCACTTGATTGGTCATATTTGATTTTGAGAACTAAATATGGGACAAAGATGAAGGTGTTGTCTGAGCCTCTATCTAAGGATCATATCATTGAGGAACCAACCCCAAGAATTGAAGCATCTCATGCTATGATGAATAGGGAGGAGAGAGTCTTTGTTGAGGAAATGGGAGACTGGACTGAATATGATCAACAAGAAGAAGAAAAGAGTCAGTTGATGACCATGATGCAGAGTGACCCTTATGGTAACTATGACTCTACTGGTTTGGGCACTTATGTTATTTTTTATGAGGGCCAAGAAATACCAAATATTATGAGAAAAGAAGTATATGAAAAAGAAGATTATGCTAGAGACTCAAAAATTTGGACCTTAAACTTTGATGGGGCCAGAAGTAAGAATGGTATTGGGGCAGGTATATGTCCCACTTCTCCAAATGGAGAAAAATTTCTCACAGCCATACACTTCTAATTTGCCTGCATGAATGAGGCTAAGTATGAGTCTTTGGTGCATGGTCTTATGTTGGCCAAGAAGAAAGGGATAAAGAATCTAGTGGTCAAAGGAGATTCAAAATTACTTCTGAAATAGATCAGAGAAAAGGCTATGGCAAAGAATGTAAGGACAAGATCTAATCGCCATAGGATTTCATATTTAATTGATGGCTTTGATGCTTTTAACATAGAAGTTGTCCCCAGAACTCAAAATACTGAAGTAGACAGAATGGTACAAATTGGCTCTCAATTTGACCTAGCAAGTGACCTGCTCGTTAACAGTGAGGTAGTGAAAGTTATAGTTAGGCCAACAATCCTGGACAATGTCCAGAACTGGCAAGTCTTTGACAATGATCTTCAGGTGCTTTTATTTCTGCAAGAGTCGGGAGAATTTGCTGACCAATTACAGCCCAAGATTGAAGAAGCATATGGTGACCAAATTATTCAATTGAAGTCTAATAAGCTCCCAAAGGGATTAATCATGCTAGAAAACCTTTGACCCAGATGATGTGAGCCTAGATAAGAGGAAGTTTAAGGCAAGCAAAGATGATTATTCTGAGATTCAAGTTAGCGAAGGAAGAAAGTTAAAGGTAGGTAATGCCACTACTTAAGAGGAAAAAGATAAGTTGATTTCTTTATGCAACAAGTATGATAGAGTAATTAAATGGGCCTATGATGACCGTCATGGTTATAATAGGGATGTCATTCAACATACCATAGAACTTGTTGAAGGGTCAAAACCAGTCCGTTAGAAACAGAGACCAGTAAATCCTAAGATTGAGCCTTTAATGGTAGATGAATTACAAAAGCTTCTAGAATCCAAGATTATTTTTCCAATTAAGCATTCAACTTGAGTGTCTAACCTGGTACCAGTAAGAAAGAAAAATGGAGACATAAGGCTCTGTGTAGACTTCAGAGACCTGAATAAGGATTCATTAAAAGATCATTATCCCCTGCCCTCCATGGAGTAGATTTTTCAAATAGTGGCTAAATCAGAGAGATTCTCCTTACTTGATGGTTTCTCAGGATACAATCAGATCTAGTTGGCAGATGAAGACCAACATAAGACAGTATTCACAACAAAGTGGGGAACTTTTGCATATGCTAAAATGCCATTTGGTCTTTCAAACGCTGGAGCCAATTTTTCAGCGCGCCATGGATATAGCGTTTGGAGGTCTTATCAATAAGATCATTTTGATCTATTTAGATGACCTTACCATATTTACCAAGGATGCCAAAGATCACTTTGAGCATTTAGAAGTTGTTTTTCATAAGTGTCAAGAATTTGGGATCTCCCTAAATCCTAAGAAGTGTGTTTTTGTTGTGCCCCAAGGGAAACTTCAGGGGCATATCATTTCAAAAGATGGAATTTCCATTGATCCAAAGCGGGTCACAGCTATACAAGATTTGTCTTTGCCAGTCAACAAAAAGGCAGTTCAGTCTTTTTTGGGTAAGATCAATTTTGTTAGTCAGTTTATATCTGATTTTGCAGGGTTAGTTAGGCCCATTACCCTAATGTTGAAGAAGGATTTAGTCTTCAAATGCACAACTGAAGGAAGGCAAGCTTTTGAAGAAATCAAGAAATCTATTTCCACCGCCCCAGTGCTGAGAAATCCTAATTTCTCTAAATCCTTCATAATGTATGTGTATGGAGGAGAACACAATGTTGTAGTTGTTCTAACCCAGAAGGATGACAAGGAAGAAGGAGAACATCCAATTTCATTCTTCTCCAGGACTCTAAAGGTATAATTTCATTAAGAAACAAGCTTATGCCATGGTTAAAGCTCTTAAAAAATTTAGACATTTAGTAACATGAAATAAGATCTTAATACTAGTAGCTCATCTAAGTGTTACAGAGTACATTATGGAGGGTGAGATTACAGAAAAAGGGCCAATTGGATAGATAAAATTTTAGAATATGATGTAGAGGTAAGGCCTACTAAATTGGTCAGAGGAAGAGGACTCTGCCAATATATTACTCAAGACACAGAGGAGTCAATGCTAGAAAAAGCAGAGGATGAGACAATGTTAAAACTCCAAGAGTTTGATCAGGATTCTTGGGTTAATGATAGGATACAGTTCATGAGAATTGGTGTTTTCCCTAGTGAACTCTCCCTTGATAAAAGAAGATATTATAGGCAACAGGGAATTCATTTTGTACTAATTGATCATGTTTTGTTTAGAAGGAACTTTCATGGAATACTATTGAGATGTGTTGAAAAGAATGAAGCTCAAAAGATACTGCATGAGTTTCATCATGGAGCCTCAGGGGGACATTTTTCAGCAAGAACTACTGCCATTAAAGTTACACAGGTTGGCTACTTCTAGCCAAACTATTTGTAGATTGTGATTAGATGGTCAAAGAGTGTCAAGCTTGTCAATTTTATACTAGGAGGAGAAAGAATGCAGTGTTGCCTTTGAGTCCCATAATAGTTGATGAACCCTTTGCCCAGTGGGGTTTAGATTTTATTGGGATGATTAATCCAATGTCCAATATGGGATACAAGTGGATCCTTATTGCAACTGATTACTTTACAAGGTGGAGTGAAGTAGTGCCACTGAAAAGGTAATTCTAGAGTTTCTTGAAGGGATAACTACTTGTTTTGGCCCTCTGCATACCATCATATCAGATAATGCTAAAGCATTTTTAGGAACCAGATGTCAGAGTTTGCATTAAAGAATGGAATATACCTGAAGACTTCATCAAATTACTATCCACAAGGCAACGGTTTGGCAGAATCTACAAACAAAAACTTGATTAGACTCATTAAGAGAATGGGGGTTGATCATCAGTGAGATTGGCACAAGTCCCTCAATTCAACACTATGGGCGGACAGAATCACACCAAAGCAAGTGACTAGGATTTCCCCATATGAGCTAGTTTATGGCAAGAGTGTAGTGATGCCACTAAATATAGAAATTCCCGCATTACAATTGATTAAATATTTGGAGATTGAAGAAAATGGCTCAATGCATGTGAGGCTCGCCGAGTTACTAGAGGTTCAAGAAAAAAAAAGGGGCACACGAGTCTTTGATGAAGCATCAGTAAATCATAAAGAATGGGTTCAATAGAAAGACCTCCAATCCAAATTTTGAAGTCAGGTCTTTGGTGCTGAAATGGGATGAGAGAGCTGCCAAACCAGGCTGGCATAGCAAGTTTGACTCATTGTGGACGGGCCCTTTCAAGATTCACTCATGTAAGCAACAGAATGCATTTGAGCTGGAGAATATGGAAGGAGAGCCTGAGGAGATTCCTCTGAATGGGATCTTTTTGAAACACTTTACATAGTCTCGAGACCTACCCCTATATCATAGTTAATTAGGTGTCTTTTATTTCCTTTTCACTTTTGTCTTGCTTTTCTCACTTTTTCTTTCAAATAAGTATTCTGGGAACATGTGTTTCCAGTGTAGTGGCTCTTTGTTGACAGTTACATTTTCCAAGGCCGTTAGGTGGTTCCTTAAACCTTAAAGGAAGTACCTAATCATTTCAAGAGGATCGCCGCTTTTAATGCTGAACTGACACACAGTCCCATATGGATTTTGAATGATACACTAGCCGTCTTTTAGTGTTAATGCTATTAATAAGATGTGATGGGTCATTTAATGCCTCACTATGCCCACCAAGCCAAGTATTAATCTTCTTAGATAGTTGCATTTGCTATTTATTTTTCCATATTCTCCAAGTTCTTGTTGTCTGCATCGAAGGTTTCACTTCTTGCATACAACTCTAGCTAGTTTGAGTTCATTTGCAATTTCTTGCCTGCTTTCTACGTCAAAAGTTTCTAAGGATTCTAAAAGAGATACAGAGATGTCAGAGCCACAGTCACTGCAAGAAGGGCTAGGGCTTTTCGAGCTAGAAGATAAATGGAAGGGTATAAACTCTTACGTGTCTGCAACAACACAACCAAGAGCGAGTTATACAAGGACAAGGGTCTTGGATACAGTAGTAAGCACAAATTCTACACAGGTGAAAGATTTTGCTAATGGTATCTTTGATACACACATGTAGAAAAATTGAAAGAATTTAAGGGAAGGAGCTCACCAAAGATGTCTTTGATGGGTTGAAAAGGGAGAATCAGAAACTTTTGGAATGAGGGTTTAGACATCTCAGTTGGCACAGTTTTTGGATCCTTTTGTTCACCTTTACCCAGAGTTGATTGACATGTGTGCAGAGATTTTCCACCCTCCAACTACCTCGATTCAGACTGGTGCTTTCATGGTCTAGATATCTCCCAAAGAAATTTGAGATATGTTGGGCTTGTATTATGACAGGACTGCCACATTTCCTACAATCCCAAAGTTGCAGCATACCTGGGGTGGTCTCCACAGTAGGGTACAATTTTTAAATATTGAGATGCATTTAGATGAGGAGAATACTCAGTTGTCTCCACTGCCCAGTGCCCAAGCTCAGTTTAATCCTAATGTTTAGGATGCACTTTCTATGTTGTCTTTTATCATTGGCCAAAGTGATGATTCAAGAGCATATGACTAGCAATTAGCATCAATTTTTAGACTTAAAACTATGGACAAGTCTTCAGAGTACCGTTTAGACTTTTTAGAACAAATCTCCCAGGCTATGGTGGACCAGCTTACAAATTTCTCTCAGAATCAAGTTTTTAGGTATTTTGCCTATCTTTTTCATCTAATTCTGTATCAAAATCATAGTCTCTTCTAGCAATATATGCCTTTGAATATGTATGACCTTGAGTCTAGCAGGAAGAGAACAATCCCAGTGTCTGCATGGACTCATGTTCTCTCAGACACTTCAGACCCCTATGAGTTTGCAGAGTGTTTTGTAGCCATAGTCTTTGGGTAGTTAGGGTCTGAGGCTATGGAAAATAGAATGACAGAGAGTCTGAGGGGTTTCTTAATGAATTTGAAAATTCCTTGTGATTACTTCTTTGGTGCTCACACCATGATCATTAGACTTCATGGTTTTGCTAGAGAACCTGTTTTGCTCCCAAAGGTTCTAACCCCTAGAGTCACGTTTTTAGAAGTGGTTCATCAAATATTTGTCATTGATAATAATTTTGGAAGTAAAAAGAAGAAAAAGAAAATGTATGATGTTCCTTGGAGCAGAGGAAAAGTTCCAATAGAGAGGAGAGAAACTGAGAATCTCCTATTAAGGAAATTGGTAGCTTATGGCTTTCTCATAGTAGAAGATAGATGGAAGTATGATCCGGATAGTTTCTTAGCATCTTGGATTGTGAATAACAAAGTTTCTGCCACTTTCATCCATGAGATTTGCCCCTTTTGAGAAAAGAGGAGATCACTGAAGTGGGATGATCCTGCATTTTATGTAGAATTGAAGGATCTGCCTAATATAGTCAAGCCATGGGAGACATTTTTACAAGAAGGAACAAGAATATGATCCTCATGTCTCCTGGCCTTAGAGTTACTCTAAAGAATAAAGAGTGGAATGCTAAGAAAATAGCTGCTTATTGGAAATATAGACATGAAATTTTTGAAATTACCCATACCTTTGGAGGATTCCAGACAGATGAACAATGGGAAGCAATATGGGGCGAGTATCACATGACCCCAGTACCAAGCCCATATACAAGTAATCTCCGAGGTAGTTCTCATGAAGAAGAAGAGACAGAAGAGTTGGAGAAAATTCAAAGGGTAGAAGTATCAGAGGAGGTTCAGGAGTTAGAAGAAACAAAGCAAGCAACAACAGAAATTCCTAGAGCCCCATGGCCTCAATCTCTCAATGCTCTACAGAAACAAAAGGCTACAGTATCGCCATCTCACAAGACTCAAATATCTTCAGCATCGGGGGGTCTTGGAGTGGCACTTTCTAACCAAATTTTAATTAAATCACAAGAGGCAATAGGGGAGGAAGACCATGAAGATGCAGCAAATAGGCCTTTGAAAAGAAGGTGCAAATTGGAGTTACAAAAGGAAGATACTAAAGTTGATGTCCCAGTGTCCACACAGCAACAACAACAATGGGATAGGTAAGTATCCTTTCTCCTCTTTCTCCTTCTTCAAATTCTTCTTCATTAGGGATGGAAACCCAAGTAGCCCATTCTTCCACATCTCCTGCCACCTCTGTTGTGCCATTGCAAACTTTTGCCCCCACTGCTAGTTCATCGGCCATGTCATCACAGGCCATATCATTACCCCTATTTTCCCCAACTATGCCCAGATGGACTTTGTCTTGAACTAATCCCAGTGGACAAGTTGCCACTATACCATATGGCTTACCCTAGGGACATCCTTTTGCTGGAGGGCTTATTGCTTCTCCACCTACATTTCAAACACAAGTTGATGCTGCCAAGAAGGCAAGAGAAGCTAGGATTAAGAAACAAAAAAAGAAAGAAGGGAAGGAAAAAGCCCTGTTGTTCCTCATATGAAATCATTATTTGATTCTGTTCAACAGTCTTTGACAATCACTCACCTGGCTCCTAATGTGGTTAAGCTTGTAGAAAAAATGCAGCCACAAGACCACAATGAATGCAGTAGCTATGGACCTAACTCAATTTAGGCCACAAGATTGAGTGGAATTGATGAATGAAACTACCATAGTGGTTACAACTGATTACCTGAAGGTAACAAAAAGGTTGCAAAAAGTAGAAGCAGATCTAGCAAAGGTAAAAGCCACTAACAGTAGCCTGACATCAGAAATAAAGGCTAAAGATAAAGAGATTGACACTCTTAATAAGGATTTGCAATACATTATGTCTTTGCAAATACATCAAGCTTCAAAGGCTAAAGTTGTAGCTTTGTAAAATGAAATAGCACAAGAAAAAGCTACTGTAGCTGCACTAAAATAGGAAAAGGCAATTATTGAGAAGAAGTATCATAACAAAATGCAAGAAGTATCACAATTATAGTAGACCTTGTTAAAGGAACAAAATCAAAATAGTGTCGTTCAGGCCCAATTTATGGCCGAACAGCAAAAGACCAAGTAGTTAACTATTGAGCTGGCACAGAGGCCACAAAATATAGGGGTCTTGGCGATGGTGAAGGAGATTTATGTATCTGTATGGAGAAGAATCTCTGAGGATATTTCACAGCTCAAACCTGCCCTCGGTTTCCTGTTAAATGCTCAACAGTTATGCGAAAAGGTAGAGTCTTCAGTTGAAGCAACTTTTTCCATTGTTTCTTTGAGAGTTTTAGACTCTCAACTTTTGTTACAAAAGCTCTACGATACAACTGATGAGACCTTGTTAGCTACTGGTGTGAATGATAGAATGGTTGCAACAAAGAAGGCAAATGAGGTCTTAAGTTGTAATGCAGCTGCTAAGAGTTGTAAAGAACTTTTGAATGTGTTAAAGGAAGGTGTTAAAAATATGAAAAGACACATTAAAGAGTTGGTGCAGTTGGGGTTACCATCCCCTTTTCCAGATGATAGTATAGTTCTGATGACAGATGCAATAAAAGCCCTCCTGCTTACCAAACAAAATGATCAGACTACTTTCCAAGGTCTGAGTGATTCTTCCAGTATTGAGGAAGTGGAGGTAGTTCTTATTCCAATGGCTCTTCTTGAGTTTTAGATGCATGCTGTGATACAGGTTCTACAGTCCTTTTCTCACAAGGACATCATCAATTTAGATTTTGCATTTCAATATTTGAAGAATAGATAGGGTCTATCAAATTCAGAATGGTCTGGATATCAAGCCGCATTGCAGAAATTATGATTCTCTGGTAGTGGAAACACAATTTTGTTTTTTGAAACCTTTTCATATGTTTCTGAGGTTCCTTTTCTATGGTAGACACAGAGTCCCTTTTTGGTTGCCAAGAATTGTAGAGTTTTAACTCTACATTTTGATATTATTTAGTTGTGGTGTTCTATAGTTTCTTCTACGGTTTTATGAACAGTTGGTGTCCTAATTTTCCTGCCTGCGGAGATTGCCACATGTCAGCATGGTGGGGTTTTGAGAACCCGCAAGGAACTATGCTTCTAAATGACGTGTGAGGCTGCCACGTGGAGGAGGTTTTGAAGCAATTAGCTATAGTGCTCGGCAGTAGCGGATGGTGCCGCGTGTCTCCTTTATGGTTCAAAGTTTCTTAGACGCTACCGAAACATGCCATGTATCTTGGGTTGCATTTCTTTGTTAAGTTTCTTTCTATGCGTGGAGTGCACCACATGTCGTTACCATGAGAATTTGAGGAGTTACTTTGTTTAAGGTAGCTGAAACGCGTGCGGGAGTGCCACGCGTTCCTTTTATTGCAATATACGGATAGTGTTGCGTGTCCCTTTTATTAAGTGGCTTTTGAGATGCTAAGGTATAGATGATGGGCCCCAGGATATATAATGAAGTAAAATTTCTTAGCTGCAGAGTGTGCCACATGTCGCACCTGCGGGTGTTTTGAAGGTGAAGAAATGAAACAAGCGCAAAAATGTGCGCGAGTGTGCCATGTGTCCCATTTTTTAGACTCTCGGGAGGTGCCACGTATTGAGCAGTACAGAGAGGCAGAAAGTGCCAAGTGTCATAGTTTTTGTTTTTTCTTTGGTATCGAAAGGGGACTAGCCCAATGTAGCAAAGGATGCCATGTAGCATATTTTTGTAGTCATTTGAAACTTGCGGTGACGCCATGTGTCTCAACAAAATTACAAGTTACAACGCCACATTTTTTGGTGTCGCTTAGCCAATGGGCACACAGAAAGGAAACAATTGCAGATTTGAAAAGATCTTGTGTGCCAGTTCAAGTCCCAGTTGAATTCTAGTGCGATTACAGGTCATTAAGATTCTAGCGGTTGGGGCAATTTTGAGTCAAATTTTATGGCTATAAATAGGGGAAGGTTTTGTAACTTAAGATATACATTGATATTGATAATACAAAGATTTTGCTGCAACTGGATTGTATCGCTTTGCCTTAGTTTAGTTGTTTCTAAGAAGGAAGCTGATATATCTATGCATGTTTCTGTGCCTTTTGTATTTATCAAATTGTTAATGAAAGAAGGTTTGTTCTGTGCCATTGGTGATATTTTCTGTGTCTCTGTATTAATCTTCTGAGTTTAGCCTTTAATCTTAAATTCATTTATAATCTGTCTATGTTAATCATGCAACATTTGCTCTTTAATATAGTTGAATCATGAGAGTTTAATCACTGTGCTAATTACTGAAATACATTTAAATTAGACACATCACCATAGATATAGAAGCTCTGTTTATTGTATCTATAATCTTGTTTTTTCTCCCCTTTACCTAAAACCCCATTGAAAAAAGGAAGAGCCAGCTTTTGTAAAATCTAGAGGTTGTTTCAAGTGTCAAGTCCCACATTCTTGAAACTTCCCATGTTGGTGTTGGAATCTGCGGAATTTTATCCATCAACACATATCATTCACTAAGTTGCATCAATGGTGAAATTCACCGACCTTGCAATTCCTTGTTCACACGAGTTGTCATAAATGCAATGTTTTAATGGCGATTTGGGAGTTTTTAAGTTGGTTTTGTTTTCATTTTTATTATTATTCCTCTCTCTTACCCTCCCCATTCCTCTGCATGTTCGAAGGCTTTTGTGTTTGTGAAGTGCAAGGCCTTTGAACAAATTTGAAAAGTGATTCAGGCTAGGGTTTTGTCATTTTTGCCTTTGTCGCCAAGTATGTTCTTTCCTTCCATTTTTCTTTGTTTATCTACATTGTTAATATTTAGGGTTTTTTATTTTCCATCTCTCTTTAAGTTTTGTTTCGATCTATTTGCATTTTTAATGTTTATAAGAACTAGGTTTTTGATTGTTTAAATTAGTAATTTATGTTTTGTTCCCACTGTCTGATAAACTAAAACCTTAGTATAAATACTAAAAGGAAGCTAGGTGTGCGGAAATGCTTCCTACACTAATCTATTGAGGAGAGGACTATGCAAATTAAAATTTATCCTAACAATTATAGCGATGTTAAACCATTAACATGAGATATAGTAGCAAAACACAAGAGCCAGAAAAAAAGACAGAAGAAGAGAGACAAAGATTTATGGTGGGGAAAACCCTTATTGGATGAAAAACCCCACACTCAGAAACCTGCACAATGTATTAACAAATCTGAAAGAATGTTTACAATACACTTGCAATGCAAGATTCAATGGTCTTTGACACTCATGTCTAGAGTCAATCTAGTAGCATAATAGTACCTGTAAACCTATGATACAAACTCCATCTCCAAGCACCGGTTTAAATAGAACATACAAGGCAATTTTGGACCTTTCTTGGAATGGGCGTCCAATATGGCATCTTGGACCAAAACCCACGCCTAGGGACACTTGGTCAACATTGTAGAATGTGTCTGACACTTGTCAATAGCTCCCATCCTAAAGAGGTCGCCAATTTCCAAAATGGGCTATGACAGATGCTCTTACGACACTTACGATTGCCATAG
Organism: Cunninghamia lanceolata; assembly: GCA_027924645.1. Classification (NCBI taxonomy): domain Eukaryota; kingdom Viridiplantae; phylum Streptophyta; class Pinopsida; order Cupressales; family Cupressaceae; genus Cunninghamia; species Cunninghamia lanceolata. The sequence continues at coordinate 1,766,894 of BSBN01000781.1, forward strand.
AATCTGTCATAGCAGTTACAACTTACAGCTGTAAGAGAATCTGTCATACACATGCTATAAATAGCATATTCTCTTACAACACATCATATTCCACCTTGGGGCACCCAAATATGCCTCATTCAAAGATGCTTAATGACACATGTCATTACCTGTCTTACAACCTTCTATTCTCGACTCTTACATGTCATAGATTCATCATAGGAATCCATCATAACCGTTTCAGTCAAACATTCCTTGCACAACATAGAAGATGCAGACACATGGAAGAATATTCCTACCACTAAGTGGGATGCCTATCTCCTCATGTGAGGACAAAATAACAAGTTGTCATAATCCATGTAGGATTAACAAATCACCATGCCACATCCCACAATATGACAAAGTGGAATTTCCAATTATTTACAACATAGGCAATTGAATAATAAATACAAACATTACAAATGCAGAGAATTACCAAGGTTGAGATACCTTAATTCCCAACATTCTCCCACTTGTCAAACACCTTGTAAGAGCCAATAGAAAAATAGGATTTAACTGCTATAGGCCGAGAGGCCCATAGACTCCGAACACCATTTTAACTTCTCTGTGCCCACTAAATTCGTCAACGCATCTGCAACATTCTTCAAAGTATCTACCTTATTTAAATTTACCTTTCCATCCTCGACCATGTCCCTCATGAAGTGAAACTAAACATCAATGTGCTTGGTTCTAGCATGGAAAGTCAGATTCTTTGCAAGGCAAATTGCACTCTGACTGTCACAACTGATCATGATCTGACCTGCATCAACACCAATATCAGAACACAATCTCTTAATCCAAATGGCTTCCTTACAAGCATGAGTTTCTGCCATATACTCAGCTTCTGTCGTGGACAAAGAAACAACTAGTTGTCGCTTACTCATCCAACTAATAGCACCACCAAACAGTGTAAAAACATAAGCACTGGTGGATCGCCTGCTGTCAATGTCACTTGCCTAATTTGAATCCACAAATCCATGAATATCAAGAGAATGCGGAGGTCCTGAAACATTACCATGATAGCAAATGGAATACTCGAAAGTACCCCTCAAATATTTGAACACTCACTTAACTGCATTGCAATGAACCTGTCCAGGATTAGCCATAAATCGACTAAGGACTCCCACTGCTTGGGCAATGTCTAGTCTTGTGTAGACCATAGCATACATCAAACTACCAACAACACTAGTATAAGGTACTCTGCTCATGTCCTCCACCTCACTAGGAGATTTTGGACAATCCTCAATAGATAACTTTGTCCCCAAAGAAATGGGAACACACAATGGTCTACAATCTGCCATGCTGAATCTCTCCAACATGGTCTTCACATACTTAATCTGACTTAACCAAATTTTTCTATTGGTTCTATCTCTTCTAATTTCCATTCCTAGAATGTACCTGGCTACCCCTAAATCTTTCATTTCAAACTAAGCTGACAACTGAGATTTAAAATTAGAAATCATATTTTTACCCTTCCTAATGAGCAACATATCATCAACATACAGTGTAACAATGAGAATACGATCACCATCAAACTTATAATAAACACAGTGATCCGATTTCTATCTCACAAATCTAATTGACAACACAAAGGCATCAAACTTCAAGTAGCATCTCCTAGGGGATTGCTTCAAACATACAAAGACTTCTTAAGTTTGCAAACCAAATTTTATTTACCTTTTACCATGTAATGCTCTGGCTGTGACATGTAGATTTCTTCCTCCAAGTCACCGTGAAGGAAAGTTGTCCTCACATCCATCTGTTCTACCTCCAAGTCATAAGCTGCTGCGAGAGACAACAGTAATCAAATGGATGTCAACTTTGCAACAGGAGAGAAGACCTCACCATAATCTATACCCTCCACTTGTGAATACCCCTTCGCAACCAATTGATGCAGAGTGCCCAGCAGAAGCGGGTGAAGATTCGACTATATCTTCCCTATCGGCAAGAGGTATCCCAATGTCTCACCGAAGCCTAGAATGACTTCTCTATCGGGGAGACATGAACTATCGGCCGTTCCTTACTCTTATATCCCGATGGCTAAGTTCTCACCGATAACTCCGTGACGGTTAGTTGCCTATCGGCAACTCTTCATACTATCGGACCACGAGAAATTTCTTATGCCGATATACTCCGTCACGCCGATGACCACTCTTTGTCGGCCGGACTTCCTCCTTCGGTGAAGCTTCTTTCACCTACACCGACGCTTTGTCTCTCGCCGATATCATCAGGCACATCGGCCAGACCTCCTGCTTCGGTAAGACTCCGGTTCGTAGTCCCGATGGTTCATCTCACTCCGACGAGTTTCTATCGGCGGGACTCTAACGGTCGCCGAGACTTCTTCGGCTTCCACCGACAAGGTTCCTCACGCCGATACTCTTTATCGGCAACACTCCGAGGATGTCTCACCGATCGGTGAAACTTTATACCGTCGGCTAAGTATATTTTCCTTAGTCCGATATCGTTTCTCTCACCGATGCGAACACAAAGGTATGTGTCTCCGGCACTATACCAACCTTCGGTAAGACGGAGAGCCTTTCACGCCGATGGATCTCCAATTGTTCTGAGGCGCCGAACCAGAATTCCCTTCGACAGAACAATGGAATTTGGCCGTTTCATTTATCAAACCCTCGATCTCTTGTAGCAATCTGATCCCACATCAAAACTATCCAATTTCACTCCGATTTCCCGACTAGCCACATGATGATGTCTAGTCGAACTTGACTGAATTCGCTGGCTTCCTGGGTAAGAATTCAACAACAACAAACGTGAGAAGTCTTTCCCCCATCCCACTGTTACTATACAGGGCTTCAGTGGACAGAGGAAAGGGCCTCCATGTATGAATCAAAACCCTGCTCCTAGTTTACGAACCAGCCACTGTGGAATCGTGGGTTTTTACACCGTCTGCACACTACAGAGTCACTATGGATTGACGGATAGCATCCGGTTAGGGTTCTATTTTACAAAATCAGGATAAAGATATCAAATCACTAAGAACAACCAAGAAAATCAACACAGATCATTCCCAGAACTCTCTTTATTCAGTTATCAGAAAAGGAACTTGTTGTAATACACACTTCTCTCTCTGCCCCGTGTGACATACAACCTGCCTCTAAAGAAGATGTAGAGACAGCAGTTATCCCCTCCAACCGTGCAAACTAATTTTCAAATCAGTTAGCCGTTGGTTTACCCTTCATACAAGCAAACTACATGTGTGCCTTGCACAATTACATTCATGGGACCAAATTGACCCTTATTACAAAATGAAATGGCTTAAGAGCCTTATGAGACAACAAAAGAAAAGATGATCCTGCACTACAGAGAATGTGCTCCTGCACCACCAATATGGCCTTATAATTCTCAATACTGCCATCTGCACCAATCTTCTTCTTGAACACCCATTTGCATCCAACATGTTTCCATCCAGGAGGCAAAGGCACCAAGTCCAAAGTTTGATTATTTTCCAAAGAAGCCATTTCATCCTCCATGGCCTCCTTCCAGGAACCTGCATCCTTCATATCCAAGCCTCTGATACAGTTCTAGGTTCATCACTGTTAGTGAGTAAAGCATAAGCACAACTAGAATCAATCAATGTAAAACCAAACCTTTCAGGTTGCTTCCTTATCCGTGTAGACCTCCTCAAGAGATAAGGTTGAGGTTCAGTTTCTTCTTCTAAGCTTTTAGAACTGCTAGAGCTCTCCTCATCATCAGGTCCAACATTGTCTTTATGTTTAGTCTTCTCAGGGGTGAGAGGAAACTGAACAACACCCTCTTTCTTTTCTTTTTCTTCTAGCTACAAAACAGTGGAAGAAAGTGTAAGCTCTCTGAAGATGACACTTCTGCTATACAACACTTTTTCAGCCACAGGGTCCCAAAGCTTGTATCCTTTCACACCAACACCATAGCCAATGAAGATACACTTAACAGCTTTGTTCTCCAACTTTGACCACTTCTCCCTAAGCACATGTGCATATGCCTCACAACTAAAAACATGAAGATGCCTTACTGAAGGCTTTCTACCAGACCACACCTCCATGGGTGTCTTTCCAACAAGAGCTGATGTAGGAGATCTGTTTACCAAATAGCAAGCAGTGGCAACAGCTTCAGCCCAAAACTTTTGTTCTAGACTAGCTCCACTAAGCATACTCCTAGCCTTCTCCATCAGTGTCCTGTTCATCCTCTCTGCAACTCCATTTTTTTGCGGTGTGTATGGAGTTGTCTTATGTCTTTCAATCCCAAGTTCCTTGCAATACTTATCAAATTTTGTAGAACATAACTCACCACCATTGTCAGTTCTCAAACATTTAATGTTTTTACCAGTCTAATTTTCAGCAAAGGCTTTAAACTCCTTAAACTTGCTATAGACTTCAGATTTACTTCTGAGAAAATAAATCCATGTCCTTCAATTGTAATCATCTATAAAAGATATAAAGTATATAGACTTTGATAATGAAGGAACATTAATAGGACCAAACACATTAGAATGAATGAGGTCCAACACACCAGAAGACTTATGAGAACTTGAATAAAACTGAACACAGTTTTATTTTCCATAAATGCAATGTTCACAAAAGTCACACTCAAGATTACAATCATCTAACCCCTCAACGAGGTTCTTATTTTTCAGGGTACGCAGACCCTTCTCACCAATGTGGTCAAATCTCTTATGCCATAACATTGTCTTTTCTACCGGAAGTTTAACTTCCAATGCACAATTACAACCATCAGGACTAGAAACAACAGATTTCTTCAATGCTCATTCAGATGGTGGGGATGAAGTGACTGTTGCCCTCTTCCTTGAATCAGAAGAACTATTACATTGTGAAATGCATGCCTCCAGCTGAAACAAAGTACCTCTCTGAGTACCCTTAGCAAGCACCATAGATCCTCTAGTCATCTTGCATTCTGTTAGGTCTCAAAAATGCAGGTTGCTAATCCTAAGAGGATGCTAGGCTCTATATTTAGATTAGCAACGTATTTGAACTAACTTAACGAAATCAACCTTTAGGGTTTGATGATTTCCTACACTTTAGGTCCTGCTACACCTAGGTGGGTGAACCTTGGGAATTAAGGCAGACTAAATGTAAATGTATTGACTAACTGAATCTATCTACAATGGCATATGGTGCAGGATAGATGAAAGTTTGCTAACTAATTCTTATATCTAACTAATGGTTGGTATAAATTGTATAAGTAATATCAAGGTAAAAAGGATTTAAATAATGAATGGAAATAAGACCAGTGCCTTGTTGGGTAACAGAGTCAAATGAAGGACTAAGACTAGTGGCTTATAGTGGGCAAATTCTAACTGTTTGGCACAATTTTAGTTTATAACTTGTATAAACGTGCAGGGAGATGACTGACAAACTCTTCTTATTGATCCAACCAATATAATCAAATATCTTATAATTCACTAGAAGGTATTTTAATCCTTTCTTGAAGGAACCAATTGAGTGGAATATGTAAGAATAACATATAATATTAACTTGGAGATAGAATGGCAATCCTAATTATATGGCTCTTTTTAGTGATCCAAACTAGCACTTCCAGGTTACTGTGATTGATCAGGAGGATTTTAATTCCTATTATAGAAACCAATTAATCAAACCACACAACTACAACAAATGTGTATTGACAAATTAAATATATACTTGATATATTAATCTGAATAACAAGGAAATACAGAACTAGAGACAACTGCACAATTGAGTAAGTTTAACAAACAATTGATACCAGAATTAAACCACAAGATCAGAAAACTTCAATTTACTTCTTCAATAGTAATCTTGCAACATGGTCTTTTGAGAACATTGTGAACTGTATATATTATATTCTACTACTGATCTTCTTTTAGCATCAAATGTTTGAACTTATATAGACATTTTTGTGAAGAGACATAACTCTTCAATAAGTCTTTTGGGAAGTTAACAAAATCAACAATCATTACCTAACCATAATTAGGCTCTATTCAACCATAAGTAAATTTTAGCCACATGGTCTAAGTACTCTTGATCACGATGGAAATCAGTAAGCTCAATGGCATTTCTTGTAATCACATCAATTGTGACCATCTTTTCCAAGTGTTTGCAAGCTTCTCCAGATGCAGAATTTTTGTCTTCAAGAGCTCCCATAGCCTCGTGTAATATAGCTTGACAATCAACGCTCCACTCTTCTTTGCTTTTTAGTTCTCCATCACTTTTAAATAACGCGGGCACTCCTGCATTCGAAGCTTCAACACCTTCCTTAGCATTAGTTTTAAGTTGATCGTAGTATTTCTAATGTTGCTCGATCAATTCTTTTACATTGGAAACACCTGCAATGTCAGAAGCACCTTTACTTTGTATCTCATTCAATTTCTCCTACACTCTCTGTTCGAGCCTTTCGTGTTCTCTAATTGCTTTATAATTCTAAGAGTAATTATCCCAAAATAGGATTATCCAATGTATCATGTTTGCATGTCTACTATGTAGCACTGTGACAAGTGTATCTATTTGAATTTGTGCTGCATGATCTGTGGATAGTGCTTGAGTGCCCTGTGAACTTTCACCCTGAATTAATCTCATTGTTGACCCCCCAAAGGTGCTCTTAACAGCATCCTTTAAATAATCATTTTCTTTTGTTAGTCTCTCACAGCTCAATTTATATGCATCTCTTTCCTTGATCAACGTTTAAGCTTGTGCTTTGTTTAGCTTCGCAACATTGATGCCAATGTCTACTGTAATCAAAGGGTCAATTTCCCCTGCCTTTAAAGTCATGACATGGTCGAAAGTTTTTTCAATATCTATGATGGCTGTCTTCTTATGGGGAGGATATAGCACCCATATCATCAATGAATTTTCATCATTATTGTATTTTGTGCCCATATACACTTCATTAACTCCCTCTGGAATGAGTTTATATTTATCATCTGTACTATTTAGAAAACTGTCAAAAACTAAAGCAGAATTCAAATCAAGACCAGGAAAAATCATAACCCCTGCATCTTTAAGCAATTGTCTACCCCTGCTAGGGGTCATATCCTACATCTCCTTATCTACTGTTATTTTCAGCATATCTAGCAGTTGTCTTTCATTATCAGCAGAGACATCATCCACTGATTCTCTAATTTCTTTCCCTTTGCATTTATACAAAAATGACTTAAACTCTTTTGAATGAATAAATTTATCATCAGAAATGAAAGAATCATAAGCTATCTAATGTGGATCTTCATCAGCAAACCCCTCCTCATCATGTATTACAACAGGAGGCTGATATTGTTGCATTTTTCTCTTGGACATTTGTATTGTTTTGTCCTATGGCTCCTCTTGCCCTACAGGTTCTTCATCTGAAGATACAACTTCAATCTTTGTCAGCTATTTTCTTTTCTCACTTAGATCCCTGTTATATTTTTCTACCACTAATTCTACCTCATCCTCTTCTAGGTTTCTAATAACATCATCATGTGGATAAGGGATGTATATATATCCACTGAGGTTTTGTTTCCTTCGAGCAGAGTCAATAAAACCTTCAAGGTCAAACCCTTTCCTTACCTCAGCACTCCTCATGTTATAATGCATCAGTTTATCCATAATGAGAATGTAACCTTCTTTGGACACCACAGTAAAATCTCCAAAATATAAAGTGCTGGGCATAAAAGATTGCTTATCATGTGAGCTCAGATGCATTACATTTGAGCAGTGCATTTGCTGAATTATTTCTAAATAAGCAATTATGTCAGGGACAGTTTTGGGCAAGATGAATGGAGTGTCTTCAAAACCATATACTCTAATCATGGTAGCATCTTCAAAACAATACCAGTCTCCCCAATTATGAGTGACAGTAGGGGGGGCACCAAAATCTCTTGGCCTGAGGAACCTTTTTATCTCAGTTGAGATCGAGTATTCACAAGGGTGGCTGAAATATCTGTATAGTACTTTTACACAGTGTTCTTCAAATTGGGCATAACTAGAATGGGCATATCTGTTATCCCATATTCTAGTCCACATTTGTATTGGTAACTTTTGCCCCTTCTGGTCTGCAGGAACAACTTTAAATTCACTTGGCCATAACCCTATTTCCTAGCCAAAATACAGCACCATGTGCATAAGCAGTGAGTAATGCTCAAAAGAGCATGCTGGGGAACTGTTTCTTATTGCAGTCAAGCCAAAATCTATTCTATTAACAACATAAGCAGCATAGTCAAAATGCCTTGCATTATGACACTAGATGTCAGTAGCTATAACCATCAAAGGGATTGTCATGAACTCAGGGACCTCTGATCCCAGGACTTGGCCCACAGAATAATAAGTGTGTTGTATATATGGTTCAAATATTGCTACATGAAAAGGAGGACCATCATTCTCAGTTAGAGGCATCAATTCTCCTTCAACTCTAGGCCTATGAATGGGCAACCTCCATCCATTGTAGGTTGTGTCCATTCTCCAGTATTCCTTCTCCAGGTCCTCATAAATAATGGGGACATTGCATAAATCATCTAAGTTGAACACTTCACTAATGGCATTTTTTGACAAATGTAAAATTGGCTCCCCTTGTGGGTTGCATATAGCTTTCAGACTTGGATTATATTGTTTGGCAAGAAGTTGGAGGGGTTCAACTTTCAGGAATACATCAGGCACAACTAATTTTCCCAAATTCAAGTGCCATGGGTTTAACACTGGAGCATTCCTGAATCTTCTGTTATAGTGGAATTTGAAGAGTTCATTTCCTCTAATCGGGGTCCAAATATTTCCTAAGCGTTTACATTTGTCTTCTAATTTTTTCATTTCTACCCTAAGTTGAGCAGATCTCCTGGCCTTGGGAGTTGACCCCAGCAACTGATCAATTAAATCCTGATTGAGCTTTCTGTCTTTTATCTTTTCCAGGGGTTTTATCAGTTTTTTGTATCTTAGATTTACTTGTTTCCCCTTGTGATTTTCTACCTTTTCCCTTTCCTGGAGTCTCCATTTTCAAATTTTGACAGAAAATCCAAACACAAGCTATAACACAATGGTTCGTATGTATGTACATGTCATCTATGGCTGCAATCAAAATCCTCTATTTGCGCTTCAAAATTCTTCTATCCCTCTTCTCAAACAACCCTGTCAATTGTAATTATAATGATCTTAGAGGATTTCATCATTGTCTGCATTTAATCGTTTGAGTAATTTCAATGTCATTCATCGCTGTGAAACGTCACATCGTCATAACTCCTATCATCGGCATGATTTTCAAAATGTCTGGGTGACCTTGATATCTCCTCATGGCGTGAATAATCAATCGGCGTAACCCCTCAATTGTCTTCTTGATAATATGTTGAATCATATCGAAGCGAGCGCAACCATCGGCATGACTTCTTTCATCGCCGTGTGATTTAAATTTCCTTCCGATATAGTGAGTGTTACCGATATAACTATCGGTGAGAGTCTCACCAATATGTGTGACAACAATTTGTTATCGGGATGATCAATACCATCAAGATAACACATTTATGTTTCCCCGAGCTTCGTCGTCTTCCTGATAATCTTCTATACTCTGGATCAGAAGGACTATCTTAATGTCTCACTGATATGGTTATTGGTTAAACTTCTTATTAATGGGTATAATCTTATTTCCATCGGAGTGAGATATACCATTGGGGTAATCCTTTTCAAATCACTCGATCATAGTTATCTCCCCGATGGCCACTTTATATTCCTTATCGGAGAGAACCTTTCAAAGTGTCACCGACACCTTTTTATCACTGTGACTTGTGAGTCGGCAAGATATACGTACTTCATTCCAATATGTTGAGTCATGCCGATGGATAGGTGTATTGGTGTGACTCACACCGAAAGCGCTTTTTATTGTTTCACCAAGACACTGGAGTATCGGAGACTCATTAATTTTTTATCCTGATGTTCATTTCTTGCCGATGGCTATCATTTCCTTTGTCCCCATAGGATGTTCGGTGAGACTTTTGCCAAAATGCTTCATCAGTATGATATATGCCGTCGGGGTAACTTTCAAAGCACCACCCGATGACTATTAGTCATACCAATCGGTGTGACTGCTTGAATCTCTTACCGATAAAAGGCCATTTGTATTACTTCTTCCATCGGCAACTTCGACAAATCTCTCTCTGATCTTTACTCTCATGCCGATACTCATTTTCATTGATTTCTTATGTATCGGCATAAGCAACACAACGTCTTGCCGATAGATTGAAATTTAGGTAATTTTGCATTGCTTAGCCATGGATATCTTGTAGGATGTATCAATTTTTTACTATGGTTTTGGGATGTTTTATGATTTGCTCAGATATGGTGAAGTGAGAATACAGTAAAAATTTTAAATTTTTACTGTCCCAACACATCCTTCTTTTGAAAAGACAACCTGCACACCTGCATCATTCAAACTACTTACAGAAAGTAGGTTCTGGGTTAAGCCTGGGATGTGCATAACCCAGAGATCCCCTTCACTCAACCATCAGGGAATAGGATAGAGACTCTTCCACAACCAACGATCTTCAGATGAGAGTCATCACCCAAATACACCTTTCCACCATCGAACTCCTCATACTTGGTAAACCAATCTCGATGCGAGGTTATGTGGAATGATGCAGCAGAGTCGATTAGCCACACATCATTAGATGCATGGGTTGCCAGGGTTGTGATGAAGGCATCACTGTCATCTTGTGATTTGTCAAAATCTGAATCAGGAGCTTTCTTCTTTTTCTTCTTCTCCTCTTTGTATTCCTTTCGGAAATGCCTGGTCTTTCCACAATTCCAACAAAGAGCCTTGGACTTTCCAGGAGATTTAGATCTCCCACGGGATTTGGATCTACCCTTCTCAGCTTTCTTGTCCTTCTTCTTCCCTTTCTCCTTGGGTCTTCCACGAACTACAGGGGCTTCTTTGGCTGCCTCTTAAGACTTTCTCTGCATCTCTTCAGATAATAGCAAAGAAACCACCTCTTCCATTTTGAATGTGGATGTGGTGCTTATGATTGCCATGACAAGATGATCCCATGAGTCTAGCAGAGAACAAAGCAGGGTCATACACTGATCCTCCTCCTCCATCTTTACACCAATAGATGTCAATTGTGCAACCAGCATGTTAAAGGCATTCATATGCTCAGCCACGGATCCTCCATCCTCCATTCATAGAGAATAGAACTTCTTTCTCAGAAAAAGTTTATTGACAAGGGATTTGGCTTGATACACATCCCCCAACTTCTTCCAAAGGAGTTTTACAGTAGCCTCCTCATGGACATTTAACAACACAGAATCAGCAAGACTAAGTCTTATGAGACCCTTAGCCTTCCGATCCTTGAGATCCCACTCGTCTTGAGTCATTGTAGCTAGTTTAGTTCTGTTCACACTTTCCCAAAGGTCTCGGTCAACTAACATGTCTTCCATCTTGAGCTTCCACAACTCAAAATTACTGCCGTCGAACTTCTCTACTTCAAACCTTCCTGATGTGCTTACCATCTCCTTGCTGCAATAAGATATAGAATGCTCTATACAGACTCCCACTCAACCTAAGATTAGCTCAAAAAACCCCTACCCAACAACTAGGACCAAAGGTGATCAAGCTCTGATACCAACTGAAAGGAAGCTAGGTGTGCAGAAACGCTTCCTACACTAATCTATTGAGGAGAGGACTATGCAAATTCAAATTTATCCTAACAATTATAGTGATGTTAAACCATTAACATGACATATAGCAGCAAAATACAAGAGCTAGAAAGAAAGACAAAAGAAGAGAGACAAAGATTTACAGTGGGGAAAACCCTTATCGGGTGAAAAACCCCACACTCAGAAACCTGCACAATGTATTAACAAATCTAAAAGAATGTTTACAATACACTTGCAATGCAAGCTTCAATGGTCTTTGACACTCGTGTCTGGAGTCAATCCGGCAACATAACAGTACCTGTAAACTTGTGATACAAACTCCATCTCCAAGCACTTGTTTAAATAGAACATATAAGGCAATTTTGGACCTTTCTTGGAATGGGCGTCCAATATGGCATCTTGGACCAAAACCCACGCCTAGGGACACTTGGTCAACATTGTAGAATGTGTCTAACACTTATCCATAGCTCTCATCCCAAAGAGGTCACCAATTTCCAAAATGGGCTATGACAGATGCTCTTACGACACTTACGACCATCATAGAATCTGTCATAGCGGTTACAACTTACAGCTGTAAGAGAATCTGTCATACACATGCTATAAATAGCATATTCTCTTACAACACATCATATTCCACCTTGGGGCATCCAAATATGCCTCATTCAAAGATGCTTCATGACACATGTCATTACCTGTCTTACAACCTTCTATTCTCGACTCTTACATGTCATAGATTTGTCATGGGAATCCGTCATAACCGTTTCAGTCAAACATTCCTTACACAACATAGAAGATGCCGACACATGGCAGAATATTCCTACCACTAAGTGGGACGCCTATCTCCTCATGTGAGGACAAAATAACAAGTTGTCATAATCCATGTAGGATTGACACATCACCGTGCCACATCCCACAATATGAATAAGTGGAATTTCCAATTATTCACAACATAGGCAATTGAATAATAAATACAAACATTACAAATGCAGAGAATTACCAAGGTTGAGACACCTTAATTCCCAACAAATACCCTAGACCCATGTTTCATAAATTAACGATTTATGTGGTAAGCTTGCATTGCACAAAGGGTCTCAAATTTTGAAACCCATTTCCAAGAATCTTACCAATCGGCCGGTGGTTTTTACCGTCGTTGTGGTAAGTCTTATGCACAATTCGCCATCTCCATATATGCGACGACGGGATTTTTTGCCACCTTGGCATATCAAGCAAATGAACTTCAAAGCATGGTTGGGATTTTTTACCAATACCGTCTAAACTTTGTAAGTCATCCCACCGGTGTAGTGTCGGGGTTTTTCACCGATCATACACCTAATTTCAAATGGTGTAGGCAGAGATATTTAGCGCTTTCACTTAGGAATTTTTTCCCACTTGCAATGTCAGGGTTTTCTACTGACCTTGCGGTACTTTGTGAATTCTACCTCTCATGTAGACTCAGTTAAATTCACTGACCTTACACTTTGCAAAAGTTTTACCTCCTTTGCAAAGTCGGCAAATTTTGCCGACCTTGCAAACACTTGCAAGTTTTTCCCACTTGCAATGTCAGCAAAACTTGCCAACTTTGCAAAACCTTTTTCCCCTTAATCATGCAAAGGCACTAAAATTCAACACAGTTACACAATACACCTTTCACCTACAGATGCGCTAAAAATCAGTGCCATTACACCCACTTAATAAAATTTTGCTAACACTGGGAAATTTTTACTTTTTTTCCCAATTGCTCGCTTTCACTCTATTTTTGCCCTTATCGGGCCTAAACCCTCCATGCTCATTCAATTTCTCAAAATTCCCTTGCTAATATAATTTCCAATCATGCAAGTTTTTCTAATACTAAAAAACCCTCAACTTTATATTGCAGTTTCTTGTGCAAGCATTTCAAGATTTTCACATCCGCATTCCAACAAGGATGTAGTCACTTGTTGGTTGTCCTTCAGATGTCAGATCCTTCCCCAAGCAAAGAAAAATCTATGAAGTACAAATATCAGGAAGTTTTTCTGGTGACCTCAGTGACCTCAACCATTGATGAGATAAAGGATATTGAGATTGGGCGTGTTGATATGTCTGAATTTGTGGAAAGGACCTAGCAGCAACCTTTGAGTAATGGCATGAAGTGTATAGTGGAGAGTAACATTCAAATGGTAGCTACATTTCCTATGGCTGCACACAATCCTGAGTTTGTTCTCCAGGTTGTAGCACACTATAATAGGGATGACTGAAGTGTCATGTATTCTAATGGAAATGTGTTTATGAGGCTAGATGCAAAATTTTTTGACAAAGCTTTCTTGTGTCCTCATACTGAAACATATGTAGATATCACTTTTGACTATGCACAAGAAGAATATGAAAAAGATCCAAATACTGCTAAAAAGGTGATTAACAGTAAGTGGTTAAAGAACTCAAGGCCAAATATTTCAAGATGGCATAAGAACTTTCCATGCAGTGACTTCATTGAAAAAGTAAGTGATTTGATCACTCTTCTCAGTAGGGTGAGAGGTTAACCTAATTCATCTACCTTTCATGAGTGGATGTATTTATACATCAAAATCATCATGAGGAAGAAACAACAAATCTTCTGGGGACTACAGATTAGTAATGCAATTCATGATCAACTGACAAAGGTACAAAATTCCCTAATGTTCTACATGACATCATATCTCGTAAATGTTGTTGTTGTTACAATGAGGAGTTTTCCTAGGTTGACATCAAAAGGAGATAGGAGGTTAATTCCAGTATACATTTATACTATCCTCAGATAACTCTTGATGGAGGAATTCATCATTTTAGAAGAGTTAATGATGCTTTCTTTGCTCCTTTCTTATGTATGTTTGATCTTGAATTAGAAAAGAAAATGGTTTCTGATAAAGCATGGTGTGTGGTAAACAAATATGGTTGTTTATATCTACAGTTTCCTACATTCACCTATTTGAAAGTTGGTTGTTTCATGGGATATCCATACATGCTCCCAAGATACCATAGTGACAAAATTGTGTTAATGGAGCTATAATAGTAGTTCATAGAAAACAAATGGAATCTAAAAAGATAGGTTTCAAGTTTCCCCTCACAATTAGCAGGTATTCTATCTCAACATCCCCAAAAGCTAAGGCTATAGAATTTGAGATGCAATGGGTCACCATGAAGACCTACAAGAGAAGACCTAATTTTGATCACCAGGGCGTGAAAGATAAAATCAAGAGAGCCCTAACCCATGAGCACAGATTTGAAGATGTGTGGGCAGATTATAGAACAGAGGAGGAGATAAGAAAGTTGGATTACTGCCGGTTGACCTTAAAGTAGATTGAAGAACTTGATTTAGTAGATATTCCTTAAGGCACATCCTAGATCTTGCTTATGTGAGGAACAATGTTGCAGACTC
This sequence comes from Cunninghamia lanceolata, assembly GCA_027924645.1. NCBI lineage: Eukaryota > Viridiplantae > Streptophyta > Pinopsida > Cupressales > Cupressaceae > Cunninghamia > Cunninghamia lanceolata. The sequence goes on from BSBN01000781.1 coordinate 1,781,894, forward strand.
TCCTCTACCGGCAATCCAGTGGTCAAAGAAAGAGGTAACTTCTATCAAAGAAAGGTTTGAACCAATTCTAGCTAACACAAATGTATGGTTAGAGGAAAAGGGGATTCATTTGAAACACTTTGTAACTGGATCAAAAGAGGAGTTTCAAGATCCTACATGTAAGAAATCTAAGATAAGGACGAAGAACAAGAGTGATGTGTCTAGTCCCAGTAAGTCTGCCAAGCCAAGATCAAGTTTGTTTCAAAAGGCAGAAAAGCTAAAACCACTGCAGAAGGGCCATCTATTGAAGGGCAAGATGAATTTGTTCAAGATGAAAGGCAAGAAGAGGAAGGACAACACGATGAATAAAAAAGGTCTCCTCATGAGAACATTTTAGAGGAACCACATGTTTCTTCTTCTACTGTCAATCCTACTATCACAGACATTTCTATTGACACCATTCATATTCCTTCCACTGGGTCAATTCAATCCATTCATTCATTCCCATCCTCTAGGTCAATTTTTGATAGTCCTAAATAGGGTTTGGAAACTTTTTTTGGTTCTTCCCCATCTTTGCCAAGATTATCATCACCTTCTTTTGACATACATTCTCAATCATACTTAGAGAAACTTATGACTGAGTCTTTGCAAGTTTCAAGTGTGAATATTCCTAGTGTTGTTTTGACTAATACTTCACCCATTGTGACAACTCTTGTGAGTGCAACCCCTTCTACTCAAACCATGGCTACAGGTCCAGAAAGAAGTTCATCTACACTTCCCCCTTGGCTCTCATCTCAGACACCTAAGAGGAAGAAGCCAGTCATCTCTCCAAATGATTTTGATTTTGAGAAGTTGACACCTGTGAAGGTAAAAACTAAGAAAAAGCCAAAGACTCTTTCCAGGTTGTCTGATAAAGAAGGTTATAGGTATGCAGAAGTTGCTCAGCCCCCTCCTGATAAAACTATAGAAGAAGTGGATATCTCTTATTATTCCATCACAAGAGTTGAGTTAGGGAAGATAACTCATGAAAGTGCTAATGTAGATGCTTAATCTACATTGAATTCTCTCATTCAGAAATTTGATGAAGTAAAAAAGGTGAAGGATCAATATAAAGCCAAGGCAGAACAGTTAACTTATGTACTCCAGAAGATCACTCTATCTTTAAAGACAATTAATCATGTGGCCATAACCATTGAGGATCCAGTTATTCAAGAGGTGGAAAAAGTTCATACAAGGGGTAGGTTAGTCAGTGAGTTCCTAGATCGAATGATTGCACAAGGATCACAACTGTTGAGAACCTCTGTGGAGAGAATGGAAAAAATGGAAAGCATAAGATCAGAATTAGACAAAGTTGTTGATACTTTCTCTCAAGAACAACAAGATATAGAAAATAGTTTGTCAGCTTGGACCAAAATGAAGAAGCTCAAATTGGGCACATTGGTGGAAATTGGGATCATTCCTAATAGAGAAATGTTTGTAGAGGTCAAAGAAACCATGATTCACAAAGTGAGCATTATCAAGGAATTGATCAAAGACTTGAAAAGTTCTCGAGAAGTCAATGACGACAATGATTTGAATCTTGTCAACAATATTGAAGAATTTCCTTGTAAGTTACTTGATGACAACCAAAAGATTCTTTCCTCAGATGCAGTGATCGAGGAATTCAACAACATGATCCAAAAGGAGTTTGAAGATCAAGCCTTTTCATTAGTTTCAATGGAAAAGTTGTTGGATATTTAGTTAAATTTGGACAACCTCAAAGTGTTTTTGGGAAGGCACAAGAAAGCTTGTAACATTGTTAATGATTCAATCACACTAGCCCTTGCTATCTCCAAACATACTTCAAGACCGGATAATGATGAAGTACAAGCAATCATGAAGATGTTTGAAGATTTTATGGAGAAGGACGGTGGAGAAAGCTAAATGTGCCTTGGTTTTAATTTTTAGTATTTTCATGCTTTATGTAATTTGTTTCAGACATATTTACATGTCATTTTCAAAAATGTAATTACATGTAAAAACAGAGAATTCCTAAATCAATGTGGACTCTTTTGTTGAATAAGTCAAATTTAGGTTTACTTTTCCTAGATTAGCTCTCAACTCTCCTCTATATATATGAGGGAGTTCTTTTGTACAAATACCTTTCAATATTTTGAAGCAAAACACTGCCCATTTTGACAAGCATACTTGAATCTTTGTGTTTAATGTGCATATCAAGAATTGATCAATAAAAGAAGTAGATTTTCTCCAACCTTTGTTTTGGAGCATGTTTGTTGTATGTAAGAGTGTTCTTATGTCTCTCTTGTCATATTATCTTTAATTTGGTTTATGAGTGACATTATTTCATTATTGAAGGGAAAAATCAGATTTGATATTGATAAACTTTGTGTTATCATATTGCATTTGGAGCTATATGTATTATGTATGAATTTGGTTGAGAACTTGTAGGCTGTGCTGCAATTGTTAGCTATATTCTTGTGGATCTGCAGTGTTGTTTGTTGATAGACTTTGAGATACAACTTGCTGCACTTGTTACTTTTGGAATCATACTTTAAGGAATAACTTGGAGTCTTTGAGCTGGAAGTTATTGTCGTTGTCTGTGCAATCTTATTGTGATATGCATTGAGAGACTTTGGGCTACAACACATTATTTTTGTTATCTTTGGAACTATTGTAGAAAGTGGTAAAAGACTTTGTGCTTTTGTGGATTTTCTAGTTACTGTCATTTGGTGGTATCATTCATGTTATTCCTACGTCTAACAAAAATTGGGTATCAACTATTATTGCTCCAACTGGTGTTATTTAGTTTATTACTTGCTATAATCATCAAGGTCATTATTGTAATTTGTTTCCCTTATTCTGAAAGAAGAGAATATGCTAATGGAGACACCCCTATGGATAGATGTAGTGTACATAATCATAGTTTAATTACTAGTTGATTTAGTTAGCAATAAGAAGGGAGCCTCCCCTTTCTAAGATGAGAGATTTAATCTCATTGTACTATGGTTGATATAACCATTTTATTCTCAGTTAGCTAATAACAAAATATTCACCCAACAAGTTCCTCTAAAAAAAAGTTGATAGAAAAAATTTGACTTTTAGCACACATGGTTGTTTCTTGAAATTTTTAAAGATTTTATGATTTTTTTAAATTTTTTGGATTTTATAATTTTTTTGTATATAGTAAAAATGACAAATTTCAACATGAAAGAAAGGTAGATTTAACATTGAAAACAATAAATTAAACAATCCTAAAACTCCTTGATTTCCCTCCTAGCATCATTTATGTTGATGTGCCTTTTGACATGCCAACTTGTCCACGAGCTATGAAGCCTATGGCATGGAATGACAAGTTCCCCTACTTGAAAGGTGGCTAGCCTCAAAGAGTCTTCATGAAATGAATTGTGAGTTTTTCCAAAATCCCTCAGTTGAAGAGTGCGCTGGTTGTTCCGTTCAAGGGGCTCCATGGAGAAATTAGGAAAATTTTGTTCAATTGAAACATGTGTTCATGTAGTGATATTTAACCATTATTAGCCACAAACAATATTTTTTTTACAAACTAAATTAATAATTTTCTAATTGTAATTGTTTGACTTCCTGTAAATGATTTCAATGTTAAACTAGCTTGGTAAATGATTAAAAACATCCTACCCTTTAAATCAAATTTTTAAAGCATGAAATTTGAAAAGTTATGCATAAAAACTTGGTCCTTTTATGAGAAATCAAATTTCAATTTTTAGGACAGCGAAGGATGCAATTAAAATATGCAACATTCTACCAAAAATAAGTCAATAAAATGACACAAATTTCTACCTATTGGAATTCATCCTTAAAAATCTAATCTACTATCGCTTAAAAAAATGAAAAAAGGAAAGGAGAAAAGAGAAAGGAAAGAAAACAAAATAAAACCCACCGACTTTCATTCCTCCTTCATGCCATTCTAGAAATGGACAACTTTGACTTGAAACCAATCTTTGTTGGCCCCATTAGATTTGCAATCCCAACAAGAGTCAATGTGATTGTTGAAGGACAAACTTTGTGCATGGATGATAACAATTTGTAGCGTGCACCATTGTGTTCAACGACCACATAAAATACCCAACCATCAGTAGGGTATTAGTGATTTGAATCATGTGTCTAAGTCATCTACATTAAGTGAACTAAATGTGGAAGATTAATGGAAAAAAGATAGATTTGCTGCTTGGAAAACACCATTGAAGGAACAAAAGACAAGAAAAGGAGAAAAAAATAAAAAAAAATGATTGCACAACAGTTCCAAATGCCAATCAGTTTTCCAAAATGCCCTTACAAATGAGTTGCACACAAGTATAAATTTTGGCACATTTGGATGGGAAGACAAAGAGTCGGTCCGTCCAAAATTACAAAATGACAAATTAACTTGGAATGTGAAGGGTTGCTTTGACTCATCCTTTCACATTTTATTTTTTCATTACATATCATCTAAAAGTTGACACATAGATGTATGTCATAGAACTTATGCATAATCTCCACCATCCTTCATTCGCCAGGGGTCCTCCTTCCAATGCTACTTGCATTTGATTCCCTTTTGCATTTTACATTTCTTTTATGCTCATATCCTGCATTCAAAAATAACAAAACATCAAATTCATTTAAAAATAATAATAATTAATTTTAATTTTTCATATAATATTTGCAAGATATGCATGATTTCTAAACTTAAAATGCCTAAATTTTCAATTTCCATATGTCAAAGCCTTCAAAAATGGTATTTTACTAAAAACCATAAATGCAAACTGAACTCTGCATCCAATTTGTAGTTTGCAATAGTGTTGCAACTGTAAAATGAATATGTATTGTGAATTGCAACTAGAGTTCAAACTCTATTTGTAGTTTGTGTAAGGAAAGCACAGGTGCAAAATATAGCTTCCCTAATGTCAATTCAAAAGGGGATAATGCAGACAGGAAATGTTTAATTCAAATACACAGATGAGCACACCAGAAAATATAGAATAAACATGTAAGATAATAGAGAACAACACCAGATGTACGTGGGAAAACCCTTACGGGTAAAAAACCCACCACCACAAGAGAGACAATCTTTATTTAGAGTAAACTTAAAATGATTACAATAAAGATCTCAGCCTTCTTGCTCAAGAATCGATTCTCAAATCATACAAAATAGTTCACTTTCACTGTACATCTACAAAAATGAACAATATGATCGAATCTCTTCATCAACTTCAACGACATCACCAGATCTTTATATATTCACAGTCTTCAAGAGCAAAACTGTTTTTAACTTCTGTCCTAACTATTCGATTCAACTGACCTAGCATCGCTACCTTCCAACCATCGCAACTATTCACATTCATGTGAGATCTTTAGTCCCACATTCACCAGTTCATGTTAGACATCCAGGTTTAAATACTCGAACACACTGTATGACTATCGTCGGCAATTTTGTTGCTGACGATGCTAGTCTAAACTTCATCGGAATAGCACAAACCATCGGAGCTCACTCCATGATTTACACTGATGGTTCCTTGTCCCACTGACACCAATGCTTCACCAACCCTTCATCGGAGTGACATTTTAACATCGGAAGGACTTCCAAACCTTAGACCGACAATGCTTCTCATGCCAACTTCAACAATCCTTCATCAGAGTGATAGTGAACATCGGAGGGACTTCTCAAAGCTGGGCTGATAGTAGTTCTCCCACTGATACATTGATCTCCGATGCCAACTCCCATCAAAGTAACTCAAAACTATTAGAGCGACTACCCAAAGTTGGGCTGATAGTAGTTCTCCCGTCGATACATTGATCTCTGATGCCAACTCTCATCAGAGTAACTCAAAACTATCAGAGAGACTACCATGGGCTCAGCCGACGGCCAACCTTATGTCGATAGACATATCATATCATTATGATACACATCTATCGGAGAAGCTAGAGCATGTCAACCCGATAGAGCATGTCAGCCCGATGGCTATGAACAAAACTAATGAAACAAATGAATGAGATTCCAAGCAGTAATATGAGACATTAGATCTCTTCAATCTCCTACTTGTCGAATAGATTACTGCTACCTCTTAATCCTCATTCAATTACTGAGAATTATGGGTCTGAAGACCCATTTCATCTGAACACCATTTGAACTTGGTCATGCTCATTGGTTTAGTCAAGGCATCTGCAACATTTACCAAAGTATCAACCTTTTCCAACTTTACCTTTTTATCTTCCACCATATCATGAACAAAGTGATATTGGACATCAATATGTTTTGTCCTAGCATGAAAAGTAGGATTTTTCGCCAAACAGATAGCACTTTGACTGTCACAATGAATTTGTATCTGCCCTGCATCAAAACCGACATCAGAACACAACCTCTTCAACCAAACAGCTTCTTGGCATGCATGAGTAGCTGCCATGTACTCTACCTCTATTGTGGACAAAGTGACTACAGCATGCCGCTTGCTCATCCAACTAATAGCACCACCATTTAACGTGAATACATATCCACTGGTAGATCTTCTACTGTCAATGTCCCCTGCCCAATCAGAATCAACATATCCCTGAATGCTGATAGATTTCTGAGATCTAACTGAGTTTCCATGATAGCAAATAGCATAATCAGAAGTTCCCTTCAGATATCTCATGACTCTCTTCACAGCATCCCAATGTGATTTGCCTAGATTTGCCATAAATCGGCTCAAAACTCCCACTGCCTGGGCAATGTCTGGTCTGGTATAGACCATTGCGTACATTAAACTGCCAACAACACTTGCATAAGGCACTTTTTTCATGTCATCAATTTCATTCGAAGATTCTGGACAATCTTCAACAAATAGTTTCATTCCCTGCAAAACTAGAACAACTAACTGTTTGCAATTAGACATATTAAATTTATTAAGAACATTGGTAATATACTTGCTCTAGCTGAGCCAAAGCTTTCTCTTATATTTATCCCTTTTGATTTCCATTCCCAGAATGTACTTCACTACCCCTAAATTCTTCATTTCAAATTTCAAAGACAACTGAGATTTTAAATCTGAGATCATCCCCTTACCTTTGCCAATGAATAACATGTCATCCACATATAGTGCAATTATAAGAATCTGATCACCGTCAGTTTTATAATAGACACAATGATCAGATTTAGATCTCACATATCCCAAAGATAAAACATACGTATCAAATTTTTGATACCACATTCTGGGAGATTGCTTCAAACCATAAAGAGACTTTTTAAGTTTACATACTAGATGTTCTTTACCTTTTACCACAAAATGCTCTCGCTGGGACATATAAATTTCTTCTTCAAGGTCCCCATGAAGAAAAGCTGTCATCACATCCATCTGCTCAATTTCAAATTCATATGCTACTGCAAGTGACAACAAAAATCTAATGGATGTCAGCTTAACTACAGGAGAAAAGATTTCTCCATAATCTATACCTTCCTTTTGAGAATACCCGTTAGCAACCAGTCTTTCCTTGTACTTTTCAATACTACCATCTGGACCATATTTCCTTTTAAATACCCACTTACAGCCCATAGGTTTTCTACCTTCAGGCAAGGGCACCAGATCCCAGGTTCCATTTTTCTCCAACGATGACATTTCGCTATCCATGGCTTCCAACCAAGAATTTGAATCAGGTAAACTAATAGCTTCTTTCACAATCCTAGGTTCATCAATATCAGTAAGCAAAGCATAGGCACAACTTGAATCAAGTACTAAAAATTGATACCTATCTAGTTGTCTTCTTTCACGTGTAGACCTCTTCAATGGCTGAGGTGTAGGTTCAGGTTCTTGCTCTGGATCTGAATCTTCAGATCTACTCAAACTCACTTCTGAATCATCTACACTTGGTGCTTGTTGTTCCTCTTTTACAGGGGTCAGAGGAATATTAACAACACTCTTTTCTTTCTTCTCTTATGTCTTCTCTAGCTGAGGATCAATAACCAAAGGTTTCAGCTCTCTAAAAATTACATTCCTACTATAAATTCCTTTTCAGTTTCAGGATTCCAAATCTTGTACCCTTTAACACTGACTCCATAGCCAATAAAGATACATTTGACTGCCTTGTAATCCAGCTTAGATCTTTTTACCTCAGGAATATGAGCATATGCCTCACAGCCAAAGACATGAAGATGTCTTAGAGAGGGCTTCTTTCTAGACCATGCTTCCATAGGTGTCATATCAACCAATGCCGAAGTAGGAGAACGATTCAGCAAGTAACAAGTCGTAGCAACTGCCTCAGCCCAGAACCTTTGTTCAAGACCAACATAACTCAACATGCTTCTTGCTTTCTCCATCAATGATCGATTCAACCTTTCAACAACTCCATTTTGTTGTGGAGTATAAGGTGTAGTCTTATGCCTTTTTATTCCATGATCAGTACAATATTTATCAAAATTTGCATTGCAATATTCACCACCGTTATCCATTCTCAAACATTTTATTTTTCTACTAGTCTAATTTTCCACAAGATTTTTAAAATCTTTAAACCGACTAAACACTTCTGATTTATTTTTCAAAAAATATATAAATGTGCTCCTTAAATAATCATCAATAAACGATACGTAATATCTTGATTTAGATAGAGAAGGAACATCAACTGGACCAAAAACATCAGAATGTACATAGTCCAGAACACCAGAAGATTTATGAGAACTAGAGTAAAAAGAAACACGGTTCTATTTTCCATATATGCAATGTTCGCAGAAATTGAACTCCAGATTACAATCAATCAGCCCATCTACCAAGTTTTTATTTTTCAAGGTTTTTAAACCTTTTTCACCTATGTGACCAAGTCTATGATGCCAAAGCATTGTTTTCTCTACAAGAAGTTTAACGTCCATAGAGTTTGCATCATGTGTTACAATAGTAGCTTTTTTAGACTTTATAGAGACATTATTATAGCATATTGGTTTAGCATCTAACCTATACAAAGTTCCAATGCATTCACCCTTTGCCAGTACAATAGAACCTCTACTCATCTTACAGCCACCATTCACAAAAGTAACTTGCACTCCAACATCATTAAGCTTACTAATAGAAAGTAAATTTTGAGCCAGACCTGGTATGTGTAGTACTCCATTCATTCTTTTTATTCTGCCATCTGGGAACTAGATTTTGACTCTTCCTCAGCCAACAATTTCCAGTGTAGAATCACTTGCCAGGAACACCTTCCCACCAGCATACAGTTCATACTTAGTGAACCATTCTTTATGAGATGTCATATGAAAAGATGCTCCTGAATCCACCAGCCATACATCTTCAGATGTAGGCGTTACCAAGGCAGTAATGAAGGTATCAGCATCACTCTGAGAAGAATCGACGTTAGACAAGTTCTTCTTCTTCTTCTTTTTCTCCTCTTTGCAGTCTTTTCTGATGTGTCCTTTCTGCCCACAATTCTAGCATTTTACCTTGGACTTTTTGTCAGGAGATTTTGATCTCCCCTCTGATTTGGACTTAAACTTATTTGTCCTTCTTCTTGTCTCTTTCCTTTGATCTACCTCAAACGGACAGGGCCTCTTTGGCCATCTCAGAAGATTTCCTCTGCATCTCTTCAGATAACAGCGAGGCAACAACTTCTTCAGTTTTAAATGTGGTTGTTGTACTTCCAATAGCCATCACAAGATGATCCCATGAGTTAGATAAGGAACACAACAGAAGCATACAGCAGTCCTCCTCTTCTATTTTTACACCTACAGAAGTCAACTGTGTAACAATCATATTAAATGTGTTCAGATGATCTACTACAGATGCTCCTTCATCCATCTTCAGAGAGTACAACTTCTTTCTGAGGAAAAGTTTATTCACCAAGGACTTACCCTAATAAATATCTCCCAACTTCTTCCACAAATTGTTTGTAGTCTTCTCCTCATGGATGTTCAATAGAACAGAATCCGCTAAACTTAATCTTATCAGTTCTCTGGCTTTCCTATCTACCAGGTCCTAGTATTCTTGCTTCATGTCTGAAGGTTGAACCCCAGACACAGCAACCCAAAGATCTCTGTTGTATTTTTCCTTATGAACTTGCCATCTGATTTAATAAAATAGACCTCTACAGAACTCCCACTCACAGAACTGACACAAAAAACCCAACCTACCAACAAGGATAACACAACTGGCCAGGCTCTGATACCAAGTGTAAGGAAAGCACAGGTGCGGAATACAGCTTCCCTAATGTCAATTCAAAAGGGGATAATGCAGACAGGTAACATTTAATTCAAATACATAGATGAGCACACCAGAAAATACAGAATAAACATGTAAGATAACAGAGAACAACACCAAATGTACGTGGGAAAACCCTTACGGGTAAAAAACCCACCACCACAAGAGAGACAATCTTTATTTACAATAAACTTAAAATGATTACAATAAAGATCTCAGCCTTCTCGCTCAGGAATTGATTCTCAAATCATACAAAATAGTTCACTTTCACTGTACATCTACAAAAATGAACAATATGATCGAATCTCTTCATCAACTTCAACGACATCACCAGATCTTTATATATTCATAGTCTTCAAGAGCAAAATCATTTTTAACTTCTACCCTAACTATTCGATTCAACTGACCCAGCATTGTTGTCTTCCAACTGTCGCAACTGTTCACATTCATGTGAGATCTTTAGTCCCACATTCACCAGTTCGTGTTAGACATCCAGGTTTAAATACTCGAACACACCGTATGACTATCGTCGGTAATTTTGTTGCCAACGATGCTAGTCTAAACTTCATCGGAATAGCACAAACCATCAGAGCTCACTCCATGATTTATACTGATGGTTCCTTGTCCCACCGACGCCAACGCTTCGCCAACCCTTCATCGGAGTGACAGTTAACATCGAAAGGACTTCCAAACCTTAGACCAACAATGCTTCTCACGCTGACTTCAACAATCCTTCATCGGAGTGACAGTGAACATCAGAGGGACTTCTCAAAGCTGGGTCGATAGTAGTTCTCCCGCCGATACATTGATCTCCAATGCCAACTCCCATCGGAGTGACTCAAAACTATTAGAGCAACTACCCAAAGCTGGGCCGATAGTAGTTCTCCCACCGATACATTAATCTCCGATGCCAACTCTCATTGAAGTGACTCAAAACTATCGAAGCGACTACCACGGGCTTAGCTGACGGCCAACCTTATGTTGATAGACATATCATATCGGTATCATACACATCTATCGGAGAAGCTAGAGCATGTCAACTGTTGATGTGTAAAATTGCGTAGGTTCCAACACCAACATGGGAAGTTTCAGGAATGTGGGACTTTCTACCTGAAACAACCTCGATATTTTTAAAGAAGTTGGCTCCTCTCTTTCTTAAATGGGTTATGGGGAAAAGGGTAGAAACTAACAGAATTACAGATACAATGAAAGCAAAAAATCTATCTATGGCAATGCACCTGAATAAAGTGTTTCTCTCAACTAAGCACAGTGAAACTATCCTCAAGATTCAATCACATTAAAGAGTAGATTCTGCATGATTAACATAAACAGATAAAATGAATAAAATCAAAGGCTCACAACCAGACAATTTGCAATGACATAGAAGATATCAACCAAGGCATAAAACTCAGTCTTTCTCATTAATTTTCAAGCAACATAAGAGGCACAGATACATGCATAGTTACATTCACTTTCTGAATCAAGAATAACAAAATAAAAGCAAATGATATTCACTAGTCACAGCAAAAAGTCTCAAACTTCTCTCTTAAATCTCTGACAGAAAATATCTCTAGCAAAACTAGAATTCTCACTTGAACAACTCTCTCTCGATCATTACAAATGTTACATATTTATAGCACAAGATCAACTCTAGATTATCTGCAACAATCGAATCCTAACAGCCCAACCAAACTGGAGGTAACTAGAAGTCTCTGACAATTAAAGATCTTTCGAATCTATGACAGTTACTCCTTCTGCAAGCCCATTGGTTGTGACAAAATATATGTGGCATACCTCCTCTTATAAGGAATAGACACTTGGTGGCTTCCGCGCTCTTGAAACAATAAACTCCATGACAGATGGCAGCATCTGCATGCACAACTTGAAACTCTTTCGTCTCTGGGGAAGAAATAGGAAACCGACACTTGGCAGCTTCCGCAACAACTAGAAACAATACATGTCTTTATCCGTAGCTTTGATACTTAACTATGTCTTTGTATTCGGGGAAACTCTACCTGTGACAACTGTCGCGATCTGCAGCATTGAAGCTTTAAGACATAGTTAAGAAATGGGACCCACAACCCTCTGCTCATTAGCTTTCAAAAGGGACAGGTGGCAACTTCCGCAACAACAACTAACTGGTACGTGGGGGCTTCTGCACTACACTTGAAACATTAGAAACCTTTTGAGACTCACACAGAGGTTGACACATGTCAGGCTCCGCATCATTTGAGAAACATTTAATATCATCAAAGAAAGCGACAAAACCTTTATCTTTGGAGTCACGTCCACCACGTGGCGCTCTCCGCATCACTTGATACTTAAACTGTGGCCCACCACCATCCTTCACTTAGCATCAAAAGATAAAGGAACCAACCTGCGGAAGCTAACACTTGGCGAGCTCTACAGCAACAACAAAAGACACATGGTTCCTTCCGTGCTCACACTGAAACATTTAGGGAGTGCCTCTGCTAATGACACGTGGTGCCTTCCACAGGGTTGTAACTTAGAAACAAAATTGAAACATTTCCGCTACGTGGCACACTCCTCTTTAAAGTTGTAACTTAGAAACAAAAGTGCGGCTTGAACTGAGGCTCGACACTTGGCGGGTTCCACTGCTCTAGTAAAATGAAACCCTCACAGCCATATTTAGAAACATTCACAGACACTAAACTGTAACTCGTGGGTGCACTGCGACTAATACAAAATGTAGAGTCTTTTACTCTACAGTTCTTGGCGACCCCTAGGACTTTTGAGCCTGCTCAAAAAGAACCCAAAACTTTGGCAAAAATATAGTATTTAAAATACAATGCAAGGTCACAAATTCTGCAAAGCTGTCTGGTAAACAGACCATTCCGAGTTAGAGAGTCCCTGCTTATTCTGTAAATCTTGGAATGCAAAATCAAGATTTATAATAACCTTTTGGGAGAAAGTCTGCAAAATTTGAACTACAGCCTTTAATTGAAACTCCAATTGGGCCATTGGTATCAAGACATCTTCCACCTCCTGTATTGATGAGGAATCACTTAAACCTTGAAAAACTGATTGATCATTTTGCCTGGTTAGAAGTAGGGTCTTGATATCATCAATCATAAGTATAGTATTATTATCTGGAAATGGTGAGGGAAGACCTAGTTGCACCAAATCCTCTATGTGTCTCTTCATATCTTTGATTCCTCATATCTTTGACTCCTTTGACAATATCTAGGAGCTCCTGGCAGTTTGTGGTAGCTGAGTTGTAACTTAAAACTTCATTTACCCTCTTTGCAGCTATCATTCTATCACTGATCCCTGCTGCTGGCAATATTTCATCTATTGTGTCATATAGCTTCTTTAGCAACAGTTGAGAGTCAGAAACCCTCAAAGAAATAGTAGATAGAGTGGCCTGAACTGAAGCTTCCACCTTCTCGCACAACTGCTGTGCATTTAACAAGAATGTCAATGATGGCCTTAGTTGGACAATCTCCTCAGAGATTCATTTCCAAACTGAAACATATAGCTCTTTGACCAAATTCAAAACTCCAGCATTCTGAGGCCTGTTAGCTAACTCAAGTGTCATTTGTTTTGTCGTTTGTTGCTCAGCTAAGAGTTGTGCCTGTATTGCAGCAGCAACATTCTGCTCACTCAGCAACTTTTGCCGAGACTGTGTAGCTTGTTGCAACTCAGCCTGATATTTCTTCTCTAAGGTGGCTTTCTCCTGCCTCAAAACATTTACTGCAGCTTTTTCCTGGGCTAGCTCAACCTTTAGAGAAGCATTTTGGGCCTGAGTGGCTTGATGAATTTGACAAGAAACAGTATTTTGCAACTGTTTATTTAGATTATCTATTTCATCTTTCCTAAATTTCAACTCTGTAGCAAGGTTGCTACTATTTGACTTCTTTTGAGCTAAGTCAGTTTCAACTTTCTGCAACTTCTTGGACACTTTCAAGTAGTCAGTTGCAATAGCAGAAGTGGTTTCATTGAGTAACTTGACCCTATCTTGTGGTCTAAAAAGGGACATGTCCATGGCTACAACATTCATTGCAAAGTCCTGAGGTTGCATCTACTCATTTGGCTTCACCACATTTGGGGACAAATGTGTGACAGTCAACTGCTGTTGAATTGGGTCAAAGAGTGACCTCATATGTGGCACAGCCAAGCTTTTATTTTCCTTCTTTCTTTTCTTATCCATCCTGGCTTCTCTAGCCTTCTTTGTTGTATATGCCTGAGCTTGGAAAGTGGGAGGAGAAGCAATGTATCCCCCAGCAAAGGGATGACCCTGAGGTAAACCATAAAGTATAGCCAATGATTGTTGGCTAGGGGAAATTTGGGGAGAAGCTCTCTTTAGAATAGAGGGGGAGAAAAGTGGTAATGAGGTAGCCTGTGGAGACATGGCCTGAGGACTGGCAGTTGGATCAAGTAGTGATATAGGCAGAGCAGAGGTGGTAGGGGATACTAATGTTTGGCCAGTTGGGATTGCCACCCCTAAGGTAGAAGAAAGAGATAGAGAGGAAAAAGGAGAAGAAACACTTACCTGAGGAGCAGCAGATGTGGCTTGTAGTTGCTATAGTAGGGGTTCTGCTTCTTCATTTGACTTTGCCTATAAGTGCAGTTTTCTATGCTTCCTTGGTCGTTCTCCTGTGTCCTCTGACTCTGCCTTCTCTGCCACATTTACCACCACTGGTGGTAGCAAGGGTACAAAACTGGAAGCTCCAGTAGCTGAAATAGATGGAGTCTCTATGATCGGTGATGACACCACACCCTTTTGCTTTTCTAGAATACTGAGGGATTGGGGCCAGGAAGATATAGGGGCAATAGATGAGGCCTGTCCTGTTGCTTGCATTATATGAGTTGACTCAGCCTCCTCTTCAGACTCTTCAACCTTCTTGTGGATTTTGCTTATATCAGGGCTAGAAACTAGAGAGGGATTCCACTCATCCCAAATAGACTCCCAGTTTTCATCAGTATCAACATTTCTAAATGAATGGGTGATCTCTAAGATCTCCTACCTATACTTCCAATAGGCCTTAATCTTCTCTAGCTTCCATTCTTTGTTTTTCAATGCCCTTCTCAGATCGGTGGTCATTCTGATCTTAGGGTCAAAGGCCTTTTGTTTAACATAAAAGGTCTCCCATGGCCTGGGCCCCTCAAAGGGCAAGTCTGCTAGTTTCACATACAGGTCTGGGGTATCTTCCTTAGGGTTTCTTCTATCCTCCCAAAAGAACTGACCCTCATGTACTATTTTTGCCCCGACCTTGTTGTTTCTAACCCAGGAGGCTATAGAACTGTTTGGGTCATACCTCCACTTATCTTCAATGATGAAGAATCCCAAGATAGCTAACTTTCGTAGCAGCAGGAGTTCAGCATCTCTGACTTCTAGGGCCATGTTCTTTCTGACCCATGGGATATCATACATTTTCTTCTTCTTCCTCTTGGTGCCGAACTCATTGTCAACCACGGACACCTATCGGGTTACTTCTAGAAATGCTACTCTAGGGGTCAAAACTTTGGGTAGCAGCATAGGTTCTCCATTGAAGCCATGGACCCTAATGATAGTATTTTGGGCCCCAAAGAAATAATCATATGGGATTGGGCAATTGGTCATGAAACCCCTAATGCTCTATGTCAACCTATGTTCTACAAGCTCAGGGCTCAAATGACAAAAAGCAGGGGCAACAAAGAGTTCCCAGAACTCATAAGGGTCTGACGCCTCAAATAGCACATGTGTCCATGCAGACACAAGAATAGTTCTATTTTGCCCAAAATTTAGGTCATACATGTTCAATTGCATATTCTGTGCAAAAATACTGTGATTATGATATAACAGTAAATGACGCAGATAAGCGGAATACCTGAAAACTCCTTTGGATTTGAAATTTATGAGTTGATCAGCCATGGAGTAGGCAATTTGTTCTGAAAAGTCCAGTCAATATTCCTGTGACTTGCAATTTGCCAGTCATATACCGTATTGTCTTCCTTCATCCTAAAAATGAAACACATCATTAATAGTGCCTCTTGACTAGCCTGACTGAATTGTGCCCTTCCTATAGATAGCGTGGGCATCTGTGTGTTCTCCTCTACCAACTGCAATTCTGAGTTAAGGAACCTAATCTGGTTATTGACATTTGACCATGTCTTTTGCATTTTAGCAATAGTGGGGAATGTGGCCGTTCAATCACGATACAGGGCCAACATGTCTCTTATGGCTTTGGGTGTAATTTGTACTATAAAGGGACCTTGTTGTATGGTGCTTGAGGGTGCATGAAACAGCTCTGTGCATATATCAATTAGGTCAGGACATAGGTGCACATTTGGAACCATAAACTGTGCTAGCTATGAGGTCCAAATCCTCATTCTGAAAGTTTCAGATTGTCCGCTCTTTGCCTTTTGAATGTCTCTGGTGTGCCCCTTCTCGAAGAGTCTTGGTAGGTTTTTGAAGGGCTGGGTCAAAGATACCATCTATGAAATCCTTAACCTTCTCTGGGTTGACAGAAAACCCTACATCAGGGACCCTCATTCTTGGATAGGTTCTTTTAGGTTGTGCAGGTGTTGAGGCGTATGATTTGCTACTCAAAAGCCTGTTGATTGATTCGTAAATTCCTAGTCCCTCCTGAGAAGACTGTGCTTTGGCCGCCATGTTTGTATCTGTAGGGAGAATGTGGGAAGCTTTGACACAACAAAAATAGACACTGCGTAACAGAAATGACACTCAGCTAGGAAGCGTTTAGGGATGGGAATTGTAGGAAACAGTGATTTCACAGTGGAGAGTTGGACTCAAATGAGAGTCGCATTTTCGGATTTACCTCTTATTAATGGGGCTTTAATGACACATCATGTCTTATAAATGGCATTAACACCAAGAAACTATTAGTGTATCTTTCTAAATCGGCATGGGACAGAGTGTCAGACACATTATGAGAGTGGCTGCAAAAGTACATACTTTCAAGGATTTTGGGGATTGGAGACAACCTTAATGAATGCTAGATTTTCAAAAAGAGAAAGGGGCTTGCACTGATGACATGTGTTTGTAGAACACTTATTGAAAGGGAAAGAGGGAAAAAGAAAGCAGGAAAAGGAAAGCAAGAAAGGGAAACTAACTAACTATGATACACCAGAGTCCCTACTTAATTGAAATGTTTAAAATAGATCCCATTAACAGGGATCTCTTCAGGCTCACCATCCATAGTCTCCAGTTCAAAAGAGTTTTGTTGCTTACAGGAACGAATCTTGTAAGGACCAGTCCACAGTGATTCAAATTTAGTGTGTCGACCTGGCTTTGCAACTCTTTCATCCCATTTCAACACTATTGAGCCAACTTTAAATAGGGGATTTGAAGTCTTTTTATCAAAATAGTCCTTGACTATTTTTTGGTGTTTCATCAGTGACTCATATGCTTTTTCCCTTTTCTCTTGTACTTCCATCAGTTCAGCAAGTCTGACTTGCATGGGGCCATTCTCTTCAATCTCTATTTGTTTCAGTAATTGCAAAGCAGGGATCTCTAAGCTCAGTGGCATTACTGCTGGTTTACCATAAACCAATTCATATGGAGACATTTTTGTCACTTGCTTAGGTGTGATCCTGTCAGCCCACAGTGCTGTATTAAGCAGTTTGTGCCATTCTCTATGATAATTTGTCCCTATCCTCTTAATGAGTCTGATTAGGTTCTTGTTAGTAGACTCTACCAGACCATTACCCTGAGGGTAATAATTTGAAGAAGTTTTCAAATAAATTCCATTCCTCAATGCAAACTCAGATATTTTTGTTCCCAAAAATGCCTTAGCATTATCTGATATTATGGTACGAGGAGGGCCAAACCGAGTAGTAATACCTTCCAGAAAGTCTAATATTACCTTTTCTGTCACTTCCTTGAGTGGTACTGCTTCACTCCATCTAGTAAAGTAATCTGTGGTTGTAAGGATCCATTTGTGTCCCATATTTGACACTGGATTTTTCATGCCAATAAAATCGAGCCCCCATTGGGCAAAGGGTTCATCCACAATTATGGGGCTTAGAGGCATTGCTGCATTTCTTCTTTTTCTTGTATAAAACTGACAAGCCTGGCATTCTTTATCCAGCTGATAGCAATCTGTGAATAGAGTGGGCCAGAAGTATCCTGCTTGAGTCACTTTGATTGTTGTGGTCCTTGTTGAAAAGTGTCCACCTGAGGCTCCATGGTGTAACTCATGTAGTATTCTTTGAGCTTCATCTTTCTCTATACATCTCAAAAGTATGTCGTCAACATTTCTTCTAAATAGGATATGGTCAATTAGTACAAAGTGGGCCCCTTGCTGCCTGTAATACCTTCTCTTTTCATGGGAGAGCTCATTTGGGAAAATCCCATGCTTCATGAATTATATTTTGTTTGTGACCCAAGAATCTTGATCAACCTCTTGTATTTTTAATACATTTTCACTTTCTGTTTCTTGTGTCATCATTCTCTCCATGTCCTGAGCCATATATTGGCACAATCCTTTGCCCCTTACTAACTTAGTGGGTCTGACCTCCACATCATATTCAAGGATCTTTGTTATCCAGTTGGCTCTTTTCTCAGTGATCTCACCCTCCATAATGTATTCCTTTACACTAGGATGAGCCACTAATATCAGAATCTTATTCCTTGTGACCATATGTCTGAATTTCTTAAGGTCTTTTACCATGGCATATGCCTGTTTCTCCACAAAATTGTATCTAGCCTCGTATTCCCTGAGAGTCCTAGAGAAAAAGGCTATTGGATGTTCTCCTTCTTGTTGATCATCTTTCTGAGTTAAGATAGCAGCAACTCTGAACTCTCCTCCATACACATACATGATAAAAGACTTAGAAAAGTTTGAGTTTCTGAGTACTGGGGCTGTTGAAATTGCTCTTTTGATCTCTTCAAAAGCCTGTCTCCCCTCTACAGTCCATTTGAAAACCAGGTTCTTCTTTAGCAATAGTGTCATTGGTCTAATTAGACCTACAAAGTCAGATATGAATCGACTGACAAAATTGATCTTCCCTAAAAAGGATTGAATTGCTTTCTTAGTGACTGGCAAAGATAGATTCATTATGGCAGTGACTCTTTCTGGATCAATAGAGACTCCTTCCTTTGACACTATATGCCCTAATAGTTTACCCTGAGGTACTGCAAAGATACACTTCTTGGGATTCAGGGATATTCCAAACTCTTGGCATTTCTTTAAAATAGCCTCTAAATGGTTAAAATGATCTACAACATTTTTAGAGAAAATAGTGAGGTCATCTAGATAAATCAAGATGATTTTGTTTATAAGTTCTCCAAATGCTACATCCATGGCTCTCTGAAAAGTAGCTCTAGCATTTGAAAGACCAAAAGGCATTTTAGCATATG
This sequence comes from Cunninghamia lanceolata, assembly GCA_027924645.1. Lineage (NCBI taxonomy): Eukaryota > Viridiplantae > Streptophyta > Pinopsida > Cupressales > Cupressaceae > Cunninghamia > Cunninghamia lanceolata. The sequence goes on from BSBN01000781.1 coordinate 1,801,364, forward strand.
CAAATGTTCCCCATTTTGTAGTAAATGTAGTCTTATGCTGGTCTTCATCAGCTAACCAAATCTGATTGTATCCAGAGAAACCATCCAGCAAGGAAAATCTCTTTGATCCAGCCACAGTCTATAGAATTTGTTCCATAGAGGGCAGGGGATAATGATCTTTCAAAGATGCTCTATTTAGATCCCTGAAATCCACACCGAGTCTTATGTCACCATTCTTTTTTCTTACTGGCACTAGGTTTGATACCTAGGTTGAGTGTTTGATTGGAAAAATAATCTTTGATTCTAAGAGCTTTTGCAACTCATCCACCATTAGAGGTTCAATTTTAGGGTTCACTAGCCTTTGCTTCTGTCTGACTGGTTTAGATCCTTCAGTCAGCTCAATAGTGTGATGAATGATGTCTCTATTATAGCCATGGAGGTCTTCATAGGTCCAGGCAATCACCCTATCATATCTTTCACATAAGTCAATCAATCTTTCCTTTTCTTGCTGGGTTGTAGAATTGCCAATCTTCAATTTTCTTCCTTCACTAACTTGGATTTCAGAATAATCTTTTTTATTTTCTTGAAACCTCTTCTTCTCCAGGCTTACATCTTCTGGTCAAATAGGTTTTCTAAGGTAATCAGTCCTTTAGGGAGCTTATTTGACTTCAGTTGAATAATTTGGTCACCATATGCTTCTTCAATATTAGGTTGCAACTGATCAACAAATTCCCCTGACTGTTGCAAAAATGAAAGTACTTGGAAATCATTTTCAAAAACTTGCCAATTTTGGTCATTGTCTGGGATAGTTGGTCTTACTATAATTTTGACTGACTCATTGTTGACTAGTACATCAGTTGTTGGATCAAACTGTGAACCAATCTATGTCATTCTATCTACCTCAAAATTCTAGGCTCTAGGAACTACTTCAATATTAAAAGCTTCAAAACCATCTATTAGGTCCCAAATTCTGTGCTTGTAGGATCTCATTCTTACATTTTTGGCTACTGCCTTTTCTCTGATTTGTTTCACCACTAGTTCTGAATCTCCTCTTACTATCAGATTCTTTACTCCTTTTTTTCTTGGCCAACATGAGTCCATGCACCAAGGATTCATACTCAGCATCATTATTGGTACAGGCAAACTGAAAGCGAATGGCTCTTAAAATTTTCTCACCATTTGGGGCAGTAAGGCAAACTCCTGCTCCAGCTCCATTCTTACTTCTAGCCCCATCAAAATTTAGAGTCTAGATTTCTGAGTCCTTTTCTGATTCTTGAGTCTGATTAGGTTCTTTCCTTAAAACATTAGGAATCTCTTGATCTTCTTCAAATATGACATAAGTGCCTAGACCTGTATAGTAATAATTTCCATAGGGATCGCTTTGCATCATAGTCAACAACTGATTATTCTCTTCTTCCCGTTGGTCATGCTCAATCCAGTCACCTAACTCTTCAACAAAGATTCTCTCTTCTTTATTTAGCATAGCATGGGCTGCCTCTAATTTTAGGGTTGGTTTATTTGTGATAAGGTCTTTGATAATGGTTTAGACAGTATTTTCATTTTTGTCCCATATTTGGTTCTCAGAATGAGGTGTGACCAATCTAATGACATGTAACCTCCTATCTTGGCTGTGAAATCTCTGGATAAGCATAGACCAAATACAGGGGGAATATCTATGACTACCACATCCTGATTTATAATTATATTGGGGCAAGTATATAATTGCAATGGGAGTTGTTTAATTTTTCCTATTGTTTGCACAGATTTCCCATCCAACTGCATAACCCCTCTTGTAAGTGGCTCATATTTTATCTTCAAAGCATCTGCTATTTGCTTTGGCATTACTGTAGTACTAGCCCCATAGTCTATCATTGCATTATGCAGTAACTTCTTCCCAACTATTAGAGTTAAGTAAAAGGGATCTGGTTTAGGTTTACCTACCTCAGGTGCATTATTCAACAGCGCTATTGTCTGCAAAGGTACAGTATCTTTGAGTTACAACTTTTCTTTATCAGCAGATCCTCCTTTAGCACCAGTCTATTTAGGAACTTCTTGGCCTTGCAAAGCCTCTTGCAACAGTGTCTTCTGCTCAAGAATAGCTAGCATGTCCCAGATTGATACATGTGCTAGCATTCTTTTTAACTGATCCACCACATTCACAGGTCCTAATGCCTGGGCCTTTGAGTAATGAGGGTATCTTGACTTTTCTTGAACTTGTCCTGAGACTACTTGATTCTGACAGGCTGAGGCATTTCTTGTCTAGTGACTGTGTTCTGATGATTCTAAAATGGAGGAGCTCCCATGATCTCATTACTAGTGACTTCAGGCTGTTCCATCATTCTCCTCTTTGCTCTGGTATAGTAATCTGATTGTACCAATGGCTTCTTGGAAGTAGATGCTTCATTTAAGAACACCGAATCTTTTTCTTCAATCCATGAAAATAAAGCATGCTCAAGGGCTATTTCCTCTTCCTATTGTAAGGACATTCCTTGCATTTGGGCCACCAAGAGACTGGTATTGTGGAGTGTTAGAAGTTACAAATTGTCCTTCTAATCCTCTATGTTCTGCTATCTTCTGCTATAAATTTCCTCTGGGGCAGTCTCTAGGCATATGGGCAATATTGCAAGGAAAACACCAAGCATTTGTGCCATCTGCAAAATTATTTTAACCTGGAACAATTTCCCTATTGGGATTAGGAGGAATAGCCTATAGAGGTGTAGGGACTGTGACTAATTGATTTGATGGCTGAGGATTAGCTTGCCTTTGAGGGCCTTGATATTGATTTGGCTGAAAAGGAGGTCTATTTCCCTGGTAACCTTGATAAGGGGGCTTTGGATAAAGATTTTGTTGCCTCGTTAGATTAATTATCTCATTCGAGAAGGTCCTTAAAATGTTCTTGACATCATCCATTTCAGATGATTGAACAAGGGTGGCTGTCTTGGCAGGTTGTTGAGGGAATGCATACATAGACATAGGTGGGGTTGTAGGATTAGGAACTTCTTGAGGCAAAGGTAAGGTGATCTCTAGGAACATGGGCATAGGAGGCCTTGGGGGCAACTTTCCAGCATCTATTAAGTTATTTTCAGCCTTGACTGCCAACTCATAAGCTTCTGGTAGTGTCAGACCTCCAAGGGACTGGATCATTATTGATATATCTAAATTTAAAGCTTTAAGGTAAAATACAATAGCCATACCTAGTAATGGTCTTGCTGTAGCAGTAATCATTTCCCAAGTCTTTTGAAATCTTGAGTTGAAATCAGTCATTGCCTCTTGAGGTGCCCTTCTGATAGTGATCAATTGTTGTAGCAAAGAAGATTTATCACCCTTTTCTTTAAATCTTTCAAAGAAGGCATCACCAAGCTGATCCCATGTGGATATTGTGTTTGGGGTTAGAGATCTATACCAGTCCAGAGCCTTTCCCTTGAAAGAAGCTGCTAATAGTCTTATAGCCACATTCTGTTGAGTGATAACATGTACTGCACAGACATCAGATACATCTTGTAGATGCTCTTCAGGTGTCTTGAAATCTTCCCCACTGAATTTGGGCAGAGCCTTCAAAGCATTAGCAGGAATAGCATCCCAAGTGGCTGGTGGTATCGGAAGAATCAGAGGACTGCCAGTGTTCCAATTTGCATAATTTCTTGGGGCTATAGGTGCTCCATATTTACTCTTGGTGCTGCTACAAACTTATTCACTCTTCTCCTTGGATTAGCTACCAGCGGTGGCAAGAGAATGCCTAGTCTAGCAGCAGATTGAGCTCTTGTTACAGGTCTACAGCTCTGACTCCCTGTAGCTTCTTGGCTCATACAATCTTGACAGAAACTTCAAGAAATGGTCCCACCAGGCGTGCCAAAAACTATTGATGTGTAAAATTGCGCAGGTTCCAACACCAACATGGGAAGTTTCAGGAATGTGGGACTTGCTACTTGAAACAACCTCCAGATTTTAAAGAAGCTGGCTCCTCTCTTTCTTAAATGGGTTATGGGGAAAAGGGTAGAAACTAACAGAATTACAGATACAATGAAAGCAAAAAATCTATCTATGGCGATGCACCTGAATAAAGTGTTTCTCTCAACTAAGCACAGTGAAACTATCCTCAAGATTCAGTCACATTAAAGAGCATATTCTACATGATTAACATAAACAGATAAAATGAATAAAATCAAAGGCTCACAACCAAACAATTTGCAATGACACAGAAGATATCAACCAAGGCACAGAACTCAGTCTTTCTCATTAATTTTCAAGCAACATAAGAGGCACAGATACATGCATAGTTACATTCACTTTCTGAATCAAGAATAACAAAATAAAGGCAAATGATATTCACTGGTCACAACAAAAAGTCTCAAACTTCTCTCTTAAATCTCTGACAGAAAATATCTCTAGCAAAACTAGAATTCTAACTTGAACAACTCTCTCTTGATCATTACAAATGTTACATATTTATAGCACAAGATCGACTCTAGATTATCTGTAACAATCGAATCCCAACGGCCCAACCAAACTGGAGGTAACTGGAAGTCTCTGACAGTTAAAGATCTTTCGAATCTATGACAATTACTCCTTCTGCAAGCCCATTGGCTGTGACAAAATATATGTGGCATACCTCCTCTTATAAGGAACAGACAATTGGTAGCTTCCGCGCTCTTGAAAGAATAAACTCTGTGACAAATGGCAGCATCCGCGTGCACAACTTGAAACTCTTTTGTCTCTCGGGAAAAAATAGGAAACCAACACTTGGCGGCTTCCGCAACAACTAGAAACAATACGTGTCTTTATCCACAGCTTTGATACGTAACTGTGTCTTTGTATTCAGGGAAACTCTACCTGTGACAACTGTCGCGATCCGCAGCATTGAAGCTTTAAGACACAGTTAAGAAATGGGACCCACAACCCTCCGCTCATTAGCTTTCAAAAGGGACAGGTGGCAACTTCCGCAACAACAACTAACTGGTACGTGGCGGCTTCCGCACTACACTTGAAACATTAGAAACCTTTTGAGACTCACGCGGAGGTTGACACATGTTAGGCTCCGCATCATTTGAGAAACATTTAATATCACCGGAGAAAGGGACAAAACCTTTATCTTTGGAGTCGCGTCCACCACGTGGCGCTCTCTGCATCACTTGATACTTAAACTGTGGCCCACCACCATCCTTCACTTAGCATCAAAAGATAAAGGAACCAACCTGCGGAAGCTGACACTTGGCAAGCTCCGCAGCAACAACAAAATACACATGGCTCCTTCTGCGCTCACACTGAAATATTTAGGGAGTGCCTCCACTGATGACACGTGGCGCCTTCCACAGGGTTGTAACTTAGAAACAAAATTGAAACATTTCCGCTACGTGGTACACTCCGCTTTAAAGTTGTAACTTAGAAACAAAAGTGTGGCTTGAACTGAGGCTCGACACTTGGCGGGTTCCGCGGCACTGGCAAAATGAAACCGTCACAACCATATTTAGAAACATTCATAAACGCTGAACTGTAACCCGCGGGTGCACTGCGACTGATACAAAATGTAGTCTTTTACTCTACATCAACTCGATAGAGCATGTCAGCCCGATGGCTATGAACAAAACCAATGAAACGAACGAATGAGATTCCAAGCAGTAATATGAGACATTAGATCTCTTCAATTTGCAAAAAGTTGTAAATTGTGAATAGACTACGAGTGTTAGCCGAAGTTTGCATCTCGTTTTCAATGTGCAGTAACTTACAAATTGCAAAAATATTTGGGTTTCTAAACTGCAACTGGAGTTCGAACTCCAATTGTAGTTCGCAACAAATTGCAAACTACAAGAGTGCTTGGACTTCCATACTACAACTGGACTTTGGTTGCAATTTGCAAAAATTGCAAATTCTCATGGGGTTCCGAATGAAACACTTAGAGAAAAAATTAGGTTTGAAACTTTGTAAAACTATAATTGGTGTGCCCTAACTAGAATTTAAACAATATTTCAAATAATCAAAATGACATCTGAGAGTTGGGATTTCTAGGTTAGGGATGAATTTCACACCATTAGAGAGCTCCAAGAAATTGAAAAGGATTTGCAATTTTACTACCAAATGGAACTCATGGTTTCAACCCAACTCTAGAAAACTACCACCAAGGCTTTGGACTTTCAAGATATTTTTGCAATTACAACAGCGATGGAGCCCGAGGAACACAAGCAAATTACAATTACAAAGCAAAAAGGGGTTTAAAGGTTTTACATCATATTTGCATATTTAAACAAAGGGTTAAAAATATAACTTTTAAATAACCCACCCCCCCCCCCCCACAATTCACCTCAAAATGACTAAGAATAAAACAAAATTGAACATTATGAAGGGTCCCCAAATTTAAGGTATTAGAGTAGTGTTGTGTAAGGTCACAACACTACTCTAATACCATTTTGATGCAGGGCCAAGTGGGTGACCCAACTAAACAAGCAAACCCACCAAGCAACTCACACACAAAAAAAGACACCCAATTGCATAGTTTCAAACAAGCAAGCAAGGAAAGAGATGTACGCCTGACTATTGTACTAATTCACATGGCAAAGACCAAGCCCAATACAATTTATGAAAGTTACAAACAACACAAAACTCTTTTATCATGCACACAACCAAGTATCGCAATTGGGGCAATAATTAAAACAATTATCCTTTCATTATCATGGCAAAATACAATATTTTTTTCAAACCTTACGTTTGGTTAAGAACAACACAATCCAAGGTTAAAGCCTCTCCTATCTTGGATGTTGATTTCTCTTGCTTTAACTTGGTACACCTCTCTAATCTATAGCTATTATGTTATGCTTAGACCACAATCCAAGGTTAAAGCCTCTCCTATCTTGGATGTTGATTTCTCTTGCTTCAACTTGGTACACCTCTCTAATCTATAGCTATTATGTTATGCTTAGACCAAATAAAACTTTTTCCAACATCCCCCCTTCTTTTAAGCCTTCCTTTGTACTCATTTTTTCTCTTTTTTACTATTGTTGTTGTTGTATCCATGTATCCTTTTCCTTCACATTAACTACCATGTATTGCTTCCCACCAAAATACAATTAAGGGGCATTAATGAGACTTAGGACCCCAAGCATGACATCAATACTCTTTCATCAATGCCCCTTGGAATCATAGCTCAACAAGGTAACTCCCAAAGACTGATTCAAAGTGTTTATGCAATCATTTATTATTATATTTGGTTGATGAGGATTGTTGGGCCAACCACTAGATGCTTCTGCATCAAGAAGATAAAAGTAAACTAATTTTTAGGTATTCATTTTGTTAGTTTAATTCCATGCACAAAGTTCAATCTCATAGGGTGTGGGTTCAATCTAGATAAATTATAAGAGCAATATGTTTCAAATTTTGTCATTTTACTCTCAATGCATATAAGAAGTTTGATTCTAAACTACATTAAAAAATTATAATCAAAACAATACACAACTACCTATCAACTACCAAAATTATTTCAATATTTTTTTTTTATTATTTCTAAATTTTATTACATTATCTATAACAACTCTAAATTAAATTAATTGCTTTATTAAACGTAATTTTATTTAAAAAAATCAAATTATTACTTTACACAAAGAAACAAATCGACTTATTTCTTTACACAAAGAAACTCTCAATTTTGATGGGAGAAAGAAGATTGAAACCGCAAGATGCTATCTTAAGCTCCCCACCATGCCACAACATTGTCCGACAGTCATGTAGGATTAATTAAAAATTATCATGGAAGCCTTTAATTAGTTAACACAATTCATGACTGGCTGTTATTGAGTCAAATCCCATTCTAAAATTATCAATTTCAAATTTGTTTGCAAACCGGCAACTGCAAGCAGCCAAAAAAAATCGTCAGTCGCTTTGTTAAGAAATCAGTGAGATAGGTATCCATGCACCTGAATTAATGGTGGCAACAAAACTCCTGAGTTTATCAAACAAGATCCACTACATACATTAAATGCACTTTTCCCCGCAGTTACGTAAGTGTAACTGCCCCTGTAAGTTACATGTGATGTGATTGATTGAGCATTAAATGCAATCAGGTTCAAATTTTCAAAACCAATTTGAATGGCATTACTGATTCTTTCTGAAAGATCCTCTGATTCCGCCCATAAAGTGCTAATATGAAAAGAAAAAGATGTCTTGAGGAATTTTTCCAAAAAGATGTTTTTACTTGAAGAAATGTCAATCAAGAGAACAGGATTGAATGCTAACCACTCTCTATCTCAACTCAACGCTTTTCTGTTACAGAATGTCGGTCATCTGAGACAAGACACTAGAATAAGCATATTCAACATTCAATGTACATTGATATGGAGGTTGTGTACAGAATGCTAAAACAAAACAAATATATCAAGAACACCCCGAAATGCATTCCTTCTGAGAAACTCATTCTGCTACAACAGTGGGGATATTTATAGGAAAGAAGAACTGGACAGTGCAGCATATTCAATGATTTTACTTCAAAAGGGCAAACCATATGAATGAACAGAAAAGTCACCTTTCATTTTGCATAAAAACAAGATAGAAGAAGCTATGGAACATGAAGAGCTGCAGTGTCAGATTGAGGTCCTTTTTTAGATTTGCTGTAAATCCTGCTAGGGGGACTAGGTGAGAATTCAAGAGGCAAAGAGGGAACATCCATCTCACCTCTCAAAATCTTAAGAATATCAGATATATCAGGCCTCGTTTCTGGGATTCTCTGCAAACACAGAATACCCAGAGTTATGCATAGGCTTGCCTGGTCTCTATCAAATGAGCCTTTCAAGGAGTCACTCACGAGATCTAAGGTGTTTCCTGTTTGGGCCAAGTGCCTTGCCCAAGAAATGAGATTAGCCTTCTCAAAATCCTTCATTGGAGATGCCAGAACATGCAGAGGCCTCCTTCCTGACACAATCACCAACATCAGCACTCCAAAACTATATATATCTCCCTTCTCTGACAGGAACCCACATCCCCCATATTCAGGAGGAACATAGCAAACTGTTCCTCTCATGCTGGTGGTGCTGCTTAGATCTCTACTCAACAGATCACCACTCCACATCTCACTTCCCATGGAATGAGAACTATCTCTTCTGATTTTATCCCACAAAAAGTCCCTGCTACTAACACTGTTTCTTCTCTTATCAAATCTATGCAATGAACTTTTCCACTTGATTTTCTCAAGCTTCCTGCTCTTCTTGCTCATCTCTGCAAAATATTCCTCCTTCCACCACTCCTTGATTTTTCTAGCCTTTTCCTTGCTCTTTTTCCCCTTTGTTTTTCTCATGGACTCTGGCTGGCTGCTCACTGTCTCCTCATCTGGGCTAGTCCTCTTTCTCATTTTCCTAGTTTTCTTGATCTTGTGGCTCATCCTGGAAGGCCTGATTTGGCTACCAATCCGCTCCATGATATAGTCCATAGTGCTAAGCTCTCCACTGCCATCATGTTTCCACCACCAATCCTTACTCCAAAAATTCTTCTTCTGAATATTGTCAGCCTGTAACTCCTTACTCCAATCAGTTCCTTCTTCCGATGGGCACATCTTCATCCAATCCTCACATCCACCAACACCCAAATGCTCTGAAACAATTTCCTTTCCCTTCGCATGTAATTCATCAACACCCACAGAAGGACCCCTTGTGGGTTGTTCATCCATCATGTCTATAGCAAAGTTGTCGTCCATACACATGACCTTGCCTGGGCTTTCCTTTGGCTTTTTGTTTATGTCTGTGTAAGTAGTCTCATCATCATCAGAAGCCCCAGATTTTGAATCTCTGCCTGCAACAATCCTACTAAGCTCCTGGCTCTTGAGTAGGTCCTGACTCTTCCAGAGCTCTTGGCTTTGATTAAACATGTCAATATAATACATATCATCACACTTGAGCCTTGCAAGCCCAAAATCTGCAATACGAGCTTTGAAATTGTTGTCTAAGAGCACATTGCTGGGCTTGACATCGCCATGAATAACGGGTGGATTACATTCAAGGTGCAGGTAGGCCAAGGCCTGAGCAACATCCAGTATAATGTTGTATCTCTTCTCCCAATCCAGCTTGGAGTCATCACTGTTTTCAAACAAGGCCTCCTGCAGGCTACCCTTCTGCATATGGTCATACACTAGAAGTCTCCTCTTATTTCCATCCGAGCAATAGCCCAACAGGCTCACAATGAAGGGAGAATGTAATCCTGCTATGATGGACATCTCATTCTGGAATTCCCTTTCGCCTTGCTGAGATGACACATCCAGCTTTTTTACTGCGACCTCTTTGCCATTGCTCAAAACTCCTTTGTAGACCACTCCGAATCCCCCTTTGCCCAGCTTGTTTGAATCGTTGAAGGAGCTCGTCGCGGTTTTCAATTCGCTGTAGCTGAATCTCTGCAGTCTCATGTCTGCTGAGAGGTCGTACGGGCTAGTCCTGTTGCTTCTCAGACGGCTGTAATACATGAAAAATATTACTAGAACCATCATTCCCAACCCCAGAGCTGCAAATCCCAGAGCTAGAGCCTGGAAATGATGATGGCTGGAGTATGAGAATGGGGGCCCCCAAGGGCTAGGAGAGGGGGCGAGGACTGTACCTAATTTTAGGGGTGCTGCAACCATTTTTTCTTCAAGAAACAAAGATTTCATAGTCCAACTGAAGATTAGTTTACAGCAACTCAGATTGGACCCAGTTACACTAAGAATGGGAAGACAAACTATTTTGGTTTTGAAGATTAAAAGTTATGGAGAGTCTCAACTCTGAAAACAGAATGACATTGCATGATAAAATGTTCAGATTGTAGGAACACCCAAAGCAAGCAAACTACATAGAATACCTTGAGGATCGAGTCTTTTGCTACCCACCACTTTCAATAGTAAGGCACAGAGATTCTGTCCAAGTATGAAAAGTAGATAACCCACCCTGGAATAAAAAAAAGCAACAGCCCTTTTCAAAGAGTAGAGATTATCTAAAAAGCTGATCAGGGATTACAGATAGAAGACCTACCCTCAAGAAAGAAGTAGAATTTAGTCTGGCTGCCCTTAAACAAATTTTTAAATAAAATTCTTGCTCTTGTAAACCTGAATCAAAATGTTGTTGCTGCCATGTGGTTCTGTGCAGTATTTTGGCCTCTTACTAACAACTGAACATAAATAAAATATTTCTTTCATCTTCATTCTTTCTACCATCGTTGTTCTCCCCTCTCAGATTTATTGATCATAAATGCATGATTGCTTGGGCTTCCTTGGGTAATCATGGCAGCTTTCATAAAGTCAATATGCAGATCATGCAGGGGCAAAGAAGTCATCCAAACAATGGGCCATACAGGGTATGGGATAGAGAAGTAAACCTAAAAGAAAAGTGCATGTGAGTCTGTATACTTGTACCATAATAGGTCCAAGCTGCTGGTCCCTTTCCAGCCATATTGTACTACAACTCAGTCATGAAACGGGGTAATAGCTGGAGGACTCATGGCCACATGGTTCACGGAAATTGGGTGTAGGCCAATAACCAAAGGAACGTGAGCAGCAAGTCAACTGAGCAACATAGCTTTGGAAACCCATCATGGGCGATTTCTTGAATTTTCAGCTAAGCAGCAATGCCCAAATAAATTGAATATTCATAAGAAACAGATATCTTTTCCCTAAGCTTGCAGCACTTACAGCACATCTGAAAAAGCATATCAATCCTTGGGCTGCTTGGCAGCAAGAGCATCTATGGATTATTTTATTTGATGTACATCATTGACTTTTTTGTTGGATTACTCAAAAAAAGTGATAGACAATGTAAACCCACTTGGAAAGAAGAAACCCAATATCAGACAACTCAATTGGTAGACCTCCTTCCCTCTTGTATTACAAAAAAGGGGCCTTTCTGTAGTAGCCCACCTGTGAGAGTTGGGTCTTTACTGGGCATTTATATTGAGTTTCTTGATCTTCCATTCAATCCATTAAACATTGAAAATATGAATGCATGCATATAAATATCATATATGTATTTGGTTGTGTAAAGAATGGACAAGATACCTGAGGTCAGTGAAACACATCTGGATAATGATAACGGTTGCTGTTATTCAAAACAGAGACACAGACAAATATCAAGCAGTTAAGAGGCCTAAAGGCTGCCATCCATGTGATCCCACAAACAAGACAACCCCTTTGACAGATACTTGCATTTATCCAGGTGGGTTAGCATCTCTCAAAGTTATACCTCTGCCACATCATCAAACTTCTATTCTATTCTCTTGAACTGTTTAGTGGGTGGAGGCAGCCAGATTTCTGGGTTTCTGCAATTTTTGCTTTCCCTTTTTTATCCTTTACAGTTTTATGTAGAGGCATGTGAACAGAAGTATGAGTTGCATTTTATATTGTGCTTTGGGATTGTCCCTGGAATATTATATGGCCCCAGAGGTGTATTTTATCTTCAAGCAAGCTCAGATTGCAAGCTTTCTGTCAGGAGAGGTTACCTGATAAACCTAAATATTGCAACTGCCTCTTTAATTATTGGTTTGAGTATTGAATTTATATTTGCTTTCAAATCTCATATATTTTTATGTGAAGCTTATACCATCTCTCTTAACTTTTTTCATATAATATTCAGAATTCTCTAATATAGGCTTCTATTAAATTGTGGCTATATAGTCAACGAGATGCAGTTTGGTTGATATATGGTGTGGTTAATGTAATCAAAATTTATTAAGATAAAAAAATATTATTAATTGAAAAATAATTATGAATTTGATAAAATAATATTTTTTAATATATAATAAAGGATTTTATGGTTTTTTTTTTTAGATATTTAGGATTACATAAATACAATTTTTTAAGTATTTCAATTATCATATAAAATTTTATGTCTAAATAAAATATTTTTGTTGTACTTTCTTACAATATAAATATAGAATAAGGATCTTTTAGTTTTTTAGCATTGTGTTGGGGGAAGTTGGGGTTTAATGTTAGTGATCTCTTAATTTTTTCAATTACTTCAATTCTAATACAAAAAATTATGTCTAAACAAAATATAGTTAATATTGTATCACTCCCTTAACAAATATATACACTTTAATTTAATTAAATATAAGTAATAATTATAATTCAACAAAAATAATGGGTTTATTAAATATGTGGAACTAGTCTGATTTACCTTATGGAAGTTGTTATTTTAGTACTTTTGATGGAGTGCAATTTTGTGTAATCTATGCTCTTGCGCATTGGATCAATGTCAACACATCGCATGCCACAATATTTCCTTGTGTGCATACTCCATGTCAAGACGCATGCATATGAATGAAGACTTTTGGTAAAATATGATATGATTGTCTCTGATATTAACATTGCAATCATGTGTGTGTGTCTCCAACTTCTTGGAATGTTACTTGGATGCTCATGGGAGAGATGAGAGAATTATTTTTTATTATTAATCTCTAAGACTTGGAATATTGTTGTAATGACATTAACAAGAGAGATTGCAATTGGTAGGAGTTACAATCATTGTCATAAGAGTTATCGAGCATCTCTCTCTAATGTAGCACTTGGGAGTCACATAGAGAAGAGCATGGAGTATCTCCATTGTTATGGTGGAACCCTCATTAGTTGCCATGTTCATAGTGGAGCACTAGACTGGGCATGTGTGTCTACCAAAATAATGTGGTCAAAGATACCTTTGTGTGTGGATATCTATCTTGAGTGTTATCATAATTACACATGGGGGCATGGGTTTCTACTTGTTGACCATGGTTTTGGTGGCCACTTTTGGGAAACTATTTGTGGTTTATTGTTTCTCATTCCTCTATAAATTGGTTGCATTGGGCAAAATAGTGTGTTGTAGGTGAAGTATTGTTATGTTTCTAGAATGCTATCAAATTAGAGAGTTTGAGTAGATTGTATTGATGTAACAAATTTATTCTTGATTAATACAAGCTTAGTGTCTCTTTGGTGGTGGAGTTTTTTATCAAAAGGGTATCTTCACTTACATTCGGTGTTATTATGGTATGTTGATATATGCTTATTCATGTTAATTTGATGGTTAATCACATGCTACCATAATTGGTTATTCAAATTTGTTCACTATTTGTGTATGCTTTTGTTGTATATATTTAATCTATTTCTCAACATTTGGTATCAGAGCTACAATGTGATTAAAGAGAGGAACATCATTCTTGGAGTGTTGTGGTTGTAGTGGGATCTTTTGATTTAGTGGTTTTGTAGATCCATGTGTGATTCAAGCCATAACAAGCAAATTCTATTTAGAGATTGAGAAATTCAATGGCTATATGTGCAAGTTGCAGAAACTCAAAATGGAAGATCTATTGAAAGAAAGGGACCGACTAATAGAGAACTACTACAAAATGAGGAAAGTCTATGAATATGTCTAATCAAGATTAGAAAACGTTAGATAAGAAGGCATGGGGAACCATTTGATTGTCTTGTAGATTTCATTCTCTTGAATGTCTCAGAAGTGACTACCACATTCAATCTATGGAAGTAATAGGTGGCATTTACTAAATAAAGAGTCTAACAAATAAACTATACCTTAAGAGGAGAGTGTGCACCTTGAAAATGAAGGAAAGAGACTTCATTGTTAAGTATCTTAAGCTTTTAATTTGATTTTGAGTTATCTGGGGATCTACATAGATGAGGAGGATAAATGTATTTTACTACTTTGTTCTTTACACGAATCATGAAAAAATTTAATTGTTGCTATTGATGGTGGTAATGTAGATCCCAAGATGGATACCCTTGTTGTAACATTGCTCAATGAAGAAATGAGGAGAAAATCCATGAATGAGGGTTTAAAGGATGCACTTCATGTTTGGGGGAGACCTAAGGATAAAGGTGGTTCAAAAGAGAAATAGAAGAAATCAAAGGATAGATCCAAATCAAAAGGATGGTCCAAAAACCCTGGGAAGAGCTAAGTGAAGTGTTGGAACTACATAAAGTAGGGCCATGTGAAGAAAGAATGCAAAAACAAGAAGAAGACCTTTGATGTGTAATGTCCCCTTGTCACAAATCAAAATTTCTCTACCTTGTTTACAAATTTCAACTTGCAAAAAGAGAACATTAGTCAACTAAACCCTTTGATTGCATTTATAGCAATATATATAATTCACATAAGAACATTGCTTTTATAACTTCTATGATCAAATATCAATTCACATCTTTAATTCATCATTTTACGATTACTTTCAATGCACATTTCTATTGCTAATCTTATGATTACTTTCTATCATTTATATTTCACATGTTCCTCTTAAGATCACTATCAATATGTCTTTCATATTCTCTATCATGACATTTCATATACTCTATTATTTAGTCATGATCTCTATCAATACACATTTCATACTTTCTATCTCTTTTCATGTGTTACTCATTAACATCATATGAGAGTGATGAGATGAGTCTTGCCACTATCCACCATGGGGCTCTATATCTCCTATCCTTAGACTCAAGTAGTACCTTTTGTACTCTTAGAGTCAAGGCCTCTATGAGATTCCTTGGTACCTATTATGCCTTTTGCACCATTGTAGCCAAGGCCAATATATCGCCTATCCTTTGCACTATGGGTACCTTGTACCAGCATGTGACAAAGGCCTCTATGTGATTGCTATCCTTTGCACTATGGATACCTTGTATCACATGTGACAAAGGCCTCTAAATACCCATGAAGGGCCTCTTAGGCATCTCATTCTCATTCTTTCCATATGAGGTTAATGTGTACCACATATGACTAGCTGCATATAAGCTACAACACTTTCATTATGATACATATGACTGATTGCATGTAAGCTATAGCGCTTTCATTATGATCATAGCATATAGAATCAAGTTCTAAGAATAATAAAAATAAATAAATATCAATATGCAATCATACCTATATGTTACAAGGCCATTTAATGTTGGTTCGATCAGATGATATCTTTTTATAGGAATATAGATCAGGATGATTGCTTATTGGTATATCTTGATGGCAGCGTTTCTCCTCTGTATAAATATACTTTAGAGTCTTCTACAATAGATTTGATGTATATTCGATGGCTAGAAGTATGTATTTAGAAACTTGTAATTGTTCAATGCTTTATTCTTGCAAATCGTATCTCTGCATACATATATACTTGATCGTTGGATGTGCTAAGGACTTTGCTTTGATGAATGCTATCAATTAATAATCCAATGTGTTCATTGTATTGCAAAGATGAGATTGTATCTTGATCGATGCTTTGCAAATGATTTCCATTGGTCTTAAGTACCTTGCGGACTGCATCCTTTGGGATCGGTTATGTCTTTTGGGAGGATAGATGCCTCCTCACACAATATTATTGCTAACTAATATGGATCAGCCTCTTATGAAATCGCATGACTTGTTTGATTAATCAATTTTTGGTCTTATTCTTATTTTGTCCATATTCATATTTTGTCTTTTCTTCTTGGCCTCAATTTTGTCCAAGTGTGGGAAGGTAGAGAGTGTGATAGGGAGGATTTATTAATGCTAGTCTTTCCAATCTTTAATTGGAAAACATCGGATCATCACAGGCCTCCCCTCTTAAAATTGCTTGCCCTCAAGCAATGTTTAAGTCTAGATTTTGGAGAATCTATTGTCCTGATTCAATCCCTTGGGATGATCAACAATGGGAAGGTATGGATGAGAGTGACTCAATGGGGTGTCTTAGCCTTTCTAGGCCCAAGGGAAGAACCCTTCAACCAAAAGGCAGAATCCCCTTGGCCTCATGTGGCCCCTGCCATTCATATGAGGTGGCATACCTAGTAAGGATTCTAATTTATCCATTATCCCCTCATATTGTCATCTTTCCTTATTTCCTCATGATTGGCCTCCTTATAACACTATACCTATGATAGGGGAGTGAGGTCTCAAAAGGGTATCCTAGAGATCCAACTCTTTAGGCCCAAAGGCAGAACCCTTCAACTAGAAGGTATGACCCCTTCGGCCCATGTGAACTTATTACTTCCATCATAAGTGGCATGTCTAGAAGAGCACATCTCTCTCTAGACCCAAAGGCAGAATCTTTCATTAGAAGGCAGAACCCCTTTGGTTTATGTGGACTAATTGTTTCTGATCATGAGTGACGTATCTAGAAGAGCACATCTCTCTCTAGACCCAAAGGCAGAACCCTTCATTACAAGGTAGAACCCCTTTGGCTCATGTGAGTTCATTACATTTCCTTTGGGCGGCGTACCTAAGAGGGAGTCCTATATTCCCTTTGTACTTTCCCTTCCTCCTATCATGGTATAGATTTATGCATAATAAACTCTTATCAATTCCACATTTTCCAATAATCATATCAGCAATACATAATGCATTATGAAGATAACATCATAAACTATAAATACAATATGTATGTAAGGCACACATAGTACACACAGGATGGCAGGATGACTGCTCTGATACCACTTGTAATGTCCCCTTGTCACAAATCAAAATTTCTCTACCTTATTTACAAATTTCAACTTGAAAAAAGAGAACATTAGTACACTAAACCTTTTGATTGCATTTATAGAAATATATATAATTCACATGAGAACATTGCTTTTATAACTTTTATGATCAAATATCAATTCACATCTTTAATTCATCATTTTACGATTACTTTCAATGCACATTTCTATCGCTAATATTATGATTACTTTCTATCTGTCATGCCCACATTTCCCATGCGGTCACAACACGCATCACACGTGTCATGTCCACATGTGCCATGTGGTCATGACACGAAATATAAAAAAAATTTCCACGCTTCCCTAGAAACCCCCTCGCACGTGTAAGCGTGCTCGGTGGCGTACGCTTAAAGTGAAAATAATACAGTTGTCAACAGGGTACTAAGTACATGTGCGCACATCCTGATGCATGAAGGCCAACAAGGGGGTCTTCGCGACGCGGTTAACGTCGCTACAAGGTTAGAAATTTCAAGGCTCCTAAACCCTAAATTCTGGAAGATTCCCGCAGCATAACGCCTCACGGCCGTGAGTGGGATTTAATACACAAATTCTATTCTTAATACGGGGTTCCCTGGTAGGGTTAACAAACTTCCTACGACTCCCTAATTATGATGAATTTACACTTGGTCTCATTTATGGATCATTTTTCAACAAAGCCCGATCATCCATTCACTTTTTCGTTTTCTGAAATTTAATACTAATTTCTCCTCCTTCAGACTTAGCATTTTCAACAAAGCCTGTTCATTTGCCCTCTCTTCCATTTCTTTGAAATTTAATTTTGATTGTATTTCTATCACGTTCACTTAACCATTTCTCTGAAATTTAATTTTGATTGTATTTCTATCACGATCACTACCTCCTTTACATTATTCCTAATTTCTTAGAAGACCAGATCACTGAAACAGGGTTTACTAACTTCACTTGACTTAGTCTCCTAAGTTTCCGCTCTAGGTTTCATCTCAATGTTTGAATTAATTTTAATAATCAACTTGTTCCTAATCAGGATTAACGGTAGGATAAACTTACTTAGTTCTCTTAGCCCAGTTCGAAAATGCCGCGCATTTTCTCCTCTTTATTTTCCAAGATTAGTTTTTTTCTTTCTCTTTCTCTCTCTTTGATTTTCTCAATTAGACGTTTTCTAAATCTACAGTTGAGTTTAAAATGGCCACACATGGAATGCCTGTGATGACTTGTTTGCGTTTATTTTCACAGTGTCTTTTGTAAATGAAAGGATCATATTTTCCTCTTCATTTTCCTGATATTTAATTTGTGATAATTGTTGAAACTTCCGAGAAATTCTTCCTTAAGATTAAAATATATTTATATATGCTCTTTTTAAATTATAACTATATTTTTCCTTATTGTTGTTAAAAATCCCCTACTATAAATTTCTTTCTTTCTTTTTTTTTTTTAAACAATATGGTCTCCCTTTTAAATTTATAACAATATATATATATATATATATATATATATATATATATATATATTAATGTTCTTTTTTTTGTATTTAAATATAATAGGCTTTTCTTTTTATAAAAACCCCAAACTATATGATCATTTCATATTTTATTTTAGGGCTCATGAAATAACCCTAACCTCTTTTTTTCTGTGTTTTGTTTGCTGTGTAGATCCAAGGTGGCGGTGGCCATGGAGTAGAGGGCAGTGGAGTGAAGCTCGTGGTGGAGATGAGGTCGCAGAGGAGGAAGCCTACGGAGGTTCTGCGGGGGCGGTGTTGGGGATGGCCACAAGCAGCGGCGATGTTGTGTGTTGGGTTGCAGCTGAGGAGGAGGTGGTCGTGGCAGAGGGGCGTGGGTGGAGGTGGCCGCAGTGGGCGGCGGAGACATTGTGGAGGCGTTGTTTGGGGAGGGCCGCGGTGAGCGGCGGAGGACGGAGCGCTGGGCGGCGGGTTGGAAGTGGCGGAGGCGTTGGGTATACGGGGGTGTGGGGACCTATGTGTAGGCCGCGAGGGACATGGCATGGCGGGGGTGTGGGTGGGGGCTCCGCCCCTCCCCACACCCATCATCTACAGTCTGTGGTGGGGGTTCAAACCCCAACCCTTATTAAAATTGTTTTTTTTGTCTGTGTCTTTTAAACACAAAAAAAATCCGCGAATATAATTTCGTTTCCTCTTCAAATTTTCTAGTGACTGTAACAAAAATGTAGTCCCAGCATTGTATCAATAAATTTTATTTATTTTTATAAGTCTGTCATTTCGTAGCATATAAAAAGAAAATATATATATATATATAAACATATATATATATATATAAACATATATATATATATATATATATATATATTCACAGTCAATTCAATTTCCCCCTTTTTTTTTTAAATAGAAAACTATAAATATATTTATTGTCAACTAATTTACAGGGAAAATAATAAATTTATTTAAAATGAATTTTCTTACAAAATCTATTTTCCAATGCAACCCAAATAAATATTATATATAGTTAATATTCTACCAGGACAATCAACTGTAATTATCTCTTAATTTAAGCTAAATTTCTAGCCACTAATTTCAATTAAAGTAAGCATATCATTCAAAATGGAACAAAAATGATTTTATTTTCTTTTTACAACAAAATCAAATGTATTATTATAACAAATTTTTATTTCCTTTCAAATGACAAAACTACAACTCCACATAATTTATTAAAATTAACATTTTCACAATTCATCTAAGGAGGTAAATATTACAAACTTGTTTTACAACTTTAGCTAGTTTCTCAACTTTACAAGTAGAAGAAGAAGGAAATAGACAATTTGAATATCCTTTTAAAAACAAATTTTCTTTTCCTTTTCTCATTTCTAAATGGTAAAATTTAATGAACAATAAAATTACAACTATCAACCCAATAAAAGAGGATTTCCTCACAACTCTAAAATATCAATTTATACAACAATAGGGAGATAATTTTCTCCTTTTGGAAATCAACAAGGAAGGAGCTATTAAAAGATCAAGCTCTCCTTAAGACTTAAGGAAAATAAAATATTTTCAAAGTTCAACTAATCTTCTCCAAGCTTCCCAATAAGCTCCAAGAATACATGCATGTCACACAAGGGAAGAAACACCACACAAGCTACTCTCCTCCCTACCGTAGACCCGCAAGAGGGTCACCCCCAAGCTAGGGAGATCATCCACACACCTAGGGTATTCCAAAAATCCACTTCACAACAAGGTATAAACAACACACCAAAACACACATACACCCATGGATATTTACACAACACAAAAACTCAACCACAGTGAGTTTAACAAGGGGTAGGAGAGTGGACACACTCAACTCTAGGGCGTCACCCTTTCAAATAATATATTCAACACAAATTTCTCATGGCCTCAAGCCAAACTTGTTAACAAAATTCTCCAAGGAGCTCATATTTTGACCTCAAGCCAAATAACACAATTTCTCAAAGTCATACAAATGCCCTCAAGGCTTTCAACATCCCAAAAGAAAAACAAGGCATGCACTCGAGGAGGATCACTCCTCCCTACCCCACACTTGAGCATTTCTCCCAAGTGGAAGAAGCTCTGTCAACATCCCAATAAAATTTCCCACAGTAACAAAAATTATAACACAAATAAAATAATCATTTCCACACATCCTTCATGCAACAATTAGAATACAAAAGAAAGGTCATGAAAACCAACCTTAAAAATCCCTTTAATGGATGAAGTTGATGTAGAGCTCCACTAAAATCTCCTCCAACCTAAGCCACCAAACTCCCTCTCACTTTTCTCTCCCAAAAGCAATTTTCAATAAACAAAAATCCTCCAAATTCAACAACCCCCTCTCCCTATCCCAAGTGGGACTAAAATAACCCAAATTCTATGAGTTTAGAGGAATGGGGAGGTGACACTTGTCACCTCCTCACTCTTCCCCAAACTACTATTGTGTCCCAAGGGATGAGTGTTGGCTTATGTCACTCACCCATCCCTAAAGTCTTTCTTATCTCTTACCACATGTCATTTCTCTTACGCATGGGAGAAATAAAAGGAGTTGAAGGAGGAAAAAAGGTGACACATGTCCCCCCTCCCTTCCTTCTTATGAATGACCACACAACTCCATGGGGACTCTCACCAATTGCGAGGGTGACTTGAAGTCAATTCCTCCATTATTGGTGGGTCTTGGAGTCATTTCTTACCTTGGGAATGGAAAAGGGATGGGCTTGAGTGTTGGTACCACCCATACCTCCAAATTCATCACTTAACTTCAGTGTGAAGTTAAGGTGACCATACGGAGGTTACCCAAGGGTTACCCAAGTCAAAAGGGACCCTAGACCCATGGGGTATAACTCAGGGTCAACTTTAACCTAGTTAGGACACCCACGGTCAAGTTAAGACACAAGAAAAGGGTCTCAAAAATTTAAATTTAAAAAATAAAATTCAAATACAATTCTTACAACACAAATCATAACTCAATTTTACAAAAGGGTAGACCTAACCCATTCAACCTCATGAAAGACAACATTACAACATTAAATCAAACACAGAGTTGATCTCGGTTCCTAGTGGAATCAGATCGGCTTCACAAGGGATCACAACATAAGGTGCGGAATGATCTCCAGTATCTATGGTTTGTTAGTCAAAACCTACGCACTCAATTACAAAGTCAATTTCACATTTAAATATCATAGCCGAAGCAACTTAAAACATGAATTCCTAATACATAACACAGTTCTCATAAACCTAATGAAATCACATAACAAGTTCCTTTCTAACATCACCTAATTAGTTTTTATGTAATGTAACCATTAATCAGACATCACCCAATTAATTTTCCTATAAAATAAACATCTATCTAACATCACCCAAATTTGTTTTCTCCTAAAGCAAACATCTAATTAACATCACCCAATTTATTTTCCTATAACATAATAAGGTTTAATAGTTTGAAAATCTGGGATCAACAGTCCCACAATATAAAAGTATTAGCAATAGTAAGTTAAATAGTCACATGTACGGAAATAAAAAAGTGTAGGCCTCACATCCTCCCCCCTAAGACTGTACTTCCTCCTTGAAGTCGTCAAAGAGGTGAGGATATAGAGTCCTCAGTCTCGATGCATCCTCCCATGTCATAGTGACCTCGTCATACATGTCCCACTGGACCTTAACCTAGTCCAGCTCTCGACCTCGAAGGCCCAACGTTTGACGAGCCAATATGCGAATTAGCTCCAACGCCAGCTGCCCGTCTGCCTCTACCTGAAGAGCACTCCAATCTAATACGTGAGATAAGTCAGAAGTGTAACGACGTAAAACTGAAACATGAAAGACATCGTGGATACGCGACAGGCTAGGTGGCAAGGCTAGACGATAGGCTACAGGTCCTATCCGCTCCAAAATCTCAAAAGGTCCTACAAACTGAGGTGCAAGCGTAGAGCCCTTTCCGTAATGGATTGGACTCTTGTGTAGTCGCACTCTCAAGAATACTCTATCTCCCACTAAGAAGCTCCGATCAATTCTCTTAGTATCGGCATACTTCTTCTGTCTATCCTATGCCTCCTAAAGTCTCTGTCTAATCAGTACAATCTGTTGCTCCATATCCTGAACTAGCTCTGGACCAATGGCGACCTTGTCCTCTATCTGATCCCAACTCAATGGTGTCCTACACGGTCTACTGTATAAAGCCTGGAAAGGAGGCATACCCAATGAGTTGTGATGCCCATTATTGTAAGCGAACTCAACCAGATACAGGTACTCCTCCCATCTAGACTGATGGTCCATAACATGCATACATACGAAGCATATCTTCTAACACCTGATTAACTCTCTCTATCTGTCCGTCGGTCTCCGGATGGTAGGCTGAACTAAAGTTGAGTTGTGTGCCCAATGCCTGATGTAAGGCTCTCCAAAACGCTGAAGTGAATACGGAGTCTCTGTCAGAAATGATGCAGCAAGGTACTCCATGAAGTCTAACAATCTGTTCTAAGAACACTCTCGCCATTGATGGTGCATTGTACGTTGTGCGTACAGGTGAGAAATGTGCCACCTTGGTCAATTTGTCAACTGTCACCATGATAGCATCATGGCGACGTGATGACATAGGTAGACCAACGATAAAGTCCATGGAAATGGTGTCTGATTTCTATTCAGGTATCTTGTGAGGGTACAATAGTCCTGCTGGATGCTGATGTTCAGCCTTGACCCTCTGACACTCAAGGCAACGAGCAAGATATTCTGCAATGTCTCGTCTCATCCCAGCCCAATGATATAACTGTCACAAATCAGCATGCATCTTCTTCACACCTAGATGTGCTGCATTGGGTGCTCTATGAGCCTCTGAAAGAATCACTGTACGTAGGTCCCCTACACGGGGTACATAGATGTGTTGCCGATGTCTAAGCAAACCATCAGACTCAAGGGAATATCCTGTGAATTTGCCCTTAAGGGTCCTCTGATTCTAAATTTCTTGCTGCACCTCAAGAAACCACTCGTCCTCTGGCAGATGCTGTAAGATGCGGTCTCTCAAATCCACCCTTACTGTCAAGGTTAGGATCTCATGGTGCCTCTGACTCAAAGCGTCAGCAACCACGTTCTCCTTCCCTTTGATGTAGTGGACATCAAAGTCATACTTGCATAAGAACTCCATCCAACGCCGCTGGCGAGCGTTCAGATTTGGCTGTGTAAAAATGTGCTGTAAGCTATGATGATCCGAATGGAGCTCAAAGTGTCGACCTAAAAGGAAGTGTCTCCAACAGATAAGAGCATGAATAACTACTGCGAGCTCTAAATCGTGAGTGGGGTAGTTTATCTCATGTGTCTTAAGCTTATGTGATTCGTATGCAATCGCTCTACCACCCTGCATAAGCACGGCTCCCAAACCCTCGAATGATGCATCTGTGCAAACAACAAAATCCTCTACAAGATTTGGAACCACTAAAATGGGAGCACTGGTAAGTTCCTCTTTGAGGATCCCAAAGGCCCTCTCACACTACTTAGTCCAAGTGAAACTTTTCCCTTTTCGCTGAAGGGAAGTGATGGGATGTGCTATCCTGGAAAAGCCCTCGACAAATCTACGGTAATAATCGGCTAATCCCATAAAGCTCCTAACTTCTGTCACGCTAGTAGGTGTTGGTCAGTCCTGAATTGCTCTGATCTTCGATGGATCTACAGAGATGCCATCGCTTGATAAGATGTGTCCCAAATACTGCACCTCTGTCCTGAAGAATGCACACTTCGCCAAGTTGCCATAAATCTACTGTTCTCGTAAATGCTGCAAAACTTGACGCAAATGATCCACATGTTCCTCCTCAGTTCACAAATAAATCAAAATATAGTCAAGAAATATGATCACGAACTGATCCAAGTAAATATGGAACACCCCATTCATGAGACTCATGAATACTGCAGGGGCATTCGTCAAACCGAAGGGTACCACGGTAAACTCATAATGGCCATATCTGGTTCGAAAAGTAGTCTTATGAATGTCTGCCTCTGTCAGGCGCAATTGGTGATACCCAGATTTTAGATCAATTTTTGAGAACACTCTGGCTCCCTGCATCTGATCAAAGAGGTCGTCAATCCTAGGCAGAGGATAATGGTTCTTCACCGTCACCTTGTTCAACTGCCTGTAATCCATGCATAGTCGAAGAGACCCATCCTTCTTCTTCACGAAGATGACCGATGCACCCCAGGGTGAAACGCTAGGTCAGATGTGCCCCTTCTCAAGTAGCTCTTCTAACTGTAGTTTAAGTTTTATAAGCTCATGTGTAGTCATCCTGTAGGGTGCACGAGACACGAGCTCTGCACCTAGCACTAAGTCGATATGGAAATCAACCTCTCTGCATGGAGGCATACCTGGTAACTCTAGCAGAAATACATCAGTAAAGTCTCTCAGGATAGGGTGATCATCTAAGGTAGTCTCAGGCTCATCCTCTGATCTGTCACTAACCGTAATAGCAAAGATTTGACAACCTTCCCGCATGCAGCGCTTAAGCTACTGAGCGGATATAATATGAACAGCTGTGGGCTTCTAAATGCCCACTATCTTGACTGGTGTGCCATGATCGTCTAAGCAACTAATCATCCTCTAGTGATAATCTAGTTTGGCTCTATGAGCCGCAAGCCAGTCCATACCCAGAACTACACCGTAGGATCCTAATGGAATAACCCTAAGGTCACATACTATAGTGAAGGAACCTAAGGAGATCTCACAATCTCTAACCACAGTATCTATTGACATCTTGGCCCTGAAGGCCAACTCAACCTCCCACCTAATGTCCTGCCTAGAAGCCACCAGCCTGCAATGTTCCACTAACGATGTAGACAGAAAAGAATCGGTAGCTCCAAAGTCAAAAAGAATAGAGATAGGGAAATCCCCAATCTTACCTGTTGTCTCAATGACTGAAGCCTAGAAATCAGCCTGGCGGTTGTCAACCGCTACAAACATGCGGTGGGACCTGCCCACATCACCTACAGTCTGCTCAGATCCTCCTACACAAGGTTGTCCCCCTACTGTAAATCTCTGTGGACACTCCCTAGCCAAATACCCTGCCCCACCACATATATAGCATAGGCCCCTAGCCTGTAACTATACTGACTGTGTCCTGCCTGTCTGCTACTGCCCAGTCTATCCAGTGGACCCCTGTGAACCTCTATTTGATTGCTGAGACCTTGCAGGTCCCGCAGAAAATCCTTGCTGTCTCTGGTCTCTACGCTGGCCCTACTGCTGCCAACCACGATTCTGTCCTCCCTGACCCCTCTGCTGGGATCTAGATCTCTGCTGATGCTGCTGCTGCTGTGGAGGCCTAGGAGGTAATGATGAAGAATTATATCCTCCTCTCTGTGGTGTGTTTTGAGGCCTATGAAAGTTCTGCTGTTGTTGGGGATTACGATCCTGATATTGCGGGCGTGAATTCTGCCCTCATCCCTGAATTTCCTCTGCAACAAGAGCCTTTTCAACAGCCTCACTCATGGTTTGGGGATCTGCCATACGTACTGGTCCTGCTATGTACCAAGAGTTTCTCGTCATGGAGGTACTCTGTGTAACGAGAAAGCTCGATGAACCGGCTCTCATATTGAGCAACAGTGAGTCCTCTCTGCTATAAATCATGGAACTCATCAATCCTACACTGTCTGTAATGCTCTGACAAGTATCGCGCATTAAAACACTCTATGAAGATATCCCAAGTGAGTGTATCTAAGGATAATTGATGCTTGCACTCCTCAGTGTGCCACTAGGTAGCTGATGCATCTCTCAGGAGATGTACTGCCACTTGTGCTTTCGTGTTGCTCCTATAAGGTAGCAACGTAAAACACCTATCTAGACTAATCAGCCAAGCCTCGGCCACAGCTCCCTCTATAGCTCCTGCGAAAGTAGGTGGGTTGAGCCTAAGTAGATCTCTAATGGGATCTCCTCTATCTCTGAGCCCTATAACCGGCTCATCTAATCCATACTCATACGGTCCATGGTATACCTGTTCTACCCTCATGGTCTCATCTCATCTCGAGAGTTTCAGAGGACTCCTACTCCGTGCACGGTAGGCTGACCCTACCTCATCGGCTGTGGTCTCAAGGATCTCTACGAAAGGCTCTGTGCGTGGTACCTCTCGCAGATTGATGCGGGGCTCCACATATGGCTCAGCATGTGACTCAGCACGTGGCTCCTTATGTGGCTCCTTTCACAGATCAACGCGAGGCTCATCACGTGGCTCAGTAATAGCTATCGGTAATCTCTCTAACATAGCCTGTAAGGTCTGTAATATCTGTGGACCTATATCTAGCACTGATTGTGCCTGTGGTTCTGGTGGTGCTTGTGGTACAGGTGGTGCTTGTGGTACTGGTGGGTCTGCTATAACTACGGGTGCCCATCCTTGTGCTGAGGAATCGCTGTGCACCTCGGCAGATGCTATGTTGTGTGATCGCGCTCGTCGAACACGTTGGGGAGGCATCCTACAAAACAAGGTAGAGACTAATTAATCAAAGTTGCAGAATAATAACGTGCCCAAATATGCCTAGTGTTTAAACTTGGGCTCTGATACCAAATGTCATGCCCACATTTCCCATGCGGTCACAACACGCATCACATGTGTAATGTCCACATGTGTCATGTGGTCATGACACGAAATATCAAAAATTTTCCCACGCTTCCCTAGAAACCCCCTTGCACGCGTAAGTGTGCTTAGTGGCGTACGCTTAAAGCGAAAACAATACAGTTGTTGGTGGGGTACTAAGTACATGTGCGCACATCCTGACGCAAGAAGGCCAACAAGGGGGTCTTCGCGACGTGGTTAACGTCGCTACAAGGTTAGAACTTTCAAGGCTCCTAAACCCTAAATTTTAGAAGATTTTGGCAGCATAACGCCTCACGGGCGTGAGTGGGATTTAATACACAAATTCTATTCTTAATACGTGGTTCCCTAGTAGGGTTAACAAACTTCCTACGACTCCCTAATTATGATGAATTTACACTTGGTCTCATTTATGGATCATTTTTCAACAAAGCCCGATCATCCATTTACTTTTCCATTTTCTAAAATTTAATACTAATTTCTCCTCCTTCAGACTTAGCATTTTCAACAAAGCCCGTTCATTTGCCCTCTCTTCTGTTTCTCTGAAATTTAATTTTAATTGTATTTCTATCACGTTCACTTAACCATTTCTCTGAAATTTAATTTTGATTGTATTTCTATCACAATCACTGCCTCCTTTACATTATTCCTAATTTCTTAGAAGACTAGATCACTGAAACAGGGTTTACTAACTTCACTTGACTTAGTCTCCTAAGTTTCTGCTCTAGGTTTCATCTCAACGTTTGAATTAATTTTAATAATCAACTTGTTCCTAATCAGGATTAATGGTAGGATAAACTTACTTAGTTCTCTTAGCCCAATTTGAAAATGCCGCACATTTTCTCCTCTTTGTTTTCTAAGGTTAGTTTTTTTCTTTCTCTTTCTCTCTCTTTGATTTTCTCAATTGGACGTTTTCTAAATCTACAGTTGAGTTTAAAATGGTCACACATGGAATGCCTGTGATGACTTGTTTGCGTTTATTTTCACAGTGTCTTTTGTAAATGAAAGGATCATATTTTCCTCTTCATTTTCTTGATATTTAATTTGTGATAATTGTTGAAACTTCCGAGAAACTCTTCCTTAAGATTAAAATATATTTATATATGCTCCTTTTAAATTATAACTATATTTTTCCTTATTGTTGTTAAAAATCCCCTACTATAAATTTCTTTCTTTCTTTTTTTTTTAAACAATATGGTCTCCCTTTTAAATTTATAACAAATAATTAATATATATATATATTAATATTCTTTTTTTTGTATTTAAATATAATAGGCTTTTCTTTTTATAAAAACCCCAAACTATATGATCATTTCATATTTTATTTTAGGGCTCATGAAATAACCCTAACCTCTTTTTTTCTGTGTTTTGTTTGCTATGTAGATCCAAGGTGGCGGTGGCCATGGAGCAGAGGGTGGCAGAGTGAAGCTCGCGGTGGAGATGAGGTCGCATAGGAGGAAGCCTGCAGAGGTTCTGCGGGGGCGATGTTGGGGATGGTCGCAAGGAGCGGCGGTGCTGTGTGTTGGGCCGCGACTGAGGAGGAGCTGGCCATGGCAGAGGGGCGTGGGTGGAGGTGGCCGCAGTGGGCGGCAGAGACACTACGGAGGTGTTGTTTAGGGAGGGCCGCAGTGAGCGGCGGAGGACAGAGCGTTGGGCGACAGGTTGGAAGTGGCGGAGGCGTTGGGTATACGGGGGTGTGGGGAGGGGCGGAGCCCCCACCCACATCCCACTATGTGGGGTGTGGGTGGGGGCTCCGCCCCTCCCCACACCCATCATCTACAGTCTGCGGTGGGGGGTCAAACCCCCACCCTTATTAAAATTGTTTTTTTTTGTCTGTCTTTTAAACACAGAAAAAATCCGCGAATGTAATTTCGTTTCCTCTTCAAAATTTCCAGTGACTATAACAAAAATACAGTACCAACATTGTATCAATAAATTTTATTTATTTTTATAAGTCTGTCATTTTGTAGCGTATATATTTATATATATATAAACATATATATATATATATATAAACATATATTTTCACAGTCAATTCAATTTCCCTATTTTTTTTTAAATAGAAAACTATAAATATATTTACTGTCAACTAATTTACAAGCAAATTAATGAATTTTCTTACAAAATCTATTTTCGAATGCAACCCAAATAAATATTATATATAGTTAATATTCTACTAGGACAATCAACTGTAATTATCTCTTAATTTAAGCTAAATTTTCAGCCACTAATTTCAATTGAAGTAACAGCATATCATTCAAAATGGAACAGAAATGATTTTATTTTCTTTTTACAACAAAATCAAATGTATTATTATAACAAATTTTTATTTCCTTTCAAATGACAAAACTACAACTCCACATAATTTATTAAAATTAACATTTTCACAATTCATCTAAAGAGGTAAATATTACAAACTTGTTTTACAACTTTAGCTAGTTTCTCAACTTTACAAGTAGGAGAAGAAGGAAATAGACAATTCTAATATCCTTTTAAAAACAAATTTTCTTTTCCTTTTCTCATTTCTAAATGGTAAAACTTAATGAACAATAAAATTACAACTATCAACCCAATAAAAGAGGATTTCCTCACAACTCCAAAATACCAATTTATACAACAATAGGGAGATAATTTTCTCCTTTTAGAAATCAACAAGGAAGGAGCTATTAAAAGATCAAGCTCTCCTTAAGACTTAAGGAAGATAAAATATTTTCCGAGTTTAACTAATCTTCTCTAAGCTTCCCAATAAGCTCCAAGAATACCTACATGTCACACAAGGGAAGAAACACCACACAAGTTGCTCTCCTCCTTACCGTAGACCCGCAAGAGGGTCACCCCCGAGCTAGGGAGATCATCCACACACCTAGGGTATTCCAATAATCTATTTCACAAGGTATAAACAACACACCAAAACACACATACACCCATGGATATTTACACAACACAAAAACTCAACCACAATGAGTTTATCAAGGGGTAGGAGAGTGGACACACTCAACTCTAGAGCGTCACCCTTTCAAATAATATATTCAACACAAATTTCTCATGGCCTCAAGCCAAACTTGTTAACAAAATTCTCCAAGGAGCTCATATTTTGACTCTCAAGCCAAATAACACAATTTCTCAAAGTCATACAAATGCCCTCAAGGCTTTCAACATCCCAAAAGAAAAACAAGGCATGCACTCGAGGAGGATCACTCCTCCCCTACCCCACACTTGATGAGCATTTCTCCCAAGTGGAAGAAGCTCTGTCAACATCCCAATAAAATTTTCCACAGTAACAAAAATTACAACACAAGCAAAATAATTATTTCCACACATCCTTCATGCAACAATTAGAATACAAAAGAAAGGTCATGAAAACCAACCTTAAAAAGCCCTTTAATGGATGAAGTTGATGTAGAGCTCCACTAAAATCTCCTCCAACCTAAGCCACCAAACTCCCTCTCACTTTCCTCTCCCAAAAGCAATTTTCAATAAACAAAAATCCTCCAAATTCAACAACCCCCTCTCTCTATCCCAAGTGGGATTAAAATAACACAAATTCCATGGGTTTAGAGGAATGGGGAGGTGACACTTGTCACCTCCTCACTCTTCCCCAAACTACTATTGTGTCCCAAGGGATGAGTGTTGGCTTATGTCACTCACCCATCCCTAAAGTCTTCCTTATCCCTTACCACATGTCATTTCTCTTACGCATGGGAGAAATAAAAGGAGTTGAAGGAGGAAAAAAGGTGACACATGTCCCCCCTTCCTTCCTTCTTATGAATGACCACACAACTCCATGGGGACTCTCACCAATTGTGAGGGTGACTTGAAGTCAATTCCTCCATTATTGGTGGGTCTTGGAGTCATTTCTTACCTTGGGAATGGAAAAGGGATGGACTTGAGTGTTGGTACCACCCATACCTCCAAATTCGTCACTTAACTTCAGTGTGAAGTTAAGGTGACCATACGGAGGTTACCCAAGTCAAAAGGGACCCTAGACCCATGGGGTATAACCCAGGGTCAACTTTAATCTAGTTAGGACACCCAGGGTCAAGTTAAGACACAAGAAAAGGGTCTCAAAAATTTAAATTTAAAAAATGAAATTCAAATACAATTCTTACAACACAAATCGTAACTCAATTTTACAAAAGGGTAGACCTAACCCATTCAACCTCATGAAAGACAACATTACAACATTAAATCAAACACAAAGTTGATCTCAGGTCCTAGTGGAACCAGATCGGCTTCACAATGGATCACAACATAAGGTGCGGAATGATCTCTAGTATCTATGGTTTGTTAGTCAAAACCTGCGCACTCAATTACAAGGTTAATTTCACATTTAAATATCATAGCCGAAGCAACTTAAAACATGAATTCCTAATACATAACACAGTTCTCATAAACCTAATGAAATCACATAACACGTTCCTTTCTAAGATCACCCAATTAATTTTTCTGTAATGTAACCATTAATCGGACATCACCCAATTAGTTTTCCTATAAAATAAACATCTATCTAACATCACCCAAATTTATTTTCTTTTAAAGAAAAACATCTAATTAACATCAGCCAATTAGTTTTCCTATAACATAATAAGGTTTAATAGTTTGAAAATCTGGGATCAACAGTCCCACAATATAAAAGTATTAGCAACAGTAAGCTAAATAGTCACATGTACGGAAATGAAAAAGTGTAGGCCTCACACTATCATTTATATTTCACATGTTCCTCTTAAGATCACTATCAATATGTCTTTCATATTCTCTATCATGACATTTCACATGCTCTATTATTTAGACACGATCTCTATGAATACACATTTCATACTTGCTAGCTCTTTTCATGTGTTACTCATTAACATCATATGAGAGCGATGAGATGAGTCTTGCCACTATCCACCATGTTGCTCTATATCTCCTATCCTTAGACTCATGTAGTACCTTTTGTACTCTTAGAGTCAAGGCCTCTATGAGATTCCTTGGTACCTATGATGCCTTTTGCACCATTGTAGCCAAGACCAATATATCACCTATCCTTTGCACTATGGGTACCTTGTACCAGCATGTGACAAAGGCCTTTATGTGATTGCTATCCTTTGCACTATGGATACCTTGTATCACATGTGACAAAGGCCTCTAAATACCCATGAATGGCCTCTTAGGCATCTCATTCTCATTCTTTCCATATGAGGTTAATGTGTACCACAGATGACTAGCTACATATAAGCTACAACACTTTCATTATGATACATATGATTGATTACATATAAGCTACAACACTTTCATTATGATACATATATGATCATAGCATATAGAATTGAGTTCTAAGAATAATAAAAAAAAGAAATATCAATATGCAATCATACCTATATGTTACAAGGCCGTATAATGCTGGTTCGATCCAATGATATCTTTTTATAGAATACAGATCGGGATGATTGCTTATTGGTATATCTTGATGGCAGTGTTTCTCCTCTATATAAATATACTTTAGAGTATTCTACAACATATCTGATGTATATTCGATGGCTAGAAGTATGTATTTAGAAACTTGTAATTGTTCAATGCTTTATTCTTGCAGATCGTATCTCTGCATACATATATACTTGATCGCTGGATGTGCTAAGGACTTTGCTTTGATGAATGCTATCAATTAATAATCCAATGTGTTCATTGTATTGCAGAGATGAGATTGTATCTTGATCATGCTTTGCAAGTGATTTACATTGGTCTTTTAGGAGGATCGATGCCTCCTCACACAATATTATTGCTAACTAATATGCATCAGCCTCTTATGAAATCACATGACTTGTTTGATTAATCAATTTTTGGTCTTATTCTTATTTTGTCTTTTCTTCTTAGCCTCAATTTTGTCTAAGTGTGGGAAGGTAGAGAGAGTGATAGGGAGGAATTATTAATGCTAGTCTTTCCAACCTTTAATTGGAAAACATAGGATCATCACATGATGATTCCTCCATATAGTTTTTTTTAATGATGATGCTACTAGTACCTTATTTTTTTTTTGCTAATATTGCTAGTGATGGCTCATGGTTGATTAATTCAAGTGCCTCCTACCACATGACTCTTCATAAGGAGTGGTTTTTGTTGGTGTAATATTTTATTCACCTTGGATATATTATATACCCTAAGTGTGATATTGCACCTATTTAATAAGTTTACATAGGATAATTAGGATATTTAATTATTCTCTCCTAGGTAGCTAATAATGACATGTGTCCTCTTTGACATGAGGTACACAAGTGCCACCACTACTGATACAAGAGCATCCCTAGTTCAAGAGCAATCTTGCATCAACCAAAAACATATGTATTTCAGTTTGTTTGCATTTAAGTTTGTTTCTTTTCATTTTCCAGTTTAGTTTAGGTAGTTCAATTAGTAGCAGTTTCTATATTTTAGTCTGCATTCTACCGCAGTTGCATTTTAGATCTTGTGGAGCTGGACTTAGCATCTAGATTAATTCATACACATCATATCCAAAATTCAGATCACTTGGATCAAGTATCGGTAAGATATCACTATCAGAAGATCAACTATTTTCTCATAACAAAGCATCCTGACAAACTCAGATAATCAGCCAAAAGAGAAGACTTGTGGAGCATTTCATGACTTGTGAAGTTCAAAGACACATCATTCAATGTTGTTGGGTTCGTGGCCGACCTTTCTTGAGATCCACACATCATTCCATTCATTTGTGGAGGAGTTCCATTCATTTAGGTCTGACCTATCCGTGTACACATGTTACAGCTCTTCATTGGAGTTTGTGATCTTCCTTGGCTGACGCAGAAGAACCTTCTATACCGGAGATGATATATATTGATGTAATAGAGGTCTATGAAAGTAGTGAGTGTTGAAATGCACTGGACAACTAAGAGGGGGTGAATTAGTTGTCCCTAAAACTTTGAACAATTATGAACACCAACTCTTCAAACATGTATTTACTATTGTTTAGATTTAACAATGAAAGCATGAAATAAGAAGCTCAACACAATAACAAAATCAACACATGAGACACCATATTTTTACATGGAAAACCCTATAAGGGAAAAACCACGGTGGGTGTTAGCCAACAAGATATACAAGCTATAGCAATACTAAAAAATAGAGGCTCACTACCTGAATTGCTCACTACAAATATTAAGGCTCACTGCCAAGAATAGCTCACTACCAAGGATGGCTCACTGCCAAGAGGTGGCTCACTGCCAAGAGGTGGCTCACTACCAAAAGATGGTGAACTGATTTGGTAGCATCTACTCCATGCCTGGGTTCAGTTCCATTGAAGCACAGTATAATTCCTCTGCTATGCTCCTTTACACCTTCACACTCATCTCTTCATTTTCGTGCAAGGACATCTTTTTTGCAACTACATTACATGATTTTATACAATTCATCAACCTTGGAATGTACATCAAGGTTAGCATTACATTCATCAACCATTGGAACATTCTCTAAGGTCAACATTACAATAATACAAAGAAATAGGTATGGACCTAGACAAGATTTGCTAAGGTAAAGATGTATGTAGATCATGTTATATCTTAGCTAGGACTCAAATGCAATCTTTCACGCCATGATACGCTTCCACAATATTCAATACATCTCCACAAGAAGTGAAAACAACCAAGTCGGCCAAGACTGGTGTTAACACTGAGCCTTCAAAGAACAGACTTCATCCACAATCCAAATTTCTCTTTGTGGACCAATCCAAAAGTAGGAACATGATCAGGAGACATCCACAAGCACATTGTAATCACCAGGAACAACCGCACAATCTCTAACCACTTTGTCAAGAAGATTCTTCAAACTAGAGCACACGAACAACACTGTCAACCACTGTCATAAGGAAAGGATAGCTTGTGGACCACCAAATCACGAACCATTGTAGTTGAAGGCACTTATCATCATCCCAAACTTAACTATAGAATTGTAGATCATAATACTTCAATGCGGAGGAATGTGGAGCAAAATACCTTCTCCCTGTCACTAGTGAATACTCAAAAAAAACAAATTTTATTCTGGTGAACATAACTCCCTTATATCTTCATACTGGAGGCTCAAATTTGAGATATAGCATCTTTAGACATGCCTCTAAATAACTTCCAATCCATAGACAAAGATATTCATTCTACTAGAAATGCGGAGCAATCTACCAGACTATTCTTCAGTAAAGAAAGATACTCTTCCACACACTATTTCCATCGGAGGAGAAAATTTTCTCAAAAGGACTTGGAAGTTCAATATCTGGATCACTTACTCATTTTCCCCAACACTTCCATGAGCCAATACAAAGCATCTAACTTATCAAATTAGGAGCACAGTTGACATCAATGACAACACAGATATGTTGACATCAATGACAACACCGGTTAGGCACATACTTGCAACAATCTCCCCCTTTGTTAGTGATGGCAACATATGATGTGAAAAACTAAAAAGACCATCAAGACAAGATTTTCCTCCTTTCTCTTTACACATCTGCACTCTTTCTCCCCTTGAGTTTTTCACATGATTTCTCCCCCCCTTTGACATCAATGGCAAAGGGCACATACTTGCATTTTGTTGCTCTGATCCAACTGAACTTTTCTCTGTTATCAATACTTTCTTTATTAGGAACATCTAGCTACTCTCCCTGAGAGGTAGCTCTCAAAACATCAATCCAAATCAATGACTGAGACTCTAGACACCACTGGATTGATGCATTCTTATGCATCTTAGTTTAGAGCAGGAGGTGTAATTACCCCTAACTTTTCTCTGAGATACTCAAAGGTATCCTTAGGCAGAGTCTTAGTGAATATGTCTACAATCTGATCCTTTGTGGGCACATATTCCATCTTTACTTCATTCTCTGTCACCTTTTCTCTCAAAAAGTGATACCTTATTGATATATGCTTTGTTCTTGAGTGCATCACCAGATTCTTTGAAATGTTTATAGCAATTGTATTGTCACAAAATATTGCAACTGGATCTTCATACATAACTCTTATGTCCTTCAAGGTCTGTTTCATCCATAATACTTGAGTACAACAACATGTTGTTGCAATATACTCTGCTTCTGCAGTTGACAAGGAAATTGAATCTTGTTTTTTTCTCGACCATGAAACCAATCTATTACCCAAGAAGAAGGCACATCCACTTGTACTTTCCTGTCATCAACATCTCCAGCCCAATCTGCATTTGTATATGCACTGAGAGTGAAATCATTGTCTTTTGGATACCACAAGCCATGATCTAATGTGCCTTTCAAATACCTCAAGATTCTCTTAACTGCCATCACATGAGACTCTCTAGGATCTTCTTGAAATCTTGCTACAAGACAAACTGCATGCATTATATTAGGTCTAGATTGATTTAGATAAATTAATCCTCTAATCATGGATCTGTACCTTCTCTATTAGTCTTAGGTGATTCATCACTTTTACTCAACTTGTAACCAGTCACCATGGGAGTACATACCGGTTTAGAGTCCTCTATTCCAAACTTCAACAACTCCTTCACATATTTAGACTAATATATGAAGATTCCTTTATCTGATTGAGTAATTTGTAGACCTAAAAAGAAATTCATCTCACCAAACATAGACATCTCAAACTCTTTTTGCATTTCACCAGCAAATTTCATGCACATACCTTCATTGCCTCCAAAGATGATATCATCAACAAAGACTTCAACAACCAAAATTTGATCACCATTAATCTTGAAATAAAGATTACTGTCGGTAGTACCTTTATTGAACCCTAACTGCAATAAGTACTTATCCAACCTTGCATACTAGGCTCTAGGAGCTTTCTTGAGTCCATACAACAATTTCTTCAACCTGCATACCATATCACCTTGATCTAATGGTTGGAATCCTTTTGGTTGCTCAATGTAGACTTCATCTTCCAACTCACCATTCAGAAATGTAGACTTCACATCCATCTGATACACTTTGAAATCTTTGTGAGCTGCAAATGCTAGAAATATTCTGATTGCTTCAATCCGAGCTACTGGAGCCAAAGTCTCTTCAAAATCTATTCCTTCAATTTGAGAATATCCTTTGCACACAAGCCTTACTTTATTCCTTACAACTTATCCATTTTCATTCAGCTTATGCTTGAAAACCCATTTAGTTCCAATAACATTTTTGTCAGTAGGTCTAGGAACTAATTCCCAAGTTTCATTCTTCTCTATCTGTATTAGTTCATCCTTCATTGCCTTTACCCAATTTTCATCATTGTAGGCTTCATTCATAGTTTTTGGTTCAATTGTAGAAAGCAAATAGTAATTTACTTGTTCTTCTGCAGATCTTTTCCTTGTCAGTACTCCTTTATTTTTGTCTCCAATAATTTGATCTTCAAAGTGATTGATTCTTACATACCTGGGGGTCTTAGTAGCACTTTCTTGAAGGGAAGAAAGGTACTTAGAACACACTTCCTACACCAATCTAATGAGGGGAAATATATGCAAATTCATTTTAATCCTTACAATTGTAGCAATGTTAAACATATAACATAAGAAATTACAGCATTAACACAACACATAAGAGATTAACACAAGATGTATCATGGGGAAAACCTTTTTAGGTAAAAACCCCACACTCTAAAACTTGCACAATGTATTATCTGAAACAATAACAATTTACAATACACTTGCAATGCAAGTTCTTCCAAGAGTCTTCAAATGTCATTTCTGGAGTGATTTCGGTAGCATAACAGTACCTATGATATAAGGCATATTCTAGAAGCATCTTGAGATAGGCATCCACCTTGGCCACATGGTCATTATCCTGCATCAAAGGACACTTGTCCAAGATGCAAATACATCTCTT
This sequence comes from Cunninghamia lanceolata, assembly GCA_027924645.1. Taxonomy (NCBI): domain Eukaryota; kingdom Viridiplantae; phylum Streptophyta; class Pinopsida; order Cupressales; family Cupressaceae; genus Cunninghamia; species Cunninghamia lanceolata. Next base: position 1,839,589 of record BSBN01000781.1, read on the forward strand.
ACATCTGTCATACATGCAGATTTGACTTTCCCAACATGGAGCGCTCCAAGGCTAAAAATAGACTATGACGGATGCTCTTACGCATCTTACAATTGTCATAAAAAACTGCAACATGACAATCTTAAATGTTGTAAGAGAATCTGTCATACAATGCTAAATATAACATATTCCTTTTACAACATGTCATAGCCCAACTTGGGTGCCCAAAGATGTCTTTCCCTCATACAAAGATACCCACCGACATTTGTCCCCACTTGTCATAGGAATCTCCAAACTTGGCTCTTACTCGTCACAAATTCTGTCATATGGAATATCCTCTTCCACATATCACAAGATGATGACACATGGCATAATAGTGCCACCTCAAATGGGACGCCCAAATCCATGTAGGTTTGACTTGACCATCCAAGTCACATTCCAAGTAAGATGACATGTCACCATGCCACCTCAACTAAGTGACTAAACTGAATGTGCAAGTAAATACAATATTAGGCAATAAATAAATATACAATTAAATGAATAATGCTAGGAATTTGCAAAGGTTGAGACACCTTAATTCCCAATATTTCTGAAGTCTTTTCTTCTTCATCTTGATTGTCTTCTTGTTCAACTTTTTCTTCATATGTTATAGCAGCAGGTTCATCTAATTCATAGCCACTCTGATCTGATGTTCTTCCTTTGTCTTCATCCACCTTCACATTTGCACTCTCAACAATCTTTTTCAACCTTTTGTTGTAGCATCGGTAGGCCTTACTCTTGGTAGAGTATCCAAGGAAGATTCTTTCATCACATCTTGCATCAAACTTCCCTAGATCTTCATCTCTTCTAATATAGCATTTGCTTCCAAAGACTTTGAAATATTTTACTATAGGAATTCTTCCATACCATAATTCATAGGGAGTTTTAGTACCATTACCTTTCACTTGAACTCCATTTTGAATGTAGACAATAGTATGTATATCTTCTTTCAAGAAAACATCCAGCATACCTCCTTCCTTCATCATTGTCCTAGCAACCTCTTGAACTATCATGTTCTTTCTTTCCACAACTCCATTCTGCTGAGGAGTCCTAGGTGTAGACAACTATCTCTTCATTCCTTGCTCTTCATAGAAAATGTTGAATTCATTTGATGTGAACTCACCTCCTCTATTAGACCTCAAGCATTTGATTTTCAACTCTATTTCATTCTCAACCATTGCCTTGAAGGATTTGAACTTCTCTAGGGGTTCAGATTTGTCTCTTAGAAAAGTAACCCAAGTTATTCTAGAATAATCGTCAATAAGCAACATGAAGTACATGTCACCTTGTAGACTTCTTACCCTTGTAGGACTACATAGATCTATATGTACTAGATCCAGCAAACCAACAAAAAATTGCTCTTTGCTTTTGAAACTTGTTCTTGTTTGCTTCCCCAACTGACATTCCTTACAAATGGTATTGGTGGGTTTCACAAGCTTTGGTAAATCTCTCACAATCTGACCAGAACTTATCTTTACCAGATTATCAAATTTTATATGACACATCCTTCTATGCCACAACCAACTCTCATCTGCTTAGGCCAATAAATAATAATTATTAGTTCCTCTTAACTGGTAAATGTTACCTCTAGTCTTCTGACCAGTAGCAATCATTGTTCTGGAATTTTCCATGATCTTGTACCCATTGTCTTTGAATCTCAAATCATAACCTTTATCACATATCTGACCCACACTCAAAAGATTATGTTTTAAACCCTTCACATATAGGACATTATCGATGTTGTGCTTACCATCAAAATAAATAGATCCTTTTCCACAAATCTTACCATTTGCATTATCTCCAAACCTAACCAGTACTCCATCATACTTTTCCAAACTTACAAACTTACTTTTGTCACCAGTCATGTGATGTGAGCATCCACTCTCAATGATCCATTCATCCTTGGCTTTCTCAACCTGAACAGCCAAAGCACTTTCTTCCACTACTTTTTTTTCCTTCACACAACTAACATGATTAGTAGACATAGGCTCTTCTTTAATTGTAATAAACAAACACTCATTTGCACTAGTACTAGCATCATCAGATTCATCATCTCTCACACCTTCATCATCAAGATCTCTAACATAATAGCATTTCTTTGGAACTCTAGGTCTACTTTCAAATTTCTTTCTATTCCTTTCAATTCCTTCTTCCCACTTAGAGGCATAGTGACCTACTTTACCACATGAAAAACATTTGAAAGGTAATTTTCCTTTGAACTTACCGGTGCCTCTTTGCAGTCTATCAACAAAATTTGTTTCAATTTCATCAAGGTCATCATCAGGTTCCACCTTATACTTCTCAGCTCTGGAGATCTTTTATGAAGTACTAGCTTTGAAGGTAGTCTCAATCTTCGGCAAAGCATCACCAAGTTCTCTCATCTCAAAGGCTATTATCTTTCCTAGCAATTGATCCTTGGTGACTTCTTTCAAATTCATTACTTCTTCAATTGCCGCAACCTTGTGACTATAGGATTTAGGTAATGACCTGAGAATTTTCATCACAACTTCTTTCTCCTCAATAGTTCCTCCCATAGCTTTGATTCCAGTGACAAGTTCATCAACCTTTTGCATGTAGGATGTTATGTTTTCATCTTCGCCCATCTTTAAGCCTTCATATTTAGCCTTCAGTCCCTGCAATTTGCCACCTTTTACATAATCATCTCCTTCATACAGATTTTCCAACTTTTCCTAGACTTCCTGAACAGTTTCAAGGTTCATGACCTTTATCAAGTTAGTGTCGGTTAATGCACTTAACAGAGCATCTCTGGCTTTTATGTTTAACTCATATTCCTTGATTTCATCTTCAGTTGTTAGACCATTTGGAGCCATGGTATATTTAGTCTCTATTACTTTCCATACTTTGTACCCAATACAAAGCAGATGACTTTTCAAGCGTATCTTCCAGGTTGCATAATTTATTCCATTAAACTGCAGAGATTCCTTCTTGTAAGACATTCTGGATCTACCTCAAGCTATTAGGCTTAACTCCAAGGAACCTTACTCTCATACCAATTGTTGAAATGCATTGGACAACTAAGAGGAGGGGGTCAATCAGTTGTCCCTAAAACTTTGAACAATTATGAACACCAACTCTTCAAACACTTATTTACTATTGTTCAGATTTAACAATGAAAGCATGAAATAAGAATCTCAACATAATAACACAATCAACACATCAGACACCATATTTTTACATAGAAAACCCTATAAGGGAAAAACCATGGTGGGTGTTAGCCCACAAGATATACAAGTTATAGCAATACCAAAAAATAGAGGTTCACTGCCTTAGGGCTCACTGTCCAAATTGCTCACTGCAAATGTTGAGGCTCACTGCTAAGAATGGCTCACTGCCAAGGATGACTCACTACCAAGAGGTGGCTCACTACCAAAAGATGGTGAACTGATTTGGTATCATCTACTTCATGCCTAGGTTCAATTCCATTGAAGCACAATATAATTCCTATGCTCTGCTCTTTTACACCTTCGCACTCATCTCTTCATTTTTGCTCAAGGACATCTTTTTCACAACTACATTACATGCTTTTATACAATTCATCAACCTTGGAATGCACATCAAGATCGGCATTACATTCATCAACCATTGGAACATTCTCCAAGGTCGGCATTACAATAATACAAAGAAATAGATCTAGACCTAAACAAGATTTGCTAAGGTAAAGATGTATGCGAATCACGTTATGTCTTAGCTAGGACTGAAATACAATCTTTCATGCCACGACACGCTTCCACAATCTTCAATACATCTCTGTAAGAAGTGAAAACAACCAAGTCAACCAAGACTGGTGTTAACACTAAGTCTTCAAAGAACAAACTTCATCCATGATCTGAATTTCTCTTTGCAGACCAATTTAAAAGTAGGAACATGATCAAGAGACATCCACAAGAACATTGTAATCACTAGGAACAACTACACAATCTCTAACCACTCTGTCAAGAAGATTCTTCAAACCAGAGCACAAGAACAACACTATCAGCCATTGTCATAAGAAAATGATAGCTTGTGGACCACCAAAACACAAACCATTATAGTTGAAGGCACTTATCATCATTCCAGACTTAACTATAGAATCATAGATCATAATACTTCAATGCGGAGGAATGTGAAGCAAAATATCTTCTTCCTGTGACCAGTGAATACTTAGAAAAAGCAGCTTTTATTCTAGTGAACATAACTCCCTGAGATCTTCATACCGGAGGCTCAAATTTGAGATATAGCATCTTCAGACATGCCTCTAAATAACTTCCAATCCATAGACAAAGATATTCATTCTACTGGAAATGTGGAGCAATCTACCAGACTATTCTTCAGTAAATAAAGATACTCTTCCACACACTGTTTCCACCGGAGGAGCAAATTTTCCCAAAAGCACTTGGAAGCTCAATATCTGGATCACTAACGCATTTTCTCCAACACTTCCATGAGCCAATACAAAGCATCTAACTTATCAAATTAGGAGCACAATTGACATCAATGACAACACCGATTAGGCACATACTTGCAACAGTGAGATCATTAGAATAAGTTCATAGCTTGGATTTTGTGCAAAGGAGCTTCAAAACTATATCTTGTGCATATTCTAATACTCTGTAATTAGGCCTGTGAGCCCTAATTATAAGCCCGCATGTTGCCAGCCAATTTGTATTTGAATTCTATGATATACTAAATGACTGAATCTGCATTTACTTCCTATCTTTGAGTTGTTTCCATTGTGTTTACTCTAGTTGCACGGCCTGGATTATTCTCTTTGAGGACCCTCCTAACCGTGACTGCACCAACTACCTCATTAACTCTTGATTGATGGTAGTTAGGTGCCACCTCTATTTAATGAAGGCCACCTCTATCTTAGTCAGGTTGTGTGAACTACTCCACTAATTGGCAGTTCAACTCCTGAATTCTTAGTTAGGCTGAGTTAACTTACCTTTTGATTGAGATTGATTGAGAGTTAACTCATATCTCTTGGGCATGTCATCTCCTTGATTCATGCATCCAAGAGGCCTATATATATGTATTTTTCTCATTGTAATTTTGTCTCATAATATTGAATATAAAATAGCAATTATTTTATTCATCTAGATTTTTTATGGGCTTGTAGGCATTTGGTCTTGTGTAGGTTTGTTGATCATAAAAATTCTAACATGGTATTAGATCCATGATGTCCTAAAGTTAGTCCATTTCTAGGGTTTAAGATCATGGTTGCTCTTAAAATTTAAGTATGCTCTTCTCTTGCATTGAATGATGATATGGATAATTAGAAAAACTTGATAGAAATACCAAATTCTAGGGGGTTTATTTTTATTTTACTTTATTGGCAGCTCTAGGTGATATTTGGAGAAAATCTGAGCTCACCATTGAGTTCACAGTGTTTTAGAAAGTCAAGTTTGCCTTTTGAAGTGTTCAAATCAAACATTGGAGGCTAGATTTGTAAACAGGGTTTAGACATGCATCTAGTGAACAACTTTTATTCAGGGCATTTTTAGGCCAAACAGACTACACCATTACGTCCAAAAGGCCCAAAAACCCCTATTTCTATATAAATCTTGTCCAATTTGGACACTAGAGAAATTTTGGGCACTTTTCTTCTAGAAAGGTTGTACGACCCCCCTACATATAGTTTGAGAAAAAAATAAAAAAAAAAACTTTTTTTCAGCCAAGACAAAACCTAGACACATAATCTGAATCCTAGATATACTATCTAAAACTTAGATAGGGTGTCCAAGATGACCCAGTCAGTCGCAACTCTATCTGCGGACAAACCTTTTGGTCTTGTAGCCCCATCTCCTATCTGCCACTTCTGCTTTGCGCCAGCGGTGAAATATAATAGTGGCTTCCTTTAGCTCCACCCTTGACAGGCCAAAACCACCCAGTGCTCGAAGAGTAGTTTTCCATCAGAAGAACAATGGTTTTGATCTTTAAAAGGGTAGTTTTGACATTTTAAGGTGCTTTTGCAAAATTTCAAAGGTAGTTTTTGGAATATTCCTAGTGTAGGGAATATTTTGGAGGAATCTTGGAATATTTTTTGTTGACATTAGCATGATGTCATCATTTTTTCTCCTAGCTCTTGAACCCTCTCCAATGTAATTTTGATTTTGGTACCTAATTTTTTGAGGCTTTGTTTTGGGTCAAATTGGATTTGTTTTTTGAGTAATTCTTTTTATTTGGGGTGGAATTCAGAGAGCTTCACAATGGTATAGATGGTTCCAAATTTTGGTGTTTGTTTTTTATAGAAATTATAGATTCTCATAGGTGATTTTGAGTAGTTCTTGTTTTAGGAAATTCCAAGGCTCCGTTCGGGCTCATACAGTATCATTTTTTGGTACAGTTTTTTGAAAGTCCAAAATTTTTCATTTAATTTTCATTGGTATAGTTTGATCAATTCCATTCTATATCAAAAATTATAGTTTTAGCTCTATGGCCTATTTTGGCATTTATAAGACACTAAGATCTAGGTCACTTCATTGATTTGACAAGTGGCAATAATTGCACTATTTATAAAGTGCCACCATCATCATTTTCTAGGGGGGATCTATTGTGCCCTGCACATTATAAAGTACAAGAATGAAAGGTACAAAACTTTAAAGAATTAACTCCATTCCACATTTCACAAGTAAATCAAAGAACATCACAATTAATCTTAATAATTTTAATTTCACAAGTACAATTGTCTAATCTATTTAGAAGTATTTAATACATGATACAAAATATACATCATAGGCTACCAGATTATCAAGTCACCATCACATCAATAAGGTGATCACATATACAAGAATGATATAACAATAATATCCAAAGATCAATCCAAAGTCTCTCACTGTCAATGACCTACGTTGTCATCTGCAAGCCAAGGGATGATAACATGGTTCAGGTGCTTTTCCGCCGAACCACGAAGCTTATGCTTCCCCAAAATTATTCATACTTGAAGAATACCCAACCCTGCACGAAGAGCCTAGCAACCTATAAACAGATGGCAGGATGGAATCTGGTGTGTACCTATTAACCTACATGGATCCTTAACTTAAATGCAGAATCACATTAATAGGATATGGAAGAGAATAAATATCAAACTAGGCATAAAAATCCATCTATTACAATGGCCAACTCATCTATTTCAATGTCACAATTTAACTTTGGCCAAAGTATACAACTGTTATAACGGTGTGTAGATCCTGAAAAAAAACCCTACTTATCTATTCACCCATATTCAGCACCTGTCCCAGAAGGTAACTTTCTAAAAAGTACAAAGTATAGAAAACAAAATAACCATTCTCTTTCCAAACACATTTTACGGCAAAATAATAGCTCATTTCTTTTGTGCAATAATACAGGAATAAAATAATTTGTTTTTGTTATGAATTCAACAACTATTTGTTTTCACATGCACTCAGTTTTCTTAGAAATTTTGCACAATATAATTTATAGAAATATTACTGTTCCAGCTCATGATTTTGATGTGTTTCTTCATTATTTTGCAGGGCAAAATACATAATTTTCAGTCATATAGTAAATGGATTCTTTCAACATGTATGCTTTTGAGTGGTATGTATATGTGTGTGTGTGTGTGTATATAACCATACATCTGCTCATAACAACAACATTCATCTTTATAAGAGAAGTTTAAAAGATCATTGTTCCTTATCAATTTCAAGATAATAACTTGTTTGCTATCATTTTTAACAAGATTTCAAACACATATAAGTCTTCAAACACCCATACAATAGAGGGTTCATAAAAGAATCATTTAACAAGATTTAAATTAGCTTTAAAGAAGTTTATACAATTTTATTATTTTGCCAACGAATCATACAATAGAGGGTTTACAAAAGAGTCATGTATCAGCATTTAAATCAACTTCAAGGAAGTTTATACAGTAGTATTATTTTGCCAACAAATCATACAGCAGATGGTTTACAAAAGAGTCATGTATCAGCATTTAAATCAGCTTCAAGGAAGTTTATACAACAATATTATTTTGCCAAAGAAAAGTAACAATAGAGGTTCCACAAGAGAGTAATGAGTTTTAGTTTATGTGCATACATAGGTATGTATACACACACACATATATAGTTTATGTGTATATGTGCATACATGCTAGTATAAGGAAAAAAAAACATGTTTTGACATGATAATCAAACCATAGAAGAGTTTCCTTTAGCACCGTGAAATCATCTCAAAAAGGTTGAAAACCCTTTAAAAGTTTTAATGCAAAATTGAAGTTTCAAAAGGTAGGTAAGCATGGGGCACAACCCCTGTTGTTCTAAGTCAGGCGTGGGAAGGTTGTATGGCCTCCCACGGCCTTGGCAAGGGGTTGTGGCTTGCGTAAGAGGTAGCACCACAGTCCAAGAATGAGACCATTCTCCTTTAAAAACCAAAAAGTGCCCAAAGGTGGCAGATAAAAAACATTTTTCTGGTTTTTCATTGGTTTTTACAAGATCAGAAAATATAAATCAATACATCTCTTGTATACATTGTTCAAATCTATGTTGGAATAGTAAAATAATGAAGAAAAACCTATTTTGTGCCTTTGATATCCTTACAAAATTTGTAGCTTGCAAAAGTCCCTCCAATGCTCTGTACCTTCTTCTAACAATTTCCCCAATCGCTATCTTTTTTCCTATCTCTGGCTGTGTGTTTTTTTTTTCTTGTGCCCCTCTTGTTTTTATCCCTTCCTGATCTTGTTTCACCCTCCTAAATTAGGGCATTGGGTTTTCATGCAACTTTCAAATCTTCCTTTTACTTCAGTTTACTTCCTCATATTTCCATGGCCGCGCCCCTTTTCTCTTGTCACTAATTTTAATAAGCTTAAAAAATTAAGATCCCATGCATGCCCATCTATATATTTTTATATAGATGGTTACAAATATATATCTTGTATTTTATTGATTATGGACTCATCTTTTATTTACTTTTATTGTGTGTGTGTAAATTGAAATAATTCCAACTAACTATTATAATCATATGAAAAAGGGTAGAGAGCATTCATGGTGAAATCAAGATCACTTGAAATACAAAGTTTACATAAATTAAATACTGATGAATTTGAAAACAATTACTCATATAATCAATCGTATACAACATTTGAACAAATCATAAATATAAATCACTCGCAACGAAAGACAACATCCACATTCAATTAAATTATTCTGTCAAGAATGTTAAGCAGATAGTCAAACAATGCAAAAATAGTCATGCAACATGATTTCTATGTGAGTGTGATAGGACACCAGATTAAATCCAACCAACCATTGATAAATGGCTAGGTCCCCTCTACCTAAAACATGTTCTTGCCTTCGATGATAACTGCATACACTTTCACTCACTTACACTATCAATAGGTTAGTTCCATTCCATCATAGCTAAAGCAGATATAAGATAATCAAATCATAGAAATTAATAATGTATCATCATTCTTACTAAATTATGCACATGTATTATCTAGAACCAATCATTAAGGAGAATTCAATAATTTTCATCAATTAAACGTAAATAAATGCACTCCAAAAGATCAAGACGTGACATCATTCCCCACTTGGAAGAGACATTGTCTCGATGTCTTATTACACCATACTAAAATAATAATGTATCTTACTAACACTACCAATGTATCACTAAGTATCAAAACTATGCAAAATAAAAAAGTCTCTGCTAAATCCTTAAATAAGGAAAATATTTATCTATCTCCTCGGTGTCCTCCCAAGTGGCACTATCCATGGAATACTGGTCCCACTGGACCTTGTATTGCACAATATTCCTACTATGCAACTTAATGTTGTGCCTCTCCAGAATTTGAGTGGGCTCCACCAGCACCACTTCTGGATCCTGAACCTGTAAGGCATGCCAATGAAGTATATGTGAAGCATCTAGATGATAAGGCTTAAGAAAGACACATGAAAAACATTATGGATTTGGGCAAGAGAAAGCGGTAGAGCAAGTCTATAAGCAACATGATTAATCACTTCTAGCATGTCAAATGGTCCTATGAATCTCAGAGAAAGTTTAGATGCTTTGCCAAATGAAACTGAACTCTTTTGAGGTTTGACCCTCAAAAATACTTTGTCACCTACTAAAAATTGTCTTGGCATCATGTTTCTATCAGCATAACTCTTTTGACGATCAGAAGCTTGCTTTAATTTCTCTTTGATCAACCTCATTTGATCATCCATTTCCTTTAACATATCAGGACAAATCACAATTCTATATTCCACCTTGTCCCAACTAATAGGTGTTCGACACCTACACATGTAAAGAGCTTTGAATGGAGCCATTCCCAAAGATGCATGGTATGAAAATTATTGTAAGCAAACTCCACCAATGGAAGCTACTCCTGGTGCAAGAGCACCCTTAGGACCTGATGTCTACAAGAGGCAATGTTTGAGTTTTTATCTTATTTTATGTTGTTCTCATGTAATAAGGTCCTTCTAGACCATTTCATGCTAGTTGGAGTCTAGGTTGAGTCCTTAGGTGCAAGGTAGTGTACAAATACAAAAGTTGTCAAAGTTGCATAATGGACATAATGATGTTTTGTTAGTCCATAATGTGAAATATGGTTGGAGACTATTGGAACCATTGGAACATGTTGGGAAATGTTTAAAAAACCTTGTATCATCGAACAAAAGGGTTGGCTAAAGATTTGAATAAAATTTGAATAAATATGGAGACTATTTCTATGTTTCTTTTCTGTAATATTGCTCCTCCATTGCATGGTACAGACTGGTATGATTTGGTATAGTCCTAAGATTGGTTTTGTTTGATATAGGGATGAACTAAATTTTATTTGGTTTTGGTTTGATGCAATTTCATTAAGATTTGAATGAGTTAGAGCAATTTTTGTGTAAACAACCCTAGATCAGACCTAGGGTTACCAGTTTTGTGGAAAACGCCATAACTTTATTTTCCACCATTAGATCTTGATGAACATTGGAGGAAAACTCTATATTAGTGTTATCTGGAATCTCACTGAAGTGATTGGCTTAGTTCTTTGATTTGTGAAAGTTATTGATGATTGTTCCCTTTCATTCTTGCACATCAAAACGATGTTTATTACATAAATGTCATGTTCTGTCATGTGGTACGAACTCCTGGAGCATTGTATGGATGAATGGCTAATTACCCATTATAGAGGGAACTCTTACCTTTAATGGGTTTTTGATTTGGTCCATTGTCATTGAGTATCAATGGAGATATTGTCATTTTTCTGAAACTAGTTTGAACCCCACCTAGGGTTGTAGTGAACAAGGTGCCTAAGAACATGTTTGAAGCGCATTCGTGAAACAAGTGTTGGAGAATGATCCATGTGGTATGAATAGTTTTTTGAGATCATATGTGATGTGTTTGATGTGTTAGAATAGGAGTAAAGAACCCTTGGAGTCAAAAACTCAGTTTTGTCATGCTAAATGCCTAATTAGGCCTAGTCAAGAAGTAGGATAGTCAATTTTTGAGTCCTTCCGTACAAAGAAACCCTACCTCATTTCTAAGTATGTGTAAGAATATCCAAATGGGTATCCTAAATGGGTCTTCTTTCCTAAACATCAGGTCTTGTCCAAAAGTTATGCCCAAAAATGCCTTTTTGAAAGGCTATAAGGATTAATGGCAGTTTGTGAAGAAAAGACCATGAATTGATGACAAAAGGTTCTTGTGAGTAGTTGTCTAAGTGAGTTTGAACAATTTATACCCCTGCTTTGCATCAAATTGGTATCAGAGCTCAAAGATCTGGGCAAGGAAGTTTTGGGAGTTTTGTGTATTGCCTTTTTTTTTGCAGGTTGAAGGAAGAACTTGGATACCAAAAGACTAGGCCAAGGGAAAAGAGGGGCCCCTAACGTGAGGTATCACAAAGATAAGAAGCATTGAGAAGAAGCAAGGTGAAAGAGACTTCTTGAGAAAGAAGAATGGAAATGTTGAGAAGATTAGTCCGTGGAGACTTGAAGAGTAAGAAGTTGCCAAGGAAGCAACAAGAGAGAAAAAGAGAGGAAAGGGAGATAAAGAAAAAGAATGAGAAAGTAAAACAAATTAATATTGAGCAAGAGATAGCAAAGTTGAGACAAGCCTTGGAACAAATAAAAAAGTTTGAAGAGAGAATGAATCTTGAGATGCAGCAGTGTCTTGAGAAGATAGAACAAGAAAGTGGTTGGCATTTACCAATAAGAAAGAGGATAAAGTAGCCTATCAAGAAGATCATTCAGAAGGGAAGGCAAGAGCGGACAGTAGAACCAGACATTGGAAAGTCTTTGTGGATGATAGAAGAGCCTATGCCATCTGAGGAAGAGGAAAAATGTGGAGAAAATGGGTCCATTGAGACTCAAGATTTTATTTCTAACAATTTTTGTGAGTATGTGTTTATAGGTGCAATAGATGAAAATGAAGATAGAAAAGGGTATAAAGACAAAGGAGAAGTGAATGCAGTGTATGCAGATTGTTATGCACAATATGGTGAAGAAGTTGCATTTTCTAATTTTATGGATAATGAATATGCTGACAAATTGTATTCAAATGATGAAGATGAAGACATGGATAGTGGTAATAAGATATATGAATGAGAACTAGAGTTTTGGAACCTTGAAGCTGAGAAGATGCTAAGCAAAAGACAGTGCAAGAAGAAGAAGAAAGATCCAAGGAAAGTCAAGAACGTAAAACGTTAATTGCAAGACAAGTTGCCAAGAAGTGGAAGACCTAAGGCAAAAATGAAACATGCATTTGAATGTTTGCAAGAAGAGCAGGATTCTACATATTAGTTTTGTAGGTTGTAGGAGTCCAAGATGGAAGACATTGACAAATTTGCAGATCACATCTCAGGTGGAACTGAGATTTTTCTTTTCCTTAGGAGTATGGTGTAGGAGCACCCTCAGAACTTGATGCCTACATGAGGCAAAGTTTGAGTTTTTGTCTTATTTTGTGTTGTTCTCATGTAATAAGGTCCTTCTAGACCATTTCATGCTAGTTGGAGTCTAGGTTGAGTCGTTAGGTGCAAGGTAGTGTACAAATGCAAAAGTTGTCAAAGTTACATACTGGACATAATGATGTTTTGTTAGTCCATAATGTGAAATATGGTTGGAGACCATTGTAACATGTTGGGAAATGTTTAAAAAGCCTTGTATCATTGAACAAAAGGGTTGGCTGAAGATTTGGATGAAATTTGAATCAATATGGAGACTATTTTTATGTTTCTTTTCTACAATATTGCTACTCCATTGAATGGTACAGACTAGTATGGTTTGGTATAGTCCTGAGATTGGTTTTGTTTGATAGAGGGATGAACTAACTTTCATTTTTTTTGGTTTGCCGCAATTTCATTAAGATTTGAATGTGTTAGAGCAATTTTTGTGCAAACAACCCTGGATCAGACCTAGGGTTACCAGTTTTGGGGAAAACGCCAAAACTTTCCTTTCCACCATTGGATCTTGATGAAAATTGGAGGAAAATTTTGTATTAGTGTTATGTTGAATCTCACAAAAGCGACTGGCTTAGTTCTTTGATTTGTGAAAGTTATTGATGGCTGTTCCCTTTCATTCTTGCACATCAAAATTGTGTTTCTTGCATACATTTCATGTTCTATCACGTGGTATGGACTCCTAGAGCACTATATGGATGATTGGATGATTATCCATTATAGAGGGAACTCTTACCTTTAATGGGTTTTTTATTTGGTCTATTTTCATTAAGTATCAAGGGAGATATTGTCATTTTTCTGAAACTAATCTGAACCCTACATAGGGTTGTAGTGAACAAGGTGCCTAAGAACATGTTTGAAGTGCATTCGTGAAACATGTGTTGGAGAATGATCCATGTGGTATGAATAGTTGTTTGAGATCATATGTAATGTGTTTGATGTGTTATAATAGGAGTAAAAAACCCTTGGATTCAAAACTCAGTTTTGTCATGCCTAAATGCATAATTAGGCCTAGTCAAGAAGTAGGACAGTCAATTTTTGAGCCCTTCCGTACAAAGAAACCCTACCTCATTTCTGAGTATATATAATAATGGCCAAATGAGTATCCTAAATGGGTCTCCTTTCCTAAAGATCGGGTCTTCTCCAAAAGTTATGCCCAAAATGTCTTTTTGAAAGGCTACAAGGATTAATGGCAGTTTGCGAAGAAAAGACCATGAATTGATGACAAAAGGTTCTTGTGAGTAGTTGTCTGAGTGAGTTTGAACAATTTATACCCCTGATCTGCATCAACTTCTCCCACTTATACTGTTGATTCATACAATACATCCTGAGGAGGTCCTCCACCACCTGATTCACCCTCATTGTCTGACCATCAATCTGAGAATGATAGACTGAACTGAAATTCAATTCAGTTCCCAAAGTTGCATTCAATGTCATCCAAAACCTTGAAGTCATGTGAGTGTTTTGATCTAATATAATCATCTCAAGCACTCCATGCAATCAGAAGATCTCCTGAACGAACTTCTTAGCTAATACCAATGATCCATCTGATAGATTCCCTAGAATAAAATGTGCTACTTTCGTCAACTTGTCCACAACTACCAAGATGACATCATGCCAATTCTTGGACATGGGTAGCCCCTAAATAAAATCCATACTTATTACTTGCCACTTATGTTCAGGAACGCTGTGTGGGTACAACAATCTTGTTGGATGCACATGCTTAGACATCTTGACTTGCTGGTGTATACACCTAAAAATGGCTTGAGTCGAAATAAATAAATATTTTAATATTTATTTTATTCTCATTCCTCTATCAATAAATAAATATACTAATTTATTTATCTGATTCACATTCATCTTAATCTTCCAAAAATTAAATAAAAATCAATTTATTTAATTAAATCATCCAAATTCTTCTAAGTCATCCTTAATTGAATAATTCTGAATTATTTAATTGATCATCTATCCTAAAGTCCTAAGTCTATAAAATCCACATCATCATTTCCACCTCACTTTACACCTCATCATGTTGCACGCATAATTGAATATTTTTAATATTTAATTATATAATTATCCTCACCCACATGTTCTATTTATCCTCTAGCCATCCCTATTCTTAAGAGCTTGGTCTTTCCATGTCATCATAGTCAAAGGACACTTAGAGACACATGTCTCATAGTTCCTAAATTCCTTCCAACAACCCTATAAAGGACTCCTTCTTTGACCCATGTCTTTTGGTCCTTGAGAGCATTGTGACAAGTGGCCTCTTGCTCACACCTTTCTCTCCACCTTGTCATCGTCGGAGGAACATCTCCCCCTTTTATCACTCTCATCCCAACTAACCCAATCTCCACCATACACATCACAAGACTCATTCCTCCACCATGGATCTTTGGACACTTCGATTTGAGCCTTCTTTGCCTATAAAAGTAAGCTTCTCACCTCCAATTTGCAATCACATAAGCTATAGTACTTACATGCTGCAGAAATTTCATCAAGCAATCAAGCGTGCCTTTGGCCCCCTATTTGCATTATCATCATAATCTCCATAGTTGCACAATCATTTTGCTTCATTATCATCCTTTAGCATCATATCAATATCATGGCAATATCAATATCCTCATCATCATTGTAGTTGCATTGTAGAAATCCTTCACATTGCATATTTGAATCCACAAAATCCATTCCTCTCTTTGTCATCTTGGAAAGCAAGGAAGTACATTTCTGAGAGCAATAGTATCATCAACAAGATCATTGAGAAGATAGGAGACAATGGAACTCACGAGGTAAATCAGTTTGCAAAGGTATAACTATTGTTTTCTACATTTTTCTTAGTTTCATTGAAGTATTGAATTTGAGTAGGAATTCTAGAGTGTTTGTGGTATCTTAGTAGGTTTTTGCATTAGTTTCAAATTATCAATCACATTTTGGCACCCACCGTGGGGCCTTGCCCCATTTTTAACTATCAAATTTGAGTTTTTGATGTACTTGCAGTCGTAACAGGTCATTTCTGCGCATTCGATTTCCAGTTCTGCACATCCGTGAAGAAAATTTGTAGTGCTGCACATATGATTGTTCTTTCTACACATATAAATCATTCTATTGTGCATTCACTTTACTTGTGCATTTAAACCACCCTGCTATGTGAAAGAAAGCTAGGTGTGCGGAAATCACTTCCTAGACTAATCTAATGAGGGGAGGGCTATGCAGATTCAATTTAATCTTTACAATTATAGCAGCATGAAACATATAACAAAGATATTGCAGCAATACACATAGAACTAGAAAGAAGACAGAAGAAGAGAGACAAGATATAACGTGGGGAAAACCCTTATCGGGTGAAAAACCCCACACTCGAAAACCTACACAATGTATTATCAAAACTGAGTATGGTTTACAATACACTTGCAATACAATCTCTCAATAGTCTTTGACACTCGTGTCTGGAGTCAATACGGCAGCATAACAGTACCTGTCAATCACATACAACAACTCCTCCTCAAAGCACCTGTTTATATAGAAAATACAAGGCAAAATAGCCTCTATCTTGGAATGGGCATCCAACTTGGCCTCATGGACCAAAACCCACATCTATGGACACTTGGTCAACATTGTAAGATGTATCTGACACTTGTCCACACACCCCATCCCAAAGAGGTTGCCTATTTCCAAAGTGGACTATGACAGATGCTCTTACGACTCTTACGACTGTCATAGAATCTGTCATAGCTGTCATAACTTACAGCTGTAAGAGAATCTGTCATACATAGGCTATAAATAGCACATTCTCTTACAACATGTCATAGTCCACCTTGGGGCACCCAAAGATGCCTTTTTCAAAGATGCTTCTCGACACATGTCTTCACCTGTCTTACAAGCTTCTATTTCTAACTCTTACATGTCATAACTTTGTCAGAGGAATCTGTCATAACCGTTTCGGTGAACAATCCCTTACACAACATCCAAGATGTTGACACATGGCAAAATATTCCTACCACTAAGTGGGATGCCTATCTCCTCATGTGAGGACAAAATTACATGTGGTCATATGCCATGTAGGATGGCACATCACCGTGCCAACTCCCACAATATGAAAACATAGGATTTGCATCCAAATTATACAATAGGCAATAAATAAATAAATGCAATGAAATAATACAAGGAATTACCAAGGTTGAGACACATTAATTCCCAACATTCTCCCACTTGTCTCATACCTTGTAAGAGCCAATAGAATAATAGGATTTAACTGCTATAGGCCGAGAGGCCCATAGACTCTAAACACCATCTGAACTTCTCTGTGCCCACTGGCTTCATTAATGCATCTGCAACATTCTTCAAAGTATCTACCTTGTCCAAATTTACCTTCCCATCCTCTACCATGTCTTGCATGAAGTGAAACTGTACATCAATATGCTTTGTTCTGGCATGGAAAGTTGGATTCTACGCAAGGCAAATCGCACTTTGACTATCACAACAAATTGTAATCTGTCCTGCATCAACACCAATATCTGAACACAATCTTTTAAGCCAAATGGTTTCCTTACAAGCATGAGTTTCTACCATGTACTCAGCTTTTGTCATGGACAAAGCAACCACAGGTTGTCGCTTACTCATCCAACTAATAGCACCACCAAACAGTGTAAACACATAAGCATTGGTGGATCTCTTGCTATCAATGTCACCTGCCCAATCTGAATCCACAAATCCATGAATATCAACAGAATGCAAAGGTCCTGTAACATTATCATGATAGAATATGGAATACTCAGAAGTACCCCTCAAATATCTGAACACTTGATTAACTACATCCCAATGTACCCATCCAGGATTAGCCATAAATCGACTAAGGACTCCCACTGCTTGGGCAATGTCTAGTCTTGTGCAGACCATAGCATACATCAAATTGCCAACAACACTAGCATAAGGTACTCTGCTCATCTCCTCCACCTCACTAGGAGATTTTGGACAATCACTAACAGACAACTTTTTCCCCAAAGAAACAGGAACACACAATTGTCTATAATCTGCCATGTTGAACCTATCCAACACGGTCTTCACATACTTACTCTGGCTTAACCAAAGTTTTCTATTAGTTCTGTCTCTTATGATTTCCATTCCAAGAATGTACCTGGCTGCCCCTAAATCTTTCATTTCAAATTGTGCTGCCAATTGAGACTTACAATTAGAAATCATATTCTTACCCTTCCCAATGAGCAACATATCATCAACAAATAATGCAACAATGAGAATACAATCACCATCATACTTATAATACACACAATGATTTGATTTTGATCTCACAGATCTAATTGACAACACAAAGGCATCAAACTTCAAGTACCACATCCTAGGAGACTGTTTCAATCCATACAAAGACTTCTTTAACTTGCAAACCAAATTTTCTTTACCTTTCACCATGTAATGCTCTGGCTGTGACATGTAAATCTCTTCCTCCAAATCACCATGAAGGAAAGTTGTCTTCACATCCATCTACTCCACTTCTAAGTCATAAGCTGCTGCAAGAGATAACATGAATCGAATGGATGTCAACTTTGCAATGGGAGAGAAGATCTCACCATAATGGCCTCCTTCCAGGAACCTACATCTTTCATATCCATAGCCTCTGACATAGTTCTAGGTTCATCACTATTAGTAAGCAAAGCAAAAGCACAACTAGAATCAAGCAATGTATAACCAAACCTCTCAGGTTGCTTCCTGATTCATGTGGACATCCTGAAAGGCGGAGGTGGAGGTTCTACTTCATCTTCTAAACTTTTAGAGCTGCTAGAGCTCTCCTTATTTTCAGGTCCAACATTGTCTTTGTGTTCAGTCTTCTCAGGGGTAGAAGGAAATTGAACAACATCCTCTTTCTTTTCTTTTTCTTCTGGCTGTAAAACAGTGGAAGAAGGTGTTAGCTCTCTGAAGATGACACTTCTACTATACAACACTTTTTCAACCACAGGATCCCAAAGATTATATCCTTTCACATCGACACCATAGCTAATGAAGATACACTTAATATCCTTGTTCTCCAATTTTGACCGCTTCTCCCTAGGCACATGTGCATATGCCTCAAAACCAAAAACATGAAGATGCCTTATTGAAAGATTTCTACTAGACCACACCTCTGTAGGAGTCAAGGACAACACTGAGAGGGGGGGTGAATCAGTGTTGTGTGAATTTTCAAATCTTTTTGCAAACTTTAACTTTCAAGACACAAAGAGAAAGATATCATTGATTTGTCAAACACATATGTACATGACTAAAAATGAAGAAAGAGAACAAAACCTCATGAGTAAATCATACACACACATAGAAGATCAATATATATTATGACACAAGATTTGCACAAGTGGAAAACCCTCCAGGGGTAGAAAAACCACTCCAAAATTGCCTCACTGTCTTTATCAAAAATCTCACTGATTACAATGTTTAGAAGCACCAACTTCAAGGAGCACCAACCTCTAATTCATTTAGAAGCACCAACTTCAAGGAGCACCAACCCCTAATTCATTTAGAAGCACCAGCTTCAAGGAGCACCAACCCCTAATACATAACAAACTGCAAAGTGTGCAAGAAGTGATTGCCACTCAATCTGATTTGCACCATTACTCAACATGTCTTCTCTGAATTTGCAATCATATTCAATTCAATCTGCTTATCAATTTCATGATCTCTATATAATCAAATTACCTGATTCAAAATACATTCTCAATGTCTTCCTCTGCATTTCATCTTCAATAAAAATAATTCACCTGATTATCTCTGCATGCTAATTCACTTGATGCAATCAATTGTCTTTCTGATGATTTTGTCAATCTCTGCTTGATTTGATTCAATTTGTGTCATTCAAGTTGTCTTCAATTTTTCGTATTAATTCACATCCATTTTAAATTATTTCATTATTGATCTACACACTAACCCATTTACATCATCTATATATATATGGATTTCAAACAAAAAGACCTTTCAAATTCAACTTTTTCCTGCAAAGAAAAATCTTTTAATATTCCTCTGTGTATTTTCAATTCTTCAATAACCCCTTCAAATTCAATCTGCAAAAATAACTCTTCACCAAATTGTCAATTTACAAAGAATAAATCAAACTTCTCTGTAATAAAAAATTTACACTTAGAGAGAATAAAATCTCTTTCAAACATTATCTCTATCTGCAAAAACAATTTCATCTTCATAAAAATAAAATCAATCTCCTCCAATAAAACTTTTCACCTTCTCTTCAATAAATTTCTCACAAAAAAATATCTTCAGATCCTCTTCTCAAAAAATCTTTGCATAAAAAACTTTTCAACTTCTTCTTTGAAATCTTAATCTACTTCAAGAACATAACATTCTGATCAACCTTGAAGCATGAGACTTTAAATGATGACCACCAAGCATCTACAAACTTTCTCTGTATGTTCCTTTGCTCACACCATTTACCTCTTACACAATCTTTAATTTAATGACATTGTATGCCATATTTCCATCAGGGTCTTCTCTGATCATAATTTGAATTGATATGAGTGAAGCATCATCACAACATGAGGGAAAGCAACATCGTAAGGTTATAACCTGCAAACTGCTCTAAGAACACATGACCAATCACATGTGTCTACACAACTTGATCTCTCACATGATGCTCATGAACCCTTTATATGCAGCCTCTTTTGAAACATAAGCTTCAAACTCTTGACTTGGATATTGAACATCATGATGCTCCTGATAGAATCTTATCATTGCAACTTTGTCATGCTTGAAGATATCCTGATTGAAGACCACATCTGATCAAACAAGTCATGTGATCATAAAAGAAGATGATGATCAATGATCAAAATCATAAACCAAAACTGATAACTCCAAGGATCAATATGAACATCCTGCAACAATAACATCCAGATTTGTGATGCCAAACTCCTGATTGATTCCTGCCATAAGTGAACTATGAAATGACAAACTATGTCTTGCAGTCCTGATGATACTTTGAGAAGATGCACAACAACTCAATTCTCTCAATACCTTTTGACATCAATGACAAACAATCACCATCAACCTCCATGGGTGTCTTACCAACAAGAGTTGATGTAGGAGATTTGTTCACCAGATAGCAAGCAGTGGCAACAGCTTTAGCCCAAAACTTTTGTTCTAGGCCAGTTCCACTAAGCATACTCCTAGCCTTCTCCATCAGTGTCTTGTTCATCCTTTTTGCAACTCCATTTTGCTACAGGGTAGATGGAGTTGTCTTATGTCTTTCAATCCCAAGTTCCTTGCAATATTTATCGAATTCTATAGAACAAAACTCACCACCATTGTCAGTTCTCAAACATTTAATCCTTTTACTAGTCCGATTTTCAACAAAGGTTTTAAACTCCTTAAACTTACTATAGACTTCAGATTTTATTCTGAGAAAATAAATCCATGTCCTTCTACTGTAGTTATCTATGAAAGATACAAAATATATAGATTTTGATAATGAAGGAACATTAACATGACCAAATACATCAGAATGAACAAGGTCCAACACACCAGAAGACTTATGAGAACTCAAATAAAACTGAACACAGTTTTATTTTCCATATATACAATGTTCACAAAAGTCAAACTCAAGATTACAATCATCTAACCCCTCAATGAGGTTTTTATTTTTCAGGGTTCTAAGACCCTTCTCACCAATATGGTCAAATCTCTTATGCCATAACATTGTCTTTTCAGCAGGAAGCTTAACTTTCAAAGCATGAATACAACCATCAGGACTAGATACAACAGATTTCTTCACTGTTGGTTCAAATGGTGGGGATGAAGTTACTACTGCCCTCTTCCTTGAGTCAGAAGAACTATTGCATTGTGAAATGCATGCCTCTAGTTGAAACA
The DNA here is from genome assembly GCA_027924645.1 of Cunninghamia lanceolata. Classification (NCBI taxonomy): domain Eukaryota; kingdom Viridiplantae; phylum Streptophyta; class Pinopsida; order Cupressales; family Cupressaceae; genus Cunninghamia; species Cunninghamia lanceolata. The sequence continues at coordinate 1,861,382 of BSBN01000781.1, forward strand.
AAGTACCTCTCCTAGTACCCTTAGCAAGCACCATAGCTCCTCTAGTCATCTTGCATCCTTCTTTCAAAAAGACAACTTGCACACCTGCATCATTCAACATACTTACAGAAAGTAGGTTCCGTGCTAAGCTTGGGATGTGCATAACCCCAAAGATCCCCTTCACTTGTCTATCAGGGAATCAGATAGAGACTCTTCCACTACTAACAATCTTTAGATGAGAGTCATCACACAGGTACACCCTTTCACCATCAAACTCCTCATACTTAGTAAACTAGTCTCGATGTGAGGTCATGTGGAATGATGCACCAAAATCAATTAGCCACACATCATCAGATGCATGGGTGGCTAGGGCTATAGTGAAGGCATCACCATCATCTTGTGACTTGTGGAACCCACTCTAGTGGTCCTACCTTGGCTAAGAAGCTCATGCATATGGGATACTATTGGCCAACTATGGAAACTAACTCCTACCATTTTGTGAAAAGGTGCAAGAAATGCCAAATTCATGGGAACTTAATACATGCATCGACACAAGAGCTACAACCTTTAACAACTCCTTGGCCTTTCTGTCAATGGGGACTTGACTTAGTGGGCAAGATACACCCCCATCATCCAATGGCCATAAATTCATAATCACCGCTACTGAGTATTTTACAAAGTGGATCGAGGCCGTACCCCTAGCCAATGTCACAGGCAAACAAATTGCCTCTTTCATCCTAAATTATATCATTTACCGCTATGGAATTCCTTTATCCATTATCATTGATAATGGAAGACCTTTTAAAAATTAGGATGTTAAAGAACTCTATGATAAATTTCATATACAACACCATTTTTCCACCCCGTATTACCCCCAAGGAAACGACCAAGCGGAGGCGTCTAATAAAACCATCTTGAAAATCCTGAAGAAGACTGTTAATGATGCTAGCCGGATTGGCATATCCAACTAAATCCCACTCTGTGGGCCTACCGTACAAGTATCTGCACACCCACAGGTACACCACCATATTCCCTAGTCTATGGCTCTAAATCCATCTTGCCCATTGAAGTTGAGTTACCATCCTTGCGAGTATCGTTAAAGGGTCTAATATCTGATGAAGAATACCGGGTTTCCAGACTTTAGGAGTTAGAACTATTGGAGGAAAGAAGACAAAATACCATTAATCATTTGAAATCCTATCAACAAAGGATATCAAGGAGTTACAACCACAGAGTAAAACCCAGAATCTTTCAAGTCGGTGACCTAGTGCTCAAGGAAAAACCCAGAAATTAGCAGGATAGGGAAAAGAAAGGCAAGTTTGAACCCAACTGGCTAGGTCCGTATGTAATCATTTCTGCCTATGGATCAGGAGCCTATCAATTAGCAACATCAGAAGGTGAGCTATTCGATGATCCCATTAATAACATGCATCTTTGCAAGTTTTATACCTAAACCCTAATGCAAGGGACAAAAAAAATCATGCAAATAAAAACAACTAGTGAAAACCTGGAAACAAGTGCTGTTTGTGATAAACTGCTTCCTCCATCTTTTAGGATTTCAGTCCGCATCCAACCTTTTCTTACAACATCCATCAAATCGCATAAAGATACCTATCATGGCTTGTGTTCGCTCGCCCTTATCGCCTTATCACCTCAAGCTATCTATCTAATCATTCATCCATCTTGTCATCTATTGTGACTTCATCATTAGTGTCATTGTCGAACTACATCACCTCTAAGCTATCACGTAGGCAAGGCCATCCTTGATGAGCATCCGAGGCTTCCCATCCATCCATACCACTCATCCTACCATAATAAGTATAGTCCATCCATTTGTCTATCATTAGTGTCAACCTACCATTATTGAACTACGTTGCCTCTGAGCTATCACATAGGCAAGGCCATCATCGATGGGCCCTCGAGGCTTCTTGCCCCTAGGTCTTAGGTCCACATAGTCCACACCATCAAACTATGTTGCCTCTATGTTGTGACATAGACAAGGCCATCATCAATGAGCCCCCGAGGCACTAGGTTAGTGTTGCAAGTATGAGGTGAACTAGTGTTGTCATTGATGTCAACATACTCATATTGCATTGACAAGAAGGATTGGATGAGCTGTGTGCTGAGGATATTGAGAAAATTAGTCTCAATAAGGAACAGTGAAGAACAGTGATGAGGAGAAGGCAAAAGTACTCAATAGGTTAAGATTCAGAGGATGCAGATTAAAGGGTTTGTAGATATAAGTCTTGAGATGATCCAATTAAGATTTCAGAGGTCCGCATGAAGATGTGAAGAAGTTGTGTTCGATCAAGTAGAACCGGTTCCGGGAGATGCTTCGAAGGAACAAAGTGTCACAAAAAGGTCCGGTGAGATCTGGAGGTGCATTATCAGACTCTGTGGATTGGACAGAGTGTTTGGGATGTTCTTGTGGTGTGTCATCTTGGTTTGTACAAAGTTTGGAGGTCCGGAAGAACCTTTTTCAGTATGACAGTGGCGACAGACTGTGTTCTTGAAGTTCCAGATGAAGAGGAGAAGAGATTCCAGTGAGTAGAGGAAGTGCGGATGTACCTGGTCAATCAGGCAAGCTTGTGAAGGTTCTTGGATCATGTTGAGGTTATGTTGTCGGTCCGCATTGGTGGTAGAGCCCGAAATTGAAGATATTCTTCCGGATGGAGTTCTTGTTCAGACTAGCCAACCGGATGAAGTTGTTCATCTTGCGAATGTCCTTGTGATGGCCGACTGGATGTATTAATCATCTTGCGGATGTCCTTATGGTTGATTGCCGACTTAGATGATTGTTCCTAAGTCGATGTCTTGTATAAATAAAGGTTTGTGAGTTCATTTCAAAGGGAGTTGAGCAGCGGATGAGTGTGGTATAGTGAAAGAGCAAAGGGCAAAGCAGAAGTATCTCGGGCTTAAATGGAACTAATCCAGACATGGTAAAGATGTCAATCTCTAGTTCAAGTTTGTGATTCTTAACACTTTGTAGACAGTGTGTCTCTTGTAGGTAGTGTGCCTCTTTGTGAGCAGTGTGCTCGGGCAGTGAGCCCTAATTGGCATGCGCCATTCATTTTTCTTATTCTTCTAACAAAGAATAATCCTTGGGTTAATCACCCCGTGGTTTTTCCCTTAATTGGGTTTTCCACATCAAAATCTTGGTGTTCAATGTGTTGATGTTTATCTACTCTTGTGTTTATGCATTATGCTTTCATGGATGGTTAATTGATATGCTATTAACTAACAAAGAAGAATCAAGTGTTTGAAGTAGAAGCAAGTTTTTGTACAACTGATTCACCCCCCCTCTCAGTTGTATGCCCTAGATCTAACAATTGGTATCAGAGCCAAGTTCCTCTGAAAGGAGCTTAACCGCTTGAGGAGATCCAGGTTGTCGTCATACAAGAAGGATAGTTCAAAGTTCGATGGAACCAACTTCACTCTCTAGAAAGGTCACATGAAATGTCATTTGGAGTGTATGGGAAAAGCATACTTGACCATGGTTTCAAAACCATATGTTCCTCCACAGGGTGGTCCGACAACTCTGAATGAAATCACAGATGCTGAAAACAATCTGTGGACCAAGGAAGCTCTTCTAAGCGCATTGAATGACTCAGAACTCTCAAATGTTATTGACCTACCAACTGCATATGAGATCTGGACTAAACTGGAACTTCTATATGAAGGAGATGAGTTTGTTAAGAGTGCAAGGTTGCAAAGTCTGAAAGGGAAATTTGAAAGATTGAAGATGAGAGATGATGAAAATATCACTACCTTTATGCCAAGAGTGAATGAGCTAGTGTGTGGAATCAGGAATGCTGGTGGAGTTCTAGATGAAAATGAAATTGTTTGCAAAATTCTCAGATCCCTTCCTGCTGCCTACAAAATCAAGGTTGCTGCCATTGATGAATTTAGAGCCCATACAACTATCACAAGAGAGCAACTAGTTGGCAAACTAGCTGCATTTGAAATGATTGAGTTTGGAGATGATCCCCCCAAGACTGAATCTGCATTCAAAGCCAGTGCCTATGTGAAAGGCAAACAAAGATTTGATCCAGGAGAGAACTCTTCAAGGAAGCTGTCATGGTATGATCAAGCAAGGAAAGACATGGAAGAGGAAGAAGCAGAAACAACTCAACTTGAAGCCCTCATTGCAAAGAGACTACCAAGAGGATCCGGTAAGTATGAAGGAAAACTACCCTTCAAGTGCTTCAACTACAATAAGATTGGTCATTTTGCTTCAAGATGTCTGGAAAGTTCTGTAAGGTCAAATACTAATAGACAAAGGTTTCAAAAGAACTGCTATTATGTTCATGAAGAAGATGATAATGAAGGAGTAACAGATGATGAATCAGAAATAGGAAGCAAATCTGGAAATGAATGGGTGTTTATTGCCATCAAGGAAGAAGATTCAATATCCTCTGAATCTATCAATTGTAAGGTTGTAGAAAGAGCTTTGGCTACCCAAATTGAAGAAAAGGATGATTGGGTTATTGACAGTGGATGCTCTCAACATATGACTGGTGACAAGAACAAGTTCTTAGATTTGGAAAAGTATAAAGGAGGAATGGTAAAGTTTGGTGACAATTCTACTAGCAGAATCAAAGGTAAGGGAACTATTTCTTTTGATGGAAAGAGTAAAACTGGTAATGTACTATATGTTGAAGGATTGAAGCACAATCTTCTCAGTGTTGGTCAGTTAGTGGACAAAGGCTATGATCTCCAGTTCAAGAATGGAAGATGCAGAATCTTTACAAGCTCTGGAACTAAAATTGCATCTGGTACTCAAACAAAAGGTAATATCTTCCATCTAGTTGGTTCTAATAAAAGTTGTCTGTTTGTTCAAGTTGATCAGAGTTGGTTATGGCATAGAAGGATGTGCCATGTGAATTTTGATAACATCATCAAAATAAGCAATATTTAGGCTGTAAGAGATCTTCCTAAATTGGTGAAACCTACAAATAGTTTGTATAAAGAGTGTCAGCTAGGTAAACAGAGTAGATTCTCTTTCAAAAGCAAGGATCAGTCCACTACTAGATTGTTAGAATTAGTTCATACTGATCTTTGTGGTCTGACAAGAATCAAGAGTATGCAAGGTGATAGATATTTCATGTTGCTAATTGATGACCATTCTCGAATGATGTGGGTTACCTTCCTAAAAGAGAAATCAGAAGCCCTTGAGAAGTTCAAAATCTTCAAAGGTATGGTAGAGAATCAAACCGGATTGAAACTAAAGTGTCTAAGGTCTGATAGAGGTGGTGATATCACATCCGGTGAATTCATAGACTTTTGTGAGAAGCATGGCATAAAGAGATAGTTGTCTGCTCCTAGGACCCCACAGTAGAATGGAGTAGTTGAGAGAAAGAATCAGACCATCCAGGAAGCTTCCAGGACAATGATGATGGAAGCAAATGTTCCTCAGATGTTTTGGAGAGAAGCTGTCAGCACTGCAGTCTACACTCTTAACCAAGTTCAAATCAGAAACAATACTGGTAAGACTCATGAACTTTGGTTTGGTATAACTCCTACTGTGAAATATTTCAGAGTATTTGGTAGCAAGTGTTACATCAAAAGAGATGAAGATCTAGGAAAGTTTGATGCTAGAAGTGATGAAGGAATTTTCTTGGGTTACTCCACTCAAAGCAAAGCATACCGGTGTTACAATAAGAGACCGAAAAAGATGATAGAAAGTACAAATGTGAAGGTTGATGAAGGAATTGAGAAGCTCTCAAGATTCTATGAATGTGATGAAGATGATCAGAATGATCCTCTGGTGCAAGGAGCTCCATCCTCCTCTGAAATTTAGATCCAAACTGATTCGGTAAATCAAGAAGAAGAAGTTTGTCTAAATGAGCCTGATCAAGAATTAGTAGTGCAAGAAACTCCCAAAGTTCCAAGGTATGTAACTCTAAATCACTCCGAAGATCAGATCATAGGCGACAAAAGTAAAGGGGTACAAACAAGGAGAAGAATTGCTCAAGATTCAAATGAGTACTGTTTGATTTCAAAGATTGAACCTAAGACAATTAATGAAGCTTGCAATGATGAAAACTGGACCAAAGCAATGGAGGAAGAATTGATGCAAATTGAGAAAAATCATACTTGGGATCTTGTTCCCAGACCTAGAGACAAGAATGTGATTGGAACCAAATGGGTCTTCGAGAACAAACTGAATGAAGTTGGTGAAGTAATCAGAAACAATGCTAGATTGGTCTGCAAAGGCTACTCTCAAATAGAAGGAATTGATTTTGAAGAGACCTTTGCTCTGGTGGCAAGAATTGAAGCAGTTAGATTATTTCTTGCATTTGCTGCCTTCAAAGACTTCAAGGTATATCAGATGGATGTCAAGTCTGCCTTCCTAAATGGTGATCTGGAAGAAGAAGTTTACATTGAACAACTGGATGGATTTCAATTGTCTGATAATGATGATATGGTCTGCAAGTTGAAGAAAGCATTGTATGGATTAAAGCAAGCCCCAAGAGCATGGTATGAAAGGTTGGATAAGCATCTTGTGCAAATTGGATTCAACAAAGGTACTGCTGACAGTAACTTATATTTCAAAATTGATCATGAAAACATTTTGATTGTTGAAGTGTTTATGGATGATATCATTTTTGGAGGAAGAGATAGTATGGGCAAAACTTTTGCAAATCAGATGAAAAGTGAGTTTGAAATATCTATGCTTGGTGAAATGAATTTCTTCTTGGGTCTGCAAATTACTCAAACAAAGAAAGGGATCTTCATTTCTCAGACCAAATATGTGAAAGAATTGTTGAGTAAATTCGGTATGGAAGATTCAAAGCCAATGAACACTCCTATGGCAACCGGATGTAAGTTGAGCAAAGATGATGACTCTCCTAAAACAGATCAGACAAAGTATAGATCAATGATTGGTGGATTGTTGTATCTCACTCAGACTAGACCAGATATAATGCAGGCTATTGGTCTTGTGGCAAGATTTCAGGCTGATACTAGAGAATCTCATGTTATGGCAATCAAGAGAATTTTTAGATATCTAAAAGGGATAGTGGAGTATGGTTTGTGGTATCCTAGAGATCATGATTTCTCTCTTCATGCTTACACAGATGCAGATTGGGCAGGAGATGTGGATGACCGGAAGAGCACTAGTGGTGGAGCATTCTTTTTGGGAAAGAGATTGGTTTCTTGGCTAAGCAAGAAACAAGATGCAATATCTCTATCTACAACTGAAGCAGAATACAATGCAACAGCAGGTAGTTGCACTCAAATCTTATGGATGAAGTAGATGCTAAGGGACATTAAAGTTGAATATGAGGAGCCTATCATAATTTTCTATGATAATTCAAGTGCAATTAATATTTCTAAGAATCCGGTATTGCATTCTAGACTAAGCACATATCTATCAAGTTTCACTTTTTGAGAGAACAAGTGAACAAGGAAGAAGTCAGATTGGAGAATGTACCCTCCAAGGATCAGATTGCAGATATCTTTACTAAACCTCTTCCCAAGGACTCTTTTGAGTATCTTCAGGAGAAGTTAGGGGTCATGGCCCCTCTGGTGATGAACTAGGATGCACTGATGTGCATCAGTCTAGTGGATATCATAGTCATATCTTGTGATCCGGATTGATGATGGGGAGCTGCTACTAAGGGGGAGTAGATGGTATGATTCTGATGTGTTAGAATTGTAAGTATGAGCCCTTTGCCATTGATGTCAAAGGGGGAGAGAAGACATGTGAAAAACAAGTGGTTGATGATCAAAAGAGGAGTAGTAAAGGAAGAGAAGACATGTGAAGAGTTGTTGTTGATAGGGGGAGCTGTGACAGAAAGGAGAAGTTCTTGTCTTGATGGTTTTTCACATCATATGTTGCCATCAATGACAAAGGGGGAGAGTGTTGCAAGTATGAGGTGAACCAGTGTTGTCATTGATGTCAACATACTCATATTGCATTGACAAGAAGGATTGGATGAGCTGTGTGCTGAGGATATCAAGAAAATTAGTCTCAATCAGGAACAATGAAGAACAATGATGAGGAGAAGGCAAAAGTACTCAATAGGTTAAGATTCAGAGGATACAGATTAAAGGGTTTGTAGATATAAGTCTTGAGATGATTCAGTTAAGATTTCAGAGGTCCGCATGAAGATGTGAAGAAGTTGTGATCGATCAAGTAGAACTGGTTCTGGGAGATGCTCCGGAGGAACAGAGTGTCACAAAAAGGTCCAGTGAGATCCAGAGGTGCATTATCAGATTCTGCAGATTGGATAGAGTGTTTGGGATGTTCTTATGATGTGTCATCTCGGTTTGTACAAATTTTGGAGGTCCAGAAGAACCTTTTTCAGTATGACAGTGGCGACAGACTATGTTCTTGAAGTTCTGGATGAAGAGGAGAAGAGATTCTAGTGAGTAGAGGAAGTGTGGATGTACCTAGTCAATCAGGCAAGCTTGTGAAGGTTCTTGGATCATGTTGAGGCTATGTTGTCAGTCTGCATTGGTGGTAGAGCCTGAAATTGAAGATATTCTTCCAGATGGAGTTCTTGTTCAGACTAGCCGACCGGATGAAGTTGTTCATCTTGCGAATGTCCTTGTGATGGCCGACCGGATGTATTAATCATCTTGCGGATGTCCTTATGGTTGATTGCCAACTTAGATGATTGTTCCTAAGTTGATGTCTTGTATAAATAAAGGTTTGTGAGTTTATTTCAAAGGGAGTTGAGCAGCGGATGAGTGTGGTATAGCGAAAGAGTGAAGGGCAGAGCAGAAGTATCTCGGGCTTAAATGGAACTGATCCAGACATGGTAAAGATGTCAATCTCCAGTTCAAGTTTGTGATTCTTATCACTTTGTAGACAGTGTGTCTCTTGTAGGCAGTGTGCCTCTTTGTGAGCAGTGTGCTCGGGCAGTGAGCCCTAATTGGCATGTGCCATTCATTTTTCTTATTCTTCTAACAGAGAATAATCCTTGGGTTAATCACCCCGTGGTTTTTCCCTTAACCGGGTTTTCCATGTCAAAATCTTGGTGTTCAATGTGTTGATGTTTATCTGCTCTTGTGTTTATGCATTATGCTTTCATGGATGGTTAATTAATATGCTATTAACTAACAAAAAAGAATCAAGTGTTTGAAGTAGAAGCAAGTTTTTGTACAACTGATTCACCCCCCCCTCTCAGTTGTATGCCCTAGATCTAACAATTAGGTCCTTAGGGCCCGTCACATGGAGTTTACCATCTGTTTATCCATATGATTCATCCATAATAACTAGATCCTTTACTTGACTGGGGGCAAAATCCTTGACCTAGTTGGGAATTGGATTCTTGAATATCACAAAATCTCAAAGGATAACAAATCGGATTGCGATACTATCTCCAGACAACATGCAACACTACAAGCAAACCTTTTCAACAAAAACTTGACACAAAGGCATTGACCTATATCAGACAACAATGAGCCTCATCTATCAAAGATGATTCTATCTGTTATCATGGAAAGAAAACATATCTATGGCAAGAAGATTTGATGGTTGTTATAGGTTTAAGTCTTAGGTCTTAATTTTTGTTATCATGTTTCCTATGCTACTCGAGGATGTTCAAGACTAGAGGAGCTATGATGGCACATGATTATTTTCATTTGTTTGCTATTTGTGGATTAATCTTTAGTAATGTGATGACTTGTCTAATGACATGATCTACAAAAATGATCATCGAAGACATTATGGGTCTTAGCATGAAAGAGTGCAATCCTTGTCTGTTGATACATGCAAGAAATACTTAGGTCATCTAGGTTCAATTTTGACTAGATGCTTGTATTAACTTGCTAAATCAAAATCCATGTAAGAGATACTCAGGTCATCTTGGTTTAATTATACCTAGATGCTTGTATTTTCTTACAACATTCTAAAAGCTCAATGATGAAAAAAGTACTTCAAATACTTGTATACAAGATGACAAAATCATCATTTGTGCATGTTAAGTTTGCATTTCATCTCATTTGTAAGCATTCCATAAATCATCATTTACCAAGTGCCATAAGCTCCAAATCATATCATTCATTTATCCATATTATCCATTCATCCCAATTATTCTTCTAAGTTGTTCATCATATCCAAATCTTTTGCCTAATTCTTCTAAGTGTTCTTTCATTTATGATTGAGTATACTTGGCATTAACAAAAAAAGAAATCATTATCATTTTGCATATTATAAGCATATCCATCATTAGTTCATATCATTTCAGTTCATTAGTTATATTAAACATTTAACTCATGATTGTTAACAGTTTCATATAGTGATATCATGTTACATAATATAAACATTGTCAAACATAAGATTATGTAATTTAAGTGCATTAGTTGTATTAAGCATTTAGATCATGATAGTGATGTCATTTATCCACATAAGTCTCATGCATAACATTTATCATCAAAAATTGAAAAAAACATAGCTATCATTGGTCATAGCAATTGCATATTAGATCATCAACATATTCATTAGTCCATCATAAACTATAAGCATATAGGATCATTACTCATAAACATTGCACATAGATAGAAGTAATCATGTGAACCATAGGTACATCATATCATAAGTATCATGTACATCATAAGATCAACATGTTAGAATCATCAAATCATAAGCATAAACAATAACATCTATCCACATAGATAACATCCATTAATAGTATAACATCCATCCATAAGAGCACGTGCATGTAGTCCATCAAACTCATATAGATCATCATCAAAAAATAATAATAATGCCCAAGTATACAATGATGTCATAAATGTGCATCTCGAGCTATAAAAAATAGTGTGTATACAAAAATGATATAAACATGGTACATGTATCTAAGTGCCTAGGTGATACTGTCTCTGGAAGGTGCTGGCTGCTGAGACTGAGAATGTGGTTGCGGACCTGTAGGACCTATAGGATGCAGAGGTGGTGGCCCCATAACTCCTCCATTCTCTAACTGTGTCCATCTAGACCTACTGCGGGAACTAGGGTGGAAGCTCCCCACTCTCTGCTCTGGGGGCACAACCTGCTCATATAGGGATCTCCAGTAGAATATCTCTTGTTTGGCTCTAACCATCTCTGTAACAGTCTACCTAGTGGGACCCTATGCGGCAGTCTACTGTATCTGCTACAATAAGGACTTTGCCCTTGTGTATCTTTGAATAGTGGTGTCCCGCTCCAAGATAGCTGTCATAACATGCCCCTGCAGCTGGGTAATCTATTTTTGCATCTGTCCAACCTCATCCTATAGTTGAGCCACCTGGGTTCGTAAGGTGGCCATCTTTCCATCATCCTGTCCATGTATCAGTACTTGTGCCTACACCTGTGGCTGCCCCTCAACCTGTGCTTGCACCTGAGGTTGCCCCTGAATCTGTGGTGCCACCTCCACCCTCTGTCTCACTCTCCTTTGCATATCATCATCCCCATCATCTCCATCATTGCCTCTACCTCCTCCACCATCCTCGTGACCATCATCACCTCTGTCTCCTCCACCATCCTCGTGACCATCATCTGATCCACCCTAATTGCCTCTTCCACCTCTACCGCCTTGCTGTCACCTCCTCCTCTAGCATGGAGTGTCATCATCCTCCTCCTCATCCTCTAGTCTCAGAGCCTGCTCTCCAGGTACAGAGTATCTTAGCATAGGATGAGCTGTAAAGTGTGCAACGTAGTCAGCAGTCATACCCACATCCACAATCTATCTCCACAAATCCCACACCTAATATGGAATCTATTGAAATTCTACTCTCACTGTCTCAAATGAAGCCACAGGACCCCACCATGGATGCTCCTTATGCGTCTGAGCAAATATGGCAGTCCCCTAGGGCATCCCCTAGACCCTATCAAATTGTCGTATCACATGACGATGTCTCTCTCTAAGATATAGGGAGTCCTTCCTATCAACCACCATGTCTAAAAATAATAAGGCAACTCAACAGCATCCTCCTCCCATACCTCACAATCTAGGTACGGTCACCACTCAACTATGTCCACATTATCTAGTGCATGTTGCCAGTACTCAAGCTTTCCTATCTTGGGCTATGAAAGGGTCTCCTGAAACCTATATGAGTATGGGATATCATGGCCTCTGACTCCCATGCCTATCAGCCATGTAACTGCTATGTGTAACCATGCCCAAATCTATAATAATGACACACCAGCATATAGATTGGCAGCTCCATCATAGACAAACTGATGTAAATCATGATATAAGTGCACAAATATGCATGGGCCCCAGATGAAGCATGTGCCCTCAGATATCATCCACTCTAATGTCCTCCCCCGTCTAACCTAGAATCCACGAGATCTCTTGTCTGGACAAACAACTCCCCTAATCAACCCTGCTAGTATGGCTGGTAGGGGCTCATAATAATCTACCATATCAACCCAGCTGATCTTCATCCCCTCAAGATCAGCGTCATCAACTACATGTCTACACTCTACCAATCTAGCTCCTGAGTGTGACTCGTACTCAAACATCTCTCCCTGAATCAGAATTCACAGAATCCAATGCACATCCGCTAAGGTCACTGCCATCTCCCTAGTAGGCAAATGAAATGTGCATGTATCAGTGTGAAACCTCTCTGCCAATGCAGTCAGCAATCCTAGATTCTCCCACACCTTGGACAAAACAAACCACAATCTGATTGATCCAAGGACCAAGTGGTAAGTCTTGGTCAAGTATGGTCGAAGAAGCTCTATAATAGGAAATATCTCTCGTGACATCAAGACATTATCTAGCTCCTCCTGTAATCAATAACAAAGCACGTTAACAAAACAACTAAGTTGCATATATACATCATCTATTAAAAAAATTACCTTAGCTATCCTATCAGTAACCTATCCTATCATCTCTTATGAGATTCTATCAATCTCAAGATGACCTATCAGTTGGCCAACATCGATCGAGATGCTGACTTAACCAAATCAGCTAAGTAATTGACTACTTTTATCATATGCACAACTTTGTTTACCAGAAGTGCAAATTTATAGCATATGCACAGAAACCCTAACCATTTGTGCAATCTCAGGCAAATGCACAAAATCAAGCACCATATGCATCATTTTCTCACATATGCACAACTTCATAGTGAATGTGTTGAAACCCTATCCAAGTGCGCATTTTCATACTGAATGCGCGGACCTAAATCAAATGCGTAGGACTGTGGATTGAATGCGTGTTTTCACATAAATGCGATGAAACCCTAACTCTATGCACCATGCACAACTACTTATCAAATGTGAAAAGCACGCATATGCACTGATTCCTAGCTCAAATGTGTAGAATCGGGGCATAAGCGCAGACTTATTTATCAAAAGCACAGAAACATCAAAATGACACATTTAAAAACGTGAACTTTGACTCAAAATTTTGATTGCAATAAATGCACACCAACTGAAATTAAAATCTCACATACCAGGGGTCCATACTCTGTTGGCCACCCGAATTGTTGGATCCTCTCAAATTTGTGATTCTCCACTAGAATTTGTGCCATCTTTGCCAACTGCTCTGCTCTACAATACACTAGGTCTCCTTGATTCTCTCCTCAAATGACAAGTGTGCAAATGAATAGAAAAGTGACCCCGCATCCTTATTTGTAGCCAAGGGAACCTAACTGGAGGTGTTTGACCTAGCACATGCCTGCCATGTTTTTCATCATTTTTCATTCTCCATCATCCAAACTTTTCACCTGTTGATCGTGTCATCGATTCTTCTTTGTTGTGAGATTGTTCATCATCCTTTTGTTGCAAATATGTGTCTAATCGATGTTGTCATTGATGTCAACATATTCTTGTTGCCATTGGTGTCAACTGTATTCCATTTTGTTGCCTATTTAGAAGACTAGAATGTTGAGGATATTGAGAGAATTAATGAAGATAAATGTATGCAGACCATATGGTTGTGTAGAGGATTGTCTGAAGTAGCTCCACTTGAGATTTGAGAGGTCCGCATGAAGATTTGAAGAAGCTATGGCCATTTGAGTAGAACTAGGTTTTGGCAGTCGTTCAAAAGAAACAAAGTGATAGTAAATTGGTCCAGATTGCTCCGCATTGAAATATTATGATTTGTGGATCTATAGGCATCATTGGGAAGTCAGTGTGTATCATCAACTCTTGTGGTTCATGGTATGGAGGTCCACAAGCAATCTTTCTAATAAGACAGACATGGCAGACAGTGTTCTTGAGGTTCCGGATGAAGATGCAAGTGATTATGATGATTTAGAGGAGTGCCAATGTTCTTGTTGAATTCAAAGTGCTTATGGAGATCTCTGGATCGTGTGACTATGACGTTGAAGGTCTGCATTGAAGTTTAATCTTGTTGTTGAAGGTTTCTTTCTTGATGTTGTTATTCTTCCCAGTCTTGGCCGACCGGATGATTCAAGCGTGTTGTGGATAATCAAAGAACAATTTTGTGAAGCATGGCATGTTGATTGAAGAAGAATTGAGTCCTAGTTATGTTTGGCTGATAGCATAGTGATTCGCATTAAGTCAAATGTTTGTAATGCTAACCTTGATGTGCATTCCAAGGTTGATGAAGCATATAAAGGCATGTAGTTGAATTGTAGAAAATCATCCTTGAGCGAAAATGATAAAATCCTAAGAAAGGTATAGAGGTAGAGCAGAGAAGAGGAGGAGAAGAGGAACAAGAGTAGTAAGGTATGAAGAGATTGTGAAAAAGTGTTTGGGGCAGAGCAGAAGTTTTGTGAGCTTTCAAAGGAATTGAACCAGGCATAAGGAAGATGCTATTTCATAGTTCATTCTTCCTATATTAAACATAAATTCTTGTAGGCAGTGAGCCTCCTTGAGTAGTGAGCTCTGGGCAGTGAGCCCTAAGGAAAGTGCCTTTTCATTTCTTTCAAGTACTTTTAATAGGGTACAAATCTTTTGGGTTAACCCCCACTGTGGTTTTCCCTTAACTGGGTTTCCACGTAAAAATTCTGGTGTTATGCGTGTTCAATTTGCTTCTGCTCATGTGTTGTTAATTCATGCTTTAATGTTTACATCACTAATCTAATTGAAAGTTGATAAAGAAGTCTAAAAGAAGAAAAAGATTAATTTCTGGGGCAACTGATTCACCCCCCCTCTTAGTTGTCCAGACTAATTCTAACAATTCGTATCAGAGCCAGTTCCTCTAAAAGAAGCTTAACCGCTTGAGGAGATCCAAGATGTCAACTTACAAGAAGGAAAGTCTAAGATTTGATGGAACAAATTACTCCCTTTTGAAGGTATGCATGCAGTGTCATTTAGAATGTATGGGTGATGCCTTTTGGTTGATAACTAAGAATGAGTATAAGATTTCAAAGAATGGCCCTACAACTCTAGATGAACTCAGGGAAGCTGAATGCAATATTCAAGATAAAGAAGTATTATTGAGTGCCCTGACTGATAAAGAATTAGTAAATGTCCTGGATTTGAAAACTACCCATGATATCTAGAAAAAGTTGGAAAATCTGTATGAAGGTGACAAATATGTCAAATGTGCCAAGCTACAAAGCTTGAAGGGTAAATATGAAAGGTTAGTAATGAGTGAAGATGAAAACATTACTTCCTAAATGTAGAAAGTGAATGAACTTGTGACTAGTATCAGAAATGCTGGTGGAGTATTGGAAGAACCAGAGATTGTTGCCAAAGTGCTTAGATCCTTACCTGCAACATACAAGCATAAAGTTGCTGCCATTGAAGAGATCAGGACAGTGACAACTGTTACAAGGGATCAGTTAGTTGGTATGCTCTCAGCATTTGAAATGAGTAAGTTTGGTGATTCTCTTCCTAAGTCTGAATCTACATTTAAGGCCAGTGTATATGGAAAACAAAGATATGATCTAGGTTAAAGCTCTTCAGGAAGATCAAACAGATTTGCTAAGGCAAGAAAAGATCTTGAAGATGATGAAGTTGAGTTCGTAAAACTTGAAGCTCTTATTGCCAAAAGAATGCCAAGAGGATCCGGCAAGTATGAAGGAAAGTTTCCATTCAAATATTTTGCTTGTAATAAGATTGGTCATTTTGCCTCAAGATGTCTGGAGAAATTTTCAAAGCCAAACCCTAACAGATATAAAGGTCAGAAGAAATGTTACTATGTCCAAGAAGCTAGAGAAGGAGTCACAGATGATGAATCTGATCATGGAGGTTCCACTAAAGGTGATTGGGTGTTCATTGCTATCAAAGAAGAAGATCCAGTGTCTACTGAATCTGCTAGCTGTGCAAATGTGGAAAGTGCCTTGGCTACTTAGGTTGTTGAAAAGCATGAATGGGTGATTGATAGTGGATGCTCTCATCATATGACTGGTGATAAAAGTAAGTTTGTAAGATTTGAAAAATATGAAGGTGGAATTGTGAAATTTGGAGACAACTCAGCTGGTAGAATCCATGACAGAGGATCCATCTCTTTTGATGGTAAGAATAACACTAATGATGTTCTCTATGTGGAAGGACTGAAGCATAATCTTCTCAGTGTTGGACAATTGGTTGACAATGGTTATGACCTTAGATTCAAGGATGGAAAATGTAGAATCTTGGAAAGCTCTGGAACTGAAATTGCATCCGATACTCATACTAGAGGTAACATCTTTCATTTAAGTAGTTTTGGTAAGAGTTGCCTAATTGCTCAGATTGATTAGAGTTGGTTATGGCATAGAAGAATGTGTCATGTGAATTTTGATAACATTGTCAAGATAAGTTCTACTCAGGTTGTGAGAGATCTTCCAAAACTTATGAAACCCGATAACATTTGTAGAGAATGTCAATTGGGTAAATAGAACAAAATTTCATTCAAGAGTAAAGAACAATTTTAAAGTGGACTACTGGAACTCGTGCATACTGATCTTTGTGGTCCTGCTAGAATTAGGAGTGTGTAAGGAGATAGATATTTTATGTTACTGATTGATGATTACTCCTGGATGATGTGGGTAACCTTCTTGAAAGAAAAATCAGAAGCTCTTGACTAATTCAAAGTGTTCAAGGTCATGGTGGAGAATGAGATTGGTGTGAAGATAAAGTGTCTGAGATTCAACAAAGGTGGAGAGTTTACCTCCGGTGAGTTTGATACATTCTGTGAAAATCAAGGAATAAAAAGACAGTTATCTGCTCCTAGGACTCCTCAGTAGAATGGAGTTGTGAAAAGAAAGAACTAGACCATTCAAGAAGCTGCCAGGACCATGATGATGGAAGCAAATGTTCCACAAGTCTATTGGAGAGAAGATGTGAGTACTATTGTCTACACTCTCAACTGGGTGCAGATCAAAGGCAATTCTAGTAAGACCCCTTATGAACTATGGTTTGGTCATCCTCCTACTGTGAAGTATTTAAAAGTTTTTGGTAGTAAGTGCTATATCAAAAGAGATGAGGATCTAGGAAAGTTTGAAGAAAGAAGTGATGAAGGTATTGTTAGTGCCTGAATTGACTGGCAGTTTTTGAGCAATTTTCATGCAGGCACTTTCCCTAAGTATCCAAAAAATGTTCTAAGTGTTGGACCTCCTCAGCATTTTTCAGCTGCATCATCATATTTTCTTTGAGGAGGAGATCATCATCATCATCTTGTCTTCGATGATGGTCCGCATCATCATCTTCTCTGTCGACCGGTTTCTCATCAGGATCATCATATTTCAATATCGGGTGATGTTTGGATATCATCCTGATCCTGCTGATGAGCTACAGTGTGCCCTGATTTGCTTGCGGGGGTGATTTTTCAAGTATCTGGTGATCTTCCAATTATCACCTTGCCCTTTTATGATGATGATGTCACCCCGATCTTCTGAAGGGGTTATTCTCTGAGTTGTTCGACCTGACTTGTTTTTTCTTAAGGGTTGTCATCATCATCATCATATTTCTAGTTATCGCCGTGTCGCTTGTGAGGGTCATCATATTTTCTGCCTGCATGATATTTCGCCGGGGTGATATTTTTATCATCGGGTGATCTTGGTTATGATCATCCTGATGATGTTGTTGAAGAGTTCTAAGTATGACCCAATATTCACTGGGGTCATCATATTTTGAACGTCAGGATGATCTTAGTCAATATCATCCTGATGTTGTTGTATCACTTCATGTTCATTGTTTTATCATCCTGATGATGCTGACGTCATTCTGATGTTAGGGTGATATCTATTTCTCTGCCTATCTGCATCATGATATTTCTGAAGGAGGGGGTGATATTTTTATTTTTGAATATCACCCGGATGTATGTTTGTTCCAGCGTCATGATGATGCTGATATCAGGGAGATATCCGCTTGCCAGCTTCGTGCATTATCTAGTGGAGGGGTGATCTTTTCAAGCATCATCATATTCATCTATCACCCCGATCTTATAGTGGAGCTACAGTGCAGCATGATATTTGTACATCAGGATGATATTTCCAAATATCCAGTTATCTTCCAAATATCATCCTGATGTCGATATGATGATGATGTCATCAAGGTCCGGGGGGGTCATATTTCTAACACTGATCATCTTGTGAAGATCACCCGATATTTGTAAACATGATGATGACGCCATCCGGATATGAGGAGGTGCGCAGCAGGCGGATATGATGATGACGTCAGCAGGATATGATGATGACGTCATCAGGATGTTCATCGGCCAGACTTTTGGTATAGGCTCAGCAGGAGGATGTTCCTCCGATGGATCAGGTTGTGCCGATGAAGGCGATTATCATGCAGGTTATATTGCGATATGATGCTGACGTCAGGGTGATATTTCAAGCGACAGGATATCATGCTGTTGGAGGATGATGATGAAGTCTTATACTAGTGTCGTCAGGAGCAAAAGCACCGACATTATATATGCTCATGGCCTAGTATATAAAGTGTTGAAAAGGTCACCGCGGGGTGCATGTGGGATAATTGATATCCTGCATATTTTCAAATATCATGACGATGAATCTTGGCGGGAAATGGTTGCGATGCAGAATTGACGTTTTCCCGAGGCCGCGGGTTGGTGCGCCATTAATGGCGAAGGTTGCAGAGGTATGGGCGGATCTGGTACCCGATTGAAGGTGTACATCAACGGACAGTGGCGCAGGGCTCGAGATTTCTTCCTGTCTCCTCCCCTACCTGCTGCATTCATGTTTGGGCACCAATCTGGTAATGCGTTGAGCGCCATTTTGCTAATACTGTGTATCTGGCGGGATTTTTGGTCAACCATGTAATTAATTGCTGTGGTACACTACCTGGCTATTATAAGCAGGAAGTGTTACTCATTTTTGGTTGTTGAAAGTTGAAGATTTTTGGCTCTGTAATTCAAAACAAGCTGATCTGGTTGCTCTGTACAGCTTAACCTGTGAGTTTATGTATCTCTTGTTGTATGTTTTTGGCATGAACCCACTGATTTCATGATTAATCTTATATGAGAAATGCTATCTTAGCATGTGTTTTGTTAATTCTGTCTCCAGTATTGCATGTATTCTTCTTCTGAATCTGGATATTTGGGTAATGTTTAGATTCTAGAGCATAGAATTCCTATGTTGAATGTCTGATCTTTTAACTTCTACTCAAGGGGTAGATTAAACTGTTTTCAGGTTAAACATTGGGGAGGGTATACTGCAGTAGGGATGCCATAAGTAGAGATAACTCAACACTCTGTATTGGGAGATATCTGTAAGGCAGGTATCACATATATTCCCCTGAAATCCAGTTTTAGCTGTTCATGTTGATCATTCACAGGTGTATGTCTACTGACTCCAGGCCCTGGATAGGCACCAATCATGCTTTGTTTTTGTGTTATAACCATGTCCAGCTTTGCATACAAACTTAAACTCCAAATCAAAATCTAAAACAAACATTAGGACATTAGAATTAGTTTTAGGATCCTCAGTCCTCTGTCTACAACTGCAAATAGGCCCAAAGCTAGCCCCTTTGCTCTTATCTTTCAGTTTTGGTCTACTTACAGGAGGACTTATCTACTTTCTGTCAGCGTCCCAGCCTTTGTATGCATATCCTCATGGATGTTGAGTAGGGAATACCCCCCTAGGTTTTGCAGAGCCTGAAGAAGAAGAGGAGATAAAATATAGAGTCTATCTCCTACACTGTTGGCCCCTGGCCCAGAGATCCTATTGATCACTGATGGCTACCTTGTAGGGAAATCTGGAAATAAGCATCCAGTCTGGGAAAAAACCAACAGAAATTGGCGACTCTGCTGGGGAGAAAATTGATGAAAAAGTGTTATATCTTGTGGCCCATCTGAGTCACCAACAGAAATTGGTGACTCTACTGGGGAGTCTTTCATGTGAAAAATGATGCTCTGCTGGTGGAATGAACCTGGAAAAAATAGCTTTCAGCTGCTGTAAATTTTGTCCTCTCTGGAGAGGTGGCGACTCTGCAAAAAAGATCTGAATGCACATGAAAGATGGATGTATGTGATGTGACAAAAATGTGTTGTTCATTTTTCTGCATCTGTATGAGAAAAGGTACCTTGTTCCTTCCCCTTTATATTTGCTGTTTTGCTGCATAAGTTAGATGCCAGGGGAAGCCTTAGGTCTTAGACAGACAAAGGATGTCTAAGAGTAGGATTTTTATGAATCCAAGTATGTATTATCCCATACTCAGTCAGGAAGGGAATGATAAAGGAATAGAAGAGATAAGAAATAGGTTGATATTCTTAGAGGCTGAGCAGGCCCAGTTAAAAAGTAGTAACCCTGTTGTGTCTGCCAGTCAGAAAGCTAAACCTCCTGTCAGCCCTTTTGATCCTTTGTATGACCAACTGGATTTGTCATGGGTGGATTATAAAGTAGAAACTATGCCTGCTAGGATATATTGTCAGATGCCTAGATTTAGTGGTCACAATGTTTGTGATGGGAATGCACATATCCAAACTTTTCACAGTTTTATGGGAAAATATTCATTCAGAGATGAGGATGTGTGGATGAGGTTTTTGTTAGGTCCTTTGATGCAAAAGCAAAAGACTGTTATTTGAGCTTTCCAAAGAAATCCTTTGCCTGTTGGGATGAGCTTGCTGACTGTTTCAAGGAAGAATTTGCAAAAGAACTGGCTGATCTTGTTGCAGAATTGATGAGAATCAGAAAACAAGATGAAGAGCCATGTGTTGATTTCAGTCATAGGTTTGCAATAGCCCTTTCACAGATCCCAGAAGTCTTCAGACCTGATATTTCAGCCTGTGTTGGCATATTCTTTGAAGCTTTTGAGGAGGGCTTTAGTGCAATACTGAGGGATTTCAAGGTGACAAGTATGCAGATGGCATACAGGTTCATAGAAAAGATAGAAAAAATCAGAAATGTGTACCTGCTGAAACCCCTGTCCCCAGGCCTTGGTGTGAGAAATGGTTATGAAGCTGCAAATGACCAAATGATTATGGCATCATGTGCAGATAAAAATGAAAATAAAAGCATAGAGGTTGAGACTGCTGTGTTTGAACATAATGCTAACAATACTGCTCAACTGGATTGTTCACCAGTTGAGGATGCCAATGGAAGGACTAATGAGGATTCCCATTGCAATGATGAGGCAGCTGACCATGAAAACAATAACGAGGTTGTGGACAGCAATGAGCAATTTTTGGAATGGACCTGTGGAGACAATTGTGAGTATTGTACTCAAGACAGAGAAGATATAAGCGAACAGAGAAGCAGTCCTATGTGTGACCCATTGCCTACCTTTCAAACACATGGAGATCATGAAGAGCAGTCAGAAATTGAAATAAGTGCTAGTTCAGAGCATGATTGTTTTTCATTTGATGGCTGTTTTGCTTATGACACACAGGCTGATACTCCTCCACAGAGGGAATCCATTGGTGATGAAGAGGTGTGCTCATCTGCCCATGAACAAATGGCATACTATGATGAAACTGATGCACCTGGATCACCCATCTTTGACACATATGGTGATGAGGATTTATTTGAGTATGGTGAGGATCTAGACACTATTTTTGGTTTGGATTCTGTTTCTCATCTTGATGAAAGAGGAAACAACATACATCAGGTAAGTGACTGTGAAAATGTGCCTGATTTGAAAAAGATGCCAGAGCCTGATCTTTTCCAGCTTGGTGTACCAGATGGTTGTGTACATGATGTACACAATTGTGATTTTGAAAGCTTTTCTTTTGATGTGCCAGCATATAATACAATGAGCCCTGATCTTCCTAGTTGTGTGGTGGGCTCTAAGTGTTTCCTATTTGCAGTCCAGCTAGGAGATCATGTTGCAATGCATGATGATGATACAGATGATAACCTGTGCTATATGCCATATGAGTATGCATTGCTTGATACATTCTACACCCACATGTCACATGATGCTGAAGGTTATCTGCACAGGTTTGACAATGACAAGCCAAATCAAAGGGTTGAATGTGCAGATGACAAGGTTTGTTTGTGGGTGGATCTCTGTAGTATCTCCAAGCTTGACCCAGTGCATGTAGATGAAAACAAGATATTTGACAAAGGGAGATACATGTTTTTCTTTTCTTGGTGGCCTTAGGCCATCAAGTGTGTTTGGTGATGCAGGTCGGTGCAGTATTTGACTCTGTGCCCAATGGATAAGGGACTGGTCTGCATCCCAGAGATCTGGGGTTCTCGCTGCAGTCTTGCACCTGCACGTCCCCAGACAGAGCCAGTGTTAGTGCCTGAATTGATTGGCAGTTTTTGAGAAATTTTCATGCAGGCACTTTCCCTAAGTATCCAAAAAATGTTCTAAGTGTTGGAACTCCTCAGCATTTTTCAGCTGCATCATCATATTTTCTTTGAGGAGGAGATCATCATCATCATCTTGTCTTCGATGATGGTCCGCATCATCATCTTCTCTGTCAACCGGTTTCTCATCAGGATCATCATATTTCAATATCGGGTGATGTTTGGATATCATCCTGATCCTGCTGATGAGCTACAGTGTGCCCTAATTTGCTTGCGGGGGCGATTTTTCAAGTATCTGGTGATCTTCCAATTATCACCTTGCCCTTTTATGATGATGATGTCACCCCGATCTTCTGAAGGGGTTATTCTCTGAGTTGTTCGACCTGACTTGTTTTTTCTTAAGGGTTGTCATCATCATCATCATATTTCCAGTTATCGCCGTGTTGCTTGCGAGGGTCATCATATTTTCTACCTGCATGATATTTCGCCGGGGTGATATTTTTATCATCGGGTGATCTTGGTTATGATCATCCTGATGTTGTTGTTGAAGAGTTCTAAGTATGACCCAATATTCACTGGGGTCATCATATTTTGAACGTCAGGATGATCTTAGTCAATATCATCCTGATGTTGTTGTATCACTTCATGTTCATTGTTTTATCATCCTGATGATGCTGACGTCATTCTGATGTCAGGGTGATATCTATTTCTCTGCCTATCTGCATCATGATATTTCCGAAGGAGGGGGTGATATTTTCATTTTTGAATATCACCCAGATGTATGTTTGTTCCAGCATCATGATGATGCTGATATCAGGGAGATATCCGCCTGCCGGCTTCGTGCATTATCTAGTGGGGGGGTGATCTTTTCAAACATCATCATATTCATCTATCACCCCGATCTTATAGTGGAGCTACAGTGCAGCATGATATTTGTACATCAGGATGATATTTCCAAATATCCGGTTATCTTCCGAATATCATCCTGATGTCGATATGATGATGACGTCATCAAGGTCCGGGGGGGTCATATTTCTAACACTGATCATCTTGTGAAGATCCCCCAATATTTGCAAACATGATGATGACGCCATCCGGATATGAGGAGGTGCGCAGTAGGCGGATATGATGATGACGTCAGCAGGATATGATGATGATGTCATCAGGATGTTCATCGGCCAGACTTTTGGTATAGGCTCAGCAGGAGGATGTTCCTCCGATGGATCAGGTTGTGCCGATGAAGGCGATTATCATGCAGGTTATATTGCGATATGATGCTGACGTCAGGGTGATATTTCAAGCGACAGGATATCATGCTGTTGGAGGATGATGATGAAGTCTTATACTAGTGTCGTCAGGAGCAAAAGCACCGACATTATATATGCTCATGGCCTAGTATATAAAGTGTTGAAAAGGTCACCGCGGGGTGCATGTGGGATAATTGATATCCTGCATATTTTCAAATATCATGATGATGAATCTTGGCGGGAAATGGTTGCGATGCAGAATTGACGTTTTCCCGAGGCCGCGGGTTGGTGCGCCATTAATGGCGAAGGTTGCAGAGGTATGGGCGGATCTGGTACCCGATTGAAGGTGTACATCAACGGACATTGGTGCAGGGCTCGAGATTTCTTCCTGTCTCCTCCCCTACCTGCTGCATTCATGTTTGGGCGCCAATCTGGTAATGCGTTGAGCGCCATTTTGCTGATACTGTGTATCTGGCGGGATTTTTGGTCAACCATGTAATTAATTGCTGTGGTACACTACCTGGCTGTTATAAGCAGGAAGTGTTACTCATTTTTGGTTGTTGAAAGTTGAAGATTTTTGGCTCTATAATTCAAAACAAGCTGATCTAGTTGCTCTGTACAGCTTAACCTGTGAGTTTATGTATCTCTTGTTGTATGTTTTTGGCATGAACCCACTGATTTCATGATTAATCTTATATGAGAAATGCTATCTTAGCATGTGTTTTGTTAATTCTGTCTCCAGTATTGCATGTATTCTTCTTCTGAATCTGGATATTTGGGTAATGTTTAGATTCTAGAGCATAGAATTCCTATGTTGAATGTCTGATCTTTTAACTTCTGCTCAAGGGGTAGATTAAACTATTTTCAGGTTGAACATTGGGGAGGGTATACTGCAGTAGGGATGCCATAAGTAGAGATAACTCAACACTCTGTATTGGGAGATATCTGTAAGGCAGGTATCACATATATCCCCCTGAAATCCAGTTTTAGCTGTTCATGTTGATCATTCACAGGTGTATGTCTACTGACTCCAGGCCCTGGATAGGCACCAATCATGCTTTGTTTTTGTGTTATAACCATGTCCAGCTTTGCATCCAAACTTAAACTCCAAATCAAAATCTAAAACAAACATTAGGACATTAGAATTAGTTTTAGGATCCTCAGTCCTCTGTCTACAACTGCAAATAGGCCCAAAGCTAGCCCCTTTGCTCTTATCTTTCAGTTTTGGTCTACTTACAGGAGGACTTATCTACTTTCTGTCAGCATCCCAGCCTTTGTATGCATATCCTCATGGATGTTGAGTAGGGAATACCCCCCTAGGTTTTACAGAGCCTGAAGAAGAAGAGGAGATAAAATATAGAGTCTATCTCCTACACTGTTGGCCCCTGGCCCAAAGATCCTGTTGATCACTGATGGCTACCTTGTAGGGAAATCTGGGAATAAGCATCCAGTCTAGGAAAAAACCAACAGGTATATTTTTGGGTTACTCTACTCAAAGCAAGGCATACCAGTGCTTTAACAAGAGATTGAAAAATATTGTTGAAAGCGTAAATGTCAGAGTGGATGAAAGCAAAGAAGGACATTCCAAGTCTTACGGATATGAATCAGATGATCAAGATGAAAGTCGAAGTCAAGGAAGGAAAGTTCAAACCCAGACTCAGATCTAGATTGATCTGGAAAATCTAGTGACTCAAGAGGATAATGCAGGAGTTGAGGAATAAGTTCAAGAAATAGAAGTTCAAGCAAATCCCAAAACTCCTAGGTATGTAAGGATGAATCATCTTGAAGATCAGATCATAGGAGATAGAAATAAAGGTGTTTGAATTAGGAGAAGAATTGCTGAAGATCAAGAAGAGATTTGTTTGATTTCAAAGATTAAACCAAAATCAGTAAGTGAAGCTTGCAATGATGAAAACTAGATAAAATCAATGGAAGAAGAATTAATGCAAATTGAAAAAAATCACACTTAGGATCTTGTTTCTAGACTAGAGGACAAAAATGTGATTGGAACTAAATGGGTCTTCTAGAATAAACTAAATGAAGATGGTGAAGTTGTAAGAAACAAAGCAAGGTTGGTATGCAAAGGATATTCTCAAGTGGAAGGAATTGATTTTGAAGAAACTTTTGCTCTAGTAGCAAGAATAGAAGCAGTCAGATTATTTCTTGCATTTTCTACTTTCAAAGATTTCAAGGTATACCAGATGGATGTCAAGTCAGCATTCCTGAATGGAGAGCTAGAAGAAGGTAATTGCACTCATGTTTTGTGGATGAAGGAAATGTTGAAGGATATCAGAGTGGTATTTGAGGAGCCTGTTACAATCTTCTATGACAATTCAAGTGCAATAAACATCTCCAAGAATCTGGTGTTGCATTTAAAGACAAAACACATATCCATCAAGTTTCATTTCTTGAGAGAAAAAGTAAGTGAGAATGAAGTCAAAATGGAGTTTGTTTCTTCAAAGGATCAGATTGCGGATATATTCACCAAGCCTCTACCTTAGGATACTTTTGAGTATCTCAGAGAGAAGTTAGGGGTTGTTACCCCCCCTGTTCAGAACTAAGATGCACTAGGATGCATCAGTCTGGTGGAATTCACAGTTATATCTTGTGATCCAGATTGGTGTTAAGGAGATACTACTCAGGAGGAGTAGCTAGTATGCAAATTCTAGAGATCGGTCTGAAACAAAAAGGGGGAGAAAAGATTGCAAATATGTGCCCTTTGCCATTGATGTCAAAGGGGGAGAGAAGTCATGTGAAAAACTAGTTGCTAATGAAAGGGGGAGCTGTGAAGAAAGTAGTTACAGAAATGACAAAGGAAAAGGGGGAGAAGTTCTTGTCTTGATGTTTGAATTAGTTTTTCACATCATTTGTTGCCATCAATGACAAAGGGGGAGATTGTTGCAAATATGTGTCTAATCGGTGTTGTCATTGATGTCAACATATCCTTGTTGCCATTGGTGTCAACTATATTCCACTTTGTTGCCTATTTAGAAGATTGGAATGTTGAGGATATTGCAAAAATTAATGAAGATAAATGTATGTGGACCATATGGTTGTGTAGAGTATTGTCTGAAGTAGCTCCACTTAAGATTTGAGAGGTCTGAATGAAGATTTGAAGAAGCTATGGCCATCTGAGTAGAACCTGATTTTGGCAGTTGTTCAGAAGAAATAGAGTGACAGTAAATTGGTCCAAATTGCTCCGCATTGAAATATTATGATCTGTGGATCTATAGGCATCATTGGAAAGTCAGTATGTATCAACTCTTGTGGTTTGTTGTTTGGAGGTTTGGAAGAAATCTTTCTAATAAGACAGACATGGCAGACAATGTTCTTGAGGTTCCATATGAAGATGCAAGTGATTATGATGATTTGGAGGAGTACGGATGTTCTTGTTGAATTCAAAGTGCTTATGGAGATCTCTGGATCGTGTGACTGCAATGTTGAAGGTCCACATTGAAGTTTGAGCTTGTTGTTGAAGGTTTCTTTCTTGATGTTGTTGTTCTTCCCAGTCTTGGCCAACCGGATGATTCAAGCATGTTGCGGATAATCAAAGAGCAATTTTGTGAAGCATGGTGTGTTGATTGAAGAAGAATTGAGTCCCAGTTATGTTTGGCCGTCAACATAGTGATTCATATTAAGTCAAATGTTTGTAATGCTGACCTTGATGTGCATTTCAAGGTTGATGAAGCATATAAAGGCATGTAGTTGAATTGTGGAAAATCATCCTTGAGCAAAAATGATAAAATCCTAAGAAAGGTACAGAGGCAGAGTAGAGGAGAGGAGGAGAAGAGGAAAAAGAGTAGTAAGGTATGAAGAGATTGTGAAGAAGTGTTTGGGGCAGAGCAGAAGTTTTGTGAGCTTTCAAAGGAACTAAACTAGGCATAAAGAAGATGCTATTTTGCAGTTCATTCTTCCTATATTAAACATAAATTCTTGTAGGCAGTGAGCCTTCTGTAGGCAGTGAACCTCCTTGAGCAGTGAGCTCTGGGCAGTGAGCCCTAAGGAAAGTGCCTTTTCATTTCTTTCAAGTACTTTTAATAGGGTACAAATCTTGTGGGTTAACCCCCACCATGGTTTTCCCTTAACTGGGTTTCCATGTAAAAATTTTGGTGTTATGCGTGTTCAATTTGCTAAAGAAGTTTAAAAGAAGAAAAATATTAATTTCTGGGACAACTGATTCACCCCCCCTTCTCAGTTGTCCAGACTAATTCCAACACCTTTTACCAAAATCCAACTTGACCAATCTCACGAGGGGGCATCCTAGAATTATCAAACCTATGCCAGGGGCAAACTAGGGCATGTATTATACTAAAAAAATTTATTCTTTGAAACAAGGTGATAAAACACACTGTCTCAAAGAGGGACAAAATGTATACACCTAAAAATGGCTCAAGTTGAATTAAATAAATATTTTAATATTTATTTTATTCTCATTCCTCTATCAATAAATAAATATACTAATTTATTTATCTGATTCACATTCATCTTAATCTTCCAAAAATTAAATAAAAATCAATTTATTTAATTAAATCATCCAAATTCTTCTAAGTCACCCTTAATTGAATAATTCCAAATTATTTAATTGATCATCTATCCTAAAGTCCTAAGTCTATAAAATCCACATCATCATTTCCACCTCACTTTACACCTCATCATGTTGCACACATAATTGAATATTTTTAATATTTAATTATATAATTATCCTCACCCACATGTCCTATTTATCCTCTAACCATCCCTATTCTTAAGGGCTTGGTCTTTCCATGTCATCATATTCAAAGGACACTTAGAGACACATGTCTCATAGTTCCTAGATTCCTTCCAACAACCCTACAAAGGACTCCTTTGACCCATGTCTTTTGGTCCTTGAGAGCATTGTGACAAGTGGCCTCTTGCTCACACCTTTCTCTCCACCTTGTCATCATAGGAGGAACATCTCCCCCTTTTAGCTCTCTCATCCCAACTAATCTAATCTCCACCGTACACATCACAAGACTCATTCCTCCACCATGGATCTTTGGACACTTGGATTTGAGCCTTCTTTGCCTATAAAAGCAAGCTTCTCACCTCCAATTTGCAATCACATAAGCTATAGTACTTACATGCTGCAGAAATTTCATCAAACAATCAAGCGTACCTTTGGCCCCCCATTTGCATTATCATCATAATCTTCATAGTTGCACAATTATTTAGCTTCATTATCATCATTTAGCATCATATCAATATCATGGCAATATCAATATCCTCATCATCATCTTAGTTGCATTATAGAAATCTTTCACATTGCATATTTGAATCCACAAAATCCATTCCTCTCTTTGTCATCTTGGAAAGCAAGGAAGTACATTTTTGAGAGCAATACTGTCATCAACAAGATCATTGAGAAGATATGAGACAATGGAACTGTTATCACCCAAATTTGCACCCTTTGCTGCAGTTGTGAAACTTTAGCAATCTAGAGTAACATGGGAATGATCTCGAAGTGTGGGACCTTACGAAATGAGATTAGACCTCCGGAGAAGGCCAGATTCCTCTTTCTAAGCCTAATGCATAGAGAAATGCATCTAAACCTAGTGCTAATGCTTGCTGGGAAAAGGGTTAGAAGGAATGCTAAAAGGGAAATAAGTGATACACCAGATTTAGTGAGTGATGGTGATCTTGGTGTAGACACAACAATGATCTCAATGATGAAGGGGATTCACATAGACTTATAACTGATTGAAGCTTTGTTATGAAGGTTAAACCTGTAGAGGAGCCCTTTTACTCACATAATAGATTATAACTTCAACTTAAACACAGAAATCAAGACCCAAGAGAGGCAAGAAATCATGCATATATTAATCATGAAGGTCAAAACCATTTACAATACAGAAATTTTCCATAGCAGAGATATACCAGCATAGCTAATCACATTCATAGGTGGATAAAAGGAAGACAGTAGAGGCTAGATTCAGGCACAGTGAGTCACATTCCCATACCCTTGCAATTACACTAAGAGGTCTGACTACAAAACAAAATCAATAGCATAACAACCCCAAAATAAAACCATCCTCCATCAGTACATTTGTTTTCCATGTATATATAGCATTTTACATTTCAGTCAGTTACAATAAATTCTCGCCCATGGGCACTATCAGAAAAATACCCCCACTGAAGGGACATCCATCTACCTAAAGTTATGGTGTAAAAGTTCTGAAACTAGGTAGATGAACGATATTTTTCATCTTTAACATGGTCTGCAGAGTCATCAATTTGTAGCAATGAATGCAACAAATATCTTCAGCTGAATATGCAACTGTTGCTGCTGAAACGTCACGATGGCCAAGCATGCAACACGAGATCCAAAACTTGAAAGTGAGAGAAAACCCTTGAAAAGCCCACCAAATGAAAGAGGAGGCAAAAACATGCACTTTTTCCTTTTACAGCATGTGGAAATTTGCCAGAATGGAGGAGAAACAGGTGGTCAAAGTTTTAGTCAACTACCTGTATATATCGCTTTGCATCTTCAAATGTATGTCACCTTGTATATACAAAGGGAACTGTACTTTATCTTTACTTGGTGCAACCGCACCTTTTTCTTGTTTGCATATTCAAACTGACTTGCATATGCCTTGAAATTCCCTCCAAAAATGCCTTGTATGTGCAACGGCCCCTGTATTTGCATCCTCATCTGTGCCACGTGGCACCACTTGATTCACCATTGAACTAGTCTTGAGAAGCATCACTAAAAACTGTATATGCATATCGGCGGTCAGAATGACTATGAACTGAGCTGCCGATGCATCTGTCTGGCTGATAACCTTTGTATATGACAACTTGCATATCGCATTGTATATACAACATACAATCACAAATATACAAACCATCTGGAACTCAAAAGATTATGAAGCAAGCTTAAAAATACCATCGGGTCCAGTTTGCATGTATCCTCTTTGTATGTCGGCATATACAATGCCCATAAGATGCAAGCCGGATGCCAGCCACTTTATCCATCAGATTGGGAGAAAATAGAAATCTGGGCCTTGTATTTTCATTGTTTGTATATCGGCATATACAAACGCCATATACATGCAAGCCGCGAATCCCAAAAGATCATTAACTGTATTTGAGTTCCCGGTCGGGTTCGCCCTGTATGTTTTCCCCTTCTATGTATCCTTTGTATGTTGCATATACAATGCGAACATACAAGCAAACTATACATACAAACTGCGGAATTTACCCTTTATCAACTGGAATGTATGCTCCCTTCAGATCCGGCTTGTATATAGGAATGCATATTTGATTGTATGTGCAAACATACAATCACAAATATACAAGCGATGGGCCCCACCCTATGCATCTCCCGCTTATATGTTTGTCCCCTTGTATATCGACTTTGTATATGCAAACATACAAAGAAAAAAATACAAGCCACTATAGTGAATGCATGTCGGCCCTTGTATATTTTTCATTGTTTACTAGACATACATTCGCCCTTGTACCTCGCGATATACATTCTGCTTTGCATGTTTCCAATATATCTAACCATTGTATGTCGCCGATATATAAACACCTTTGTATATCGTGGACCCCACCATTTGCACATTCGGCCTTTGTATATTCAAATGTATATTACTGATATGTAAAAGGCTTTGTATGTGCCCCTTGTACCTGACCCTTTGTACATTCACCATCGATGCATCTACCCGATATACATTCTGCCTTATACTTTCTCATTGTATGTAGAACACATACAATCTCCTTTGTATACCCGCGGGCCCCACCTATTGCATGTCAGCGCCTTTGTATGTTTGGCTTTGTATATTTAGATTGTATGTTAGCCTTGTATGTCGGCCTTGTATGTTTTGACATACAAATGTGGAATATTTTGGGAATCTGTGACAGATTCCCCAAATGCATATACAAACCTGATATGCATGCAAAGATGCATACAATCATTTTTTCCACTTTTTTGAAGGCCGATTGGGATTTTTTTGACCCGCCAATGCACATTTGAACCTGCATGTACATACAAATGGCCTTGTATATATGAAGACAATTGAATGCAATTATTTTTTGTATTTTTGAACTGCGAAGGTTAAATGACTTAGACATTTTTTGAAGCTAAAAGTTTTCTGGGTTTTTCTGGGTTTGTTGCAAAGTTCTCAAGGTAAGACTTTTGGGAAATTTTGACAAGGCATAGCATAAATATTTGAAGGATTTAAGCCTTGTATGGGCATTTTCTAAAGATTTTCAAGAAAATACAAGGTAAACTATTTAACTCTGGACAGAGGAAAATGGGTCTACAATTTGGCAACTTCTAAGGGATGTTTTCCTACTAAACAATTAGATTAATGGCCTAAAGCATCCATTGGGCATGGGGTCAAGTCTAAAACATGCTGGAAAACTAGAACCTGCCTCCAAAACATAAAAAGGAGCAGGGGCCGATATTCTCCTAATGACAATGCAGCCTGTACAGAAGCACTTAGGGAAAGGGAAAACTAAAACATAAATGAAACCTACTCTAATCCTACACTAACCAGTCAGACATGACTTTAAACAAAGCCATTAACTGGTTCTTGAAAGTAACTGCCCTTCCTTAACAATTTATAATATTTTTTATGTACGTGGGCAGTTAAAAAGATATGAAGGGGAAATGGGCATATGACAAATTGGTAAAACATCCCCCACAAAATGGAGATAAACTCACCTATCCACCTGGACTGATTGCTGATGTTACTAGCTTGTGGTGAATAATGGGCTAATCCCACCCATCTTGATGCTCAACTTCATGCTTAGAGGTAAGCATGACAAGTGGTGACTCCTCTTGATGTGTCTCCAGCTAGGCTAGATGCCTGATTGGGCATCCCCTTGAAATGACATGCAAATCATGATGACTGATTTCATGTCTCTACTTTGATTCTTTCTCTCCTTGCTCTTCATTTGGTATGATAGTGTCCTCCATTTGACTCTCATGTTGCTCTTGTGTGTGAAGCAACTGACTTGGGACCTCATGGCTTTCTCCTTCTTCCTTCTGATCTGAATACTCTAGCTCATGTGATTCTACTACAAATATGGCTACCTTCACCTTATGAACAAGATGTTCATGATTTTTTGATTTAGGCTCAAAAAATGAGTTGTGCACATGTTCAAAAGAGAAAACTTCCCCACCAAGAAGTTGATATCCCTGTTGGATAATAAAGAACAAATCTTCAATTTGCTCTTGCCCATGTTCAGTCTTCTCATTATTTTCAATAAAGCATGGAAGCTCTCCGAGCATATCAGCATAATCAGCCTTTGGATAATCTAGCATAGAGCAACATGCCTAGCCTTCTTTATGGTTTAGAAACTCACTGTCACGCTCAGCCTCAACCTGTAGCAATTTGTCATATTTTTCTATGTTCTCTTGTTGCTGCAAATTCACAACCAGCTGCACATATTCCTCATCTTCAACATAATCAGGTAGCTCATGAAGTAGGGCAGCATCATCCATTTCTGAAGTGACATTAACAATACTCACAGCTACAATAGGTTCAAACAATTCTATCTTTGTGAGTGTAGGAACCAACTACTCCTCATTAGTTTTATCTTCTTCCACCTCCTCTTTTGGCTCATCTTTCTAAATATCTTGGTAGACAACTTGCCGACCGTTGAGGATTGAAATAGCATCAGGGAAAGAAGCCTGAATAACTTCTTGAATTTCTTGGAGGGGAGAGGGTTCTAGACAAATTTGTTCCTAGGGAGTGATAATTTGAGTTTGCACAGGAACAAGGACTTGTGAAGGGATATCGGCATTGAAGCCTGGAAACTTGTGGAGTCTAGGTTGCTCTGTAGGCTGAACATGTGTAAAAGAAAGCGACTGGTTGAAATTTGGAATTGTAAACACATGCTCTTTTAACTTAGCAATCTCATCATAACCGTCCATGCTAGGCCCATCTGATAAGGGGATTTGAAAACTAGGAAGTGGTTTTGGAGGTGTAGATGGACTAACCTGCCTAAAGCTTGGAATTTTAAATTTTGTGGCTTCTTCAGCAGCAGGCTGAGCAAGTGTCGTCCTTATAGCAAGGTTTTCTTGAAAAACCTCCTCTTGTGCTTCTCACTTCTAGTCACATGTTAACATTTCTATAAATTCATCAGCCTCCCTATTCAGATCTAGAGATAGCTTTTTGAGACCATACATGCTTATGATGCTGAGATCATAAAACCGCTGAGGCTGACTATACCCTGCTGCTATTTTGGCCTTATCTAAAATTTTGTCAAGCTTTAGAAAACCTTCCATGAGCTCATTGAAAGCATCAATATTCTCAGGGGCAACATTAGGGGTAGGAGGAAGGTAAGCATCATGAGGATGCTGATATTCTACTGCGGCAGGGCTGTATGGCATAAAATTAGAGGTATTTGGGGCTTGGTATTGCTGATACAGGGGCTAATAGCCTGTATATGGATTAGGGGTAGGGGAATAGCTACGATTCCCATAAAATTCTGACATTTATAGCATCTAAATGCTGGATAATCATAAAAATATCAGAATGAGAGAAAAATAGGTCTGCAACCAAAGAAAAACTGGATACATACCAGAGAAGGAGTTGCCAGATGATTGAAATGTTCTGGAAGCTAAATAGACCAGGAAAATCACCAAAATCCTGACCTTTGATAAAATTTTAGGTGCTTGGGCTGCTTTCACCAGTAGATTTGTTCAATAGAGTCATCATGGTGTTGAATGCTACCTCTGAAGGCTGGTAATACTAGGAGAAACACCAAATCTCTTAGTATCCTGATGAGAAGTTCATCGAACTGGTCCCACCGGGCATGCGAGAACTATTATCACCCAGATTTGCACCCTTTGCTGCAGTTGTGAAACTTTAGCAATTTGGAGTAACATGGGAATGATCTTGTAGTGTGGGACCTTAGGAAATGAGATCAGACCTCCGGAGAAGGCCAGCTTCCTCTTTCTAAGCCTAATGCTTAGAGAAATGCATCTAAACCTGGTGCTAATGCTTGCTGGGAAAAGGGTTAGAAGGAATGCTAAAAGGGAAATAAGTGATACACCAGATTTAGTGAGCGATGGTGATCTTGGTGTAGACACAACAATGATCTCAATGATGAAGGGGATTCACATAGACTTATGATTGATTGAAGCTTCGGTATGAAGGTTAAACCTGTAGAGGAGCCCTTTTACTCACAGAACAGATTATAACTTCAACTAAAACATAAAACTCAAGACCCAAGAGAGGCAAGAAATCATACATATATTGATCATGAAGGTCAAAACCATTTGCAATACTGAAATATTCCATAGCAGAGATATACCAGCATAGCTAATCACATTCATGGGTGGATAAAAGGAAGATAGCAAAGGCTAGATTCAGACACAGTGAGTCACATTCCCATACCCTTGCAATTACATTAAGAGGTTTGACTACAAAACAAAATTGGTAGCATAACAACCCCAAAATAAAACCATCCTCCATCACTACATCTATTTTCCATGTATATATAGCATTTTACATTACAGTCAGTTACAATAAATTCTCACCCATGGGCGTTGTCAGAAAAATACCCCCATTGAAGGGACGTCCATCTGCCTGAAGTTATGGTGTAAAAGATCTAAAACTGGGCAGATGAATGATATTTTTCATCTTTAATGTGGTCTACAGAGTCATCGATTTGTAGCAATGAATGTAGCAAATATCTTCAGCTGAATATGCAACTATTGCTGCTGAAATGTCACGATGGCCAAGCATGCAACGCTAGATCCAAAACTTGAAAGTGAGAGAAAACCCCTGAAAAGCTCGCCAAATGAAAGAGGAGGCAAAAACATGCACTTTTGCCTTTTGCAGCATGTGGAAATTTGCCAGAATGGAGGAGAAATAGGCGGTCAAAGTTTCGATCAACTGCCTGTATATATCACTTTGCATCTTCAAATGTATGTCACCTTGTATATACAATGGCAACTGTACTTTATCTTTACTTGGTACAACCACGTCTTTTTCCTGTTTGCATATTCAAACTGACTTGCATATGCCTTGAAATTCCCTCCAAAAATGCCTTGTATGTGCAATGGCCCCTGTATTTGCATCGCCATCCATGCCACGTGGCACCACCTGATTCGCCGTTGAGCTGGTCTTGAGAAGCATTGCGAAAAATTGTATATGCATATCAGCAGTTAGAGTGACTACGAACTGAGCTGCCGATGCATCTGTCTGGCCGATAACCTTTGTATATGACCCCTTGCATATCACATTGTATATACAACATACAATCACAAATATGCAAACCATCTGGAACTCAAAAGATTATGAAGCAAGCTTAAAAATACCATCGGGTCTGGTTTGCATGTATCCTCTTTGTATGTCGGTATATACAATGCCCATAAGATGCAAGCCGGACACCAGCCACTTTATCCATCGGATTGGGAGAAAATTGAAATCTGGGCCTTGTATTTTCATTGTTTGTATATCGGCATATACAAACGTCATATACATGCAAGTTGCGAATCCCAAAAGATCATTAACTGTATTTGAGTTCCCGGTCGGGTCCGCCCTGTATGTTTTCCCCTTGTATGTATCCTTTGTATGTCGCATATACAATACGAACATACAAGCAAACTATACATACAAACTGCAGAATCTGCCCTTTATTAACTGGAATGTATGCTCCCTTCAGATCCGGCTTGTATATAGGAATGCATATTTGATTGTATGTGCGAACATACAATCACAAATATACAAGCGGTGGACCCCACCCTATGCATCTCCCGCTTGTATGTTTGTCCCCTTGTATATCGACTTTGTATATGCAAACATACAAAGTGAAAAATACAAGCCACTGTAGCGAATGCATGTCGGCCCTTGTATATTTTTCATTGTTTACTAGACATACATTCGCCCTTGTACCTCACGATATACATTCTGCTTTGCATGTTTCCAATGTATCTAACCATTGTATGTCGCTAATATACAAAGGCCTTTATATATCGTGGACCCCACCATTTGCACATTCGGCCTTTGTATATTCAAATGTATATTGCCGATATGTAAAAGGCTTTGTATGTGCCCCTTGTACCTGACCCTTTGCACATTCACCTCCGATGCATCTACCCAATATACATTCTGCCTTGTACTTTCTCATTGTATGTAGAACACATACAATCTCCTTTGTATACCCGCGGGCCCCACCTATTGCATGTCAGTGCCTTTGTATGTTTGGCCTTGTATATTTAGATTGTATGTTGGACTTGTATGTTGGTCTTGTATATCGGCCTTGTATATCACCCTTGTATGTCGGCCTTGTATGTTTCGACATACAAACACAGAATATTTTGGGAATTTGCTATAGATTCCCCAAATGCATATACAAACCTGATATGCATGCAAAGATGCATACAATCATTTTTTCCACTTTTTTGAAGGCCGATTGGGATTTTTTTGACCCACCAATGCACATTTGAACCTGCATGTACATACAAATGGCCTTGTATATACAAAGATACTTGTATGCAACTATTTTTTGCATTTTTGAACTGCGAAGGTCAAATGACTTAGAAATTTTTTGAAGCCAAAAGATTTCTGGGTTTTTCTGGGTTTTTTGCAATGTTCTCAAGGTGAGACTTTTGGGAAATTGTGACAAGGCATAGCATAAATATTTGAAGGATTTAAGCCTTGTATGGGCATTTTCTAAAGATTTTCAAGAAAATACAAGGTGAACTATTTAACTCTGGACAGAGGAAAATGGGTCAACAAGAACTCATGAGGTAAATTAGTTTGCAAAGCTATAACTATTGTTTTCTGCATTTTTCTTAGTTTCATTGAAGTATTGAATTTGAGTAGGAATTCTAGAGTGTTTGTGGTATCTTAGTAGGTTCTTGCACTAGTTTCAAATTATCAATCACAGCTGGCACTCCAAACATCGAGCCACAAATTTTGTTACCTCCTTAAGTCTAGGCCAAAAGTATAAAGGTCTTAAACCTTCAAACATCTTTGTCACTCCAGGGTGCCCTAAATATGGTGTGTTGTGGTTCTCCTCAAGAACTAACTTCCTCAATTCTCCTAAGTGAGGAATATACATCCTTCCCTGGTATCGTAATAGTCCATTTGACTCAATCACGTAACCATCAAACCAATGATATAAGGGGTCTACTTCTAAAGATTGCTTCACTCTTTCATATTGTTCGTCCCCTTGTAGATTCTAAACTACTCTTTGTCTCAAATTAGATCTTGTGGTAACCATGGCAGCCAGATGTCTTCTTCTACTAAGAGCATCTACTACTCTATTCTCCTTTCCTTTTATGTACTTGATTCCAAAGTCGTACTCGCTAAGGAATTCTAACCACCTTCTCTAATGTGCATTAAGGTTAGGTAGAGTAAAAATGTACTTGAGCCCTAAATGATCAATTTTTAACTCAAAGGGCTTCCCTAGAAGTAATTCCTCCACATCTAAAGTGCATGAACTATGGCAGCACATAGTTTAGCTCATATTGCTTTAACTTCCTTGACTCATATGAAACTACTTGCTCATTCTACCTAAACACTCCTCCTACTCCTTCTCCTGAAGCATCTATTATAACTATGAAATGACCATTATGATATGGTATGGTCAAGATAGGAGTTGTTGTTCAAGCTTTTCCTTCAGCACCTGGAAAGCTTGCTCACACCTTTCTGTCCATTCAAACTTCTTACCTTTCTTCTATAGTGAGGTAATTGGTGCTGCTATTGTTGAGAATCCTTCAACAAACTTCTTTTAATATCCAACAAGTCACATAAAGCTTCTGACTTCCGTCACAGTCTGAGGTGTAGGCCATTCCATTATTACCTTAATCTTCTTAGGGTCAACTGCAATCCCTTTAGCTGAGATCACATGACCAAGGTAGTGCACCTTGTCCTGATAGAATGTACACTTAGATAGCTTACCATAATTTTTTTGATCTCTTAGGCACTGTAAGACTATTCTCAAATGCTTCTCATGCTCTTCTCTAATTTATACTATATCAATATATCATCAAGAAATATTAATACAAAATCATCTAAGCAATCACTGAATATGGTATTCATCAAAGTCATGAAGGCTTCTGGAGCATTAGTCAGCCCAAATGGTACTAATGTGAACTTGTAGTGACCATAGTGAGTTTTGAAAGTTGTCTTTGAGATGTCCTCATCCTTAATCCGCAACTGGGGATAGCTGGATCTAATTTCTATCTTTGAGAACACCGTAGCTCCTTTCATCTGATCAAAGAGCTCGTCTATTCTTAGGAGTGGATACTTGTTCTTTACAGTAGCTTTGTTAAGCATCCTATAATCAATGCATAAATGCAAAGTCCCATCCTTCTTTACAAAGATGACCGGTGCTCCCTATGGTGACACGCTAGGTCTTATGAACCCTTGGTTGAACAACTCCTGCAATTGTGCTTTAAGCTCATACAATTCTGTAGTAGTCATCCTATAGGATGCCTTAGATTGAGGCTCAATCCCTAGTAGCAAATTAATTGAGAAATCAAGTTCTCTCTTTGGTGGTAACTCTATTAACTCCACAAGGAAAACATATTGGAATTCTCTAAGGATTGGGTAGTCATTAAATGTTGGTTCCTCATTGTCAAGGTCTTTTACTTGAACAACATAAATGGCACACCCTTTCCTCTTGGATTTCTTTAACTGTATGGTCAAGATTTGTCTAAGTTCTAAAGGTCTCTTAGATCCATTAATCTCCACCTAATTTCCTAGGTCATCCAAACATATAACCACCTTCTCCTCACAGTTTACTAGTGACTTATGTTCTGCTAACTAGTTGATTCCCAATATCACATCATAAGACCCTAAAGGTGCTACATACAAATTGACTTGCGTTTAAAAACTTGGAAGCTCCAATTCACTGCATGCAAGACATGAGTCTACTCTCTTCTCTACTCTATTGCCATTTTGTACCATCCAAAAGTTTTCCATATGCCCAGGTCTAACAAATAACTTTGATACTACTTTAGGATCTACAAAACATTCTGTGGCACCAATATCAATGAAAATAGAAACAACTAGTTCATAGAGCTTACCTTGAAACTAAATTGGTGCTTCCTAAAAATCAACTTGTCGATTGTAAATAGCTACGTGGATTTGATGTTGTGGTGCTCTTTTTTGACCTCTTTCCCTTTGTCCTATTGTCCTTTGAGGACAAGCACTAGCATAGTGTTCTCCTTCACAAGTGTAGCATCCATCACAAGGTCCTTTGGATCTATTATTTCTGTTATTACCTGTTTAGAGTAAAATTGGGATTGTTTAGTTTAGTGTTGTTAGATGTTTGAATCCTCCTTTCACCCTTAACATTCAAGGACCTAGGGTCGAGTGGCAATGCACTATCATACCCTAGGTCACTATGAGATGTAGGGAAGCTTGGATTATGGTGTTTAATTGCCAATTTTCCTTCTCTTATGCTCAATTAACCATTAAAACCCTAATTTTGCAAATACGACAATAAACAGAAGAATAATAGGAAAAGCTCTTGTAGAGGGAAGTAAAATATCAAATCACAGAGTATCTATTTTCGGGGCTCCAAGGTGGAAAAGTTGGGGACACAGGAGTGGGTGCCCAAGTCCAAGGCCCTAGTTTCTGTCAAGATTTGGAAACTTAGTCTGCAACTCTTTGCTGTTGTTCTAGAGATTTTCCCGTCACGAAAGTTGGAGGACTAATGAGTGAGCGCCCAAGTCTAGGGTGCTATTTTTCCTTCTGTTTTGAAATTCTAACACTTCAAGATGCCTTCTTGCAACTTCATTTTTTCCAGCTCCTCCACCTATAACCTACAACCATGAAAACTTTGGGAGGGGATTGTGGTGTTTAGAGGCTTGCCTCAGTCAAGCCCTGGAGGACACTTAAGTCTCTTAACAACATTTTTAGATAGAGAGTGCATGCCCTTGTGAGGTAGAGGCAAAAACTAAAGGAAATGATGATGAAAACACAATATAATGTCACCTTGTAGTGAAGATCTCATGGGAGGAAGATGCCCTTCATTCCATGATGAAATGGATGCTCAAATTTGCAAACACAAACACATAGACAACACAATTCTGCTCTTGCAACACAATGAAAGCCTTGAATCACCTTGAGAATGCATGAACATCACAATTGCCATCCAGTTTCTAAATGAATGCCTAAACATGCTTTTATATGCAACTACAAACATTCCCACCAAGATTTCATAAATTCAAACTTACTGTGTCAACCTAGGGACCAAATAACGGTCATAAACTGACACTTAAAATTTGGGCCTAACCCAAAATAGGGAAGGACTAGGGTGCAGGTGTCCAAGTCCTCCCCCCTTATTTTGGCCAGGGTTAAGCTCAAGGGGTCCTCCTAGGTCTAATTTGTCATGTTATCTAGGGCTCATTTCATCAGGATGGCAAATTATGAAGATGTCCTTAATGCATGTAAAAGACCTGGGAGCTAAATCTTATGAGGGAAAAGCCCCCAAGGGGACATTTTCTGATGTTACATTTAGCCCCCAATTTAATGTATGTATAAACACAAGGCCAATACATGCATTAAAGTAAAGTCACAAACACAACAAACATGCCAAGCATGGAGAAGACACACCAATCACATAGAAGACAGTAATAGGCACACAAAATATGAAGAAGATAGTTACAGTCACGCAAAACACGGAGAAGACAACAAATACATGGAAGACACATTAATACATGGAAGATAGGCATGATATCTTTTCTTTTCTTTTTCTCATATATATGAAATGCAGATGCAAGTACTAGAAAGTAAACAAACTTCCCATAATGCAGGAAGCACTTATTGTGCTAGTCTTTATACTATATATATGGGGCAACACACACACAAGACATGCAAAACCTCCCAAAATACAGGAAGCACTCATCAAGCTAGTCTTTAGATTGCATATGGGGCAACAGACATGCCACACAAAACAAGCACGCCAAACACACACACACACACTTGAAGACATGGAGAAGACACGACAGACAAATGATGGAGTGTACCTATTTCTAGGTCCAACACCATCTCAGGCACATTACAGGCACACACTGACAATTGGGCTTCACCACAACAATCACCAAAGACACACTTAGGGGTTGATTTAGGCACAGAACTACTCTCCGCCTCCGTAGAGGACTTTTGAAAATGACAGGATGATGTAATTTGCTCTGAGAAATACACCATCCCCGCCTCCAAAGAGGGCTTAAGAAAAAAAGGATATACACAATATCCTACCTCCACAGAGGGCTTACATGATTGATT
The DNA here is from genome assembly GCA_027924645.1 of Cunninghamia lanceolata. Classification (NCBI taxonomy): domain Eukaryota; kingdom Viridiplantae; phylum Streptophyta; class Pinopsida; order Cupressales; family Cupressaceae; genus Cunninghamia; species Cunninghamia lanceolata. The sequence goes on from BSBN01000781.1 coordinate 1,903,383, forward strand.
GATTGATTGATTGATTGATTGCAAACAAACTCAGGATGCAGGAATCACTCATCGAGCTAGTCTTTAAATTGCATTTGAGGACAAGCACATAGCTAACATCTACAATAGACAACTTACCTTATATATGCCCCCACCTTAAGGTGGTTGATATCATGCATTGATATCAAGCACGTTAAGGTAGGAAGAAAACACACAAGGGACATAAGCTCTCACAAAGCCCATGCCCCCTAGAGGTGACATGTACTTCACGATTGCCAAATGTTCCCACAAACACATCCCTGCAAGAAACATGTTAGTGTCTACAAAATCATGATAAACAACAACATCAATGCATATGATTAACCACATAAAGAGACAAGGTTATACCATGAATTCAGAGTTTGAGGATAACCATGGGGCTATATCATGAAGCTCTCCGAATTGAGTACCACCAAGGCTAGATTCAAAGACAAACAAAGGTGCACAAAGTAACAATATTGTTAAGGTTTGCAAATGCGATAGCATACCATCAAAATCACTACATAGAAAGCATGAAGTGCTTCTACTAGCCAAGCGTCAGATAAAATATACAACCCCATCGTCATATTAGGAACTAAGTTCATTTTTTTATTGCTCTCAAAAGGGACACTAGGTCCGCATCAGTATAGATGTTTTTCATCATCTGCCCGCTAGATAGAAACACTAGAGGAAGAGAAACAATAAATAAGAGAGGAGAAACAAATGTCTTAGGGATAGTCATGTAGGAGGGTACCCCCAAGTCACCAACTGCAACGCTATGTCCATAAGACACAACACACAACAATGAAATCAGAGAGAAGCAATATAGAAGAATGATGATACAAATAGAAGAAGGTCACAACAAAGGCAGTCTCTTGGTATCTTGGACCTTACGGGAGAATTAGGGGTCATCCCAGGAGGCCTAGACAACACATAACACATCACGAGGGAAGCACATCACAAGAGAGATAAAGAGTTAGAGATACTTACTTATAGGGTCTTCATGCTAGAGGCCATCATCAAGGAGGTCATCACCCTCCCAAATCCGGATGCTAGAAAGAGGTATCGGTTGTTCTATTTGTCTGTCTAATGTATTTTGATCACTTCCTGATCCCTGAAGGGATATCGAAGGGTGGAACTTGGCATAAGTATAATTTCTTAGTGGACTAGGTGGTTTATGAGACTATTCCTTATCCTCCTCAATCACACCAAATAGTTCAAGATAATCAAAACAATGTCATGTTGTCAGAATGTCATCCCTTAATGCTACATTTTGGTTAGGAGGGTTGTTCGAATTACTAGAGCTAACCTTAGTCTTTTCATCTGGGTTATCTAAATGTTCAGTTGTAGGATTAGTAGGGTAGCTTGTGAATTCATCATCACTCTCATAATCATTGTTAATATTATCACCATATATTTGAGCTATTAATTCCAAACTATTATGAGGGGTGTCATACTCTTCATCCAAAGTGTGTTTTATCATTTCTTCTACTACCCAAGGGTATGTATTGATGAGAGATATGAAATTCTTAAGATCAGATACATAATCAAGGTTCTCGAAAGAAGATGAGACCAATATATCCTTGTGATACATGGCTTGTATGTAGGGAATGACATAAGGATGTGTACTAATGAATTTATAAAGATTTTCAAATTTTGAAATATATTCATGTAAGGATTCCAAAGAGCACTGAGAGGCCATGTTTATATGCTCTAATTAATTCCAAATCATATTTAAAAGTTTTTCCAAAAGTATGTCAAAGACAAGTGCAAAACTATATGTCCAAAATAGCCTCAAATGCTTGATTTTTGTACTTTTTTCAATGCAAATATATGAAAGCAAAGGTGTTGTATGGATTTTGATCAGGGGAAGAAATTTATATGTCTGATATTAGTTTTAAATAGCAATATGATCATTCTCAACACACTCTTGATGCAAATCCAAGATAATGCCAAGTCAAACTATAATGAAAATATGTCAAAATAGGCACTTTTTTCACCAAAACTCAATGCAAAAGAGCATGACAAAGGGTGTTGTGAAGAAAATGATGATGGATAGAAAATTATATCAGTAATAACAGCCACTTAATGTCAAAATTCCCAATACAACACACTTTTAATACCACTTAAGGTAAAACCCTAGTGAAAATATAGCAAAAATAGGCTATTTTTCACAGTTTTTCAATTCCAAGACCTAGCAAAGGGGTGTTGTAATGAATTTCAGAAGGTGTAGAAAATAAAATCAATCATATCAGTCACCTCAATCCATAAAATTGATCACAAAATGCTTGGAGTGCAAACTAGGTCAAACCCTAGGGCAAAACTAGTCAAAATGTGTAGTTTTTCACCAAATTTTCAATGTAAGAGGTCAATAAAAAGGTGTTGTGAAGATTTTTAGGAGGGGAAGAAATTAATTACCTTGATAAAAACCAATTAGTGCAAAAATACCCTTCACAACATGCCTATGGTGCAAGTTTAGAGAGTCGATAAGGCCAAATTTAGTGAAAATCGGTGTTTTTGAAGCCCTAGATTTTAAATCTTGACACAATATGCTATGTGAATGTTTTGAAGTCTGATTTATGATGAAAATGAATTACTTTAAGATCTGAAAATGGATTCCAAGGTCTAATATGCAAAATGCCAATGTAAAATTTAATGAAAATGCATGAAAATTGCTAGTTTTTGTTGAAAATTTATATGCAAAAATGCAAATATTTTAAATCTAAATGCAAATTTAAACTAAAATGCAAGACTACAGCCAAATTCTAATTTGAACGAGCGTCTAAAATCAGTAGAAAAATCTGAAAGAAGATTTTGCCTACTAACCCTAGATTTTGGAATTACTAGGTTATATGAAAGTTGTCAAAATTTCTACAAAAGCCTATCAAATTAACGATGAAAATGCAATGCAAATTATTGAATTTTTGTGTTTTTCTATAGTTTATATCAGATCTGATGTAAAAATTATGAATTAGGGAAATTTAGAAAGAATTGATGCAATTTAGTAATCTATATGAAAATGCAAGCTAGGGTTTTCAAATTTTTGCAATTTTTTCATTTTTTTGTAATTTTCTCAATGCAATAAGATGAAAGACTATATGAATGAATGAAATCAATCCAAATCTAAAGAAAAATACTTATCAATTTGTAATTTAAGTCCAAAAACATGGGTTCACCAAAATGTTTAGAGTAAAATTGGGATTGTTTAGTTTAGTGTTGTTAGATGTTTGAATCCTCCTTTCACCCTTAACATTCAAGGACCTAGGGTTGAGTGGCAATGCACTATCATACCCTAGGTCACTGTGAGATGTTGGGAAGCTTTGATTAGGGTGTTTAATTGCCAATTTTCCTTCTCTTACACTCAATTAACCATTAAAACCCTAATTTTGTAAATACGACAGTAAACAAAAGAATAATAGAAAAAGCTCCTGCAGAGGGAAGTAAAATATCAAATCACAAAGTACCAATTTTCAGGGCTCCGAGGTGAAAAATATAGGGACACAAGAGCGGGTGCCCAAGTCCAAGGCCCTAGTTTCTATCAATATCTAGAAACTCAGTCTGCAACTCTTTCCTACTGTTCTAGAGACTTTCCTGTCACGAAAGTTGGAGGACTAATGAGCAGGCGCCCAAGTCCAGGGTGTTATTTTTCCTTCTATTCTACAATTCCAACACTTCAAGATGCCTTCTTGCAACTTCACTTTGTCCAGCTCCTCAACCTGTAACCTACAACTATGAAAACTTTGGGAGGGGGTTGTGGTGTTTAGAGGCTTGCCTCAGTCAAGCCCCGAAGGACACTTAAGTCTCTGAACACCATTGTTAGATAGAGAGTGTGTGCCCTTGTGAGGTAGAGGCAAAAACCAAAGGAAATGATGATGAAAACACAATATAATGTTACCTTGTAGTGAAGATCTCATGGGAGGAAGATGCCCTTCATTCCATGATGAAATGGATGCTCAAATCTGCAAACGCAAACACATAGACAACACAATTATGCTCTTGCACACAATGAAAGCCTCGAATCAACTTGAGAATGCATGAACATCACAATTGCCATCTATTTTCTAAATGAATACCTAAACATGCTTTTATATGCAACTACAAACATTCCCACCAAGATTTCGTAAATTCAAACTTATCATGTCGGCCTAGGGACCAAACAACGGTCATAAACTGACACTTTAAATTTGGGCATGACCCAAAATAGGGCAGGACTAGGGCACAAACACCCAAGTCCTCCCCCCCTATTTTGGGTAGGGTTAAGCTCAAGGGGTCCTCCTAGGCCAATTTGTCATGTTACCTAGGGCTCATTCCATCGGGATGGAAAATTATGAAGTAAGATGTCCTAAATGCATGCAAAAGACCTGGGAGCTAAACCTTATGAGGGAAAATCCCCCAAGGGGACATTTTCCAACGTCACATTACCATTGTTGTTACTATTGTAGTTGTTGTCCACATTCTGATTCCTACCAGGTCTATCCTGAGAGTTATTTCCTCTTTTCAAGTTCTGAATTTGTCGATTGTCACCCTGATTGTTATTATTGTTCTGATTATTATTATTGCTCTGGAATCTCTTATTCCCAAATTTTCCATCTCTACTTTTGCGATAATTGGCCACTTACTATAACTTTTGCTCCTACTTTGTAGTTTTTTCAAAAATTTCATCCATAGTCAAAGGATTATGAATGTCCACCTCTGCCCCGATCTGAGGTCTTAACCCCATGATAAACTTGCAAATTTGGAACCTCTCATCCAAATGGTACTATGGTACATACTTGAGAAAATGAGAAAATCATTCCCAATACTGGGTTACTGTCATACCACCTTGGGTCAAATTTTGAAAATCAGCCATCTTCTTATCAAAGAAGAGTTGTGATAACCACCTTTTTCTAAAGAGTTGGACGAAAATTTCCCAAGTTACTTCTCCTGGCAACAACTTCTTCTTTGCTTTCTCATTATCCCACTAAGTAACTACTTCCCCAGTGAGTTGATATGAACCCCACATTGCCTTAGTTTCATTGGAAAGGTTGCAGAGATCAAAGTACTTCTCCATCTCAATAATCCATGCTTCAGCACCATCGTCAATGGTCTTACCATCAAACTTGGGTGGTGAGACCTTCTTGAGGTCTTTTCCCAACTCCTCTACAATCCTTCCTTGATTATTCACATTCGCTTCAATCTCAAGAATTTGTGCCTCTACCCTTGGGTTCTCATTCTATGACTCCACTCTCAGGTTCTCATTACCCTAATTAAGATTTGCACCTCCTGGGTTTTGGATTTCATTTTGATTATGCTCTCTATAGTTCCCTCTGATCTCCTACTCAAGATTGTCCATTCTCATACTCTATTGGGTTAAGAGAGCAAGAATTCGATCCAAACTTCCATCTTGTTCATTATTTGCATATCCACGGTTTCTTCCATTTTGATCACTGCCTGATCCTAAGACTCCTCCACTACGATCAGTGTTTCTAGTATTCATGATGGTTGATCTGTAACAAAGTTGCATCTTAGTGTAATAGTCCAAAAAGGCCCTAGTGTCAAACCTAGAACTCTAATACCAAATGTAAAGTACAAGAATGCAAGGTACAAAACTTTTAACTTAAAGAATTAACTCCATTCTACATTTCACAATTAAATCAAAGAACATCATAATTAATCTTAATAATTCCAATTTCACAAGTATGATTGTCTAATCCATTTAGATGTATATTATACATGATATAAAATATACATCATAGGCTACTAGCCTATCAAGTCACCATCATATCAATAAGGTGATCACATATACAAGAATGATATAACAATAATATCCAAAGATCACTCCAAAGTCTCTTGCTGTCAGCGATCTATGTCATCATCTGCAAGCCAAGGGACGAGAACATGGTTTAGGCACTTTTCTGCCCAACCACGAAGCTTACACTTGCACAGAATTCTTCATACTCGAAGAATACCTGACCTTGCACAAAGAGCCTAGAAACCTATTGATGCAGAGCGCACAGGAGAAGTATTCAAATCTTATCAATTAAACTGATCGGCGTGAGTGTGGCCTATGTCTTGGCAACCTACTCTTGTCAGCCAAACATATCCCGTCAGCCACCTTACAACTTCTTTGACCAATCTACCAACTCTCCTCGACAATCAACTCCGCTTAGCCTTTGATGAGACTCCCTCTATCGGCAGTGTCTCCAAACCTCCTACCGATACCCGATGGTGGTTAGCTTTCCACTAGCCTTAACCGTAGCGGTTAGCCATGACTCTGTTGGTCAAACTTTGATCATCGGCGACCTCCCCTTCTGATACACCGATATACCAACTTGTGTATGATTTGCTTGACTTGTTATTACCGGTGGACTTAATGTTTCTTTACCCCTATTTCACCATTATGACTAGTCACCTTTTATATCCAACGAAATGTGCATTCTCAACATACAATCTCGAGATACATTCTCAACATACAATTGCGATATGCATCCACAATATACATTCGGTGAACCGATACAAAACTTACACCTATGTATGTTCCCTGGCAAGTTGTCCTTCATCCTTCACTGATACAACTCTTATCGGTCTGACACCGTTAATCAGTGTAACTTTCAAAAGCTTCTCCGAGGGTTATGTTATGCCGATGGTGACTCTGTAACTTTGCGACTACATAGACACCAATCCAGAAATGGAAACAAAGACTTGACAGCATGGAAGGAGTCTAAAATACTCTGCAAACACTTGATCACCATCAATTTGGTCACTCCATAACAACACTTCTCCTATTGTTTCTACGACTAGTTACATAGAGATGCCTAGTCAACTCATGCCCAAACTCCATGGATCCCTGGGTGTCAACACAAAACAACAGAAAACATAAAACTTACACTATATTCCTCCATCACACTAAACATGAGAATCTTGGTTTCAGTGGATAGAGGAGATACAGTCCATTTATTCATAGAATCCTAGTTTCTAGGTTTTCAAACCAGTCTCTGCAGAAAGAACAAAAACCCACAAACTACAACACTTCTACACACTAGACTACTATCAAATGGAAACTACTTCAATGCCTGAACATCTCCAATCAATTTCAAATGAACAAGTATCCATACAGAATGACTGTTACAGAAAATATTCAGAAAGAACAATGTTACAACACACCAAGAATCCAAATCTTCATTCATGCATGCTTCTCCCCTCCAATTACATCCAACTCCTTCACTTATAGAAGGCTTGGAACACCAGTTACATTCCTCCAACCGTGAAAAACTGATTTGAAAAATAGTTAGCCGTTGGTTTCTCCTAAGACAAGAAAACTACATGTTTTCATTGTGTGATTACATCAAACTTGACCAACATGGTCTACATAGGTCTAGTGACCAAATTGACACAAAAACCCTTATTACAAACATGAAGTAGGTTAAAAAGCCTTATTGAAAACAAAACAAAACATGACTCCTGCACCATAGAGAAGGTGCTCCTGCACCATACTCCCCCTGCAAGAAAAACTTAAGTCCCTTGAGTTGCTAACTATTGGAGTGTCTTCCCATGCTTCAAAATGTCTGCCTCACTCATCTAGGTAGCTTCTGAATCAGGAAGATCCTGCCACTTGACCAAGTACTCCTTGTACACACCCATCCTTATCTTTTTGACAACTTTGGAATCTAAGATGCATTCCAACTGTAAAGGTATACTTGGGGGTAGATCTTTGACCTAGTCTTCATCTTCAATCATAACATCTGATCCATCTTTAGCATTCAATGGAGGTCTGAATGGAAATAGGTCTGAAACATTGAATATGGGAGAAATACCAAGTCCGGATGGCAATTCCATTTCATAAGCATTTGAACCAAACTCATGCACTACCTTGCATGGTCCTATTTTCTTCATCAACAGTTTGCTTGGTTGTCCTTTAGGCAATCTTTCCTTCCTTAGATAGGCCATCACCAAATCTCCCACCTTGAATTATACATCTCTCCTTTTGAGATCTGCTCTGTCCTTGTATTTGGAGACTGTCTTTTCCAACTAAACTTTGACTTGATCATGAACTGCCTTCATGGTGGCAGCAAAATCTTCTCCTAGAGCACTCCTCTTATCCCAGACTTGTAGATCTTTGAGTTCAAGTGGTCCTCTTGGATGGAAACCATAAACAATTTCAAATGGACTTTTCCCAGTACTTATATTCACCGAATCATTGTAAGCATACTCATCTTGATTGATCACCAAGTCCCATGCCAACCCATGCTATTTGGTAAGGCATCTTAGCAGGTTTCCTAAGGACCTATTAACAACCTTAGTCTGATCATCAGTTTGGGGATGGTAGGCTGATGAGAAAGACAATTGTGTTCCCAATTTTCTCCATAAGGTCCTCCAAAAATGAACAACAAACTTGGAGTCTATATCAATGACAATTGAAAGGGGCAAACCATGGATTTGGACCACTTCTCTGAAAAAGAGACCAGCAATGTGAGATGCATCATTTGTGCATTTGCATGGCACAAAATGAGCCATCTTACTAAATCTGTCCACAATGATAAAAACACTATCCACACCCCTTGCTGTCTTAGGAAGACCAAGTACAAAATCCATACTAATGCTCTGCCAAGGCCTGTTGGGAATAGGTAGGAGTTGGTACAAACCAACATTCGAAGACATACCTTTGGCCTTTTGACATATGGTACAACTTGCAACATATCTCTTGACATTCGACTGTACTTTTGGCCAATAGTAGAATCTAGTGACTTGTTCCAAAGTCTTGTCCAACCCAAAATGTCCTCCTAAGGTTCCATTGTGCTTCTGTTTGATGATGTTATCCCTCATTGAACATTTAGGAACACATAGCAAACTGCCTTTGAATAGGAGACCTTCCTGCAACACAAAATCTGAATATTCACCATGAAAAGTGTTAGCCAAACTGGCACAAACTTCATAAGCAGCTTTGAAATCTACATCTTCCTTGTATAACTCCTTCAAACAATCTATCCCCATGCTTTTCATCTGTACTTCCTATATGACAAGCATCCTTCTACTTAAAGCATCAGCCACTTTGTTGGCAACACCTTTTTTATGCTTAATAGTGAAGGTAATGGCCTGCAATTGTTCCATCCACTTAACATGCCTATGATTCAACTTTTCCTGACTATTTAGGAAGCTAAGAGCATGGTTATTAGTAAAAATAATGAACTCTTTGGGCAACAAATAGTGTCTCCATTTTTTGAGAGTTTGCACCATTGCATAAAGCTCTAGGTCATAGGTAGAATACCTTTGTTTAGCCTCATTCAACTTCTTTGAAAAAAAGGCCACTAGATGTCCATCTTGACTAAGAACAACACCTATTGCTTTTTGACTTGCATCACATTCCACTACAAAAACTTTATCAAAATCTGGGAGCACTAATGTAGGTAATTCAGCCACTTTCTTCTTTAACAATTCAAAGCTATCATCTACTTGCTTTGTCTATTGGAATTTGCAATTTATGCCACCCTTGATGGTATTGAGAATAGGAGCACTTATGGGACTAAACCCTCTAATGAACTTCCTGTAAAAAGTTGCCAAGCCATGGAAACTTCTAACATCTCCCACTGTCTTAGGAGTAGGCCAACTGAGAATGGCCTCAGCCTTTGTGGGGTCCATCTTCAAACAACCATTAGAAATCACAAAACCTAAGTACACAAGTTTAGTTTTCATGAACTCACACTTATCCAAGTTGATCATCAACTTATTCTCATGCAACTTCTTCATCACTTGTCCAAGATGCTTCATATGTTCTTCTTTTGTCCTGTTGAAAACAAGTATGTCATCAAGATAAACAATTACAAATTTGCCAATGAGTTCAACAAGTACCTCATTCATCAAACACATGAATGTGCTTGGAGCATTGCTAAGGCTGAATGGCATGACAAGCCACTCATAGAGACCTTCATTTATCTTGAAGGCAGTCTTCCACTCATCTCCCTGCCTAATTCTGATTTGATGATAACCAGATTTCAAATCAATCTTTGAATAGTAACATGACCCTCCAAAATAGTCCAAAAGATCCCCAATCCTTGGCATAGGGAATCTATACCTTATTGTGATCTTATTTATGGCCCTTGAATCTGTACATAGTCTCCACTTCCCATCTTTTTTTGGAGCAAGTACACTAGGGACTGCACATGGACTAAGACTCTTTCTAATCAATCCTTTCTCTAAGAGTTCTTGAATTTGTCTACTCACCTCTTCATTTTGTTGTGGTGTCAATTTATAGGGAGCCTTATTGGGCAATGTGGCACCTGGAATCAAGTCACTTTGATGACTTATATCTCTCATGGGTGGTAAGGAGTTAGGAGTATCCTCTACCACAAGATCTTGGTACTTATCCAACAATTGTTGTACTTCTAGTGGAATCTTTTTCTACTTTTTGTCTTGCTGTCCTGATTCATCTTTAGGCTTCATTATCAAGGCATACCCTTGGACATCCTTATCCTTCATGAGGTATGTGTTCTTCTCATCTTTAGGCTTCATTATCAAGGCATAGGATCCATCCTAAATTTCCTTCCATTCTTGGTGATGAGGTATGTGTTCTTCTCACCATCATGTTGTGCCTTCACATCATATTGCCATGGAAGTCCAAGAAGAAGGTGACAAGCATCCATAGGGATAATCTCACATAGTACCTTGCCCTTATAATCACCTATCTCAAACTCAACCCAGGCTTGTTCTTCTATCATGTAATTTTGATTCTTATTCAACCAAGAGATCTTATGAGGACTAACATGGGGCCGCCTTTTCAATTTACATTTCTCTACCATTTCAGTAGACACTACATTCTCAGTAGAACCTAAATCAACAATGATTTTACAAAGCTTACCATATGCTATACCTTGGGTTCTGAAGAGAGTCTTCCTTTGTGGGGGCCCTTGTTTCAATGGCATCTTCATCAAGGTTCTCTTGATCATCATGCTCTCTCCTTCAAGGACTGGTGCAGTACTGCTAATGGGTGAATTCACACTTTGGCAATCCTCATCTTTCAACAACTGATTCTTTCTTCCACCATCATGGGAACTAGTTTCCTTCTCAGGGCATTTGCTTATGGTATGTCCTACCTGATTGCAGCCATAGCATCTACCAGTGAAAACTCTGGGTCCTCTGCCTGCACCACCACTTCTACCTTTGCCATTTGGTCTTCTCCAACCTCTAAAACCACCACCTCTATGTTCTACCTTAGAATGAGACTCTTGTTGACTTGGATTTTCATTTCTACTTGACTGTCCTCTACCAAAACTGCCTCTTCCCCTATTATTTCTGCCACCTCTTCCTCTGGTGTTTTGATCACTCTTTCTTTGAAACTTCTCCTCTACCCTAGAGGATAATTGAAAACACTCATCCACTATTTTAGGAACCACCATACTAAATTCATCTTGTAGTTATACCTCAAACCATCGAGATATCTGGCCACCATCTCTTTCTCCTCCTCCTTGTGATTGGTACTCATGCTCAATCTATGAAATTCTTTAGTATATGTAGCCACATCCATATCCTTTTGTCTGAAATGATTAAACTTCCTGATGGTTTGCAACTCATAATTAGATGGCATGAACTTGTCTCTTAGCATGGCCACCATTCTACGCCATTTGCTATTAGGGTTCTTTCCAACCTTCTGTCTTTCACATTGTGTATAGTTCCACTAAACTAAGGCAGAACCTCTCAATCTTGTCTTAGCAAACTTGACTTTCTTGCTGTCACTATACTCCTTAAAGTCAAAATAGTTACACATGGCTTCAATCCAATCCATGAGGGCATTTCCATCTAGTTTCCCATTGAATGTAGGAACATCCATCTTTGGATCGCCACTATCTCCATGAGCACCTTTGAGTGCTTTCAAGAATGCCTTTTGGTCTGCAGACATACCTTGATCTTGAGGGTTCTCCTCTGCCTCTTCTTCTTCTTCTATATCAAAAGCACTTCCATCCTCTTTACTCTTACCCTTGGGCCTCTCTTCTTTCAACCTTTCTTGAAGCATCTCCTCTACCATCTTCTTGATGGCTTCTTTACTCATAGACTTGGGAGGCATTGTGCTAGCCTCAATTTCTATCTCCGTATCTAACATACACTGCTCCAATTCAAATATTGGCTATGATACCAATATGATGCAGAGCATATAGGGGAAGTATTCAAATCTTATCAATTAAACTAATCAGTGTGAGTGTGGCCTATCTTGCCAACCTACTCTTGTCAGCCAAACATATCTCATCGGCCACCTTACAACTTCTCTGACTAATCTACCAACTCTCCCCAATAGTCAACTCTGCTTAGCCTTTGGTGAGACTCCCTCTATCGATAGCCTCTCCAAACATCCTGCTGATACCCGATGGCGGTTAGCTTTCCACTAGCCTTAACTGTAGTGGTTAGCCGTTACTCTGTCGGTCAGACTTCGATCATTGGCGACCTCTTTGTATGTCCTTCCGATACGCTAATATACCAACTTGTATATGCTTTGCTTGACTTGTTATTACCAGTGGACTTAATATTTCTTTACCCCTATTTCACCGTTACGACCAATCACCTTTTGTATCCAACAAAATGTACATTCTCAACATACAAACTCGAGATACATTTTCAACATACAATTGCGATATGTATCTGTAATATACATTCGGTGAACTGATACAAAACTTGTACCAATGTATGTTCTTTTGTGAATCATCCTTCGTCCTTCACCGATACAACTCTTATCAGTCTGACACCGTTAATTGGTGTAACTTTCAAAAGCTTCTTCGAGGGTTATGTTACGCCGATGGTGACTCTATAACTTTGCAACTACACAGACACCAATCTAGAAACAGAAACAAAGACTCGACAGCATGGAAGGAGTCTAAAATACTCTGCAAACACTTGATGACCATCAATTTGGTCACTCCATAATAGTACTTCTCCTATTGTTTCTACGACTAGTCGCATAGAAATGCCTAGTCAACTCATGCCCAAACTCCATGGATCCCTGGGTGTTGACACAAAACAACAGCAAACACAAAACTTACACTATGTTCCTCCATCACACTGAACATGAGAATCTTGGTTTCAGTGGATAGAGGAGATATAGTCCATTTATTCACAGAACCCTAGTTTCTAGGTTTGCAAACCAATCTCTGCAGAAAGAACAAAAACCCACAAACTACAACACTTCTACACACCAGACTACTATCAAATGGAAACTACTTTAATGCCTAAACATCTCCAATCAGTTTCAAATGAACAACTATCCGTACAGAATGACTGATACAGAAAATATTCAGAAAGAACAATGTTACAACACACCAAGAATCCAAATCTTCATTCCTGCATGCTTCTCCCCTCCAATTACATCCAACTCCTTCACCTATAGAAGGCTTGGAACATCAGTTACATTCCTCCAACTGTGCAAAACTGATTTGAATAACAATTAGCCATTGGTTTCTCCTAAGACAAGAAAACTACATGTTTTCATTGTGTGATTACATCAAACTTGACCAACATGGTCTACATAGGTCTAGTGACCAAATTGACACAAAAACCCTTATTACAAACATGAAGTGGGTTAAAAAACCTTATTGAAAACAAAACAAAACATGACTCCTGCACCATAGAGAAGGTGCTCCTACACCACCTATAAACAAATGACATGATGGAATCTGGTGTGTTCCTATTCACCTACATGCATCCCTAACTTGAATGTAGAATCACATTAACAGGATATGACAGAGAATAAATATCAAACTAGGCATAAAAATCCATCTATTACAATGGTCCATTCATCTATTTCAACGTCACAATTTAACTTTGGACAAAGTATAAAACCGTTATAACAATGTGTAGATCCTGAAAAAAGAAGACCTACTTCTCTATTCACCCATATTCAGCACCCGTCCCAGAAGGTAACTTTCCAAAAAGTACAAATTATAGAAAACAAAATAGCCATTCTCTTTCCAAACACATTTTACAGCAAAATAATAACTCATTTCTTTCCTGCAATAATACAGGAATAAAATAATTCATTTTTGTTATGAATTTAGCAACTATTTGTTTTCACATGCACTCAATTTTCTTAGAAAATTTGTACAATATAATTCATAGAAATATTACTGTTCTAGCTCATGATTTTGATGTGTTTCTTCATTGTTTTGCAGGATAAAATATAGAATTTTTAGTCATATAGTAAAATGGATACTTTCAACATGTATGCTTTTGAGTGGTATGTGTATATATATATATATATATATAAAGTGGTTTATATATATATATGTGTGTGTGTGTGTGTGTGTGTGTGTGTGTGTGTGTGTGTGTGTGTGTGTGTGTGTGTGTGTGTGTCTAACTATACATCTGCTCATAACAACAACATTCATCTTTATAAGAGAAGTTTAAAAGATCACTGTTCCTTATCAATTTCAAGCTAATAACTTGTTTTCTATCATTTTTAACAAGATTTTAGACACATAGAAGTCTTCAAACACCCATATAGCAGAGGGTTCCTACAAAAATCATTTAACAACATTTAAATCAGCTTCAAGGAAGTTTATACAATAGTATTATTTTGCCAACGAATCATACAACAGAGGGTTTACAAAAGAGTCATGTATCAACATTTAAATCAGCTTCAAGGAAGTTTATACAATAGTATTATTTTGCCAACGAATCATATAGCAGAGGGTTTACAAAAGAGTCATGTATCAACATTTAAATCAGCTTCAAGGAAGTTTATACAACAATATTATATTGCCAAAGAAAAGTAACAATAGAGGTTCCACAAGAGAGTAATGAGTTTCAATTTATGTGCATACGTAGGTATGTATACATGTATTTTTATATAGTTTAAGTGTATATGTGCATACATACCAGTATGAGGAAAGAAAAAACAACCTATTTTGACATGCTAATCAAACCATAGAAGAGTTTCCTTCAACACCATGAAGTCATCTCAAAAAGGTTGAAAACCCTTTAAAAATTTTAATGCAAAATTAAAGTTTCAAAATGTAGGTAAGTATGGGGCATAGCCCTTGTTTTTATAAGTTAGGCGTGGGAAGGTTGTATGGCCTCCCATGACCTTGGAAAGGGGTTGTGGCCTGCCTAAGAGGCAGCACCACAGTCCAAACATGAGATCATTCTCCTTTAAAAACCAAAAAGTGCCCAAAGGCGATAGATAAAAAATGTTTTTCTAGTTTTTCACTAGTTTTTTTCAACCTCAGAAAACATAAATCAATACATTTATTGTATACATTGTTCAAATCTATCTTGGAATAGTAAAATAATGAAGAAAAACCTATTTTGTGCCTTTGATATCCTTGCAAAATCTGTAGCCTACAAAAGTTCCTCCAATGCTCTACAGCTTTTGCTAATAATTTCCCCAATCGCTACCTTTTTTCCTATCTCTAGCTGTGTATTTTTTTTCTTGTGCCCCTCTTGTTTTTATCCCTTCTTGATCTATTTTTACCCTCCTAAATTAGGGCGTTGGGTTTTCATGCAAGTTTCAAATCTTCCTTTTACTTCAGTTTACTTCCTCATATTTCCACAATCATGTCCCTTTTCTCTTGTCACTAAGTTTATTAAGCTTCAAAAAATTAAGATCCCATGCATGCCCATCTATATATTTTTATATAGATGGTTACAAATATATATCTTGTATTTATTAATTATGGACTCATCTTTTATTTACTTCTATGTGTGTGTGTGTGTGTGAGTGTGTGAATTAAAATAATTCCAACTAACAATTATAATCATACAAAAAAGGGTAAAGAGCATTCATAGTGAAATCAAGATCACTTGAAATACAAAGTTTACATAAATTAAATACCGATGAATTTGAAAACAATCACTCATATAGTCAACCACATACAACATTTGAACAAATCATACATATGAATCACTCACAACAAAAGACAATGGTCACATTCAATTTTTCTTCCATCAAGAATGTTAAGCAGATAGTCAAACAATGCAAAAATAGTCATGCAATATGATTTCTACGTGAGTGTGTGATAGGACTGTTGAAATACATAGGACAACTAAGAGGGAGGGGGTGAATTAGTTGTCACAAAAGCTTAATGTTATATGAATATCAAACCATCAACTACTTAATTATTGATAATCAAATTTAACCATGAAAGCATGAAACCATAGACTTAATCACAATCACACATTCAACACAATAGACACCAGATTTTTACGTGGAAAACCCTAAAAGGGAAAAACCACGGTGGGTGTTAGCCCACAGAAATATATGAGTTATAACAATACTAAAAAATAGATGCTCACTGCCCAAATTGCTCACTGCAAAGAACGACTCACTACCAAGGGGTGGCTCACTACCAAAATAGTGAACTGATTAAGTAGCATCTACTCCATACTTGAGTTTAATTCCATTGAAGCATGATATAACTTCTCTGCTTTGCTCTTTTACACATTCGCACTTATCTCTTCATTATCAAACACTCATACACTTTTTTGCAATTTATTACAAGTCTTTATACAAGTCATCAACCTTGGAATGTACATCAAGGCCGGCAATGCATTCATCAACCGTTGGAACAATCTCCAAGGTTGGCATTACCAAAACATACATAGAAATAGGTATGGACCTAATACAAAAATTTGCTAAGGGAAAGATGTAAAGATGTATGTTGATCATGCCATGTGCCTTAGCTAGGACTCAAACACAATTCTTCATGCCACAACATACTTCCACAATCTTCAAGGCGTCTCCGCAATTAGTGAAATCAACCAAGTCAGCCAAGACTAGTGAGAACACTAGGTCTTCTAAGAACATTCTTCATTCATGATCCAATTTTCTTGCAGACCAATCCAAGGGTAGGTACACAATCAAGAGACATCCACAAGCACATTGAAATCATCAAGAAACAACCACACAACTTCTAACCATTCTGTCAAGAAGATTCTTCAAACCGGAGCACATAAATAGCACAACCAACTATTGTCATAAGGAAAAGATCACTTGCGGACCACCAAATCATGAACCATTGAAGTTGAAGGCACTTAACATCATCTTAAACTTAACTCTAGAACCGCAAACAGAAATACTTCAATGCAGAGGAATGCAGAGCATAACACTTTCTCCCTATCACCACCAAAAATATAGGAAAAGCATTTTTCACTCTGGTGAACATAACTCACTCAAATCTTCATACCAGAGGCTCAAACTTGGAATATAACATCTTCAGACAGACTTCTAAATAACTTCCAATCCATAGACAAAGATATTCATTCTATAGGAAATGCAGAGCAATCTTATGGACTGTTCTTCTATATGCAGTACATTGTTTCCATTGCAACTCACTGTTTCCACCAGAGGAGCTAATTTTCTTAGTATCCTCAACATCAAGATCACTTACATAAGTAAATACAAATCATCTCACTTATTACAATCAAGAAACAAAAGAAGAGCATAGTTGACACCAATGACAACACATATATATTGACATCAATGACAACACCGATTAGGCACATACTTGCAACAATCTCCCCCTTTGTCATTGATGGCAACATATGATGTGAAAAAACTGAAAAGACCATCAAGACAAGATTCTCCCCCTTTCTCTTTACACATCTACATTCTTTCTCCCCCTAAGTTTTTCACATGATTTCTCTCCCCCTTTAACATCAATGGCAAAGGGCACATACTTGCATTCTGCTGATCTGATCCAACTAAACTATTACCAACACATCTAGCTACTCCCCCTAAGAGGTAGCTCTCAAAACATCAATCCAGATTAAGGAATGAGACTTTGGGCACCACTGGACTGATGCATTCCCATGCATCTTAGTTTAGGGCAGGAGGGGTAATGACCCCTAACTTTTCTCTAAGATACTCAAAAGTATCCTTAGGTAGAGGTTTGGTGAAGATATTAACAATCTGATCCTTTGTGGACACATATTCCAACTTTACTTCATTCTCTGTCACCTTTTCTCTTAGAAAGTGATACCTTATAGATATATGCTTTGTTCTTGAATGCATCATTGAATTCTTTGA
The DNA here is from genome assembly GCA_027924645.1 of Cunninghamia lanceolata. NCBI lineage: Eukaryota > Viridiplantae > Streptophyta > Pinopsida > Cupressales > Cupressaceae > Cunninghamia > Cunninghamia lanceolata. The sequence goes on from BSBN01000781.1 coordinate 1,921,360, forward strand.
AATATTTATAGCACTTGTATTGTCACAAAAGATTGCAACTAGATCTTCAAACACAACTCTTATGTCTTTCAAGGTCTGCTTCATCCATAACACTTGAGTACAACAACATGCTGCTACAATATATTTTGCTTCTGTAGTTGACAAAGAGATTGAATCTTGTTTCTTTCTCAACCATGAAACCAATTTGTTACCCAAAAAGAAAGCGCTTCCACTTGTACTCTTCATATCATCAACATCTCCAACCCAATCAACATCTGTACTAAGAGTGAAATCATTATCCTTTGGATACCATAAGCCATGATCCAGAGTGCCTTTTAAATATCTCAAGATTCTCTTTACTACCATCACATGTGATTCTCTTGGATCTTCTTGAAATCTTGCAACAAGACAAACTGCATGCATAATATCAGGTCTGGTTTGAGTTAGATAAAGCAATCCTTCAATCATGGATTTGCACTTTTTCTAATCAGTCTTGGGTGATTCATTAGTTTTTCTCAATTTTCAGCCAGTCACCATGGGAGTACATACCGGTTTAGAGTCTTCCATCCCAAACTTCTTCAACAACTCTTTCACATACTTAGACTGAGATATGAAGATTCCTTTATCTGATTGATTAATTTGCAGACCCAGAAATAAATTCATCTCACCAAACATAGACATCTCAAAGTCTTTATGCATTTCACCAGCAAATTTCATACACTTACCTTCATTGCCTCCAAAGATGATATCATCAACAAAGACTTCAACAATCAAAATTTAATCACCATTAATCTTGAAATAGATATTACTATTAGTAGTACCTTTAATGAATCCTTACTGCAATAAGTACTTATCCAACCTTGCATACTAGGCCCTAGGAGCTTACTTGAGTCCATACAATGCTTTCTTCAACCTGCATACCATATCACCTTGATCTGATAGTTGAAATCCTTCCAGTTGCTCAATGTAGACTTCCTCTTCCAACTCACAATTCAGAAATGTAGACTTTACATTTATCTGATACACTTTGAAATCTTTGTGAGTTGTAAATGCCAGAAACATTCTAATTGCTTCAATCTGAGCTACTAGAGCAAACATCTCTTCAAAATCTATTCCTTCAATTTGAGAATATCCTTTGCACACAAGCCTTGCTTTATTCCTTACAACTTCTCCATTTTCATTAATCTTATTCCTAAAAACCCATTTTGTTCCAATAATATTTTTGTTAGTGGGTCTAGGAGCTAATTCCCGAGTTTCATTCTTCTCTATCTGCATTAGTTCTTCCTCCATTGCCTTTACCTAATTTTCATCATTGCAGGCTTCTTTCACAGTTTTTGGTTCAACTACAGAGAGCAAATAGTAATTCACTTTTTCTTCTACAACTCTTTTCCTTGTCAGTACTCCTTTTCTTTGTCTCTAATAATTTTATTTTCAGCGTGATTGATTCTTACATACTTGGGGGTCTTAGCAGCAATTTTTGGAGCCTTTTCTTCTTCATCTTAACTATCTTCTTGTTCAACTTTTTCTTCATACATTATAGCAGTAGGTCCATCTGATTCATAGCTACTCTGATATGATGTTCTTCCTTTGCCTTCATCCACTTTCACATTTGCATTCTCAACAATCTTTTTTAACCTTTTGTTGTAGCACTAGTAGGCCTTACACTTATTAGAATATCCAAGGAAGATTCCTCCATCACATCTTGCATCAAAGTTCCCTAGGTCTTCATCTCTTCTGATATAGCATTTGATTCCAAAGAATTTCAAATATCTTACTGTTGGAATTCTCCCATACCACAATTTATAGGGGGTTTTAGTACTATTCCTTTCACTTGAACTCTATTTTGAATGTAGACAACAATACATATAGCTTCTTTCCAGAAAACTTCCAACATGCCTCCTTCCTTCATCATTGTTCTAGCATCCTCTTGAACTATCGTGTTCTTCCTTTCCACAACTCCAATTTGCTGAGGAGTCCTAGGTGCAGATAATTGTCTCTTTATTGCTTTCTCTTCACAGAAAATGTTGAATTCATTTGATGTGAACTCACCTCCTCTATTAGACCTCAAGCATTTGATTTTCAGTTCTATTTCATTTTCAACCATTGCCTTGAAAGATTTAAACTTCTCTAGGGCTTCAGATTTGTCTCTTAGAAAAGTAACCCAAGTCATTCTAGAATAATCATCAATAAGCAACATGAAGTACTTGTCACCTTGTAGACTTCTTATCATTGTAGGACCACATAGATCTTTATGAACTAGATCCAACAAACCAACAAAAAATTGGTCTTTACTCTTGAAACTTATTCTTGTCTACTTCCCCAACTGACATTCCTTGCAAATGGTATTGGTGGGTTTGACAAGTGTTGGTAAATCTCTCACAGTCTAACCTGAACTTATCTTTACCAGATTATCAAAATATATATGACACAACCTTCTATGCCACAACCAACTCTCATCTACTTGGGCAAATAAACATTAATCATTAGTTCCTCTTAATTGATAAATGTTACCTCTAGTCTTCTTACCAATAGTAATCACAGTTCCAGAGCTTTCCATGATCTTGCATCCATTGTCTTTGAATCTCATATCATAACCTTTATCATACATATGACCAACACTCAAAAGATTATGCTTCAAACCCTTCACATATAGGACATTGTCAGTATTATGCTTTCCATCAAATGAAATAGATCCTTTTCCACAAATTTTACCAGCTGTATTGTCTCCAAACCTAACCAGTCCTCCATATTTTTCCAAACTCACAAACTTACTTTTGTCACCAGTCATGCGATGTGAGCATCCACTATCAATAATCCATTCATCCTTATCTTTCTCAACCTAAATAGCTAAAACACTTTCTTCCACTAGTTTTTCTTCCTTCATACAACTAGCATAATTAGTAGACACATGTTCTTTAATAGCAATAAACAAGCACTCATTTGCACCAGTACTAGCATCATCGATTCATCATCGGTCACACCTTCATCATCAAAATAGTAGCATTTTTTTGGAGCTCTAGGCCTGTTCTCAAATCTTTTCCTATTCCTTTCAATTCTTTCAGGACATCTGGAAGCATAATGACCTACTTTACCACATTAAAAACAATTGAAGGGTAATTTTCCTTTAAACTTACTGGAACCTCTTTGCAATTTGTCAACAAAGTTAGCTTCAATTTCACCAAAGTCATCATTAGGTTCCACCTTATATTTCTCATCTCTGGAGATATTTTCTGAAGTGCTGGCTTTGAAAGAAGATTCAACTTTTGGCAGAGCATCACCAATTTCTCTCATCTCAAAGGCTGTAAGATTTCCAAGCAATTGATCTCTATCAATAGTTTTTACAATCATTACTTCTTCAATTGCAGCTACTTTGTGATTGTAGGACTTTGGTAGTGATCTAAGAATTTTCATCACAACTTCCTTATCACCAATAGTTCCTCCCGTATCTTTTATTCCATCGACAAGTTCATCAACCCTTTGCATGAAGGCTATAATGTTTTCATCTTCATTCATCTTTAAACTCTCATATTTTGGTTTCAGGCCTTGTAGCTTGGCTTCTTTTATAGAATCATCTCCTTCATATAGTTTCTTCAACTTTTCCCAAACCCCATTTGCATATTCTAGATCCATGACTTTTATCAACTTAGTGTTAGATAAAGCACTTAACAAGGCATCTCTAGCTTTTGTATTCAACTCATATTCTTTGATTTCATCTTCAATTGTCAAACCATTTTTAGGTATGGTGTATTCTATTTCTGTAGCTTTCCACACTTTATAACCAAGACAAAGGAGATGGCTTTTAATTCATACATTCCATAGAGCATAATTTGTCCCATCAAACTATGGTGCTTCCTTTTTAAAAGACATCTTGGATCTCCCTCAAGCTTTTAGTCTTTCTTTTGAGGAAGCGACTCTAATACCAATTGTTGAAATACATAGGACAACTAAGAGGGGGGGTGAATCAATTGTCACAAAAACTTAACATTATATGAATATCAAACCACCAACTACTTAATTACTGATAATCAAATTTAACCATGAAAGCATGAAACCATAGATTTAATCACAATCACATTCAACACAGTAGACACCAAATTTTTACGTGGAAAACCCTAAAAGGGAAAAACCACGGTGGGTGTTAGCCCATAGAAATATATGAGTTATAACAATACCAAAAAATAGAGGCTCACTGTCTACAGGGCTCACTGTCTAAATTGCTCACTACAAAGAACAACTCACTGCCAAGGGGTGGCTCACTGCCAAAATGGTGAACTGATTAAGTATCATCTACTCCATGCCTGGGTTCAGTTCCATTTAAGCATAATATAACTTCTCTGCTCTACTCTTTTACACCTTCGCACTTATCTCTTCATTTTCGCGCACTCATACACTTTTTCACAATTCATTACAAGTCTTTATACAAGTCATCAACCTTGGAATGTACATCAAGGTCAACAATACATTCATCAATCATTGGAACAATCTCCAAGGTCGGTATTACAAAAACATACATAGAAATAAGTCTAGACCTAATACAAAAATTTGTTAAGGGAAAGATGTAAAGATGTATGTTGATCATGCCACACCTTAGCTGGGACTCAAACACAATTCTTCATGCCATGACATGCTTCCACAATCTTCAAGGCATCTCCGCAATTAGTGAAATCAACCAAGTCGGCCAAGAATGGTGAGAACACTAGGTCTTCTAAGAACATTCTTCATTCACGATCCAATTTTCTCTTTGCGGACCAATCCAAGGGTAGGCACACAATTAGGAGACATTCACAAGCACATTGAAATCATCAGGAAACAACCGCACAACTTCTAACCATTATGTCAAGAAGATTCTTCAAATCGAAGCATATAAACAACACAACCAACTATTTTCATAAGGAAAAGATCACTTGCAGACAACCAAATCATGAACCATTAAAGTTGAAGGCACTTAACATCATCTTAGACTTAACTCTAGAACCGTAGACATAAATACTTCAATGCAGAGGAATGTGAAGCATAACACTTTCTCCTTGTCACCACCAAACATACAGGAAAAATAGTTTTCACTCTGGTGAACATAACTCACTCAAATCTTTATACTGGAGGCTCAAACTTGGAATATAACATCTTCAGATAGACTTCTAAATAACTTCCAATCCACAGATAAAGATATTCATTCTAAAGGAAATGTGAAGCAATCTTCTGGACTGTTCTTCTGTATGCAATACACTGTTTCTACTGCAACTCACGGTTTCCACTGGAGGAGCTAATTTTCTTAGTATCCTCAACATCAAGATCACTTACATAAGTAAATATAAAGCATCTCACTTATTACAATCAAGCAAAAAAATAAGAGCATAGTTTGAACCAATGACAACATAGATATGTTGACATCAATGACAACATTGATTAGGCACATACTTGCAACAAGGACACCAGATTAAATCCAACCAACCATTGACAAATGGCTAGGTCCTCTCTACCTGAAACATGTTCTTTCCTTCGACAATACCTGCATACACTTTCACTCACTTACATTGTCAATAGGTTAGTTCCATTAAATCATAGTTGAAGCGGATATAAGATAATCAAATCATAGAACTTAATAATGCATCATCATTCTTACTAAATTATGCACATGTATTATCTAGAATCAATCATTAAGTAGAATTCAATATTTTTTCATCAATTAAATGTAAATAAATGCACTCTAAAAGATTGAGACATGACACACACATGCCTCATCATTTGGACATGCAAAATGGGGACCCCCTCTTTTGATTCAGGCTTTTGAGTGAATTTCCTAGCCTCTTTCAGTGTTTTAGCTCATTTTCAGTACTCCAAGTTTTGATTGTTCAATTTGTCTTGATTGAGGAGTTCATGGTTCATTGAATTAGGTTGATACATTTCGATGATCTCCTAGGTCCTGAATGATATATGTGCCTTTATGAACTTTTATATGCTTTGATTGGGTTAATCTGATGGTTGGTGTGTCCATAGGATGGTTTTGGATGCTTGGCAAGGTTTATGATGCATTTGGATGTTCTTGGGGGTCCTGTTGGTGAGTTGATTTGATCATCATTAGTCCTAGTTGGTTTACATGTTTTAGATGCATTAGTTTGTCTTTGACTTACATCAAGATGATTACCACCATGGACACATTGATGCTTAAATGATGGCACTCATAAATGTTCTCTTTTGGATTGATGTCATTATCCACATCCTGATTGGTTTGCATAGTCTCCATACATTTGTTGAGGTGGCAAGATAGATGTGTGCATCTATACAGGGATATTCTGTGTTCATTGTAGGTATCCAAAATTGATCTTGTTCTTATGACACTTCTACACCATCTAGTCATCCACCTTTCGAAGACCACCTTATGTCACCTTGTGACATATTTATTCTATTTCCCAAATTAATTATATAAATTATATTTATTTAATTAATTTAAATCTATTTTCTCCATCACCTAGATTAATTAAATAAATTATATTTATTTGAGTAGTTAAATCTCTTTTCTCCAACACCCAAATTAATTAAATAAACTATCCCTTAATTAAATAGATTTTATTTATTTAATTAATTTTATCCTCCCACATCATCTTTCTCCATTAATTGATTAAATAATGAAATTATTTAATTAACTATTTTTCATTTGTCATCATCCTCATCATCACCCTAGTCCAATAATTAATTAAATAATTGTATTATTAATTAATTGTTTAGAGTCACATGACTTGCCACAAATAATAAATGAGAGTCTCAAAATTCAAACTAAGTTTTCATCTCAACCACTCATCTCATACTACATCTCCAAATCTTAGCCAATCACATAAGGATGCCCTAAAAACTCTGTCCTTATCTTATCATCCTCTCATCAAATCCTAGCCATCCATTAAACCTCTTAATCTTAGCCATTCATCTTACCAATCAACTATTTATAAATCAAGCATCAACCAAGCCATTATCATCCGTCATTTGAGAAGCAAAGTTATGCTACAAGATTGAGAAACCAACATATTATCAAGCATTATTAAATATCAAGGGCAACAAGGAATATTTGGTAATATTGGTTCATTTAATTTCTTTAATTACTTGCTTTTGATGTGATGTTGAATATGGAATAGGTGTTTGCATGCATTTTTTCCTTATTTGATTTCCATATTTTTGCATGCACATTCATAATGAGGTATGCTTCATGATTATGATCATACACCTCTTGCATCATGCAAGTAAGTGTTTAACTTCTCTCATAATAGTGAGATTTTAGTTAATTGAATATACAAGTAAGGGGTTGTGACCATGTATGCCAAGTAAAGAATGTTAATTCAAGGTCAAAATTCATGTTTTGTTGGTTTGAATGGTTCATGATTTTGAGTTATCGTTGAAGGGTAGACACACCCTTTCAGATCCTATTTTCAACCTTCATTATGGCCCCTTGTCATGACCTTGCAACCCTGTTATGCCTTCAAGCCCCATTCAGCATGACCTTTCCCCACGAATGTGTCCTACTCTCTCCACAGGATCCCATCCTAGGCTCTATCAACCACTCTCTCCTTTCAAGCATCTAGTCACTGTTTGACATTGTATTTGTTTTCATCTTTGATTCATGGTTGCAGTTATAGTTTTAAGGTTCTGATTTACACCTTGGTCAGCCATTTCCTTGTAGTGGATTCCATTTTGCACATAGGTCAATGTTCCAAGAAAAGGATGGGTTCTAGTCACTCACCGCCCACCAACAGACCATCAATGGTCTTCTTAAACATGCTTATAGTCTTTCATCAATGGCAAGGGGTGTGATTTATCTTGTCGTCATTGATTGCAAACATTCTAAGGGTTTCTATGTATGCCAAGGCCACATATCTCAATTTCTTGGCCACCATTCAATAGATACATGAGGTAATCTTTTTGTTGTAGGTTTCTTGGTTGAGATCTTCCTCTTGTCATTGTTATCCACCCAACTATTCAGGTCAAACTTTTATGTGACACCTGGTCACAGATTTCTCCATCAAACGACCTTCCTGCCACATGGTTTGGCCTTGCCCATAGGCCACACCTAGCATCCTCACTCCAACATCCCTATTCAATGACCATTTCCCCTACATAGTCAACATGACTCTTGGATTTAGAGTTCCACTTATACTCTCTGTGCCTCTTAGGCCTTCAGAATCGGTTCCTTCAACATCTCTTAAGCCACAAAGGTTTGTGGTTTACATTTATCTGTTATTTGTGGTTGAAGTCTCCACTCTTTGGTCAGTGGTTTCAACACAATGTTTGATGTTACATTTGATGTTACATACATATTTAATGTTATGGTTTGATGATAACCATTTTGTAGTTGATGCATTGTAACAACTAACATTCATGTTAGCATCACCATTTTCTCAAACCATTAGAAGTTTATGCTCACTTAACATTTATTGTTAAGATTAGCATTATTTATAAATATTTTATGTAAACATTCATTGTAACCCAAGCATACAATGCTCACATTTTATGTTAGCCAACAAGTAAACCACAAGAGATGAAATTTTGTGCCAAGACAAACTACCAGGATCTGTAAAAGTGCCTCCAGTAGGCCTTTTTTCATTTTGCAACAACTTTCACCTACAAAGGTAGATTTTCACAAAATTATAATCAACATTAAGCTCTTTCCATGTAGTTTTATTCAACAAAGTCAAACTAAATAAATTATCTTTTTTGATGGGTTTTTAATCCCTAAACCTCATTGTAAAGGCAATTTTTGACAGGGCACAACTTTTGCTCACGATATCATAAATTAGCAAATTTCTTTTTGAAAGTGCTCAAAATTTTGCAAGGAATTTCTTTGGTGTAGGTAAAATTCAATTTTGGATAGTTGTTTTTAAAAAAAATGTAAAAATCTCCATGTGTAATAAATAGATGATTTGGCTTCCAAACTTGCATAAATTGTATTTCTTCTCTTGCATATTTTTCTGGGGGGCTTCTCAAATAGTCATAATCATTTTGGGGGGCAAAATTTAATTTCTGCTTAGATATTGCTTAAAATTTGATCATGTATATTGATGTGGATGACACACATACTCCCTTCCATTTGAGTATTCTCAATAAATGACATAATAAATGGAAGATCAATTGCAGATATTGTGGGCTAAAACATCATACAATAGAAGAATGTCATCATCATAAAATTTCTTCATGCATATCAAATTTCTATTGATCATTATAAAGCACTTGCAAAAAAATCTCATCTCACTAAGACAACTTGTGAGACACCACCATCAGTTGGGTATGTACATTGTAGTTAGATGACTTACATTGAGATCTCATCTCCACCATCACCTGTTGTTACATCTAAATATTGAGTTGATATCTCCATGGCTTCCAATTATTCATTGTACCAAGACTTTGATTTCATTTTTCCAGATCCACCACATTGGGATGCATATCTCGCTGACATTTCGTGTCTTTTCGTAGAGTCCCACATTGCAGATTTGGAAGACACTATTGCAGACATTTGCCTTCTTTTCAAAGACATCTTTGATGAAGTTGCATCACCATATTCATCTTCATATATTATTTCTCTTTCTATGCCTACATCAACCTCTCTAGTGACAGATTCTATAGATATTAATGAGTTCACATATCCGACTCCATCATCATGTATTTTGACATCCTTTGCAGTAATATCATATTCTTCTAGATCCAGTTATCACCATACTTTCATGGTTCCTATTTTTGAATGTTTTATGGTACCTGATTCATTCAATCAGCATTTGTCACATCATAGCATTGGCTTGGAGATCCTTGAGCATTCTTCTAAGACGTCATGGGCATCATCTACACCTTTGAATCATGTGTAGAATTTAGAGACCTTCATACTTCTTCCTCTATGTTCCTATTTGGAATGGGAATATCACTTGTGCACTTCTGTGGTACAATTTCTTCCTAAGGGGAGAAATGTGGTTCAACATTTTGGATCATCTTTAGGATCTAGTGTCAAGCTTCTACAAGCACTACATGAGGTATTTTGAGTGGAGGTTGCATGGTTAGTCTTCTCATCTCAGTTTTGGGAGGATCCTTCTCTTCATATGGATTCATTCCTTTTGATGTAGGAGCATCCCTAGTTCAAGAGAAATCTTGCATCAACCAAAAACATTTGCATTTCAGTTTGTTTGCATTTCAGTTCTTTCATTCTCTAGTTTAGTCAGAAGTAGTTTTAGCTTATGGTCTGGTTTTGGCATTTCATACCTTGCGGATCTAGATTTAGCATCTACATTCATCCATCTAGATCATATCAAGAATTTAGAGAATTTGGATCAGTTAGCAGAAAGATATCACTATCAGAAGATCAACTGTTTTCTCATAATAGAGTATCCTGACAGTCTCAGACAAATCAGCTATAGGAGAAGGCTTGCGGATTGTTCCTTGACTTGCGAATCCTAATGACACATCATTCAATGATCCTTAGTTCGTGACCGACCCTTCTGGGATGTCCACATGTTGTTCCAGTCATTTGAGGAAGTATTCTATGCATTTAGGTCCAACCTAACTATGAACACGTTACAACTCTTCATTGGAGTTTGTGACCTTCCTTCACCGACGTGGAGGAATCTATTGGTATGGAAATGATATATATTGATGTAATAGATCCTTAGGAAAGTAGTTCAAAAGTAATCAAGTTCATATCATAGTGATAGTTGATAGTTTAGATTTTGTGCAAAGGAGCTTCAAAGCTTTATCTTGCGCATGTATGTAATCAGGCCTGTGAGCCCTAATTGTAAGCCTGCATGTTACCAATCGATTCCTATTTGAATTCTATGATATACTAAATGATTGATTCTACATTTGTTCCATTTCTTTGAGTTGTTTCTATTATGTTTACTCTTGCTACACGGTTCGGACAGTTCATTCTGTGAACCCTCCTACCGTGACTACACCAAGTGGTATCAAAGTGAAAGTTTGAATCTTTGGGAATGAATTAAACAAAGTTGGCGAGGGAATTCCATAAGATCTTGCTGTGGATAGATCACAAATCCGAGGTAGGTTACTTGTGCGTAATCAATCACCAATTGAGAGGCAGTTGTCGCTTGTAGCTTGATCACCGAATTTGAGGTAGTTTGCACTTGATCCTAGGAAGATGTTGCTGCGAAGAGTTCCTCCTATTGGTATAATGGCTAATAGAATGGATGAGATGATGGAGCTGATGAGAATAATGTGAATCCATTTGGATACTGTTGAAGAAGATAGGTGAAGAGGATTGACACCTAGACCTAATGTTGAAAGTAATGATGAAGAAGAATTTCAATATGCTGATCAAACTAGTGAAACCCTAGAAGGTAATGAAGAAGAAGAATCAGATCAGGTAAATATGTTGCGAGCTATTTCAAAGATTAGAAAGAGACCTAGAGTTGATGTACCAAATTATATTGGTAATTTAAACCTTGAAGAATTGATTGATTGGATAAATGACATGGAAGACTACTTTGAATATGAGGAAATTGAAGATTTGGAGCGGGTGAAATTTGCGAAGACAAAGTTGAAAGGACATGCTACTATATGGTGGAAAGAAACAAAAGAGGGAAGGAAAAGATTACAAAGTGAGACCAGATGGTGACAAAGTTGAAGAATCAGTTTATACCTGCTGACTATGAGTTAGAGCTGTTGAAAATATTGCAAAACCTGAGACAAAAGGAGAAATCTATGAAAGAGTCTACTAAAGAATTTCATAAGATGATCATAAGAACATGACATAGTGAAGAAAACAAGGAGAAGGTAGCTAGATACATCAATGGACTGAGATTGAACATTCAAGAGGAAGTAAGCTTGGTGAGGATGACAACTTTGGAAGAAGCATATCAGTTTGCCCTGAAAGTTGAAGAGAAGCTGAATAAGAAGCATGATCAGAGACAAAGAGGTAGAGGAGGTAAATTTAAGAGAGGTAGAACATTTTCAGGAGGAGATAGATCATATCCATAGTAGAACAAGTTTGATAGCCCATTTAAGAAGGATGACAAAGATAACAATGCTTACCAGAAAAATGACAGAAATTTTTACCAGAGAGGAAACCCTAGTGCATACCAGAATGAGGGATACAGAAGAGAAGGAAGAGGATTTGATAAGAGGACATTCAGAGGTACTTGTTTCAAGTGTGGAGGTGAAGGATATAGAGCATTTGAGTGTAATCAGGGTAGTACAAGCAAGAAGATAGAGAATAGTGGAAGAGCAACCTATGTTGAAGAAGAACCTAATGAATTACCCAGTTCAGTTGGCAAACCTGAGAAAGGAGAATCATTGGTGATGAGAAGAGCACTATTTCAAGTAGAGATAGATGAGGAACCACCATAGAGGAAGAGTCTGTTTAGAACCAGATGCAAATTAGGAGGTAAGTGTTGTAAAGTTGTGATTGATAGTGGTAGTTTAGATAACCTAGTTCTAGAGTATATGGTGACTAAGTTGAAGTTTGAAAGATTGAAACACCCTAAGCCCTATTAGATAGTATGGATTTAGGATGATCATAAGGTACTAGTGCATGAACAATGTTGGGTAAAATTTCATATTAGATCTTATCATGATGAAGTCTTGTGTGATATTATGCCTATGGATGTTTGTCACATCTTGTTGGGTAGACCTTGGCAGTATGATAGAAAATATATACGTGATGGGAGAAAGAATACATATACAATAATAGCAAATGGAAAGAGAATTACTTTGATTCCTTTGGAGGAAGATCCTAAGAGTGAAGTATGTAGGAATGCTAGAATATATTTGGTAGATGGAAGAAAATTTTTGGATGGTTTGAGACATGAGAATATGTGTTATGCCTTGATTCCTAAGAAGCCTAAAGCATTGAAGGAGACTGAATAATCATAATCAGAGGAGATAAAGGAATAGCTAATAGAGTATGAAGACATCATATTAGATAATGTACCTGAAGGATTACCACCTATAAAGAGTATCAGTCATCACATGGATCTTATACCGGGAGCAAGTTTGCCTAACAAAGCTGTACATAGAATGACACCGGTAGAGAATGAAGAGTTGAATAGACAGATAAATGAATTGTTGAGGAAAGGTTTGATCAGATAAAGTTTGAGTCCTTGTACAATACCTGCAGTTTTGGCACCAAAGAAGGATGGGGAATGGAGAATGTGTACCGATTCCAGAGCAATAAACAAGATCATAGTTAAGTATAGATTTCCTTTACCTAGGATGGATGATATCATGGATTGTTTGAGTGGAGTGAGATATTTCACAAGGATAGATTTGAAGAGTGGATACCATCAGAGAAGGAGATGAATGGAAGACTGCTTTTAAGACAAATGAAGGATTGTATGAGTAGTTAATGATGCCTTTTGGATTGACAAATGCACCTACAACTTTCATGAGATTGATGAATGAAGTCTTGAAGAAATTCTTGGGTAATTTTGTTATTATGTACTTGGTGATATTCTAATTTTTAGTAAGACAAAAGAAGAACATTTGTGGCATATTAGACAAGTTTTGCAGAGGTTGAGAGAAGAGAAATTGTTGATAAACATCAAGAAGTGTAGTTTCATAAAGGAAGAGTTGGTATATTTGGGATTTGTGATTTCTACGAAAGGATTGAAGATGAACCCTGAGAAAGTGAGAGTAATTGTTGAATGGCCTACACTGGAGAGCATTGGAGAGGTTAGATCATTTCATGGATTGGCTAGTTTCTACCAGAAGTTCATCAGAAATTTTAGCTCAGTATGTAACCTTATGACAGAAACAATGAGAGGTGATAGAAAAGATTTCAAGTGGACATCAAGAGCAGATAAAAGTTTTGAGTTGTTGAAGTAGAAACTAACAGAGCAACCTATTTTGGCATTACCAGATTTCAATAAGATATTTCTAGTTGATTGTGATGCAAGTGGAAGTGCAATTGGAGTAGTATTAAGTCAAGAAGGTAGACCTATAGCATATTTCAGTGAGAAATTGAATGATGGAAGGAGAAGATATTCGTTTTATGATCAAGAGTTCTATGCCATAATTCAAGCCTTGAAGAAATGGAGACATTACTTGTTACCTAAGGAGTTTGTATTGTATACAGATCATCAAGCTTTGTAGTATTTGAACAATCAAGGTAAGTTGAATCAAAGACATATGAGGCGGGTAGAGTTCATGCAAAGTTATACTTTTGTGTTGAAGCATAGGAGTGGAAAATCAAACAAAGTTGCTAATGCATTGAGTAGAAGAAGAAACTTGTTGACAAAAATGAGAGTTGAAGTGTTAGGTTTTGATGAATTGAAGAACATGTATGAGGGAGACACTGATTTTGCAGAACCTTGGAAAGCATGTAAGGAACCTGCTGTTATAGATAGAAGTAAGTGTTTGGATTATTTCATTCAGGAAGATATGTTGTTCAAAGGAAATCAGTTGTGCATACCTAGAAGTTCAATGAGGGATAATTTGATCAAGGAGAAACATAGTGGTGGATTTGCAGGACATTTTGGCATTGATAAGACAGTGGCTTTGGTAAGTGAAAACTACTTTTGGCCTCAGATACATAAGGATGTTTAGAGATTTGTGCAAATTTGTAGATTTTGTCAAGTTGCAAAAGGGAGTAGTCAGAACACTGGATTGTATAAACCTTTGACAGTACCGGAGAGACCTTGGGAAGACATAAGCATGGATTTTGTAATGGGATTGCCAAAGACACAAAGAGGAGATGATTCAATATTTGTAGTGGTTGATTGATTTTCAAAAATGGCTCATTTCATACCTTGTAAGAAGACAACTGATGCAGTACATGTAGCTGACCTATTTTTCAAGGAGATTGTGAGATTGCACGGATTACCTAAGAGTATAGTTTCAGACAGAGACACAAAATTTGTTGGATACTTTTGGAAGACACTTTAGAAGAATATGAAGATAGATTTGAAGTTTAGTTCAACTTTTCATCCACAAACAGATGAATAGACAGAGGTAGTGTATAGGAGTTTAGGAAACTTCTTGAGATGTCTGGTAGGAGAGAAGACTGGAAGTTGGGATTTGGTTCTTTCACAAGAAGAGTTTGCATACAATAATTTAGTAAACAAGAGTACCAGAAGAACACCTTTTGAGATTGTTACCAGAGTGAATCCTAGAGGAGTTGTAGAATTGAGAGACATCAATACAGAGGAAAAGAGAAGTGTAGAAGTAGAAGAATTTGCAGATCATATGAAGATAGTGCATAATCAGGTGAAGAAACATTTAGAGGATGTGAACAGTAAGTACAAAGGGAAGGCAGATGAGAAGAGAAGACATAATGAATTTGAAGTGGGAGATGAAGTAATGGTGTACCTGAGAAAAGAAATATTTCTAGTTGGGACATATAACAAGTTGAAGATGAAGAAGTTTGGACCTTGTAAGATACTCAGGAAATTTGATTCAGGTAATGCATATGAAGTAGAGATACCAAAGGCACTGGGTATATCACCTATTTTCAATATTGAAGATCTATATTAGTATCATGAAGGAGAGTTCAGTGATAGCATGGAAGAAGACTTGAAGAAACAATTATCACAACAAACACCAGAGCAGATAGAAGACATTTTGGATAGCAAAGTTGGACATAGCACTAGAGGAAGACAATACAAAGAATATCTTGTGAAGTGGAAAGGCAGACTAGAAGAAGATTCATCATGGATTTCTTAGGTTGAGGTGGACCATCTTGGTTCTCCCTTAGCCCTAGCAAAGTGAGGGACTCACTTTTTCAATAACCCCAGATGTTTGATGCAAGAGCATCCCTAGTTCAAGAGCAATCTTGCATCAACCAAAAATATTTGCATTTCAGTTCTTTCATTTTCCAGTTCAGTCAGAAGTAGTTTCAACTTATGGTCTGGTTTTGGCATTTCACACCTTGTGGATCTAGATTTAGCATCTACATTCATCCATCTACATCATATCAAGAATTTAGAGCATTTGAATCAGTTACCGAAAAGATATCGCTATTAGAAGATCAACTATTTTCTCATAACATAGTATCCTAACAGTCTCAGACAAATCAGTTATAGGAGAAGGCTTACAGATTGTTCCTTGACTTAAAAATCCTAATAACACATCATTCAATGATCCTTGGTTCATGGCTAACCTTCCTCGGAGGTCCGCATGTTGTTCCAGTCATTTGGGGAAGTGTTATATGCATTTAGGTCCAACCTATCTATGAACACGTTACAACTCTTCATTGGAGTTTGTGACCTTCCTTGGCCGACGCGGAGGAATCTATTAGTCTAGAAATGATATATATTGATGTAATAGATCCTTAGGAAAGTAGTTCAAAAGTAATCAAGTTTATATCATAGTGATAGTTGATAGTTGATAGTTTGTGCGAAGGAGCTTCAAAGCTTTATCTTGCACATGTATGTAATCAGGCCTATGAGCACTAATTGTAAGTCCGCATGTTGCCAGCAAACTTACTATTTGAATTCTATGATATACTAAATGACTAAATCTGCATTTGTTCCATTTCTTTGAGTTGTTTCCATTGTGTTTACTCTTGTTGCACGATCTGGATAGTTCATTCTGTGAACCCTCCTACCATGACTGCACCACCTTCACATTTTTAGGGGGGGTCACATCGACCTTCTCATTTTTCTCTCCTTTGGAGGGAACATCACATTGTACATTAGTGTTAGAATTAGTCCTTGGGGGGTCATTTATAGTCCTATTCATTCTTCTTCACTTGTACAATTCATTCATGCATCATTTCTCTTTTGGAGGAATTTTTTTTCCCATTGGGTTTTCTTCTTTCTCTGCTTTATGAGATATTTCTTTGTACATGGCTACCTAACATGGCCTAGTAACTGGGACCCATAATCATCTTTGTATAGCTTCTCCCTCAGTTGCACTTAAGGGGGGGTGTTAGTGTAAATAGTAGCTTTATCTAACTAGCTATTTTCTAGTCTACATAGTCAAAGTCTTATTCACACATAAGCTTAAGTTTACTTAGATTTATAGAAAGTTGTCTCACCTCATGTGGTGAAGGCACATGTTCTCATACATATGAGATAACTCTTTCATTTTCGCATGCCACTTTCCCTCACACATGTCATGTGAGTTAGACAAGTGTTGCATACTTGTAGGGGTAGTCAATAGTTGATTCCTACCTCCTTCTACTTGCCTATTTATGCAAGGCTTCTCATTGTACTTTCACACTCTCATTGTATATGATAGATATGCTTATTGTGCTCATATCTTCACTTGTGGAAGGATATATTCTTTGTTATTATTGATCTTGGATTCTCCAACACACATGATCTTATATTATGCTTTCTAATACCACATATTTCTTGGTACAGTTCCTCATCCTCTTGTTCATCTATCTTTTCATTTGAACAATTTCCTTTTAGTGACTTCCAATCTTGTAGCCTCTTCTTTGCACTACTGTTGCATTTATGGTGCTACCACATGTTCTAGAAATGTCACACACCTTTAGAATCAATGCATATCATCCCTCCCAAATGCACATTGCAATTTTGTAAAACTATCCTTCAGTTACCCTCAACAAAATCAACTTATGTTTTTGGATATCCCTTTGGATCACGTAGGTGTTAGCTCTTCCATCATACATCACTTCCCTATCAAACTATGATGGTATTACCAACAAAATATGGCACACATCCATTAATAACATTTACCTAATTGTGGTATTCCCCTATGTTGAATCTCGCATGACATTATTCCTCTACAAAAATTTGATCTCCTTGTTGCAACTAGCCTATCTGGTATGGGTGCATATGCTTCATCCTCCTTAGCTCAAACTTGTCAACTATTTTCATAGACACCAAATTATCTATGCTTCCACTATCCTCCACCACATCATAGCATTTACCTCTTATTCTACATTAGGTCCTGAACAAACTCTTCCTTTGTGTTGGCTCATCTCTCTGATCACACCTCAAATCTCTTTGTGAAACCAATTAATCCCTACATTAAGGGTCCTTTTCCAAAGTAGGCAACCTCACCACCAAATTCAACACTTGCATTGTCTTCAACCCTATTTCCTCAACACATGAACACTTTGTGTCCTTCCTTGTCACACCTAAAATAGATTCCCCTAAAGAATTTCTACCTTTTCCTCTCACATCCCCCTCTACCTTGTTATCTATATCATCCATGATTCTCTTGAGCCTCTTTGCAATGAATATCCTCTACTCTTTCAACTTTGTGGTAACTTCCACCAACATCCCTACCCTTGCAATAGTTGCTACAGTCATTTCCTTTAATTCTACAATAGTTCATATTATCTTCTTTCTCTTTGTAGTGGAAACTTCGATCTTCTCTTTCATTGTGGTACTAATTACCTCCCCCTTTCTGTCTTTGGTTTGATCCAATACCACTGCATCTCATCTTTCTACTCTAGTTCTTCTCTTCTCTTATTATAGATAGTGGTTCTCCTTTTCCTCCTACTTCTGGTTCAGTTTCTTCTATGTGATGAGAGCTAACTAGTAGGCCTCCTCTACTATCTAAATATTTGACATACCCAACTCCTCTTGTATGGATTCCTTCAATCCATTGACATAATTTGCCACTTTATTAGATCCTTCCTCATGATTACTTGACCTAATTATTAGCTTATAATATTCCTCGATGTAATCTTTCACTATCATTTATCTATGTAAATTGTACAACTCCTTAGACAATTCCAAATGGTAATTTGTTAGAATGAACTTGGTGTAAGGGTCACACAACAAACTCAAGGATGACTAGGAATATTTACAACCAAAACAACCTTCCACACAATAAAAGAGAAGCAACACAAATTCTATATTTTGAAAGAATGATAACGATGCATACAAGATACAAGATACATATGATCTACAATGTATATCATAATGTACAATAAGATCCCTTCCTTATATAGTCAAGGTTGAGACCTAGGAAGACATGTGATTATGACAAGTGTCTTAATCCTATGATATGAGACATAAATATTAAATACCCTTAGTAAACTTAACTAGACAACTATGCATAGGACCTAATGTAGAACCAATTAGGTCAAACACCATGTTCACAGCAACACCCCCTTAAGTGAAACATAGGGAGAATATACAAATATGGTTCCTACAATAAGGCCATGTTAGGTACCCATGCACAAAAGATCTCTCACAAATAGAGTAAAAGAGAAAAACTCATAGAAAAAATGCCTCTCCAAAATAGAGAAAGCATGTAAAAAGACATGTACAAGTGATGGAAGGACTCAAAAAGAAGACTCTCAAGGTCTGCATCCATCACCAATATACAACCAATAGGCCCCCATAAGAGGGAAATAATGAGACTATAGATTTATCCATAAAGAAGTAGCTCCTACAGCAATGGTGAATGCTCAAAGACAAAAAACTATCCACTGCCTGCAAACAACATTTATCCCCTTAAGAAGAAGAAATATACTAGTGTATATAGAAGAAACTCCAAATCCAAGAAGAGAGATGAGGGAATAAGTCCCATGAAAGATGATGCCTTTGAAAACTTCTCAAGTTTTCATATGTCACAACCAATAGATGCCACAAAATCATAAGCACAAACCTAATAAAAGAGTGTGACAATCCAAGACAAGGTGGAAATTCATAATCAACAATCTCCAAAGACAAAGATGGTGTGACAAAAATAATGTCATAACTATCATCAAAGAGGAAATGAATATCCTTAATTGTGTCCTCCAAATCTACAAGATGGGACTCACAAATAAAATCTTCCATACCTATCAAAATATCATCCCACAAAGTTGAATCCTAAAGACAAGTAGGTTCTTTTTGAACGAAATCATTAGAAGATGAAACAACACTAAACTTCGAAGAAGCATGAGGTGGATAAGATGGAATATTAGCACAATTCACAAGTACTAGATTGGTTGAAAGAATGCCAAGGTTAATGTGACCAAACGTCTCCTTAGAAACACAATACACACTAGATGCATGAGTGTGAATACCAGTCAAAGGAACTACCATATCATCAGGGGAAAAATGTGAAAATGAGGACAAATAAGATGAATGATCAACCATCCTAACAAAAATGATCTCTATACTCTTTAAGTCTTAAGAAAGGTTAATATTCATCCAATACAAATCATAAGCCTTTAGACCAGAGTAATTGTTGCATCTTAACTTTCCATAAGTGATAGTTAGGAGGAATGAGGTTCATAAATGAATTAGAATCCACTTGTTGGCAAGAAATAGCAAGACATAGTCCAGATATCCGAGCTTGAGATAGTTCTCTAAAGTTTGTTTATACCCCAGACTTGACAGTGATAGAATAACAAATAACAACAATAAGAAATAGCATCATGAGGAACGAGATAATCACATATAGTATGTAAAACACATGAATAGACACATAATCGATTAGGTATACACCTTATATCTCATTATATATTCATATTCAATACTTAATAAAAGAGTTGATTTTGATTTGTTTCATTTTAATAACATTTTTATAATGAGTTAAGTGTGAGTGAGATGGTGAGAAGAGAGTGGAAAAAATGTTTTTGGTGGAGGTAGCTAGATTGTGATGGATTGAATTCCATAAGAGAAGAGAATAGAAGAAAGTACATTTGGTGGTGCAGGTTGGCTTATGATGGACAAAAGTCCACAAGTGAAGAGGGACTGGTAAATAGATTTTGCAAAGGAAGATAGGAAGGGTTCTAGGTAGATGTTGGAAAAGGAGAAGAAAGAAAATCTTCATGGTATTGTTGACCTATTTTAATCCTCCAAAATTAAAATGGTCTACCTAAAAATTCTTCCTTTCTTCCATAAAAAATACCTGATCTGAGATACCATAAATGGAAGAAATTTTCCCCCCCAAAAATCCCAAAATTTCTAAGTATTTTTTCCTTATTGGCAAACTTGAAAGCTCACGAACTAAAAAGTTCGCCAATCGGTGAAATTGTTGATAAAGTGGAAGGGAGAGTTTCATGAAGGCAAGGTAAATTCTCTTCTAAGGAAAAAATAAGAAAAATTTGAAGTGTTCCATCGATGAAATGTGTGGTTTGCAAACCTGTCGATTTGTTGATCGGCAGGTTCGTCGATTGGCAAGTTCGCCAATCAGTGTAAGTCACCGACAAAGGAAGGAAGAAAAAGAGAAGGCAAGAAAGCCTTTATTGGAAAAGTTACAAGTTTGCGAACTTGAAAGTTCACCAACCAAAGGTTATCTAAAGGGTGAGTTCACCAATGGAGAGAAGCTCTGACAAAGGAAGATAAGAAAAGAGGAAGAAAGAAAGATAAAGTGATAGTTCACGTCGGGCCAAGTTTGTTGATTGACGAAGTCACTGACAAAAGAAGAAAGACAAGGAAAAATAAAGATCAAAGGGAGAAAAGAGATAAAACAAATTGAATGCAGGTCGTTGATCTTATTGTATGTGCCAAAGAATGAAAGTACTGGATGTGATTTTGTAGCTTCCCAATGAAGATGTCTTTCTTTGCAAGTGATGTCCCAGAATGGGACACGTGGCGTGATTTTGTGACTTCATAGACCAAAGGCTCTAGATCCACCAGGTGCTCTTGAAATCAACTTGACACCATTGATTTCATCCAACTTAAACTATTGATTTTATTAAGCTCTGATAAAGGAAATTCTCTAAGGCAAAGTGAAGAAGTAAAATCAAGTTAAAATCAATGTAAATGTAAAGCATGTAATATAGACTTAGTGTTTTAAAATATTTTAAAGTAAGTTTAAAATATTTTAAAGTGTTGTAGAATCTGTACTCAAATACTTTTGGTAGGCATTGTATTTTAAAATGTCCATCTACTCTATAGTCACCATGACTGCAAGATCAGGTCAACTCCCTAGATGGAATTAGTTGTTGGGTGTTTAGTGTTGCAGGTGGATGAGTTAGGTGCTAGTCTTCAATGTAGATATTTTCTTCAGTTACTTCATCCTCTAGATCTTTTCATATTTTATGTTGCAGATCAAATCAAGGTCTTTTCTGCATTCATGTTTTGTAGAACAGATGTAAGTGGACATTCCTTGTAGGAATATTTTCTGACAGGCCCATGGACAAATTTATTACATAGTGGGTGACCTGGGTTAGTGTGTTATCAATGTAATGAAATGCTATATATGGATGAAAATCAATGTAATAAGGGTTGGACATAGAGGCTTATTTTTGTGCTCCAAATAGAACCCTATCTTGTTGTAACTGTGCCTTTTAATCAATACAATACTAGTTATTTTGCCTTTTCATGCTATTTTAGCACTGTGTAATCTGGAACTGGTTATTGCTTCTGAATATTTATTTCCTTGCAATCCTATTCTTATCCTTTACCTTTGTTAGGATTTGCAGGATTTGTGTGAGTTTATCAAATGTGTGAAATTAGTTTGTGCATCTTAGCTTTGTGGGTGTTTGTCATATTAAACCTGGTGTATCACCTTTTCTCTTTCAGTTTCCTCCTTCTTCCCTTTTCCCAGTGGTGTTAGATTAGGCTTAGTCTATATTTTCTTTGAATCTTATATTCAAAAAGAGGAACCAACCTTCTCTAGAGGTTTGGTCTCATTTGTAGGTTCCACAGCTTGAGATCACTCCCATGTTTCACTCGATTGTTTTAGCAAACAAGCTTCAACATAGGGTACAAATCCAAGTGACAACAATTTCTGGCATGCCTGGTGGGACCATTTTGATGATCTTTATCATCCATTAAAGCATTTTGGTGTGCTCTTCAGTGCATCCTACCATTTGGGGTAGTTTTCTTCAACACCATGGTGACTCTACTGGTGAAAGTAGCCAAAGTGCTTAAAGCTTCATCAAAGGTTAGAGTTTGATGATGCTCTTGGTCTTTTCCAACCTTCCGAGTTCTTAAATAACTTGGTGACTCTCTTCTGGTATGTTTTAATATTTCAAAGAAGACCTATTAGCCTTGTTCCAAAAGAATATTTTGATGCATCTTTGCTTTCCAATGCTCTAGTATGTCAACGTATTATGGAAGTCATGGCATTTTCCCTCCATCAAGAATAGGCTTCCATATACCATCATAACTTTCACACCACTATCATGGCTCTGCCAAGAAACAAAACCTTTGTGGCCTTCAATGGTGGAAGCCCTCTCGATCTTGCACAATATGATGACATCCTAGTTTCAGCTCTAAAGGCTATTCCCTTTTTACTAGTGAAAATTCCACTACTCCTGCCAAGCATATCCAAGACCTTGCCAATAAATGCTCTGTTCATAATGTTACCCAAAACAATGTCGTTGTAAGGCTCCTTGCTTCTTCCTTGAAAGGACAAACTCTCCAATGGTATAGGGGGTTACCATCAAACTCCATTCATGAATGCGATGAGTTAGGAGATAGGCTCTGTCAACATCTTGAAGATAATAGTGATCATTTGTCCTTGATAGAGCAATTGGCCACTATTAAAAGGGCTCCTTAAATGGATTCATGGTGGATTTTAATTTCAAGTTCCAAAAGACTTGGTGTAGAATCCCACCATTGGTGAGACATTTTCCTAATGTGGCCTTCTTGTATTATTTGAGATCCCTAAACAATGATATGATTATCATGATCTAGTCTCTAGGAGGGGATGTGCTACATGATGCCTATGAGGTATATATTAGGGAAGAGAGTTGTTTGATTTTAGCTCGAAAGATTTCTCCCAGGCCTCCAATGCCATTATTCTTGGAAGCCCTAGTCATTCATCCAATCATGACACCAATTCCTACAACTAATGGGCCAAACCAAGCTTCCAATCAGCCCTATCAACCTAGTGGGCAATCTTGTCAAGGGAGCATTCAAAGATAAAATCAAATGATTTGTGTTAGGAACTAAACTCCATAAACTTAGCTACTACAAGCCCATTAGGAGCCTTGGTTCCCATCAAAAACAATTTAGCTCAAGACAACGAATGGTGTTGTCCATGAAATTAGCCTCATAATCATAATTTAAGTGCAAGTGGATAGTTCAGTCAGGCTTTGACAGTGCAAAACCCATTAGTCCTTCCAAAGCAGCAGATTGGACCTAGTCAAAAAGCTATGGGAGGACAAAGGCAAATGCAGGATAAATTTGTGTTTTTTAATTGGTAAGAGCATGAAGGCAATCCTATTTTAAGGAAGTAAGTATTTGAAGCAATGGAATTACAACAACATGAGGGAATTGGAAATGATGGCAAGTTGCTGGCACATGGGGTCAAAAATAATAGTGAAGTTCCAACTCATGAAGAAGAGCATATATGTAGCCCTATACTAAAGAGTGCAGAAGATGAGGAGGAGGCCCATTTTTGGGATGAGCTTGATGTTTTCTGCTCAAACCTAGATAGTAAATCAACTCCTCTTAGTGAGGCAGATCATGAGCAGTTTGAGTGGATTGAGGAGGTAGTCATTCGTCCAATTGATATGCAGGAGCCAAAACATTCAGACCAACAATAGAATGATGAAGAATCATAACAAAGGCATGAGATCAACTTTTTCAATTTGCATGTCATCTCAAGGGGATGCCCTATTAGGAATCTGGCACAACTGGAGACATATGAGAAGGAGTCCCTACCTATCATGCTTACTTCAAAGCATGAGGTTGAGCATCAAGAAGGGCTAGATCAACCCATTTATCCACTTCCAGGCAACTGCACCTCTAATCAATTTAGGTGGATAGGTGAGTTTTCCTTTGTCCTTGGGGAAGCATTTCACCACTTTTATGTATGCTCATCCCTTCCCCACCTCTTTTTAACTGCCCATAGGCATGTGAAGCATTGTAAACTCTTGAGAAAGGGCATTTATTTTGAAAAACCAGTTAATGTCTTTGTTTAAGTTAGTTTCTTGGTTTGTTAGTTTAGGTTTAGGGTAGGTTTTGTTTCTGTTTTAGGTTTCCTTTCAATAAGTTCTCTTGCACAAGTTACATCCTCATTAAGAGGTTAGTTTCCTCGTTGTTTTTGTGTGTTTTTTGTTTAGTTTTGGAGGCATGTTTAGTTTTGTGTTGGTCTGGCCCATCCCTGTCCAGGATACTACAGTCTCTTTTGGCTTCATGCCGAATGGATGCTTCAAGCCACTAGTTTCTAAGTTTAGTAGGCAAACTTCTCCTAGAGGTTGCCAAAATGTTGACCTATTTTAATCCTCCAGACTTAAAATGGGCTACTTGAAAATCTCACCTTTCTTCCATAAAAAATACCTAATCTGAGATACCATAAATGGAACAAAGTTCCCCCCCCAAAAATCCCAAAATTTCTAAGTGTTTTTCCTTGGTCTTTTTTTCCTTATTGGCAAACTTGAAAGCTCACAAACTATAAAGTTCACCGATCAATAGGTTTGTTGATTGGAAAAATTGTCGATAAAGTGGAAGGGAGAGTTTCATGAAGGCAAGACAAATTTTCTTCTAAGGCAAAAGTAAGGAAAAGTTGAAGTGTTCTACCAATGAAATGTGTGGTTTGTGAATCTGCTAGTTCACCGATCGGTAGGCTCACCGATGGTGTAAGTCATCAACAAAGGAAGGAAGAAAAAGAGAAGGCAAGCAAACCTTTGTTAGAAAATTTGTATGTTTGAGAACTTAAAATTTCACTGACCAATGGTTCACCAAAGGGTGAGTTCATCGACAGAGAGAAGCTCTAACAAAGGAAGAGAAGAAAAGAGGAAGAAAGAAACATAAAGTGATAGTTCATGCCAAGCCAAGTTCGCCGATTGACGGAGTAGCCAACAAAAGAGGAAAGACAAGGAAAAATAAAGATAAAAGGGAGAAAAGAGATAAAACAAATTGAATGTAGGTTGTCGATCTTATCGTACATGCCAAAGAATCAATGGATCGGATGCGATTTTGTGGCTTCCCAATGAAGATGTCTTTCTTTGCAAGTGATGTCACAGAATGGGACACATGGCGCAATTATGTGACTTTGAGATCAAAGGCTCTGGATCCACCAGGAGCTCCTAGAATCAACCTGACACCATTGATTTTATTAAGCTCCAATAAAGGAAAGTCTCTAAGGCAAAGTGAAGAAGTAAAATCGAGTGAAAATCAATGTAAATATAAAGCATGTAATATAGACATAGTGCTTTAAAATATTTTAAAGTAATGTTATGGAGTAAAAAGTGGATACATGCCTTTTTACCTCCTAGTTTAGCTCCTAGGTCCCCATGTTTATACTTTACATGCAAATTATTCATCTCGATGAGAAATCCCCTGAAACCCATGTCAAATGGGGACTAGGGGCCCATTTTATATCCAAGTCCTAACCAAAAAGGCCCCTTGGGACTTAGGCACCCGCGCCCAAGTTTACCCTGATTGGTCAGGGTAAAATCAAATCTATGTTGACCTAGGACTCTTAAATGGGTCCTCCCTTGTCAGCTCTTTTAATTAATTTATGAAAGTTTAGTGGGATAGCATATATAAACAAGTGTTTGAATTCATTTGTAACTAGGTTCTTGATAGCAAGGTTGATGATAGAAAAAGTGATTTTAGCAAGGTTATGATATTGTGCAAAGGCAAATTCAAGGCATTCATTGTTTTTATTGCAGACTTGTGTTAGTATTGTGTTTCTTGCAGATTCGAATTCATCATCAACATCCTTGTGAATTGAAGAATCTTCATCCTCTCAAGGGCATCACCTCCAAGGTGACATTATCATTGTGTTTAAATCATTTCATCATCATTTGGATTATCTTTAGCCTCTACCCTGTTAGGGCATGCTCTCTCATTAACAATAGTGTTGGGAAAGCTTGAATGCTAACCCAAGATTTGACTAAGGCAAATCCCTAAACACCACAACCCAAACCCCTTTCTTTGTGTGTACAGGTTACAGGTGCAGGAGTTGTAGAAGTATAGGTACATGAAATCTATTTGAAGGTCAAAGATTCCAGATCCAAAAATAGAGTTTGGAAAATCCACTGTAGCAGACTAGGGCACTAGCACCAATGTCCAACAGGCCAAATAAACCTAAAAATCAGCATTAGAGCATCTTCTGTGACATTTTTGTAGTTTTGAGTTATCAGGGATCTAAACTTTCCAGACTCAGACTCTAGCACCCATGTCCTCTAACATTTCAGCTTCTGAGGGACAGGTTTGGACATCTCACTGATCATCTTGGCACTCTTAGATTATGATTTGTTGTTTTTGTTTCACTGTTATAAGTTGATTATCATAGATCTAGGGTTTAGAGCATTGATTGGCCCAGGGTTTGATAAAAGGCTTGATTGAATCACATCTTTCTTCTACAAACAAGAGCACAAAACTTGTAGCTGAGCCCTCTTCCATCTTGTAGTGGCTTGGCTCAGTTTTTTCCTTGAATGTTGTAGTGAAAGGAGGGTTTGATCTAGTGTACTCACATACTTTGCATCCTTCCCCCTTTTACTATATAACAAGTAAGTTTAAAACATTTTGAAGTGTTGTAAAAACTTTACACAAATACTTTTGGTGGGCATTGTATTTTAAAATGTCCATCTACTCTCTAGTCACCATGATTGTAAGATTAGGACAACTCCCCAACTGGAATTAGTTGTTGGGCATTTACTGCTGTAGGTGGATGAGTCAGGTGCTGGTCTTCAATGCAGATATTTTCTTCATCTACTTCATCCTCCAGATATTTTCATATTTATTGTTGCAGATTAGATCAAGGTCTTTTTTGCATTCATGTGTTGCAGAACAGATGTAAGTGGACATTCCTTGTAGGAATATCTTCTGACAGCCCATGGACGAATTTATTGCAGAGTGGGTGACCTGGGTTAGTGTGCTATCAATTTAATGAAATGCTATATATGGATGAAAATCATTGTAATAAGGGTTGGACATAGAGGCTTATTTTTGTGCTCCAGACAAAACCCTATCTTGCTGTAACTATGCCTTTTAATCAATACAATACTAGTTATTTTGCCTTTTCATGCTATTTTAGCATTGTGTAATCTGGAACTGGTTATTGATTGTGAATGTTTATTTCCTTGCAATCCTATTCTTAGCCTTTACCTTTGTTAGGATTTGTAGGATTTGTGTGAGTTTATCAGATGTGTGAAATTATTCTGTGCATCTTAGCTTTGTGGGTGTTCTTCATATTAAACATGTTGTATCACCTTTTCCCTTCAAGTTTCCTCCTTCTTCTATTTTTCTAGTGGTGTTAGATTATATTTAGTCTATATTTTCTATGAATCTTATATTTAGAAAGAGAAACCAACCTCTCTAGAGGTTGGTCTCATTTGCAAGTCCCATACCTTGAGATCACTCCCATGTTTCACTAGATTGTTGCAGCAAATGGGCTTCAACACATGGTGCAAATCCAAGTGACAACATGTACCAATGACATCATTGGAGTATGGTACAAATAGTTTACTATTTGAAAGGGTGCTTCAAACACTCAACTCCATTTTGTGAGCCATGCTCACAAACTTTGTACCTAGTGTGTCTGATGCAAGAGCATCTAGGCTCACATGTAATCTCACATCACCAAAAAAAATCTTTTCATGTTTAGTTTTTGACATTTTTGGTGAAGGTTTGAGCTTCAGGAGCATCTTGTGAAGTTTTGGAAGGATACAAATATTCATTTGTGAGGACTTGGATTTTATTTTAAATATCAAAGGCAACCAAACTATTCAATGTGATTTTTAAAATTATTATATTTCACAATTTCAAGGTCCTATGCATTGAAGGGCTTATTTACTATGATAGAAGGGGCTTGTGAAGAAAAATAAATTAAATTTATTTTAATTACTCAAATCATATTCCTTGGGAAGTGTGTATAGGATATTTTATTATTTGTGTTCCTCCATTTTCTATTTAATATTGCATTTATTCATTTGGGTGGCTAAAATGGAGGAAAAAGCTAGTTTTTTTGGGTAAAGAACTAATGACTCTTCAATTTCTAATTTTGGGTGGATAAGGATGGATTTATTTATGATTTTATTTATTTTTAAAATGAATCTACAAAATTAAGACGTTGAAGAGGGACAAACAAATTTGAATGCCACATTTGGAAGCAATAAATCAGGTTTTATTTCATTTTTTTGTAGGAATTTCAAAGGACAATTTGGGGAAAATGAAAGAGCAAATTTAGGCACCACATTTTGGTATCCCACAAGGATTTTTACATCTATAAAATGCATCCATTAATGGTGTTAATAATCATAAATCAATAGAAGCAAGGTTGAAAAAAGAAACTTGCAGGTTGCTTAAGACAATGACATGAAGAGATGCAGAAATCAACTTGTTAATAGAGAGGAAGGAAATAAGAAGAGAAGAATAAATTTTTAGGTGTTCAAGGAAGCCAAGAGAGATGTAGGACTAAGGGAAAAATGATATTTAAAAAGAGGAGTGAAGCCAATAAAGTGCGAAGGAAGATTTGATTGCATGAAATGCCTGAAAACCCTTGAAATTTTTGAATTTTATTTTTTAGATTAATCTTGAATGCATGTAATTGATTCATGAAGGATTTCTTAAATGTAAATACATATGAGGGTTTGAAATAATATGTGTTTTCATATTTTTATTTATTTGTGTGCAAAAATGTGGGTTTTGATTCTATGGATGCAAGATTGGGAAGTTTGATAAGACCCCTTGGTCTTGTCTGCATCACAACACTACCTTTGTTGGCGGATAATGAAGATACTTACACAAAACAAACCTTCATTAAGATAATCTCCCTCTCACAACTAGCTCTCTATAATTACAATAATTTCTTCCACCTGCAACAAAATTTTAGAGCTCTTCCCAAACACAACTCAACATTCACCCTTTCACCTCTCACCACAACACCATCTCATCGCATATCTAGAAATATAGTGGCTCTAATACCATTATGATGCAGATAAGAGCAAGGGGTCCATTAAAGGACTACCTGATATTTCAACCTACTCAAATTGCATACACACAACTTCATGATAGAAGTAGTAAATGTAAAACATAATTCTTTATTTACTTCTTGTAGCTTATTATAGCTTGCCTACAAAATAAATTATGCTACAAAAATATTTCCTATCACTTTGCTCTCACTAAATGAATTCATATAACCCTTTCCTCACTAAAGTCCCCTCTTCACAATGCCAAGGGCTTTACATTTTTTGTTTTAAACTATTCTCATCAAAGTTCTTCCTTCTCCTATAGAGGTTTCTCATACCTCTTTATTGTTCCTCTTTTCCCTTTTCACACTAGAGGAAACCCTAAGGACCCCTTACAATGTAAAAATTAAAACAAGAAATAACAAATGAGGTGACCAATAGACTCTCAAATTCCTAACACTAGCCTAGAAGATCAATCATCACATGACCAAGAATGAAGAAGAGGAATAGTAATGGCCACGTAAAATAAAGAGTTAAATATTTATCCACCATTATGTGAGTCTTGCTTGACTTGGACGAAATTAAAAGACACATCCCAAGAATTAGTTGCCATAGAAAATTGCTACAAATCATGGTAAATGAATGGAATAAAATATGCTAAAGTTGCCATGTGTGTCACTAAAGATCATATCATTCACATTTCCAAAGGGAAATATAATCGTTGGACAACTTGATCCATGCCACCTCTTTAAAGTTGAAGGCTATGGAAAGAGATAAGCACTTTAAATTATATAGTCCTCTTGTATAATCGTATTAACACATAGTCCTAAAGTAGTTTCTAAATCAGTTCAATTAAAATTTATCTAAAGGAAATTTGAAGCAAATTAAAACTAATTTTAAGCAACCTCAAGAATCATAAGTCTTCTTTAGGTATTGAACATTGTAAAATAATGCACACATAATCCTCCATTGGTAGAAAACACAAGCTTGTTATAGAAAAAAAATAGTCCTTGTAGTAGAAACTGCACAATTCCTATAACAAAAATACATAGGTCTTGTAACAAAAAGATACACAGTTCCTAATGCACTTTGATGTAGCAATGTATAAACACCTAAAACTGACATGTAGTACCAAGATTAGATCTAAAATAACATGAAGAAGGCCTAAAGATAAATTTCAAGTCTAAAATCCTTTTCCAAACAACAATTTTTTTGTAGCAACCTTTGAGAAGAAAGTTGTCATGAAGCCACAAGACACACCAAAAGGAAGCAGAAAACAGAAAACATAACCAATAATTTTTTTTGGTTGATGTGGGATTGCACATGGACCTAGATGCTCCTACATTAGAAGTAATTTAAAAAATATGTTATAAAGAGGCAAAATTTTTAAATTTTCATTCCATAAATGTTGTTCATATTTCCTTGAAGGAATTTTCATTTGTAGATTCTAAAATTGTTTTATATTTGTATCTTTCTTTGGAACCCATGTACTTTGAGCTCCCTTTGAGAATATTGTATTTTTTTAATCTATTTTCTACAATACTTTTGTTCTATTCTTCTTTTCTTAGCACATATGAAATTTGTCACTCATGATAATTCTTTTTAGGAAAAAAGGTATCTAAACCCTAATCCTGAAAAACTATAGGTTGTACCACATTTGGTGTTTCCAATTTTGTAGATTGCACATTTTTCTATCCTTGATTATAATATGATAACATGATGACTATTTTATTTGTATCATTGTATGTTTCTTTTGTCTTTTAAAATAGTTGTATTTTCTCTTCATTTTTATTAGTGTAGGCTTTTTATTTTCCTTAGTTAAATTTTAAGTATTTTCCTACACATTTAGTTTAGCCTACATAGCTATAGTGAGTGGGTCATAATAAGGGCAGGTGGCATCTTTCATGAGTGTAACTTCTACCTAATTTTGGGTATTTGGAGTTAATTTTCTCATTGATTGGTCTTGCCTCCCCTCTTTCTTATATATGTATTCACCACTCTAGCTTATTATTCATTCATTCTTCTTGTGGGAAATAACTTTATTCTACTATTTTGGTATTGTCTTATTTTATCTATTTGTTACACTAGGTTTTGGGTGGCTTTCATTTATTTATGAATCTAGCATGGTATTAGAGCTCATTGTACTATCATAGATCTTTTAGTTTTTAATTTCTAAGAGTTAGGGGGCTAATCTTTTTGCATGTATATTTACTCAAAACCTAGTATGTTCTTCTCTTGCAATTTTTAATGATTAGGGCAACTAGAAAATTTTGATAGAAAAAACTAATATCTCTGGGTTTGTACTCATTTTTTTTTATTTTGGGTGTTCAATGCAAGTTTTTGGTAATTTGGTCATCATTTTTCTATTCCATTATGTCTAAGAGACTCAAGAAAGTTAGGTTTGTCTTTCATTTCACCAAAATTGGAGTTTTGAAATCTATTTTGTAATAGAGGGTTTGATCATGGACACATGCAAATAGACATTATTTTGGGCATTTTGAGGCCAAATGGTCTGTGCCATTGTGTTTGGAAGGGATCAAAACCTTAGGGATAATTATAATTTAATCAAAATATAGGTCAAGATAATCTAAGGAAAAATAAATTTAACCAAGTAGGTTGTATGGTTGTACCATATAGTATTATAGGCTTCTTTTCAATATATATATATATATATATATATATATATATATATATATATATATATATATATATATATCACTTGTGATCCACAGAGGCTTCTCACAACCCCTAAAAGGGCACCACAAGCCTTAGGGGCTTGGCCCAGCTAGCCCATTTAGACCCAAACTATCCCAAGCTTGGATTTAGCAAATCTAGTCATAAACAACCTTTGGCTTAGTTAACCCTATGTCATCTTCTACCTAGTCATCTCTAATTCACCACCTTATGACTACACATCACTAATTCACCACCTTTTTGTTATGTGGAAAAGAGTGATCTAGCCTTAGGAGTTAAACTAGATCAAACTCTCTTCTACAAACATTGAGACACAAACTGAGCTTGGCTTCTACCCTTGAGGGAGAGCCAAACTATAGGGGTTCTACCTCTTTGTCGTATAGATGAGTGTCAAACCAAATTCAACCAATCTAGCTAGGGCACAAGATGAAACCCTAATTGAGAAAGATTGAGTTACAAACGACTGTAAAAAGTGAAAATAGAGAATATAAATAAATAATAGAGATGAGTAAGCAGATCAGAATAGGAACCTAGAGTCAAAATGCCATAGGAACCAAGCCACTCAGGCACCCTAGGCCCTTTTTAGGGTTTGCATAAATTGAAACTTTCACTGGATTTGTACCTACAATACCTTTCTTCTCCCAGACTGATGTCTCCTGAAACCTATTTATTCGATTTGCACACAAGAAAGAAGCAAAAATTATTGTGGCTATATAGGAGCTTGCCTTAGTCAAGCCCCTGTTTTGGTATTCCTACCTCACGGATAGCCGATATTAGAACCAAATGTTGTGTGTGCTCAGAAACCCTAAGTGTGAGTAGTAACATGCAAGATCTAATCAAATAATATCAAACCCTAATCCTATATGACTCAAGCAAATAGGAAGGAGTGATACAAAAGGATGCTTCACTCAAGGAAGCCCACAACTTCACCTCAATGATGAAGATTCACTGAAGGTTTGCTAAATAAGAAGGTGATGCAACCATATCCTTGGAGGGTACTCAAGCCAATCTAAATTTGGTGGTTCCAACCCTTCTCCCAATCATGCAAAGTGCTTCAACCTAGGAACAAATGAGATAGACTCAAGATCTCATCTCCTTGCCTTCATACAAATCTTTTCAAGAGCAAAGATGAACTCTACTTGATCAAAAACATGCAATAATTCAATAGCATAAAGAGCATAACAATAGAGAGCTTTTTCACATCTAGAACACATCTAGTTTCAAATGACATAAGTCACTTACTTTTATACAAGGCTATAGAAAAGAGTAATTTGAATTAAAGGGATGACATCACACACCAAAAAACAAAAATTTGAGTTTAGAGTCAACCTAACCAACACTAAAGATGACTTGGAGACCTAAATTGCCTCCTTAAAACACAGGAGGGACCAGGGCGCTTGGGCTCCCTAGGCCCTTGGGCAATTTAAGGCTCAAGCCCGCACTTAATGCGGGGCTAACTCCAAGTCTCAATTTATTTCCTGGGTTATGATGAAACTTTAATCGAAATCATGACATTTTTTATAAACGGGGCAAAATTAGGACTTTAAGGTGGACCTAAAAATGGACTAGGCTTGGGATCACTAAAGGAAGGAGATAAACATAGTGAAATTGTGCCTACACAACTAGTGTACACAATTTACGACGTAACACTTTCTTTGTTGTTTTTCCATTGTTGTGGCCCCTCCATCACCTTTCTACTACACTAGTAGTTCTTATCTTGACCACCACTTATGTGCCACCCTCCAACCACTAGATGCCTTGCCCCCCTTCTAGTGCAATTTTTAGAGTGGGAGTACAAGTTTGAGAGACCATAATTCAACCATATAGAGGTATTTTTTAGCACACTTTTTTTTAAATAAGGTAGAATTTTGTGCTCTTCAAAATGGTGTGATTGGTTTTGTGATTTGACACTCCAATTTCCTATAAATTGAGTTTTTTCACAAGTTCTATTATGTATTTGTCATTTTGAGACCTTCAAAGGGCCATATTATGTGCAAACATACTCCTTTTTGGGTCTCTTTTTTTAAAAGTACATATTTTATATGTAATTCTCACTAATGCTCTCTAGTTATTCTCATTTTGTATCTAAACTATATACTTTCAACATTTTGATGACTTTTGGGCCCTATAAAGATTTATAAATCTAGATTTCACATTATAAAATGCACTAATCATAAAGTTCCAAACATTATAATTATTGAGGGGTTTGTATCAACAATTATTTATAGGGGTTGTCATGTGTTCCCTCATTTTCTTCTTTATTCTCACATTTGTTTTTCTAAACTATGGATCAATTGCTAATTTCTCTAGTTACACCATACAACTATTATGAATGGAAATCTAAAATTTTAATCTTCTTAAGGAGCAAGGGATTTTTTATAATAACTATGGGTATAGAGATAGAGCCTACCATAGATGTAGAGAAATTAAATGGTTTAGTGTTTGTCTATATATCCTAACCTTCTACCACACTAAGTCCTTAGATTATCCCAATCAGATTTGGACTAAGTTGGCTAGTTTATTTAGGGTTTAGGATGCCATGAGAGGTCACCAATTGGAGAATGAACTCATTAATTTGAGTCTTCTAAGTATTTTTGACATCATTCAAGGCTTCTTAACCAAATTGAAATCATTGAGATTATAGTTAAAATGGCATGGAGTTGAAAACAAGAAAGCTAATTGATCCTTAGCATTCTCTCCAAACTTGGTTCTAACTATTTAGTCTTTGTTTCTACCTTTTATGCCACAAAGGGTCCCTTAGGAGCTTAGTTTGCAATCCCATGTTTAGATGAATTTTCCACCACTCTCACCACATAGTAAGATAAGATAATCTAGATGGGTACTCTCAAATCCTCTAAGTCACATGATTTGGTTTCTAACCAAGACACAAAATAACATAAAGGATTGGGAAATAAGGATAAGAAATAGAAAAACAAGGATAAGAAGGAGAAAAATGATCAAAATCTTGCTACCTCCAAAGCAACTTTAGAGGTCCCATCTTCTAAAAGTGACAAGCCTAAGAATGAGAAGGTCAAATGTGTCTATTGTAAAATGCCTAGTCATGATGAACATAAGTGTTTGAAGAAGTAAATTGATCACTTAACACATATTCTAGAGAAAAAATACATCAGTGTTCCTGAGTTAGTGAAACAAAGTTCTTCACATGAGGGGTCTTCTAAGGAAAAAGAAAATAGGAAGGGGAAAGAAAAGGGCAATGTCCTTGTAGTAGTTGCATCTCCATTATTCATGTGGTTCTTGATTTAGGTGCTTTGCACCACATGGTTTCATCTTAGGACAATTTCACATCTTTGGAGCCTTGTACTATGCCAACTATTTTTATGGGTGATGACACTCCCATTGAGATGTGTGGGAGAGGGTTTGTTGATGTGGGGGGTGTAACATTTCATAATTGGTTCTTTGTGTTCCCCCATTGTTAACTAATCTCCTATCAATTTATCATATCACTCACACCAATTTGGGCAAGCAGTTTGAATTCACTCATGATTTAGTGGTTATTAGTGCGGTGCACAGTGGTTCTATAGTTGCAATGGGGAGAGAAAATTATTAGTCTTCGATTTATCTCTTTTCTCACTTTGTTTCTAACTCTCCTTCAACTATTCTACTCACTCATTTCAATGAAGTGAGTAAGTTATGGCATGAGCAATTTGGTCATCTTAACTACTGCTACTACTTGCAACAACTCAACCAATAGGGCATTACAAGATTGCCTTTTTTTTTACTTTTCTAATAGTGTTTTCTAAGGATGCATCTTGGTAAGCATCTAAAAGAGAATTTTGACAAAGAAAAGGCATTGAGAGCTTCACAATATCTAGAGTTACTTCACAGTGATTTGGTTGGACCATTTCCACATCGATTCTTTAGCAAGGATAGATGTGTTTTAACCTTCATTGGTGACTTTTCCAAGTATACTTTGGTGTACTCTCTTTGATAGAAGTATGAGGTATTTGAATTCTTATAGGACTTAAATTTTTTTATGGAGAAATAGTCGAGGAAAGCCGTGAAGTTTCTGCACACAAACAATCATGGTGAGTACATCAACCATCATTCTAAGCAATTTTTCACTTCAAAGGGGATTGATTTATAGTGTATAGTTCCATACAATCCTTATCAAAATAGTTTGGCAGAATGCAAGAACATTTATTTGAAAGAAATGGTAAATTACATGATATACTCTAGATCTCTTTCACCTCAGTATTAGGTGGAGGCCATTAATTTTACTTGTTTATCTAAGACCATGTTTTTTATTGATCCTCAAAGGGAGTCACTCCTTTTGAAGCTTGGAGCAGTTCAAAAGTAATAGTTAAGAAATTTCAATTTTTTGGTTCTCGTACATGGGACTATATTCCTATAGAGAAATATATCACCTTGGGTCCATAGGGAAATCCTTACATATTTTTAGGTTATCTATCTAGATAGTGTTAAGGTTTATTAGCTCCTTCACACTACCAAACACAAGTTCTTCATTTAAAGGAGTGTTCTATTTGAGGAGGCCTCTTCAATTTCCACTCTCAACACTTCTCATTATTCTATATTCACATTGGAGTCTCTTAGGCTTGATGTCAATCCTTCTAAGGATTTAGATCCACCTAGGTAGATTCTTGATGATCAAGACTCTTCTTCCTCCACTTTAGATGCTAAGAGTGATTATGAGAATTCAACTCTTCTCTCTTCTAGTCATCATTTAAAGGTCAAGGAATCTCATCTTGATTCTTTGACTTGAAGTCCACTTTGGGATTGATGAACATTACATGCTATAAGAAATTGGGTTGGGATCCATCAGACACTAGGTAGACATGATCACAGTTTTAGGGACTTCCACATGTTTACATTGCTTTTGCCTTTGATCCATACTTTTTTTAGGAGGCATCTAACATTCTTGAGTGGGATGCAACCATGCAAGAGGATTACAATTACTTGGTTAGGAACCAAACTTGGGATCTTGTCCCCCTTCTTAAGGGAAGGAAACTTGTTCAATACAAGTGGATCTATTATTAAAAAAAAGTATTAGATGGGTTAGTGGATAATTTTAAGGCACAATTGGTTGTAAAGGGGTTTTCCCAGGTTCCTTGCATTGATTACTATGATACCTTTGCATTATTTGCAAAGATCAACTCTATATGACTCACACTTGCTATTGTTGTAACACATAACTAGGAGGTTCACCAGATGGACATAAAGAGTCCATTTCTTCATAGATACCTTAAGGAGGAGATATATATGGAGTAGCCACAAAGTTTTCTACAAAACTCTTTTGTGGTTTATAGACTTGGGAAATCTATCTATGACTTGAAATAGACCCTTCAAGCTTGGTATGCCAAGATGGATTCCTTCCTTCTCATAGCTAGGTTTTCTCATTTTCATTTAGATCCAAACATCTACATTATATAACATGATGATTCTCTTCATATTATAGCTCTATATGTTTATGACCTATTGATTATGGGGAGTTCTTCATCCATTTTATTAGTGAAAATTGGCCTTCATGATAGGTTTTTGATGACTGACTCAAGGGCTTGTTGCAATATTTTCTTAGGATTGAGATATCTTAGTCTACTTCTGGGATTACCACTACATAGTCCAAGTATTCTCTTGATTTTCTCTTGTGGTTTCACATGGCTAACTACAAGCCTACTCCAATTCCCTTTCTTTCTAGAGTCAAACTTGAGGCTTAGTGCTCTTCACCATTGGTTGATGGTACCTTGTATCGATAGCTTGTTGGGAGCATCATTTATCTAACTCATATGAAGCTTGATATTTCATATGTTGTGGATATAGTCTCTCAATTTATGTAGGATCCCCATGAGATACACTAGAAGGAAGCCAATTGGATTCTCCATTACATTCAGGATACTCACAATTTTACGATTCACTATGCAACAAACATTGATATTAACTTGGTGAGGTATACAAATTCATATTGGGCAAGCAATTCTTAGGATTACAAGTCCACTTCAGGTTACAACTTATCACCTAGTTCATGTCCTATTTTTTGGTTTAGCAAGAAGCAATCTACTATTACTTTATCTTCCACTAAGGCCAAGTATTGGAGGCTATTAATGTTGCCACTAAGGCCATTTGGCTTAAACATATTCTCATTGAGTTTGGTATCTAGTTCAAATGGCCATTATTTATATTTTATGACAACCAGAGTATCATATAGATTTCATACAACCCAATCCATCATTGATGAACCAATCACATAGAGGTTCACATGTACTACATTCAAAAGATTATCCATGGATAGGTCGTTGATCTCAAATACTCTCTGAATTTTGGGCAAATTACTAACATCTTCACCTTACAAGCTTTGTTGGGTGTGTATGAGGCTACTTTTGTAGGGCTACTTAGTCCTTTCTTTCTCTCTCTACTTTGAGGGGGCAATCTTTTGTCTCTCTATCAGAGGAGGGGTTCCTTCTTTTAAGGGGGGTATATTTCTACATGGGTACCTCATCATGCTTCATTTCTTGGGAGCCATCTTTTCACCCACCTAAGTTGTGCTTAAGGGGGTATTGGTGTAGGTTTTTAGTTTTCTTAGTTAGAGTTTAATTATTTTCCTATACATTTAGTTTAGTTTTCTTAGTTTAGTGAGTGGGTCATAATAAGGGTAGATGACATCTTTTATGAGTGCACAACTCTTATCTAATTGTAGGAAGTTGGAGTTAGTTTTCTCATTGATTACCCATCTTTCCTATATATGTATCCACTCCTCTAGATTGTTATTCATTCATGTTTTTTGAGCTCTCTTAATGCTATTTTTATTCTTGAGTATTTACATTTTCTCTTTTGGGAACTAACTCTATTATGCTATTTTGATTTTGTATCATTATAATAGTTTTATTCAATCTATTTCTTGCACTAAGTTCTAGGTAGCTTTAGTCTATTTTTTAATCTAACAATTTTCTTTCAATTGCTCTTCTTTAAAGATTTTGTAAATATCATATAATGCATCCATAGGCTCATAATGGAAATTCCTTAGGTGTCTTAATGAATGTATCTAAAGTAAAATTTCCTAATTTTGGTAATGGCACATATCTAAGAATATTATAGCTTCACTCTTGTGAAAATATTTTATAAATTGATGTAACATAAAAGGAACTACTTGAAAATGCTTTATCTAAGGACACTTGAGTATGGAATTGACTTGCAGTACAAATGCTATTACATAAAGTAGGAGCCTCTTGTGGATCAACTACCACAAGCATAATAATGCAACCCATAGTCTTAATGAGTATCCCATTTGTCATCTTAAGAGAGACGCCTGAATGTGCATATTCTTGTTGTTGAAAATTATGATT
Organism: Cunninghamia lanceolata; assembly: GCA_027924645.1. Lineage (NCBI taxonomy): Eukaryota > Viridiplantae > Streptophyta > Pinopsida > Cupressales > Cupressaceae > Cunninghamia > Cunninghamia lanceolata. Next base: position 1,960,999 of record BSBN01000781.1, read on the forward strand.
TAAAAAACTCTTATGTGTACATATTGTTAAACTAACAAGAATGATCAATAAGAAAAACCTTAATTGGTTTGAAATCAACATGAGCTTTAGTATAAAGGACCATAATAACCATTATGTTGAATCTCATCATGTTAAAATGTAGTAATTGGCATAGAAGAAGATGCACAACATCGGAATCCTCATTAAGCATGCCCACGAGCTTATTTTTATGCTCATGTAAATTAATATACACTAACTCATCAATTTTTTATTGTACCTCATGTGAAGATTGTGCCTCACACAATTCCACATTATTAGACTAGTTATGTGTTGAAATGAATTTGTGTAAATTTACAAAATTTTGATTTAGGGGAGTAATTGAATGATTGCTCCCATTAGTTAAGTTGTCAACATGCATCATATTATTATAAATGAGATCTAGAATCGTGTGTCTCAATGCAACATAAAGCTATGTATACTGACCATTAAATCTATGAAAGTCACAAAATGCTTTGCCATTAAAACCCTTAGGCATAAGTTTTTAAGTATCCAATGGTCATATAGGAGGAAGAGTAATATTAGCACCAAGTAAATTTTGTAACAAAACATGCATAATCTCTTGGAGCTAAGTAGTCCTTATTTAATTTTGAGGATTTAAAGAAATGATGTTAGAAGTTGATTTTAGATTAGGAATGATGAGCATTTGGCTTCTTTTCTTATTTTTCACTACCCTTTTGAAAACTATTTTCCTATTGAAACTTACAAGGATAAGATGATTAAGACGAAACATGAAAAAATCCATATTTTAATGCATTAGCGTCAAGAAATTCCAATTCAATATTCCTCACCTTCAATAACATAAATCCATGAAAAAGGTGTAATTATTAAGGTACATAATTCATTGAATATGAGGTAACAAGCCTTAAACAAATATTCTTTGCAACTCATCATCAAGAGTCTAACAGTACATTTTAGCCAACAAGAATTGAAATCTAATAACATAACTATGAATGCACTCATTTGAGCCTTGTTTACAATCCACTAAATCTGAAATGGAAACCTTTATGACAATATTAACATTGAAGTGATTCACAAAAAAAATTAGCAAATTAGAGAAGAAATGTATAGAACCATGAGGAAGAAAATATAGCCATTTAATTGCATAATATTTTAAAGTCCATAGAAAGAGCTTGGAAAGAATCTTGTTTATAATTGTAAACATAATCTAAACAAGTAGCAATTAATCTCAAATGTGTCATAGGACCCCATTTACAATTGTATATCTCAAAATGAGGGACCATAAAACCAACTATAAAAGGATAATAAAGAATCTCAAATGTAAGTGGATGTCACTTGATTTCACTTGTAATGCCATTTTTACTATGAAGGGGTAAGATGTCAAGTTTACTTTATATCTCATCAAGTCCCTTAGGGCTGGCCATTAAGAGTAATGATGGAATGGGAGAGCAAGTAGCAACATGAGAGACGATAGGTGGAGTGTAGGTTGGTTGGTGGATAGTGGATGAAGATGGGATGACAACATGAGAGGAGGGAGTATAGGAAGCAGGCATAATAAGAGGAGTGGAAGTGGTGAACTGAATGTAAGAATCAGGTATAATGAGAGGATTCATGGAAGGAGCTATGAAACATGGAATATGTGACATACCTAAAATAGGCAAAGAAGAGCTAGGAAGAACAATAGAAGAAGATGCTTTGGAAGGAGGGGGTGAGAGACACTAATTAAATAACTTGATGACTTATTCTTTGACCTATACCCTTTAATACTTCCATTCCATAAGACTTGGTAAATAAGTTATGGACATTAGTAGCGATTTTTTTAGTGGCTAATATTCCCAATTGGCTAATAGTTGAAATTGGGGATTCAAAATTTGGCTAATAGTACAAGCTATAAGGTGACCTGAATCGCCACTTTTTTACAAAATTTTATTTTAGTCCTAGTTAAATCGCCAGAACATTTATTTTATTAAACTTTTAAACTCAAAAATTTGCCACAATATTCGATACCTAATTAGATCAGATTCACCTAAATCTTATAAGTTTTAGTAGAAAATAAAATTAATTCACCAATAATATTATATAATTATTGGCTACTTTAGGGCCATATCACCAATTTTTCATCACCATCATTGATTTTATTTATAATATAATAGTTGCGGTTGTATTCCATGGGTTAAAATGTAACCATGGAGCTCCAATGCCCATTGATCCCAAAATTGTATTTGGGTCGTTGATCTCAATTTATAATCTAATCGCTGGGGGCAAATTTCATGGGCCAAAATGTACCCATGGGCATTGGAATTCTGTGGGTACACTTTAGTCTGCAGAATAGAACCCAAACCATTAGATTATAAATAAAATCAATGGTGATGAAAAAGAATTTAGGACCAATTTGAAATATTCAATGTTTGATTTAAAAATTTTAAGGAATTAAGGAATTATAGACATGAGCACTACACCTTAAACTAGTCAATCACTACCACCTTCAGGCCTTTACTTTTCCATAGGAATTTAATTTATTTTTAGGAAGGATTTGCCATAGTAATTAATGCATTTTCTATTTTTTCTCAAGATTTGCCAAGATTTTCTACAAATTTCTAGCGATTTGAAAAAATTTGCCAATAAAATTAATATTTTTTCCAAGAAAAAGAAAGATTTGGCAATAGAAATTAATATTTTTTTCCAAAAAAATGGAAGATTCGCCAGGATTTTATATCTTTTTCCAAGAGGGGTTTCTTAAAGTTATCACTAGACATTAGTCAAATTGGAAGGATTAGCATTATTACCCAAATTAGTAAGATCTGATGTAATCATTTGTGTAGTAATAACCATATCTTAATAATCCAATTGAAGCCCTTTCTATTAAAAGGTAAATTAACCATTGACTGCATTAGTGAGGTCCCACAACACCTAATATCAAGAACAATGTTTGAACAAGTTTGAAGCCACAAGTAAATTGTAAATGCTTATGTATTTGTCCTTATGACTATAGATGTCGATGCAAAGCTTTCTATGTGAATGCTCTATTGATCAAATGATGCACTGGTGATTAGATGATCTAAAATGACCCAGGGCTTTTTCCTTTTATACAACACCCTAGCATTCAAATTCAAATATTTTGCAATTGAGTTTATAGTTAATAATTATTTGGAGTCAAGTTAGCTTGGGCCCATGGTTTAATTTGATTTTGGAAGATGAGGGTCAAGGCTGCTCTAACAAATCTAACTAGGTACAAAGTCACATGGGTAGGACTCAAGCCAAAAAGAATAGAATTAAGAATTGGATCTAGACCACTAGAGAATAGTAACTTAGGCTCAAATCAAATTCAAACTAAATGATACCTCTTATATAAAATACACCATTTAAACACTAAACTATTACATTAAAAATAAATAATGAAAAGAAATCTAAAACAACTTTTAAAAAACAAACTAAAATTTGTACTTTTCAGCTTTACACTTAAGAAACTATTTCTTTCTCAACTTTTATTCAATTGAAAATATGTCTGCTTTGTTTTTTATGTGTTGTGGTATACATTTTATTTGGCTTGCCTGTCTCCTCTATAAATGTGGAAGCAAATGGAAAGGAACTGTCCCTTTCTCGCCTGTTTCTTTAAAGATACGAAAATAAAAGCATGAATACCCTCTACCTAGATGAGCTAAATTTTTAATATTTCCAAGTGAAGGTTGTGGGACAGTGGGACCCATTCTAAACACATACCATTCGGGATGTCTGCAGAGACTTTTTATTTTTGGGATTCTAACTCTCTTTTCAAAATCAAAGTGCTCGAAATTCTTTTTTACAACTTTGACTCCAAGAAAACTTTGATGTGATAACTCCTGGCCCAACTATTTTAAATATTTATATGAGCACAAATTTTAAATGCATGTTGGTATGTAGATGAGCACAAACTGCAATGCCAAGGTTTGATTGTCGTATTCAAGCACATTGAAAATCCACCTAAAAGAAAATTATTGATAATTATTTACCATTAACATCCAACTTTTTTTAAAAATAATTCTTCTTGTAAACTAAAACCAAACATTCAAAGACTTTTGCCATCCCAAAACACGACATTAATATATACATATACATATATTAATTATATATATACACTGCTCACTAGTGGTGTGTGCTCATACCTATTGTATGAGATAAATAAGGCAAATAGAGAAGACACAAATGGACCCACCCAAATTTAACAAAAATTAAAAACAGCTTATATCCACAACTCATTCTCTTTTCACATAAGGGGAAAAAAGTCAATAATGCTATAAGTGGCTATTGGGTGTAGTTGGCTTTGAGACTCTCTCATCATTTTACTTAACTTGTGATCATTATAGATTTGTTAAAGAAGAAGTGGAGGAGATTTTTACTGCATTTTTTACAGAGAAATATTTTGAGAATCTTATTAATTAGAGAGAGGAAATTCGTAGAACATAAACATTTAAAAGTGAAACAAAGGTCTTTGAGTTTTGTTTCTTCCAACGTATTGCATCTGTCACCAATTTGGTATAATGGTGTATCTTTTAATATTGTGATACACTAAATGGAGGCACCACAAAGGACTTGAATGAGTTAAGTTTCAAAGATTTATCATATATTTTGTTCAGTGTGGTTGTTGTTGCTCTTGTAGCTGATGTAATTTGATTCTTCATGGTTTCTTTTAGGCATTTTGATGGGGGCTATAGCCCTTAATTTGTAACTGTTGCTGTAACTTCTGTTACAGTTATTATTTGTAAATTTTATTCAGCTTAATCTAATTAATTATATATATGTGGGGGGGAATGTTTTTGGATACAATGGCATTGAAATTATATCATGACACTGCCATTAAGATGGGTGTCTTTGTCTTTCTGGCTGTGCAGGAGTAGGAGGGTGGTTAGCAGGTACTTGAGTTGTCTGATGAGCAGTTTTGTGGATGGTCCTGAAATATGATGATCTTTCAATTCTATTTCATGATTGTTATTTATTTATTTATTTTTTAAACAGAAAAAGGTGGCGGAGCACCCATAATATTAAAAGAAACGTTTAAGCAGAAAGAACAAGGGCTTCATGATTGTTATTTATGTCTTCTTTTTTATGAAAGCAACTGAATTACATAGATATTAGTATATGTCTTTATATAGTATATTAGAGCGTACATCTAAATTAGGAGTCGTTTTTTTACTAAACCGTCACCAAACCGTCACCAATAGGAAGACCCAATTCATCAAAATCACCTAAAAATCAAACCTTCTAAAACATTCTAACATAAAAACAAAATTCCAATAATTTTTTTTATTTTTTATCATCATATATATGTTCTCCAATGCATTGTGAGGGGTGGCTATTTCAGTGTACCAATACGAGCAAAGAAGCAGCAACTCTGCCCAAAAGTTTAAAACAAATGATACGTCAAATTAGTCAGTTGTACAGAAGACTTGCTTTGGAATTTATACAACAGCGCAGTACACTGTTTGTCAGATTAATTCTGAAATCATATGCGTTTATATGAAGAAGATGCACCAATAAGTTATTTTTTGTGAGAAGTCAGTTCCATCAAAATTTTAAAACACTAGTTGCAACATTGTAAATTGGAATTTGTATTTACCATTTTTGTTATAAAATACAATCAAAATTATTGGAAGATTCAATTACATGAAAAGGGAGATTTTTCTCACACTGTTAAAAAATCTAAAGGATTGTAGTTGTATATCTAATTTATAAGGTATGCCTTAACATTTGAAAAGGGCAATTATGAATGGATAACCGTCACCAAAACAAAAAAAATTTGCTGACAAACAGGGTCAACCATCAATCGTAGGCCCTACTTGGAAGCATTTTGATTGTAAAGACATCCAATATTCTTAAAAACATTGCAATTTATGGTTGTAAGAGAATAAATGCACGTCACAAAATATTTGTGTAAATAATTGTAATGGTGAAATATGCATATCCATATCATTTACTGTTTAGTTTGTCTTCGTTTTGCTAAAATCACTTAATACAATTATATATTGATCAATTGTGTAGTCTTGTGTGAAGTCCATCCTTTTTCCCAACCATTTACCCATCCATTTACATCCATTTCTATGTGCCTATCCCCCGCCTTATCCACATAGACACACATTTTGATATATTCATCCAAATTATGCATTTATCATGCCTATGCACCTATGGCTATACATTTTGTTATTGGCTTGATTTGACCCTTTCCATTGCCTAGGTCATTTTTGTTGACCTTTGACTTTTATACAAATTCAAATTTTGGTCGATTGCTTATTCTTTGCTTGCCTTGAACCAACTAAAACCAAATTTACATGATCCATCACTATTTACTTGTATTTAAAGGCATTCAATTGTACTCATTTTGATTGGATAGTACACTTAATATCATTCACATTTACAAAAAAAAAAACATGCTAGGAACATTTTGATTTGAGCATCTAAAAAGATCCTAGTTCTACATCGCACCACTCTAGAGCATTTGCACAATTGAGCTTGTTGTTCTCGATCCTTTACACAAGTTCTCTAGGCGTTGACTTAGGAGCAAGCCCTCTAGAGACATATATTGACAATCCTCTAAAGGTTTTTCTAAATACCCCCAGTCTTAAGAGTAGAGTAGATGGTAAAACTTATAGAGGGAACCAAGCAAGCCAAAGAATAGAGGCCTACATTAAATAGGATCAAATCTGTGTGACAAATGATGAATCCTCATATGCAAAAAGACCCAGAGGTTTGAACTAAAACCCATGATATAGGTCATAGGTTTCACATATGATTCAAGCCATTACACTTACAAAGAGGTGTCTTTTCCTAGACCAATGATAGCCTAATCCAAAATTTTCATCAAGGTCACACATATTTGATCATCAAGCTAAATACCCCTATCATTTCACATTTAATTTCCTATTTAACATTAATTACTGAGCTATCCATACCCACAACTCAATTAATTAATTTAGGTTAATTTGTGCTTATGTGTATGCATTTCATTTGATAGCCTAGATTAATCTTAGGAAAAGTTTATTTTCTTATACATTTTAATGAACCTATCCAAGCTTACAACCCCTAGGGTTTGACCTTAGGGTTGTACCTTCACTAATTTTAGGGTATTTCAAATATGATATTATCCTAATTTTATCATTCTTTTTTAGATTTTGTAGGGTTTAGAGTTATTCATTCTTTTATACCTTGATTAGAGTTTGGATATATATTGTGACATGTATATTTTTTGCCGTCCTCCCACTCTAAGATATTCTACCTTATGGTTCCTCTTAGGTTTTGCTCATTATTTAATATTCATGCACACATTTCAGATTTTGATCTAGGTTCTTATCTTACATTACACATTATTCCTCTATCCTTGATATTCTCATGATGCATTTTTATAAGGATAAGGGCACATTTTCTATGGAGGATTTGTTCTATCATGTCTCATATTTTCCTTTCTTCATGGAGTTGACTAGCCCCCATGCATACCTATTAGATACTCTTCTTTTATTTATCCATGAGCTTCATGATGATCCTTTGGCTTGTGATAGTGATGACCATTAACCTAGCAAGGATTTATCATGTGTTAGTGATGTATCTAATATGATTGATTTTGATGATATCATGTCTCGCTCACTTATGCATGGCATTACTATAACTCTTGATGATATAACTCTTACATGTCATGTAGTCCTAAGTCCATGGATTCACATGCTTTGAATGCACTACCTTCCCTTATATGTGATGATAAGTATAATAATGATCATTTTTCTACATTTCATGTTGAATCTATGGAAGCTAATAATGTATGTATACATGTCTTATCTTCACCTACATGTGATGACAATGAATCTTTCTTTACCATGCCTAGTTATATACTTGGTGATTTTGGATTACCTATCTATGATGATTATCTTAGCAATGAGATTTATGATGATTACACTTCTTCTATCACTACTTATATGCCTTTTTCACCTTCACATGGGGTCATTACCCCCCATGCAGTTCATAACAGATCCTCTTCCGTATCTTGTGGCTCATGGTCTCTTGATAATATGTTTAGTGATGCATATAGTGTGGTCCATGTATAATACCTGTAGTACTAACACTGAAGAAAGATGGAGAATGGAGAATGTGTACAGATTGCTGAGCCATCAACAAAATTACAATCAAGTACATATTTCCATTACCGAGGATGGATGATATTATGGATTTCTTGAGTAGAGCCAAGTATTTTACGAAGATTGATCTGAAGAGTGGATATCACCAGATCCAAATCAGAGGAGATGAATGGAAGATAGCCTTCAAGACTAAAGAAGATGTATACCAATGGTTAGTCATGTCATTTTGGCTAACCAATGCATCAAGTACATTCATTTAGCTCATGAACAAGGTATTAAAAGAGTTTTTTGGGTAAATTTTGTTGCATATGTATTGTTATTGATGTCAACAATGTGATGTTTAGTGATGGGTAGGATTGCATATTTGTCAACAATGCTGAAGGTTGGAAGCAGAAGTGATGATCAGTTAATGAGATGCCAAAGGATAGTGATGACTAAGGGAGAATGTTGTGAGACAGAGAAGAAAAGTGATGAGTATATGCTGAGGTGATCAAAGAAGAAGACAAAGGAGTAATAAAGAGATGGATAAGAGAAGTTGTGAAGTAAAGGGTAAGATGATGAATGCCATGTACTATGTATACTGATTGTATTGGGTGAATATTTTTTCGTCAACTCACTGAAGACAAAATGGTTATATCAAACTCAATGTGATGAGATAAATCTCTCCTCTCAGCAAGGGGAGGCTCCCTTCTTAGTGCTTATTGAAACAAAATTAAACTACTTTAAGCTAAAAGTATTTACACTAGCTCTAACCATGTAGGGGTGTGTTACAAATTCATCACTTTCTCTTCTTTCAGAAAAGAAGTTTACAATGTTTCACGGTAATATTCAATAATGCTTCTACACTTCTAATATTAACCTAAACAGTAATCACCAATATTCTTGATTAAACATGTGAATAATCAAAGAGTAACAATATAAATATGTGATAAGAGACCAAAAGACACGTAAAAGCACAAAGTCTTTTTACTGCCTTCAATGAGAGTTTTATAGTAACCAATGACGTAAGTTGAAGCACAAAGGCTTTCAACTCACTTCACAAAATGATTCATGAACCAAGTGAATAATCTCAAGAACAAAGTCTTCAAATTATCCCCAGAAAGATTTTAAAAGTAACTGTATCACTAGTTGGAGTACAAAGTCTATCAACTAACAATACCACTAATCCACGCGAATGTAATTGAAAATTATAGCACAAAGTCTACAAGTTCTCAACACGATTCATATAAAAAGTGAAAAACTACAAGCTCAAAGTCATTATAATCCTCCACTGAGAAACGCTTTCAACACACATAGATTCAAGTAAATAATATAGCATAAAGTTTATATAACTTATCTTGAACGTCCTCCAATCGTAATAACCAAAGACCACTTTATCCAATCAATCAACAAGAGAAATCAGCAAAAATGCCATATGAACATCCTCACCCACACAAATTTGCAATTTGAACACAAAGTCTCAAAGTTGAGTCTCAATTTGGGCAGCACTTCGTTGCATAAGATTAAAGATAGATAATTACAAAAGAGCTCTCTCATATTTATAGGTGAGAGCCAAGAGCTAATCTAGGAAAAAGTCTAACTACTTTGACTTATTCAACAAAAGAGTCCTTATTAATTTAGGATTTCCTTTGTTCACACATGTAATTACATATTGAAAAACTACATGTGGACATGTCCAAAACTAAAAATAAAATGCATAAAAGAAATGCTGAGAAAATATTCTAAGGCATGACCAAATCCATCAACTCCTGTTCCCATCTTTCTTCAGAAATTCCACATACATTGTCATCACTGATTGTACTTCATCCACATCAGGTCCTGAAGTATGCTTAGAATTAGCAGGAGCCATGGTTATGTAATCTTTCTTAGACCACTCTGTGACTGAGTCTTTGCATTCTTTATCACTGTCTCCTTCTGCATCATTTCTATACAGTTCCTTTAACAATGATGCCTCATTTGATCCATAAAAATCCCTCACTCTCCTAGAAAATTTCCCAACATAGCTTGAGAGGAGCCTATTTTGATGATTTTGAAACTTACTTGCAATCCCTAAATCCCTCTAGAGATTATATGGAACATGTTGAAGTCTGTGACCCAAAAGTGGAAATGATGATGACTACTTGGAATGTCTAACAACCGATCCAAAATGCATTAGGACATGTCTCCAAGCCATTCCTTTTAAATCCACTCAAAATCTTCCCTCCTGAAGATTTATAGAAACGTGAGATGAAAAAGACCACGACAATTTTCTGAACAAATCAACTTGCTCCCAATTATCAAAGCTTACAACCCATGGCCATCCCATAAAATTTTGCATGGTCTTTGCAAGAATTTTATTTGATGATGAGCACTACACCATCAGGATACGCCTATTTGTGACCAACAACATCCAATGATTGGATACCTCAAAATGTTCCTCATATAAACCTGACTAGGTAGGTTTTGAAGGTTCCATGAAAACATCTGTGCATTCAAAACATCAACTTTCTTCTGCAAGGTAAAGCACCCTCTACAATGTCATCTCTCTTTCATCTTCCTCTCTGGCAATTCTTGCACTTCTTCAATACAACAGGAATACAACCCCACTAACATTGGAGGAGGTGCAGGTGGCAACATGGAGGAGCGGTGAAAACCACTGACACTACATATTATACTTGATATTTAATAGTATGTATGGGTGGCAAAAAATACCGCCCTAACATATCAACAATAGGTAAGTATTTTGTATGGGCAGCAAAATTTGCCATCCATGCACAATTGATAGAATTAAGTTCTGCCTTAGCGGCAATTTTTACCGCTTAATCACCATTATACGCTGGCCCAGAGATGGATTTCCATCCACAGGTTTTCTAGCATAATCGACCATATTTGATGCTTCCACAACATAGACATTCTTTACACTAGCCTGAGCAGGAAAAGTGAAAGAATTCTACTTCTAGTACCCACATCAACTATGATACGCCCCTAAAATTCTATACAATTTTCTATAACAACAACATAGTAGGACCTTGTGTGCACATAATCTTGTAACATGTTCTGCTAGTGAAGAAGCTGTCCATAATAATGGAAATACATTTTAGTAGAAGATTGATGCAATAGATAAGGAGGCAATCAAAATATTGATACCATAATTACAAAAGAGCTCTCTCATATTTATAGGTGAGAGCCAAGACCTAATCTAGGAAAAAGTCTAACTACATTGACTTATTCAACAAAAGATTCCTTATTGATTTAGGACTTCCTTTGTTCACACATGTAATTACACATTGAAAAAAGTACATGTGGACATGTCCAAAACTAAAAACAAAATGCATAAAAGAAATGCCCAAAAAATATTCTAAGGCATGAACAAATCCATCAACTCCCGTTCCCATCTTTCTTCAGAAATTCTTCATACATTATCATCATTGATTGTACTTCATCTGCATTAGGTCCTGAAGTATGCTTAGAATTAGCAGGAGCCATGGTTATGGAATCTTGCTTAGACCACTTTGTGACTGAGTCTTTGTATTCTTTATCACTGTCTCCTTTTGCATCATTTCTATACAGTTCCTTTAATAATGATGCCTTATTTGATCCATAAAAATCCCTCACTCTTCAAGAAAAGTTCCCAACATAGCTTGAGAGGAGCCTATTTTGATGATTCTGAAACTTACTTCCAATCCCTGAATCCCTCTGGAGATTATACGGAACATGTTGAAGTCTGTGACCCAAAAGTGGAAATGATGATAACTGCCTAGAATGTCTAACAACTGATCCAAAATGCATTAGGACATGTCTCCAAGCCATTCCTTTTAAATCCACTAAAAATCTTCCCTTATGAAGATTTACAGAAACGTGAGATGAAAAAGACCATGACAATTTTCTGAACAAATCAGCTTGCACCCAATTATTAAAGCTTAGAACCCACGGCCACCCCATAATATTTTGCATGGTCTTTGCAAGAATTTTATTTGATGATGGGCACTACACCATCAGGATACGCCTATTTGTGACCAATAGCATCCGGTGATTGGATACCTCAAAATGTTCCTCATATAAACCTGACCAGGCAGATTTTGAAGGTTCCATGAAAACATGTATGCATTCAAAATGTCTCCTTTCTTCTGCAAGGTAAAGCACCCTCTACAGTGTCATCTCTCTTTCATCTTCCTCTCTAGAAATTCTTGTGCTTCTTCAATACTGTAGGAATACAACCCCACTAACACTGGAGGAGGCACGGATGGCAAGCTAGAGGAGAGGTGAAAACCACCGACACTGCATATTATACTTGATATTTAACAGTATGTATGGGTGGAAAAAAATGCCGCCCTTACATATCAACAATAGGTAAGTATTTTGCATGGGTGGCAAAATTCGCCATCCATGCACAGTTGATAGAATTAAGTTCTGCCTTAGTGGCAATTTTCACCTCTTAATCACATTTATACGCTGGCCCAAAGATGGATTTCCATCCACAAGTTTTCATGCATAAGGCGACTATATCCGATGCCTCCACAACATAGACATGCTTTGCACCAGCCTGAGCAGTAAAAAGTGAAAGAATTCCACTTCCAGCACCCACATCAACTACGATACGCCCCTAAAAATCTATATGATTTTCTATAATAGCAGCATAGTAGGATCCTATGTGCACATAATCTTGTAACATGTTCTACTGGTGAAGAAGCTATCCATAATAATGGAAATACATTTTATTAGAATGACTAATGGGAAAAATTTTGAAAAAGTTTTACTAAGGCAAAGTATAAGATCGGTAAAAACCACCGATACTGCATAGTAAAAGTTTTGCAAGGATATGCAAGGGTGGTAAATTCTTCCGCCCATGCTTTTTGATTGATACATATGTAAAAGCGGTAAAAAAGGCCGACCTCGCAAAACTAAGGGAACTTTAGAAGTGACTGCATGGGCGGTGAATTTTGCTGACCCTACAGGTAAATGACATCGAAATACTTGCATGGGCAGCAAAATTCATCGATCATGCATGAGGATAAAATAGACAAGTTCCTGTGAAAGTTACACAAACAAAAACCCACATTTCGACAAATCCTATTAACAAAAGAACAAAACACATACAAATATGAAACATTATCAATGATAAAATGAAGAAGAAATAAAGGAGAGACATGTTTGAAAAAATGACAAAAACCCTAGATGAATACTTTGTCAGATTTGTTCAAGGTCGTTCACTTAGCAAGCACAAAAGCTTATCAACGACACAGAGGACTTATGAGAGAAAGGAGGAGGAAATCCAAAAAAAATAAAAACAAAAACCAACTTAAAAGCCCTTAAAACGTCATTAATGAGATGCATTAACTTAAAGTTGCAAGGTTGACAAATTTTGTCGACATTACAACTTGAGGGAGGAAAGACATGTAGGGGTGGCAAAATTTGTCACTCCTACATGTAGACAAAAAGTTTCTAACTCTTAGAAACTGAAACTTGCAACTTGAACTATTTTGCAAATTTTGAGAAACTAACACTAGATGATGCTCGAGCAGACTCTTCGAGGCTAGGGGAATGCACACAAAGATGATTGTGATTGTCTCATTTTGTGAGCTTAGAGTTGTGGGCTATGAAATAGACAAGTTTCATAGGGGTCATCCCACAAATTGAGTGTAGCTAAATTTGAGGATAACAGTTGGCTCTAATTGGGGTGCTTCCTTTGATCATCCTTTGAAATGATCGACGGGAGAAGAACTCTAGTCTCTAAGTGCCTTCATCCATCCATTGGGCTATAGAGTCAGGCGACATAACAAAAAGACACAAAAAGACATAAAAGAAAAAGACTCAAAACTATAAAAATATTTACAAACTTATCCATCACTTCACTGTGATAAAAGCTTCAGATGTTGTCCACTATGGGGCAGCAAAAAACGTGTTCCATCCTTCTTTTTTTTACTATTGAAAGAGTAACATTTCCCAGTGTTTGCCATTCTGGGATCTTCTTATGTACCTAGATTGAATTGCCCAACTTCTGCTGATGAATTTGGTTCCAATTTTTGTTGTCATTTGATGAAGTGATCATGCTTATCAAAAAGTTTCTCCAGAGAAACCAATCCTTTGGAAATTTTATTTCCTTTTAGCTGCAAAATCTCTTCACTTGAAGAGGATGATTCATCTATTTCTAGATCTCCATTTGAAACATTACCCAATAACTTAGCATCTTCATTAGAGATCAAGAAATGAGTACCCATATCAGAAAACTCAAAGAGAATCTGAGTTTTGGATCCTCATATTTTGCCACTATGTACTTGGCCTCCCTTTTAGGATGAAGTTTCTGCATAATACCCTTAACAAGTATTCTTTTTTCCAATATTTGAATCTTTGTCATCTTAGCATGATCTATGATATCAAAAAGTTGATATGAACTAGCTACAGAAGATGGAAAACTCTCATCTTGAGGTTTTACATTGGGAGTACTGGTTTTAGGAACATGAGATAAAGTAAGAAGATCTAATGTACTTAACTGTTCGTCATCAGTCATATACCTCAGTTGAATAGGCAAAGGAGTACATCTCTTAGCAATAGAAATCACAGGTTGAGGATCCTCCTTAGACTTTCCTTTGTCAATTGCTTGTTGGTTCAATTGGTTATGTGACCATGTGAGAACAATATAAGATTCATCAAAAGTAACTTCTTCTTGTTTTACTTCATCCTCGAAGTCAAGGAACCCGATGGTAGAGTCACTAGCTAATTGCTCTTCACCTTCCATGAAAATATTAGCTTAATCTTCTTGATCATGTTCTGATTGAAGAAGATTGTCTTGCTCCAATTCATAATAGAAGATTGTTTAATTCACAGTTGGTGCCTCTAAAGCAAGTCTTCCTTGTGATGAAGGAAGCCTATTTTGATTCTGATTCCTTGAAGCATTAACTTGGTAATTCGGAGCATTGGGGAAGGTACTCCTTGGAATGTCCTTGTAGAGGGGAATGGACAAACTCTGAGACATTTGTTTTTTCAGAGCTAACAACTCATTAGCTAACTTTTGCACTATAGGATCCATAGTGCTGGTAGAAGGTAAAGCCAAAGGGGTTTGCCCACTAGGCCTAATAGAATCCTTCTTCAACTTTCCTGCCAAGATCAAATCATCCTCCACTTCAATTGCCAAACTTTGAGCAATTGAAAGATCAACTGGTGCTGCTCTTCATAAAAGAAAACTTCTTCTGACAATTGTGAATTGATGAAGAAGCATTTTAGGTTCTCAGCTGTGGGTTGAGCAACAGTTGGGATCCTGTTCTTTAGCTTATTGAACTTTGCCACAAACTCACGAATGGGCTCATGGGGTTCCTTTTTCATTTGAGTAAGTTGGGCCAACAAGGCATAAGCATCTTTTGTTAGCTTGAATCTGGCTTCGAACTGGGTTCGAAGTGTATTCCATCTAGTAACAATTCCTAGTGCAAGGTGATAGAATCAATCAACTACAACACTTTGGAGTGTTTCTAAAACTAGTCTCACAGAAACATCTTCATATTCCACCCCAAGAACTCCGTAGGCAATGTAGAATGCAACAATGTGCTCATCCGGATGTTGTTTACCATCCTCGTAGAACTTGGGAAAGTTCTTATGTGAACCACAAGGTAGTTCATGTAGAGGTTGAACCAAATTCAACAACCCAAAAGCATTTCCCCATGGACTTGGGAGAGCCATACTCTTAACAAACAATAGATCATATATAACAAAAATATATTACAAAATATGAGTTCGGTATGCTTCAACCAAAGGCAAGAGGCTCTTGGTTGCACTTTCGATCCCTAGTAGAGTCGCCAAAAACTGTTGGGTGAATATTTTGTCATCAACTCACTGAAGACAAAATGGTTATATCAACCTCAGTGTGATGAGATAAATCTCTCCTCTCAGCAAGGGGAGGCTCCCTTCTTAGTGCTTATTGAAACAAAATTAAACTACTTTAAGCTAAAAGTATTTACACTAGCTCTAACCATGTAGGGAGTGTGTTACATTCATCCTTTTCTCTTCTTTCAAAAAAGATGTTTACAATGTTTCACAGTAATATTCAATAATGTTTCTATACTTCTAATATTACCCTAAACAATAATCAACAATATTCTTGATTAAACATGTGAATAATCAAAGAGTACCAATATAAATATGTGATAAGAGACCGGAAGAAATGCAAAAGCTCAAAGTCTTTTTACTGCCTTCAATGAGAGTTTTATAGTAACCAATGACATAAGTTGAAGCACAAAGTCTTTCAACTCACTTCACAAAAAGATTCATGAACCAAGTGAATAATCTCAAGCACAAACTCTTCAAATTATCCCTAGAAAGATTTTAAAAGAAATCATATCACTGATTGGAGCACAAAGTCTGTCAACTAACAATACCACTAATCCAGGCAAATGTAATTGAAAATTATAGCACAAAGTCTACAAGTTCTCAACACGATTAATATATAAAGTGAACAACTACAAGCTCAAAGTCATTATAATCCTCCACTGAGAAATGTTTTCAACACACATAGATTCAAGTAAATAATATAGAACAAAGTTTATATAACTTAACTTGAACGTCCTCCAATCGTAATAACCAAACACCACTTTATCCAATCAATCAACAAGAGAAATCAATAAAAATGCCATATGAACATCCTCACCCATACAAATTCGATTCAACACAAAGTTTGATATCAAAATTTGCCTTCTATATTGATTGGAATTGATCATGCAATTTGAACACAAAGTCTCAAAGTTGAGTCTCAATTTGGGCAGCACTTCGTTGCATAAGATTAAAGATAGATAATTACAAAAGAGCTCTCTCATATTTATAGATGAGAGCCAAGAGCTAATCTAGGAAAAAGTCTAACTACTTTGACTTATTCAACAAAAGAGTCCTTATTGATTTAGGACTTCCTTTGTTCACACATGTAATTACATATTGAAAAAGTACATGTGGACATGTCCAAAACTAAAAATAAAAAGCATAAAAGAAATGTCGAGAAAATATTCTAAGGCATGACCAAATCCATCAACTCCTATTCCCATCTTTCTTCAGAAATTCCACATACATTGTCATCACTGATTATACTTCATCCACATCAGGTCCTGAAGTATGCTTAGAATTAGCAGGAGCCATGGTTATGTAATCTTTCTTAGACCACTCTGTGACTGAGTCTTTGCATTCTTTATCACTGTCTCCTTCTGCATCATTTCTATACAGTTCCTTTAACAATGATGCCTCATTTGATCCATAAAAATCCCTCACTCTCCTAGAAAATTTCCCAACATAGCTTGAGAGGAGCCTATTTTGATGATTCTAAAACTTACTTGCAATCCCTAAATCCCTCTGGAGATTATATGGAACATGTTGAAGTCTGTGACCCAAAAGTGGAAATGATGATGACTACTTGGAATGTCTAACAACCGATCCAAAATGCATTAGGACATGTCTCCAAGCCATTCCTTTTAAATCCACTCAAAATCTTCCCTTCTGAAGATTTACAGAAATGTGAGATGAAAAAGACCACAACAATTTTCTGAACAAATCAACTTGCTCCCAATTATCAAAGCTTACAACCCACGACCATCCCATAAAATTTTGCATGGTCTTTGCAAGAATTTTATTTGATGATGAGCACTAAACCATCAGGATATGCCTATTTGTGACCAACAACATCCAGTGATTAGATACCTCAAAATGTTCCTCATATAAACCTAACTAGGTAGATTTTGAAGGTTCCATGAAAACATTTGTGCATTCAAAACATCAACTTTCTTCTGCAAGGTAAAGCACCCTCTACAATGTCATCTCTCTTTCATCTTCCTCTCTGGCAATTCTTGCACTTCTTCAATAATACAGGAATACAACCCCACTAACATTGGAGGAGGTGCGGGTGGCAAGATGGAGGAGTGGTGAAAACCACCGACACTACATATTATACTTGATATTTAATAGTATGTATGGGCAGCAAAAAATACCGCCCTTACATATCAACAATAGGTAAGTATTTTGTATGGGCGGCAAAATTCGCCGTCCATGCACAATTGATAGAATTAAGTTCAGCCTTAGCAGCAATTTTCACCACTTAATCACCATTATACACTGGCCCAGAGATGGATTTCCATCCCCAGGTTTTCCAACATAATCGACCATATCTGATGCTTCCACAACATAGTCATTCTTTACACTAGCTTGAGCAGGAAAAGTGAAAGAATTCTACTTCTAGTACCCACATCAACTACGATACGCCCCTAAAATTCTATACAATTTTCTATAACAACAACATAGTAGGACCCTGTGTGCACATAATCTTGTAACATGTTCTGCTAGTGAAGAAGCTATCCATAATAATGGAAATACATTTTAACAGAAGATTGATGCAATAGATAAGGAGGCAATCAAAATATTAATACCATATTTCACAACAATGGGCTTCAATCACTTTGACACTTCAAGTTTCACAAGAAATCTTTTCAAGGTAATGACCTCTACAAGAGCACCAATTAGAAGTTTCAACTACTCTAACCTAAACAATACCTTAGTTGTATTGCTTATCCTCTAGGAATCTTAACTCAACCAAAACAAACAATAACCAATATATGTCCCTTCATGAAATTCCTATTCCTTCATTGACTGTCTGAATACTAGTAACCCTCTTTAAGTGATTGTCAAGGCATAACTTGGAAACTAAGCACTAAAAATATGAATTGAATACATATTTTAATACCCCTTTGGACCATTCAACACATATTTGAAAACTAGCATGTATTGTTTTGTAACAAAAACCCCAAATAATGACTGGTAATCTGCTCCCCTTAAGTCTGATTTAGGCATCTCAAACTGTCAATCCTTGAGATTCTTAATATCTTTCTAGTGAAGGGATCTTATAAACTTTACTTTGGATTGAAAACAAGTCAAATCACCTTACTCATCAATTTTCTAGGGTTTACAACCATTCTTGGAACACAAAATTGCCTCATACTTAGTCAAGTCTGTGATTGCTATAACTAGTCTTAACAGGACAGACTTGTTAGAGGGTATAAACCTTCATTCTTTTACCCAAATTTAACTTGAAGAATGCGTAAATATTTCAATGGCTACCTTTCACAACCTAAAACCACCATGGATAAAGTTCAATCCATAATAAATCATCAAAATCACATCATTTCTGCCCTTTACCAATCTGAAACAGGGCTGAACAGTACTAGGGCATTTACAAATCCTAAGAAACCCTTGATCATTTGATCTAAACACTTGTCATAAGGAAACATAACTTATTTCACATCATTTCATTTATGTATGAACTCTTCATTGTACAAAACACCAAGGAAACATCATTTAAATAGCCCACTACTTACCCTAGATCAAGGTTTTGACTGTCAACTGTTAAGGGAAAATCGGATCAATCAATGAATATGCATTCATAATCAATATCAAATACCCAAAACTTCAATGAAATAGTGAACTAAGGAAATCCAATAAACAATGAGTAAATAACAAAGAAAACCTCCTTAGATCGTAGCTTCCATTGATTGCCTATCAAAAATCATTCTTGCATGTATGAAATAGGGCCCTCAGAGAGTGCACTTCTTTGCTTTGTTCAAGAATGTCGATTGAGAATGGCGGTGATAATATTGTAATGAAGAGAAGCTTCACAATGATGGTAATAGTGCGTAGTGCGTAGTAGCGAATGTGATCATAAGCAATGAAGGAATTGGTGCCAAAGGCGCGCTGCAATTCCTGCAGAGTAACAATACTTAAAGCTTGGATGAATAGAATGGAGGAATAAGGTTCAATTTATAGACTCGGGAGAATGAAGATCAACGGTATAGAAGACTTGAGAAGATCAACAATATAGAACGGATAAGGAATGTGCGACGAATAAGAAGAAGACGTGTCTTGGTTTCTTTTGCATGAGAGGAGTTAACAAGAATAGAAGAATGAGTTAAAGCATTTAAAAGAATATAATAATTAGTTAAGTGATTTAAAACAAGAAGAAGGGATTTGCATGAGAATAAGAGGATATTTTGCTTTATTAAATATTAGGAATATTTAATTGCATGTGCAAAAAGCTTGAATTATATTTAGAGATAACTCATTTTAGAAGAAAAAGCAACTTAAATAAATATTTGATTTATTTAAATCTAGAGAAGATATTATTGGAAGAAAACAATTAAATAATTGGAATTATTTAATTTAGAAGATAAGAAAGCAAATTAAATAAATAAATTTATTTAATTGTTGTGCATGATTTGGAAGAATAAATAAAATATTTGATTATATTTTATTTTTGGAGATTGAAAGGATTTAAATAAATTTGATTTGATTTATTCAAATTTAGAAGAATGATTTTGATTTAATTAAATAATTAAGAATTATTTAATTGTTTGGAAGAATTTAATTAAATAAAGGTTTTTATTTAATTTTGACTTTAGAAGAGGTAATTAAATATTATGATATTTAATTAACTTAGAGGAATGTGAATCAAATAAATAAATTTGTTTATTTATTTATTGATAGAGGAATTAGAAGGGAATAAATATTAAGAATATTTATTTAGACCGAATCATGTCATTTTTAGGCGTATACATCAACAACAAAATCACAATAACTTTTCCAAATCTACATGAAAATGAATGAAACCAAAGCTAAAATGAACTAGAATCAGAGGTCTTTTAACAACATATGATTAGAAGACATTATTTGGCCGTACTAAGCCATACAACACGTTAGAACAGAAAAAATTGCTTTGAAAAATAGAGTTTCTTCATTATTTTCTTGTTCAATCTTCATACATCTTCCTCTGCCTACACAAGCTAGCTCACAAGAGCATATTTAAACTACTTCCCACCTAAAACTGACTCTCCAACCAACCCAGCCACGTTTTGAAGCCCACATACTTGTAACTTTGTACTTTTATATCTTTTAAATGACAACCTCTTACATTTTGTTTTCAAAATTGGACCAAATAAACTTCAAATTGACCTCTAACTATCTTTAACACACAAAAATGACTCAAATGACCTAGTGACATCATCAATGTGGCCTGCTGGTCCTTATTACAACATTAAGACATCAAAATTGAACACAAGACTCAATATGGCCTCATGGAGGCATGTGATCAAATAGGTGCTCGTGCACCAAACTCCCAGGGGAAAAAGAATTGAAGCCCCATTGAATTATTGTCTTCTTCCTGGTCTTCCAATTATTCTGCATCGCATCCTTCATCTTTGCAAACTTCTTTGGTCCCTTCTTCCTATTCTTCTTCTTATGCCTTCTTCTATCCAATATTCTCTCAACTTCTAGGCTCCAAAGCTCCAGTTCTTGAGGATATAGCTCAAAATCTTCATGGATGTCTTCATTATACAATATAGCAACATATTCACCTACATTATACTTTTGTAAACCTACACATACCTCATTACCAAACAAAACAACATCCTCATTAGCAACTTCATTACCAACAACAACTTGATCATGAATAACAACATCAATTTTATCATCACCAACTTGAGTATCAATACCAACAATATCATCAACCATATCATTAATCTCAACATTAATAGCTTTATCAACAACTTGATCAACATCATGTTTCTCAACCTGCACATCTTGAACCTTGGATTCAGACTTTACCTCTTCTTGTATGGCTACTTTCCTTGATTGTCTTCTTCTTCTTTGTATAATCTTTCTAATGGCCCATTGAACCATTCTTCTTAATGGCAAATGCCAACTGCTCCACTGATGTAGTTCCCTTTCCATTCTTTCTATGGCTTGTTTCAATTCTCTAATCTTTTGGTCAAATTCCTCTTGCCTTGCCTTATCTTTTTCCTTCTTTCTTATTTCTTTTACTATCTTCTCATCTTTTCTCTTTTTCATCTCTTGCTTCATATTTGGTACCTCCTTACCTTGCAAACTACCTTTCACTATTCTCCTAAACCAATCCATTTTATTTTTACTCAAGCAAGCTTCTCCTTGCTTCTCAACTTTTTCTTCCTCACCTAGGTCCTTTCCACTTATCCTCAACCTAGTCTCTTGGCAACCAGCAACCAGGTTCTTTCTTAACCTACACACAACCACAAAAAACAAAACCAACTCTCTGTCTAGACCTTTCCTAGCCTATGATACCAATTGATGCAATAGGTAAGGAGGCAATCAAAACATTGATACCATATTTCACAACAATGGGCTTCAATCACTCTGACACTTCAAGTTTCACAAGAAATCGTTTCAAGGTAATGACCTCTACAAGAGCACCAATTAGAAGTTTCAACAACTTTGACCCAAACAAGACCTTAGTTATCTTTTTTATCCTCTAGGAATCTTAACTCAACCAAAACAAATAATAACCAATATCTGTCCCTTCATGAAATTCCTATTCCTTCATTGATTGTCTCAATACTAGTAACCCTCTTTAAGGGGCTGTCAAGGCATAACTTGGAAAATAAGCACTCAAACTATGAATTGAATACATATTTTAATACCCCTTTGGACCATTCAACACATATTTGAAAACTAGCATGTATTGTTTTGTAACAAAAACCCCAAATAATGACTAGTAATCTGTCCCCCTTAAGTTTGATTTAGGCATCTCAAACTGTCAATCCTTGACATTCTTAATATCTTTCTAGTGAAGGGATCTTATAAACTTTTCTTTGGATTGAAAACAAGTCAAATCACCTTACTCATCACTTTTCTAGGGTTTACAACCATTCTTGGAACACAAAATTGCCTCATACTCAGCCAAGTCTGTGACTGCTATAACCAGTCTTAACAGGACATACTTGTTAGAGGGTATAAACCTTCATTCTTTTACCCAAATTTAACTTGAAGAATGTGTAAATATTTCAATGGCCACCTTTTACAACCTAAAACTACCATGGAGAAAATTCATTCCATAATAAATCATCAAAATCACATCATTTCTGCCCTTTACCAATATGAAACAGGGCTGAACAGTACTAGGGCATTTACAAATCCTAAGAAACCCTTGATCATTTGATCTAAACACTTGTCATAAGGAAATATAACTTATTTCATATCATTTCATTTATGTATGGACTCTTCATTGTACAAAACACCAAGGAAACATCATTTAAATAGCCCATTGCTTACCCTAGATCAAGGTTTTGACTGTCAACAACAAAATCACAATAACTTTTCCAAATCTACATGAAAATGAATGAAACCAAAGACAAAATGAACTAGACTCAGAGGTCTTTTAACAACATATGATTAGAAGCCATTATCTAGCCATACTGGGCTGCACAACATGTCAGAACAAAAAAATCTGCTTTGAAAAATAGAGTTTCTTCATTATTTTCTTGTTCAATCTTCATACATCTTCCTCTGCCTATAAAAGATGGCTCACAAGAGCATATTTAAACTACTTTCCACCTAAAACTGACTCTCCAACTAACTCAACCACCTTTTGAAGCCCATATACTTGCAACTTTGTACTTTTATATCTTTTAAATGACAACCTCTTACATTTTGTTTTTAAAATTGGACCAAATAAACTTCAAATTGACCTCTAATTGTCTTTAACACACAAAAATGACTCAAATGACCTAGTGACATCATCAATGTGGCCTCTTGGGCCTTATTACAACATTAAGACATCAATATTGAACACAAGATTCAATGTGACCTCATGGAGGCATGCAATCAAATAGGTGCTCTTGCACCAAACATGACTCAATTTTCTTATCGAACTTGCTCAGGTTCCAAGATGCATCACACAATCCATTAGCCAACTTTTTCCTAGCTCTAGCAGATTTTGTATCACTCTTCCAAGACCTCAACATAATCAGGAGGCAAGGGTATTCCAATAGCACACATGACTTTCTGAGGCAACGACTGCTTGCAACAAGCCCCCTTAAATCTATCAAAGTTCTATACCACACCCTATGCTTTTTCTACATCATGGTTTCCATAGCTTTGGCTCTTATCTCCATTCTGAGAACAACCATCATGATCATGATGTTTCTCATTCTCATTAATAACTGCTTTATCTATTCCTAGACTGGTAGTGTTCACAGCTTGCAAAGGAGATGATGTAGCTGTAGTGGACCCAAAGGAATCATTGCAAAGAGCCTTTTCACCATTATATGAAAGCTCATATCTGCATAGTCTTGCCACTACCTGTCTCTCCCACCAAAATCATGGTCTAAGTTTTCTCCAACATTTTGAGAAACTCTTGGTTTTGTTGCCACACGGGAAGGGTTTTCCTCTTCTCCAGAATATCATGATATTTCTGAGAAAATAGTCGACCCATCCATTAGTTGAGGAGAGGCAATCCATTGCTATTGCCAACAAGGAGATTATAGCCAGACTTCTTAGCACCAAGAATTATGTTTTCATCCACTTGATAAGTGTGCCAGAGTGGCAAATTTTTCCATCTATACCTAGTTGATAAAATCATTTAAGTTCTACGTTGGTGGAAAAATTTTCCGCCCATGCATATGGGTAAACAATTTACAAAAAATTGGTGTAATGTTGACAATTTTCACTGACTCCACCAAATGGTAGACTTCTGCACATAATACCCTCAAATTGGTTCCCCCAAGATCCAGTGCATAGAAAATGCCTTCTTCATCTCCTGTAGGAAAATTGTTGATGTAGCTTATGATCATCTTGATCTTGTTTCTAATCTTAGAGGCCAAGCCATCATTCATCTCGACAATGAGAGAGTCCACAACACTCGATAATGAGAGCATCCACCACTTGGACAAGCTTGGACAAAACATATATAATTGGGTAGATTCTGAATTAAACCACTAGTCCATACCATAATGTTGCTTCCACAATACAACCTCTCATTAGACATATCAGAATCCACAAAATGATTGCACACATGACAGGTTCATAGTTTCCCTATGTGCCAATAGTGAATGTAAAATGGATTGAAAAGACAAGCTGCCACATAAAGTGTACACTATTTTCCTAGCACTTCACATAGCCTTAGAATATAATATATGAGATGGCCCACAAACAAATCTGCATAAACTCTGTAGCTGAGAAGAGAACCTTCCCTCAACAAGGATGCAGAAATGAATTGGGTATTAGCACAAGTGCCAGAAGCAGTGAATATCTATATGTAGCTCTGTCATAAGGAGATCTGTTGGAAACCATCAAAGAGGCAGCATTAGAGAACACCAAATAATCAATATCAATGTAGTGTACTTCCATGTGGGTATCTTGCCATTCACCATAAACTATAAGGATCACAAGTATAAGAGAAGATATGGACATCAACCATCCCCTGCTTGTGATGAACATTATTATACAATGTCTGAACAAAGGACCCTTAAAATAGTTGTGCTCGATGTCAGTTAAAGCTTGCACCTACACTCTTCAGATCTACATGAGATAAAATGACTAACATGAAATTTTTTTAAAATGTTTTACTAAGGCAAAGTGTAAGGTCAGTAAAAACCACTGATACCACATAGTAAAACTTTTGCAAGGATATACAAGGGCAAAAAATTCTGTCGCCCATGCTTTTTGATTGATATAGATGTAAAATCGGTAAAAAAGGCCAACCTCGCATAACTAAGGGAACTTTAGAAGTGACTGCATGGGTGGTGAATTTCACCAACCCTACAGGTAAATTACATCGAAATACTTGCACAGGCGGCAAAATTCACTAACCATACATGAGGATAAAATGGAGTTCCTGCAAAAGTTACACAAACAAAAACCTACATTTCGACAAATCCTATAAGCAAAAGAATGAAATGCATGCAAACATGAAACATTATCAATGGTAAAAGAAAGAAGAAAGAAAGGAGAGACATGTCTGGAAAAAATGACAAAAACCCTAGATGAATACTTTGTCAAATTTGTTCGAGGTCATTCACTTAGCAAGCACAAAACCTTAGTGATGACATAGAGGACTTATAAGAGCAAGGAGGAGGAAATCAAAATAAAATAAAAACAAAAACTTACTTAAAAAGCCCTTAAAACATCATTAACGAGATGTGCTAACTTAAAGTTGCAAGGTTGACAAATTTTGTCGACACTGCAACTTGTGGGAGGAAAGACATATAGGGGCAGAAAAATTTGTCACTCCTACATGTAGACAAAAAGTTTCTAACTCTTAGAAACTAAAAGTTGCAACTTGAACTATTTTGCAAATTTTGAGAAACTAACACTAGACGACGATTGAACGGACTCTCCAAGGCTAGGGGAATGCGCACAAAGATGATTGTGATTGTCTTGTTTCAGGAGCTTAGAGTTGTGGGCTATGAAACAGACATGTTCTGTAGGGGTCATCCCATAAATTGAGTGCAACTAAATTTGAGGATAACAAATTGTATCAGTATCAACTATACACAGTTGTACCCTATCTTCTAAAGTTTGTGCAGAGGTGAAAATTGTAAGCAGAACAATGTGCTAACGTAAAAATTCTTGTTTTATTGGAAGGAGTTGTGTTTGATGTTAAGAAAGAAGTCTCTGGTGTGGTGAGTATTGTATTTCTTACCTTCTAAGGAAAGGCATTGCTATAGTCTTGAAAGAAAGATTCAGGAGGTCCAAGGCACTAGAGTTTGCACCGAAGCAACTCAAGAGAATGCTCCGCATTCCTCTGCATTCCTCTGCATTTGAAGGTATGGCATTGCGGCTTGGAATTTAGTCAGAGACAAGTATGAAGTTTGTATGTTCCTGATTTCAGAGCTTGGACATTATCACAAAAGATTCTAGAGCTTTGTAGAGTGAAGACATAGGTTTAAAATGATTACAGTCAGGAGGTGTCAGAGAAGTGCTCTGCATTTCTCTGGTTTTGAAGATAAGGTCCTATGGTTTGAAGGATGATTAGTTATAGATGAGAATACTGTTATATTCAAGTTTTAGTTGTTTTGATGCACTGTAAAAGTTCTCCAGAGTCAGCAGAACAAAGACATATCATGTTGTTGATTAGGGTTATCTAGAGGAGAAAGCAAAAGCCACTGTATTTTATCACAATTCATCTTTTGGCTTTGTTTCTGGAGGATAAGTTTAGATATTCTATATGTTTGTTCATCTCAGGTTTCAGGTGTTGAAGTACACCGAAGCTTGGTTTTTCAATGCTCTATCTCAAGATTGTGTGATCAGTGTTTGTAAGTGATGTCAGGCTCAGTTTCTGTTTGTTTACACCATAAAGAAAACATATATTTCAGAGGAAGGATTGTTTGATAAGGTCTGTGTAAGTCTTATGCTTCTTGAGTGATGATCCACATGATGTTAATCGATCCCTCTAATACCACTTTAGCTCTGGAGCTATTTTGTGGAATGATAAATGTTTGTCAGGCCAACTTCATGTATTCTAATGATCCTGTCGAATGTTTTGAAGTGTATGCTAGCTTGGAAGAATGTGTTAAGGAAATAATAGGTCCTGGATATCATTTGGCTTGAACTGCATTGGATTTCTACATCTTTTGGATGTCGACTTGGTATGGCCTTTACACGTTTCTTGCTACATGTTTCATCTTGGCCGACTAAGGAGAAAGATTTTGAAGCTTGCAGAGGATATAAATGTAAAATCAAAGTTGTTGAGTGAAGTATGAGTTAGGTGTTGTGTGATTCCATTGATAATGCACAAATAAATTTACTGTAGAAGTAGGATTTATAATGAAATGTGGATAGGATTAGTTTGATGAAATGGGATATTGTTGCAGAGGTAAGTATTGGTGAATTAATGATGGAGAAGAGTTTCTGAAGTTGTTTGGTTGTGGTGGAGGTTGACATTGTAGTTGTATAGACGAGAGATTGTTGTACAGAAGTTAAAGTGATCAGCAGAAGTTTGGAGTAATCATTTTTTTGTGAAAAGATTAGTTGAGTCAAAGAAGTGTTGTATTACAGTGGTTGAAGATTCTTTGTAAAATTTTTATTATTGTATCTATTCAGGGAGTTGCAACTTCCTTTGGGTTGTAGCCCATAAATGTTAATGTAATCATGTTTTATTTGTGAGGCTAGATTTGGACAGTAAATCCAAGCAGCTTGCTCACCGTGGTTCTTCCCTCCTAGGGATTTCCACATAAATCTATTGTTATGGATGTGTGATTCTATTTTCATGTGCTTTTCATGTTCAAATGCTTAAGATAGTTTGACTATAGTTTAAAAGAAAAGAATTTGAATAAGTATTGATTCACCCCCTCTCAGTACTTTTGTGTGTTCAACAATTGGTATCAAACTTGAGTTCCTTGAATGCAGCCTAATAGCTGAGGCATATCTTGGTGTGGAAGACATGGGAACAGAAGTAAGGTTAATTGGAAAGAATCCTCCAGAAGTTGATGAAGACGTGACAACCTTATAATCCAGAAGATTGTGTAGTTGATTTTGAAGGAGAACTCATTTCTGCCCTAGATGATCTAGATGCAATGAGAAGTGAAAATGAAGAATATAAGATCAAGCTCATCAAATCAAAAGAAGTAAATGCCAAGCTGAAAATTCAAGTTGAAGAAGGTAAAAAGATTGTAGATGATCTAAATGCCAAAATTATTGATAAATCGATTGAATGCTCCAAACTTGAAGAAAAAATTGTCTCCTTGAGGAAAGAATTGGAGAAAGCAAAGGATCTGATAAATAAAGGTCTAAAATTGAAGAAAAGCACAAATATCCTTGATGAGATAATCAGTAGTCAAAGACCTCTAAAGAATAAAGGTGGTATTGGATTTGAGAAAAGTTAGAGTCCTAAAATAGACATACTTGAAGGTATGTTTAAATGAAAAAGGAAGAGCCTAGCATTGAAGACTCTGAGGAGATTGAAGAGGAGGAACAGGATTTGGATGATGATGAATTCATATAGGTCAGCAATCAGAAGAAAAATTTTAAGATATCTCCTCCTAGAAAAGTTGTTAATCCCAGGTTCTCTCAATCCTTCTATGGTTATTGTTATTCTTGCAATAAATTTGGACATAGGGCTATGTTGAACACACCAAGATATTGAGAGGGGGTGAATCAGTATCAAAAAAAATTCAAATCCTCTAGATCCAATTAAAACTTAAACATTATAGCATTAACATAAACATGGAAGATCAACACAATGCACATCAACACATAACACTAGATATACATGGAAAACCCCAAGAGTGGAAAAATCATGGCGAGGATTAACTCACAATATATGAAGCTTAAACTTACAACTTTGTTTTAGGGCTACAACCCAAGGAAGCTACTACTCCCTGAAGACTTTATTTTAGGGTCACTCCCAAGGAAGCTACTACTCCCTGATCTGAGAACAAGCTTAGAAAATATTATAGTATGACAGTTCTTCTATTGTCTAAAATTGACAATGAAGCTCACACCTTTGATGATTGTAATTCTACCTCTTCACTCTTCTTCTGATGATTGAATCAATTAGGCACACTCTTCACTTCCCTCCCATCACAAAAATATCTTCAAGATGAATCGGGACAGCCCTTATTGCTTCTGCTCTTTCTCCTTCAGTCACACATCATAATGCATATTATATTCATATTCTACTCTTCACATATTCATCTTCACAATCATAATTCACCTATATCAACTAGGTTTACAATTTATACATGAAATTACATTGATTGCATTCAAGTCAACCAATACAATAAGAATATTACAATTTACAAGTCGGCCAAAGATCACACAACATGAAACATGCATAGGATAAGCCCTATCATGAACTACACGTTACTCTAGAAGGAGACACATGCCTTTGAATCCAAAAACATGCTTATTCTGGTCCTAAACATCATTCATAGCAATATCCTTCAAGGAATAACTTACACATGTTACACATATTTGAAATAGGTCGCCCCTCAGCAAGAAAACATGAAGCTTGTAGCACATTAGCCTTTACAATCTTGACGGTACTCATAAAAGATTAAAAATTACTTGCACTTCTCCCAGATGAGTGGGCATGACTCACACAACATCTCCAAACACTCCTTGAACTCTACATAGTAACATCTTTATGTTGCACATCATCAATCATGTGTTCTAGGAATAACCAGGCATCTAAAACTATCTATAGCTCATTGTCATTTGAAAATTGAACTTGCGGACCACCAAAACACCTGATATCACAAAGTAACATGCCTTGAACATCTTTGAACATGTCCACAAAACTACATGAGCAAACCTTCACTTGTGGAGGAATGTGGAGCCTTCTAATCAGCCTTCATCATCACATTATGCTGCCAGAGCACAGACCGGAACCTTGTCACTTATAAATTTCACTGCGAAGGAGCAAGACACCTGAAACTCATATGGATGCACTCATGCATTACTCTAAACATATACTCAAAACTTCACAACCATATCCTTAATTGGAGAGGAATGCAGAGCATTCCAACAATCCTTCATCATTACCTCATTCTGCCAAAGCACAGACCAGAACCTTGTTACTTATAAATTTCACTATGGAGGAGAAAATGATCTAAAACTTTGGATTTAGCACCTTTATAGCATACTAAACTTAACTTCTAAACTACATGACCATATCATCAAATGCGGAGGAATGCGAAGCATTTTACTAGGTAGTCTTCTAGGCAACTCCCTGCAGCAAAAACCTTCACCAATTTCCAAAGGTCAAAACCTTCTTATATCAATACATACTTCCTTAGGAACAAAAGGAAGGATCATACAACATGCTTCAAGTCATCAGCAACATCTTCTCATATCTTTTAATTCCCAACTTAATATATCATCATTTATTTTAATACTTCTAAGTCCCATCTTAATATATCATCATGAAATCATCTCTGCAGACCACAGGCATGCTCAATACAACTTTACTTGTCATTAATAAAGGCATGACATCCAACCATGAATATCAATAACTAACCATGAACATCATAAACCACTACTAGCACACCATCAACATAGTACATCATCATCATAAGCATCCAAGCATAGAGTTGACATCAAAGACAACCATACAATCACATCAGTGACAAACTCAAGTAACATATGTGTAATGCTCATTAGTGTTGACATCAATGACAACCACACAATTACATCAGTGACAACCATATGTGCAACAATCTCTCCCTTTGGCATTGATGGCAACACACACCTGCTCATTCTCCCCCTTTGACATCAAGGACAAAGGGCAACTTTTTCTCCCCCTTAGGTCACAAACTCTCTTTACAACCTTCTCCTCCTATCAGCAACAACTACTACCTACTCGCCTTGAGAGGTAGCCACCATTAGTCCAGAAAAAAACATAGCTTGAATACTCCCCCTGAATAGATGCACTAAATATGCATCTAGCTAGAAGATGGGGGGGCAATTAACTCTAACTTCTGCTTGAGATACTCAAAAGTATCCTTTGCAAGAGCCTTTGTGAAAATGTTAGCAATCTGATCCTTTGTTGGAACATATTCCAACTTTACTTCCTTATCTGCAACCTTCTCTCTCAAAAAGTGATACTTGATTGATATATTCTTGGTTCTAGAATGCATTATTGGATTCTTGGAAATGTTGATAGCACTTGTATTGTTACACAAAATAGGAATAGGCTCATCATACAGTACCTTGATATCCTTCAATGTTTGCTTCATCCACAACACTTGTGTATAGTAGGTTGCTACTGCAATATACTTTGCCTCTACAGTTGATAAAGACACTTAATCTTGTTTCTTGCTTTGCCATGAAACCAATTTGCTTCCTAAGAAGAATGCACCACCAGTTGTACTTCTTCTATCATCAACACAACTAGACCAATTAGCATCAATGTAAGCACTTAGATCAAAGTCATTACCTTTTGATACCATAAGCCATAGTCCAGAGTTCCCTTCAAGTATTTGAATATTATTTTCACTGCCTTCTCATGAGTTTGCTTAGGATTAGCTTGATATCTGGCAACCACACATACTCCATGCATAATATTAGGCCTAGAAGTAGTCAAGTACAATAATCCTCCAATCATAGATCTATAGAGAGTTTGATGATCCTCTGGAGACTCATCTGCTTTGCTCAAGTGACAACCAGTAACCATAGGAGTACCTACTAGTTTGGAATCCTCCATACTAAATTTTTTCAACATCTCTCTAATATACTTAGCCTAAGAAATAAAGATACCATCATCTAGCTGAGCAATTTGAATTCCAAGGAAGACAGACATCTCACCAATCATAGACATCTCAAACTCTTTCTGCATCTCGTCTACAAACCTCTTACACATATCATCATCTCCATAAAAGATGATGTCATCAACATATATTGCAACTATCAAAATCATGTCTCCCTCTTCCTTAATGTAAAGATTACTATCTATGGTGCCTTTCTTGAATCCGTGCTGAAGTAAGTACTTATCCAACCTAGCATACCAAGCTCTAGGAGCTTTCTTGAGTCCATACAAAGACTTTTTGAGTTTGCATACCATGTCTGGATCTTCTAATAACTAAAAACAATTCGATTACTCAATGTAGACCTCTTCCTCTAGATCACCATTCAAGAATGTTGACTTGACATCCATCTGATAAACCTTGAAGATCTTGTGAGAAGCAAGGGCAAGAAACATCCCGATTGCCTATATCCTAGCTACCAGAGCAAAAGTCTCCTCAAAATCAATGCCTTCAACTTGTGAATAGCCCTTACACACCAATCTTGCTTTGTTCCTCACCACTTCACCATCTTCATTCAGTTTGCTCTGGAACACTCACTTTGTTCCTATTACATTCTTATTAGCTAGTTTGGGAACCAAGTCCCATGTTTGATTCTTCTCTATCTGATTCAATTCTTCTTCCATTGCCTTCAACCATCCATCATCTTTGGTAGCATCAACAAAGGCTTTGGGCTCTATCTTTGATAATAAACACAAATTCACTTTCTCACTTGCCCTTGCAAACCTTCTCCTAGTCTGCACACCTTCATTCTTATCTCCAATGATCTGATTTGCTGAATGATTCTTCTGAACATATTTTATTGGAGTCTTCAACATTTGCTCTGGTTCTTGTTCATTCTCTTCTTTCTCTTCTTCTTCTTCTTCAATGCGGTGAAATATATCAAATATGCAATCCTCTAGAGATTTGATACAAGTCTTCATCCACCTTGAAATTTGTGCTTTCAATCATCTTTCCAAACCTCTTGTTGTAGCATCTATAGGCCTTGCTTCTGGTTGAGTAACTGTCACCTTTTCATTCACCCTTATTCAATTTTTCATAATCCTTCCCTGAGCAAAAGTTGATCTACCATTTTCCCTTATTGGTCAATATGTTTATTCCTTAGGTTGGCTCTTTGTTTTTAAAATTCATTCACCTGTTGTCTTATGTGCAAAATAATTGTAGTATTGAACCTTCAAACTTGAACCTTTTCAAAAGTTCAACGGTTCAAAGGTTCAACGGTTCAATGTTTAATGTTTCTATAAAAGTCGTTTACCCTTGGTCCCCTTGCGTAACTCAATTTGTATCTTTGAACCTCCCAATTGAACCTCATATCGAAGTTCTAAGGTTCAATGTTTGTCACATAATGTTCCATAACAAATGTACCTATGTAATTAGCCTCACTTTTCCTCAAGTCTTCTTTAAGTCAAAATTGTGGGAGATTTTAAAGGAGAAAATCATTTAGAGGGAAATATATTTAGAACATCTTATGAAATGGAAAGTTTTTAACATTCAAGGGGTTATGGGTAATGATTACACATCAAGGTTGTGTGCGAGAACTACTTACAATTAAAGCATCTATCAGAATTTGTGTCTTATCAAGCAAATTCGGCACGAATAAATTGATCCAGTAATTATTCGACTAGATTTTATGCCTTTTATCGAGAAAGAATAGGCCAATTTTAGCAATAAAACATACAGGGTGATACAAAAGGGAAACAACGCTAGAGGTAAAATATTTTTCTTGCCTAGTTTAACAGTGATTTCAGATCCGTTGAAGGTGAGTTCAACTTTTCTTATAGCTGCTCCCATTACTTTGTTGAAAAAGAGAATCATTTTAAGTTTCTGGTATTGTTAAAGCAGTTCAAAGAATTTTCCATTCTATTTATCCAAACTGTAGTCATGAAAGATGCCTATCTTGGTTCTGAACATGGTTCTAGCCTTGTTTGTTCTCTTCCTGAATATGGAGATACCTTTTTAGCTCAATATGATTTAGAGGATTTTAAGGGAAGGGCTAAAAATCCTACGTTTACCCCTATGATGGAAATAATAGTGGAAAGTGGTTTGGTCGAAGCTGCAGCCTTTCCTATGGTGGTGCAATGCCCTGAGTTAGTTCTTGAATGCATGAGCAAATATGACCCTCAAAATAGATGCATTAGAGCTTCTGATGGAAATGTGTTATTGCCTATTAATAGAGAAACCCTAATGGCCGTAATGAAAATCCCACCTAAGGAGCCATACTCTGACCTTGACATTACTTCCTCTTATAGTTATTTTTCATTGAAGAAGGCAAATTACAAGAGTGTAATTGCAAGAAATTGGCTATTGAAATTTCAAAAGGGAGGTTCCAGACTGCCCAGATGGCTAACAAGAGAACTTATGATACCAGAAATAAAAGATATCATGGTGTTGTTACATAGGTTAAAAGGTAGTTCTCAAGCATTCTATTGGGAGGATTGGATGTATTTCTTTATTCAAGTGATCCTTCAAGGAGAGCAATATCTAGATTGGGCAGAAATCATAGATGAATGTTTACATCAGAGTTTGAGTAATTATTTGGGAAATAAAGACTTTTACATGTCCTCATATCTCTTTTATTGCCTGGCATCCACAAGGGAGTGGAGAGGATTACCTCATGCATCCTTAGTCGAAGATATCAAAATTTATGACTATTACCCACATTTACAAATGCAAAAGTGTTATGAAAATTATGGAAGAGTTAATGATGTTTTCACCGGTAGGATGGTTTCTGAATTGACAGGCAATATTAATAAAAGGATGTCTGATGAGGCCATGCAATTAATCAACATTTATGGCAGCTTCTTCATTCAGCTTCCCCAATTCACTTACATCAGAGTTGGTGGTTTTGAAGGTGAGCCTGTGAAACTGCCCAGATATGTCTTTGACCACTTTGTATTGATCAAAGTTTGCAGGCAGTTAGCTCATATAGATAAAAAATTTTCAATGAAAAGAGAGTCTAGTATATCTTTTCCTGTTGAGCTTAGTCACTATTCGCGTCAATCAGTTTTTGATACTTTAAATCTAGAGGTGGGCCTAAAGAAGTTCAATTTTCAATATTATAATGGTAGACCCAAGTTCGATAGCAAAGGTTTTGCTAGAGACAATTTGGATTTTGGAGAGGGATTTTCACATATTCCCCAAATAGAGGACTATTGGGAAAATTGCCCAGATGAATTTGAAGTTAGAAAAAGGATTTGCTACAGATTTTCCTTAGGGCAAATAGTCACCCTTAACCTAAAAATGAATATTATTGGGATAATAGACGATGAGGAACAGGTAATCGATTCTCATTTTAAACAAGTAAAACAACTACCTATTCCAGAAGTTGATTCAAATAGAGATGAAGAGGATTGGATTGAAGTTAAAACCCTCCCCATAATAAGAAGAACTGAAAAATGGTTAAGAGAATAGAGATTGAACTCTATCCCTGCATACACTTCATGTATACAATGAGTAGTTTGTCCACTAACATAATAATAATAACATTGTAAATCATCATTTTATTGCATGGAATAAACTCATTCTTCTAAGCTTATTAGAACTTCATAATTTTTTCTCTCTACTAGCTGTCTTTGAAATAATAGATGAAATAAATCTATTTATAAAAATGGGGTGTGACAAAATGTCCAACGACAACTACATGAGTTACTAAGTGAATCACTATGTAAGGAGACCAAGTAAACAAAAACTTGCTACAACAGATCTCTTAACTGCTCGTTCAGATGGTGGGGATGAAGTGACTGCTGCCCTCTTCTTTGAATCAGAAGAACTATTGCATTGTGAAATGCATGCCTCCAGCTGAAACAGAGTACCTCTCCTAGTACCCTTAGCAAGCACCATAGCTCCTCTAGTCATCTTGCATCCTTCTTTCGAAAAGACAACCTGCACACCTACATCATTCAAACTACTTACAGAAAGCAGGTTCCGTGCTAAGGCTGGGATATGCATAACCCCAGAGATCCCCTTCACTCGACCATCAAGGAATCAGATAGAGACTCTTCCACGACCAACAATCTTCATATGAGAGTCATCACCCAAATACACATTTCCACCATCGAACTCCTCATACTTTGTGAACCAATTTTGATGCGAGGTCATGTGGAATGATGCACCAGAGTCAAGCAGTCACACATCATCAGATGCATGGGTTGCCAAGGCTGCGATAAAAGCATCACCATCATCTTGTGATTTGTCGGAATCTAAATCAGGAGCTTTCTTCTTCTTCTTCTTCTCCTCTTTGCATTCCTTTCGGAAATGCCCAGATTTACCATAGTTCCAACAGATAGCCTTGGACTTTCCAAGAGATTTGGATCTCCCACAGGATTTGGATCTACCCTTCTCAGCTTTCTTGTCCTTCTTTTTCCCTTTCTCCTTGGGTCTTCCACGAACTGCAAGAGCCTCTTTGGCTGCATCAAAAGACTTCCTCTGCATCTCTTCAAATAACAACGCAGATACCACATCTTCCATCTTGAATGTGGATGTGGTGCTTCCAATAGCCATGACAAGGTGATCCCACGAGTCTAGCAAAGAACAAAGCAAGGTCATACACCGATCCTCCTCCTCCATCGTTACACCAATAGATGTCAACTGTGCAACCAACATGTTAAAAGCATTCATATGTTCAGCAACGGATCCTCTGTCCTCCATTCCAAGAGAATACAACTTATTTCTCAGAAAAAGTTTATTAACTAGGGATTTGACTTGCTACACATCTCCCAACTTCTTCCAAAGCAAGGTTGCAGTCTTCTCCTCATGAACATTTAATAACATAGAATTAGCAAGACAAAGTCTTATGAGACCTTAGCCTTCCGATCCTTGAGATCCCAATCAGCTTGTTGCATTGCAGCTGGTTTAGTTCTGGTAACGGTTTCCCAAAGGTCTCGGTTAACAAGCATGTCTTCCATCTTGAGCTTCCACAACTCGAAATTAGTGCCATTGAATTTCTCCACTTCCATTCTTCCGGATGTGCTTGCCATCTCCTTGTTGTAATAGAAATCAGAATACTTTGCACAGACTCCCACTCAACTTAAGATCAGCTCAAAAAACCCCTACCCAACAACTAGGACCAAAGGTGATCAATCTCTGATACCAACTGAAAGGAAGCTAGGTATGCAGAAAACGCTTCTTACACTAATCTAATGAGGAGAGGGCTATGCAAATTCAAATTATTCCTTACAACTACAGCAACATAGAACATCTAAACGAGATATTGCAGCAATACACATGAACCAGAAAGAAGACAAAAGAAGAGAGACAAAGATATACGGTGGGGAAAACCCTTATCAGGTGAAAAACCCCACACTCAGAAACCTGCA
Organism: Cunninghamia lanceolata; assembly: GCA_027924645.1. Classification (NCBI taxonomy): domain Eukaryota; kingdom Viridiplantae; phylum Streptophyta; class Pinopsida; order Cupressales; family Cupressaceae; genus Cunninghamia; species Cunninghamia lanceolata. Next base: position 1,998,448 of record BSBN01000781.1, read on the forward strand.
CAATGTATTAACAAATCTGAAAGAATGTTTACAATACACTTGCAATGTAAGCTTCAATGGTCTTCGACACTCGTATCTGGAGTCAATCCGATAACAGTACATGTAAACCTGTAATACAAACTCCATCTCCAAGCACCTGTTTTTATAGAAATTACAAGGCAAAATAGGTCCTATCTTGGGTTGGGCGTCCAACTTGGCCTCATTGCCCAAAACCCACGCCTAGGGACACTTGGTCAACATTGTAGAATGTGCCTGACACTTGTCCACAGCTCCCATCCCAAAGAGGTCGCCTATTTCCAAAATGGGCTATGACAGATGCTCTTACGACACTTACAACCATCATAGAATCTGTCATAGCAGTTACAACTTACAGCTGTAAGAGAATCTGTCATACACATGCTATAAATAACATATTCTCGTACAACATGTCATAGTCCACCTTGGGGCACCAAAACATGCCTTTTTCAAAGATGCTTCATGACACATGTCCTCACCTGTCTTACAAACTTCTATTTTCGACTGTTACATGTCATAGATTCTGTCATAGGAATCCATCATAACCGTTTCGGTTAATATTCCCTTACACAACATGAAAGATGTCGACACATAGCAAAATGCTCCTACTACAAAGTGGGACGCCTATCTCCTCATATGAGAACAAAATTACAAGTTGTCATATTCCATGTAGAATTGACACATCACCGTGCCACATCCCACAATATGACAATATGGAATTTACAAATATTTACAACATAGGCAATTAAAATACAAATACAAACATTAATAATGTAAGGAATTACCAAGGTTGAGACACCTTAATTCCCAACACCCGGTCAGGCCCCAAATCTTGATGAGGAGGAACTCGTTGATGATTTTCAAGTCACTTGGGAATCATCGATTTTTTCTGATTTCCAAGTCAAGTTCTAATGGAAAGCATAAATAAAGGTAAAGAGTAAAGCAGTATCGACGTGTTCTTGTTGCGTGGGAAATCCCCGACCAAATGGAACTCGTCGATGATTTCCAAGTCATTTGGAAATTTTCAATTTATTTATGTTCCCATCCAGAATGCCAATCGAGGAATGATGAATGAAGAGATGACAAGTAAAGAAGAAAATCAAAGATTTCTGAGTGAGTCGAAAATCACCAACGAAGTGGAAAAAAGGAAACATAAGGAGGCGTCAGAATTTTGGAGTGTTCTTGGAACACTGGAACTCTTTGACGAGTTCTTGTTCTAGGTCCAAACTCCAATGGGGCGAATAAGGAAAAAAATCGACTAAGGAAAAGGTAAGAGTGATGAAGGAAGAAACGAACAAAATCAACCATTTTTGAGTGAGTTGGCGACAAAGTGGAACAACAAGCTCATTGGTGATTTCCAGGTGAGTTGGAACTCACCAATGGAATGGAAAAGTGAAGGAAAAAATAAAATCAGAGAGTTCTTGGTGATCAGGAACTCGCTAATAAGGTTCTTGATGACCCTGTAAAGCCTAAAAACGCAGGATTAAGTGCTAGAAACGTGTTTTTGTGTTCTCCATGTATCACATGCTTCTTTACTGTCTTCTCCATGTATCGCATACTTCTTCACTATCTTCTTCGTGTATTACGTGTTTGTCATGTGTCTTCTTATGTTTGCCTAAGCTTCGGGGCTAGAGATAGTCCTTCAAACTTAGGGTGTGCTTTTGGCTCTAGTGTTTGGCGTGCTTAATGTTTTTTTATCGTACTTTAATGCATGTACTGATCGTAAAATCATACACACATTAAAGTGGGGGCTAAATGTTATGGAGTAAAAAGTATCCACTTGTCTTTTTACCTCCCTGTTTAGCTCTTAGGTCCCTGTGATTACATTATACATTCAAAATATTTATCTCGACACAAAATTGCCCAACACCAAAGTAAATTTGGAATGTGGGCCCCTTCATTTACCTTAGCCTGGACCCAAAAAGGGCTGATGGACATGCCCCTTTTAGGTTTGGCCTAATCTAAATGCATGTCAACCTGGGACCTTTCAAAAGGTTTCTCCTTATTGGCTCTTTTGGTTTAATTTCACAATTATGAGCAGGAAAGCATATATAAGTGTGTTTTTGGATTCATTTGTAACTAGGTGGAAAAAGGTTAAAAAGCATAACTTGAGATCTTGAAGAAAAGCAAGCAAGAGCATTCATTATGATTCTAGAGCAGATTTGTGCATTGTTATCGTGTGTTTGTTACAAGCATGGAGCTATCATCTATCCTCCTTAGGATTTGAAGAATCTTCATCATTCAAAGGGTTCATCACATAGGTGATATCATTGTTTGTTTTTCATCATTTGAATCATCTCATTATCATTTATTTTCAGCCTCTACCCTCACAAGGGCACGCACTCTTTATCAACCAACAACGTTGGGAAGCTTGAATGCTATCCCGGGATTTGACTAAGGCAAGTCCCTAAACACCATAACCCCCAAACCCCTTCTTATCTTCTTGTGTGCAGGTTACAGGAGCGAGATCTGGAAAATACAGGGCTATAGGAAGACTATATGAAGATCAGGGTTTCAAGATCTAGAAACAGTTTCAGAGAATTCACTCATCAAGGACCTGGGCACTACTGCCCATGTCCTCATGCCCTTTTTGAGTTCAGATATGGCATTTGGGCAGCATTTGCAACATCTTTCCAGTTTACAATTTCTGTAGATTCCTTCAATCAAGACCTGGGCAATCCCGAATTGGTCCTCCGACACCTCTGCTTTTGGGAGACAGGTTTTATCATCTCTCTGATCATCCCTGTGCAATTGGTTTCTAGATATCTATTGTACTCTCTCTGTTATAAGTTGATCATTGTAGAACTAGGGTTTCATGTATTATTGTCCTAGAGTTTGATAAAAATGTTGAATTAAATCTAATCTATCTATAGCATACCTGAGTACAAGATCTGTAGCTAAGTCCTCCATTTGGTAGTGATTTGGCTCGGTCTTGTCCTTAAATGTTATGTGGAAAAGGGTTTGATCTAGTGTGCATCCTAGTTGTCATCATTCTTCTTTTTCATACTTAACAATAGGTAAGAAAAAGGCATTTTAAATGCTTTAATATGCATTCAACGTCACAAAAATAACTATAGTGCCTTTAAAGACCAATTTGCCCGACTTAAGACATTATGAGCAGATATATTTGATAGGTTGGCTTCTTGAGTCGGTTTAACGAACGAAGGCAAGCACAACCTCGAAGACTGTCAACGTGGAAAACAAGGTCGTCAACTCGACGGATAAAGACTTCATATCGACTTAAATAGAAAGACCATGACATCAAAGCATTACTTATCATGACTAAAAATATGCAGACTAATATGCTCACCAAAGTGACATAACTTTCTATGTGAAAAGTGTGTGCATTCCCTATTGGCACATTAATCACTCGTTTCTCGCGATCTAATTCCCTCTCCATAGTGATGCTCTCCCTCCTCATATGGAGGGAAAACTCTATCCATGCATACACTTCATGTATACAATGAGTAGTTAGTCCACTAACATAATAATAATAACATTATAAATCATCATTTTATTGCATGGAATAAACTCATTCTTCTAAGCTTATTAGAACTTCATAATCATCATAATTATTTCTCTCTACTAGCTGTCTTTGAAATAATAGATGAAATAAGTTTGTTTATAAAAATGGGTGTGACAAAATGTCCAACAACAACTACATGAGTTACTAAGTGAATTACTATTTAAGGAGACCAAGTAAACAAAAACTTGCTAATTATATAAGATGCTCTCAACAAGATGACACACGTGTGAGAAAACACCTAAGCAAGCTTATCCTATGTGTATGATAAACCTAAGATAATAAAGCAAATATGTATAAATATAATGCACTCTAATATCATATTCCTACTTGAAATAAAAAGATCTTTTGTATTCACCTTTAGGGTTGTTCCTTCCTAAGAGAAGAAATATTGTTTGACAAATATGGGTCATCTTTAGCATTCAATGTTGAGCATCCACCATCAATATAAGAGACTACACATTGAGGGGGGTTGTATAGTCTCTCCTTATCTTCTCTCTTTTGAAAGTTTTTCCTTGCATGGGATTTTATCCTTCTCATTCTTTTTAGAGAGATTGTTTTGTACATGGGTACCTAGCATAGATACACATTTGTCGATACCCACTCCACCCACCTAAGCTACACTTATGGGGGTGTCGATACATATTTATTTCTTACATTTAGTTAATTACTTTATTGCATTAGTGTGTACCTAAGATAAACTTAAGTAGATATCTACTTGAGCAAGCAATATCCTCTTTGCACATAAATAAACATCTATTTAGAGAGGTACTCTAATTTAATAGAATTTGTCATACTTTGATAATTTGGTGGAGACCTATACCATCTCCTTTATCCCACATTAGTTGTACATTCACATCTATTAGTGGCATATCCTATAAATGGCCACCTCTAACTTACTCTTAGGCATCTCATTTTGTTGATTCACATCTATTAGTGGCATATCCTATTTAGAGAGAGAGGTACTCTAATTTAATAGAAGTTGTCATACTTTGATAATTTGGTGGAGACCTATACCATCTCCTTTATCCCACATTAGTTGTACATTCACATCTATTAGTGGCATATCCTATAAATGGCCAACTCTAACTTACTCTTAAGCATCTCATTTTGTTGATTATCTCCTCTTGCATGGTTGTGCAAATATAAATGGCAATCATCTCATTGTACTTGATCTTTCATCTTGCACAAGTGTGCACATAGTAGAGACATCATATCATTCGTTGTATTGCATTCTCTATTTCGAAATGGCGATCATATATACATTCCACAATCTTGGTTGTGATACTTTTGTTATTGAAACTTGTTTCATGTCATCAAAATTCTAAGAATGCTGATTCCATCGACAATCTTACATGATATCAAAGCAATCTCTATACCATTCCACAATTTTACATGAAGCAACATAAATTCTCAACATCTCATCATATACACTATGAAGACACTTTCAAACATAAAATCATATTGAATAAATCCAATCTATTAATAAACCAATATTACCACTAATCCATCTAAACAATTAGATCACAATATTTTAATATTTCAAAAAAAACTTACAAATCCACGCATAACTCGTCACCTAAACACAATGACACTATTAATGAAGTTAACACACAAGTGGGTGTTGTTACATGGGCTTACCATACCTTTTTTTTAAGGAAGTGATAATTAAGTCTCAAATGGAAATACATTCATGAAAATCTAACATATGTCAATAATTATTTGGCAAACACCTCATTGGTCACTTAGTACCTTGAACATAAACCAAACATTCGGTTGAATCTGTTTGGCCTTTCCCCACATACAGTTTCTTAATCCAACTTGACAAGTTTGTACTTCAAAAAAGGACCATGATGTGGCCACTATTGGGTATAGCATCGCCTTTCCGTTTGGACCCACATGCACTGCTTTCTTTTTCTCCTCCATTTAATTCTCATTTTAAAAAAAATAGGATTTAGTAGCACTGAGGAGTAAGTTGAATTTAAGTTGATTGTTTGTTTGATGTGAATTGTAAACATACATTCCTCTCCATTTAACATTAATTAAATAAAATTTGATAAATCAACCCTAAAAAAGAGCTTACTAAAATTTGTAAACGGCATTTTAAAAATCTAGGAAGCACCTTGAATGAAACCAGGCTGCTTATATAGGAGGCTTGGGTATATTATAATGGAAGGAAAGCCACTCTGCATAAAAGAATCGATAAGCACCAGAAACGAGTATTGTAACAGCCTTAAACAAAGTTCTCTACCATTTCCACCTTTGGCGATAACCACATCAAATTCATTGTAAATTCAATTGTCTCTTATGTAATACAAACCAAGTAAAAAGCCGCAGACGCCCTCTCAAAACAGGGGAAAAAATCCTGAGCAAATCGTACATCTCAGAAGGGAAAAGCATAACAGTCGTAACGAAAATCAGCCATTTCGGAAAAACCAAACCTTCTCCTGCCGTTTTTTCCATTTGCAAATCTGGACATGTCGAAATCGCCTGGTCTGCGATGTCTGGGCCCATGTCTGTTTCTGTTGCGCACGCAAGTGAAATGGTCTCTATCAGACGCATGACCCCTTCGATCATTCGCCTCTTGAATGAATTCGTCTTCTTCCTCCTCCTCCTCTGTCATCGACTCCGAATGTGGCATGGGCGCTTCCCCACTACAATCAAAACAATCACTTGACATCCTCACGCGCTCATTCACCAACATATCCTCTCTGGCCTGGGCTGACATCCTCACGCGCTCTTTCACCAGCATATCCTCTCTCGCCTGGGCTGAAGAGATAGTAACAGCAGCAGATTGGGCCCCCATGTCATCTAAGGAATCAAGTAATGTCACCAGCTCCTTGCTCAATGACCTCCGAGCCTCCCTTACCATTAGGTCGGAACCCTGCTAATCAATAACAGTTCAACATCAGCAACTCTCAAATCACAATTAATTGATTTTTTTGCTTTGAACATCTGATCTTTCACTGTGACTTAATGTAAACCAATCTATCTACCGATCAACCCCACAACTAACTGATCTTGCCCAGTTTAGGCAACAATGTTTTTTTTTGGGGCCAGATAAAAGTTATGTATTGATTCTTCTCCAAGTTTTTAGAATCATTACATAATCGATTGTGGTTAAACTGGATAAGGAATGATTCTGGATATTTTCGTGCCAAAAAACAGCAGCTTATGTCATGGTCCTATGTGGTTGCATAAGTGGATTTTCTGCTTAAATTTAAGCAGTATGGGTGGTCACATGCTATTATAGTGGAACAGTGAAATTATATTTCCTTGGTCATTTTCCTCCAAATTTTATTTCCTAAATTTTCTTAAGAAGAAAAGTAAAATATTAATGGAACCACTAACTCCACAAATGACTCCTTAAAAAATTGAGCAGTGGCTACTAGAAAAAATAAGCTAAGCAGCCGGCCGCATGGGACCCTGCTCTTAAGGTGCTGGTTCTATGCAGAGGGCTACTGCAATTTTATTTATAGGTGTTGCTTAGAGAATTTTAAGGGATTTTCACATAAAATGATTCCATGGAAAAATTAAAAACACTCCTCACACTATTTTGCCAGTATAAATATCAATAACTGTCATAATATATTTGTGAAATGGAATAATATAATAAATTTAAAGTATATTTAGCTGCCACATAAACAGAATAATCCTATACTTTCTCAAGCAAGTGCAGCAATATTTCAGTACCCACTGCTAGGCTCCTCTAGAAATCTCTCCCGAGTAACCATTGCTCCACAATCTCGATACTGCTTTACTCTTTACCTTTATTTATGCTTTCCATTAGAACTTGACTTGGAAATCAGAAAAAATCGATGATTCCCAAGTGACTTGAAAATCATCAACGAGTTCCTCCTCATCAAGATTTGGGGCCTGACCGGGTGTTGGGAATTAAGGTGTCTCAACCTTGGTAATTCCTTACATTATTAATGTTTGTATTTGTATTTTAATTGCCTATGTTGTAAATATTTGTAAATTCCATATTGTCATATTGTGGGATGTGGCACGGTGATGTGTCAATTCTACATGGAATATGACAACTTGTAATTTTGTTCTCATATGAGGAGATAGGCGTCCCACTTTGTAGTAGGAGCATTTTGCTATGTGTCGACATCTTTCATGTTGTGTAAGGGAATATTAACCGAAACGGTTATGATGGATTCCTATGACAGAATCTATGACATGTAACAGTCGGAAATAGAAGTTTGTAAGACAGGTGAGGACATGTGTCATGAAGCATCTTTGAAAAAGGCATGTTTTGGTGCCCCAAGGTGGACTATGACATGTTGTACGAGAATATGTTATTTATAGCATGTGTATGACAGATTCTCTTACAGCTGTAAGTTGTAACTGCTATGACAGATTCTATGATGGTTGTAAGTGTCGTAAGAGCATCTGTCATAGCCCATTTTGGAAATAGGCGACCTCTTTGGGATGGGAGCTGTGGACAAGTGTCAGGCACATTCTACAATGTTGACCAAGTGTCCCTAGGCGTGGGTTTTGGGCAATGAGGCCAAGTTGGACGCCCAACCCAAGATAGGACCTATTTTGCCTTGTAATTTCTATAAAAACAGGTGCTTGGAGATGGAGTTTGTATTACAGGTTTACATGTACTGTTATCGGATTGACTCCAGATACGAGTGTCGAAGACCATTGAAGCTTACATTGCAAGTGTATTGTAAACATTCTTTCAGATTTGTTAATACATTGTGCAGGTTTCTGAGTGTGGGGTTTTTCACCTGATAAGGGTTTTCCCCACCGTATATCTTTGTCTCTCTTCTTTTGTCTTCTTTCTGGTTCATGTGTATTGCTGCAATATCTCGTTTAGATGTTCTATGTTGCTGTAGTTGTAAGGAATAATTTGAATTTGCATAGCCCTCTCCTCATTAGATTAGTGTAAGAAGCGTTTTCTGCATACCTAGCTTCCTTTCAGTTGGTATCAGAGATTGATCACCTTTGGTCCTAGTTGTTGGGTAGGGGTTTTTTGAGCTGATCTTAAGTTGAGTGGGAGTCTGTGCAAAGTATTCTGATTTCTATTACAACAAGGAGATGGCAAGCACATCCGGAAGAATGGAAGTGGAGAAATTCAATGGCACTAATTTCGAGTTGTGGAAGCTCAAGATGGAAGACATGCTTGTTAACCGAGACCTTTGGGAAACCGTTACCAGAACTAAACCAGCTGCAATGCAACAAGCTGATTGGGATCTCAAGGATCGGAAGGCTAAGGTCTCATAAGACTTTGTCTTGCTAATTCTATGTTATTAAATGTTCATGAGGAGAAGACTGCAACCTTGCTTTGGAAGAAGTTGGGAGATGTGTAGCAAGTCAAATCCCTAGTTAATAAACTTTTTCTGAGAAATAAGTTGTATTCTCTTGGAATGGAGGACAGAGGATCCGTTGCTGAACATATGAATGCTTTTAACATGTTGGTTGCACAGTTGACATCTATTGGTGTAACGATGGAGGAGGAGGATCGGTGTATGACCTTGCTTTGTTCTTTGCTAGACTCGTGGGATCACCTTGTCATGGCTATTGGAAGCACCACATCCACATTCAAGATGGAAGATGTGGTATCTGCGTTGTTATTTGAAGAGATGCAGAGGAAGTCTTTTGATGCAGCCAAAGAGGCTCTTGCAGTTCGTGGAAGACCCAAGGAGAAAGGGAAAAAGAAGGACAAGAAAGCTGAGAAGGGTAGATCCAAATCCTGTGGGAGATCCAAATCTCTTGGAAAGTCCAAGGCTATCTGTTGGAACTATGGTAAATCTGGGCATTTCCGAAAGGAATGCAAAGAGGAGAAGAAGAAGAAGAAGAAAGCTCCTGATTTAGATTCTGACAAATCACAAGATGATGGTGATGCTTTTATCGCAGCCTTGGCAACCCATGCATCTGATGATGTGTGACTGCTTGACTCTGGTGCATCATTCCACATGACCTCGCATCAAAATTGGTTCACAAAGTATGAGGAGTTCGATGGTGGAAATGTGTATTTGGGTGATGACTCTCATATGAAGATTGTTGGTCGTGGAAGAGTCTCTATCTGATTCCTTGATGGTCGAGTGAAGGGGATCTCTGGGGTTATGCATATCCCAGCCTTAGCACGGAACCTGCTTTCTGTAAGTAGTTTGAATGATGTAGGTGTGCAGGTTGTCTTTTCGAAAGAAGGATGCAAGATGACTAGAGGAGCTATGGTGCTTGCTAAGGGTACTAGGAGAGGTACTCTGTTTCAGCTGGAGGCATGCATTTCACAATGCAATAGTTCTTCTGATTCAAAGAAGAGGGCAGCAGTCACTTCATCCCCACCATCTGAACGAGCAGTTAAGAGATCTGTTGTAGCAAGTTTTTGTTTACTTGGTCTCCTTACATAGTGATTCACTTAGTAACTCATGTAGTTGTCGTTGGACATTTTGTCACACCCCATTTTTATAAATAGATTTATTTCATCTATTATTTCAAAGACAGCTAGTAGAGAGAAAAAATTATGAAGTTCTAATAAGCTTAGAAGAATGAGTTTATTCCATGCAATAAAATGATGATTTACAATGTTATTATTATTATGTTAGTGGACAAACTACTCATTGTATACATGAAGTGTATGCAGGGATAGAGTTCTCCCTACTCATTGTATCCATTGATGAATCACAATCTCCTGTAAGCTCTTCTAATCAGCTTATTAATATCTATGATGCAGGTACTCCAAAGTCAAAAATTTAAAAGGGTTCTGTCACCAAAAGGTCTAAGAAAACCCTCGTCACTATTCTGCCTTCTCGCACCATTAGGTCAAGAACTAAGAGTAGGAAGAAGAAGGAAATTTGAGAAAGAATAGTTGTGGACCTAAACACTAAAGAAGATTCAGAAGAAATAATGAGTGATAAAGGGTTTGGTTCACCAATGGCAGAAGAAATCAATATGAACCAACAAGCAGAGATTGCTTTGGATTCTACCAATTAATGATATTACCAAATGCACCTTCTGAATAGCTTACTCTTGACAAAGAAGTTCCAGTCACTACGCCTAGATGGTTGGAAAATTCAATTAATGATAAAAGGAAGATAGTTCCATTTTCTTTACCATTGGAAGATATGGTTAGCAAATGTCTAGGAAAGGCTCTAAAATCTAAAAAGCTAAAAACCACTTCCAGATTGGAAATTGATCCCAATACATGAAATTGGAGTGTAGAGATAGCTCGACCAATAGCTGATGAAGAGGTTCAAGACCCCACAATATAGGATTTTGCAGTAGAAAAAATAGATCTTGGAATTGCATTGTGTGCTACAAATGTGTACCATCTTGAGGCATCTACTAAAAAGATAGTTAGCCATACATAGAAAGATGAAAAGGATAAGAGGGAGTTGAAGCAAGCTTTACGATCAATGGCAAAATATATTGACACCATTCACAATCCAGATCCACAACCTGTTTCTCAATTACCTCTATCTTTTGATCCAAAATCTCTAGTTAATCAAAAAATGCTTGATCAAATACATAAAAACAAGATGGTGACCAAAGTGTTCGATGACTGGCTGGATGGTATCATCCAAAAGGGTACAAAATATATTAACGAGTTGAAAGGTATATATGATCAAACCATGGCTACTATTGAAGATTTAAAAATATAGAATGCCTCATGGGAAAAGGATGAAGCAAAATGGATGAGTGTAATAAATCAATTAGGTGAAATTCAGAAGTATGGGGTGACACATTTTTTATTAGAAAAGAATATAACAAGCCTGAACGGCAATATGTTATATGTAAGCATGAGGAACATTGAATGGAGAAAATAAGTATCAAGACATGGACGAATGGAGTTTACAAAGATGATTAAAGAGATAACTGAGTTTACTCAGTCTTTACAACATGATTTGGAATGTATCAATGTGAAATACATAAAAGATGATGGTGAGCCAGAAAAGGATATTGATACTGTTGTACAATCCTTCAAAGAGAAAATTAGTTTTGTCAAAGAAAATGATAACCTGATAATTGATGATTTCTCCTAGATATCAAAGTGGAATCACTACTCCACCTTTGCGTCGATGCACTCCCAGAGCATGTGGAAAAGGTAGTGAGCATTCAAAAGAAAAGGATGTTTGGAAGGCACGAGTTAAACATATCGGCATCCCTAATTTCCCAAAAATTTAGGAGTTTGTTGCCGCATACCAGGAATGGAAGACGCAACGTGTCTCTTCAGCAAAACAAAGAAAATCTAGAGATTCCAATTTGCTGCCCCAGTCATGATCGTGCTTATATAATCTTTTTATTCAATTATTTAGTTGGGAATTATGTTTAAAAACTCTATCTTTTAATTAGTTTCAAGAAACTAAATCCCACTATGGGTTAGAGTTTGTTTTAACTCTGGGTTTAAAGAAAAGTTAATTAGGGTAACTATATAGATGTTTTTGATTTTTAAAATGGGGACATATAGATAAAAAAAGGAGACAAGAAATTTTGGGTTGAACTTGAATGTTTACAATATATGTGATGTCTATCTAAAAGTTTTCATCTGTGAATGAGAGAAAGAAATGATTGCTATACACTTAAATCTATGTGTTTAAGTGCATGAATTGAGTTTTTGTGCGAGCTCTTCTTTTATGTGGTAATTATTCTTTCACTGGCTGACTCATCATATATGTTTTATCATTTACTGGTTCAGTGATACATGCATATATTTATATATATTTGATTATTGTTTAAGATGGAATCTGTGTGTTCTATCACTGAATGATGTTATATGAAAGAAAAGATATCACATTAATGACATAGTGATGTATGAATGTTAGTTTTCCTTAAATGCTTCTGGTTAAAAGTGTATTCAAGTGATTAGAATAGTTTGAATTCATTGAAGATTTAAAAGGGAACTGTACCTTATTTCAGAGGGGAATTATTTTTGATAGTTCACCCAAGTTTTGTTTAACTTATTTGCTCCAAAAAAGAAAGGGTTATATAGTCAGAACAAAATATTTTTAGACCAAGACAAATCTGTTAACCAATAGTAACCAAGAAATATCCCTTCATTACTCCTTGAATCAAACTTTCCTAGGTCTTCTTCATCTCTTCTGGTGTAGAATTTGCTGCCAAAGATCCTGAAGTATCTAACACTGGGAGGTATTTCATACCATAGCTCATAAGTGGTCTTAGTTCTATAGACCCTCAATTGTACTCTATTGAGCAGATAGACAACAGTGTGAACTACTTCCTTCTAGTACATATCAGGCAAATCTGCATCCTTCAACATTGCCCTAGCCATCTCTTGCATAGTCCTATTCTTCCTTTCTACTACCCCATTCTACTGAGGGGTCCTAGGAGTAGACAAATGTCTCCTAATGCTATGATCTTCACAAAACTTTTCAAATTCATTTGAAGTAAACTCACCTCCTCTATTAGATCTTAAACATTTGAACTTAACATCTATTTCACTCTCAACCATTGCTTTGAAAACCTTAAACTTATCAAAGGCATTTGATTTTTCTCTTAAGAAAGTAACCCAAGTCATTATAGAATAATCATCAATAAGCAACATGAAATACCTTTCACCTTGTTGACTCTTTATCCTTGTACTTGACCACATAGGTCAATGTGAATTAGCTACAATGGCATTGAAGAAGAAAAATCCTTACTCTTGAAATTTGTGTTTGTCTGCTTTCCCATTTGACATTCCTTGCATAATGTGTTTCTAGGCTTGGTTATCTTAGGCATGTCTTTCACCGCATGAATAGAGTTGATCTTTACCATATTATCAAAGTTGATGTGTCCCATTCCCTTGTGCCACAACCAACACTCACTGGATTGAGCCAGTAAATAGGTTCTTCCATTTACCTCCTTTAGATGATAGGTATCACCATATGTCTTGATGCCTTCTACAACTAATTTTCTAGACCCTGCCTTCCTGATTTCATAACCTTTGGCATGAAAGGTAACATTGTATCCTCTACTGCACATTTGACTAACACTAAGAAGATTATGCTTTAGCCCTTTGACATAGAGAACATCCTCAATCCTATTCTTCCCATCAATAGTTATAGCACCCTTTCCACAAATTTGTGCTAACTCATCACCACCAAACTTAACAGCTCCACCATTCCACTTCTCAAGGCTGATAAACTTCTCCTTGTCACCAGTCATGTGGTTAGAGCAACCACTGTCAATTACCCAAGTATTGGCTTCTTTTTTTGCATGAAAGGAAATCCATACAACCATTGATTTTTCATTATCTTGATCATTCTGCAAGGTATCAAACTTTTCACATTTCCCAAAATCATCCTTTTTGTCACCAACATTCAAGGCCATCAAAAGTGTTTCATCATTTGAATCATCATGATCCTCATCTTCTAAAGAACAACTGCTCTCTATGGAATACAAACTTCTTTTGAACTTGTCTCTCTTGTTACTACCCCTTGATTCTTTGAAAGGACATTTAGAAGCAAAATGATCAATTTTTCCACAATCGAAACATTTGAAAGGTAATGTACCTTTGTATTTGCCGGTGCCCTTATTCAATCTTCTTACAAAGTTTGTCTCTACCTCATCAAGGTCATCATCTTGATTAGCTGCTTTATCTTCTATCTTCTTACTTGCTTTGAATGATGCTTCTTTCTTTGGAGCACCTTTGTCAAATTCTCTCATTTCAAAGGCTACGAGAGAGCCAAACAATTGATCTATAATATATGTATCCAAATCTAGAGTCTCCTCAATAGAAGATACCTTATGACTATAAGATTTAGGAAGAGTTCTCAATACCTTCTTCACAATCTCATCTTCTTTCACTTTTCCACCAAGACTTGTGATGCCATTAACTATTTCATCCACTCGGAGCATGTAACTGGCAATGTCTTCATCTTCTATCATCCTCAAGGTCTCAAATTTGCTCTTGAAGATTTGCATCTTGGCTTGCTTCACTTTACTATCTCCTTCATAAATGCTTTCAAGTTTTACCCAAACATCCTTAGCAGATTTGCAACTCTAACTTTAGAAGTTTTGAATCAGCTAGCCCACTCGTGATAGCACTCTTTGCCTTAGAATTATTATTATACAACCTAATCTCATCAGCATCTATAGGATCAAAAGAAGGAGTGGTGTAACCCTTCTTAAAAGCTTACCAAACACCAAACCCCAGAGAAGATAGATAGTTTTCCATGCTTAGCTTCCAAAAGGAATAATTTGTTCCATCAAACATAGGTGCCTTGTGAGATCCATTATGAGCCATCCCAGACCTTCCTCAAGTGGTTAAGATTCTTTTGAGTAACTTGGCTCTAATACCAATTGTTGAACACACTACGATAATAAGAGGTGGGAGGTGAATCAGTATCAAACAAACTTCAAATCCTCCAGAGCAAATTAAAACTTAAACATTACAACATTAACATAAACATGAAAGATCAACATAATGCACATCAACACAAAACACTAGTATACATGGAATGTTGGAAACAGACACTGTATGGCTTCATGAGTGTTGTCATTGATGGCAACAAAGTACTTCCCACACATCTGCAGGACATGGTGTGTCTATACCGGAAGTCAGACTAAAGAGTGTTGTGGTCTGGTAAGCAAGAACAGAGCATGCAACAAGGTCTGATAATCAGGTCTGGATCTCTTAGAGGAAGTATCTTAGTAAAGAGCAGACTTGGGGAAGTCAAGAGGAGTACCATGACTAATATATTCCAAAGATTGACCCTCCGGTGATGTAATAATGAAAAGTTATAAGCACCTAAGTGTTGGGTTCCTGTTTGGCAGAGTAAACTAAGGAGGACCTGACCGACAGAGCATCAGACCTTAATCCGGATGAGATATTGATGGTGATCAAGTTTCTTGAGGTATCATTCATGATTGGCCAACATGATTAATGACTTCTATAAGCATCTCTTTAATACGCATCACTTGGTAAGAAAGGATTCAGCCGACAGACCAGAGTTTGGGAAAATATTGAGTATTCTGGATGTTGACTAGAAAGATGATTGAAATCATTAATACGGATATATCTACCAGATTGATTTTGGTATGAAGGTGTGTGTTGTGTTGTGTAGTGTGAAGAAAAGTAGAGAGCAGTGTGGAAGTAGTAATACAGCTCCGGTATGTGACAGGACAATAGCTCCAAAGAAGAGGAAGAATGAAGTGCAGTAGATCAGTGTATTAAGCCTAACTGAAACTGAACCTCAGCATATGTGGATGCTTCTCATCAGTTCAAGTATCTTGTTACTTTCTTTATACCTTGTAGACAATGAGTCTCTTGTAGGTAGTGAGCCTCTTTGTGAGCAGTGTGCTTGGGCAGTGAGCCCTAATTAGCAAGTGCCATTTTTGTACCTCTATTCTTCTAATAGAGAATATAATCTTGGGTTAGTCACCCCATGGTTTTTCCCTTAACAGGGTTTTCCACGTTAAAACCATTGTGTCATGTGTATTAATTTTGTTTTTGCTTTCATGGTTATGAATGCTTATTTGTTTTGATGCTGCTCTAGTTATTAAAGAAGAACAGAAAGTTAAATCAATTAAAATAACTGATTCACCCCCCCTCTCAGTTATCAACAATTGGTATCAGAGCTAAGTTCCTCTAAACAAGAGCCTAACAACTTGAGGAAGATCTAGGACTTCCAATGGATATGTATGGTATGAGGGAACAACTTCAGTCTACTCTTGATGATCTTGAGCAATCTCACTCTCAAGTCAATAACTTGAAGGAAAGACTCAAACAAGATGATTTCATAAATGAACTTAAGGAGAAACTGAGTATCTCTATGAAAAAGAGAAAGGAACTTCTTCAGCAATTAGCAAGTCAAAGTGAAGCCAATGATACTAATGAAGATCTGAATGAGAAAAACAAATTATGTGAGAAGCTATCAAAAGAAGTCATTATGGTAAGACATGAAATGGAATCAGGGGTTATTAAATTCACCCAAGAAATTGAAGAGAAAAGAAAGATTGAAGATAATCTAAAACAATCTCTCAAGGAGAAGTCAGAAGACTACCTCAAAATGGATAGAATAATCAGGCATTTGGAATCTGATCTTGAAGAAGCTAGAGATAATGAAGAACAACTTGAGAATCAGATTGACACTCTAAAAGGGGATCTTCAAATAACAAATGAATACAAAGAAAAATTCAAGATAAGCTCTGCTCAACTTGAAGTTCTTCTTGAAAGCCAAAAGAGGGTAGATGACAAGCAAGGCTTGGGGTATGAGAAAGATGAAAGCTCTGGATCCGGTCATAAGAACTCTAGATCAGTAAATCCAACGAACAGGTCTAGAAGACCTCCAGTAAGGAAACCAAATGCTTAAAGATATCCATCCTTCAATGGTTACTGCCACAATTGCAATAACTTTGGTCATAAATCAAATCAGTGTAGAAGAAGAATGAATTAGACTAATTCATCCTTCTCCAGACAATGTTTTGATTGCAAAAGGTATGGTCACAAATCTCATGAGTGTAGAAATATGCTAATGAATAATTCATTCAATGGTAGATGCTTTGCATGCAATAGAATGGGACATATGGCTAATCAATGCAAATCAAGAGGATATCGGTCAAATCTGGAAAGAAATGTTGTTTGCTACAATTGCAATAGATCCAGTCATATTGCCAAATTCTGCAGAAGTAAGAATCAGGATAAAAGGGGTCTGGTGCATCATAATCAAAATCAAGACAAAGGAAAAGGAAAAGTGAATGTAGATGAAATTCAAAGGGAGATGAACAAGATTTAGGTAAAGAGAAGTACAAAAAACGTTGGGGATGGATCCACACCAGAATCTGGTGCTAATATTCCTTTCGAAAACTAAATAAGATGAGATCTGGCTTAGGGCGAGTCAAGAAGGAAAACAAATTTCCCCAGCTAGATAATTGGTGCCTGAAATTGGCACAAGGAAAGTTGCGGATTAAAGGGCTCTCAGAGAAACATCTAAAGAAGCCTTGGTAAAGATATGGAAGATCTGCAAGAAGATTTGAAGAGTCTAATTTTCCAAGATTGATCCAGTTTAACAGTTTTTCTGGTAAAAGCTGGATTTTCACAGTTTGATTTGGTGTAATTCTAAACTGAAACATCCTAATCTGCGAATAAAGGGGATGATTCAAGGAAAGCAAATACATTGAAATTCATCACTAAAAATAGCTCTAAGTACATCACAGTGATCCAGAGAAATCTCTCTCTGATAAGGCAACCAGAATAACTCAAGTTGTGCATTTATTACAAAATGAAATTAGGGTTTGCTCAGAGATAAAAGGGTTCATTTGTTTGTCATTTGCACATTTACATTAGTGAAAAAGATAAGAAGAGCTCTGCCAACAAGTTTGCTTCATTTCTCTCAAAGATCAATCGCAGAATTCAAGTCAACCAGCGATCTTTTCGGCTCTTTTCGTGAACCCTAGAGGCGTAAAAAGGTACTTTTCGCTCCTGTAAATCTCTCTCTGAATCTGTTAAAAGATGGCTACTCTAAATGTTGTCAAAATCACTGATAGGTCATGCCCTAAGTTCAAGAAACACCCTTATAAATCTCTAGAAGCAGATCCTTTAGGCACATTCT
The DNA here is from genome assembly GCA_027924645.1 of Cunninghamia lanceolata. Classification (NCBI taxonomy): domain Eukaryota; kingdom Viridiplantae; phylum Streptophyta; class Pinopsida; order Cupressales; family Cupressaceae; genus Cunninghamia; species Cunninghamia lanceolata. The sequence goes on from BSBN01000781.1 coordinate 2,016,496, forward strand.
CTATCATTCCGCATGGGGTTTTGCATGTTGAAGATGTTAGGGCATACATTCATGTGAATATTGAGGAATTTGGGGAATCCAAGCTGATGGATATATATCATAAGAAGCTAATAGATGAATCATTTGAACTCAAACCTCAGTACAAAGCTATCTGGGACAAGCATTTTGGATAGTGCATTTATTTCCCCTATTTTGTAGAAGACGAATGGGTCTGGTATATTCTGAGCAGAGTGCATGACAACTTCATATGGTTAATAAGGCCATTTAAGATCACAAAGGATGCCATTAGGGCGGTGACCAGATTGCACTCATCTGATGGGTTACCTACTCTCAAATTAGTCAAAAACCAAACTGTGAGTGAGGTTACCGTATCTAAACTTGATAAAAGAGCAATGACAATTGAGCATATCATAGATCCGGATATCAAGTTTTTCGCCATGATAATTGGCTACAAGATATATCACTCCAGCAGAGAGAATTCTATATCTGAAACAACAATTTACATTGCTTATGAAATGTTAAGAAAGAATGCTGACTATTATCTTTGTGAGCTTCGTTTGAACCAACTTTTGGAGAATCTACAGAAGATAAAGAAGGATAAGAAGAATTCCTTCAAATACGGTGGCTTGATACTCTGTCTATTCTTTTATTACATGAATGAGCTACCCAGATCTAGTGGTTGGATATGGCAAAATGACAGACCTATTGCCATACAAATCAGGGATTATTTGTATGGGCTTGGTGATGCCGAGGCACAAAATACAGCTCTGTGGAGTTACTTCAAAAACTTCCAAAGCTTGATGTAGGCTAGAGAAAGAATCCCCCAATCATTGGTTGAGAAATACAAGGATACAGTGTGCTTTATGGTAGACACTGATCAATGTCTATTCAAGGTAGTGGAGCCAAGGACAGTCTGGATCATGCCAATGGGGTATGAAGTAGATGAGAAAATTGTAGAGCTACATGTTCAACACATGCTAAGACAACCCAAGGATCCTAAGGCAGAAAGGTTTGGAACCTTTCAAGAATTTAGTGTGAAAGTTCATGTTGAACTCAGACAGCTTGAGATCAAGAGAAAAGTAAGAAGGGAAGTAGAAGAATTCACCAAAAGGCATGGAATATCAAAGGAGGTAGTTGATGCCAATAGAGAGAAGATGGAAAGGGCAGAGAAAGAAAGGCAAAAAACTGAGAAAGAAAGTGTTTCAGTGCAAGCCCCCTCCCAGACCAGATCTTCCAAAAGCTCTGCACCTGCCACCTCTAAGAGCCCAAAAGCATCAAAACTAGAAGCCCAGACATTTGGAAAGACAACAAGATCCTATACAAGTCTCAAGGATGATGAAGAGACAAAGACACATGAGGAAGTAAAGAAAATGAAGAAGAAGAAGAAAACATCTGGTGAATCATCTACTGGTCAAGACAAGCAAGAAAAGACAGAAGAATTTGTTGAAAAACCTACTCTCTGCATTGATGATATCATCAAATTAGTCACTGTGGATGGGAACCTAAAACCAATGACTGAGTTCTATGATGAATATAATGAAGCTAACTAGAAGATCTTGTAAGAAGCTATAGTTAGGTATCTGAATATCTATAATAAGGTATTTATTGAAATCATATCTCTTATTCCCAAAAGCCTAGAGAAGGAAATAGAAATAAGGAAGAACAATGCTAAGGCAAAGGATCTTGAGATCCGGGAATAGATAGATATTCAACTCTATCCTTCAATCACTCTGAAACAAATGAATATGATCTTCAAAGATTGCAAGGATGAGTTCTGGAGCAAAGCTAGAATGAATCAGCTTATGCTTGGAGAAACTGACAAAGTGGCAAAAGAAACAAAAGATATCCTCTAGAATGCTTTTAAAAGATTCAATCTTCCTATTGTAGAGGACTTAGGTGATGAACCCTCTACCATGGATGACAAAGGAGAATCTACTGAGACAGTGGTAGAAGAGGCAAACGAGACAAGTGAAGAGAAAGCTAAGGACTTAGATTCCTCTATTTTGGAAGAGGAAGTTCATGAAGAAGTAGACACCTCTTTTCTGGATCCCCCTGCAGACTCCAGAATTGAAGGAAAATAAAGAAAAGAAGAGAGCATCAATCAAGGAGAAGAAGAGAAAAAGGAAAGAGAAAAAAATCAAATAGAGAAGGTCTCTGTTGACACCTCTGAGGCCAAAGAAGGAAAGGAAACTCTGTCTCTAGCAAGAGACACTACAGAAGCTGTTAAGGACTTCCTAACAAAGGAAATGATGGATTTGGATGAGCCAGAGCTACTCCAAGGACCATTCAATTTTGATTCCCTCTCCCCAGTTCAAACCATGAAGATAACATCCTTTGCTCAAGCAAAGGCAAAAGAAAAACTTCTGAAGTCTCACGTGGGAGATTGTTAGCTAATATAAATTGCATCCGGTGTATTAGAGAAGATCATGCCATCCTTCCAGAAGGATCTCTCAGCCTCCTCATCCGGTAATCTAAAATCTCTTGTAAATTTTGTTAATACACATTTTGATTCCTTAAAGAAGTCAGCTGAAGAAAAGGTCTAGAAGGAGTTTTTGGGAAAAAGATTCTTTGAAGTACAAGGGCTAATAACAAATGATAGGAGAAATATGGATATTGGGATAAAGAGCTTAGAAAATGCTCTTAAAGATGGTAGAGAAATGTACAAATTTTGTCTATCCTAGTCCAAGGTGACAATGGATATTGAGAAGAAAGTGAAAGAACAAGAGGATAAACTATCAAGACTATCTCAGAATTTTGATCCTCTCACTACATCCATAATAAATCAAGAGTGTCAGACTATTGCAGTCATAAATGAAATAAAGAAGCTTGAGAAGGAAAAGAAAAATAGAATAAGCAGGTTGAGTGAACTTAGAGGGTTAATTATCCCTAAGTTAGAGGCCATGCATGAGGCCCTAACTGATGCTCAGACCACAACCTGGACCAGTGATCCAATAGATCTAAAGAGGGCAGAGGCTTTTGCATTCCTGTTGAGTGGTCACATCTCAATTTTGGACAGGATGAAGCAGAGTTGGGCAACAGAATTTGTCCAGTTGAAGATAACTTTTGTAGATATACTTCAGTATATGTAAGTATGTTATGTATATATATTTATGCGGCCAAGTATAGATTATTTTTAGAGATTTTGGTATGCGGATCCTACCCTTTGCCATTGATGTCAAAGGGGGAGTGAGGAGTAGTGAAAAATGTGGAATCTAGCCAAGGGGGAGCTCTAAAAAAGTGTACATTAGAATAGAGGATCAGCAAAGGGGGAGTGTAGTGTAACATTTAGTCATTTTTCACTAAGTGTTGCCATCAATTCCAAAGGGGGAGATTGTTGGCAAGAGATACTATATGGCTTCATGAGTGTTGTCATTGATGGCAACAAAGTCCTTCCCACACATCCGCAGGACATGGTGTGTCTATACTGGAAATCAGACTAAAGAGTGTTGTGGTCCGGTAAGTAAGAATAGAGCATCTAGCAAGGTCTGACAATCAGGTCCGGATCTCTTAGAGGAAGTATCTTAGTAAAGAGCGGACTTGGGGAAGTCAAGAGGAGTACCATGACTAATATATTCTAGAGATTGACCCTCCAGTGATGTAAGAATGAAAAGTTATAAGCACCTGAGTGTTGGGTTCCTGTTTGGCAGAGTAAACTGAGAAAGCCCTGACCGGTAGAGCATCGAACCTTAATCCGGATGAGATATTGATGGTGATTAATTTTCTTGAGGTATCATTCATGATTGGCCGACATGATTGATGACTTCTATAAGCATCTCTTTGATATGCATCACTTGGTAAGCAAGGATTCAACCAACAGACCAGAGTTTGAGAAAATATTGAGTATTCCGGAGGCTGACTAGAAAGATGATTGAAATCATTAATGTGGATATATATACCAGATTGATTTCGGTATGAAGGCATGTGTGGTGTGTTGTGTAGTGTGAAGAAAAGTAGAGAGTAGTGTGGAAGTGTGGAAGCAGTAATACAGCTCCGGTATGTGACAGGACAACAACTCCAAAGAAGAGGAAGAATGAAGTGTAGTAGATCAGTGTATTAAGCCTAACCGGAACTAAACCTTAGCATATGTGGATGCTTCTCATCAGTTCAAGTATCTTGTTACTTTCTTTGTACCTTATAGATAGTGAGCCTCTTGTATGTAGTGAGCCTCTTGTGAGCAGTGTGCTCAGGCAGTGAGCCCTAATTGGCAAGTGCCATTTTTGTACCTCTATTCTTCTAACAGAGAATACAATCTTGAGTTAGTCACCCCATGGTTTTTCCCTTAACAGGGTTTTCCACGTGAAAATCATTGTGTCATGTGTATTAATTTTATTTCTGCTTTCATGGTTATGAATGCTTATTTGTTTTGATACTGCTCTAGTTATTAAAGAAGAACAAAAATTTAAATCAATTAAGATAACTGATTCACCCCCCCTCTTAGTTATCAACATGGAAAACCCCAAAAGTGGAAAAACCATGGCAAGGATTAACTCACAATATATGTGTTATCACCTGGGATTGCACCCGTGATGCAAATCTAGAAAGCTTAGCAATCCTGTGTAACATTGGAATACTTTCAAGCTGTGGGTACCCTATGGTGAAAGTAGACCTCAAGATTATGGGCTGGTTCCCTTCTGATTCTCCAATAAACTAATGATTTTGTAGGAAAAGGGTTTTAGAAGACTTCCTAATAAGAGTACTAAAATTGGATCTAAATGTGTGGTGATGCACCTAATTGATAAAACATGTAGCTTTAATTCACAATAATTTTCAAAGTATCTATCCACACAAACCAATTTGGCAATATGACCACAAAATTGATTCTAAGGAAGGCTTGAATAACTTTCTTTTTGGAGGAAAACTAGGATCTCACAGCATGAAAGAAAAGACTATTCCAATGCACAACCTAAGACCTATGATTTTTACTGCTTTTCAATGCATGCAAGTATAAATGAGACAAGGATTTAAAGGTTTTGATACTAAAACACAATAAAATGTCATCCAATCATTCATAGAACAACACAAAATGAGAAGGTAGATACTTGATCCTACTGAAAATAAAGGAATACTAGCATAACAATGGCAAAAAAAAAATTTGTAACCTGTCGTACTGTATAAATCTACAAAAATTGAGTTACAAACACTCCCATGCCTCTCTAAAATGTGTAAGAGAGAAAAGAAGGCAAGAACTGAGAAGAAACTAATTTTTTTCCCCTATAATACAAAAATGACTCCAATCAGTTAGAATGGGTTAACTAAAGTCAACTTAACGCAAAAATATCTCCTCCAAGAGTGATCCACAAGCAAGCATAAAAATCCCTGAAAAATAGGGTCATAATTGTAGGAAATTGAGCTAAAATAGCTCCAAATTGCCTCTTACCCCTAGTCAACTGAAAAAGCACTCTAAAAATAGCCTAGTTGGACACTAAGGCAAAAAATCCCCATGCCTACTTCACTTCAGTTCTCTCAACTGCATTTCAGTTCACTCAACTGCATGGGTTTTGACTTGCACAATTACCTCCTTTTGATTTCGCATGATTAACTCATTGTCCTTTCCCTTTTGCATGATTTTGGGATGAAAAAAAAAAAGTATTAAAAAAACAATTATGAATTGCTTTAATATGTGTCATGTGATGGTTTACTTCCTCTTGCATTTACATGACAAATAATAAAGCAATTTATAATTCACTACTTTAATATTTGTTTACATTTCAAATTTGTTTCAATGTCATGCAAAATTAAAGGGGCACTTGATAATATATTTCAAAATCATGCAAAAATAAGGGGACAACTCTCCTTTACTAGCACATACCATAATAATGTCGTCATATCTCTAGACACTAAGGTCTCCAATTGTCCATAATGCCTTAAGTCAACAAATAAGGTCAAAGACACGAGCTTTCCTTAACCTTAAAACTGATTACCTTAAGACTCAAAGTTAGTGATAATCACAAAACATTAGTATTTCCCTTATGACTTTCAAAAATCATCCTCCAGCTCACGGGCCCTTGACATGAGTGCTAGGTTTGATACTTAGCACAAGTTTTGACCCCAGGCTACAACCCAAGGAAGCTACTACTCCCTAAAGAATTTGTTTGTGTCACTCCCAAGGAATCTACTACTCCCTGAAGACTTTGTTTTAGGGTCACTCCCAAGGAAGCTACTACTCCCTGATCTAAGAACAAGATTAGAAAAGATTACAGTATGACAATCCTTCTACTACCTGAAACTGACAATGAAGCTCACACCTTTGATGATTGCAATTCTTCTTCTTCACTCTTCTTCTGATGATTGAATCAATTAGGCACACTCTTTACTTCCCTCTTGTCACAAAAATATCTTCAAGATGAATCAAGACAGCTCTTATTGCTTCTGCTCTTTTTCTTTCAGTCACACATCATAATGCATATCATTTTCATATTCTTCTCTTCACATATTCATCTTCACAATCATACTTCACCTAGATCAACTACGTTTACAATATAAACATGACATTACATTGATTACATTACAATTCATCCAATACAATAAGAATATTACAATTTACAAGTCAGCTAGAGATCACACAACATGAAACATGCATAGGACAAGCCCTATCATGAACTACACACTACTCCAAAAAGAGACACACGCCTAGTGAATCCCAACACATGCTTAGTCTGGTCCTAAACATCCTTCATAGAAATATCCTTCAAGATGTTAAACATATTTGAAATAGGTTGCCCCTAAGCAAGAAAACATGAAGCTTGTAGCACATTGGCATTTACAATCTTGACGGTACTCATAAAAGATTAAACATTACTTGTACTTCTCCTAGATGAGTCAGCATGCCCACACAACATATCCAAACACTCCTTGAACTCCACACAACAACAACTTTGTGGTGCACATCATCAATCATGTGTTCTAGGAACAACCAGGCTTCCAAAACTATCTATAGCTCACTGTCATTTGAAAATTGAACTTGCAAACCATGAAACACCTGATATCACAAAGTAACATGCGTTGAACATCTTTGAACATGTCCACAAAAATGCATGAGCAAACCTTCACTTACAAGGGAATGCAGAGCCTTCCAATCATCGCATTATGCTGCTAGAGTACATACCGGAACCTTGTCACTTATAACTTTCACTGTGGAGGATCAAGACACCTGAAACTCATATGGATGCACTCATGTATTACTCTGAACATATCATCAAAATTGCACATCCATATCCATCACTATAGAAGAATGCAGAGTATTCCAACAATCCTTCATCATTACCTCATTCTGCCAGAGCACAGACCAGAACCTTGTTACTTATAACTTTCACTGCAGAGGAGCAAATGATCTAAAACTTTGGATTTAGTACCTTTTGTAGCATACTAAAATTAACTTCTGAACCACATGACCATGTTGGCAAGAGATAATGTGTGGCTTCATGAGTGTTGTCATTGATGGCAACAAAGTCTATCCCACACATCTGCAGTACATAGTATGCCTATATCGGAAGTCAAATTGAAGATTGTTTTGGTCCGATGAACAAGAACAAAGTATGCAACAAGGTCTGACAATCAGGTCTGGATCTCTCAGATGGTGTAACTCAACAAGTTGTGGATTTGGATAAGTCAAGAGGAGTATCATGACTACCATATTCTATAGATTTAGCCTCCAGTGATAAATCATGAAAAAGATATGAGCATCTGAGTGTTAGGTTCCAGACAGGCAGAGCAGATAGAGAAACAACTAACTTGCAGAGTATCAAACTTCAATCCAGATGAGTAAATGATGTTGATCAAGCAATTTGTGGGATCATACATTGTTGGCTGACATGATTTATGACTTCTATGTCTATGTTTTTGATACGCATCACAAATCAAGCATGGATTCAGCTGACAAATCAGTAACTTGTAAATATCTTGAGTATTCTTATTGTTGACTAAGAAGTTGATGAAATTATTGATGTGAATATAAATACAAGATGGATTCCAGTATGTTGGTGTGTGTGATGTGAAGTAAGGATGGAATAAAGTGTGAAGAAAAGCAGGGATACGTGTGGAAGCAGCAATACAAGTCCGGTATGTGACAGAGCAACAACACTGAAGCAGAGGAAGAATGAAGTGCATCAAATCAGTATATTGTGCCTAACCAAAACTAAACTCTAGCATTTGTAGATGTCTCTCATCAGTTCAAACACCTGATTACCTTCTGTAAGTTCTGTAGATAGTGAGTCTCTTGTAGGCAGTGTGCCTCTTGTGAGCAGTGTGCTCAGGCAGTGAGTCCTAATTGGCAAGTGCCATTTTGTACTTCTTATTCTTTTAATAGAGAATACAATCTTGGGTTAGTCACCCCATGGTTTTTCCCTTAATAGGGTTTTCCACATAAAAATCCTTGTGTTATGTGTGTTGATTTTATTTCTATTCTTATGATCATATATGCTTATATGTTTTGATGCTGCACTAATTATTAAAGGATAAAAGAAAGTTAAGATATTTGAGATAATTGATTCACCCCCCTCTCAGTTATCTGCCTTATTTCCAACAGACCATATCTTCAAATGCAGAGGAATATGGAGAATTTTACCACGCAGTCTTCTAGGCAACTCCCTGCAATAGAAACCTTCACCAACTTTCAAAGGTTAGAACCTTCCTATATCAATACATACTTCCGTAGGAACAATAGGAAGGATCATACAACATGCTTCAGGTTATTAGTAACATCTTCTCATAGCTTCTAATTCCCATCTTAATATATCATCATGAAATCATCTTTGTAGACCACAAGCATGCTCTATACAAATTTACTTGTCATTAATCAAGGCATGACATCCAACCATGAATATTAGTAACTAACCATGAACATCAGCAACCATTGCTATCACACCATCAACATAGTATATCATCATCATAAGCATCCAATAATAGTGTTGACATCAAAGACAACCACACAACCACATCAGTGACAAACACATGTAATATATGTGCAATGCTCATTAGTGTTGACATTAATGACAACCACACAATTACATTAGTGACAATCATATGTGCAAGAGGCTATTGATTGCAAAACCCAGGTTAGAAGAAAGATAACATGAGGAAGAATTCATTTGTGCCTACAAAATATGATGCTATGATCTCTCACTTCTTCTATGGCTATTGTCATGCATGCAATAAGTTTGGTCATAAGACTATTGAGTGTAGAACTAAAGTAAGGAGAAATGGTATGTCTCTAAAATATAAGGTTGGTTGCTACAAGTACAATAACTTTGGGCACAAAGCAAGATTCTGCAAGTTTGGTTCTGTGAAACCACCTGTTTAGCACAAAAAAATAGAGAAAATTGTGACTCAACAAAAGAAGGAGATGGAAAAGATATGGATGAAGAAGACATATCAAGATAATGAAAAGAAGGATGAGTTTGTCTGTCTTCCTAGTGCATAAGACTTCATTGTTTATTAACTAGGGCATAGATTCAAGGAAGCTAATCATGGCATATATATTCTTTCCCCCCGTAAATATTTGTGGCTTTTGCAAATGGAAGCCAAGAATACAAATGAGTTGGAATGAAACCAACTGGTGAAGATGTTGATGAGGCAAAATAGTTTCTTTCCCCCAAATTTTTGGAGCAAAATAATATGATGCAGAGGATTGCGGAAAGTTCTTGAGTCTCTATGAGTTCACAGAGCAATCTGGCAACAATTTACCTAATCGAGAAAAAGTGCATTTATGAGGAATGTTAGGGCAAATTGAAAAGTACTTATGCTTCCTTTGAGTGATCAAATCTCATTTGAAGACAAATCTTTTGCATTTGAAGCTAAGGAGAGAAGAAGGTCTTTAGATCACTTGATGAATTAAGCTAAAGAAGAATTCTAGATTATGAGCACTCGAAGTTGGAACCCTAGTAGCACAAAGGTATTTATCAAATCTGCTAAAACCCTAGATTTTTGAACTAAAAGAAGCTTGATATGGCGACTCCGCAAGTAGTTGATGTCTCTGAAAAACCTAGACTAAAATACAAGTATTCATTTAAAGCAATGGAGGTAGATAAGGATGGAGCTTTCTCAAATATTCCTACATATGTGGTGTATACTGAAGATGTTAGAATTTATATTCACTCTAAGTTGGATGAAATTGATCATATGAAGTTTGAATTGCTTAGAGATCAACTTTTAGATGATGATGTCAATTACAAACTAGAATTCACTAATGTGGGGGCCAAGCATCTGGATATTTGGAAGGATTTTCCTGATTTCTATGATGAGTATGAATGGGTTAGATACATTCTAAGAAGAATTCATGATGGCTTTATGTTTCTAGATAAACCCTACTAGATTACAAAAGATGCAATCAAGGCAGTAACAGGGTTGTTCTTGTTGCAAGTATGAGGTTAACCAGTGTTGTCATTGATGTCAACATACTCATATTGCATTGGTAAGAAGGTTTGGATGAGCTGTGTGCTAAGGATATTGAGAAAATTAGTCTTAATCAGGAACAATGAAGAATAGTGATGAGAAGAAGGCAAAAGTACTCAATAGGGTGAGATTCAGAGGATGCGGATTAAAGGGTTTGTAGATATGAGTCTTGAGATGATCCAATTAAGATTTTAGAGGTCCACATGAAGATGTGAAGAAGTTGTGATCGATCAAGTAGAACCGGTTCCGGGAGATGCTCCAGAGTGAGAGTGTCACAAAAAGGTCTGGTGAGATCTGGAGTGCATTATCAGACTCTGTGGATTGGATAGAGTGTTTGGGATGTCCTTGTGATGTATCATCTCAGTTTGTACAAAGTTTGGAGGTCTGGAAGAACCTTTTTCAGTATGACAATGGCGACAGACTGTGTTCTTGAAGTTCCGAATGAAGAGGAGAAGAGATTCCAGTGAGTAGAGGAAGTGCGAATGTACCTGGTTAATCAGGCAAGCTTGTGAAGGTTCTTGGATCATGTTGAGGTTATGTTGTCAGTCTGCATTGGTGGTAGAGCCTGGAATTGAAGATATTCTTCCAGATGAAGTTCTTGTTCAGACTAGACGGCCGGATGAGTTGTTCATCTTGCGAATGTTCTTGTGGTGGCTGACCGGATGTATTAATCATCTTGCGAATGTCCTTATGGTTGATTGCCGACTTAGATGATTGCTCCTAAGTCGATGTCTTGTATAAATGAAGGTTTGTGAGTTCATTTCAAAGTGTGTTGAGCAGCGAATGAGAGTGGTATAGCGAAAGAGCGAAGGGCAGAGCAGAAGTATCTCGGGCTTAAATGGAACTGATCTAGACATGGTAAAGATGTCAATCTCTAGTTCAAGTTTGTGATTCTTATCACTTTGTAGATAGTGTGTCTCCTTGTAGGCAGTGTGCCTCCTTTGTGAGCAGTGTGCTTGGGTAGTGAGCCCTAATTGGCATGTGCCATTCATTTTTCTTATTCTTCTAACAGAGAATAATCCTTGGGTTAATCACCCCATGGTTTTTCCCTTAACCAGGTTTTCCACGTCAAAATCTTGGTGTTCAATGTGTTGATGTTTATCTGCTCTTGTGTTTATGCATTATGCTTTCATGGATGGTTAATTGATATGCTATTAACTAACGAAGAAGAATCAAGTGTTTGAAGTAGAAGCAAGTTTTTGTACAACTGATTCACCCCCCCTCTCAGTTGTGTGCCCTAGATCTAACAGTTCTCTACTGGATCTATACCGATGATGAAATCCATCAAGAATGAGAAGGTCATTAAACTAATAGGAGCAAAATTTTATAAAAGGACCTTGACGAAAATGATGTAACTAATCTAGGTATTCGATATGCTACTATGGGTATAGAATATAAAGTCCTCTATATAAATAGAGAGGGTTCTTGTTGGCAAGAGACACTATGTGGCTTCTTGAGTGTTGATATTGATGGCAACAAAGTCCATCTCACACATCTGCAGGACATGATATGACCATACTGGAAGACAGACTGAAGTGTATCTTGGTCCGGTAAGCAAGAACAAAGTATGTAGCAAGGTCTGATAGTCAGTTCCGGATCTCTCAGAAGAAGTATCTTAGTAAAGCGTGGACTTGGGAAAGTTAAGTGGAGTACCTTAACTAATATATTCCAGAGATTGAGCCTTCGGTGATGTAAGAGTGAAAAGATATGAACACCTAAGTGTTGGGTTCCTGTTTGGCAGAGTAGACTGAGGAAGAACTGATTGGCAGATTATTAGACCTTAATCTGGATGAGATATTGATGGTGATCAAGTTTCTTGAGGTATCATTCATGATTGGCCGACATGATTGATGACTTCTATAAGCATATCCTTGATAAGCAAGGATTTAGCCGACAAATCAAAGTTTGGGAAAATATTGACTATTCCGGATGCCAACTAGAAAGGTGTTGAAATCATTAGTGTGGATATATATACTAGATGGATTTGGATGTGGAGGTGTGTATGGTGTATTTTGATGTGCAAAGAAAAGCAGAGAACAGAGTAGTAATACAGGTCTAGTATGTGACAGGATAGCAGCACCAAAGAAGAGGAAGAATGAAGTGCAGCAGATCAGTATATTGAGCCTAACAGGAACTAAACTTCAACATATATGGATGCTTCTCATCAGTTCAAGTATCTAGTTACTTTCTTGTACCTTGTAGATAGTGAGTCTCTTGTAGGCAGTGAGCCTCTTGTGACCAGTATGCTCAGGCAGTGAGCCCTGATTGGCAAGTGCCATTTTGTACTTCTATTCTTTTAACAGAGAATACAATCTTGGGTTAGTCACCCCGTGGCTTTTCCCTTAACAGGGTTTTCCACGTCAAAATCATTGTGAGCCCTAATTGGCAAGTGCCATTTTGTATTTCTATTCTTTTAACAGAGAATACAATCTTGGGTTAGTCACCCCATGGTTTTTCCCTCAACAGGGTTTTCCACGTCAAAATCATTTTGTTATGTGTATTAACTTTGTTTCTACTTTCATGGTTATGCATGCTTATTTGTTTTGATGTTGCACTAGATATTAAAGAAGAACAGAAAGTTAAGTTAATTTAGATAACTGATTCACCCCCCCTCTTAGTTATCAACAATTGGTATCAGAGCCAAGTTCCTCCAAACAGAGCCTAACAGCTTGAGGAAGATCTGGGAATCACAATGGATATGTATGGCATGAGGGAACAACTTCAGTCTGCCCTAGATGATCTTGAACAATCTCACTCCAAGGTCAATAACTTGAAGGAAAGACTCAAACAGGCTGATGATTTCATAAATGAACTAAAAGAGAAACTGAGCATCTCTATGAAAAAGAGAGGAACTTCTTCAACAATTAGCTAGTCAAAGTGAAGCCAATAATACTGATGAAGATTTGAAAGAGAAGAACAAGTTATGTGAGAAACTATCAAAAGAGGTCATTATGGTAAGACATGAAATGGAATCAGGGGTTATGAAATTCACTCAAGAAATTGAAGAGAAAAGAAAAGTTGAAGATGATCTAAGACAATCTCTTAAGGAGAAGTCAGAAGATTGCCATAAAATGGATAGAATAATCAGGCATCTGGAATCTGATCTTGAAGAAGCAAGAGATAATGAAGAACAACTTGAGAATCAGATTGACTCTCTTAAAAGGGATCTTCAAACAACAAATGAATACAAAGAGAAATTCAAGATAAGTTCTGCTCAACTTGAAGTTCTTCCTTCAAAGCCAAAAGAGGGTAGATGACAAGCAAGGCTTGGGGTATGAGAAAGGTGAAAGCTCCAGATCTAGTCAAAAGAACTCTAGATCTAGAAATCCAAGGAACAGGCCTAGAAGACCTCTGGTAAGGCAACCAAATGCTTAGAGATATCCATCCTTCAATGGATACTTCCACAACTGCAACAACTTTGGTCATAAAGCAAATCAGTGCAGAAGAAGAATGAATCAAACTAACTCATCCTTCTCTGGACAGTGTTTTAACTGCAAAAGGTATGGTCACAAATCTCATGAGTGTAGAAATATGCAAATGAACAATTTATTCAATGATAGATACTTTGCATGCAATAGAATGGGACATATGGCTAATCAGTGTAGATCAAAAGGATATCAATCAAATATGCAAAGAAATTTTGTTTGCTACAATTGCAATAGATCCAGTCATATTGCCAAATTCTGCAGAAGTAAGAATCAGGACAAAAAGGGTCTGGTGCATCATAATCAAAACCAAGACAAAGGAAAAGGCAAAGTGAATGCGGATGAAATTCAAAGGGAGATGAACAAGATTTGGGTGAAGAGGAGTACAAAAAATGTTGAGGATGGATCCGCACTAGAATCTGGTGTTGATATTCCTTCTGGAAACTAAATAGATGAGCTTTGGCTCAGGGGGAGTCACAAAAGAAAATAATTTCCCCTAGCCAGTCAATTGGTGCCTAAAACTGGCACATGGAAGGTTGCAGATTAAAAGGGCTCTCAAAGAAACATCTAAATAATCCTTAGTAAAGATATGGAAGATCCGCAAGAAGCTTAGAAGAGGTTAATCTCCCAAGATTGATCTGGTTCAACAGTCATCCAATAAGAAGCAGGATTTTCACAGTTAGATCTGACATGATTCAAAATTAAGAAATCTTGATCTATGGATAGATCAAATGATTGGGGAAAGGAAGATAGATTGTCATTAATCACAAAGAATAACTCTAAGTGTATCTCATTGATCTGGAAAAAATCTTTCTCAGAATAAGGAGAACAAGGCAACCAAAATGAATTAAGTTGTGCATTTATTGCAATGTGGAATTAGGGTTTGCTCAGAGATCAAAGGGTTATTTTGTTTTTCATTTGTACATTTGCATTTGAGAAGAAAAGAGAAGGAGCTCTGCGACAAATTATCTCAAGCCTCTCAAGGATCATCCACAGAAATTGACTTATCCAGCAATTCGATCCAGCTCATTTCGTGAACCCTACAAGCGTAAAAGGTATTCTCCATTCTTGAAATATCTCTTTGAATCTTTTGAAAGATGGCTACTCCAAATATTGTGAAGATCACTGATAGACCGCGTCCTAAATTCAAGAAACATCCATACAAATCCCTAGAAGTTGATCCCCGAGGCGCCTTTTCAAACATTCTGCATGGGGTTTTGCATGTAGAAGATGTTAGGGCATATATTCATGCAAACATTGAGGAGTTTGGGGACTCCAAACTAATGGCTATCTATCACAAAAAATTAATAGATGATTCCTTTGAACTCAAACTTCAATACAAAGCCATCCAAGACAAGCATTTCAGACAATGCATTCATTTCCCCTATTTTGCAGAAGATGAATGGGTCCGGTATATTTTGAATAGATGCATGATAACTTTATGTGGTTGATGAGGCCATTCAAGATAACCAAGGATGCCATTAAGGCAGTTACCAGATTGCACTCATCCGGTGAGTTACCTGCTCTCAAATCCGTCAAGAATCAGACAGTGAGTGAGGCAACAGGATCCAAATTTGATAAAAGAGCAATGACAATTAAGGATATCACAGATCCAGACATCAAGTTTGCCACCATGATAATTGGCTACAAGATTTATCACTCCAGTAGAGAGAATTCTATTTCTAAAACAGTAATTTACACTGCTTATGAAATGTTAAGGAAAAATGTTGACTATGATCTCTGTGAGCTTCTTCTAAATCAACTTTTGGAGAATCTATAGAAGATAAAGAAGGACAAGAATAACTCCTTTAAATATGGTGGCTTGATACTTTGTCTGTTCTTCTATTACATGAATGAGCTACCTGGATCTAGCGGCTAGATATGGCAAAATGATAGACCTGTTGCCATACAAATCAGAGATTATTTACATGGAATAGGTGATTCCAAGGCACAAAATACGGCACTATGGGGCTACTTCAAGAACTTTTAGAGTATGATGCAAGCAAGAGAGAGAATCCCCCAATCTCTAGTAGAAAAATACAAAGATACAGTATGCTTCATGGTGGATACTGATCAATGCCTAATGGAGGCAGTGGAACCAAGAATAGCATGGATCATGCCAATGGGATATGAGGCTGATGAGAAAATCCTAGAGTTGCACATTCAATGTCTTTTGAGTTAGCCCAAGGACCCTAAGGTAGAAAAGTTTGGAACCTTTGAAGAGTTGAGTGTAAAGATTCATGTGGAGCTTAGACAACCGGAGATGAAGAGAAAAATGAGAAAAGAAGTAGAGAATGTTGCCAAAAGGTATGGCATTTCAAAAGATGCACCCGATGCAAATAGAGAGAAGATGGAAAGGGTAGAGAAAGAAAAGGAAGAAGAAGAAAAAGAAAGTGCTCTGGTAGAAGCCCCCTCCCAGACCAAATCCTCTAAGAGCTCTACACTTGCCACCTCTAAGAGCCAGAAAGCATCAAAACCAGAAGTCAGGACATCCGGAAAGGGAGAAAAGAGAACTAAGACAAAGGCTACAAGGTCTTATATCAGTCAAAAGGATGATGAAGAGACAGAATCTCATGAGGAGTTCAAGCAAATGAGGAAGAAGAAGAAATCTAGTGAAGCAGAGGCAGAAGAGTTTGTTGAAAGGCCCACTCTATCCATTGATGATGTAGTCAAATCAGTCACTGTGGATGGGAACCTAAAACTAATGACTGAATTCTATGATGATTATAATGAAGTTGACCAGAAGATCTTGCAAGAAGCTACAGTTAGGTATCTGAATATCTATAATAAGGCATTCATTAAAATCATACCTCTAATTCCTAAGAGCCTAGAGAAGGAACTAGAAATAAGGAAGAACAATTCTAAGGCAAAGGACCTTGAGATCTAGGAACAGATAGCTATTCAGCTCTATCCTTCAATCACTTAGAAACAAATGAATATGATCTTCAAAGATTGCAAGGATGAGTTCTGGAGCAAAGCTAGAATGAATCAGCTTATGCTTGGAGAGACTAACAAAGTGGTAAAAGAAACAGAAGAGATCCTCTGGAATGCCTATAAAAGATTCAATAGTCATGTTATAGAGGACTTAGGTGATGAACCCTATGTCATGGATGATGAAGGACTCGGTACATCAAAGGAAGATCCTAGAGAGAAAAAATGCATAAGTTTCAAAAGAAATAGGTGTGGAAAAAACTAAGGACCTGGATTCCTCTACTTCGGAAGAGGAAGTCCTTGAAGAAGCAAACATCTCTCCTCCGGTTTCCCCTACAGATTCTAGATCTAAAGGAGAAGAAAGATTAGAGGAGAAAACTAGTCAAGAAGAAGAAGTAAAGGAAAAAGAAAAAGACCAAATAGAGAATGCCCCAGGAGACAGTTCTGAGACTGCAGAAGGAAAGAAGACTCTGTCTCCAGCAAGAGACACTGCAGAAACTGTCAAAGATTTCTTGAACAAAGAGATGATGGAATTTGATGAACCAGAACTGCTTCAAGGTCCATTCAATTTTGATTCCCTCTCCCCAGTTCAAACCATGAAGCTAGCATCCTTTACTCAAGCAAAGGCAAAATAAAAACTTCTGAAGTCTCACATGGAAGACTGTGAGCTCATAGAAACTACATCCGGTGTATTAGAGAAGATCATGCCATCCTTCCAAAAGGATCCTTTGACCTCTACATCCGGTAATCTAAAGTCTCTTGTAAATTTTTTCGTACACATTTTGATTCCTTAGAGAAGTCAGCAGAAGAAAAGGTCCGTAAGGAGTTTTTGGGAAAGAGATTCTCTGAAGTACAGGGACTAATAACCAATGATATGAGAGTTATGGATATTGGAATAAAGAGCTTAGAAAATGCTCTTAAAGATGGTGGAGATATATATAAATTTTGTTTATCCTGGACCAAAGTGACCAAGGACATTGAGAAGAAAGTAAAAAAGCAAGAGGATAAACTGTTAAGTTTATCTCAAAGTTTTGATCCTCTCTCCTCTTCCATAATCAATCAAGAGTGTCAAACTATTGCAGTCACAAATGAAATAAAGAAGCTTGAGAAGGAGAAAAAAAATAGAATAAACAGGTTAAGTGAACTTAGAGAGATCATTATCCCTAAGTTAGAGGCTATGCATGAAGCCCTAACTGATGCTCAAGCCACAGCCCGGACTAGTGATCTAACAGATCTCAAGAAGGCAGAAGCTTTTGCATTCCTATTGAGTGGTCACATCTCAATTTTGGACAGGATGAAGCAGAGTTGGGCAATAGAAGTTGTACAGTTGAAGAATACTTTTGCAAATATACTTAAGTATATGTAAGTACAACTTGTATATATACTTATGCGGATATGTCTAGATTATTTTTTCTTGAAAATTTTGGTGAGCGGATTCTACCCTTTGTCATTGATGTCAAAGGGGGAGTGAGGAGCAATGAAAAATGTGGGATCTAACTAAGGGGGAGCTCTGAAAAAGTGTACATTAGAACAGAGCATCAACCAAGGGGGAGTACAGTGTAACACTTAGTCATTTTTCACTAAGTGTTGCCATCAATGCCAAAGGGGGAGATTGTTGGCAAGAGACACTATGTGGCTTCTTGAGTGTTGTCATTGATGGCAACAAAGTCCATCCCACACATCCGCAGGACATGATATGACCATACCGGAAGACAGATTGAAGTGTATCTTGGTCTGGTAAGCAAGAACAGAGTATGTATCAATGTCCGACAGTCAGGTCCAAATCTCTCAGAAGAAGTATCTCAATAAAGCGCGGACTTGGGGAAGTCAAGTGGAGTAC
Source organism: Cunninghamia lanceolata (assembly GCA_027924645.1). Classification (NCBI taxonomy): domain Eukaryota; kingdom Viridiplantae; phylum Streptophyta; class Pinopsida; order Cupressales; family Cupressaceae; genus Cunninghamia; species Cunninghamia lanceolata. Next base: position 2,035,081 of record BSBN01000781.1, read on the forward strand.
CTTGACTAATATATTCTAGAGATTGAGCCTCCGGTGATGTAAGAGTGAAAAGATATGAACACCTAAGTGTTGGGTTCCTGTTTGATAGAGTAGACTGAGGAAGAACTGACCGGTAGAGCATCAGACCTTAATCTAGATGATATATTGATGGTGATCAAGTTTCTTGAGGTATCATTCATGATTGGCTAACATGACCGATGACTTCTATAAGCATCTCCTTGATATGCATCACTTGATAAGCAAGGATTCAGTCGATAAATCAGAGTTTGGGAAAATATTGACTATTTCAGATGCTGACTAGAAAGGTGTTGAAATCATTAGTGTGGATATATATATCAAATGGATTTGGATGTGAAGGTGTGTGGATGTGAAGGTGTGTGTGGTGTATTGTGATGTGCGAAGAAAAGTAGAGAATAGAGTAGTAATATAGGTCCGGTATGTGACAGGACAACAACACCAAAGAAGAGGAAGAATGAAGTGCAGCAGATCAATATATTGAGCCTAACTGGAACTAAACTTTAGCATATGTGGATGCTTCTCATCATTCAAGTATCTAGTTACTTTCTTGTACCTTGTAGACAGTGAGTCACTTGTAGGTAGTGAGCCTCTTGTGAGAAGTGTGCTCGGGCAGTGAGCCCTAATTGGCAAGTGCCATTTTGTACTTCTATTCTTTTAACAGAGAATACAATCTTGGATTAGTCACCCCGTGGTTTTTCCCGTAACAGGGTTTTCCACATCAAAATCATTGTTTTATGTGTATTAACTTTGTTTCTACTTTCATGGTTATGGATGCTTATTTGTTTTGATGCTACACTAGCTATTAAAGAAGAACAGAAAGTTAAGTTAATTTAGATAACTGATTCACCCCCCCTCTCAGTTATCAACAGTTCTACCACTGGTACTATAATCCACACTGCTTATTAGATGGTTAAAGAATACAAAGATTTTCTCTATGAGGTCATGAGAGAAAAATTCTCAGAAAACCTGAGGAGAACAAAGGAGACTATATATCACTTCAGGTATGGTACTTTGGTCATTTGCCTTACATTTTACTTCATGAATGAGCTACCTAGTTTGAGAGGAAAGGTCTAGCAATGAAATGTGTTAGATTTAGGGCAAACAACTGAGAGGGGGGGTGAATCAGTTGTCCAAAACTTTCTTCCAATTAAACACTTAAATGCACTTTGTAATTTAGCAGCATAATGGTAAATCAATCATGGAAACATAATGCATTAAATCAAGAGTAGAAACACATTAGGACACAAGACACCAAGGTTTTGACATGGAAAACTCGGTTAAGGGAAAAACCACGGGGTGATTAACCCAAGATTGTATTCTCTGTTAGAAGAATAGAAAGAACAAAATGACACATGCCAATTAGGGCTCATTGCTTGAGCACACTGCTCACAAGAGGCTTACTGCCTATAAGAGACACACTGTCTACAGAAGAATAAGTATCACATACTTAAACTAAAGAATAGCATCTTCACCATGCGTGAGTCAGTTCCATTTAAGCCCAAAACTTCTTCTCTACCTTTCGATCTTCTCCTCTCTACCACACTCTCATCGCCTCAAGAGACATTTGAAAGGACTTTACAATTCCTTATTTATACAAGACATTGACTTAGGAATGATCATCTAAGTCGACAAACATTACAAAGAAAATACATAAATACATCATGAATAATTACAAAAAGACTTCACATGGATCAGTACACTATCAGCCACATGGATTTGAGACTTCAATCTTCATTTGGGAACACTCCAATCTTCACACAACATCTCCAAGATAATATGTAAGATGTATAACTCATCCGGTCAGCCTGACTTAGGAAGAACACCATCATCCAGAAGTAATTCTTCAATTGCAAGATCAAAATCTAATGCAGACCACCAACACAAACTGGACATGATCCAAAGACCTCCACAAGCTTGCCTGAATCACCAAGAACATCCATACTACATCTGCTTACTAAAACCCATCTCTCCTTCATCTGGAACCTCAAGAACACAGTCTGTCATCACTATCATAATTGAATAGATGCTTGTGGACCTCCAGATCATGAACCATTTGAGTTGTCACTTCACATGGACTTCCAAAACACTCCATTAGATCCGCAGAATAGGATAATGCATTTTTGGATCTCACCAGACCTATCTGTATCACTCTGTCACCTCTGAACACCTACCAGAACTGGTTTTACTTGAGTGGCCACAACTTCTTTAGATCTTCATGCGGACCTCTAAAATCTTTACTGGACCATCTTAAGACACATATCTACAAACCCTTTGATGCACATCCTCTGATCTTCATCTTAGCTAGGATCTTTAGCTTATTGTCTTCACTATTCTACTCTATTGCTGATTAGGACTAATTTTCTCAATATCCTCAGCACACATGTCATCTAATCCTTATCATCAATGCAACAAGAGTATGTTGACATCAATGACAACACCAGTTAGGCTCATACTTGCAACAATCTCCTCCTTTGTCATTGAAGGCAACATATGATGTGAAAAACTATTTTGACCATCAAGACAAGAACTTTTCTTTATTGACACAACTCCCCCTATCACCAACAACCATTTACATGTCTTCTCTTCCTTTCCTACTCCCCCTTTGATCAGCAACCACTTGTTTTTCACATGTCTTCTCTCCCCCTTTGACATCAATGGCAAACGGCACATACTTCCAACTCCACCACTTTAGAATCATACCAGCTACTCCCCCTGAGTAGCAACTCCCCATCATCAATCCAGACCACAAGATATGACTGTGATATCCACTGGACTGATGCACATCATTGCACCTTAGTTCATCACCAGAGGGGTAATAACCCCTAACTTGTCCCTGAGATACTTAAAAGAGTCCTTAGGTAGAGGTTTAGTAAAGATATCTGCAATCTGATACTTGGAAGGCACAAACTCTAATCTGACTTCATTCTTGTTCACTTGCTCTCTCAAAAAGTGAAACTTGATGGATATATGCTTAGTCTTTGAATGAAACACCGAATTCTTAGATATATTTATTGCACTTCAATTATCACAGAAGATTGTGATAGGTTCCTCATACTCCACTTTGATGTCTCTTAGCATCTGCTTCATCCACAAAACTTGAGTGCAACAACCTACTATTGTAATTTATTCTACTTTAGTTGTGGACAGAGATATTGCCTCTTGTTTCTTGCTTAGCCAAGAAACCAATCTCTTCCCTAAAAAGAATGCTCCACCACTGGTACTCTTCCGGTCATCGACATCTCCTGCCCAATCCACATCTGTATATGCATGAAGAGAAAAATCATGATCTCTGGGATACCACAATCCATACTCAACTGTCCCTTTTAGATATCTAAAAATCCTCTTGATTGCCATGACATGAGATTCTCTAAGGTCATCTTGAAATCTAGCAACAAGACCAATAGCATTCATAATGTTAGGTCTAGTTTGAGTGAGATACAACAATCCTCCAATCATTGACCTGTACCTTTTCTGATCAGCCATAGGAGAGTCATAATCTTTGCTCAATTTACATCCGGTTGCCATGGGAGTACTCATTGGTTTTGAGTCTTCCATCCCAAATTTCTTCAACAATTCTTTCACATATTTGGTCTAAGAAATGAAGATTCCTTTCTTAGTTTGAATGATTTGCAGACCCAAGAAGAAATTCATTTCCCCAAGCATGGACATCTCAAATTCACTTTTCATTTGATTTGTAAAAGTTTTACACATACTATCTCTTCCAACAAAAATGATATCATCAACAAACACTTCAACAATCAAGATGTTTTCATGATTAATTTTGGAATACAAATTACTATCAATAGTACCTTTGTTGAAATCAATCTTCAAAAGATGCTTATCCAATCTTTCATACCAGGCTCTTGGGGCTTGCTTGAGTCCATATATTGCTTTCTTCAACTTGCAGACCATATCACCATGATCAGACAATTGAAATCCATCTGGTTGCTCAATGTATACTTCTTCTTCCAAGTCTCCATTTAGAAAGGCAGACTTGACATCCATCTGATATACTTTGAAGTCCTTGAAGGCAGCAAAGGCAAGAAACAATCTGACTGCTTCAATTCATTCCACCAAAGCAAAAGTTTCTTCAAAATCAACCCCTTCTATTTGAGAGTAACCCTTGCAGACCAATCTGGCTTTATTTCTGATTACTTCACCAACTTCATGCAGTTTGATCCGGAAGACCCATTTGGTTCCAATCACATTCTTGTTTCTAGGTCTGGGAACAAGATCCCAAGTGTGATTTTTCTCAATTTGCATCATCTCTTCCTCCATTGCTTTAGTCTAGTTTTCATCATTGCAAGCTTCATTCACTGTCTTAGGTTCAATCTTTTAAATTAGACAATACTCTTCTGAATCTTGAGCAATCCTTCTTCTTGTTTGTACACCTTTTCTTTTATCACCTATGATATGATCTTCAGAGTGGTTTAGTTTTACATACCTGGGAACTTTGGGAGTTTCTCGCACTTTCGATTCTTGAACAGGTTCAATCACACTTATCTCTTCTTCCTGATTTACCAGATCAGTTTGAATCTGTATTTCAGAAGCGGCTTGGACTCCTTGAATCAGAACATCATTCTGATCATCTTCATCACATTCATAAAACCTTGAGGGTTTTTCAATTCCTTCATCAACCTTCACATTTGTACTCTCTATAATCTTTCTCAGTCTCTTGTTATAACACCGGTATGCTTTGCTTTGAGTAGAATAACCCAAGAATATTCCTTCATCACTTCTAGCATCAAATTTACCTAGATCCTCATCTCTTTTAATGTAACATTTGCTACCAAAGACTCTGAAATACTTCACATCAGGAGTGATGCCAAACCAGAGTTCATAAGGAGTCTTACCGGTATTGCTTCTGATTTGAACTTGATTAAGAGTGTAGACTGCAGTGCTCATAGCTTCTCTCCAGTAGATCTGAGGAATATTTGCTTCCATCATCATGGTTCTAGATGCTTCTTGGATGGTCTGGTTCATTCTTTCCACTACTCCATTCTACTGTAGAGTCCTAGGAGCAGATAATTGTCTTCTTATTCCATGCTTCTCACAGAATTCTATGAACTCACCAGATATGAATTCACCACCTCTATCAGACCTCAGACATTTTATGTTCAATCCAGTTTCATTCTCCACCATAGCCTTGAATATTTTGAATTTCTCAAGAGCCTATGATTTCTCCTTTAGAAAAGTTACCCACATCATCCGGGAGTAGTCATCAATTAATAGCATGAAATATCTATCACCTTGCACACTTCTGATTCTTGTCGGACCACATAAATCAGTATGAACTAAGTCTAATAATCTAGTAGAAGATTGTTCCTTTCTTTTGAATGAGACTCTACTTTGTTTACCCAACTGACATTCTTTGCACAAACTATTTGTAGGTTTCACCAATTTTGGAAGATCTCTTACAGCCTGAGTGTTGCTTATCTTGATGATATTATCAAAATTCACATGACCCATTCTCATATGCCACAACCAACTCTGATCAAATTGAACAAATAAGAAACTTTTACCAGTACCAACCAAGTGGACGATATTACCTTTAGTTTGAGTACCAGATGCAATCTGTATTCCGGAGCTTTCAAAGATCTTGCATTTTCCATTATTGAATCAGAGATCATAGCCTTTGTCCACCAACTCTCTGACAATGAGAAGATTGTGTTTCAAACCTTCAACATATAGTACATTACTGGTTTTGTTCTTTCCATCAAAAGAAATAGTTCCTCTACCTCTGATTCTACCAGTAGAATTATCACCAAATTTTACCATTCCTCCTTCATACCTTTCCAAATCTATGAACTTATTTTTGTCACTTGTCATATGGTGGGAGCATCCACTATCAATGACCCAATCATCTTTTTCCTCAAGTTGGGCAGTCAGAGCTCTTTCTACAACTTTATGATTGATAGATTCAAAGGGCATCAGATCTTCTTCCTTGATGGCAATAAATACCCAGTCACTTCCAAATTTGTTTCCTATTTCTGATTCATCATCTATTACTCCTTCATTGTCATCATCCTCATGAACATAGTAACAATTCTTCTAGAATCTTGATTTGTTAGGGTTTGGCCTTGAAAATCTTTCTAGATACCTTGAGGCAAAATGACCAATCTTATTGTAGTTAAAACACTTAAAAGGCAATTTCCCTTCATAGTTACTGGATCCTCTTGGCAGTCTTTTTGCAATAAGGGCTTCAAGTTGAGCAGCTTCTACTTCTTTTTCTTCCAATTCTTTTCTTGCTTTTTCATACCATGAAAGTTTCCTTGAAGAGTTCTCTCCAGGATCAAACCTTTGTTTTCCTTTTACAAAGGCACTAGCTTTGTGGTGGTGTTCACCTAGGATTAGGGTTCTAAATTTGAGTCTGCTAGTTCCTGTGTTTACTCCTTCAAACCCATAGTGCCTTAGTTTGAATTGTTCCTCGACCTACATGCGGTGCGGTGTTTTACTGCTTTTTCCTGTCACACTTGAGAAAAATGTCAAGTTTCTATATATGCAAAGGTAAATGTATGTTGGCAGGCTTAAAAAAACTCAATCGGCTTCCAAAGATGGTAAAAGTTTTTGAGTTATATGCATTCTTTATGCATATCAGGTTGCATATACAAAAGGGGAATCTTTTACAGATTTTCAAGAATATTCTGCAGTTGTATGCATTTCCAAATGCCTATTGGGTTCAAAAGAATGCATGTACATTGGGGGAATCTTCCTCAAGATTCCATGGATATTCCCTGATTGTATATCGGTTTTCTTGCATAATTGTATTGTATGTTTAAACATACAACTGGTATATACAAGAGGAAAGATGCAAGGCCCAACATACATTTGCTACAGTGCTAGGTATACAATCGAAAAATATGCAATGGCAGAATATACATTGAAGATTCCTTGAAGATGCCACTGTTGTATCGAGCAGGTGAGTTGTATATTTATTTTGTTGTATGTTCAACATACAACTCCAAGGTTGCATTGCGGACTTCAAAAGGGATTCAAATCAGGATGTTAGTAGTACTGGTGTCCACGGCTTGTACATTGCATTTGTATATGCGATGTGCAACGAAATGTGCAAAGGAGAGAGAAAATGGGTCGGGCCCACCAGTTGTATACAATGGCAGTTGCATGTATGCCGACATATGTATTCAAAACATACAACTGAAAAGATATATTTCGGACCTGAATAAGATTCCAAGATGCTTCATACAAGTTTGGGGTCTGTAGCATGTATATTGGCCATTTGTATGTGTTGATATACATTGCAATGATACAAATAGAGGATACAAGCTGGATTTCATAGCAACTTCAACATGCTTTATGAAAATTTGAAATCCGCGCTTGTATGTATGAGGTGAATTTATATGCTGATATACATTGCGACAGGTGCAATGAAACATATGCATTTCAGACCCGATGGGGAAATCAAATGCGGTAGGTAAGTGTTTGAGGTCCGGCTTGTATATCAGACATTTGTATATGCATATGTTTATGCATATACAAGGGCGAAAAGGGCAAAATAAGCATTGGAAAGGTCAGCGATAGAGGAGTGAAGTGCCTACGTGGCACATTTTCATTGGTTATTGACTTTTCAGCGTATCTTGAGCTGCAGATCTCATGCGATAGGAGATGATCGACGACCATGTTTTGAACCCACAGAAAAGGTTTTTTCCTGTGTATTTGCAATCATTTTTGAGCGGGAAAATAGCTGATGCATCCATTGCTACATTTCAAAGGGGCTGTGGGTAGGTGAGACAGTAATGGCAGATTTGCAGAGGATGATTGATGGAGTTGATAGGTCAACCACCTGATTGATGAAGGAAATCCATGGGCGGCGGTGCAGATCTTGATTCCACCTGCTCATTCCTCTTTGTCTCTCTGTAGCATTGAATATTTCTGAGCACCATTCCTCATGCATTGAATCTGGTAGATTTTTGATGTGCCTTGTAATTAATTTTGTTGGGTACACAGTCTTGATATATAAGCCAAACTGTGTTACTCATTGTTGTTGTTGAAAACTAGACAAAGTTTTGGTGCTGTGATAAGATAGAACTTCATTGGTGGCCCTGTTCTGGATGTCTTGTGAATTTATGAGTCTCATGTTGTATGTTTCATGCATAAATCTACTGATATCATGCTGATTTAAATGAGTAATGCTATATTGCATGTGTTCTGTTATCTGTCTCCAAATTGTGTGTGTTCTTCTTATGAATCTAAGCATTTAAGGGGTGTTTATGATTCTAGAATATAGGTTTGCTGTGTTGAATGCTTGATTTCTTACTTTTGCTCAAGGAGAAGATTAAACATTTCAGATCAAGTGTTGGGACATTGCAATAGGGATATCAATAAGTAGAGATAACATGATACTTTGTTTTGGGAAGTATCTGTAAGGTAGATAATAAAAATCCCCTTGATATCCAGTCTTTGGTATATGTTCATGCTGGCCATTCACATGTGTATGTCTATTGACCCCGAGCCCTGGATAGGCACCGATCCACTCTTGTATCTTGGTTGCAACCCAAAGTCTCAGTTTTGCATCCAAACATAAAATCAAACTTAAACTTTAAATCAAACCATTAGGACTTTAGAAGTAGTTTTACGACCAAAATCCTCTGTCTCACAGCTGAATATAGGCCCAAAGCTAGCCCCTTTGCAGTTATTCCATAGTTTTGGTCTACATAAAGGAGGATTTATCTGCTTTGTATCAACATCCAAGTAAGTTCGTGTGCATATGTCATAGATGTTGAGTAGGGAATACCCCCCTTGGTTCTGCAGAGCCTAAAAAAGAAGAGGAGATATTTATAGAGTCTATCTCCTGTACTATTGGCCCCTAGCCTAGGAATCCTATTGATCAATGATGGCTACCTTGTAGGGATAACTGGGAATAAGCATCCAGTCTGGGAAAAAAACTAACAGATTTGGTGACTCTGTTGGGGACTGAAGTGAAAGAACCCTGATTTTAAAAGAAAACAATTCCTAGTTATAGGTGGTGACTCCGAACCAATATCCCAACTGGTAAGGTAAAAATTTATATGCTAAGGAGAAGATCCTTGCGTAATTCTCTGTCTGAACAATTACCCAGAAAAATGTTGTACAGGAAAAAGGGGACTGTTCAAGCCAGTTAAGAGGGTTCTCCCAGAAATAATGATAATATTCAAGACAATCCAGGATCTTCATAGCAGACAATACCTTATTTTTCAAACACTAAGGCTGAGATCCAAAATGTATATGAAAGACAACAGGGTAGTGGATTAAGAATGAGATCGGAGGTGTTTCAAGAACGCCCTTTCCATGATTCCCCTGATAGATTTGAAGAAGTTGAATCCCCAAGAGATCATAATGATGATTAGAATATAATGAAACCATCATCTTCTATGCCCAGAGAGGAGGAATTAGCTAAAGAAATTAAGAGCTTAAGGGCAGAATTAATATATCTGTAGGTAGTGAAAATTAGAGATGACATGAGACAAAAAGTGCAAGCTTTGAGAGTTGCTCAGAATGATTCAATTCCTACCCTTGAAAATGCAAATATGTAGAGAAATCAACAAAGAAATGAAGTCTAGGATCAGCATAACAATCAAAGACAGAATGAAAATAATGCTAGAATACCATTGAATAATGTAAGAAATCATAATGCAAATAGAAATGTAAATGCAAATCAGTTTGACAAGCAACCTATGCAGTTGGACAGATTCAGACAACTTGTTTTTGATGGCATCCATGGTTATCCAAATCCTATTGACAAACATGTGAGGCTGCAAGTGCCTAAATTTTTAGGAAATAATACTGTGTCAAGAGAAGACTATTTAAAAGCTTTTCAGAACATCATGGACAACTTTGAGGTTGAGCATGAAGATGTTTTTATGAAATTATTTATGCAATCCTTAGTTGATGAGGCCAAAGAATGGTACAAGGGTCTGCCTGACAGAAGTGTTTCATCATGGGAGGACTTCAGGAGAATATTCAAAGAACAATATGGTGACAAAACTGATCCTAGTTTTTTTATTAATGAATTCACTGGTATTACCAAAGGATTAAATGAACTGGTTGCTGATTTCAATGCTAGATTCACTAAGGTATTGAACAAACTGCCACATCACCTGAGACCTAATGAACCTATGTGCATAGTGTTGTACATAAATGCTTTTGATGCCAAAACAGCTTATGGGTTAAGGGATAAGGGTCCTCACAGCCTTAGAGATGCCTTTAAGATTGCAACAAATATTGAAAATAATAGAAAAGCGTCTAGTAAGACAAACAGAAGAGATGATGTAAAAATTATGCAAAATCCAAATACTAAATCTCAGAGTGTTCAAGGCAATGCATCTACTTCTAAGGATAAATTAGATAAATTGACAACTATTGTCAAGGACCTGAGCTACAGAATGGCTAAAAATGAAAAAGGGGTAGGTCTTGACAGACAGGTTTACCAAAGGCAAGAAAGAAGACCATCATTACATGATATGCCATATAATACTAATTGGCATAATGGTAAACCCATTCTCCCAAACAACCCAAATCCAAGGAATCAAAATGTAAAGGATACACCTGATCCTTTAAGGAAGGCTATTAATAATGTTAATGACACCCCATGGTGCATAATATGTCAGATGCCTCACTCACAGTCACAATGTATGATTGCTCAGTCTCTATATAACAATGTCGTGGCTTGTGATGAGTGCAATGAACCACATTGCATGGAAGATGACAATGTCAATATGCTATCTACAAATAGGGAGTATCATTGTCAAGATGTTGATGCAAACACAAATAATGAGATTCAGGTCTGCCAGCAGTTTCCATATGATGAAGATGATGAGGATAATTATGCCTATGCTCAGGTCTCACACAACTTTTTGGATAACTTAAGAAGACCTTCTGATGAAGAGATTAAATCCTTCATAGCTGCAGTAGTGGCTCAGGTCAAAAGAAATTATAATCTTAGGGGTAAAGCTCAGGTAAGCGACTCACACCGACCAGAGCATACTTTTGCGAGCCAGCCAGTGCATAGTCATGAAGGGACTGAACCACAAAAGAAACAATGGAGCAACAATAAGCAAAATTTTAAGCAAAAAATAGGTCATGATTCTCAAGGACCAAAAAAAAGAATCCCCCAAATTGAGGATCAGAACAAAGATTTTCTGATCAAAGATAACAGTCAGGGAGCCACAAAAATAAAAGCTGGATCATACCAAGATAAAAATAAGACCATGGACCAGGCCACAACTGTTATACAAAATTATGTTCCATTTGACATAACCCAGGTCTTGTCCTAGGTAAATGTTTTTGTTCCATTAATGGAGTTGATGAAAGTTGAAGAGTTCAAAAATAAAACATTATCCCTGATTTCAGGAATACCCTGTCAAGCTAATCAGAATATTGAGACTCAGGGTAAGAAACAAGTTTTATGTATTGAAGAAGATGAGATTCCTAAGGTATATCTAGGGATGACCATGACAAAGTACCCTTCACAGGTTGAACCATTTTATGTCTCCCTTGTCATAAATGGGAAAGTGATTAAGAATTGTATGCTTGACTCAGGAGCGTCAACAAATATCATGCCTTTAGCTATCATGTGCAAGAAGCTGGGTTAAAGATAGATAAGGCATGTGGGAAATGTTATGCCATGGATGCTAGAGAAGTGCCTGTCATTAGAATTATGAAAGATGTAGACTTCAAACTGGCAGCATATCATGAAAAAATTTACAAAATGAACATAACAATTGTTGATATCAAGCCACAATATGGCATGTTGTTTTCAAGAAGATGGGCAGTGTTGATTGGTGGAAGTATGCAATTAGACTTGTCATATGCTATGATCCCTATGAATGGTAAGGATGTCAAATTGATCAGAGAAGAAAGATCTTTAGAAATAGTTGAGAATCAAGAGTCAGAGGAGCATATTTGTTTTGTGGACACTGACTGTGAAAATTTTAGAGTTGTCTCAGACATTAAAGAAAGTGAAGGGAGAGATGTTTGCATTTAGGAGCTTGATCAACAGGGTCTTTGGACCATGTACTTTGATGGAGCTTGTTCCAAGGAAGGCTCCGGTGCTGGAATTATATTTCTGTCTCCAACTGGTAAGTTTCTAAAATTTTCATTCTTGCTGAGGTTTACTTGTACAAATAATATTGCAGTGTATGAAGCTCTGTTATTAGGATTGAATGTAGCTTTGAAGCATGGAATCAAGATGCTCAAAGTATTTGGGGATTCAGAGTTAGTTGTTTCCCAAGTAAGAGATAAGTATGCATAAAAAATAAGAGATTAAAACAGTATAAGCATGCTGTTTGGGATACAATTGAATTGTTTGATGCTTTTTCAATAAACTGGATTGAGAGATCAAAAAATGTCAGGGCAAATTTTCTAGCTAATGTAGCCATAAGGCCAGATGATGTTACTCTGTCAGATGTAACAAATGTTGAGGTCAAACTTAGACCTGCAGTGCTAGATAATGTATGCAGCTAGCAAGTGTTTGATGACGATAAGGATTTGCTAAGATTTCTACATTGCATTGATGAATATGAGAACCAAGAAATCAATTTTCAGAACTTTGTAGAGGTTGTAGATGGAAAAGGAACTCTCTTAGGGAAGGAGGTAATTCAACTCAAGACAAATAAAATCCCTAGAGGGCTGGTCGCTTTAGAGAGAGCATTTGACAATAGGGACCAATTTGTCACAAAGGTATCCCCATCAAACAAGAATGATTTAGAAGAGATAAACTTGGGGACATCTCAGGCCCCCAAGAAGGTATATATTAGCAAGTAGCTCAAGCCACATATCAGGACTATACTGATTGCACTACTGAGAAAATATAAGCATGTCTTTGCCTGGTCATATGAGGACCTGAAAGCTTATAGAGAGGATTTATTCTAGCATGAAATCCCTTTGAAGCCTGAAGCTAAACCATTTAGACAAAAATAGAGACCTATCAACCGAACCTTAGCTCCAAAAATGCAAGAAGAGCTTATAAAGCTTAGGGAAGCTGGAATAATTATGCCCATCAAACACTCAACTTGGGTGTCTAACCTTGTCCCTGTTAGAAAGAAAAATGGTGACATAAGACTGTGTGTGGATTTTAGAAATCTAAATGTATCTTCTTTGAAGGACAATTATCCATTGCCAAACATGGAGGCCATGTTGTAGAAGGTGACTGGCTGTGAACTTTTATCTATGATAGATGGATTTTCAGGATACAATCAAGTGAAAGTAAAAAATTTAGAACAGTTCAAAACTGGCTTCACCACTCCATGGGGAAGCTATGTATATGTGAGAAGGCCATTTAGACTGACAAATGCAAGTGCTACATTTCGGAGGGCTATGGATATTGCTTTTGAGAGATTAATTGATTCAATCCTAGTTGTATATCAGGATGACTTGACAACTTATTCAAAAAAGGAAGAGCAACACTATATGCACTTGGAGTAGATTTTTATTAGAGCATTGGAATATGGCATCTCACTCAACCCAAAGACATATGCCTTTGGGGTAGTGGAAGGAAAATTACTTGGGCACATTGTTTCCAAGGATGGAGTTAGGATTGATCCTGAAAGAGTGGCTGCAATTGACAAAATCCAGATCCCTAAAATAGTGAAAGGTGTTCAGTCCTTCTTTGGACAAATTAATTTTGTTAGAAGATTTGTGCCTAATTTTACAAAGACCACAAAAGATATCTCTAAGATGTTGAAGAAAGGTGCAACTGTCACATGGGAAGATGAAGCAACTAAATCATTTCAGAACATAAAAGAGGCAATAAAGATGGCTCCTATGCTAAAGTCTCCTGATTTTTCTAAGCCATTTCAACTATTCTCATTTGCTTCTTTCCATACTATTGCCGCATGTTTATTGTAGAAAAATGCAAAAGGTTTTGAACAACTTGTAGCTTTCTTTAGCAGGTCATTGCAAGCTGCTGAGTTGAAGTATGACATCATAGAGAAATAGGCATATGCACCAGTTAGAGAAGTCAAGAGCTTCAGGCCATATTTGGTAGGCTCTCAAATAGTTACATATGTGCCTCATGCAGCAATCAAAGATATTTTTACTCAATACGAGGTAACTGGAAGAAGATGCAGATGGATAACTAAATTGCAAGAGTTCAATATTGAAATACAGATCACAAAATTGGTAAGAGGACAAGGTTTAGCAAAACTAATGACACACTCAAATCTAGAGGCATGCCAAGTGAATGTAGTGCATAATGAAGTTGTAAATATGTCAGAATCTGAGTGGTATAAGGACATAGTACATTATTTGCAGAATTTGAACTATCCTTCCCATCTTAGTGATAATTAGAAGAGGACTTTAAAGCTACATGCTATTAAATACATCATTGTTCAAGGAGAGCTGTGTTGGAAAAATCTTGATGGTGTATTACTCAGATGTGTGAATGAGGATCAGGCTAAGGATATTTTAAGTGACATGCACGACGGGGTGTGTGGTGGACATTATACTGCCCATACAACAGCCCACAAAATTCTCAGAGCTGGCTACTGGTGGCCAACTCTCTTCTTAGATGCACAGAGAATGGTAAGAAAATGTGATCCTTGCCAGAGGTTTTTAGGAAAGCTAAAATATGAAGGTGTATTGCCCCTTAGGACTATAACTGTAGAAGTTCCATTTCAGCAATGGGGAATTGATTTTATAGGGGAAATTTCAAAAAAATCAAGTGGAGGACACAGTTGGATTTTAGTTGCTACTGATTACTTCACTAAATGGATTGAGGCCATTCCAACTAAAAAAGCTACAAGAAAAGTGGTGATAGATTTTATTCTGAAAAATATTATTATCAGATTTGGAGTACCAGCGAAATTGGTCATAAATAATGCAATATGCTTCAGGTCTGGTGAGTTTATTGATTTTTGCAGCAATTACAGAATTGATTTGTCTCATACATCACCATATCATCCACAATGGAATGGTCAGGCAGAGTCAAGCAACAAGAGTCTCATGAAAATCATCAAAAGGATGATAGATAAAAACAAGAGGTCTTGGGATTCAAAGCTAAAGTTGGCATTATGGGCTGATAGGATGACAGTAAAAGGAGCAATTGGAAGGTCACCTTTTGAATTAGTAAATGGTGCGGTAGCTAGGTTACCTGTGAACAACCTCCTACCGGTTTATAAGTTCATCCAAGGGAATGAGGAGGAGATTGAGGACTTAATGACTAGAAGAATAAATCAGCTAGTTGCACTAGATGAAATGAGAAGGGAGGCACAGGAAACAAACATCAAGAGACAACAAAAGGTGAAATATTTGTTTGATAAAAGGGCTACAGAGAGAAGGTTTCAAATAGGTGATCTAGTCCTTATGTGGAATACAAAGAGCCAGGATAAGGGTAAACACCGTAAGTTTGAGCCCTTATGGATGGGCCTGTACCAAATTTGCAACACTCATGGAGAAGATTCCTATTTTCTCTGGGCCCTAAGTGGTGAACTACTGGAATTGCCTGTGCACGGGCAGTTCCTTAAAGATTTTTTCTCATAGATGAATGCTTTTTGTGCACACTATAAACTAGATGTAAATGTTTGTACATGCCTTGTATAGTCAATTGTGTTTTGAGTTTTGTGTTTTGTCTAGTCTGCCCCAGAGTAGTTTAGTTCTCGTTGTAGTCTTGCATCTACACATCCCCAGTCGGAGCCACTGGTGGTGTTCACCTAGAATTACGATTCTAAATTTGAGTCTGTTGGTTCCTGCGTTTACTCCTTCAAACCCCTAGTGCCTTAGTTTGAATTGTTCCTCGACCTACATGCGGTGTTTTACTACTTTTTCCTGTCGCACTTGAGAAAAATGTCAAGTTTCTGTATATGTAAAAGTAAATGTATGTTGGCAGGCTTAAAAAATCTCAATCGGCTTCCAAAGATGGTAAATTTTTTGAGTTATATGCATTCTTTATGCATATCGGGTTGCATATACAAAAGGGGAATCTTTTGCAGATTTCTAGGAATATTCTGTAGTTGTATGCATTTCCAAATGCATATCAGGTTCAAAAGAATGCATGTACATTGGGGGAATCTTCTGCAAGATTCTGGGGATATTCCCTGATTGTATATCGGTTTGCTTGCATAATTGTATTGTATGTTTAAACATGCAACTACTATATACAAGAGGAAAGATGCAAGGCCTGACATACATTTGCTACAGTGTTGGGTATACAAGTGAAAAATGTGCAATGGCGGAATATACATTGAAGATTCCTTGAAGATGCTGCCGTTGTATCGAGCAGGTGAGTTGTATATTTATTTTGTTGTATGTTCGACATACAACGCTAAGGATGCATTGCAGACTTCAAAAGGGATTCAAATCAGGCTATGAGTAGTAGTGGCGTCCGCGGCTTGTACATTTCATTTGTATATGCGATGTGCAAAGGAGAGAGAAAATAGGTCGGGCCCACCAGTTGTATACAATGGCAGTTGTATGTATGCCGACATACATTCAAAACATACAACTGAAAAGATATATTCCAGACCTGAATAAGATTTCAAGATGCTTCATACAAGTTTGGGGTCCACAGCATGTATATTGGGCATTTGTACGTGCCGATATACATTGTAATGATACAAATAGAGGATACAAGCCAGATTTCACAGCAATTTCAACATGCTTTATGAAAATTTGAAATCTGCACTTGTATGTATGAGGTGAATGTATATGCTGATATACATTGCGACAAGTGCAATGAAACATATGCATTTCGGACCTGATGGGGAAATCAAATGCGGCAGGTAAGTGTTTGAGGTCCGGCTTGTATATCAGACATTTGTATATGCATATGTTTATGCATATACAAGGGCGAAAAGGGCAAAATAAGCATTGGAAAGGTCAGCGATAGAGGAGCGAAGTGCCTACGTGGCACATTTTCATTGGTTCTTGACTTTTCAGCGTATCTTGAGCCGTAGATCTCATGTGATAGGAGATGATCGATGGACATGTTTTGAACCCGCACCGAAGGTTTTTTCCTATGTATTTGCAATCATTTTTTAGCAGGAAAACAACTGATGCATCCGCTGCTACATTTCAAAGGGGCCTATGGGTAGGTGAGGCAATAATGGCAGATTTGCAGAGGATGATCGATGGAGTTGACATTAGGGGAAATTTACATAAAAAATGGGCCTCCTAAGAATGACATCATCAACTTTTTGAGTTATCAAAAATCAACTAAAAGATGACATCAACTTTTACAGTGACATCATCCAAAATAAAAATAAAATTATTTATTTTATAAAATAAAACTTTCTAAAATCCTATGAATTAACTCACGATAGTTAATTTAACTCTACATATCCTATTCTATCTCATTCATCTTTCTAAATATAAAATATTCTTTTTGTTTTTTATATTTATATTCTTAAGTTCTATTATATAAATTATTACATATCCTATTCTATCTCATTCATCTTTCTAAATATAAAATATTCTTTTTGTTTTTCAGATTTATATTCTTAAGTTCTATTATAGAAATTATTACATATCATATTTTATCTCATTCATCTTTCTAAATATAAAATATTCTTTTTATTTTTTAGATTTGTATTCTTAAGTTCTATTATTAAAATTATTATGTTTTTTAAAAAATATTTTCATTCTTAAAACAAAAAATATATAAAAAACATTTCAAATATATTTCAAAAAATCTTTTCTTACAAATATTTTTTTATTCTTTAATAACATTAAAAATCATAAAAATTAAATAAATTTAAAACAGTATTGAATCATAATAAAAAAATATGTAGTTAAGAAAGTTGTTAAGAATTAAAATTCTAAATAGTATCAATAAAATATCTTTACTATATAACAAGTTGTTCATAATTTTAAGGCAATTGATTAAAATAGAAACTAAAAAAGCTAAAATAAAAACTAAAAAAGGAAGGATAAAGATGAGATAAAAGAAAGATTAAAACAGAACAAACATTTAAAGCTAAAAAATCTTAAAAATAATAAATCCCAATTTATTAATGAGTTTATTAAAAAATCATATTTGAAAGACAAATGTTACAACATTTTTTATTTAAAATTTTAATTATATAAACATATATAAAATAGTAAATTTAAATATATAAAATTATATTTATAGTATAAAATTATACATGTTTCAAATATATAAAAATTAATAATTAAATCTGTAAAATGATAGATCTAATTACTAGATAAATATTTTAATTTCTTCCCACTTTTCCCTCCAAAATTATTCTTAAAATAAGAAAAAGAAATAATATTATATTGAAAAAGAAAAATTAAAAAATAACAAATACTCATAAAAAAGCTATTTTTTGAAAGAAAAATAAAAGGCTAAAAATACTAAAGAGAAATATTTAAAAATTATTTTGTGAAAGAAAAATAAAAAACTAAGAAATACTCAAGAGAAAAATATTTAAAAGTTATTTTGTGAAAAAAAATTTTAAAACTAATAAATACTCATTAAAAAATAATTTTGTGAAAGAAAATTAAAACACTAAGAAATACTAAAGAGAAAAATATTTAAAAGTTATTTTGTGAAAAAAAAGGTAAGAAATACTAAAAAGAAAAACATTTATATTTATATTTTAAAATAAAAATAAAAATCTACTATAATTAAAGCATGAAGTTTAAATAATGAAGTGTTTTTTTAAAATTTAGAAAGTTTTGCTTTTAGAAACATACGTTTAAAATAAAAGATTTTTTAAAGAGAAGATAAAACAAAAAAGGAAATAATATAAAAAGAAAAGTGAACTTGAGTTCTTAAAACATTTATAATAGAAATGTGTGACTCCCTTAACTCATGTAGTTAACTATTTTTTATTTATTTATAATTAAGTAATTTATATTATTTGAGATATGTTTTGTTTTTTAAGAGTTTCTTAGGAGGCCCATTTTATATGCAAATTTTCCCTAATGCAGGTCAACCACCCGATTGATGAAGGAAATCCCTGGGCGGTGGTGTAGATCATGATTCCATCTGCTCATTCCTCTTTGTCTCTCCACAGCATTGAATATTTCTGAGCACCATTCCTCATGCATTGAATCTGGCAGATTTTTGATTTGCCTTGTAATTAATTTTGTTGGGTACATAGTCTTGATATATAAGCCAAACTGTGTTACTCATTGTTGTTGTTGAAAACTGGACAAAATTTTGGTGTTGTGATAAGATACAACTTCATTGGTGGCCCTGTTCTGGATGTCTTGTGAGTTTATGAGTCTCATGTTGTATGTTTCATGCATAAATCTACTGATATCATGCTGATTTAAATGAGTAATGCTATATTGCATGTGTTCTGTTATCTATCTCCAAATTGTGTGTGTTCTTATGAATCTAAGCATTTAAGGGGTGTTTATGATTCTAGAATATAGGTTTGTTGTGTTGAATGCTTGATTTCTTACTTCTGCTCAACGAGTAGATTAAACGTTTCAGATCAAGTGTTGGGAAGAAGACATTGCAATAGGGATATCAGTAAGTAGAGATAACAGGATACTCTATTTTGGAAAGTATCTGTAAGGCAGATAATAAAAATCCCCTTGATATCCAATCTTTGGTATATGTTCATGCTGGCCATTCACATGTGTATGTCTATTGACTACGAGCCCTGGATAGGCACCGATCCACTCTTGTATCTTGGTTGCAACCCAAAGTCTCAGTTTTGCATCCAAACATAAAATCAAACTTAAACTTTAAATCAAACCATTAGGACTTTAGAAGTAGTTTTAGGACCAAAATCCTCTGTCTCACAGCTGAATATAGGCCCAAAGCTAGCCCCTTTGCACTTATTCCACAGTTTTGGTCTAGATAAAGGAGGATTTATCTGCTTTGTATCAACATCCAAGTAAGTTCATGTGCATATGTCATAGATGTTGAGTAGGGAATACTCCCCTTGGTTCTACAGAGCCTAAAGAAGAAGAGGAGATATTTATAGAGTCTATCTCCTGTACTGTTGGCCCCTGGCCCGGTAATCATGTTGATCAATGATGGCTACCTTGTAGGGATAACTGGGAATAAGTATCTAGTCTGGGAAAAAAACCAACACTTTGAATGCAGATTTAGTCTTGGGGGCATCTCCAAACTCGGTCAATTCAAATGCAATGAATTTACCAACCAATTGATCTCTTGTGACACCTGAATGGGCTCTGAATTCTTTGATGGCAGCAACCTTGTATTTATAAGAAGTAGGAAGGGATATGAGAACTTTGCCAACAATCTCATCTTCATCCAAGACTCCACAGGCACATCTAATGCCACAAACAAGCTCATTTACTCTTGGCATGAATGTAGTGATATTTTCATCTTCTCTCATCTTCAGATTTTCAAATTTTCCTTTCAGACTCTGTAGCTTTGCACATTTAACATACTTGTCTCCTTCGTGCAGAAGTTCCAGTTTTTCCCAAATTACAAAAGAAGTTTGTAGGTCAACAACATTTGTCAGTTCTAAATCAGATAAGGCACTTAGAAGAGTTTCTTTAGTCTATAGATTATTTTCAGCATCTGTGATTTCATTTACAGTTTTCAAGCCATTTTGTAGAGGAGTATACTTTGTTGAAGCCATGGTCCAGTACTGCATTCCCATACATTGCAAGTGACATTGCATGCGACTTTTCCAAAGAGTAAAATTGGTTCCATCAAACTTTAGACTATCCTTCATGTAGGATGACATCCTGGATCTCCTCAAGTGGTTAAGCTCTTTTAAGAGGAACTTAGCTCTGATACCAATTGTTAGATTTAGGGCAGACAACTAAGAGGGGGGATGAATCAGTTGTCCAAAACTTTCTTCCAATTAAACACTTAAATCCACTTTGTAATTCAGCAGCATAATGATAAATCAATCATGGAAACATAATGCATTAAATCAAGAGCAGAAACACATTAACACACAAGACACTAATATTTTGACGTGGAAAACCTGGTTAAGGGAAAAACCACGGGGTGATTAACCCAAGATTCTATTCTCTGTTAGAAGAATAGAAAGAACAAAATGGCACATGCCAATTAGGGCTCACTACCCAAGCACATTGCTCACAAGAGGCTCACTGCCTACAAGAGACACACTGTCTAAAGAAGAATAAGTATCACATACTTGAACTGAAGAATAGCATCTTCACCATGCTTGAGTTAGTTCCATTTAAGCCCAAAACTTCTACTCTACCTTTCGCTCTTCTCCTCTCTACCACACTCTCATCTCCTCAAGACACATTTGAAATGACTTTACAATTCCTTATTTATACAAGACATTGACTTAGGAATGATCATCTAAGTTAGCAAACATTACAGAGAAAATACATAAATACATCATGACTAATTACAAAAAGACTTCACACGGATCAGCACACTGTCAGACACATAGATCTGAGACTTCAATCTTCATTTGGGAACACTTCAATCTTCACACAACATCTTCAAGATCATCCGTAGGATGTATAACTCATCTGGTCAGTCTAACTTAGGAAGAACACCATCTTTTAAAAGTAATTCTTCAATTACGAGATCAAACTCCAATGTGGACCACCGACACGAACTGGACACGATCCAAAGACCTCCACAAGCTTGCTTGAATCACCAAGAACATCCATACTACATTTGCTTACTGAAACCCATCTCTCCTTCATCTAGAACCTCAAGAACATAGTTTGTCATCACTGTCATAATGGAATAGATGTTTGCGGACCTCCATATCACAAACCATTTGAGTTGTCACTCCATATGGACTTCCTAAACACTCCACCAAATCTACAAAACAAGATAATGCATTTCTGGATCTCACAAGACCTATCTGTATCGCTTTGTCACCTCTAAACAGTTGTCAGAACTGGTTTTACTTGAGCAGCCACAACTTCTTCAGAGCTTCATGCGGACCTCTAAAATCTTTACTGGATCATCTTAAGACACATATCTACAAACCATTTGATGCGTATCCTCTGATCTTCATCTTAGCTAGGATCTTTAGCTTACTGTCTTCACTGTTCTTCTTTGTTCCTAATTAGGACTAATTTTCTCAATATCCTCAGCACACAGCTCATCCAATCCTTATCATCAATGCAACAGGAGTATGTTGACATCAATGACAACACCGGTTAGGCCCATACTTGCAACAAAATGTACCTATTGCAACACAAATTAAAATTCATATAAGGAGTTTCAGTGATCCTAATCACTATAAGACTATGTACTAGGTTTCTTTAAAAACCTACAAACTAGCATGCAAGCAAGAGATAGGATCCCAGCAAGCATTGTAAGAAAGTATAAAGGAAAAATTACCTTTCTGGTTGATAAAGACTTCACTTACATGGAAGTAGTTGAACCTAGGACTATTTGGATTCCTAGGCTGCAATATGAGGTCTCAACTGAAGATATTAAACCCTATGATGACATTTTTCTTAGTAAACCCAAGGATACATCTATTGAGAGGTTTGGAACGTATGATGAAATCATGACCAAGATGTGCAACAAAAGTGCAGAGGAGCATCTAGAAAAGAATAGAGGTGAATTTCATAAGAAATGGGGTATTTCATCAGAATCAACCTCTAAAGCCCTTGCGAAGGAAACACAACATACTCCTACTATTCCTCTTGCTACACCAGGACCAAGAAGATCTAGAAGATCTATTTCTTCTATAGTGAATGCACCACAACCCTCTGGATCAACTCAAATTGCATCAACTGGGAGAAGAGCTGCATCTAAAATTCTGACTCAGATGAAGGTAGGTGAAAAGAAGCAACCTAGGCAAAAGCAAACTCCTAAAAGAAAGAAGGACAAGATTAAGGAGGTAGAAGAGAGTGAAGAGGAAGAAGAAGTAGGAGAGGAAGGTATGTCTCATCCAAAGAAGAGAGAGAAGAAGTTTAAGAAAAGTCCTCCACCAACACCTGAATGTGCACTTCTTTCATTAGATGCAATTTTTAATGCCATGGTGTATTATGGTATCCTGAAGGATACTGTTATATTTAGGAGAGACAACTGAGAGGGGGGTTGAATCAATTGTTACCAAATCTTATTCCTTATTCACTTTTAAACCTTCTTATATTTCAATAGCATATCAAAGATTCAATCATGAAAGCATAATACAATAATTCAAGAGCAGAAACAAACTCAACACATATAACAGCAATATTTTAATGTGGAAAACTTGGTTAAGGGAAAAACCATGGGGTGACTAACTCAAGATTGTATTCTCTGTTAAAAGAATAAGATGAATAAAATGGCACTTGCCAGTTAGGGCTCACTGCCCGAGCACACTACTCACAAGAGGCCCACTGTCAATAGGAGACACACTATCTACAGAAGAATATAAATATTACATACTTGAACTAGAGATTAGCATCTTCACTATGCTTGAGTCAGTTCCACTTAAGCTCAACACCTCTACTCTGCTTTTCGCTCCTTTTCTCTACTAAGTTCTCCTCATTACTTCTATCTCCATTTGAATGACTTTGTAACTCTTATTTATACATGACATCGACTTTGGAATGATCATCAAAGTCAGCATAACATACAATTATTTTATTACAGAGCAATTACAAAAATACAACTTGAATTATTACAAAAACTTCATGCGCATCACTACACTATTGGCCACACATAGCTGGGACTTCAATCTTCTTCGAAGAACAAGTCATGCTTCACAAAACATCTTCAAGATCATCCACAACATGCATAAATCATCTGGTCGGCCAAGACTAGGAAGAACACTATCACCCGAAGGTAAATCTTCAATCATGAGCTCAATCTTCAATGTGGACTACTAACACGAATTGGACACAATCTAGAGACCCCCACAAGCTTGCTTGAATCACCAAGAACATTGACACCACTTTTTCTTACTATAATCATTCGCATCTTCATTCAAAACCTCAAGAACATAGTCGTCCATCACTGCCACATTAGAAGGATTTCTTGCGGACCTCCAAACCACAAACTAATTGATTTGTCAATTCAAATTAGCCTCCCAAACATGCCACCAAATCCGTAGAACATGATATTGTATTTTTGAATCTCACCAAACCCATTTGTGTCACTTTGTCACTTCTGAACAGTTGCCAGAACTAGTTTTACTCTCATGGCCATAGCTCCTTCACATTTTCATGTGGCAAATCTTGACAGGATCATCTTCAAACACATATCTATAAACCCTTTGATGCACATTCTTTGAACTTCATCTAGCTGGGATCTTCACTTCATAGAGATTCACTGTCTTCATTGTTCTTCTCTATTTCTGATAGAATTAATTTTCTCAATATCCTCAACACACAACTCATCCAATCCTTGACAGCAATGCAACAAGAGTATGTTGACATCAATGACAACACCAGTTAGGCCCATACTTGCAACAGATACAACAAACTTATATTTGAAGGTGCCACCTAAAGACAAGAGTACCATTGAGAAAGACATTGTAATGTATATGCTTAAGTTTAATGTCCCCTTGAATGATATTATTGAGCAGGTTCCAGAAAGCCTAGCTGATGTTTTAAGAGCTCGCGAAGAGAAAAAGTTGTTAAAATGGATGAAAATGGATGATGAATTCAAGCAACAAGCTCTTGATAAGGCTAGGTCTTCCATGACTCAAGAAGTGGCTCAGATGCAAGCTCAAGAGTTGAGGACAAAGGAAAGGGTAGATTCTCTCATGAGCATGGAGAAAGAAGATCAAGATAAAATTAAAAAAGAAACTGAAGAAGTGACAAATAAAATACTTGAAGGTATAAAAGTTACTAAGTATGTGGAGTAGCCACATGTATCTCCTCCGCATGACTCACATCAACAAGATGCTCAAGAAGAAAAAGAAGAGACATCAACACAAGATGAAAACCAGGTAGAGCAAGGTGATGGAAATGCCTCACTTAATCATAATGATGTGTATGATAACCCTCCTCTGGAGAACACTGAGTAATAGGGTAATCCTAAACAACATGAGAAGCAAGTTAATGTTGATGTAGAAGGCCTGGAAAAAAAATAAGAAACTTCTTCCTTGTCATCTCTAGTTAACTCAATTAAGGAGTTCTTAGCTCAATAGATGCAATACACCTAGTGGTTATGTTGAACACCCAGAATACTAAGAGGGGGGGTGAATCAATATTCTATTAAACCATTTGCATATCAAACATTTAATCCATTTAACATATTTAATTCCAATAAGGGAAATTAAGCATGAAGCAAACAACCATAACTCATAACACATAAACACCAAATTTACATGGAAAACCCAAGAAGGGAAAAACCATAGTGAGTATTAGCTCATAATATAAAGTAGTATCAACACCGAATTACAAAAGGCTCACTACCTAGGAGAAAGGCTCACTGCCAAAGGGTTCACTGCCTAAGGACTCACTGTCCTAAAAGAAAGAGATAGAAGAGGTGGCTCACTGCCAAAGTTGAACTGTTATAATTGCATCTAACATATGCATGGAGTACAGTTCCAATGAAGCTCTAAGTACTGAAACAATATTAAACACAATGTTTTAAAATGCCAGACTCTACTGCTCTGCATTCATTCAATTCACTTCTGCAGACACTTGTCACATCACACATTCACTCACTCTATTATTCACATCATATCCATTGCACTCACACTCGATCACGATCCCTTGACACTCATTTATACTGTCATCAACCTTGAGAACATTCTCCAAGGTTGGCATCATATCTTAATCACATAAGATTCAAAATAGGTCTAGACCTAAACATTCCTACAGTGGAAAGGAATGAAGGTAGACCACAACACATCTTATCTTGGACCTAAGTTCATCCAAGCATGCTACTCCACACTTTCACAATCACCAAAGCAACTCCGCAATTAGTGTAAACACCCAAGGTCGACCAAACCTGTGTTAACATAATGAACTTTTAAGTACATGCTTCCTCAAACCCAAAGATGACTTGTGGACCATATGCAAGGCTTCACCACAATCTAGAGTATTCCACGAACATCCTAAAAACCAACAAATTTCTTCACAACAACTTTCACCTCACTGAAGTTTACACCAGAGCATTCAAACAACTCTGTCATGCACTACAACTCAAGAAATCAACTTACAAAGTACCAAACCATGAACAAATTGAACTAAAGTAATATATAAGCATTATAAGCACAAATCTAGAACTGCAAGAGCTAAAACCTCTTTGTGAAGAAATACGGAGCAAAGACATTTCTCCCAGACACTTTTGCAACACTTAGAAACATAGTCATCATACTGGTGAACACAACTTCCTCTACACGATGAACCAGAGCACCAAATTTGGAATATAAATTCTCTAAACATCCCTAAACAATATATCCAAACTACAAAGATAGATCTTCAACATAAAAGAAATTTAGAGCAAAACCAGAGCACTACTCTGTTAAGCCAAATAGTCTCTCCAACACGTTGTTTCCTTCATTAATCAAATTTTCTCAAAAGCACTTGGAAACCAACCAATAAAAACATATTCTCAACATCTTCAGCACCTCTACAAAATAATCATGTCATCTTAAGCAAAGCATCTCAACCAAATAGCTCATACCATTGCAATAATCTCATCTTAGAGACAATATACAATCAACACTAACTACTCATACTCTTGCACCACAAGCAACTCACACAAATGACAACAATAGCTTGTTGACACCAATGACAACACCGATTACACATACTTGCAACAATCTCCCCCTTTGTGATTGATGGCAACACATAATGTGAAAAACCATCAAGACACAACTCTGCACCAAACTTTTTTTCTTTCATACTCTCCCCCTTTCTTTTACACATCTTACTCTCTCCTTGACAACTGACTCTTTTCTTTTTCACATTTCTTTATCTCCCCCTTTGACATCAATGGTAAAGGGTGAGACATCATTTCTTTCACTCTTAGTAGGTCTCAGCATTCTACTCTATCTAGGTAATTGCTGATATACAGACCCTTGTAGCTTCTCATGTTGAGTGAGTGAGAGGCAGAAACCTTAGATATATCATGTCACTTCATATGATAAGCTGCCATTAGAACTGCATGGCCAAATATGCAACTGTAGAGGAATGCGAAGCATTCCATCACCCTGCTAGGAATACCTTTACAAAACCAGTACTATCTACAGGCTTATCAACAGAAAAACAACCTTTCAGTGATCAGATCCTCATGAAACTTAGAACATACATAATGTGGCACTTTATAAAGCTATGTTCCAAACCGCAGCAGCTAAACATTACTATGATGGGAATGTGGAGCAATCTTTCAAACAGTCTTCAAAAGAGTAGTCATCCTAAAATGGGGACAAACACCAACTTTTAGAGTAACATATATTGTCTTCTCAAGAATTTAAACTTAACTCTGCACTGATTAGGGCATGACATCCAACCATGAACTCTCCTTCTTCTTTAGGAACATAACATCTCATCTTTTGAAAACCTTCATGGCAACCTTAGCAACTTTTCTCACCTTGTGACATCAATACATACTATGTTGACATCAAGGACAACACAAATGGCCAACAATCTCCCTTTTAGATTCTATCCTCTTCTAACATCAGGACAAAGGGATTCAACACCTACCTATTCTTTGCCTTTGCTCAATACTCATCTGATTGTAACCTTTCTCTTGCAAGCTCCCCCTATCATCAATCACCATTACCTGCTCCCCCTGAGAGGTAGCTATCATCATTCCAGGTTAAAGATGTGGCATGAACTCCCCTTGGACAAATGCATCACTATGCATCTTTAGCAATTACCCCTAACCTCTGCCAGAAATCCTCAAATGTGTCTAAGATCTTTTATGACTTTCACTATCACTGACACTTTCATTCTCAAAATCAAATGTCCTATCCCTTTTCTTTCTTCTTGTCATGGTCATACTTTGAATTGTTTTTCTTACTTGATCACTTCTTCCTCCTCTCATTGTCAGTCTCACTCTCAGAATGTGAATCATCATCCCCTTCTGCTTCAAAGATATCTTTCTTCATTTTTCATAGGTTATCTCATTCTAAGAATTCATGATCAACTTCTTGATCAAGTTCATGTGTTAACTAATCTTCTTGTTCTACAAGATCTAATACGACACACACATCTGGATAACCCTCAAACTTGTGATTTGCAAAAAGGCCTTCAATCAAAGATGTACTCATTTGTCAATTTCCCTT
Source organism: Cunninghamia lanceolata (assembly GCA_027924645.1). NCBI lineage: Eukaryota > Viridiplantae > Streptophyta > Pinopsida > Cupressales > Cupressaceae > Cunninghamia > Cunninghamia lanceolata. Next base: position 2,063,148 of record BSBN01000781.1, read on the forward strand.
TCCTAAAATTGTTTCCCAAATAAATTTCTTCCACCATGTATTTTACTGGTTCTCATACTTTAAGTTTTCATTTGAATGGTTATGCAAGAATAGCTTAAATTGGACACTTGAAGACCACTCGCTTTGCAACCCCTTGTTCACTAACCCATTGAAATTCATGCACTAATATTCCACACTGCTCTTGTCATGCACATTGACACCCTCACTTCTTCCAACACCTTTCTCAATTCCTCTTACAACACCTTCATCATTCCCATTCTATGATGAACCAAAAATATTCACTTCCACTGCTTCTCAGTCCCTCTTGTTTGCACAAACCCCTTTTTCACTCATTTCATGCTTATGTTTGTCACCCGGCTCCTCATGAAACCTAGATTTCTCAAATCCTTCAAATGCTTTGGACTTTTGTTGTGTACTTTAATCACAATGAAGAATTGATGATGAATTCTCAGAAATGACTCCCCCATGAACCTGTTGGTACCTGAATATGTATATGCAGGCCCCTTCCCAAAAATCCAAAAAATTCCAACACTTTTGGCCTCTGCAGTTGTAAAAAATGCAAAAAATTAGTTAAGATGCAGGTGTCTTTGTATATACAAGGTTGTTTGTATATACATACAGGTAAAATGTGCATTGGCAAGTCAGAAATCTCCATCGGCCTTTGAAAAAATCAATTATATGCATTTTATATGCATATCGGGCTTTGAAATGTGCATATACAAAGGGGGAATCTTTTGCAGATTACCCGAATATTCCCGGTTTGTATATCGGGTTGCATGTAGATATAGAAGTGAAAATTATACAATGGCAGAATATACATCAAAGATTCCTTGAAGATGCCGTCATTGTATTGAGCAGGCAGGAATGCATGTGTGTCCAAAATACATTGAGTCTTATACGATAAAAAATATACAAGGGTCCGCCATGACATGCAAGGTGAACAGTGTAGCAGAGGTATATACATTTGGTGGGCTACATAAGGTTGTATGTGCAATCGCTTGTAGGTTTGCATATACAAGGGGATTTGCATGTATGATTCCAGGATGTGCAAAGCGGACACGACGGGAAGGTTAAATGCATTGGCAAAGTGTTTGAAGTCTGTAGTTGTATGGTAGGCTTGTATGTTCCCAATGCATATTCGAACATACAAAAAAAATTATACATTGCGAAGATGCAAGCCGGACCTGATAACAAATCAAATTTGTTCTATAAGTGCTTGGCGTCTATGCCTTGCATGTTTGTGTACTTGTATGTATGCCGATATACATTAGATGAGATACAAGCTGGATTTCAGGGTAGTTTCAAAGTGTTTTATATTTTTTGAAATCTGAGGCTTGTATGTAGCAGTTGTATGCACATATACAATGATGATATGCAAGGAATAGGGATGCAAGCCGGACCCGATTAGAATTTTGATTTGTTCTATAACAATTTGTGGTCCACCTCGTATGGTGAACGGTTGTATATGCATTTGCTCTTGCATATACAAAGGGTTTTTAAAAGCATAAATCAGACGATTGTATATGAGCATGCATATACAAGGGGGTGAAAAGGCAAAATAGTGAGAGCGAAAGTCAGCGATAAAAACATAAGGTGCCTACGTGGCATGTTCTCACTGGTTGGTGACTTTCAGGGCATGTTTCGAGCTGCAGATCTTAGTGATGGGAGTAGATCGACGGCTGGTTTTGTATTTTGTTGCAGTGATGGGTTTCTTTGTATCTACGGCCACGTTTGGGCGGGAAAAACTCCAAAGACACGCCACTGAGGATCTGCATGTAGCTGAGCAATAATGGCAACATTTGCAAGATTTGGGTTGACGATGGATAGGTCAACCACCAATTTTATGAAAGAAGATCTTCAGATGGCGGCTCAAATCCCAAGCCCACCTGCTTTCTTCCTCTGCTTCCCGACTGCATTCAATTTCAAGCGCCAATCTGAAGATGCATTGAATCTGATGAACTCTTGAGTTGACCATTGTAATTTTGTTGAGTACACAGTCTTGGTATAAAAGCCAAACTGTGTTACTCATTGTGTTGGTTGAAGACTTGGGCAATTTTTTGTGTGAATAACAAAAAATAGAGCATTTCCTGTTTGTTTTATCTCTATGGAGTTTATGTGTTGCATTTGTAATGTATCTTGCACATATGTTCAGTTTCTTGCAATTGTATATGAAAAATGCATTATTGCATGTATTTATCTGTCTGTCTCCACTTGTTGCATGCATTTTCTTCTTTTGAATCTGGTTGCTAAGGGTTTCTCAGATTCTAGGGTATAGTTTTGCTATATCACATAATTGATCTCTAACTTCCATTCAAGGAGTGGATTAAATTGTTTTAGGTTAAGGTATAGAGAAGAATGTATGTCAACTGGGATATCTGTAAGTATGGATAGTTAAATACCTTTTCTTGGGTGGTGTTTGTAAGGCAAGCATCAAATTTGACCCCCTAAAACTTGAATCACAGTTGCAAGCCATTCTCTTATATATGTCTATGTGACTCCTTGCCCTGAGATAGGCATTGGTCTGCCCTTGTGAAGTAGTTATGATCCAAAACCCCTGTCTTGCATCCAAACCATCAAACCAACCATTCCATAATTTCAACCTGTTAGTTGTAGCAGTAGGATTAGGAACCCCCTACATACTCTCATCCATAACTAGACACACATGTCCAAGAGTGTTTCTAAACTTGTGATTTGTCATTCAAATCTTGGTCCATACATGAGAGTATTCTGCCTATTATCACAAAGCTAAATCTTCATGTCATTGGGTGAGTTAATGTTACATCTTTAGCAAATAGGGACACCCCCCTTGGTGTGGCAGAACCAGAAGTGAAGGGGAGGTAGCTCACGCAACCTCCTGTATTCGTTGGTTGAATCTGCCTATGCATTAGAACTGGCAAACCCACTGCTGATTCAAAAATAAATACCAACAGCTGGCAACTCTGCTAGGGAGAGAGAGAGAGAGTCAAGAGATTTGAAGGCTAGAAAATCTAGTTTCTAGTGAAATTGTTGCAACAAGATCAAAAAGTAACCATGTGGTGCTCTGTTGGTGTGATGAATCTAGAAAATATAAGTGCCTTGTTGATATATTGTCCTCTCTGTGAGAGGTGGCGACTCTGTTGATTGAACCTATCGTGCTGCAACATATTTCCAGGTATTCCATCTTTTCAAAAATGATGAGTTTAGAACAGCAAACCTGGTTGTGTTCTCAAAGAAAACCATTTTTTATTGAAAGGTATACAACCCTAGATTTCACAGGGATATATGGTTACCCAAATGTTATTCCCAATAACATTAGAAAATGTTTGCCAAAATATAATGGATCAGATTCTGAATCGGCAAACAAGCATCTGCAAAAATTTTATAATTTAATAGAAGATTATGAGGTAGAGGATGAAGATGTAGTAATGAGACTCTTTGTTTAGTCATTGGAAGATGATGCTAGGGTTTGGTTTTCAGACCTGCCTGTATGTTCAGTTTCTTCATGGATAGATTTAGAAATTGCATTCCTAGAGCAGTTTGGTGAAAGATTTGATGTGGCCTCATTGATCATACATTTTATGAATATCCAAAAGGAAGATGAGGAACTGGTTCCAGCTTTTAATCTTATATTTATTAAGTTGCTCAAGCAAATCCTTGAATATATGAGACCTAATAATGCATTGTGCTTAGCAATTTATTTGGCTGCATTTGATGAAGAAATAAGTTATTTATTGAGAGATAAAGAACCAGCCACACTTCACCAAGCTTTCCAATTTGCTATGGATATAGAAAGCAATGAGAAATATGGAATGTCAGTAGGTTTCGTGGCTGCAAGTTGTCAAAACAGTTATCAAAGTGAATATATTTTTGCTTTCCCAATATGTACATTGAAAAACAATTTTGCAGAGGGAAATATATTTCAGAATAGCATGTGTAGCCATGATGTGATGCATGAAGAAAATGTTATAGAAAATGTAGGCATATCCTATGATGAGGAAAACAAAGACTGTTATCAGCGTCAGGAAGAAAGATGCGCAGACACAAAATGCCCTTCAAAGGATGAAATAAAAGATATACATGAGGTTGTGTCTTGCAGCAATATGCATATCCTAGTTATTCCTGACTATTTGTACAAGGTGGATATGCAAAGCTTCACTCTGAATATAGAAGATGCTGCTTCAAGGGATAGTGAATATGTTAGTGATTGTCAGCATTCAGATGCATATATGAGCCTTTTAGATGATGAAATATACATGGATGTTGAATATGAGTGTTTCCTTGAAGATTCTAACCACCTTCACAATGCAGAGTTTGAGACTTTTGCTGTTGATTATCGGTGCATTGATGAGGAGGGGAAACAAGGTCACTATTCAAAGGTGGATGGACAAGTTGCAGATGTATGTGCTTGTACAGTTGGGGATAGTGTTGGTTGCAGGGGTGACTATGGAGCTTTCAGTGTAGGGTTGCATTCTGAGTTATTTCTGCCTTGTTTTGAGACATTCCAGGTGGACATTGATGATGAGATTGCTGAGCACAGTAATGATGAATATCTGAATGACTATAAAAGTAAATTTGATTATGAGATGTTGCTTGTGCCTGAATATTGCATGTTTGATACAGAGGAGATTTTATTTTTTGAAGAATGGAAAAATTCTGATGTGGATTCATTTATTTCATGTGAGTCTGTCATTTTTCCAAGCAACATCAATAACTCATATGATGATGATAGTCTACTGCTGAGAATGGTAGATGCTTATGAATTTTGTTGTAGACTTGTTGAAAGAGAAATAGGCAGCAACACAAATAATTGCAATGTTGGGTGCTACAAACAGTTAAATGTTTTCAGGCTTCATTTGAAGAAATAAAAAAAAATAGAGTATTTGACAAAGGAAAATTCTGGTTTTTCCTTTTTGGTGGCCCTGGGCCACCAAGTATTTTTTAATAATGTGTTTTGTAATGTAGGTTGTTGCAATTTTGACTCTGTAGCCCAATGGATAAGGGACTAGTCTGCATCCCAGAGATCTGAAGTCCTCGCCATGCCTACAAGAGGCATCCGTCCCCAGACAGAGCTTGTGTTAGTACCTAAATATGTATATGCAGGCCCCTTCCCAAAAATCCAAAAAATTCTGACACTTTCGGCCTTTGCAGTTGTAAAAAATGCAAAAAATTAGTTAAGATGTAGGTGTCTTTGTATATACAAGGTTGTTTGTATATACATGCAGGTAAAATGTGCATTGGCGGGTTAGAAATCTCCATCGGCCTTTGAAAAAATCAATTATATGCATATCGGGCTTTGAAATGTGCATATACAAAGGGAGAATCTTTTGCAGATTCCCCGAATATTCCCAATTTGTATATCGGGTTGCATGTAGACATACAAGTGAAAAATATACAATGGCAGAATATACATCAAAGATTCCTTGAAGATGTCATCGTTGTATTGAGCAGGCAGGAATGCATGTGTGTCCAAAATACATTGAGTCTTATACGATGAAAAATATACAAGGGTCCACCGCAACATGCAAGGTGAACAATGCAGCAAAGGTATATACATTTGGTGGGCTCCACAAGGTTGTATGTGCAATCGCTTGTAGGTTTGCATATATAAGGGGATTTGCATGTATGATTCCAGGATGTGCAAAGCGGACGCGACAGGAAGGTTAAATGCATTGGTGAAGTGTTTGAAGTCCGTGGTTGTATGGTAGGCTTGTATGTTCCCAATGCATATTCGAACATACAAACAAAATTATACATTGCGATGATGCAAGCCGAACCCGATAACAAATCAATTTTGTTCTATAAGTGCTTGGTGTCCATGCCTTGCATGTTTGTGTGCTTGTATGTATGGCCATATACATTAGATGAGATACAAGCCAGATTTCAGTGCAGTTTCAAAGTGTTTTATATTTTTTGAAATCCCTGGCTTGTATGTAGCAGTTGTATGCACATATACAATGAGGATATGCAAGGAAGAGGGATGCAAGCTGGACCCGATTAGAATTTTGATTTGTTCTATAATAGTTTGGGGTCTGCCTTGTATGGTGAACGGTTGTATATGCATTTGCCCTTGCATATACAAAAGGTTTTTAAAAGCATAAATCAGACGATTGTATATGAGCATGCATATACAAGGGGTGAAAAGGCAAAATAGTGAGAGCAAAAGTCAATGATAAAAACATAAGGTGCCTACATGGCATGTTCTCAGTGGTTGGTGACTTTCAGAGCGTGTTTCGAGTCGTAGATCTCAATGACGGGAGTAGATCAACAGCTGGTTTTGTATTTTACTGCAGCGATGGGTTTCTTTGTATCTATGGCTGCGTTTGGGCTGGAAAAACTCCAAAGACACACCACTGAGGATCTGCGGGTAGCTGAGCAATAATGGTGACATTTGTAGGATTTGGGTCGATGATGGACAGGTCAACCACTGATTTTATGAAAGAAGATCTTCAGATGGTGAATCAAATCCCGAGCCCACCTACTTTCTTCCTCTGCTTCCCAGCTGCATTCAATTTTAAGCACCAATCTGAAGATGCATTGTATCTGGCGAATTCTTGAGTTGACCGTTGTAATTTTGTTGAGTACACAATCTTGGTATAAAAGCCAAACTGTGTTACTCATTGTGTTGGTTGAAGACTTGGGCAATTTTTTGTGTGAATAACAAAAAATAGAGCATTTCCTGTTTGTTTTATCTCTGTGGTGTTTATGTGTTGCATCTATAATGTATCTTGCACATATGTTCAGTTTCTTGCAATTGTGTATGAAAAATGCATTATTGCATGTATTTATCTGTCTGTCTCCACTTGTTGCATGCATTTTCTTCTTTTGAATTTGGTTGCTAAGGGTTTCTCAGATTCTAGGGTATAGTTTTGCTATATCACATACTTGATCTCTAACTTCCATTCAAGGAGTGGATTAAATTGTTTTAGGTTAAGGTATGGAGAAGAATGTATGTCAACTGGGATATCTATAAGTATGGATAGTTAAATATCTTTTCTTGGGTGGTGTTTGTAAGGCAAGCATCAAATTTGACCCCCTAAAACTCAAATCACAGTTGGAAGCCATTCTCTTGTATATGTCTATGCGACTCCTTGCCCTGAGATAGGCACCGTCTGCCCTTGAAGTAGTTATGATCCAAAACCCTTGTCTTGCATCTAAACCATCAAACCGACCATTCCATAATTTCAACCTGTTAGTTGTAGGAGTAGAATTAGGAACCCCTTGCATACTCTCATCCATAACTAGACACACATGTCCAAGAGTGTTGCTAAACTTGTGATTTGTCATTCAAATCTTGGTCCATACATGAGAGTATTCTACCTATTATCACAAAGCTAAATCTTCATGTCATTGGGTGCGTCAATGTTACATCTTTAGTAAATAGGGACACCCCCCTTGGTGTGGCAGAACCAGAAGTGAAGGGGAGGTAGCTCACGCAACCTCTTATATTCGTTGGCCGAATATGCCTGTGCATTGGAACTGGCAAACCCACTGCTGATTCGGAAATAAATACCAACAGAACCCATGAAACTTCTCTTGTTACTGTGAAGCCTAGCGACCTCCATAATTTACAACATTTGGATATTTTCTACCACAATCTTCACCTAAAGATTAAGCATGTTACTCTTCATCTCATGTCTTCATGCTGAGGCATCAACACCATTCTTTTGGAAGGGGTGAAAGATTTTCATTAAAGCTCCTCCTGAGCCAAAGCTCTAATCTTAGTTTCCAGAGGAAACATCTGCACCTGATGCTGATACAGGCTCATCTTTAATCTTTGATGCATTCTTCTTTATCCAAATCTATTTCATTTCCTTCTTGGTTTCTACTGGATCAAGCTTTTGTACTGGTTTATTCTTCTCTACTGGATTACCCTTCTTCATGTTTCTTCTTTTGATAAATTTGGCAATGTGTTTAGGTCTATTGTAGTTGTGGCATACAACATTCCTCTAACCTGTATTTCTTTGATTCATTCTAGATCTGCACTGATTATCTTTATGCCCAAATCTATCTCATGTATAATAGTAGCCATTGAAAAATTGAACTATTCTATCATTGTTATAGTCATTCCTCATTTGACTTATGCACTCACTAGCTCTATGTCCCATATTATTGCATGCATAACACCTAATAGAGCTCTAAATCAGTTTACTTCTCCATTCAACAGCTCCATGACCAACTTTATTGCATGTAAAACATTGACCAGAGAAAGATGGAACATTTTGATTCCTTCTACTTCTACATTCTATTACTTTGTGTCCATACTTATTACAAAAATAACAAAAATCATTGAAAGATGGGTACCTCTGAGCATTTGGTTGTCTGACCAGAGGTCTTCTGACTTTATTCTTTTGATTCCAGATTTGCTTGACATTGTTCCTCTGATTTGAAGTCTGATCTGATTTTGAACTTTCACCTTTTTCAAGCCCTAAACCCTCTTTATCATTTGGACTTTTCTGACTTGCAATCATTTCATCAAGATTTGTAGAACTCATCTTAAACTTGTCTTCAACCATCCTTGCCTTCTCTAGATCGGATCTCAGATTTGCAACTTCCTAACCAAGCCTTGAACATTCTTCTAATTTGCTTTCCACTACCGCATTAAGACATTCCTCAATTATTTTCCTTTCCTCAGCTTGCAGTTTTAGACTATTGATGGATTCATTTGCTTGCTTCAATTGTTCACTAACTTCCTTATGCCTTATCTAAACCTTTTAACTTGCTCTCTCAATTTTCTGATGCATTCATCTACTTCTCTGACATTTTCCTTCAAGTCTTTGATTTCACCTTCAGTCCTTTCATGATATTCAAGAGCAGCATTAAGTTCTCCAGCTTTGTCAAGTATGTAGTCTTGTCTAATGTATTTAGTAGTAGGAATTTCTTCCAGAGGAATAGGTAATCTTCTAGCACCCATGTGTTTAATCTCCAAGATCTCCCTTGAGCAGTTAATCTTCTTCCAAAGGACTTGGCTCTAATACCAATTATTGAACACCCAAAATACTAAGAGGGGGGTGAATCAGTATTGTGTTAAACCATTTAACATATTTAATTCCAATAAGGGAAATTGAGAATGAAGAAAACAACCATAACTCATAACACATAAACACCAGATCTACATGGAAAACCCAAGAAGCGAAAAACCATGGTGAGGATTAGCTCACAATATAAAGTAGTATCAACACTGAATTACAAAAGGCTCATTGCCGGAGGGCTTACTACCCAAAGGGCTCACTACCTAGGAGAAAGGCTCACTGCCCAAGGACTCACTGTCCTGAAAGAAAGAGATAGAAGAGGTGGATCACTACCAAAGTTGAACTATTATAATTGCATCTAACATATGCATGGAGTACAGTTCCAATGAATCTCTAAGTATTGAAACAATATTCATCACATTGTTCTAAAATGTTAGACTCTACTACTCTGCATTCATTCAATTCACTTCCATAGGCACTTGTCACATCACACATTCACTCACTCTATTATTCACATCATATCCATTGCAATCACACTTGATCACAATCCCTTGACACTCATTTATATTGTCATCAACCTTGAGAACATTCTCCAAGGTCGGCATCACATCTTAATCACATAACATTCAAAATAGGTCTAGACCTAAACATTCTCGTGGTGGAAAGGAATGAAGGAGGACCACAACACATCTTATCTTGGACCTAAATTCATCCAAGCACATTACTCCAGACTTTCAAAATCACCAAAGCAACTCCTTAATTAGTGTAAACACCCAAGGTCGTCCAAACTTGTGTTAACACAATAAACTTTTAAGTACACGCTTCCTCAAACCCAAATTCCATGAACATTCTGAAACATCCTGAAAACCAGCAAATTCCTCCGCAACAACTTTCACCTTACTAAAATTCACACATGAGCATTCAAACAACTCTGTCATGCACTCGAACTCAAGAAATCAACTTTTGGAGCACCAAACCATGAATAACTTGAACTGAAGTAATATATAAGCATTATAAGAACAAATCCATAACTGCAAGACCGAAAACCTCTTTGCAGAGAAATGCAGAGCAAACATTTCTCCCAGACGCTTCTACAACACTCAAAAACGTAGTCTTCATATTGTGAACACAACTTCCTCTGCACGACGAACTGGAGCACCAAATTTGGAATATAACTTCTTTGAACATCCTTGAACAACATATCCAAACCACAAAGATAGATCTTCAACATAGAAGAAATGTGGAGCAAACCCAGAGCACTACTTTGTTAAGCGAAATAGTCTCTCCAAAACACTATTTGCTTCATTAATCAAATTTTCTCAAAAGAACTTGGAAACCAACCAACAGAAACATATTCTCATCTTTAGCACCTCTACAAAGCAACCACATCATCTTCAGCAAAGCAACTCAACCAAATATCTCATACCATTACAACAATCTCATCTCAGAGACAGTATCCACTCAGCACTAACTACTCATACTCTTATACCACAAGCAACTCACACAAATGACATAGTTGACACCAATGACAACATAAGCTTGTTGACATCAATGACAACACCAATTACACATACTTGCAATAGGTTACTCCACAACTATTATAGTTTCCTATGCTAGATGGACAAATTAACTTGTCTAGATTAACTCCCCTTCAGAAGCTACAACTAGGAGACATGCCCCAGTCCACTGCAAGACAAGAGATTCTGTAGAAACAAGTGGAAGGATTTAAAGTACTGGAAGAGGCAATCAAGCTAATATAGGAAGAATTACCTGAGGCAAAAAGAGATCCATCCTTGCCACCTACTCAGCAAATGAAGTTTATGTTGGAGTCTTTTAAGGCTCATTCATCTTACCTTGAGAAGCAAGCTAAGTTGAAGATAACTAAGCAGATAAATAATAAAAGATTAGCTGATGCCTCTACTAGATGTGCTAAGGCACAAAATAATTTGCAAGAAAATGTAAAAAAAATTCAAAAATGCATAGAGGATGCCAAAGTTATGTATCAATTTTGTTTGAATTGGCCTGCAACTAGTAAAAGCATAAAAGATCAAGTTGACTCTATTGATTCGCAACTAATTCAAGCGGCCAAGGTATATGATGCTTTGAAAGATAAAGATGGATCCATTAGGGTCAAAATAGAAAATCTCCATACTCAGTTAAAGTAGCTCCTTGATCAAAGGAAGTAGGTAAAGAATGCAATTGGACAATTGAGAGTAGTGAGTATGAGACTAGTAGTTTTGACTGGCATTCTGATAGAAGCTGAAAATGTTGCACAAAAAGTGAAGGTGCCAACCACTCAAGAGGAAGCAAAAGATTTATACATTCATTTTGAAAGTCAATTGCATATATTATCTTTTGTAAAGAAGAACTAAGACACTTTCCCAGTTGAAGGTGATCTATAAGAACGTTCTACCTTCCATGTAAATAGAAAAATCTATGAAGGTAAGAAAATTTTTGATGATTTTGTAGATATGTGGAAGAATAAGTTAGGAGTAATAAGTGATAGGAAATCTATATATATCATCTATGTATATCTTAAGGTAAATGAAGAACCATTTTTTGCTAACTTTAGTTTTGAAGAAATAGAGACTACTCCTTAGGGGGAGTTGGTTGATAAAAGGTGATAAGAAATATTCAGACAGGGGGAGCCTACTTCCTTTTGCTAGAACAGAGGGAGACCACTAGTCCTTTACCATTGATGTCAAAGGGGGAGAAATAGATACATATCAAGTCAAATGTTGCCATCAATGACAAAGGGGGAGATTGTTGCATATGTATTTTCATTGATGTCAACAGTGTGATGTTCAGTGATAGATAGGATTGCATATTTGTCAACAGTGCTAAAGGTTGGAAGTGGAAGTGATGATCAGTTGATGAGATGCCAAAGGATAGTGATGGCTAAGGGAGAATGTTATGAGATAGAGAAGCAAAGTGATTAGTATATGCTAAGGTGATCAGAGAAGAAGATAAAGGAGTAATAAAGAGATGGATTAGAGAAATTGTGAAGTAAAGGGTAAGATGATGAATGTCATGTACTATGTATACTGATTGGATCAGTATCATCTATACATAGTTGTACCCTATCTTCTGAAGTTCATGCAGAGGTAAAAGTTGTGAGTAGAACAATGTGCTAACATGAAGATTCTTGTTTTGTTGGAAGGAGTTGTGTTTGATGTTGAGAATGAAGTCTCTAGTGTGGTGAATATTGTATTTCTTGCCTACTGAGGAAAGGCATTGCTTTAGTCTTGAAAGAAAGATTCAGGAGGTCCAAGGCACTAGAGTTTGCACTGAAGCAGCTCAGGAGAATGCTCTGCATTCCTCCATATTTGAAGGTATGGCCTTGCATCTTGGAAGTTATTCAGAGATAAGTATGAAGTTTGTATGTTCCTAATTTCAGAGCTTGGACGTTACCGCAGAAGATTCTAGAGCTCGCAAAGTGAAGATAAAGGTTCAAAATGATTGCAGTCAGGAGGTGTTAGAGAAGTGCTCTACATTTCTCTACTTTTGAAGATGAGGTCCTACGGTTTGAAGGATGATTAGTTATAGATGATAATATTATTATATTCAAGTTTTAGTTGTTTTGATGCACCATAGAAGTTCCTTGGAGTCAATAGAACAAAGACATATCATGTTGCTGATTAGGGTTGTCTGGAGGAGAAAGCAAAAGACACCACATTTCACTGTAGTTCATCTTTTGGCTTTGTTGTTTTGAGGATAAGTTCAGATATTCTATATGTTTTTTCATCTCATGTTTTAGGTGTTGAAGTGCACCGAAAGTTGGTTTTTCAATGCTCTATCTCTAGACCGTGTGATCAATGTTTGTAAGTGATGCTAGGCTCAGTTTCTATTTGTTTGTGCCAGAAAAAAAACATATATTTTAGAGGAAGGATTGTTTGAGAAGGTCTGTGTAAGTCTTAAGCTACTTGAATGATGATCCGTATGATGTTAATTGGTCCCTCCAGTACTGCTTTAGGTCTAGAGCTATTTTTTGGAATGATAAATGTTTTCTAGGTTAACTTCATGTGTTTTGATGATCCCACCAGATGTTTTGAAGTGTATGCCAACTTAGAAGAATGTGTTAAAGAATGAATAGGTCATGGTTATCATTTGGATTGAAGTGCATTGGATTTCTACATCTTTTGGATGCCGACTTGGTATGGACTTTACATGTTTCTTGCTACACGTTTCATCTTGGCTGACCAAGGAGAAAAATTTTGAAGCTTATAGAGGATATAAATGTAAAATCAAAGTTGTTGAGTGAAGTATGAGTTAGGTGTTGTGTGATTCCATTAATAATGTGCAAAATAATTTACCGTAAAAGTAGGATTTATCATGAAATATGGACAAGATCAGTTTGATAAAATAGGATATTGTTGCAGAGGCAAGTGTTGGTGAAGTAATGATGTAGAAGAGTTTCTGAAGTTGTTTGGTTCTGGTAGTGGCTAACATTGTAGTTGTGCAGAAGTTGAAGTGATCAATAGAAGGTTGGAGTAGTCAATTTTTTGTGAAAAGATTAGTTGAGTCAGAGAAGTGTTGTATTACAGTGGTTGAAGATTCTTTGTAAAATTGTTAGTGTTGCATTTGTTCAGGAAGTTGCAGCTTCCTATGGGTTGTAGCCCATAAATGTTAATGTAATCATGTTTTATTTGTGAGACTAGATTTGGACAACAGATCCAAGCAACTTGCTCACCATGGTTTTTCCATTCTAGGGTTTTCTATATAAATCTTGTGTTATGGATGTGTGATTATGTGTTCATGTGTTTTTCATGTTTAAATGCTTAAGATAGTTTGAATGAAATTTAAAAGAAAAGAATGTGAATAAGTACTGATTCACCCCCCTCTCAATACTTCTGTGTGTTCAAAAAATTTATCATTGTTTATTTAGATGATATTTTGATTTTCAATAAGACTTTTGAAGAGCATCAAATGAATGTGCAAAGAGTTTTTGAGAAGTTGAGGGAAGAGAAGTGTATGATTAATTTGAAGAAATGTAGTTTTGTGAAGGAGTTGGTGTATCTAGGATTTGTTATCTTAGGTGATGGTCTTAGAATGGATCCAGTGAAAGTGAGGGCTATTATTGAATGACCTACCCCAATGAGTGTTACAGAGATATGATCTTTTCATGGTTTGGTAAGTTTTAATAGAAAATTTATCAAGAATTTTAGTAGCATTTGTGCACCCCTAACTGAGACAATGAGAGGGGATAGAAAAGAGTTTAAATGGACTATAGAAGCAACAAAGAGTTTTGATACATTGAATTAGAAAGTCACAAAGCAACCTATTTTTGCACTTCTAGATTTCAATAAGGTATTTCAGGTAGATTGTGATGCTAGTGGTAGTGCTATACGAGTTGTTTTGAATCAAGAAGGTAATCCCATTGCCTATTTCAGTGAGAAGATTAATGATGCCAAGAAAAAGTATTATGTTTATGATCAGGAGTTTTATGCTATAGTTTATGCTTTAAAGAAATGGAGGCATTATTTGTTTCCAAAAGAATTTGTTTTATATATTGATCATTAAGCTTTGTAATATCTTAATAGTCAAGGAAAGTTAAATCAAAGGCACTTAAAATGGGTTGAGTTTTTGCAAAGTTATACTTTTGTTTTGAAGCATAGGAGTGGGAAGTCCAACAGAGTTGTAGATGCCTTAAGTAGAAGGCAAATTTTTTTGACAGAGATAAAGATAGAGGTTGTTGGGTTTAATGAACTTAAGAATTTGTACCCTGAAGATCCAAACTTTGTAGAGGCCTAGAAAGATTTTTTGGAACATGTTACCCTGGATAGGACGAGATGGTTAGATTACATAATCCAAGATGGTATGTTGTTTAGAAGAAGCTAGTTGTGCATTACGAGGAGCTCTATGAGAGAGAACCTAATCAAGGAAAAGCATAGTGGAGGGTTAGTAGGGAATTTTGGTCAAGATAAGGCCATTTTTCTTATTAGTGAGAACTATTGCTGGCCATTGTTCAACAAGGATGTGAAGAAGTTTGTGCAAAGTTACAAAGTATGCCAAATGGCCAAGAGATTTAGTGAGAATACTGGCTTGTATCAACCACTGCCTATACCAAAGAAACCATGGGAGGATATCAACATGGAATTTGTTCTTGGATTGCCAAGAACACAGAGAGTGCATGATTCAATATTCGTGGTGGTTGACATATTTTTAAAGAATCCACATTTCATTCCGTGCCTAAAGACTACTAATGATTTTCATGTTGCAAAATTATTTTTCAAGGAGGTGGTTAGACTACATAGTCTTCCAAAGAGAATAGTTTCAAATCAGGATACCAAGTTTGTTGGGTATTTCTTGAGGTCCTTATGGACAAAGTTGAAGACTAAGGTGAACTTCATCTCTACACATCATCCACAAACTGATGGACATATAGAGGTAGTGAATCAAAGTTTGGGAAACCTACTAAGATGCTTAGTAGGAGATAAGCCCAAGGGATGGGATTGGATATTACCACAGATAGAGTTTGCATATAACAATTTTGTCAACATGAGTACTATTAGATCTCCATTCCAAATCGTATATGGGAGTAGTCCAGGAAACGCTTTTGATCTGAGGAAGATAGACAGAGGAGAGAAGAGTAGTGTCGAGGCTGAAGACTTTACAAAGCACTTGAAGAGCTTGCATGAAGAGGTACAACAACACATTAATAAAATAAATTCTCAATACAAGGCTAAGGAAAATTAGAAGTGGAAGTTTAAGGAATTCAAGATTGGTGATGAAGTCATGGTCACTTAAGGAAAGAAAGGTTCCCAATGGGGGCATATAATAAGTTGAAGATGAAGAAATATGGACCATGCAGGATCATGAAGAAGCATGATTCAGGAAATACATATGAGGTAGAGTTGCCAAGTGAATGCATATTTCCCCTATGTTCAACATTTCTAATTTAACAAAGTACCATAAACGTGGAATAGAGGATGGACCGACAAAAGAATAGTGGAGTATCTCGGCATCTACTTGAAAGGAGGAGATAGAAGAAATCCTTGATAGCCATGTGGGATGAAGTACCAAGAACATGTAATATGAAGAATATCTAGTTAAGTGGAAAGTAAGGCATGTTGAAGATTCTTCCTAGTTGTCTAAAATAGAGGTTGATCATTTGTGTTTTCTTGAAACACCTAAAATGTGATGAGGACACTTCTCAAATTACCTTGGGTGTTTGATGCAGGAGCATCCAATGATGTAAGGGAAATCTTGCATCACCAAAAATTGATGATTTTGTTTTTTGTTCTTTTCAATTTTGGTATATGTGGATACCCAATTACTTGAATAATGATTCAGAACCTTCAAAATTTCTAACTGGTTAAAAATAGCAACCTGTTATTTTTAGAAAGTTTGCATTTAAGCACATATGGAAACAAAATTTTACTCAAAGCTCTGGAATTGAAAAATATAACCTTTGGTGAAGGAATTGGCCAAAGATCATTTGTGGGAAGATATTAAAGTTTTCATTTCTTTAAAAAACCCCTAAAAAAGTTTCAAAGTCAATTTTGAGGAACTTAGAGGTCCCATACGACCCAAAAAATGGGCACAATCAACAGAGAAAATTATTAGAGCATAGATATCTTAATGAGATTTTCAGCACATCAAATTGTTCTTCAATTGTAAACCCAAATCAAAAGTTATGGCTCTAGGAAGTTGGGCTATTTTTGGAGGGAGTTAGGAAGGTGCCAAAAATGGCTATTTATGACCATTTTTTTAGAATCTTTTGGTAGAGATAAGGAGGGGAAAGTGGTGAGTCACGAAAAAGGAGGGAAAATAGAAAACCCTAGCAAATATGAAGCTACAAAAGGTAGAATGTTCAAGAGTCAAGAGGAAGCAAGCTGTAATGTGTTGCATCTTGTTGAGGATTTCATCCTCTAATTGGATTACAATTTTTGTAATCTATTTTGTTTTCAGTTTAATAAAAGAATAATCTTGTTTTCTATGAGAAATTTGTATTGTTGTGTGTTATGAGATTTACCCCCCTCATCAAGTGGTATTAGAGAAGAAGTTCATGAGTGTGCAGATAGATCACTGAACATGAGGTAGTTTACACCAGGACTTGTGTTTGTGGGTTGAATAAAAAAGAAGAAGATCAGGGTGCCTCCATGAAGAAACCATGGTGGTGGAAGAAATGCTTTGATAGAAGAGGGTTTTAGAGCCCTACAAAGGCAAATCGATGCATTGCAAGAGGAGCTGTGAAGAGGGTTTGTGCCAAGAAGAAGACAAGAAAGTGAAGATGAAGTTGAAGAAGAAGATCCATTTGAAGAAGAACAAGATGTTGTAGGAGATCTTGAGCAAGTTAGGTTGTTGAGGGTCATTTTGAACATTAGAAAGAGGCCTAGGGTTGAAGTTTCTACCTATTTTGGGCATCTAAATCTGAAAGAACTTATTGATTGGATAACTGATATGGAGGATCTAGAATAGGTCAAGTTCATAAAAATGAAGTTGAAGGGCCATGCCAATATTTGGTGAAAAGAGCTCTAGTTAGAGAGAAACATAAGAGGAAAAGGAAAGATTACCAAATGGGATCAGATGGTGGATAAACTAAGGAAATAGTTCATTTCTATGGATTATGAGTTGGAGTTGTTCAAGAAGCTACAACGATTGAAAAAAGGTGTAATTGTGAAGGTAAATGTTATGATATTATTATTGATAGTAGATGCATTGATAATCTTGTCTTAGATCAAATGGTTAACAAGTCGAAGTTGAAAAGTAGAAGGCATCCACATCCATATCAGATTGTATGGTTGCAGAAGGACCATAGAGATTTGGTCAATGAGTAGTATTTATTCAAGTTCAATATTGGAGACTACCATGACGATGTGATGTGTGACATTCTACCAATGGATGCATGTCATATGCTATTGGGAAGGTCTTGGAAGTATGATAGGTGTGCTGTCCATGATGGCCATGCAAAAACACATTCCTTGACAAAGGATGGAGTTCATCATAAGTTGAATCCCTTAAGGAGGTGGAAGAAAAGGTATGTAGTACTGCTAGAATTTGCTTGGTAGATGGTAGGAAATTTTTGGAAGGTATGAAACATGAACATCAGTGCTTTGTATTGATTCCTAAGATCAACCAAGAGAAATGTAAAGATTTACCAGTAGAAGTCTTAGATCTATTGGAAGAATTTTAGGACATTGTATCTGATAATATACCAAAAGGTTTACTACTAGTGAGGAAGATAAGTCACCAAATAGAATTGATACCAAGGGCTAGTTTGCCGAATAGGGAAGCCAATAGAATGACTCCTCTAGAGAATGAAGAGATGAATAAACAAGTTCATGAGATGTTAAGGAAAGGACTGATAAGGGAAACCCTAAGTTCATGTGCAGTACTTGTACTGTTACAAGTAGAGGCCTAACCAGTGTTGTCATTGATGTCAACATACTCTTGTTGCATTGATGTCAAGGATTGGACGAACTGTGTGCTAAGAATATTGAGAAAATTAGTCCTATCAGAAACAGAGAAGAACAGTGAAGATAGTGAAGCTCTATGAAGTAAAAATCCTAGCTAGGTGAAGGTCAAAGAATGTGCATCAAAGGGTTTGCAGATATGTATCTAAAGATGATCCAGTCAAGATTTGAGAGGTCCGCATGAAGACTTGGAGAAGTTATGGCCATATGAGTAAAACCTGTTCTGGCAGCTGTTCAAAGGTGACAGAGTGACACAAATAGGTCCAGTGAGATTTGGAAATACAATATCTTCTTCTACAGATTTGGTGGAATGTTTAGGAAGCTAATGTAAATTGACAACTCAATTGGTTCATTGTCTGGAGGTCTGCAAGCATTTATTCTAATGTGACAGTGATGACAGACTATGTTCTCAAGGTTCTAGATGAAGATGCAAATGTTTTCAGTAAGCAAAAGTGGTGTGGATGTTCTTGGTGATTCAGGCAAGCTTGTGGGGGTCTCTAAATTTGTCCAGTTCATGTTGGTGGTCTGCATTGCAGATTGAGCTCGTAATTGAAGATTTACTCTCAGGTGATGGTGTTGTTCCTAATCATGGCCGACTAGATGTTTTACACATCTTGTGGATGATCTTGAAGATATTCTGCGAAGCATGGCGTGTTCCTCATAGAAGATTGAAGTACCAGATATGTGTGGCCGACAGTATGGTGATACACATGAAGTTTTGTAATAAGTCAAGTTGTATTTGTGTAATTGCTCTGTAATAAAATAAAGTATGTATTGTGCCGACTTGGATGATTATCTCAAAGTTGATGTCTTGTATAAATAAGATTTGTGAAGTCATTTCAAAGAATGTAGATGAGGATGAGAGAGTGGTAGACAGGAGGAGCGAAAAGCAGAGAAGAAGTGTTGAGCTTAAATGGAACTGTCTCATGCATGGTGAAGATGCTAAACTCTAGTTCAAGTATGTAATATTTGTATTATTCTGTAGATAGTGTATCTCTTGTAGGCAGTGGGCCTCTTGTGAGTAGTGTGCTCAGGCAGGGAGCCCTAATTGGCATGTGCCATTTGTTCTTCTTATTCTTTTAACAGAGAATACAATCTTGGGTTAGTAACCCTATAGTTTTTTCCTTAACCAGGTCTTCCACGTTAAAATCTTGGTGTCATATGTATTAATGTGTTTCTGCTCTTAAGTTATTGCATTGTGCTTTCATGATTGAATCATTATTATGCTGTTGAAATATAAGAAGGATTTAAGTGTTTAAAGAAAAGAAAGTTTTTGTGACAACTGATTCACCCCCCCTCAGTTGTCTGTCCTAAAACCAATAATTGGTATTAGAGCTAAGTTCCTCTAAAAGAGCTTAATTGCTTGAGTAGATCTAGGATGTCTTTATACAAGAAGGATAGTCTGAGGTTTGATGGAACTAATTACACTCTTTGGAAAATCTACATGGAATGTCACTTGCAATGTATGGGAATGCAATATTGGACCATAACTTCAAAGAAGTATGTTCCTCCAAAGAATGGTTTGACAACTGTAGATGAAATTAGAGATGCTGAAGATAATCTTCGAGCTAAAGAAGCCTTACTAAGTGCCTTATCTGATTCAGAACTGACAAATATTATGGATTTAAAAACTACATATGAGATTTGGTCAAAGATGGAACTTCTGCATGAAGGGGACAAATATGTTAAATGTGCCAAGCTATAGAGTTTGAAAGGAAAATTTGAAAACCTGAAGATGAATGAAGATGAGAATATCACTACATTTATGCCAAAATTAAATGAGCTTGTTTGTGGCATTAGGTGTGTTGGTGGAATCTTGGATGAAGATGAGATTGTTGCCAAAGTTCTCAGATCCCTACCTCTTGCTTACAAACACAAGGTTGCTGGTATTGAAGAATTCAGATCTTTATCAAATATCACAAGACACCAATTGCTTGGAAAATTAGTTGCATTTGAATTGGCTGAGTTTGGAGATGCACCCCCAAGACTGAATCTGCATTCAAAGCTAGTGCCTCTATAAAAGGCAAACAAAGATATGATCCAGGAGAGAACTCCTCAAAGAAACTATCATGGTATCAAAAAATAAGAAAAGATCGAGAAGAAGATGAGGTAGAAGCTACTCAGCTTGAAGCTCTTATTGCAAAAAGACTGCCAAGAGGATCTGGTAAGTATGAAGGAAAACTGCCCTTCAAATGTTTCAACTGCAATAAGATTGGTCACTTTGCCTCAAAGTGTCCAAAAAGATTTTCAAGGACAAATCTAAATAGATCAAGATTCCAAAAGAAATGTTACTATGTTCATGAAGATGACTATGACGAAGGAGTAATAGATGATGAATCAGAGATAGGAAACAAATATGGAAGTGACTCGGTGTTTATTTCCATCAGGAAGAAGATCCAATGCCCACTAAATTTGTCAATCATAAAATGGTAGAAAAATCTCTGGCTGCCCAAGTTGAAGAAAAGGATGAATGGGTCATTGATAGTGGATGCTTCTACCATATGACTGGTGACAAAAACAAGTTCATAGATCTGGAAAGATATGAAGGAGGAGTTGTAAAATTTCATGATAATTCTGCTAGCAGAATCAGAGACAAAGGAACTATTTATTTTGATGGAAAGAACAAAACTGGTGATGTACTGTATGTTAAAGGTTTGAAGCACAATCTTCTTAGTGTTGGGCAGTTGGTGGACAAAGGCTATGATCTCTGATTCAAAAATGGAAAATGTAAGATCTTTGAAAGTTCTTGAACAGAGGTTGTATCCGGTACTCAAACAAAAGGTAACATCTTCCACTTGGTTGGTAGTGGTAAAAGTTGTTTATTTGTTCAAATTGATTAAAGTTGCTTGAGGCATAGGAGAATGTGTCGTGTAAATTTTGATAATATCATCAAGATAAGCAACACTCAGGCTCTAAGAGATCTTCCAAGACTGGTGAAACCTACTAATAGTTTGTGCAAAGAATGTCAGTTGGGTAAGCAAAGCAGAGTCACATTCAAAAGTAAGGAACAATCTTCTACTGGATTGTTGGACTTAGTACATATTATTCTATGTGGACCGGCAAGAATCAAGAGTTTGCAAGGTGATAGGTATTTCATGTCACTAATTGATGACCATTCCTGGATGATGTGGGTGACTTTCTTGAAAGAGAAATCTGAGGCTCTTTAGAAATTCAAAATATTCAAGGTGATGGTAGAGAATGAAACCGTGTTAAACATAAAATGTCTTAGGTCTGATAGAGGTGGAGAATTCACATACAGAGAGTTCATAGAATTCTATTAGAAACATGGGATAAAAAGATAGTTATCTGCTCAAAGGACCCCACAGCAAAATGGAGTAGTGGAGAGAAAGAACCAGACCATCCAGGAAGCATCTAGAACCATGATGATGGAAGCAAATGTCCCTTAGATGTACTGGAGAGAAGCTATAAGAACTACTGTCTATACTTTTAATCGAGTACAAATCAAAAATAATACTGGTAAGACCCCTTATGAACTCTGGTTTGGCATCACTCCAATTGTGGAGTAAAATGTTACATTAAAAGAGATTAAGACCTTGGCAAATTTGATGCTAGAAGTGATGAAGGAATATTCTTGAGTTATTCTACTCAAAGCAAAGCATACTTGTCTTATAACAAGAGATTGAGAAAGATTATAGAAAGTACAAATGTGAAGGTTGATGAAGGCATTGAAAAACCCTCAAGGTTTTATGAATATGAAGAAGATAATCAGAATGATGTTTTGGTCGAAGAAGTTCAAGCCCCTTCTAAAATTTAGATCTAGACTCATCTGGAGAATCCTAAAATACAGGAAGAAGAGATAAGCTTGAATGAACCTGTCCAAGAAATAAAAGTGCAAGAAATTCCCAAAAGTCCTAGGTATGTAAGACTGAATCATTTTGAAGACTAGATCATAGGTGATAGAAGCAAAGGTGTTCAAACAAGAAGAAAGATTACTCAAGATTCAGAGAAGTATTGTCTGATTTCAAAGATTGAACCAAAAATAGTAAGTGAAGCATGCAATGATGAAAACTGGGCCAAAGTAATGGAGGAAGAGTTGATGCAGATTGAGAAAAATCACACTTGGAATCTTGTTCCCAGACCTAGAAACAAAAATGTGATTGGAAGCAAATGGGTCTTCTGGAATAAACTAAATGAAGATGGTGAAGTAGTCAGAAACAAAGCCAGATTGGTCTGTAAGGGTTATTCTAAAGTAGGAGTTGATTTTGAAGAAGCTTTTGCTCCGGTGGCAAGAATTGAAGCGGTCAGATTATTTCTTGCTTTTGTTGCCTTCAAGGAATTCAAAGTATATCAGATGGATGTCAAGTCTACCTTCCTGAATGGTGACTTGGTAGAAGAGTTATACATTGAGCAACCGGATGGATTTTAATTGTCTGATTATGGTGATATGGTCTGCAAGTTGAAGAAAGCACTGTATGGACTCAAACAAGCCCTAAGGGCCTGGTATGAAAGATTGGATAAACATCTTTTGAAGATTGGTTTCAACAAAGGTACTATTGACAATAACTTGTACTTCAAGATTGATCATGAAAATATCCTGATTGTTGAAGTGTTTGTTGATGATATCATTTCTGGAGAAAGAGATAGTATGTGCAAGACTTTTGCAAATAAAATCAAAAGTGAATTCGAGATGTTTATGTTCAAGGAAATGAGTTTCTTCTTGGGTTTGCAAATCACTCAAACAAAGAAAGGAATCTTCATAGCTCAGACCAAATATGTGAAAGAATTGTTGAAGAAATTTGGGATGGAAGATTCAAAACCAATGAATACTCCCATGGCAACTGGGTGTAAACTAAGCAAAGATGATGAATCTCCTAAGGCTGATTAGAAAAAGTACAGGTCAATGATTGCAGGACTACTCTATCTTACTAAAACTAGACCTGACATTATGAATGTTGTTGGTCTTGTTGCCAGATTCCAAGCTGAACCTAGAGAATCTCATGTCATGGCAATCAAGAGAATTCTTAGATATCTAAAGGGAACAGTTGAGTATGGTTTATGGTATTGTAGGGATCATGATTTCTCTCTTCATTCATATATAGATGCAGATTGGGTAGGAGATGTGGATGACCGAAAGAGTACCATTGGTGGTGCATTCTTTTTGGGGAAAAGATTGGTTTCTTGGTTGAGCATGAAACAAGAGGCAATATCTCGGTCCACTACAGAAGAAAAATATATTGCAGTAGTAGGTAATTGTACTCAAGTATTATGGATGAATCAAATGTTAAGAGACATCATAGTGGAATATGAGGAACCTATCACAATCTTCAATGATAACTCAAGTGCAATAAATATATCAAAAAATCTGGTGTTGCATTCAAAGACAAAACATATATCTATCAAGTTTCACTTTTTTAGAGAGCAGGTGAACAAGAATGAAGTTAGATTGGAGTTTGTACCCTTAAAGGATCATATTGTAGACATTTTTACTAAACATCTACCTAAGGACCCTTTTGAGTACCTCAAGGAGAAGGTAGGGGTTATTACTCCTCTGGTTCTGAATTAAGATGCACTGATGTGCATCAGTCTAGTGGATCTCATAGTCATATCTTTTGGTTCAGATTGATGATAGGAAGCTGCTATTTAGGGGGAGTAGTCTGTATGATTCAGAAGATTGATGTAAGTATGTGCCCTTTCCCATTGATGTCAAAGGGGGAGAGAAGACATGTGAAAAACAAAAAGTGGTTGTTAATCAAAGGGGGAGCAATAAAGGAAGAGAAGACATGTGAATGGTTGTTGTTGATAGGGGGAGCTATGTCAGTCAGTGAGGAGAAGTTCTTATCTTGATGGTTAAAATAGTTTTTCACATCATATGTTGCCATCAATGACAAAGGGGGAGATTGTTGCAAGTAGAGGCCTAACCGATGTTGTCATTGATGTCAACATACTCCTGTTGCATTGATGTCAAGGATTGGATGAACTGTGTGCTGAGGATATTGATAAAATTAGTCCTATCAGAAACAAAGAAGAACAGTGAAGATAGTGAAGCTCTATGAAGTAAAAATCCCAGCTAGATGAAGATCAGAGAATGTGCATCAAAGGGTATGTAGATATGTGTCTAAAGATGATCCAATCAATATTTGAGAGGTTTGCATGAATATTTGGAGAAGTTATGGCCATATGAGTAAAACTAGTTATGGCAGCTATTCAGAGGTGACAAAGTGACACAAATAGGTTTGGTGAGATCCAGAAATGCAATATCTTGTTCTGTGGATTTGGTGGAATGTTTATGAAGCCAATGTAAATTGACAACTCAATTAGTTTGTGGTTTGGAGGTCCGCAAGCATTTATTCTAATGTGACAATGATGACAGACTGTGTTCTTGAGGTTCTGGATGAAAATGCAAATGTTTTCAGTAAGCAAAAGTGGTGTGGATGTTCTTGGTGATTCATGCAAGCTTGTGGGGTCTCTAGATTGTGTCCAGTTCATGTTGCCAGTCCATATTGCAGATTGAGCTCGTAATTGAAGATTTACTCTCGGGTGATGGTGTTCTTCCTAATCTTGGCTAACTAGATGTTTTACACATCTTGCAAATTATCTTGAAGATATTCTACAAAGCATGGTGTGTTCCTCATAGAAGATTGAAGTCCCAGATATGTGTGGCTAACAGTATGGCGATACGCATGAAGTTTTTTAATAAGTCAAGTTGTATTTGTGTAATTTCTCTATAATAAAATAAAGTATGTATTGTGCCGACTTGGATGATTACCCCAAAGTCGATGTCTTGTATAAATAAGATTTGTGAAGTTATTTCAAAGAATGTAGATGAGGATGAGAGAGTGGTAAAGAGGAGAAGAGTGAAAAGAAGAGCAGAAGTGTTGAGCTTAAATTGAACTATCTCAAGCATGGTGAAGATGCTAAACTGTAGTTCAAGTATGTAATATTTGTATTATTCTATAGACAGTGTGTCTCCTGTAGGTAGTGGGCCTCTTGTGAGCAGTGTGCTCAGGTAGGGAGCCCTAATTGGCATGTGTCATTTGTTCTTCTTATTATTTTAATAGAGAATACAATCTTGGGTTAGTCACCCTGTGGTTTTTCCCTTAACTGGGTTTTTCGCATTAAAAACTTGGTGTCATATGTGTTAATGTGTTTCTTCTCTTAAGTTATTGCATTGTCCTTTCATGATTGAATCATTATTATGCTATTGAAATATAAGAAGGATTTAAGTGTTTAAAGAATAGAATGTTTTTGTGACATCTTATTCACCCCCCCTCTCAGTTGTCTGTCCTAAAACCAACAATTGGTATCAGAGCTAAGTTCCTCTAAAAGATCCAAGATGTCTTCCTACAAGAAGGATAGTCTAAGGTTTGATGGAACTAATTACACTCTTTGGAAAAGCTGCATGGAATGTCACTTGCAATGTATGGGAATGCAATATTGGACCATAACTTCAAAGAAGTATGTTCCTCCATAGAATGGTCCGACAACTGTAGATGAAATTAGAGATGCTGAATAAAATCTTTGAGCTAAAGAAGCCTTACTAAGTGCCTTATCTGATTCAGAACTGACAAATGTTATGGATTTAAAAACTGCATATGAGATTTGGTCAAAACTGGAACTTCTACATGAAGGGGACAAATATGTTAAATGTGCCAAGCTACAGAATCTGAAAGGAAAATTTAAAAACCTAAAGATGAATGAAAATGAGAATATCACTACATTTATGCCAAAAGTAAATGAGCTTGTTTGTGGCATTAGGTGTGTTGGTAAAACCTTGGATGAAGATTAGATTGTTGCCAAAGTTCTCAGATCCCTACCTCCTACTTACAAACACATGTTTACTGGTATTGAAGAATTCAAATCTTTATCAAATATCACAAGAGACCAATTGGTTGGAAAATTAGCTGCATTTGAATTGGCTGAGTTTGGAGATGTACCCCCCAAGACTGAATCTGCATTCAAAGCTAGTGCCTCTATAAAAAGCAAACAAAGATATGATCTAGGAGAGAACTCCTCAAAGAAACTATCTTGGTATGAAAAAACAAGAAAAGATCTAGAAGAAGATGAGGCAGAAGTTGCTCAACTTGAAGCTCTTATTGCAAAAAGACTACCAAGAGGATCTGGTAAGTATGAAGGAAAGTTGCCCTTCAAATGTTTCACCTACAACAAGATTGGTCACATTGCCTCAAAGTGTCTAGAAAGATTTTCAAGGACAAATCCAAATAGATCAAGATTCTAAAAGAAATGGTACTATGTTCATGAAGATGAAGATGATGAAGGAGTAACAGATGATGAATTAGAGATAGGAAACAAATATGGAAGTGACTCGGTGTTTATTGCCATCAAGGAAGAAGATCAAATTCCCACCGAATCTATCAATCATAAAATGGTAGAAAAAGCTCTGGCTGCCCAAGTTGAAGAAAAGGATGAATGGGTCATTGATAGTGGATGCTCCTACCATATGTCTGGTGACAAAAACAAGTTCATAGATCTGGAAAGATATGAAGGAGGAGTTGTAAAATTTCGTGATCATTTTGCTAGCAGAATTAGAGGCAGAGGAACTATTTATTTTGATGGAAAGAACAAAATTGGTAATGTACTATATGTTGAAGGTCTGAAGAACAATCTTCTCAGTGTTGGTCAGTTGGTGGACAAAGGCTATGATCTCCGATTCAAAAATGGAAAATGTAAGATTTTTGAAAGTTCTTGAACAAAGGTTACATCCTGTACTCAAACAAAAGATAACATATTCCACTTGGTACTGAAAAAATTTGTTTATTTGTTCAAATTGATCAGACTTGGTTGTGGCATAGGAGAATGTGTCATGTAAATTTTGATAATATCATCAAGATAAGAAACACTTAGGCTCTAAGAGATCTTCCAAGACTGGTGAAACCTACTAACAGTTTGTGCAAAGAATGTCAGTTGGGTAAGCAAAGCATACTCACATTCAAAAGTAAGGAACAATCTTCTACTGGCTTGTTAGACTTAGTACATATTGATCTAAGTGGACTGACAAGAATCAGGAGTTTGCAAGGTGATAGATATTTCATGTTACTAATTGATGATCATTCCTAGATGATGTGGGTGACTTTCCTGAAAGAGAAATCTGAGGCTCTTGAGAAATTCAAAATATTCAAGGCTATAGTAGAGAATGAAATCATGTTAAACATAAAATGTCTTAGGTCTATTAGAGGTGGAGAATTCACATCCATAGAGTTCATAGAATTCTATGAGAAATATGGGATAAAAAGATAGTTATCTGCTTAAAGGACCCCACAGCAAAATGGAGTAGTGGAGAGAAAGAACCAGACCATCCAGGAAGGATCTAGAACCATGATGATGGAAGCAAATGTCCCTCAGATCTACTAGAGAGAAGTTGTAAGCACTGCTATCTATACTCTTAATTGAGTACAAATCAGAAGCAATAATAGTAAGACCCCTTATGAACTCTAGTTTGGCATCATTCCTACTGTGGAGTATTTCAGAGTCTTTCGTAGCAAATGTTACATTAAAAGAGATGAATACATTGGAAATTTTGATGCTAGAAGTGATGAAGGAATATTCTTGGGTTATTCTACTCAAAGTAAAGCATACGGGTGTTATAACAAGAGATTGAGAAAGATTATAGAAAGTACAAATGTGAAGGTTGATGAAGGCATTGAAAAACCCTCAAGGTTTTATGAATATGAAGAAGATGATCAGAATGATGTTTTGGTTGAAGAAGTTCAAGCCCCTTCTGAAATTCAGATGCAGACTGATCTGGAGAATCCTAAAATACAGGAAGAAGAGATAAGCTTGAATGAACCTGTCCAAGAAATAAAAGTGCAAGAAATTCCCAAAACTCCTAGGTATGTAAGACTGAATCATTCCGAAGACCAGATCATAGGTGATAGAAGAAAAGGTGTTCAAACAAGAAGAAAGATTGCTCAAGATTCAGAGAAGTATTGTCTGATTTCAAACATTGAACCAAAAATAGTAAGTGAAGCATGTAATGATGAAAGCTAGGCCAAAGCAATGGAGGAAGAGTTGATGCAAATTGAGAAAAATCACACTTGGGATCTTGTTCCCAGACCTAGAAACAAAAATGTGATTGGAACCAAATGGTTCTTCCGGAATAAACTAAATGAAGATGTTGAAGTAGTCAGAAAGAAAGCCAGATTGTTCTGCAAAGGTTATTCTCAAGTAGAAGGAGTTGGTTTTGAAGAAACTTTTGCTCCCATGGCAAAATTGAAGCAGTTAGATTATTTCTTGCTTTTGCTGCCTTCAAGGATTTCAAAGTATATCAGATGGATGTCAAGTCTGCCTTCTTGAATGGTGACTTGGAAGAAGAGTTATACATTGAGCAACTGGTTGGATTTCAATTGTCTGATCATGGTGATATGGTCTACAAGTTGAAGAAAGCACTGTATGGACTCAAACAAGCCCTAAGGGCCTAGTATGAAAGACTGGATAAACATCTTTTGAAGATTGGTTTCAACAAAGGTACTGTTGATAGTAACTTGTACTTCAAGATTGATCATGAAAATATCTTGATTATTGAAGTGTATGTTGATGATATCATTTTTGGAGGAAGAGATAGTATGTGCAAGACTTTTGCAAATCAAATGACAAGTGAACTTGAGCTGTCTATGTTTGGGGAAATGAATTTCTTCTTGGGTCTGCAAATCACTCAAACAAAGAAAGGAATTTTCATATCACAGACCAAATATGTGAAAGAATTGTTGAAGAAATTTGGGATGGAAGATTCAAAACCAATCAATACTCCCATGGCAACCAAGTGTAAACTGAGAAAAGATGATGAATCTCCTAAGGCTGATCAGAAAAAGTATAGGTCAATGATTGGAGGACTACTGTATCTTACTCAAACTAGACCTGACATTATGAATGTTGTTGGTCTTGTTGCCAGATTCCAAGCTAAACCTAGAGAATCTCATGTCATGGCAATCAAGAGAATTCTTAGATATCTAAAGAGAATAGTTGAGTATGGTTTATGGTATCCCAGGGATCATGATTTCTCTCTTCATGCATATACAGATGCAGATTGGGTAGGAGATGTGGATGACTAGAAGAGTACCAGTGGTGGTGCATTCTTTTTGGGGAAAAGATTGGTTTCTTGGCTGAGAAAGAAACAAGAGGCAATATCTTTGTCCACTTCAGAAGAAGAATATATTGCAGTAGCAGGTAGTTGCACTCAAGTATTGTGGATGAAGCAAATGTTAAGAGACATCGTAGTGGAATATGAGGAACCTATCACAATCTTCTGTGATAACTCAAGTGCAATAAATATATCAAAAAATCCAGTGTTGCATTCAAAGACAAAACATATATCTATCAAGTTTCACTTTTTGAGAGAGTAAGTGAACAAGAATGAAGTTAGATTAGAGTTTGTGCCCTTAAAGGGTCATATTGTAGACATTTTTACTAAACCTCTACCTAAGGACTCTTTTGAGTATGTCAGGGGAAAAGCTAGGGGTTATTACCCCTCCGGTTATGAATTAAGATGCACTTATGTGCATTAGTCTTGTGGATCTCACAATCATATCTTGTGGTTCAGATTGATGAAGGAAGCTACTACTCAGGGGGAGCAGTCAGTATGATTCAGAAGATTGATGCAAGTATGTGCCCTTTGTCATTGATAGGGGGAGAGAAGACATGTGAAAAACAAAAAGTGGTTGTTGATCAAAGGGGGAGCATTAAAGGAAGAGAAGACATGTGAATGGTTTTTGTTGATAGGGGGAGCTATGCCAGTCAGTGAGGAGAAGTTCTTGTCTTGATGGTTAAAACAATTTTTCACATCATATGTTGCCATCAATGTAAAAGGGGGAGATTGTTGCAAGTAGAGGCCTAACTGGTGTTGTCATCGATGTCAACATACTCTTGTTGCATTGATGTCAAGGATTGGATGAATTGTGTGCTAAGGATATTGATAAAATTAGTCCTATCAGAAATAGAGAAGAACAGTGAAGATAGTGAAGCTCTATGAAGTAAAAATCCTAGCTAGATGAAGATCAGAGAATGCACATCAAAGGGTTTGTAGATATGTGTCTAAAGATGATCCAGTCAAGATTTGAGAGGTCTCCATGAAGATTTAGAGAAGTTATGGCCATATGAGTAAAACTAGTTCTGGCAGCTATTTAGAGGTGAAAGAGTGACACAAATAGGTCTGGTGAGATCTGGAAATGCAATATCTTGTTCTGGGGATTTGGTGGAATGTTTAGGAAGCCAATGTAAATTGACAACTCAATTGGTTCATGGTCTGGAGGTCCGCAAGCATTTATTCTAATGTGATAGTGATGACAGACTATGTTCTTGAGGTTCCGGATGAAGATGCAAATATTTTCAGTAAGAAAAAGTGGTGTGGATGTTCTTGGTGATTCTGGAAAGCTTGTGGGGGTCTCTAGATTGTGTCCAGTTCATGTTGGTGGTCTACATTAAAGATTGAGCTCGTAATTGAAGATTTACTCTCGGGTAATGGTGTTCTTCCTAATCTTGGCCAACCGGATGTTTTACACATCTTGCGGATGTTCTTGAAGATGTTTTGCAAAGCATGGCATGTTCCTCATAGAAGATTGAAGTCCCAGATATGTGTGGCCGACAGTATGGTGATATGCATGAAGTTTTGTAATAAGTCAAGTTGTATTTATGTAATTACTCTGTAATAAAATAAAGTATGTATTGTGGCAACTTGGATTATTATCCCGAAGTCGATGTCTTGTATAAATAAGATCTGTGAAGTCATTTCAAAGAATGTAGATGAGGATGAGAAAGTGGTAGAGAGGAGAAGAGCGAAAAGTAGAGTAGAAGTATTGAGCTTAAATGGAATTGTCTCAAGCATGGTGAAGATGCAAAACTCTAGTTCAAGTATGTAATATTTATATTATTCTGTAGACAGTGTGTCTCTTGTAGGAAATGGTCCTCTTGTGAGTAGTGTGCTCAGGTAATGAGCTCTAATTGCCATGTGCCATTTGTTCTTCTTATTCTTTTAACAGAGAATACAATCTTGGGTTAGTCACCCCGTGGTTTTTCCCTTAATTGGGTTTTCCACGTTAAAATATTGGTGTCATATGTGTTAATGTGTTTATGCTCTTAAGTTATTGCATTGTGCTTCCATGATTTAATCATTACTATGTTGTTGAAATATAAGAAGGATTTAAGTGTTTAAAGAAAAGAAAGTTTTTGTGACAACTGATTCACCCTCCTCTCTTAGTTGTCTGTCCTAAAACCAACATGTAGTACTAGCATCGATGAAAGATGGAGAGTTGAGAATGTGTACAGATTCCTAAGCCATCAACAAAATTACATTCAAGTACAGATTTCCATTGCCAAGGATGGATGATATTATGGATTGCTTGAGTGGAGCCAAGTACTTTACAAAGATTGAACTGAAGAATGGATATCACTAGATTTGAATTAGAGGAGAAGATGAATGGAAGACAACCTTCAAGACTAAGGAGGGCCTCTATGAATGGTTAGTCATGCCATTTGGGCTAACCAATGCAACGAGCACATTCATGCGGCTCATGAATGAGGTATTAAAAGAGTTTGTGGGTAAATTTGTCATTGTTTATTTAAATGATATTTTAATTTTCATTAAGACTTTGGAAGAGCATATGATGAATGTTTCAATAGTTTTTGAGAAGCTGAGGGAAGAGAAGTTGTTGATTAATCTGAAGAAATGTAGTTCATGAAGGAGTTTGTGTATCTGGGATTTGTTATCCCAAGTGAGGGTCTGAGAATGGATTCAGAGAAAGTGAGGGCTATCACTAAATGGCCTACCCCAAGGAGTGTTACAGAAGTGCGATATTTTTGGGTAAAACCACAAACTTGTGTCACACATTTATAAAGGAAACAACCAACACTGATCTAACTTTTTTAACTTGAATCACTACAAAGTGACATATATGCTCTGAATTTTAAAATGATATAAACTAATAAAATGTAGATTTTTTTATTGAATTTTATGTTTCTATTTTAAAAAAAAAAATTAAAAATTATTTAAATGTAGTATTTTATAAAATTTACACTATAATTTAGTTGCTGATAAAATGTTGAAAAATAAGTTTGAATGGGATGTGACACTTTATATAGTAAATTTCATTTATTTTCCTTCTATATTTTCTTGTGTATTCATAGTTCAAAACTTTAGTGCATGGATTATTTTCTTCCCCAATTTGATAAATATATATTTTTAAATAAATCTTGGAAGTTGTGTATAATGAAAACACAACTATTTCGATGGGACGTCAACTTTTGTCTTCATTTATCCAAAATAAGACACAAATTATGTCATCTTGACAAGGAATCTCTCCTCTAGTGCATCATATTTTTTTAAAATTTTTTTGATAAACTTTACTATTTTCTCTTAAGAGGACAATCGACACCATATTTTGGTGTTGATGATCTACTTTTAGTAGAAATAAAAAATAAAATATAAACACTAATTGAAATGTTTAAAAAAATTATATTTTTACAAAGTAAATTGATTGATTTACAAAAGGGTGTTTTTATATTCTTTTAAAATTGCACAAGTAGGAGTTGTTAGAGCATCAATTTTTTTAAATAATTTCATTTTTTTAGTAAATGAACCCCAAAGTGATGCTACATATGTTTTTAGTGAATGGTTCCAATTGGAAAAGTAGTGGCCTGAATCTAATTTAGCTAGAATGAATCCAGATAGAATATAAGTTTCACCAAAATTGAATTTTAGTTGGAAATTCTTAAATTTGTTTATGATGATAAGTTGTCCCAAAGTGTGACACAACTTTGAATTTTTATCTTTTCATGGTTTGGCAAGTTTTTATAGAAAATTTATCAAGAATTTTAGTAGCATTTGTTCACCCCTAACTAAGACAATGAGAGGGGATAGAAAAGAGTTTAAATGGACTAAAAGAGTAGCCAAGAGTTTTGATACATTCAAGAAAAAAGTCACAGAGCAACCTATTTTGGCACTTCTAGATCTCAATAAGGTATTTCAGGTAGATTGTGATGCTAGTGGTAGTGTTATACGAGTTGTTTTGAGTCAAGAAGGAAAACCCATTGCCTATTTCAGTGAGAAGCTTAATGATGAAAAGAAAAAATATATTTTTATGATCAAGTCTTTTATGCTATAGTTCAAGATTTGAAGAAATAGAGGCATCATTTGTTTCTAAAAGAATTTGTTTTATATACTAATCATTAGGCTTTGCAGTTTCTCAATAGTCAAGGAAAGTTAAATCAGAGGCACTTAAAATGGGTTGAGTTTTTGTAGAGTTATACTTTTGTTGTGAAGCACAAGAGTGGGAATTCCAACACAGTTGTAGATGCCTTAAGTGAAAGGCAAAATTTGTTGACAAAGATGAAGACAATGGTTGTTGGGTTCAATGAACTCAAGAATTTGTACCCTAAAGATCCATACTTTGCAGAGGCCTGGAATGCTTGTTTGGAGCCTCTTACCCTGGATAGGATGAGATGGTTGGATTACATAATCCAAGATGGTATGTTGTTTCGAGGAAGCTAGTTGTGTATTCTAAGGAGCTCTATGAGAGAGAACCTGATCAAGGAAAAGCATAGTGGAGGGTTAGCAAGGCATTTTGGTCAAGATAAGACCATTGTTCTTGTTAGTGAGAACTATTATTGGCCACAGTTACAAAAGGCTGTGAAGAAGTTTGTGTAAAGTTGTAGAGTATGTTAGATGGCCAAGGGAGTTAGTTAGAATACTAACTTATATTAGCCAATGCCTATACTAGAAAGACCATGGGAGGATGTCAACATGGACTTTGTTATTGGATTTCCAAGAACACGGAGAGGGCATGATTCAATATTCATGGTGGTTGATAGATTTTTAAAGATGACACATTTCATTTAGTGCCAAAAGACTACTGATGTTGTTCATATTACAGAATTATTTTTCAAGGAGGTGGTTAGACTACATGCTCTTCAAAAGAGCATAGTTTCAGATCAGGATACCAAGTTTGTTGGGTATTTCTGGAGGACCTTATTTAAGAAGTTGAAGACTAAGTTGAAGTTCAGCTTTGCACATCATCCACAGACTGGTAGTGAATCAATTTTTGGGAAACCTATTGAAATGCTTAGTAGGAGATAACCCCAAGGGATGGGATTTGATATAACCATATGAGATGGCAAAGTTTGCATATAACAATTTTTTCAATAGGAGTATTGGTAAATCCATAGTCCAAATTGTATATGGGAGTAGTCTAAGAAACACTTCTAACCTAAGGAAGATAGACAAAGGCGAGAAGAGTGGTTTCGAGGATGAAGACTTCGTAGAGCACCTGAAGAGCTTGCATGAAGAGGTATGAAAGCACATTAATAAAATGAATTCTCAGTATAAAGGTAAGGCAGATCAAAAGTTAAAGTTTATAGAATTTAAGGCTGGTGATGAAGTCATGGTTCACTTAAGGAAAGAAAGGTTCCCAATGGGGACATATAATAAGTTGAAGATGACGAAATTTAGACCATGCAGGATCCTGAAGAAGCATGATTCAGGAAATGCATATGAGGTAGAATATCTAAGTTGAATCTATATTTCCCCTATATTCAACATTTATGATTTAATAGAGTATCATGAAGGTGGCATAGAGGATGGACTGATAGAAGAACTATGTCTAGTATCCTGCCATTTACTCCAGAGGAGGAGATAGAAGAAATCCTAGATAGCTATTTGGGAAGAAGTCCCAGGAACAGGCAATATGAAGAATATCTAGTTAAGTGGAAATGAAGGCTTGTTGAAGATTCTTCATGGTTGTCTAAGGCAGAGGTTAACCATTTGGGGTTTCCTCAAACACCTAAGATGTGACAAGGTCATTTCTCAAATTACCCTGGTTGTCTGAGGCATGAGCATCTAGTGGTGTAAGGGCAATCTTTCATCACCAAAAAAATGATGATTTTGTTTTTTGTTCTTTTCAATTTTGGTATAATTGCTTGAATAATGATTCAAAACCTTCAAAATTTTCAACCAAGTAAAAATAGAAACTTGCTATTTTAGAAAGCTTGTATTTGAGCACCTATGGAAACAAAATTTTACTCAAAACTCCATAATTAAAAAATATAAGCTTTGGTGAAGGAATTGGCCAAAGATCATTTGTAGGTTGAAAGATATTAAAGTTTTCATTTCTTTAAAAACCCCTAAAAAAGTTTTGAAGTCAATTTTGAGGCACTTAGAGGCCCTGTACAACCCTGAAAATGGGTGTAATTGGAAGAACAAATTATAAGGGCATAGATCTCTTCACAAGATTTCTAATGCATCAAATGGATTATCAATCAGATACTTGGATCAAAATTCATGGCTCCCAGAAGTTGGGCTATTTTTAGAGGGAGTTAGAAATTTCAAAATTTTGGCTGGAAGGTTCCAAAAAGGGCTATTTATTACCATTTTTTGAGAATCGTTTGGTAGAAAGGAGGGGCAAGTTATGAGTCATGAAAAAGGAGGGAAAATAGAAAACCCTAGTAGATCTGAAGCTAAAAAAGGTAGAAAGTTTCAGAGTTCAGAGGAAGGAAGTTGTAATGTGTTGCATCCTATTGAGGATTTCATCCTCTAATTGGATTCTAATTTCTGTAAGGTATTTTTTTTAAGTTCAATAAAAGAACATTCCTGTTTTCTATGAGCAATCTATGTTTTTGTGTGTTATAAGATTTACCCCCCTCATCAAGTGGTATCAAAGTAGAAATCCCTGAGTCTGTAGAAAGACCACCGAACGTGAGGTGGTTTACACCAGGACTTGTGGTTGTGGGTTGAATAGAAAAGAAGAAAATCAGGATGCCTCCACAAAGACACCATTGTGGTTGAAAAAATGCTTTGACAAAAGAGGGTTTTAGAGCCTTGCAAAGGCAAATTGATGCACTACAAGAGGAGCTACAAAGAGGGTTTGAGCCAAGAAGAAGAGAAGAAAGTGAAGATGAAGCTAAAGAATAAGAGCCATCCAAAGAAGAACAAGATGTTACAAGAGATCCTGAGAAAGTTAGGTTGTTGAGGGCCATTTCAAAGATTTGAAAGAGGCCTAGTGTTGAAATTTCTACCTATTTTGGAGATCTAAATCTGAAAGAGATTATTGATTGGATAAACGAGATGGAGGAATATTTTGAGTATGAAGATGTGGAGGATCTAGAACGGGTCAAGTTTGCAATAATGAAGTTGAAGGGTCATGCCAATATTTGATTGAAAGAGGTCTAGTTAGAGAGAAATAGAAGAGCAAAAGGAAATATTACCAGATGGGATCAGATGGTGGACAAACTAAAGAAGTTGTTCATTCTTATGGACTATGAGTTGGAGTTGTTGAAGAAGTTGCAAGGATTGAAACAAGGCAACAAGTCTTTTAAGGAGTATACAGAAGAGTTTTATAATATTATTATTAGAACTAGCCATGTAGAGGCCAACAAGGATAAGCTAGCCATTTACATTAATGGTTTGAGGCCAAGTATTCAAGAGGAGCTAAGACTGGTCAAAATGACCACCATAGAAGATGCATACCAATTTTCTCTAAAGGTGGAAGAAAAGTTGAATAAGAGATTTGAAAGAAAGCAAAGAGGAAGAGTTCATGGTAGAAGGACTAGTGGAAGATCCTATGAAGGTCAAAATAAAGATAAAAATAAAAGTGAAGAAGCAAGCACCAATTGAAATCAAATAGGAGATAATGCTTCTACCCTCATGAGAAAAATAATGGTGAGCAAAGAGAAAGAGGAAGACCTAGACAAGGACCTGAAATAGGAGGCTTTAGAAGAACTTATTTCTAATGTGGAGAAGGACATTGAGCCTACGAGTGTCCACAACATCAAGGAAGAACAAATAGAAGAACTGAAGGTAATGCATGAGTTGCACATGTAGATGAATATACTCAGTCTAAGCATTCTAAAGATGTTGAAAGGGGAGAAACCCTAGTTATCAGAAGAACCTTGTTAAATGAGGAGAAAGAACCAGATCAAAGGAAGAGTTTGTTCTACACAAGGTGTAAATGTGAAGGTAAATGTTGTGATATTATTATTGGCAGTGGAAGCATTGATAATCTTGTCCCAGACTAGATGGTTAACAAGTTGAAGTTGAAAAGGAGAAGGCATCCACATCCATGTCAGATTGCATGGTTACATAAAGACCATAGAGCTTTAGTCAATGAGAAGTGTTTAGTCAAGTTCAATATTTTAGACTAGCATGATGAGGTGTTGTGTGACATTCTACTAATGGATGCATGCCATATGTTATTGGGAAGGTTGTTGCAGTATGATAGGTGTTCTTTCCATGATGGCCATGCAAACACCTAATCCCTGACAAAGGATGGAGTTTGTCATAAGTTGAAGCCCTTGAAGGAGGTGGAAGAAAATGTATGTAGTACTACTAGAATATGCTTGGTAGATGGTGGGAAATTTTTGGATTTGCATTGATTCCTAAGATCAACTAGGAGAAATGTGTAGATGTACCAACAGAAGTCTCAGATCTATTAGAAGACATTTAGGATAGTGTCTCTGATAATGTACTAGAAAGTTTACCACCAATGTGGAAGACAAGTCACCAAATGGATTTGATACTAGGAGCCAGTTTGTCAAATAAGGTGGCCCATAGAATGACTCCTGCAAAGAATGAAGAGATTAACAGACAAGTTCATGAGAGCTATTAAGGAAGTGACTAATAAGGGAGACCTTAAGTCCATGTGTAGTACCTACAGTACTAGCATTGAAGAAAGATGGAGAGTGGAGAATATGTACAAATTCCTGAACCATGAACAGAATTACAATCAAGTACAAATTTCCTTTGTCGAGGATGAATGATATTATGGATTGCTTGAGTGGAGCCAAGTACTTTATGAAGATTGATATGAAGAGTGGATATCAACAGATCTGAATTAGAGAAGAAGATGAATGGAAGACAACCTTCAAGACTAAGGAGGACCTGTACGAATGGTTAGTCATGTCATTTGGGCTAACTAATGCACTGAGCACATCCATGCGACTCATGAACAAGGTATTAAAACAATTTTTGGGTAAATTTGTCATTGTTTATTTAGATGATATCTTAATTTTGAGTAAGACTTTGGAGGAGAATCTGATGAATGTTTGAAGAGTTTTTAAGAAGCTGAGGGAAGAGAAGTTCCTGATTAATTTGAAGAAATGTAGTTTCATAAAGAAGGAGTTGGTGTATCTAGGATTTGTTATCTCAGGTGAGGGTCTTAGAATGGATCCAAAGAAAGTGATGGCTATCATTTAATGGCCTACCCCAAGGAGTGTTATAGAGGTACGATCTTTTCATGGTTTGGCAAGTTTTTATAGAAAATTTATTAAGAATTGTATTAGCATTTGTGCGCCCCTAACTGAGACAATGAATTGACCATCCAATCCCCATCCAAAGAATATATAAATAGACCCTCAACCCAAGCATTTTCAAGACTCCATGCATTGTAAAGTTATGTTGTCCATATGAGGAGCCCTCTACATCAAATATCATCAAGGAGCATATCCACATAACAAGGGTTAGCATGTGAGGTGAATTAGATAGTGTTCATTTCATGTTTTATGCTTTCCTTTATGCTTGATCTGAGGTGTATGTGAGGTGGATGAAGTAGGTTAGTCTTGTTTTAATCTATTTATTGTGTTCATTTTCACATGCATACATCTAGCACACCTGATGGGACATGCACCACCCTAATATAACATTTTTGTGTGTTTCTTGTCAAGTGTTGTCATGCAGGTTACATTCACGCCTATGCCTACAGATCAATGCCTATGAATATGTTGTTAGCACTTGCACTCTGTCTTTCAACACCTGTGCCTCTTCTATCAGCGCCTATGTCCCAGATTGTAGCACCCATGTTTGCTAACACTCTATTTTGTAAGCTACTCTCAGTTTAATGCATGTGTTCTATTAATCAGCTCCTATGTTTTAAATGTCATTTTGATTATTTCATGCTATGAAATTCCACATCTAACAATTATAATTGATTTTATTGCATCTCTGACAATCCCTAATAGGTTTTTTTGTAGATTTAACATTCTATATTGAAGGTTTCTCATCAGTTTGTAGGTCACCCATCATCTCAACATCAGATTAGTGCCTGTGCAGTCAAGATCGACACCTGTGTAGTCAGGTTCATCATCTATGCACTCAAGTATATCCTCTGTGTTTTAGCACCTGTGTCATAGCTTTTAGCACCTGTCACAGCTTTTAATGCATGTGTCATAGCTTTTAATGCTTGTGTCATAGATTTTAGTGCCTATGTCATAGATATCAATGCTTTCATCACATATTCAGTGCATGTGTCTACCTCTTCAATTCTTGCATCATAGATCAATGCCTTTGTAGCCTCTGTCAATGCCTGTGTAACCTCTGTTAGCACCTGTTCCTATTCTAGTATTGGTTTTTGAACTAGAACAACTTTTCTTGGACTAACTTTTGTGATTGTGACA
The DNA here is from genome assembly GCA_027924645.1 of Cunninghamia lanceolata. Lineage (NCBI taxonomy): Eukaryota > Viridiplantae > Streptophyta > Pinopsida > Cupressales > Cupressaceae > Cunninghamia > Cunninghamia lanceolata. The sequence goes on from BSBN01000781.1 coordinate 2,102,860, forward strand.
TTTTTTGGTTGTCCAAGATATCTCCAAGACTACTAATTATTTGTGGTTGTAGCCCTGCTTGTCGAAGAACCTAGCATATTTTTTCCACCAATCTAGGAACATTTCTTTTGGGGATTAAAAATAAATTGTTTGCATTGTTTGGGGTCAATCAAGGTGTATGCTCTCCCCTTGCACTTCACATGATCTTGGGGATCAAAAATATTGATTTGATCTAATCTTTATTATCTTTGTTCATCCCAAGGTCCTTGGTGTGTATGCTCTCTCCTCACGCCATTTGGTGATCTTGTAGATCAAAAACACCTTAGATTCTTTCCTCTAGGGGCCTACCTTAGATTTCATCACCCAGGGGATGACCTCAACCCTCGTGTTCTAACATGGTATACATATTTGGAAGAGAATCAAAACACTCTTCCATTGGGGGACATTTGTCATTTGGGTGAAGCTTGCAAGAACTTTATACCTTGCAAAGTGAAGGAGGAGAGTGGGTTACTGTAGTGCCCCTCCATTCTCATCTTGGATGTACAGATAGTCTGGCTAAGGAGCATGAAGATGAAGGTAAAATAATAGGAATATTTAGGGTATGTTAGATAGTTGATGTTGTACATTATATGATGTTAGTAGATGCTACATTCATGTTGGTGTCATTTCTGATTATCCTCATGTGTGGTTTCATATGATAGCATGTTTTATTGATAATCCTTGTTAAGACACTAATAATCCATATGCTTTGACATTATTTTACATTCAGGTGATTATGATGTTGATCTTACTATGATTGTCATAAGTTAGAATTGATTTTTATGCGACTGATTTTGTATTATAGGATGATCTGATTATTGTGTGGTGTGAAAAGAGACAATGTCATACCACTCATTCATGAGCATCTAGCAATGTTGTGATTCTCTTTTACTCCATGACTGTTTGATATTTATTATACTTGTGCATAGACCGTGTTGTGTGTTGTAGGTTGCAGGTACCAGGCATCGACTCCACCTGAATTGACAGGTCTGAGCATGCCTTAGACCCAATGGAAACTGTTGAACGGATATAACATATGGTCCCCTAGTTAGCCATCATCCTTGAAAAGGATAAGTATCCATTTTTGCACCTAGTCAATGTTGTCTATATGGGCATGATAGTCAGTCATTGTCATTGTGGTCATGCTTTTCAATTGTGCATAGTGTCAGGTATTGTTTGGCATTTGGTTATTTAGTTTGGCATTGTTTGATTGCTTCTTTGGTTAATTGTTGCATTAAAATAATATTATTAGTTATGAAAGCATTTTTCTTAAATAAATAAATATATATAAATGCCTTTATAAGAATTTGAGTTTATAGAAATAAATAATAAAATAATAATGCTAGCTAAAGATAAATAAATTAATTAATATAATTAAATGTTGTGTTATGTGGCAATAAAAATAGATAATATTTATGAGTTGTCATAAAACTCATATATAGTAAATACTAAATAAATAAGAATAAAAATGATTCTTGTCTAGTTGTAAAGGAAATAAATAAGATAAAAATATATATATTGTCTGGTTTGGTTGTAAATGGAAAAAATAGCAAATTGTAAGAAAGGGATTTAGACAGAATTTATTGCCTTTAATAGGGAGAATCTTTGGAAGATATTGGGGGGATTTCTCTCCCATAATAATCTTTAGCAAATGAAACTTTTGGGGGGAGAGGAGAGGGGAGAGACTGGTTTATGGCTGCAGCAGTTGAACCCAACATCGAATCTTCAGCCCAGTCAAGCAAGCGAAATCAAGTTCCTTTGGTTCTAATTTCTCTCTCATTTTTTTGTTGAAGAAAATGTTTGATTTATGATTTTTCCTATCAATTGTAATTTGCTTGAGAGGTTAGAAGCCTTGTTATCAGATCCAATTGTGTATGTCTGTATCGTTGCATTTCTAAGAATCACTGATTGAAGTGACTAACTATCTCTCACCCATTTCATCTCTGTTTTTACAGTCTGTTGCGTAAGCCATAACTTTATTTTTACGAATTGGGTTCCTCTAAATTTTTTATATGTGGTGCACGACCTGGTTATCTAAATCATATCCAAAAATCAGCCTTATGTAGTATGTCATTTGGAGATATGAATATTTTTTTACTGTCTACCTCTCACTAGTTTCGTGTGTTGAATGGAATTTGGTAAAACCTAGAAAAAGATTGTTCTTTTACTTGTGCCCTATTAGTGTTCACTCTTGAGTTATTTTAGCCATGATACTTCTACTTGGTTTGAACCATCCTTTAAATGTGTTATGATCCTCTCATATGCATGTGGTTAAAAGTGTGGTAGATTTGATGAAGATGTTAGATCTATAGGAATGTTTTGTTGTTCTGTATTCCTTTCCTCTCAAGCTAACCTTAGAACAAGGTTCTTTCATTGTAGCTTCGAGTTTTGTATCTTGTGATTCTAACTAGTGTAAGATATTTATAGCATTCTAATATTATAGGCTTTTAGTCTTGCTTATACATTTATATTTAATAGTATTTACAAAATTGTCTAGATTATTAATGAAATCTACATCAGTGTAAATAGTGTAAATAATTGTTGTGTTTAATTTATGTCTTAGGGTTATTTGCATGTTTTTTACATTCATTTTAATTAAATGAAATTAATATAAGTCTTGAGAATTATTAGGTATAGTTCTGTATTGTTGAGATAGATTCACTTTATATTTGTTAGATGATTGATCATGAAAATATTGATGATCTTAGTTTATGATGTGCATCTAAGAGTGAATGTGATGTGAGACCATTTTGTTTAGTGGTGTCAAGTGTTTGTATCATTTGGGGAAGTTGTTTCCAGAGCCCTAGGAGGGTGTGATTCTGTGGCGGTTGGCTATGTGTGCATCATGTGAGTTGAATGAATTGTATGCTTGAAATGTTGCCTCCTATTCATGTTGGTATGATACATGTGCAAGATGGATAATGCCTTGCTCAGTGTACCTATTCATGTGGTTATGATGACTATGCAAGATGGATAATGCCTTGCTCTATGTGATGTGAAATGATGTGTATTTTGTGTTGTAAATGCATCATGATGAGAATGTGATAGTTCATGCCTGGTTTATGTTTTAGGACAAGGATACAAGAATTGGTCCCTGTAATTATGTTTTTTATGCAAGAAGGTAAATGCCTTGCATTGTATATGTTACTTGTCATTGTGATGGTAATTGTCTTGCTTCATGGATAGGGTCTTCCAGATGCAGGTAGGGGAGTGGCTTTTAATGTGGGGCCGGTGCCCAAAGTGGCTACTAGGATAACCCATTGGAAGTTTTTAATCCAGTGATAACTTAATAATAAATTTACAAGGTTGGGTAGTTTCCACACTAAATAAGATAATTGGATGCCTCACCCATGTCTGTAGTTCTCATTTAGGCTAAGGATGAGATGAGAAGGCCGTGGTTGGAAAGATCAACTTCCTTGTCCTCACAAAAGGAATGTTGGTTTCGCATGTGTCACCCTATGGGGCTGGTGTCTAGTGAGAGACTGCTAGGATAACCATAGATGGGGGCCGGCATCTGGATGGCCAAGATAACCCATGGTTGGGGGCTGGTGTCTGGTGAGAGACTACCAGGATAACCCATGTTAGGACCATGTGATGATACTCTTCCCTATTGTAGTCTAGCATTCCCTAAGTGTGTTTTCTCCTTTTATTGTGTGATTGCCTCTAGAAGTGATGTTTGAGTTACTTGTGTTGTTCATATTCACCCCTGTTGTATTGGAGCCATGTGTAGTCCTTGCACCTATTAGTCTTCTATCTTTTTGACTATTTTATGTTGTGGGACCTTATGTTATCTCCTAGCATGGGGGGTGGACCTTAGGGTTCCACATGGTCAGGTGGTTATGCTTTTATCTCCATTGGCTTCCCATGTTGTTGTTCATGTGTGAGAAGGATGTACCTCTTATATCAGATTACAGATCTTATTCTAGCTTGAGGAGACATATACTTATGTTCATGTTCCAGTCTTGTATATCAATTAAATCATGTGATGTTATCTTGATGTATGTACTCCAAGGTAATCAAGAAAGCAATATTATAAACTATTAGATTCAGGATAGACAACTGAGAGGGGGGCGTGAATTAGTTGTCAAAAACTTTCTTCCAATTAAACACTTAAATCCACTTTGAAATTCAGCAGCATAATAATAAATCAATCATGGAAACACAATGCATTAAATCAAGAGAAAAAACACATTAACACATGAGACACCAAGATTTAGATGTGGAAAACTTGGTTAAGAGAAAAACCATGGGGTGACTAACCCAAGAATGTATTCTCTATTAGAAGAATAGAAAGAACAAATGGCACATGCCAATTAGGACTCACTACCCGAGCACACTGCTCACAAGAGGCCCACTACCTACAAGAGACACACTATCTACAAAATGATAAATATCAAATATTTGAACTGGAGAATAGCATCTTCACCATGCTTGAATCAGTTCCATTTAAGCCCAATACTTCTGCTCTGCCTTTCACTCTTCTCCTCACTACCACACACTCATCTTCCATAAGATGCACTCTGGAGTGACTTTACAATTCCTTATTTATACAAGACATCAACTTAGGAATGATCATCTAAGTTGGCAAACATTATAGAGCAAATACATAAATACAACATGACTAATTAAAAAAGACTTCACGCGGATCAACACACTATCAGCCACATAGATCTGAGACTTCAATCTTCTTCTAGGAACACACCAATCTTCACACAACATCTTCAAAATCATCCGCAGGATGTGTAACTCATCCGGTCAGCCAAACTTAGGAAGAACACCATCATCTGAGAGTGATTCCTCAATTGTGAGCTCAAACTCCAATGCGGATCACCAACACAAACTAGACATGATCCAAAGACCTCCACAAGCTAGCCTAAATCACCAAGAACATCCACACTACATCTGCTTATTGAAATCCTTCTCTCCTTCATCTGGAACCTCAAGAACACAGTCTGTCATCATTGTCATAATGGAATAGATGCTTGCAAACCTCCAGACCACTAACCATTTGAGTTGTAACTCCACATAGACTTCCTAAACACTCCACCAAATCTGCAGAATAGGACAATGTATTTTCAGATCTCACCGAACCTATCTGTATCACTCTGTCACCTCTGAACACCTGCCGAAACCAGTTTTACTTGAGTTGCCACAACTTCTTCAGATCATCATGTAGACCTCTAAAATCTTTACTTGATCATATTAAGACACATATCTATAAACCCTTTGAACCGCATACTCTGATCCTCATGTTATCTTGGATCTTTACCTTACTGTCTTCACTGTTCTTCTCTATTCTTGAAATGACCAATTTTCTCAATATCCTCAGCAAACAGTTCATCCAATCCTTATCATTAATGCAACAGGTGAATGTTGACATCAATGACAACATCGATTAGGCCCATACTTGCAACAATCTCCCCCTTTTTCATTGATGGAAACATATGATGTGAAAATTTGTTTTGACCATCAAGACAAGAACTTTTCTTTACTGACACAACTCTTCCTATCATAAAAAACCATTCACATGTCTTCTTTTTCTTTACTTCTCCTCCTTTGATCAGAAACCACTTGTTTTTCACACGTCTTCTCTCCCCCTTTGACATCAATGGCAAATGACACATAATTATAACTCCACCACTTCAGAATCATATCAGCTGCTCCCCCTGAGTAGCAGCTCCCCATCATCAATCCAGACCACAAGATATGACTATGATATCCACTGGACTGATGCACATCAGTGCACCTTAGTTCATCACCAAAGCAGAAATAACTCCTAACTTCTCCCTGAGATACTCAAAAGAGTCCTTAGGTAGCGGTTTAGTAAAGATGTCTGCAATCTGATCCTTGGAAGGCACAAACTCCATTCTGACTTCATTCTTTATCACTTGCTCTCTCAAAAAGTGAAACTTAATGGATATATGTTTAGTCTTTGAATGTAACACCAGATTCTTAGATATATTTATTGCACTTGAATTATCACAGAAGATTGTGATAGATTCCTCATACTCCACTTTGATGTCTCTTAGCATCTGCTTCATCCATAAAACTTGAGTGCAACTACTTACTGCTGCAATATATTCTACTTTAGCTGTGGACAAAGATATTGTCTCTTGTTTCTTGCTTAGCCAAGAAACTAATCTATTCCCTAAAAAGAATGCTCCACCACTAGTACTCTTCTGGTCATCCACATCTCCTACCCAATCCACATTTGTATATGCATGAAGAGAAAAATCATGATCTCTGGGATACCACAATCCATACTCAACTGTCCCTTTTAGATATCTAAAATCCTCTTGACTACCATGACATGCGATTCTCTAGGATCAGCTTGAAATCTAGCAACAAGACCAACAACATTCATAATGTCAGGTCTAGTTTGAGTGAGATACAATAATCCTCCAATCATTGACCTATACTTTTTCTGATCAACCTTAGGAGAGTCATCATCTTTGCTCAATTTACATCTAGTTGCCATGGGACTATTCATTGGTTTTGAGTCTTCCATCCCAAATTTCATCAACAATTCTTTCACATATTTGGTCTGAGAAATGAAGATTCCTTTCTTTGTTTGAGTGATTTGTAAACCCAAGAAGAAATTCATTTCCCCAAGCATGGACATCTCAAATTCACTTTTCATTTGGTTTGAAAAAGTTTTGCACATACTATCTCTTCCACTAAAAATGATATCATCAACAAACACTTCAACAATCAAGATGTTTTTATGATCAATTTTGAAATACAAATTACTGTCAGTAGTACCTTTGTTAAAACTAATCTTCAAAAGATGCTTATCCAATCTTTCATACCAGGCTCTTGGGGCTTACTTCAATCCATACAGTGCTTTCTTCAACTTGCAGACCATATCACCATGATCAGACAATTGAAATCCATCCGGTTGCTCAATGTATACTTCTTCCAAGTCACCATTCAGGAAGGCGGACTTGACATCCATCTGATATACTTTGAAATCCTTGAAAGAAGCAAAAGTAAGAAATAATTTGACTACTTCAATTCTTGCCACCGGAGCAAAAGTTTCTTCAAAATCAACTCCTTCTATTTGAGAGTAACCCTTGCAGACTAATCTGGCTTTGTTTCTGATTACTTCACCAACTTCATTCAGTTTGTTCCGGAAGACCCATTTGGTTCTAATCACATTCTTTTTTCTAGGTCTGGGAACAAGATCCCAAGTGTGATTTTTCTCAATTTGCATCAGTGCTTCCTCCATTACTTTAGTCCAATTTTCATGATTGCAAGCTTCATTCACTGTCTTAGGTTGAATCTTTGAAATTAGACAATACTCTTCTGAATCTTGAGCAATCCTCCTTCTTGTTTGTACACCTTTTCTTTTATCACCTATGATCTAATCTTCAGAATGGTTCAGTCTTACATACTTGGGAACTTTGGGAGTTTCTTGTACTTTTGATTCTTGATTAGGCTCATTAAAACTTATCTCTTCTTCCTGATTTATTGGATCAGTTTGAATCTAAATTTCAGAAGGGACTTGGGCTCCTTTACTTAGAACACCATTGTGATCATCTTCATCATATTCATAAAACCTTGAAGGTTTTTCAATTCCTTCATCAACCTTCACATTTGTACTTTCTATAATCTTTCTCAGTCTCTTGTTATAACACCGGTATGCTTTGCTTTGAGTAGAGTAACCCAAGAATATTCCTTCATCACTTCTAGCATTAAACTTGCCTAGATTTTCATCTCTTTTAATGTAACATTTGCTACCAAAGACTCTAAAATACCTCACAGTAGGAGTGATGCCAAAGCAATGTTCATAAGGAGTCTTACCGGTATTGCTTCTGATTTGTACTTGATTGAGAGTATAGACTGCAGTGCTGATAGCTTCTCTCCAATAGATCTAAGGAACATTTGCTTCCATCATCATGGTCCTAGATGCTTCCTAGATGGTCTAGTTCTTTCTCTCCACTACTCCATTTTGTTGTGGAGTCCTAGGAGCAGACAACTGTCTCTTTATTCCATGTTTCTCACAGAATTCTATGAACTCACCGAATGTGAATTCTCCACCTCTATCAGACGTTAGACATTTTAATTTTAATCCGATTTTATTCTCTACCATAGCCTTGAATATTTTGAATTTTTCAAGAGCCTCTAATTTCTCCTTTAGAAACGTTACCCACATCATCTGGAAGTAGTCATCAATTGATAGCATGAAGTATATATCACCTTGCACACTTTTGATTCTTTCCAGACCACATAAATCAGTATGAACTAAATCTAATAATCTGGTAGAAGATTGTTCCTTGCTTTTGAATGAGATTCTGCTTTGTTTACCCAACTAACATTCTTTGCACAAACTATTTGTAGGTTTTACCAATTTTAGAAGATCTCTTACAACCTAAGTGTTTCTAATCTTGATGATATTATCAAAATTCACATGACACATCCTCCTACGCCATATCCAACTCTGATCAATTTGCACAAATAGACAGCTTTTACCAGTACCAACTAAATGGAAGACATTACCTTTGTTTGAGTATCAGATGTAATTTATGTTCTGAAACTTTCAAAGATCTTGCATTTTCCATTTTTGAATTAGAGATCATAGCCTTTGTCCACCAACTTTCCAACACTGAGAAGATTGTGCTTCAATCCTTCAACATACAGTATGTTACTAGTTTTGTTCTTTCCATCAAAAGAAATGGTTCCTCTTCCTCTAATTCTGCCAGCAAAATTATCACCAAACTTTACCACTCCTCCTTCATACCTTTCCAAATCTATAAATTTATTTTTGTCACCTATCATATGGTGAGAGCATCCACTGTCAATGACCCAATCATCCTTTTCTTCAACTTGGGCAGCCAGAGCTCTTTCTATAACTTTATGATTGATAGATTCAGAGGTCATTGGATCTTCTTCCTTAATGGAAATGAACACCCAGTCACTTCTAGATTTGTTTCCTGTCTCTGATTCATCATCTTTTACTCCTTCATTATCACCATCTTCATGAACATAGTAACAATTCTTTTGAAACCTTGATCTATTAGGATTTGGCCTTGAAAATCTTTCTGTACACCTTGAGGCAAAATGACCAATCTTATTGCAATTAAAACACTTAAAAGGTAATTTCCCTTCATAGTTACTGGATCCTCTTGGCAATCTTTTTGCAATAAGGGCTTCAAGTTGAGCAATTTCTACTTCTTCTTCTAGGTCTTTTCTTGCTTTTTCATACCATGAAGGTTTCCTTGAGGAGTTCTCTCCTGGATCAAACCTTTGTTTACCCTTTACAGATCCACTGGCTTTGAATGCAGATTCAGTCATGGGGGGGCATCTCCAAACTTGGTCAATTCAAATGCAGCCAATTTACCAACTAATTGATCTCTTATGACACTTGAATGGGCTCTGAATTCTTCAATGGCAGCAACCTTGTATTTATAAGAATCAAGAAGGGATATGAGTACTTTGCCAACAATATCATCTTCATCTAAGACTCCACTAGCACATCTAATGTCACAAACAAGCTCATTTACTCTTGGCATAAAAGTAGTGATATTTTCATCTTCTCTCATCTTCAGATTTTCAAATTTTCCTTTTAGACTATGTAACCTTACACATTTAACATACTTGTCTCCTTCATGTAGAAGTTCTAGTTTTTCCCAAATCTCAAAAGTGGTTTGTAGGTCAACAAAATTTGTCAGTTATGAATCAGACAAGGCACTTAGAAGAGCTTCTTTAGTCCGCAGATTATTTTTAGCATCTGTGATTTTAGTTGCAGTTTTTAGGCCATTCTGTGGGGGAGTATACTTTGTTGTATCCATGGTCTAGTACTGCATTCCCATACATTACAAGTGACTTTGCATGAAACTTTTCCAAAGATTAAAATTGGTTCCATCAAACTTCAGACTATCCTTCTTGTAGGATGACATCCTAGATCTCCTCATGTGGTTAAGCTCCTTTTAGAGGAACTTAGCTCTGATACCAATTGTTAGATTTAGGATAGGCAACTAAGAGGGGGGGTGAATTAGTTGTCGAAAACTTTTTTCCAATTAAACACTTAAATCCACTTTGAAATTCAGTAGCATAATAATAAATCAATCATGGAAACACAATGCATTAAATCAAGAGCAAAAACATATTAACACATGAGACACCAAGATTTTGACATGGAAAACCTGGTTAAGGGAAAAACCATGGGGTGACTAACCCAAGAATGTATTCTCTGTTAGAAGAATAGAAGGAAAAAATGGCACATGCCAATTAGGGCTCACTGCCCAAGCACACTGCTCACAAGAGGCCCACTGCCTACAAGAGACACACTATCTACAGAATGATAAATATCACATACTTGAACTAGAGAATAGCATCTTCACCATGCTTGAATCAGTTCCATTTAAGCCCAATACTTATGCTCTACCTTTTTCTCTTCACCCCGTTACCACACACTCATCTTCCACAAGATGCACTCTGGAATGACTTTACAATTCCTTATTTATACAAGACATCGACTTAGGAATGATCATCTAAGTCAGAAAAAATTATAGAGAAAATACATAAATACAACATGACTAATTAAAAAAGACTTCACGTGGATCAACACATTGTCAGCCACACAGATCTAAGACTTCAATCTTCTTCTAGGAACATGCCAATCTTCACACAACATCTTCAAAATCATCCGCAGGATGTGTAACTCATCTGGTCAGCCAAACTTAGGAAGAACACCATCATCCAGGAGTTGTTCCTCAATTGTAAGCTCAAACTCCAATGCAGATCACCAACACAAACTGGACATGATCCAAAGACCTCCACAAGCTAGCCTGAATCACCAAGAACATCCACACTACATCTGCTTACTAAAATCCTTCTCTCCTCCATCCGTAACCTCAAGAACACATTCTGTCATCACTATCATAATGGAATAGATGCTTACGGACCTCCAGACCACTAACCATTTAAGTTGTAACTCCGCATAGACTTCCAAAACACTCCACCAAATCTGTAGAACAAGATAATGCATTTCTGGATCTCACCGGACCTATCTATATCACTTTGTCACCTCTGAACACTTGCCAGAACCAGTTTTACTTGAGTGGCCACAACTTCTTCAGATCATCATGCAGACCTCTGAAATCTTTACTTGATCATCTAAAGATGCATATCTACAAACCTTTTGAACCGTATCCTCTGATCCTCATCTTATCTTGGATCTTTATCTTACTTTCTTCACTATTCTTCTATGTTCCTGAAATGACCAATTTTCTCAATATCCTCAGCAAATAGTTCATCCAATCCTTATCATTAATGCAACAAGAGAATGTTGGCATCAATGACAACACTAGTTAGGCCCATACTTGCAACATAAACAATGTAATATTGTACTATCTTGTAAAGGAAATTGTATATGTACTTGTATCCTTTTTGCAGGATCTTCATGATTACTTATCTAATGATATAATATGGAAATGTATGTGTTTATTCATTTGATAAAATTAGATTAGAATGAACCATGGTTGTTAGTTAATTCATAATGTTGGTTAGATCATGATAATAGTTGTTAGTAATGCAGTCGTGGAATCCCTAGAGGATACAGCTTAACTTGATGTATGATTAAATATGATTTACATTTCTTGTTATTTCTTTCTTTAAAAAAATATTTAGTCCTTTGTATAGCATAGTTGAGCTATTCCCTAGGGTTTCATGGTGGGGCATTATAGTTACCCTCTCATACCATGCCATTAGACATAACCCTCATCTCATGGACATAGGCCTCACACACCTTGTGTGTATTGAGGATATCCCATAAAAGCCCATACATCCTAGATTTTGAGACCCTTTGACTGTCATATCATGTGGTGCACCACTGCAGTAGGAGGGAAAGATTCTCACACATAGCATCATACTTGAGATAGGGTCTACTTTGGACAAGATGAAAGTCTCCAAATTAAGGGGTATAAGGCGGTAAATGACCTTATATTCCCTATCTAAGCAATCTATGGCATTATGGTATTAATGGGGTTGGTCTCTATTTTGAGTTGGAATTGGCCCACAGCCATTCATGAGATCCACAAGATATGTCACAGCTATTTTACTAAATCTAGGGTGTTGGTGTGGTTGGCATGTCTTCATCATCAAAGCCTATGAACCCCCTTAATCCAAATCAAATCCAAATCCTTTTCAAGAATTGTACATATATGTGTGTGAATTTTATTTGCAAAGTTACCTAAAGTCAAGCACCTAGCCATCCTAAACCACCTCTTAATCATCCATTTTAATCCTCATCCAAATCATCCATTTTCCTAATCCAAATCCGAATAATCCAATTTCTTCCTAATCCACCTTATCTCAATCTAATTCCTCCTAATCACCCATCCAATTTCATCCTAATCATTATCGTAGTCATCCAAATCATTCTCCTAATCCATCATCATTATCCTAATCTAATCCCATCATTCAAGCTTATTTAAGTTCCCTCTTTGAGCTTAAACATAGTCATCATTATAATCACTCTCTAATCCATATCTTAATCCACTCAGTCATATCCTAATCTATTTATCCAATCTTAATCACCCCGTAATCCTCTTAATCCAACCCTCTTATCCTCTTACTCCTTTTTCATCCATATTCTAAGCCATTTTACTAAGTATTTCATCCTAGTCCAATTCTCAATCTCCATCCTAATTCAATCCTAATCACTTCCTTATCCTCTTAATCCAAATCCCTTAATCCCAAATCTCTTCCACATCTAATCCAATCCATTATCCTAACCATCTTATACTAATCATCTATCCCTCTAATCCTACATCCATTATCCACCTCATCCATTTCCCAATCATCACAATTATCCTAATCAATTCCCATCAATTGAGTTTACCCCAATCCCACTATTTGAGCTTAATCAAGTCTCTCATAATCCCCTTCATCCTTAACCATAATCCATCTGCATCATCCAATCCTAATCCATTCCATCCCTAATCTTAATCCAACCTGTAGACACCTGAAAATGTCTCAATCCCTTTAACAATTTTCCTACATCCTAGCATTACCAACTTATCCCTCTTCACCAATTAATTAAATAAAATCAAAATTATTTAATTAATTAACCCTAAGTCATCCATAACCATTTACCCTTATCTATTTACCCCTAATTTATCCTTAGTAATGAATTAATTTAATTAATTCAGCACTATACCTCACAACACCATCCCTCATCAATTAAAAAAAAGAGTGAATAAAAAGAGAGCGATGAAAAAAAGAGAGATAAAAAAGAAAGTGATGAAAAAGAGAGATGAAAAAAGAGTGATAAAAAAGGAGAGTGATGAAAAAGAGAGTGATGAAAAAAGAGAGTAAAAAAAAGAGCAATAAAAATAGAGTGAGATGAGAGAGTGATTCAATTGACTGGGTGATCAGGCATCTCTATCGAGGCTATGGATGCTTGGATGATAGTGGAGCAATGCCTTGGTGGAGCTAGTGATATCTCCATTAGTGCTATAGATGCCTAGTTGGTAGTGGAGCAATGTCTGAGTGACTACATGATAGCTTGAGTTACTTTACCTATCCCAATCTTTGGTTTGTGATTGATGATTTCTTGTATACTCAAGGAAGGGGAATGAATCACATGCACACACTTGGGTTTCAGATGCATTTGACCTTGTGCCTATTCATTCTTGCTTATAGTCGAGCTTGCATTCATACTCCTGCTATGGTTGATGAAACTAGAGTTTTGGGTCCTTGGCTAGTCTTTGGCACCTTGGAATGCTATGGAGCATTCTTTGTTTTGGTTGGCATCTGTTGTGTTCCCCACAACCCACCCCATTCTTAGTGGCTAAAATAGGAACCCCCTTCTGTTATTTCATGTCCTATCTATGAAGTATCACACCTTATTATGTCTTGGGACTAGATTTTGGAGTTTCTGGTTTTAACTATTTCATGTTTCATGAATTGGCCCTTTTGCAATTTTATGTTGTCAAACTTTTAGACTTTGTCCTTCTGGCATAACAGAAGATGGAGGCCCGAGGCTCCAAAATTTTGTTCTTTGACTTGGGCATGTTTTCTCATTACTAGATTTTCCCATTAGGATATCAGAGTTTGTCATGTTTACATGATAGTAAAATCATCTCTAATACTCCGATTCATGGATTGTTGCATTGCTCGTATGGACGTTGTTTCGTCAAGGTTAGTCATCCCAAAATGACTATAGAACATTCCATAATAGCCCAATCTCAAGGACACTAGTGTGGAGTTGGTAGATCACCTACGTGACATCAAAGATTATCCTTTCATCTTGCTCATTGGCTAGATTCGTGGCATGGGAATTGATTTCCCTCCACCTACCCTTGGCAATGAATTAATGGTGGCCTCCTGCATGTGCAAACGACCCTTTTATTGATTTTTTGAGCACATTTGTTCTCATTCAAGATTTTTACAACCAAATTTCTCTCTAAGCTCCATGAATTTGACTTACACCTTGAGATCTTTTTGATACCTTGTTGTAATTTCGCGTTGGAATTGAAAGTTTGTTGTTGTTGGAGTGTAGATTTCACATTTTTAGCCCCCTTTTTGTCAAATTTGTGTGTGTTTTCTAGGTTGCTGTTTCGATTTTCCCTCCTCATTTACTTTGCATCCATTAATCTCATAATGAGGGTCATGGTCATTCTTTTGTTGTAGATTTAGGTTTAAATCTGGTCAGTTTGGGTCGTTTTCACTATAACCTCATGTTTTACGAAAATGGATTTACTTTTTTGTGTTTTAGGGCTATTGAATTCATTTTATAGCTTGACACACTTGTTGAGGTTTTTTTTACTTTGTACTTTAGAATGTTTGAGCATCGAGGATCAGACTTTCAATCTTCCATCTACTCCTTTGTGAGTTTAAGCCATTTGCATTGTTTTAGAATGTCAGGGCATCAGAGATTGGACTTCCAACCTTCGACCTCCCTCTTGACCAAGTAGCCTTTTTTTGGTCAAACTCTAGTCCATCCCTTAGCTTTGTGGTAACCTGTTGGGGTTTGAACTTCGAGGGTTTTGGATTTTCATGTGTTCAATTTAAGGTAGAAGAAGGCACTCCTGTCCCCTGCTCCTTGATTGCTTTAAAACATCAAAGTTCAGACATTAGATCCTATGGGTTGTCCCTTCCTCCTCTTTGGTCAAAGTATGTTCTTTCTCTCAACTCTCTTATTGCTTTGTAAAATGTTGGAGTTTCAGGTGTTGGGCCTCCTAGGTTATCTGTTCTTATATTTCTCAATTTTAAAGGAGTGAACTTCGATTCCCTGACTCTTGATCATATGTATTCTTTTCAGAGTTCTTATCTTGGGTCTTAACCATCACCTTTTAGAAACTAAAATGTCAGAGTTTTGACGTCGGGCCTTCCATCTTACTTCTTTCGATTCCTTTGGCATACGAAATGATTTAGGCCCGACCCCCTACTTTCAACGAACTACTAGAAGCTACATCCTTGCTATTTCTGGATGTTACTAAAAGAAAATAGAACTTCATGATGATTTGGAAATGACTAACATTACTATTTGCATGGAAACACTAGTGATGGGTGGTGTGTATGAGTGCAGGAAAATGGTTGAGGCACCACCACCACCACCTCCAATAGCAAAGAAGAAATAGGAATTCAAAGGGCATCTGCCTACCTCCAATCTAGCTAACCCATACCCAAAGATTGGAGACACTGATATTGGTCATCCAGACCCTTGGAGTTACCTGCAGCAATTGAGGAATGAAGCTAACAAGTCCTTTCAAACAAAATGTCTAGAGAACTCTGGGCTCTTTCAAGCGATTGCATTCCCAATCTCAGTGCAAGCACCTGAATTAACACTAGCATGCACCCAAAGATATAGGGCTAGTAGTAAGAAAGTGATTAGGCCATCAAGGAATGCAGTGCTATACTTTTCCTCTAACATGGTGGACAGAGTCTTCAATCTACCTACATATGCAAACTATGATAAGATCATGAAAAACTCAGCATTGACCTTCTATAGCAACAAGACTGTCACAACAATAGGTTACATGCACCAACACCTCCTAGTTACACAAAGGAAACATCCTTTGAAGATGGTTCGAGTCCAAACTTACAATGAATTCAAGCAGGATGGGAGAAGATTCATTACCCTCTCAAGTAGAGTATTTGGGTTGCCCGCTACTAACAAATGGCACCCATGGATGTGCAACTTTTGCATGAAGATTATACATGGTAAGAGGATTGACTGGGGATCCTTCATAAGTGATAAGGTTGATGAACATCTTTCTGAAGTAATAGAGACCAAGGAATTCTACATGACCTCATACCTGGTTTACTTGCTGGCTTATCAGGCCAGTTTCCTAAGCTTATTACAAGTGAGCTCTCTCCAACAGGGAGAAGTCCTTGTTTATAACCACTTTCCCCAGCTAGAACTAATGACCAGCCTGAAGAGCTATTGCATTGTTAATAATGCCTTCATCTATGCTGTGATCAAAGGGCTTGAAAATGACTACTCTCAAAGAATATATGTTGAGGCAGTAGAAGAGCTAGAAAAATGGGGAAACTGGTATATCTAGTTTCAAACCTTCACATACATCCAGGTCATGGGGTTTGATAAAGCCCCTACAAGCTGCCAAGGTATCCCAGTGATAGGATCATCCTATTGGAGATACATAGATAGATCTTTGAGGTATACAAGTTGATTTCTGGTAAGCACAAGTCCAACTTCAAGTTCCCAATCAAGATAGGGGAATATAGCTGCCAAAGTATCATAAATGTAAAACATGCAAAAGTAGAATTGGATTTCCTATCATTGGGCTCATTCGACAACATAAGGAGCAAATTTGATCCCATTGGATGAGTCATCCCCCTGATAGGAAGTTGGTATGTGCATTAGTATGCTATTGAGGACTAGTGGGAGAATTGTTTTGAATACCATGAGGTCCAGAAAAGGGATTCTTATAGGCTTAGCCTTCACCTGCTAAAGAGGTTAGACTACCCAGGGTTGCCCAAAGTTCCAAATAGCATGAAAGAGGATGGTGTTTTATTGGACCCCTCTTATGAAAATCAAAATATATATTATTTCCCCTTAGCCTCGATCAGATGGGATCAGACTGAAGATATGTCAATAGAAAACAGGGCTAAGGAGGTATTGAAGAGGACAAAAGCTTGGATAAGGAAACCTTACCCCATGATTAACCCCAAGCCTATAAAAGGGACAAAAAGCTCTAAAGAAGCCAAACATATGGGTAAGAAGGTAAAAAAGTAGGTCCCTACTGCTCCTGTTGCTACTGAAGAGATTGACCCTACTACAGTCAAAAGAAAACAAAAGACAGTGGTGGTAAATGTAGACTCTGAAGAAGAAGAGGAAGAAGATATTGTACCCTTGGCCAGGAGGGCCCCTACAAGGACCTCAAGCCTTGCATTCAGAGGTGTTACCATGACATCAACCCCTAATCTCACCATCACAACCACCTCTCCTCTAGTCCTTGTTGCTACTACAGTTGCAGCTAAGGTTAGAGTAGAACCATCCTCCACTTCACCACCCTCATCTCCCACTTAACAAACCTCATTACCATCACCCACACCACCTTCTCCTTCCATTCCATCTCAACCTTCCATTATTTAGCCTGCAATTCCCTCTCAGCATCCACCTTCTACATCACTCACTCCTCCCTCTTCCCATACTTCTAGCACATAAACTCTAGTGGCTCTTGGCCAAACAATTGAGGAAGAAGTGGAAAAAGAAGATATCACCACTAAGATCAAGAGAAATAAGAGGTTACCCCTCTAGCTATAGAACAAAGAAAAGTAGATACGCCAGAGGAAGTAAGAAGCCAACAGGCTGAAGTGCCTAGTGTTAAGAAGGAGTAGCCAATAGAGGCCACTGCAAAGGCTCCCAAAGACAAAACAAAGGATATATTTGAGGAGATCTTGGGCAGCCATGGGCCCACTCTAGAGAAACTGGTTGGAAATATCCCCTCTAAGCAGCAAGAAGAATATGGTGGGGGATCCAATGAATCAGAAAAGACACAAGTCTTGACCCCGTCACTAACAAGATCACCATCTCCACCCTCGACTCCTTCTCCACCACAAGATGCCACAACTGAGTCAGGCCTCCTAGTTTGGCTAAACAAGATAGTGGAAAAGAGAAAGAGAACATATGTTGAGGAGGAAGATTTGACTACTGTAGCCTAAATATTAGGGGAACCTCTTGTTATGTCATAAAATGTCCCCCTAGGACTTTTACCTCCTAAGTTTAGCTCTTGGGTCCCTTAGGATTACTCATGTGTGCTTAAAATGAATCCCAGAGCAAAATCCCCTGAAACCCATGTCAAATGGGGCCTAGGGGTGAACCTTGAGCTTAATTTGGACCCAAAATAGGCCCCTAGACTTGGGCTCCCATGCCCTAGTCCAGCCCTATTTTGTCGAGGTCCCAAATTTGAATGTTAGCTTGTGATTGTTAAAAAGGTTTCCCTTATCAGTATCTCAAGTTTGAATTACGAAAGTTTAGCGGGAATGCATATTTAAGTAGATTAATGACTTCATTTTACACTTATATGGATACTGTGAACTTGTGATCTCATGCTAAGGATATTCAATGCTTTCATTATGTTTCAGAGTAGTATTGTGTTGTGTTTTTACTTGTTTGTTGTAGATTTGTCTTCATCAACCATCTCCTCATGGCGTGAAAGATCTTCATCTCCCTATGAGATCTTCACCTCTGAGGTGACATATATTTTGTGTTTCAATCAATTTATCTTATCATTTTCTTTTACCTTTGTCCACCAAGGACACATACTCTATCTAACAACAGTATTAGAAGGCTTGAATGCCATTCCAGGGCTTGACCGAGGCAAGCTCCTAAACACCACAACCCCCAACCCCTCTCTTATGATTGTAGGTTACAGGTGTCGGATCTTGCGGACAGGAGTTGATGGAGGTCAGTACAGAGCATAAAGATTCTAGATCTAAAGAAAATGACAGAAAATATTCCTGATTGGACAAAGGTGCCCACTCTTTTGTCGTCCAGTTTGGCAATACCAGAAATCTCTGAGCAGGTTACAATGTGAAGAACATTTTGATCCAAAGCCCTTAGAAAAAGTACCACATTGGACATAGGTGCCCACTCTTTTGTCCCCAAATTTTCTACCTTCCAAAATTTAAATCCTGGTATGTCTCTAATTTGTATTTAGTGTCTTCTTGTGCGAGCATTTGTCAGGTTTCATCCGTTTGTTTATGATTTTGCATAATTAGGGTTTTAGGCCTAATCGGACTAGGGTTTTAATGAAATATCAATCTATTCTATCTTTCCAATCATATCATAGTGACATCAGACATGTAGCTAAGCCCTCTATCATAGTTGTGACTTAGCTTGATCTATGTCCTTGAATGTATGTGTGAAAGAAGGGTTTGATTGAATCTAATTAACTATACACTATACAACTTTCCTTCAACCCCATTTTCATACATAACATTTTGGTGAACCTATGTTTTGCTAAACATTGCATCTTGCTAAGTGTTGTAAATCAGATTTGCATTCATACATATCATATTCATCATTTTACATTCAAAAATCTTGCATAAAATTAAAAAAATTGAAAAAATAAAGCATCCTAGGCTTGCATTAAGGCATAGTTTGCACTATTTTCATTGCATCTTATTGAAATAATTTAAATATCTTATATTTACATCATATCAGAGATAAACTATAGTAATTAATCATTCTATAATCATTTACCTTGCATTTACATACTTTATTTGCTAGGGTTTGCTTGAAATTTTGGATTTTTCATATAACCTAGTAATTCCAAAAGCTAGGGTTTGTAGTTAAAATCTTGTTTCAGATTTTACTACTCATTTTTAACACTCATCATTGTGTAGTGTTTCATCATTGTGTATTTTTCTAACCACATTTCAAATTTTGCATTTACACATTGTGTATTTCAACGAAAGTTAGCATATTCATTCATCTTTCCTTAAAATTTGACTTGCATTGAGCATTGTAGGATTTTGGCATCATTTTCAAATCTGATCTGAGTTATTTTACATATTAAATCTGATTATATTCCATTCATTCATCATTTTGCATACCTTCATGCCTTAATTTCACTATTAGGGTTTCAAAAATTCTTGCATTTCTACTACATTTTGGCTAATTTTTCATCTAACATTGCAAGATTGGTGTGTTGTGAAAAATTTTGATGCATTATTGGATTGGTTAAAAGGTTTTAATTTTTTTTCCCTCATCATTTTTCCTAATTTCATTACATATTTTGTGCATTTGTATGGAAAAAAATGAGCATTTTAGGTGCATAAACAAGCATAAATTGGTGTTGTTTCATTGCATTCATTCTAAATATCTTTCATTTCAGATCTTGCATTCCTATTCAAGTACATATTAATTTGTTATTTTAATTTTTTTCATAACTTCATATCATTGTGTGAAAATTGGCACATTTTTAATTACACGATGTGTATTTCAACACTATGTGTTTTCACACCTCATTCATATCTTTTTGATCAAAATATTTAAAATCATTAACTTTGCCTTGTTGTGTAGTAATATTTCCTCCCATCCACTCTATTTGTTGTGGACTCTGTGTGTATTTTTACCCGTTTCCCTCAAACAAGTTCTTGGGTGTGAAATAGTCCCACATCTAGGGTATATTAAGTATCATAGAACTTTGCATGAGTTATCTTACTAGATCCTATGGTATATTGTTGTTTCAAGACATTTCATTATGACATCTTCATCTCATTGCTCTTTTGTATCTTTACATGCATATATCAAAAACTTTGAGAATTTCTACAAATGTCTTAATATGAATCCTCATGTTCTCACTTATATACAAGCTATATATCATAAGGATATATTTAAATGCTCTTCATTTGAAATCCTTGATTATGTATCTCATTTTGACAACTTCATATCTCTCATGAATACATACCCTTCGGTAGTAGAAGATCTAACAAAGTACATTTCCATGAATACTCTTGAGAATGATGAGTGTGAAATTTCTTCTTCTCTTAATGCTTTGGAATTAATAGCTAAAATATATGATGATAATGATGATTCCATAAGTTATCCTACTCCTCCTATAGTTAAATGTTCAAGAACCTTGGATGAGAAGGCCAGGGATAGCTCTACTTTATTTGAAAATTTAAGTTCATTAGACACCTCTAATGTTATGATCACCAACAATCTCCTTAACAACATTGTACCTTCCCTTAGCCTTGATGCTCTCCCTTCAGAAGTAGAAGCATTGGTGGATGAGAAAAGGTCTCTCACATTGAATCCTTTATAGATAGATGTTGAGTATAATCAAGAGGAAAACAATATTAATTCAATCTTCATTAATAGACTTATTCCACCCACTAATGGGTTACTAGATAAATGTAGCAATGTTCCTAAGATGATTGTACAAGGGGAACCTAATGCACCTTCTTGCTTAAAACCGGTGATAATGGTTCAAGGAGATCAAAAACCACCTTGACCCTCATATTACATCCTAAACTATGCAAGACAAATCACTCAAAGAAATCAAGGTGCTCAAAATGTTTCACAACAACCACATCACAATGTGATTGCTCACACATACAACACTTGTAATAACAAGCAAGGTAAGAAAGTACCACATGTGCCTATCTCTCTTCCATATTCTCATCTTATGCTCCCTCCACCTCCTCGTCTTACTCATAAAAGTGGTCAACAATATGATCTCGTTGAATAGCTTCATGCTACTCCAACTAAGAGCTCTCTTTGGTATTTAATACAAACATCACCTCCATGCCATGGAATGCTCCAAGAATATTTATAAAAGGTGATTGTACCACCTGTTGTTAAGCTGAATGATGTAGTAGCTATGTTAGATTGTATGCACGTGACAAAAACTGATATCATGTTTCAACAAAATGAAATACTATCAATAAAATATGAATATGATCCACTTATAATATTTGTCTCAACTCTTAATGTTTGTGGGATTGACTTACTACACAAAAGTAAGATCGACACATCTTTACTCAAACCAGATAGGCTTAGCATTCGTGGCTTTGATAATGCTGGTAGACAATCCATGGGTACCATAACTTTACCTATAAAGGTTGGACTTGTGACATTATCTACCCTTTTTCATGTCATGCCTAGTTTGCTTTCATTAATATGATTCTTGGTAGACCGTGGAACCATGCCATGGGGGCAATTCTATCTACCCTTCATCAATCATTAAAGTTCATTTATCAAAATAATCTCTACACTGTGAAGGCTGATCCTGACCCGAATAACTGTTTACATATCAAAAGGACAAAACCAGTTAACAATCATAAAAGTTTAAACAACTTACGAGTTGATTCATCAATACCTCTTGCCACAGATAATGTTGTGCGAGACTCTAAACCATCAAATGCACTTTTCAGTGACGATTGGGGTTCATTAGATTTTATTCCTTCCTATACGGGGGAATACAAACTTAATAACTCTAACACATCAAAAGTCACATCGATCTTATCTAAACAATCTTTGGAAACACCTGAGAAACCTAAAGTCTCCTTGGTATAAAATAAAGATAATACTCTTACTTATACTATAGATTATGAGACTTATAAAGCCTCACCATCTTCTAAAGAAATGGACTCTATCTATGGTCATGGATTTTAGATTCTGTACAAAAATTGTGACTATGTAGGTAATGGAATTAGAGTACCTCTAAGATTTGTTGGAATTAACTACACAACCGGTATTGGATATTGTTCTTTGAAGCCCACCAAAGCCTCTCGTCATCCTAAACTTAATGTTAATACAATATCAATAGGATGAAAACTACATGTGAGATATCGTAAGCTGATAGACAAGGATTGTCTGCAAGGAAATATTCCATCAAATCAGGTAAGTATTTCTCCCTCTTTAAGCCACACTCATTGTAGCACCTATTCTAGTTTCTCTTAAGGGTGGCCTCCTAGATATATATGTTGTTAGATTCATATTGTGTTCCCCCATGTTGTGCTATGTGTTATCTAGGTCTCTTTGGATGACCCTTGATACTCTTGTAAGGTCAAGGATACAAGGAAACCTCTTTTGTTGTGAGCATTCTTCTATTTGTATCATCTTTCTTCTATTGTTCCTCTCCTCTATTTTATTGTTGTGTGCCGTGTCTTAGGGGCATAACATTGTGGAGGGTGTTTTGAGGGCATCCTCCTACGTGGTGTTCCTAAGGCACTTGTTCTCCTCTCTCATTTTATTGTTTACCTTCTTCCGTGATTCTACCTAGTCGGCAGATGACGAAAACAAACAAATACTGATATGGACCGTGTGTCCCTTCAGCAAGAAAAAGGCAAAAATGAACCTAGTCCATACATGAAGATGAGGTTGATTTATACGTATATCTGACACTTGACTAGTAGAATCACTCTGTGTGATATATCATCTTACGACATTTCACTCTAGTACAAAAAGAGCAATATATTACTAAAAAACTACTAAAAACTACTTATAAATGACCGAACATGGTCACGTGACCATTAGTAGTTTATTGCTAGTCATTTATAAACCAACCAAATTGATGACTAAACCATTTTTAGTCATTTATTGGCTATTTTGATTGATCGATTTGGTAGTATATTTAGTCATTGATTTAGTCATTGATTGTTGTAATCTGGTCACTTATTTAGTCATTTATTTTTCACTGATATATTTAGTCATTGATTGTTGTTAATTGGTCACTTATTTAGTCATTTTTATTCACTAATTTATGTCCATTGGTAGTGTATTTAGTCATTAATTTTAATCATTTTTATTCATTGATTTAACATTGGTCATATATTTAGTCATATTTATTCAATGTTCACTGATTTCTGTCAATTGGTAGTATATTTAGTCAATTTAGTTATTAATGATGTCAATTAGTAGTATATTTAGTCATTAGTATATTTAGTAGTATATTTTGAAGCTTGCACAATGAAACAGTTTTGAGAAGGTAAAAAAAGCTTGTTTTATTGATAAAAAATGCTTACAAACAACATACAAATCTGAAAATAAGTTACAATGCTTTCTCTTTGCTAAAAAACCTTCATGGTTACAATACATAGCTCAAAGAATGAGCAAGAAACCAATTTTCTAAGTATCACTGAGCATAGAAGCACAAAGACATTCATAGATGTCTTCTTCACAAATCCATGACTATCCCATGAAGCTCACTATCCTAGTTCAAGATCACACTATCATCTCTATAGAGATCCTATCTCATGCACCCAACTTGCTCTAGTTCATAAGCTACCACTGTGAATTGTTACCTATAGCAATAAACTGTCATTATCTTTGATAGCTACTATTTTAGCCTTGTTAGGCCACTGTTACCATAAGGCAATTAGGATATTGTTAGAATTTGGAAACTAAAATAGGGGATAGGTTTGGATCTGTTGTATTAATTCTCAGTATTAGAGATCCAATGATAGTGAATGCATATACTTGTGGTTACCAATGTGGAAAAGGCCCCTAAATAGTTTGACATGCATCTGTTATAAGCTTCTTGAGAGTCCAAAAATCTAGACTGTAGCATGGTGATTACTGTCAAGAGGAAGACAATCTTAAGACTTCCTTAAACCCTCTGCCTAACTAATAACTCTTCCACAAAAGACAAGAAAATGCATCAAATAACTCATGCATCACCTCCTCATTGTCAACATATTCATCATCCATCTCCAAATGCTTCCACACCTGATGGGCTAATAAGAGACCAGTACAGTATGCTACAAAAGCAAACAAGAGATGCATAAATATCCACTGTAACAAACATAAAGAATACTAGAAGCAGATAAGTCATCAATGCATGCACAGTAAAGTTTACTAGAATCCATAAGATTTTATCAAAAAGGATAATGTACAAACAAACCTGCTCATTGTGCAACTCAAAGACAGTGACATGAAATTAAAACTTAAAAAAATATGTAGTGTCAGCATTAGATAAGTCATATAGCTCCTCAAACACTCTAAAAATATATTCCACAGTCATGGCTTGAACCTTCCTGCAAACAACCAAAGCTAACATACCACCTCAATCTGATTTATGTGAGAAAGCAAGTGAATTTGTGTGTGTGTTTTTGGATTAATGTGAGAAAGCACAAAATGGATTTGTTGGAAAGGCTTTCCAAATTTTCAAGCAAATGCAATTGGCAGGTGTAAAGCCAAATTCCACAACGTTTGCCATCATCCCTCCTGCCTATGCCAAAATGGGAGAATTGGAACAAGGTATGGACATCCATCAAAAAGTAATGGATAGAAGAATTTTGTCAGATGTAGTTTCAACTGCCCTAGTAGACATGTATGCAAAGTGTGGAAGCATTGACAAGGCATGTGAATTGTTTGGCATAATGCCTCAAAGAGATGTCATCTCATGGAATGCAATGATTGGGGGATATGTACAAAATGGATTTGTTGAAAAGGCTTTAGGAACTTTCAAGCAAATGCAATTAGAAGGTGTAAAGCCAAATTTGACAACCTTTGCCAGCATCCTCCCTGCCTATGCCAAAATGGGGGCTTTGGAACAGGGTATGGACATCCATTATAGCATAATGGAAGGGGGATTTTTTTCAGATAGACATGTATGCATTTTCATATAACTAGCTTCATATCAGAAAAGCAAATATCCTAGATAAGTTTTGATATCTGTACATACTGTAGATGTTTATGTAGAGTAATATGATGTGCAACATTCCATGAAATGAGCTATAGTGCAAAAGCAATAGCTTGATGGAACTATTATGGGCCAATGAAGAGGCAATACTATTATACAACTACAATTGTATAGTTGTGTCTAGAACTAAAGATTCAACAATCATCATTTAGGACAAACCAAATATTCCCGATTTATTTTTCTTGAGTGCTTCAACAATCGTCATTTAGAACTAAAGGGCGTGGTTGGAAGAAAGTCCAAGGGCTCGAACAAGGCCAAGGCACTAATTTTTGGAGGCAACAATCCCATTGCCAATAATGATAGCCCTTCTCACAACACTTGACACGCCACTGTCAAAAATTGTAGGCATTCCTATTGAAGTGCCAGGAGGCTCTGGAAGCTTTATTGGCCTCATTACTATGCTCTAAATTTAATTTACACAGAACCTCATCATAAAGTTATTTGACAAATATGTAGCCTTCACAGAATTTAATTTCATGCTTTTCTACTCCCAAGCAACAACGCATCACGTAGGGACTCTCGAGTTTATCTGTGGGCTTGAGGGAGGTAGTCTGAGTGGGCACCACATCCCCACAAGCAAACCTTAAATGTGGTGCGGGAGAGAGGTGGACTTACTATTCTCCCCACATTCCCGCAGAGACCAACTAAAGACCATGCGGGTGAGTGGGAAGGGGGATTTTTGTTAGATATTACAGTTGGACAAATGCCTCAAAGAGATGTCATCTCTTGGATTGCAATTATTGCTAGACATGCACAAAATGGATTTGTTGGAAAGGATTTACAAACTTTCAATAAAATGCAATTGGCAGGTGTAAAGCCAAATTCCACAACCTTTGCTAGCATCCTCCCTGCCTGTATCAAAATGGGAGCTTTGGAATAGGGTATGGACATCCATCAAGACATAAAGGATAGAGAAATTTTGTCAGATGTTGTAGTTGCAACTGCCTTGTTAGAGATGTATGTAAAATGTGGAAGCATAGACAAGGCATGTGAACTGTTTGACAGAATACCTCAAAGAAATGTGGTCTCATGGATTGCAATGATTGCAGGATATGCACAAAATGGATTTGTTGAAAAGGCTTTAGAAATTTTAAAGCAAATGCATTTGGCTAGTGTAAAGCCAAATTCCACAACCTTTGCCAGCATCCTCCCTGCCTGTGTCAAAATGGGAGCTTTGGAATAGGGTATGGACATCCATCAAAACATAATGGAAGGGGACTTTTTTTCAAATATTATAGTTGGAAATGCTCTAGTAGACATGAATGCAAAATGTGGAAGCATAGACAAGGCACAAGAACTGTTTGACATAATGCCTCAAAGAAATCTCATGGAATGGAATGGAATGATTATAGGATATGCACAAAATGGATTTATTGAAAAGGCTTTAGAAATTTTAAAGAAAATGCAATTGGCTAGTGTAAAACCAAATTCCACAACCTTTGTCAGCATCCTTCCTGCCTGCACCAAAATGGGAGCATTGGAACAAGGTATGGACATCCATCAAAAAGTAATGGATAGAGGAATTCTATCAGATTTTGTAGTTTCAATTGCCTTGGTAGACATGTATGCAAAATGTGGAAGCATTGACAAGGCATGTGAACTATATGGCAAAATGCTTCAAAGAGATGTCATCTCATAAAATGCACAAAATTTTGGTCCTATCTCATAGATCAAAATGAGAATAAACTTTGGAAGCTATCAGGCAAAGAAAATGAAGTCTGGAATTAGTGAGAAGGTACAGATTTGTATCAAATATTAAGGCACAAATATATCAAAACATTAGAACTAGGAAATTGCAGAGAGGGATTACAACACTAATTTATCATTGTGCATGTGAAATGAATTATTTATGTCCACAATATATTGAATACAAATAAGCTCCACACTACAACATACATGGTTTCCAAATCGAGAAATCCTTACACCTCATTCATTATCTATAGAACCACAAAATTAGAAGTAGAACCACACAATAAATATGATTTCAATCATGTTCACCAGTATTAAACACGCATAACCATTTTGTAAACTATACCTCATCATAATTTAGTAATTCAATGATTGCTACAACTTTTATGACTGCTTTACCAGGTCTTCACGCATGCACCACGCCCATTGCATTTACAGATGCAACACTACTATCAGATGACTACCATAGAGAGTCTTTTTGTATTCCCCCACAACCTGCAAAAATTAAAAATTGATCCATTTCAACCTACCTCAACTAAAAAGATGTGTCAAGTTCAATGATATGACAGTAACAGATAACCAGAATTTTTAAAATCAACATGCCAACCTCCTTTTGCCACTAACTCAATTTCCTGATGTATTTCAGGAAACCAAGGAAGCAGTAAAGTTTTCAAGGCCTTATCCCTTTGAGAAAACTCAATCTCTATAGGCCCACAAACCTTCACTTCTCATACAACTGAAAGAACTTGAAAAATAATAAAATATCATTAACATTGGCTTAGTCCTTCTGAAATAGGCACTTACACTTAAAGACATTCACTTGGTTCTGAAACGAGCATAGATATTTTTAGTTTATTTTATAAAATCTGAATTGATAAGAGTACAAAATTGAAAAGCTTCGAAAAGAAGACATAAGTCAATGAGTCATTTACCATCTCAGGTATTCTGGACATTTTCAAGTAAGTCAAGTATTCATTCCCAGAATAATACCTAAGAGATGCAATTAGTTTACCCTGACCTTTAGCAATTACATGGAGACAACTACAGTTATGCCATCCATGTTCAATTACAACTTCTTTAGGTATTGGAAAGGCATTCCAATGAGGAGAGTCACCAAAATTTAGTTCCAAATGATTACTCTGTAAATTTGTAAACAAACATAGGAAACTGAAATTAACACAAATATCAACTAGACATCTATCAAGTAATGAAAAATGAAATGAGATATAGCCAATAAGAATTGAATATTATTTAATAATTGATTGAATTGTATGACCATGAAATACAGAAAAATAAATCAAAGGCAATCTAAATTATCTACAATGTTCCCCTTGTAACAACAATAACTATGGATAATTCTCAGGGTAGATTATTATATCATTCCTTAAATAAATCACAACTCTACATCAACAATTGAACAAATAGGTCACAGAAATTTTATAGACTATTAAATATAGTAGTGTCAGTTCCAAACAACAAATAGTGTAAAACAAAGAGTCATCAATTCCTTACATATAGATGCTACACCTTGAAACAAGATCTGTGTTTGTTCATGCATTAGAGACTACTTTAAGCATAAAAATGAGGCCTTACAAAAGTATCTCATTGGCCTCACATCACAAATGACACCTTAAATGTTGACTCTCACTAAACAATGGGGAAAAGCTAGTTTTCTCCCATACTCTGGTAGAAAGGAAAGTTTGTCAACTTCTAAGAACTTGCACACCTGCAATTCAGACACTCTTATTGTGCTGGAAACTATCATCCTAAAAAGTTGCTGGACTGAATATACACAAAAACCAAATGGCATAACATTTTGAAGGTCTACGACTAAAAGGAACATACAAGCTATTTCTAATATAAACATAAACCTACCAGTAAATTATTATAAATATTACTTAGAAGCATATTAAGACTAGTATCTTTTGTTAATAGTTATATAACCTATTCAGATGAAATTAAAATAACAATAAAGATTACAGTAATCTTAACTTATACAGAAAATAGACTCTAAATGAGAAAAAGCAGCTAGATGAAATGAGAAACTAGATTTGTAAGTGAGAAAAAGTAGTTGAATGAAATGAGAAACTAGATTTGTAAGTGACAACAACAAAGAAATACCAAGCAATATCAATATCCGCAATTTTAATACAATGATAAACATAGCTTCCTATCTTGGACAAGGCCCAATTTTGATAAAGATACATATAAATCACTAGAACTTAACAACTACAAAGTGTAAGAATCTTCTAAACAAGATCTACCCATCAAAAATATGTCATGAATTTGAATTCTGGGTATTTTATCAATATTTTTAACATGCCAACACCAGTTCAAGGGTTAAGAGGTTCAAAACTTGATAGTTATAAAGTTTCTTCTTTCCTTTTAAGAGGTAAAAAAATTGATCAAGTTGGTAAAAAGAAGGATCGGAGTCCCCCCTCCACCTGGTTATATAAAATTGAATTCTAGTGGAGCTTCCTAGGGAAATCCAAGAAGTGTGGGCATGGGGATTGTCATCCACAAGGAAGATGGCAGCTTTATTTTAGGTGGTTTGTTATTTCTAGGTCAAAAAATTTAAAATAATAATGAGGTAGAATGGGCAGGTGTGGTTGCATGGATGGCTTTAGCATCCTCTATTAGAGTGCAACAACTTGTTATTCAAGGTGATTCTCTTTGTGATTAATTCACTTTAAAAGGGTACTTGTCCTAACTGGCAGCTCAGGAGATCCTTGGAGGAGGCCCTTTCTCTCCGTCAACAATTTAAGGAAGTATTATTCTCTCATTGTCACAAAGATGCAGTGGCAAATCACTTGACTATTGTGGTACAGATCAATAACCAATTATAGCCTTATACAATGGCCTCCCATCCGCATGGATAGACATGAAAAAATTTTAAACCTCAATAGCCTTATTCTTCCCTCTTGGACCATATGGTTTAAATATGATGTGCATTATTATTAAAGATGGCAAAGGAAATAGTTATAGCTCACCCATGTGTTATTAGGTAATATTGCCAGCATTTGGTAAGTACACATGGGAGTCTTGTTTTAAGCTATGAATGTAGTGGCTCTTCTTAATTGTATCTAGGGTGAGGCATATGGTAGAAGTGTGGTTCCTATTTGCAAAATGTATGTGTTGTTGTTGGCGGTATGTCTGTTGTTTGGCACCATAACACATATAAGGTAGGGCTATAAGGTGCATGATCAAGTGTCTAACAAACAATTGCATTCCATATTTACTTGTACTAATATGGCAACATTAGGGTTGCCAAGGCAGTATTACATGATAATGGCTTAGGCGTTTCTAGGCACCCACATTTGAAGGCTTCTATTCAAGAAGACTTTCTAAGTTGCAACTTGCAGCTATATTCCCTAATGCAAAGCATAGAATTTGGTTCCTCTACCTTGTACTTCATACTCAATTTGGAGATATGGAGGTCTTGAGCACTGAAACAACAAAAGTTGTCAAGATGGTTGCAAGGCCCTCTTCTAAGGAAGATAACCCATCTAGGGAAAAGGAGTTGGCTGAGGGGTTGGTGTAGAACAATGAAATAAAGCTAGTCTAGCATGAAATGTTTGTCCTTAGAGCTTT
The DNA here is from genome assembly GCA_027924645.1 of Cunninghamia lanceolata. NCBI lineage: Eukaryota > Viridiplantae > Streptophyta > Pinopsida > Cupressales > Cupressaceae > Cunninghamia > Cunninghamia lanceolata. Next base: position 2,133,786 of record BSBN01000781.1, read on the forward strand.
CTATAAAGATGTCATCAAGGTCTTGGAGGGACTCATGTTGATGCATAACAAGGGTCACTTCAAAGCCTCAAGAAAATACACTATCCCAACCTTTTGCACAAATAAAATACACCAGTCTCATAGGAGATTTGATACCTAAGACCAATCAAAACAGGGTTAGCATCATGATAACAGTACATGACTGGAGATTGATTGCTCTAATACTAGCTAACCTAACAATGCAGTCTGCCAAAAGTAAAATAGATTGCCATAGACCTAGAAATTACTTTAAAAACATTGGTACAATAAACTAAATGCCAGCAAAGTTGGAACTAGAAAAATAAGTCTGTGGTTCACAATCAAAAAGGTAAATCATATTAAAAAGAGCATCATCTAGATATTAGTGGATGTCATGCTTCGGCCACAAGAAATAAACCTCAACAACAAGCTTATCCCACAGAACAATGGGCATTGTCTTCCCCAAACATTTTTCAACATCAATTTGTGCAACAACTTAAACGAATGAAAATGATTTTTGATAAAAGGACCTATCTGCAATCACTAGAAAACCCATATGTCAATACATGCTTAGATTTTTAACATGTGAGCAGCACATACAATTTGTTAGGTTCTTTATCAAGCAACCCACTCAAGGGAGAATTTCAAACAACACAGAAGCATATTTTTTTCAGCTCAGATGAACTTTGCAACTACATACAATGATCAAACTTATCAATGTATAGCTAAATCAAAGTCCTAGATGATAAATCACTGTTACATCTATGAGCACCACACCAAAATTGATGTAATGCATGCTAATGAAATAAAACATGTAACCATATCAAAGCTCCAAGTTTTCAAATTTACCAATTATATGCCCATTTCTAAAAGTAGAAATAAAATAGAACAGATAAAAATTTGGTGTCATAGGAGAAACATGACTAAATTTACCTCCTTGGAATTCACAATATCTAGATTGTCCAGAAAATGATTGAGGTATCCTTGCATTGCAGACTTGGCTTTATCCGCAATAGACTCTAAGCATCCCAATGTTGAGCAAATGACTGGCAATGCTGCACTCAAAGGAACACCTCTATGCCAAAAAGTGCCAATCTGTCACATCCATGTAGCCTTGAAATTATGCAAAAGAAAAAATATTCAAGCACAAAATGATCACCTTGAGTGGCAATTAAGCACAACATGCCCATGTAACATGGGTGGAGAAAACATTAAGGATGCAAACCATAGAAAAAAGGCCAAAAGAATCCCCTATCACATGACATATATGAGGGGGATGGAGTAAACATAAAGGATGTAGAACATAATAACAACTCAAAATGAATTTCCTATCCCATGACACAAAAAACTAGCATGCCTCACAAGTAACAACTTCATAATGTTGTGACTTTTTGGTAATGGATGATTTTCCAAACAAAAATGCACAAAAAAAGGGGGTATAATGCCAAACGAAAGTGTACAACATAGCAAGCTGTGGGTTTTGCAATTAAATTTTAGGCTAACAAGTTTGCAGGATGTTGACAATACTTTACATTGTAGGTCATTTGATATAAATCATTCATTCTTACTCATTCATCATAACTTCAAACTAGCAATGTCAACATCTTTTGCAAATATTAGTTCTCCTTGTAAAAATAATATTCATATTTTCTTATCATGTTTTATAAAAAATAATAATATCTTTACATTAATGTGTTATAGACATTACCTAATTCTTTCAAAAAATAACCCCAAGGCTAGAACAGTCATTTAACCATCTGATTTTCATATTTTTCCCAACTTACTCATATACTTAATCAATTCTTGTAGCAGGCATGCCTAAAACATAAACCTTGGAAAGTCATCTTAATGGTGAAAAATGTAAAACAAATTAAAAGATATCTAAGCAAAAATAGAAGCTAAAGCACCTTCTTTTGCTTGTATGGATTTCCTCCTAGTGTGAGTATACCAGGTCATCATCATGCTCATCTTCATATGCCCTTTAACCACTTTAGTTGTCTACTCCCCAATTCTAATACTTTGGAGCCATTCCTTCACCTGTATTGATAAAAAAAGTTTCAATACTTTGAAACAAATCCAAAATGAATTAACACTGCCAGATTATCAAGTACAAATCTTGCATTCTATGCATAAGAAAATCAATCTTATTGATGCCACTCAGTTATAATCTAAATGAGCTAGCTTAGATCCAATAATTATACAAGACAAAAATAGTAAGGATGATGCCACCATATCGAGACCAAAATTAGACACAATAAATCATCTCAAGAATATTGAAAATAGCACAAACATACAAGTTGTGCTAACTATGGGGCATATAATGGGAAATACTATTATGTTGTACTAAGATATTCTAAACCTCACAAAATCTTGAATTAAAACTACACAAGTTCTTTTCCAAAATTTGCCTTTTCTAGAATCAATGGTTCTCCTCTTACATAGGAGAAAACTAGACATGACTTGCCTACTCTTGTTTCTCATGAAGCTCCTCGATAATTGCATGTTTCTTCAAAGAAAAATGCAAATAGAAAACTTGAGAGGCTTTATTTATAGGCTGAGGAAGTTCTTCATGGATGAAATTGGGAATAAAATTCAAAATGGAAAAGAGAGTGTTGTTCATAGGTTTACTTAAATCTTGAGGTGGCTGCCCTACTATTGCTTCAAGGTTCATGACACAATCTACTGATAACTTCTTGCTCATTCATACCTTGTTAATTGTACCTATGATATTGCATTGTATATATCTAATGTACTTCACCTTTAAATGTCCATATTGAAATGTATTCCTTTGTGGACTATTATTTACTTTTGAAACTCATCCATAAACATAAAAACTTCATTACCACAGGTTTGTCCCTTTATCATTTGACTTGACTGTACATTGTAAAGAGGTCTACCATAATCTTCTTAATACTTGATTCATTGTTTTTCTTTTCCCTTTGATTTAACATATGACAACAATCCTTGTCATTGTGTTTTCCTTAATGTGCCTTCAAATGTTACTCCTAGACTACACTAAGGTCAAAATATTAATATTATTAATTATTATGGTGAAGGCAATGACTTTAACATGATTTTGGTGTAATTTGATCTCTAAGGGATCTTCCTTTAATAGGCTTAACATCCTAAAAGCAAATATAAATGGTGCAGTAGTGTACTTTGCAGTATCAAGACTTCACAAATCCAAAAAGAAACCCAAAACACAAGATGAACACTACCATTATTTCTGCTCAATTTTTCCATGAATGAACTATGAAAAACTAAGGAATTCATCAAAGCCACCAAAAGAAACCCAAAACGCAAGACAAAGAGCATTTACTGCACTAGTTGGAATAGAACTTTCCAGTATTTCAAGAGGTAACAATCTAATGGCAAGTGGGAATACTTGTGAAAGTGTGACCTACATTTAATTCTTTCCATTGCACTAAGATTGCACACTATTCAAGCAAACATAGCACAAGGTGATTGTTATCAAATATACAAAAATTTAAAGGAAACAAAGCTTAAAATTTCAAGAATATAGTAACACAATGATTCTAACCACTATTTGCAGATCTTAAAGAATATGTCAATGCATTGAATGTTACCAATGTTTACAGATCTTTGGACGATGTCAACACATACCACCTATAAAAATGTTTCTCTTTTCTATGAGAATTGAGTTGCAGTTTTAATATTTCTTGCTTGAAATCTCTCTTCTAATGGAACCCATTTGCTACTCCAATGAGCAAGAAGGGCATAAATGATCTGGTTGTTTTTTTTATGTGTTATAGCCTCAGGCAAGTCTGTACTCAAGACTTCTGAGTCTAAACCTAAGATTCTCTAGGTTTTGGTAGAAAAAACTCACTGAAAAACCACACACAATCACCCAAACTCAACCCATGAGTCTTGTGCAAGTTGCATCTGTACATGTAAAATCAAGTTGTGCTTAATGTCCTAGTTATTTATGTTAGGAGAGATTCCCATGCAAATAGCAGGAATATGAAGCCAATTACTTTAAACCAAATTACATAATCTAAGATCTAAAGGAGACATGTTAAAGCATTGAATTGGGTATAATACCACATTGACGTCAAGGTAATACATTTCTAAAACTGTAGTAAGCATGTTCAACATTCAAATTGGGTTAAATGCTATGTCCAAGTCTGAATATAACTTAGTGAAACCCACAAAAGGCATATTAAGCATTCATAGTGAGCCAAATATTGCATCCAACTCTGGGTGTGGAATACTCAAATCCGTAGAAGACATGTTAAGTGTTCAAAATTGGATTAAAATCAGCATCCAACTATGTGTACAACATATTTAAAAAACAAGTCTGGGTGCAATTCTAGGGTGACTTTGAGGCAATAGATACCCCTAGCTAAGGAAACAAATTTTTTGACCAAACCCACTGAAAGAAAATTTGAATATTATAGCACAAACTATTTGAGGATTATTTTAAAATTGAAGGAACTCAAAGAAAATGAAATGGCTAAATACCTGTCGAGTTATAGTGATCTCGGTGTTTTCTTCACATCCAATGGGACCACGACTACACTCAGAATTATCAAAAATAGTAGAAAGAATGGCCTTTGTCACTCCGGCCTGCACTTGCTTGTACACTAGCCCTTACAAATTTGAAGCCTTGACCTGTTGTAAATTGGTAATTCGAAGCATGAAATAGATTGAGTCCAATATATTCCATTTCCATGAGCCATTCAGACCAGTTATAGGATCAAAAAAGGGATCAAAATTAGGCACAACTATCCTCATTACATAGGACTTGAAACCCTCCAGATAGACCTCCTTGACATACATTGTTGTAAACTTAAATCACCCCAAATGTCTATTGATAAACCCCAATTTTGTTATATGCACCATATCTCCCTCAATAAATCTTTCAAATAAGATCTTGTTTTTGGATACACTATGTGCATCTCCCTCTATAATTCATGTAAATTGTTGGATATAATAGAAATAGAGTAGACATGGGATTCAACCTGAGGCCCAATACTTATACATATCTTTGCTGGAAAGTGTCATTCATCTTCAAGTTTTGTTGGAATTGGCTTGTGTGGCTGATGCAATCGAATCACATCGCATCCAACATTATCAATTTCTAGTCTAACTTCAATAAAGTCTCTATAGACATTAACTACATGGCTGAACTGAAGTATACATTGTAGCTACTGGTAACTCAGGGCGTTGTAGAGTTGCTTATCATTGGTGATTTGATCAGCAATCTGTCCCTTGCTTGTTTTAGACATTGACAACATTGGACAGTAGCTATTGATGATCCAAAATCTCGGAAGGCTTGAATTGCAATAGGATATTCTCGACTCATTTTTCCATGTATTATCACACTTGTCATGTAAGCACATGTAAGTGAACTCGGTAGACAAGAACTGCACCAGACGATCAGTTGCACTAGGCCCTATTATTAACAAAATATCCTCTACTCTATGCCATGGCAATTTCTTCTCTTCACTTTCAGAGATTTCAAATCTGGAAATGCCTTTTGACTCTAGGTGGGAAAATAGGAAGCATTCTCATGGGTGTGAACACTACGGGCCTTGCAATCTTTTATTAATAGAATAAATGACTTTTTGAAGTCCCAAGGTCAAAGAGAGTTTATGTGAGAGTAGAAACTACTATTTTTTCATTGTGACTAATTATTTAGTCATTTATAGTTGTGTTGTAAAAAATGATTAGAATTTAGTCATTTTCAGTTGTCGTGACTAAAAGTTTTAGTCACCTAGTCATTTATTTGCCAAAATTCTACTAGTGTTTCTTGTGACTAACATTTTACAATCCACTTAATCTGCTCTTGCACACTTTGATTGGTATCTCACCTTGTTGCTACACTTGGTTCTAAGGTATCTCCAGTATAGCCCAATGGTTATACTTGACTCTAAAATCATCAGTATAGCCTTGGTCCTTGATGTAGTTGTTTTTATGTGTAGCTTTAATGAATTGCTTTGGTTATTATCTTAGAAAAATATTTCTAACCTTTCTTGTTGTTTATCTTAGCAATTTATATCAATGTGTTTGTGGGAACATTCGGCAATCATAAGCACATGTCACCTTGGGGGCATGGGCTTTGTGAAAACTCTTGTTTCCTTGCATGTTTTCTCTCTACCTTAATGTGCTTGATATCAGTACATGACATCAACCACCTTAAGGTGGGGGCATATATAATGATATTTGTCTGATGATTTTGGGTACTAACGAAGCATGTTTGTAAGCCCTCTCCATGAGGTGGGATGTTGTATCTCCGGCGTGAGTACACATCGTTATTCATATTGCAATCAAAGAAGCCCTCTATTCAAGTCAGGATAATATATCCCTTGAGCTATTGTGTATCCATTTATTCAAAAGCCCTTCTACGGAAGGCGGGATGGTGTATCTCTTGAGCTAGTGCACATCCTTTTAATACAAAAGTCTGCCATGGAGGCAAGGTTGGATCTTGAGACTATCCTCCCTTAAGCATGTCTTTGGTGGTTTTTGTGGCATAATCCCAGCCATTAGGTGTGTTTGGCATGTTTTAGATGGTGGGACTTATCAATAAGCTCCTTCCATCACCCGTGTTTGTCATGTATAAGACGTATAGTACATATCTGTCATGCTATATGACACTCCTGTATTCTGTGTGTCTTCTGTGTGTTTCCCCCCTTGTGTTGTTAACCCCCACTTGGGATTTGTATAGCGTGTTTTCCCCTCTTGTGTGTGTAGTGATGACTCCACCTACACTTAAGGTTTGTTTGGCATTTTTTCCCCCTTTGTGTGGTCTCGACCCACACTCGGGGTTTCACATTGCAATTTTATTTCCATGCATATATATATATATATATGAAAATGCTATAAAAAATGTTATGAAAATGTTATATCAATGTATTCATCGTGTTTTGCATGACTGCTCTCATGTCGTCTCCATGTTTTGTGTACCTTTTACTATCTTCTCTATGTTTTGCGTGTATGCGATGTGTTTTCTAGTGATACCTGAGATTGGGGCCTAGAAATAGTTCATCAATCTTGGTGTATGCCTTAGCTTCAAGTGCCTGACATGTTTGATGTGTTTTCGACCATACTTTAATGCATGTATGGGTTATAAGATAATACATACATTAAAGTGGGGGCCAAATGTTATGTCGTAAAATGTCCCCTAAGACTTTTACCTCCTAAGTTTAGCTCCTAAGTCCCTTAGGATTAATCATGCATGCTTAAAATGAATCCCAAAACAAAATCCCCCAAAACCCATGTCAAATGGGGCCTAGGGGTGAACCTTAAGCTTAATTTGGACCCAAAATAGGCCCCTAGACTTGGGCGCCCGTGCCCTAGTCCAGCCCTATTTTGTCAGGGTACCAAAGTTGAATGTCATCTTGTGACCATTAAAAGGGTTTCCCTTGTCGACATCTCAAGTTTGAATCACAAAAGTTTAGTAGGAATGCATATTTAAGTAGATTAATGACTTCATTTTACACCTAGATGGATAATGTGAACTTGTGATCTCATGATAAGGATATTCAAGGCTTTCATTGTGTTTCAGAGTAGTATTGTGTTGTGTTTGTACTTGTTTGTTGCAAATTTGTCTTCAACAATCCATCTCCTCATGGTGTGAAATATCTTCATCTCCCCATGAGAGCTTCACCTCCGAGGTGACATCTATTTTGTGTTTCAATCAATTTATCATATCATTTGCTTTTGCCTCTATCCACCAAGGACATGCACTCTATCTAGCAATGGTGTTGGAAGGCTTGAATGCTATTTCGGGGCTTGACCGAGGCAAGCTCCTAAACACCACACCCTCCAACCCGTCTCTTGTGATTGCAGGTTATAGGTGTCAAATCTTGCAGAAAGGAGTTGTTGGAGGTCAGTGCAGAGCATAAAGATTCTGGATCTAAAGAAAACAATAGAAAATATTCTTGATTGGACAAGGGCACCCACTCTTTTGTCCTCCAGTTTGGTAGTACTAGAAATATCTGAGCAGGTTACAGTCTGAAGCACATTTTGATCCAAAGCCCTTAGAAAAAGTACCACATTGGACATAGGCACCCGCTCTTTTGTCCTTGAAGTTCTACCTTCCAAAATTCAAATCCTGGTATGTCTCTAATCTACATTTAGTGTCTTCCTATGCGAGAATTGGTCGAGTTTCATCTGTTTGTTTACGATTTTGTATAATTAGGGTTTTAGGACTAATTAGACTAGGGTTTTAGCAAAATATCAATCTATTCTATCTTTCCAATCATCTCATAGTGACATCAAACCTGTAGCTGAGTCGTCTATCATAGTTGTGACTTAGCTCGATCTATGTCCTTGAATGTATGTGTGAAAGAAGGGTTTAATTGAATCTAATTAACTATACACTATACAACTTTCCTTCAACCACATTTTCATACATAACACCTCCTAAGAGCAAGACAACCATGACCCTCTCACATATATCAACCAATGAAAATGGAATTAGGATTGCTCACATAGCAATTCTATTGGTTGATAAAGAAGAAGCTGTAATGATTTCTGAAGACTACAGTATATAGCAGGTCGCATTGGGTTCAAGAACCTGAGAAGGAGACAAGAATGCCCTAACTGATGTTGTACATGTAGTTTTGGACAAAATGTAGAAATATGAGGTGACAATGGAAGATCTGAAGAAACAAGTTGCACAGCTCTCAGCCTATGTCACTCACTTAGTGGGGCCAATTGATTCCTCTGCTCCTACTCCTACCATGATGGAAGCAATCAACAAATAAAGCATAGCCCCTGACCCCTTGGGTATTCTACCTATAGCTACTGCTTGGAAATGCTTGGGAAGGATACCATTAGGGAGGCCCTAAAAATGTATCATAGCATTTAGAATGAACTGGAGGTGGCAGATGGGCTCATGAATAGCATTGATAATGAAGCCCTAGTTTGGGAAGATTATCTTCCAATTTTAGAAAGGATGGAGGCTACACCTCCAAACACAATTTTGCAATTAGGGATTTTGGACAAAGGATATCCAAGAGTGATACTAGAGTGGATCAAAGCTGGGAAGATCCAAGTTAAACTATTACATAAATGCAAAGGTAAAATGCAAAAGAGGATTGATGTAGCCAAACAAGGCACCGACATGGTTGAGACCCTAATAAATTTTATTCCTTGTCAGCTCAAGGATAATTCTTTGGTGATTCTTCCTGCAACAAGAATAATAAAAGAATTTTTCAGGGATCTTTCAACAACTCACAAAACAAGGCATTGATGACTTAATGAGGCTAAAGACTCTCTTCACTAAGTTAAAAGAGCAGTTGGTGGGATTGGCAAGAATTTAGGACAAGCTTAGAAGGTCATCATACTCTCAGCAAATGAAGATCAAGTATCACAATGGACCCAGTATGAATGACATCCAGGAGGCCACCAACAACTTCAAGAGCCATTTTGGAGAGGGAACATAATATCCTTGTTCTTCACTCTTTGATTCTTTTATTCTTTATTTTCTTCTAGTCTTTGATGGGGCCTACCTCACTATTCTAGCTGATAGGGGCTAAAATTGTATATTGTAACTTATGTGTAGAGGCACTTCCAGGCCGACTAGGGCCAAAATGTACAATGTAGACAAGAAGATTCTCATATATAAAGGAGATCTTTTGGACATTTGTAAAAGGGGGGAAACATAGAGAATTTGTGTGAGTGCAAGCTATACTTATATTTTGGCATGTAAGTGTCATACTTGATATGCATGTTTTGTATGAATACTGCTCTTTTGTAATCATCCAACAATTTTTCCAGTTAATGAGAAGACAAATTTGGGGACCTATTCTTTTGTTTCTACCCTGAGGTGGTAATGTACTTGTGTTTCTTTTCCTTGCATATGACTCTACATTAGTGAATCTTGAGCTTAATTATTGAAATCTTAAGTTTGGTGGTTGAATGAGGGCTTGAACTCTGTGCATGTAATATGGTGTTTTCAATTTCTTGTTCTTCTGCCTATTTCCTTAGAATATTGCACTTGTAGCGGTCATGATTGTGTAGAATAATGGTCATTCATTGCTTGTTAATTTGATATCACTAATGTTTGTTATATGAAGTGAAAAGCCAGGTGCAGAGGTTGTCCAAGCTATTTTATATTTTTCTTTCTAAACCCTAAACCTCTTTTCCTTTTTTTCACAACTTAGAAGTAGGTTAGCATTTGCACTCAATTGAATATCTATCTATCAAAGGTTACTTGGTGTTCTAGATTGATATCACCAGCACAGGCCCCTTGAACAAACATTCACATTGTCCACTCTAATGTACTAACACTACTATGACCCAGCAAAATAGGGACCTTGGGTAAACCAAGATCATTAGGTTACCTTTCAGGAGAAGTAGAGTGATCATTCATTCTACTTGAGTTGATGTGCCAAAACAACCATCAAAAGGTTGCCTCATTTTCTTTGAAGGGATGGCAGAGGGGGATCCTTAGCATATCTACCAGATGCTTAGGGATGGGAAGAAACCTTTGATTTGGGCTTAACTTAATTTGCCACTTGTGGGAAAGGGGGAGCTACTGTCTAGCCTCAAAACATCAAGAGGGTCCAAGGGCATCACAAGGAGGTATGTTACTAAGAAACAATTCTACAATTTTCTATGCTTTATATTTTTGATATGATAAAAAGAATAAATCCTCTCTAGCTGGAGCAACTCCAACTGGTTTTGGATAGAAGTAGTCAAGTGTAAAGTGTCCATGATGAGTGACGGTTTGGTACCAACTGTGATGTACAGCGTGCACACTATTGAACACAAAGAATACTGAGAGGGGAGCTGAATCAATATTCTAAAAAACTTTTCTTTTACATATTCATTAATCCATTTACCACATTCAATAACATGAAAGCAAAACAAACATATGAAGAGTAGCCACAAAGTCATAACACATAGACACCAAGATTTTTATGTGGAAAACCCAAAAAGCAAAAAACCATGGTGAGTGTTAGCTCACAATATATTATGATAACAATACCGAATTACATGAAGGCTCACTGCCTAAGGAATCACTATCCAAAGAAGTACTCACTGTAATAGGCTCACTGCCAAATAGAAGAGAAAAGAGTAGAAAGAAATGGTGCACTGCCAAAAAAACTGCTACAAGTGCATCTACAGAATGCTGATGTGCAGTACCAATTAGCTTAGTATATAGATTCAAAGGTCTTCATAATGTCTACCCTACTTTTCTGTTCTTCTTCACATATGCTCTGCCTTTCTTCTTTTACTATCCTTTTCTGATCACAAAACTGCCTGAGATCGCACACACATTTTATTCGCACTTTTTTTCCACACTTTTCCATACCACCAACATCGAGTATATAAATCCACAACAAGATTTATCTCACAATTAGGTCGGCAACCCAAACATGAAACGTGTATACAAATTTTATGCCTTTTTAGCTTGATCTTGTGCACAAACAACAATGTGGACTCAAACAAACATATAATAGGCTTCATGTAGGTCAGCACAAATCATTCAACTACTTAGATTTGTTCAAATAATATATCTTCTCTAAATTTAGATCTAACATGCCTATCGGCTTGTCCCTTAAGAACATGCTTGACCAGTTCATCTGTCACAACATAACTCCCACTGTGGACCATATGAGACTCTAGAATTCATATCCAACATTCATCATTGACCTCTTAGCATGCCTTCAGAACCACAAGACAAAATATGTAACAACAGAGAAATGCGGACCCTTTTACTTTGGTACTGTGCACTGTTCCTGTCTTAACACTGTTCACCCAGACTTAGACATTTCATACTATGACTTCCGAAGGAAGTCAGAACTTGAACACTGGAACATATCATCACCAAATAGCTATGATTAACCTATTTTAACCACATGTAATGATCTTCAACTGCGGAGGCATACTGACCCAATCTCTGTCACTTACTCTGTATACTACCCATACTTAGTCATTTTATGCTTCCAGACTAGACTCCTTTTATGCCTTATTGTCAAACCAAATTGATCTACCAGAGTAAAGTCTCTTTGCCTTGTTTGTGGAATCTCTTTGCCTTGTTGTCATCAATGACAACATTCAATCATTCATCAGAGTAGTGTCTCTTGCCAACAATCTCCCCCTTTGGCATTGATGGCAACACTTAGTGAAAAATGCTTGTCTCCTCCCCCTTACTATATACACCTTGTTTTTCTTCTCCCCCTTACATTTTTGCCCATTTTTCACTGGTTCTCTTCTCCCCTTTGATGTCAATGGCAAAGGTGTATGTACAAGAGTCAAAGTTTTGTCGAGACAACAAAACTGCAAAAACTATCATACTCTACCACATATGTACAAATACAATCTTCAACTTAATTTGATGTGGGTTGTAGGATGTCATTGAAGATGTTCTTGATTTGAGCTAGCTCTCCATCCCAACTCTTCTTTGCATTTTCTAAAATTTGAATATGGCCATTTATTAGGAAGACCAATTTTTCTGCCTTTTGTATATCAGAGGGTGTGTCAATTAGTATACTTACCTGTAGTGCTTCTATTGAAAGATTTGACATTGAGTCTAGTTTAGGACTTATTAGTCCTCTCAACTAACACATTCTATTTTTCATTTGATCCCTCTTATTCATTAGATTACTTAAGTCATTATGAATATTGACAACTTGTATCTCTTTGCTAGTTACTGACTCAACTGCCAAATCAAATGACTTAGAGATATTTGTCAACTACAGTTTCAGATCTTTGATCTTTTCTTATAACTCCTTTGTGGCTTCCAACCATGATAAACAAAATTTGTACAAATCACAAGCTTCTTTAATAGCACTCTGTATACCTTTTATTCCATCATCTAATAAAGTTTTATCATTGATCAACATGGTCTTCAACTTAGTTAATCTCTTCTCATCAAACCCTTTTCTTACTTTCATTTCTGCAAACTTTTCAAAAGATTCAAAATGCACACTTACTAAGTTTATGAGTCCCTTGAGTTGATTTTTTCAAGACATTGATGTATCCTTTTGATATGATGGCATCAACTTCTCCAAAATGTTGGATGCCACACTAATGAGTTCACTATCCTCTATATGTTACTTTAGTATTTCTTCCTGTGCCTTTGCTTGCACAATTGATACCAATTTAAATTTTTGCACAGGGGACAGTGAATCCAAGTTTATTGGACCTTACAAAAACTTAGGCTCATCCAAGACTTGTTTTTCTTTTTCTAAAAATTCCTTGATAGACTCAGCAGTGTCTCTTTCTATATTAGAGACTTCTTCTTCTTTATCTTGCTCTAAAGGATCCAGATCCATAGCCTCATTCACATCAACATTTTGCTTTGGTATAGGGCTCATCTTAGCTTGTTGATCATTAGTTTTGTTTTGCTCCTCAGTCTTCTCCTTGTGTGCTTGGTCATCAATTTGTTGTTGAGGAAGACTTGTCTCAATTTTGTCCTTGACAGCTATATCAGTAGCAGGGACTTCTTTCTCCTTTGGCTCTTTGTCATATTTATCTAACCCTCAAGGTCTAGCCTCACTTCTGGAATACCTGTGTCATCTCCAACATTTCTTTCTTCATTGTCATATATTGTTGGGAGATGAAATTCCTTTAACACTTTTAAGGTGATCTCCTCAGTCTCCTTGACTACTTTCTCAATGTTATCTGACATGAGAGGGTTCATTATTTTCTTTGTTCTAAACTCTTTGTTAAGCACTTTGGAGATTTTTGCCTTATCTTTAGGAGTGATCTATGGACATAGCTTTAACAATGTATGCTCTCTAAGTTCAATGTTCTTTGCCATAGCAGTTTCTTTCCTTGAAGACATTATACTGCTCAGGGTGTCTGGGAGATCAACTCTTATCTCAATGAGAGCCTTATTGTATATGTTCAAGTATTCTATAACAACAATCTCAATAATGTATTTGTCTAGATCATTGTAGTCATCATATAATTAGGCAATAGGTTTTAGATTGCAATCGGCTGTAATGGCCTTCAAGACTTCCTCCAAGCTTATTGTAGCATGTTCTTTTGCAGGCTCTGCCTTCTTCTCTTTCTTTCTTCTTTTGCTGTCAAAGGGTTTGTCTAGTTTACTATAGGAGTCTTCATTTGTTTTGACTTTCATTTTCTTGACCTCTTCATCTGATTTAGTTTCCTCCTCTTGCCTTGGCCTACACTGACATACATTCTTCTTCCTTTTCTCTTATGTCTTTTGGGACCTTTGTTAGTGGATTTCTTGGTAGGTACCTCCACACTTGCAGATGGTGTGGGACCGGAGGATACAGATGCAACTTCTGCAAAGGTAGATCCTCTAGTTCTTCTTTTTGTCACTTTAGGCTTTTCTAATTTCCTTTTAGGTTCTTTCAAAGCCTTGACTAGTTCACTTTCTTTCTTCTCTTTTTCTTCCCTTTCTGCTTGTACCTTTTCTCTTGTCTCTCTAACTTGTACTTTGGTAAAACCCTTTTTCAGGGCATATTCTTCAGCTATCTTCTAAGCCTTCTTTGAAATCTCAGGTTTTCTTACCTCAACATGGATTTTTGTAGACAACTCCTCATATGTCCCAAATCTTTCTTCTTTGGGATCCCTAGGTTTACTTATCATATGTTGTGCATAGTTTTCCAGTATTTTTCCATCAACTTCGTACCTCATTGTTAAGATCCAAATAGTTATGGGCTCCACAGCCTCCCTCATACATTGATCCTTATTTACAATAAAGCATATATCATCTTTGTATTTCTCCATAATGGTCTTAGGGATCCTTTCCCTAGATTGCATTACCTTTTGGAAATGTTTGAAGTAACCCCATAGGGTTAAGTTTTGTGCATCTATTTTTTCTATGTTGCTCAACTAGTTTCTGATCTATACTGCAACATGTTTGTCTCCAATCCAAAATTAATTTTTCATGCTTGGCATCTCTTGCATAAAGTAGAAAAATAAGCACAAAATCAATGTACCAAATTTGAAAGGGTATTTTCTTTCTTTTGTTTTCTTCAAGTTCTCCATTAATTGTTGTCGAAGCAGTTCACATAGTGCATACTCTACATTTTCCTTAACCATTTGATTTGCAGTGTAAATGGCAATACTGGAGACAAAGTTCTCCCAGTTTGTGAAGTAGACCTTGTAGCCGATCACCATGGGTGCAAATTTAACTGCATGATCTTCAATGTCATTGATTGTTAATGCCCTTTTATTAAATTTTGCTCCGGTGGCTTTCATCACTATATCATTTTTCATAGCCTTTAATATAGGCACTATACCAGTAAGGTTTAATCATGTGACCACCCTTATGGCATCTTTGGTGATCTTGAACATGGAATTAAGCCACATAAATGCATTATGAATTCAGCTTAAGACATATCAGACCCATTCATCTTCTACAAAAACTAGGAAATCTATATACTTAATGAGTTTCTTTTCTTCCAATACCTTGTATTCTTCCTTCAGATCAAATTTATTGTCACTTAGATGTTTTAGATATAGATCTATGAGTTGAATACCTCCATGTTCTTCTAGGGCAACATGAATATAAGCCCTAACATCTTCTACATGCATAACACCAAATGGAATTTCTGAAAATGCACCATTTGGATCGACCTCTGTCGATTTGAATGGATGCTTCTTGAATTTTGGCTAGGATCTCATAGTTATATCAATCACTTGTGGTGTTTCCATTTCTGTAAAGACTCAAATAAATTCATAATAGGGTTTCTAACTGAAAATACCTCTTTTGTTGAATTAGGGTTTCACTTGAGATCAATTTGGCTTGTTGTAGTTGCTTGGAATTTTGCTCCAGTTCTCCTTAGGCACTTGATAGTTTGAGTGTAAAGTGATTAACCTTTTGAATCTAACCCTTTTAACCTTTGATTGCTTTAACCTAATCACCATAAATGTAGTCTTTCAAAAATTTGTCAAAATTGTTCACTATAGAACACAGTCGATTAGGATTACTTCGCAATGCTCTACATTTGAACCTTTTCTTCCAGAATTTCTTTTAAAAGATCTGTCATATGTAACTTTTCATCATATCTTCATTTTGAATCCCAGCACTGACTATTTGGCTAGGGGATTAGGATTTTCAATACAACTTCCCCTGAGCTAGAGCTCCCAATTTACTTTCTGGAGGAAGTATCTGCACCAGAGGCTAGTGTGAATACATCTCTAACCTCAATAACATCCTTCTTAATCCAAACCCTGCTCATTTTCTTCTTGATTTCTATTGGATCAATCTTGTTCTTACCTCTATCTTCCCTCTACTCTATTTTCCTCTTCTCTATAGTATAGTCTCTTTTCTCATTCTTGTATCTACAGAATCTTGCAACATGTTTGAACTTATTGCAATTGTAGCATACTACATTCCTCTATCCCCAATTCCTTCTGTTGATTGGATTCATTTGGGTTCTGCATTGGTTTGGCCATATGCCCAAATCTATTACATGGAAAACACTTTCCATTGAAGGATTGAGTATTCCTTGCATTGTTAAAACCATTTCTTACCAAACTTTTGCATTTATTTGATCTATGACCAGAGAATGATGGAACATTCTGATTCATTCTACTCCTACACTGAGTAGCCTTATGACCAAACTTATTGCAATTAAAATAATGGCCATTAAAAGATGGGTACCTTTGAGCATTTGGTTGCCTGACTGGGGGTCTTCTAGGTCTTCTTCTTTGATTCTAGAATTGGTTGCCTTTGTTTTTCTTCATCTCAATCTTTTCTTGAATTAATTTTGAACTTTCTCCTTTTTCAAATCCCAAGCCTTTCTTGACATCTGAACTCTTTTGACTTTCAATCAACTCCTCAAGCTTTGCAATGCTTATTTTGAATTTTTCTTTATAGCTATTTGTTGTTTCCAGATCATATTTCAGAAGTAAAACATCTTTAGCCAATTTTTCACATTCCTCAGACTTATCCTTTACAACTTGATTCAGATGCTTTTTAATTTCCTCTTTCTCTTCAATTTCCAATTTTAAGTTGTTTAGGGTTTCATTTTCTTCATTCAATTGTTCACTTAACTTCTTGCTCTTTTCTTTAAACTTTTTGACTTGCTCTCATAGCTTTAGAATGCATTCATCAGCGTCTTGGACATTCACCTTCAGATCCCTGACTTCTGCTTTAGACGTTTCAAGATCTTCAAGAGCATCTTCTAATTCTTGATCAATTGTGACACTACCTAGAGCAGGGTACCTTCTGGTTGCCATTAGTATTCTTTCCCAGATCCTCCTCAAGTTGTTAGACTTCTTCCAAGGAACCTTTCTCTGATACCAATTGTTGAACACAAAGAATACTGAGACGGGGGTGAATCAGTATTCTAAAAAACTTTTCTTTTACATATTCATTAATCCATTTACCACATTCATTAACATGAAAGAAAAACAAACATAAGAAGAGTAGCCAGAAAGTCATAACACATAGACACCAGAATTTTCACGTGGAAAACCCAAAAAGGGAAAAACCACGGTGAGTGTTAGCTCACAATATATTATGATAACAATACTGAATTACATGAAGGCTCACTACCTTAGGGCTCACTACCCAAGGACTCACTGTCCAAAAAAGTGCTCACTGCAATAGGCTCACTACCAAATAGATTCAAAGGTCTTCATAATGTTCACCCTACTTTTCTACTCTGCTTCACATATGCTCTACCTTTCTACTTTTACTATCCTTTTCTAATCACAAAACTGCCTAAGATCGCACCCACATTTTATTCACACTTCTTTTCCACACTTGTCCATACCACCAACATTGAGTATATATATCCGCAACAAGATTTATCTCATAATTAGGTCGGCAACCCAAACATGAAACATGTATACAAATGTTATGCCTTATCGGCTTGATCTTGTGCACAAACATACAATAGACTTCATGTAGGTTGGCACCAATCATTCAACCACTTAGACTAATTGTTCAAACAATATATCTTCGCTGCATATAGATCTAACATGCATGTCGACTTGTCCCTTAAGAACACGCTTGACCAATTCATCTGTCACAACATAACTCCCACT
This sequence comes from Cunninghamia lanceolata, assembly GCA_027924645.1. Taxonomy (NCBI): domain Eukaryota; kingdom Viridiplantae; phylum Streptophyta; class Pinopsida; order Cupressales; family Cupressaceae; genus Cunninghamia; species Cunninghamia lanceolata. The sequence continues at coordinate 2,151,735 of BSBN01000781.1, forward strand.
GTGGACCATATGAGACTCTAAAATTCATATCCAACATTCATCATTGACCTCTTAGCATGCCTTTAGAACTGCAAGACAAAATATGTAACAACAGAGAAATGCGGACCCTTCTACTTTGGTACTGTGCACTATTCCTGTCTTAACTCTATTCACCCGGACTTAGACATTTCATAGTATGACTTCCTGGTGCAGGAGCACCTCAAAAATCTGAAGGTTCCTTACATTTTATATTATATTCAAAACAAAAGAAATGTTATGTTTGTAAAGGCCATCGAGCCATATTGAACGACTATATATGTGTCAAGAAGGATTAAAAGAATGTAACCGAACTATTTGTTTTTGTAATCAATGGTTATTGGTAGTTCACCTTCCACCACGTATGTAACTATCCAGATAGGTGTCTTTCAAATAGCTAAGTCTGTATTTATAAGAAGAGTAGATAGACGGAGAAAAAAGGGTAGATCAATTTATATTTTTCTGAAATAGAAGGCATAGAAGGATTCTGTGTTTCTGGTCTAGCTACAAGGATACCGTTTGGAGTCATTCCACTGGTGGATTTCTTTGAAACCAATGGAATGACCTCCATGTTCTTAAGTTTGTTTTCTATTCTGTAGGAATCAATTTTGTCTGTGTGTTGTTCAGTTACAACGGTTGCAGAGGAGGAATTGTACATTTTGTGTATATACTACATTTGCGTGAGGGGTATTTTGTGTGTATCTGTCAGTTGTATCTGTATGTGTATCGCTGACCAGTTCGAGTGTCAAAACAAGTCAATAATGTATGTTTTGAAGACATCAGCATAAGTTTCATTCATGTCGCCAACGAAGGAGGTATCGGCGTGAGGCAAGGCATCGGCGAAAAGGAGTTGTGTTGGTCCGACGGTGAAAGTCTCACTGATGATAGCATTGGCCTAAGGCATTGGTGTGAAAAGGAACATCGACAGAGGAGTTTTTAGTCAGACTGATGAGGAAGTCTAACCGACGGTGGAGCTAGTACTAAGAGCTTCGATGTGACAATCGGCATCAGAGATGGGGTGGAAAGTTAGACCGATAGTGGAGGTCCCACTGATAGGCGAAAAGGAGAGTCTTCATCGATAAGGAGTGTGGTGTCAGCGAGAGTTGGTGAGAGGTCTGACCGATAGGTGTGTTAAGGGGTTGATATCGGCATGGCCGAAGGCATCAGTATAATGATCTTGAGGTTGGCCGATGATGCATGTTTTGCCGATGGTAAAGTGAAGGTCTGTTTCGGTGAGACATTTAAGTTATCTTGCCGATATACACTATAATGGCTATTTTGTGGGTTTCAATGGGTTTTTCAACCTATTTATAAGCTTCTTCTGTGTCGCTCTGCATCAGATTGGTATCAGAGCTAGCGAAAGCTCTGGGAGGAGATGTTCTGTATTTTGATTTCTGAAGGTAGATGAAGAGTTAAAGTTTTGTTGGTGACCATTTAAAAAAAAAAATAGAGATTGATGAAGGTATTTTGAAGGCTGACAGAGTGTTAGATTGTTGCAGGTGTTTGTTCCGTCTAGCTGTAGAAGTAGGTTTCTGAGGTTGTGTGTGTGGGCAGACAAGAGAAGGTATGTCATGACCATTCTCCAATGGAGATTAGGCTGGATAAGGGTGCATAGAGAAACAACTGAGGAGAGAGTGGTAGGTGCATCACTAGGATTTGTTGCTGGGTAAGATGGATGGTTTGTTGAGTTGGTGTTGTGAAGCACTGAGAGAGATGGATACCTGACTGACAAAGCACTTGGGGTTGCAGCCTGAAGAGTACTCCACTAATGGGAGTAGAAAGGAGCTGAAGATTGTAGTTTGATTTTGTTGGTTGGTTGGTCACTGATATGCAGATTTGAAGTCTGAAGCTGAAGAGACAAAAGCTGAAGCCAGAGGAAATGTAGAAGAAGATTTTTGTTGTAGGTACATTTCCAAGGGACTTGAAAATTTTGTTGGTTGGTTGTATGGTGCAGGAGCACCTTGAAAATCTGAAGGTTCCTTACATTTTATATTATATTCAAAACAAAAGAAATGTTATGTTTGTAAAGGCCATCGAGCCATATTGAACGACTGTATACGTGTCAAGAAGGATTAAAAGAATGTAACCGAACTATTTGTTTTTGTAATTGGTGGTTGTTGGTGGTTCACCTTCCACCATGTATGCAACTGTCCAGATAGGTGTCTTTCAAATAGCTAAGTCTGTATTTATAAGAAGAGCAGACAGACGGAGAAAAAAGGGCAGATCAATTTGTATTTTTCTGAAATAGAAGGCATAGAAGGATTCTATGTTTCTGGTCTAGCTATAGGGATACTGTTTGGAGTCATTCCACTGGTGGATTCCTTTGAAACTAGTGGAATGACCTCCATGTTCTTAAGTTTGTTTTCTATTCTATAGGAATCAATTTCGTTTGTGTGTTGTTCAGTTACAATGGTTGTAGAGGAGGAATTGTACATTTTGTGTATATACTACTTGCGTGAGGGGTATTTTGTGTGTATCCGTCAGTTGTATCTGTATGTGTATCACTGACCAGTTTAGGTGTCAAAACAAGTCAATAATGTATGTTTTGAAGACATCGGCATAAGTTTCATTCATGTCGCCAACGAAGGAGGTATCGGCGTGAGGCAAGGCATCGGTGAAAAGGAGTTGTGTTGGTCCGACGATGAAAGTCTCACCGATGATAGCATTGGCTTAAGGCATCGGTGTGAAAAGGAACATCGGTGGAGGAGTTTTTAGTCAGACCGACTATCTGTATGTGTATCACTGACCAGTTCAGGTGTCAAAACAAGTCAATAATGTATGTTTTGAAGACATCGACATAAGTTTCATTCATGTCGCCAACGAAGGAGGTATCGGCGTGAGGCAAGGCATCGGCGAAAAGGAGTTGTGTTGGTCCGACGATGAAAGTCTCACCGATGATAGCATTGGCCTAAGGCATCGGTGTGAAAAGGAACATCGGCGGAGGAGTTTTTAGTCAGACCGATGAGGAAGTCTAACCAACGGTGGAGCTAGTACTAAGAGCTTCGGTGTGACAATCGGCATTGGAGATGGGGTGGAAAGTTAGACCGATAGTGGAGGTCCCGCTGATAGGTGAAAAAGAGAGTCTTCATCGATAAGGAGTGTGGCGTCGGCAAGAGTTGGTGAGAGGTCTAACCGATAGCTGTGTTAAGGGGTTAATATCAGCATGACCGAAGGCATCGGTATAACGATCTTGAGGGTGGCCGATGATGCATGTTTTGCCGATGGTAAAGTGAAGGTCTGTTTCAGTGAGACATTTAAGTTATCTTGTTGATATACACTATAATGGCTATTTTGTGGGTTTCAATGGGTTTTTCAACCTGTTTATAAGCTTCTTCTGTGTCGCTCTACATCACTTTCAGAGGAAGTTAGGACTTGAACACTAGAACATATCATCACCAAATAGCTATGATTAACATATCTAAACTGCATGTAATGATCTTCAACTACGGAGGCATACTGACCCAATCTCTGTCACTTACTCTATATACTGCCCATACTTAGTCATTTTATGCTTCCGAACCAGACTCCTTTTATGCCTTGTTGTCAAACCAAATTGATCTACTAGAGTAAAGATACTGTCTTGTTGGTGGAATTTCTTTGCCTTGTTGCCATCAATGACAACATTCAATCATTCATCAGAGCAATGTCTCTTGCCAACACACACATCCTTCAAATTGAAACTTTAAGCACTGATGAACCATAGAGGGGACTACTTTCATGGAGCAAAGACATGGGTGACCAAACTTCACATGAAATAAGTCTAATGTTGGAATGAAAATAAAAGTAACATCCAAAGATCTTGGTCTCACCTTGATGGCAAGGGTTAATTCACTAAGAGTTGGGAGGATAGACCCATTGTGTGCTCTAATCATGATTTCTAATACATCATAGTTATCACGGTGTAAACCATGCATGTAGAGAAACTCTTCAGTCACTACATTTACCATGCAAATAGGATCGATCATAGCACCCCTTATTGGTTTATCATTGATTTGAATGGTGATGTATAAAGGTCCATCAAGAGCTTCAATTGTAGCATCATGAGGAGTGAAAGATATAGCCAATTTAGGTTCTTCTCGCTCTTTATGAGGGCGAGTGTATCTACCATGCAAATATCACCTTCATAGTCTTGTTCTTGATGATTATAAGTGCATAGAATCTCTTGAGATGGATCCACAATGTTAGATTCATGATGAGGTAATGGATTTGTATATATTTGTAAGTTTTGATTAGGTGGAACCACCAATTTATTTCCTTTGTCGTTTACACCAGCAACCTGGATGACATTGGAATAAATGAGGTCTTGAACTTCATGTTTAAGACGCATGCATCTTTCAATGTAATGACTGGTGGTGCGGTGAAATTGACAAAAGCCCTTCGAATCGAAAGAAGATGATTGTATCTTACTTGGATCGAGAGGTCGAATCGGTGGAAGATTGATGAAAAATTGTTGTTCAATAGTTACGTCATTATAGAGTAGAGAGATTCTGATAATGGTGTGAAATGTCTTGTCTTTGGTTTCAATTTATATGGGGTAGGAATAGAAGGTGATGTGGCTGCCACATGTTTTCTTATGTGATTGGATGAAATTGCATTGATTTTGATGAAATTTTTGTTGTCTTTTGAATGAATGAGTGTGTGAGGCTTTAGATTGACCAACCGAAGCCGATGAGTGATTATTCTCATACTGACTAACCGATAGTTGGTAATCATAGAGAGTTGTGCAAAGATGAGTGAAATAATCATAACACATCAACAAGATTTTGTCACAGATGTGAGGTTGTAAGTTTCCAAATGAAGATTCTTTATACAACAGCATCCGGAATAGAATATTGAACTTGTGAAAAGAGAACTTGATAATGCCCCATAAAATCTATTACTTTCTCCTTGATTCCTTATTTACAATGGACCAAATTGGTCAAAGAGACTTGAGGTCCAATGTTTGCTTGAAAGTGTTCAAGAAATTTGTTGATTAATTGTGAAAAAGAAGTGATTGAATTAGGAGGAAATGAGCAAAACCAATCCAAGGCTATGTCTTTGAGTGACCTAGGAAAGAGTTTTTTCAAAATTATGTCTTCATAGAAGAAATCACTACACATAGCTGTAAAGGTCGCCACATGGTTGTTAGGGTCTCCCTTCCCATTATACTTCTCAAAGCAAGGGGTTTCAAACTTCTTGGGCATTTGAGCTCTTAGGATTGGATAGGATAATGGGCTGCAAATATAATGTGATGTCATAGCATGTTTCGATGAACTTTGGTTTATGTTTGCTAACTGTTGTTGGATGAAAGTCATATTTTGCAAAATATGATTAATGACGGGATCGAAAGGTGAACTAGGTTGAGATTGGTATGAATGGATAGGGATAATCATAGGTTGCAACACTATATGATTGACTTTTTGGAAAGTGATATTAGTCTTAGTTTGATTAGATGTAGATGGGGTGACACTAGGTGTATAGTACTTGGATAATTGAAGGGAATGGCACTATAATGACAAACGGGATTGCCAGTAGATAACCCAACATAGGTGGTAGCACTATTACTAGGTTGTGTAGTTGTGGTAAGAATAGTAGAAGTGTATGTAGGAATAGGGACTATTGGTATGGGTGCCGACACTTCTGTCCCTATTTGATTTGAAAAAATCACATTAGTGATGATTTTGGTGCAACTAGATGTAGACAAAATGTTATTGTGCACTATATGAGCTAGGCCACGCAAGAATTCTAGTCTCTCTTGTCCTTCAAGCAATAAACTTCTTAGACTCTCAACAATAGGGATAACCTCCTTAGCTATATGTTATGAGCTTACAAATTGCTAAAAATTAGCCAACTCAGTGCCTAATATTTGAATTTGAGCTTTAGGAACATGAGCCACGAGGTCCTCTATGTCAATGGTTTCATGAAAAGTTGATACTTCCATGATATGTGAAATAGGGATATCAGGATGAAGTGATGGGCCTTTTTGTGTGATTGGATTCATGAATTGGGGTTCTAATGTGTCAATATCAGTTCTATTCAAAGCATTAGAACCCATAATTCAAAGACTTCTTTGCACAAGAGTGTTATAATCAAGGCATCAGGTCACAAAACTCATAAATTGTTTGAAAGCCTTAGTGACACACAAGATGCACACAATGAAGAGATAAATGATGTGATAAAAGAAGAGGTTGACTTTTTGTTTAAATGAATCAATGTTTTGTATTGTTAATCAAATGTAAATGAATATGATGTGATAAAAAAATCCTTGATCAGTTTCAACTCTACTTAAAGCCAACTAGATATCATCAATGCTCATCTTCAAATCAAACCCTAAATTTAATGCTTTTTTCAAAATGTATTAATCCATAAATTGTTCTTCCTTTCAAATTTCAATACAAGATGACATTTATAATGTACTAGAGCAAAGTAAAATCAGATTTGAAATGCAAATGTCATCAACAAAATATGAAACAAGATATCAATCATAAAACCCTAGGTTTAACTAGGTTTTGCAACAACTTCTCTCTTTTTTAAAAATAAAACTCTAACAATGAAGAGGTTCAAATGCAAAATATAACACTATGAAATGATTAATTGCTGCAATACCAATCAGATCTGATGCAAAAATCAGAAATTTATATCTTTCTATGATGATTTAAACCTATGAAATGTAGACAAGGTAATAAATATGCTTTTTCCTAAGCTTAAAATGCTTGATTTTCTACTTTTTAATGCAAATATGCAAGAATGTCTTTTTTTTAAACACAAAGGTGATATGATACAACAAATAAAATAAATTTAATCAACTTAACAATGCTAGAAAGATCTGAAGCAACCCACTGATCTACAAACCCTAGGTTCAAGACTAGCTAGATTTTCTAGGAATGCAAGGTTTTTGTAAACCCTAATGTTGAAACAATGTAAAAATATGATGCAATAAAAAATCATTGATTAGTTTCAACTCTACTCAAAGCCAACTAGATATCATCAATGCTCATCTTCAAATCAAACCCTAAATTTAATGTTTTTTTTTTAAATGAATTAATCCATAAATTATTCTTCCTTTCAAACTTCAATACAAGATGACATTTATAATGTACTAGAGAAAAGTAAAATCAGATTTGAAATGCAAATGTCATCAACAAAATTTGAAACAAGATATCAATCATAAAACCCTAGGTTTAACTAATATATCTATATTTAAAAAATCTATCTAAAATACGCTGAAAGATATCCTTCTCGAGGCACCTATTCTACCTATGTGTGGTAAATTGATTAAAAAATAGGCGCCTCTAGAAAGATATCTCTCGGCATATTTTAGACATATTTTTTAAATATAGATATGCTAGTTTTTAAAAAATAAATATATTAAATTTATTATGCCGAAAAAATAATTAAATTGATGACTCTATAGTAAAATCTATAAATATAATGCAGATTTTTTTATGGAGCGTGTGTGTGGGAGCTCTGTGCAGTCCCGCGACCTGTAGCAGGTCACGGTCTGCATGTGTTTGTTCTCTATTGCATGCATCTTTTCTTTTCAGATCAGGCTCTGTGGGGTTGTTTTCAGCAAGGGGTGGGGTTTTTTAACTTTCAGGGGGGGTTTTTTTTCTGGAGTGTGTGTGTTGTTCGGTGCAGGTGTGAGGTGCAAGGGCTTGAGGGGATTTTCTAATGGCAGGGTTTGCGCCTTTGGGTGAGCCGTCGGGGGGTGCTACTATGGTTGGGGTTGGTGACGGGTCTCCTCATCCATCCCTGCCTGATGTTGGGGTTTTTCAGCACTGGTGCTTTGAAATTGCACAAGATAAACGGATGCTTGGAAAGAGCTCAAGTTCGTCCAAAGCTGATGATTCAAACAGAGGCAGTAGCCGAGGACCTAGAGTATTAAAGAAAACATGTTTTAATCTGTAAATTTATGGGATTGAGGGTTTCGATGCCTTTTCTGGAACCCTGGATTCACAAGTCATGGAACCCGGAAGGTGATTTTGAAATCTTGCTAGCTGCAAATAACTTCTTTTTGGTGGTCTTTTCATGTATCTCTGATCATAACAAGGTTTTTGAGGGAGGGCCCTACTTTTATAATCAAGTTGGCCTTTTCATGAAGCCTTGGCATGCAGGGTTTAATTCGGCGCGGGAGCTGTGCAGGTGTGGGTTCTTTTTCCTCGGTTGCCGCTGGAATGTTGGAGACAAGATATTCTACAATCAATTGCGTTGCTGCTGGGGAAGCCTATTAGCCTGTCTCAGTAAACTCTAGAGAAGCAAATTTTTTCCTATGCTCGAGTTTGTGTGGAGATTGATCTGAGCTAGCCTCTGCCAGATTCTATTGATCTGACTATTGGGTCTAGCCCCTGGACTCAACAGTTAGACTATGAGACTTTACCTTTCAGGTGCCAGCTATGCCATGAGTATGGCCATCTTCAAAGGAGGTGCCCTCGTGCCTCAAGTGCTGGTGGTTCAGATAATGTGAAGGCTTCATCTAATCCAAGGGTAGAAAAGGGTAAAGCACCCATGCAAGGGTGGTACCGGATAAAGATGGCTTTGTGCTAGTTAAGGGATGAAACAAGAATTGGGGTCAGAAGAGGACTCTTCGGGATCATCAAGAGGAGGAGACTTTTAACAAGTTTGAGGCTTTGGATGAATTAGTCCATGAGGAGGGTGTTTCTTCTAACATACATGTTGAAGCTTCTCCTTTAGTTGATCATAATTCTAAGTCTTTGCCAGTCACTACCTCGGTCCTAGTTCCTGTGGTGGCTTCCGAGGTGGTGATGGATTCAGTTGCTTCTCCCCCTGATGTTGGGTTTGGGGACTCTTTTGGTTTGGTGGAAACCCCCATGGCCTATTCAGACAAAAGGGTGAGTTTAGCCAATGGACCAGGTTTGGAAGACTCTAGTAAGAAAAAAGCCCTCTCTTCTTCTCCTATTCTGGGTCTATAGCAAAAATCCCTGAAAAAGTGTGCTCCTGATAAACCCCAAAAGGTGGGGAGGAAGAAGGATCAAGAGAAAGTTAAGATGGTTGGAGAGACATTGGTGGAATCTGGGTCGGTGAAGACATTGGATACTCACTTCTCTCACCCTTCGCAATGATTGTGTTATCATGGAATGTAAGGGGTATGAATAGCATCCCTAGAAAAAAGGCTATTCAGGACTTGGTTAGTGCTCATTCTCCATATGTGGTTTTCCTCCAGGAGACAAAGTTATCTGTGGATGGTATGATGCAGTGTGTTTCTAAGATTTGGAACAGAGAGTTTTACCAGTGTGTGGGTACGCAAGGCAGCTCAGGGGGTCTTGCTTGCCTCTGGGATCCTCGGTGAATTTCTCCCATTTGGTGGATCTCTAGTAGATTTTCCATCTCTCTAGTTGCAATTAGTAGATGGAGGAAAGAATTCTTCTTTCTAACATTTATGCTCCGACGGATGTCCCTGGTAAGACTCTTCTATGGTCTCATATCAATCTTCTGAGATCATTGGATCCTTTCCTCCCCTAGATTATGGTAAGTGACTTCAATGCAATTGCCTCCCTCAAGGAGAAAAGGGGGGGTGTACCTCATTTGGACCCCTCTTCTTATCTTCTAAGGGATAATTTAGCTTGGCTCTGGCTTGTGGATATCAAACCTTCAAATGGCATGTTTACTTGGAATAATAGGAGGCTTGGGGATGATGCCATTTCTGAACGGTTAGATAGGTTTCTTGTTTCCTATTTTTGGGTGGGTGACAAGTGGCTGTCAAGTTTTGAAATTTTAGATTGGCGAGGATCAGACCATTGGCCGATCAAATTCTCTGCTCATTTGGCTGATGGTCCTATGAAACAAACTTTTAGATTTCAGCTTATGTGGCTCAGGGAGGAGAGTCTTCTTGACTTGGTTTCTAGATGGTGGACTGAAGGACGACTTGCTTTTGGTACAGCTATGTACTTATTTGTGAAGAGGCTTCAATATGTGAAGTATAAAGTAAAACATTGGAATAAGTATCAGTTTGGCAACATGTTTCAGCAGAAAAGGGTTGCCCAGGAGCGCTTGGCTTCTATTACCAGGTAGATTCGGGACCAGGGCCTTGATGCAAATGTAAGCAGGCTTGAGGTTAGTGCGGTTAAAGACCTCGAGGAATGGAGCTTCGTGAGGAATTTTTTTGGAAACAGAAGGCCTGTGTTGATTGGCTTCAGGAAGGGGATAGGAATACTTCCTTCTTTCATAAATCGGTGAAGGCTCGAAGACAAGGTAACTTTATCTCTTCTCTCTGCTCTCCTGAGGGTTCTATTGTTTCTTCCTCTTCGGGGATCTCTAGTGAGGCGGTTCATTTTTTCTCTGCTCTCTTTTCTGAAGATACCCTGCCTGCTAGTGAGGAGGAAGCTTCTATCCTGGCTTGTATTCCTTCTCTGGTGACTACGGATATGAATGCTTCTCTTCTTAAACCTATTTCTTTGAAGGAGCTAGAGGATGTGGTGTTTCAGTTGAAAAAGGGGAAGGTTCCTGGTCCTGATGGGTTCCCGGCTGAGTTCTTTCAAGAATTTTGGGAAGTCATCAACATTGATCTATTGGAGGTGGTGCAGGAGTCTTTTAGGAATAAGCAAATGTTGCAAGCCATGAATGCCACATTTCTTTCTCTTATCCCAAAACATGAGGGTGCTGATTCTTTGGATCTTTTTTGACCAATTGCTTTGTGCAATGTGGTGTATAAAATCATTACAAGGCTAATTGTTGAACGTTTGAAGCCATGTCTGGATAAGTTGATCTCGGAGGAACAAGGGGGCTTTGTTGCAGGTAGATAGATTTTGGATGGAGTAGTTATTGCAGCTGAGACTATTCACTCTATGGCCTCTTCTAAGGAAAAGGCTATGTTTATAATGTTGGACATGGCTAAAGCTTAGGATAGAGTTAACTGGGGCTTTTTGTTCAAAATTCTCAGAGCCTTTGGGTTCAATTGTGAGTGGATTGATTGGTTCATGAGCTGTGTGAGGATTTCCTCATTTTCTGTTCTCATAAATGTGGAGTCTTCGGATCTGTTCTGTGCTTCTAGAGGTCTTTGACAGGGGGGGCCCTTATCTCCATATTTGTTCATCTTGATGGTTGAAGGCTTGGGGAGATTCATTAAGTCCCGTGTTATGGATGGGCTCTTTCAGGGTTGGAAATGGAGCAATTCTCTTCCTCCTCAAACTCATCTTTAGTTTGTGGATGATACGGCTTTGATGGGTGTTGCTAAGGTGGCTAAAGCGGTTGCTTTGAATCAGATTTTGGATTGTTACCTGGCTGCCTCAGGTCAAAGCATTAATGAAAGTAAGTCTTGCATTTATTTCTTTAATACCCCTAGGCTTATTCAGCAGCGTATTGCCAGGATCTTAAGGTTTCAGGTGGGGAAACTTCCCTTTACATACCTTGGCATCCCTCTGGATGTGCGCCCACTTCCCAGGTGTTTTTGGTAGGATGTGATGGATAAATTTTGTGGGCTAGTTTGTCACTGGACCTATAGATGGTTATCTACAACTAGAAGAGTTACTCTATTGAAGTTTGTGGTTCAGGCCCTTCCTATATATAGGTGCTTTGTGGTTCAAAGACTTTGAGGGCCTCTGTCAATAGTTTCTTTGGTCAAGTAATCTCCTTTCGAAGAAGTGGAGCTTAATTAAGTGGGAAGTTGTTTGTTGGCATAAGCAGGATGGTGGTCTGGGTTTGTGTAGGACAGATTGGAATGGATAGGCGTTGGCTGCTAAGCTATACTAGAGATGGTGTTCTTATCAGCATCATTATTGGGCTAGGATCCTTACCTTCAAGTACCTTGGGGAAGTGGAGGGCATTGAGGTACCTCATTTTAGTCTTTCGGGGAGAGGTTCTATGATCTGAGATACTCTCAAGTGGGGAGCTGCGTTGGTTAAACAAGGCCTATTTTGGAAGAGGATCTGATGCTCTTTTTTGGCATGACTCCTAGGATGGCTTCCCGTCTATCCTCTCCTCACACCCTCACTTGGGGGACTTATGTAGGATTTTTGTTCAGGCTGGTTGGAGTAGAGTGATGGATTTCAAAGCCCCTTAGGCTTTGGGGCAAACTATTGTTTACCAGTGGAAGGATATGCAGGAATGGCCCCTGGGTGGATCTTTGGAGGATAGGAGGGAGTTGTCCTCCATTTTGGCTGATAGAGTCTGTTGTTCTCTCCCAGAGCGGGATGTGCTGGCTTGGGGTCTAGATCCAAAAGGGAAGTTCACTGTTGCTTCAGGGTATCGTGTTTTAGATAGATAGGCTTGGGGTAGTGCTAAGGTTCCTTGGTGGAAAAATATTTGGAATAAATTCTCTTGGCCAAAATGTAATTTCTTTTCTTGGCTGGTGGTTTATGGCAGGTGTTTGACTTGGGATAACCTCTGTAAACGTGGCTTCTAAGGTCTTTCCTTATGTTTCTTATGTCTTAAAGATGTTGAGACTGTTTCACATCTTTTCTTCTAGTGTTCTTTTGCTAGGACTATTTGGCATTTTTGGTGGGGGGCTTGGAGTTTACAGTGCAGGCACCCTTCTTCTCTAGAGGAGTTTTGGTGAAACTTTGGGCCCATTCTGGTGAGGACTTCATTTCTGCACATAGCATGGCCAATTGGCCCTAGTTTGATTATATGGCACTTCTAGTTGGAGCGCAACTGCAGGGTCTTTCTGGATAAGAAGTTGCTAGTGGGTCAAGTTTGCACTTGCATTCTTGGGGCTTTGCAGGAGACCTTGTATGCTAAATGTGATTTGTTAGCCCCGATGGATCCTGGTGATACTAGAGTGATTCGTAATTTGGGGATTCTTGTTGGGGGTCCCGGAAGGCCCAAGATTGGGTGGAGCAGGTGTTCTAGAAGGAAGGTTTCTAGGGAAGGGCATTGGCTGCCCCCTCCCACTAGAGTCTTGAAAATCAATACTGATGGTCTGCAAGGGGTAACCCTGGGCATGCTGGCATTGGTGGGGTGGGTAGAGACAGTTCTAGAGTGGTTGTGTTTTTCTTCTCAGATTATAGGGGGCTGCACTCTAATAATCTTATGGAGGCCTTGGCTATTCTTTTAGCTTTGAAGAAGGCATATGCCCTTGGCTAGAATAAGATTATCTGCAAGTTAGATTCTCAGGTGGTGATAGACTTGATAAATAGAAGGCAGTTTGATGATGTTAGTTGGCAGCTTGTAGTGGTGGCTAAGCAAATCACCAGTCTTGGAGATTTATTTAATTCTATCACCTTCTCACATATCCCTCGGGAATGGAATAAGGTGGCTGATGGGTTGGCCAAATGGGCTTCTGAGAAGAATGGGACCTGGCTGGTGGATGATTGGGATAGTTTACCTAGAGATCTTGCTCAGGATTTGGTGGATTTGGTCACGGAGGATGTGAGATGTTGCATGACCACTTCTTGACTTCTTGTTTGTTGTCCCTAGGCCCATTTGGGCTTCTTGCTTCTCTTATGCATTGTACTGCTCTCTTTGATTAATAAAGTTTTTACCCTCTTTTATTAAAAAAAAAAGCTATAAAATATAATGCATTTACCATTGGAATAAGATTGTTGAATTACTTTGCTCCTTTTTATTTCATGTGATAAAACCCTAATAAAATATAGTTTAATAAAATTTAATTTATTTATAAAAATAAAGTGTCACTATATTTGATTAGGTTTCGTTTTGTTTTCTGCACAATCAATTAATATGTTATTTTATTAGGGTTTTATCATATAAATAAAAAGGAGCAAATTATATTCAATAATGGGAGAAGTTATATTTTATAGATTTTACTATGGAGGCATAAATTTAATTTAATTTAATTTTCTACATAATAAAATTTAATTTATTTCTTTTTCACTAGATTTTATAACATTATATTTTATTAGGGTTTCATTTTATTATATATAAAATAACATTCCACTCACCAATAATATAAAATAACCTCTATAAATGTAGCCAATAAAATTTAGGGTTTAAAATTACTTGTAATTTTATGTTATAAATTAATGACTTCATAAATTTAATTCTAGAAAAATCTTGGTTAAAAGTGAGGATGCATGAATTATAAACCTAATAAACTATAGTGCCATAAATTTATGGTAAATAATGTTTATTATTCTAGCAAAGTAAATTCTTTTTATGCATACACGATTAACACCATTATTCCAGCAAATCATGAAATGATTTTCGTTGTAATTAGTGATTTTCTTTTTGGTTGTTTTTCCAGACTTTCAAACATTTTTGTTTTATATATGTTTTAATTATTAATGTTGCATTTGTCAGCTATTAATTTTTTTAATGTCTTTAAAATTGTTTTTGTTAACACACTCACGTCATTTCACCCTATGCTACCACTGTAGTTATGCCTCTAGGCATAACTAGGTTTTGCAACAACTTCTCTCTTTTTATTTTTGAAAAACTCTAACAATGAAGAGGTTCAAATACAAAATATAACACTATGAAATGATTAATTTCTACAATACCAATCAGATTTGATGCAAAAATCAGAAATTTATCTTTTTATGATGATTTAAACCTATGAAATGTAGACAAGGTAATAAATATGCTTTTTCCTAAGCCTAAAATGCTTGATTTTCTACTTTTTAATGCAAATATGAAAGAATGTCTTTCTTTTAAACACAAAGGTGATATGATACAACAAATGAAATAAATTTAATCAGCTTAACAATGCTACAAATATCTGAAGCAACCCATTAATCTACAAACCCTAGGTTTAAGACTAGCTAGATTTTCTAGGAATGCGAGGTTTTTGTAAACCCTAATGCTGAAACAATGTAAAAATAAGCTATGTAGGTATGCAAAATGATAAATGTATTAAATCCTAATCTGATCTAGGGCAGAAAACATCTCAGATCTGAATCAAGAAGGATGCAAGGGTGTAAGACATGTCAGGTTCACACAAACTAAGATTGGATTCTACCCATGAAGGAGAGCCAAACTACATGGGTTTTGTCCTTTTGTTGTATGGAGGAGTGTCAACCAAATTCAACCAAAACTAACCAACTAAACTAGAGTAAGCCATGAAACCCTAGTTGACCAAGATCTGCAAATAGATGATTGTCAGAAACAAATACAGAGGTTCTGAAAGTATGGTAGAGATCAGGAAACATAGAAGAACCAGGATCTGAGTTTGGGAGCATAGATGAACTAGGGTGCTAGGTGCCCTAGACCTTGATTAGGGCTTTACAGAATGTCAAGATCTAGATGTCTTTTCCTGTTAGTCTTCTTCAGTCCTATAACTTCTTGTAGTCTAATTCTTCTGAATGTGACTTGCACACAAGCAAAGAGGGAGAGGTTGTGTTGTGTTTACGGGCTTGCCTTAGTCAAACCCCATGTTGGTGTTTCCACCTCCACTATAGTGATGATTAGTGATCCAAGAGTGTGTGCCCTAGGAGGACAGAGGCAAGATCTGCAATAAATGATGAAAGTATGAATGACAATGATAAAGATTATGACAAGATGTGAAACCCTAGTTGGAGTAGATAACTCAAGATCATGAACCAACAAGGAGATAGATAAAATATGGCTTGAACTTCCTTCAAGACTTGTCAATGAGCATCATAACATCCACAAGCAAATATAAATTCTAAGCATGAAGAGCACTTGAGCATAGGAGATCAATCATGTAAGAAATTCTAATTTTTCTCATAACAAGTTAGGTGCAAAATGAATAATAAGACTCCTTTATACATGCATTCCCGCTCACCAACAATGAATAAAAACAAATGGGGCCGACATGTATAAGCAAAGGAGGTGTTCTAAGTCAACACCACAAAAATAGGGCTAAAGTAATCATCTGGGACTAGGGCGCTAGGTGCCCTGGTCCTTTATCCCCACAAACTCTAGAGAGTGTTAAATGTGGTGGGCTTAGGCCAGTCCTAAGTTTCATTTGTCTGGTTTATTCATCAGGATCAAGATTTAATCATTTAATGTTCAAAAAGGTGTTAAAATAGGTCCTAACTAAGAAGGGTAAAAATTTTACTCCATATCAAATATTATCATATCTTGATAAGATTTTTCTATATATAAGTTTTATCATATCACGTTAGGTTCACCAAAGTGTTAGGGTGGAAAAGAGAGACGTAACCTAAAAGATTAAACTAGTTCAAACTTTCTTCTATTAACATTGGAACACAAACTGAGCTTGGCTTCTACCCATGAAGGAGAGACAAACTATAGGGATTTTGTCCCTTTGTTGTATAAAGGAGTGTTAACCAAAACCAACCAAAACCAACCAACCAAACTAGGGCAAAAGATGAAACCCTAATTGACCAAGATCTGTAAATAGGTGACTGTCAGAAATAGATATAGAGATTTTGAAAGTACAATAGAGATCAAGAAATAGAGAAGAACTTGGATCTAATTTTGGGAGCACATAATAACTAGGGTGCTAGTTTCCCTAGACCTTGATTATGGTTTTATAGAATGTCAAGATATGGATGTCTTCACCTTTTAGTCTTCTTTAGTCCTGTAACTTCTTGTAGTTTGATTCTTCCAGATACGACCTACACACAAGCAAAGAGGGAAAGGTTGTGCTTTGTTTAGATGCTTACCTTAGTCAAACCCCATTTTGGTGTTTCCATCTCCACTACAACAATGATTAGTGATCTAAGAGTGCATTCCCTAGGAGGGCAGAGGCAAGATCTGCAATATTTGATGAAAGTATGAATGAAAATGATAAAGATTACCAGAATATGTGAAACCCTAGTTAGAGTAGATAACTCAAGATCATGCACCGACAAGGAGATAGATAAAGATGGCTTGAACTTCCTTCTAGGTTCTCCTCTATCCTCTGATCCTTGTTGTGGTCTTAGATTCTCTGTATCTATTTCTGACAGTCATATATTCACAGATCTTGCTTAACTAGGATTTTCTACTTTGCCCTAGCTTGGTTGGTTGGATTTGGTTGGCATCTCCTCTATATAACAAAGAGGAAAAACCCCTATATTTTGGCTCTCCCTCAAGGGTAGAAGCCAAGCTCAATTTGTGTCTCAATGTTAAAGGAAGAGAGTTTGGCCTAGTTTAACCTTTTAGGCTAGATATCTCTTTTCCATTAAACATTTTGGTGTAATGTTAGGGTGGAAAAAAAAGAATTAGCCTAAAAGATTAAACTAGTTTAAACCCTCTTCCATTAACATTGGAACACAAACCAAGCTTGGCTTCTACCCATGAAGGAGAGCTAAACTACAAGGGTTTTGTCCCTTTGTTGTATAGAGGAGTGTCAACCAAATTCTACCAAAACCAACCATCAAAATTAGGGCAAAAGATGAAACCCTAATTGACAAATATCTACAAATAGGTGACTATCAGAAATAGATACATAGATTTTGAAAGTACAACAGAGACCAGGAAACAAAGAACCTGGATCTGAGTTCAAGAGCATAGAAGAAATAGGGCGCTAGGCACCTTAGACCTTGATTAGTGTTTTGCAGAATGTTAAGATCTAGATGTCTTCGCCTATTATTCTTTTTTAGTTCTGTAAATTCTTGTAGTCTAATTCTTTCAGATGTGACCCGCACACACGCAAAGGGGGAAAGGTTGTGTTGTGTTTAGGGGCTTGCCTTAGTCAAACACCATGTTGGTGTTGTTGGAATTGGCCTAGACAACTGAGAGGGGGGGTGAATCAGTTGTCACACAATTTTAACCTTTTCTACCTATAATCTCTTTTTACCACTTATGATCAAATTAATGATATAAACATTTGAGCATCAATCAATTAACATATGAGCAAAAATAGAAATAACACACTAGACACAATATTTTTGACATGGAAACCTGGTTAAGGGAAAAACCACGGTGGGGGTTAACCCACAAAGATTATACTCTATTAAAAATATTTTACAAAAGGAATGCACATGCATTCAAGCTCACTACCTAGAGCTCATTGCTCAAAAAAGGAAGGCTCACTGCCTACAGAGAGAGAATTACAATGAGTTTGAACTGATATTTAGTATCTATCAATGCTGGAGTTCAGTTCCGGTTAAGCATAGAAAATTGACTTTACACACTTCATCCTTACTCTGCCCCTCTTACTATTCTGCTAACATCTGAACCTTTAATCTCTGCTCTTTTCACAATTACTCCATAATCGCAACACACACACACTAAAATCATCCAAATCCATCGGCTATATATATCCACATCCTAATCTTTAATTATTTTTTAGTCAGCTTCAAGAACACTTGGAACTTTATTGAATACTCTGCTCTGTCAGCTAGATCCATGCATAACTTGAGATGTGGACCAAAACTTGCACTCACAAATCATTAGTCAGGTCGGCTACTATCACTAATCAACACAACTTGTCCAACCAACAACTTCCATGCATCCAAAACTATGATCAATTACAATGTCAGCCTGTTCTTCTTTTATCTATTCTGACAAACTGTTAACCTGATACTCAGATGCTAATAACTATTGACTCCTTCATCACCGGAGGCCAAATTTTGGATTTAGATTTTCCTGACAATGCTTATGACTTCCTCAGATCCATAGCAAACTCTGATCTACTCTTGAGGAGATCTGGACCAAGATACCAGAACCTATCACACACTCTGTTCTTGACTTCCCAGACTTAGACAGATCTTTAATTTGATTTCTGATCTGGGCAAATTATGTAATGTTGATGTGTAGAGAGACTTGTTGCCATCAATGACAACATTTATCATGCCTAGCAGTGTCTCTTGCCAACAATCTCCCCCTTTGGCATTGATGGCAATACTTAGTGAAAAATGACTAAGTGTCAGAATAACTCCTCCTTTTCTTGTGCTCCATACTGTTATTCACACTGCTTTTCAATGCTCCCCCTTTGCTAGATTCCTCATTTTTCACTTCTCTTCACTCCCCCTTTGGCATCAATGGCAAAGGGTGGGATCCACAATCACTAATGATGTAAAAACTCTGTACATATATGAATGCATATGTACAAGCAATCTGTATGTTATATTTACATATATTTAAGGATATCTACAAAAGTAATCTTTAACTGTACAAATTTGGTGGCCCAACTTGTCTTCATACCATCCAACATTGAAATGTGTCCTCTCAGCAGAAATGCATATGCTTCTGCTTTCCTTTGATCTGATGGATCACTTGTCTGGGCAGTACTTTGAGCCTCTGACAAGGTATTAAACATTGTTTCCAAATTAGGGGTAATCAGTCCCTGGAGCTCACCCATTCTTTCCATAATATTCTTCTTTTCCTTGATAAGCTTCTTTATTTCATTTGTCAGGCTAATTGCTTGACATTCTTGGCTCACCAGAGATACTATTAAAGAATCAAAACTTTGAGATAGGTCTAGCATCTTTTTCTCCTGCTCCTTTATCTTTTTCTTAATATCCTCTACTATTTTGGGTCATGATAAGCAAAATTGATATACATCACCACCATCCTTAAGAGCATTTTCAATACTCTTTATACCAATGTCGAGTGTTTTTCTATCATTATCTATAAGGCCTTTTAGTTCACTAAACCTCTTATCCAAAAATTCTTTCCAAACCTTTACTTCAACCGGCTTCTCAAAGGACTCAAAATTTGTATTTACAGAATGCAAAAGATTTTTCAAATTATCAAAAGGAGAATCAGATGTATTCTTCTAATATGTGGGTATGATCTTCTCCAGTACTCTGGATGCTAGGCTTATCACCTCACTCTCTTCTATGTGAGACTTTAGTAATTTCTCCCTTGCCTTGGCCTGTGTGAATGATGATGTCTTCAGCATTTGATCCAGACAGAGTGTCATAATTGATTGGTCCTTGTATTAGTTCTGGCTCATCTAACTCTAGCATCTCCTTGTTGAGAAAACTCTGCACTGCATTCGCAGTGTCTCTTTCCACACTTGCTATTTTAGTTTCCTTCCCTTGTGCTTGGTCAAAGACAACAACCAGACTATCTTTCTTTGGTGCATTAGCACCATCCCCTTCTGCTAGTTCGTCTTTTCCCTTTACCTCTTCCTCTTCCTTCTCTTTCTCTTTTTCTTATTCTTTCTCTCTGTCCTTTCTAGAGTCATCAGTAGCAGGAGGATCCAGAGGATCATGGCCAACATTTGCTTCTTCTATCAATACTTCTTCTTCTTCTTCCTTTTGCACTTCCTCTTCTAGAACAGAGAAGTCTAGAGTTTCAGTCTATTGCTTATTTCCCTTTAATCCTTCAACATCCATGTCTGAGGACTCAATCTCTACATTTACCTCCTCTACAATAGAAAGATTGTGCTTTTTCAAAGCACACTGAAGAACCTCTTTGGTTTCCTCTGCAATCTTGTCTATCTCCCCTAGCATAAGCTTATTCATTCATTTTTTACTTCGAAACTCATCCTTGGCTTCTTTAAATATCAAATACATTTTCTTTGGAGTAATTTGGGGGCATAATTGTATTAATATTTGTTCTCGGATCTCAAGATCCTTGCTTTTTGCATTGTCTTTTCTCAGTTCCAAAATTTTCTCAAGGCTTTTTGGTGTTAATGAACATATCTCAATAAGAGCATTGTTGTAGATATTCAAATATCTTACCATTGCTTCCTCAAGTACTCTTTTGTCAGCATCACTATAGTCATCATAGAATTCTATCATTGGAACCAAGTTTCCATCCTCAGTAATAGATTTAATGATGTCATCTACTGAAAGGGTAGGCTTCTCTACATATTCCTCTGTCTTTTGCCTCTTGCTTTCCCTTTTGCTTTCAGAGGACATCTCCTTGGATATCTTGGGCGCTTTTGTGCCTGTGGCTTTTAATTCTTTGATCTCGATGTCAGAATTTGTATCTTCTTCTTCTTCTCTTGTGCTTTCATAGGTCCAGGATGCTTTTGTTTTCTTCCTTTTCTCCCTTTTTCTAGATGATTTTGCTTCTGGTTCTGCAGTCTTAGTAGGAATAGGGGTAGCAGCAGAGCTCCTAGTAGTTCTTGAAGTGGAAGAGGGTTCCACCGGAGCACTTGTTTGTTTCTTATCTTGTTTCTCTTTTTCAGCCTTTTTAGTTCTTTCCTTGAGTTTCCTCACAACCTCCTTAGTTAGGCCCAAATTTTCAGCCAACTGCTCAACTTCTTTTCTTACTTTCCTATTGGTTTCAAGTTCTTTGAGCTCAATATGCAGTTTTAAACTTAGCTCCTCATATGTTCCAAATCTTTCAATCATTGTGTCTTTAGGCTTGCTCAATAGGTGTTGAGCATATATATTCAAAATTTTCTCATCCACCTCATAGCCCATAGGCATAATCCATACAGTTCTAGGTTCCACAGCTTCCATTAGACACTAATCAATGTCAACCATAAAGCATATTTCATTTTTGTACTTCACAACAATTGATTTAGGGATTCTTTCCCTTAAATGCATCATACTCTAAAAATTCTTGAAGTAACCCCATATTGCAGTTTTCTATGCTTTGAAGTCACCAATGCTATGAAGATGATCTCTGATCTGAATGACATCTAGTTCATCATTAGTCTATTGAACACCCTTCACTCTAGATACTTCATTCATATAGTAGAAAAATAAGCATAGAACCAATGTACCATATTTAAAAGTGTTTTTCTTATCCCTTTTGATTTTGTTCAAGTTTTCAATTAGATGGTTCTGTAATAGCTCACAAAGGTCATAATCTACATTCTCCTTTAACATTTGATATGCTGCATATATGGTAGTTCCAGAGATAGAATTCTCCCTACTGGAGAGATAGAATTCTCCCTACTAGAGTGGTATATCTTGTAGCCAATCACCATGGAAGCAAACTTCACATCCGGTTCTGTAATGTCATTTATAGTCATAGCCCTCCTATCAAATTTAGCACCGATTGCATTAGTAACAGTTTGGTTTTTCACATATTTTAACATGGGTAATCCACCGATTGAGTTTAACCTAGTTACAATTCTGATAGCATCCTTGGTAATCTTGAATGGTTTTAACAACCAAATGAATTCATCATACATCCGACTCAAAACATATCAGACCCATTCATCTTCATCAAACATTGGAAACCCCATAATTTGTATAAAATGTTTATCCTGTAGTGCCTTATACTCAGGTTTAAGTTCATGATTTTTATCCCTAAGATGATTCTCAAACAAGTCTACATACCTTAAATCTCCAAACTCATCTATGTTTGCATGAATATAAACCCTAATGTCTTCAACATGTAGCACACCATACGGAACACTCAAAAAAGCACCTAACGAGTCGACTTCTATTGACTTGTGAGGATGCTTCTTAAATTTGGGTCGAGGCCTTTTAGTAATGTCAACAACATGAGGAGTAGCCATCTCAACATGTTTCAAATTAAAATCTTTACAGAGAAGTACCTTTTTCTTCCATGGGGTTAGGGTTGATCAATTGTCGGTTAAATTTGCTCTTTGTGCTTCAATCTTTGGATTTGATGCTCTTCTTCTTGTTTCCTCTAAATGCAAAGTGATTCAAATGCATGACCAAGTGACCTTTTATCCTTTGCAAAACCTAATTTGGCATTGTAATAAATGTGTTACTCTAACTTTGTCTGATTACTCTATTTTTTATAATTCTTCATGAATTACTCCGCAAGTTTTCATATCAACATCTTTTCTTCTGGAAATCCTTCCAAAGGTTCTGAACCAATTCAAAATATCCTCTTTTATTGTGCCAAATTTAGGCACCCAGTTAATGACTGGGGGAATTTGATATTCAATGCAGCTCCCCCTGAGCCAGAGCTCTTGACTTAATTCCTGGAGGAATTGTCAGCACCAGATTCTGGTGCAGACCCATCACAATTGTTTATTGTATCTTTCTTTACCCAAATCTTGTTCATTTCACTTCGGATCTCATTTACATCAATTTTTCTTTTGCCTTTGTCATGTCTCTGCTTATCCAGTTTTCTTTTTACCAGACCTCTTCTTCCATTGTTCCTACTTCTGCGGAATCTTGCAATATGATCAGATTTATTGCAATTAAAGCACACAACATTTCCTTGCTTATGAACTTGATTTCCTCTTGATCTACACTGATTAGCCATGTGTCCAAACCCATTGCAAGCAAAACAATAACCATTGAAAAAATTGCCAATTCCTCTATTGTTAGCATTATTCATTATCATACTTCTGCATTCATTTGATCTATGACCATACCTCTTACACTTGAAGCATTGATTGGAGAAGGATGGACCATTTTGATTTACTCTACTTCTGCAATGAGTAGATCTCTGACCAAATTTATTGCAATTAAAACAATTTCCATTGAATGATGGATATCTTTGAGCATTAGGTTGTCTTACCAAAGGTTTTCTAGTTCTATTTCTCCCATTCCTTGGTTCAAGATTTCTTTGTCCGGATCTGGAGCTTTCACCTTTTTCATATCCAAGATCATGCTTGTCATCATCCTTTTTTTGTCGTTTAATTAGTGCTTCAAGTTTAGCTAAGCTTATCTTGAACTTCTCCTTATACTCATTTGCAATTTCTAGATCATGTCTGAGAGTGATAATTTGTCTCTCAAGTTCTCTCTCATTGTTTCTTCTTTCTTGTAGATTAGATTCTAGGAGACCAACTATTCCATCCAATCTACAACATTCTTCAATTCTCTTTTCATATTTTGATTCATCTCTTCTTCAATTTTCTTCCTATCTTCAATTTCCTTGGTTAGTCTCATCACCCTAGATTTCATCTCATGTTTTAGGAAAACTTCTTTAGCTAACTTTTCACATTCCTTTATCTTCTCTTTCAGGGCCTTGTCTTCATAATGACTTCCTAGTTGAAGAGGTTGCTCCTTTCCTTTTGCATTGGATTTGCTCAATTTTCCTTTTAAAATCTCAATGAAGTCTTCAACGTTTTTGAGGTTATCTCGCAGCTCTTAGACTTCTGCTCTAGACTGCTCAAGATCTTCTAGGGCAAGATTAAGTTGCTCTTGAAGGTTATATTCATCCATTTTACTGCATTCTCAAATCTTCCTTAAGCTGTTAAACTTTTTCAAAGGAACCTTACTCTAATACCAATTGTTGGAATTAGCCTGGACAACTGAGAGGGGGGTGTGAATCAGTTGTCACAATTTTAACCTTTTTCTGCCTATAATCTCTTTTTACCACTTATGATCAAATTAATGATATAAACATTTGAGCATCAATCAATTAACATAAGAGCAGAAATAGAAATAATACACTAGACACAAGATTTTTGACGTGGAAACCCAGTTAAGGGAAAAACCATGGTGGGGGTTAACCCACAAGGATTATACTCTATTAAAAGTATTTTACAAAAGGAATGCACATGCATTTGGGCTCACTGCTCAAAAAAGAAAGGCTCACTGCCTATAGAGAAAATTACAATGAGTTTGAACTGATATTTAGCATCTATCAATGTTGGAGTTCAATTCTGGTTAAGCATAGAAAAATGACTTTACACACTTCATCCTTACTCTGCCCCTCTTACTGTTCTGCTAAGATCTGAAACTTTGATCTTTTCTCTTTTCACAATTACTCCATAATTGCAACACACACACACAAAAATCATCCAAATCCATCGGCTATATATCTACATCCTCATCTTTAATTACTTTTCATTCAACTTCAAGAACACTTGGAATTTTATTGAATACTCTGCTCTGTCAGTTAGATCCATGCATAACTTGAGACGCAAACCAAAACTTGCACTCACAAATCATTAGTCAGGTCGGCTACTATCATTGAACAACACAACTTGTCCAACTAACAACTTCCATGCATCTGGAACCAAGATCAATTACAATGTCAACCTGTTCTTCTTTTGTCTGTTCTGTCAAACTGTTAACCTGATACTCAGATGCTAATAACTATTGACTCCTTCATCATCAGAGGCCAAAATTCTGGATTTAGATTTTCCTGACAATGCTTATGACTCCCTCAAATCTGTAACAAACTCTGATCTGCTCCTAAGGAGATCCAGACCAAGATACTGAACCTTGTCACACACTCTATTCTTGACTTCCTAGACTTAGACAGATCTTCAATCTAATTTCTGGTCTAGGCAAATTATGTAATGTGGATGTGTAAAGAGACTTGGTTGCCATCAATGACAACACTTATCATGCCTAGCAGTGTCTCTTGCCAACAGGTGTTTCCCCCTCCACTACAATGATGATTAGTGATCCAAGAGTGTGTTCCCTAGGAGGGAAAAGGCAAGATCTGTTAATAACTGAGAGGGGGGGTGAATCAGTTATCTTAATTATTTCAGCTTTCTGAATTTCCTTATCAATTAGTGCAGCATTAAATTAAATAAGCAAACATAACCATGAAATGGAAATGACATTAATACACATGACACAATGATTTTGACATGGAAAACTCTGTTAGGGGAAAACCCACGGGGTGATTAACCCAAGATTGTATTCTCTATTAGAAGAATAAGATAGTACAAAATGGCACTTGCCAATTAGGGCTCACTACCCGAGCACACCGCTCACAAGAGGCTCACTGTCTACAATAGTTTATACAAGGAAACTAGATACTTGAACTGATGAGAAGCATCCACATATGCTGAGGTTCAGTTCCAGTTAAGCCCAATATACTGATCTGCTGCACTTCATTCTTACTCTATTAGGTGTTGTTGTCCTGTTACATTCCAGACCTATCTTACTGCCTTCACACTGCTCTTCTGCTTTTCTTCGCTCCACATAATACACCACACACACATTCATATCTAAATCCATCTAGTATATAAATTCACACCAAGTATTTCATCCACTTTCTAGTCAACATCTAGAATACTCAATATTTTCCCAAACTCTAATCAGTTGGCTGAATCTTTGTATACCAAGTAATGCGGATCAAAAAGATGCTTATACAAGTCATCAATCATGTTAGCCAATCATGAATGATACCTTAGAAAACTTAATCACCATCACTATCACATCCAGATTTGGGTCTGATGCTTTGCCAATTAGGTCTTCCTCTGTCTACTCTACCAATCAGGAACCCAACACTCAAGTGCTCATATCTGTTCACTCTTCTATCACCGGAGGCTAAGTCCTTGGAATATATCAGTCAAGGTACTTCTCTTGACTTCCCCAAAACCATATTTTACTGAGATACTTCCTCTGAGAGATCCGGACCTGACTGTCGGACCTTGCTGCCTGCTCTGTTCTTGCTTACCGGACCACAACACTTCTTCAGTCTAACTTCCGGTAAAGACACACCATGTCCTACGGATGTGTGGGATGGACTTTGTTGCCATCAATGAAAAAACTAGTGAATCCACACAGTGTCTCTTGCCAACAATCTCCCCCTTAGGCATTGATGGCAATACTTAGTGAAAAATGGCTAAGTGTCACACTATACTCCCCCTTGGCTAATGCTCTATTCTTATGAACATTTTTCGGAGCTCCCCCTTAGCTGGATTCCTCATTTTTCATTGCTCCTCACTCCCCCTTTGGCATCAATGGCAAAGGGTGGGGTCCGTACACCAAAATTTGCAAAACTCAATCTATACTTAATTGCATAAGTATATTATCCAGTTATACTTTACATATACTTTAAGATATCTGCAAAAGTGTTGTTCAATTGTAGAAGTTCTGTTGCCCAACTTAGCTTCATCCTATCCAAAATTGAAATGTAACCACTCAACAGGAATGCAAAAGCTTCTGCCTTCTTGAGATCTATTGGATCACTAGTCCAGGCTATGGCCTGAGCATCAGTTAGGGCTTCATGCATGGCCTCTAACTTAGGGATAATGATCCCTCTAAGTTCACTCAACCTGTTTATTCTATTTTTCTTCTCCTTCTCAAGTGTCTTTATTTCATTTATGACTACAATAGTCTGACACTCTTGTTTTACTATGGAAGAGGATAGAGGATCAAAACTTTGAGATAAACTTAACAGTTTATCCTCTTGCTCTTTTACTTTCTTCTCAATGTCCTTGGTTACTTTAGGCTAGGATAGACAAAATTTATATATATCTCCCCCATCTTTGAGAGCATTTTTTAGGTTCTTTATTCTGATATCCATAACTCTCCTATCATTTGATATTAACCCTTGTACCTATGATAATCTTTTTACCAAAAATTCATTCCGGACCTTATCTTCTGCTGAGTTTTCTAAGGAATCAAAATGTGTGCTAACACTATTAACTAGAAATTTGAGATTACTGGATGAAGAGGCTGAGGGATCCTTCTGAAACAATGGCAAGATCTTCTCCAATACACCGGATGCAATTTCTATAAGCTTGCAGTCTTCCATGTGAGACTTCAGAAGCTTTTCTTTTGCCTTTGCTGAAGTAAAGGATGCTAGTTTCATGGTTTGAACCGGGGAGAGGGAGACAAAATTGAACGGTCCTTGAAGAAGTTTCGGTTCATCAAATTCCATCATCTCCTTGGTTAAGAATTCTTTGACTGCCTTGTCTCTTGCCAGAGACAGAGTTTTCTGCCCTTTTGCACCCTTACCACCATCATCTGTGGCCTTCTCTGTTGGAGTTTTCTCTTTTTCTATAGCCTTACTACTGTCATCTTCTTTTTCCTTCTCCTCTGCTTATTGACTGATCTTCTCTTGTACTCTTTCTTTTTCTTTGAATCTAGAGTCTGTAGGGGAAATTGGAGGAGAGATGTTTTCTTGATTATGGACCTCCTCTTCCGGAGTAGAGGAATCTAAGTCCTTACCTTTTTTTTCACCTGTCTTCTTTACCTCTTCTACCACTGTCTCAGTAGATTCTTCTTCAACATCTGTGGCCAAGGGATTATCACCTAAGTCCTCTATAGTAGGAATGTTGAATTTTTTGAATACATTTCAGAGAATCTCTTCTGTCTCTTTTGCTACTTTGTCAGTTTCTCCAAAGCTGATTCATTCTATCTTTGCTTCGAAACTCATCCTTACAATCTTTGAAGATCATATTCTTCTGCTTAGGAGTGATTAAGAGATATAGATGAATGGCTATCTGTTCTTGGATCTCAAGATCCTTTTCCATAGCATTATTCTTTCTTATTTCTAATTCCTTTTCTAGGCTTTTGGGAATAAGAGATATGATTTCAATAAAAGCCTTGTAGATATTCTGATACCTGACTATGGCTTCTTGCAAGATTTTTTGGTCAGCTTCATTGTAATCATTATAGAATTCAGCCATTGGTTGAAGGTTCCCATCCACAATAATTGATTTTATGATGTCATCAATGCACAGAGTAGGTTTCTCAACAAATTCTTCTGTTACTTCTTTAGCAGAAGGTTCACCAGATGTTTTCCTTTTCTTCTTCATTTTCTTTACTTCCTCATCTGATTCTGTCTCTTCTTCATCCTTTTGGCTTGTGTAATACCTTGTTGCCTTTTTCTTGGTTCTCTTCTCTCCTTTTCTAGATGATTTTGCTTCTATTTTTTATGCCTTTGAGCTCTTTGCAGTGGTAGGTACAGAGGTCTTAGAGGATCTAGTCTGGGAGGGGACTTCCACCGGAGCACCTTCTTTCTCTACTTTTTCTTTTTCTTTCTCTACCCTTTCTGTCTTCTCTCTATTTGCATCAAGTGCCTCTTTTGAAATTTCATGCCTCTTGGAAAACTCTTCTACTTCCCTCCTCACTTTTCTCTTTTATTTCCGGTTGTCTTAGCTCCACATGGATCTTCACACTTAATTCTTCAAAGGTTCCAAACCTTTCTGCTTTAGGATCCTTGGATTGACTGAGCATGCGTTGAACATGTAGCTGAACAATTTTCTCATCTACTTCATACCCCATTGACATGATCCAGACTATTCTTGGCTCTACTGCCTCCATTGGACATTGATCAGTTTCTACCATAAAGCATACTGTATCTTTATACTTTTCAACTAAAGATTAGGGAATTCTCTCTCTTGCTTAAATCATGCTCTAAAAATTCTTGAAATAGCCCGAGTGTTGTATTATGTGCCTTGGCATCACCAAGCCCATGTATATAATCTCTGATTTGGATGGCTACTGGTCTATCATTCTGCCATACCCAACCACTAGATTCGAGAAGCTCATTCATGAAGTAGAAGAACAAGCGCAGTATCAACCCACCATACTTGAAGGAGTTCTTCTTGTCCTTCTTGATCTTTTGTAGGTTTTCCATTAGTTGGCTCAGAAGGAGTTCACAAAAATCATAATCTACATTTTTCCTCAACATTTCATAAGCAGTGTAAATTGTAGTTCCAGGTACTAAATTTTCCCTGCTAGAGTGATATATCTTATAACTGATGATCATGGAGGCAAACTTGACATCCAGATCAGTGATGTCTTCTATTGTCATTGCTCTTTTGTCAAATTTTGATCTGGTAGCCTCACTCACAGTTTGATTCTTGACGGATTTGAGGACAGGAATCCCACCGGATGAGTGCAATCTGGTTACCATCCTAATGGCATCCTTGGTTATCTTAAATGACCTCATCAACCATATAAAGTTATCATGCATTCTACTTAGAACATACCGGACCCATTCATCTTCTGCAAAACAAGGGAAATGAATGCATTGTGCAAAATGCTTGTCCCGGATGGCTTTATACTGAGTTTTGAGTTCAAATGAGTCATCTATCAAATGCTTGTGATGGATATCAACTAGCTTAGATTCCCCAAATTCTTCAATATTCACATGAATATATGCCCTAACATCTTCTACGTGCAGAACCCCATGCGGAATGCTTGAAAAGGCACCTAAGGGATCAACTTCTAGGGATTTATATGGATGTTTCTTGAATTTAGGATGTGGCCTATCAGTGATCTTTACAACATTCGGTGTAGTCATCTTCAAAAGATTTTACAAAGAAATATTCAATAACAGAAAATACCTTTTGCGCTTCTAGGGTTTGCTGAATGAGTTGGATTAATTTGCTAGATGAATTGACTTAAACGGTTGATCTTTTGAGAGTTTGAGATAATTTGTTGCAGAGCTCCTTTTCTCTTCTTCTTGAATGCCAATGTGCAAATGATGAGCAAATGAACCCTTTTATTTTTGGGAAAACCCTAATTTCATATTGCAATAAATGCACAACTCAAGTCATTCTGGTTGCCTGGTTCTTCTTTTTTTGAGAAAGATCTTTTTCCGGATCACTGAGATATACTTAGAGTTATTCTTGGTGATTAATAACAAATTATCTTACTTTCCCCAAACACTTGATCTATCCATAGAAGAAGATTCCTCAAATTTGAATCATACCAGATTTAACTGTGATAATCCTGTTTTACTGGATGAATGTTAAACCGGATCAATCTTGGAAGATTAGACTCTTCAAATCTTCCTGCAGATCTTCCATATATTTACCAAGATTTCTTTAGATGTTTCTCTGAGAATCTTTTTATTCTGCAACTTCCTATGTGCCAATTTCAGCACCAATCACTTGGCTGGGGGAAAATGTTTTTCCTTGTGTCTCCCCCTGAGCCAAAGCTCACTTTTTAATTTCTGGAAGGAATATCAGCACCAGATTTTGGTGCAGATCCATCCCCTACATTCTCTTTACTTCTCTTCACCCAAATCTTGTTCATCTCACTTTTAACTTCATCCGCATTCACTTTTCCTTTTCCTTTGTCTTGATTCTGATTATGATGCACTGAACCCCTCTTGTCCTGATTCTTGCTTCTACAGAATTTGGCAATATGACCGGATCTATTACAATTGTGGAAAATAACATTTTTTTGCATATTTGAATGATATCTTCTTGATCTGCATTGATTAGCCATATGTCCCATTCTATTGCATGCAAAGCATCTACCATTAAATGAATTGTTCATTTGCATATTTCTGCATTCATGAGATTTGTGACCATACCTTTTGCAGTTGAAACACTGTCC
Organism: Cunninghamia lanceolata; assembly: GCA_027924645.1. Taxonomy (NCBI): domain Eukaryota; kingdom Viridiplantae; phylum Streptophyta; class Pinopsida; order Cupressales; family Cupressaceae; genus Cunninghamia; species Cunninghamia lanceolata. The sequence continues at coordinate 2,182,376 of BSBN01000781.1, forward strand.
GGAGAAGGATGTATTAGTCTGATTTATTCTCTTTCTACACTAATTAGCTTTATGACCAAAGTTATTACAGTTGTGGCAGTATCCATTGAAGGATGGATATCTTTGAGCATTAGGTTGCCTTACCGGAGGTCTTCTAGGTCTATTCCTTGGATTTCCTGATCCAAAATTCTTCTGACCGGATCCGGAGCTTTCACCTTTCTCATATCCCAAGCCACGCTTGTCATCTACCCTCTTTTGGCTTTCAAGAAGAACTTCAAGTTGAGAAGAACTTATCTTGAATTTCTCTTTGTATTCATTTGTTGTTTGAGGATCCTTTTTAAGAGTGTGAATTTGATCCTTAAGTTTTTCTTCATTATCTCTAGCATCTTCAAGATCAGATTCTAGATGCCTAATTATTCTATCCATTTTGTGGCAGTCTTCTGACTTCTCCTTGAGAGATTGTCTTAGATCATCTTCAGTTTTTCTTTTCTCTTCAATTTCTTGGGTGAATTTCATAACTCTTGATTCCATTTCATGTCTTACCATAATGACCTCTTTTGATAACTTTTCACATAACTTGGTTTTCTCCTTCAGATCTTCATTTGTACCATTGTCTTCACTTTGACTTTCCAATTGCTGAAGTAGATCTTTTCTCTTTTTCATAGAGATACTTAGTTTCTCTTTTAGTTCATTTATGAAATCATCAGTCTGTTTGAGTCTTTCCTTCAATTCATTGACTTCAGAGTTTGATTGCTCAAGATCATCTAGGGCAAACTGAAGTTGTTCCCTCATACCATACACATCCATTTGAGTTCCCAAATCTTCCTCGAGTTGTTAGGCTCTTTTTGGAGGAACTTAGCTCGGATGCCAATTGTTGATAACTGAGAGGGGGGGTGAATCAGTTATCTTAATTATTTTAGCTTTCTGAATTTCCTTATCAATTAGTGCAGCATTAAATTAAATAAGCAAACATAACCATGAAATGGAAATGACATTAATACACATGACATAATGATTTTGACGTGGAAAACCCTGTTAGGGGAAAAACCACAGGGTGATTAACCCAAGATTGTATTATTTGTTAGAAGAATACGATAGTACAAAATGGCACTTGCCAATTAGGGCTTACTTCCCAAGCACACTGCTCATAAGAGGCTTACTGCCTACAATAGTTTATACAAGGAAACTAGATACTTGAACTGATGAGAAGCATCCACATATGCTGAGGTTTAGTTCTGGTTAAGCCTAATATACTGATCTACTGCACTTCATTCTTACTCTCTTAGGTGCTGTCATCCTGTTACATTCCGGACCTATTTTACTGCCTTCACACTGCTCTTCTGCTTTCCTTCGCTCCACACAATACACCACACACACATTCATATCTAAATCCATCTAGTATATATATCCACACCAAGGATTTCATCCACTTTCTAGTCGACATCCGGAATACTCAATATTTTTCCAAACTCTGATCAGTCGGCTGAATCTTTGTATACCAAGTAATGCGGATCAAAAAGATGCTTATAGAAGTCATCAATCATGTCAGCCAATCATGAATGATACCTTAGGAAACTTAATCACCATCAATATCACATCAAGATTTAGGTTTGATGCTTTGTCGGTTAGGTCTTCCTCTGTTTACTCTGCCAATCAGGAACCCAACACTCAAGTGCTCATATCTGCTCACTCTTCTACCGGAGGCTAAGTCCTTGGAATATATCAATCAAGGTACTTCTCTTGACTTCCTCAAAATCATATTTTATTGAGATACTTCCTCTAAGAGATCCGGACCTGACTGTCGGACCTTGCTGCCTGCTCTGTTCTTGCTTACCGGACCACAACACTTCTTCAATCTGACTTCCGGTAAAGACATACCATGTCCTGCGGATGTGTGGGATGGACTTTGTTGCCATCAATGACAACACTAGTGAATCTACATGGTGTCTCTTGCCAACAAGATCTATAATATATGATGAAAGTATGAATGAAAATGATAAATATTACCACAATATGTGAAACCCTAGTTCGAGTAAATAACTCAAGATCATGCACCAACAAGGAGATAGATAAAGATGGCTTGAACTTCCTTTAAGACCTGCCAATGAGCATCATAACATCCACAAGAAAATAGCAATTCCAAGCATGAAGAGCACTTGAGCATAGGAGATCAATCATGTAAGCAATTCTAGTCTTTCTCATAACAAACTAGGTGTACAATGAATAACAAGAATCCTTTATATATGCATTCCCGCTCACCAACAATTTATAAAACCAAATGGGGATGATATGTATAAGAAAAAGAGGTGTTCTAAACTAAAACCACAAAAATAGGGCTAAAGTAATCACCTAGGACAAAGGCATTAGGCACCCTAGTCCTTTAGCCCCACAAACTTCAGAGAGTGTTAAATGTGGTGGGCTTAGGCCAGTCCTAAGTTTACTTTGTCAGGTTTATTCAACAAAATCAAGATTTAATTGAACTTAATGTTCAAAAAGGTGTTAAAATAGGTCTTGATTAACAAGGGTAAATATTTTATTCCATAATAATGGGTTTATCCCATGGCTATCAAGACATTAGTTCGATATGCCCAAAAGGCTAGTTCGATATTTAGCCATTTCATCAAAGTACAAAACCTTAGCTTTGGACACTAAAATCTTATCATTGACTAAGATGTACACCTAGGAGTTGATGGTTTCTCCATTAGGACAAGAAAGTTTAGATAAAAAATTGTCTCTAGTTCTCTTCAACCCGTAGCAAACTCTATAACCTTTATCTAAACTTTCCTAAGTTTTTAAACCTTCACCTTAACCCCACAAAACTTATCAAGTCTTCTATTTTCTCTAATATGCTCCCCACTCTCACAATTTGCACACCACTATTTTCAAAACTCTTTCCTTTTATTCTTTAGAATCAAATGAGATTTTGGATTTTTTTATCTCTTCTTGGATGTCTCTAAAATGTTCTTTTATACCTCCATTGGATAATTATGGTTTTTCACTAGTTTTTCATGATATCATACTAGAAGAGTTCCAAAGGCATAAAATGGTTCACAAAGATATAAAAATGATTTTAATGATATGTAGACCCAATTTTATTCATTCTTATGACTTTTTGGATATATATGGACTCCCAATAAGTCTCAACAACCATCCCTTTTTCTTTACTACATTTGTCTCTAAGTATTTGTGCCCAACAAGTTGGAAAAGCATGTATTTAAGCACTAAAATGTCTTCCACTTGTCCAAAATGGATTTTTGTTTAAAGTCTAAAGGTGCATGCTTTAATCAAATAAAAAAACATAAAGAATATGCTTTTATTTTTTGGAACTTTCTATAGCTCCCATACTATAATTTTTTTTATATTGTCTCATGTTACCTATTTGTGTACCTCAGTCCAAATAGGCAAAACTGAGACGGCATTGCACTTTTATCTCAAGAAGGAGTCATCACAAGGTCTACTACAGATATAAATGACTGCTACAAGACACCAGAACCACCCTAAAACAATAATAAAGGTAGTAGCCATGAAGATAGTGTGCAACAAATAGAGAAATGGAGATAGACCTACAAACAGAAATCTATACCAGGTGTCTAACTATGAAGAAAGAATCACAAGAATAGTGTAGCTCACTGCTAATATCAGAAGGCCTACTACCCAGGTAGGAGGCCATTCCATTCATCATCTTCACCAAGATCATGCATCAACTCATTAAGAGTTGTTGTAGGGTCCAAATAAAGATGAGAAGGGCATCCTACATAAGCAAGAGATATTCAGGAGAAAACAAAAGAATAGAAGTAGGCTATAGTTTCAGGTTGTTACAACTTTATTCATTACAGCTTGCTTAAGTCCCAGATGATAAAGGTACATAGTTTATTAAAATCACTTATGATTATAAGCAGCCGTATTAAACAATAAATCTTCAAACATTCTTTCCTTATGCAATTGATAGTTTTGCAAAAGAACACTAGACAATCCATTGCACAAAACAATTGCTTCTATTCATAAGAAAATTTTGTTCAAAGTTCCAACACAAGCCGTGGGAATTTACTATAAAATGATGAAATGAAAAGAAGACATATACATCTGAAATAAGAAGCATAAAGAAGAGAAGGGGATCTATCATTGCCTATGAGATGAATCCCCTCACTTGTAGTTGCACCATCTTCAAGGTTCTCCAGTTCAGCCTCCAGAAGCAACTACAAGAAGAAGAGGAAAAAGAGTTAGAGCTCAGGACATCCTTCACTAATATATGAATATAAGAGCATCAAATGTACATGTTCCCTTTTTAGAAGCATCAAACAAGAAATGAAAGAGATAAAAAACCATCCAGATGCAAACATGCAAGCCACAAGGATATACAAAAAAATGAAGGCCGCATAAATAGAAAAGAGGCTCCTTGCCTCTATTTTTTATTTCTAACTTTGTTTTGAGTGTGCAAGTATGTGAAGATGCAACTATTGCATAATGTAAGAGACAAATCTATCCAAATAAAGCATGCAAGGTTCCTCTGTCAAAGATATAGCAAAATAGGACAAAAGCAAAACAAGGATCAAGAAGATATTATCATGTCTAATGTAATAGCAGAACAACTGATAAGGAGCAGCATGCACAAAAAGGGACAACAGTTACCTTTGTCAAAAGATAGTCATTGGACTATCAAATGCAAATGGAGAAAACACTCATTGCAGTCATAAGAATGATTGTATAAAACAATCAAAATTAATCATAGTTATAATGACTGTATGCAACAAAAGGAAAAGAAAGTAGTCATTATGACTGTCCAAAAGTAGAATCATACATGAATGGAGAAAACAGTCCCTTTAAGAATACTTTTAAGACGGTCAAGCTTCTACTAGTCTGCAATAGTCACTACAAATCAATTACAAGAGAGTAGGTCTTCTTACATTAGTGTTCATCAATGTTTTAGGAGTTTTAAGCCAAGATAAGTCTTCAAATAAGCTTAAGTAAGAGACATTGGAGCAGTCATCAACCATGCAATAACAGTGCTAGAATTTGTTAGGATCAGTCATGATCTATGAAAGAGGAGCAATCTTTGTCAAAAGCCAAGACAATCAATGAAGAGAAAGGACTGTGAAACCAGCTATGAGAGGACAGTGGTCTAAGATACCACAATGAAAAGAGATGCTATGATAAGTGACAAGAGCTTGGAGGGATTGAGGTCTCTTGTGAAAATGCTTTACCTAGATATGATAAGACAAGACAAACGAGATGGAATAAACAAATAAAATAGATGAAGGAACATAGCAGTAATAGATAGTGCTTGCACCCAACAAGGAGGCCTCTCGCCTAAAAGAAGACATTTGAAGAACATAATCTATTTAGGGTTAAGAGGTTGAGTTCTAGATCCTGACAACCCTAGCAACAATGTTGATGTCATAATTTAAGAGATATCAGATAAGAGTTGAGGAGACACATTGATGCACATTGTATGGGGTAGATTGGTAAGAAAATAGTCCTATCACCTCTGTGTGAGGAACATCAGTGTTTAAGGTTTAGCAGGGTCTGATGGACTATGAGGAACAATAATGTTTAGGGTTTTGCAAAGTCACAACAATGGAATGATGAGAGTTGGCAGAGTCTTGAGGACAACTATCAAAAATGACAGTGCACACCAAGTGCAAGAGCAGTCTATTAGAGAGACAATATGTATCCAAGGATTTCATAGAAGGCAGTCATCATCTTTAGACCTTCAAGGAGACCAAAGAATAGTCAATAGGGTTTTGACAGATAGTGCGAAGCATCTAACATTTTGACAGAGGTAGGGAACATCGAAAGAATATTGAAATCTCCATACAAGGCATTTAACGCACTGAGGTCAGGGTTGTAGTACTTGAACATTCTATCCAAAGTTAGTACAGTCCAATAAACTTGTATAGTGCCCCTGATAGTGATGAAGTCTTGCACAGTAGGTGATGCATAGGTCTAATGTAATCACCTTTTGAAGAGTAGTCACAAACCATGACAAGACAGTCACTGTAAGGGTTTATCAGATAGTTTGAGGGGTTTCTAAACCCATTCAATAGTATAGGACCTACAAACATCATAAGCAGACAAAGGTTTTGAGAAAAGAGGCAAAATCAATGTTAACAGGTTAGACAAATCAACAGAGAAGAGACAAGGTCTCACATTGCTATCATAAAGGTTTGTTGTCATTATGAGAGGGCAGAATAGAATTCTAGAACACCTTACTTTCTTACACAGTAATATCCAACAGTGCTTTCATGTTAGATCTACACATGAAGTGAGATATAAATGGTGTTGGTGAAGAGAGGATAATGATTATGATAAGGGCATGAAGACAGGAACATACCTTGACAGTCATAAGGCATGAAGACTTTAGAAACCAAAAGGCATAAAAGACTTTAAACTTCTGCAGGACGGTCACAAAGGCCATGAGGTCTAGTATGAGGATTGATTACTATGAAACTAATATAAGGATACTTGACTATCAAAGGAAGAGCCACAAATAAAGCAGTAAACAAAGACTCTTCATAGTTTTTCTCAAAGGCAGAGTCAATGGGTTGAAGGAAGCTTACTAGTTCATAGTTTTCCCCAAGCACAGTATCAAGTGAAGAAGTAGACAGTGCATTCCCATGGTGGCGCTCCAGTAGAACATAAAGAGCCAACAGAATAAAAACAAGAATGATAAGTGATTCTAGGGTTTCCAAAGCTTTTCAAGCTTGGTGAGAAGTGCCCTAGTCATGGTCAAAACCGACCATGACTTTTAAAAAGTCTTTTTCTTCCCTAAGAAATCAAAGATTATCATCATAAGCTCGTGGCATTATCACTATAATTCTTGAAAATCAAAAAAGATATAATCATCATTTACATTATCCCTATAGTGCATGACCAAAAGATAATCGTTATTTACTTTAACATTTATTAAGGTAAGTTGATAATTGTAAATTACCTTAATACTTGTTAAGGTAAATAAAATGATATTATAATTACTTTAACACTTATTAAGGTAAATTGATAATTATAAATTACCTTAATACTTGTTAAAGTAGATTAATAATTACCTTTAAATCATGCAAAGAGGAGATGTGGACCAGTCAACAAGGTGTATTAAAGCATGCATTTAGGTAATCTCGATGATGGGGGTAAAGTTATTATATTTGCATTATGCAAAAGGGAGATGAGACTTCATTTTATTGGGCTTTTTAGTTAAATCATGCCTATTTTAGAGGCCCACTTGGTCAAGTTGGAAGATAAGGGAAGTTCAAAGCTAAAATCACTCATTATGGAGTAGTTTGGAGCCCTCAAATATAGGCTTTTTTGCCTTGCACGCCCAGCAAAAGGGAGTTCACAGAATTGGTTGAAGACATCTTTCCCAACCATCTCATGCAATGGGAGAGGAGTGTTGTTTGATGGGAGTTGACTTCCCCAAAACTAGGTCTCTTGGAGAACATTTTTTGGTGGTAAAAGAAAAGGCACGGGATGCTTTTTCCTTAGTTCTTACTAGTTTTCCTTTGCACACAGAAAAGAAAACTTATGTATTGTAACTCATCAGTATTTTCATTATAGAGCAGCAGCATTTTTTACAACATTTTCAGATATTCTTGTAAGGACACTTTTATTTTTTCTCAAATAAAGTAGTGTATTGCCTTCTCATAGATTGGATGTGTTATGTGATTAATTGAGTGATCTTGATGCAAAAATTGTCCTTGATTTTAAACAAATCCTTCTAAATTTCATGTCTCATTTTTGAAGCTTAATACAAGAGAACAATTGATTTATATAGGTTATAGGTTGAGTTAATCATTTTTTTGACTTTTGTAGTTGTGAAAGCTATTAGTTTTCCTTCAAGATAGTAGAAAAGGTCCAATCCTCCCTATGAAATATTAACATATGAGTATTGTTCAGATTGAGTTGTGTAAACAAGCCCTTTTGAGAGAAAATTGTGAGTTGAAATAGCAAGAATAGGACTTATAAACTCGGTGCATCACCTCCTAGGATCTAATTCTCAGTTACATAGCAATCTTTTTATCCATTTTCCTCACCAATACAAAAGATTCATGAGATTTACCAGGGAACTAACCCTCTCTAGAGGTTCACCTTCGCCATAAGAAACCCACAGCCTAAAGGTGATCCCATGTTTCACAGGATAGTTGAGTTTAAAGCTTAACCAGGGTGCAATCCTCATGACAACATCTCCTTCTTGGAAAAATGCATAAAATAGGTAGTGTTCTTATTGTTGTTGCAAACCTAAGGTTGATCCTCTAAATATAGGAAAACCTCACTAGGAGTAACAATTTCGTTAGAGATAGATTGGTTTATTCCAATAAAGTTTTACTCTTAAGAAGCCAACAATGCCCAATTATTTTCCCAACAAACCAAAGAGATTTTGAAATGACAAATATAACTAGAAAAATTTACTACCATTATTTTTGGCAATCTAGAATTGCAATGTTCCCAGTGATGCCCTTGCTCTAGATGCCTTGGGAAAATAAGAAAACGTAAGCTCATGATCATGAAGCTTAAGTTCCTCTAATGATTGACCGATCTCAAATGAGCTCATCCAAATTAAATCTTCAACAATCTTTTCCTTCCATTTGAGTAAATATTCTTCATGTTCCTTACCTCTAGTCTTCTTCATGACTCTAGAATCAATAGCCACTTAAATATATTCTATTTAATTCTTAGGTTTTTTCTACCTCCAATCTAGAGTTAGGAAATCTAAACCAACAACATTGTCATCTAGTTTTTGTCATGGAAAGGACATAAGTTTTCTGCATTAAAAATGGGCGAGAATTCAATTCCATTAGGCAAATTCTATCTCATATGCATTTCTACAATCACTTACATACTTTTGCACTCCTTGTGCTCATTTATGTCATGTTTCTCAACTCTATTTCACCTTTAGGACTGCATCCATAAACAACTTGGAAAGGTGTCTATTGCACTTTTGTCCATTTAATTGGTATATGCAAATTTATTTTATGGCAAGATGAGGAAGATAAAATCCCATTTGTTGAACGTGTTTCCAACAAGGCATTATAATTTCTAAAACTTTGGTTCATTGTAGATGGATAAATTATGAACATTCCTATAAAGTCGTATAAGTAAGACACATTAACTATCTTATCTTAAAAAGAAGGCATGCCCCTTGTTTAAAATAAAATGTAAGTCAAGTGACCATTGGCCTATTGGTGGACATGCTTAACTCACAAAGAAATCACCAAGGATCACTTTTTATCAAATGCAAAGACTCAACACCATAAAAGACAAGATCGAGTTTGAGACTCAAAACGCTTATCTTAAATGTCCACTCACGTAAAACCTTTATATAGTATAATTCTTTGTCAATATAGTACGCATCCTCCAACAAAAGAAAGAGTTTTTTAAAACTTCAATACTTCGCCTACTACTAGAATTTAATATAAAATATATTTAGAAAATATAAATATTATATTCTAACTCAATTTAAATTGAACCTACAACAAAACATTAACCCGGAGAGAGATTTTCTAACATTTTCTCCTAATTTATTGTGCTCTTTCCAAACTACCTCATGAATTATCACATGTCTAACACAACGCATAATTCCAATTTCCAACTTTCTAATTCGCTTGTTGGAACTTGAGTTTCTTAAAGTTGTTTCATAGTCATAATTAGTGTTTCAAGGTGGTTTTCCATCACATTTCCCTCCCTTTGACTTTATAATGAAAATGTATCACATCACCTTTTTAATTTAAGAGTTCCCCAAAAAGAATTAAAATATTTGTAAAGTTATGGTGAAACAAATGTACAATATATGTCCCTTCTCGTGAGCTTCTCAAAAAGCAAGGGAAAACATTTTCTCTTTACCAAGGCCAAGTGGAGGCGTGGGGCCCAACATAGGCATAAATACCATACACGACGGGATGTCTAACATGATTTTTATTATTATTTTATTTTGGGATTCCGATAACATTTTCAAATTCCAAGTGCATTTTTTTTTTAACATATTAAAACTTTGACTTGCATATATATACTTTGATTTTAAAAAAGAATATACCTGTTATGGTGATGGGCACACATTTTAATGGGAATCCATGTTTGTATGTCGAAGAGCACGAACTACAATTAGAGGTTGTAGTTGTAGTTGTCCTCATTTAGAATATAAGCGATCCACTTAAAAAAGAAAGATTAACAACAATAATAAATCATCAAGTGACTATTTTTTTTCCCTAACATAAAATAAAATCATATTTAGGTAAAAACTACCAAAATTTTTGGAAGACTTAAATATCGTCTTTCCTTGTTTTTAAAAATATTTCCCCACATATATTTTGTGCATCTAGATAGGATATTACTAAGGGAAAAAATATTAGTTTATATAGTGATATAAATCTATAAGAAAATATCGTTTTCCATAGATTGGTTAATCAAAGAAGTGTTGTATTGCAGTCTAGTCTTTGTCATTCCTACTAAAATTTGGTAGGACGGTTTTCTTACCAAATTTTGGTAGGGTGGTTTTGCAAAAGTTGTTAATTGTACTGTTATGACATAGAACATGGAACATGTTGTTTTTAAATTTTAAAATTTGTTGGAAATAGATTTCTTTAATTTAACAAATAAAAGATTTGTCACTTTTGCAATTTGTACAAACTTTAGAGACAAAGACAATAACCTAGTAAAAGCACCAAGCAAACAGCTTACAAGGTTAAAAAAATAGGAGGAAATGTTTTAATATTTTGAGGTAAATTGGAAAGGCTTTAATATATTTCTTGTAAATTGCCGATAAGGGTGTGGTTCGATGGTTAAGTCGCTCGGTTGTCGTGGCGACCACTAGAGTTCAAACCCCCACTAAGCCAATGAGCTCGCAGGCTTTACGCCTTCGCTCGGCCAATGAGCTTGCGGGTTTGAAGTGTTCTTGCTAGGGGATGAGGTCCCCTGTGTTATGGCCTCAGTGGTTCATTGCTCCGGGGAAAAGCATTCGCGTGGAGTCGGAGGGCGTGTCGCACCAACGTCGCCGATCACATTAAAAAGTTTACCAGGCACATATATATATAGTAAATGGGTAAAATCAGTATGACCACAACTGGGGAATATCTACTCTATCAAGATTTCGTGGCAACATCCCAACCTACATGAATGTAGTTTGTTTATCATTGAAATATCTTTGCTACTATTTGCTTGAAACATAAAAAATTGGCAAACTTAGAAATCTCTATAGACATGTTGTTTAAGTTACTAAAAATGAAAATCTACTTTGTAAATTCTATGATAGTGTCTTTATGCTTCATGCAAAGATATTGAACTTCTTGGTTAGCTAGTAAAATGTATATAATAGAATAATGTTGGTAAAGCTAGCTTATCATGACAATAGGATGATACCACAAGAGTGATCAATTGTGCTTTTGGTCTCTAGAGTGACAACTCTATTGTATTCATAGTTTGGTTTGACTTCCTTTAATCTATCATTCCCACCTGTACACACCCGTACGAATGGACATAAACACAGTGTAACTATTATTTTTAAAATATAAGTACTACAATACTAAGGGTTACACTATTCATAGTAGTGAGTTATACACACTCAACAATATTATGCATGCAATGGAGTGAGGGCACGCCACTCAAGATGAAGAGAATTAGTATAAATGCAAGCGATGGAACTCTAGTCACAGCACCCTACAAAAAAATATGAAGGCAACCTATCAAGGTATCAATGTTATGCACAACATTGCAAATGGAAGTACTCGCATGTGCAATTCTTCCCTTAGGCTTCTTAGGCAAAATTGACAACTCATTGTCACCTTATATCTTGTAAGTGACTATTCTTGGTCCTAGGCACCCATATTGGAAAGATGTCTGCATGACAAATGTAAGAGAATCTATAAGAGGACTATTTTGAGCATGCAGGTGATATTCCCAAGATGGGGTGTTTGGATTTTGTAGCTTCTTCATAAAGCTTGCAATTTCTATAAAATAAAGCTTTAAAGGAGTGCAAAGTAATGGGTTTGTTTGTAGGTACACAGATGATGTCAGATTAGATGTAGGATTGAAGGAAATTGATGTACTATAGTCTTTTCTAAGATAATATAAATTTGCCCTCTTTTCCTAGCGGAGTTTTTTACCCAAAAGGGTTTTCTCCAAGTAAATCCATGTGTTATGTGTATGGCTCTTGAGTATTGTTGATTTCTTTGATGTTTGGCTCATATCTCCATTAATATTCTACAAGTTATATTTCATATTTCCATTTGTAGTGATTTCCATCATTTCTAACATTTGGTATCAGAGTCTGGCCAACTGTGTTATTGGGTGGAAGTGAGAAGGCTTCATGTGCTGCAATGGGAGTTCTATTTTGTAGATTTATGTGAGTGGAATTCATGGATACATTTACACCTTAGATAGACATTGAGAAGTTCAATGGAAAAAACTACAAGCTATGGAAGCTGAAAATAAAGGATCTACTTGAAGAGAGGGAATAATGGTTTGCTGCATCAATAGAAAAGAAATCTAACACTATCATTCAAGATGATTGGGGCGAGATGGACAAAAAGGCAAGAGGAATAATTCGGTTACGCCTTGTAGACTCTGTCTTATTGAATGTCTCGACGGAAAAGACTACATATGCATTATAGAAGTAGTTGGGTGAGATCTATCAAGCCAAGAGTTTAGTAAATAAACTGTATCTTAAAAGAAATTTATTTTCTCTTAAAATAAAGGAGGGTGATTTGGTAGATGAACATTTGAATAATTTTAATTTGATTTTGAGTTAGATTCTCTAGATGTTAAGATAGAAGAGGAAGATACATGTATTATGCTTCTTTGTTCTTTGCCTAAGTCTTGAAAAAAAATTATTCTTGCTATCACTGCTAACCTTTAAGATCCAAAGATGGATGCCCTTGTTGCAACTCTATTGGCACAAGAAATGAGGAAGAAGGCTATGGATAGCTCGGTGGATGCTCTTAAAGTTAGGGGAAGATCTAAGGAAAGAGGACCTAAAGGAGATCAGAAGGAGTCTAAGGATTCAAAAGACTAGTCTAAAACTCCTAGGAAGAAGAACAAAGTTAAGTGTTGGAACTATGGTAAGAGGGGACATGTGAAGAAAGAATGTAGAAATTAAAAAAATAGTGGGATTCCTCTACTGAGAAGCCCTCAGATGCAGGTGATGAAGTTTTAATTTCTTCATGTAATATTATGTCTAACGAATAGTGGTTGATTCACTCAGGATGCTCATATCAGATGAACCCTCATAAGGAATGGATCTCTACATATGAGAAATATGATGGAGGTTATTTCTACCATGGGGACAACACTACATATCCAATAGTTAGACAGGGAAAGGTATTGTTGTGTTTCAATGATGGTAGGATTAAAACCCTCCCTCGTGTTTTACATAATCCTGGATTGGCTAGAAATCTTATTTCTATTTCCAAGTTGAATATTTCAGGAATGCATGTAACATTTAACAAGCATGGTTACAGATTGGTGAAAGGAATCTTGGTGGTAGCAAGGGGAATAAGGATGAGAACTTTGTTTAGGCTTGATGTTGCTACTGTTTGTACGTCCACCTATGTGACTAAAAAATTTGAAAATACATGTATTTTGTGGCACCATAGATTGGGCCACATAAGTAAGAATGTTCTAAAAACTATTATCAATAAAAAGTTGTTGGATGGCTTCTCCTATTCTGATGAGCACTTAGATTTCTATGAGCACTATGTGTTTGGTATACAAAATAGAGCATCATTTCCTTTAGGGAGTAATAAGGCGAAAGATAAATTAGAAATTATTCATAAGGATGTGTTTGGTCCTATGGATAATGATTTAGTTGGAAAGTCACAATATTTTGTTATCTTCATTGATGATGTATCCATATTTACATGGATTTACTTTATGAAGCATAAATCTGAAGTTTTCACTAATTTTATAAGGATTTTAAAGTCTTAGTAGAAAACCAATCAGGATTGAAAATAAAAGTATTAAGATCTGACAATGGAGGGGAATATTGCTCTAAGAAATTTAATGATTTTCACAAACATTCAAGTATCATAAGACAAAAGACAACTCCATATACACCACAACAGAATGGTGTTGCAGAAAGGATGAACTGAACACTTATGGAAAGAGCCAAAAGTATGTTGAGTGATGCACAGTTGGATAAATATTTTTGAGTAGAAGCTGTGAGTACTACTTGTTACTTGGTAAATAGATATTCTTGTAAGGCTCTTGATTCTACTTCTTATAAAGTTTGCACAAGTACGAAACCTTTTGTTTCACATTTAAGAGTTTTTGGTTGTGAGGCTTTTGTTCATGTGCATAAAGAAAAGTGATCTAAGTTGGAATCAAAAGCATAGAAATACATCTTCATTGGATATGGTGAGAATGTAAGAGTTTATAAGCTTTCGAATCCTTTAACCAAGAAAATCATCCATTCTAGAGATGTTATTTTTCAGGGAACTTAGAGCTACTTCTGATTTTGTACAATCAGAAGAGAAAGAAAAGAAAAAGATAGTGCATTTTGATTTACAACAAGAAGATGCACATCAAGAAGAATAGAATGATGGATTTGATGATAGAGAATAAGAAGAATATTCAAGTGAAAGTTTTGATGAGGAAGACTTTGTGATTATAGAAGAAGTTGAGCATATAGAAGATCAAGAGGAAGAATCTCTTACTCCACCCTTGAGAAGATCCACAAGACAACAGAATCCAGTTGATAGGTATAGACCACTAGATTTTTGTTGTGTATTTTCTTTATTGAGTATTGATGATGAGCCTAGATCCTACAAGGAAGTTATTTTTGCAAATGATAGTGAGTCTTGGAAACTAGCCATGCAGGAGGAGATGATGGCATTAGACTCTTGTGATACTTGGGATCTTGTTCATTTTCCCAAAATAAGGAAGGCCATTGGTTGTAAGTGGGTCTACAAAAAGAAGTTTGGACCAAACGGTTCATTGGAGAAGTACAAGGCTAGACTGGTAGCCAAGGGCTACTCCCAGAAAGAGGGAGTTGATTTCGGTGAAATTTTCTCTCATGTTGCTAAATTATCTTCTATTAGATTTCTTTTTATCCATAGCTATTGGTTATGATTTTGAAATTGAGAAAATTGATGTTAATACTACATTTTTGCATGGAGATTTTGAAGAAGAAATTTATATGCAATAGCCTAAAGGTTTTGAGGTAAAAAGATTCAAAGAACACTTGGTTTGTAGATTATAACCATCTCTTTATGGTTTGAAATAGTCCCCTTAGATGTGGTATCAAAAAATTGATTCTTTCATGTTGAAATTGGGCTTTGTGAGAAGCAAAGAAGATCATTGTGTTTACATTCAATGTATTGATGATTGAATACTAATTGTTGCCTTGTATGTGGATGACATATTATTTTCTAGTAACATCAAGGACATGATTAGTGAGTTGAAAGCTCAACTTTTAGGTGCATTTGAGATGAAGGATCTAGGGGCAGCAAGGTACATATTGGGAATGGAAATCAAGAGAGATCGAGGTAACATAAAGCATTGGTTATCTCAAAGTATGTATGTGAATACTAATTTGCATGGATTTAATATGTAGGATTGTAAGCCAATTATAATTCCTTTACCAGTTGGCACTAAGCTTACATTATATATGTGTCCTAAGTGTGAAGATGATTTTGAGGATATGTCTAATGTGCCATATGCTAGTGTTTTAGGAAGTTTGATGTATGCAATGGTTTGCACTAGGCCAGATATTGCTCAAGCAGTGGGAGTTTTGGGCAGGTTTATGTCTAACCCTGGTAGAGAGCATTGAAATTATACAAAAAGGGTATTAAGATATTTGTGTGGTACTTCTAATTACTGTTTGGTTTATTCTAGTACTAACAATGAAGATAAGACATTGGACATACATGGTTTTGTTGATGCAGATTGGACAGGTGACTTGGATAGTTGAAGGTCCACTAGTGCCTATGTGTTTACTCTATTTGGAGCTATGAGTTGGATGAGTAAAAGGAAGCTCACGGTTGCTGTATCTACCATAGAAGCAAACTATATGACTGCTACACATGTCTCTAAGGAGGCAATAGGGTTATAGAGATTGTGTACATGTATTGGTTTTGATTGTAAGACTATTCAGATTGGTTGTGATAGTCAGAGTGCAATTTGTTTGGCCAAGAATCCTATGTATCATGCTTGGACTAATCGTGTGGATGTTTAGTACCCCTTTGTTCGAGAAATGGTTGAGAATGGACAAATTGAGTTGAGGAAAATTGACACTCAGTTGAATGTTGCAGATTATCTTACTAAACCTACGAGCACAGAAAAGTTCACTTGGTGTAGGAAAGCCATGGGCCTTGTTTCTTATGTTTTCCTATGGTTGTATTTACAATGTATTATGTCAAGTGGGAGAATATTAGGATTATGGTGCCTTCAACCTTGTAAATCTGATTATTTAATTACTCCTAATATTGTAATTGTTAATTCAACCATAAGGGATGAGGAATCCACTAGCATGGTAATTTATTTTTACTGATATGGTAATTAATTATTTACTAGCAACAATAATTAATTATTTACCTGCAAGTAGTTATCAGGTTACATTTACTAGTCAAAGCATCTTAGTAATAGTAAATAAGGTAAGTTGGAGAATCTAGGCATCCATCTTTGGGAGAGCTATTTTTGGTGTGTTATGACAACTGTCATAAGTTGTAAGAGCATCCATGACATCTCACAGCTATCACAAGGCGTAAGGGAATCTATGATAGCATATGATGACAATTATTATCTTGTAAGTGACTATTCTTGGTCCTAAGTGCCCATATTGGGAAGATTCCTATCATAGATGAAAGATAACCTATAAGAGGACCAATTTGAGCATGCAGGTGATATTCCCAAGATGGGGGCGTTTGGATTTTCTGGATTCTTCATGAATCTTTTAATTTATATAAAATGAAGCTTTGGAGGAGTACAAAGTAATGGGTTTATTTGCAAGTACACAGAGGATGTCAGATTGGATGCAGGATTAAATGAAAATAATGTATTGTAGTCTTTTTTAAGATAATACAAATTTGCCCTATTTTCCTGGTGGAGTTTTTTACCTAAAAGGGTTTTCTCTACATAAATCCATGTGTTCTGTGTATGGCTCTTGAGTATCATTGATTTCTTTGATGTTTGGCTCATATCTCTATTAATATTCTACAAGATATATTTTAGATTTGCAAGTTATATTTCAGATTTCCATTTGTAATGGTATCCTTCATTTCTAACAAATTAAAGCACATTTTGTTTAGTTCAGATTTGACCATTACAAGCTACCACTATTATTATTTCATTTGCTTATTGCATAGATAATGCTATAGAATTATACATGTAACAAGATACCATTTAATTTTTATCAATAAAGCATTGTTTGCAACAAACTAAAAGTTTAAGATTGAAAGGATTTTAATTTTGTAGAGTTTAAATATAGTTTTGATTGAATGCAAATTCATATCTCATTTTTTTTATTGTATATAATTACGCCGAAGGCGTTCCCTTTGTGAGACAAAGGGCCGACTTTGTTGATCTACGGTCTTTATTGCTGCAGAGGCGTGCAAGACAATTGTAGCACCTTTAACCGTTAGATTTGGCCATTTCTCGGTTCTGCCTTCCATCACCTTTTTCACCATTTTTTCCCTATAAACCCCCATTTTCTTATCAGCCAGCAGAAAGAAGACAACAGTGAATGATTTCATCAGCACAAAATTTTGGAGGAGCGTGCAAGACGATCACAGCGAATCTGGCCGTCCATTTTTCTGGCATTTTTTCTTCTGTTCGCCGCCGTGCATTGTTTTCTTCTCTGTTGCGTATGTTTTCACTTTCTGTGCATTTGCAAAATTCTAGCTGTCTATTTTCCATCGTCGCCTTTTGGTTCGACAGTGCTTTTCGTTTGTTGTTTATCTCACACCTTTCCCACGCATGCATGCATTTGGATTTCTATCTCCTAACATTTTTTGTGGTACGCATGTGGAGGCGCTTATGTCACCACAACATCAGGGCAAGCCACATATATTTTCATGAATCCCATAGCTTACATGATCGTCTCTTCATGTGGTTTTTTAACATGGCGAAGGAAAGAATAGTCATCAACATTATTAAATTTAGCAAATACCTCACTTTTAGGTTGCTAGGGCACCACATGAATATGAGGGGACGTTAAATTTAGCAAAGGTTTTGCAGCATTGAGGTGGTTAGGTTATCACTTTAGGAAGAGACATATGCCCCTTTCGATCAATAGGAAGGTGAGAACTAAACTAATGTGACTTGTTTTTTCATTTCGGTATTAAAAGACTTCTCTTTTTCCATTAAAATTAATGGTTGTGATATGAAAGCTCTTAATTATGGGTTTTATTATTAGTAAGTAAATTAAAAATGTGTTTTTATATATGGATTTATTTGAGGATAAGCTGGGTTTTACCATATTCGAGTTAGTGTTATATTTGTAACTAATTGGGATAAGCACATTTGCAATTTTGGCATTAAATTTAAGGTTTAATAGGACAAGATATTTTTCTCATAGCAGAAGGAATCTAGATTGGCATATCTCATAACTCCATTTTGGTTTTCCTGTTCAAGGATAATAGCATTTTAAATATTATTCCTTTATATTATTCGAAGGGGGATTTTTGTCAAAAATATAGTTGGAAATGCTCCCGTAGCCACGTATGCAAAATGTGCAAGCATATACAAGGCAGAAAAATGTCTTCAAGAGATTTAATTTATATTACATAAAATATAATTATTATATAGTTTAAAAAGAATAAAATGGAAATGGAAATGTTATGAATCCCTTACAACTACCATGAATCTCATGCAGGACTTAAATTTGATGTCCGTATAGCTGTATTTAGGCATTTTTGTCATAAAATACAATTAAGCTGTATTTAGGCATTTTTGTCATAAAATACAATTAAAATTTAAAAAGATTGTATCACATGAAAGGAGACATTTTGAATAAATTGTCAAAATTTATATAGGATTATGATAATATATATTTGATTTATATATAATTTTACTTATACTAAGATATGTCAGTATTTTAAGGGCACCTTTGAATGGACAACCATCATAAAAAAATTGCTTGACAGATAGGATCAACCGTCAAATTTAAGCCCTCATCTCATGGAAATATATATGCTATGAATACAGATTTGTAGGGTTATAGTTAGTTTCTTTTAATTAGCTTTTCAAAATGCTTAGATTTAGGTACAAGGCATTTATATATATTGAGATTTTTTTATTGTTATATTTAAATTTTATTTGGATTTTTTGAAATGTTTTATTAAAAAAATAAATTAGAATTTTATTGAACATATGATGAAAGATTAGATTAATGGAGTTAAATAAATATATCTACTATTATATATTTATATAAATGATATATATTTGTTAATTAATTAACAACACGTGGAATATACTATGACTAAAGCAATGGTCATATCCTTATCTTGTGTTGTTCGGGCCAATTAAAAAATAAATATATTGTAAATGGAGGGGCACTTTACAACTACATTTACCTCCTCAATCATATTAAGTTGTTGTAAGGGATAATAGAGTAACGTAAATAGTTGAAATAAATTTGATAATTTAAATATACCATTTGTATACATTGGTTGTATTACTTTTTATTTGTAGATGTATTTAAGGACACTTTTTAATAAAATTTTAAAATTTATAATTTGAACCACAACCAGTCTCCAACAAACCTACAAACTTAAGGCTATTAGTTAGCCTTATAAAATGTATTATTATATAGTATTTAGTATTGTTTATTTTATATTTTATATAGTATTATTTGTTTAGTATTATAATATGTCAAATAATACTAAATATTATAAAAAGTAATATCTAATATTATATTTAATGTTATAGTTAAGTATTCTATATATAATATTTATATATATTTGTTATTTAATTTAATATAATATTTAAAGTAAATATTTATATATATTAAATATTTAATATTTATATACATTTTATTATACAATATTATATGTGGAATAGTATAATTAATTAAATAATTTATATATAATTTATTTATATTTATTATTTAATTTTAATATTTTTATACATTTAAATATACAACATTACATATTTGCTATTATAGTTAATTAAATATTATATTAACAAGTTTTTATTAAATGATATTTAATAATCAAAAATAAAAATTATATATATTAAATATTTAATATTTATATACATTTTAATACATAACATCATATATTTAATTGCCAAGTAAGATTTAAAATAAAACAAATATAATTGTATCAAATTTTTAATAAGAAACTTTTTTATATTAATCATCAAGAGTTCAAAGTATCAAATATACAATAGAGACCCAAGGGCAAACAGCTAGCCCAAGGGGTCAAACTAGAGTATCAAAATCACATAATAAATAGTACGGAGATACAAAAGGAGAGAGTAACCAAGAGCAGCTAAGTAAGAATATCATCCCGATTTTCCAACCAGGTCGTCCATCCTTGTGGTCCTTCCATCCAGACCACCTTCTTCCTATCCAGAATCTGAGCATACTTAAGAAACTTAACAAATATTAATTAATTTTTAAATATATTTATTTTATTATAGCATAAATATTAAAATTAACTACGATATAAAATCAATAAAACATTAAAACCTAAAATTTAAAAAACTCTGCATATTATAATTGTACAAACATATTATATACAAACAATAATATTTTACTCTTAAAAATTAGACTTATTATACAATAAACCTTAAAATTAACTAAGATATAAAATTAGTAAAACATTGAAACCTAAAATTTTAAAAACTCATAATATTATGCATACTATAATTGTACAAACATATTCTATACAAACAATAATATTTTACAACTCATAATATTATGCATATTATAATTGTACAAACATATTCTATACAGACAATAATATTTTACTCTTAAAAATTAAATTTAAAAAGGCTTAAGTATATCAACTCTCCTTTAATGTTTAATCGTCATTCTTTTAAGATTGGATTGTATGGAGGAATGAAAAGGCTACAATCTAAGTAAGTCCATTAGAATTAGCATGCTTCCTAGTAACATGTGATGATTTTGATGTCCTTTTGATTCTTTGTTTTTTTTAAAGAAATGATTAATCCCTGCCACAATAGTTAGATGGCATTAATCCCTTTATTAATAATTGATTGTTATTTCTACACTCATATATTTGATCTAGCTAAATTCTAAGGAAAACTATATTTAGATTATGTCATTCTTCTTTTAGCACATCTAAGAAGTTACAATTCTTAGTTATAGTTCAAAAGTTATGGTTGAGACCTAATTTTTAGTAAATAAAATTATTTTAGTTTATGTACATTTTAGTGAACTCCACTTCCTTACACAACTCAACCTAGGGTTTTCGCCTTAGGTTTTATCCTTCCACATTAGAGTCATTATTTATATTTTGTGATTATATACTTTTCCTTTTAAATTTGTTTGGGGTTTGAATCTAACTTTATTTGTGCTTCATTGTGTTATCTTGATTAGTGTTTGGGCTATTATTGTTTGTTATTTCTTTGATCCTTATCCATGCACTTTCACTATTAGATTTTTATCATGGATGTCTTCTCGCCCTTTTCTACCAACCTCATTTTTTATGTCACTGTGCTTTATGATGACACATCTTTTGTAGCCTATGATAGTGACTTAGCTACTACTTCATCCCTATATGCACTTGATATGTCCAGGGATCTTGATTCATGTGATGTTGTGTCTAACAAACATTAATTTTCCACCTCATGACAACTTATCATTTATAATAAATGGTGATTTCTTCAAAGTAAAATAAAAATTTACATAGTAAAATAGTTTTCAAATAAAATAAAGTAAACCATATATTATTAATAAAATAAAACTAACATAGATATCTTAAATACAACAATCTTAGGTGCCAAGAGATATCAATTTGGAGGTGTCTAGAGAGACAGGAGATGATATATAAAGATATATATCAAGATAGAGTTAGAGAGACGGGGGAGAGACACAACAGAGAGGAAGAGATAGAATGGGCTAGCAGTGAAGCATTCCTCTATTTTATCTAAATTTCCATGGATTGTGAATTTTGTAAGCCATGCAATGCATTCAACTGTAACTTGACAGAATGATGAAACCTTCATTTTGTACTAATTTGGACTTCAATAGATTATAAATTCCTTTTTTTTCATAGCCAGGTTCCTGTTGAAATTAAATAGGCTACCAAGAACAAGTATTAGCAATTATGGAAATTATTATTATTTTGGTTCTATGTAGAAAATTTGTTTGCACAATCAACATGGGACTAATTGCAAGAATGAATGTTGACAATTCTAGAACAAACGTTCTACAATTTAGGCATCAAAAGCCTTGTGGAAGGAAACGATGTCCCCTAGAAGAAGTTTCATGTCATGAACAAAGTGATTCCAACCCTTTCTAAACACATAGCTCTGGTTCCTTCCCCACTAAAGTACTAGAACCACCATTCTTTCCCTATATTATCTTGGATTGTGATCAACAGTCATCCATCTTTTGCATTTTTGCAAGGATTCAATGAAAGCCTAGGGGATTTGCAGAAAATCAAATACTAGGAAACCCATCACAAGATTCCATTTCAAAAGATAAATCTCAAAGAAAGTATGTCTTCCAAAGGTTTGTCTCTAGAAAATAAAGATAAATTTGATCGTTTACCACAACATGTAAGGACGGGTTGGATTTGGAGTTCCAAACCACATTGTGGATCGATTCTAGAAGCTTAAAGAGTTTGAGAAAGTCCCACCAGAATTTTTTACTTTTAATATGTCTATAGTATGCCAAAGGGTGTATGGGAAAACCATGTCCCTATTTATGTATGATGGTGAACAAAAATTTGTGCATTCAAAGTACCTTTTAGCTTCAAGTAGAGAACATGACTACATGCATAAACTTTCTATGAATAATTATTTTTAGATTTTACCTTTACCACCCATGACAATTGCAAAGACATTTCCTAAAACACAAAATCATTCGCCATCATGGGATTACAAAACTAAGATTTAAAACTGCATAGACATAGTGGCAAAAAGTATTCCATTGTGTGATACACTTAGGACTATGGTGAAGCATTCTAATAGAAAACCATACATTAATGATCAAGCTATGGTACTTTTACAATGTACAAAGCCAAGCATGAAAAATAAAGATAAATTTTCGTTTACCACAACATGTTAAGGATTGGTTGGATTTGGAGTTCCAAACCACATTGTAGATCGATTCTAGAAGCTTAAAGAGTTTGAGAAAGTCCCACCAGAATTTTACTTTTAATGTCTATAGTATGCCAAAGGGTGTATGGGAAAACCATGTCCCTATTTATGTATGATGGTGAACAAAAATTTGTGGATTCAAAGTACCTTTTAGCTTCAAGTAGAGAACATGACTACATGCATAAACTTTCTATGAATAATTATTTTTAGAGTTTACCTTTACCACCCATGACAATTGCAAAGACATTTCCTAAAACACAAAATCATTCGCCATCATGGGATTACAAAACTAAGATTTAAAACTACATAGACATAGTGGCAAAAAGTATTCCATTGTGTGATACACTTAGGACTATGGTCAAGCATTCTGATAGAAAACCATACATTAATGATCAAGCTATGGTACTTTTACAATGTACAAAGCCAAGCATGAAAAATAAAGATAATTTTTTGTTTACCACAACATGTTAAGGATTGGTTGGATTTGGAGTTCCAAACCACATTGTGGATCGATTCTAGAAGCTTAAAGAGTTTGAGAAAGTCCCACCAGAATTTAACTTTTAATATGTTTATAGTATGCCAAAGGGTGTATGGGAAAACCATATCCTTATTTATGTATGATGGTGAACTAGAATTTGTGGATTCAAAGTACCTTTTAGCTTCAAGTAGAGAACATAACTACATGCATAACCTTCCTATGAATAATTATTTTTAGATTTTACCTTTACCACCCATGACAATTGCAAAGACATTTCCTAAAACACAAAATTATTGGCCATCATGGGATTACAAAACTAAGATTTAAAACTGCATAGACATAATAGAAAAAAGTATTCCATTGTGTGATACACTTAGGACTATGGTCAAGCATTCTAATAGAAAACCATACATTAATGATCAAGCTATGGTACTTTTGTAATGTAAAAAGTCAAGCATGAAATGGGTTGGTCCAAATCATCTAGCTCCATTGGAGCCTTGTGAAATTGAAAGAGATAAAGAAAAGAGAGTGACTTAGTATGGGTTGGTCCAAATCATCTAGCTCCACTAGAGTGGGAGAGAGAGATAGAGATAGGAGATATAAAGGGAAAGAGCATATGCAAATACAAAAAAATTAATCAGTCATTTCATGCCAACGATCCAAAGATAAACAGAGTAGGAGAGATAGATAATGAGATAAAGAGAGGGAGATATATAGAGAGATAAATGGACGCTTAGTGTTAAACCACTCCCCATGCCTTCTTTAAATATAGCATGCTTAGATATACATTTTTTATATTTGACAAGATACAGATTTTGGGACATTGATTTTTTTAAATAGATTTTTTTCCTTCTCTATAGGTATTTGTCAGTTTTCCATGACGATTGTTCCTTGGATGAATTTTGTACACAACAGGTTCCCATGACATAGAATGCACACCATTTTTAGGTCTCAAGATGATTCCCATATTATCTAAAAATTTAAACAAATAAAAAAAATTTCCCTTCAAATTTTAATTTTGATCCATTTGAGCTCCAAATCATGCAAAGGTGTGAAAATATAAAAGCAATGAGGATCACTAAGTTTGATTGATCTTCGTATTGTGTAACATACCATGAAAGGATGCATGATGGTAGGCTAGATGACACATCAAAATGATGTAGGTGGTGACCCATGCTTATATTTGCAAGATGTTAAATATGAGGCTTGTGATAAACAAACATACATGCTTCAGATAATATGCATAGGTGATGACAAATGAAATGCAAGTGAACCCAAGTGCAATGCATGAACAAGAATAATGAAAGGAAATGCACAGGCACCAAACATGGAAGCTCACACATTTCAAGTAGCTACTGAGCAAAACACATGGATCTTCAAATCGATTAAGATTGTCAAAATTAATTCATGACAATCGAAAAACAAAAAAAGATAGGGGCCATAGGATACTAGACAATCAACATTCACTTAAAGACATATCAATTGAACTTCCACAATTATTCGGTGTACCCATTGCACACCAAGGTGTGATTGCTAGTATAAAGTTTATTAGAAAATATAAAAAGGATGGGCTCTAAATTAAAACTCATATGAGTAATGGGGGAGAGGACCCCTCAATCATAAGGGAGGGGCATGGGGAATGCCATGCCAGCCTTGTGGTCTTTTCCCGTGAGCACTCTTATAAATTTTAATAATATTTTTTTATTTAATCCTACTAAAAGTTTTGATGCTTCAGCAGTGATACTCTATATATAAATAATTATGTCAAACAACCAAGCTATCATGCTTCATAATTTACAATAACATTACTACATATTTATTCTAGAGATAGGGAAACTAGATGTGAAAGAGATAATAATAATAATAATGCTTGATAATACCGATACTTAAATAGTTTCCTAAAGCGTAACTTGGTGTGTGTATATAAAGTATGCATATGTAAATTGCAAAACAATTATTCTTTCTTGTTTGTTTGATGATCTACCTATACATTTTCCACAAGTAAGGAAATTATCAAATAATCATAATTTTAAATCTTTCATCTTCATTTTTCTTAAACCCATGCAAAATAAAAAATAATGAATGGAGACAAGTGCTTCTATATTTCTTTTTCATAAAATGATAAATACAATGACTAATTAGGACAATCTATTTTTTTGTTACATAATAGACTAAATCCTTTTTGTTACTACAGACACCTAAAATCATCTCATCACCATTCTAGCCTTATCAATTGACCATTTCCTCTATGATTAATTGAGTAAATTCTTATTTATTCGATTAATTATCCAATTTTTCATCCCAACATTGATTAAATAATATTTTATTATTTAATTAATAAAACCACTATTCATGCACTATACAAATTCAATCATTTATTTAATCAATTAATCATTTTCTATAGTCTAGCCTTAGGTATCTCAACCTCCCAATTTGAGTATTTTCAAATACCTTTTATCTTGAAGAATGGTTTAGAACTTTCAAAGTTTCCAAAAGGGGCTAAACATGACAGGGCTTACTATTTTTAGTAACTCTACATTTGAGCACGGATGGACCTAGAATTTTCCCAAAAGGTGCAGAACTTCCAATTAAACATCTTGGGTGAGTTTCGATTCAAGATCATATCTGGATTGCAAGACATTAAATTTTTCATTTTTTGAAACTCCTGAAAAAGTTTCAAACTTAGGTTTGAGGCACTTAGAGGTCCCTAAATACTCTGAAAGTTATTATAACTAATGAAGTGGGTTGTATCTTGATAGATCTCTTCACAAGCTTTCCAATGCATCAACGGTTCATCAATCAGACACCTAGATCAAAAGTTGTGGCCTTCAGAAGTTGGACCTCCTGTTTTGAGAAATGTGAAAATGTGTTGGACACTTAAAAGAGTTGTAAAGGGGAGAGTTACACATGTTGATGTGTAATTTGACACATCACAAGGCATCTTTGATTGGAGATAATTTGGGTGCCACTTTTGGGTGGTTTTGGCTCATGGTTTTGTAATTACCATTGACGGTTTACTATATTGTATCTCCTATATTTCAGGAGCTTGAGATGGAGGTTGTGTAAGATTTATAGATGTTGAGTTGCCTCCAGATCTCTAGTTGGTTATACTCCTATGAAAGCTTGCTCTGCAAGTATATTGTAATCTTCTTGATTCCTGAATAATATATTGGGCAGCTTTGGAGTGGGGTTTCACAAGTTGAGAGGGAAGAGCAACCCGCATTAAGGAACCCATTAAGAATGTATTCAGAGCACTCTGAAGGACCCTATGTTGACAAGTTCAATGTGCTCATTAAGAGATTGCTTAAGCCAAATTTTTAGCATAAGATTAATAGTACATGATGAAGTTATATAATATTTATTTCGGGCATTGAAATTATGTGGAAGGCCAATTTTTCTGTGGAGGTTTTAAGAAGTTAGTTTAAATACAAAGGAACAAAGTTTACTAATTGTTTGATTTGCATGTTTTATTTAACTTGAAGTATTATTTTATTCAAATATTAAATTTTAAAAGTCGGCATATAACTTTTGTTCAAGCAAGTCCTTTAATTTTCAAGTACAATCACATGTATTGTGAATTTGGCCTTGCTAAACTATTAGGTCCTCTCCTTAGCTTTGTCTCAAAACAAATGGTCATCCAATGCAATGCCAGCAAACTAGAGAGTTGGGAAGTTTCTATGAATGGTTGTTTTCTACTGCACTATCTATCCCCTTCAAATTGAAACTCAGATGGTTTGCTCTAATCTATCTCTCCAAATTGCCAACCTGTCCATTGTTCTTCAAGACCATTTGAGGACTAATACTGAGCTGGAAGAACAATAAACAAACTTCAAGCACAGCTCCAAATTATTGAAGGGCTGCAAAATTCTGTTAGGACTCTCCAGAATGCCAATGAATCTAGATGATTACAGATTAGTCATTTACCCTGAACTTGCTGCTGCACCCTGCTTTGTTTTTCTCATGGACCATGGTGTCTACAAACCCTGCTTGGAAGGTTTGTATCTGCAAAGCATTTGTGGAAGTGGAGTTATGTTCTATGCATTCAAAGAATATGCTCAATGGATTTGGCAACTATTGTTTGTTTTTTGTTGCTTGCCTTCTTTCCATGGATACTCGGGTTCCAAATTTACACTACCATGCATTTTTCTGCAAGTTGTCATATCTTAACTGCATTGTGCATGCCTAAAGTTGTCAAATCCTAACGCCATTGGGCATGCCCCTGTGAGTTTTCATACATGTTAGTAGATGCATCTTGTAAAATTGTTTTAGTGGCAAATATATATATCCCCTTCTCCTTGAATTTGTGGGATGAATTGATTGGGCTGGACACCTGTAAATTGTTTTTTGGTGAAACATGGTCAGTGCATCTAGCATACATATGCACTTGACTTGCAACTGATGAAGATACAATGATAGACTATAGGACAGTTTTGTGTTACCTATTGAGTTGTAAAATGTGTAGACTAGCATTTTACACTTAGTTTAGTACCTAGTTGGACCTAAATTGTTGCCTTTCCTAATCAAGACCTATTTTAACATCTTTTTGAGCTTAAAACAATGAAAATCTCGATCCCAGTAAATAAACCCAACATAATCAACTTAGGACTGAACTAAGCCTCTCACATCTCAACTTTTTGTTTGCATTTATAATTTAGTATAATTCACATGACTATTGGGCATTACCTTATGATTGTTTTACTATTGGGTAATTACATGTGCGTGAAGGTAATTTGTCGTTAATTCTAAAATTGCATAAATTTGAAAGTTAATATAATGATGGATTATTATGATTATGGATGTATATCTTTCTCGTGCTTTGGCTATGATTATATGGACTAACCTATTGATGAGAATTTGAGTGCGAATGAGTGCAGGAACATGTCGAAGATGAGAACATGGTTGAGGTAGAAGCGTCCTAGCAGCCTAGCAAGAGTTAGCATGACGGAAACCTGATGCATGCACACACTCACTTAGTTTCATACATATTGCATTAATGAATGGCTTCATTATACATTCACGTAACATGGATATGTAGTCTTGATTGTGCATTTTACTTGGAATATTGGTTATGACAATTTAATGATTAGTTATTATACAATCTCATTTACTATGTATGTTCTTTTCAATTGCATGGTTTTGCCATGTAATCATGTTTCTTTTCATCTTTTGATTAGATAGAACTATATAGACTGACTTCAAATAGATTTATTATTAATTATATATATGTCTATATAAATACATATATATAATTAATAATAAATCTATTTGAAGTCAGTCTATATATAATTTAAATTATATATATATATATATATATATACACATGCATGTTAAAAATAATGCAACCATAGTAGTAAGTGAAGTTTTGATTACAAACTAATGAATTAAAGCTTTTGGGAGGCATGCACCCTCCTCACCATACAAGAAGTGTAAGCTCAAAATAAGCTCAAAAGAAAGATTGAGAAATTAAAAAGCTAGAACTAAAAATGGAATGCCCAATTTTAGGGCAGGAAAACCATTCATTAAAAAGGAGAGAGCTAAGAAAAGAAGGGGATATATAGAGAATAGGAGAAGAAGGAAAAGGATGACCGACAATAGGAGGAAGGAGATTAATCTGTGGAGATCGTCATTGCCTGGGTACATTTTTCTTAAAACTTTTTACTAAAATTGCAAGGTTGTGCCTATTAATTCTTACGATCTATTGAACAACATTATACGTGGTTTTGAATGTATTAAATATGATATAGGTTTACTCGTTATGTTCATCGGCCTATGTTTTCTCTTATTATCAGCCTGCCTATCTCCTGGCTTGTGTTTCTATCTTTCTAGCCTAGGTTTCTATATTCTTGGCTTGCGTATATATCATCCTGGCTTGTGTTTCTATCTTCTTGGCCTACGTATCTATCATCTTGGCCTACATTTCTATCATTCCTATCGGCCTTTTTACCTCTTTGGCCTGCACTTTGTTCTTAAGTAGCCTATTTATGTCTTTCTTAAACAGCTTTTATATCATTCTTAATCGGCCTGTGTATTTTATTTATATCGGCCTGTGTATTCTCCTTTATCGACCTATGTATTGTTTATATTAGTGTATTCTCCTTTATCGACCTGTGTATTGTTTATATCAGTGTATTCTCCTTTATTGACTAGTGTATTGTTTATATCGGTGTATTCTCCTTTATCGACCCGTATAATTTAGTTATATCAGCCTGAATATTGTTTATATCAGCCTATTCTCTTATAATGGTCTATGTTTTATTCTTATCAACCTATTATCTTATAACTTGTGTTTTATTCTTATTGGCCTCATTATTAATCATAACAACTTGTGTTTTATTCATAATGACCTGAATATATTTCTTATTGGCCTCCTTATTATTCATAACAGCCTAAACATCATGCATATCAACCTCACTATTGCATTGAGTGACCTGAGTTTCATTCTCATCAGCCTGCCTAACTTTTTGGCCTGCGTATTGTTCTTAAGCGGGTGCATACAAGTATACATATGACTGCATTTATTTGTTAATATATTTGGACACTTTAACATGTCAATTTCACTCTCTCTCTCTCTCTCTCTCTCTCTCTCTCTCTCTCTCTCTCTCTCACACACACACACACACACACACACACACACACACAGAGGTGAAATGAGGTTTACATTGGGTTACTCCCTCATAAAGAAAAACCAGGATTTGAGAAGCAAAGAGATCAATTTAGAAAATGATTTAACCATGGTTTCAATTGCTCATTCCAACATTAAGACAGGTCAACATATTCAAAAATAAAACTATGCTATAAATTTACATAATCTTGTTGAAAAAACAATTCAACAATCATGACTTAAGTTTATTCTGTTTGTAATGTTTGTTCAAATATTAGAGAATGAATCCCTCACATGATTATGTTTTTGTTTATTTTATTAACTTGGCTATATATGAATCTAAAACTGAGTGAAAATGTGATTCTTCTTAATTCCTTATCTCAAATTTTAACATGACGGTATTATATATCTAATCTTGCCTATGAGTATGAATTCATTGATCTAGCATTTATTTTGAGATAATTGTGCATGGAATGTGGGTTATGTATATATAAGTTCCGTCATGATCAATACTGGCATCTTTCATTATATACTGAATTCTCTTTATCCTTGATGCAAACCAGTAAGAAATGGTTAGGAAAACATGAGTAATGATAGAGTTTGTAATTGAAATAAATAATGCATGGAGCTCATGGTTAGAAGTATAATATGCATACATCATCATAAGATCTCAAACTTGCTAGAAAAGTACATTCATGTTGATTTTTGTAAGAAAGTAATAGTAACTATTTTTTTGAGAAATTGCATGTGTTACCATGGATTGGTTTTGTAAAGAAATTAGTTCATTTTTCTATGAGTGTTGGGTTTACCCTCTAGGATAGAGTGCTAAATGTGGGCTAACATAAAAGGTTGATCCTCTTTTCAAGATCTGTCGGTATATGCATAAGTGCTTTGGCCAAGGTTGTGTTATCATTGAAATAGATGAATAATTGCCTAGTTTGTATCATTGATATGTTTCTCTGCCACATCCTGATAGTAGGACAAAGCACATTCTAGATAGAAATGCATGTAGATATCAGATTGCACTGAGTTTTCCCTCCTGCCTATTGTTCCAGGTTGCTAGGCACTTCATGTAGTTTTGGGTATTCTTCATGTTAGGAAGAAGTCCGAGGAAGCATAAAGCTTCGTGGTTGGGTGGAAAAGCACCTAGGCCATGTTCTCGTCTCTTAGATTTGTGGATGACTGCATGGGTTAGTGGCAGCTAATGACATCAACAATATTCATATATCTTTATTGTATAATTCTTAAATTTATACATTATTATTGTAAACAATTGATTATATGAAATGAGAGCCAGAGCTGTATCATTGTATATCATAGTTTCTTGTGCTAACTCCTGGTTAGGCACTTGTACTTATTAGATGTAATTTGACATTTTTACATATATTGAAGATGTATATTTTCTATTTTTATATTAATATAAATTGAGATGTTTATTTAATTTTGAGTTAGTTATGGGTTGCGTACTTTACATTTGGTATCAGAGCACTAGGTTTAACACTAGGGCCTTTGTCTACTACGCTAAGATGCAAATCTGGATGCAAGTTGATCCTAACCAACCATAATGGATACAAGAAACACAAACTGCAGTGGCCCGAGCAATGAGTAGAATGAGAGATTAGACCAAATCCTCAACCTCTTGACCCAGCAAGGAACTAGAATGGACAACTTAGAGCAAGAGATCAGAAGAAATCAAGGAGGTCAAAACCAAAATGAGAATAAAAGGAATGAGGAACAGGACCAAGAGAATGAGGATAATGCAAACAATTAGGGTAGAATTGTAGAGGAATTGGGTAAGGACCTCAAGAAGGTTTCTTCACCCAAATTTGATGGCAGAACCATCAGAGATGGAGCGGAAGCTTGGATCATCGAGATGGAGAAGTATTTTGAACTCCGTAATCTATCCAATGAGACCAAGACTATGTGGAGTGCATACCAACTCACTGGTGAAGCAGCTACTTGGTGGGACAACGAAAAAGTTGAGAAGAGGTTGTTGCCAGGGGAGATAACGTGGGAACTCTTTCTCCAAATTTTTAAGAAGAGGTGGTTACCTCAACTCTTCTTTGACAAGAAGATGACTAAATTTTCAAATTTGAACCAAGGCGGTATGTCGATGACTTAATATTGGGAAAGGTTCTCCCATTTGCTTAAGTATGTACCACAGTATCAGTTGGATAAGTAATTTAGGATCTAGAAGTTCATCATGGGATCAAGACCTCAGATTGGAGCAAATGTGGACATCCATAACCCTTTGACTATGGATGATGTTTTTGAGAAGGCAATCAAATAGGAACAAAAGCTTCAGCAAGTAACCAATTACCACAAGAACCGAGATGCTAAATTTGGGAATAAGAAATTCTAAAACAACAATAATCAGGGAAACAACAATCGTCAAATCCAAAATATGAAGAGAGGCAACAACTCCCAAGATAAAAATGGAGGGAATCAAAATGGAAGCAATACAAGAGGCAACTTCATCAACAATAACAAGAGGGATAGGTCTAAAGGACTAAGAGCACCCCATGGTAGATGTTATGTATACAAAGGAGAACACTATGCCAATGCTTGTCCTCAGCAGTCATTAGGGTGAAGGGAAAGAAATCAGCAAGGAGCACCGCAACATCAAATCCATGTAGCTATAGACAATTGATAGGTTGATTTCTATGCAACACCAATTCAATGTACAGGTAAGTTCTATGGTCATCCTATCTCTATATTAATTGATATTGGAGCAACTAAATGTTTTGTAGATCCAAAAGTAGTTCCAAATTATCTATTAGACCAAGACACATGGCTAATTCATGGATGGTTTGGTATAAAATCAGGCAGAAAAGAGGGTAGATTCTTGTCTTTCTTGCAGTGAGTTAGACGTTCCAAGTTTTCAAACTCAGGTCAATCTTTATGTAACACCCTTAGGGTCATATGATGTGATTTTGGGGATCAATTGGTTAACTGAACACAAGTCTATTGTGAATTGTGAGGATAAGATTGTAAGATGTTTGGATGACCTTGGGAATCATGTTGAGATTCATGGCTTTCAAAGACCCCTTGAGCTTAGACAAATTTTAGTTATGCAATTAAAGAAGGCCTCAAGGAAGGGATGTTCCATTTATGCAGTCCAAGTTAGAGATCTTGACAGCATGGAACCAGTACTTGATGACTACTCTATCCTTAAGGAGTTCTAGAATGTGTTTCCTATTGAGTTAATAGAGTTTCCACCTAGGAGGGAGTTTGACTTTTCTATTGACTTGCTACCAGGGACTGAGCCTCAATCAAAAGTACCCTATAG
Source organism: Cunninghamia lanceolata (assembly GCA_027924645.1). Classification (NCBI taxonomy): domain Eukaryota; kingdom Viridiplantae; phylum Streptophyta; class Pinopsida; order Cupressales; family Cupressaceae; genus Cunninghamia; species Cunninghamia lanceolata. The sequence goes on from BSBN01000781.1 coordinate 2,215,931, forward strand.
GATGACTACTGCAGAGTTGTATGAATTGAAGGCACAATTGCAGGAGTTGTTGAACCAAGGGTTCATTAGACCTAGTGTGTCTTTGTGGGGTGCACCAGTCATTTTTGTGAAGAAGAAGGATGGGACTTTGCAATTGTGTATTGACTATAGGATGCTAAATAAGACAACTATAAAGAATAAACACCCACTTCTGAGGATTGATGAGCTCTTTGATCAGATGAAAGGAGCTACATTGTTCTCTAAGATAGACCTTAGATTCATCTATCACCAATTGAGGATTAAGGATGAGGACATTTTAAAGATAGATTTTAGGACTCGTTATGGCCCTACAAATTCACTGTGGTGCCATTCAGGTTAACCAATGCTCTCACAGCTTTCATGAACCTAATGAATAGTGTATTTAGTGATTACTTGGATGATTTTGTGCTAATATTCTTGGATGACATGTTGATTTGTTTTGAATCTATTGAAGAGCATGATAAGCATTTGAAGATAGTTTTACAATGCTTAAGAGAGCGTAAACTCTTTGGTAAGCTATCCAAGTGTACCTTCTATCAAGACAAGGTGCATTATCTAGGTCATGTCATTTCAGCAGAAGGGATTGCAGTAGATCCAGAGAAAATTAAGGCAATAGTGGAATGGCCTGCACCACAGAATGTGACTGAAGTCTGAAGCTTCATGGGACTTACAGGGTACTATAGGAAGCTTGTAGAAGGGTTCTCTAGAATTGTAGCACTGATCACTTCACTCCAAAAGAAAGGGAAAAGATTTGAGCAGACAAAGAAGTGTTAGCAATCTTTCCAAATTTTTGAAGGAAAAGCTCACTACAACTCCAATTTTGACTATACCTGATCCTAATGGGCATTTCATGGTGATAACTGATGCATTAGGAGAAGGCGTACGAGGAGTGCTAATGCAGATTGGACAAGTGGTTTCTTATGAGTCTAGGAAGTTGAAACAGTATGAGATGAACTATGCACTGCATGACTTAGAGTTAGCAGCCATAGTTCATGCACTTCAGATGTGGAGGCATTATCTCCTAGGGAAGCCATTTGAATTGAAGACAAACCACCTAGGACTCAAGTATATTTTTACTCAACCCAATCTTAATGCTCGTCAAAGGAGTTGGCTAGAGTTTCTCAGTGAATATGATTTTGGGATTGAGTACATCAAGGGAAAAGAAAATAGAGTGGCAAATGCTCTTAGCAGAAGAAGGCATATAGCAGCCATGATTACTACTAGGTCAAATTTGAGACAACAAGTAGTTCAAAATCTACAAGGAGATGCGAACTATTCCAAAGAGAAGCAAGCTTTAGAGCAAGATCCTTTAGACCATAGATTCGATGGGTATGTGTTTGAGTTAGATGGAATTTTGTGATATCAAGGTAGAATGTATATTCCAAACTTAGGGACTTTGAGAAAGTTAATACTAAAAGAGATCCACAATGTACCTTATTCAGGGCACCCTAGAGTGACCAAAATGGTATAAGGATTGAGATTGTTATAGTTTTTGCCAAGACTCAAGAAAGATGTGATTGAATTTGTGGCTCGATGCTTGGAATGTCAGCGAGCACTAGTAGAAATATGGCAAATAAATGACCAGGTGACTAAAACTTTTAGTTAGGTGACCAAAAATCTACTAATTTTTTGCAACACAGCTATAAATGACTAATTTGGTCATCAGTTGAAATGACTAAATAAATGACCAAATAAATGACTAAATAAATGACTATTACTCCTTTATTCTTTTTTCTTTCCAATTTGATCATAATCCACGAATTCAAAGACAATACAAGACAAGGCAATAAATGCCTGCTTAGACCAAAGGAATAAAGGGAGAGAAAGGATTGAACAAAGGGTTAAGAAGAAAAAAGACAAATCATACAATAGGAAATATACAAAAAAAAATTAAAAATAAGACAAGAAAATAGACAAACTGGATAGATACAAATAAAATGAAGACAAAATTATTAATTATAAAACTTTTAAATATACTATAATATTGATAAATTATTTAATTTTACAAGTCCAATATGCACAAGTATAATTTAAGTTAAATATAATTTAATAATATTTCATATTATTTAAATATTATAATAATGAATAATTATACTGTAATATAATTTCATAATTTTATAGTTAAAATTATAATATAAGTTTTTGCCTTGTCGTGCATGAGTTTAGTTCACTTTAGTTTTGGAGAGAATTAATGGAGGGAATGTGTTTATGTATTTTGACCAAAAAGGTGAAACCTTTGAAGAAGCAAATCACAGGTTTAGTAGGAGAAGATTGTTCATGGCCACTAAGAATAGGGTATGAGTAGTTGAACATGAGAAGATTATTCATGGTTGTAGTTCTTTGAGTTCTCTTTATTAAACATGTTTAGTTTTGCAAAATAGAAATGAGGAAAAAGAAAAATGTTTTTGGTGGAGGGAGGGAGTTTTTAGGGTTCGGGGGCAGGGGATTTAGGGGGGCTCTCTCTCCCTCTCAGAGGGGGAGGTGCCTCTACCTTTGAGAGAAGGTTGGATATTTAGGAAAAGAGGAGCAAAAATAGGGTTCATGGGGGTGCCAAGTATCTAGCAGAGAATAATAAAACCAAAGGGGAATAGGATGAATGTTGGGAAGAGGGAGAAGGAAAAACAAGAGGGCACACAAGAAGGAGAAGAGAGAATTGGGTAAAAAGAGTGTGCAATCTAGTTTTATATCACCCAATATTATTTGCAAGTAAGTTCTAAACCCTTTAAGCAACCCCATTTCATGCATATCCTACAATAATTGTATTTCTTGAGTTAATATCTCTTCAGATAGTCTATCAAATAGTACATGCCTTGTATTTATTCAAAAAAAATTGCATGCATGTCTGCCGGAGCATTACCAACTAAAACATTTGGCAAGAAAATCCCTTTCCATTACGCTTCGTTGGATGTTCATACCCTATTCGAAAGTGCCATTTTGACTAGGCCCTGGGGGATGCTAGCAAAGGTTGGAAACTATGGTTTTTAATACTGCTAGTCACATTTGCTTGAAAGCCTCTTGAGCCTTTTAAACAAATCTATTTTGTGTCTATCCTGCATTCAGTGCATTAATGGATGTCCATACCTTGACAAAATACCCCTTCCAAAATGCTTTGATGGCTATCCATACCCCGTTCGAACACTACCATTTGGCACAGGTGGGGGGATATTGTCAAAGGTTGTGGAGTCTGGCTTTACACCCGCTAGTTGCATTTGCATGAAAGTTTCTGAAGCCGTTTTAACAAAACCAGGTGTACATATCCTGCAATCATTGCATTCCATGAGATAACAACTCCTGAGGCATTCTGTCAAACAATTCACGTGCCTTCTTCTAAGCTACCATCTTGGCATAGGCAAAGAGGATGTGACAAAGGTTGTGTATTCTAGCTTCATTCTCCAAGGTATGATATGGTTATTTATTATCTTGGGTTATTTTTTTTTCTATGCAAAATACTCCCACTGTATTATTCCCCACGAAACCCCTACAAAATCTATTTGAGTGACAGTTGCACACAACTGATTGACATCCTTTTGATCTAAAACTAAGATTAGATGAAAATGGCTTTCTCCTGTTGGGTTAGTTCTTGCGAAGATTTTCTATGTTTCTAGATGATTGTTTTAGCTTGGTAATTTAGTGGTTGTGAACCCTATGGGTATGCTGGATTCAAATGTGAATTTTGGGAGAGGAGTCGATGGGTGTTACGTCTTATTAGTGGGATTAGCCCAGATTGTGATTCTGGATAGAATTGGCAAAGGATTAGAATGTGAAACATAAGCCAAAACATAGGGTGCAATGGTTTACTAACAAAAGAAGTGGGCAGTATGGCAATGCACTTTGCAAATAGAAATCAAAGTGCCTGTTGTCCCAAACAACAAAGAACTACAAACTAAATGCATATAGTCCCCTAAACACAAACAATATCAAGATCATTTTAACTTCAATATTATGTGAACTTGTTGTTACAACTTACAAGGAAATAACATGATCATATTGATTAAGACTGGCAGGTTTTGTCTCCCAGCCTTTCATTGAACAAATTGTTTTTAATAGTCCACTCATCTTCTGTTTTTGGTTTGTCTCCCAAGGGAAATGGCAAAATGTTAGCTGGTTGGAAATTGGGTTTGTTTTGCTTGCTTTGTTGGGCGATATACTTTATATGTTTGAATGCCCTCTTGTCTCCCCTTAGTTGCACAACAAATGGAATGGAAATTTTTTTTTGAAAGAAAAGATGTATGTATTAAATTAGTTATGACTGATGTTCCTTGTTTTAAACTCTTTCTCTCTTTTGCTTGTTTGGGCCATGAGGGCCCTTATGATGAAATGTTGTATTGGAACTATGCTTTGGGTGTGTGATGTGCTTGGATTTCTCTAGTCTTGTGTGACTATGACAAATAAAAATGACTAAATAAACATGTAATAATAATTACATTCCATGGACCTTCAAAATCTACTAGAGCACCACCCATGTATTCATAAAAAGGGGTTAAACAATCGCATTGCCTCTACCTCGAATCAATTTGGGAAACATTCTTCTTTATTTCAAAATTTAAGTCTCATATGAACATAATATGGAAATTCCACAATTCAATGCAACTAGCCATTTACAATTTATACTACACATTAAAGTGATTAAAGAGAGACAACATTAAGGGGTCAGAAGGGGACCATGCTTACTTGAAAAAAAATTTAGATTTTAGGGATGACATAGGAGGGCTCAATGTACAATGACTATGGTCTAACACATGAATGCTTCTAGCCTAGTAACCTAAGGTAAGGTTATACCTTCAATGACAAGGTCAAACAACTCACACTCTTAAGGGGGGCATCCCTATTTTAATCACGTGTTTATAAAAGACAAGAGAGAAATCACTCTTACTATCGAAGGGGTAAGAAGTCCAAATGGTTCACATAATTATGATAACTAGTTTTCACATTAAAGACTTTGGGAATATCTACACTTGACAATAAATAATTGCTATGTGCTAGCCCCACCTTCATAATTAAAATTAACTCACTCAAGAGTCATTGTCACCTAAAGGCTAAAGCGGGCAATTATCTCTAACAATATTTATTATTTGAACTAACATTTTCATAGCCAATTCTTTGTTTGGTTTGAGGTTGTTGATATAAGGCTAGGTAGAAGCAAGGAAAATTGGATGATGTTGTCTTACCATGAGGAGTTTGTTCATTTTTAGGATGTTGAGAAATACATACTTGAGATTTATTGAAGTAATTCAAAATCCTACTCTTTGACTTGGGAATTCCTTTTAGAAAATGTTTAAATGCAACTTTCTAATAATTAAATATAGCTTTATTCTTGTTGAAAATATATAAAAAAGTATGTATATTGTTAGTTTACATTTATATAAATAACAGACTTTTTGGAGTTTTAAAATGAATATCTATCTTATCATCATTATTAAAGTGACATACACTATATGTAGCTTTCTAATAATTAAATATAACTTTATTCTTGTCAAAAATATATCAAAATTAAAAAGTACATACATTGTTAGTTTACATTTCTATAAATAGCAGACTTGCTGGAGGTTTAAAATGAATATATGTCTTATCATCATTATTAAAGTGACATACATTGGCAAGTTGTCTCATTATCAAAGTTAGGTTTCTTATTTGTGATTAACTTGCAAAATGCAACAAATTTGAAGATGATAGTCTTAGATTCCACTTTTTGACAACATGCAGGTTCTGAACCTTTTGAAGCATCACCATTTGTTCCTATGGTTGAGAGGGGATATGATAATGATTTTGATATGGCAGTTACCGGTGAGCACCGAAAGGCACTAATGGAGAGTTTGTTTACATCCTCTTCTATGGTTGAAAGAGAAAATGGTGGAAAAGATGACAATTTGGCAAAGATTAAAGTCGTGGTATGGTACATTATTTTTGTTTTTGTTTTGGTTGAACAATTTGGAATATATTATTAATTTATTACTATTAGTATTAATTAGGGTGCTGAAAAATGTACAAAAAGCAAAGGAAACTGAAAATGTTGCTTTTTTAATGTCAAAATATGCTATTTTAGTATTCTCTAGAGAATATAAATTTACAACATTGGTCCTCATAACTGATTTTCCATTTGGCATAACGGCAATAGAAGATATCTGGCTATAATTTATAAACATTATTGAGAATGTTCACACATTTTTGGACATTATAATTATACGTGCTATGGTTAAACATGAAAGTAAATTGAATTGGTTGCCCTGACTTCTAGGTAAGTGCTGTTGGGAATGCCTAAACAGTTATTGTTGCCAAATCAGTTGCAATTACCATTGGGATTCTTGCTGCATTGTTTTCTTAAGAATAGCAAACTATTGATAAAAGTTAGGGTGTGATGGAAAAGCATGGGCAATCTTCAAGGTGGATTAGAAACTAGGAGTAAAATGTTTAGGCTGATGTCTTCTTCTTAATAAAAATAAATTAATATTATCATCCACCAGTGCATAAAATAGGTCAACTTGACCCAAAAGTATAAGTTACTCTAACTAATCAGGAGTGCCAAAGAGGAGTGCTGGAAAAAAGAGTAAATAAGTTAAAGCTAAAATTTGTAGTTATCAGGACCAAATAAGATGATGTTAAAACTCAAATTAATGAATCCTAAGCAAGTCAGCATTCACAAAATTTGTGTAATAAATAGTAAAAGTTGATCTATTGAAAGGAGATATATAGTCATTGTGAAACTTGGGTTGAGGGATGATAACCCTTTACCCACATCTCCTAGTGATTATATTTAAAAGTAGTATAGCTACACCCTTATTCATATAATCCCATACCCTATCAAAATGACATCCCACCTTGTATTGGCATCCCATGTCTCCTATTAACAATGATTTTAAACTTGTTCAGAGATTTCCTATTTCTTATGGGGTCTGTTGGTGCCTGAATTCACTGTCAGTTAATTTAGCAATTTTCATGCAGGCACCATCTCGAAATATCCAAAAGGTTCTAAGTTTTGGCACCCCTTCAGTATTTTTCAGCATCTGCATCTCATTTCTTGAGGAGGGGTCTTCGTCTTCTCTCCATCGGCATGCGTTCGTTTTTGTGTCTTTGACATTTTGGTTTGAACTTGAACCCTTTTTCTCTAAGTTCAATGGTTCAGCGATTCGAGGTTCATTTTTCTTCTAACGGGTCGCATTATGCATTTGCCTTGCGCAAATATTGCATCGTTGAACCTCCCGCTTGAACCTTTTTGTTTTGGTTCAAGGTTCAATGGTTCGAAGCTTTTTTGCCTATGGAGTATTATTTTTGATGTTTGAACCATCGCGTTGAACCCTAGTGTTGAACCCTTTTGGTTCGGGGTTCAACGGTTCGAGGCTTTGTGTTTGTGTTCGGTGAATGTTCTTTTTGAAGTGCTCCGTTCGGCATTGAACTTCTCGGTTGAACCATCAGGTTGAACCAGTTCGTGGTTCAACGGTTCAACAGTTCAGCACTTTACATTTTTGGTCTTATCGAAGTGATCGGCCTCATCGGCGAAAGATTTCTTGAGTGCTCCGATTGTTTTGGTCTAGCCGATGGATGTCCATCGGCGTGTGTTTGGCTGTCGGCGAAGCAAATTTGTGGCCCGCTGATGTAAGGAGTTTGGCTGATGAAGGAGCAGTGTGTGGCTGGTGAAGATGTCGTCGGCATGACCTTTGAGATCGGCAGGAAGCTTTTTGGATACTCCGATGGTGTGTGTTACACCGACGGAAGGGGAAGAGCCAGGGTCTATCGGCATGGGTTGTATTGTCGAGTGAACGGTGAAATGGTTGGCCAATAGACTAATCTCTGGCCGATGAAGGGAAGTGTTGTGTATGGTCTTCGGCGTGACTTGTGTTGTCGGCGAGGATGGATTGTGGTGGGCTGACAGTGGGAGGTCTCGCCGATGAAGGAGCAGAGTATAATTCGTTGGTGCATCGGTGAGAGTGTGGTCTATCGGCAAAGGGATCTTTTGCTTGGCCGATGGTATTGGTCTGACCGACAGGGGATTGCGGTGGCTTCATCGGTGTAACTGATGAGATCGGCGAAGGTTTGGATGGTTGGCCCGATGATGCATCTCTAGCCGATGGGGAAGCGAAGGTAGCGGTCGGCGAGACCGTTGAGATTAGAGGGAGAATTCTGGGGTGTGCCGATGGCTTGGGTTTTGGCGATGGGCTTTTGGAGAAGGCTTATGCATCGAGCGCAGCAAAAGGCGCTCGACACCTATTATGCTCGCGACCATGTTTTTAAGGTATTGAAGGAGTATCTGCGGCACCAATGTGGGACTATTCTTCCTGCACATTTGAAACTTCAGTAAAGTGCATTTTGGCGGGAACTTCTGTTTGAACGCAGCGACGGTTTCCAGGTAGGCCGCGGGTGGTTGAGGCCTTTAATGGCGACGGTGTAGAGGTATGGGCAATGGTACACATGATCATGTCTCCCGATTTTTGAGTGAAGACTCCCAGATGGCGGCACAGGGCTCGAGGCTTCTCTTGTCTGTTGCTGCAATAACTTCTGAGTGCCATTCCTTTGTGGAGTCTGTATCTGGCAGATTTTTGATTTTTGACCATGTAATTAATTGCTGTGGGTACACTTTCTGGCCGATATAGGCAGACTGTGTTACCATTGTTTTGGTTGTTGAAAACTGGATATTTTGGCTCTATAATAAGATACAACTAGTTTTGGTTGCTCTGTGCAGCAAAACTTGCGAGTTTATGTATCTCCTGTTGTACGTTTGTGCATGAATCCACTGATTTCATGGTCAATTTTATATGAATAATGCTATGTTTGCATGTGTTATGCTGATTCTGTCTCCAGTTTTGCATGTATCTTTCTTCTGAGTCCAGGCATTCAAGGAATGTCTGAGATTCTAGAACATAGAATTCCTGTGTTGAATGTTTAATCTTTTAACTTCTGCTCAAGGGGTAGATTAAATTGTTTTCAGATTGAATATTGGGAAGGGTATACTGCAATAGGGATGCCATAAGTATAGACAGCTTAACACTCTGTATTGGGAGATATCTGTAAGGCAGATATCATGTATATCCCCTTGAAATCTAGTTTTAGTTGTTCATGCTGATCATTCACAGGTGTATATCTACCGACTCCAAGCCTTGGATAGGCACCAATCTAGCTCTGTGTTGAGGTTATATACCATGTCCAGCTTTGCATCCAAAAATCAAATCAAACCATTTCATCCTTCCACCTGTTAGTTGTAGGAGTAGGATTAGGATCTCTGCATGCTCTCATACCCAACCAGACATCATGTCCAAGAATGTTGCCAACCTTGTGATTTGTTACACAAATCTTGGTCCATACATGAGAGTATTCTGCCTGTTGTTGTCAAGTTAAATCCTTCTGTCATTGAGCTAGTCAAGGTTATACTTTTATCAAATAGGGACACCCCCCTTGGTGCGGCAGAACCAGAAGTGAAGGGGAGGAGCTCATGCAACCTCCTGTATTCAGTTGGCTGAATCTGCCTGTGCATTAGAAGTGGCAAACCCTAATGCTGATTCAGAAGAAAAACCAACAGGGTCTTGGGTGTAGTTAGCCACAACCACCAAGTTTTTACCTATTTGTTTACCAAGGAAAGCTATTGTTTCATGAAGATACTTTGAAGTTCATTTAATATGTGCTTTCTTGTTCTTGTGGTCTTAGGATCTTCAAGAAACAATGTCGTTGAAACTTGAGACTGCAGCTATTGTTGGATATTAAGGAGAACAAGAAGAATTGAATGAAACAATGGTTAAACCAATAGAGTAGGAGTTGTTCTGTAGGTCTGTATTTTGCAATGGGTAGCATTGAAAGTGAGGGTGTTATGAACACTATTGCTGTTGGGTCTAAAGCAGAAATGAGATGGGGGTTCTGTAATAGATTTTTATGTGTCAAGAATTGCTTATTTCCAATGCAAAGGAACCACAAAATGTCTGTTATATTTTGTTTGAACCAATGCAAAAGCCATCCTTTCTATTTTTAATTGCCAGTTTCGAGGAGATATAAACATTGTTTCTTCTTCCTGGTGTATAACAACTAAGTTGACGATTTGTTATGGTTGGGTTCAGCCACACTATATATATATATATATATATATATATATATATATATATATATATATATATATATATATATATATATATATATATATAGTTAAAAATTATATATATAATAACCATAATTTGCATAAAATGTACTGGTACACAATAAAATTTAGAACACAACTAACAATTGATAATTCATTATCTATTGTCAAATATTAAAGATAAGTCAAAGTGGTTTATATTAGTGCAACTGGACATAGAAAATCACTACAAATCAATGATATCATAATATTGCTCTCTGATGAATAAAATACACTTTTACAAGAGACATTAGCCAAAGTGGAGAATGTGTCTATTGAATTGCTCCTAAAGACATATTCTATTAATTGGCAGTCAAATCAAAATTGTACTAATATTTGTATTTTTAACATCCATTCACATTGATTAAATGCTTTAGCCATATCTAATTTAATAGCCATAATTTGTGTTTTATCTATCTTGAGTATTAATGCAATGGTGATGAGTGTGTTGTGAAGATTCTGTCAATCCTTTAACAACAAATTTAGAATAATAGTCAAGATATTCCCAAAGTCCATAGTAGCTGAATTTGAAAGCTTCTGGAAGAAAACTGTGTGAACACATTTTTCTACCAGAAGCATTTAAATTCAATGAATTGAAAAGTAATCTTTGATATGCCAATGCATGTACATATGCTATTCCCTTCTTAGGCAGAAGAACCATGTGCGTGATGTACATTTCTTTAAGAATTTAGTTGTTATTTAGAGTTTTTTCAATTATAAGTTGCAAAATGTATTGTAGTATGGTCTAGGAACTTTAAAAAATTGGGCAAGATAACCAAGTGGCTCTGGCCACTCTCTATAAGCAACTGAAATATGGTTTTTGTTGTTCTGCATTGGATATATGCACCGTGAAAATGTCACTCTTTGTCTGTAATATTTCTTGGGCTAGCCAAGGATCTTCTGCACGTTCCATATGCCCTAAAAATAGTAAAATAAAAGAAAAATAAAATCTATCTGATACTTGTCAAGTCTGTCACTCTTGAAAGGCTATCGTTAATTTTTGTTTTTGACTTCCACATTACATTGTTTCTATTACAGCCTACATCAATTGTTGTCTATTGCATTATGATTTTCTGCGACCAAAAAAATTCTATAATAATATGTTCAAACTTAAAGAAATTTATTTATAATAAATTCCATAACATTTAGTACACTTATTTCAAAATATTTTATTTCAGATAGGTTGTGCAAAAAGGTCTAAATTTTACTGTCATTTGTCTTTGCTTAATGCTTGTTATGTTTCAAATTTTTCTGATTGGATAGTGTTGATGGGAAAAATGGATTGATCAATAATGATAAATAATAAACCCAAACATCAATGAAATATGTGAGTAACAAGAATAAACAAATGAAAGCACAAAACTTACAAACTTGTTACCCTGCGGCTTCCATTGTTCGCCTATCTGTCCTCGACCTTGATAAAGAAGATTGGCCCTCAGTGAGCTTGCTTCCTTGCTTGTTGATGGTGACAAGAATGGAATGGCTGTGATATTTTGTTGTGTTGAAGATGAGCTTCAAACACAAGGGCAATGAATAGAGGATGTGGGATGGCTAGAATGATTTCTGCATTAGGAGGGTATGAAGAAGGGAATTGAAAAGAATGTGGGCATTATGAGGATGCCATAAGAAGATTTCTAGAAGAAATTGGGCATGATAAGGATGCAAGAATGAAGTCCCCCTAATTGCTTAGAGAAGGGTCTCATTTATAGATTTTCTGAAAAGGCAATGGAGGGTGAGGATCAAAAGATGAGATCAATGGCTCTCATTTTTTGTGAATCTTTAATTCATAATAGATGAATTAAAAATTCTTTTTTGAGAAGAGTGGGTTATGACAATTGAATTAAGAATTCAATAGTGGAGGATAGTGGGTTATGACAATTGAATTAAGAATTCAATAGTGGAGAATAGTGGGGGACAATTGAATTTTAAATTCAATAGTGGGTGATAGTGGGGAACAATTGAATTAAGAATTCAATAGTGGATGATAGTGGGGAACAATTGAATTAAAGATTCATTTTTGGATAATGGAGGATATTAGCTAATTAAATATTAAGAATATTTAATTATATGTGCAACATGGTGAGGTGGAAGGGATGAGGTGGAAAGATGAGGTGGATTGATGAGCTGGATTTTGTGAGGTGGATTTATGATTTGAGACATTAGAAGAATTTGGAGAATTTAATTAAATAAAATGATTTTATTTAATTATGGGATAATGAACCAATCAAATAAACTTATAATATTTATTTAATTGACAGAAGAAAATAAGAATTAAGATAAATATTAGAATATTTACTTAATTCAACCTGAGCCAATTTTAGGTGTCTACAGATAGAAATTCTCCCTGAGAGGCTTAGGCTGATCACCATTTTCTCAAAATCATATTTTACCTGAACTTAATGAAAATGTGTTCCTTGACTTTGGCCATGTGTCTGCAGGTTCGGAAGAGGCCTCTGAATAAAAAGGAGATAGCTAAGAAGGAAGAAGATATTGTCACTGTTAATGATACTTCATGTTTGACTGTTCATGAGCCTAAATTAAAGGTTTGGCTCATCATTCCTAGGATGTTTCTATTGCATGACTTTTATGGTATGCATTATATTATTATACAAAAAAAATTGTTTGGTTTTAGAAACAACCATTTGTTTTATGCGATGGATTTAACATATGTATAGCATATTATGGGAAAGACTTCTCTTAGTAGGCTCTTTGTTTTTATCATTTATAACTTGTGCTTCAATTCATTAGAAATAGCATTTTTAAGGCTAGTGCCTATTATATCATTTATATTATCTGGTATCTTTTTTTGTTTTAAATGTCAGTTTATAAGAATTATATATATTTTCTCCTTTATATGGCAATTAGGAATTAAATAGAGACGGTAAAACTTATATTGTCACTGTTAACATCAGAGTCCAAGTTGCAGATTGTTTCAATATTGTTGTAGAAAAGAGCAGTCCTAATAAATACATACAACAAAAGGGATGACGAAGCCCTATGTACCAAGAAACTATACTGAATTGTTCCTGTCCTGGTAGTATCGGATTGACAGTATTGTGGCATCTGAGATTTTGTACCCTATCTTAGGGGGCCCAGAATAGTCTTTCCACATCCTGATTTTTAAATACTCAATCATTTCAATGTCTTTGGGAGCTCCACCAAGCAATTTTTTGTTTGTCAAATTTAACAACACTTTTCAAGTTGTCTGCTAGTGTAGTTTGATGTCCAAGCTAATAAGATATTTATGGGAAGTATTCTGGAAGTGAAAAGTATGTGGCTCTCCCCATGGATCACACCTTTGATAGCGATAGCTTGAGTCACATCAAACTTCCTACTCACTGCTATTGTCAGTTTTTAGAGAGGACTTAGTCCCATTATACTTCCTATTTCCTTACATATGTTATCTGTTTTAAAATTGGATAAATGGTTTGATTTTCTTTAATGAAGATAAATGGGACTAAGTTGATAGTAGATATTTGATAAATGGGATTTGTCTGACTACTGTCCTTACATAAATGATATCATGGTTCTAGATATGTATAGTGCTTCCAATCTAGTTACTAGGTAAATAGAGGAATGTTGTTTAGTTGAGAATATATTAAGATATTTGTCAAAATTGTCTAGTTTAGGAAATCATTCTAAATTGTAAATGAGAAGATCCTTGAAGTCTATTGATAGATGTTCTGATATGTAGGTGGATTTGACAACATATGTGGAGAAACATGACTTCGTGTTTGATGCTATTTTAGATGATCATGTCACAAATGATGAAGTAAGTTTTTTGTTTTAACTGCTATAATATTTAAAGTTTTGCATCGATATAACAACTTTTAGTTACACTGGTACCTAGACATTCCAAAAGAAAACTGTGGCATTATTGTATTCCTTTCAGCATGTTCGTAATTATCTCATGTGTTTACATTTTTGATAAAAAGTGTTGCCTTGGAGACTATGGAGATCCTGTGTTTTATGTAAACGTGTATTTTTGGGTTTCTTAATGATTGTCATGGCCAAGTTTATCGAGTTACTGTGGAGCCAATTTTTCCAACTATTTTTCAGCGAACAAAAGCTACCTGCTTTGCATATGGTTAAACAAGAAAGTTCCAGTTTGACTATTCTCTTTCTATTTGGACAGGAAAGTGTTGTAGGCTTACTTGAGTTGGTATTTAACTACAAGGAAATTGTACTTGTGATTGAGTTGGTTTTTTCCTAAATGTCAGGTTCTTTTTGTTGTGCTCTTTGGCTAGTTTTTCAATGCCAATGTATTGGGTTGTCAAGTTTTCATGTAGTGGAAAGACTTATACAATGCATCCATTGCCATTGAGAGCTTAAGGAGATATACTTAAATTGATGAGCCAACCTTACTACCGAGATTAAGGATTTCAATTGTGGCTTAGCTTCTTTGAGATTTATGGAGGCAAATTATATGATCTTCTTAGTGATAGAAGGTATTCACTTTCGACATGCAAATGCTAATTCATTTCTAGTACATGCTAGTTAAAAGTATAGCTTATGTTGTGCAAGAATCTCTAAAGTGGCCAATTTAAAAAAAGATTACTAGTGAAGTGAATTGCTTCTATTTAATTCTTTAGCCTACTATAATTTTTAAGCAACCGTATCAGGAAACTAATACTTGTCATTTTTCAAAATGAGTTTTAAGTTTTTTTACAGAAGCGCATTTCAAATTTCCAGTTCCCCTTTGGCAAGCAGCAGCTCAGTTCCTTCCTCCTAAAGGATAGACCTCAACACTTTCATATTAGTTACATGGGGGCACCTGTAAGGAAATATAAGAGGGGTAGCCATCTCCATGGGACTCTGCTTGAAGTGTGATGTTAATGATCAAAATTGAAAGTTTCCATAGTTTTGTTTTGTTGGAACACTATCAACTATAAGTAGTCAAACAAGATACATACACTATCAAGATAGAGGACCTGTGACCTCTCTGGATCTGGCAAGGTTCTCCTCTCCTTGATGAAGTGTTTGATTATCATCCTCCTTCAATTACATTTAGTAGAAGTATGGTCTTTAAGTAGGATTATTCATACCTCCAACAAAGATATGTGATCCTACCTCGTATACCCTATTATGACTACCAAAGCCAATCAAAAGACTTTGATTGCAAGTATCACTATAGTAGTACCTGGCCTCTTACAAACCTTGACTATGACTCATTAGTATCTGCAACCTTCTATGAATGCTCCTATTCTACCCTTGTAACTTCTATAAGGGCCTCTTAACACTTGATCTTATAATGCATCCTTTTGCTTGTGCAGTATCTTTATAATTGCTACTTAGAAAGTTCAAAATCCTTGATAATTTGTGTTAGTGATTATGACAGTGGATAACTTCTTTCATGCTAAAGGATGCACTGTGCTTCTTTCTTGAGACTGTTATTGTGATCTTATTTTCATCTTCTCTGTCTTTTCAAGGTTGATCCTGTTGATCTTCTCTCTATTTTATGATATAAATATTGTTCTTTCACTACAATGATGGTTGATCCTACTAACAGTTAAACCACATGCAGAGCAATTTTATCAAAGCATCACGAAAATGAAAATGCCTTGATGTCAACAGAGTTACTGATATTGATAGTGATCATGATGAACTAGTGGACAAGAATGTGCAGCATAGACATAGTTGTGCTAAAGTTGAAGTAATATAATAGTTGTTGTCAATTATCTGTTCCAATGTTTTGTCATTCTTCATGCTTAAAATGTTCTTATGATAAATTCTATGGGACTATCTATTGAAAATGGTTGTCATTACACAATATTGCTGCCCCTAGCTTATACTTACCATTTTGCTTGAGTATTCACTTCATTATTGTTGTCCTTGTCATGTTTATGACATGCTCCTATGTTGCATTATGACATTTAACTCTATTATTCTAGACAGTCACTTTGAGTATGTCTTAGTAAAGCTCTTAATCACTGATCCTAAAGTCAAGGCTGTCATATCTGTTTTATTGCTGTCATTCCAAGGGTTCTTGGTCACTATCTAATGGTTTTGACAGTGCCTTTATCTCTTCTCTTTGTTTGGTGAAACCCTACTAGCTGTTGCATCTCTTTATCTTGTCCTATACCTTCCATGCTATGGACTGTCCTAAGACAGAGATATGGACCGCCATCTTACAACTTTTACTGTCTTCCTTATCATATGAAGGACTGGGATTGTCCCTTCTTGTTGAAAATCTTATACTCATGACTATAAGAATCCTCCTATAAACTGGAATCTATTGCTTACAATAAAGGAAGAATCTCACAACATACCTTGACTTAGTCATTTAAGAGTGGAAGAAAAATGTTATTTTGAACAAAAATTTATAGTTTTTTCATTCTTTACTTGACTTATATTAATTTTTGCATGATGATTAAACCACATGTAGAGAAATCATATGAAACCAGAATGAAAAGAAAAAGGCCCTATCAATAGAGCTCTCTACAAAGTTGCACAACTTGAGGACAATGATGATAGTGATTATGTTGAACATCTTGACAAGAATCTACATGATATTCAGAGTAGTAGTACTGGTGCTGGAATTGAGGTGAGTGTTATTTATTGTTTTTATGTCTTTCATGGTAGTCATTGTTGTTTTAACACATACATGCAAGTAAGTACTATCCAAGTAAGTAATGGTTGTTTTATTATGTAAATAAGGATAATCATTACCTATGTAATAATTATTATGTATTTCAATATAATGTTTTTTTTTGTTTTTGCAGAAATGTATTGATAAACTCCAAGAAGGGGATAAAGTTAGGGTGTTGGATCCGTTTGATGGCGTTGCTATGAGCATTGGGCAGTTTCACTCACTATCTATTGTACATGGAATCAACTTGAAAGGAACAAAAATGCAAATGTTGTTACATCCTTAACTTTGACTATGTTTTACTTTTTACTTTTGAAGTAATTAGTAGATGATTTCGCATGATTCCATGATATGACATTTAGTAAAAATGTCTAGAAAAATCAATGTTTCCATGAGTTATGTTTATTTGACTAAAATTGACTTGTGTTTAAAAGTTGTCAAGATGTTATGATTTCATAAGGATTATAAAATGATTATTGTTACATTAATCTTGAGTTGGTGATTGTAAGTTACATTCAGAAAACAGGTTTTCCGCCCCTCTAAGAAAGGGAGGGAGAGCATCATCGAAGAGAAGGGAATAGATACAAGGAAAAGAATAGTTTGTCACCATCTTAAGTTTTGTGTTGGTGCAAAATAGTAAACCTAGTTGAGTTGGGTATGTGGTATTCAACCCCCTTTTTGGTTTAAGTTTATTTCTCAACTCAACAAGTTGTCGATGCCATTAGAGTCTTTTAATGATAGTTTAGTCGTTTATAGCGTAAATAATATTGTTAACGTCGAGTGTAGTCATTTTTGACTAACACGACTTTTTGATGTAAACGATGTCCCTTGCGTTGTAAACAAGAATACGTTTACGACCGCAATGACGTTGTTGGGAAAGAAAATTAAGTATGTTTCTCGGTTAAGGTTTTATCGTCGAGATTCTTATGTGTTGTCAAAATGACATATCTCATTTTTCTCTTTTACGTGAAGGGGAGGATACCTCAACCCAATCACGTTATGACATCATTCTTACGTAAACAAGTAAGCTTGATGTATTAGGTCTATATCTATTTGTATTTAAATAGTTAAGTGATATCCTTCGTTAAAGGATAAAATTTTTAATAGTGGTTTTTAATGACCATCAACTCTCTTTACGAGAGGAGGTCGACTAACTATTCAACTACCATTATGTTTGATTATATATTTGGATTGTTTTTAATGTCTAGATGAGACTATATTATAAGTCAATTTTGTTACTAAAGTTTCATTAATAGTAACAATGAATAGAAATACTTTTCTACTCCTAGTGTTCAAACCAACTTAGTTACATCTCTCGAGTGGGATTATGGAATATTTGGAGCATTTAAGTTATTGATCTCCACTTCTTTTTCATTGTAACAGTTTTGTTTAATATTTCAAGGAGATTGGTGTATGACCTCATATTAACATCGACTTCATGTTATAACTAATAGTATTTAAGCCCACGTATCATGTTAGTTTGTTTAGTTCGTTGGAGAAGCATATTAAGGCACGATTATAGGAGATCTTTCCACGACTTCCATGACTGTTAATGAACTGTAGAGAGCCATGTTTCCTTGATCATCTGCATGCTTCTTCTAAGAGCAAATTTTGGCATAAGCTATGCATTTACGGCCTCCCTTTACCAAAGATCTAGCCATAACAAGAAAGGCATAGTATTATTAATGGAAACGCAGAGAACTTCACCTTCGTGGAGAGCATGTGGAGGATGTTACGTAGAGGTTTTTCCACGACCAAAGTGGAGTGTTTAAACTACTTTTCATAGTGATCCTTATGGACGATAAAACCTCTTGGGTTTGATATTGGCATGTGTGTTATTAGTTAATGATTTTACCTAAAAACTCCTCAGTGTTGTAGAGGTGGCGGGGAATATTTTAGAAAAAGTTCACAAGGATTGTTCAATGGAGGAAACATTTCTAACTCATTGGTTGTTCCTATCGAGTATTCCTTGAACCAGATGTTTTAGCCTATGGTGTTGTAGTTCTAGGTGTTGCAATGGTGGTAATTTAAAAGAAGCCACAAACTTACTCATGGCCATTAAATCTAATTTTTTCCTTCAGAAACGTCCAAGCTTCATGCATTCTTCAAATATACTAGAAAAATACATGTCTTTCAAACATAGTCAAGACTCTGCTATGATGATATTACAACAACAATCTTGCCAACCAGCTGCTTACATTAAATCTATCAGTGTATGCGGCTTCAAATCCTTCAGTGAAGAGCCATAAAAATTCATGTTTATCAAAGGCTTTAACCTCATTTTAGGCGCAAACAGAAGTGGAAAATCCAACATTTTAGATGCAATGTATTTCGCTTTGTGCACCAAGACATCTGTGTTGGAATTAGTTTGGACAACTGAGAGGGGGGGTGAATCAGTTGTCACACAATTTAAAATTTTCTACCTTTAATCTTCTTTTACAACTTACAGTCAAATAAACATTAAAGCATAAATCAATAACACATGAGCAGATGCATAAATAAAACACTTGACACCAAGATTTTTAGCGTGGAAACCTGGTTAAGGGAAAAACTACGGTGGGGGTTAACCCACAAAAATTTATACCCTGTTAAAAGTATTTTTACACATGAGAATACACATGCATTCGGGCTCACTGCTCAAATAGAGGCTCACTGCCTACAAATGATTACAAGAGAATAATAGAGATTTTGAACTAATGAGAAGCATCTACTAATGCATGAATTTAGTTCCAATTAAGTACAAAATACTGATCTTACACATTTCATCTTCACTCTGCCTTGTTTACTGCTCTGCCTTCATCCAGATCTTAGATCTCTGCTCTTTTCACCTTTACTCCATATTGGCAAGACACACCCACCAAAATCATCCAAATCCATCAGCTTTATATATCCACATCCTGATCTTTAATTACTTTTTAGTCGGCTTCAAGAACACTTGGAACTTTATTGAATACTCTGTTCTGTTGACTAGATCCATGCATAACTTGAGACACGGACCAAAACTTGTACTCACAAATCATTAGTCAGGCCGGCTACTATCACTGATCAACAACTTGCCCAACCAACAACTTCCATACATCTGAAACCAAGATCAATTACAATGTTGGCCTGTTCTTCTTCTATTTGTTCTATCAAACTGTTAACCCAACACTCAGATGCTAATAACTATTGACACCTCCATCACCGGAGGCCAAAATTTTGGATTTAGATTTTCCTGACAATGCTTATGACTCCCTCAAATCCATAGAAAACTCTGATCTACTCCCAAGGAGATCCGGACCAAGATACCAGACCCTATCACACACTCTATTCTTGACTTCCCAAACTTAAACAGATCTTCAATCTGATTTCCGGTCTAGGCAAATTATGTAACATGGATGTGTCGAGACACTTGGTTGCCATCAATGAGAACACTTATCATGCCTAGCAGTGTCTCTTGCCAACAATCTCCCCCTTTGGCATTGATGGCAACACTTAATGAAAAATGACTAAGTGATGGAATAACTCCCCCTTTGCTTGTGCTCCATACTGTTGTTCACATTGCTTTCTAGTGCTCCCCCTTTGCTGGATTCCTCATTTTTCACTGCTCTTCACTCCCCCTTTAATATCAATGGAAAAGGGTGGGATCTGCAATCACTAATGATGCAAAAACTTTGTATATATGACCGCATATGTACAAACAGTCCATATGTTATATTTACATATATTTAAGGATATTTGCAAAAGTACTCTTTAACTGTACAAATTAGGTGGCCCAACTTCTCTTCATACCATCCAAAATTGAAATGTGTCCTCTTAGCAGAAATGCATATGCTTCTATTTTCCTTTGATTTGATGGATCACTTGTCCAGGCAGTACTTTGAGCCTCTGACAAGGTATTAAACATTGTTTCTAACTTGGGGGTAATCAGTCCCTGGAGCTCACTCATTCTTTCCATAATATTCTTCTTTTCCTTGATAAGCTTCTTTATTTCATTTGTCAGGCTAATTGCTTGACATTCTTGGCTCACTGAAGATACTGTTAAAGGATCAAAACTTTGAGATAGGTCTAGCAGCTTTTCTCCTGCTCCTTTATCTTTTTCTCAATATCCTCTACTATTTTGGGCCATGATAAGCAAAACTTATATACATCACCACCATCCTTAAGAGCATTTTCAATACTCTTTATATGAATGTCGATTGTTTTTCTATCATTATCTATAAGGCCTTTTAGTTCACTAAACCTCTTATCCAAAAAATCTTTCCAGATTTTTACTTCGGTTGACTTCTCAAAGGACTCAAATTTTTTATTTACAAAGTGCACAAGATTTTTTAAATTACCAGAAGGAGAATCAGATGTATTCTTCTGATATGTGGGCATGATCTTCTCTAGTACTCTGGACGCTAGGCTTATCACCTCAGTCTTCTATGTGAGACTTCAGTAATTTCTCCATTGCCTTGGCCTGTGTGAATGATGATATCTTCAGCATTTGATCCAGAGAGAGTGTCATAATTGATTGGTCCTTGTATCAATTCCAGCTCATCTAACTCTAGCATCTCCTTGCTAAGAAAACTCTGCACTGCATTCACAGTGTCTCTTGCCACACTTGCTATTTTAGTTTCCTTCCCTTGTGCTTGGTCAAAGACAACAACCAGACTATCTTTCTTTGGTGCATTAGCACCATCCCCTTCTGCTAGTTCTTCTTTTCCCTTTGTCTCTTCCTCTTCCTTCTCTTTCTCTTTTTCTTCTTCTTTCTCTTTGACCTTTCCAGAGTCATCAGTAGCAGGAGGATCTAGAGGATCATGGCTAGCATTTGCTTCTTCTATCAATACTTCCTCTTCTTCCTTTTGCACTTCCTCTACTGGAACAGAGAAGTCTAGAGTTTTAGTCTGATGCTTATTTCCCTTTAATCCTTCAACATCCATGTCTGAGGACTCAATCTCTACATTTACCTCCTCTGCAATAGGAAGATTGTGCTTTTTCAAGGCACTCCGGAGAATCTCTTTGGTTTCCTTTGCAATCTTGTCTGTCTCCCCAAGCATAAGCTTATTCATTTGATTTTTACTTCAGAACTCATCCTTGGCTTCTTTGAATATCAAATTCATTTGCTTTAGAGTAATTTGGGGGCATAATTGTATTAATATTTGTTCTCGGATCTCAAGATCCTTGCTTATTGCATTCTCTTTTCTCAGTTCCAAAACCTTTTCAAGGCTTTTTGGTATCAATGAACATATCTCAATAAGAGCCTTGTTGTAGATATTCAAATATCTTATTGTTGCTTCCTCAAGTAATCTTTTGTCAGCATCACTATAGTCATCATAGAATTCTATCATTGGAGCCAAGTTTCCATCCACATTAATTGATTTAGTGATGTCATCTACTGAAAGGGTAGGCTTCTCTACATATTCCTCTGTCTTTTGCCTCTTTCTTTCCCTTTTACTTTCAGAGGACATCTCCTTGGATATCTTGGCCGCTTTTGTGCCTGTGGCTTTTAGTTATTTGATCTCAATATCAAAATCTGTATCTTCTTCTTCTTCTCTTGTGCTTTTATAGGTCCGAGATGCTTTTGTTTTCTTCCATTTCTCCATTTTTCTGGATGATTTTGCTTCTAGTTCTGTAGTCTTAGGAGGAACAGAGGCAACAGCAGAGCTCCTAGTAGACCTTGAGGTGGAAGAGGGTTCCACCGGAGCACTTCCTTGTTTCTTATCTTGTTTCTCTTTCTCAGCCTTTTTAGTTCTTTTTCTGAATTGTGTCACAGCGTCTTTAGTTAGGCCCAGATTTTTAGCCAACTGCTCAACTTCTTTTCTTACTCTCCTATTAGTTTTAGGTTCATTGAGCTCAGTATGCAGTTTTAAACTCCTCATATGTTCCAAATCTTTCAACTGTTGTGTCCTTAGGCTTGCTTTGAAGATGTTGAGCATACATATTCAAGATTTTTCCATCTACTTCATACCCTATGGGTATAATCCAAACAATCCTGGGTTCCATTGCTTCCATTAGGTACTGATCAGTGTCAACCATAAAGCATATTTCATTTTTGTACTTCTCAACAATTGATTTAGGGATTCTTTCCCTTAAATGCATCATACCCTAAAAATTCTTGAAGTAACCCCATATTGCAGTTTTCTGTGCTTTGAAGTCACCAATGCTGCGAAGATGATATCTGATCTGAATGGCAACTGGTTCATCATTAGTCCAGTGAACACCCTTTACTCTAGGTACTTCATTCATATAGTAGAAAAACAAGCATAGAACCAATGTACCATATTTAAAAGTGTTTTCTTATCTCTTTTGATTTTGTTCAAGTTTTCAATCAGCTGATTCTGTAATAGCTCACAAAGGCCATAATCTACATTCTCCTTTGACATTTGATATGCTGCATATATGGTAGTTCCAGAGACATAATTCTCCCTGTTGGAGTGGTATATCTTGTAGCCAGTCACCATGGAATCAAACTTTACATCTAGTTCTATAATGTCATTTATAGTCATAGCCCTCCTATCAAATTTTGCAGTGGCTGCATCAATAACAGTTTGGTTTTGCACAGATTTTAACAAGGGTAATCCACTGATTGATTTTAACTCAGTCACAATTCTGATAACATCCTTGGTAATCTTGAATGGTTTTAACCGCCAAATGAATTCATCATGCATCCGACTCAAAACATACCGGACCCATTCATCTTCATCAAATGTTGGAAACTCCATAATCTAAATAAAATGTTTATCCTGTAGTGCCTTATACTCGAGTTTAAGTTTGTGATTTTCATCCCTGAGATGATTCTCAAACAAGTCTACATACCTTAAATCTCCAAACTCATCTATGTTTGCATGAATATAAACCCTAAATGTCTTCAACATGCAGCACACCATACAGAACACTCAAAAAAGCACCTAACAGGTCAACTTCTATTGATTTGTGAGGATGCTTCTTAAATTTGGGTTGAGGCCTTTCAGTAATGTCAACAACATGAGGAGTAGCCATCTCAACATATTTCATATTCAAAGCTTTATAGAGAATTATCTTTTTCTTCCGCAGGGTTAGGGTTGATCAATTACTGGTTGAATTTGCTCTTTGTACTTCAATCTTTGGATTTACAGCTCAGATGCTCTTCTTCTTGTTTCCTCCGAATGCAAAGTGATTCAAATGTGTGACCAAGTGACCTTTTATCCTTTGCAAAACCTAATTTGGCATTGTAATAAATGTGTTGCCCTAACTTTGTCTGGTTACTCTATTTTTGACAGTTCTTCATGAATCACTCCACAAGTTTTCATATCATCTTTTCTTCCGGAAATCTTTCCAAGGGTTCTGAACCAATTCAAAATATCCTCTTTTATTGTGCCAAATTCAGGCACCCACTTACTGACTAGGGGAATTTGATGTTCAATGCAGCTCCCCCTGAGCCAGAGCTCCTGACTTAATTCCTGGAGGAATTGTTAGCACCAGATTCTGGTGTGAACCCATCACAGTTGTTTATTGTATCTTTCTTTACCCAATTCTTGTTCATTTCGCTCCATATCTCATTCACATCAATATTTCTTTTGCCTTTGTCTTGTCTCTGCTCATTCAATTTTCTGTTTACCGAACCTCTTCTTTCATTGTTCCTACTTCTCTAGAATCTTGCAATATGACCAGATTTATTGTAATTAAAGCACACAACATTTCCTTGTTTATGAACTTGATTTCCTCTTGATCTACACTGATTAGCCATGTGTCCAAACCCATTGCAAACAAAATAGTAACCATTGAAAGAATTGTTAATTCCTCTATTATTAGCATTATTTATTATCATACTTCTGCATTCATTTGATCTATGACCATACCTCTTACACTTGAAGCATTGACCGAAGAAGGATGGACCCTTTTGATTTACTCTGCTTCTGCACTGAGTAGCTCTATGCCCAAATTTATTGCAATTGAAACAATTTCCATTAAATGATGGATATCTTTGAGCATTAGGCTGTCTTATCGGAGGTTTTCTAGTTCTGTTTCTCCCATTCCTTGGTTGAAGATTTCTTTGTCCGGATCCAGAGCTTTCAGATTTTTCATATCCAAGATCATGCTTGTCATCATCCTTTTTCTATCCTTTAATTAGTGCTTCAAGTTTAGCTGAGCTTATCTTGAACTTCTCCTTATACTCATTTGCAATTTCTAGATCATGTCTAAGAGTGATAATTTGTCTCTCAAGTTCTTTCTCATTGTTTCTGCTTTCTTGTGGATTAGATTCTAGGAGACCAGCTATTCCATACAATCTACAACATTCTTCAGCTCTCTCTTTCAGATTTTGATTCATCTCTTCTTCATCTTTCTTCTTATCTTCAATTTCCTTGGTTAGGCTCATCACCGCAGATTCCATCTCATGTTTTAGGACAACTTCTTTAGCTAAATTTTCACATTCCTTTGTCTTCTCTTTTAGGGCCTTGTATTCATAATGATTTCCCAATTGAAGAGGTTGCTCCTTTCCTTTTACATTGGATTTGCTCAAAAAAAAATTTAAAATCTCAATGAAGTCTTCAGCCTTTTTGAGGTTATCTTGCAGCTCTTGGGCTTCAACTCTGGACTGCTCAAGATCTTCTAAGGTGAGATTAAGTTGCCCTTGAAGGTTATATTCATCCATTTTACTGCCTTCCCAGATCTTCCTTAAGCTGTTAAACTTTTTCAAAGGAACCTTGCTCTAATACCAATTGTTGGAATTAGTCCAGACAACTGAGAGGGGGGGTGAATCAGTTGTCACACAATTTAAACTTTTATGCCTTTAATCTTCTTTTACAAGTTACAATCAAATAAACATTAAAGCATGAATCAATAACACATGAGCAGATGAATAAATAAAACACTTGACACCAAGATTTTTAGCAGGGAAACTCGGTTAAGGGAAAAGCCATGGTGGGGGTTAACCAACAAAAATTAATACCTTGTTAAAAGTATTTTTACAAATGAGAATGCACATGCATTCGGGCTCACTGCTCAAATAGAGGCTCACTGCCTACAAATGATTACAAGAGAATAACAGAGATTTTGAACTGATGAGAAGTATCTACTAATGCATGAATTCAGTTCCGGTTAAGCACAAAACACTGATCTTACACACTTCATCTTCACTCTGCCCTGTTTACTGCTCTGCCTTCATCTGAATCTTAGATCTCTGCTCTTTTCGCCTTTACTCCATATTCGCAACACACACCCACCAAAATTATCTAAATCCATTGGCTATATATATCCACATCTTGATCTTTAATTACTTCTCAGTTGGCTTCAAGAACACTTGGAACTTTATTGAATACTCTGCTCTGTTGGCTAGATCCATGCATAACTTGAGACGCGGACCAAAACTTGCACTCACAAATCATTAGTCAGGTCAGCTACTATCACTGATCAACACAACTTGTCCAACCAACAACTTCCATACATCCGGAACCAAGATCAATTACAATGTCAGCTTGTTCTTCTTCTGTCTGTTCTATCAAACTGTTAACCCGATACTCAGATGCTAATAACTATTGACTCCTCCATCACCAGAGGTCAAAATTCTGGATTTAGATTTTCCTAACAATGCTTATGACTCCCTCAGATCCGCAGCAAACTTTAATCTACTCCCGAGGAGATCTGGACCAAGATACCAGACCATGTCACACTCTGTTCTTAACTTCCCAGACTTAGATAGATCTTCCTAATTTCCGGTCTGGGCAAATTATGTAATGTGGATGTATAGAGAGACTTGGTTTCCATCAATGACAACACTTATCATGCCTAGCAGTGTCTCTTTCCAATAATTTGCACTTTAAGTCTATTATAATTCAGACCTCCAGTCGACAGACACTAAGGAAGCCTGTGAAGTTGTACTCGAATTGGCCATCAATGGAAATGGTGGACAAGAGCGTGTTGTAATGTTGAGTGCTACAATAAATCTAGATGATTCCAAGCAATACAGAGTTGATGGAAAGAACAAATCGGTTAAAGATGTTAAGGCTTGATAGAGGAAGCAAAAAAGATTTTTAGAACAAACATTTCAGGTGTGTCACTAAATACGCTCATTTACACAACACTTATTGATGGGCTTTGTAAAGATGGACAAGTTAAATTGTAGAGTAATCAGCCTAGAGTATTTTACTATAAGATTATAGGAATGATATTTTAGAGTTTTAGAAAACCTTTTGGTTATATTTTTTGTACAGTTTATAACCTCTATTATCATGGAGAAGCTGACAAGCTATAATAAGTCAAAGTTATATCGGCCATAGATATTATGTTAAGGAAAATTACATGACCAAAACTAAAAATGCAGCCTTTTTTATTCTTGTCAACCATATTTGGATCTTTAGAATGGAAGCTTATTCTTGCATTTAGCTGATTATACTTTATAAGTATAGTATACATGTCTGAGAGCACATAATAATCTTATGGTTATTCACTGTGCTAGAAATTGACTGATCACACAATAAGATGTTTTTGTGTGATGAAATATACGTGTGAATAACACTGAGACTCTAACCTAGAAGTCAAGAAGGGCAAACTTAGACAGATTTAGTTTCACTTTTATTCTTTTGATTTTTGCAAATGGTTTTATTGTTTAAACACAAGTTGAGGTACTAAATATTCAATTATATATAAATGATAGTAAACTCATTGGAAGCACCAAAGTTTAGTTATTTGAGATCTCAATGGCATTAATCAAACATTAATAAGTATCTCCATGGGGTCAAGGGATCTTAATCATGAGTCCTTGACCTATCTATCAAGAGACGGTGAACTCAAGTCTCAGTATTGTAAGGGCAAGATAAACCCAATGATGATTGTGGTATGATGGAGTAGTCATCACTTAAACCAACTCAACCTAAGGCTATATACATAAGATTCAAAAGGAGATCATTTGAGTTCTCTATATTCCAAGATTGGAGTCACTAAGAGTCGGAGGGTAGAGTTAGAAATGTATATATCTTTTAAAAACTCATATGTATAGTTCTTTAGCTACAAGCAAATTATTATGTGATAAGTTATTATTTTACACCAAGTTACCTAGTGGATGTTGATACCTTGATTTAAGTTGAAATGTAAATTCTAACACAAGAGTGATTTCGGGATTCGATTGTATGTCAAGAAACCTTAGTTATTAATAATTTTGCTTTCATAAAGTCAAGATTTGATCTTTTATGCAAGATACCAGTTTTGGATCATTAATCTCTTTGAGTGGAATGATGGGTAGTCATAGAACCTTGTTAACTTGCAAGAATTCATATAAGGACTCATTGTTAGATTAATAGTTGTTAAGTCTATACTTTGTATGTGCCCAAGAATAGGGTTTAATCTATGCTAGATTGACTAAGAATATGGGGAATAAACTACCTAACTTTATCTGAATTAAAAGATAGTTATATCCAGTCAAACAAGTCAATCGAGAAGACTAGAAGATATTGTACTCTCATTGTATTATATATAATTACTTGAATTCTAAGTGAGAAAAGGGAACCACTGAAAATGGAAAATCGGTCCACTAAGAATGAGGAAGACTATGATTAATTCATAGGTTTATTCTTGCCTTTTTAGGTATATAATCTCTAGTGCCAATGTTTCTGGAAAAACTGTGTATGCTTTTTTGTCTCAACGTTTCGGATCATACTCCATGATCCATCATCAAGAGGAAAGGAAGAGAACACAAATGAGTTGGCTTGCAGAGAGGTTTCTTAAAAAGAGACAAGAGGTGGGCACAGAAGACGAGAGAAGCTAGGAGACACACAAAGAGGAGAAGTGAAGAGAAGAAAGGATTCCTATATAATAAATTAGAAATAAAAGGAATAAAAAGAGATCCTCAAAGAATCAAAGCAAACAAATGAAACAAATAGCAAGGCAAAAATAAAAGTAACACTATATATAAATAAATATGACCTTAGATAAATAAAAGCAAGAATAAAGAAAGGACATCTAAAAATTAAAAGC
Source organism: Cunninghamia lanceolata (assembly GCA_027924645.1). Lineage (NCBI taxonomy): Eukaryota > Viridiplantae > Streptophyta > Pinopsida > Cupressales > Cupressaceae > Cunninghamia > Cunninghamia lanceolata. The sequence goes on from BSBN01000781.1 coordinate 2,244,544, forward strand.
TCTAAAAAAGTAAACGGTAAGCTCATGAATAATAGAGACTATCAAATAGTAAATAATCACCCTGAGATAGTAAGCGAGAGAGGAGATGGGAGGTGGGTGCCATTGAGAGATGGAGATGAGAGTGAGGATGTGATAAAATGAAAGGAGGTGGAACATAAAATAGAGAAAAGACGACCATCCAAGAGAGGGAGAAAGCAAACGCGAGAAGAGGAGAAAGGACAAGAGAGGAGAAAAAATAAATAAGTATATAAAATATGAGAATATGAGAGACATAAACGAGAGAGAAAATATGTAAAGGCAAGAGAGAGAGGTACAAGAGAAAAGAGAGAAAAAAAGCTAAGGGATGAGGCAAGAGGAGCAAGGGGTAAAAAATAAAAATACGAAAAAGGAGAACAAAACAGGCAAAATAATAAAAAGGTTGAGACAATAAACTTATAAGATAAGAATAGGAATAAATAAGGAGAATAATATAGAAAAATAACAAAGAAAACATAAATGTGAAACAATAAAATAAGAAAATAAAGAAATGAGAAAAAATTAGACATAATAAGAATAAAATTACAAAAGCAATAAATATATATAAGAAGAAGAGGAACTAAAGACAAACTATGGAAACAAACCAAAGAAAAATAATAAAAATAGAAAAATAGAAGAGAAAAAAATTCTAGTAAGACTACCCTATAGTATTAATAAGGATATAAGAAAATTGAAAAATAATAAAAATACTATACTAATAGTAAGACTAATAATACTAAAAATAATGATAAGAAAAGTAATAAGAATAACAAAAAAGATAAGATTAAATATCAAGGTGAAGAGAGTAAAATAAGAAGAAAATGGAAGGAAGCCAGTGTAAAGGTTCAAAGAGAGTTAAAAGTAATAACCAAGAAGAGGCAAGACAAGTGAAAGCTAAGAAAGCATACGTCAAGCAACAGTGAGAGCGTGTAAAAGAAAATACAATCGAAAGAGACGAAGAAGAAGAAGAAAAAGGAGGAACGACATAGATCAACGAAAAAACCTAAAGGAGGGGGAAATCAACAAGGCAAACCCCGCAAAGAGAGAGAGAGAGAGAGAGAGAGAGAGAGAACACCAAGAACAAGATCTCAAGGTGATAAGACGAGACCGAGAAAGAAGAAAAGGAGGGAAAGAAGAGGACGGATGCGAAGTGAGGGACAAGGGAAAGGTGTGGATAAGTGTGAAGGACCAGGGTGAGGTACAGGGGAAGAGGAGGAATGGGAAGGAGAGGGAGGTTGCAAGGATGGAAAAGATGAGAGGGGGAATGAGAGCTAGAGGGGAGAAAAGGAGAAGAGAAAGAAAAGAAGAGAAGAAGGGAGAAAAGGAGGTCAGGCGTGGACAAAGGGGTAGGAGGGGGACACAGTTGATTAGGAGGGTGGAAAGGGATGTTTGAGGGAGTTGAGAAGAGGGTTCCAAGCTTGGCTTAGGTTACACCCCTCATCTCTATTGAGGTTGGTCGGGTGGTTTCTGATGAAGATAGCCTCTTTGAGTTTTCTTTTAAAGAAATTGTCTTCTTTGGCAAGGACGAGGGTGTCTTCTAAGCGAATGTGATGCTTGGTGCTAGAAGAATGATCAGTGAGGGCTGATTTTGTGACCCTTTCATGTCTAATGTCTACGCTATGCTCTTTGATTCTCGTACAAATGGATCTCCCTGTCTCACCAATGTATGGGGTACCACAAGAGCAATCAATTTTATAGACACCTGAACTTAAGAGACTATCAGTGGGGTCTTTAGTTGAAGGGATCATGTTACGAATGGTAAAAGAAGGTTTGAAGGCACAACGGAGACCTTTCTTGTGGAGGATTTTGGCAATTTTATTAGAAATACCTTCGACGAAAGGTAGGGTGGTACTGAATCCATAGTCAGCATCTTGGATGGATGGTTTGGAATTAAGGTGGGTTTGGGCTTGCTTAAATGCTCTCTTGATGCATTTGTTGCGGTACCCATTAAGTTTGAAAACTTTGGTAAGGTGGGACAATTCTTGGTTAATGTGATCATTGTCACAGATGCGGAAGGCTCGAGTTGCTAAGGTGTTGAGGACACTCGTCTTGTGGTTGGGGTGGTGGTGGGAGGAAGCACGGAGATAGAGGTCGGTATGTGTGGATTTCCTGAAGACACAGCGACCAAGGGAACCATCTCCTTTTCTGATGAGAAGGACATCTAGGAAAGGGAGTTGGTGATCAGTTTCAAGTTCCTTGGTGAACTGGATGCAAGGGGTAATGTTGTTGAGGTGATTGTGGAAGATTTCCAGCTGCTCCGGACCATGTGGCCAACAAATGTTGGTGTCATCAACGTAACGCTTCCACCAAGTTGGTTTGAGAGGGAAAGAATGCAAGGCAAGCTCTTCGAAATGCTCCATGTAAAGGTTGGCAATGACAGGAGACAAGGGAGAACCCATGGCGACTCCATCGGTTTGCTCATAAATCATGCCTTGGAAGGTGAAGAACGTGGATTTTAAGCAGAGTTCAACAAGTGAAGCAATTTCGACATTGGTCTTCTGTCTGACTAGTACAATGGAGTCATGGAGAGGGACTTTGGTGAAGAGGGAAACTACATTAAAACTGACAAGAATGTCCTCATTTTTTATCTTCTTATCTTTGATGAAGTCAACAAATTGGACCGAGTCCTTGATGAAGGAGGAAGATTTACCAGTGAGAGGGGAAACCAACTTAGCTAAGTAGGCCGCCAGTTTGTAGGTGGGAGAATGGGTAGTGTCGACAATTGGTCTCAAAGGAATATTGGACTTGTGAATTTTAGGCACACCATATAAGCACGGTGTGACTTCTTTATTGGGCATGAGACGTTTTTTGGTTTGGTCATCAAAGGAAGAAAGGGAGATGGCACTTTTGACTTGTCTAAAGATTTTGGATACAGGGTTGACGGGAAGAATGGAATAGCTCCCGCTATTGTTCAGGTGGTCCAACATTTTAGTGATGTAGTCCAGTTTGTTCATGATAACCGTGGCGTTCCCCTTGTCCGCTTTAATGATGACAATGTCTGGGTTGTTGACAAGTCTCTTAAAAGTGAGAAACTCATCCTTGGGGACATTGCGTTTGGGGGGCTTGGCGTGTCTAAGTGCGACAGCGCAATCTTGTCTGACTTCTTCTGCCACGTTGTTGGGGAGGGAATGGATGACATTTTTAATTTCAATGATAAAATCTAATTTGGGAATGGAGGAGAGGGTTAAAGCAAAGCCAATGCCTCTTTTAAGAAAATTGAGGGCAGAAGGTTCGATCATGAGGTTAGAAATATTAAGAACAAGTTTGTCTTCCCAGTCCCGTATAAAGGTTTCTGATTGAGGAATAAGAGGACGGGGGGCAAGAGTTTAGTGCTTATAGGATTAGGGTGGGGTAGGTTAGGCTCAAAGAGAGAAGCCTAAGGAGCGGTCGAGGATTCAACTCTGTAGCTTGGTAGAGGGGTACGATCCCCGAGAGATGGACAAAAAGGAGAGGTTGAGGTGACGGGGGTAGCAGGGTTAGTAGATGGATGTAGAGAATAAATAAAATCCTCATTGGTAGGTGTGGATGGGACGATCTGCTGAAGGGGAGAGAGGGGTTGAGTTGAGTCAAAGTAAGACAGAGGTTCGCTGCTCGAGGGGCAGATGGAACGAATGGGAGAAGAAAAAGAACGAGAAGAACGATTAGATGTGACAGCATCATAAATGAAGGAGCTATTAGAAGACGCACCTAGATCTGAGGAAGGTTGACGTTGGAGAACGGGAAGCTGGGTCAGAACCTTGGTTGGAGATGGAGAGAGTTGAGATCGCGCAGGAACACCATCGGTAGCTATCACAGGAAAAAGGTGAAGGCATGAACCAGTTGAGGAATGGTCTACTGAAACTGGAGCCAATGTGATGAAAGACGAGCTGCTCAAGGAGTTGTCCATCACCGTAGGAGCAGGAGGAATACTGGAGGAGCTAGCGGAGGAGCACGAAGAGAAGAAACTCAGACAAGCATTGGTGGAGGATCGATCCACCAACACCGAAGCTGATGGGATGAAGGATGAGGTCCTTGAAGCTGAAGGGATGAAGGATGAGCTCCTTGAAGCGTGCTTCTCCTTTAGTGGAACAGAAGAGGTGGATTCGCTGTCGGAGGAGTGACTCATGTCCACAGGAGCGGATTTGCTACAGAGAGAGCTAGATAAGGAACGTTCGGTAGACTGCGGACCCCAGGCTACGAAGGAAGAGTTGCGGGAGGTGTTAACAGCAGATGCCGGAGCCAAAGGGATGAACGAGTTGGCAGAAGAGATTGTAGGCTATGTTAGCACTCATTTTGACTTAGGGTTGATTTTCATGATCAGGGGGTTTCTTCATTTGAACCCTTTATCTTCTTGCCCATTTTTCCTAAGTATTGGACCTCCTCAGCATTTTTCAGCTGCAGCATCATATTTTCCTGAGGAGGAGGTCATCATCATCATCTTGTCTTCGATGGTGGTCTGCATTAACATGTTTGCTTCGACTTGTTTTTCATCGTCATCATCATATTTCAATATCGGGTGATGTCTGGATATCATCCTGATCCTGCTGATGAGCTACAGTGCGCCCTGATTTGCTTGCGGGGGTGATTTTTCAAGTATCCGGTGATCTTCCAATTATCACCTTGCCCAAACATGATGATGATGTTGCCCCGATATTCTGAAGGGGTTATTCTTTGAGTTGTTCGACCTGACTTGTTTTTTCTTAAGGGTCGTCGTCATCATCATCATATTTCCAGTTATCACCGTGTTGCTTGCGGGGGTCATCATATCTTCTGCCTTCATGATATTTCACCGGGGTGATATTTTTATCATCGGGTGATCTTGGTTATGATCATCCTGATGATGTTGTTGAAGAGTTCTAAGTGCGACCCGATATTCACTAGGGTCATCATATTTTGAACGTCAGGATGATCTTAGTCAATATCATCCTGATGATGTTGTATCACTTCTTGTTCGTTGTTTTGTCATCCTGATGATGCTGACGCCATCCTTATATCAGGGTGATATCTATTTCTCTGCCTATCTGCATCATGATATTTTCGAAGGAGGGGATGATATTTTCATATCACTCGGGTGTATGTTTGTTACAGCGTCATGATGATACTGATATCAAGGAGATATCCGCCTGCCGGCTTCGTGCATTATCTAGTGGGGGTGATCTTTTCAAGCATCATCATATTCGTCTATCGCCCCGATCTTATAGTGGAGCTACAGTGCAACCTGATATTTGTGCATCAGGATGATATTTCCAAATATCTGGTTGTCTTCCGAATATCATCCTGATGTGGATATGATGATGACATCATCAAGGTCCGGGGGGGGTCATATTTCTAACACTGATCATCTTGAGGAGATCTCCCGATATTTGCAAACATGATGATGACGTCATCCGGATATGAGGAGGTGCGCAGTAGGCGGATATGATGATGACGTCAGCAGGATATGATGATGACGTCATCAGGATGTTCATCAGCCAGACTTTTGGTATAAGCTCAGCAGGAGGATGTTCCTCCGATGGATCAGGTCGTGCCGATGAAGGCAATTATCATGCAGATTGTATTGCGATATGATGCTGACGTCAGGGTGATATTTCAAGCAACAGGATATCATGCTGCTGGAGGGTGATGATGATGAGGTCTTATACTAGTGTCGTCAGGAGCAAAAGCACCGACATGATATATGCTCATGACCTAGTATATAAAGTGTTAATGAGGTTGCTGCGGGGTGCATGTGGGATAATTGTATCCTGCATATTCGAAATATCATGATGATGAATCTCGACGGGAAATGGTTGCGATTGATTGTTAGATGTTCTTCCCAAGGCCGCGGGTTGGTGCGCCATTAATGGCGAAGGTTGCAGAGGTATGGGCGGATCTGGTACCCGATTGAAGGTGTACATCAGCGGACAGTGGCGCAGGGCTCGAGATATCTTCCTGTCTCCTCCCCTACCTACTGCATTCATGTTTGGGCGCCAATCTGGTAGTGTTTGAGCGCCATTTTTATGATACTGTGTATCTGGCGGGACTTTTGGTCAACCTGGTAGTTAATGCTGAATACACCCTCCTGCTATATAATGCAGACGGTGTTATTCATTCAAAGTTGTTGAAAGTTGAAGATTTTTGGCTCTGTAATGCATAACAAGCTGATCTGGTTGCTCTGTACAGCTTACCTGTGAGTTTATGTATCTCTTGTTGTATGTTTCTGGCATGAACCCACTGATTTCATGATTAATCTTATATGAGAAATGCTATCTTAGCATGTGTTGTGTTAATTCTGTCTCCAGTATTGCATGTATTCTTCTTATGAATCTGGATATTTGGGTAATGTTTAGATTCTAGAGCATAGAATTCCTATGTTGAATGTCTGATCTTTTAACTTCTGCTCAAGGGGTAGATTAAACTGTTTTCAGGTTGAACATTAGGAAGGGTATACTGTAGTAGGGATGCCATAAGTAGAGATAACTTAACACTCTATATTGGGAGATATCTGTAAGGCAGATATCACATATATCCCCTTGAAATCCAGTTTTAGCTGTTCATGCTGATCATTCACAGGTGTATGTCTACTGACTCCAGGCCCTGGACAGGCACCAATCTTGCTTTGTGTTTGTGTTACAACCATATCCAACTTTGCATCCAAACTTAAAATCCAAATCAAAATCTAAAACAACCATTAGGACATTAGAGTTAGTTTTAGGATCCTCAGTCCTCTGTCTACAACTGCAAATAGGCCCAAAGCTAGCCCCTTTGCTCTTATCTTTCAGTTTTGGTCTACTTACAGGAGGACTTATCTGCTTTCTGTCAGCATCCCAGCCTTGTATGCATATCCTCATGGGTGTTGAGTAGGGAATACCCCCCTAGGTCTTGCAGAGCCTGAAGAAGAAGAGGAGATAAAATATAGAGTCTATCTCCTATACTGTTGGCCCCTGGCCCAGAGATCCTGTTGATCACTGATGGCTACCTTGTAGGGAAATCTGGGAATAAGCATCCAATCTGGGAAAAAACCAACAGGCTACACGTAGTTGGCCAAAGATTGGGTCTGGACTGGCTGAGGATAGTCCAAGTCTGAAGAAAGAAGTGGCAGAGAGGGCCCCGATAGCTGAGAGGACCGGTGCTTCCTGATGTAGAGCTTAGAAAACTTTTTTATTTGCCTGTTTGTGCTCTCTAACTTGATGCCTTCAGCTCTAGCGGGGGACGAGATGTCAAGTAAAACCCAGAGGTCAGGTCGAAGAGAGGAGGCGAGCTCAAGATGGAGATAGAGGAGGCGGGAGGAGAGGTGACTAATGATAGCCCTGGTTGATTTTATGACATGTCTAAGGAGAGATAAGCTTGCACGTTGAAATATGTGCTCCGTATTGGAGCTAAGCAAGGTGTGGGAGACCTGCACAAATGAAGGGATTAGTTGTGAATCTCTGCATCTTTTTAGGAAAGCCAGATCTGCAATCTTCTTGTAAACCTATATTCTCATCCTTTCAAAAAGCTTGGCTTTGAAACAAATCTCCCTCCCATGAAGGGCAATGATCGTAGACATGATATTTCCACAATCCATGATGATAGTGCCAATGTTTCTGGAAAAACTATGTATGCTTTTTTGTCTCAACATTTTGGATCATACTCCATGATCCATCATTAGGAGGAAAGGAAGAGAACACAAATGAGTTGGCTTGCAGAGAGGTTTCTTAAAAAGAGACAAGAAGTGGGCACAGAAGACGAGAGAAGCTAGGAGACACACAAAGAGGAGAAGTGAAGAGAAGAAAGGATTCCTATATAATAAATTAGAAATAAAAGGAATAAAAAGAGTTCCTCAAAGAATCAAAGCAAACAAATGAAACAAATAGCAAGGCAAGAATAAAAGTAACACTATATATAAATAAATATGACCTTAGATAAATAAAAGCAAGAATAAAGAAAGGACATCTAAAAATTAAAAGCTCTAAAAAAGTAAACGGTAAGCTCATGAATAATAGAGACTATCAAATAGTAAATAATCACCCTGAGATAGTAAGCGAGAGAGGAGATGGGAGGTGGGTGCCATTGAGAGATGGAGATGAGAGTGAGGATGTGATAAAATGAAAGGAGGTGGAACATAAAATAGAGAAAAGAGGTACATCCAAGAGAGGGAGAAAGCAAACGCGAGAAGAGGAGAAAGGACAAGAGAGGAGAAAAAATAAATAAGTATATAAAATCTGAGAATACGAGAGACATAAACGAGAGAGAAAATATGTAAAGGCAAGAGAGAGAGGTACAAGAGAAAATAGAGAAAAAAAGCTAAGGGATGAGGCAAGAGGAGCAAGGGGTAAAAAATAAAAATATGAAAAAGGAGAAAAAAACAAGCAAAATAATAAAAAGGTTGAGAACAAAGCATACACAGTTTTTCCAGAAACATTGGCACTATCATCATGGACTGTGGAAATATCATGTCTATATAATCTCTATTCCCCAAATAGATAAGGTTTATGTGGAGTATATGCAAGAGATACTATGTATGAGTTCATAACTTAACTCATGTCAAATGTCAGTGGACATAAGAATACTAAGTGAACAAATGTAGTTTATTTCCTTTTATGATTCTAATCTATTAGGGTTGATAGATTGAACTTAGACAAAGGTTAAATATGAAAAATGTTAGTGTTATATAAATGAGGATATACCTCGTATATTATGTTACTTGTGTTAGGTGAAATGTGTGGTCGAATAATGCCAAGAGGTCTAGGAAGACTAGAGGTGTTTGTTCTTTTGTTTGTTATACCTATGCTATTTTGTATGGAAAACAAGGATGTTTAATATTTCCACATATTGGGTTAGAGAAGTTAAACCCTAGTATTAAGACTAGAAGGATTTGGTAAACCTACAACTTTTATGTCAGATGTGACACTATTTATATTTATATATATGGGTTGACAGTGAATAGTTGAGAAGACCATATTAGTCGACAATGAAAGGTCAAGAAAACTATAGAACAAGACAGAAAGAGTCCTTGTAGTACTTTATCAAATTTAAGTGATCCTATGATAATGTCGAAACTCGTTCTAATGCATTAAAGATGTTTGATATTTGAATTAGAGAGTAAAATGATAGAATGTCATAAACCCTAGAATTTCAAGTATGCAATGAGGGACTCTTAAAAAGTTTAGAAATACCTAAATCTTTATATTACATGCATATCCTAGATCGAGGATTATTTCTAAATCAGATTGACTAGAATGAGTCTGTAGTATAGACAAGATTGTGTCTAAAGTTGTTAATGATGAAATTCAACTGTATGGTTAGGCAGTCTTAAGTGAAGTTAGAGGTGTGTGTCTAGATTGCATGACCAATCAGTGTGATCATACTTAGCTAGAAGGGGTCTAGAGTTGTATGTTCGATTGAAGTTATGTAGGACACATCACTATGACTCAGATGGAAAGCACTTATTGATTCCTTATATCTATACCCTTCATGAAGGGTAAGGCCACTTCCAGAAAGGAAGGTGTGCGGGGGACTTCTGGTCTGTGGTTGGAGGTAAAGCACTTGGATGATGCTCTCTGTAACATCCACACTTAATTCCATCATAAAATCCAGGTTTGACCATAAGGTAAAAATTTGAAAAGGTAAAAAGGTAGATAATTTAAAAAAAAAAACATAGAAGTACATTCATTGCCTAAATAAGATTCATGTAGATAATATGATACACAATGGGTCTATCCAACTTCATCATTTCAACAATATGAAAAATATTTTCATTATGAGAATTACAAAATAAAATCTTACCAACATCGTTGCATCTCGATTGATGACCTTCACAAATCAAGTCTTGGCAAGCCTCTGAATAATGGAAGAGAAGGTATCTTCGGGGAGCTTTACCTCCAACCACAGACCGTCGGTCTCCCGCACACCTTCCTAACTGGAAGTGGCCATACCCTGCTCGAAAAGGATAGACTTAGGATGACCAATGGTGTTTACCATCTGAGTACTGGTGTTGTGACTTTCATAACTTGTTATCACGCACCCCCTAGATACCCTCAAGTCAAGCGTGACCATCCATAAGTTATGCCATCCAGTCACGGTGAACTGACAATGCACTAGAGGCAAGTGCATTACCTTGGCCAAAGGTTTTTGTTGTAATTAGCATTGTGAACAATGCAGTCATTGTGTTCACCCACCCCTACTCGACTTGAACACTGTCAAAATTCTACAGTCGATGAAACAAGGTAAATTCCCTTAGCCTTACTGACTCTACATGCTTCTAAGCATAATAGTTGGTTTCTTGCAATTACTAGAGAACATTAGACTCTCAGAGTCTTCACCACCACTGTGGTTATGATATGATTTCTAGCTTACAAATGCATCTAATACTAATATTCAAGGGGACCCTTTTCACTCCTTGATCTATCCATCTTTTCACAACATACTATCAGTTATTCATTTTATAGATATCTATCAACTTGATATCGAGTCTTAGTTTACAATTTAAAATATAAGACATTTAGGATTACTTCCTAGGTTTAAGTAAAGATATCTTAGTCAAAAACCTCAAAGCTCAAGGTAAGGTGAGTCATCTAGTTGTTATGTTAACAAGGTGACAATCTCGACCAGATTTTATCCTAGGCATAATAGAATATTCAGTTTGACTCCCATCTAAAATATAGTTATACACAGGTGACTAAAACAATGAGTATTCTCTTACTCTAATAAAAGATTCTACATTTCGTTGTTCCCACTATGTTCAAATGCATGGACATGTGTTATTATTTGACAGGGTCTACTCGATATAACCTGATAGAATTTAATAAGCAAACCATTGGTGTTTATATATATTTATATTACTTCAAGTGTCAACATAAATCTTACTACCACCAGGGTATACTATATACTACTTTCTACACAGACTACTACTACGTTTGTGACCATGATGAAGATAATTTTTTTTGACGGTATGACTACAGGTTTATAAGGATAAGAATGGTGATCTCCAAACTATCATTACTTGGACATTTTATTCTCTGCTAGACAAATAAAGTGGGCTCGAATATTATGCCCATAAGCAATGTTCCCTAAAGATGACTCCTAAAGAAGACATTATGGCCTCTCAACTTATTCATTCTCGGTGCTAAGTCTACAAGCTGAGTGTAGTTTTCTTTGTCAACAAAATCTACGATAATCAAGTTCAATCATGCTTTTTAAAGAAATATGATATTGCAGATAGCTTCAGCCTATTTCGACAACTCAGAAAATGCTTATAGACAACAAATGGAAACATACCATGATGATTTATTTTCAGCTTAAAGTCATCATACTAATAATTGATATCTATTTCTTCCTACACATTTTTCAATACAACGATTACATATTCAAATAGCACACAAAAGAGTCAGAAAAGATGTGAACTTGGTAGTATTACGCCTCAAGCTTCGATCACTCTATTCCAGCTTTCCAGCTTCTCATGCTCGTGGTCTTCTCTTTCTACTATGTTTTGTTTTTTTTAGATAACTGATTCGGTTGCCCATTCAAGACTTCTAAATGCTCTTAATAAGGTGGCGAAAGAAATTTTCTAACCATTCAAAAACCCTAACTACCTAATGTCCTTATCCTCTTTCTAACGATAAGCAATGAGTTCGTTCAGCTGCCCACTCAGCATCCACGGTGACACCTAGACAACAAAAGCCTCGGGTACCTAAAAAGATAAGCCATCAGGCTACCATAGGGTGACAAACTTAATAATTAAAGTAACACTATAAAATATTAACTATGTTGAATCTTTTGAACTGATGACATTTGTTGATAGCACGAAATGATTTGAGTTTAACTCTCAACATTACCATTTTCTCAAAGCTTAGAAGATCAATATAATGTTATGGAATAATAACCTATTGTAAAGTCTTTTCGAACCAAAGTCTGATTATCAAAAGCACTTAATAATCTTTACTTGATCTCGATATTTAATATATATGCATACATATATATATTTTATAGTTACGTTAGCTCTATGAATACAATCAATGAAATAACATTTAACAAATCACATAGATTTAAGGCATTGTTTAAGTCTATTTCAAGACAATAGCCTAACAAGAATAACTCTACATCCAACGTAGTCTCGAAACACAACATTTACATTTTATGCACGTAAGGCATTACGATGACGACGATGTTTAGAGCAATTACGCAACCATTTCGATAAGATGCACGGTTGACATTCTGGGATCGAGTTTTTATCTTCCCCTTTACGAACTACTGTCGACGTTTTACGTCGAGTAACTTAACAAGACATATCATATGACACAGATGTCGATTGACCATTCTCATCATGATAACAACATTTGGACAGACAACGTTGTTCTTCCACAACGACATAATGAAGGAGTGACTCACTCTTACAACCCTTGACGACCTTTTTGATAACTTTGACTTAATCAAAATCATACTTACCTCAATACAACTAGGTTTAACTGTCTGATGTATGTACTTAGTGGCAATTACCCATTGGTGTTCCAAGGTCTATACTCCCCTTCCTGAAGATACCTTCTCTCTCTTGTTTCACGGAGAACCTGTTTCATCTGTTCCTCTCAAAACAATCTCACATACAATTTGTGGTCAGAGTACCAATATTTTGGTCGAGACATATTTACATCATATCATTTCATTTTCATATTGAAAAGATATTTTTAATTCATAACATCAGATTGATCATTCTGAAGTGATAAATCCAAGATTTCATAAAGTCAATTCTATCTAACCATAACATTATTTTCCATAGAGTTAAACATATTCACATGTTTATACTATTTATGAAATTAACAAAAGTAAGTAGTAAAACTGAATCCAATAAAAAGGGATGTAACATATCCTTCCCCTAAAGAATCATCGTCCCCGATGATTGAGTTTATCAAAACAAAATTTTAACATAAAACAAGCTTTTATAGTCTAACATTAATGTTTTTGAAAAAGATAAGGAAATTTTTGGCGGATGTCATTATAGTCTTCCCAAGTGGCGTTATCCTCGCCATATTGGTCCCACTAGATTTTGCATTGCAAAACCTCTCGATTACGCAAATGGAGTTTACGCATTTCAAGTACCTTGAGTGGCTCGATCACAACCACTTCTGGCTCTTGTATTTGTAAAGAATTCCATTTAAGAATGTGGTCATTACCTACAAAATATTTCTTTAGGTATGAAACATGAAAAACATTATGCATTTTAGACAAGGTTGGACGTATAGCAATTTTATAGGCCACTGGATTGATAATCTCGAGGATTTCAAAAGGTCCCACATATCAGGGAGCCAACTTTGAAGATTTACCAAACTTGATTGAGATTTTATGGGGTTTCACTCGCAAGAGAACTTTCTCTCCAGTAGAAAATTGTCTAGGCACCCGTTTGAGATCTGCATAACTTTTTTGCCTGTCATTGGCTTTTGCCAACCTTTTCCTAATCATTTTCACTTTTTCTTCCATATCTGCTAGCATTTTTGGACCAATGCTTATCCTATCTTCCAGCTTCTCCCAGCTTATAGGAGTTCTACATTTCCTTCCATATAATGCTTCGAATGGTGTCATCTTAATGGCAGAATGACAGGAATTATTATAGGCAAATTCAACAAGAGGTAAATATTCCTCCCATCTGTATTGCTGATCCATGCAATACATTCTTAGTAGATATTCTAGGTCCTAGTTAACCCTTTCTGTTTTTCCATCAGTTTTAGGATGATAAGCGGTTCACATTGAGTTTAGTCCCTAGTGCTGAAAATAAAGTTTGCCAGAACCTGGAGGTTATTTGATCATCTCTATCAAATATAATCTTTTCAAGTACCCTATGCAATCTAAACACTTCAACAAACTTACGGGCTAAAACATGAGCTCCATCCATCAAATTTCCAGGAATGAAGTGTACTACTTTGGTTAGTTTATCCACTACAACCAAAATTGCATCATGTCTACTCCTGGACATTGGTAATCCTTGAACAAAATCCATACTAATGACCTGCCATTTCCATTCTGGGATATCATGTGGGTATAACAATCAGGCAAGATGTTGGTGTTTTGCCTTTACTCTTTGACATTCCAAGCAGCTTGCCACAAACTTCACAGTGTCTCTTTTCATTCCTTTCTAGAAGTATAGCGGTTTGACATCAGCTAAAAGTTTTGTTACTCCTAGATGTCCGGAATAAGGTGCACAATGGACTTCCATACTAGGTTTCTTAGTTCTACAGAATTAGGAATGTAGATTCTTCCCTTAAATCTCATTAATCCGTGTGACTCAAAATGGAATCCATCATATCTTGAATCTTTGGGATCGATTTACAGAGCTTGCTTAACCTGTTCATAGTATTCGTCTCCAAATAATCTTTGCAATACTAGATCTTTAAAATTAGCATGAATGGAGACTTTAGAAGCTATGTGTCTTCTTATGCTCAGAGCATCAACTACTCAGTTTTCTTTACCTTTTATGTAATTAATCTCAAAGTCATAATCTGATATTAGCTCTAACAACCTCCTTTGTCTTACATTGAGATGGGGAAATGAAGACTTTGATAATCTGATTTGAATATAAAAGTCTTTCCCAATAAATAGTGTCACCACATTTGAAGGGCATGAATCACTGCTGCTAGTTCTAAATCGTGAGGAGCGTAATTCTGCTCATAAATTTTCAACTTTCTTGATTCATAGGCTATTACACGGCCATCTTGCATAAGCACGCCTCCTAGACCTTCTCTAGAGGCATCAATAATAACCTCAAATTGCCCTTCAGGATCAGGGACTTTCAGAATTGGTGTCATTGTTAACTTTTCTTTTAACAAGTCGAATGCCTTCTGACATTCACTTGTCCATACAAACCACTTTCCTTTCCTCTGCAATGAAGTGATTGGACTAGCAATACTTGAAAAATTTAGAACAAATTTCCTGTAATACCTGACCAAACCCATAAAACTTCGTACTTCTGAGACATTGGAAGGTTCAGGCCATTCCATAATAGTCTTTATTTTAGCTGGGTCAACTGATATCCCTTATGTTGATATAGTGTGTCCCAAATACTGCACTTCTTTCTGAAAGAAAGTGCATTTCGAGAGTTTTGCATACAACTTGTGTTCTCTTAAATGTTGCAAAACAATTTGAAGATGTTTATGCTCCTCATTTTTAGAATATATCATAATATCATCAAGAAAACTAGAACAAACTTATCAAGGCAGTCTCTGAAAACACTATTCATGAGATTTATGAAAGCGGCTGGTGCATTAGTCAACCCAAATGGTAACACAGTAAACTCATAATGACCATATCTTGTTCTAAATGCAGTCTTGTGAATATCTTCATCTTTTAAGCTCAACTGATGGTATCCAGATCTCAAATCTATCTTAGAAAATACTGCAGCACCACGTATTTGATCAAATAAATCATCAATACGTGGCAGTGGATACTTATTCTTTATCATTGCTTTATTTAGCATCCAATAATCTATACACAATCTAAGGGTTTCGTCTTTCTTCTTGATGAAAATAACCAGAGCTCCCCATGGTGATACACTTGGCCTAATTAGACCTTTGGTCAATAGCTCCTGTAGTTGAGCCTTCGATTCCATAAGCTCAGTAGTGGTCATTCTGTACGGAGCTTTAGAAACTGGCTCAGATCCTAGTTTAATATCTATGGCAAAATCAAAGGTTCTTTTTGGAGGCAAACCAGACAACTCCTCTGGAAACACATCTCAAAAATTGTGAAGATAAGGGTATTTTTCCTCAAAAGTTTGTTTCTCCAAAACTTCCTCTACTAGGTCCATTTTGACTGCAAAGAGTTGACATCCTTTATGCCTAGCCCTTTTTAATTGTTTTGATGAAATAGGCCTGATCTTTATTTCCCTTTGAATACCTTGAATATTAATTTTGTTTCCCTTATCATCTAAACATTCAATTGTTTTAGAAAAACAATCCACCTTGGCCCTATGTCTCCACAACCAATTCATTCCTAAAATGACATCGTAGGACCCTAAAGGTGCTACATACAAATTTACCTCGGTTGAAAAGTTTGAAATATCAACCTTGGCTTCGAACAAGCATTGCTCTACCTAAGCCTTTGAGTGATTTGCATATTCAACTGTCCATGGTTTTGACATATAACTAGCTCTTCTAGGAAATTTACTCAAGACTCTAGATGACACAAAATTTTCTGTTGCACTAGTATCAATCAGAATAGAAATAGGGACTCCAAATAAAGTACCTGTCAGCTCAATGGGAGTAATCTGATATTCAACTTGTCAATTGTCAAGGGCGGCATGAATCCTTTGCTGAAACGCTTCCTGCTGCGAAGGGAGTACCGTGTTTCTATGCTTCCCATTCTACTTTTTATTAGGACAGCGGTTGGCATAATGATCTCCACCACATGTAAAGAAACCTCCAAATGGTCCCCTCTTCTCAGATGGTCTAGTCATAGCATCATCATTCCTCTTAAAATTGTCATTTTCTTAAAGTCTTCATTTCTTCGCTCATTACCAAATCCCCCTTTATTTTTCTGATTTCCTTTATCGTACATCCTATTTCCATATCCTTTATCATTCTTCTTTTTATACATCTATTCATTTGAGTTCTTATCAAATCTCTTATGCTTCTTTTCACAATAAGCGGAAATAGATTTGATCTTTTGTTCCTGCTTAATTGCTTTCTCATATACTTGATCCATTGTGGTTGGACCGTGCACCTCTACCTCCCTGCCAATCTAAGGATTGAGACCCATAATAAATTTCCTTATCCGAAATCTTTCATCCTTTTGATACTGAGGAACATACTTCAACAATCTAGTGAATTTCTCTGCATATTCAACCACGGACAGATCGCCTTGCCGGAGATTTTGGAAATTTGTTAGCTTTTGATTAAAATAAAGTTGTGGCAACCACCTTTTTTGAAAAAATTCCAGAAATTCATTCCATGTCACCTTCAAGGGGCTTAAATCCAGCTCCATCTTTTTGTTCATCCACCAGGTGGATGCTTCTCTAGATAGCTAATATGCTCCCCAGATTGCCTTTGTAATCTCAGAATAATTTCTGATTTCAAAGTACTCCATTTCAGTTAGCCAAGCTTCTGTTGCATCTCCGGTTTTTGCTCCATCGAATTTGGGGGGAATAATCTTTTTCATATCCTTTGATAATTCCAGTGCAAGTTTATCTTTTGTCTCCCTCTGAGATCCACTATCCTCCTGGTTCTCACTTGTCGTGCCATGTTCTCGTTGCCTACTTTTACTCACATTATTAGAATACTCATTTTCACCCTTGGTATTTCCAATTTCATTCACTTTCTTTTCCAATTTGCCCAACCTTTCCTTAGTTTCGGCAAGTATATTAAGAATTCTGTCCAATTTATCAGTAGAGTTGACTTGAGAGTTGTGACCTTCCTGATCTTCTCTCTCATTAAATTCTGATTGATCCATGTTTGTTTGTTTTCACACCTGGTTTTTAACAAGTACTAATCAGTTCTTTGATTTATCATTTAGAATATTATCATAACATAACATTTGCTCATAACCATAGATGTTCACAAAACAAAATTGTTTTAATTATATTTTGCACAACTGTATGTACATTCTTTGAGGATAGATACATTTCATGTTTCACTCAGTATTTACAAGAGGGGTGTAACCTTCGGATTCATTGTCCAACACATATTCACGGGGTGTATAACCCTCAGATTCACTATCGAATGATAGTACAATGATTTCAGCTCTAGGTGGTACACAGTGATCCCCGGTGATCATTGGTACACTAATAGGGTAGGAATTGATCATAATTCGAGCTGCCATCCTAAACATCTCTAGGAGTTCTCTTTTCATTCGCTTGAGTCGTGTCAGGGCATTGGCAAGGGTTTCTATATCATCTAACCAAATGTCATTTTCATCATTCATTTTCTCAATAGTCTTAATCATCGCTAGACGTTTCTACTTAGCGTGCAGGTAATGTTCCTTACCAGCGAAGGACTTCCTTGCAGTTTTCTTGAGACGTACCATCCTGGCACAGTAAATCAAAACATTAGCTACCCGCATAATGTTGATTCTTAGTCAGCTTAGTGGACTCATAAGCCCTAGTGCTGAACCTGGTTCACTCTGATAGCATATGTAACATCCAAACTTAATTCCATCATAAAATCCAGGTTTAAACATAAGGTAAAAATTTGAAAAGGTAAAAAAGTAGATAATTTTTTTTTAAAACATAGAAGTACATTCATTGCCTAAATAAGATTCATGTAGATTATATAATACACAATGGGTCTATCCAACTTCATCATTTCAACAATATGAAAAATATTTTCATTATGAGAATTACAAAATAAAATCTTACCAATGTCCCTGCATCTCAATTGTTGACCTTCACAAATCAAGTCTCGGCAAGCCTCTGGATAATGGAAGAGAAGGTATCTTCGGGGAGCTTTACCTCCAACCACAGATCGTCGATCTCCCACACACCTTCCTAACCGGAAGTGGCCCTACCCTGCTCGAAAAGGATAGACTTAGGACGACCAATGGTGTTTGCCATCTGAGTACTGGTGTTGTGACTTTCGTAACTTGTTATCACGCACCCCCTAGATACCCTCTAGTCAAGTGTGACCATCCACAAGTTGTGCCATCCAGTCACGGTGAACTGACAATGCACTAGAGGCAAGTGCATTACCTTGGCCAAAGGTTTTTGGTGTAATTAGCATTGTGAACAACACAATCATTGTGTTCACCCACCCCTACTTGACTTGAACACTATCGAATCCTACAGTCAACGAAACAAGGTAAATTCCCTTAGCCTTACCAAATCTACATGCTTCTAAGCATAATAGTTGGTTTCTTGCAATTACTAGAGAACATTAGACTCTTAGAGTCTTCACCACCATTGTGGTTATGATATGATTTCTAGCTTACAGATGCGTCTAATACTAATATTCAAGGGGACCCTTTTCGCTCCTTGATCTATCCATCTTTTCACAACATACTATCAGTTAATCATTTTATGGATATCTATCAACTTGATATCGAGTCTTACTTTACAATTTAAAACATAAGACATTTAGGATTACTTCCTAAGTTTAAGTAAAGATATCTTAGTCAAAAACCTCGAAGCTCAAGGTAAGGTGAGTCATCTAGCTGTTATATTAACAAGGTGACAATCTCGACCAGATTTTATCCTAGGCATAATAGAGTCTTCAGTTTGACTCGCATCTGAAATATAGTTATACGTAGGTGACTAAAACAATGAGTATTCTCTTACTCTGATAAAAGATTCTACATTTTGTTGTTCCCACTATGTTCAAATGCATGGACACGTGTTATTATTTGACAGGGTCTACTCGATATAACCTGATAGAATTTAATAAGCAAACCATTGGTGTTTATATATATTTATATTACTTCAAGTGTCAACATAAATCTTACTGCCACCAGGGTATACTATATACTGCTTTCTACACAGACTACTACTACGTTTGCGACCATGATGAAGATTTTTTTTACAATACGACTACAGGTTTATAAGGATAAGAATGGTGATCTCTAAACAATCATTACTTGGACATTTTATTCTCTGCTAGACAAATAAAGTGGGCTCGAATATTATGCCCATAAGAAATGTTTCCTAAAGATGACTCCTAAAGAAGACATTACGGCCTCTCAACTTATTCATTCTCGATGCTAAGTCTACAAGCTTAGTGTAGTTTTCTTTGTCAACAAAATCTATGATAATCAAGTTCAATCATGCTTTTTAAAGAAATATAATATTGTAGATAACTTCAACCTATTTCGACAGCTCAAAAAATGCTTATAGACAACAGATGGAAACACACCATCATGATTTCTTTTCAGCTTAAAGTCATCATACTAATAAGTGATATCCATTTCTTCCTATGTGGTTTTCAATACAATGATTACATATTCGAATGGCACATAAAAGAGTCAGAAAAGATGTGAACCTAGTAGTATTATGCCTCAACCTTCTATCACTCTATTCCAGCTTCTCACACTCATGGTCTTCTCTTTCTACTGTGTTTTATTTTCTTCAGATAACTGATTCAGTTGCCCATTCAAGACTTCCAAATGCTCTTAATAAGGTGGCGAAAGAAAATTGCTAACCGTTCAAAAACCCTAACTACCTAATATCCTTATCCTCTTTCTGACGATAAGCAATGAGTTCGTTCCGCTGCCCACTCAGCATCCACGGTGACACCTAGACAACAAAAGCCTCGGGTACCTAAAAAGATAAGCCATTGGGCTACCATAGGGTGACAAACTTAATAATTAAAGTAACACTATAAAATATTAACTTGTTGAATCTTTTTGCACTGATGACATTTGTTGATAGCATGAAATGATTTGAGTTTAACTCTCGGCATTACCATTTTCTCGAAGCTTAGAAGATCAATATAATGTTATGGAATAACAACCTATTGCAAAGTCTTTTTGAGCCAAAGTCTGATTATCAAAAGCGCTTAATAATCTTTACTTGATCTCGATATTTAATATATATGCATAAATATATATATTTTATAGTTACGTTACCTCTATGAATACAATCAATGAAATAACATTTAACAAATCACATAGATTTAAGGCATTGTTTAAGTCTATTTCAAGACGACAGCCTAACAAGAATAACTCTACGTCCAACGTAATCTCGAAACACAACATTTACATCGTATGCACATAAGGCATTACGATGACAACGATGTTTGGGGCAATTACGTAACCATTTCGATAAGGTGCACGGTCAACATTTTGGGATCGAGTTTTTATCTCCCCCTTTACGAACTACTGTCAATGTTTTACGTCAAGTAACTTAACAAGACATCATACGACACAGATGTCGATTGACCATTCTCATCATGATAACGATGTTTGGACAGACAATGTTGTTCTTCCACAACGACATAATGAAGGAGTGACTCACTCTTACAACCCTTGACAACCTTTTTGATAACTTTGACTTATCTGAAATCATACTTACCTCAAGACAACTAGGTTTAACTGTCTGATGTATGTACTTAGTGGCAATTACCCATTGGTGTTCCAAGGTCTATACTCCCCTTCCTGAAGATACCTTCTCTCTCTTGTTTCATGGAGAACCTGTTTCATCTGTTCCTGTCAAAACAATCTCACATACAATTTGTGGTCAGAGTACCAATATTTTGGTCGAGACATATTTACATCATATCATTTCATTTTCATATTGAAAAAATATTTTTAATTCATAACATTAGATTGATCATTCTTAAGTGATAAATCCAAGATTTCATAAAGTCAATTCTATCTAACCATAATATCAATTTCGATAGAGTTAAACATATTCACATGTCTATACTATTTATGAAATTAACAAAAGTAAGTAGTAAAACTGAATCCAATAAAAAGGGATGTAACACTCTCCCTCCACAGTAGAAGACTCATTAAAGCTCGCGGAAACAGATATCAACAATCCAGATGCAATGTACTCCATGTTATGGCTTATGATAGTCAAACTTATGAGGTAAAACTATTAGATGGAGCTATCCGTCTGAAAGAGAAAGTAGAGACCTTCACATGGTGGCCACTAGAATATTTGCAAAAAATGGCATAGTTGATGTTTATTATGTACTAGTTGTTAGACATCTTGGCCCATTGCTTTATGCAATATTTTCAATGTGTTGTTTAGGGATCTTAATTTTCATGGTGTATTTAAAAGAGTTGGAAACTCTTATACAACTTTGACATTTTTTATTATATTTATATATATACTCTTATACAGTTTTGATATCTTATAACTTGATATATATATTTGCATTATATTTTTTATTGCAGATTACCTTTCTTTATCATGATGTTGAATCAATCTTTTAATTCTAGCATGTTGTAGCTTGTTCATATATGTAATTTTTTTTAATTTGTTTTTATGTTTTAAGTCAAATTTAATAATATATTTTTTCTGCATTATAAAATTTATGGTATTTAATAAATTATTCATATCATGACTAAATTTACTACTAATTAATGGAAAACAATAAATAAAAATAACTACCATGACTAAATAAATGACCAGTTAACAACAATCAATGACTAAATTAATTATTAAATATATGACCAATTGACGGAAAAATAATGATTAAAATGACCAAATATACTATCAATGGACGGAAATTAGTTAATACAAATGACTAAATATACTACCAATGGACGGAAATCAGTGACTAAATAAATGACTAAATATACTACCAATTGACGGCAATTAATGATTACAATGACTAAATAAATGACCAGTTAACAACAATCAATGACTAAATATACTACCAAATTACCAAATATTCTACCAAATTGATGACTAAATATACTACCAAATTAATGACTAAAATTTGTTTAGTCATAAATTTGGTCACGAGATAAATGACCGGCAATAAACTACCAATGGTCACGTGACCAAACTAATGGTCACATGACCAATTTTTGGTAGTTTTTTTAGTCATTTATTTATGTTTTTTACTAGTGGAGTCAAGGCTAAGCATGTGCATCCGGCAAGGCTTTTGTACCCACATAGTGTACTAAAGTATAAATGGCAAGTGATTAGTATGGACTTCATTCAGGGGTTACCAATGTCCAAGAATGACATGATGTCATCTTGGTAGTTGTGGATAAGTTGACCAAGGTAGCGCATTTCATTCCACAAAATCTTAAGGATGGTTCTTTGATCTTAGCCAAGAAGTTTGTCCAAGAAATCTTTCATTTGCATGAAGTACTTGAGTCGATCATATAGGATCGAGACACTCACATGACTTCTAGATTTTGGACAACGTTGAATGCGACTTTGGGGACAAGATTGAATTTCAGTTTAGCGTATCACCCTCAGACTAATGGTCAAACAGAAAGAGTAAATCAGGTAGTTGAAGACCTCCTTAGGATGTATTGTATGGATTAGCAGTATAAGTGGGAGGAGTATCTTCCATTGGTGGAGCTTGCTTATAATAATTCCTACTATGCATCTTTGGGGATGGCACCTTTTGAAACTCTTTATGGGCGTAAGTGTCACACACCTATTAGTTGGGATAAGGTAGAAGACAAGATTGTGATTGGATCCGATATGCTAAGAGAAATGGACGATCAAATAAGATTGATCAAGGAGAAATTGAAACAAGCGGTAGATCGACAGAAGAGCTATGCAAACAAGAATAGGATGTTCAAACAATTTTCAATAGAGGACAAAGTCTTTTTGAGGGTCAAACCTCATAAGAGTTTTGTTTCATTTGGCAAATCGTCCAAACTTGCTCCTAGATTTGTAGGACCGTTTGATGTGTTGGAAGTGATTAACCCCGTTGCTTACAGACTTGTTTTACTACCTACTCTTGCCCGAATCCATAATGTATGTCATGTGTCTTTGCTTAAACTATATCATCCTGACACCTCGCACATACTTGATTGGCATACTTTACAAATATAGGATCCAAAAGTGGTGTTGGTGGAGCCCACTCGAATTCTTGATAGACACAACGTTAAGTTCCGTAACAGATATATTGTTTAGTATAAGGTCCAACGAGATCAATATTTTGTGGATGGTGCCACATGGGAGGATGCAGAGGAGATAGACCATTCTTTTCCTTATTTGAGGACCTAGTTGAGATACTTTTTTTCTTAGTGTGGTACTTTAGTGCTACAGTATGATGCTTTGTTTGCTTAGTGTGATACTTTTGATAGTATTAGTGAGATACTTTTATTATTTAGTGTATGTGTAATAAGACATCGAGACGATGTCTCTTCCTAGTGGGGAAGGATGTCACATCTCGACTTTTTGTTTGCATTTATAATTCAGTATAATTGACGAGACTATTGGACATTACCTTATGATTGTTTTACTATTAGGTAATTGCATGTGTGTGAAGGTAATTTGTCGTTAATTCTAAAATTGCATAAATTTGAAAGTTGCTATTGTCGTCAGGGCAAAATCTAGGGCAGAAATCAAAACAACAGAAATGAAACCCTAACTAGCACCATGAAGCACAAACTAGAATGAAAATGCAAATAGAAAACTCAAATGCAAACTAGATTCAAATTAGTGTTGATTAACCTCCATGGCTCTTCTCAACCTCGCATGAGAATGCAAGATTTTGAAGGGTTGATAATGGGGGAATGTTGGTTGCTCGATATTTCAATAGTATAATAGTACTTGAAAGCTAAATGTATGAAAATGACTTGTGAGAGACTACCTTTATAGAAAAGGCAAATTTGAATGAACGATTGAGATTGCAAGTTATGTTGAATGGAGATCAATTAGGGTTGATTAGGGTTTTCCCACTTCAAGAGGGATTGTAGTCATGTGATAAGTGTGTGATGGAGGATAAATGAGACCTAATTCAAATATTTTATTTGAATTAGTTTGACATGTGAAGGGATTAAGTGGAAGATGTAGCGTGTGACACTTGTTTGCATGAGACGAAAGGTGAGGGATTTAATTCAAAATTTTAATTTGAATTATGTGAGACATGTGACAACGGGGAATTAATTAAATAAATAGATTTATTTAATTAATTGGAAATGTGATTAAGTTGGAATTGTGAGTGGGATGACCTAGGGCCTAGGGCAAAACATTACAAGGTTATGTCAACTAAGTGTAGACAAGACATGGACAATTTTAGTGTCTACAAATATAATGATGGGTTATTATGATTATGGATGTATATCTTGCTCGTGCTTCGGCTATGATTATATGGACTAATCTATTGACAAGAATCTGAGTGCGAATAAGTGCAGGAACATGTCGAAGATGAGAACATGGTTGAGATAGAAGCGTCCTAGCTGCTCAGCAAGGGTTGGCATGACGGAAACCCGATGCATGCACACACTCACTTAATTTCATACATAATGCATCATTACATATTGCATTAATGAATAGCTTCATTATACATTCGTGTAACATTGATACGTAGTTTTGATTGTGCATTTTACTTTGAATATTGGCTGTGGTTATGACTTTTAACAATTAGTTATTATGCAATCTCGTTTATTATGTACGTTCTTTTCAATTGCAAGGTTTCGCCATGTAATCATGTTTATTTTTGTCTTTTGATTAAATAGAACTATATAGACTCACTTCAAATAGATTTATTATTAATTATATATATGTCTATGTATATACATATATATAATTTAAATAATATATATATGTGTGTGTAAATATATACACATGCATGTTAAAAATGATGCAACCACATTAGTAAGTGAAGTTTTGATTATAAACTAATGAATTGAGGATTTTGGGCGGCATGCACCCTCCTCCCCATACAAGAAGTGTAAGTTCAAAAGAAAAACTAAGAAAATAAAAAGCTTGAACTAAAAATGAAACGCCCAATTTTAGGGCAGGAAAACCATTCATTAAAAAGGAGAGAGCTAAGAAAAGAAGGAAAAGGACTAATCTATTGACAAGAAAGACTAAGAAAATAAAAAGCTTGATCTAAAAAAGGAACGCCCAATTTTAGGGATATGTAGAGAATAAGAGAAGAAGGTGTTGGCACTCATTTTGACCTGGAGGTTGATTTTGCATGTTTAGAGGGTTTCTTCATTTAAACCCTATATTTTCTTGCCCATCGGCATGACCTCGCAGGTGTTTTGGCGATCAGGTTGATGGCAGGGATGGTGTCATCGCTGAGACTTTGCCTATCAGGGGGGGAGCCTATTGTTATTCCGACAGTTTTGATCTCACCGATGGGGATTGTGGTGTGTTCTTTGTATGTCGCTGGGACTTTGTGCTATCGGCGGAGATAATTTTTGTCCCACCGAGGGAGATGGTCAGGCCGATGAGGGTTTTTTGGGTGTTCATCGGCAGGAGTTTGCATATCGGCCAGGCAGATAGGTGATTCACCGATGCATTGGATGTTCCCGATGGAGTTTGGATTGATGTGCCATCGGCACGACATAGACTATCGGGTGAGCGGGCAGGTGGGCCGATGGCATTTGTTTGGCCGATGGATATCTATCGGTGAAAGTATGGTCTATCGGCAAGGGATCTTTTTCTTGCTCTAATGACTTAGGTCTCGCCGAGTGCGAGATGCAGGGTTATTCGAAGGCATCGGCGTAACATTCTTCATCGTCTAGGAAGTTTTTGGTTTGGCCGATAGCTTTGGTCTGGCCAACGGGAGCATAGAGGGTGTATTTTGCTTGGCCATCGGAGAGACTTGGTAGATCGGCGAAGGTTTGGAAGAGCTGGCCCGATGGTTCATCTCTGACCGATGGAGGGGAATGTGGAGTAGGCGTCGGCGTGACCTTTGAGATCGGCAAGGAAGCTTTTGGGTTGGCCGATAGACTATGTCTGGCCGACAGAGGCTTGCGGTGCAGTCGGTGAGACAATTGAGGTCGGCGGAGGATTTGTGGGCTTGGCCAATGGTGTTGGTCTCGGCGATGGGCTTTGGGCTGAGAGGCGTGTGTCGAGCATGGCAAAAGCGCTCGACACCTTTTGTTTTTGCGACCATGCTTATAAAGCGCTAAAGGGGTTTCCGCACTATGCATGTGGGATTATTCCCCTGTGTATTTTGAACCTGCGAAGAAGCACATTTTGGCGGGAAATTCTTTTTGAACGCTGCGGTGTTTTTCTTGGTGGTTGCAGGTAGTTGAGCCATCAATGGCGATAGTGCAGGGGTATGGGCAACGGGACAAGCGATCAAGTTGCCCCATTGTGGATGAAAACTCCCAGATGGTGGCACAGGGCTCGAGGCCACCCCTGTCGACTCTCCTGCCTACTGCGTTGATGACTTATGGGCGCCATTTCTCATGGGCTGTATTTGGCAATTTTTTTTAATAGTCATGTAATTAATTGCTGTGAGGTACACTTTCTGGCCAATATAGGCAGACTGTGTTACCATTGTTTGGTTGTTGAAAGTTGAATATTTGGCTCTGTAACACAATATAGTTCATTTTGGTTGCTCTGTACAGTTAAACCTGTGAGTTTATGTATCTCTTGTT
This sequence comes from Cunninghamia lanceolata, assembly GCA_027924645.1. Lineage (NCBI taxonomy): Eukaryota > Viridiplantae > Streptophyta > Pinopsida > Cupressales > Cupressaceae > Cunninghamia > Cunninghamia lanceolata. Next base: position 2,271,442 of record BSBN01000781.1, read on the forward strand.
GTACGTTTTTGCATGAATCCACTGATTTCATGGTTAATTTTATATGAGAAATGCTATGTTAGAATGTGTTTTGTTAATTCTGTCTCCAGTATTGCATGTATTTTTCTTCTGAGTTTGGATATTTAAGCAATGTTTGAGACTCTAGAACATAGAATTCCTATGTTGAATGTCTGATCTCTTAACTTCTGCTCAAGGGGTAGATTAAATTGTTCTCAGATTGAACATTGGGAAGGGTATACTGCAGTAGGGATGCCATAAGTATAGATAGCTTAACACTCTGTATTGGGAGATATCTGTAAGGCGGGTATCACATATGTCCCCCTGAAATCCAGTTTTAGTTATTCATGCTGATCATTCACAGGTGTATGTCTACTGACTCCAGGCCCTGGATAGGCACCAATCTTGCTTTGTGTTTGTGTTACAACCATGTCCAGCTTTGCATCCAAGCTTAAAATCAAAATCAAAATCTAAAACAACCATTAGGACATTAGAATTAGTTTTAGGATCCTCAGTCCTCTGTCTACAACTGCAAATAGGCCCAAAGCTAGCCCCTTTGCTCTTATCTTACAGTTTTGGTCTACTTACAGGAGGACTTATCTGCTTTCTATCAGCATCCCAGCCTTGTATGTATATCCTCATGGATGTTGAGTAGGGAATACCCCCCTAGGTTTTGCAGAGCCTGAAGAAGAAGAGGAGATAAAATATAGAGTCTATCTCCTACACTGTTGGCCCCTGGCCCAGAGATCTTGTTGATCATTGATGGCTACCTTGTAGGGAAATCTGGGAATAAGCATCCAGTCTGGTAAAAAACCAATAGAAGGAAAAGGATGACCAATGACGGAAGGAAGGAGATCAATCTGTGGAGGAGATTGTGGTTTCTCGGGTACATTTTTCTTAAAACTATTTACTAAAATTGCAAGGTTGTCCCTGTTAATTCTTACGATCTGTTGAACAGCATTATACGTGGTTTTGAACGTATTAAATATGGTATAGGTTTACTTATTATGTTCATCTTTTCTCATATTATCGGCATGTCTATCTCTTGGTCTATGTTTCTATCTTCTTGGCCTACATATCTATCATCCTGGCCTGCGTTTCTATCTTCTTAGCCTGCGTATCTATCATCTTGGCTTGCGTTTCTATCATTCCTATCGGCCTTTCTACCTCTTGGGCCTGCACTTTGTTCTTAAGCGGCCTATTTATGTCTTTCTTAAAAGGCTTTTATGTCATTCTTAATCCGCCTATGTATTTTATTTATATCGGCCTATGTGTTCTCTTTTATCGACTTGTGTATTGTTTATATCAGTGCATTCTCCTTTATCGACCTATGTATTGTTTATATTAGTGTATTCTCCTTTATCAACCTGTGTATTGTTTATAATAGTGTATTCTCCTTTATCAACCTGTGTATTTTAGTTATATCGGCTTGAATATTGTTTATATCGGCCTATTCTATTATAATGGCCTATGTTTTATTCTTATTGGCCTATTCTCTTATAACGGCCTGTGTTTTATTCTTATCGGCCTCATTATTAATTATAACGGCCTGTGTTTTATTCATAATGACCTAAATATCTTTCTTATTGGCCTCCTTATTATTCATAACAGCATAAACATCATGCATATTGACCTCACTATTGCACTGAGCCGCCTGAGTTTCATTCTCATCAACCTACCTAACTTTTTGGCCTGTGTTTTTGTTAATTTTATTAACTCAACTATATATGAATCTGAGTGAAAATGTTATTCTTCTTAATTCCTTATCTCAAGTTTTAACATGATGGTATCATAAATCTGATCTTGCATATGAGTATGAATTCATTGATCTAGCCTTTATTTTGAGATAATTGTGCATGCAATGTGGGTTATGTATATATATAAGTTTTGTCATTATCAATACTGGCATCTTTCATTATATATTGAATTCTCTTTATCCCTGATGCAAACCAGTAAGAAATGGCTATGATGCAAGAGCATCCAGAGGTGTAAGGGCAATCTTGCATCACCCAAAAACAATGTTAATTCAAAATTGATGACTTTGTTTTAATTTCTTTTCAAAATTTATGTTTTTGGACACCCATTTGCTTAAATAATGATTTAAAACCTTCAAAGTTTCCAATAGGGCTAATGATACCAGAATTTACTATTTTTAGTAAATCTATATCCGAGAAGCAGTTGAGCCTAAAATTTTTCCCAAAGCTTTGGAATAGTCAAATAAGCATTCTTGGTAAATTTTAGCTCAAGATCATGTCTAGATTTCAAGATATTAAAGTTTCAATTTCGTGAGGTCCACTGAAAAGTTTTGAAATCAAATATGAGGCACTAAAACATCTCATAACACCCCAAAAAGATGACGCAAATCCATTACGGATTTCTAGCGTGATAGTTCACTTCACGAGCTTTCCGGCGCTTCAAACAGTTTGTCAATTGGACACCCGGATCAAAAGTTATGCTTCCCGAAAGTTGACCTATTTTTGGAGGGAGTTGCAAATTTTGAAATTTTGGCTGGAGGCCGCCAGATGGCTATTTATGACTATTTTTGGGAACCTAGGCAGTACTAGAGATAAGGGGGAAAGTGTAGAGTCCAAAAAAGGAGGGAAAACAAAAACCCTAGTAAATTTGGGGTTTGTAAAAGGCAGAAGATTCTAGAGCCTAGTGATAGGTAGCTGTAATGTGTTGCAACATGTGGAGGATTCATCCTCTGATTGTATTTGAGCTTTTGTGATGTAATGAGTTGTCCAAATCAATAAAAGAATATTCTATTTTCTGTGTGTAATTTCTGTTATTGTGTGTTTTGTCATTTACCCTCTTCATCAAGTGGTATCAAAACAAGGGTTCCTGAGTGTGTAGACAAATCGTCAACCGTGAGGCAATTTGCACTAGGACCTGAGGTTGTGGGTTTGCTGCAAAGATCAATATGCCTCCATGAAGAAACCATGTTGGGAGAAATGCTTTGACAGAAGAGAGTTTTAAAGCCCTGCAAAGGCAAATCGATGCATTGAAAGAGGAGCTACGAAGAGGGTTTAAGCCGAGAACAAAAGAAGAAAGCGAAGATGAAGCTGAAGAAGAGCTATTTGAGAAAGAACAAGAAGCTGCAGGGGATCCTGCAGAAGTTAGGTTGTTGAGGGTCATTTTGAAGATCGAAAAGAGGCCCAAGATTGAAGTTTCTACTTGTTTTAGAGATTTGAATCTAGAACAGCTTATTGATTGGATCAATGACATGGAGGAATATTTTGAGTATGAAGACGTGGAGAACCCAGATCGAGTCAAGTTTGCAAAAATAAAGTTGAATGGCCATGCCAGTATTTGGTGGAAGGAAGTGCAGTTAGAGAGAAATAGAAGAGGAAAAGGAAAGATCACTAGATGGGATTGGATGGTGGACAAACTGAAGAAGCAGTTCATTCCTGTGGACTATGAGATGGAGTTGTTGAAGAAGATGCAAGGATTGAAGCAAGGTAACAAGTCTGTCAAGGAGTATACAGAAGATTTTTATAAGATTACTATCAGGACAGGCCATGTAGAGGCCAACAAGGAGAAGGTAGCCCGTTACATTAATGGGTTGAGGCTAAGTATTCAAGAAGAGCTAAGTTTGGTCAAAATGACCACCATAGAAGACGCGTACTAGTTTTCCCTAAAGGTGGAAGAGAAGCTGAACAAAAGATTCGAAAGTAAGCAAAGGGGAAGAGATCAAGGCGGAAGGACTGGTGGAAGATCCTATGGAGGTTGAAATGAAGATCCAAAGAAAAGTGAAGAAGCTGACACCAGTCAAAATCAAAGTGGAGATAATGCCTACTGCCCTCATGACCAAAACAATGGTGAGCAAAGAGGAAGAAGAAGAGGCCGACCTAGGCAAGAACCTGGAAGAGGAGGTTTCTGAAGAACCTGTTTCCAATGTGGAGAAGAAGGGCATCGAGTATACAAGTGTCTGCAACATCAAGGAAGGACAAATAGAACACTTGATGATAATGCACGAGTTGTACATGTAGATGAAAATGCGCAATCTGAGCATTCTGAAGATGCTAAAAGGGGAGAAACCCTAGTTGTCAGAAGAAGCTTGTTGAATGAGAAAGAACCAAATCAAAGGAAGAGTTTATTCCGCACAAGATGCAAGTGTGAAGGTAAGTGTTGTGAAATTACTATTGACAGTGGAAGCACTAACAATCTTGTTTCAAAGGAGATGGTTAACATGCTGAAGTTGACAAGAAAAAAGCATCCACATCCATATCGGATTGCATGGTTGTAGAAGGACCATAGAGCTTTGGTCAATGAACAGTGTTTAGTTAAGTTCAAGATTGGAAACTACCATGATGAGGTGTTGTATGACATCATACCGATGGATGCATGTCATATGTTATTCGGGAGGCCGTGGCAGTATGATAGGTGCGCTGTCCATGATGGCCATGCAAACACATATTCCCTAACAAAGGATGGAGTTCGTCATAAGTTGAAGCCCTTGAAGGAGGTGGAAGAAAAAGGTATGTAGTACTGCCAGAATTTGCTTGGTAGATAAGAAATTTTTGGAGGATATGAAGCATGAGCATCATTCCTTTGCATTGATTCCTAAGATTAGTCAAGAGAAATGTGAAGATGTACCAGCAAAAGTCTCAGATTTGTTGAAAGAATTTTAGAATATTTCTCTAATAATGTCCAAGAAGGTTTACCACCGGTGAGGAAGATAAATCATCAAATGGATTTGATACTAGGAGCCAGTTTGCCGAATAAGGCAGCTCATAGGATGACTCCTGCAATGAATGAAGAGTTGAACAGACAAATTCATGAGTTGTTAAAGAAGGGACTAATAAGGGAGAGCCTAAGTCCATGTGTGGTACCTACAGTACTAGCACCAAATAAAGATGGAGAGTGGAGAATGTGTACAAATTTCCAAACCATCAACAAGATCACAATCAAGTACAGATTTCCATTGCCCAGAATGGATGATATAATGGAGTGTTTGAGTGGAACCAAATACTTCACAAATATTGACCTGAAGAATGGGTATCACCAGATCCGAATCAGAGAAGGAGATGAATGGAAGACAGCCTTCAAAACAAAGGAAGGTTTGTATGAGTGGTTAGTCATGCCATTTGAACTAACCAATGCACCAAGCACATTTATGCATCTCATGAATGAGGTATTGAAAGAGTTTTTAAAAAGTTCTGTTATTGTTTATTTAGATGACATTTTAATTTTTAGTAAGATTTGAGATGAGCATCTAATGCATATCAAAAAAGTTTTAGAGAAGCCAAGAGAGAAGTTGTTGATTAATCTAAAAAAATGTAGTTTTGCAAAGGAGTTGGTATACTTGGGATTTGTTGTCTCAGAGGTAGGTCTTAAGATGGACCCAGAGAAGGTGAGGGCTATCATTGAATGGCCTACGCCAAATAGTGTTACAGAGGTATAATCTTTTCATGGTTTGGCAAGTTTTTACAAAAAGTTTATCAAAAATTTTAGTAGCATTTGTGCACCCTTAACCGAGACAATGAGAGTGGATAGAAAAGAGTTTAAATGGACCATAGGAGCAACTAAGAGTTTTGATACATTGAAATAGAAAGTCACAGAGCAACCTATTTTGGCACTTCCGGATTTCAATAAGGTATTTCAGGTAGATTGTGATACTAGTGGCAGTGCTATAGGAGTTGTTTTGAGTCAAGAAGATAAACCCATTTCCTATTTTAGTGAGAAGCTTAATGATGCCAAGAAAAAGTATTATGTTTATAATCACGAGTTTTATGCAATAGTTCAGGGTTTGAAGAAATGGAGACATTATTTGTTGTCAAAAGAGTTTGTTTTATATACTGATCATCAGGCTTTACAGTATCTTAATAGTCAAGAAAAGTTAAATCAAAGGCACATAAAATGGGTTGAGTTTTTGTAGAGTTATACTTTTGTTTTGAAGCACATGAGTGGGAAGTCCAATAGAGTTGTAGATGCCTTAAGTAGAAGGCAAAATTTGTTGACAGAAATGAAAATAGAGGTTGTTGGGTTTGATGAGCTCAAAAGTTTGTATTCTAAAGATCCAGATTTTGCAAAGGCTTGGAAAGCTTGTTTGGAACCTGTTACTTTGGATATGACAAAATGGTTGGATTTCATAATCCAAGGTGGCATGTTGTTTAGAGGAAGTCAGTTGTGCAATCCAATGAGTTCCATGAGAGAGAACCTGATTAAATAGAAGCATAATGGAGGATTAACTGGACACTTTGGTCAAGATAAGACCATCGCTATTGTTGGTGAACATTATTATTGGCCACAGTTACAACAAGATGTGAGAAAATTTGTGCAGAGTTGCAGAGTGTGTCAGATGGCAAAAGGAACAAGTCAGAATATAAGGCTATATCAGCCACTACCTGTACCAAAGAAGCCATGGGATGATATTAATATGGATTTTGTTCTTAGTTTACCAATGACACATAGAGGACATGATTCCATTTTTGTGGTGGTGGACAAATTCCCGAAGATGTCACATTTTATTCTTTGTAAGAAGACTAATGTTCATATTGCAGAGTTATTTTTTAGAGATGTGGTAAGACTACATTGTCTACCTAAAAGCATAGTTTCGTATCGAGATACCAAGTTTGTTGGTTATTTTTGGATAACATTATGGAAGAAGTTGAAGACAAATTTGAAGTTCAGTGCTGCACACCATCCACAAACTGACGGACAGACGAAAGTGGTGAATAGGAGTTTGGATAACTTGCTACGATGTTTAGTAGGAGATAAGCCCAAGGGATGGAATTTGATTTTACCACAGGCAGAATTTGCTTACAACAATTCTGTCAATAAGAGTACAGGTAAATCACCATTCCAGATTGTATGTGGGAATAGTCCAAGAAATACTTTAGAGTTAAGGAAGTTGGACAAGGGAGAAAAAACAAGTGCTGAAGGCGAAGACTTTGCAGAACACCTGAAGAATTTGCATGAAGAGGTGAGAAAGCACATTAATAAGATGAATATCCAATACAAGGCTAAGGCAGATCAGAAGAGGAGATATAAGGAATTTCAGCTAGGAGATGAAGTCATGGTTCACTTGAGAAAAGAGAGGTTTCTAGTTGGAACATATAATAAGTTGAAAATGAAGAAACTTGGACCATGTAGGATTCTAAAGAAGCATGATTCACGAAATGCATATGAGGTAGAGTTGCCAAATGGGATAAACATTTCTCCTGTATTCAACATTGTTGATTTAACAGAATATCACGAATGTGGAACAGAAGATGGACCAAGAGAATAACAGTGGAGTATTTCGGCACCTACTTCAAAAAATGAGGAGATAGAAGAAATTTTGAATAGCTATGTGGGTAGAAGCACAACAAACAGGCAATATGAAGAGTTCCTGATTAAATGGAGAGGAAGGCCTCTTGAAGATTCATCTTGGTTATCTAAGGCTAAGGTTAATTGTCTTGGTTTTCCTCTAACTCTTAAGACGTGACGGGGTCACTTCTCAAAATTACCCTAGGTGTCTGATGCAGGAGCATCTAGAGGTGTAAGGGCAATCTTGCATCAGCCAAAAATAGCGTTGATTCAAAATTGATAACTTTGTTTTCATTTCTTTTCAAAATTTGTGTTTTTGGACCCCCATTTGCTTGAATAATGATTCAGAACCTTCAAAGTTTCCAACAGGGCTAAGGATATTAGAATTTACTATTTTTAGTAAGTCTATATCTAACAAGCAGTTGAGCCTTAATTTTTTTCCAAAGCTTCGGAATAGCCAAATAAGCATTCTTGGTAAATTTCAGCTCAATATCATGTCTGGATTTCAAAATACTAAAGTTTCAATTTCGTGAGGTCCCCTGAAAAGTTCTGAAATCAAATGAGGCACTAAAACGTCCAATAACACCCTGAAAAGTTGACGGATTTCCGGCGTGAGTTCACTTCGTGAGCTTTCCAATGCTTCAAACAGTTCGTCAATCGGACACCCGAATCAAAAGTTATGCTTTCAGAAGTTGACCTGTTTTTGGAGGGAGTTGCAAATTTCAAAATTTTGGCTAGAGGCCGCCAAAATGGCTATTTATGACTTTTTGGGAACCTGAGCAATAGTAAAGATAAGGGGGAAAGTATAGAGTCCAAAAAAGACGAGAAAACAGAAACCCTAGTAGATTTGGGGTTGCAGAAGGCAGAAAATTCCAGAGCCTGGTGATAGGTAGCTGTAATGTGTTGCAACATGTGGAGGATTCATCCTCTGATTGTATTTGAGCTTTTATGATGTAATGAGTTGTCCAAATCAATAAAAGAATATTCTATTTTTTGTGTAATTTATGTTGTGTGTTTTGTCATTTACCCCCTTCATCGGGTTAGGAAAACATGAGTAAAGATAGTTATTGTAATTGAAATAATTAATACATGGAGCTCATGGATAGAAGTATAATATGCATACATCATCGTAAGATCTCAAGCTTGCTAGAAAAGTATATTCACGTTGATTTTTGCAAGAAAGTAATAGTAACTATTTTTTTGGCAATTGCATGTGTTACCATAAATTGCTTTTGTAAAAAAGTTAATTCATTTTTCTATGAGTGTGTTGGGTTTATCTTTCAAGATAGGGTGCCGAATGTGGGCTAATAGAGAAAGTTGATCCTCTTTTTTGGATCTATCGGTATATGCATAAGTGCTTTGGCCAAATCTATGTTATCATTGAAATAGATGAATAATTGTCTAGTTTATATTGATATGTTTCTCTGTCACATCCTAATAGTGTGACAATACACATTCTAGATAGAAATGCATGTAGATATCAAATTGCATTGGATTTTCCCTCCTGCTTATTGTTTCCAGATTGCTAGGCACTTCATGCAAGGTCAGATATTCTGTGTTAGAAAAAATTCCGAGAAAGCATAAAGCTTCATGGTTGGGCGGAAAAGCGTCTAGGCCATGTTCTCGTCTCTCGGCTTTGCAGATGACTGTGTGTTAGTGGCAGCCAGTGACATCAACAATATTCATATATCTTTATTGTATAGTTATTAAATTTGTACATTATTATTGTGAAGAGTTGACTATATGGCATGAGAGATAGAGATGGACCATTGTATATCATATTTTCTTGTGCTAACTCCTGGTTTAGGCATTTGTACTTATTAGATGTAATTTGACATTTTTACATATTGAAAATGTATCTTTTCAATTTTTATATTAATGCAAATATAGATGTTTATTTAATTTCGAGTTAGTTATGGGTTGCATATTTTACATCCTGCTAAATTGGACACTTTCCGGATGTTGTGGGCTAAAGGTCCAAGGCGCCCAAGCGCCCTGGTCCCACTTGGGATTTTTAGCTCCACTTTGTGTTGTCAACTTAGGACACTTCTTTGGTTTGTATTTGTCGGCCTAATGAAGTTTTATTTGTCATAAGTGAGCGGAAAGACATATTTAAGTGAGTTTTGTAATTCATTTTATACACTAGACAACACCTTGAGGATTGATGTCAATTTGCTCTCATATTATGTTCTATGCTAAAGTATTCTTCATGCTTGGAGTGTTATCTACTTGTGGATGCTATTGAAGTTTGTTTATAAGCTTTGAAAGAAGTTTGAAGCCCTCTTCATCACTCACCTTTGTTGGTGTAGGATCTTCATCAACTAAGATCATATCTTTTGTGGTTATCATCATCATTATCATTCATTGTTCATCATATTGTTGCAGATCTGGGCTTTGCCCTCCTAGGGCATGCACTCTGGGATCTGATCATCACTGTAGTAGAGGTGCGAACACCAACACGAGGTTTGACTGAGACAAACTCTTAAACACAACACAACCTTTTCCTCTTTCTGTGTGTGTAGGTCAGAGAAACAGGTTTCAAGAGCTTATTTTTGGGAAAAAGACAGTGCAGACAGGTACAGGTCTGGTGATATATGAGTTTCTGCTAAACCCTAGAAAAGGCCTAAGGCGCCAGAGTGCCCTGGTTCTGGACATTCTGCTATAAAATCCACATTCTAAATCCCTCTCTAACTTCTATTGTACTTTTTGTTTACTGAGATTCATTCCCGACAATTAATTAGAGTTTGTCCTTCATCATTTTAGGGTTTGATCATTAATCCTAGCTTGTTTGCTTAACTTTGGTTGAACTTGGTTGATCCATCTATATACAACAAAAGGGCAGAACCCTTGTAATTTGGCTCTCATTCTTGAATAGAAGCCGAGCTCGATTTGTGTCCTAATATTAGTAGAAGAGGGTTTGACCTAGTTTAACTCTTTAGGCTAGATCACTCTTTTCCCCTTAACATTACCATATTGCAGCCGATGAAATTCAAAATAAAAAAATAAAAAAAAGAGTCTATAGGAGGGTTGTGTGCAGGCAGACCGGTGTAGCCTAATGCTGTGTAAATGGTGCAGGCAGCCTTCAACAGTGGTTGTTTCATTTTTCCTTCAGTCAGAAGGATTTTTTTACAACAAGATGAGATCTGTTTAGACTCTAAACATTAGTTCTGGTTTCAGTCCTCTTATTACTGCAGTATAGTTACATGTTGTTACTGCAAACAACCATTATATAATTGGAGTACTTTGTTTGTTATGCGCTGTTCAGTTGTGTTTGTATGTTCTCCAGTTGTCTGGTGCTTTGACTGTGCATGTTTATGACTGTGCAGCTGTAATCTCCTACATGTAATTTCTTTTTAGCTTTAATCCAATAAAAAAAAACAAATGATCATTTGATTTCTAAGTACTGCCACAATTATGGGATCCTACTCAACTATTGGCTTTTCTCTCCACTATGCCATCCCTGATTTGCTCATTGGTAATGTTGCCAAAGTCTCTAATGCTAATCTTTACACACTACATACTTTCTAATGCTCGTGCTCGACATGCACCTCAGATTTAATGTACTCTGGCTCTAGTTACCTGAAATCAGTATTATGTTTTTCATGTTTCTGGATGCCATTTCAACTTAACCTACATTTTTTTAATGCCTGTACTCTGCAAATTATATTCAAACCAATATTGTTCTCTCTTTACGGTTAAAACTACATTTCTATTACAGATAATAGTAATAAAATGGAAAATGAAGGAATCAATTAGACTCACTATCAAGCAAAAAACGTGGCATAGTGCACAAGCACAACTAATCCCCCAACCATGAGGTGTTTCTCAATAGCACAAAGAGAAGAGAGTTATATCCACCATATGTTATTATAGAATAGTTAATATCTTTTTCTCATAAACACTTCTCTAGAGGTTTGAGGTTCAACATATTCCTCTGCTGATTCATGCTGTGAGAAAAGAAAAAAACAATACTTAATTAGCTTATTAGATCTCGCCATCCCATAACTCTTCAGCAGATTTATAAGGGCTGGTGGTAGAGTTAACAAAATCCTCTCCTCTGTTGCCTTTCCTCTGCTCAAGGGTGCTGATTTTGGCATGGTCATCTGCAGTCAGAGACCAATCAAACACCTGAAAATTCTGAGTTATTCTTTCTTTGTTGTAGCTCTTGGGCAGCACAATTACTCCCTGTTCTAATTCCCACCTCAATATAACCTGCAAAATAATCTAAACAGTCAAACCACTCACAAAAAAAAAAATTTACGAGTGACTCCAGAATCACAAGGATTCTTGTTAACCACCGATAAAAGCAACGATTTAATCAAAACAACTTTCAAATATAAACTATCCTGATTTTTAAGGAAAGTGTTGAGGCCACTCGATGCTCTGAGATAGATTCAATTTGGCATCACTATACTGAATTCTAATAACATGCCTTAGGCCAGAATTGAATCGTTTTGATGAGTGGAAAAATATGTATATGGAATTAGTGGTCCAAGCCGATAGTTTACACATTGTCTAGTGTCTCTTTAGATTGATTTCCTGAGATAGATTCAATTTGGCATCACTATACTGAATTCTAATAACATGCCTGGGGCCAGAATTGAATCGTTTTGAGGAGTGGAAAAATATGTATATGGAATTAGTGGTCCAAGCCAATAGTTTACACATTGTCTAGTGTCTCTTTAGATTGGTTTTCCACCATGCTTTTCAAAGCTTTTTGAAAATAGTCTTGCTCTTGACGTACAAAATGGCAGCTAAATTAACAACATATACAACCACCTTGGAATGTATGAAAGATAGCATACAAAAAGCGTGAGAAATACATTTCATCAAGGAGCTTGAGTGGATTGACTTTAACAATTGGTCCTGTTTAGTTGAACTTTAACAGTAATGCCAAATAGATTCAAATGAGAAGATCCAAATACATAGAATACTTACTAATTAAATTTGCTTAATTAATCTTACTAATTGAATTTATACAATGAATCTACCATTAAAGTGGTGCATGGCCTAGCCATTATAATATTTGGAAAAGCAATTTTCCAGATTCAATTTCTTAACATCATCAAACATTGGCTCTCCTCTGATACAAGCCGAAACATTCCCCAAAGACACACATATATAACCTGAAATCAGTACCTGAGCTGTAGACTTTCCATGCTTTTCCGCAATCTCTTTGATAACAGGGTGGTCCATGACATTAACCGCACACTGAGAAGTAGGTGGTCCCCCAAGAGGAGACCATGCACTGACAAGAATTTTCAACGTACTGCAGTAATCTCTTAGTTTTCTCTGCTGCCACATTGGATGCATCTCTACCTGTTATACTTACAATAGTTTTGCTATCAATTCCCTGATTCAAAACGAAAATGCCAAAATAAATAGTTGAACTCCAACATCTTTAGAAAAAAATTAATACCTGATTGACAGCAGGGAATATCTTGGCATGGCTTAACAGACATTCAATCTTCTTACTGGAGAAGTTGCTTACACCAATAGCTTTAGTGAGCCCCAGATTAACACACTGCTCCATTCCTTGCCATGTAGATTTCATATCTAAGGGCAGATAGTCTTCTTCCTTAGGGACTGGAAGTAAGGCTCCCTTTCTCAGGTTTACTGGCCAGTGGATAAGGTAAAGATCCATGTATTCCAGCTGCATATTCCTGCATACAAAAAGAAAAATAATGATAAAAAGGGATGGTACTTGATTGATAGATTGAGGGAGATGGCCTTTATACCAGACAGGTTTACAATGTTTACTCCTCTCCCAACGGGCTCCAATCAACTGCCTTTAGGCACTTAGCAGGCTTCAGAGATTGGCCAACAGAAGAGTGTTTAGATTGATACATCAAGGCAGATGACCTTTAGACACTTATGGATTTTAGAGATTGACTAGAAAAAACTAACTACATTGATGCCTATACATAACCAAAACAAAGGCACTCAATAGTCTTCAGAGATAGACCAACAAGAGGGTACTTGATGAATAGATCAAGCAAGACAGCTTTTATTCCCTTCTTCCCTTCTCCCAAGGAAGAAAGGGAAGGACTAAAGAAAAAACTAACCATATTGATGCCTATACATAACCGAAACAAGTCAATGAGACTTGAGAATTACAAAAATATGATAGCAAATGAAGGGAAAGTCCAAAGCATCCCCTAAAATGGAAAGCATTGAAATATTGTAGACGAGAAAAGTGCATACCTCGCCCTTTTACCCTCTTGTTTTACACTCACTTTGGCCTTGTTGTAGATACATCATCTTGATGCTCAGTTTGTCTTATTTTTCACCCAACTTGTACCTTGTCCTTGAGCCTACCACCCAAATTTGATATCCTTCACCTTAGAAAGAGACCAGTTTCTCCTCTTTATGGCTTTCCCCTCCTATACTAGACCACAGGCACAGTCCTATCCCCTAGATAGAACTGCACCGGCGGCCTTGTCCCCATAATTCAAAATCTCTTTTCCTGCATCCTCAAGCTGACCATTTCAAATATCAAACTGTTACCCATTGGTTTGCATGCCACATACCTTGACCTGAGAACCTAGGGTTGTTTATTTAGGCAAGCCCTAGGACATTAGTGATCATCATAATTCATTATCAAAAGGTATCATAAAAGAACATCATCTGAAAATTGATTTCGATCATAAAGCATTATAAAGAGCATCATCCCCACTTTTGCATCATATTTACTATACTCGGCATTAGCATTTGTTGTCTTATGTGCCTTCAATCATTGTGAAATTGGCAAAGGGCTTTGACTCACCGTCAAGAAAGTTTCATACTTCCTCTAACTCATGGCAAATCCCCAAGGTGCTTGTAAGCACCCCATTTTGTCTCGGACACATGTACAAGCGGAGTCAAACAGAAACTGAAGAACATTTCATCAAAGGACAAAACTGTGTGCACACAAAGAGTACAGAGACTAAACCATGTGTGTGGCCTAGTCCCGAGCAAGTCCAGATTCATAGATCTAATTCATCACAATCTGACAGACAATTGCAATTCTAAAATTCTAATTTCGGTCGTCGAGCGTAATACACAATAGAATCTTCTCATCAACATTCACAAGTTGATAGAGCTAAGCCCCTTCCAACCACTTTCATTTCTCATTTACATTTGTTGTCTCAACTCAGACTACTTTAGATCTGATTGTTATTGATTGATTCATCATTCATTAGATCTAAATCTGCCTCCTACACCTAGATTATCTATTAAGGCAAACAAAGAGTACGATATTATTGATTGACTACAAAATATTCAAGCCAAGATATCTCTATGGAATTTTAATTCACACATCTAAGAAATATAGTAATATCTTGTCAAAAGCTTTAGAAAGTCATTGTTAAATTAAGTACAAACCCAGAAAAGTCGCTACAATGTTAAGAGTCCATTCACGACAACCTTCATACAATTTACCTTTGACTCTAACAAACTCCCAAATACTATTATTATTCAAGAAAATTCGATTTTAAACATAGTGATTGGGTATGGTAAGAAAGGAATAAACCATGCCTTAGTTGATAATGGATCTAGCCTAAACATATGTAATGAGGATTGCTTGAAAAATCTCAATATAGATACAACTCACAAAAAAATTGAGGTCACAATCAAAGGTTTTGATAATGTGGGAAGACAACCTTTACGCACCACTACATTACCAATTACCCTAGGACTAGTTATTTTAGAAACTTCATTCCATGTGATGTCGGGTCGATTAGCATGGATCCATGCAATGAGAGCCATCCCTTGGACCCTTCATCAGCCACTAAAGTTCACTTACAAGGATAAAATTTGTCATTAGCACCAATGATCTTTTTCGCTTTTGACAAATGATTTAAACTCCAAAAGATATAATTACTCAAATGACAAAACAGGCCCAACCTACAGAAGAAGAGATTCAATAAAATGGTAAGCCTGAAGATGGTTGGGGAACACCTGACTTCGCACCACCATATGTTGGGGAATATAAGACTAATACTAATGATTTTGACATAGCTCCTTTACTTATAGACCCCCATACATATGGACAAAGGCCTGAACCCAAGCTTGATTATAAAGGCAAACAACCCACCAAAGAAGTTTGCACACGTGACAGTGGATTAGAGACTAATTGTGCTTGTGATGATAATCCTTTCCTCTCCTTTCCATTGCTCTGAAAATGTTATGAAAAGGTTTAAAAATTTTATGAAAATTTGGTTATAAAGTAAAAGGTTTAGGTGAACAAGGTGTAACTAAGCCAATAGAATTTAAGCAACAATGTACACCAGAAGGTTTAGGGTATCCCCCCCACCAACCCCCCCCCCCCCATGTAGCTAAAGCAATGAAAAGATCAGTGTAATCATAAGGATTATTCTGTTTCTATGATTTCTCTTGAGGAAGATCTCTTACTTCCTTTACTTCACCTGAAAGTAATTGAACATCTTTAGCACAGCATCATCCTCAAGTAGATACTTTTTCTAATGAAGAATCCTTTGCAATATATCTAGGAGTCTCTGCTCATTTACCTTTGTTCCATCATGATCATGGATTTTCATATGCATTAGATGAACACTCCTATTTTGGGGAAACCTTAGCTTCTTGTGACAAAACCAAAAAAAACACAGAAACTCCCCAATTGTCTTCCCAAAAAACCATTTATCTAAGATAGGAGTACATTGGCTCTAGGTGATATGATAGATGTGGCAATGGACAAGAACAATAAAGATAAAATCTTGAAAATGGATGAGTGTCTATCCTTGAGTGAGTGTGAAAAGTTCTCCCAACTTCTATAGGATTTCAATGGATTGTTTGCATGATCTGACAAAGATATTCCAAGCAACTGTGCTCATAACATTGTCATACATAGCATTGTATCAGATCCCAAGGCAAAATCTGTGAAACAAGATATTAGGAAGATGCACCCCAAGATTACCTTGTTAGTGAAGCAAGAGATCCAAAACTTCTTAAGTTGGGTTTATTCAACCCATTAATTATTCCCATGGGATTTCTAACATTGTGCCCATTGACAAGCCTAATGGCTGCATCCAAATGTGCACTAACTTTAGAGATTTAAAATAGGCTTCATCTGAGGATGACTTCCCACTTCCTAATATCGATATGATTGTTGACTCCACTGACATATATGAGATACTCTCTTTTATGGATAGATTTTCAAGTTACAATGAAATATGTATTAACCCCCAAGATCAACATGAAACAATTTTTACTACCTTGTGGGGAATATTTTGCTATGTTATCATGCCCTTCGGCCTTAAAAATGCTAGAGCAATAACATTATTCTTCCATGATTTAATGCATGATATTTTAGAAGATTGTGTCAATGACATTTTGGGAAAGTCCAAAAAGAGAGTTATCAATCTTCGAATGATTAAGGCAATATCAAGTGCAATTAAATCCGAAGGAATGCATCTTCAAAGTTGATAGTGGGAGACTACTTGGTTTCATTGTATCAAAGAAAGGCATAGAAGTAGATTTTAGAAAGAAAAATGATATGATCAATAAGCCTCCACCTAAACATAAGTCAACTCCAAAGCTTGCAATGCAAAGTTCAAGCCATATGTAGATTTATTGCACAACTTGCGGACCATCCACTACCTTTCATAAGACTTTTAAAGAAAAATGTCAAGATTGAATGGAATGAGGATTGCCAAAAACCATTTGATTCAATCAATGAAAGAATATCTTGCAAATCCCCCAATCCCCGTGTCGGTTATTCATGGTAAACTTTTATTGTTGTACATTATGCTATTAACATGACTATTTAGCACAAATGATGAAAATGGAAAAGAACATGTAATTTTGTAATATCCAGTATGCACCTAGAGTACTATAAGATTCACTAAACAAAATGCTTAATACAAGTGCACACAACTATGCCCATAAAGCGGAATCAAGATAAATTTATTTCCCACATTAACCCTTAGAGGAAAGCAATGCAGATCTTAGATCTAAGTGAATTTCAGCAACATAACAGCATGTAAATTAACACTCCTACGAACAAGAATAAAGAAGAATAGAAGAAGCATAGATAAAAGAGAAAGAACATTGATATACATGGGGAAAACCCTTTCAAGTAAAAAACCCCACCCTCCAAAGCACCAAACCAATGCATTATTTAGCAACAATAAACATGTTACAATACACTTGTAAGTTCAAAGCCTTAACATGGAGATCTACATCCTGATCCTCTGGAGGAAATCCGACAACATAGCCCTGCAATAAAAACTTCTCACCTCTTCTCTCAAACTGCTATCCTCTAGCTCCAATATATAGGCAAAGACATCCAAGAAACCATCAATGGTTTCCCAAAACCATTAGCTAAAACCATGAGCTAAGTGGTCAACAAGGAAAGAGACCGCATGATGTGTCTAAGAGTTACAAGCATCTTTCTAGAAGCTTCAAGAGTTTCTCATGAACTTGACCGTCCAACTTCACTAAAGGACAAAATAACAACTCCCCAAGTCCAAAAAGGACAACCAACTTCTTACACATCATCAAAGATACTTTCTAACACCTCTTACAATGTCAAATGCTTCTTACACATCATAATGAAGGTCAGGATTCCTAGTCCACTTTGTAACTCCCTATAATCATGCTCTTACATGCATCATAGAATCTGTAATAACTCCCGCATCTTACAATGTCACAATGACAATTAGATGCTCTTATAACTTCTTACACACATCGTACAAAGGCATACACATGGCATAATGGCCAAGTCATAAGTGGGATGTCCCATTTCCCAAATGAGACACAAATAATAAATAGATACAATAAAATAATTGATCTGAACATTAGGACTTGCAAGGTGCATAACACACCTAATCCCAAAATTCTCCCACTTGTCGTATACCTTGCAAGAGAAAAAGAAAGCTCCAACAAATCCATGAACCAAACACCAACGTTACCACCATGTTGTCCCAACTGAACTCCATTGTGTTCACAAGCTTCACAAAAGCATCTACAACATCTTCCAAGTGACCACCACCTTGACAACAACTGTCTCATCCTCCATCATGCCCAAGCACGAAAGATAAGAACCCAAAGCCAAGACAACACACTAAATGTCATAGACACACCAATGTATCCAGCCTCAATCCATTACCAGAACACAAATCCAGAAGTCCAATCTCCTCCAAAACAAGATCAAGTATGCATCACATACTCCAATCTAGTCAAAACAACGAACACAACCAATCACTCACATCCAACTAACCCTAACCACTGATAGACCCGCTCACAACATATCTAGCCCACACTATAGCTCTTGTCCCTGTATAATCCACTATCTTGCTCAAAGTTACCACCTTCCTTGGCAACAAACACACAATTGTGCAAAAACCCTAAAGACCCTTGATATTGTAGTCCAACGTAACTTGTACACCAAAGACAACTACCTCCTAGGAGTCCCACTACATGGGCAATGTCTAATTTGGTGCCAACCAAAGCAACTCAAAGTCTACCAATAAGCACTCACACAAAGGGTGTGGCTCATGTCATCAAAACTTGTATTGAAGAACACACACAACGATCTACAAACTGCAACCATCCTGCTACAAATTAGAGCATATTCCTCAAACAATTTTCTACTCACTCTCACTTCCGATCTCCCCTAGCTCTCTCAAGTTCTCCAAATCACAAAAGATAGAGATTAAAGAGCCCACATATTGTTGCTAAAAAAACAATTAAGTACAACAATAGTAAATAACCACAAACATAGTGATCACACTAGCTCCATACAAACCTCAACTCCAATGTCATATGAATACGAACCTCTAGAAAGAAAAATAAGACCATAGAGAGAAAAATTGCAAACCATATCACATACTATGTCCTACTACTAACATCCTTTTGAGCAGAGATGTCAACAAGAATGCTGGGTGGATTACAAAAGTCATGGAGTATGATGTCAATATCAACATCGCCAAGCTGGTACGAGGCAAAGGCATGTGCAAGTAGATGGCCGCGGATTTTGAAACCAGGAGCGACAATGTATGTGTCCTTGAACAGGCACAGCCAGCTGATTCCCACACCCCAGGCAACTAGTGCGATGATATGATCACATTTCTGCAATCGTGTAGATGCCCAAATGGATTGGACCAAGCCAAAAGAAGGTATTTCAGGTTGCAATCTGTCCCATATGGTCTCGTTGATGGTGTCTTATTTAGGAAAGACATCAATGGAGCTCTTCTCAGATCATTGCACAAGATCAGACCTCAAGGGTGCTAGAAGAGTTTCATAATGGCTCTGCGGCGACCATTTTTCACCAAGAACTATTATTGTTAAATCATGAGGGCTGGTTATTACTGGCCTAATTTGTTCAAAGATGCCCACAGATGGGTAAGAAGCTACAAAGAATGTGCATTATTTGCAAGCAAACAGAAGTTGGTTGCTCTTCCCCTGCACCCAATTCAAACTAATCAGCCATTTGCACAATGGGGCTTGGACTTCATTGGGATGATTAATCCACCTTCCAGCACTGGTCAAAAGTGGATTTTAGCAGCCACTGATTATTTCACAAGGTGGACAAAGGCAGTTGCTTTTAAGGATGCTACAGAGGCCTCTGTTTTAGATTTCCTTGAGGGCATACTTACTAAGTTTGGTGTTCCATCCACCATTATTTCTGATAATGCTAAGGCCTTTGTAGGCACAAAAATTAGTGAATGGGCACTTAACTATGGAATCTACTTGAAGACATCTTCTAATTATTACCCTCAGGGCAATGGCTTGGCTGAGTCTACAAACAAAAACCTGATCAGGATTATCAAAAGAAAAGTGGAGGGCAACTAGAGGACTTGGCATTCCAAGTTGAAAACAGCTATTTGGGCTGACAGAGTCACCCCCAAGAGAGCCATTGGCAATTCACCCTTCATTCTGGTTTATGGAAAGGAAGCAAGGCTTCCACTGTCACTTGAGTTGCCTTCCCTTGAGTTGGCACAGCAGCTAGAATTGCAGAGAAATGATGCTATAATAGTCAGGTTTGCTAAGCTGATGGAGCTTGAAGAAAAAAGAGATGCCACCATGAAGACTCTTGAAGCCCATCAAGATCAGGTCAAGAGAACATTCAACAGAAAATCAACTGGCAGAACGTTCGATGAGGGAGATCTGGTGTTAAAATGGGATGAAGACAAAGCTAAAGCTAGAAGACATTCGAAGTTTGATGCACTATCAAGTGGCCCTTATATTATTTCTAGCTGCAAACAGGCCAAAGCTTTTCAACTTTCTAAGTTGAATGGAGAGGTTCTGCCAATCCCAATCAATGGGATCCATCTCAAACCTTGCTTTTAGTATGGTTGTGTAATGTCCCCATTTTAGGCAGTTGTGGTTTTCGGGCGATTTAACCTATTCCTGGCCCTCGTAGGGTAACGTAGGTGGTTAGACGGTCTTGTTGGGCAGATATAAGTGTGGTTTCTTCTCCAGGGTTCAATGAGTTTCAGGGTTGGCCTTAGCAAGGGTTTCAAGACTCATTTTCTCATTCTTACTATTTATAGTAAGTCATTCAATCAGGGTTACTATTTATAGCAGGGCACTTGAATGGGATATACTAGTTTGGAGGTGTTTCAAGGCTGCAATTAATTAATTCTGAGGACTGATATACTACAGCAAGGGCACCATTGGCAAGACATTTTTGTTCATATCTCATCATTGAAGCATCCTATGGTTCTGGGCATTGTTGCATTTTGATCCTTTGATCCTACTGATCATTTCAGGTGCCATAAAGTGGAGTTTTATTGTTGCATTTATTTATCTAAAATATTGCCAGACAAGGGTAGGTGTGACTTCAACAAGGAGGGGCGATTTCATGCTTGGAGGTCCTCAAAAATCCTAAGAAAATTTGGGAAGCATTGTCACGCCATTTGCTATTCATTCCTTGCTTCAAAAGCAGATTCCTCATGTTATTTGCTTCATGTATATGCATATAGAATAATGTTGATGGCTGTCATTTGTACTCAGATTTTAGGAGTTGCATAAAATTGTAAAGCCAAGAGTTTTGGCCATTCATATCAGCATTGTATTAGACAATATATCTCAATAAAGGAGTGATAAGTTGTAGGCCATATATTTGATGTAATGTGCATATTTATATCCTTCATGATTAGCAAATAGTATACATGCCAAGTGTTTGACAAAATGCCAATTGGCTGTAGGTGCACATTTTTCATATAGAATTCATATATATGCATTTGAAAAGCCAAAAGAGAATTGCATATGCATTTAGTTATTTGCTTAGACATAGTAGTAATCAATTACAAGCTTTTAAATGATCTTTGACATCATTTCAAGCAAGCATAATCAGACTAAAACTCAGAAACAGCAAGCATAGAGATTGTATGCAAAGTGTTTGACAATATTCCTTGAGCCTCTAATCAGCATTTTGAGGTCAGAACTAGCAAAGGATATTACAGTGGTATCAGAGCTTTTGTCCTGCCATCCTGTTGGGTAGATTGGACATTGAATCAGCTAGTTAATCATGGTTACTTCAAGTACTCAGAAGCAGTGGGACAAGAATATGGAGAAGCTTAAACAAAGTTTGAATAAGTTGGATGAAAACCAGAAGAGGATGAATGAATTGATTTCATACCCTGCAAACATAGACAAAGCAGCATGGTTTATGGCATCCATTTTTAAGGGGTCTACATCACAAGACAAAAAGGAGCAATACGATATATCTACAAATGAAACATCTAAGAGTCTCTACAATGAATTTTCAGCAGTTAGTGACCAGCATATAGCTAATCCTATGGAGACCAAAAATCAGACTTACATTAAGAAAGATGTTGGGCACAAGACACTTCATGATGACTTCAAGATTGGAGAAGAGCAAGTGATGTTTGAAGATAAAATAGTTGCATTAGAATAGCTACATGAAGATAAGGTTTCTTGTGATGCTTCATTAGGTGAGTCTAGCGTTGCTTCATCCTATCAAGGTAAAGAATCAGATTGTGGTTCGATGAATGTTACTCATACATATGAAAGTCTATTGGAGGCCCAAGATAGAAAGGTGGATGTGAAAGTTGATCCTTTACTTAGTGGAGCAGCCACTAGTGTTTTGACTACACATGATGGAGACTTTTTACAATGGCATGATGTCATTACTGATTTGTTTGAGGACAGCAGCATTATGTCCCATCATTCTTATGAGATAGGAGCTTGTGATCATGAGAAAGCTAATGTTATGATATCAACCATTAATGGCAGCCCTATACCAATTGGTAGACATGAAGATATTAAGCATAAGAGGACCGTTTTGTATATTTTGGCATCGAAGAGGGAAAGAAGTCTGAAAAAAATGAACGAAGAATGGTTGCAAAAAGCCAAAGAGGCTAGATTAGTGGCTGCCAATGCAAGACAGCATCTTCAAGAAGTGAAAGAAAAGGTCAATCTCATCAACATAGCAAGACAAAAAAGGATAGATAACATTAGAAGACTCTTTATTCAAAGAGAGGATGAATCTGAAAATGCACTTTGTTCTAATGATGATGATGAGGTTGATAAGTTTGGTCAATTGAAGGACTTGGTAAAGATTCCCAACATGAGAAAACAAGAACAGATTGAGGTTTCTTCATGTAAGACGGAAGTCATTCATAGCTTGGAGACTCAGTTGATAGTGAAGGAGGATGAGATTATTGCAGCATTATCTCATCATGATAGGATGCACAAACTGATTGAGGATCATCTTTGGGTGGTTCAGTTAGAGAGAAGACAAAAGGGAATTGGAGCAAAGTCTTCTCATGATGACTTGCAAGGACAGCAATCACTTATCCATCGTGCTATTATGTATCCGACAAGGTTTGCTACTTCTATGTCACAGAGATTTCATACAAATACATGGTTACAGGCTGATTATAGGGGCAGTAGGTATGATGGCTTGGTTAGTCAGTGCGTCCATAGGAATTGGGCAAAGGATAGAGAGAGATGTGTTGCGGATACTTTCATATATTCATATCACTTCATGACGGATGGATGTAAGGTTCATTTGTATTGGGATCCGGGCGGTGACAGGTTTGGCACTGTGTATTGGATGGATCCCAGTGGAAATCTTCACCACTTCTGGCATGGTGAAGATGAGATCAGATTTGCACAGACGAAGTCGAAGGATATCAGACATGGCAGACTTCTTTTCTGGATTTGGGATCCAGGTGGAGTGAACTTCCGGAGGGTTTTCTTCTAGCAGTTGAGATTGCTTGGGGACAAGCAATTTTAGGGAGGGCGGACTATAATGTCCCCATTTTAGGTAGTTGTGGTTTTGGGTGGTTTAGCCTATTCCTGACCCTCGTAGGCTAACGCAGGTGGTTAGAGGGTCCTGTTGGGCAGATATAAGTGTGGTTTCTTCTCCAGGGTTCAATGAGTTTCAAGGTTGGCCTTTGCAAGGGTTTCAGGACTCATTTTCTCATTCTTACTATTTATAGTAAGTCATTCAATCAAGGTTACTATTTATAGCAAGGCACCTGAATGGGATATTTCGCAGTGTTGATTCCGGTATTCAATTGGCTTGGAGAAATAAGGTGTTTTGCCTAAGTTATGATGTTTAATTATTATTAAAAATCACTTTAATAATAATTAATATTTTTATGTTATAATATAACGTTATATTTGCACTTTATGACTTGAGGGGCCTTTAATCATTAAAAGGGGGCCATTCTATAATTAATTGTTGAGGTGCCAATATCAAGGAGATTATTTAATATTTCTAAAGTGCAAATATTATGTCATTTTAAAATAATATTATTATTTTTCTAGAAGCTTCTTGGAGATGGATTGAAAAAGTATAAAAGAAGCTCAAGCCAAGCTTCATACCATCTAGGATTTGACATTTGATTTGGAGTTCTTGTATGGAGAAGGAACCAACTAGCGTTTCTGCCATTATTGAACCTTTGGGAACTAAAACTCTCATTGGTTATGCAATTTTGAGGCTGTGAAACTATCAGCTGAGATTATTGCCAAAGAGTGGGCTTCATTTCAAGAGTCCAATCTGTGCTTAAATTGGAGAAGAAATACAAAGAATACAAGGGTTTGATGCATATCTACTTGCAGATTATAAGGGTATTGAGGATTCATTGTGGAATATATTTATTTCTGGCTGCTACAGTACCCACTACAGTAACCAGCCATGGAGTTCTTAGAATTTCATTGTTGGAGGCTTATCTAGACACCCTTTCATTCTGGGTATGAGGGATCAATTCTTCTTGTGAAGACAATCATTTCTATACCAGTTTGGAGGTGTTTCAAGGCTGCAATTAATTAATTCTAAGGACTGATATACTACAGCAAAGGCACCATTGGCAAGACATTTTTGTTCATATCTCATCATTGAAGCATCCTATGGTTCTGGGCATTGTTGTATTTTGATCCTTTGATCCTACCGATCATTTCAGGTGCCATAAAGTGGAGTTTTATTGTTGCATTTATTTATCTAAAATATTGTCAGGCAAGGGTAGGTGCGACCTCAACAAGGAGAGGCGATTTCATGCTTGGAGGTCCTCAAAAATCCTAATAAAAATTGGGAAGCATTGTCACGCCATTTGCTATTCATTCCTTGCTTCAAAATCAGGTTCCTCATGTTATTTGCTTCATGTATATGCATATAGAATAATGTTAATGGCTGCCATTTGTACTCAAATTTTAGGAGTTGCATAAAATTGTAAAGCCAAGAGTCTTGGCCATCCATATCAGCATTGTATTAGACAATATATCTCAATAAAGGAGTGATAAGTTGCAGGCCATATATTTGATGTAATGTGCATATTTATATCTTTCATGATTAGCATAATAGTATGCATGCCAAGTGTTTGACAAAATGCCAATTGGCTGTAGGTGCACATTTTTCATATATATGCATTTGACAAGCCAAAAGAGAATTGCATATGCATTTAATTCTTTGCTTAGACATAGTAGTAATCAATTGCAAGCTTTTAGATGAATCTTTGACATCATTTCAAGCAAGCATAATCAGACTGAAACTTAGAAACAGCAAGCATAGAGATTATATGCGAAGTGTTTGACAATATTCCTTGAGCCTCTAATCAACATTTTGAGGTCAGAACTAGCAAGGGATATTACAGGTTGTGAGATTTGGTAAATATGTTAGGTGTGTTTTCCTTTCAATAAGTGCTCTTGCACAGACAACATTCTCACTAAGAGATTGTTTGCCTTGTTTTCTAGAGGCAGTTTTCAATTTTGTATGGTCATGTTGATGCAGTTTCCCTTTTGACTCTATGCCCAATGGATTGATAAGGTCATTGGATCCTTGTGTTTAGTCAGGCAAACACTCGTGCATAGTCGCCAAAATGTTGTCATATTTTGCCCAGACCAAAATAGCCCAAAAATCCCATCCTTCTACCACCATAAATATTCAATCTGAGAAAGCCTAACATGGAAGAAAGTCTCCCTTTAAAAAATACCAAAATTTCTAAGTTATTTGCCTTTGTATTTTGCCTTAGTCAGCAAAATCTGAGGTTCGCGAACCTCTCAGTTTGCCGACTAACAGGTTCACCAACGGCTCAGTTTGTCAATAAGGCGAAAGGGAAACTTCAGCAATTGGGTGGAAACGTCAGCAAATTATTTGGTTCGTGGACGAGCAAATTTGCCGACAGATAAAAGAGAGCAGAGATAAACGAGGAGACCAAGGAAGCAGTGGTTTGTGGCAAAAAGATTTTGCCGACCAAAGGGCAAAGAGGCAAGCCAAGGCAAGTTCGCGACTATGAGAATTCGCCGATAAGGCGAAAATTGATGGAATGAAAGAAAAAGAAGAAAATGGAGCAAGAAGAATTGGTTTGTGGAAGTAAAGATTCGCCGATAAAGCAAAGAGTAAGGCAAAAGATAGAAAGAAGGGAAATCGGCGAGTCGGCAAAATTGCAAACCTTCAAACCAAGTCGTGATTTCAGAAATTCACTGATAAGGTGATTAGGAAGCCAAGGAAGCCGAAAGAAGAAAAGGAAGAGAGCCTGATGGTTCGTGAGATGCAAATTTCACCTACCAAAGGAAGATCAAGGACAGAGAAAAGACTAAGGCAAAGGTAAAGGATAGTTCGCTAAAGTGGATTTTTGCCGACCAAAGAGAGCAGAGATAAAGAAGACAGAAACAGTTCACGAAGGAGAGATTTTCTAGATAAGGCAAAATAATAGTATGAAGTAAAGCAAAGTGAAAATAAATGTTAAAATAAAGCATGTAATACAATGTAGTGCTTTAAAATATTTTAAAATAAGATATTTTAAAGTGTTGTAAAGGCTTGTTGGACGTGATTTCCTGAGAACACACCATTGTTGCAGAATCATTAAATGCCTGAAGGACAATGTTGTAGAAAAGTCAGATTCAGGTGGTTGAAAGAGTTCCAATCTTCAATGTGATTGTACAAAGGAGGGACAAAATGAATTTGCAGGTACAATGGAAGGATTTCATACCTTCCTTCTTCAATGCGTCATGTACCTGTGCGTGTGGGCAATCTTCTTCTACCAATTTCGCAAACCTGAAAGGCATGGCTACCGTCCCATTCTATCAGTTTCTTGATAGGACCATGGGCCAAATTTAAATGCAGTGCAGGGTAGGTGGTTGACTGATTTTCAGCGCCTGTAGCTGCATGATGGAGTATGAAATGCTATATATACATGTAAAAAAGATGTAATTCTATTAGTTGTTCTTCTGGGCTATTACGTTGGCTGGAGAGTTTGTTGTAGTTGCAGACCTTGAATGTTTTACAAGAGCCAACTGGATCTAATACATTGTGCTTGAACCTGAGCCTTTGATGTCCCTGGTTGTTGTTCACCAATGAATATAAATTGTTATTTTGTGTCTATTTCCTCTGTAATTAATTCTTCTGCTTTTGTAATGGTTTTCTAGCCTTCATGATCAATACAAACTGTTATTTTGCCTCTCTGTAACTTTACACTATGTTATCTGAGAATTGTATGCTTGTATTGTGGGCAAAACAGACCCTTTAATAGCTTTAGTTTTCTACCCGAACCTCTGTGATGTTTATGTGAGTCTGTGTGAGTTGTTGCAATTTTGAGGTCATTGTTGTGTTTATACAGGTGCAGTTAAACATATTAAATCTGGTGCATCACCCCCTTTTAATTTCAGCATTTTCTTCCCCTTTTCCTGTGAGTAGTAGCATTAGATTTAGTTTAATTCTCTGGACCTCAAGTCAAGAGAGAGGAACCAGCCATATCTGGAGGTTTGGTCTCAACTGCAAGGTCCCACACCTTGAGACCAATCCCATCTTTCACTAAATTTGTTGGAGCTGTCAAAGCTTCAGCAACAAGGGTGCAAATTCAAGTGACAACAAGAACCAACAACTGCAAGTTCTTGGACAATAGACATGGCCATGTTCATATCCACTGGCAAGTATCCTCATGGATTGGAGAGAACTAAGAGAAGGTATTTCAGGTTGCAGTCCATCTCGTATGCTCTGGTGGATGGAATTCTATTTAAAAGAAATCTAGATGGAGTCTTGCTAAGATGCATTGAAGAAAATCAGATTGACAGATTGTTGTAATATCCCACCCAGGTGGTATATAGCCAAACAAATTTTCTGTCTTAAATCTATTATGCTTTTTCTGCTTTTTCTGATTGTTTTTTCTGAGTTTTATGTTTTTTGCATTTACTAGCACACATGCATGGATATATTTTGCCAATAATAGAAAATACGAAATATGCATAAACTGCTGAAATTTCCAGATTTTAATATCTTCTAAAATATTCAATGGTTTGATAAAATAACAAAGACCCAGTTGAGAAAATATACTCTAATATTTAAATCACGAATACCCAGAAAATCATATTGGCAAAATATGAAGATTTTTTACATACTCAGTTTGCTGTTATGAAAAGTACAGGCCTGATATGAATGCAACAGCAGCAATAAAAGCTTGAAATCTGATATAAATGGCTGCCAAGAATGAAGCTACAAGTCTGCAATTAATTATTCTTCATTAATCTTCAAACCCTTAATGATATCTTTCACCTTTAAGCACAAATAGAACTCCAGAATGAAGCTCTCCTCAGGCAATGATTCAGCTGATCTTTCACAGCCTCAAGATTGCACAAACAATGAAGAGTTTTCGTTCTCCAATGCTGATATGAAGACAATCTGTTGAACCCTTGGTCTCATGCACAGACTTCAAGAAATCCTCCAAAGCAAAAGTCAAATGATCATTCAATAATAATGAGGTTGATTTGCTTTTTGAGTCCTTTTATAACCTCAATCTCCTTAATAGCTTTTATATCCACTTTCAAATCCATTTTAGGTTTTTAATAAAACTTTATTATAAGTCTCATAAATCGGTGCTCCAATCCATGAAATTTAAATGTACTTTAAGTGATTTTAATGATGGGTCATGGCCCCATTGAATATAAAGTGACTTCAAAAACTTTATAATATAACTTCACTTAGCACTTTAATCCACGACTTTAATATCATTATATGACCCCCACCTTATAATAATAATTAATTATTATTAAAGATTACCTTTAATAATAATTAAAGGTCACTTATCTCCATAATTAGGCATCATTTCTCAGTCCTGTCTGAACCTGGGGTTTCACCATGACACCCTCTATGCATCCAACCATCTTACCAAAAATAGCAGGGGTCCATCTCTATCAACCTCAGTCGGCTAAAAATAGCAAGAGCCTCCAATACAGGACCAGAGACCTCTAAACAACCTTATCACCAGCTGAAACTGGGGAACAACACTGAAATCACCACATGACCAGATACCCTGCTATAAATAGAAACTCAGGAAAGATGACTTACTATAAATAGTAAGTGTGTAGAACTGAGTCCAACAAAGGCCAAACCTAAACCCATACTGAGCTCTGATGGAGAAAACACACTGATCTCTGCCAAAAGGGACCCTCTAACCATTTGAGTTAGCCTACGAGGGCCAGTGATTGGCTAAACCATCATAAAACAGGATCGTGCTAAAAAGGGGACATTACAATTGCTCAATGAGTTTCATGCTGGTCCAGCTGGAGGTCACTTCTTTGCAAGAGCTACAGCAATGAAGATAATGAGGGCAAGTTATTTTTGACCCACATGGTTCAATGATGCCCATGTATGCGTAAGACAATGCAAAGAGTGTGCTCTCTTTGCTAGAAAGAAGAGGTTGGCAGCCCTTCCACTTCACCCCATTCAAGCAGATCAGTCTTTTTCATAGTGGGGCCTGGATTTCATTGGCATGATCAACCCTATATCCAGTGTTGGCCACAAGTGGGTTCTAATTGCAACGGACTACTTCACCAGGTGGGTTGAAGTCATCCCACTCAAAGAGGCTACAAAATCAACAATCATGGATTTCTTGGAAGAAATCATGACAAGGTTTGGAGCTCCCCACACTATTATCTTTGATAATGCAAGAGCTTTCACTGGTTTTAGGATAGTTGATTGGGCTTTGAAGTATAATGTGTTTTTGAAGACTTCTTACTATTACTCCCAAGGTAATGGTTTAGTTAAATCTACTAACAAGAACCTAATCAGAATCTTGAAGAGAACCATGGAAACAAATTAGAGGCAGTGGCATAATAAAATTAGATTGGCTCTTTGGGCTGATAGGATCACCTATAAAAGAGCCATTGGTAATTCTCCTTTTGTTCTTGTGTATGGAAAAAAGGCTAGGTTGCCCTTGTCTTTAGAACTTCATTAGAGTTGGCCCAACTGTTGGAATTAGAAAGTGAAGATGCTAGATCTATAAGGATGGTTGAGTTAACTGAATTAGAACTTAGACAGTCAGCCATGGTTACATTGGAAGAACACCAAAAACAGACCAAGAAATACTTTGACAAGAAGGTCAAAGATCAAATTTTCAAAGAGGGAGATCTTGTTTTGAAATGGGATGCTAATAGAGCCAAGCCTGGAGGCCACACGAAGTTTGATGCAATCTGGAGTGGCCCATATATCATCACCAGTTGCAAGCAAGCCAACGCTTTCAATCTTTCAAAGATGGACGGTGAAGATCTATTGATCTCGGTCAATGGGATCCATCTCAAACCTTACTTCTAAGGTTGGTCTGTGATTTTGTATATATCATTTTGTTTCGTTTTTTGTTTTAGTTTTCCTTTTCCCTAAGTGTTGTTGCATAGGCTGCACTCTCATTAGGAGAATGCAGGCCTCCTTTTTCCCTTTCGATGTTGTTTTGTTATGGCAAGGTTTCAGTTTTCCCATCATACTGCAGTCTCTTTTGACTCCATGCCCAATGGATGCTTCAGGCCACTAGTTTCTTTTGTTTAGCAGGCAAACATCCCTGAGAGGTCGCCAAAATATTGACCTATTTTCCCCTTCCCAGAGTCAAATAGCCCAGCTTTAAAATGTTGAAAATCTTGTCGAAATTGGTTAGATGCCTATATTGTTCT
Organism: Cunninghamia lanceolata; assembly: GCA_027924645.1. Taxonomy (NCBI): domain Eukaryota; kingdom Viridiplantae; phylum Streptophyta; class Pinopsida; order Cupressales; family Cupressaceae; genus Cunninghamia; species Cunninghamia lanceolata. The sequence goes on from BSBN01000781.1 coordinate 2,302,039, forward strand.
TCAGCTCTAAGCGTTTTTCTTGTAAAAATCCCCAAAATCCCTCAAGTTAAAACCCTGAAAAACCCAAAATTTCCAAGTCTTTTGCTTTGGTCTTTTTGCCTTTATCGGCAAATTCTTAGTTCGACGAACCTTAAGTTTGCCAATTGGCAAAATCGCCGACAAAGGAACCAGACGGGAAGGTTTTCTTTAAAAGGACAAAGACAAAGCAAAGGCATGCCTTAGTCAGCAAATTTTAGGTTCAATGAACTTCAAGTTCGCCCGTCGGCGAAATCGCTGACTAAGAAAGAGGCAACGCTAAAGGAAATGAAGGAAGAGCCATCGGCCACAAGAAAAGTTGGCGAACTCGCCGACCAAAGAGGGAGAAAAGCGACAAAGGCAAAAGATGAAGAAAAGAATGAAGACAAACAAAAGAAATAGTTCGCGAAATGTAGATTTCGCCGACTAAGGGAAAAGCAAAGACAAAAATAGTTCACGAGGGAGAGATTTTGCCGATAAGGCAAAATAAAAGTCAGAAATAAAATAAAGTGAAAATCAACGTGAATATAAAGCATGTAATATATAATGTAGTACTTTAAAATATTTTAAAGTGTTGTAAAAGCTTGCATAGGAAATTTTGGCAAGTATTTACTTTGAAATGTCTATCTTCTCTCCAGTCGCCATGGTTGTGAGATCAAGTCAACTCCCAGCAGGAATTAGTTGTCGGGCATTTATTGCTGCAGGTGGATGAGTCAACTGCTGGTCTTCAATTCAGTACATATTTTTCTTCAGCTACTTCATCCCAAATATTTTCATATTTATTGTTGCAAATCAAATCAGGATCTTTTCTATATTTATGTTTTGCAAAATGGATGTATACAGACATTCCTTTTGTAGAAATATCTTCTGATAGACCCATTGGGCAATTTATTGCAGTAGGTGAATGTGTTATCAATGTAATAGAATGCTATATATAGGGGAAAAATCAATGTAACAAGGGTTGGACGCAAAGGCTTATTTTGTGCTCCAAACAGAACCCTATCTTGCTGTAACCGTGCCTTTTAATCAATACAATACTGGTTATTTTTGCCTTTTCGTGTTATTTTTTAACTCTGTGTAATCTGGAACTGGTTATTGCATGTGAATGTTTATTCCTTACAATTATATTATGTTCTTTACCTTTGCTAAGATCTGCAAGATTTGTGTGATCCTATCAGCTGTGTGAAATTATTATGTGCATTTTATCTTTGTGAGCGTTATTCATTAAACCTGGTGTATAACCTTTCCCTTTTCAATTTTCTCCTTCTTCCCTTTTCCCAGTGGTGTTAGATTAGGTTTAGTTTTGTAGTTTTATCTGAATCTTATATTCAGAAAGAGAAACCAGCGTTCTCTGGAGGTTTGATCTCATTTGCAGGATCCCACACCTTAAAATCACTCCCATGTTTCACTGAATTGTTGCAGCAAACAAGCTTCAACACAGGGTACAAATCCAAGTGACAACAAGAACCTAGCAAGAAACTATTGCAAAAATGTTGAGTGATTGATTACATACCAACACCTCCACACCAAGAAAGCTACAAACAACCTCCTAAAACCATGCACTACGCATGCATGCAAACCTACAACTATCATGCATACAAAAACACCCCCACGAGATTCACAATTTGAAAAATAGTCTCTCTACAGATCTACAAAATCACAAATTTTGGTCAAACATGCAAAACTGTAAAATCCCTAATCAGATCTGCCCTAATTTTCTGATTTTTATTTTTGTCAAACCCTAGGTATGAGGTCTAATTTTTCTATTTCTGAATTACAAATTGTTTGGACAGCCAATATAGATATGCCAATTGCTCAAATAAACATGTAATTCATGAACCATTATGAAGATAACATCAACCATGTATTTCACCACATAATATGATCATTCCAATGCGAACCAAATGACAAAGTTCTCATTTCTGAATAAGAATTTCTGCTGCTACAAATCAGACTTCTCAAACATGAAATTGAAACAAGTTTCAAGGCCCAAACATGCCTAAACACAACTCAGATCTCTATTGTTCCAAAACAATCCTTTTACAATGATAAATAAAGATTTCTACATACCAAAACAATGAAGAATGATGTCTAAACTCCAACCCTCGATGGGCAATCAGATTTGGCACTTGATGTTGTCCCAAACCCACGATTCTTTCAAAATGAGCTAGGGTTTCCTTCCACAAGGTGGCGCTCCCTTGTAAGTGATGTTGGCAAGCAAGAATGAGGGCAGCGACTAGGGTTTAGGACCTTCCAAAGTCCCAAATTCTGCTCCTTATTGATGGCGCTCCTCTTAGGGTACTGTTGATGATTGTTTTTAGACAAGTCAACAATAGAGTAAAACACTAGAGTATCCCACTCTCTCTTGAATAAAACCTCTCGAATGCTAAACGATGTGATCAATTGAGACAACTCCAAGGTTCCTTTTCTTATAATTCATAGTGGATGAACTCAATGATTACATGTGATCTTGCTGATAATCACAAAGGGACTTACGTTGGATTCTTCTTCTTTCATCCAGTTTATTTCTCCCTTGAGTGTGGATGAAGTATGTACAATGCATCAATAATAAAAAAAGGGAAAAAGATAGAGTTTAGGGAAACTAATCTAAGGTCAATGAAGCAATGATGATGCAAGAATAGACAAACTCCAAGGTTCCTTTTCTTATAATTCATCGAGACAACTCCAAGGTTCCTTTTCTTATAATTCATCGTGGATGAACTCAATGATTACATGTGATCTTGCTGATAATCACAAAGGGACTTACGTTGGATTCTTCTTCTTTCATCCAGTTTATTTCTCCCTTGAGTGTGGATGAAGTATGTACAATGCATCAATAATAAAAAAAGGGAAAAAGATAGAGTTTGGGGAAACTAATCTAAGGTCAATGAAGCAATGATGATGCAAGAATAGACAAACTCCTAAAATAACCTAACTCCACTTCGCCAAAAATGCCTACAACTATATGAAGTTGGTGCGATCTTCGAAGGTAAACGAATGGTTTTCAAATCATGAAGGCTTATATAAGCACCCATTGAACGGCACAGCTCAAACAAGCATCCACAATCAAACTTAAGCAAATGATGAGGCTCAGACTAGCTTTACACAACACTTCACTGGCAATGAATGTTAAAAACATGTGCTAGGAGTTGATCAAATATTCAGTACAACATACATAACATCAAAGAGCTTCTAATCTAATTTGAAACATCTCTCCATTTCATCAAGATACAAGAAACCATGTTATTTCACAAGACAACACTTAACACCAAATAATGAACTCCAATGTTTTTGCATTAATCTTGAGAAATATTTACAACTTCAAGCACTCTCAGAGAATTTCAAGAGTCTCTTCCTACTTTACTCTTACAAAACTATTGACTACTATCTAATGATCTATATCTAATCTATTTACAAATGAGGCAACAAGGCCTTTATATAGAAGCCCAGATTACAACGAATGGCTTAAATTGATTGGCAAAGCCAATGGACTAAATTGTGCTAACAAAGCAGTTTGTTACAACAAATTGCTATTTTTAGTACAAAAGAGAGGCAATGAAGGCACGTTTTCCAAGAAGAGAAGATAAGATAGAATCTTTGGAGCATCTTTCACATGGACGTCCTCTTTGTCTTCTTGCTTGTCGAATGATGTGGCAAACTATGATTAGCTTGATGGTGATGTACGTAGGTGCCATCTTAGCAACTCTCATAGATTCCAACTGTTTATTCAATTTGTTTTGTGGGCATATTCCCAAATTGTATCATCTCATGTGATGTCTTCGATGTAATCGCTCGAATGAACTTGTAAATTTGAGAATGCATCTTGTAGATTTCGCCTTGTTCATTGACTTGTAAACTGGATGTATGATGCATGTTGCTCATTTGTTTAACTTTGTGTACTTTCTTCCCTTGCTGGATGTAAGTTGATCTTCTTTGGATACATCTTCTTGGAGAGTAATGTATTAGGAGATGATGATACTTCATTCATGACTTGAAATAGGAGATCTCTCCTAGACTTGAAGATCAAAGAGTCTTGAAGCTTGATGGGTAGATGTCCTTGACATGATGTAGATGATGAAATGTTCCAATTTGATGATCTTGAAGGAGGTCCTTTGGAGTGTAGATATTGATGATAACATCTTCCTTATATGTAGAGTAGATGACTTCTCAAGGAGACTTGAATGTACCGGAGGAACTTGAAACTTTATAGATGCCTTTGGAATGCTTGATAATGGTAAAGATGAAGAGTGTCGGTATGTTGGACTTGAAGTGATCTAACATGATGTCTTCTCCAACATGGCAACTTGTTGACTTCACTCCTAGTATAAACGTGGTTTTTACTTCTTTGACGATCATTCAGCCCATCCTACAAGACATAGACATGAATAAGTAACTTTGAAAACAAATCACTTCAGCCTCCTATATCATTTGAAATTTGATTTTTCAAGGTTCTAAAAATGGAATTTCACAAGAAGATTATAACTTTACCATCATAATTTACTGTCTTCTTGCAAATGTTCATTCATACTTGCATAATTTGTTCTTAAAACAATCAAGTTTGCTCTAAAATGAAAGAAAATCAGAAATTTACTTACAGATCAGACTTAGAAATGGATTGCCTTTTTTATGAATATCTTTAACACTTAGTCAAAAATCAGGTCCAACTTGACAAAATCAGACTAAAACTTAACCTTAACCCTCTAGGATTTACCTTATTTTTGCTCTTCAAGACACAATCGTTGTTTGGTGAATAAGAAAATGAACTTTGAATGTTGTTTATATACACAATTTACATCAAAATCTACTACTTCCTCCTAGGCCGACCAGGTATTTCCATGCAAATCGAAGCTTGGTCTCAAAATTTGAATTTAAACATTAGCGCATTGGTTCAATGTTTTGGTTTCTCCTTGATTTAGGCGCACTAGATGAAGCATATTGGTTGAAGATTCTAATCTCTGGTTAATAAATCATTTGGAAGCTGAAACTCATCTTGTCTTTAAACAACGCCTTGGTTTATCACTTTGCCTTTGAAGATGCATTTGAGTCAATCAAGATAAACTTTATCCTAAGCGCATCAGATGGAGCGCATTGGATGATGATTTGGGTGTTCATTGATAATTTGGAAGACTTAAACTCAACCTTACTCCAATAATGGCGCATCAGATGACAACTTCAACATTTGCTTAAAATTGGCGCATCAAATGGGAATTTTAAATCTTCTTAAAACGTATAATAAAACATGCAATCTACATCACTTCTCCAAGCGCACTAGATAAGTGTTTCATCCTCCGGTTGAATTTTGTCTTGAAAACTTAGATTGAACCATCATATCAAGGTGTGGCGCAATGGTTGAGGATTTTAAGCTCCAATTAAAATTGCCTTAAAAATCTTGAATGTCCTTAGGTGATAGCACACTAGATCAATCGCACTAGTTGAAGATTTTGATCTCCATTTTAAGACTTCACAAAATTCAATTCAACCTCCTTTATAAGTGGCCCAGCAGATCAGAATTTTAATCTCTCCTTAAAATCACTTCTTTTCACTCAACATGGATCTCTTCATCTTGGTCGCAATGGATGAGTATTTTCATGCTTGGATAAAATGCCTTAAGAAATCATCATTATCTCCTTCTTGTCAAGGCGCATCAGATAGAGATTTTGAATCCTCTTGAATGATGACCAGAAAAATTGAACTAGACTCCCTTTAGCAATGGCGTGTTGGATGAGTGTTTAAGATCCTCTATCTCCCTAAAGTTTGGCGCAGCAGATCAGAATTTTGGTCTTTGTTTAAAAATTGTCTTAAAACTTGAGTCAAACAATCATCCACTAGTGATGGCACATGAGTTGAGGATCTTGAATCCTCTTGAGATGATATTCAAAACTTGAACTTAAACCCTCTTACATGTGGCGCAGCAGTTACGTCGCATTGGATAAGGATTCTGTATCCTTATCTTGCATCTCGCAATTCCTCCATCAAACAATCCTTTCACCTTGCTCGCATTGGATGAAGGTTTTGAATCTTCTTGAAACTTAGCCAATCTTCATTCTTCACTTACTTGATCCAAAGGGCAGCGCACTAGTTGGGGATTTTGGATCCTTCTTCAAATGTGTCCATGAACATTAAGATGTAATCCTCATGCTTTGTTGCATAGGATAAAGAAGTAGATCTCCTCTTAAAACTTCACTTTAAATCCTTATTGCTGATTCCTAGATGAGGGCGCATCAATTTTGTCGCATCGGATCAGCATGTCACTCTCCTCTTAGTCTTGGCGCAGGAATTCATGATTTTCATCCTCCCCATGAAAGATCTTCTTGTGGGCGCATTAGATGAGGTTTGGTCACTTCTTTAAGTAGGCGCATTAGATGAGGCTTTTAAGTCTTGATTGAAACTTAACCATTCTTTAAAATATAATTACCCCTCCCTTGATGATGGCGCATTAGATGGGGAGTTTGGATCCTCTAAACTTGTCAAAAACTTCAATAAAACTCACCCAAATTGGCGCATTGGTTAAGGCGCGTTGGTTGGGCATTTTGCTTTCTTCTCGAAACTCGCCTAGAACTTCAATCTACACCTCTTCTTAGAATGGCGCATTGGTTCATGATCTTGACTGCTTCTTGATCCTGGTGCATTAGTTTTGTCGCATTGGTTGAGGATTTCGTGCTCCAGTTGAAAGTGGCGCATTAGACCAAGATTTTGCGCTCCCTTCATATTTTGGCGCACTAGATCAAGATTTTGCGCCCTTCTTCAGTGCTTAGCCATTTTCAGGGTTCCTCAAGGCAAGGTATATTGAAAAATATATTTAAGTATAAGTTGGAAGATTTTTTTCAATATACCTTTCAGGATGTTTGAGATAGGTCTCGAATCCACCGGATTTAACATGCAAAATCTAGAATTTGGAGGATCCACCAAATTTCAAACTTAGTCATTTTTTCAGGATTTTCAGGATATCAGGATACCAGACTTAGTCATTTTTAGGGTCTCAAACATGCATCAGGATTGGTCTCAGAACGAAAGCAAATGACTCTTGAATTAGAAACTGGACTGAGAACTCAAATAAACCACTGACTTCATCATGCAACCAACCAAAGACATCATCAAAAACTTAATGCAAAGCATCAGAGCTCAAAAAAAAGGGGGTCCCCATTTGCAATGGGGCGATGTGTGATTAGATCACAACAGGTACAAACCCTCATAATACTCTTCAAGTAAACCTCCAATATGAGGCTGAAAACCTGGAATCAAATCTACTCATAAATCTCCCTTGGTGGCGGCTAGGTTGTGACCTTCAAATGCTTCACAAACATGAACTCGCCTTCCTTGGAGATGGCACTCACCCTAGCAAGAAAACCCTAGCAAGAATCTTCAATTAAATCACTCAAAGATGGCACTCCCAATCTGATCTAAAATCTAAATATATCTTTCACTTCTCCAAATTGTATTTGGCACAAATCACACAATTTGGCCTTAGGGTTTCTGCAGAAACAAATGTCTTATGAAGCTCCTTCTATCCTTCCAAATCTCCAATGAAGTGCAAATGTGAATGCCATATGAATTCACCTCCAAGATGAAATTAGGTTTTCGTCCAATCCACCACTATTCCTAAGGGTTTTCGTCCTTGGAATAAGCTGAACCAAAGTTGCAGCCAAGAGAAAAATCTCCAATGAATAAAATCAGATATGAATGAATGAGTGAAATGACTTTCAAGTGCCTACTTTTATAGCCATCAAATGCCCTTCTCCTAGCCAACCTCCTTTTTGGCAATTTCTTTTATTTTATTTTTATTCCTTCTCCCACTTGGCCGACCTCCCTCTAGGTGCTCCACTTTATTTTATTTTATTTCTTTTTTTCTTTTCTCTATTTACCAAGTGGCGCCCAAAATTGGTGAAGTCATTTCACATTACAGCTTGATCTTATTTTATTAATTAAATATAAATAATTTGAATTGACTCAAGATTATTTAGTATTTAATAAATTATGTTATTCCCTTACAATTCCCGACTTAGCCTACAGAAATAAAATAGGCTAGTCAACATCAATAAGTCACTCAGAAAAAGAGGACATTATAGTCCTCCCTTCCCGAAATTGCTTGCCCTCAAGCAATTGCAACCCTGGATGCTACAAAATCCGTTCACCTTCACATGTAGCATCCTCAAGTGGCAAGTCTCTCCATCTACTCAAATACTCCCTGATCACCCGCCTCCTCAATCTGTGCTCCCTCATATCCAATATAGCATCAGGAACAAGTATCAATATCCCCTCCTTATCCAATGGTGGAAGCTCTAGAGAAAATGTAATGTGCTGCTCAATTGCCGTTTTGAGGCAAGATACATGAAATACATTATGAATTTGGCTACCCTCCGGCAACTCCAACTCATATGCAACCTCTCCAACTCTACTCTCAATCTTGTAAGGGCCGTAGAAGCGAGGCTTCAGCTTTCCTGCACCACTCCTCAATGTAGTCTATCTATATGGTTGTAGGCGCAAGAAAGCCAAATCACCAACCTCAAATGGCATGTGCATGTTTGGGGATGTGGCTTAATCAAGAACACGAAGAAAGTGCGAGGTATTGTCCAAACTATTGAAATGGTGAGCACAAAAATAATATTGCAAATCAAATCATTATTACAAATATAATAACACAAAATAATATATATTGATTTTTGAGATTTTTGGATATTCAATGCATACAACTTCAATTAGGAGCCTATTACATTGATTTGCAATGGCTTATAAAGCCAATATATTCCCATACTAACTCCTTCAACTTATTTATGAGAAAGTAACTTCCCAACTAACTAATATTTTATTATTTACTAACTATTAACTAACCTACATTATTAATAAATTAACATTTATATGTTAATTTATTTATTTATTATTATTCTAACCTATACTACTGATGTAATAAATCCAACATTCCCCCCCTTATTACATCAATCCGAACAAGGGACGAAACACTACAAGCACTGAACACAACAGCCCTTATGGAGACTTTGATGAAGTGCCTTCACCAATTCTCCTCGCTCACCCAGGAAACACCAAATTGAATGCACCAGTGGATCTCGACTGTCAAACCTGAACAACCTCTATACAACATGAGAGAACATAAATATTCCCATCCTCCATGCACAATGAGAGAACAACTCTCCTCTGAGAATCCACATCTCCTCCGAATGTGTCAAAATCCCTCCTCAGTGCTACATATGAGAGAACAACTCTCCTTCAAGAGCCCACATCTCCCCGAGTGTGTCAATATCCCTCCTCCAATGCAATGAGAATCAAATCCCTCCTCTGGTGTACAAAAGGAACTGAACCACTATGAATACACTAATCCCGCTCTATTTTAGAGATTACACTATCCATAAACTGAGTAAGTGCAGATACACTAACCCCACCCTATTTCAGAGATTACACTATCCACAAACTGAGTAAGTGCAGATACACTAACCCCACCCTATTTCAGAAGTTACACTATCCACACATACTGCCAAAAACTGCCAAGCCCCCCTTGCTCCATGAAGGGACACAAATTGATGGTGCTTCTCATGTAGTAGATAATCTCTGAGCAAGAAGCTAGCTCAAGATGAGAAAACCTCCAACCTCCATTTTCCTCCAACCTCCAATTCAATGTGCTTACACTTTATCCACCCGATGTCACATGTGAGCCTTTTGAAGCCTCGTCAAATGTAGCAAAAATGACCTCAAAAGCACAAGCAATGTTTGATATATGTGTAGCCATAATGCACCTTTACAATAAATGAAATCAATCCTTGTAACGATGGCTAAAATATAAACCTTATACCTCCTAAATGGATAGATAATATATATTTTTTATGGTGCATAAAAGATGAACTAAAGAGTAAATTCAAAGTAAATGCCTTTACCAATGCAACTAACAATCACTTTGAACCATAGAAGCAGAAATCTTTTATAAATCACGATTTTTTGTTAAAATCACAAATCTGGTTTAAACCCAATTTTTACCCGCATAGAATCGTTAAAATCGTGGACCGATTTTTCCCGATTTTCTACAATTTTTACTAGTTTGAATCGTGTTTAAATTGTGAAAAAAGTTGCGATTTAATTTGCCCTCGGCCCACATGCGAGTTTCCCCACGCATTTTACCTTCGCGATTTCACCTTCCTACCTATTTTAACGTTTTCTCCTTTCTGCAACTCATGCATTTGGTTTTCCCATCTGGAAGTCGCGTTTGTTAGGTTTTCCCCTGAAAGTCCCGTTTCTAGAAATCGCCTTTCTGCCTGGAAGTCATGTTTCTGCTGGAAGTTGTGTTTGGAACCAGGTATTTTCCTATAACTATTTATGCCTGTGATTTCTTGAGCGAAAGAAATCCCATCCTTTGCTTTTTATATAAATCATAGGCATGGAGTTGAAAAGGGTTAGCGTCAAGCGTGGCAGAACAACGAAATAAACAATAGTCAACTCTCCCTTTATTTAGTTTTTTATCCCGTATATTCTTGGATCATGCATGTTATTCCATATTTTTGGACCCAGCTATATGTAGAATGCCATTCAATTAAAAATTAGTTGGTTATTTTGTGTTTCCAAGCAGATCAAAATTAAAATTATTTGGTTATTTGATACTTACTGGGCAGATTAAATTAAAATTATTTGGTTATTTTATACTTCCTGGGCACATAAAATTATCTGGTTGTTTTATGCTTCCCAGATATACTAGCGTTAATATGCCATTCTGTGTTTACTGTTTTTACACAGTTGCATGTAAAATAGCATTAGTTGACTTTAGAATCATTTAGTTATTTTATATTTGACAGACCCGTATAAACTAAGGTTTGACATGTCAGACGCTTTTTTATAGACAGCAGTTGTTCATAGGAAGACTTTTTATTGTAACCTTTTCAGCTCTCCCTAAACTATTCAACTCTCCTCATAAATTATAATAGTTACTTATTAGCAATCAGAAGATAACACACCAGGAATTGATTATTTAGTTATTTACATATTTTAGTTTTTTATTACTTTTATAATTTTATTTTGAATTGAAGACCAATTTCAGCAGAGTTGACGAATTTTATCATCCATCACTCAACTTTGAACCTGAGCTATATTGCTCAGTGAATGCTGCAACATGTCTACATACAGCATATAAAACAGTAGTAGAATAGAATCTTTTCTTCCACATTTCATGAGCATTTATACTTATGAACCAAGAAAGTGTCAATCATACATATATATTCTGTTATTGTTGTATTTGTCTTGTGGCTATGCAGTTATAAATGCCATGGCTTCTGTATGTGCAAATTATTGTCATCTTGTAATCTCAGACTTCATATCTTCTACTAATGTTTATGGAAATCTGGCATGAAGAAATTCTTAATCTTCTCCATGCCTATGATTTATATACAAAGACACTTCGACAATATTTACAAGATTGATACAACAAATTCTACTATCATACACTACTACAATATTGACTGATACAACAAATTTGCATGCCTTTCTTTAAAGTATTGTTGCTCTACTTTTTAAGTTAGTTATTCTTCAGACCTACAGAAGTGGTCCTCTAAAATTATTAACAAAGCTTGAGCACAAGAGAAACCTAGAGTTAGCACATCATTTTCCTTGATAGAAAATGTTTTTTGGAAATATGGTATCATGAAAGACTGAATTTAAATGTTTTTTTATAGATTTGATCATAATGCCACGTCCAAGAGACTTTGAGTGGACACATTGCATATTAGTCTCGGGTACAACCAGGGTCAAATGCAACATGTGTCAAAATGAAATCCCTGGTGGCATTTATCGCTTCAAATGGCATTTGGCAAAGGACATGTTGTGACCAAATCACACATCGCCCCATTGCAAATGGGGAGCCCCTTTTTTTTTGAGCTCCAATGTTTTGCATGAGATCTTAGATGATGCCTTAGGTTCATTTCCTCTGCCAATCCAATGAGTTCCTCTTCTAGGAGATTTTGCTTTATAACTAGAGGTCTCAACTGAAACATGAACTTGCAGTAATGAAGACTCTTGATCAAAATTCTATCCAAATAATGAATATTGAGACCCTTCTTGATGTATGTTTGAGATCCTGAAAGACTAAGTCTGGTAGCCTAAAATCCTGAAAATCTTGAAAAATTGACTAAGTCTGAAATCTGGTGAATCCTCCAAATTCTAGATTTTGCATGTTAAATCCGGTGGATTCGAGACCTATCTCAAACATCCTGAAAGGTATATTGAAAAATATTTAAAGTATAAGAAATATACTTAAATATATTTTTCAATATACCTTTACCTCACGAACCCTGAAAAATGCCTAACTACCCCAGAGGATTCAAAAAGTTCATCCAGTGCAACGGCATATTAAGGTGGCGCAAAATCTTGGCGCAAAATCGTGATAAATTGCGCCAAATTCTAGAGGAAATCGAACACCTCAAGTAATGTGCCAAAGGTAGTAAAGATGATGATTCCAACTTCACCATCTAATCCGCCAATCAAGAAGAATTCACCTCCTTGACCAAATGCGCCACTCACATAATGAGGCTAAATTTCAGTTTCAAGGCAAATTTCAAAGCGAACAACCAAATCTTGATCAAGTTTAAACACTTTTGTAAGAGGATTTCAAGCCTTCAACTAACGCGAAATTTCAGAGGATTTCAAATCTTCAACTAATGCGAAATTTCAGAGGATTTCAAGCCTTCAACTAAATGCGAATTTCAGAGGATTTCAAGCCTTCAACTAAATGCGAATTTCAGAGGATATCAACCCCTAGGAGTGATGTGCCCAAAGCACAAGTGTTTATGTTTTGAAAGAACATTCATCCAAAGTGCCTAAGTCAAGTGGATCAAAGCGAATTTTAGAGGAAATCAACATGCCTATCCAATGCGACCTAAGGAGAAGGAGGGATTTTGGGTTGGATTTGTTGCACATTAAAGGTTTTTAGAGGATCTCTAATCCCTCAACCAATGCGCCATTATGGAGATAAATTCTAGAAAACTCAAGTTGTTGATCTAAGCCGCTTGGAAGGAAGGTTCGTCATAAAGTCTAAATCAATTTCCAGAGGATTCGAATATGATGATCCAATGCACCAAAACCTAGTAAGGAAGATCTTTTGCGCTTGATAGAAGGTAGAGAAGGAAGATCTAGAAGATGTCATCCAATGCAAAAATCAAGAGGAAATTACACCCTTGATCCAATGCGCCAGCCATATAGAAGACTCAGAAATTAGATCTAATGCGCTTGATGGAGGGTAAGTGAGATGAAAAGGTTAAGCATCAAGGAAGACTCCAGACCCTTAATCCAATCCGCCAAGATGGATGATAGGTAGTTTCTAAGGGTCAAAGTGCAAATTTCATATTGTTTCTAGAGGATCTTGAATACCTCAACCAATGCGCCACTAGATAGGGTGGTCTAGTTCAAGATTTTAAAGGCAAATCAAAGGGAGAATTAGAAGCAATTAAAAGGTTCGACCACCAAAGCAAAGATAACAAGAGGAATTTGATTCCCCTAACCGGTGCGACAAGGGAAAAGGTGAGATTCATGAGAATTTTGCAAGTTCCTAGAAGATTTCAAGTGGGTCAACCAATGCGCCGTTCTTGAAGAGGAGGAGTTTGTGAAAAAGGCTACATCATACGAAGCTAAATCTAGAGGAAACCCAAGTGTTAAACCAATGCGCTAAGGGAGATGCTAGAAGAAATAAAATCTAAAGCGCCAAGAGGTAAAGATCTAGAGGATTTCAAAGTGCCATCTAATCCGCCACATTTAGGGGAAATTGAATTGCTGAACTAAAGCGCCCAAGGTAGAAAAGACAAAATTCAGGAGAAATCAAATGTTTCAACCAACACACTAAGGTGGAAGGGCAAGTTTTGAGTGTTGAAGTGCAAAATTTTATGAAATTTCTAGAGGAAACTAAAACCTTGAACCAACGCGCCACTTCTAAGACAGGCCTAATTCAAGTTTTAAGTGAATTTTCAAGGAGGATCTTAAAATCTCCAAGTAATGCGCTAGCCCTTAGAGACTTCAAACACTTGATCTATTGCATCAAGACAGCAAGAAGAGAACCAAAAGGGGGAGATGAGAGGAGGATTTCAAGATGCTTGACTGCTGCACCAAGAGTTCAAGAGAGTAAAGGAGGATTTAAGGACTTTATTCTATTTTCTTTATTGTTTTCATCTTCTTTAGACCTTGAGCAAATGATTTCTTATGTGTTTATGTTATAAAGTTGAAGTATTGATGTTGTTTCTTCTCTATGTTGCAGGAATGTCAATGATGCTAAGGAGTCATCAAAGAAGAAGAAGCTGGAAGCACCTTCATGCTAGGAGTGAAGTCAACTAGTTGTCGTGTGGAGAAGACATCAAGTAGCTGTTCTAAGAAGTCACTTCAAGTATCAACTACTTCATCTTCATCAATCAAGACTTTCAAAGGCATCCACTTTACTTCAAGGAAACCTTATGTCATCAAGCTTCAAGTCTCTTTGAGAAGTCAGGAAGCACTTCATCCTCAAATCAAGCAAGGGCATTCATCTATTCAAACTTCAAGTCCTTTCACCTTCAAGTCCAAGAGAGTCTTCTACTCTACATGAAGAAAGCTACATCATTATCGTCATCATCTACTCCACATGAAGAAGCATCAAGGAAGATCATCAACTTACCTACAAGACGAAGAAAGAATCATGAAATTAATCAAGTGAAGCAACAAGTATCATACATTCAGTCTACAAGAAGAATGAACAAGGCAAGATCTACAAGATGTATTCCCAAACATACAAGTTCAAGCAATCACATTGAATACATCACACAAAGATGATACAATTTTCAAAGTATGCTGAGTTGGCATCTATGTGGCGAGTACACATCATTCAATTGTGATTCGCCACATTATTAAATGCATTCAATGTATCATTTAATAAAAGAAGTCAAAGGGATTCCTATGTGGAAGATATTTTAAATGCTTTCGCCTTACCTTATCACATTGGAAAACGTGCCTTCATTGCCTCTCTCTTTTGTGCTAAAAATAGCAAATTGTTGTAACTACCTCTGAGGTGGCACGATCTAGACCCTTGGCTATCAAATTGATCTTAGCCATTCATTGTAATTGGGACTTCTATATAAAGGCCTTGTTGCCTCATTTGTAATATATAGATTTAGTAGTAGACAAAGTAGGAGTAGAATAGAAGAGACTCTCGAAATTCTCTGAGAGGTCTTGAAATTGTTGTAAATATTTCTCAAGGTTAATGCAAAGACATTGGAGCTACTTGTTTGGTGTTAAGTGTTATCTTGTGGAGTAACATGATTTCTTGTATCTTAATGAAATGAAAAGATGTTTCAAGTAGATTAGAAGTAGATTAGAAGCTCTTTGTTGTAATGCATGTTGTACTGAATATTTGATCAACTCCAAGCTCATGCTTTTAACATTCATCGCTGATAAAGTGTTGTGTAAAGCTAGTCTGAGCTATAATTTGTATAAGTTCGATTATGGATGCTTGTTTGAGCTGCACCGTTTAATGGGTGCTCATATGAACCTTCATGATTTGAAAACCTTTCGCGTACCCTTAGGAGATTCCACCAACTTCATGTAGTTGTAGGCACCCTTGGCGAAGTGAAGTTAGGTTTGATTCAGGAGTTTGTCTGTTCAATACATCATCATTGCCTCATTGACCTTAGATAGTTTCCTAAACCCTTGCCCTTTTTACTTTTCTTCATTATTGAGACCTTGTATACATATCATCCACATTGAAGGAGAGATAAGCTGAATGAAAGAAGAAAGATCTACTGTAAGCCCCTTTGTGTTTAACAGCAAAATCATACTTAGTCACTGAGCTATCTCTTACAAAATCATAAGAAAGGAACCTTGGAGTCATCTTGTTTGATCACATAGTTCAGCATTCGAGAGACTTTGCTCAAGAGGGAGTCAGATACTTTGTATTTCACTCTAATTGTTGACTTGTCCAAAAACAATCATCAACAGGACACAGGACATGAGACCAATGCTTACAAACATTGCCCTACGTATGTCACGTATCAGGCAAAACTAGCTCTTGAGGCAATTTTTGATAATAAGGCAAAAAGGGCAAGAACTGGGACAGAAATGGCATTTAATTCTACAGATGCTAGGAACAATCCTTTTGATGAGGCAACCGGTGCACAAGAGTCTTTCAAGGAGTCTGGGTCAACGCCTTCTACAGCACGTGGCCCAAACACAGGTGGAGGAAACATTAATTGTTTCTTTGCACCTCGTACTACACTAGGATCACATACCACTTTGGAGAGTACAAGATGGAGGAAGAACGTCCATGAACAGGCAAAGAAGGCAATTGCAAATTTCTGGTACGACTCTAGCTTGTCGTTCCATATTGCTAGATCTCCATACTGGCAAGGTATGGTGGATGCGATTGCAACTGCAGGTCCTGGGTTCAAAGCCCCATCTTATGAGACATTGAGAGTTGGTATGCTCAATGATGCAATAGAGGATGTTAATGATGTTTCTGAACATCGACTAGAGTGGACAAATACTGGTTGCATCAT
The DNA here is from genome assembly GCA_027924645.1 of Cunninghamia lanceolata. Lineage (NCBI taxonomy): Eukaryota > Viridiplantae > Streptophyta > Pinopsida > Cupressales > Cupressaceae > Cunninghamia > Cunninghamia lanceolata. The sequence continues at coordinate 2,318,553 of BSBN01000781.1, forward strand.
AATGTCAGATGGATGGACAGATAGAAGGAACCGAACCCTCATCAACTTCCTTGTCACTCGTGATATTGGCACAATTTTTTTGAAATTTGTGGATGCATCAGATAAGATCAAATCTGCAACTGCATTGTTCGAGTTGTTTGACGAGGTGGTCAAGGATGTAGGGCCACCAAATGTGGTACAATTTATTACAGACAATATTGTTGCTTGTGTCGCTGCTAGGAGACTCCTAACGAACAAGTATCCCTCTATGTTTTTTACCCTGTGTGTGGCACACTGCCTTATCTAACCCTAGAGGATTTTGGAAAACTTGAATGGGTTAGGGAGGTATTTCAACAAGCTCGCACAATTACCAAGTTCATCTACAATCACACAAGGGTGTTGTGTCTAATGCGCTCTGTTGATGATGTTTTTGTGACAACACAACAATAGAATAAAATACCGAGTATCCTATCCTCTCTTGATCAAAGCTTCCTGAATGCTAAATTAGATGATCAAACAAGAACGCTCCAAGGTTCCTTTGATGTCAGTTCTTGACTTGTACCTGGATAGACTCAATGAATGGATGTGATCTTGCTAGTAATCACAAAGGGACTTACGCTGAATTCCTCCTTCACCATGAACATGGATGTAATTCCTTGCTCCTTGGATGTGAATGAATGGAATCTCTTCAATCAAACTTAAAAGAAATATCAAAAGATAAGGGTTTAGAGAAATTAATCTAAGGTCAATGAGGCAATGATGCTGCATGAATAGACAAACTCCTCAATAAACCTAACTCCACTTCGCCAAGAGTCCCTACAACTACATGGAGTAGGTGCAATCTCCTAAGGTTAGCGAATGGTTTTCAAATCATGAAAGCTCAAATAAGCACCCATTGGACTGCGCAGCTCAAACAAGCGTCCACAATCAAACTTAAGCAAATTATGATGAAGCTCAGACTAGCTTTGCACAACACTCCACCAGTGATGGATGTCAAAAGCATGAGCTAGGAATTCATCAACTATTCAATACATACATGCATTCCATCATTGAGCTACTACTCTACTTCTAATCTACTTAGAAACATCTCTCCATTTCATCAAGATACAAGAAACCATGTTATTACACAAGACAACACTTAGCACCAAGCTCCAATGCTCCAATGTCATTGCATTAATCTTGAAAAATATTTACAACAATTTTCAAGTACTCTCAGAGAATTTCGAGAGTCTCCTCCTACTCTACTCTACTACCAACTAACTTTACAAATGAGGCAACAAGGCCTTTATATAGAGTTCCAAAATTACAATGAATGGCCTGGATCAATTCAAGTAGCCAAGGGCCCAAATCATGCCATCTCAGCAATTAGTTACAACTTAGTACATAGGAGAGCCAATGAAGGCACGTTTTCCAAGAAGATAAGGATGATGTGGCAACATTTGATTGGTGAGGATGATGTGCATGCCACGTGTGCCACCTCAGCAACTCTTATGGATTCCAACAGTTTATTCAATTTGTTTTTGGGCATATTCCCAAATTGCATCATCTGTGTGATGTCTTCAAATGTGATTGCTTTGAACTTGAACGTTTGGGAATGTATCCTTGCTGATTTCGCCTTGTGTCTTTTGTAAGTCGGATGTGTATGATACATGTTGCTCATTTGACTAACTCTGTGATACTTTTTCTCTTGGCAGGATGTATGCTGATCTTCTTTGGATGCTCCTTCATAGAGAGTAGTGTAGATAATGATGCTTTCTTCATAACATGGAGTAGGAGACTTCTCAGAGACTTGAAAATTCAAGAAGAGCTTCAAGTGATGGATGAATGTCTTCTATGATGCCGATGATGAAGTGCACTAGCATGATGATCTTGAAGTGATCTCTTGGAGTAGTAACATGATGTCTCCCTTGCAGTGGCTACCTCCTGACTTCATTCCTTGCTTGAAGATGGTTCCAGGCGCCTTGCTCCTTAGATGACTTCTCAATTCCATCCTTTGATGCTCCTGCAACACAAACCAAGAAACATATCAATTCTTTGATAGGCATTTTGACCTTATAACACAAAGTAATCATTTTTAAACATTTAATAGCCTTTCCAAGCCTAGGCGCACATTTAGGTCTGCGAAGATGCAAAAGTGCGCCTAGCATACTTAGCCTTATATTTGCCATTTTTATGATTTCTAACAGTTGGAAATGTCTAAGAATGCTTCTCTCTCTCAAGGCACCCACTCAATAATGTGAATTCGTGTGATTTTCCTTGAGGCACAATTTTAGGTTTGTAGAGATAGGAAAATGCGCCTAGCATAGTTAGTGCATTTTATGACTTCAATCTCATGCTGATGCTAAAAGATGCTTAGTTTGACAAAGTAAAGTCTCCTCAACATTGACTCCTGCTCTTGTACTTGAGGCGCACATTTGAGGTTGAAGAAGTGAGAAAGTGCGCCTGGCTTCTTAGTGTAATTTTGTAGCTTCAAACTCATGCTTTCAACTTCCAAGAGGATCCCTATCACCAGGCGCTAAACTTCAAGGTTTTAGTAATTATGGTTTCAAGGTGCTCAAAGTTAATTGTGGAGATGTAGAATTGCGCCTTATCTTAAAGATGATGAGCTTATTGTGGTCTTAAATCAATCTTGGCACTCAAGGAAGGTGATACCTCTCAAGGCGCAATCATTCTATAGATTTAGACATTCATTTCATGTTAAGGCGCCCAAAGGTGACTTCACAAATGCAAAAATGTGCCTAACTACTCAGGAGGATGCACTTCAAGTTTTATCAATCCAAACTATTGCATAAGCTCAAGGAGAAGTCTTAACACTCAAAACTCATGAAATCAAGCATATTTTGACTTAGGCGCACATTTAGGATTCTACAGAGGTTGAAATGCGCCTAGCCTTGAGGGACTTTCAAGTTTTATCAATTCCAATCATTAGAGATAGCCAAGGAAACCTTATTCTACCAAGGCGCCACTTTCTTTCTATAACATCCATCATCCTTTCTCAAGGCGCACTTTTAGGCTCTACAAGTGATAAAATGCGCCTTCACTCCTCTTGGTATTTCTCAAAATTTTCTAAGTCATCTCACTTTATGTTGATCTTGAGCACAAAATTAGGTTGCTAGATGTTGTTTTGTCCACCAATCCTAGGCGCACATTTGGGTCTCTTCAAGAGTGAATTTGCGCCTTGGGTTCTTGGGCCATTTTTTTGCAAATTTTTCAATGTTTAAGTCATTTTGAGGGTCAAAACATCCATTCCTATCAAGGTGCCAAGGTTTCATGTTGAATTGAGCTTGTCATGATGAAGGTGCACTTTACTCATTGCCAGACTCTTGAATTGCGCCTTGGTTTGAGCTTGTCATTTGTCGCAATTTTGAAGGTGAAGATCCCTGGGTGGAAGTATATTTAAAAAATATATTTAAGTATATACTTTAAATATTTTTGAAATATACTTCCAAGATGTTTGAGATAGGTCCTGGATCCATAGGATTTAACATGCAGATCCCAGATTTTTGAGGACCCACCAGATTTCAGACTTAGTCAATTTTTAGGATCTCAGAACATCAGACTTCAGGATATCAGACTTAGTCAATTTTAGTGTCTCAGGGATTGACTTCAATGTTCTCAATTACACCTTGTTTGACGGATGACCTCCCTAATTTCTCGTTTGCAAGGAGATTAACTCGCTTGACTCGTTTCAGGTGAGGCTCACTTTCCAATTTGTGGAGGAGACTTGATCTAACGACACTTCCTAAAAGACCCTACAAGCTCAAAATTGCAAAAAAGAGGGGGTCCCTATTTGCAATGAGGCGATGTGTGATTAGGTCACAACACGCTCCTTCACAGAGGGCAAAGAGCTAATTCGGCCAGGGGTGACACGATTTGCTATGCACTTCCTTGCATTGCACTCTTTGGCAACAACAAATGAATTTGAAGCGAATGTTTGTTTCAAGTGAGTGGATGGAGTCTGGTTTCACAAGGCAAACAGATGGCAGAATGGTGGTGCAGTCATGGTAGGAGGGTCCAAAGAATGAACTGTCCAAACCATGCAGCTAGAGTAAACACAACGGAAACAACACAATCATAGCATGCAATGGAAGATTCAAATGCTCAATATATCAAAGAATTACAATGCTCATATGCCGGCAATATGCGGGCTACAATCAAGGGCTCACAGGCCTGCTTTCCGGGTTACAACAGATATGCAAGATATGGCAGTGAAGTGCCTTCTCGAAACCAAAATACCTTATCTAAACTATCATAACTACTAACTGACTTCCTAATGCATCTAAGAGATCTATATATATCATCTTCAAGCTCATAAAATCCTCTGTGTCGGCCATAAGAGGTTACCATCTCCAATGAATGATGAAGCGTGTAGAAACATGTAGGTCGGCCTACAACACATGGTATTTCTCCGCAAATGAATGAAACATGGTACAGACCTCAAGGAAGGTCTATCTAGTCTTTATGTGCCATGTATAATGTCCCATTAGGCTCCGCAAGTCATGGAAGTGCTCCGCAGACCTTCTCTCAACTATCTACCTAAATGCTCTGTTCTGTGAAAGCTGATGATCTTTTGATAGCGATAACTCTCAGGAAACAAATCCAAATCACTTGAAATTTTGATATGATGTAGATGACACTATGTAGATGCTAAGTCCTATTCTGCGAGCTTTGATATGAAGATGAGGCAAAATGCGGTAGAAAATGTTGAACTGTAAATTACTGAACTGAACTTGAAATGGAAGAAAAGAAAAGAATGCAAATGTTTTTGGTTATGCAAGATTGCTCTGCAATCTAGGATGCTCCTGCATCAGACACCCGGGGTTGTTGAAAAAATGAATCCCTCACTTTGTTGGGGCTAGAGGAAAACCAAGGCAGTCTACCTTAGCCTGAAAAATCCATGATGAATCTTCTTCCGATCTTCCTTTACACTTAACCAAATATTCTTTATATTGCTTGCCTCTGGTACTGCGTCCAACTCTGCTGTCCAAGATGCTCTCTATCTGCTCTGGTTGTTGTTGTGGTAACTGATTCTTCAAACCTTCTTCAATGTTGCCACTTGACTCTTCCTCATGATACTGATATAGGTCCGCAATGTTGAATATAGGTGATATAACCAATGTCTCTGGTAGCTCCACTTCATATGCATTCCCTGAATCAAACTTCTTAAGTATCTTACTATTGATGAGGTTTTTGTGACTACAACAACATTAGAATAAAACACAAAGTATCCTATCCTCTCTTGAATAAAGCTTCTCAGACGCTGAACTACGTGATCGAATGAGACTGCTCCAAGGTTCCTTTTATGTCAGGTCTTGACGTGCATAGGGATAGACTCAGTGGAATGATGTGATTTGCTGGTAATCACGAGGGGGACTTACGTGGGCTTACTCCTTCGTAGACATGGAATTCACTCCTGGGACTCGGACTTGTGGGTGAATGGAACTCTTTCACAAATGGACAGCTTGGAATTCCTAGGTTCCACTCTCTGGTTTAGGCGGATGATTTGGCAATGAAGCTTCTAGAAAACTAATCCTAACGAAAATCTAAAAGAAAATGCAAAAGATGGGGTAAGGGTTTAGGAATCTAATCAATGGAAATGACTGCTGTTGAAGATGGAAACTGGAACCAGTCCTCTGCTTCGCCATGAGACAACAACTAGGCAGGGATGGTGCAATCTTCTGGGGTAGAGGCAAAGGTTTTCACACTGTCCTGTCATGGAACATGGAACTGATCATATAGAAACAGCCGAAGTTAAGCATGGATTACATTTAGACTAACCATACAAAGTGATTTGCAAGCCACAAATCACTAATGGTATGAACAAATCAACTTCAATCATTCAACAAGAACATTTCCATCATATCTAAAAAGTACGAAAATACAAAAGAGAACTTCAATATCTTTCAGATTTGCTCCAAGAAATCAATAAGACCATGCCAAAAATCTAAAGAAATATATGAACACCATTATTCAATGCATATATTATTGCTTCAGAAGTCTGTATTACAAAAATCTGACTGATCCTTGGAGTTTCAGCTCAGGAAAATAATGCAGAAATGAAAGCTAACTACTAGGGTGCTCTAGGAGCATCAGACTGATGGAAAAGAGAGAGAGAGATACAATGAGGCATCCCTCAGCCTTTATATAGGCTAGCTAGCAAACAAGGAGGTGAAAAAAGATCAGATTTCCTCAAAATCTGTGCAAACCCTAAAGAGATAGGGATGAACATGTCAAAGGCTCCATGGGATGCTGCCACCTGTCTTGGACGTCAGGCTGACTAAGTTGCTTGGTAGGTAGGTGAGACCAGTCAACTGTCTGTTTGTCCAACTCCTTGGTCGCAAATTCCATGGTGTCCTGGAGTCCATTTGTCCTGGTCGCAAATTCCACTTGGAACAAGATTTTGCGACCAGGAATGATTTTCTTCCTGGGCACAAATTCCAGGGGGTCAAGGAACTTTGTGTGGAGGAATCCTTCCTTGAGCAGGGGCGCACTTTCCTTAGGGTCCTGGAATGGAATTCCTTCCTGAGTTGGAATTCCCTGTTGTGGAATAGAATTCCCTGTCCTGGATTCCTGGGTTGGAATTCCTCATCCTTGGCGTGGATTCCCGTTCTTCCTGATGGATGGTGAACTGTACTTTTGTTCTTGGCTCTCCAAGGATTGATCCTCTTGTCCGGAACTAGAATCCTTGATATCGGACATGAAGTGTATTTTCTCTTTTCTTCTTGTGGAATTCACATGTAGTCTCCTCATCTGGCGTTGGAAGTAGTCCTCCTCTCCGGTGTTGGAACTTCATGATGCTTGAGATAATCCTTGATCATCCTTGAGCTCTGTCTTCATGGAAGCTCATCCTCATCCTGGATTCCTGCAAAATAAGGGAAACTCCAAGTAGTCACGATGAACAAGATCCTTAAATGCAATGCAATCAAAGGATAAAACAAGAACTAAACTTGCATAATTGATCAAATTAGTTTCTGAATTCCTGAATAAACAACGAATTTTCCTCACTTTTTGGTATCCTTCACACTTGGACTAACTTCTCCTTCATTCCAGGGTTACCAGGCATGGACAAGAGGAATTTCCAGGTCAGGGAGCAATTTCCAAGTGGTCGGGGATTTTCACCTGTCGGGGATTTTCCAATGTCGGGGATTTTGCGACGTCGGGGATTTTGCGATGTCGGGGATTTTGCGACGTCAGGGATTTTGGTCTATCGGGGAATTTGGCATGTCGGGGATTTTGCAATGTCGGGGAATTTGGCATGTCGGGGATTTTGCAATGTCGGGGAATTCCTGAGGTCTAGGATTTTGCGACGTCGGGGATTTTGCAATGTCGGGGATTTCACGACGTTTAGGATTTTCTTCCCTAGCATAACTCTTGAACTTTTTCTAAAATCCAGCTAAGTCTTGGAATATTTTCTCCTATGGAATCTTACTCAGATGGAAGGTTGCAATTTCGCTTTCTGTGGACAGGAATTCATTCAAGCTGAAACTCCCGAAAGGAGTTGGAATCTACCTGGCATGTCCTCCTACAGGTTCTGGATCAAGTTGTTCAGTTGCATTCATGATTGGGTGAGGAGGATCGTTCCACAGGAATCCCCAAGTTCTAACATCCTCTAAAGGACAGAGATTCACCTGTGGAGGAACTGGCGGGATGTGTCCTTGGACTTTTATGTTCAGTCTTTTGGATATTTGCTAAGGGTTTCATTACTCTGTTTTGGCAGGGATAGATTTTCTTAAACTGGGATCGGAGACTCCATTTTAAAACCAGAAGTACCTTTTATCTCCTTGAGGGATTCCGGACTCCGAGGTATAACAGACGAGGAATTCTTCCATGCAGGAGCTGGCAGACTAGGTTCCAGAATTTCATCCTGCAGGGCTCCCATTCCAGACTGGGTCAGGAATGCCCAAGGGCGCAGAATCCAGTAAGTCAAGGATTTTGCGCCCAGGACAAATTTTGTCCTGGAGCGCAGAATCCTACAGGTCAAGGATTTTGCGTCCAAGACAAAATTTGTCCTGGAGCGCACAATCCTGAAGGTTAAGGAATCTGTGCCCAGGACAAAAATTGTCCAGGAGCGCAGAATCCTACAGGTGCTGGAACTTGCGCTACTTGACTTTGGAGTTCAGTTTCAGGGAATTTAAGTCAAGGATTTGCATTTTCCTAAGTTTCGGAGTGGGATTCCGATCTTGCAATAGGTTCATTCTCCTAGCTACTCCACAAAGGTTTAGTTGTTGATATGGGATTAGAAATACGGAGTTCATTTCTTCCATCCTCCGAGAATTCGGTGGCGAGTGACGAAGTTCGTTTGTTCCATCCTTCGTTCCTTCCATCCTTCGTTTGTTCCATCCTCCGGAAATTCGGTGGCGAGAGATGAAGTTCGTTTGTTCCATCCTTCATTTCTTCCATCCTCTGGAATCTGTTGTTTCCAAGGCGAGATGCGAACTTCGTTTGTTCCATCCTTCATTTCTTCCATCCTTCGGAAATCTGCTATCTCTACGACTGAAGGATAGATGTTCATTTGTTCCATCCTGACTGTGAATTCCAGGATTCAGGCATCTACAAAGGAGTCAGAGGAAAAAATCCAAGCCAGGAGTGACTGGACAGAGCAGGAGGGGGAAACTGGATACTCCCAGTCCTTGGGCGCAAAATCCAGTACCTAATGGATTATGCGCTCAGGACAAAAAGTTGTCCTGGGCGCATATTCTAGTTGGTACTGGAATATGCGACCAGGAATTTTCCTAGGTCTGCCTTTTCAGTTTCCTTCTGGTGCGGAACTCTTTTGCCCTGAAATCATCATCAGTTCCTAAAACAGGATTTCATTGTGGTGGAATATCTTCCGAGAGTCCGTTTCCGATGGCGAGACACGAAGTTCGTTTGTTCCATCCTTTGTTCCTTCCATCCTTCGTTTGTTCCATCCTCCAAAAATTTGATGGCGAGAGACGAAGTTCGTTTGTTCCATCCTTCGTTCCTTCCATCCTCTGGAAATCTGCTGGCGAGAGACAAGGTTCGTTTGTTTCATCCTTCGTTTCTTCCGTCCTCCGGAAATCTGCTGGCAAGAGGCGAAGTTTGTTTGTTTCATCCTTCATTTCTTCCATCCTCCAGAATCTGTTGTTTCCAAGGCGAGATGCGAACTTTGTTTGTTCCATCCTTCATTTCTTTATCCTCCGGAAATCTGCTATCTCTACGACTGAAGGATAGATGTTCATTTGTTCCATCTTTCAACTTACCTATTTGGAATTGGCTAAGTCTGGTAGCCTGAAATCCTGAAATCCTGAAAAAATGACTAAGTCTGAAATCTGGTGGATCTTCCAAATTCTAGATTTTGCATGTTAAATCCGGTGGATTCGAGACCTATCTCAAACATCCTGAAAGGTATATTGAAAAATATTTAAAGTATAAGAAATTCAATCTCTCAACTTATACTTAAGTATATTTTTTAATATACCTTTACCCTAAGAGACACTGAAAAATGGCAAAGTTCCCCAGGAGCACAAATTTCCAGAGGTAAGGGATTTTGCGCCCAAGGACAAATTTTGTCCTTGAGCGCAAAATCCAGTAGGTACTGGATTTTGCGACCAGGACAAAAATCTGTCCTGGGTGCATAATCCAGTACCAGCTAGATTATGTGACCAGGGATAAGTCTCCTGTCACAATTCCAGCCTACCAGAGGGGGATTCATTAAATGCTGATTGTCTCCTGAAATTGCCCTAAGTCTTCAATTTGCGAATCTTCCGAGCTATGAAATGAGGTTGACTGCCGGACCGAGATTTAAAGAGATATCCCTTGGTTTTGACCTTCCAGACTAGAGTTGTCAGGCCGGGACTAAGTTCCATGACTGAAGGATAATCATGCCAAGGAGTGACAGTCTCTGTTGAACTCCGCAATCTTGGTTGGAAGAAGAATCTAGATAAACTTTGAAACGGGATTCTAGGCCGGAATTCCTTGAACGAGACTCCGGGATAGGTACTTCCGGACAGGACTCCAGTTTGGACCTCCGGGTTGGATTCCTGGACCGGAGTCCAGGAATGATTTTCTAAGTCATACATGGGGTCTTGGACTAGGACTAGAATTGGGTTTCATGCTGAGATCGGAGTGGGTTTATTACCTAGGTGTGAAAAGACAAAACCCTTAAGGATGGAAAAAAAAAAAAACTCCTCCCAGAGGATAGTCCGGACTGGGCAGTTTTAGGGTTCAAGTCCTATGCAGGGGGAAATCCATGCATTTACTTCTCTTTCACTCTGACGAGCGAGCCTAAGCTTCTGACATTATCTGAGCTGTGAAAACATCGCCAGATCGGAGTATGGGATTAGCCCCAAAGATCCAGGCAAGTCAAAAAAAGGGGGACCCAATTAGTAATTGGGGGTGATGTTGTAAAGTGGTCACAACACTTACAAGGTCCAAACTTCTTCATCTTCAGCTTGTTGTATGTCCCCACTGGAAATCTCTCCTTTCATAGATATACCATTACTTCATCTCCAACTGAAAATTCTTTGTCTCTTCTCATCTGCTTGCTCCTTATACTTACTATTCATCTCCTCCAAATGCTTCCTAACTTGATTATGTATTGTCTCCATGTACCCTGCAAATTCTTCTGCCTCTGCACTTTTCTTATTCTCCATACAATGGCTCAACTCTGCTACTCTAGGATTTACTCCGGTCACAACTTCAAATGGTGTCTTCCCGGTACTCCTGTTCACTGAATTATTGTATGCAAACTTTGCTTGCGGTAGAATTAGATCCCAGTTTCCTGTTTTATCTCCTACTAAACATCTCAACAAGTTACCCAAACTCCTATTTACCACTTCAGTTTGTCCATCTATCTGTGGGTGAAATGTTGAACTGAACTTTAGGTCTGTCTTCATCTTCTTCCACAATGTCCTCCAAAAATATCCAATGAATCTTATATCCCTGTCCGAAACTATACTCTTAGGTAATCCATGCAATCTCACAATCTCCTTGAAAAATAGGTCAGCAACATGCACTGCATCATTTGTCTTCTTACAAGGAATGAAATGTGACATCTTTGAAAATCTGTCCACTACTACAAATATAGAATCATATCCCCTCTGTGTTCTTGGCAAACCTAATATGAAATCCATGCTTATATCTTCCCAAGGTCTCTCCGGTACTATCAAAGATTTGTATAATCCAGTATTCTGACTACTCCCTTTTGCAACTTGACAAACTCTACAACTCTGAACAAATTTTCTTACATCCTTATAATTTGAGGCCAAAAAAATAGTGTTCATTTACCAAAGTTACTATCTTATCAATCCCAAAATGTCCTGCTAATCCGCCACTATGTTTCTCCTTGATCAAATTGTCTCTCATTGAACTCCTAGGTATACACAATTGATTTCCTTTGAACAACATATCCTCCTGAATGAAATAATCTAACCACTTACTTCTATCTGTTACAACAGGTTCCTTACATGCTTTCCATGCTTCTGCAAAATCAAGATCTTCTTCATACACATGCTTAAGTTCTTCAAATCCTAATACTTCTATCCTCATCTCTATCAGCAAATTCCTTCTTCTACTCAATGCATCTGCAACTTTGTTTGACTTCCCACTCCTATGCTTCAATACAAATGTGTAACTCTACATGAACTCTACCCATCTCATATGTCTCTGATTCAACTTTCCTTGACTGTTCAAATACTGCAAAGCTTGATGATCAGTGTACAACACAAACTCCTTAGGCAACAAGTAATGTCTCCACTTCTTCAAGGCTTGAATTCTGGCATAGAACTCCCGATCATAAACTGAATATCTTATCCTTGCATCATTCAACTTCTCACTGAAATATGCTACTGGTCTCCCTTCTTGACTTAACACTGCTCCTATTGCATTTCCACTGGCATCACAATCAACTTGAAATACTTTGTAAAAATCTGGTAATGCTAACACTGGTTGCTCTGTCACTTTCTGCTTCAATAACTCAAAACTCTTATTCGCTCTAGATGTCCACTTAAAATCATTTATGTCACCTCTCATTGTCTCTGTCATAGGTGTGCATAATGTACTGAAATTTCTGATGAACTTCCAGTAGAAACTTGCTAATCCATAAAATGATCTTACCTCTCCAATGCTCACAAGTGTTGGCCACTCAACAATTGCTCTAATTTTCTTAGGGTCCATCTTCAATCCTTCCACAGAAATCACAAATCCCAAATATACCAATTCTTCCTTCATGAAACTACATTTCTTGATGTTTATCAGCAATTTCTCTTTTCTTAACCTCTACAATACTTGTCTAATATGCCACAAATGTTCTTTTGTCTTAATGAAAATCAGAATATCATCCATGTGTACAATAACAAACTTACCCAAGAATTTCTCCAAAACCTCATTGATCAACCTCATGAAAGTACTCGATGCATAATTAGTCAATCCAAAAGGCATCACCAATCACTCATACAATCCCTCATTTGTCTTGAATGCAGTCTTCAACTCATCTCCTTCTCTAATCCTGATCTGATGGTATCCACTCTTCAAGTCTATCTTTGTGAAATATTTTGCTCCACTCAAACAGTCCATGATGTCATCCATCCTTGGCAATGGGAATCTATACTTGACTGTGATCTTGTTGATTGCTCTAGAGTCTGTACACATCCTCCATTCTCCATCTTTCTTAGGTGCTAGTACTGCAGGTACCGCACATGGGCTTAAACTTTCTCTGATCAATCGTTTCATCAACAGCTCCTGTATTTGTCTATTCAGCTCCACATTTTCTGCTGGTGTCATTCGGTGTGTTGCTTTGTTAAGCAAACTAGCTCCTAGTATAAGGTCCATATGATGACTGATACTACGGATTGGTGGCAATCCTTCAGGCACATTATCTGATATGATATCCTGATACTTTGTCAACAATTCAGTTATCTCCTCCAGCGGTGGTTCTTCTTTTGTTGTGGTGTTCTTTGCACTTAGGTCTCCGCACTTCTTAGGAATCAAAGTAAAACACATATTTTCATGTCTCAATTCATTCAAAAATTTCCTTCCATCAACCAAACAAATTCTAGTAGTTCCACATACTTCACTCTTAGGCTCATCTTCCAAAGGTATCAAGATATGCTTCTTCCCATTAGATATTATAGGATAAGTATTCTTTCTCCCATCATGTATAGCTTTCCTATCAAATTGCTATGGTCTCCACAACAATACATGACATACATCCATCGGCATAATATCACACAATACCTCATCATTATAAGATCCTATATGAAATTTCACCAAACATTGTTCACTCACCAGTACCTTGTGTTCATCTTGAATCCATGCTATCTTGTAGGGCTTAGGGTGTTTTAATCTCTCTAGATTCATCTTAGTCACCATCTCCTCTAAAACCAAGTTATCAGTACTTCCACTATCAATGATAACTTTACAACATTTTCCTCCTGATTTGCATCTTGTCCGGAACAAACTTTTCCTTTGTGGTGGTTTCTTAGTTGTCTCTTCTTCAAATAATGCTCTCCTCATGACTAATGATTCTCCTTTCTCTGGCTTTCCAACTGAACTGGGTGATCCAACAGGTTCTTCCGCATAAGCTACTCTTGCACTGTTCTTTGTCCTCTTGCTTGTACTTTCTTGATGACATTCAAATGCTCTGTGTCCACCTCCACACTTAAAACAAGTTCCTCTGAATGATCTTTTGTCAAACCCTCTTTCATCTCTCCTGTATCCTTCATTGCAGTAAGAATTATGATTCCCTCTGCTGTTGCAGTAGAAACTCCTATCATCTCTCTGGTACGAATTGTTATCTCTGTCTTCCTTCTTGTATGGGCTACTCTCCTTGTTCTGCTCCGAGCATGATGTCTTTCTCCTCCGGAATATGTTCTGCCTCTTTGAAATTTACCTCCTCTACCTCTCTGTCTTTGCTCATGTCTCTTGTTCAACTTGTCTTCAACTTTCAATGCAAACTGATATGCTTCTTCTATTGTTGTCATCTTCACCAAACTTAGTTCTTCTTGAATGTTCATCCTCAATCCATTTATGTATCTTGCCACTTTCTCCTTGCTTCCTTCACTATGTCCAATCCTTGTGATCATCTTATGAAATTCTTCAGTGTACTCCTTCACAAATTTCTCCTTTTGCCTTAGGTTTTGCAATCTCTTCAACATTTCCAACTCATAGTCAGCAGGTATGAACTGATTCTTCACCTTTGTCACCATCCTAACCCATTTTATGATCTTCTCTTTTCCTCTCCTATTTCTATCCAATTGAACTTCTGTCCACCAAATAGCAGCATGTCCTTTCAACCTAGTTTTTGCAAATCTTACTCTCTGTGGATCTTCAATTTCCTCATATTCAAAGTACTCCAAGTCATTTATCCAGTCAATCAATTCCTCAAGATTCAAATTTCTAGTATAGTTCGGTACTTCCACTATAGGTCTCTTTCCCATCTTAGAAATAGCTTTCAACATCTTCACCTAATCTAATTCTTCTTCTTCTAGGGCTTCTTCATTTTGGTCAGTGGCTTGGATCTCATCATCATCACTTTTATCTTCATGTCTAGGGTTTAGTCCTCTTCTTCTATCTTTTTCTACAGCATCCAATCTAACTTTCATTGTCCTCATCATCTCTATCATTTCTTCCATTCTTCCAGCAACACTGGCCATAACAGGCATCCTCCTTGGCAACATCTCTTCCTAGGATCTAGTGCAACTGCCTCAATTCGGCGATCTGACTACAAGGTAGCAACTGCCTCACAATTGGCGCTCTATTGACAAACACAACTAAACTGCCTCAGGTCGGCACTCTGTTCACCACAAGATCTTCCGAAATGCCTTCACTACCCAAAGGATTCAAAACTTCGCTCTGATACCACTTGGTGCAGTCATGGTAGGAGGGTCCAAAGAATAAACTGCCCAAACCATGCAGCTAGAGTAAACACAACGGAAACAACACAATCATAGCATGCAATGGAAGATTCAAATGCTCAATATATCAAAGAATTACAATGCTCATATGCCGGCAACATGCGGGCTACAATCAAAGGCTCATAGGCCTACTTTCCGAGTTACAACAGATATGCAAGATATGGCAATGAAGTGCCTTCCCAGAACCAAAATACCTTATCTAAACTATCATAACTGCTAACTGGCTTCCTAATGCATCTAAGAGATCTATATATATCATCTTCAAGCTCATACAATCCTCTACGTCGGCCATAAGAGGTTACAATCTCCAATGAATAATGAAACGTGTAGAAACATGTAGGTCGGCCTACAACACATGGTATTGCTCCGCAAATGAATGAAACTTGGTGCGGACCTCAACGAAGGTCTATCTGGTCCTTATATGCCGTGTATGATATCCCATTAGGCTCCACAAGTCACGGAAGTGCTCCGCAAACCTTCTCTCAACTGTCTACTTGAATGCTCTGCTCTGTGAAAGCTGATGATCTTCTGATAGCAATAACTCTTAGGAAAAAAATCCAAACCACTTGAAATCTTGATATGATGTAGAAGACACTATGTAGATGCTAAGTCCTGCTCCGCGAGCTCTGATATGAAGATGCGGCAAAATGTGGTAGAAAATGCTGAACTAAACTTGAAATGGAAGAAAGGAAAAGAATGCAAATGTTTTTGGTTGATCCAAAATTGCTCTGTAACTTGGGATGCTCCTGTATCAAATGGTGGCAACATACATTTATTCTACAAGTTTTTGGGATGCAATTGAACAAGTTGTAGAATTTTTTGAGCCTCTAGTCAAAGTTTTGAGGCTAGTGGATGGGGAGAAATCCCCCATGGGCCATTTGTATGAGGCCATGGATAGGGCCAAGGAGGTGATGAGGGATAGGATGGAAAATGACAAGGACAAGTACATGCCATTGTGGGACATAATTTATAGGAGATGGGATCCACAAATGCACTCCCCTCTCCATGTTGTTGGGTATTGTTGATGTGTGTTTTGTGACAGCAACAACATTAGAATAAAACACAGAGTATTCTATCCTCTCTTGAACAAAGCCTCTCAAACGCTAAACATCGTGATCGAATGAGACTGCTCCAAGGTTCCTTGAATGTCAGGTCTTCACGTGCACAAGGATAGACTCAGTGGAATGATGTGATTTTGCTGGTAATCACAAAGGGACTTACGTGAAATTACTCCTTCTTAATGGACATGGAATTCACTCCTTACTCTGATTTGTGAATGAATGAAAACTTTCTCAAACAGGGGAAAACTTGGAACTTACTGCTTCCTCCGACAGAGAGACTAGGATTTCACTATTTCTTCCAAGGAAAGTCCTGGATTTCACTATCTCTTCCAAGGAAAACAAGGCGTAGGCTCTTAGTTCTACTTCTGAATAGGGAATGATTTCTCAATAGGCTCTCTATGATCTATTCCTATGTGGATCTAAAAGAAAATGTAAAAGAGGGGTGAGGGTTCAGAAGTCTAACTGACGGATAGGACTATTGTTGAGAAGGGAAACTGGAACCACGCTTCTGCTGCGTCATGAGGCAACAACTAGGCAGAGATGGTGCAATCTTCTAGGGTATAAGCAAGGATTTTCATACTGCTCTGATAAGGAACATGGAACTGAAACATAAAGAAACAATCGAAGTTAAGCTTGGAGTGAGTTCAAACTAACCATACACTGTGATTTGCAAGCCACAGATCACAAATGGTATGAGCCAACAGTTTCGATCATATACCAACAATAATATTTTCCATCACACTAACTAATGAAAGCTTGAAAGAGAAATGAAATGAAACAACTTCAGAACTTAAGATTTCCTTCAAGGAAATTAGGAAAACCATGCCAAAATCCAAAGAACTCTATAAACACCAGTCCACAATGTTTATATTATTGATTTGGAGAATGTTTCTACAATCTTGCTGATCCTTTGAAGTTTCCAGCTCAAAAGGAGTGATACAGAAATGAAACTAAATATCTAGTTGCTCTAAGAGCATGAAAAATATGAGAAGAGCCCTTTCAAATGAGGCGCCCCAGACTTTATATAGGCAACAAAAGTACAAAGAAGGGGGGAATCTGATCTTCCTCGAAATCTGCACCCCAAAGCAAAAACCCTAAAAGTGGTAGGTGGGATTGCATCACAGGGCGAATGAAAAGGTGCCACCTGACCTAGGCACCCATGCTGACCGGGTCTTCTGGAAGGGGAGGTCCAGTCATCCACCACCTCATCCTGTTCCTTGGAATTCTGTCTCTGTACTATGTACTTTGGAATTGGAATTCCGTCCTTGTACTGCCTTTCCCCTTAGATTCCTGCACTGGCATATTCCATATTCCCCTGAATTTTTCCAAGTCATCAGTTATGGGAGGTCGAATTTCACATTTTAGAGGTTGTTCTGGAATTTCATGTGGAGGAATCTCTCCTTGAGCAGGGGCGCATTTTCCCTAGGGTCCTAGAATGGAATTCCTTCCTGAGTTGGAATTCCCTGTCTTGGAATGGAATTCCTTGTCCTGGATACCTGAGTTGGAATTCCTTATCTTCGGCGTGGGTTCTCGTTCTTCCTAATGCCGAACTTGATCCTCATGATGAATGGTGCACTGTACCCTTGTTCTTGGATTTTCAAGGATTGATCCTTTTGTCCGGAATTGAAGTCCCTGATGTGGAACTCGAAGTGTATCATGTTGTCCTTGATGCTAGCATTCTCTATGTCATTGGAGTCTTGAAAGGATTTTCATTTTCCTTTAGCATTCCCGCGAAGTCTCCTTGTCACAGAACTAGAATCCCTGATGTTCCCTTCCCTGTGCCAATCATGTTGAGTGTTAGGGGGAGAAAGGCGGGAACTAGAATGGAGTGATGTTCTGTTTTGGATTTGTGAAGTCTCCTTGACGTAGGATAATCTCCTTCTCCAGCCTCTAAAGCTCTCTGCGTCTTGAATGTCTCGGATCAACGAGCACCTCCCTCATGGAACCAATTCTTGTCTTCAACATCTACGAAAGAAAGAGAACTTGAATAGCAAAGGCGAATGAAATCCTTAATGCAATGTAATTTGAAATGAAACATGAATGGTTTTGCAAGATTTGATAAATTTGACTTATGAACTCCTAAACAAATAAAGGATTTTCCTCATTTTCTGGTATTCTTCACATTTGGACTAACTTTTCCTTCCTTCCAAGGTTACCAGGCATGCACAAGAGGAGCTTCCAGGGCAGGGCGCATATGGAAGGTGGAGCAGGATTCCTTGGACAAGAATTCCTCAGTCAGGAATTGCAAGTCGCAAAATCCAAGAGGTCATGGATTCTTCAGTCTTGGATGTTCACTCCATGATCAAGATATCCACTAAGTTATGGAATGCTTCATCCTTTGGAAGAGATTTTTGCTCTTCCAGGAGGATTTTCTTATGAGGAAATCTGCCTTTTGGATGGTCTAATTATGCTCCTGAATGATAAATTATGCTTTGGGATTGGTGGGATCTGCCTTCCTTTCGATGAAATCTGCCTTCAAATGAAGAGGTCTGCTCCTTGAGTGTTGAAATCTGCCTAACTTCTACTTGGATTTGCTTTGGACTTGGTTTGAAATGGCTTGGGCGTCCTCCCTTATATAGCCGTTCAAGCCCTAGGGACACCTGGCCGACTGGGAATGGCCGACCCAGTGTCCTGATTTTGTCTTTTTCCTCTAACTGCCAAAGCCTGGCCGACTTGGAATTTTGTCTTTTTCTTCCTCGAGCGGTGGCGCATTTTCAAGGTTGTCAGGGATTTCTTGTCGTCAGGGAATCCTTATCCTTGAGCGCAATTTTCTCAGTGTCATGGATTCATGAATGTGGAGGAATCCTTCCCAGGAGTTAGGTGCATTTTTCATAGTATCAAGGAATCTTCCTTCTGAGCACAAATTCCTCTGTGTCAAGGATTCCTTATCTTTGGATGCACATTCCCTAACCTCAGGGAATCATGTCTAGGGCGCATATTTCAGTTGGTTCAGGAATTCCCAATGCAAAGCACAAATTCCAGTGGGTCTAGGAATCTTCCACCCTGAGGCGCATTTTCCACTCTGGAAGGGAATGATTTTCCAGGGCACAAATTCCTCCCTGTCAAGGATTCCTGACCTATGGCGCACATTTCACTCCCAACTGGAATCTTTAATCTGAGCGCACTTTCCAGTCTATTCAGGAAATCCAATATCCAGAACAAGGTCACAACTTTCTCAGTGGCATGGAATCTTTTACTTGGGAATGATTTTTTGAATTCATTTGTTGAAATTTCACTGAGTCCTGGAATCTTCACTTGTGGAATTCCTTCCGGGAATTCCTCCAGACACAAGGTCACATTTTCCAGGGTGTTCAGGAATTTTGAGTGTCAAGAATTCCTTCCAGACAGAAGGTCGCAATTTCCAGGGTGTTCAGGAATTTTCATCATTAGGAATTTCTTCCAGATAGAAGGTCGCATTTTCCAGGGTGTTCAGGAATTCTTAGTTCCTGGTCGCAAATTCCTACTAGTCATGGATTCTTGTATCTAGGTCGAATATTCCAGTCTATCCTGGAATCCAGTTTCTATGGCGCAATTCCACTTTGTCTAGGAATCTTTCATTCAAGAATTCCTTCCAAACCAGGGTCGCACTTTAGGGTAGGTCTTGGAATTTTCAGTGTCAGGAATTCCTCCAAGACAAAGGGCGCATTTTCCACTGGGTCTTGGAGCTCTGGATGGGACTGTTGGAACAGGAACTTCTAGACTAGAGTCTTATGCTGAGAGAGAAGGATTTAGACATTTCCTATGGAATGATGGACTTCTGCCATGGATTGGCCAGATTTGATCAAGGAATGATAGGTAGGGCATCATTTATCCTCGGGAAAATCACTCTTTTACTTCACCATTTCAAGCCTTCTTCAAATTCCTCATGAGCTAAGTGCTTGAAAATTCTTTCCTAGCTTCATGGATTCTGAGCAAGAAACTGCATGATCAAAGCAAAGCTGGAACCAGGCCAAAAAAGAGGGGGTCCCCATTTGCAATGGGGCGAGTGTGAAAACGTCACAACATCTAGCGCCAGCTTCAAACAAATGTTCTTGAACATTCCAAAGATAAAGACTCATTCTAAACCAAGAACCTTTGGATAATCCCCTCTAACCTATCAGTCAACCCGGAAGTGTACTCGAAAGGGAAAAGGACAAAGGATTGAATCAGGGCACTTCATCTTTTGATCATCGTGGTGTGTGCAGTGCTCAACAAATACCTTGATTCTGTGAAGCATTCTCCTAATAAACAAGAATCACGGAATTGGAACCCTCTGCGTACACCCACGCGTTAGTTTGAACAACATGAGTACATAATTGAGAGATCAGAATCACGGGCTTAGCACGACCATTCATATCCAAAAGATCTAAGTGTGTACATTTGAATTCATTCCATCCTTCCGCAACCGAAATTGTCAAGGTTTTCTTGGGTTAAGCTACGTAAAGATGCACACCTTTTGGACTACCTTGGACATTGCCCCGCTGCCAACAGGCATCTATAGCCCTGACGACGTTGTCTCTACGATTCCCTCAAGCATTGCTCTATTGCCAGCCAAACGTCCATAGCCCCGATAGAGTTACTTGAATCCTCCAGCCAATTGAATATTTTGAACTGGACTTAGGAAATCTTTTTCTTTTTGATTTTGCAAAGTATTCTTTTGATAAATGCTTTTGAACTTGATTCTTGATTCCAATCGTGCCGAGCTGGGAATCATTGTGGCGGTAAAGGTGAGCTTATGGATTTTTCACTTAACTCAAGATCACCTAGATCCCTCCAGAAGCTTCAGGATTGTTAAGATGTGTGAGAAGTATAAGACCTTTGAATGTTTCAAGTTATGCTAAACAGTTGATTCTTCCTCCAAGAACCAGCATTCATGCTTATTCAACACTAACTATGGAGTCCACACTAAACTTCCAATTTATGACTCACGTTTCTCAAAGGAAGACCAAGAGATACCAATAACAATGTAGATAAAAATGTATGATTGCAAGATATCAGTGTCAAGACAATTATTGGTTCCTTTCCGAGTCAAGTACAATTCCTGTCCTAATGATAAAGCTAGAGAAAATCATCCTTTGATTCTACGGAAATACCAGAATATTTATCCAAGGAATGAACTTCACTAAAGATATACCAGATTGTGTTTGAAAGTTCATCACCTCTTCACAAATCGGGATCCCTCAAAAGGAAACCTAAAGCTAAGCAACCACTAGACTAAAGAACACCTACTCTATGGAAAGCAAACCTAAACTAAGGAAAGCAAACGAACTCAAAAACTAAACTAAAGCAAAAGAAAACTATCTAACTATAAGCAAAGAGCGAACAAAACTCAAAGGACCTAAATATATACATGATCTAACATGATTTCTCAAAATGAATAAGAGCAATGTTGCGCAAGTGACTATTTGGAGTCTAGCAAACTCGTCCTTGAATTCAGAGAAAACATCTTGCACACTACACTTCTCATATTCAAGCAAAATTTCATGTAGGATTATCAATTGCGGCAATTCAAAAGAACCATGATTAATCCACACACAAGTTGTTCTTCCTAAGTTTCCATAATCAAAATTATAACTTTCACAACTAAAGGCAGGGAAAGAAACAACCTGGGATGCTTCGTCTTCTAGTGGAAATTGTTCAATTTCCATCAGCACATCAGGAGGTCGTAGTTGATGATGGATCATTCCTCTTGCAGCAACTCGTTCATCTTGGAATAACTTTGGCAAAAGTTCTTCGTGCACTTCCGTCCTGGGATCTTCCAGCGCCCCTTCGAATTGTTCTACATTCTTGGAGTCAATAGCTTGTAATTCTTCATTCCGCATATCCATAAGGTTGTCTTCCTTTCCAAGGACGCTTGAAATTCCTTGTGATTCGTTCTCGATGACCTCCTCTTGTAACATGGACAGGTGTTCATCAAGGATTTCCTCCTCTTGCAATGGACTTAAATCATTTTCATTGATTGAGGAATCAGCATTTTGATCATCACTTGCCTTTGTTTGAACATCTTCTATTACTTTTCCAACTTCTCCTCCAGCAGGCTCTTTCTTTCTTGGAAGAAGATATGCAAACTTGTTCTCCTCAATAGTGTTATGATTATCAGAGCCATTTGTACTATCTACACTACTGGATGGAATGGGAAAGCCTTCTCCTTTGGATGTACAATTGATTTCTTGAAGACACTTGCTCCACAAGATGTCCAATCTTAATCGTATCTTGGATTCCTCTTCCAACCTCAATTGTTCCTTGACTTGACGAATAGCTTCCTCACAAGATGAACATGTGAATTCTGAATGAGCTATGTTATGAATCCTACACCAACCACCTGGAATCAAGAAGTCTGTTGTAGGCAAATCCTTCTTGTTGTGACCAAATCACACATCGCCCCATTGCAAATGGGGACCCCCCTTTTTTGAGCTCAGATGCTTTGCATTAGGTTTTTGATGATGTCTTAAGAGCTATTTCATGATGAAGTCAGTGGTGTTTGAGTCTTAGAGCCCCTTGATGACCTGATCCTGATGTTTGAGACCCTGAAAATGACTAAGTCTGGTATCCTGATCCTGAAGATCCTGAAAATTGGCTAAGTCTGAAATCTGGTGGATCCTCAAAAATCTAGAATCTACATGTTAAATCTGGTGGATCTGAGACCTATCTCAAACATCCTGAAAGGTATATTGAAAAATATTTAAAGTATAAATATATTTTTCAATATACCTTACCTCGGGTACTGTCAGTTCTGGGCGCGAAATTGCTCCAGGGTCACCTCAAAACTCTGCCTAGAACTTAGGGCGCCTTTATCATCTAGACAACCTCAAGATTGCGCCTTGGGCAAGGAGATCTTAAAACCAAAGCGCCTTGATTGAAATTGATGTTGCGAAGCTTGAAACACTGCAAATTCAACAAGGAAGAAACATTTAGGTCTAGGCGCCCATTGCATGTTCAGAGGATCATAAGAATTGTGCCTTAGGTTGAAGGTCATGAGTTTAGGCGCCTTGGTGTAGGTTGGAGTTCAGATCAATGATAGATAGCGCCTAAAGTTCAAGTAGTCTTACAAGGATGTAATCAAGTGATGAAGAGCCTTACAGATGTCAACAATGAGCAAATCCAAGTCTAGGTGCCTCCATGCATTGAACTACCTCATTTTGGCGCCTTAGCATGAAAGAGGTGTTCAAACAACTCCAAGTTGCGCCTTAGGAAGAAAGAGTATGAAATCCTGATATATGTTTGAGAAGATCCTGAAAATGACTAAGTCTGATAGCCTGAGATCCTGAAACACTGAAAAATTGACTAAGTCTGAAATCTGGTGGATCCTCCAAATTCTATAATCTGCATGTTAAATCCAGTGGATCTGAGACCTATCTCAAACATCCTGAAAGGTATATTGAAAAATATTTGAAGTATAAAACTTATACTTAAATATATTTTTCAATATACCTTACTCACTTGGACTTCCAAATTTAGGCGTGAATTCACTCAAAGAAGCTTAGGCGCATTTTCTCATTTGCAGATACCTGAATTGGCGCCTTAGCTTGAAGACTTCAATGTGCGCCTAGAAGAAAATCACCTTCCAATCACTCCAAAAGGTGGCGCCTTGATTGAAATTCATATAAAGGCCTCAAACAGCAAAGAATTCACCAAAAAAGTGGTTAAGGACACTAGGCGCCTTTTGCATGTTCAGATGATCGTCAAAATTGCGCCCAAGAATGAAGGAATGAGTTTTAGGTGCCTTGATGTAAGGTAAGGTTTAAATTAGTGTTTGAAGTTGTTCATATGCCAAAGTAAGCTGATGAAGTTAGGCGCATTTTCCTATAGGCCTCAAGTGGCGCCCATCCCTATCTTCATGAGCGCCTAAGGGAGAAACATCTAGTTTTGGCGCCTTGAGGGAAATAACTTAAATTCATCTTTCAAAAGTAGGCGCCCATTCCTATTTGCATGAACTAGCATTAGCGCCTAGAGATAAGGATAAAACCACCTCAAATTGGCGCCATTTCTAGAGTTTTTGATCTTCAAATAAGGCGCCTTATAAGGAGAAAGATTAAGGACATGAAATTGGAGGTCCTATAAGTGTTGAAGTCACCAAGAATTCAAGGAAATAGGTCAATTATGTTGGGCGCCCTTTGCCTCCAAAATCACCTCATCTTGGCGCCTAAGGAAGAGATTGTGTCGAGAGATATCTTTTGAATGAATCTTTTAAATGGATCGACTTCTTTAAACCCTTGTAATTGCTTGAAATCATTTAAAGTTATGAATGTGGGACTAATTGGTGTTAGGCGCACTTTATTCCTATTTTTACCTATATTTGCGCCTAAGCTTGAAAGGGGATTATTACATGTTTAGAGTGTTTCCTTTGTTATGAAGTGATTAATACATTGTTTACTTTGTCTTGTAGGAACATTAACCAAGCTAAGGAGTTGTTCAATGAGTTACTTTCGAGCGAGAAGCTTGGAGTCACCTTCAAGGAGTCATCATCATGTGGCTGATCAAAAGGGTACCTCAAGATCATCAAGAGCAAGTACCTAATTCACCTTCAAGTTGCAAAGGAAACACACCTTTCCAAAAGATCACATCAAGTTCAAGTATACTTCATCAATGGCATCATGTTCGAAGACTTTCATCCATCCAAGCATCATGTCAAGTTCTACAAGCTTCAAGTCAAATTCTTACAATCTTCAAAGTCTCCTTGAGAGGTCATCTATTTCACATCCAAAGAAGGTGTCAATTCAAAGGTCATCATGAAGGATTACTTCATCAAGTCTTCTACATCAAGCAAAGATATTCATCCATCATACTTCAAGCTCCATTCAACCTTCAAGTCCAAGAGATTCTCCTACTCTTCATGAATGAAGATTATCATACATTCTACTTCAAGTCATCATATCTCTACTACTCCACTCCTTAAGAAGAAACATCAAAGAAGATCATCATATTAACTTACCTACAAGAAGAAGAAAGAATCATGAAGTTAGTCAAGTGAAGCGATAAGTATCATACAATCCAGTCTACAAGAAGATCTACAAGGCAAGATCAACAAGATGTATTCCTAAACATACAAGTTCAAGCAATCACATTGAATACATCACACAAAGATGATACGATTTTCAAAGTATGCCGAAGTAGCATCTATGTGGCGAGTACACATCATTTTAAATGCATTAAATGTATCATTTAATAAAAAAGTCAAAGGGATTCCTATGTGGAAGATATTTTAAATGATTTCGCCTTCCCTTATCACATTGGAAAACGTGCCTTCATTGTCTCCCTCTTTTATGCTAAAAATAGCAATTTGTTGTAACTACCTATGAGGTGGCATGATCTAGACCCTTGGCTATTGAATTAATCTCAGCCATTCATTGTATTCTGGGCACTATATAAAGGCCTTGTTGCCTCATTTGTAAGATATAGAAATTTGATTGTAGGCAAGTAGGAGTAGAATAGGAGACTCTCGAAATTTTCTGAGAGGACTTGGAATTGTTGTAAATATTTCTCAAGAGTAATGCAAAACATTAGAAGTTTATTTGGTGTTAAGTGTTATCTTGTGGAGTAATTTGGTTTCCTGTACTTCAATGGAATGGAGAGATGTTTCAAGTAGATTAGAAATAGATTAGAGCTCATTGTTGTAATGTATGTTGTATTGAATATTTGATCAACTCCTAGCTCATGCGTTTAACATTTATCGCTGATGAAGTGTTGTGTAAAGCTAGTCTGAGCTTATTTGCTTAAGTTCGATTGTGGATGCTTGTTTGAGCTGCGCCATTTGATGGGTGCTCATATGAACCTTCATGATTTGAAAACTATTCGTGAAACCTTAGGAGATTGCACCAACTTCATGTAGTTGTAGGCACCCTTGACGAAGTGGAGTTAGGTTAATCAAGGAGTTTGTCTATTCATACATCATCATTGCTTCATTGACTTTAGATTAGCCTTTCCAAACTTTTATCTTTTACTTTTCTTTATCATTGAGATGTCATCCACATTGAAGGAGGAACAAGCTAAATGAAATATGAAGTCTGCGTAAGTCCCTTTGTGATTATCAGCAAGATCACATGTAATCATTGAGTTAACCCACCATAAGTCATAGGAAAAGGAACCTTGGAGTTACTTCACTGGATCACATAGTTTAGCCTTTGAAGAGCTTTATTCAAGAGAGAGTGGGATACTCTAGTGTTTTACTCTATTGTTGACTTGTCTAAAAACAAACATCAACACTTCTTAATGCTCAATCTCTTCTTGATCATTTCCTTGAAACTCATGAAGAACTCCCTTTCATCAAATAGGGTGTCGGACACCGCCTTCATAGGAACAACTAGCTCATGCACCTGTGAAAAGGGAATTTTCTCTTGCAAGCCTAGTTCCATCCTAGACAGAAATGTGAGGCAATATAGCTCCTCGTGTCCATGGGTGTCATGGATTCTACATCCCCTCCGTGACGCAATATAGCTCCTCGTGTCCATGGGTGTCATGGATTCTGCATCCCCTCTGTGACGCAAAGTCGTCCAAATTCTTAGGGTGAAGTTGTGCACTCAGAGTCCACCAAAGCTGGAGAATGTTAACTTGAGGATGATCCACATTGAATTGCCTTCTAGATCTTGAGAAATCCATGTCTACTTTTTATTTTCTGAATTTTTTACTTTTTTTGTGTTTTCCACATATGAGAGATCTAGCAAATCTCAAATTCTTCCTTCAAAGCTCTCCCTAGTTCCACATTCACAATCCGGAATTCATTCAACATTCCTTCTCTCTTCTGTTGAACATTTGATGAAGAAATGACTCGAGATGGATGTTGCAATCCTTTCATTCCTAGAATGAATGGAGTAATTCGTAGTTCATGCCCAAAATGAATGGAGCAATTCCTTGAACAGCCCTCCTTCTAGCGCTAAAAATGTTGATGTGGGTTGGAAGAGGGGCATGCTGATGAAATCAATGTCTTTGAAAGGAGCAATGCCTTTGTTCTTCCCTCTTTCTAGCGCCAAAAATGTTGATGTGTGTTTTGTGACAGCAGCAACATTAGAATAAAACACAGAGTATTCTATCCTCTCTTGAACAAAGCCTCTCAAATGCTAACCTTCGTGATCAAATGAGACTGCTCCAAGGTCCCTTGAATGTCAGGCCTTGACGTGCACAAGGATAGACTCAGTGGAATGATGTGATTTTGCTGGTAATCACAAAGGGACTTATGTGAAATTACTCCTTCTTCATGGACATGGAATTCACTCCTTACTCCTTGGATTTGTGAATGAATGAAAACTTCCTCAAATAGGGGAAAACTTGGAACTTACTGCTTCCTCCAACAAAGAGACTGGGATTTCACTGTTTCTTCCAAGGAAAGACCTGGATTTCACTATCTCTTCCAAGGAAAACAAGGCGTAGGCTCTTAGTTTTACTTCTAAATAGGGAATGATTTCTCAATAGGCTCTCTATGATCTATTCCTATGCGGATCTAAAAGAAAATGTAAAACAGGGGTGAGGGTTCAGAGGTCTAACTGACGGATAGGACTATTGTTGAGAATGGAAACTGGAACCACACTTCTGCTGCGTCATGAGGCAACAACTAGGCAGAGATGGTGCAATCTTCTAGGGTATAAGCAAGGATTTTCATACTGCTCTGATATAGAACATGGAACTGAAACATACAGAAACAATCAAAGTTAAGCTTGGAGTGAGTTCAGACTAACCATACACTGTGATTTGCAAGCCACAGATCATAAATGGTATGAACCAACAGTTTCGATCATACGCCAACAATAATATTTTCCATCACACTAACTAATGAAAGCTTGAAAGATAAATGAAATGAAAAAACTTCAAAACTTAAGGTTTGCTTCAAGGAAATCAGGAAAACCATGCCAAAATCCAAAGAACTCTATAAACACCAGTCCACAATGTTTATATTATTGATTTGGAGAATGTTTCTACAACAATCTTGCTGATCCTTTGAAGTTTCCAGCTCAAAAGGAGTGATACAGAAATGAAACTAAATATCTAGTTGCTCTAAGAGCATGAAAAATATGAGAAGAGCCCTTTCAAATGAGGCGCCCTAGACTTTATATAGGCAACAAAAGTACCAAGAGGGAGGGGCAAATGTGATCTTCCTCGAAATCTGTGCCCCAAAGTAGAAACCCTAAAAGTGGTAGGTGGGATTGCATCACAGATCGAATGAAAAGGTGCCACCTGTCCTGGGCGCCCATGCTGACTGGGTCTTCTGGAAGGGGAGGTCCAGTCATCCGCCACCTCATCCTGTTCCTTGGAATTTTGTTTCTGTGCCTATGTACTTTGGAATTGGAATTCCGTCCTTGTACTGCCTTTCCCCTTGGATACTTGCACTGGCATATTCCATATTCCCCTGGATTTTTCCAAGTCATCAGTTCTGGGAGGTCAAATTTCACATTTCAGAGGTTGTTCTGGAATTTCATGTGGAGGAATCCCTCCTTGAGCAGGGGCGCATTTTCCCTAGGGTCCGGAATGGAATTCCTTCCTGAGTTGGAATTCCCTGTCTTGGAATGGAATTCCTTGTCTTGGATTCCTGAGTTGGAATTCCTTATCTTCGGCGTGGATTCTCGTTCTTCCTGATGGCGAACTTGATCCTCATGATGAATGGTGCAATGTACCCTTGTTCTTGGATTTTCAATGATTGATCCTTTTGTCCGAAACTGAAGTCCCTGATGTGGAACTCGAAGTGTATCATGTTGTCCTTGATGCTAGCATTCTCTGTGTCATTGGAGTCTTGAAAGGATTTTCATCTTCCTTTAGCATTCCCGCGAAGTCTCCTTGTCACAGAACTAGAATCCCTGATGTTCCCTTCCCTGTGACAATCATGTTGAGTGTTAAGGGGAGAAAGGCGGGCACTTGAATGGAGTGATGTTCTGTTTTGGATTTGTGAAGTCTCCTTGACATAGGATAATCTCCTTCTCCAGCCTCTGAAGCTCTCTGCGTCTTGAATGTCTCGGATCAACGAGCACCTTCCTTATGGAACCAATACTTGTCTTCAACATCAGCAAAAGAAAGAGAACTCTTGAATAGGAAAGGCGAATGAAATCCTTAATGCAACGTAAT
Source organism: Cunninghamia lanceolata (assembly GCA_027924645.1). Classification (NCBI taxonomy): domain Eukaryota; kingdom Viridiplantae; phylum Streptophyta; class Pinopsida; order Cupressales; family Cupressaceae; genus Cunninghamia; species Cunninghamia lanceolata. Next base: position 2,347,492 of record BSBN01000781.1, read on the forward strand.
TTGAAATGAAACATGAATGTGTTGATGATTGTTTTTAGACAAGTCAACAATAGAGTAAAACACTAGAGTATCCCACTCTCTCTTGAATAAAGCTCCTCAAAGGTTGAACTATGTGATCCAGTGAAGTAACTCCAAGGTTCCTTTTTATGATTTATGATGGGTTAACTCAGTGATTACATGTAATCTTGCTGATAATCACAAAGGGACTTACGCAGACTTCTTCATACACTTAGCTTATTTCTCGTTTCAGTGTGGATGATGTATCAATAATGAAGAAAAGATAAAAGATGAAAGTTTAAGGAATCTAATCTAAGGTTAATGAAGCAATGATAATGTTTGAATAGACAAACTCCGAAAGAAACCTAACTCCACTTCGCCAAGGATGCCTACAACTACATGGAGTTGGTGCAATCTCCTAAGGTAAACAAATGGTTTTCAAATCATGAAGGTTCATATGAGCACCCATTGAACAGTGTAGCTCAAACAAGCATCCATAATTGAACTTAAGCAAATGATAGCTCAGACTAGCTTTACACAACACTTCACCGGCGATGAATGTTAAAAGCATGAGCTAGGAGTTGATCAAATATCCAACACATACATGCATTACATCAAAGAGCTTCTAATCTACTTTTAATCTACTTTGAAACATCTCTCCATTTCATCAAGATACGGGAAATCATGTCATTCCACAAGACAAGACTTAAACACCAAGTGAACTCCAATGTTCTTTGCATTAATCTTGAAAATATTTACAACAATTTCAAGTTCTCTCGGAAAATTTCGAGAGTCTCTCCTATTCTACTCCTACTTTCCTACCAATTGAACTACTAAATTACAAATGAGGCAACAAGGCCTTTATATAGAAGCCCAGGTTACAATGAATGGCTAAGATTGATTCGATAGCCAAGGGTCTAGATCGTGCCACCTCAGAGGTAGTTACAACAATTTGCTATTTTTAGCACAAAAGAGAGGCAATGAAGGCACACTTTCCAATGTGATAAGATAAGATGAAATCATTTAAAAACATCTTCCACATAGGCGTCCATTTGGCTTCTTTTATTAAATGATACATTGAATGCATTTAAAATAATGCGGCTACTTGTGATTGGATGATGATAGGTATTCGCCACATAGGTGCCATCTCAGCATATTTGACGAATTCCCAACTTGTATCATCTTGTAATGATGTATTCAATGTGATTGCTTTGAACTTGTATGCTCGAGAATACATCTTGTTGATCTTGCCTTGATCTTGCTTTGTAAACTGGATATATGATAGATGTTGCTTCACTTGATTAACTTCATGATTCTTTCTTCTTCTTGTAGGTAAGTTGATAGGATGATCTTCTTTGATGATGCTCCTTCTTGAAGAGTGAGTAATAGAGTAGATGATGATGATGTATACTTCCTTCATGTAAGAGTAGATGATGAAGCTTGCTTCATGAATCGGAGTAGGAGATCTCTCTTAGACTTGAAGGTTGAATGGAACTTGAAGCTTAGATGGATGAATGCCTTTGCTTGATGTAGAAGTTGATGAAGTGATCTTGCATGATGATCTTCGAAGTGACCCTTCGGAGTGTAGATGACAACACCTTATCTGGATGTGGAGTAGATGACCTGGTGCAGGGCACCTACGAGCACCTTGGTTCCTAAAGGCATTTTGATGCATTTTGAGAAGTTATGTTTTTTTTGTTCAATGTGTTTTGTAATAAGGCTTTTAGCCATTGTTGTTTAGTCCATTTTGTATGGTCAAGAGGTTTGGGGTGACTATATAAACCTTAAATCCTTCTTAGTCCATTTGGACCCTTGTTGTACCAATTAGGCCTAGAAGGTCTAAGGATTGGTTTTCGAGTTTTTTTTGGTTGTTTTAATGTTTTAGTATGTTGGAAGGAGTTTGTTGATCATTTGGACTCCATTGGATGAGCCAAACAAATCAACCTCCTTGTGTTAATGCAAAACACCATAGTTGTCAAAGGTGTTATGTGTTGGGTCGGTTCAAAAACCACTTTGGGCAGTTAAATGCTGTTGTAGAAGTTGGAAACCAACTTGGATGGGTTAATATGGTGGATATCTGACTCCAGTACGGAAGAGAAAGTTTTTGTACGGAATTTGGGCACAAAAATCAAAAAAACTGACTGTTTTTCGCTGTTTTTCTTGCTGTGTACGGACTGTATGGACTTTTCACGTGTGCAAATGACATTTTTCTGAAAGCTCTTGGAGTCCAGGTTCCAATGCAACTGGTTTGAGGTCCTAAAGTGGTCGGGATCAAAAGTTATAGATTTTTCTTTCAAAACAGGTCCAGAAACCCTGTTTTCTAGGGCAGCCATAGAAATCTGGCCCTAGAATGCATTCCCACCGTTGAAAATTTGCAAAAACTGGTGAAATGCAGGCTAGGGGTATGTACTATAAGATTCCAAAAGATTTTTGTCGGAAAATGCAGTCTTCTATTTTTAAGGTGATGCCCTAGGTCAAGTATTTCATTGTATTTGGCCAATTTCATGCTATTTGAGGTTGTAGATGATAGAATCCTGTTAGGGTGAGCACATAAATGATGGATTTGTGTTGTAGGGGCATGGTAGAAGCATTCCAAATTCCTGCCCCTGACCTATGCACCCAATTTTGAGCACTTGCTTTGTAACCTAGCCTAAATTGATCAATTAGGCCTAGAGACCTAGTAGGCGTTCTGGATTGCTGGAGTAGAGTTGGAGCAGGAGATTTGGAGGTTTGTTAGGGTCCCCTGAAAGGTGTTCAATTCCATCATTTGTTTGCCTAGACCTTTGGGATTTTGTCAAGTTTTGTTGAGAAAACCTAGTTTGGAGGGCTAGTAGCCTTACTAGTCAAGGTGTAGGTTGAAGAGTTTTGGGAAGTTGGAGATCAAACCAACTGCATAGAAGGTGTTTGTTGATCTGTCTTAAGGTGTTGGAGAAGCCTTAGAGGTTGGACAATAGTCTGGACATCAAATCCTTCATATGCCTTGTATGTGCCTTTGGTTGGTTGGTTGGTTGAAGGCTAGTTGAAGTGGGTGAGTGGGCAAAGGACAATAGAGTAAACCTTTGTGTGTTGCTTCCCTTGTGCCACTCTGCATCATGACCTCTTCAAGGATACTTGAAACTTGATAAATCTTTGAAGATTGGGAGAACTTTACTTGAAATTTGGATGAGTGAATGCCTTGTCTTTGAACATGATGCCACTTGATGAAGAGTTCCAATAGATTGATGAAGAAACCAGCTGATACTTGAAGTGATGTAGACCTCTTAGAATGATGCTTCCTGGAAGATGATCTTGAATGAAGTAGAATATATGAAATGCTCCAACTTGATGATAACACCTTCCTTATGATAGAGCAGCTAACTTCCCAAGGAGACTTGAAGATCACCAGAGGTGTTTGAAACTTTATAGATGTCCTTGGATACTTGATGAAGATGATGGGTGTTGGCATGATGTCTTCTCCAACCTAATAGCTTGCTGACTCCTTTGATGATCATTCTGCCCATCCTACAAGACATAAACAAGAATAAATAACTTTGAAAATAAATCATTTCATTCTCCTATAAGATGGAATCTCACAAGAAGATCATAATTTTACCATCACAATTCACTAGCTTATTGCCAATACTTATTCATACTTGCATAATTTATTCTTAAAACAATCAAGTCTGCTAAAGAATGAAAGAAAATCAGACATTTACTTACAAATCAGACTTAAAAAATGAATTGTTTTGAAAAAAAAAAAAAACAAGGGCGCAATGGTTGGGTATGGCAGTTTCCTCTTGCATCAAGCGCATTTGATTGGCATCTTGGATCCCCTAAAGGCTGGCGCAGCAGATGAAGCTATTTGATTCTCCTTAAAATTTCATGATTCGAAGCTTTGATACTTTAACCTTATCCCCCTTCCAGGCGGATTGGATGATGGTTTCAAGATCCTCATATTACCTAAAATTTAAAGTGCATTAGATCAGGTCTTAGGTCTCCTCTTGTCATTAGAGCATTGCATTGAGATTTGAGATCCTTGAAACATTAAAACCCCTTGTTTACCTTTTGGCGGATTTAGACTATAAGTTTGAATTCCTCTCTTGATTTTCTCTTTTTGGCGCAAGAGATCAAGGTTTGAAATCCTCCTAATAGGAGCGCATTGGATAAGGTTTTTGAATTCCTCTAGGATTTAAGCGCATTGTATCATAAGGTCAGAATCCTCTAGGCTGGCGCAATGGTTGAGGCTTTTGGTTTCCTCTAGAATTCTGCCTTGAAACTCCTTTCCCTTATCAATCTTGGCGCAGCGGTTAAGCATCTTGAAATCCTCCTCTCATCTCCCCCTTTTGGTGCATTACATAAGGGATTTGATCTCTTCTTGCTGTCTTAATGCAATAGATCAAGTGTTTGAAGTCTCTAAGGGCTAGCGCATCACTTGGAGATTTTAAGATCCTCTTTGAAAATTCACTTAAAACTTGAATTAGGCCTTTCTTAGTAGTGGCGCATTGGATAAAGGATTCGAAATCCTCCTTGAGGTTTGGCGCAATGGATGAACACTTTGAAATCTTCTTGTCATTCATCTCCCCTTTTGGCGCAAGAGATTAAGTTTTCAAATCCTTTGGAAACATTATAAAATTTGCATCTTATCACTTAGAGCCGGCCTCTCTACCTAGCGCATTGGTTCAAGTGTTTGGATTCCTCTTGAAATCAGCCTTGAAACTTATGATGTAGCACTTTAAAATATGCCTCTTTCTTGGCGCATTGGATGGAGTATTCAAAATCCTCTTGATTTTGTCACATTAGATGAGACCTTTGACATCTTCAAATCATCCCTCCCCTTAGCGCAAGAGATCAAGATTTTGATTTCCTCTAGAATTTCGCTTTAAGACTTGACTTTGGATTCTTCTTGAAGTGGTCGCATTAGTTAGCACCTTTTGAATCTTCTAGAGCTTGTGGAATGGATTAAGGTTTTAAAATCTTCTAGCATTGGCGCACTTGATCCATTTTTTGGAATCCCCCTCCCTTCCCCCTTCATTAGCGCATTGGTTTGAGAGTTGAAAATCTTCTAGATGTTGGCGCGTTGGATCAAGAAGGTAAATTCTTCTTGATTTTCGCATTAGATAGGCATTTCAAATCCTCTAGAATATGGCGCAATAGATAGGGGGTTTGAAATCCTCTTCAAGTTGGCGGTTTGGATGGGAAGTCAGAATCATCATCTTTGCTATCCTTGGCGCATTGGATCAAGGATCGAAAATCCTCTTCTATCCTCTATCCTTGGTGCATTAGATTGGGCGCAAGAGATCATCAACTTGATATCTTCTTGAAAACGGCGTGATTTATCAAGATTTTGCGCCACCTTAATATGCCGTCGCACTGGATCAACTTTTTGAATCCTCTGGAATAGTTGGTCATTTTCAGGGTCCTTGAAGTAAAGGTATATTGAAAAATATATTTAAGTATAAGTTAAATATTTTTCAATATACCTTTTAGGATGTTTGAGATAGGTCTCGAATCCACCGGATTTAACATGCAAAATATAAAATTTGGAGGATTCACCAGATTTCAGACTCAATCAATTTTTCAGGATTTCAGGATTTCAGGCTACCAGACTTAGTCTTTTCAGGATCTCAAACATACATCAAGATGGGTCTCAAGATTCATGATTTGGAAGCGATTTGATTAAGCTTCTTCATTACTACAAGTTTATGCACCAGATGAGACCTCCAGTTATAGAGCAAAATCTTCTAAGGAAGACTCATTATTGGATTGGCAGAGGAAACGGACCTAAGGCATCATCAAAACTTCATGGAAAACATCGGAGCTTAGAAAAAAGGGGGCCCCCATTTGCAATGGGGCGATGTGTGATTTGGTCACAACAGAATGATTTTGCAAGATTTGATAAATTTGAATTATGAACTCCTAAACAAATAAAGGATTTTCCTCATTTTTTGGTAATCTTCACATTTGGACTAACTTTTCCTTCCTTCCAAGGTTACCAGGCATGCACAGGAGGAGCTTCCAAGGCAGGGCGCATATGGAAGGTGGAGCAGGATTCCTTGGACAGGAATTCCTCAATCAGGAATTCCAGGTCGCAAAATCCAAGAGGTCATGGATTCTTCAGTCTTGGACGTTCACTCCATGATCAAGATTTCCACTAAGTTATGGAATGCTTCATCCTTTGGAAGATATTTTTGCTCTTCCAGGACGATTTTCTTATGAGGAAATCTGCCATTTGGATGGTCTAATTATGCTCCTGAATGATAAATTTTGCTTTGGGATTGGTGGGATCTGCCTTCCTTTTGATGAAATCTGCCTTCAAATGAAGAGGTCTGCTCCTTAAGTGTTGAAATCTGCCTTACTTCTGCTTGGATTTGCTTTGGACTTGGTTTGAAATGGCTTGGGCGTCCTCCCTTATATAGGCCTTCAAGCCCTAGGGACACCTGGCCGACTGGCAATGGCCGACCGAGTGTCCTGATTTTGTCTTTTTCCTCTAACCGCCAAAGCCTGGCCGACTTGGAATTTTGTTTTTTTCTTCCTCAGGCGGTGGTGCATTTTCAAGGTTGTCGGGGATTTCTTGTCATCAGGGAATCCTTATCCTTGAGTGCAATTTTCTCAATGTCATGGATTCATGAATGTGGATGAATCCTTCCCAAGATTTAGGCGCATTTTTCCTAGTATCAAGGAATCTTCCTTCTGAGCGCAAATTCCTCTGTATCAAGGATTCCTTATCTTTGGGCGCACATTCCCTAACCTCAAGGAATCATGTCTAGGGCGCATATTTCAGTTGGTTCAGGAATTCCCAATGCAAAGCGCAAATTCCAGTGGGTCTAGGAATCTTCCACCCTGAGGCGCATTTTCCACTCTAGCAGGGAATGATTTTCCAAGGCGCAAATTCCTCCCTGTCAAGGATTCTGACCTATGGCGCACATTTCACTCCCAACTGGAATCTTTAGTCTGAGCGCGCTTCCCAGTCTATTCAGGAAATCCAGTATCCAGAACAAGGTCACAACTTTCTCAGTGGCATGGAATCTTTTATTTGGGAATGATTTTTTGAATTCATTTGTTGAAATTTCACAAAGTCCTAGAATCTTCACTTGTGGAATTCCTTCCGGGAATTCCTTCAGACACAAGGTCACATTTTCTAGGGTGTTCAGGAATTTTGAGTGTCAGGAATTTCTTCCAGACAGAAGATCGCAATTTCAAGGGAGTTCAAGAATTTTCATCGTCAAGAATTCCTTCCATACAGAAAGTCGCATTTTCCAGGGTGTTCGGGAATTCTCAGTTCCTGGTCGCAAATTCTTGCTAGTTATGGATTCCTGTATCTAGGTCGCATCTTCCAGTCTGTCCTGCAAATCCAGTTCCTGTGGCGCAATTTCACTCTGTCCAGGAATCTTTCATTCAGAAATTCCTTCCAGACCAGGGTGGCACTTTAGGGTAGGTCTTGGAATTTTCAATGTCGAGAATTCCTCCAAGACAAAGGGCGCATTTTCCACTGGGTCTTGGAGCTTTGGATGGGACTGTTGGAACAGGAACTTCTGGACTGGAGTCTTATGCTGAGAGCAAAGGATTTAGACATTTCCTATGGAATGATGGACTTCTGCCATGGATTGGCCAGATTTGATCAAGGAATGATAGGTAGGGCATCATTTATCCTCAGGAAAATCACTCTTTTACTTCACCATTTCAAGCCTTCTTCAAATTCCTCGTGAGCTAAGTGCTTGAAAATTCTTTCCTAGCTTTATGGATTCTGAGCAAGAAATTGCAAGATCAAAGCAAAGCTGGAACCAGGCCAAAAAAGAGGGGGTCCCCATTTGCAATGGGGCGATGTGTGAAAATGTCACAACAGGTATTATCTGAATCCAACCTTGTTCTATAGCTCCTCATTCAGAGATGATGATTCTGAAGTCATACGTGGCCTATTCATATGCATGGAGAAAATATTCCCTACCCCAGAAAAGTTGCAGGCAATTATGGCAGAGTTGCCAATGTACAAGCAGGAGAGGGGTGTTTTCTCAAGTATGGTTGTTGTGCAAGGCAGGAAGACCTACCAACCAGGTACACTCTATTAGCTTTGGACAATTTCTCTTTATTGTGGACATGTAGATTAAAGGTGTTAAGATTTTGATATCTTACATGAAATGATCTCATAATAATTTGTGTTTTTCAGCACAATGGTGGGATTTTTTTGGCCAAGATACCAAAAATCTTAGATGGATGGCAAGACGCATATTGAGCCAACCATGCAATTTATCCGCTTGTGAGCGTACTTGGAGTGTTTTTGAACACATACATTCCAAGAAACGCAACCGTCTAACACAACAATGGATGAATGATTTGGTTTTCATTCACCACAACCTCCGCTTGAAGCTAAAGAAAGCTCAAGGTTAAAGTTTTAATGTATTCATTATGTTTTTAACTTTCTATTGCCATGAGTAATTTGTATATGGACAAAATTAGGTACTACTGAGGATGACGAGCCAATTGACATTGATGAAATTGATCCAGAGTCTAAGTGGATTGCAGGTGATGATGATGATGATGCATTTCTCGAACCTGATGAACTTGATATCCTAACGGAGGCCAACACGGGTGGTGATTTGCTTGAACAACATAGGAGAGGCTCTGACCTAGGAGCTTCATCATCAAGACCTACAACCCTCTAGTGTAGCTCTCTTTGTAGTAGCAAGACTCATTGGCTACGTCTAGTTTTTTGGAATTTTGTACTTTGTTTATAGGTTGACATTGTATAAACTGGATTGTAATTTAAAATTTGTAAACTTTCAACATCTAGTTATTAGTTATGCAATATGAAGTATGCTTTGTGCAATGCAATGTAATCAATGATTCAACGATATGAATATAAACAACAATCTATATTTTACAATTCATGGGCGAAACTCTCAATTTTATTTGCTCTCTATATCTCTATGCTATGGAAATGCCTTTAAATTTAAAAAACAATAAGTTTTTGTCAATTTTTCTACATTTTTTAATGGTTTTGTTGAAATCAGATTTTTTATTAGTTTTTCCCGTTTAAATCACGAATTTTTGTAATGTCCCCTTTTAGGATATTCCTGGTTTCTTTGCCTGCACATACAATAATAATCACTACAAAGGGACATTAGAAATATTAAAGATCAATAAATTAAATAATTATTGATGAGATCAATATTTCATAACATAATAATGAGATCAAATCATCATAGTATAATCAATATTTATTTCAATACATATATTAACAAGCACAAACCATACACATCAAACACGAAGCAGACATATAATCATTTCAAGGTTATTCCCAATGGTCAATCACATAATGAAATTCTATGAGAAAGCCTATAGGGTGTTGCGAGTCTGTCCTCTTCAACCAAGCCCAAGGGCAGGTATGTCCATCTCAAATAATTTACCCCCTTGGCCCACAAGTGGCAGAAACACCCGTCCATCCAACTTGGGGTGGCCTACTTGATGAAGGGACCAGTACTACCGCTTGTCCCCTAATATGCATTTCTCTGTCCTCCTCAATCAAGCCCAAGGGTGGGTACATCCATTCCGGATAATTTACCCCCTTGGCCCACAAGTGGTAGAAACACCCGTCCATCCAACTTGGGGTGGCCTACTTGATGAAGGAACCATTGCTGCTTTTCACATTCATTCCAAATGTGATGACTCATTGGGTAAAATGAGTAGTATAAAGTACCTCTTGATAAGTTTAGTTGCAATGTCAATATATATTCCTGATGTTACTATATATGGCAGTGTTGTTGTGATAATACCAATATCTATTGTAACTACTAATGTTGCCTGCTCTTTTTTATTTATCTATTTTTGCTCTTATACTTCATATAAATAGTCCTTGATTCCTCTCCTCAAGTGCCCACCGCCGGCTTCTTATATCTTTAAGAGGATGTGTCTTTTGTGAAACAATGTCTCTTATTGATCGATGCCCTTTCAGATTATTCTTTTGTCTTTTTTGCCTTAACAAACTAATAATTATGTAGAGCAGATCGTATCTTTGTTTATCCAAGTGTCTGCCTTTTGCCTTTTAAATAAGTCGTATAAGTATATTCACATTGTTCTTAGGCGCTACAACAAGGAGAGTCGGCCTGATTTCAAGTCAGCTAGCTTATGGATGAGGTCGGCCATGCTAGGAGGTCGGCCTTATAAATTAAATCTTCAATTTAATCTTTGAATCTATTCAGGGATCTCCTTATCTGTCTAATGGGAATATTACAATCCGCCCTTCCCAAGATTGCTTGTCCTCAAGCAATTTTAAATTTGGATGATCAAAGATCTCGGCCCCTTCCCAAGTGGTGTCTTCGGTAGGTAGACCCTTCCATTTAACCAAATACTCAGGAATACTCTTATTCCTCAACCTCTTTTCTCGCATGTCAAAAATGGCTTTGGGCTCCAAAATTAACTTGCCTTCATCATCGAGTAGGGGTAATTCTAAACATGGAGTAATATGCTGCCCCAACACCCTTTTGAGTCGAGACACATGAAAGACATTATGGATCTTGCTATTTGCTGGTAGTTCCAACTCGTAGGCAACCTCTCCTATCCTTCTTAAAATCTTGTATGGTCCATAGAATCTAGGTTTAAGCTTCTAGGCTCCACTTACCTTGATTGATGACTGTTTATAGGGTTGTAACCTTAAAAAAACCAAATCCCCAACTTTGAATGTCCTCTCAATCCTTCTTTGATCAGCATATACTTTTTGTTGGTTTTGTGCTTGGTGTAGATTATCTTTAAGAGTATTCATAATGTCCATATTTTGTTGCACAAAGTCTTTGGCCCTGGGTACACGACTTCTTTGGAGGATTAGATTTCCAAATGAGGTTGCCTCATATCCATACACGGCCTTGAAGGGACTCATCCCTATTGACATATGATGTGTGGTGTTATAACAATATTCTTCAAGGTGTAACCACTTGATCCATGCATTTTGTTGTCCCATAACATAGTTTCTTAGGTATCCTTCCAACCATTTGTTGACAATCTCCATCTGTGTAAGATACCCAACTAATTCTACTAAAATTTTTCCTTACTTAAACAATTTTACTTGCTTTCAACTCATCAACTGCTCAACAACTTAAAGATATACATCAAAGATAACGACTTAAATGAATCAACCTTAAAGATGGGTACTTGTCTTATTACTTGATTCAATCATCTTGCAAATGTCTTATTACATGGATAATGCTTTCAATAGCATGAAGTTACAACCTTATTCAGATGGAATTACAAAAAGCAGGCCTTGGAGCCTTGATGATTACAATGACTTCCACACTTGATCAACTTAATCAAACTCAATGATGTCAACTGAATGTCAACACCTCACAATACAACAAGGGAGCATCACCTTGTCAGTTGAGGGAGCATCACCCCAACACTTGAAACTCACGGGCCTCAAGATTACAAGCTAAATAGCTTTGCAGAGAGAATTTTGTCAAAATGAATAGATACCAAATGAATGAGAGAGCTCCTCCTTTTATAGGCCTTCCAAAGGCAATGAAGGCACGTTTTTCAATGCACAAAGAGGAACCAAGGCACGTTTCCCAAGAAGCATATCCAAGGGAATATTCCTCTCAACAACTCATCCTGAGTTGGCAAACTTATCCAAAGACCTTGTCACGAATCCCAAAGTCACCCTCTCGACCAATGAGAGCTCAGGTAGTTACAACTACCTTATCTTCTGTCTAGGCGCCAAGTTGAGGTGTCTGTGACATGCAAATGCGCCTTGTTTGTTCTAGGCATCAATTTGACGTGGTGACATCATGAGATTGCGCCTAATTTGGGAAGAGCTTCCAAATGTTATCTTGATCCAGAAAGGTAGCTTGACACTTAACTTATTTCATTTCCTTGAGGCGCTTATTAGAATTGATCAAGGTGTCATTTGAGGTTAGGCACCAACAAAGAAGTGCGCCTCACTTAGACTTCAATTCTAGGCGCCCAACTGAGCAGTAGAGATATGGATTAGACTCTAGGCGCCAAAAGTCATAATTGTAGAATTTCTAGGGCTAGGTGCCAACTGCAAATAGTGAAGACTAGGATAGGCGCCTTTCCAATCTAGGCACTTCTTTGGGGTGGCAGTGACTTAAAAAGCGCGCCTAAGTGTTTTAGATGATAATCTTTCATCTGTGAAGCATTTAAAGTGTCATAACAACTTCCTTTTGATGAGCGCCTTGATTGGGAACTTACACAAACATCTTCTAACCTCCCTCTTAGCCAGGCGCATTGTGGAAGTGAAAGCAGGTAGGAAGTGCGCCTTCCATACAAGATGGATTTCTATGGTTATTTGATCAATATTTGAGATAGTTCTTTGATGCAGTTGATAGAACCTTGGGCGCCATTTGAGAGGATTCCAACCCTAGGCGCCAAAATGGAAGTATCTCATCAGAAGGTACACCTTACATAGCTTTCAATCCCAGGCGCTAGAGTTGAGGAGTTTTGATCAACATATGCGCCCATGCTAGGAGTTTACCCAAGTGACTTCACTTATCTTCAAAACTTTCAATCTACCACTCATTCATGCTAGGCGCTTAACTGGAGGATCCCTGGAAACATGTATTGGCGCCATGTAGTTCTAGGTGCTCATTTTGGATGATGCTACAAGAAACTAGCGCCTAAAGTGAATAGGCCCTCTTCATCATCTAATTCACTTAGAAGACTTCATTTTGAAACTTATCAATCTTTTCTATCAAGGCGCCCTGTTGGATGTGCTCCCTAACATGCTACTTTATGCTAGGTGCCCTTTTGATGCTTCAAAACCCAGGGCGCTCACTTTGGTGAATCCTACATGACATTGGCGCCTAAGCATGAAAACTTCATTCCCCATCAACTTAGCTTATCTCAGAACTAGGTGCTGGGTTGGAGGAGGTTAACCACAAGGAGCGCCTCCAGTTGGATGCTTTACTGAGTGCTAAAATTGACTTTGGAAGTTGGGCGCCAAAATGAGCCTGAATTGTCAAGGAATGCGCCTGGCAATTGTGATCACTGGAGTTGATGAAACCACTCCCAGACTTAGTCAAATTTCAAGTTTCTGACTTTGCTCCTGCAAAACAAAAGGTTAAGTTAGTCAAAAACTAGTTCATTCCCTCATTATTTAGAATTAGCCTCCGGGAATGAGGAATAGGCTAATCCATTATACACTTGATGATCAAGCCGGAAACAAGGACATGACAATCTGCCCATCAGTTTGGGGATGGTAACTTGTACTTGGCGTGAGTTATGTTCCTACTAGTCGGAAAAGTTCTTGCCAAATCAAGCTAAGGAATCCACTGTCTCTATCGTTGACAATGTTTCTAGGTAAACCATGGAGTTTGAAAATCTCCTTGAACACATCGGCTATCTAGGGAGCTCTATAGTCTGTGGATATTGCAATGAAATGTGCATACTTAAGAAGGCAGTCCTGTTGTGACCTAATCACACATCGCCCCATTACAAATGGGGACCCACCCTTTTTTTTGCAATTCTGAGCTTGTAGAATCCTTAGGAAGTGTTGTCTGACCTAGTCTCTTCCATGAAGTGAAGAATGAACCTCTCTAGATGTAGCGTGAAATGAATCAAGTGAGTTTAACAAGGTGCAATTGAGAATACTTAAGCATGTCCCTAAGATACTGAAAATTGGCTAAATCTGATGTCCTGAAGGCTGATGTCCTAAAATCCTGAAAAACTGACTAAGTCTGAAATCTGGTGGATCCTCAAAAATCTAGAATCTACATGTTAAATCTCATGGATCCAAGACCTATCTCAAACATCTTGAAAGTATATTTCAAAATATTTAAAGTATAGGAAATTCCTATACTTAAATATATTTTGAAATATACTTGATTTCGGGCACTGAAATTTGGCTAAGTATAAAAAATTTCCTCTAGCCTTGCCATATGTGCCCAACTTTGGTAAAATTTCTCCTGGTCTTGACATATGCGCCCTTAGGTGAAATTTCTTCCACATGCAAGATTTGCGCCCATCACTAAGGAAACTTTCTTCAACAACTTGCCATATGCGCTTATGCCTTAGGCAAATTCTTTGACAAATATTCAAAGGCACCCCACCCTTAGAGGAAATTTTCTCTAGCAATTAGCATATGCGCTCTCTCCTAGAAGGAAATTTCTTCACAATACTCCAGATGCGCCCTCAATTGGTGAGATTTCCTTAACATTCACTTCAACTTGGTAAAATTTCCTCACTCCATGACTTTTGCACCCTTCCTTGAGAGAATTTCTTCAATTCCTGGCAAGTGCGCCCTTCCTTGGAGGAAGTTTCCTTAACACTGGTCAGATGCGCCCTCACACAAGAAAGTTCTCTAGCCTCCATGAAGTGCGCTCACACTTGGGAAATTTCTCCTCAAACACTCTTATGCGCCCATGCCCTAGGAAGCTTCTCTGACAAACACCCAAAGTGCATTCATGCCTTGGAGGAAATTTCTTCATCACCTAGCTTGTGCGCTCATCTAGAAGAAAACCTCTTTGGCCTATCTCCAATGCAAGAGTTTCCTTAACAACATCCATATGTGCCCCTTCAAGAAGTCTCTCCATCATGCCTCAAATGCACCACCTTGAAGAGATTTCTTCATCACATGACATTTGCGCTCACCTTGAAGAGGGATTTCCTTAGCACTTGGCAAACGCGCCTCGCCTAGAGCAAATTTCCTTACCCTATGCCAAGTGCGCTAAAACATAGAGTAGGTCGGCCATGAAAAGATAAAAGGCAAGGTTAAAGCATGAAAATAAGGCCTTCTTCATTGCATAAAGCGAGGCATGTTAGGAATTTGTAATAAAATGTTGTTGATGATCAAATGTGTCTGCATTGATGGATGTTTCTCTTATGCAAGTAATGGAAGGAAAATGGCGAGAACTTGCATTTGAAGGTTTAAAGCATGGAAGAGCGTTGCTTGAGGAAGGACATCATCGCCACATGAAGGAGACCTGTTCCAAACAATCAAGATCCAACACCAGAAGTCATACATCAAGGTCATCGCTTGAAGGGAGAAGGACCAGTTCCACATTTAAGTTCCAGAGCCATCCACTTCAATCATGAAGTCTACTGCAAGAATTCGCACCCAAGGTCTACTTCCGACACCATTAAGAGTCAGAGTCTTGCACGAATCCTGCACAAGAACATCATAAGAAGAGAAATGAGCATCTATATCAAGAAATTTCATGAATTATACCAAGACAACATCAAGAAATTCCCAGGTTTTCAAGTTCGAAAGATGCCAAGTACCAAAGGTGAAAATCCTAGTTCGAACACTATTCCACAAAAAATGACATAATTTGGGAAAATATTTCAAGCAGCGTGAACGCAAAGATCAAACCGGTTGGCTCAATGCTGAGGTGGCGTATACACGTCACTAGTCCAATTATACTCTGACACATCTTCCATCCAAGTTCAATACATGTACATCAAGAAAAGGCCAAGGAAGGCGCCCATGTGGAAGATGCTCCAAAGATTCCATTTCAAGTTTACCACATTGGAAAACGTGCCTTCATTGCCTCTCTTTTGGGCGGTTATACCTTGTTGTCTTCATCTGGGCCATTGATTTGCAGATCAATCCTGGTCGTTCATGTAATTTCAGAGCCTATATAAGGCCCATTTCTCTCATTTGTAAGGGTTCAGATGGTTAGAAGTTGTTATCCCTCGCAAGAGTAGGAGTAGAGTAGAAGTAGATTAGAGGAGACTCTTCGAAGTCATTGAAGAGACATTGTGAAATTGTTGTAATTATACATTTCCAAAATCAATACAAGCTCATTGTTGGTTCTCATGGTGATTTGTGTGGTGATGGAATGTTAGCATGGTTTCAAATTCTTGAATATGATGGAGAAATGTTTCCAAGTAGCTTCGAAATAGATTAGAAGTGCATTGATGTAATGAGTATATGCAAAGATATTTGATGAACTTCCTTAATGGTTCATACATTTTGTGGATTGTCGAAGGCAACTCACTTGCAAAGTTAGCCTAAACCTCCATTTGCTTTAGTTCGATTGTGAACCCTTGTTCAAGCTGAGCCAGCTGTGGGTGTTTGGATGTTTATTTGCAATATGAAAAATCATTGGGTTACCTTAGAAGATTGCACCTGCTTCATGTATGTAATAACCTGCACCTGTTGTTCTTTTGATTTATCTTTTTAATATTATTATTTTTAGTTTTTTCTGTGATCTTTTAGAACTAGATAGAAGATGCAGAAGGGGGTTTCTGTTTTCTTGAAGTGTGTATGTCAGAATACAAGGAATATAGCATACAACTGAAAACCCAGAAAAACTATAACAGATATGAACTAAATAATAAAGACCCAGTTCATAGAATGGCATAAAATGAATAACCATCACATACCCATGTCAAAATGAACATCTTCATATTTTTGCTGTTGACGGACCCGCAACATAACAATGGAGTTTTGCATTGAAAGTATCAGCAAATGCAAGGAAACAATCTACAACTATCAACATAGACCCTTAGGTCAAAAAACAACCACTAAGCAAGGAAGAACAGCCCCAATAAACTCCAAACGGTTGCTCCAAGAAGTACGGCCAACATATGAAGTGGTACGGCCTACACATGAGGTACAGCCAGCAAAATGAAGTACGGCCAGCAATGAAGAAATGGCAGTCCCAACCCTTCTCAAATCTGCAATACAATCCATCACTAATACTCTCCCTCAGCTGCAACAAAATTGCAATAAAATATATCTTGTTATCTCCATCGCCGTCAATGGTGGTATCAAAATGAAGCTCAAATACAGCCACTGAGTATGGCTGCTCCAAAATCCCCTTGGGTGATCTTTCACACCTGTGGAAGATTGCTACCAATGGTGGTTTCCGTCACCAAAAGCCCTGGCTGGAAGAAATCCCCCAAACCCTCATTTGTAGAGCAAATAGAAGCATAAAATGTAATATCAAGAATGAATAACTTCTCCCACCCTGTGCCTTTTTATAACTCCACCTTTTTATAACTCCACAAGTGGGTCGACCCATATGAGAGGGAAATGTTATTTTTAAATTTGTTTTTTTATTCCTCAAAGGGACACCCAAATCCCTTAGTGACTTATTTTTGCATTTTTTCCTTATTTCTCCAAAGTCACCGACATTAATAAATTAAAGTCCAAATATAATAATAAAGTATAACTTACGGACTTTAATATGAAAGCCCAAACGGTCACAGAATCCCATGAGTTATAGACCGTTGGAAAGATCTCGGCGAAACGCTCCATCTCCAATAAAGAGTTTCCCAAAATAGCCAACTTCGCGACTTATTAAAAATAGTAAGTCCCAGCCAGAATGTCAGAAACCGACCAAATGAACTCCTAGAGCTCCCTAACCACTTTGGTTAGTCTACAAGAACCAAGTATAGACTAACTCACTAGGAAAAGGGGACATTACAGTCCGCCCTCCCCAAGATTGCTTGCCTCAAGCAATCTCGGATCTGGATGCAACAAGATTTGCTCACTCTCCTATGTAGCATCCTCTACCAGCAGGTTCTTCCACTTCACCAAATATTCCCTAATGACTCTCTTCCTCAATGTACGTTACCTGGTGTCAATGATGGCCTCAGGTATCAAAACCAACTTCCCCTCTTCATCAAGAGGAGGCAACTTTGTAGAAGGTATCACATTGTGTCCTAGTGCCTTTTTGAGGCGTGACACATGGAAGACATTATGAACTCTGCTCTCTGCCGGCAATTCTAACTCATAAGCCACCTCTCCAACCCTCCTGGAGATCCTGAATGGACCATAATACCGTGGCTTCAACTTCTTAGCGCCACTCCTCTTAAGAGTAGATTGTCTGTATGGCTGTAGCATAAGGTACACCATATCACCCACCTCAAAAGATCGCTCAACCCTGTGTTGGTCTGCAAACTGCTTCTGCTGATTCTGCGCCTTCTGAATGTTCTCTTTCAAAGACTTCACGATGTCCTGACTCTCCTGCAAGAGGTCTTTAGCTTTTGGTACTCTCCTGTCTCCAAACAATAAATCCAAGAAACTGGGAGCCTCGTACCCAAAGTGTCGTAAATGGTGTCATCTGGATAGATGTGGTAAGTAGTATTATAACAATACTCTCCCAAGTGAAGCCACTTAACCCACGCCTTCTGCTGCCCGGCTATGTAATTCCTGAGGTATCCCTCCACCCACTTATTAACTATCTCCGTCTATTCATCAGTCTAGGGGTGGTAACTCGTGCTGGGGATGAGCTCGGTCCCTGTCAACCTGAAAAGCTCCTGCCAAAAATTGCTAAGGAACCTGCTATCCCTGTCGCTCACAATACTCCTAGACAACCCGTGAAGTCAGAACACCTCTCTGAAGAATAAATCAGCAACTTGAGCTACTGTATAAGTGGCTGAAATGGCAAAGAAATGGGCAAACTTTGTCAACCTGTCAACCACCACAAAGATGCAGTCCCTGCCTTAGGCTTTCGGCAAGCCAGTAATGAAGTCCATCGATATACAATCCCACTTCCTCTCGGGAATGGGTAAGGGCTGCAATAATCCTCCTAGGTAGGAGTGCTCATGTTTGTTCTATTGGCATACTAGACACTCCCGCACATACTTCTGTACTTCTAACTTGAGGCCTTTCCAAGTAAACCTCTCTCTAACCTGCCTGTAGGTCTTGTAGAATCCTAGATGCCCAGCCATAGGCAAGTCATGGAAAGCTCTCAAGATCTTCTACTTCATAGCAGAAGCTGGCACCAAAAATATCCTCCCCTTGTAAATGATCAAGTCATTTACAAAAGTGTACCTGTCATCACGGTTAGTGCCATCCATAATCCCAGAGGCCCACTTATCCTTTGCATATTCTGCAGTGATCATATCTCTCCAGTCCTCTGCAATCTCTCCTGAGGCACACAAGTGTGGTCTCCTGGATAAAGCGTCAGCAACTATATTCTTCTTCCCTTTGACAAAAACAATGTCGAAGTCATATGCCTGTAGCTTGCTGACCCACTTTTGCTGCCGGTCATTTAGGTCCTTCTGACTAAGGAAATGTTTCAAGCTATTGTGATCAGATTTAACAATGAATTTCCCTCCAACCAGATACTGCCTAAATTTGGCCAATGCATGCATGATGGCTAACATCTCCTTATCGTAGATACTATAGCTCCTCTCATGGCCCCTTAACTTTCAGCTGTCAAAAGCGATAGGGTGTTTGTCCTACATCAACACCGCACCTATGCCTTTCCCAGAGGCATCACACTGAAGCTCAAACGGCTTCGAAAAATCAGGAATGGCCAAAACTGGACAAGTGCTCATCACCTCCTTAAACTTGTCGAAACAATACTGAGCACTATCTGACCAAACGAAAGCTCCCTTCCGTGTCAAATCTGTGAGTGGGGCTACTTTATGAGAAAATCCCTTTACGAACCTGCAGTAGAATCCACAAAGGCCAAAGAACCCCTTGAGTTGAGAGAGATTCTTGGGTGGTGGCCAGTCAACTATAGCTCGGATCTTCTCCAGATCCACACGGACACCCTCTGCACTGATGATGTGTCCCAAATATAGCAACTCCATCATGCCAAACTCGCATTTAGACATTTTTGCATATAGGGACTCCTGCTCAAGTATACCCAACATAATATCCAGATGTCTCAAATGATCCTCCCAAGTCCTGCTGAATATGAGTATGTCATCGAAAAATATGAGTACAAACTTCTGCAACTGTTCTCTGAAGACCTTATTCATACAAGACTGGAAAGTGGCAGGTGCATTGGTTAAGCCGAAAGGCATAACCAGAAACTCAAAGTGCCCATAGTGACACCTAAACGTTGTCTTCTCCACATCCTCCTCACGTACCCGAATTTGATGGTACCCTGACCTCAAGTCTATCTTGGAGAAGAAACATGCACCATGTAGCTCATCAATAAGCTCATCAATCCTAGGGATGGGGTACCTGTTCTTAATAGTCTTTTTGTTCAGTTCCCTGTAATCTATACACATCCTAAGTGTGCCATCCTTCTTCTTGACCAGAACAACAGAAGAAGCAAAAGGACTCTTACTAGGACTGATGCGACCCATCTTGAGAAGCTCTTGAATAGCCTTCTCAATCTCATCTTTGTATCTCTTAGGATGTCTGTAGGGAATGGTGATAACTGGATTGGCCCCTTGCTCCATCTCTATAACATGCTCAAAACCCCTGTCTAGAGGTCTACCTGGGGGTATATCACTAAACACTTTGGAGTGCTTAGTTAGTACTGACTGAATCTCCACTGGATAATCCTATTTTTGCTATTTCGGTGCCTCTGGCATCACAAGAATCTCAACTGCCCACTGCACCTGGTCATGCCGCAGTATCCTCTCCATCCTCCGAATGGACACTGCTCTTAAACCCCCATCGGACATTCCCCTCAAAATATGTTTCTGACCATCTACTTCGAACTTCATCTCCATGGTCCTTAGGTTGAGAGAAAATTCACCTATCATGTGTAGCCACTTCATTCCTAGGACTACATCCATGTCACCCATACCGACCACATAGTATTCGGCTTGGAACTCATAGTTATTTAACCTAATGGTTAAATTAGGGATCCTTCGTTTGCAAGTAATGACAAACCCGTCTGCAACTCTGACTTTGAATCCCTCGAACTCTTTTGTTTTGAGTCCCCTTCGTGCCACAAGCCCCTCATCAATGAAGTTGTGGATGGCACCTGTATCTAGCAAAGTGGTCACTCTCTATCCCTCCAATACTTCCCGTATTCTGAAGGAACCCTCTTTCTGAATAGCAGAGATATGCGCTGTCGAAATGTCCTCATCATGCACGTCCTGTACAATCTACACTATATTCTCTACATCACTGTCCTCCCTATCACTCTGCTGCCCTGATTGCTCTGAAGCTATCTCCTCAGCAGAATAATACTCCAATTGTTTTGCTTGCCCCTTCATTGGGCACCTATAGTTAGGATCCCATGGTTCTTTGCATTTGAAGCATAGTCTCTTCCTCTTGTATTCATTCAATGCATCATCATCTAATCGAGGCCCTGGTTTCCTCTATGGGAAGGTGTCTCGCTGCTGAACCGGCATTTTGTCTCTTCGTGGAGGAAAAGGTTTGGAGACAAACTGTTTCCTAGGCACAGCAAACTCCATACTACGTGCCTTCTTGATAGTCTCCTGAAGTGAAGGTGGATCAAATGCCTTAACCCAACCCTTAAGTGGTTCCATTAGTCCTTCCATGAACAGGACTACAAGTCTCCTCTCCGATATGCTGGGAACCATCACACTGATTCTCTGGAAATCTGAAATATATCCCTCAAGTGACCCATACTGCTTTAATTGCGCCAGCTCTCTGAACTGCAACTCTAGGTCCTTGGTATCGAACCTCTCGATGAGTTTGTTAGTGAACTCATCGTATGTGGTGATAAAGCTATGGCCCAAGGTGACCAACCATGGTACCACCACTCATGTGCTAACCCATCTAAATGAATAGTGGCAAAGTTAAGTGCCTCATCCTCCGGCATCGGCTTAAGTGTCAGGTAGTTATCCAACTTCTGCACCCAAGCTCTGGCTGAAATCTTGCCACTTCTGTCAAACCGGTCCATAAGGACTTTGCTCAATGCATGCTGGTAGTCCCGGTTAGCTCTGTTAGCTCTGTGATCTCCTCGACCCATCATAAATCCCCTTTGTCTCTTCTAATTCATATACTGGTCAAATGTCAACATCTCTCTGATGTTAGGAGCCAATGTCATGTACTCTACATGTTGTATCTGAATATCATCCGTCATGGGAAGCTAAAACTCTAGTACCTGTTGAACCACTGCCTCCTCTCTACGCGGAAAAGTCGGTTGTAAGGGTCTAGTAACCGATCCTGGGGTAATCCTGGTGTTATTAATACCACTCTAACCCGCGTGTCCACTACCCTATCCCGCATGTCCACCACCTTGTCCTGCATATCCACTGCCCTGTCCTGCATGTCTGTGGTGACCATCATTGGAGCCACTGATCTCACCTCCAGGTGTGGTATTGGTGTGAACTACTGGAATCCCTTGGCTAAACTTCCCAAGGAGCTGGGACATCATATCGAGCATAATATCGAACTTCCTCTCGGCTTTGGCACCAGGACTCTCAAGCTGGTCAACTCCTCTGTCCCCCATACTACCTGTTATGCTATCACTCCCGCTGGAAGAGTTCCTATGCATACCCAATATACCTGAAACTGTTTCACCTTCTGGAACCTCTGGTGGATGCCAATGTGGAGTGGGTCTAGTGTAGACTCTTCTTTCGTCACTCATATAAACTGATCAACACAGGCTAGCAAGATGCACCAGCTCTGATACCACTGTAATAACTTACACCTATTGTTCTTTTGATTTATCTTTTTAATGTTATTATTTTTAGTTTTTTCTGTGATCTTTCAGAACTAGATAGAAGATGCAGAAGGGGGTTTCTGTTTTCTTGAAGTGTGTATGTCAGAATACAAGGAATATAGCATACAACTGAAAACCCAGAAAAACTATAACAGATATGAACTAAATAATAAAAACCCAGTTCATAGAATGGCATAAAATGAATAACCATCACATACCCATGTCAAAATGAGCATCTTCATATTTCTGTTGTTGACGAACCAGCAACATGACAATGGAGTTTTGCATTGAAAGTATCAACAAATGCAAGGAAACAATCTACAACTATCAGCATAGACCCTTAGATCAAAAAACGACCACTAAGCAAGGAAGAACAACCCCAATAAACTCCAAACGGCTGCTCCAAGAAGTACGGCCAGCAATGAAGAAATGGCAGTCCCAACCCTTCTCAAATCTGCAATACAATCTGTCACTAATACTCTCCCTCAGCTGCAACAAAACTGCAATAAAATATATATTATTATCTCCATCTCCGTTAATAGTGGTATCAAAATGAAGCTCAAATACAGCCACTGAGTATGGCTGCTCTAAAATCCCCTTGGGTGATCTTTCACGCCTGCGGAAGATTGCTACCAATGGTGGTTTCAGTCACCAAAAGCCCTGGCTGGAAGAAATCCTCCAAACCCTCATTTGCAGAGCAAATAGAAGCATAAAATGTAATATCAAGAATGAATAACTTTTTCCACTCTTTGCCTTTTTATAACTCCACAAGTGGGTCAACCCATATGAGAGGGAAATGTTATTTTTAAATTTGTTTTTTTATTCCTCAAAGGGGCACCCAAATCCCTTAGTGACTTATTTTTGCATTTTTTCCTTATTTTTCCAAAGTCACCGACATTAATAAATTAAAGTCCAAATATAATAATAAAGTATAACTTACGGACTTTAATATGAAAGCCCAAACGGTCATAGAATCCCATGAGTTATAGACCGTTGGAAAGATCTCGGCGAAACACTCCATCTCCAATAAAGAGTTTCCCAAAATAGCCAACTTCGCGACTTACTAAAAATAGTAAGTCCCAGCCAGAATGTCAGAAACTGACCAAACGAACTCCCAGAGTTCCCTAACCACTTTGGTTAGTCTACGGGAACCAAGTATAGACTAACTCACTAGGAAAAGGGGACATTACAATGTAGTTGTTGGTTCTCATGGCGAAGCAGAGTCAGGTTTCGTGAGGAGTTTGTCTATCTTGGCGTATTTTATTATCTCATTGTCCTTATGTTAGAATCCTCTTAACCCTTGTCCTTTTTTCTTTTCTTTCATAGTCAGTTAGAAGAAGTTCCACTTCACAAGAAGGAGAATAACATATTTAGAATGGAGTAAGGAGCCAATTCAGCGTAAGTCCCTTTGTGATTGCTAGCAATATCACATCAACTACTGAGTCTATCCATTGCAAGTCAAGACCTGACATATCATTGGATCACATTGTTTAGCCTTTGAAAGACTTTGTTCAAGAGAGGATAGAATACTTAGTATTTTATTCTGAGTTTGCATGTGCATAAAAAACACATCAACAGATCCACCACTACATATAAATTTTCTTTGCCCTGTACTCTGGGAAATCCTGTTATGAAATCCATGGAAATGCTTTCCCATTTTTTATTAGGTATGGGTAGGGGTTGGAGAAGGCCCACTGGATAAGTCTATTCTACCTTGTTCCTTTGGCACGTCATGCATTATTGAACATGTTTTAGGATGTCTTTCTTGAGACCTTTCCAAGAATATTTCTCTCTTACTTGCTTATAGGTTTTATAATATCCTTGGTGGCCAGCTAAGGGGTTCTCATGGTATTCTCTAATGATCTTCTCCTTTCTCTTTGAGCTCGGTACAAGATATATCCTATCTTTGTATAGAATGAGTTCTTCCACTACTTTATATTCTTCATTTTGTAGATTTCCCTCTAGGATGTCATTTTTCTGTGAATCTTTGGCATATTCAGCAATAATCGAGTTTTTCCAATCTGCAGAAATGCTTGTTATGGAGCATAAGTAGGGTTTGCGGGATAGTGCATCAGCTACCGTGTTGTTCTTTCCTTTCATGTATTCTATGTCAAAATTATAAGCTTGTAATTTGTTGACCCATTTTTGTTGACGGTCATTTAGATCCTTTTGATTTAGACAAAATCTTAGGCTGTTGTGATCGGTTTTTACAATGAACTTCCCACAAACCAAATATTGTCTAAATTTGGCTAGTGCATGCATAATGGCTAACATTTCTTTATCATAAATGGAGTAATGTTTTTTAGCTTCTGTGAGTTTGCGACGTTCGAATGCAATCGAGTGTTTGTTTTGCATGAGTATTGCTCCAATACCTTCTCCGGAAGCATCACACTCTAACTCGAAAGGTAATGTTAAGTCAATAACGGCTAGAACGAGACAAGAGCTCATTATCTCCTTAAGTCTTTCAAAAGCTTGTTGGGCTATTTCATTCCATGCAAAGGCCCCCTTTTTAGTTAAGTCTGTGAGTGGGGCAGCAATTTTAGAAAATCCTTTGACAAATCATCGGTAGTAGTTCCATAAGCCCAAAAATCCCCTTAGGTGCGTTAGCGTTCTTGGTTTTGGCCATTCCCTAATAGCTTTTATCTTTTCCTCATCCACACTTACCCCTTGTGCATTGATTTTATGTCCTAGATATAGGATCTCTTCTAACCCTAATTCACATTTGGAGACTTTAGCATATAGTGATTCTTGTTCAAGAATTCCTAGGACTTCATCAATATGCTTAAGGTGTTCTTCCCATGTTTTGCTATAAATCAGAATGTCGTCAAAGAATACCAATAGGAACCACCTTAGTTGTTTCCTGAATAAGTGATTCATGCATGATTGGAATGTTGCGGGGGCATTGGTTAAACCAAAGGGTAGGACCAAGAATTCAAAGTGTCCATAGTGACATCTAAAGGCGGTCTTGGGGATATCTTCTTTCCTCATCCTAATTTGGTGGTAACCGGATCGTAAGTCAATCTTAGAAAAGTATTTTGCTCCATGAAGTTCATCAATCAGTTCATCGACTCTCAGGATAGGATACCGGTTTTTTATAGTCTTTTTGTTCAAGGCTCTATAATCTATGCACATCCTCATAGTACCATCCTTTTTTTTAACTAATACCACTGAGGAGGCAAAAGGACTTGAACTAGGTTGAATGTGGCCCATTTTGAGAAGCTCATTAATGGTTTTTTCTATTTCTTCTTTGAATTTTCGAGGGTGTCTATAAGGTGTAGTGATTACGTGTTTAGCCCCTTCTTCAAGTTCTATAGTGTGTTCAAAACCTCTTTTGGGAGGAAGTCCTAGTGGGATGTTGCCAAATACCTTTTTATGTCTTTTGAGGATGGGTTGGATGTCAATGTGTATGGATTTGCCTTGGGAGGAAGACTTGTCAAGAATCATGCATTGAGAGGCCCATTCTACTTGTCCATGTCTAAAGATTCTTTCCATCCAATCATGCATTGAGCAGCCCATTCTACTTGTCCATGTCTAAAGATTCTTTCCATCCTTTTGGATGAAACTACTCTTCGGGACCCATTGGATAGTACCTGTAGGAGGACTTCTTGTCCGTTGTGTTGGAAACAAAGCTCCATTTTTGGGAAATCTAGGTAAAAACGTCCTAAAGAGTGCAACCATGGGACGCCCAAGATTACATCTGTAATGTCCCCCATTTACTCATCACTCCAGGAGATCAGGGCTAGCCTATCACAGGATTCTCGTAGGCTAACGGCAGTGTTTAGGGAGTCAGTTGAGGACTTACTATTTATAGTAAGTCATGACAGAGCCAATTTCCATTTTTAGCAGGGCAATTACAGGGGCAAGGCACAAGACTGAAGGTCGAATCCTCCTGAGCATTATTCGATTTAAGTTAAGTCAAATTAAAGATTTAACTTAGTGACTTATGTAATATAACTTTAAGTTATATTATAAAGTCACTTTATAATTGTAAGTTATAACTTAAAAGTGACCTCTCTAGGGATGGGTGCCCATGGTCCTCCAAGGTGTTATTTTAAAATGAAAATAAAATTATTTTCCCTCTCATTCTTGGGCGTTCGGTTTGGAGGAGGTTAAAAGAGCAAAAAGAAACTTCATTTGGATATGCTTGTTTTATGATATTTGCTCTGTTATTGAGTTGCTCCAGCATTGGGGTTTTGAGAGTTTGGCTCTTTGGCTTGATCATCGAATTGCAGAGACAAAAACCTTTGCATTTTGCCTTTCCTCGTGTATGAGAGAGTGCATCAGGAGAGGGTTTTGAGGAGGCTTCAATTAGGAGCTTCATTTGGGCATCCAAGAAAGCATTTGTGGAGAATTCTCGAAGAACTAGAGGAGATTGTTGAAGGCATTAACTGTGCAGGTCTGAAACAGAGGTTATAAAGCAGATTTGAGCATTCGTAGAGGGTTTTATTTACTATTTTAAGCATCATACACAGGTGGTACCACTTAGCAAAGTTCTAGTGCATTTTGAAGGGTTGTTTAGATTGTCTTAAGGCTGGAATCAGGTCGCCAGCCTTTGAGGAGTATTTCTGAGCAGATTTATGGAGAATATGAACTGATTTCAGAGGTCTCTTTGCTGATTCCCATACACAACTGGCCGTACAGTCCTCTTATGTACGTGGGTTTTCTTGCATGCCTTTCATTCCTTGTTAGAGC
This sequence comes from Cunninghamia lanceolata, assembly GCA_027924645.1. Taxonomy (NCBI): domain Eukaryota; kingdom Viridiplantae; phylum Streptophyta; class Pinopsida; order Cupressales; family Cupressaceae; genus Cunninghamia; species Cunninghamia lanceolata. The sequence goes on from BSBN01000781.1 coordinate 2,374,440, forward strand.
TGCTATTACTGTCAAAAAGGGACGCCTAGGGTCTGGTCATCAATCTCAGTCATCCAAATCTGCATATTTATTCTATTGGAGGAGATTTGAAGCAATTTCCATGGTTTTGTAATGCTGCTACAAGTTTCGGCAATAAACCAAGTTGAAGATTTCCAAGTGGGTATTTCATTTTAATTAGTTTTAGTGCATTTTGTGATCTGGGTTACTCTTAGTTTGTGTAAATTCATTGTATATTTTCTGGGTTTGTTCATCTACTTCTATTTATGCATATGCAATGCAAAAATCAAACATGCAAAACAACCCATAAACCATAAACAACAGAAAACACAAAAATACCAAAAAATCAGTTAGGGAGAAACACATACAATAGGGTGTATGTTACAATGGTATCAGAGCAGAAAATCTTGCCATCCTGTGGGGTTAGTATGACATGCAGAGGATAAAAATGAGACATGCGACCTACAGATAGATATCCCTTTCGAAATACTAGGGCAAGACAAGTAACACAGTTTGCGCAGCGGATAGAACCAGAGAATTTTGTACCACAGACAGAAGAACCTGAGCAATCGGTATCCATAATAGATACATTTGACCCAGAGATAGTGGTTGCAACTACTGACAAAGATTCTTTAGTTTCACGTACAGATCCATTTTCAGGAGAGTTACCACCAGCTACAGAGCATACAGAAGAAATGGGTGACAGGAAAGTTGAGGAGCCTAGTTTACGAGATCCTAAATGTGCTCACCAAGAGCTCAGTGGCCATAGAGAGAGAGTTGAGGGATTCTCGGCAGGAGATGATGGAGGCACAGGTTGAGATAGGACACTTCCTTGCACAGTTGCTTGATGGATTGAATAACAGGGAAAATCACCGTGATAGGATCAAGTACAATGGTGACAGGAATAGAAACAATGACGGTGATAGGCATAGAAACAATAATGGTGACAGGAACCGGAACAATGATGGAGACAGGAACAGGCATAACGTGGGTGATAGACATAATGGCGACAGGAACCAAGGGGATAGGAATAACGGAGAGAGGAACCAGGGTGAGAGATACAGATTTAGAGATGATGAGGATGAGGCCTTAGTGACTCATAGGAGCGTTTCACAGTTTACAGCAAGTGACAGACCTAGTATTCCGACCTTTGCTCCCAGGAACCAAGTTCCTGAATAGGATCCTACACAGGCTGAGTTTCAGGAGGAGATTATGAGGGATTGGAGGGCTTCTAGTGCAGAGTTCAGAGCAGAGATGACTTTTGCAGAGTACTCTAACATTAGGATAAAGAATAGACCTCGCAAAGGAGGCAGACCTCAGAACCAGGAGTTACAGAAGAAGGTGAGTAAGATGACACTTCCCTATTTTGACGGATCAGGTAAGACCACTACTAGGTCTTGGGTGCAGAAGTTGGATAACTACTTGCAGATCAGTCCTATGCCTGAGGAGGATGCCATCACTTATGCTGCATTACATTTGGAGGGAGTAGCACACAAGTAGTGGAGTAATGGGAAGGTCACACTGGGGCATGATCAGATCACTTCGTATGTAGAGTTTACAGCCCGTTTGATCAACAGATTTGGCAAGAAGGATCCGAAACTTCAGTTTAAGAAGTTAGCAAAGCTAAGGTAGAGTGGATCATTAGACTCCTACATCTCTGAGTTTCAGGACCTGTCTATCATGGTCCCAGACTTATCCGAGAGCAGATTAATGATTCTCTTCGTTGATGGATTATCAGACCCACTTTGTGGTTGGGTTAAGGGTTTTGACCCTGCTACACTCTAGGAGGCCATGAAAAAGGCCCGAGACATGGAGTCATCAGTGTGGAGGAGTAAATTCCAATCTAAGGGATTTTCTCATAGGAGGGACAAGGAGAAGGAAAAGAAACCATTCCACAGAGATGTTGATCAGCACAAGGATAGATGCAACAGGTTAACAGATGATCAGTTGAATGCGTACAGAAGGAAGAAATTGTGCTTTCATTGCAAAGAACCATGGGATCCTTCGCATAAGTGCTCACATAAGGCTAAGGCTAAACTAATTGAGTACTATTCAGCTGAGGAGTCACAATCGGAGGCATCAGACACAGAGTCAGATCAGCATTTAGATCATAGTGACAGTGGGGACGAAAGAGCTTCACATCACAGTGCTGACAGTGGAGGTGTTATTGCCTAGTTGTCGAGTTTTCAGAAGGTTGGCTCTTTCAGGGTGCGTGGTGTACTAGGTGGGCAGCGTATTATCACCCTTATCGATACAGGAGCCACTCACAATTTCATTGATGAGGGGTTAGTTGCTCGCAGGGGGCTGAAAACTGAAGAATTCGAAGGCTTTAAGGTGATAGTGGCCGACGGATTCAAAATGCATTGCACTAGGAAGATTTTAGGGCTGAAAATCATCATGGGTGATTATGAGCTAGTTGATGACTTCTGTGTGGTTGGTATAGAGGAAACAGATGTAGTGCTTGGCATGCATTGGATGAGCCAGTTGGAGGAGTTCACCATAAATCTTAAGAAAATGGAGATGAGATTTGAGTATAATGGGAGGAAAATATGCCTTAGGCGAATTTCAGATGGTGGACCTCGAGTTGTATCATTGAAGAGAATGGAGAGGCTCTTGAGACATGACCAGGTTGAGTGGGCAGCAGAGTGCCTCATTATGCCAGAGTCCCCACCACGACAAAAGAATAGTTATCATCCAGATATCCAGAAGCTGTTGACCAAACATAGTAAGGTGTTTGGGGATATACCACCTAGAGTGCCTCCTGATAGAGGCATAGAGCACGTCATTGAGTTGGAGGATAGGAGTAAGCCCATCATGATTACACCATATCGCCATCCGAAGAGGCTTAAGTATGAGATTAAGAAAACGATTAAGGAGCTTTTGGAGATGGGACATATTAGGCCCAGCAAAAGCCCATTCGCTTCTGCAGTTGTGTTAGTCAAAAAGAAGGATGGGACAATAAGAATGTGTATAGACTACAGGGCCCTGAACAAGAAAACTATAAAAACAGGTATCCAATCCCCAGGATAGATGAATTGATAGATAAGCTACATGGTGCTTGTTATTTTTCTACGATTGATTTGAGATCTGGATACCATCAAATCAAGATGCGGGCAGAGGACATTGAGAAGACTACTTTTAGATGCCACTATGGTCATTTTGAGTTTTTAGTCATGCCTTTCAATTTGACTAATGCACCTACTACTTTTCAGAGCTGTATGAATCAAATTTTCAAGCAACAGCTCAGGAAATTTGTTTTGATTTTCTTTGATGATATTCTGATATTCAACAAGACTTGGGAGGACCACTTGAGACATCTAGAGGAGGTTCTGAGCATCTTGGAGACTAATTCACTCTATGCCAAGGAATCTAAGTGTGATTTTGGTATGACAGAATTGCTTTACCTTGGCCACATTATCAGTGCAAGTGGAGTTAGAGTGGATCCAAAGAAAATTAAGGCGATACTTGATTGGCCTCCACCCACAAACCTTACACAGCTCAAGGGTTTTTTTGGGCTTTGTGAATTTTACAGATGGTTTGTTAAGGGGTTCTCACAGATAGCAGCACCATTGACTAATCTGACAAAGAAGGGAGCCTTTGAATGGAGTGACACATCCCAATAGTGCTTCGACAAGTTTAAGCACTTGATGTCTACATGTCCGGTATTAGCGATCCCTGACTTTGCTAAACCGTTTGAGTTACAGTGTGATGCTTCTGGAGAGGGGATCGAGGCTGTGCTTATACAGGAGAAGCACCCGATAGCTTTTGAGAGAAGAAAACTTCGGGGTGTAGAGAGGAGCTACTCAGTATATGACCGAGAGATGTTGGCCATTATGCATGCATTGGCCAAATTCAGACAGTATCTGGTTGGGGGTAGATTCATAATCAGGACTGATCATAATAGCATCAAATACTTCATGACCCAGAAAGACCTAAATGACAGACAACAAAAGTGGGTCAGCAGATTGCAGGCATATGATTTTGACATCGAGTATGTCAAAGGAAAGAAAAATGTAGTTACAGATGCCTTGTCCAAACGACCTCACTAGTGTTTGGTTGGGGAGATCTCTACTGATTGGAAAGAGGAGATCATGGCAGAGTATGTTAAGGACTCTTGGGCTGCGGGAGTCATTGAGGGCACAGTCAGAGATGAGAGATATTTTGTGGTGAGTGATTTGATTATGTACAAAGACAGGATATTTTTGGTGCCCAATTCACAGTTTAAGCAGAAAATTATCAAAACTTTCCATGACACACCAATGGCTGGCCATCCCAGATTCTTCAAGACACAAACAGATTCAGGAGAGGTTCACATGGAAGGGACTGAAAGGTGAAGTGCAGAAGTATGTTCGTGAATGTCCGATTTGCCAACAGAATAAGCATGAACATACTTTTCTTGCAGGGTTACTACAACCATTACCCATTCCCAATCAGAAGTGGGAATGTATCTCCATGGACTTCATTACAGGGTTGCCTAAGGTGCAGGGTAAGGACTGCATTTATGTAGTGGTCAACAGACTCACCAAATTTGCACACTTCTTTGCCATTTCAGCAACCTATACAGCTGCTGAGATGGCTGATTTATTTTTCAGGAAGATATTCAGATTGCATTGGGTACCCAGGAGTATAGTCAGTGACAGGGACAACAAGTTCCTGAGTATATTCTGGCAGGTGTTGTTCAGGTTGTGCAGTACAGAGTTGACTCCTAACACAAGTTACCACCCGCAGACGGATGGACAAACAGAGGTGGTAAATAAATAGTTAGAAGGGTACCTACGTAACTATGTTTCGGGGCAGCAAAAAGCCTAGATTAGATGGTTGCACCGGGGAGAGTATTGTTATAATACCACACATCACATGTCTATCTAGATGACTCCTTTCAGGGCACTATACAGTTATGATGCCCCATGCTTCATAGATCTCTTGCTTGGTGACAGCCAAGTGCCTAAGGCTAAGGATCTTTTGCAGGATAGCCAGGACATTCTCAGGGAGCTTAAGGAGAATATACAGCAGGCACAGAATTAGCAGAAGTTGTATGCTGATCAGCACCGAGTGGAGAGGAGTTTCGACGTTGGAGATATGGTGTATTTGAGGCTCCAACCCTCCAGGCAGTCCACTCTCAAGAAGAGTGGAGCAAAGAAGTTAAAACCCAAGTTTTATGGTCCTTTCAGGATTGTCAAACGAGTGGGTGAGGTGGCTTATGAGCTTGAGCTTCCATCAGATAGCAGAGTACATAATGTGTTCCATGTTTCCAGACTAAAGAAAGCTCTTGGCCACAACATAGTTCCTTCTGCAGAACTTCCACCATTGGATGAGAAGGGTAAGTTGATCTTAGTACCAGAGGCTATCATTGACACCCGGGAGAGACATTTGAGGAAACGGGTTATTAGAGAGTACTTGGTCAAGTGGAAGAATCTGCCAATTGAGGATGCAACATGGGAGGGTGAGCAGATATTGCAGCATCCAGAGTTGAGGTTGCTTAAGGACAAGCTGTTGCAAGTATGAAGTTAACCAGTGTTGTCATTGATGTCAACATACTCACATTGCATTGGTAAGAAGGATTGGATGAGCTGTGTGCTGAGGATATTGAGAAAATTAGTCTCAATCAGGAACAATGAAGAACAGTGATGAGAAGAAGGCAAATGTACTCAATAGGTTGAGGATCAGAGGATGCGGATTAAAGGGTTTGTAGACACGAGTCTTGAGATGATCCAATTAAGATTTCAAAGGTCCGCATAAAGATATGAAAAAGTTGTGATCGGTCAAGTAGAACCGGTTCCGGGAGATGCTCCGGAGTGACAAAGTGTTACAAAAAGGTCCGATGAGATCCGGAGGTGCATTGTCAGACTCTGCGGATTGGAAGGAGTGTTTGGGATGTCCTTGTGATGTGTCATCTCGGTTTGTACATAGTTTGGAGGTCCGGAAGAACCTGTTTCAATTTGACAGTCGCGATAGACTGTGTTCTTGAAGTTCCGGATGAAGAGGAGAAGAGATTCCAATGAGTAGAGGAAGTGCGGATGTACCTGGTCATTCAGGCAAGCTTGTGAAGGTTCTTGGATCATGTTGAGGTTGTGTTGTCGGTCCGCATCAGTGTTAGAGCCCAGAATTGAAGATATTCTTCCGGATGAAGATATTCTTGTTCAGACTGGCCGACCGGATGAGTTATTTATCTTGCGAATGTTCTTATGGATGATTGCCGACTTGCGAATGTTCTTGTGGATGATTGCCGATTTAGATGATTGTTCCTAAGTCGATGCCTTGTATAAATAAAGGTTTGTGAGTTCATTTCAAAGTGTGTGTGGAGCGGATGAGTGTGGTATAGCGAAAGAGCGAAGGGCAGAGCAGAAGTATCTCGGGCTTAAATGGAACTGATCCAGACATGGTAAAGATGTCAATCTCCAGTTCAAGTTTGTGATTCTTATCACTTTGTAGACAGTGTGTCTCTTGTAGGCAATGTGCCTCTTTGTGAGCAGTGTGCTCGGGCAGTGAGCCCTAATTGGCATGTGCCATTCATTTTTCTTATTCTTCTAACAGAGAATAATCCTTGGGTTAATCACCCCGTGGTTTTCCCCTTAACCGGGTTTTCCACGTCAAAATCTTGGTGTCCAATGTGTTGATGTTTATCTGCTCCTGTGTTTGTGCATTATGCTTTCATGTATGGTTAACTGATATGCTATTAACTAACAAAGAAGAATCAAGTGTTTGAAGTAGAAGCAAGTTTTTGTACAATTGATTCACCCCCCCGCTCTCAGTTGTGTGCCCTAAATCTAACAATTGGTATCAGAGCCAAGTTCCTCTGAAAGGAGCTTAACCGCTTGAGGAGATCCAGGATGTCGTCATACAAGAAGGACAGTCCAAAGTTTGATGGAACCAACTTCTCTCTCTGGAAAGGCCACATGAAATGTCACTTGGAGTGTATGGGAAAAGCATACTTGTCCATGGTCACAAAAGCATATGTTCCTCCACAGGGTGGTCCGACAACACTAAATGAAATCACAGATGCTAAAAACAATTTGCAGACCAAAGAGGCTCTTCTAAGCGCATTGACTGACTCAGAACTCTCAAATGTTATTGAGCTACCAACTGCATATGAGATCTGGGTTAAACTGGAACTTCTACATGAAGGAGATGAGTTTGTTAAGAGTGCAAGGTTGCAAAGTCTTAAAGGGAAATTTGAAAGATTGAAGATGAGAGATGATGAAAATATCACTACCTTTATGCCAAGAGTAAATGAGCTGGTGTGTGGAATCAGGAATGCTGGTGGAATTATGGATGAAAATGAGATTGTTTGCAAAATTCTCAGATCCCTTCCTGCTGCCTACAAGATCAAGGTTGTTGCCATTGATGAATTCAAAGCCCGTGCAATTGTCACAAGAGAGCAATTGGCTGGCAAACTGGCTGCATTTGAAATGACCGAGTTTGGAGATGATCCTTCCAAGACTGAATCTACATTCAAAGCCAATGCCTATGTGAAAGGCAAACAAAGATTTGATCCGGGAGAAAACTCTTCAAGGAAACTGTCATGGTATGATCAAACTAGGAAAGACATGGAAGAGGAAGAAGCAGAAATAACTCATCTTGAAGCCCTCATTGCAAAGAGATTGCCAAGAGGATCTGGTAAGAATGAAGGAAAGTTACCTTTTAAGTGCTTCAACTGCAATAAGATTGGTCATTTTGCTTCAAGATGTCCGAAAAGATCTGCAAGGTCAAACTCTAACAGACAAAGGTTCCAAAAGAACTGTTATTATGTTCATGAAGAAGCTGATAATGAAGGAGTAACAGATGATGAATCAGAGATAGGAGACAAATCCGGAAATGAATGGGTGTTTATTGCCATCAAGGAAGAAGAACCAATATCCTCTGAATCTGTCAATCATAAGGTTGTAGAAAGAGCTTTGGCTACCCAAGTTGAAGAAAAGGATGATTGGGTTATTGACGGTGGATGCTCTCACCACATGACAGGTGACAAGAACAAGTTCTTAGATTTGGAAAGGTATGAAAGAGGAATGGTAAAGTTTGGTGACAATTCTGCAGGTAAAATCAGAGGTAAGGGAACTATTTCTTTTGATGGAAAGAGCAAAACTGGTAATGTACTGTATGTTGAAGGATTGAAGCACAATCTTCTCAGTGTTGGACAGTTAGTAGACAAAGGTTATAATCTCCGGTTCAAAAATGGAAGATGCAGGATCTTTGAAAGCTCCGGAACTGAGATTGCATCCGGTACTCAAACAAAAGGTAATATCTTCCATCTAGTTGGTTCAGATAAAAGTTGTCTGTTTGTTCAAATTGATCAGAGTTGGTTATGGCATAGAAGGATGTGTCATGTAAATTTTGATAACATCATCAAGATAAGCAATATTCAGGCTGTAAGAGATCTTCCAAAATTGGTGAAACCTACAAATAGTTTGTGCAAAGAATGTCAGCTAGGTAAACAGAGCAGAGTCTCCTTCAAAAGCAAAGATCAGTCCTCTACCGGATTATTGGAATTAGTTCATACTGATCTATGTGGTCCGACAAGAATCAAGAGTATGCAAGGTGATAGATATTTCATGTTACTAATTGATGATCATTCCCGGATGATGTGGGTTACCTTTCTAAAAGAGAAATCAGAAGCCTTTGAGAAGTTCAAAATCTTCAAGGCTATGGTAGAGAATCAAACCGGATTGAAACTGAAGTGTCTAAGGTCTGATATAGGTGGTGAATTCACATCCGGTGAATTCATAGACTTTTGTGAGAAGCATGGCATAAAGAGACAGTTGTCTGCTCCTAGGACTCCACAGCAGAATAGAGTAGTTGAGAGAAAGAACCGGACCATCCAGGAAGCTTCCAGGACAATGATGATGGAAGCAAATGTTCCTCAGATGTTTTGGAGAGAAGCTGTCAGCACTGCAGTCTACACTCTCAACCGAGTTCAAATCAAAAGCAATACCAGTAAGACTCCTTGTGAACTTTGGTTTGGTATAACTCCTACTGTGAGATATTTCAGAGTATTTGGTAGCAAGTGTTACATCAAAAGAGATGAAGATCTAGGAAAGTTTGATGCTAGAAGTGATGAAGGAATTTTCTTGAGTTACTCCACTCAAAGCAAAACATACCGGTGTTACTATAAGAGATTGAAAAAGATGATAGAAAGTACAAATGTGAAGGTTGATGAAGGAATTGAGAAGCCCTCAAGGTTTTATGAATATGATGAAGATGATCAGGATAGTGTTCTGGTTCAAAGAACTCAATCCCTTCCTGAAAGTCAGATTCAGACTGATCCGGTAAATCAAGAAGAAGAGGTTTGTCTAAATGAACCTGATCAAGAAACAGCAGTGCAAGAGACTCCCAAAGTTCCAAGGTATGTAACTCTAAATCACTCTGAAGATCAGATCATAGGTGACAAAAGCAAAGGGGTACAAACAAGGAGGAGAATTGCTCAAAATTCAAATGAATACTGTCTGATTTCAAAGATTGAACCTAAGACAATAAATGAAGCTTGCAATGATGAAAATTGGACCAAAGCAATGGAGGAAGAGTTGATGCAAATTGAGAAAAATCACACTTGGGATCTTGTTCCCAGACCTAGAAACAAGAATGTGATTGGAACCAAATGGGTCTTCCGGAGCAAACTAAATGAGGTTGGTGAAGTAATCAGAAACAAAGCCAAATTGGTCTGCAAAGGCTACTCTCAAATAGAAAGAATTGATTTTGAAGAAACCTTTGCTCCGGTAGCAAGAATTGAAGCAGTCAGATTATTTCTTGCATATGCTGCCTTCAAAGACTTCAAGGTATATCAGATGGATGTCAAGTCTGCCTTCCTAAATGGTGATTTGGAAGAAGAAGTATACATTGAACAACCGGATGGATTTCAATTGTCTGACCATGATGATATGGTCTGCAAGTTGAAGAAAGCATTGTATGGATTGAAGTAAGCCCCAAGAGCATGGTATGAAAGGTTGGATAAGCATCTTGTGCAGATTGGTTTCAACAAAGGTACTGCTGACAGTAATCTATATTTCCAAATAGGTAATGAAAACATCTTGATTGTTGAAGTATTTGTTGATGATATCATTTTTGGAGGAAGAGATAGTTTGTGTAAAACCTTTGCAAATCAAATGAAAAGTGAGTTTGAAATGTCAATGCTTGGTGAAATGAATTTCTTCTTGGGTCTGCAAATTACTCACACAAAGAAAGGTATCTTTATCTCTCAGACCAAATATGTGAAAGAATTGTTGAGGAAATTTGGAATGGAAGATTCAAAGCCAATGAACACTCCTATGGCAACCGGATGTAAGTTGAGCAAAGATGATGACTCTCCTAAGACAGATCAGACCAAGTACAGATCAATGATTGGAGGATTAATGTATCTCACTCAGACTAGACCAGATATAATGCAGGTTGTTGGTCTTGTGGCAAGATTTCAGGCTGACCCTAGAGAATCTCATGTTATGGCAATCAAGAGGATTTTTAGATATCTAAAGGGGACAGTTGAGTATGGCCTATGGTATCCTAGAGATCAGGATTTCTCTCTTCATGCATATACAGATGCAGATTGGGTAGGAGATGTGGATGACCGGAAGAGCACCAGTGGTGGAGCATTCTTCTTGGGAAAGAGATTGGTTTCTTGGCTAAGCAAGAAACAAGAGGCAATATCTCTGTCTACAACTGAAGTAGAATATATTGCAGCAGCAGGCAGTTGCACTCAAATCTTATGGATGAAGCAGATGTTAAGAGACATGAAAATAGAATATGAGGAGCCCATCACAATTTTCTGTGATAATTCAAGTGCAATAAATATTTCCAAGAATCCGGTATTGCATTCTAAGACCAAGCATATATCTATCAAATTTCACTTTTTGAGAGAACAAGTGAACAAGGGTGAAGTCAGATTGGAGTATGTGTCCTCCAAGGATCAGCTTGGAGATATTTTTACCAAACCTCTTCCCATAGACTCTTTTGAGTATCTCAGAGAGAAGTTAGGGGTCATGGCCCCTCCGGTGATGAACTAGGATGCACTGATGTGCATCAGTCCGGTGGATATCACAGTCATATCTTGTGATCCGGATTGATGATGGGGAGCTGCTACTACGGGGGAGCAGCTGGTATATTCTGATGTGTTACAAGTGCAAGGGGGAGAGAAGACATGTGAAAAACAAGTGGTTGATGATCAAAGGGGGAGCAGTAAAGGAAGAGAAGACATGTGAAGAGTTGTTGTTGATAAGGGGAGCTGTGACAGAAAAGAGAAGTTCTTGTCTTGATGGATTTTCACATCATATGTTGCCATCAATGACAAAGGGGCAGATTGTTGCAAGTATGAGGTTAACCAGTGTTGTCATTGATGTCAACATACTCATATTGCATTGGTAAGAAGGATTGGATGAGCTGTGTGCTGAGGATATTGAAAAAATTAGTCTCAATCAGGAACAGTGAAGAATAGTGATGAGAAGAAGGCAAATGTACTCAATAGGTTGAGGATCAGAGGATGCGGATTAAAGGGTTTGTAGACATGAGTCTTGAGATGATCCAGTTAAGATTTCAGAGGTCCGCATGAAGATATGAAAAAGTTGTGATCGGTCAAGTAGAACCGGTTCCGGGAGATGCTCCGGAGTGACAGAGTGTTACAAAAAGGTCCGGTAAGATCCGGAGGTGCATTGTCAGACTCTACGGATTGGAAGGATTGTTTGGGATGTCCTTGTGATGTGTCATCTCGGTTTGTACATAGTTTGGAGGTCCGAAAGAACCTGTTTCAGTTTGACAGTCGCAACAGATTGTGTTCTTGAAGTTCCGGATGAAGAGGAGAAGAGATTCCAGTGAGTAGAGGAAGTGCGGATGTACCTGGTCATTCAGGCAAGCTTGTGAAGGTTCTTGGATCATGTTGAGGTTGTGTTGTCAGTCCGCATCAGTGTTAGAGCCCGGAATTGAAGATATTCTTCCGGATGAAGATATTCTTCCGGATGAAGATATTCTTGTTCAGACTGGCCGACCGGATGAGTTATTTATCTTGCGAATGTTCTTATGGATGATTGCTGACTTCCGAATGTTCTTGTGGATGATTGCCGACTTAGATGATTGTTCTTAAGTCGATGCCTTGTATAAATAAAGGTTTGTGAGTTCATTTCAAAGTGTGTGTGGAGCGGATGAGTGTGGTATAGCGAAAGAGCGAAGGGCAAAGCAGAAGTATCTTGAGCTTAAATGGAACTGATCCAAACATGGTAAAGATGTCAATCTCCAGTTCAAGTTTGTGATTCTTATCACTTTGTAGACAGTGTGTCTCTTGTAGGCAGTGTGCCTCTTTGTGAGCAGTGTGCTCGGGCAGTGAACCCTAATTGGCATGTGCCATTCATTTTTTTTATTCTTCTAACAGAGAATAATCCTTGGGTTAATCACCCCGTGGTTTTTCCCTTAACCAGGTTTTCCACGTCAAAATCTTGGTGTCCAATGTTTTGATGTTTATCTGCTCCTGTGTTTGTGCATTATGTTTTCATGTATGGTTAACTGATATGCTATTAACTAACAAAGAAGAATCAAGTGTTTGAAGTAGAAGCAAGTTTTTGTACAACTGATTCACCCCCCCTCTCAGTTGTGTGCCCTAGATCTAACACAAACAATCTTGGAGAGGGCGGACTGTAATGTCCCCCATTTAGCTCATCACTCTAGAAGATCAGGGTTAGCCTATCACAGGATTCCCGTAGGCTAATGGCAGTGTTTAGGGAGTCAGTTGAGGACTTACTATTTATAGTTAGTCATGACAAAGCCAATTTCCATTTTTAGCAGGGCAGTTGCAAGGACAGGGCACAAGACTGAAGGTCGAATCCTCCTGAGCATTATTCGATTAAGTTAAGTCAAATTAAAGATTTAACTTAGGGACTTATGTAATATAATATAACTTTAAGTTATATTATAAAGTCACTTTATAATTGTAAGTTATAACTTAAAAGTGACCTCTCTAGGGTTGGGCGCCCATGGTCCTCCAAGGTGTTATTTTAAAATGAAAATAAAATTATTTTCCCTCTCATTCTTGGGCATTGGGTTTGGAGGAGGTTAAAAGAGCAAAAAGAAACTTCATTTGGATATGCTTGTTTTATGATATTTGCTCTGTTATTGAGTTGCTCCAGCATTGGGGTTTTGAGAGTTTGGCTCTTTGGCTTGATCATCGAATTGCAGAGACGAAAACCTTTGCATTTCGCCTTTCCTCATGTATGAGAGAGTGCATCAGGAGAGGGTTTTGAGGAGGCTTCACTCAGGAGCTTCATTTGGGCATCCAGGAAAGCATTTGTGGAGATTTCTCGAAGAACTAGAGGAGATTGTTGAAGGCATTAACTGTGCAGGTCTGAAACAGAGGTTATAAAGCAGATTTGAGCATTCGTAGAGGGTTTTATTTACTGTTTTGAGCATTATACACAGGCCGTACTTCTGCTGGTACAGGTCGTACCACTTAGCAAAGTTCTAGTGCATTTTGAAGGGTTGTTTGGACTGTCGTAAGGCTGGAATCAGGTCGCCAACCTTTGAGGAGTATTTCTGAGCAGATTTATGGAGAATATGAACTGATTTCAGAGGTCTCTTTGCTGATTCCCATACACAGCTGGCCATACAGTCCTCTTATGTACGTGGGTTTTCTTGCATGCCTTTCATTCCTTGTTAGAGCTGCTATTATTGTCAAAAAGGGACGCCTAGGGTCTGGTCATCAATCTCAGTCATCAAAATCTATATATTTATTGTATTCGAGGAGATTTGAAGCAATTTCCATGGTTTTGTAATGCTGCTACAAGTTTCGCCAATAAACCAAGTTGAAGATTTCCAAGTGGCTATTTCATTTTAATTAGTTTTAGTACATTTTGTGATCTAGGTTGCTCTTAGTTTGTGTAAATTCATTGTATATTTTCTGGGTTTGTTCATCTACTTCTATTTATGCACATGCAACGCAAAAATACAAAACAACCCATAAACCATAAACAGCAGAAAACACAAAAATACCAAAAAAATCAGTTAGGGAGAAATACATTCAATAGGGTGTATGTTACAACATTGGTGTCCCCCATGTTTACGATGTAGAAGTCTTCCTTGATTGGATGCTTTCCCAAGGTGATGCTTAGTTGAGGAATCTTTTTTGTACACGAGGTAGTGGACCCATCAGCCAAGGCTACCTTAAAGCCATTAAAATCTTTTGTCTCTAATTTCATTCTTGTAACCAAATTTTTGTCGATAAAGTCGTGTTGCCCCACTATCCACAAGGGCGGTTACCTTTTGTCCCTTTAGAACACTTCGAATTCGAAAGGGGTGGTGCTTGGATGCGTTTGAGATTGCAACTAAGGTCCCATAGTCTCCCTCATCGCACTTTATTTTTTTGCTTGGGTTTTCCTCTTCTTCTTCCCATACTTCTTTCTCGGATAATGCCTCTATGTTGCGTGCTTGGCCTCTTTTTCCACACTTATGTCTCGACTTCCATTTCTCCTTACACTTGAAACATAAATTTTTTCTTCACAACTCTTCTCGATTACAAATATTTCCACGCTCCCACTTCTCCTTACACTTGAAACATAAATATTTTCTGCAAAGCTCTTCACGATCATCTTTAGGAGAAAATGTCCTTTGATGCCCATTTTTCTTGGAGAAGGGTTTATCTTTTGATGATATATTTTTGGAATAACTTTTATCCCTTGTTTTAGTGGTCTCATACTATAGGGCCTTTAATATCGCATCTTGGAGAGTGGTGGGATCTGACACTTACTAGGCGACATAAATAGGTAAATGAGTCTTTTTTCAAGGATTCCGAGAAATATAACTGAAATCCTTTGGAATTCTGCCACATAGTCTTCTACAGTCCCTTCTTGTCTTAATTGAGTTAATTCTTTAAAATATCTCTCAGGGTACTTTTGTTCAAATCTTTCAATGAGTTTTTCGGTGAATTCATCATAAGTTGTTATGTTTTGGTGGCCTAGAGTAATCAAGCCATGGTGCCACCATTCGTGTGCAATCCCTCTCAAGTGTAGAGTGGCAAATTTAAGAGCATCTTCCTCAGTCATGGGGCTAAGAGAAAGATATGTGTCAAGTTGTTGGATCCATGCTCGGGCCATGACTTTTCCCGAGCCATCAAAATTTTCAAGGTTTATCCTACTTACCTTTTTTTGTAAGTCTTTGTTAGGTTTCCTTTTTTCTTTCCTTGATATATTTCTTGTTCTCATATCACAATAGTCTCTAAATGGGATATTTTTTCTAAGTTCTGGATCAATTTTGGAATAGGCTTCTACCAAGCCCTCAATGTCGTTTGTTGCTATGGGTTCTTCTTCTTCTCTTGCCTATTCCTCACTAGGCAAGAAGGTGGGTCTTGTTGCTCTAGGTGTTGATCCTAAAGAAGTTTTATAGTTTTCAAAATGATTAGAAGAGGCATCCCTCCCATTAATTTGGTTGGGTCTAAGAGTGCTAATTGTGTTCATATTTTGGAGGGTTTGTAGGAGTAATTGAGTTGTTTTTTCGTTGTTTTCCATGAAAGCCCTCAATTCATTTCCCAATTGTTCACTCATTGTATTGTTTCAAGTAGGGTTATTGCCTGCTGCAAGTTTCCTTCTTTCTCTCTCTAATGCCCTTTGGGTTCTTTGGCTTACTTGCATACACAATCTTTGATCCCCATGCTAGTAAGATCAAAGCTCTGATACCACTTGTATTGTCCCCTTTTAGAATATTCCTGGTTTCTTTGCCTGCATACAATGATAATCACTACGAAGTGACATTAGAAATATTAAAGATCAATAAATTAAATAATTATTGATGAGATCAATACTTCATAACATAAATAATAAGATCAAATCATCATAGTATAATCAATATTTATTTCAATATATATATTAACAAGCACAAAGCATACACGAAGCAGACATATAATCATTTCAAGGTTATTCCCAATGGTCAACCACATAATGAAATTCTATGAGAAAGCCTATAGGGTGCTACGAGTCTGTCCTCTTCAACCAAGCCCAAGGGCGGGTACATCCATCCTGGATAATTTACCCCCTTGGCCCACAAGTGGCAAAAACACCCATCCATCCAAACTTGGGGTGGCCTACTTGATGAAGGGACCAGTACTACCACTTGTCCCCTAATATGCATTTCTCTATCCTCTTCAATCAAGCCCAAGGGCAGGTACGTCCATTCCGGATAATTTACCCCCTTGGCCCACAAGTGGCCAAAACACCTGTCCATCCAACTTGGGGTGGCCTACTTGATGAAGGGACCATTGCTACTTTTCACATTCATTCCAAATGTGATGACTCGTTGGGTAAAATGGGTAGTATAAAGTACCTCTTGATAAGTTTAGTTGCAATGTCAATATATATTCTTGCTGTTACTGTATATGGCAGTGCTGCTGTGATAATACCAATATCTGCTGTAACTGTTAATGCTGCCTGCTCTTTTTTATTTCTCTATTTCTGCTCTTATACTTCAAATAAATAGTCCTTGATTCCTCTCCTCAAGTGCCCACCGCTGGCTTCTTATATCTTTAAGAGGATGTGTCTTTTGTGAAACAATATGTCTCTTACTGATCGCTGCCCTTTCAGATAATTCTTTTGTCTTTTCTGCCTTAACAAACTAATAATTATGTAGAGCAGATCGTATCTTTGTTTATCCAAGTTGCTGCCTTTTGCCTTTTAAATAAGTTGCTGTATAAGTATATTCGCATTGTTCTTAGGCACTTCAACAAGGAGAGTCGGCCTGTTTTCAAGTCAGCCAGCTTATAGATGAGGTCGTCCATGCTAGGAGGTCGGCCTTATAAATTAAATCTTTGAATCTATTCAGCGATCTCCTTATCTGTCTGACGGGAATATTACATTTTTTCGAAAAATCTTACACTTTTGGTTTGCCAATTTTTACCCCAAACAACTTTTTTCTGATTTTTTCCTGATTTTTTGAAAAATCTTATACTTTTGGTTTGCCGATTTTTTCCCCAAAAGATTTTTGCTGCTATGCTTTGAACAATCCTCTTTGACTTTGAGAAATGGAGTAAAACAAGCAAACCCTAAATCATTTAGAAATATGAAACTTTTTAATAAAGTTATGAAACTTCACTAATGCATTTTATAAGATCTTGCATAGAGGCTATGCCTATGCTTCTACTGTGCACTCAGGTGATGCTTGCATCATTGAACTCCTTTTCTTTGTTTCACACTAATATTCAAATCTAAATGCCTTTTCCAATCATATATGCACTCCACGTGAACATAGAAAATTGCCTCTCCCTCAACAACCAGCTCGAAAATACATTTCTGGAAAATCTTCTTCAAACAATACCTCAAAATTATTCAATATTTTTCATCAGATCTTCAACATGTCTCATAAAATTTATCAAAATCAATCAAAACTGTTCAAAATGCCTTCATTGCTGAGTATTTCAATGTCCAAAATAAATTTAATAACGCACTATGTTAAAACTTCTCTAGAAAGAAAATTCACACCACTATTTTATTGCTCTTTCTTCTTCAACAAACTGCTCATAAAATACTCATAATATCCTCAAAATATTTCTGGGTTTTATTCCTCTCTTCATCAGCTTTCCAGAACATTTTAAATTTTTAAATTTTGATATAAAATGAAAAAGATATCGCAGTTTTTGTAAGACAGCATTAGACTGTTATATAAAAAGAAATCATTCTAAAATAAGAATAATTTAAATACTCAACTATAATTTGAATGCCCAGCACAATAGTTTCTCTCATCCATTCAGCAAAGATCATGACTATTGCTCATGGTTTGTTCACAAAACTCCTTTCCATCTCCCATAACCATTTACTGCTCTGATACCATATTGAAATGGTGAGCACAAAAATAATATTGCAAATCAAATTATTATTACAAATATAATAACACAAAATAATATAATTTGATTTTTGAGATTTTTGGATATTCAATGCATACAACTTCAATCGGGATCATATTACATTGATTTGCAATGGCTTATAAAGCTAATATATTCCCATACTAACTCCTTTAACTTATTTATGGGAAAGTAACTTCCCAACTAACTAACTAATATTTTATTATTTACTAAATATTAACTAACCCACATTATTTATAAATTAACATTTATATATTAATTAATTTATTTATTATTATTCTAACCTATACTAATGATGTAATAAATCCAACACAAACATGTATTCTTTTGAATCTGTTTGCTTACTTCAATCACTATCTTCATTACTTTAGTATGCATGATTCTTGTAGATCACATTCACGTCAAAGTGGGGCAAAATGGAGGAGAAAAGTGCATATCCACCCTTTTTCTCTCTTGTTTTACATTCACTTTGGCCATGTCATAGATACATCATCTTGATGGTCAATTTGTCTTATTTTGTACATAAATTGGACCTCATCCCTGAACCTATTACCCAAATCTGACATCCTTCACCATAAAATGAAAAGCAGTGTTTCCCCTCTTGGACTAAACCACAAGCATGGTCCTGTCCCCTAGAGAGAACCTCACCCACAACCTTGTCCCCATAAATCAAAATCTCTTTTCCCACTTCCTCAAACCGACCATTACAAATTTGACTGTTAACCATCAGCTTGCATGCCAAATACATCAAATTGAGCACCTAGGATTGTGTATTTAAAGACAAGCCCTAGGACATTAGTGATCATCGGAATTCATTATCGAAGGGCATCATCTAAGAATCGATTTGGATCATAAAGCATTATCAAATAGCATCATCCGCACTTCTGCATTACAAATACTACACTAGGCATTTGCATTCGTTCTTATGTGTCTTTGAACATTGTGAAACAAAAAAGGGGTTTGACTCACCATCAAGGAAGATTCATACTTACCCAGCTTATAGCAAATCTCTAAAGGTGCTTATCAACACCCCTTTTGTCTCAGACACATGTATAGGCAGAGGAGAACAGAAAATCAAGGACATTTTATCATAGGATGAAACTGCACACAGGCAAAGTGTCCAGAGACTAAACCGCACGCATGGCCCAGTCCTGAGCAGGTCCAAATTCATAGTTCTGATTCATCACAGTCTGACAGGCACAGATCCAATTCCAGAATGCTGATTTCGGTCATCAAGCACAATACACAGCAGAATCCTCTCATTGACATTCACAAGTCAAAATATAGTTGACTCGGTGAGCCTCTTCCAATCACTTTCATTTATCATTTACATTTACTGCCTCAATTCATATTAATTTAGATCTGATTGCTATTAATTGAGTCATCATTCATTAGATCCTAAATTAATTGTACGATGTGTTTTATTTCCCTATAAATATCAAATTAAAACAATAAGTAAAATGAAGTTCATTTACCAAGGACATGTAAACCCATTACCTTATAACCCTAAGTTTTTAAAAGTGTATGGCAAAGTAGTGAGCGTTTAAATCTGTTCAATGCCACAACGAAAAATCCACTCCTATTCCTACTAGTTTTATGATCAACAGGAAGAGGGTTTGAAGAGTTTTCAACCACCATATAGCACCATTACAGAATCTAATCTCATTAGAAAAAGCAAACCAGGATCAGAAGCCACCACCTACCTTAAACTTGTCTTCACAGCAGAAACAGGATCTTCCAAATCTTCGCTCCACAGTTTAGTGGTGACAAAAACCTCATCCCTTGTAACAACCCCCTTTTGAAAAGCCTCCTTGAGAGCATCCCCTAATGCAATCTCTGACCCATAGAGGCTGGCCGTATCAAAGTGCCTATACCCTACCTGAGGATTCATATAAATAATTATCAAGACAAAATTACTTAAATCACAAATTAAAATTGCCTATCGTAGAATTTATAGGACTAAAGTAAAGAGTTGTACTAATGTCCACAAATGAGTAAAATAGGTCAAAGAGCTGCATATATTTAGTCCGTCAGGCTGTGGTTAAGCAGTAAATTGGAAGGGAGAAACAAGAGACTTTGGTTCATAATGCTGTTATTAAGTGTTATCTGTAAAATGGTAATGAATTCTCTACAGCCATAAAAAGGGTCTATGGAGTAACTTACCTCCAAAGCTGCAGCTACTGCTCCCTTAATTTCATCATAGTTTTGTGTGTCTGAAGCGGTTCCAAGACCAATCAATGGTATTGTGGTGCCAGAATTGAGTTCTGCAACTCCACCTAAACTGGCCATTTCTAGAGAATCTGCGAAATGGGTGTTCACACATTGTGTTTCCATGCAACAAAACAGAAATATAATCACCCATTACAAACTGAATTTCATATTTGCAGGGTAGTGGAAATACATTTTCAACCAGAGCTACCATTAATACACATTTGCCCTTCATAACAACATGCATTGACAATGGAAGAATAATAGCATGGATTGAACCCAAAGAATAGAAGTTCTTTACCTGGAAAAATTCAACTTGATTCTTTAAGGTGAATTTGTTCAAATGCTTAAAAACGCATGCAGGGAGTGTTTCGGATCAGAGTTTTAAAAATAGAATCGAGTGGAGTCTGTGATAAACAGGTGTCAAAATTACAAGAAGAAAGCCGATTTGAACTGAAACGACCGTACATGAAGTCAGAATGTTTGTGCATCTATCTTTATTATTACTTGTCTTTGTCTTTGGCTTTGGCAGGATACTATTGCACTATTCTTAGTACTTGCCTATGTACTCTTGTAACCAAAATTTTTAATCAAAATTTTTAAGTCTTAATAGAATCTGGATTTTTTTAATGGAAAAGAAATATTTTTTTTTTTTAAATTAAGATGCAAACTTTTTAACTTAAATTATTTCAAAAATAAATTATTAGAATCTGGTTATCATATTTTAACTCTTATTTTCATTGACTAATATTTTTAGTTGTTATTCTAGCCTTCACCTAGATTGAAAAAAATATGACATATATAAAACAAGCAAAATTATTTAATGGTACTCTAGAGCATGGTTTGCATTAAATATTAAAGCAGCGGTGACCCTCCAAACAATATTCCCCCTCTCACATAAGGAACCGTCTATCCAGCATTCAGGATGGAATGCCCATCCTGATGGGCATGCATGCAAAAAACAGTTTTCGAAAAATGTGTGTGTCTTTGCGGTGATATTTTGTCCATCCTTATGGTTGGCCCATGCCCGTTTATACGGATGTCTGAGATTCGTTAATATGTCAGATCATTAATTGTTAGACTCGATTTGATTAATATTCAGAGTTTTAGGTCTTCATGATAATAAGTGATAATATAATAATTAAATATAAATATAATTAATATATATGATTATAACCTTGATTCTACCCTAACTATAACCCTAATTTTAAATCTAACAATAATCATAATTATAACCTTACCTTTTAATCTTAATTCTAACTATGATTTTAACCTTAGCCCTAACCTGAATTGTAACCCTAACTTTATCCCTAACCCTAACTATAACTCTAATGCTTATCCTAAAAATTTATATCTATTATTATTATTATATATATATATAGTTTTGGAGAAATTTAGATTTAAACTACTTGTATAATGCGTTGTTTCATGAAGACCTAAAACTCTGAATATTAGTCAAATCGAGTCTAACAATTAATGATCTGACATATTAACGAATCTCAGACATCCGTATAAACGGGCATGGGCCAACCATCAGGATGGACAAAATATCACCGCAAAGGCACACACATTTTTCAAAAATCATTTTCTGCATGCATGACCATCAGGATGGGCATTCCATCCTAAATGCTGGATAGACGGTTCCCTCACATAATATATGATTGTAGTACCATTATTGGATGGTAACCAACAACATGCTAGTACATATTCTTGTTTAAACAATAAATTCAAATGTAATCTATAGAAGTCAGATGTCTAAACATACCAATTAGTTGGATGTGTGAAGATCGGGCAAATAAGTGGAACCATGGCATGCCCACATTTGCACATGGACATGAAAACCAACACAACAATTTTTATAAACATCGCATGTAAGCTTCTATCATGTTTTGTGCGATAACCTAACATGTGCACTCAACTACGTTGCATGTGCAACGTTACGAAGAGCACGTCACATAAAGCGAAGAGGAAAACCCGAACATGTGAGTGTAGCGAAACCCCTTTCACACACCCTGTGAAAATGGAGGTAACCTTATTAGGGTTTGGTGTCACTTTGTGTGACATCGCAAGGGAGAACCATCCATGAAGTAATTTCCCTTCAAGTTCCTAGGTGAATGCAGAAATAGTTTCTCTCTAAATCTCAAGAATAAATTAATGCAAGTAAATACTAGATCAAAATTTTAAAAGTTTCCCAAAATAAAAGTCATATACAAAAACTAAAATCAAATCTAACAACTAGAAGGTTACAAAAATCCAATTAAAATGTGTCATTTAAAGATTTACACTAAATGCAACATTTAAATAAATTAGTGTAAAATAAGCCTTTTTGGGAGATTGAATTTACAACTCCCAAACCTATATTAGGATTAATCTAAGAAATTAGATTACAATTTAAGATAAAATACAAATTTAATTTTTCAAACTATAGCATAAAATAAATATAAGAAATCTATCCTTTCCAAAAGGAATATAATAACACCTAATCAAATTTAAATACGACAATTAAAATAAATTAAATCACCTCAATAATCCTTTCAAACACAAACATAAATTATTTAACCTCCTCCCAAAACTTAACTTTAATCACAAATATACAACTAACCTCTAGAAGATTAATTCCCTTAGCTAACATTAACTAATGCTAAACAATATTATGCCACTAACCCTTTAGGGCGCCTCGAAAACCCTAGCTACAAGTTATAAAAGAGAACTCTTTCTCACTCTTCACTCACACGTTTCATTTTATAGGGTTTGAGGAGAGGCAAGGAAGGAGGAGGACAAGATAGTACAAGGTGAAAATAGTTTTCACTAAGCTATAGTTTTAGTCTTCTAACTTATTTGTTTTCCCTATTTATTTATTTTCAAAATCAAATATTCTAACCTTTTTTTTACTTTCTATAGTTCTCCTCTATGCAAATAATTTTATTCATCTAATAAAGAAAATGGCATGTATTATTCTACTCTGCCTTTTTTATTTAACACTGTTTAAGCTAGAATAAAAACAAAGGGGTTATTTGTGTGTGCGCACATGCACACACACACATGCATGCACACACACTCAAAAATTGGTTTAAAGACATTTGATTCACCCATATAGGCAGGAAAGGTAATGTGGTTCCTAATTGGGCAGCCAACAAAGGGGTTGAGATGAATACAAAATATGGATATGCCTTTGTTAGCTAGTGGGACAACTTTCCTTTAGAGGCATTGGTTCTTATTCAAAGGGACCTAAGGAGAGATTAACCCGTTAAAGCGTAAGATTGGCGACAAATAGGACAAGAGATAAGAGTTGGTCACAAATGTGTTTAATTATGACACAAGGTGGTGAAGGTGGCTTAATTGCTTGGTATTGAAGACAAGTAATTGATTCACTCTTTCATTCATTCCAGCCCTCTCTTTTCATGTTTGGAGCTCTGTGTTTGTGGCGGCTTCTCCATGGCTTCTTCTGTTGGGGCTCGACATTTGGGAGGGAGGATGTTATGTGGTGAGCGTGGGAAGGCGAAGGAGGAGGCAAAATTAGCAAAACCAAGGAAGCGTCATGTGATAGGAGAAGAGGCAATGGTGGAGGCTCTACTTAAACATCATCCATTTCAATGGTCAAATAGTCAATAATAATTTTACACTTCATCCACAACAAAAAGTGGTAAATATTTGTCCTATTTTTATTGGCCAAAATTGACATTTGACTATTGAAGTGGATGATGTTTAAAAACAGTTGATGATGGACTTCATGGCTTTTGTTGATAGAGAAATCAAAGACCTTGCTCTCAGATAGTGGATGGTCCATATTTGGGAACTGGCCAAAGGAATGGATTGGTCACCTGGAGTATGCATACATTTGGCCATGGCAAAGCTTTTATGAGATCCAGGTTATACCAGGGTAGGTGGAATACTTTCAACATGACACAATCTCTTTCATGTGTGTCAATGCTCTTAATTATTGCAAGCTCTTAGCTACTTCACGACGACATTGGGGATGTGGTACACCAGGTGGAAGTACATTTTGATTGTTTCCTAGAACACCTACATGCGATCAAGTGATGACAAATCTACCTTCAGTTGGCTATGGAGGAGATTGCAAAGAAATTGCAGGTGACTCTGCCGAAGGAAGTGATTCCCTGTACTCTAACTATTGTGACAAGGATAAGGATGAAGATGAAGGTGTGGAGAAAAGTGGTCTAGGTCAGAATGTTGTGTGTGTCAATTTTAGTTGTGTCAATAAGGGAGATGAGAGGCCTATGTATTTTGCCTCTTCCCTTCTCTATTATTCTGATACTCTTTATATAATGTTAGACTATGGGTTTTAGGTGGTGGATTGTAATGGCTTAGGTTGTCTTTTTGGGTGGGTAGATATAAGTATGTACTATGATGGTTTTAGTTTATGTAAAGTCTAATATCTCATCAACCTGCTTGCTACAATATGGGATTCACGATCTGGTTTTGGGTATCCCAATTTTCTCAGTTCCTGGACCTAAACCAGGTTTTACTATCAATATATATAAAAAAATGGATGCGTGCAGAGTCTGATTACACAGAGGTATTTATGAATCGAAGGGATCCAAACAATGGTATGATCCTCTTTTTAAAATACATTTTAAAAGGAATATTGTATTCTACATAAGAGTCGAAGCCCTAGGTGCATGGTGCCATGTGGCATTGTGGCCCCAAGGGGGTCCGCAGCACCCCAGGGTGTTGCAACCTAGTGGGGGGACCAAAGCCCCCACACCACAATATCACCATAGGCAGTGCTATTGGGTGGGGCCTCTACCCCCTCTTGTCATTGCATATGTAGCACATGGGGGGTAGAGCCCTCCATAACTCCCTAACAAAAAAAAAATTATTTTTTTGTTATCTTTGTGTTTTTTTAGAGTTCCAAACCCTAAAACATGTTTGAACTTAAGATATCTTTGATATAATAATCTTATATATATAAGCAAGCAAATAAAGAATAACTTATTATAAGAAAGATTATTTTTCATAAAAAGGAACTTATGTACACACATATACTTGATAACGACTTCCAAAGGGAATTTTAAAGAGATGGGAGAAGGATACAATTTAAACAAATATATTTTACTTTCATAAGAGGGAAACAACATGTATTTATTTTCAAAGGAGCTGAATGTTTACTTTAACTTCTATTTAGGTATATAAGGGAAGAGAGAGTTTTAAAACAACTTTTTTGTAAGAGCAAAATAGCATTCATTCCTCTTCCTAAAATGGCTTAAAACACATTAATTTGCAAGGTAGAGAGGATACAAATCTATTTTTTTTGTTCAAAATAACATCGTTATGAGCACACATGAAGGACAACTCATTTAAACATTTGTTTATCCAACTTTAACAAGGAAGAAACCAATAATTGAACATGTAAAACAACTCTTTATGTTAAGCAATACATATCTAAAAGACAACATTAGTTACCACTTAAGTAAGGAAGAGGTGAACTAAATTTATTCTTTTATTTGGAAGGACAATGATCAACTACAAAATTATTTACAACTTTTCACTATTTTCTTTTACAACAAGTTCTCCCAAAACTTTTAAGGACACATTACAACCCATTCTACACAAAATTTCTCTTCACAAAATGAGGACCAACACATTCCAAGCATAGTGACTCTTCATTGTCTTCTATTAAACCTATAAATAAAACTCCACACAAGCCAATGGAGGTGCTTACCTCCCAATCGTTGGGATTGCTCACAATCCCGCCCCAAGATAAGAGGCCTTCTAAAAAACTCAGGTGCACAACACAAAAGAGAACACAACCATTCACGTTTACAAACAATAAACAACACAAAAAAACTCTCAAATTGCCCAAGGCTTACACATGAACAATCGTTCCATGAAGGAATCCATAATAGTAGGGGGAGAAGAGTGGACATCTCTCCATTGGGGAATATGAATAAAAACTTCTTGTACTCAATCATAACATATATCTCCATCCTTCTCACATAGCACCAAAATCTTCTCACAACACTATTTTCAACATATCACAATATTCCTTTCAAAAATTTAATCCTCAATGGTACTCTTGCCAAACATGAAATACAAGGCACTCATGCCAAAAACCCCTCTCAAAGGGATGAGATTTCCCCAACGAGGTTCACACCTCCCTCAACCCTCACATGGGTTTCTCTCATCTGTGTGTGAGAGCCTAACCCAACATCTACACCATTATCCAACAACAACACAAAACCAATGCATCATAATAACACTCCAAACATAAATACATTCGCAACCAACAAATATCTATTCAAATACTAATCTATCTAACAAAAGAATGATGATCTTGACTCAAAATTTATCCAAAAAGGTGGATTTGATCTTGATTAAGCCTTCCCAAGAGCTCATCAAGCCTTCCTCTCCAACTTCAATCTCCTAAGCCAAACTCTCTCTCACAACCCAAGAAGAAGAAATGAAGCAAAAGTCCCTTCTCAGCTTGCAAGAGGAGCATATGTAATGTTGTTATGTCACACCTCCTTTCTGAATGAGGAGGTGCCACATGGCTTCCCACTCATCCTCTCTCATCCAATCCCTAAATCTCAAGGAGTGATTTGACTCCTCATGTTCTCACACATGTGTGAGACCTAGGGGAGAGGGGTGTGCACTCTTCTCCAAAAATCTTCCTAGGTTGTGCTCCCACATGTGTGAAGCATTAGGATGGGGGTGTACTTGGTCCACTCCTCATCCATGAATCTGGGAAGATTATCTTCCCAAAACCTATCCATGTCACATTCTTCCCAAGGAACTTGGGAGTGGTCAAATTTCCCCAAAACTAAAATTTCAAAGTCCAAAAGGTGCTCATCCCCTAAGTACTTGACCTAGGGATCTAAAATCATCAAAAAAATCAAGAATTTTGTTTTTCAAGACCCCCAAAAAGAGCCCCTAATTACAAATCCGAAATTTGACACATAAGATAACAACTCACCACCCATTACACACTCAACAACCTTAACACAAAAATTAGACTCAAATTAACATCACAGTTTGATCACATTACAACATTTACACAACATTAAGGACTTTAGTGCCCATTATGGACTAAGGTCAAGCTTCATGGGAGTAATCACATGGAGCTTCTAGAAGACCTTTGAATTTTCATTGGCCATGGAAGGTACCTACACACTCAATTTTGCACATTAATACGTCTAATACATAGCCAAAGCAACTTGAAGTGTGATCACACAAAATCACATAATATACGAGAATTCATAATTAAATTGACAACCACAACACATTTACTCATCAAGGTAGATAGCAATTCGATTCGACTCCAATTTCACAATATCTCATAATGGCGTCACATGTTCATTACACTAATAGACTAAGCATATATACTAAATCTTAATTTCAAATCCACTGAATAAAATGAACAATACAAGGCATAATTGAACAACATATAAATAATCTAAATCAAGACATATGTTCATCACTTAAGAATTAAAAAATAACATAGCTAACTCCTAGTTAGATCATAATCATCAAATGCAAAATAAATCAACCACTCTAATCCAAACATCAATGTTTAATATAGTCTATCAAATGGATTATAAGTCTATACACAAAATGGTCAATATCTAGGTGTATCAAAACCATAATAGATCCAATAGTACCATTAAGTTTGTCACGAAAGGGTGGGCCTCACAAACCACTGCCTCTCTACTAGGGGAGACGACCTAGTAGTTAAGCATGTTCCAATAGTTGTGATAGTATTTGTGGATTTAATGCCCAATATTTTTAAAAGTGTAGCACTAGTAGTTGTGACTTTAAGGTTGTTAGTGTTGACTATAAGTACTTATAATTAAATGAAATGTGTTATTTAGATCTAAAAACCAACAAATCATGTGATGTCACATCAGTGCATGAACAAAACATGACTTAATGTACAACTATTATAACTTAATGCACAACTATCTCGATCTATCCTTTTTTGGGGCCTTTTTGGACACCTCAACAAAAAGCATGTTGATGTGGCATCATATTTGATGAAAACCTTAGTTATAAGTAGGGGCCTTGCCAAGTAAGTTGCTGTAAATTTTTTGGAGTAATTTGAAATTACCACATATGATTGTGAGAGGCATGAAGTTAGGGTGCTCAAGTATTGGGTCCTCTCCCCTAATGCGAAAAAAAAAAGCCATGATTTTTTTGTTTGCCTCATAAGAGTGGAAAAAATCAAATCTACATTCTTATTATTTAATTATGTCCCAAAGGAGGTATAGGGTATAATATGGAATCAAAAAAAATTCAAACTATTATTTTTCTTAGTTAGAAAAATAAATATAAAGGTCCACATTAATATAGTCTAACTAAAAAATGTGGGCCAAACTCTATTAATTTCTTTTATTGCATTTATAAATTTATGTTATATTTTTTTGGGCATTAAAGAAACAAAAAATAATATAGGTTACTTATCTATTATATCTCGTAATAAATTTATGGTATTCAATATAAACATATTTTTTATTTGGATTTATGGGTAAAGTTGTCGAGCTAAAAAAATACTACATCTAATGCCTAATAAAGATGTAAAAATGACATTTCTGGCTTTAACCATATAAATTGTTGGGGATAAATAAGGAACCCTCATTTTCAATAGAAATGACTTCGAATGCTTCCAAAATCATACTTTTGAATTCTTAGTTTTTGAGAGGTGATAACTATTCTATTTAGAAAAAAAATATCTAAACTCAATTAGAGTTTGAAGATCTATGAAATATTGTAAATGACGCTGTCAAAAGGCCTACAACAAATATAAATGAGCTAAAAATATTTGATAAGGCCAAGTTGATCATTCTGTTTGGAGTCACTGATAAGGTTTAATATTATATTAAAATACCCCAAAGCATGAAAGATGTGTGGGATAGATTGAAAACTATTTATGAAACAAAAAATCAAAATCAGATTCTTTATCTACAAATTCAATTGCATTGTTTGAGAATGCAAAGTGGTCAAAACTTAGAGGGATTCTTGTGAAAAGTAGTAGAATTGAGGACATCACTCTAAGCATTGAGGGAAACAATCTTAGATGACTCTTTTGTACCAATCATCTTGAAAGTACTTCCCCCTTCATTTTAAGTTGTTGCTTGCACAACACACCCTAATTTTCGTAAAAGAACAAGGATTGTTTATTTTGAGATTCTAGTGGTCCTAAAGTCCTTTAATTTTGATCTTCTATATGTGATGCAGTCTAAGAAGGGGTGTCAAATGAAAGACAACCTAAACCTAACAATGCCAGACCTACCTACAAATCCATATGCCAGACATAAGTGAAATAATGTTTCTTTCATTAAAGTAATTTAAATCTACCTTCAAAAGGATTACAAAATGTGTTGAGATTGCCTAATCTATTACGTAAACTCAAATTTTAGCAAAAGGATTGTCCATACCTAGGATAGATGAAATCTCATTCATCTATATTTTCCCCTCTTCTTTTATTTCATCTATCTGCAAACTTAGGCATCCTCTCTCATGAGAAAAAAAACTATCCAACCACATTTTTCTTTCGCCCCTTGATTTCTCATCTTTTCCATTGATTTTCCAATACTTTTCTTATTCCAAAATAATCTTTTATTTGTGAATACACTTGCCCCAATCATTTTCCTTCTTTCTTGGCCATTTATTTATGATTTTTCACATTTTTGTGCATGATTTTCACCTAAAAATAATCTGCCCACATTTTTAATGCATGCTCAAGCAAAGGTTTGTCTTTATTTTATTCATTTTAAACATCACATGGATAATGTAATGCCCCAAATTTTCATCCAAGACATTAGTGGTTAACAAATGGATGAATAATTTTTGTGTTATACAATTGTAACACAAATGTGTCACAGTGCACACCTATGCACTAGAGATGTCATGACATAACACAATAACACTCATAGAGAATGGCATCAATGCATAAAACATGACTACACAGCAAAAGACTTAACACTATTTCATGGCAACCTCATTGTGATGACCATACAAGTGGATAGAGTTTCCTCTAGTTATGGCAATAGTGTACTAGACCACTAAACACATCTCTCAAAAACAAGATGAACATAATGAGAATGGACCTCCATCCTAGTCCAAGAAAACCAAAGCATAAAAATTTAAATCAACACATGATCAATAAGTTGCTTTCCATCATGAGTGCAAATTAGACCTAAACAACATGTAATTAGGACCTTACTACATATGATATTTTTGTTTCAAATCAAGATGCAATTTCAACTCAAATGATGATAATTATCAAATTACAACACAGTAATCACATCCCTAACATGGATAAATTACAAATAATTACAAAGAGAGCTCAACACATTAATATAACTTAAATTACAACTTACATTCTCAATTTACAGCATTCCAATTATGCAACAATGAAAAGTTACAATAATAAAAAGAACCAAGGAAATCTTTACACACTCTCCAAAGATTTGACTAGCTCCAAGGATCCAAATGGCCCCAATAGTGATCAAATACGACCCATCCATGTGGGACCTTGAATTCCACCCCTCTAGACTAAGAGGTCATAGATCATGCAGTCAAACACACTCATTCAAAACAAGGTGCAGTTCGACAAGCACACACATCAATGCAAACACACACTCATCTCATATTCAAATTGAATACATATCAATCTAAAAATAATAGTAAGATGGTATAGGTCATAGGACCAAGGAGTGTCATCTCTACAATTCTCCAAATTGAGTGGGAGTTGAGGTTACACACATGTCCATAGTATATGGTCCTCTAGCTAAACAATAATTTGGACAAGGCCATAAACCTAGACATTTTCCGCTAGCTACCAACTGAAGTGGTCTTACCTATGTATCTCATGCAAAGAATTTGAGGCTCCATAGTTCATTCCATATACACAAATTAGATACAACGATTTGACACACTAAAAAATGAGAATATACAAAGTAATCCTTAGGAATAGAAAATGAGGTTTAAATCATAACACACATTGTCAAATGATAAAAAAATGTGTTTCTATGCGGAAACCAATCACCCCACAAAGTAAAATTATCCATCATAGTCTAAATTTCAAAAATATCATCTTCAATATTTTTTAAGAACAATGTGGTCCTCCTATTTAAGACAGCTAATAGTGGAAAAAGCTAAGTTGATATTTACCTTTAAGCATGGTATTATTTATTGTACTAGTTGTTTATTATGTTTTTTAAGTAGCCACTATTTGAGATGAACTAGTTGAAACATTGTAGAAACATTATCCACCTACTATATCATTTTTAGAATCAAAATATGAGTAACAAATTATGAATCTTCTGAAAATACCTAAATATGCCAATGCAGAAAACTTGGAAACCAAGATGTTATGTCGAAAAGGTGGCTTAGCTTATAAGTCCTAAACTAGGTCAAACCCTCTTCTACATGAACATTGGAACACAAGTCAAGGAGACTCAATACTCAACTACAGTCCTAAAAGGAGAGATGAGAGGTCTCTTGATTGGTATCTTTATATCCAAGGAGAGAGATATAATGACTAATTATCAAATCTAGGGTTTCTAGGGCTAAAATAGAGAAAATGGGAGTTATAGACCTAAAACTATCAAAAACCCAGAAAGCAATGGTAGGGAGGAGTTGAACAGAGCTGAGAGAACCTAATTCCAAAAGGTTTTGGTCATCCAAATAAGAGGGTCAAGGGTGCTAGGTGCCCTGGTCCCAGATTAGGGTTTTACAAAATCTTCTGATATGGGTATCTTCACCTATGTGCCTTCCTGCTTCTTGTCACTTGTTGTTGTTTGATTCCAACGAATGCGACCTGCACACATGAAACAAGGAAGAATTTTGGGTGTTATCTAGGAGCTTTCCTAATTCAAGCCCCATGAATGGTGTTTCCGCCTCCACAATACCAATGATAAGAGATCAAAGAGTGTGTGCCCTAAGAGGGAAGAGGCAAATCTGAAGTAGAACGAAATGCTACAATAAAGTGTAAAGGAAAGGAGTCACCATGAGCATGGAAGCCCTAGCTCGCTTGATGTGGCATCACAACTTGACTCAAGAAGTTGGTGTAGCCCCAAAGAAGTAGAGAGATCTTCACAAGACTTGCAAGAAGTTAGTACAACAACAACAATCCATCATAGAGAGCTTCCAAGATCATGTAGAGAAGAATAGAGAGCATGAGAGAGAGAGAAAGTGAGAGCTAGAATCCTTAGAGAACTTAGAGATGTTAAAATGAATAAACTAACTTGCTTATATATGCATTCCTATTGATTTTTGAGGAATTAAACGAAATGAGGCCAATATGAATAATCATTAGAGATGTCCTAAGCCAACATTACCTTAATTTAGCTCTGAGCTAAAGGAGGGACCAGTGCGCTAGGAGCCCTTGTCCTTTAGCCCCAAAAACTCTAGGATAAGCCTCATTAAGTGTGTTTAGACCAGCCCTAAGGTTATATTTTGGGTTTTGTGCATCGGGATTAAGAATTAATTGTTTTAGGTCCACCCGAGTGCTAAACTAGGTGTAAATGCTAATGTACACATTTTACTCCGTAACACAAGAAAGGATTTGGAAGATTGTGTATATCTATCTACTTTATATTTTGAGTGAAATATCTAACTTCCTAGTAAATGCCTCTTTTACAAACCCAGAGAGATTAACAACGAGTAGTAGTGTAGTCAACTATTCCCATTACTATAACCAAAGTTGGGCTTTGCCCTTGGATTGTGTTGGGTGAATATTTTATTATCAGCTAACTGAGAACAAATGGTTATATCAACAATAATACAATGAGATTAAATCTTTCCTTTCAGAAAGAGGAGGCTCCCTTCTTATTGCTAACTAAATAAACTAGTAATTAAACTATGCTTATGTACACTATAACTATCCATTGGGGTGTTTCCATTAGCATATTCTCTTTTTTTTTTAGTATAAGGGAAACAAATTACAATAATGACCTTGATGCTTACAACAAATAAATAAATAAATAACACTAGTTGGAGCAATAATAGTCGATACTCAATTTCTGTTAGACGTAGGAATAACAAGAATGATACCAGCAAATGATAGTAACTAGAAAATCCACAAAAGCACAAAATCTTTTGCCACTTTCCACGATAGTTCCAAAGATAACAAAATGATATATGTTGTAGCCCAAAGTCTCTCAATGCATATCATAGTAAGATTGCATGAACAACGACAATAACTTCCAACTCAATGACTACAAGTTATTCCCCAAATATGATTCCAAAAAGTAACAAGTGTAGTAAGTTGTAGCTCAAAGTCTATCAACTAACAACACCACAGATCCACAAGAATATAGCTAACAATTGTGGCACAAAGTCTACAAGTTCTCAACCAAATTCATACACAATACATATAGCCCCAAATGCAATATGATAACACAAAGTTTATCAATATCAAATCTAATTTTTCCTTCAATAATGAAATAATACGTCACTCATAAACCAACTTCAAGATAATATGACAAGAGAGACATAAGAACACTCTTACATACAACAAACGTGCTCCAAAACAAAGGTTGGAGACAATCTGCTTCTTTTATTGATCAATTCTTGATATGCACATTCAAAACAAAGATTCAAGTATGCTTCTCAAAATGGGCAGTGTTTTGCTTCAAAAGATTAAAAAGGTCTTTATACAAAAGAACTCCCTCATATATATAGAGGAGAGTTGAGAGCTAATCTAGGAAAAGTAAACCTAAAATTGACTTATTCAACAAAAGAGTCCACATTGATTTAGGACTTCTCTGTTTTTACATGTAATTACATTTTTGAAAATGACATGTAAAATGTCAAGAACTAATTACATAAATCATAAAAATACTAAAAATTTAAACAAGCCACATTTAGCCTTCCCCACCATCCTTCTCCATATAATCTTCATACTTCATCATGATTGCTTGAACTTCATCATTATCCGGTCCTGAAGTATGCTTGGAGATAGCAAGGACTCTTGTGATTGAATCCTTAACAGTGTTACAAGCTTTCTCGTGCCTTCCCAAAAACACCTTGAGGTTCTCCAAGGTTAACTGAATATCCAACAACTTGTCCATCGAAGCCAATGAAAAGGCTTGATCTTCAAACTCTCTCTGGATCATGTTGGTAAATTCCCGGACCATTGCATCTGAAGAAATTTTTTTATTATTATCATCAAGTAACTTACAAGGAAGCTCTTCAACCCTATTGACAAAATTCAAATCATTATCCTCGCTGACTTCTCAAGCACTTTGCAAGTCTTTAATCAACTCTTTGATGATGCTCACTTTGTGTATCATGGTTTCTTTAACCTCTACAAATATTTCTCTGTTGGGAATGATCCCAATTTCCATAGTTAATGCATCTAACTTGAGCTTCTTCATCTTGGTCCAAGCTTGCAAACTGTTTTTCCATATCTTGTTGTTCTTGAGAGAAAGTATCAGCAACTTTGTCTAACTCTGATCTTATGCTTTCCATCTTTTCCATTCTCTCCACAGAAGTTCTTAAAAGCTGTGAACTTTGTCCAATCATTCAGTCTAGGAACTCACCGACTACCCTGCCCCTTGTATGCACTTTTTCTACCTTCTGAATAACTAGATCCTTAATGCTTATGGCCACAGGCTCAACTGATTCTAAAGATAGAGTAATCTTTTGGAGTACAGAAGTTAACTGTTCTGCCTTGGCTTTATATTGATCCTTCACCTTTTTTACTCATCAAATTTCTTAATGAGAGAATTCATTGTAGATTGTGCATCTACCTTAGCACTTTCATGAGTTATCTTCACTAACTCAACTCTTGTGATGGAATAATCAGAGATGTCCACTTCTTCTATAGTTTCATCAGGAAGAGGTTGAGCCACTTCTACATACCTATATACCTTCTTTATCAAACAACAACCTAGAAAGAGTTTTTGGATTTTTCTTACTTTTTGCCTTCATAGGTGCCAACTGCTCAAAATTAAAGTCATCTAGAGAGATGGCTTGCTTCTTCCTCTTAGGTGTCTGAGATGAAATCTAAGGGGGAAGTGTAGATGAACTTCCTTCTGGACCAACAGCCATAGTTTGAGTAGAAGGGATTACACTCACAAAATTTGTTGTCACAATGGGTGGAGTGTTAGTCAAAATAACACTAGGAATATCCACACTTGAAACTTGCAAAGACTCAGTCATAAGTTGCTCTAAGTCTGATTGAGAATGTATGTCAAAAGAAGGTGATGCCAAACTTGGCAAAGATGGGGGAGAACCTAAAACAGTTTCCAAACCATGTTTAGGACTATCAAAAATTGACCTAGAGGATGGGGATGAATGAATGAATTGAATTGACCTAGTGGAAGGAATATGAATTGTGTCAACAGAAATGACCGTGATAGTAGGAGTGACAGTAGAAACTGGTAAAATCATTAGAGAAGAAGAAATAGGTGGTTCCTCTAAAATGTTCTCATGAGGGGACATTTTTTATTTCTCATGTTGTTCTTCCTCTTCTTGCCTTTCAGTAGATGGCCCTTCTGTAGTTGTTTTAACCTTTCCACCTTTTGTAACAAACTTGATCTTTGGCTTGGCAGTCTTACTGAAACTAGGCATATCACTCTTGTTCTTCATCCTTATCTCAGATTTCTTACTTGTAGGATCTTGAGACTCCTCTTCTGATCCAGTTACAAAGCGTTTCAAGCGAATCCCCCTTTCCTCTAACCATACATTTGTATTAGCTAGGATTGGTTCAAACCTTTCACTGATAGAAATTACCTCTTTCTTTGACCACTGGATTGCCAGTAGAGGAGATTCTGCAACATTGTTCCTCTCATAAACAGGATTCAAGATGTCCTCATCATCTTCCATGTCTTCAAAAATATTTTCTAAATCAAGTTCTTCAATCTGCTTTAAGGTCAACCAATAGTAATCCAGTTTTATTATCTCCTCCTCAGTCCTACAATATGCCCACAAATCTTCAATTCTATATACGTGGGTTAGGGCTCTCTTGATTCTATCTTTCATCCCGTGATAATCAAAATTAGGTCTTCTCTTGTAGGTATTCATGGTGACCCATTGTATGTCTGATTCCACAGCCTTATCTTTTGGGGATGTTGAGATAGAATACCTATCAATTGTAAGGGGAAACCTGAAACCTGGCTTGTGAGATTCCATTTGTTTGCTATGAACTGTCATCATCTGTCTACATAGCTCCATTAATATATTTTTTCTCTAGGGTACCTTGGGAGCATGTATGGATATCCCATGAAACAACCAACTCTCAAATAGGTGAATGTAGGAAACCATAGATACAAACAACCATATTTGTTTACCACAGACCATGCCTCATGAGAAACCCTTTTCTTTTCCAATTCAGGATCAAACATACACAAGAAAGGATTAAAGAAAGCATCATTAACTCTTCTAAAATGATGAATACCTCCATCAAGAGTTATCTGAGGATAGTATTTGTATACTAGATTTAACCTCCTATCTCTTTCTGATGTTAACCCAACAAAATTCCTCATTGCAGCGGAAACATATACAAGATATGATGTCATGTAGAACTTCAATAAATTATGTACCTTTGTCAATTGATGATGAATTGCATCACTTATATGCAATCCCCAAAAGATCTATTGTTTCTTCCTTGTTATGATTTTGATGTATAAATACATCCAATCATGAAAGGTAGATGAAGTAGGCAAACCTATCACTTTACTAAGAAGGGTGATTAAATCACTTACTTCTACAATGAAGTCACTGCGTGGAAAGCTCTTAGGCCATCTTGAAATGTTTGGCCTAGGATTTTTTAACCACCTACTGTTAATCACCTTCTTAGTAGTATCTAGATCTTTCTCATATTCTTCTTATGCATAGTAGAAAGTGATATCTACATATGTTTCAATATTAGGACACAAGAAAGCTTTGTCAATAAATTTTGCATCTATCCTCATAACCACATTTGCATTAGAGTCCCTAACACTTCGATCATACCTATTGTAATGTGCTACAACCTAGAGAACAAACTTGGGATTATGTGCAGCCACAGGAAACACAACTACCATTTGAATGTTGCTCTCAACTATACACTGCATGCCATTACTCAGTGATTGCTCTTGGGTCCTTTCCACAAATTCAAACATATCAACATGCCGAATTTCAGTATCCTTTATCTCATCAATGTTTGAGGACACTGAGGTCTCTAGAAAAACTCTCTGATATTTGTACTTCATTGATTTTGTTTTGCTCAGGGAAGGATCTGACATCTGAAGAGCAACTGACAAGTGATTGTATCCTTGTTGAAAATGTAGATGTGAACATCTTGAAATGTGTGCACAAGAAATTGCAATACAAAGTTCAAGATTTTGTAGTGTTAGAAAAACTTGCATGATTGGAAATTGAAGTAGTAAGGGAATTCTGAGCAATTGTATGAGCTTGGAGGGCTTAAGCACGATGAAGGCAAAAAATGGAGCAAAAGCGAGCAATTGGGAAAAATGGAAAAATTTCCCAGTGTTAACAGAAATTTGCATGGTGGGTGTAATGTCGCTAATTTTTAGTGCTTCTACATGGTGGGATAGTGTAATGAGTTGCAAAGTCAGAAAATTTCTTTGACTTTGCAAGTGGGATGAACTTGCTAAGTATTGCAAGGTCGGCAAAATTTTCCAACTCTGCAAGGAGGTAATTCTTACAAAGTATTGCAAGGTCGGTGAAAAAAACTAACCTTACAAGGGAGGGAAAAATCCTAAGTGTAAAACCATTATTTAGATTTCCTCCTCCACATAAGACATTGGTGTAAGGTCAGTGAATTTCACCGACCCTACATGGGTAAGCTAACTTAAATTTAAGTAGAATCAGGGAAAAACCCTGACTATGTTTTACTCTTAATCACTTCATATGTAAAGGCAGCAAAAAATGTTGTCAATGCATAAATGGGGATGGACTTCAACTTTGCGTAAGACTCAACAAATTAGCGGTGAAAACCATCGATCGACAGGTAAGGTTCTTGCAGTTTAGAAGACGCTCAAAAGGCGAAAATTGTCAATTGACTCACGGGAGGTAGGCAAGTTTCAAAACTCAAGAGATACTCTGGGTTTAACAAACAAAACAA
This sequence comes from Cunninghamia lanceolata, assembly GCA_027924645.1. NCBI lineage: Eukaryota > Viridiplantae > Streptophyta > Pinopsida > Cupressales > Cupressaceae > Cunninghamia > Cunninghamia lanceolata. The sequence goes on from BSBN01000781.1 coordinate 2,412,488, forward strand.
CAAACAATGAAACATGGGTTTATGAAACCAGGGTTACAAAACTAGGGTTTCTGAGACAGTGAAAATAATACATAGATTTGCAAGTTTTAAACAAACGAAAACCTAGTCTCAACAAACCTTTAAATCGAACAAAATGAACTCAAAAGGAAAATGAACCTTTCACAAAAATTGAACATTTAACACATAAATAAATAGATTAAAGGAAAAACATACCTGACAACAATGGAAAAAAATGGCAAAACCCTAGCCTGAATTGTCGACAAATCCACTCAAAAGCCGCACATTACAAAAACTCAAAAGCCTTTGAATGCATAGAGGAATTGGGAGGGCACAAGAGAAGAATAAACATAAAATAGAATCAAAACTTATTTAAAAGCTCCCCAAATCATAATTAAAACACCTCATTTATTACCAACTTGTGTGAATTGGGAGTTGCTGAGTCCGGTAAATTTAACACCAATGCAAGTTTCAAAAAGTCGATGAATGATATGCAAGGTCGGTGAATTTTACTGACCTTGCAATTTTATTTTTGCATTAGGAATGCAAGGGCGCTGAAATTCAGTGCTCCTACATGAGTGAAAAATTTCCTAACTTTAAAAGTGAAATTTTACAACTTGGTTTATTTTGCAAATTTCGACGAACTGAAAAAGGTTTATGCTCGGAATGATGTTTTGAGGCTAGGAGACCACACATGAGGGCAAATGTGATTCACCTCATTTTGCATGCTTAGATTGAGTGGGCTATGAAATAGAAAAGTTTCGTAGGGGTTATCCCACGAATTGAGCGTAGCTAAATTCAAGGATAACAGCTGGCTCTAATTGGGGAGCTTCCTTCGATCATCATTTGAAACGATTGACGGAAGAAGAATCCCAGAACTCTAAGTGCCTTCATCCAACCATTGGGCTATAGAGTTAGGCGACACAACAAAAAGACACAAAAAAACTTAAAAAGGAAAAGATGCAAAACTATACAAGTATTTACAAACTTATCTGTCGCTTCACTTTGAAAAAACCTTCAGATGCTGTCCACTGTGAGGCAAAAAAAAAATTGTTCCATCTTGATACTCCAGAAGAAAGCTATTCTCACCATAGAGCTAATGAATAACAAAAGGGCCTCTCCACAAGGAATTAAACTTCCCATGTATTCCTTTCGGCTCTCTTCTTTTGTCCCACAATAGGACTTGATCACCAATTTGAAAACTTTAGGATTTTGCCTTCTTGTCAAACAGTTTCTTTACTTGAGTTTGATGTTCCGCAATGCGATCCACTACTTTTATGTGTTGTTCCTCAAGTTCAAAAAGAAACATTACGCATTTTTCAATAGAACTATCAAAAGTTACATCTTCTATGGTCTTGGCCAACTTCAAAGTAGGCAACACCAATGTGATTGGTATTTTGGCATTCAGACCATACAAAAGCTGAAATGGTGACATGTTAATTGCTCATTTGGGTGTAATACAATCTACCCATAATGCATCATACAATTCTTTGTGCTAGGTCCTTTGATTCTCATCAACCAGTTTCTTAATGATGGTAACCAAATTCTTGCTTGACTCAGCCTGACCATTCCCTTGGGGGTAATAATCAGATGAATGAGCGAGAATGATCCCATACTCAAAATAGAAATTAGTTATCTCATGGGAAGAGAAACAAGTAGCATTATCCGCCACTATCTTGTTTGGCACTCCAAACCTTGATATGATATTCTCCATTAGAAAACTACAAACCACTTCAAAAGTGGCATGCTTCACCAGGATGGCTTCCACCCACTTGGTGAAGTAATCAGTTGCTGTGAGAACATAACTATGCCTTGCACTTGACTGTAGATTCACTGCCTAATGAAGTTAATGCCCTACTGCTGAAAAGGCTCCTCAATCAATACTAGTTTGAGGGGTAATGCTGCCAACTTGGGTTTCCCCACAAATTGTTGACACGACTCACACTTACGCACCCAATTATATGCATCTTGGAAAAGTGTGGGCCAATAATACCTAGCTCACAAGATTTTGTGAGTTGTCACTGGGGCTGAAAAATGTCAACCAATGCTAAATTGTGAAAAGACTCCAACAGTTTACCTTGTTGCACCTTATCAACGTAACGCAGAAAAATTCCATCAATACTCCTTTTATACAAACCATTATCCCATAGGACAAAGTTTGCAGCCTTGAGTTTGATTGTCCTCTTCTCTTTGTAGGACAAGTGCTTAGGACATTCCCCATAGGTGAGGAAGTGTGCAATATTTGAGTACCATTCATCTGTTGTACTGACGAACAGAACTATGGGAAATTCCTCATCGTTTACTTCTTCCTCATCTCCTGTTTCTTTTGGTACATTATCAGCAATCAGCTGACACAAGCCTTTCCCACAAACCAACTTAGTGGGCTTGATATCTAGATCATACTCTTAGATCTTGGCAATCCAGTTGCCTCTCTTACTCCCAAACTCTTGCTGAGTTAAGATAGACTTGACTGTTGAATTAGGTACTAATGTAGTAGTGTGGGAGTTCAAAATGTAATATCTGAAATGTTTGACTGCCTTGACCACAAAATAGGAATGCTTCTCCATTGTTGAATACTTGAGTTCATGAGCCTTCAAAGGACAACTCATAAACACAATTGGAGATTCGATGCCTTCCTTGTTTTGTTGTACCAGAATGGCTGATAGAGTGTGCTTAGAAGCATAGCTATACATAATGAAATCCTTAGTGTAATCCGGATAGACCAAAACTTGAGCATGTGCAATTTCTTTCTTGATATCATTAAAAGCTTCTTTACCTTATGCACTCCATTGGAAAGTAGACTTCTCCTTCATCATATCAACAATATGGTGAGTCTTTTTTGCAAAATCTAGAACAAACCTTCCTAGAAAATTCACTTTCCCAAAGAAAGAGTGTACTGTTGTCTTACTTGAGGGCAAAGTAAGACCTTGGATAGATTTGACCTGGTCAAGATCAATCTTAGTACCTTCTTTAGACACAATGTGCCCAAGAAGCTTACCTTCTATTACCCCAAAAATAGATTTCTTGGGATTGAGGGAAATACCATGCTGACGACATCTTTCCAGAACTTACCATAAGTGATAAGCATGATCTAAATGATTCTTAGAAAATATAGTTAGATCATCAAGGTATACAACAATGAACTTACCCATTTCATCACGGAAGGCTAGGCCCATTACTCCTTGGAAGGTAGCACCAGCATTGATTAGTTCAAAAGGCATTCTGCGATATGCAAAAGTACCACATGGAGTGGTGAAAGTAGTCTTATGTTGGTCTTCTTCACTAACCTCCACATGATTATATCCTAAGAAGCCGTTTAGCATAGACATCATTTCTGAACCCATTACTGTTTGAAGGACTTGATCCATCATTGACAGTGGGTAATTATCTTTTAAAGATGACTGATTCAGATTTTAAAAATCCACACAAATGCAGATTTCCCCATTCTTATTTCTCACTGCACAATATTGGCTATCCACACAGAATGATCCCGATAGGGCAAATTATTATGGCATTGAGCATCTTCTGAATCTCAGCGAGAATGGTACCTGAGATTTTTGGATTATATTGTCTCTACTTTTGCTTGTGAGGCAAAGATCCCATATTGAGGGGGATCTCGTGTTGGACTTCTTTTAGACAAATATATTTCAAGTCATCATATGAGTAGGCCAGCACATCAATATACTGACGTATGAGTGTTACAAATGTGTTCTTTTCTTCCATCGTGCAACATTTCCCAATATTGACTAATTTGGGATCACTTTCCATACCCAGATTGACTTGCTCAACCTCAGTTGATGACTTTGAACCAGATTGTTGTTGACATTTGATGTAACGATCGTGTTTATCAAAAAGTTTCTCAAGAGAAACTAAACCTTTAGGAATCTCATTCCCTTTGAGCTTCAGTATTTCTTCGTCAGTCTCTGGATCTATTTTAGAAATAGATTCTCAGGAAGGAGAGTCACTTCCTTCGAAATACAACTCTCTAAAATTTTCTGTCTTCTCCAAGATTGAGATGATTTTATCATCAATATTGAAGATTTTTCAGTGGGTAGAATTGTTTGGAACACCTAGTTGAAAGACCAACTCAATGGTATATTAACTCCCCTTGAAATCCTTATGTGGGACCATAAGAGTAACTGACACACCCAAAGAATTTGCTCTGTTATTGTATTCCCTTGGAACAACAACAATGTTGAAAGCATTGAAATCTTCTATGCAATCCCAGACTCAATTGTGGTAATGCCTTAATCTTTCATTCTTTGACTGGTAAATATTTCTCACTTGGCAAACAATCAACTCGGCATCACCTTGTGCACGAAGATTTTTTATTCCCTTATTTTTTGCCACATGCATGCCTAACAACAAAGCCTCATACTCAGCGGTGTTTTTGGTATTGTCGAACTACAATTTGAAGGAAAAAGGGAAAATTTATCCTTTGGGGGATATGAGGACTATCCCTGCTCCAGACCCAGTGGAGGAACAACTGCCATCTTATTCTAAAGTCCAAACATCGTCTGAACTTTCCATCTTTGGAGTCTCAAAATATGGATTTTCTTCGGTTGAAGAAGAAACATCTGTTATGAGATCCTCACTAGAATCTTCATTAGAGGACTCAGGAACTTCATCAATTGTTAGAAAATATGTGCCCATTCCAGAAGACTCAAACAAGATCTGAGCTTTGCAATCTTCAGATTTTATCACGGTGTATTTGGACTCTCTTTTTGGAAGAAGCTTTTGCATAATACCTTTGATAGGTATTCTAGCTTCTGACCAATCCAAGTTTATCTCCCCACCAACATCCTTACAGAAATTCCATCCCAGTAATATCCCATATGAGGCTGGGACATTAGCTACCAAGACTATCATTTTGATCCTCTTTTCTGGGAAAGATGTGAATGCAAACTGTGCATCCTTGATCTACCCTATTAGAGGCACTTGCTTTATCTCCATGGAAAAACAATGGCCAAAAGTTTTAGTTAATGTCAAACCCAAAGCATTGGCTACTTTGGTGGGCATCACATTATCAAAAGCACCTAAATCTATGATGCAATTACTGAGTTTACAGTCGTTAATAAGCAAGAGATATAAAATGGTTCTATTTTCCTTATAGTGGACGAAGGAGAAGAAACTAGGTTACTCTGGGTAGGTCTTGCTTTAGGAGCAACAAGGGTAGCTTTGAAAAAATCTTGACCATTAGGGGTAACTTTACTTTTGACAAATTTATCTAACCTATCAAATTGATCAGGATTAGCTTGTAGGTATTTAACCTCTAACATTTGAATTTTTGTCTTTTTGGCATGGTCTATGATATCAAAAGATTGATAGGGGCTAGCTATAGAAGACAAAACATTCTCATTTTGAGGTTTGGCATTTGAGGTACTGGTCCTAGGTACAGAAGATGAAGCAAGAGGATCTAATGTACTTACTTGCTTGTTTCCCATCACATCCTTCAGTTGAAAAGGTAAAGGAGTGCCCCTCTTAGCAATGGTAACTATAGGTCGAGGATTTTCTTTTGACTTCCCTTTGTCAACTGCTTGTTGATGATTAAATTGATTTTGAGACTAGGTAAAAACATAATATGATTCGCCATAGGCATCTTCTTCTTGTTCTATTTCATCTTCAAAGTTTGGGAACCCAATGTTAGAGTCTCCAACTACTTCCTCTTCACCCTCCATGAAGAAGTTAGCATCATCTTCTTGGTCATGTTCTGATTGGGGTAGATTGTCTTGCTTCGATTCATAATAACAAACTATTTCATTCATAGGTGGTGCTTCCAAAGCAAGTCTTCCTTGTAGAGGAAGCCTGTTTTGACTTTGATTCCTTGCAGCATTACCTTGATAATTAGGAGCGTTTGGGAACGTTCTCCTTGGAATGTCCTTATAGGAGGGAGTGGACAAACTCTGAGACATTTGTTTTTTGAGAGCCAACAAATCATTGGCTAGCTTTTGTACCATAGGATCCGTGGTACTTGTAGAAGGTGCATTTGAAGAAGTCCACCCTTTGGACCTGTTTGAATCTTTCCTTATTTTTCTAGCAAGGATTAGATCATCTTCAATATCAGTAGCTAGACTTTGGGCAGCTACCAAGTCAGTTGGATTTGCCCTTCGTAGGAGAAAGCTTACTTCTGGCAATTGAGTGCTAATGAAGAAACACTTCTAGTTTTCAGTTGTTGGTTGAGCAGTAGCTAGAATTCTATTTGTCAGCTTGTTAAATTTAGCTATGAACTCACACATGGGTTCCTATGGCTCTTTCTTCATCTAGGTAAGATGAGCCAATAAGGCATGTGCATCTTTAGCTGGTTTGAATCTTGCTTCAAATTTGGTTTGAAGTACATTCCAACTAGTAATGGTTCTTGCTGGAAGGCGATAGAACTAATCAGCAACCACTCCTTGAAGTGTTTCAACAAATAACCTCATGGATACATCTTCATGTTCCACTATGAGAACACCACATGCAATATAGAAAGCTGTAATGTGTTCATCAAGATGTTGCTTATCGTCACCATAGAACTTGGGAAATTTCTTACGTGAACCTTGAGGTAAATCATGTACTGGCCAAGCCAAATTTAGTGGCCTGAAGGTATTACCCCATGGACCTGGAGCAGCCATTCTTCTTTGGTTGAATGGAGAAATAACAAACCTCTAAACTGGTGTGATAGATAGAACTCTATGAGCAATGGAAGCTTCACTCAGTATAGGAGATCTTGCATTGGTGGGAGGAAAACTCCGTGTACGCTGAAGAGGAGATATCATAAGGGCAGGAAAAAGATTGAAGTTATGGTATTGCATCAACTCAAAAATAGGATCTACAAAATCTTTGAGCTCTTCTGCTTCGTGTGCATGTTGGTTCTGCCAGAGTGCAAACTTAACAAATAATAAATTAGAAATAACAAAACTATTACAAACAATAAGGCCGGTATACTTCAACCAAAGGTGAGAGGCTCTTGGTTGCGTCTTCGGTCCCCAGTAGAGTCGCCAAAAATTGTTGGGTAAATATTTTGTTATTCGCTAACTGAGAACAAAATGGTTATATCAACCATGCCACAATGAGATTAAATCTCTCCTCTTAGAAAGGGGAGGATCCCTTCTTATTACTAATTAAATCAACTAGTAATTAAATTATGCTTATGTACACTATAACTATCCATTGGGGTGTTTCCATCAGCATATTCTCTTTTTTCAGAATAAGGGAAACGAATTACAATAATGACATTGATGATCACAACAAGTAAGAAACTAAATAACTCCAGTTGGAGCAATAATAGCTGATACTCAATTTTTGTTCGACGTAGGAATAACAAGAATGCTACTAGCAAATGATAGTAACTAGAAAATCCACAAAAGCACAAAGTCTTTTGCCACTTTCCACGATAGTTCCAAAGATAACAAAATGATATGTGTTGTAGCCCAAAGTCTCTCAATGCATATCACAATAAGATTGCATGAACAACGATAATAGCTTCCAGCTCAAAGACTACAAGTTATTCCCCAAATATGATTCCAAAAAGTAACAAATGTAGCAAGTTGTAGCTCAAAGTCTATCAACTAACAACACCGTAGATCCACAAGAATATAGCTAAAAATTGTGGCACAAAGTCTACAAGTTCTCAACCAAATTCATACACAATACATATAGCTCCAAATGCAATATGATAACACAAAGTTTATCAATATCAAATTAGATTTTCCCTTCAATAATGAAATAATACATCACTCATAAACCAACTTCAAGATAATATGACAAGAGAGACATAAGAACACTCTTACATACAACAAACGTGCTCCAAAACAAAGGTTGGAGACAATCTACTTCTTTTATTGATCAATTCTTGATATGCACATTCAACACAAAGATTCAAGTATGCTTTTCAAAATGGGCAGCGTTTTGCTTCAAAAGATTAAAAAGGTCTTTATACAAAAGAACTCCCTCATGTATATAGAGGAGAGTTGAGAGCTAATCTAGGAAAAGTAAACCTAAAATTGACTTACTCAACAAAAGAGTCCACATTGATCTAGGACTTCTCTGTTTTTACATGTAATTACATTTTTGAAAATGACGTGTAAAATGTCAGGAACTAATTACATAAAGGATGAAAATACTGAAAATTTAAACAAGGTACATTTAGCCTTTCCCATCGTCCTTCTCCATAAAATCTTCATACTTCTTCATGATTGCTTGAAATTCATCATTATCCAGTCTTGAAGTATGCTTGGAGATAGCAAGGATTCTTGTGATTGAATCCATAATAGTGTTACAAGCTTTCTCATGCCTTCCCAAAAACACCTTGAGGTTCTCCAAGGTTAACTGAATATCTAGCAACTTGTCAATCGAAGCCACTGAAAAGGCTTGATCTTCAAATTCTCTCTGGATCATGTTGGTAAATTCTCGGACCATTGCATCTGAAGAAAGAAATTTTTGATTATCATCAAGCAAGTTACAAGGAAGCTCTTCAACCCTGTTGACAAGATTCAAATCATTACCTTCTCTAACTTCTCGAGCACTTTGCAAGTCTTTGATCAATTTTTTGATGATGCTCACTTTGTGTATCATGGTTTCTTTAACCTCTATAAACATTTCTCTATTGTGAATGATCCCAATTTCCACTAATGCACCTAACTTGAGCTTCTTCATCTTGGTCCAAGCTTGCAAATTGTTTTCCATATCTTGTTTTTGAGAGAAAGTATCAACAACTTTGTCTAACACTGATCTTATGCTTTCCATGTTTTCCTTTCTCTCCACAGAAGTTCTTAAAAGCTGTGAACTTTGTTCAATCATTCGGTCTAGGAATTCACTGACTACCCTGCCCCTTGTATGCACTTTTTCCACCTTCTAAATAACGGGATCCTCAATGCTTAGGGCCATAGGCTCAACTAATTCTAAAGATAAAGTAATCTTCTAGAGTATAGAAGTTAACTGTTCTACCTTGGCTTTATATTGATCCTTCACCTTTTTTACTTCATCAAATTTCTCAATGAGAGAATTTAGTGTAGATTAAGCATTTGCCTTAGCACTTTCATGATTTATCTTCCCTAACTCAACTCTTGTGATGGAATAATCAGAGATGTCTACTTCTTCTATAGTTTTATCAGGAGGTTGAGCCACTTTTGCATACCTATAACCTTCTTTATCAAACAACAACCTGGAAAGAGTTTTTGGCTTTTTCTTAGTTTTTGCCTTCACAGGTGCCAACTGCTCAAAATCAAAGTTATTTGGAGAGATGACTTGCTTCTTCCTCTTAGGTGTCTAAAATGAAAGCCAAGGGGGCAGTGTAGATGAACTTCCTTCTGGATCAGCAAACATAGTTTGAGTAGAAGGGATTGCACTCACAAAAGTTGTTGTCACAATGGGTGGAGTGTTATGTTGGAGTACAGGACAACACTGAGAGGGGGGGTGAATTAGTGTTGTATAATTTTTAACATTTCAAAACTTGACTAAAAAATGTTGAGCAAAGGAGTTCACTGAAAAACATAGTCATCATGATATGCAAAACTTAAATAAAGATGATCAATTAGATACAACATAATCAATCACAAAGAAAAGACATGACACAGGTTTTGATGAGTGGAAAACCCTATAGGGATAAAAAAACCACTCTAAATTTTTTGCCTCATTGGCTTATTTTAATCTCATTGATTACAACAATGGTTGTCTCACTGACAATTAACCATGCCTCATTGGCATAAATCTACCTCACTGGAAAATACAATCACCATTATCAAAACATAAAGTCTAGTGTGCAAGAAATGATTGCAAGTCAATATGATTTGCACCATTACATACCCTATGATTCATTACTCACACAAAGATTCAAATAAAATCACTTAAATCATCTCATCAAGTCACCTGCAAAATATCTCATTCATCTCTTTCAATCACTTTCTGAATAACTTGATTCACCAACATTTTCTCTTCAAAAGAATCTTCACAAAAAAATGTCTTCATCACTGCATATTGGTCCACATAACAATTCTTCTATTAATGCACTTGAAATACCATTATATAAAAATTGAATGTCCTTTCATGACTTTTCACATTCTTCTTCTTCTCTGATTCATTTTTACCTTCACAAAAAAAAATCTTCAATGAATTTTAATCATTTTGCCCCTGTCAAAAAAATAAAACAATTTCTCTCCATATTTCTTCTCTTAAAAAAAAATCATCTCCATTTTTTATTTTCTTTGTATAAAAAAAATCATTCTCCTACAATAAAATAACTTTTCATATTCCTCTATGCATACTTATTTTCTCAATACTTCAATAACCCCTTCAATTTCTTCTCTGCAAATATCATCTTCATAAAATAAAGATTATAAAAAAATCTTCAATGAAATTTTGTCAATCAGCCCTGTCAAGAAAAATAAATTCATTTATGTCCTCCACTGCTCAAAAACCTTCTACATTTTTGATAAGAAAGGAAGATAAAAAAAATCCTTATACATTATTCTAAAAAGAATAATATACCTAAAAAGAAATTTTCATTTCTTAAAAAAACTTCTTTATGATTTTCTCGCCATAAGAGGGGAACATAAAAATATAATTAAATCTCCCAAATATAACCTTTAACTCTTACACAAAATTTGCCTTTTAAAAATTGCTAAAAATAGCCCTTAAAAGGCCTTATCTCTGCAGTCTCAAGGTTATGATGTCCAAATGCACATCAATGTGCATGGTCAAGAGTGAGGATTCTAACTTTAAATAACATCCATCGATATACCTTTGTGCGCCCACTGAGTATTTGAATTAGAACCTTTGATTATGTTTTGGTGCCTGTGGAAGACTTCATTAACTGGAGCAGGAGGTACTGCAAGGTAGAGGGGGCCGGTTGCCCATGACCACTAGACCTTCTAGTAGGTTGATATTAGTGAAATGACCTGTGACATCAGGTCAACACTCAATAAGACAAAAAGTGCATACCTTATATGACGGGCAGAGAGGGGACTGTGTTAGGATTTTAAGTGTTTTTTTTAACTTTATTCAAAACCTTTGATCACATTAATACATGTGATTTATCAAAACACCATTTAATATATCTGCCAAGTCATAAGACTTCAAACTAATATAACATCTCTGAAATGATAATTCTCTGCCATTCACACTTGTCATGAACTTTTTACTAATTTATCATAAACCCTCATGAAGTATGGATAACATATGATCAACACCATCACATATGATCTTGATCCTGAGCATACATACATCTTGAAGTAAAGCATCCACATCATACACCCATATTATGTAAACCTTTGATGATTTGTGAATGAAACCTCTGCGGATGAAACCTTACTTGCTTGAACATGCATGTGAACCTTATCATAAAGACCTTATGAAGACACAATTACATTAATCAAGTTATGAGCATCAAAATAATGATCCATAATACCAACATCATCACCTTTGTATACCAACAACATCACCTTTGTAGCAGACCCCAACAACATCACCTTTGTATCACTGTATGTCATAAGCAAGCATCTTGAAGTAAAGCACCAAGAATCAAATGAGATGGAGAGAGCATACCTCCTGGCACATGAGAAAAATACACAAACTCCTTAATCATGACATGAAGCATTATGATAAAATCCTTTGCAAATCTTTTATGTCTCTGCACACCTACACTCAATATGATAACTTTTGCATGTATACCAAACCAAACTCAACATGCATCAAAACTAGAGAAGATCAGATTGATGCCTTCAACATCTTGAGACGTGGCAATTAGCAAATATAGATCGACAATATCAAACATCAAATGATCAACATTAAAGCATCACCACATCATGGCATAAGCTCTTGACAAAGTGAGATCTTGAAATCCTGATTACTAACTTGTCACCTTTTTGACATCAATGACAATTAACCTCCATCAGTGTTAGTCAAAATAACACCAAGAATATCCACACTTGAAACTTGCAAAGACTCAGTCATAAGTTGCTCTAAGTTTGATTGAGAATGTATGTCAAAAGAATGTGATGACAAACTTGGAAAAGATGGGGGATAACCTAAAATAGTTTCCAAACCATGTTTAGGACTATAAAAAATTGACCTAGAGGATAGGGATGAATAAATGGATTGAATTGACCTAGCGGAAGGAATATGAATTGTGTCAATAGAAATGACCGTGATAGTAGGAGTGACAATAGAAACTGGTAAAGTCATTGGCGAATCTAAGAAATAGGTGGTTCCTCTAAAATATTCTCATGAGGGGACATTTCTGATTCTTGATGTTGTCCTTCCTCTTCTTACCTTTCAGTAGATGGCCCTTCTATAGTTTTTTTAGCCTTTCCACCTTTTGTAACAAAGTTGATCTTTGGCTTGGCATTCTTACTGGAACTAGGAACATCACTCTTGTTCTTCATCCTTATCTCAGATTTCTTACCTGTAGGATCTTGAGAGTCCTCTTCTGATCCAGTTACAAAGCATTTCAAACAAATCCCCCTTTCCTCTAACCATACATTTGTGTTAGCTAGGATTGGTTCAAACCTTTCTCTGATGGAAGTTACCTCTTTCTTGGAGCACTAGATTGTCGGTAGAGGAGATTTTGCAACATTGTTCCTCTTATAAGTAGGATCCAGGATGCCACCATTATCTTCCATGTCTTCAGGAATATCTACTAAATCAAGTTCTTCAATCTGCTTTAAGGTCAACCGATAGTAATCCAGTTTTCTTATCTTATCCTCAGTCCTACAATATGGCCACACATCTTCAATTCTGTATACGTGGGTTAGGGCTCTCTTGATTCTTTCATCCCCTAATAATCAAAATTAGGTCTTCTCTTGTAGGTCTTCATGGTGACCCATTGCATCTCTGATTCCACTGCCTTAGCTTTTGGGGATGTTGAGATAGAATACCTGTCAATTGTAAGGGGAAACCTGAAACCTGGCTTGTGATATTCCATTTGTTTGCTATGAACTGCCACTATTTGTCTACATAGCTCCATTAATACAATTTTGTCACTAGGGTGCCTTGGGAGCATGTATAGATATCCCATGAAACAACCAACTCTCAAATAGGTGAATGTAGGAAACTATAGATACAAACAACCATATTTGTTTACCATGGACCATGCCTCATCAGAAACCCTTTTCTTTTCCAATTTAGGATCAAACATACACAAGAAAAGAGCAAAGAAAGCATCATTAACTCTTCTAAAATGATTAATACCTCCATCAAGAGTTATCCGAGGATAGTATTTGTATACTGAAATTAACCTCCTATCTCCTTTTGATGTTAACCTAGGAAAATTCCTCATTGTAGCAGCAACATATTCAAGATATGATGTCATGTAGAACTTTAGTGAATTATGTACCTTTGTCAGTTGATCATGAATTGCATTACTGATATGTAGTCCCCAAAAGATCTATTGTTTCTTCCTCATTATGATTTTGATGTATAAATACATCCAATCATGAAAGGTAGATGAAGCAGGCAAACCTCTCACTCTACTAAGAAGGGTGGTTAAATCACGTACTTCTTCAACGAAGTCACAACATGGAAAGCTCTTAGGCCATCTTGAAATGTTTGGCCTAGGGTTTTATAACCACCTACTATTAATCACCTTCTTAGCAGTATCTGGATCTTTCTCATATTCTTCTTGTGCATAGTCAAAAGTGATATCTGCATATGTTTCAATATTAGGACACAAGAAAGCTTTGTCAAGAAATTCTACATCTAGCCTCATAACCACATTTCTATTAGAGTCCCTGACACTTCAGTCATCCCTATCGTAATGTGCTACAACCTGGAGAACAAACTCAATATTATGTGCAGCCACAGGAAATGTAGCTACCATTTGAATGTTGCTCTCAACTATACACTTCATGCCATTACTTAGTGGTTACTATTGGGTCCTTTCCACAAATTTAGAGATATCAACATGCCCAATTTCAGTATCCTTTATCTCATCAATGTTTGAGGACACTGAGGTTATTGGAAAACTCCTTGATATTTGTAATTCATTGCTTTTGTTTTGCTGGAGGAAGGATCTGACATCTGAAGAGCAATTGACAAGTGATTGTATCCTTGTTGAAATACAAATGTGAAAATCTCAAAATACATGCACAAGAAACTACAATACAAAGTTCAGGGTTTTGCAGTGTTATAAAAACTTGCATGATTGGAAATTGCAGTAGTGAGGGAATTTTGAGCAGTTGTATGAGCTTGGAGAGCTTAAGCATGATGAAGGCAAAAAACAGAGCGAAAGTGAGCAATTGGGAAAAATGGAAAAATTTCCCAATGTTAGCGAAATTTTGCATGGTGGGTGTAATGTCACTGGTTTTTAGCGCTTCTGCATGATGGGATAGTGTAATGAGTTGCAAAGTTGGTGAAATTTTCTGACTGTGTAAGTGGGATGAACTTGCTAAGTATCGCAAGGTCAACAAAATTTGCCGACTCTACAATGAGGTAATTCTTACAAAGTATTGCAAGGTCGGTGAAAAATCCTAACCTTGCAAGGGAGGGAAAAATCCTAAGTGTAAAATCGTTAAAGATTTTTGCCTCCACATAAGACATTGGTGTAAGATCGGTGAATTTCACCAACCCTACATGGGTAAGATGACTTAAATTTAAGTGGAATCAAGGAAAAACCCCAACTATGTTTTACTCTTAATTACTTCATATGCAAAGGCGACAAAAAATGTCGTCATTGCATAATTGGGAACAGACTTCAACTTTGTGTAAGACTCAACACATCGGCGATGAAAACCACTGATCGACAGGTAAGATTCTTGTAGTTTAGAGGATGCTCAAAAGGTGAAAATCACTGATCGACTAATGGGAGGTAGACATGTTTCGAAACTCAAGAGATACTCTGGGTTTAACACACAAAACATCAAACAATGAAAAGGGGGTTTATGAAACTAGGGTTACGAAACTAGGTTTTTTGAGATAGTGAAAATAATACATAGATTTGCAAGTTTTAAACAAACAAAAACCTAGTCTCAACAAACCTTTAAATCGAACAAAATGAACTCAAAAGGAAAACAAACCTATCACAAAAACTAAACATTTAACACATAAACAAATGGATAAAAGGAAAAACATACCTGGCAACAATGGCAAAAAATGATAAAACCCTAGCCTAAATCATTGACAAATCCACTTAAAAGCCACACATTACAAAAACTCAAAAGACTTCGAATGCATAGAGGAATTGGGAGGGCACAAGAGAAGAATAAACATAAAATGGAATCAAGACTTATTTAAAAGCCCCCCAAATCATAATTAAAACACCACATTTATTACCAACTCGTGTGAATTGGGAGTTACTGAGTCAGGTAAATTTTATACCAATGCAACTTTCAAAAATTTGATGAATGATATGCAAGGTCGGTGAATTTCACCGACCTTGCAATTTTATTTTTGCATTAGGAATGCAGGGGTGCTGAAATTTAGCGCTCCTACATGAGCAACAAATTTCCTAACTTTAAAAGTGAAAATTTACAACTTGGTTTATTCTGCAAATTTCGACGAACCAAAAAAGGTTAATGCTTAAAATGACGTTCCGAGGCTAGGAGACCACGCATGAGGGCAAATGTGATTCGCCTCGTTTTGCATGCTTAGAGTGCGTGGACTACGAAACAAACAAGTTTCATAGGGGTTATCCCATGAATTGAGTGTAGATGAATTCAAGGTTAATAGATTGAAAAAGAAATATGTTAGATTTTATTTTTGTTATTGTTTTAAAGAAGTTCACACTTAAACAAATAATACAAATAGGACAACTTTAAGGACTTTGTCTCTATGGATAACATAGGAGACTCTCTAAACTTTGTATGGAAGAGATAAGTGGAGAAGGAAAGTTGATAGTATGCTACTTTGTTTACTCAAATTTTATGAATTCAAAAATTTGTGGGAAAGACCATGACATCAAAGTGCATGTATGTACTAAAAAATATATCATCATGTTCTCTATAGTTTTGAAACTATTTGACTAATAAGTTTGTAGGTTTCTTGGCAAGTTGGTGTAATATAAAAGAGAGTGGGAAGCCCTCTATATCTTCAGTACAATCAACTATGAAAAAATAGAGTTTGCTCTAATTTTAAAATGTTTACAAGGTAAACAAAAGAAAAGCCATTATGGTTTTCTCCCCGTACAAAGAAGAGATAGTGGTAATATGCATCAACTCTTATAGTTTTGAAATTAATGAATAGATAAAGATATTACCCTTATAGAGATTTGAATAGCTAGTTTATTGGTATTTTTGTAGCCACTATGTGAATCTTTCACCTAACATGTTATAAGTGCTTAGTCATTGTTAAAACCCATGTGTACTTCTGGATTAACTGATGCTATAACTTTTGCTTAGCTACTCAAAGTACCATGCAATTTTTTTTGTTACTGACTTTCAACACTTAGAAAACAAGTTTGTTTTAAAAATGAGAAAATTGTCTGCATTTTACAAATCATCTCCAATTATATATTGAAATTATACAAAAAGAGTGGTTGGTTCTACAAATCATCTCTTAGACATGCCTAGTACTATCATATCATCATTTTTTGAAATTGATCTCCCTCCCAGATCATTTCTTTTATCACAAATTAGTTTTTTGGATAAAAGAAGAGCATCAACTTAGACTTAAAGATGTTTTAGGACCATATTTCCTACACAACAACTATATTTTCATCACCTCCAAACGTTGCAACATATTTCTGAATTAGAAAGCCAAGTCCCACATCCATATCTTTTAGTACTAGCAACTAATGGACAATGATTTAAGGTTTGCAAAACATGAAACCACTTGCAATCATATCATAAAGGAATCATAAATATTCTTGTCTACCAAGTATAAGAAAATTCTTGGTAATGTATCTGTTGTGATGCTCACAACACGCCCCATTTTACTCCTTAGCAAAATGAGGACCCCTGTTGTGGCTTTGCTTTTTTGCTTTTGTGTGTGGGTCTATTGGGTGGTAAAAGGGAAAAGAGAGTGAAAGTTATAAACCTTGTTGAAAATAAGGAAAAAATTGCATTAAGTACCAGAGCAAAATATGGGTGAATTCCTTATCAAAAATGAGTGAGGGTTGCTTTTTGAACTATGTTAAAATTCACAATATTTTGCAAGATATAAGTGTTTTGGTAAAATGTACAATGGAAGGGTTTATATGTTGCATATACAAAGTTTTTTGTATATCGGGTTGCATATACAAATTGGGCTGCATATACAAAGTTGTTTGTATACTTTTATGTTTGTATGCATTTCGATGACACTTTATTCTTACATACAAGTTAGGCCCGAAACAGTTCAAAGTTTAAATGCATAATCAACTGAGTCCATCGGATGTATGTTTTGTTTGTATATTTGGCAAATGGAAGACATACAAGGTAAATATGCAAGGCTCTATACATAGTCAGAACCAAAATGATTATGAAATAACGTTAAGTTGTTGTATTTCACGCATTGTATGTATGTATCAGTACATACATTGCGGAACATACAACGCGGAATCCAAGAAAGTTTAAATCTGATATAATGGATGTATTGGGACTCAATGTATATCGAAAAGATACATTTCGGTATATACAAGTCGGAGCCGAAAGGGGATACATACTACGGTTTAATAAAGGTTGGAGTCCGAAAGGACATACAAAAGTCTTTGTATGTATCTATGCTTGTATATAAAGATTTGATACAAGTGTCATATGCATCGCAGGAAGATACAAGTAAAAGGTAAGGTGGACCCCACCGTTTGCATGCCGGGTTTGTATGTATAATTACAATGTATGTTTACGATATACAAGCCGATATGCAAAGCGAAGGATGCAAATAAAAGATACAAGCCGGATGTCAAAAGGGAGTTCAATTTAGAAAAGTTTTTGAATGTTTAAATGCTTATATGTTTACAATGTACATATCCGGGATACAAAGGAAATAAAGACATCGGCCAAAAACATGCGATCGGAATGAAATTTTTGGATCGCCCTGACTGAAGTAAGTTACGCCGATATACAAAGGAATAAAAGGCGTAGAAAGAAATAAAGAATAAGAGGGTTTGTATATGTTGTTTGTATATGCGCCCATACAAGGAAATATACAAGCACGATATGCAAAGCGGAGATACAAGGATGTACGGAAAAGCGGGAAAAGAGAGGGAATTTGGGTTTGATTTCTTGCATTAGGCGCTTGTATGTTTAAAAATACAAAGAAGACATGCAAACAAAACATACAGGAAAACATATGAGGGAAAAGGGTATGTATGCAGAATTAAACTAATAGTAAAAAAAAAAGTTTGAAAACGTAAAACATTGCAATTGAAGGCCGAACTGTTGGCGCATTGATTACTGTAATTAATGCCCATCTAACATTCTGAGGAGGTATAAATTGAAGACAACAACATGAATTTTAAATCTATTTTTTATGTCTGTTTCGCAGGTATGCAAGTAGATATAAAGGCGGATCTTTAATGGTGATGACATCACAAAGGGCGGATCGGATGACAAAAGAAGTGAGAGGAGTAAAGGCTTTCAATGAGAAGAAATATGCAGGTGGAAGGAAACATTATTAAAAGAGCAACAAAAGATATTTTGAGGTGTTAGGGTTCCAAAGGGCATCTTTTATGCTCAGTATGGGTATGCTGCTCAGAGATATTTTGGCGGGATTTGTTTTCCGCTGCTTGATACTGCACTTGAGATACAGACTGTTGATTGACTAGGGTTTTGGAACCGTATTGGGGATAATCAGAGCCATATATTGAGCCCCTTTACTCTGTAATTAGTTACATAGGGATTCGTAGGACAGAGCTGGAAGTTGTAATTTATCTTAGCATTTAGAATAGAGGGACCTTTTAGTTTAGCATAGAAGGAGGTCACCTGTGTCTGCAATAAGGAATGCGTGGAACATCTAGCTTCCTTACTGTATCTGTAAAGCATTGTAAGTTTTCTGTAAGTTGATTAATGAAGCTAAGAGTCATTTATATATTGTAAATCATATATGACTGTGTGTTTTGAATACAAATGAATCTGGAATTCTGCATCTATATTCAGAGTGTCTTCTGGCTCTTCTTTGCATTTGAAATAATATCTCTTAAAACTTGCAATCTTGAATGTATGTTCGTGAAAATACTCAGGGCATTCACATTCAAAGGTTTAGTCTGTGGATTTAATCAAGCTTGCTGTACTGCTTACAACATGCATAACAGAGTATTTAGATCCTGTAGCAGAATGAGGTTTAATTTAGATTTCTCTAACTTTTTCCAAACCATTTGAAATACTTAGCTTAAACGTAGAAATTCAAAGGAGATATTTGAAGGAAACATGAACAACTGAGTTGATATTTGACAGTTTTCATAATATTTGAAAAGAAAAGCTTGTTTTAATATAAATCATATAAAGCTTTGTGATACATTAACAAGTTTATGCAATGGAATGAAGAAAATGTTGATATTTGTGATATTTTGCATAATTAGAGTCCAGTGAATCATAAAACACCTTAAATCAAGTAAGGCGCCTTGCATATTACAGATTCACATCAACCTACTGAATTGTCCAACAGGTCAAGACCTGATCATATAGAAACTTGAGATTAAGTAATCTTAATTGATTTCTTCATATCTTTCAAGACAGTTAGGTTCATTTTGTGAATTTTAACTTTTGTTATGAATGTGTAAAAACAATCATCAACAGTATCAATATAAGACCATATTATAGAAATAAATATAAAAACATGATTTGAGAAGAAGACATAATGTGCCACCTAAGCCTTGTACCAGAATAACATGATATTGTTTGCAAGTCTGATATTCTTTGTGACTAGTTAGAATGGAAATAACGATATGAATCATTGGTTCATTTTATAGATTTTTTTCCCTTCAGATTTTTGAAATTGAGTGTTCCACGGATAGAGAGCCAATTTTCAAAATTCGTCTATTAATTGTGTGATTTGATTTTCATTTGAAATTGACATGGATAGGTGGCCAATTTTGAAATTTGGTGTTACGAATTTAGTGATTTGATTTCCAAATGGTGAGCCTTACATCTGTTCATTTATTTTACAGGTTCTCAGAATCTAGTGGTTGATGTCTCCAAACTGGGCATTTATTTCACAATATTTGGGAGAGATGGATTGATTTATTAGAAATAATAATTTGTAATTATGTCAAGTTGGGAACATGTCATTGTTCATTACAATACCAGTTTAATTGGTTGAGGACCCAATAGTAGTACACTTAATATTTTATATAGAATAAGAAGCATGTATTGATGTTGACAGGAATGTGTATATAGGTAGACAAAGTAATTGGAAGATTGTGTAAATTTAAACACAATATTTTAATATAGTTTTGTTATATTTTTAGATGTGAACTTTATTTGGAATAAATTATATTATATTTTGTTCCATGTAGAGCTAAAAGATGAAAAGGGATGCTTGTTCATGTTGTACACTATTGAATGGGTAGTTGGAAAAATTTTGGTCTATCAATGATATATGTTAGGCAGGTTTAAAAGTAGTAGTTATTAACACTGTAAAAAGTTACTTTTATTGATATTTTTATATTCAAGCAATAATGAAAATATGCTCTAGATTAATGGATCAAACTATGACAATCACCCTCTCAACCATTGGAACTATCTCAGGTATTGGGTCTTTTCCCCTATTTATCGAGAAGTATTGTTATTTGTGTATGCGAAAAGTAGAAATCAAATAAGGAACAAATGCATCAATGAACCTACTATATTTTCAACATCACATCAAGAGCAAGTAACTAATGAAAGGAAATGAAACAATATTACCAAAGTAGTCCTTGTTTCCCTTGATATTTGATAATGAACTTCAAATTGATAATGTTGATTACTCACACTAGCAGCATAACAATACTTGATTACTCATGTGATAGACAAACGTTCTAGGTAGATCTTGCTAGGAGAAATTTAGAGAAGTGTGCTAGATAGGATCTTGATTCTCAATTCATTTAGGAGAAAATGACTTGATTGATAATGATATTTATATGATCTTGGATGTGGGAAGGATAAGACCTATTATTATGAGGTCTGCTAAGACTAATAGGTAAAAGTGTATAAGGATTAGGATAGGTGAAAATAATTAATTAAATAATAAAATTGTTTAATTAATTATAAGACAAAGTGGGATAAATAAATAAATTAATTAAATATAATTTATTTAATTAATTTAGGAAATGGATTAAGATTAATTTAACAAATAAAGATAATTTATTTAATTAATTGGATAATGAAGGGGGCCTAGGATGAAAGTGTCGCAAGATGGTGTCTAGGTGATGTCGTTAGGAAAAGGTTAAATTTAGGTGTCTACATTTTGCTCCTCTTTGAGATGATGTTACAAACAAAAGGAAGTAGCATCATTTCAAAGAAGAAAAGATATGGATGATTGGAAAGGGATGCCCCCTTGAGGGGATAGGTGGGTATGAAGGACACAGGTAGACTCTCAAAATGGATATGATAACAAAAAGATGGAGAAAGACAAGTTATGCTACATTAGGTGAGTAATCATGATTTTTGTTATATCACTAGACATTATGCACCAAGTTATAAAGACCAGGGTGACGATGTGTCTCGTGCATAAAAAGATGCCCCAATAAGGTCACAAGCAACCTTATTCAATATAACACCATGATATGAAAGACTATGATACCACTGTGGCAAGTATGGTTGATCATGCTCTTGGACAAGATCTTTACATAGCTCTTTAGATTGGATAGAAGGGGAGGTTTCTTGGATAATAATCGTTCCACATCGAGTAGTGATAACACATTTAGGGTACTTGTCTTTTATTGTGATGGTGGCAACTTGTGAAGGATCATAGTCAATACGCCTTACAATGGAATCACAGGTGTAAGGGACCTTATTATAGTGGATATTATTAACACGATTATTTTGGGATTGTTTGTGATTGGGTGCGGAATTGGGGGTTACTTCTAGTTTGAGCCTATTCCACTTGTTTGTAGGATGTCCATGAACATGATGATAACCAAGAAATATGAAATAATAAATAAAAATCATTCACAATGAAAGCTTCTATTTCACAATCTGCATCACCTCAAAATGAGCAAAGGACTATCAAAATCAAAGGAAAATAATGAAACAATGTTACCACAATAGCCTTGATGCACCATGACGAATGATGGATTTGCTCTTTAATGATGCTTGATAATGATATTAGATGTATACATATTGATTACTCACACTAGCAGCATAACAATACTTGATTACTCATGTGATAGCCAGATGTTCTAGGTAGATCTTGCTAGGAGAAATTTAGCTAAGTGCGCTAGATAGGATCTTGATTCTCAATTCAACTAGGAGAAAATGACTTGATTGATAGTGATATTTATATGATCTTGCATGTTTGAAAGATATGAACTATTATTATGAGGTAGGCTAAGACTAATAGGTAAAAGTGTATAAGGATTAGGATAGATGAAAAATAATTAATTATAGGATAAAGTGGGAGAAATAAATAAATTAATTAAATAAAATTTATTTAATTAATGTGGCTAAAGGATGGACTAAATTAGAAATGGACTAAGATTAATTAAATAAATAAAGATATTTTATTTAATTAATTGGATAATGGAAGAGGCCTAGGATGAAAGTGTCACAAGACGGTATTTAGGTGATGTCGTAAGGACAACCTTCAAATTTAGATGTTTACATTATTATTATTTACTTTAACATTTTATTCATGCTAATAATTATTAAGTATTATATATAAATATTGAAATTAAATTATTAGTTTTAAAAATTGATACAGATATAATTATATTGTATTAATATATATTATTTTTTATTTTTATATTATATTATAATTAGTATAATAATATTATATAAATATAATTTTTTTTGGCGAGTTGCCATAGGGGACAACTCCCTTTCATTGATAAAAAAGATTACAAAGCCCCTAACCACTGAGAGAGAAGATAAGGTGAAAGTTTACATAGTATGCATAGGTATCCATTACATTTCTCTCTAATCCCTTCCGCATGAGAGTGATGGCTTACTTGGTTTCTTCAGATTTGAGAGCAGTGGCAATACAAATAGCATCGCCAACCAGGCCTCACTAGGATTTTGATTTAGAAGACGCAGGGCTGCCAATGCACTATCTATTAGCATACCTATCTTTAAAAAAATCTATCTAAAATACGTCCAGAGATATCTTTCTAGAGGCACCTATTTTTAAATTACTATGTTGTATATATGATTTATTTATAATTAGTATAATAATATTATATAAATATAATTATATTAGAATACTTATCTTTAGAAAAATCTATATAAGATATCTTTCTAGAGGCACCTATTTTTAAATTATTATGTTGGATATAAGTTCAATAGGCACCTCGGGAAGGATATCTATGAACTTATTTTAGATAGATTATATATATATAAGCTAATACTTGTATGTTCAAGATATCAAAATTAAGAAATAAACAAGTAAGAAGCTCATGTATATTTCTTCAAGGGAAATAAAGTGAAATGGTGAGATGAGAGCCATCCCTAGTTTTAAGAAAATTACAAAATTACAAACAATAGAGGTACAAATTTTCATGCTTATTCATTGTACTTTATTTTCCTGTAGCCTGATACACAGAGTTCTAGTCTATCTATTCATTGATGTTGGTTGTTTTGTATCCTTGTCTGTTACTCCAAAGCTACTGTAATTGTCTTTTGTCTTGGAGTCTTTGATTCCTATTGTCTAAGCTATGTTTTTCTCTGGATTGAGTATCCTTTTTCTAGCAGTCCTTTGATTGCATTCCTCTTGTAATCGACATTTTTTCAATATAAAAAAAATCAAAATTGAATATATTAAATTTTTTGACTTTTCCCAGATTTACTAAACGATGTCTATTTAGGGGAGAGGATCGAGTAGTTGAGCACCCTAACTTCACACCTCTCAAAATCATTTGTGGCAATTTAAAATCACTCCAAATTTTTTAATACACCTTATTTGGCAAGGCCTCTGCTTATAACTAAGGTTTTAGGACCACATCATCAAATATGATGCCTCATCAACACGCTTTTTGTTGAGGTGTCAATAATTCCCAAAAAAAGGTATGCATTAAATCATGTTTTGTTGGTACGCTAATGTGACATCACATGATTGGTTGCTTTTTAAGTCTAGTGAGCACATTTAGTTCAATTATAAATACTTATAACCTTAAAGTCACAACTACTAGTGCTAAACTTTTAAAAATATTATACCTTAAATACACATACTATAACACCTATTGAAACATGCTCAACAATTGGATCCTCTCCCCTAACAGATTCATTCCACAGAGTTTGGAGTGCGTTCCGTAGAGCTTGGAGTGCATGTACGTATATCAGACTAAGAGTAGATAGACTTGCAGGCATGTAGCAATGTGTGATCCATAGTTAGAATAGTGCTGTTGATGTGACAAATTCACTGCTACCACGTCAGAGATTATGTCCGGAGCGGAAAAAATAATTTGCATGCCAATATATGGCATGGGTACATCCAGTACCCTGTATAGACGCTGCACATCTTTTCAACTTTACCCAGCAACTCCACATCTTATTTGGCAGACTGATTTGTAGCATTTTAATCTGTGATGGACATGATGCAAACCTAAGGGTACGCCTTTTGAAAGCTTGCAGAGTATTCTCCAGAACTTATGGAAGTTTTCAAAAGAACAGTTCAACTGAATACAGGAGCCGAAATTCCATTGATTGGACTGGGGACTGTTGCTGTTGATCAGAATGAAGAGGAGATTATGGCAGCTGTGATTAGGTACAGCTCTCCAGATAGCTATTTCACTGTCCACAATATAAGTTAACAATTGTCCTCTATAAAACCAATTAACATAATAGATTAGTATATTTTAGCTTCTATTTTGTAAGTAGGAAGTCCGGATGTTTCACCCTGTGAGCATCATTTAGATGCGATGAGTACTAAGTGAACCATTTGTTCACATGAGATATGGGTTCATGTGAACCACTACTCATGAAATATGGATCATGTATTTGACTAAAAAACTACACAGTTGAACCCTAAAATAACATATCATAATTTTGTTGTGTAGTTTTTTCAATTCTACAGTTGGGTTGGCTTGAAACCACTATTGAAATTAGTAGGTAGTGTGACTGATGCTTTTGAAGGCTGATTAATTGGCTTTGTACACTATCTGATTTGCTTTCACCCTGATGGATTGGTGGTCTGATCCAAAACATTGATGTGAACAAAACTTCACACAATTTTAACAAAAGATTTTCTATCATATTATTTTATGGTTGTAGTTGTAGGTGAATATTTTTGTACTACTAATTTGTAAAGCTCACCTCAGATGGGGTTAGAGTTCTTCCCTCGTCTATCCAAGGTTATATAAACTCTTTTGCAGTGGGGGAGAGGACCCAATTGCTGAGCATGTTCCAATAGTTGCGATAGTATTTGTGGATTTAAGGCCCAATATTTTTAAAAGTTTAGCATTAGTAGTTGTGACTTTAAGGTTGTTAGTGTTGACTATAAGTACCTATAATTGAATGAAATGTGCCCTTTATATCTAAATAACAACCAATCATGTGATACCACATCAGCGCACCAACAAAATATGACTTAATGCACAACTATTGGTCCACCCTTTTTTTTGAGAACTATTGGACATCTTAACAAAAAGCATGCTGATGTGGCATCATATTTGATGATGTGGATTTGAAACCGTAGTTATAAGTAGGGGCCTTGCCAAGTAAGCTGCTATAAAATTTTTGGAGTGACTTGAAATTGCCACATATGATTTTGAGAGGCATGATGTTAGGGTGCTCAACTACTGGTTCCTCTCCCCTACCACTAACTTTGAAAAATAAAAATGGGCATTGCGCAAAGTTGTATTTCACAGCTGGGTTTAAACATTAGAGCCTTTCCCTCATCTATTCTAAGTTAGATATACTTTTGTAGTACCACTGACTTATGATTGAACATTTATGGCATTGGGTAAATTTGTTTTTCAGTTATATTCAACTTCTAAAGTTGAGAGACTGTTTGAGAAACATTGTTAGGTAGTGTGATTGATGATTTTCAAGGCTAATCATTAAGCATCATATTAAGTATCATTTTAGTTATTTTGAGATATCATATTATGTTGTAGGTGAACATTTCTATGTTCTTATTTCCTTTGTATAGCTCATCATTGATGCAAAGAGCTTAAAGTGCTGGTGTGTTGTAGTTAACGCACTGGTTGTTTAGTGTGGGACCGGGGTAGTGTGATTGATGATTTTGAAGGGTAATAATTAAGTATCATTTTAGTAATTTTAGTTATTTTGATGTATTATAACTTGTAGGTGAGCATTTTTCTATCCCTATTTCCTTTGTATAGCTCACCATTGATGGGAAGAGTTTGTGCCTATGTGTTGTAGTCAATGCACTTGTTATTTATGTGTGGGACCGGGGATAGGGTGATTGATGATTTTGAAGGGTAATCGTTAAGTATCATTTTATAATCTTAGTTATTTTGATATATCATTTTATGTTGTAGGTGAACACTTTTCTAGTCCTATTTCCTTTGTATATCCCACCATTGATGGGAAGAGCTTACAGTCACAATATGTTGTAGTCAACATACTGGGTGTTTATTGTAGGAATGGGTCCCACACACAAACAACTGGTGCATTGACTACAACACACTGCACCATTGATGGGTTATGGCACCTTTTCTATTCTAAACTACATATTCCTTTGCAACACAATGAACCTATGATGAGATTTGTGAGCATTAATCCAATTGGGTTGTTACTTTCAACAATTATATTTGTAGGTAGGATATCGACACTTTGACACAACAAGCCTCTACAACTTAGAGGGTCCATTGGGGAAAGCTCTGCATATGACCTTTCAAAATGGCCTTGTTAACAGAGAAGCCAATGCGCGAAGTTATTGAAATTGTTATGACATTATCTAAAGGATTGGAAGTTATTGAGACTTTGATGGCAAGGGTGGAAACTAAATTGGAGGCCATTAAAAATATCTTCCCCTAGATAACTTAGATGGTTGACATGGATTTCAAGTATTTGGTGGATGAGGGCATTCTAAGTGATCAAGAGTCAAACATGCATCAAAAGTGGAAGTTAGCTTACAAGTTTCAAATGAAGATCCTAAAATGTTTCCATAATAAGAGCAAGATGGTGCAGTCCCTAGTCCAAGGTGTGTTCAAGGCCATGGAAGAATTTTTGGATAAATTGGGATGTTGTTTGTTTAACAAGGACCAAAATATCTAGTTGTTACAAGTTTTGAAAGATAAGTTCTAAGAATTGGTAAGAAGAGACTCTCCCAAGGACCCGAGTTTTCCTACAGATTCAATCAACCATTTGATGAAAATAAGGCTTGCTTGTTAGGATTTTGACCATAAGATTGCAGAATTCAAGACTATTCAAAAGAGGCTTCAATAAGTTTTCATGAAAATTGACATCAAATTCACTCATTCTAATGGATCTAATCCACAATTAGTCAAAGTGGCATTGGATAATTTTGCATCCTACTTGCAAGAGTTGGAGTGTGAAGTGGCTAAAAGCAACTATCTAGAGTGTGCTTATGATGAAATTTATTTCCATATCAAATTTTGCCTTCATTGTAATGTTATAATAGGACAAAGTGCTACAAGACAAAAGTGTCTTTCATATTCTTGTCATTTTGTGGGTTTTGGAGGGAATGACTTTCCACATTCTTCCCTCTCAAAACCTATAAATACATTTGTAATCCTCATTGGAAGGGGTTGGAAACTCTTGTTTTGAATACAATTGAAATTTTGAGGCTTCATTTTTTGAAGTTTTGCTTTTTATTTGTACAAATTTTCCAAACTTTAAGCATGTGCCTATTTCTTCATGTGTTTAGTTCACCAAATATTGATGAGTTTGATATGTGCTCAAGCCATTAATGCTTGGATGATGGTGAGGCATTCTACGTGGTAATTCAAAACACATTGGTGTTCCCGGGTTTCAAATTTTCATCTTACACATGCAAATCCCTTAGAAGATTGCACCTTCCTACATGGTTATTACGGTGATGGGTCATACAAGAAATAGTTTTAATCAAATTTGCCTATATACAGAATGACATGTGAAGGATAGGAGTTGTAGGCTTATACCTTCTAAACCCCTTTCTTCCTCCCCTATCTCCTATTTTTTGAAACCATGGTTAGATTAGGCATAGTTTAGACTTTATTTCCTTTGTACTTGTTTTGGTTTTAGTTTATGAAGAAGGCTGAGAATTTCAAGGCAAATGTTAATATTTCAAGCATCTTCAAGATTCATGCTTTAAAATTTTCAGATTTATCAACAGGTTATGTGTAAACTTGTTCATGGAATTCTTTCATCATTTGTTACACAAACTTTGAGGTAAGAAAACTTTGTTCAGGTTAGGGTTATTGTTTTGTGACTTTTCGTCTTCTAAGTGTGTTTGTTGATATTTTGGTGATCCTTTGTAACTCTTGGAATTTGTTAAAGATGTTAATGTCAAAGGGTGGAAAATTGTGTGGTTGAAATTATCACTTGAAATTATCCTTGAAATTTGAAATTTGGGTTAAAGCAAAATTTGAGACAAGATTTTGGGTTTCCCGTAAAGTATTAAGCCTTTCAAAAGAAATCAAAAGAAAACTCTTGTGGTATTAAGCCTTTCAAGTAGGGGAACTTACGTTGTTCCAACATGTTGGTGTGCCAAAAGACGCATCAACACAATCCTCTTTGATGAGTGTGGGAAACTACAAACAACTTTTATTTGTAGTGATTTGAAGTTGCAGCCACTATATTTGTAGTGTTCAAACCTCTCTTCCCCCATTTTCACACCGAGACAAAGAAGATTAAACTCAAAATAGATAAATATTAAACAACTTTTTGAAAAGATGCAGTTGCAATCCTTCAGTGATCATTTAGATTTGGTTTTGATAACTTGATTGGATAGGGAGAAATTTTTTTTGACATATAAATGAACCAAAAATTAAGAATTAGCTTAAATATTATTTAAGTTTTACAATACTTATTTGATTTGATGTGATTTTGGGTATGAAGCATATGGATTTGATTTGATTTTGGGTATAGGTGATATTGACTATGGTATGTAATGTGGGCTATTTTTAAACCACACTAGTTCAATGTTCAAAGCAACTATTTACCACTTTTTGGTAAGGATGAGGTGTAATACTGCTATTGACTAATTGATGTTGAAGAGTGTGATATTTAAGTAGAATGGACTACAATAAGAGGATAAACTCAATAGCCAATCACTTTTTTTCAACATGGCGTATATATTGATGGAAAAACTCACAAAAATAATTGGTTGATACTTCACAAAAATGAACTTCCACAAGCTATAAGCACACAAAATAAGTCTAATTGATATATTCAAAAGTTAAGTAAAATGTACAAAGAAGTCTTGCATATATAAGCAAGGTAGTGGAGGTAGGAAGGTAGAACACAATGACTGACTACCTCTCCGAAGGTGCAACACTTGTCTAGCTCAAATGACATGTATTTGAGTAAGTGACAAGTATGCATGCATTAGGTGTCTCATAAAGTGAGGACACCTATCTCAATCACATGAAGTGAGACAAAACTCTAAAAGTCCATAAGTGGAAACTTGAGCATAGTGTGAACATGACTCTCCTAAGTAGACTAAAAGCTAACTAGTTTGATAACACCCCCTAACAATAATATCTGCCATGGCAAAGATTAATAAAGTTTATCTTAAAATGGCTAAAAAGTCAATACAAATTTATTTATTAAAAAATTAAAAAACAAACTATTTAAAAAAGCCCTAGTCAAAATGGAAGAACCAAACGAAAAAAAGACCCAAAAAAAAACCTACCTTTGGCCGACATACTCCAGCCGGCAGGTGACTCGCCAGAAAAATCATCTAAATGGGATGTCTTTGTGAAAAATCATTTTAGAATTCCCCTGTTGTACGTCATTTAAGCTTTTTTTGATTTCCTATGAAATAAACTATCACTATGGATTTATCACTTCCTCGTGGCATCTGAGCTCCTACATCTTTTCAACTTTATCCAGCAACTCCACATAGGTAGTGAAATTTTCTGTATATTTTTCAGACAGATTATGTAGCAGTTTAATCTGTTGTTGATGGACATGATGCAAACCTAAGGGTACTTCCTTTTGAATGCTTGCAGAGTACTCTACAGAAATTATGGAAGTTTTCATTAAAAGAACTGCTTAACTGAATACAGGAGCCAAAATTCCATTGATTGGGCTGGGGACTGCTGGTACTAATCAGAATGAAGAAGAGATTAAGGCAGCCGTGATTACAGCTCTCCAGGTAGCTATTTCACTGTCCACAATATAAGTATAAGTTAACAATTGTCCTCTATAAAACCAATTAACAGAGTAGATTAGTACATTTAAACTTGTGTTTTGTAAGTAGGAAGTCTCTGTGAGCATCATTTAGATGTAATGAGTGCTAAGTGGATTATTCGTTCACATGAGAGATGGGTTCATGTGAACCACTACTCATGAAATATGGGTTATGTGTTTGACTCAAAAACTACACAATTGAACCCTGAAATAAAATATCATAGTTCTATTTTGTAGTTTTTTCAATTCTACAGTTGGATTGGCTTGGAACCACTATTGAAATCAGTAGGTTGTATGACTGATGATTTTGAAGGCTGATTAATTGCTTTTGTACACTATCTGATTTGCTTTCATACTAATGGATTGCTCGATCTGATCCAAAACATTGGTGTAAACAAAACTTAACACAGTTTTAACAAAATATTTTCTTTCAATAGCCGATAGGCTTTTATATGTGAGCATTGATGCTCGGGAAATTGTCTCACGCCGTAAAATTTTCTAAACTTATCAGTTTTTCTCACACCGGGAAAAAATCATGCCAAGAAAAAAAAGTTGTTGAAATGTCCCCCACCAAGATTTGAGTGCGAACAGAAAACAAAAGAATCGCCTTCCAAGAAGTGTGAGGTTTTAGTGCAAAAACTTCCTGAAAATTTGTCTCACGCCGTCAAAAGAAATATTGGTGCCAAGACTGCAAAAACCCACCGCAAAATAGGTTCGAGGGGCTGATAAACAACGTCCTCCATGCACCATAAGAGAGTCTTTACTATGCAAAAAAGTCCGTCAGCAATCAAAGGCAAATCTAATCTACGCATTTAAAGATCAAATCAAATCTTGTTGGAGTAAATGCATAGTATCAATCCTGGTAGATCTCATTCGCTACTGATAGACATATATTGTACGAGATGATGTAAATATATTTTTTTGGCTACTGGCAGGCATTTCTATGCATTTATGCCTTCTGCCCTAGATCACCGCCAAAGTTATGTATAAATACATTTGAATACAATGAATATGTATAGACAAAATCAGTTACAAACAAAAGCAAGATCATTCAACGAACAACAATTTGGAAAATACCAATGGATTGAAGAGCAGCGTCAATACACTAGAGGTACTGTTCAATTAGCCCTGTAGAGCAGTCACTTTTCGTTTATTGTGAATAGATTGAAGCAGCAACTATAGGGAGATTGGTTTTGGTTGTCTCATTTTAAAAAAAAAAAATCTGCTTTGATAGGGTTTCGTAATGTTTTTCTTTCTCATCGGCATTGTTGACAGCACGACACAATTTGTGTAGAATCTCGAGTTAAGTCACTTGCCATGGTTTCAGTGATTTTTTTAGGGGGAATCTATACTCATTTAAAGCTTGAGCTCTCTAAATGCCCCTCTACTCTGTTGTTTCCCAGCCTTTGTTTATCATGCTTACCCATCTACTCTATCACTTTGTAATTGGTTTATGTGATCTCTCATTATTCTTTGTTGACTAGGAATCGTGGATTCAATGAACACAAATCAAGTAAAGATCTGTCAATCTCGTTGGGTTATTTCAAATATGGTCACCTAAAACTAGCATTTATTAATGTTGATTGCTATAGTTATGCCTACTATGGGCAAGCAAAGATGTACTAAAATATCATTTGTGTTAAAGCTTGAATGCCATTTCTTACTGAAACATAAGAATGTAAACGGGCTTGAGCATTGTGTTGTGGTTGTGTAAACTAATAAACGTGAATTTTAGACCATGAGTTACTGTTGTGATATTTCAGGGAATGTTATTTGTTAACTAGTAAGTGTAAACTTCATATTTGGAGTTACTAAAATAATTTGTGTGATAGTTGATTTTGTTTAAAATGATTTTCTTCCCAAATCTTCAATTTTTTCTCTATTGAATTATTTATATTACATTTTAGTGCCACTCAGAAATATAGTTCACACTTGTTAACAATTTCCATACTGAACAGAGCAATTTATCTTCTATAATTACCTTGTTAACAATTTCTTCCTCTCCAGATTTCCACCTCTTCAAAATTCACAATTATTTTGAACATTTTTTGCTATGTTTTTACCATTTGTTATCTCAATCTTAAAATTTCTCCCCAAAATTATACTTTCTTTGCTTAAATCTTAGCATAATACCTCCCTATATACTGCAATAAAGAAATCCCCATTACTAAAGAGACCAAAATTACATCAAAGGACCAAAAAACAAAACATCCCACTTCAGAACTACAAGTCTATAACAGAGAGGCCAGTTGGCCTAAATGGTGTTTAACACACTTAGAATTCTAATAGTTTCTAGAAGCTTAGGAACATACAACCATCCCCATAATTTAAATTTTTTTGAAAATAATAATAAAAAAAAAAATTATTTATTTTAATAACACAAAAATGTCTTTCTCCATAATTATTAGAGAAATTTCTTCATTTGGAGATGAATTGGCTACAAAAATCTTTAAGGAACAAGTATTTTAGGCATTCATCACATTGGTTCCTCCTATTCCTTCAATTCCTCCCAATCTTCTTAAAGTTCCCTTGAACATCCTATCGGTGTATCCCTTGCACCACTGAAGTTGTAAGTGCTAGTATTATTTTATGGTTGTACTTGTAGGTGAATATTTTTGTACTTTTAATTTGTAAAGCTCACTGTAGATGGGGTTAGAGTTCTTCCCTAATCTATCCCAGGTTATATAAACTCTTTTGCAGTACCACTGACTTTAAAAAATAATTATGGGCATTGCGCAAAGTTGTATTTCACAGCTGGGTTTAAACATTAGAGCCTTTCCCTCGTTTATTCTAAGTTAGATATACTTTTGCAGTACCACTGACTTATGATTGAACATTTATGGCATTGGGTAAATTTGTTTTTTAGTTATATTCAACTTCTAAAGTTGAGAGCATGTTTGAGAAACATTGTTAGGTAGTGTGGTTGATGATTTTGAAGGGTAATCATTAAGTATCATTTTAGTTATTTTGAAATATCATTTTATGTTGTAGGTGAACATTTTTGTGTTTTTATTTCTTTTGTATAGCTCATCATTGATGGAAAGAGCTTAAAGTGCTAGTGTGTTCTAGTTAATGCACCGGTTGTTTAGTGTGGGACCGGGGTAGTGTGATTGATAATTTTGAAGGATAATCATTAAGTATCATTTTAGTAATTTTAGTTATTTTGATATATCATAACTTGTAGGTGAGCATTTTTCTATTCCTATTTCCTTTGTATAGCTCATCATTGATGGGAAGAGCTTGTGCCTGTGTGTTGTAGTAATGCACTTGTTATTTACGTGTGGAAATGTGGATAGTGCGATTGATGATTTTGAAGGGTAATCATTAAGTATCGTTTTATAATTTAGTTATTTTGATATATCATTTTATGTTGTAGGTGAACACTTTTCTAGTCCTATTTCCTTTGTATAGCCCACCACTGATGGGAATGGGAATAGATTAAAGTCATGGTATGTTGTAGTCAACATACTGGTTGTTTACAATAGGAGTGGGTCCCACACATAAACAACCGGTGCATTGACTACAACACACCACACCATTGATGGGTTATGGTACCTTTTCTATTCTAAACTACATATTCCTTTGCAACACAATGAACCTATGATGAAATTTTTGAGCATTAATTCAATTGGGTTGTTAATTTCAACAATTATATTTGTAGGTAGGCTATCAACACTTTGACACAACAAGCCTCTACAACTCAGAGGGCTAATTGAAAGATTTTGTGTTACCATAAGGTTTGAATCTTTGAAAGTTTTGCTGGAGCCCCATTGAAAGGGGTAGTTAGAAGCTCACCTATTGAGATATTTTGGTCTTCTTGTTAAGAGAAATCAAAAGAAAACTCTTGTGGTATTAAGCCTTTCAAGTAGGGAAACTTACGTTGTTCCAACGTGTTGGTGTGCCAAAAGAGGCATCAACACAATCCTCTTTGATGAGTGTGGGAAACTACAAACAACTTTTATTTGTAATGATTTGAAGTTGCAGCCACTATAGTTGTAGCGTTCGAACCTCTCTTCCCCTTTTTTCACATTGAGACAAAGAAGATTAAACTCCAAATAGAAAAATATTAAACAACTTTTTGAAAAGATGTAGTTGCAATCCTTCAATGATCATTCCAATTTGGTTTTGATAACTTGATTGGATAGGGAGAAAACATTTTTGACATATAAATGAACCAAAAATTAAGAATTAGCTTAAATATTATTGAAGTTTTACTTATTTGATTTTGGGTATAGGTGATATTGACTCTGGGATTTAATGTGGACTATTTTTAAACTACACTAATTCAATGGTCAAAGCAACTATTTACCATTTTTTTGGTAAGGATGAGGTGTAATACTGCTATTTACTATTTGATGTTGAAGAGTGTGATATTTAAGTAGAGTGGACTACAATAAGAGGATAAACTCAACAACCAATCACTTTTTTTTCAACATGACATATATATTGATGGGAAAAATTCACAAAAATAACTGGTTAATACTTCACAAACAAATTGAAACAATTTACATATGAAACACTGTAATATCTGCCATGGCAGGTATTATTAAAGTTTATCTTAAAATGGCTAGAAGTGAATACAAATTTATTTATTAAAAAAAAAAAAAATTTAAAATAGCCATGGTCAAAATGGAAGAACCAAACCAAAAAAAGTGATTTCTAATTCTCTTCTTTGCCTCTCCTCTCTGATGATGAATTAGGGAATGTTGAAGAAAAAACTTTTACACAATCAAATGATCACATTCACAGAGGTTGAAGAAAAAACTTTCACACAGTCAAATCCTGAAACATTAAGATACATGCGGAAATCTGAGTCTATTAAAGAAACCTATCTTTGACCGACATACTCCAGCCGGTAGGTGACTCGCCAGAAGAATCCCCCTGCCGTACGTCTTTGCGAAAAATCATTTAGAATTCCCCTGCTGTACGTCATTTAATACGTCATTTAAGCTTTTTTAATTTCCTATGAAATCTTTTCAACCTTACCCAGCAACTGCACACAGGTAGTGAAATTTTCAGACAGATTATGTAGCAGTTTAATCTGTTATTGATGGACATGATGCAAACCTAAGGGTACTGCCTTTTGAATGCTTGCAGAGTAGTCTGCAGAAATTATGGAAGTTTTCAAAAGAACTGTTCAACTGAATACAGGAGCCAAAATTCCATTGATTGGGCTGGGGACTGTTGCTGTTGATCAGAATGAAGAGGAGATTAAGGCAGCCGTGATTACAGCTCTCCAGGTAGCTATTTCACTGTCCACAATATAAGTTAACAATTGTCCTCTATAAAACCAATTAACAGAATAGATTAGTACATTTTAACTTGTGTTTTGTAGTTTTTTCAGTTCTACAGCTGGGTTGGCTTGGAACCACTATTGAAATTAGTAGGTAGTGTGACTCATGCTTTTGAAGGCTGATTAATTGGCTTTGTACACTACTTGATTTGCTTTCATCCTGATGGATTGCTCAGTCTGATCCAAAACATTGGTGTAAACAAAGCTTACACAGTTTTTCCAAAAGATCTTCAATCATATTATTTTATGGTTGTACTTGTGGGTGAATTTTTTTGTACTATTAATTTTTAAAGCTCACCACAGATGGGATTATAGCTCTTTCTTTGTCTATCCCAGGTTATATAAACTTTTGCAGTACTATTGACTTTGATAAGTAATGATGGGCATTGTGCAAAATTGTATTTCACAGATGGGTTAAACATTAGAGCCTTTCCCTTGTCAATTCTAAGTTAGATATACTTTTGCAGTACCATTGACTTATAATTGAACATTTATGGCATTGGGCAAATTTGTTTTTCAGTCATATTCAACTTCTGTAAGCTGAGATTGTTTGAGAAACATTGTTAGGTAGTGTGATTGATAATTTTGAAGGGTAATCATTAAGTATCATTTTAGTAATTTTAGTTATTTTGATATATCATTTTATGTTGTAGGAGAACATTTTCCCTTTGTATAGCTCACCATTGATAGGATTATGGTGCCTTTTCTATTCTAAGCTACACATTCTTTTGCAGCACAATGAACCTATGATGAAATTGTGAGCATTAATGCAATTGGCTTGTTACTTGCAACAATTATATTTGTAGGTAGGCTATCGACACTTTGACACAGCAAGCCTTTACAATTCAGAGGGTCCATTGGGGAAAGCTCTGCATTCGGCTTTTCAAAATGGGCTTGTTAACAGAGAAGATGTATTTGTCACCACCAAACTATGGAATACCCAACATGACGACCCCGTCACTGCAATCACGAATAGTTTGAAGTATGATTTCCTCATTACAATTTCAGTCTCTTGTATTATCGCTGTATTGCATAACAACTTATTCCAAATTATTTCTAATATTCAGGAATTTACAACTGGATTATGTTGATCTATACCTTATCCACATGCCTGTCAAACTGAGAAAAGAGGCTCCAGTTACCCCGGGCCTTGACCACAAGCCTAGCAAGCTGAGAACAGAGGTGAATGCATATTCCGGGCCTAATGAAGAAGACTTTTTGCCCTTAGATATAAAGTCTACTTGGCAGGGAATGGAGCTGTGCTTGGAGATGGGGCTTACTAAAGCCATTGGGGTTAGTAACTTTTCCTGTAAAAAGATTGAAGACCTATTGAGCCATGCTAAGATCCCTCCTGCAGTTAATCAGGTAATAAGTTACTTGTCATACGCCTCTTAGGTTGTATATATCTTTCCTTCTTGTAATCTGAAACATCCTTTATACAAGTGTGCACTTGTAAATCAGTGGGTAAACTTAACAAATTAAGTAAACCATTCAAATCTCCATTCCCCATTGAATCTTTACTAATACATGGTACAGTGCAGAATTATATGCCATTCATATTAAATTTCTTCTTACAAAGTTGTATAGATGTTCTTTGAGGTCTGTGTGTTTCAATTGCTAGGGGATGAGGCCTAGCCTGAATTGACTTAATATATCTTTCATAAATGGAAAATATCTATTGCAAGCGATTTTCTGATGTATAGATGATCATTAGTTTTTTCTCACATTCAGAGACTCTCATTTTCTTACCAGAATACTAGTTAAAGAGCTTTCTTTATCAATGTATTTTAAAATATGTGATGAGAACTCTACTTAAATATCATCTATTTTAATGGTCAAACAGTGAATAGCAATTTTACACCTCATTTACAAAAAAAAGTGGTAAATATTTGTCCTACTTTTATCCGCCAAAATTTACCTTTGACTATTAAAAAATGAATAATATTTAAGAATAACCTGTGATGAGTGGTTAATTATTTTTGGCACAAATCTACCTCTTTAATCCCTGATTCCCTATATTTATTCTATTTTCTGGCATGTCACCGAAACCTTCTCTTAAGTCATAAGCATATTATTACTTGGTATCATAATTTGTTTCAATCT
Source organism: Cunninghamia lanceolata (assembly GCA_027924645.1). Lineage (NCBI taxonomy): Eukaryota > Viridiplantae > Streptophyta > Pinopsida > Cupressales > Cupressaceae > Cunninghamia > Cunninghamia lanceolata. Next base: position 2,450,162 of record BSBN01000781.1, read on the forward strand.
ATATCTGTTATGCGATGACTATGAAATGCAATTGCAGGTAGAGATGCATCCACTATGGCAGCAAAAGAAGTTGAGAGATTATTGCAACAAGCATAACATTCATGTGAGTGCATGGTCTCCTCTGGGAGCTCCAAATACTATGTGGGGTTCCAATGTGGTGATGGATAACCCCATTATTCATGAAATTGCCCAAAAGCATGGCAAGACTAGAGCTCAGGTATTTATTTACTTTCCAGAGCTCAGGTATTTATTTGTTCATATTCGATTATTTTGGAATTTTTTCTTGGACATGAATTAGAAACTTAGATTGTTAGTGTGCAATTGCAGGTTATGTTAAGGTGGGGGATAGAGCAGGGAGTGAGTGTGCTGCCTAAGAGCTACAACACAGGCAGAATATCTGAAAATTTCCAAATCTTTGATTGGTCTTTGACTCCGGATGATCATGATAAGATTGGCATGTTTAAGCAGGTTAAGTTATATCGTGGGGAGGCTTTTATCAATAGGACAACCAGCCCCTACAAGACTGTTGAAGAATTCTGGGATGGAGAGATTTAATCTATTAGAATTTGAAGGGGTCACACAGATCATTTGCTACTTGCAAGAACATTCTTTTGTTTTAAGCTCAGGTGTGATATAAAGTAAGGACCTAATACGTGTGGAAACACGTTATGGAGACATTACATTTATTGGTGGCAACAAAGTTTTATCGATCAAGGAAATGTTGTTTTATATGCATAATATGCTTTCTGGATTGTGGTTTCATCCCAGCAATAATTGATCTCGTAGAGTTGTTATAGCCCAAAAATTTGTTAGAAATTCAATATCTAAATTGGGGTAATAGGTTGCGATGCTATTTGTAGTTGTTTTTGTTCTAACAAATTAGAGCTGTTTTGGTTAAAAGTGTTTCAACCATATACTTAAAATTATCAATACATATTGTTAGATTTTATATAAAAAATATATGACAATAATGAATAAAGTATTGTTATTTCATGTCAAGTGGGGTGCAGTCAAGTGGTTGAGCCACTTGGTTGATGGAGACCATGGTTCAAATCCCCTAAGGATGCCTTAGAGTTAAATAGCATATTGAATGAATATCTTAGTGCTTGTTTCACAAGTGGTTTGTGGCCAAGGAGTGTTGGAAGGATTCAGCAAAGAAGGCAGCCAAATGATGTTGGATGTGTTGCAACAAATTCCCTTTAAAAAACCCATCTCTATTTAGTTCATAGCTCCAGTCAAAAGAGTTTACCGATCATTAAAAAACATTGTTATTTCATTATTTGGTATCAGAATTTTGATTATGGCTATTAAAAAATTAAATGGTTAAAAGTATAATTGAACAATTTAAACATTGTTATTTCATTATTTGGTATCATAATTTTGATTATGGCAGAATTTTGATTATGGCTATTAAAAATTTAATGGTTAGAAGCATAATTGAACAATTTGCTGCTATATCAGCCCTAGTCCATCAAAGTAGTCTATTCTACTCCCCCAAAAAAGTATCTACCATTAAAGTAATTTTTTGATGAAATAGGGTATATATATTGTTTTATTAAAAAATTCATTAGTCTATCATCAAAAAATAGCTAACAGAATGGAATCACATCTCGAAGCCACATGTAAGAGTTAAGTGTTGGAAATATTGTCATTGATGTCAAAGGGAATTTGATGTCACAGTAGAAGAATATGTCAAAGGGAAATGGATATCATAGAAGAAGAACTATTGATAATCCAAAAGTTTCTAAGGCATGATTTCTGCCTTTAGTTGGTGAATCGCTTGGTTCACGAACTTTCAAGTTCACCGATTTATAGTTTTCTCGACATACAGTGAGCTGATGAAAAGATGACAAAGAAAGATTCTAAGGCATGAATGATTTCATCCTTCAGTCGGCGAATCGCTCAGTTTGCGAACTCTTAAGTTTGCCGACAACAGGTTTCTCTGACAAATAGTTCGCCGATAGAAGAGTTTAGTGATGAAGGCTTGAAGAAGAGAGTTTAAAGTTTAAAGTTTCCTTAGTTCACTAATGGACAAGGTATCGTCAAAATCTTTAGTTCACGAACTCAAAAGTTTGCCAACAATCAGTTCGCCGATTGACTATTTTGCTGACAAGGGAAAGTTGGTAAGGTATCGGAAAATTCTTTAGTTCGCAAACTCCTTAGTTCGTTGATTTCAAGGTTCGCCAACAAACAATTTTGCCAATAGAAGAAGATTGAAGGCTCGTGGTTTCCTTGGTTTGCCAATAGGTTCGTGAAAATACAACTTCGTTGATAAAGCCTGTATCAACGAAATATCGAGTTTACGAAGTGCCACTTTTTCTGATAGTGAATGGAGAAGAGTCCTAGGGTTGTAGAGATGTAAAGTTGTTGACAGACTTCTCCATAAGGCCATTAAGAAAATACATTGTTTATTCATTTGGGTCGACTTCCTTGGAATTAAAGTGAAAATAGTTATTTGAAATATTTGAAGGTGACCGACTTTCTAAAGAAGATTAAAATAAATATTTAAGCGGCCGACTTCGTTTGTTTAAATTGGGCCCAAATTCATGTGCGGGATTTCAGGTTGGGCCGACCTAAGTATACATTGAAATTCAAAATATAGAAGCCGAGTATGGAGAATGTTTTAATTTGATGCATTATAGCCTACATGAGGATTATATTGTACAAATCGATATTTAAAGCAGATCATTGTTCATTTTTGGAGGTGTGAAATATTGAACATCGAAGCAAATAGGCGTGTAACAGATATGCGAATATGAGTGTGTAAAGGACATGAATAGAAGATATTCCAGAGTTTGCACAGTGTGTGATGAATGGTTTTCTATTTGGAATGAACTTGATCCTATTTCAGTCAGTTGAAGTTGGTGCTTCATAGCTAGGTTGGTGCTCAGAAGATGAAGTTGGTGCTTGATATTTGAGTTGGTGCTCAGAAGACAAAGTTGGTGCTTCATAGCTAGGTTGGTGCTCAGTTTGATAAGGGGATTGGAGTCTCCTATAGGTTGGTGCTTGCAAGTCTATAAAAGAATTGGTGTCCTTCTCAGGTTGAAATTCCTGTAGGTTGGTGCCTACAAAATATTGTAATTCATTGACTCATATTTGTGAGGCTGGATTTGGATAGTAGATCCAAGCAGATTTTCTCACCGTGGTTTTTCCCTTCTGGGTTTCCATGTAAATCTTGTGTTCTCTTGTGTGGATGTGTGAAGGTGCTTATGTTTGCATAGCTCATACATAATTTGACTGATACAGTAAAATTTTTGTCTTGTGTGGATGTGTGAAGGTGCTTATGTTTGCATAATTCTTACATAATTTGATTGATACAATAAACGTTTTGATGTTGCAATATAACTGAAGTTAAAATTGGTATATATTGATTCACCCCCCTTTTAGTATATCTGTGTGTTCTAACATTAAGAGTCTATGTGGTGCCAAAAAGGAAACAACCACACAAAACAAACTCATCTCAAAAAAGGAAAACAACTGATCACATTGGCATAATGTGATTAAAATATGATAAAGAAAAAATAAGCAACAAGAGCTATAAAGCTTGTAGATGGAGGGGGGTCTTGATCATCAAAATTACCCCAACCTACATCATGAAATTGCTTTCCATCATCTAATGGCTCCCAACATTGAGAGCAGTTTTATCATTCTCCTATGTCTATGTTAGTGCAATATTTTATTTTGCTTGTATTTAGTTATTTACTTTATTGCATATTATGCACTTAGGATAGGATAAGCTTACTCAAGTAGGTATTTACTTGGATAGATTGTATATTCATTTAATAATTGTGGTTGTGTATTTCTAATTTCATAGAGGTTTACTACACATGTGACTACCATCTAATGTATCCCACATTGATTGTGCAGCCACACCTTTTGGTGGTATATCGTAAATATATCCACATACAATGTACTCTTAAGCATCTCATCTCATTATTTATTGCATCCTCTATTTTAGAATATCTATCATATTGTATTTTGCAGTCTTCAATTATCTTTGTGCTTTTGAATTTTGATCACACTTAGCATCAAAATCTTAGGTTCATTTGCCCCATTTCAAACCTCTCTTTCCCCATTTTCACAGTGAGATAAGTAGATTAAAGTCCAAATAGGAAAAGTATTAAACAACCTTTTAAAAAGTTGTAGCTATAATCCTTTAGTGATCATTTGGATTTGGTTTTGATAATTTGATTAGATAGGGAGAAAGCATTTTTGACATATAAATGAACCAACAATTAAGAACTAACTTAAATATTATTTAAGTTTTACAATACTTATTTGATTTTATTTGATTTTGGATAAAGGTAGTATTGACTGTGGTATTTAATGTGGGCTATTTTTAACTATACTAATTCAATGGTCAAATCAACTATTTACCATTTTTTGGTAAGGATGAGGTGTAATATTGCTAGTGACTATTTGATATTGAAGAGTGTGATATTTAAGTAGAGTGGACTACAATAAGAAAGATAAACTCAATAGCCAATCACTTTTTAAATTTCAAATATCACATATATATTGATGGGACAAATTCACAAGAATAATTGGTTGAAACTCCAGGCGGTAGGTGACCCTCCTGAGATGTCTCTGCGAAAAATCATTTAGAATTCCCCTGCTGTACGTCATTTAAGCTTTTTTTATTTCCTATGAAATAAACTATGAATTTATCACTTCCTCGTGGCATCTGAGCTGCTACATCTTTTCAACTTTACCCAGCAACTTAACATAGGTAGTGGAATTTTCTGTATATTATTCAGACTGATTATGTAGTAGTTTAATCTGGTGTTGATGGACATGATGCAAACCTAAGGGTACTGCCTTTTGAATACTTGCAGAGTACTCTGCAGAAATCATGGAAGTTTTCAAAAGAACTGCTCAACTGAATACAGGAGCCAAAATTCCATTGATTGGACTGGGGACTGGCGCTATTGATCAGAATGAGGAGGAGATTAAGGCAGCCGTGATTACAGCTCTCGAGGTAGCTATTTCACTGTCCACAATATGAGTTAACAATTGTCCTCTATAAAACCAATTAACAGAATAGATTAGTGCAAATTTAACTTTTGTTTGTAGTTTTTTCAGTTCTACAGTTGGGTTGGCTTGGAACCACTATTGAAATTAGTGGGTAGTGTGACTGATGCTTTTGAAGGCTGATTAATTGGCTTTGTACGCTATTTGATTTGGTTTCATCCTGATGATTGCTCGGCCTGATCCAAAACATTGATGTAAACAAAACTTATACAGTTTTTCAAAAAGATTTTCCATCATATTATTTATAAAGCTCACTACAGGTGGGATTAGAGCTCTTCCCTTGTCTATGCCAGGTTATATAAACTTTTGCAATACCATTGACTTTGATAGAATAATTATGGGTATTGTGCAAAATTGTATTTCACAGATGGGTTTAACATTAGAGCTTTTCCTTGTCTATTCTAAGTTAGATATCCTTTTGCAGTACCATTGACTTATGATTGAACATTTATGGCATTGGGCAAATTTGTTTTTCAGTCATATTCAACTTTTACAAGTTGAGATTGTTTGAGAAGCATTGTTAGGTAGTGTGATTGATCTTAGTTATTTTGATATATCATTTTATGTTGTAGGAGAACATTTTTCCTTTGTATAGCTCACCATTGATAGGGTTATGGTGCCTTTTCTATTCTAAGCTACACATTCTTTTGCAGCACAATGAACCTATGATGAAATTGTGAGCATTAATGCAATTGGGTTGTTACTTGCAACAATTATATTTGTAGGTAGGCTACCGACACTTTGACACAGCAAGCCTTTACAACTCAGAGGGTCCACTGGGGAAAGCTCTGCATTCGGCTTTTCAAAATGGGCTTGTTAACAGAGAAGATGTATTTGTCACCACCAAACTATGGAATACCCAACATGACGACCCCGTCACTGCAATCAAGAATAGTTTGAAGTATGATTTCCTCAATTTACAATTTCAGTCTCTTATACTATCTCTGTATTGCAGAACTTCTTATTCCAAATTATTTCTAATATTCAGGAATTTACAACTGGATTTCGTTGATCTGTACCTTATCCACTGGCCTATCAAACTGAGAAAAGGGGTTCCAATTTCCGGGCTTAAAGAGGAAGACTTTTTGCCCTTAGATATAAAGTCTACTTGGCAGGGAATGGAGCAGTGCTTAGAGATGGGGCTTACCAAAGCCATTGGGGTTAGTAACTTTTCCTGTAAAAAGATTGAAGACCTATTGAGCCATGCTAAGATCCCTCCTGCAGTTGATCAGGTAATGAGTTACTTGTCATACGCTTCTTAGGTTGCATATATTATTCTTTTTTTTGTAATCTGAAACACCCTTTATATAACTGTGCACTTATAAATCAGTGGGTAAACTTAACAAATTAAGTAAACCATTCTCTCTTAACTTCTTAAGTCATAAGCATTACTCGGTATAATACTTTGTTTCTATCTATATCCGTTAAGTATGTGATGATTGTTGAATGGAATTGCAGGTAGAGATGCATCCACTATGGCAGCAAAAGAAGTTGAGAGAGTATTGCGGTAAGCATAACATTCATGTGAGTGCCTGGTCTCCTTTGGGAGCTCCAAATACTTCATGGGGCTCAAATCTGGTAATGGATGACCCCCTCATACATGAAATTTCTCAGAAGTATGGAAAGACTAGAGCCCAGGTATTCAATCATATTTGAATTTTTGGATATTTTCCTTGAGATAACGAACCTAGGTTGGAAACTCAAGTTACTTTCGTGCAATTGCAGGTTATGTTAAGGTGGGGAGTAGAACAGGGAGTGAGTGTGCTGCCCAAGAGCTATAACACAGGCAGAATATTTTCAAATTTTCAAATTTTTGATTGGTCTTTGGCTCCGGATGATGATGATAAGATTGGCATGCTTAAGCAGGTTAAGATATTTCGTGGGGAGGCTTTTGTTAATAGCACAACCAGCCCCTGCAAGACTGTTGAAGAATTATGGGATGGGGAGATTTAATCTATTAGAATTTGAAGGTCACACAAACCATTTGCTACTTGCAAGAACAGTCTTTTGTTTTAAGCTCAGGTGTGATATAAAGTGAGGATCTAATATGTGTGGCAACAAAGTTTTATGGATCAAGGAAATGTTGTTTTATATGCATAATATGCTTTTTCTGGATTGTGGTTTCATCTCAGCAATATTTAATCTCGTAGAGTTGTTATAGCTCAACATTTTATTAGACTTTCAATATCTAAATTGGGGTAATACGTTGTGATGCTATTATGTAGTTGGTTTTGTTGTAACAGTTTAGAGGTGTTTCAGTTACAAGTGTTTCAATCATATGTTTAAAATTAGTAAAAGCACCAAAGGTGCTATCAAATGGCTGATAGGCACAAATACTTATAGGTGTCTCAATAACCGCTACGTTTTTAATCACTTGACCCTTCAATTAAATTTTTAAAAAGAGCCAATACATGTAAAATACCAACCAAATAAATTAACACAAATGCACCAATACATGTTCACAACATTTGTACATGTTCACAAATGCACCAATACATTTGTAAATTAACCAATGAAATTAAGACAAGTGTACAAATGTGATGGCAAGCGGTTATTGGAACATCAGTGCGGATGTATGGGGTGACATGTTGAAATGACCATTTTTCGACCCATGTGCACATAACACGTCCTATAGGGAAATGTATAAGTGCCCAGAAGCCGAAAGAATAGCTTTAAGCTCTTCGGTCACATACGGAAAAACCCAAAAAAAATCGTCAAAATTCGATAGGTCTAGCTATGTGCTTGACGTGCGCGAAGTTAGGGTGGGCGGCTATGGCCTCTCTCCCTTAAATAATATACATTTATATTTTTATTTTGAATTATGTGTGTGAAATTTAATGTTTGCATTCACTTTGTCTGGTGTGTGTGTTTACACTTTACCATGTTTTATAAATTTGGCACTCACTTTATGAGTGTGTTTATAGTTTGGAATGTTTGAACTTAAGTTGTGTGGTATGTGTGTTTGAATCAACTTTGACATTTGTTGTGTGTGTGTGTGTGAGAGAGAGAGCTTGAAAGAACTTTGACATTTAGTTTTTCTTTGTTTATGAATGAACTTAAGCTATCACGTTTTGTGGAGTGAATAAACTTTAACTATCAGATTTCATGGAGTGTATGAACAAATGTTGATGTTCATTTTGTGTATAATGCAATTGAAAGATTTGATATTCCTTTTTTTGTGTGTGTACAAATGAACCTTGGCTATCATTTTGTGTAGAGTGTATGAATGAACTTTGATGTTCACTTTATGTGGAATGTGCTTGAAAGAACTAACATTTTTTTTTTCTTTGTGTGTGTTCCCAAATGAACTTAGGCTATCATTTTGTCTGATGTATGAATATAATTTGATAATCACTTTGTGTGGAATGTGTCTACAAACAAACTTCAATGATGTTCATTGTGAATCTTTGTGTGTTTGAATGAATTTTGGCTTTCATTGTGTGTGTGAATAAAATTCAACATTCATTGTGTGCATGCTTAAAAGATAACTTTGGCATTCACTTCATGTGAAGTAAGTGTGTGTGTGTGTGTAAGTTAATTTTCTCATTCAGTTTGTGTGAAGTATGTAACTGTGTATTTGAATGGAATTTGACATTCACTCTTTGTGTGCATGTGTGTCTGAATGAGCTTTGGCACTCACTCTATGTGTGTACAAAAATACCGATGTTCACTTTGTGTCAAGTGGATGTGTGTGTGAATGAACTTTGGCTTTCATTGTGTGTGGGTGGGTAGGTTGAAAGTTATCTTTGGTATCCAGTGTGTGTGCACATGTTTATGTGAATGAACTTTTGCATTCACTTTATGTGTGTAGAATGTGTATGAACTAACATTCACAATCACTTTGTGTGTGGGAGTGAACTAACATTGACATTGACTTGGACTTGAGCCATTTATTGTTTGTGTATTGGCATCCAATTTGCTTATGTGAAGCATATGTTTGAACTTTGGCATCGCCTTAATTTGTTTGAGTTAATTAAGGATTCATCTTTTTTGTGTGTGAAACGTGAGTAAACTACCTTTGTCATTCACTTATTTGAGCTATTTTCTATTTGTGTATTTAGGTAAGTTTGAACTTTTACATTTACTTAGTGTGAATTAAAAATTAACATGTTGAATTATGTTTACTTTTATGTGTGTGTGAAGTGTGTGTTTAAACTTTAGCATTCACTTTTTTGTGTGTGAGTGTTTCAACTATCTTTGAAATTTACTTGACACTCATCATGGGTGTGAGGATGAGGAGCAAGAAAATTTTGAAACCTACTTAGGGTAAGATCAAGATTGGTCTATATGAAGGCGAGGAGGATGATGACTTGGATGAAGGAGATATGGATGAGTGTGATCTCTCGTATGATGGGGATGAAAATGATTTGGTTTCAAACCACCCCAAGAATTTGACTTTGTTGTTGTGTAGTTTTTGAGATGTCTGCTCTTAAGCTGCTACTCTTTGTTGCAATGTTTATATTATTTTGTTGTGGGTTAACTTCGTGTTCACTAACATTTTCGTGTATGCAATAGGGTTCCAGAATCCATTCAAAACCTTTTACTCTTTTTAATTAAAAACTTTGTCATTCACTTTATATAAAGTGTGTTTCAATTTTACCTTTCACTTAGATTTGATTTTTTTATTGTATGTGTGTGTGTGGATTTTCACATTCACTATGTAAAGAGTGTACTAACTTTGACATTTACTACATGCTTGAACTTTGGTATGTTTCATAACTTTAGTGTTTACCTTATATATGTATGAAGTGTGTGATTTTGGAAAAACCATGTGTGAAATTATTGAACTAACTTTGTGTGTAGAGTGTGTTTTTAACTTTGACATTCAATATGTGTGTTTGAACATTCACATTCACTTTGTGTGAAGAGTGTATTAACATTGGCATTCATGTTATGTGCCTATTTGAACTTTATCATTTACTTTGTATATGTATGAAGTGTGTATTTCAACAAACTATGTGTGAAGTGATTTAACTTTGTGTAAAGAGTGTGTTTTAACTTTGGCATTCACTTTGTGTGTGTTTTTACTTTGGCATATTTGAACTTGAGTGTTTACTTTGTGTGTGATAGAACTAACTTTGTGCATGAAGCATGTTTGAACTTTGGCACATGTTCACTTTCTATTTGTGAAGTGTGTTTAAAGTGTTGTGTGGTTGAATTTATTTTGTAGTACAGAAACAGAGCAAGGGCAACAAGTAGGGAGGATCTAGTAGTACACACTCCAATTATTATATATTATATATATTTTTAAATAAGAGAACCTAATAGAATTTCAGAACTAGTAAAGTTTGATCACGTGAAAAACAAAGAAAAAGTTCTAATAATTTTATCTATTTAATTACGAATGCACTATATAAAAATGAGTTATGATTCAACAACTTAGCCGTACGAGTCATGGAATTTCCAGCTTAGTGATTATAAATCTAAATATAACTCTATAACTGCTTAATCTATTCTCTTTCTTGGAGGTTTTCTCACCCCAAATAAGTTTAACATTGGAGGCCTCTACATATTCTAAAACTCCCTCTTTAACTGCTTGATTAGTGTTGGCATTGCCATCTATGATTCAAAATGAGAAAAGACATCTTATTTTTCTGCATTTGGCTTCTGCAACTCACACTTCCTAGAATACTCTTAAGTGATCATATTGAAACAATATCATCTGCAATGACTCAAATACACTTTTGGCGGTTTCTCCTTGTACCCAAATCGTAGCAGGCCTCCAAAATGGCTTTACATATTAAAATAATATCATTTGTGATGACCCATGCAGTGATGACCCATGCATCAATGGAGAGGGATTCAATAGATTTGATATTGCAAACAACGTAGTACAATTATTTTTGATGCGGTAAATATATATTTTTGGTTTTTGGTTTTTTGGTATATTATGATGACTTTTATGGACGACAAAAAAAGGAAGGACCACCAAAAATATATTTTTTTTGGGACAAGATGTGTGCACATATAGAATGGCCTATCGGTCAAAATATATGTAGCTCTACAATTATTAATGCATATCTACAATTAAAATAAAACCAAACTAAATCAAACTAATAGATTTATTTTAATAGAACTAAATGCTAAATTAAAATAAATTGAAATACATTTGAATGATTCATATCTAAATATTAAACAAATTTAATTTAGATTTTGTTAAAAAATAGAAAAACTTAAATTTAAATACAAAATTTAATGAAATCTAAATAAAAAATTAAATTTAAGTTGAAATTAAATTAAGTTCAAATTAAACTAAATTTAAATTAATTTGAAACTAAAATTAAATTAAAATAAACAAACTTACATTTACTAAACATATTATTGAATACTAACCCAAAAAGATAAAATATTTAAATATTAAACAAATTTAATTTAGATTTTATTAAAAAATAGAAAAACTTAAATTTAAATTCAAAATTTTATAAAATCTAAATAAAAAATTAAATTTAAGTTGAAATTAAATTAAGTTCAAATTAAACTAAATTTAAATTAATTTGAAACTAAAATTAAATTAAAATAAACAAACTACCATTTACTTAACACATTATTCCATACTAACCCAAAAATAAATAAAATCATCAATGACATATTTTAATTTTGTTAAATTTATTCATAATTAAAAAAATCACTATTCCAATTTTAAAAAAAAAATGTCATGGAAATAAAATCAACTATTTATTGCAATTATTTAAAAGAGGACTAACGTCTTAGTATTTAAATTCATAGTTTTAAATTCTATATTTTAAATTAAAATTAAATTAGATTTCTAAAAGCAAGAACACGCTTTATAAAACTATAGTCAAATTACTAAATTTAGCACTGCATAAGATTTGATTCATAAAAACAAATCTAAATAATAAAATTAAATAAACTTAAAAATCAAATCTTAATTAAAAAAAGATAAGTGCTTTTCTAAAATGAAGTTTTACAATTTAGGGATTGTCTTGGACTAATTTAGGAAGGAAAATCTAAATGATTGGAGGCATGAATATATCTATTACAAAATCATCTTGCCATATTTTTCTTATTAATTATTTCTAAACATTTTTTTAGCCTGTAGGAGTAAAGAAAAGTTTCTTGAAGATACAAATTCATAAACCATTACATAAACAAATGATTTTACAATTTTCATGCATTTACAATTCTTAGATACACATTGAGAATTCTATAAAAACTCATAATTTTTTTTTCTCAGGTTTAGATTTAGAGGAAAGGAGTTGATTATGTACAATAAGATAAGGATATATTTTTGCAGCAATAATTTTGGGAAAAGAGGTGAAATTAATTATTAAATTTATTCTCAAATAATATTTTTAATTTATACATCCAATAAATTATTTTTGAGTAAACTCAAATTCAAAAATGATTTGTTTTTTTAATTGTATAATATGCCAATTGGATCAAGCTTTTAGCCTCAATGAAATGTGGTCTATTCCCTGATGGCTGTAAATTCTTTTACTGCATGAGTGACTAAGGCATCATGCATAATTGATCAGATTGTAGATTTTTTAATAATAATAATAATAATATAGGCAAAGGAATAAAATAATTCCAGCTTGACTTACAATCACATATTGTGTATGCCATCTCATAAAATCATATTTTGATCAAGATTTATGCTAAAGAGTATCCCACTAAAATTCTTCACTGATTTCCTTCCTTCCAACGAAAACCAAACCATAGAAAATGTTATGGAAATAAGGATATGGAGAAATGTTTCTCTAGATACTACTTTTTTGCCCACCTATATTTATTTAAAAGGTCATAAAATGGTTGTGACAAAATGATTTTTACTTCTTTACTCAAACTTGGGGGAGGTTTTTAATTTTAATTTCTATTTAGTTTTTTTTATTGATTTAAGCTACTCAATCTAAATTAATTTTTCTTATTTTGGAAAACAAAAAATTGAAGAGTGACCAATTTTTTTAAAAAATTTGGACGACCAAATGTGCACATAGAGAATGGCCTATCCACCAAAATACCATTGCACTACTCAACATTTTATAATTTTTAATTCTACACTTAAAATTTATTTCCAGTCCTTTCACCTTCCCCACTCCTCCTTCCACCTTCTACAAATAGATTTTTGTATTTATTTCTTGATAACCATTTTTTTTGGGAAGACTAATTTTTTTAATTTTTGGACGACCAAAATAATGGGACTACCAAATTTTTGGCAGTTACAAGATGTGTACACATATAGAATCGCCTATTGGCCAAATTACCAATACAAATTGTTAGATTTCATATAGAAAGGGACAATAATGAATAAAGCATTGTTATTTCATGTCAAGTGGGGTGTGGTCAAGTGGTTGGGCCAATTGGTTATCTTGATGTAGACCATGGTCCAAATCCCCTAAGGACACCTCAACACTAAATATCATGCTGAATAAATATCTTAGTGCTTGTTTTATAGGTGGTTTGTGGCCAAGTAGTACTAGAAGGATGTGACAAGAAGCTAGCCAGATGATGTTAGATGTGTTGCAAGTAGTTTGTGGCCCTTTTAAAAACCCATCTCTATTCGGTTCATAGCTCCTGTCAAAAGTGTTTACCAATAATTAGAAAACATTGTTATTTCATTATTTGGTACCACAATTTTGATTATGGCTAATAAAAAATTAAATGGTCAGAAGCTATATCAGCCCTAGTCTGTCCATCAAAGCAGTCTATTCTACTCCAAAAGAAATGTTAACCATTAAATTGATTTTTTTGATGAAATAGTCTATCATCAAAAAATAGCTAATGGAATGGAATCATGTCTCAAAGCCACACATAAGAGTTAAGAGTCTATGTGGTGCCGAAAAGGAAACAACCACACAAAACAAACTCATCCCCCAAAAGGACAACAACTGATCGCATTGGCATAATGTGATTAAACTAAGATAAGGGAAAACTAAGCAACAAGAGCTATATAAAGATTGTAGATGGAGGGGGGTCCTGACAATCAAAATTACCCCTTGACCTGCATCAAGCAAGTCCTTTCCACCATCTAATGGCTCCCAACATTGAAAGTGGCTTTATCATTCTCCTATGTCTATGTTAGTACATTATTTTATTATCCTTGTTTTTAATTATTTACTTTATTGCATATTATGCACTTAGGATTGGATAAACTTACTCAGGTAGGAATTTACTTGGATAATAATTATGGTTGTTTATTCCTAATTTGGTGGAGGTGTACTACACATGTGACTACTATCTCATGTATCCCACATTAATTGTGCACATATTTTGGTGACCTATATCCTAAATATATCCACATATAGCTTACTCTTAAGCATCTCATCTATTTTATATTACATTTTGCAATCTTCAATTGTCTTTGTGCTTTTACTATGGTGATTGAACTTGGCATCAAAATCTTAGGTTTTGACATGTAGGAGCATTCCAAAGAACAAGAACAATCTTGCATCAACCAAAAATATTTTCTTTCACTTTATTTGTTTGTTTATAGGTCTTTCATTTATCGATTAATTGCAAAATAAGCCACCACACTTTATTGCAAGTTTACATCTAGCCTCGTAGTTTTGAGGTTGTGTTTTGTAAGGATACATTCACATTATGTTCATGTTTTAGAAGAATTGGATCAATGAAAGGGCATAACTTGGATTGTGAATACCTATTAGGCTAACAAACTTGCATAGTTTAAACTATTCCCACTTGCACTAGTCTTTTAGAGTTTGCACCAACAAAGGAATACATATGGAGATTCATTGGACCTAGGAAGGTGTACGTTTCAAGCACCGCATGAAGATTCCTCATTTCATTATTAGTGTATTGATCAAAGGACTTGTTTACATTGGTTGACTACACATTTCATGTAGCATAGAACTCTACACCACATGGAAGATGACATAGATCATTTTGGAGGTTTGAGATTGTTATATATATATGTCACTCACAATCATTTGAAATTATTAAAGAGAGTTAGGAAGAAATTAGTAGAGGGTTGGAAGTCCAAGTGCAAACATAAAAGATGAAGGTTCAAAATAAAGTTTGATAATGAGGATGCAAATGTCACATAATGTAGTGAATTTCATTTGAATGCAGTAATTTCCATGTTAGTAATTAAACTATGACCTAACATGTAGGAAGTCCATTGCGGCATATTATATCATTCTAGGCTTTGAATTCAATAAAGATAATGTCATTGTTTCATTGAGTTTTGTTGTGAGTGCTGTGTGTTTTGAGTTTCATTGCATGGTTGGACAATCATTGATTGGATCCTCTACCCACGACTACATCAGGTCGTATTAGAGCATAAGGTTTGAATCTTGAGGAGAGCATGCCATTGCTTAAAAAATTCTTCTTATGAACAGATCAAGTTGAATCGAGGCAACCTATAAGAAGCTTGTTAATAGATTATCAATTAAGAGGTAGTTTCAATGGGTGATTGTAGGAAAGATGCCATTGCACAGAGTCCAAGGTGTCTCTAACATTGTTAGAAAGTTCAAGGATGACATATTGAAAGAGGTAAAGGAGACCATAATTTGATTGAAGGCTTTGGAGGAAGATAGGAAGAGGGGTCAGAGCCCAAGGGATGATGATGAGAGTGACGTAGAAGAAGATGCAAGAGAAGATCTGTAAGATTTGGAAGACCTAGAAGAAGAATCAAATTAGGTGAAGGTGTTGAAGGCTACTTCTAAAGTTTGTAAGAGACCCAGAATTGAGATTTCTAACTATTTTGGTGATTTGAGTCTTGAAGAATTTATTGATTGGATAAATGATTTAGATGAATATTTTGAGTATGAGGAAATTGAAGATTTTGAAAGGGTTAGGTTTGCAAAGACTAAGCTAAAGGCACATGCTGTTGTTTGGTGGAAAGAAGTACAATTAGAAAGAAATAGGAGGGCAAAGGAAAGAATACCAAAATGGGACATGTTGGTTGCAAAATTGAAACAATAGTTTGTACTAATTGATTATGGGTAAGCGCACCAAATTGGGGGATAAAAAATGACCAAATAAGTAATTTTGGCATTAACATGATCTTTTTATGTTTAAATAGCCATAATGTGATTGTGTTTAGGATTAGTAAACACTAAGCCATAATGCAATCACATTATAGAACACATTTCTATTATAAAGGGAATCTGAGATAGTCGGGTGGGGGTGGTTGATTAGGAACAACAAAGGCCAATTGATTGGGGCCTTTATAGAGAATCTATGAAACCAAACCAATAAATTTGATGAAGCATCAGTGGCTCTCCAAGGAACCATTATGGCAATAGATAAAGGTATACCCAAGATTATAGTGGAATGAGATTCTAAGAATATTATAAAGATGCTAAATTCCAGGGTTGTTCCCCATTGGTCTTATAAGGCAATCATAGAGGAGGCAAAAGATATTATCAAGAACTTTGAAAGTGTTAAAATTAATCACATATTCAGGGAGGGGAATTCTCTAGCTGATCTTGTAGCCAATTTAGGAGGTAACATTATAGGTTTGAAACTTTAGGATGTCAAATAAACCCTATATCAAAATATTAGGATCTCAAAATTCATGAAGAAGCTAAGCGATATGATTAGACTCTAGCCACCACCTAATTTGGGTTATAGTGTTAACATGAATGGGAATGATGGTAAGGGCAAGCGTAATTATGTGGAGGCACCTCGGTTGAAGGATTCACTAAAGTTCAATCTTTTCATGAGAGAACTCACTAGAAGAAGGAAAGAGCAGTTGTTATGTATGAAAACAAGATAGGTTGAAGGTGTAGTTATGGTAGATTCAATCAAACCCTCCTTTCACAATAACACTCAAGGACAACAATCGAGTTGAGTCATTGCAGATGGAGAGGACTTAGCTACATGTTGATGTCACTTAGGAATGATATGGAAAGATAGATTAGATTGTTAGATATGTCAAACCCTAATTTGATTAAGCATTAAACCCTAATTATATGATTCTAGATACAAACAAACAAGATACGATAAATGATCGCATAGGAAGGCACTAGATGTAGATTAGAAACATACCAGGATTTAGATTCGTGAAGGCAAAACTTCAAGGACACTGGGGCGGGTGCCCTAGTCGAATAGGCCACTTTTTCTATAGATCTGGAATAGTGAGGTGATGAGGATTGTAACCTGCTTTAGAGTTTCTGGCAATGACAGTCAGGAGGTCTACAGGGTGGGCACCCTAGTCCAGTAGGTCAGGTTTTCTACACTTTCTACTCAGATCCTAAATCTTTATCTTCTACTCAGGTTCTCTGCAACTCCACTTCACAAGATCCCGCACTTGTAACTTGTAATCACAAGAGAGGGGTTGGGGGTTGTGGTGTTTAGGATCTTGCCTTAGTCAAGCCTCGAAATGGCATTCAAGCCTTCCAACACCATTATTAGATAAAGTGCATGCCCTTGGTGGATAGAGGCAAAATCAAATGATAAGATAGATTGATTGAAACACAAAATAGATATCACCTTAGAGGTGAAACCCTCATGGAGATGAAGTGCCTTCAAATCATGAGGAAATGAGTTGATGGAGCCAAATCTACAACAAACACAACACAATTCTACTCTGCAACACAGTGAATGCCTTGAATGCTCTTTGCTTGATGATCATAAGTTCGCCTTAATCAACTAGGAGTAAAATGAAGTCCTAAACATGTTTGTATATACATTCCCACTAACATTCGTAATTCAAATTGAAAAGGCTGACAAAGGGAAACCTTTTAACGGTCATAAACCAACACATTTAAATTTAGGTCCTGACAAAATAGGCCTAGACTAGGGCACAGACACCCAAGTCTAAGGGTGCATTTTAAGTCTTAATTAAACATTAAAGTGGACCACTAAGCCCCATTTGACATGGGTTTCAGGGGAAATTGCTCTGGGATAAGTTTTATAAATGCATGATTAAGTTAAGGGTACCTAGAAGCTAAACTAGGTGGTAAAAAGTCCTAGGGGACATTTTACGACATAAAATTTAGCCCCCACTTTAATGTATGTATGATCTTACGATCCTATAACATCAGAAAATGTCCCCTTGGGGGATTTTCCCTCATAAGGTTTATCTCCCGGGTCTCTTAGCTGCATTTAGGACATATTATATCATATTTCAACATCTCGATGAGAAAACCCCTAAGTGTCTTGGCAAATAGGACCTAGGGGACCACTTGAGATAACTGCTACCCAAAATAGGGGGGAGGACTTGGACGCCCATGCCCTAGTCCTGCCCTATTTTGGGGCAGTCCCAATTTTTGGGTGGCAGCTTGTGACTATTATTTGGGTCCTATGCCGACACGGTAAGTTTGAATTACAAAATTCTTGGCGAGAGTGTTTGTAGTTGCATATAAAAGCATGTTTAAGCATTCATTTGTAAACTAGAGCATTACTAGATGATTACAAGATTTCAACTAGCATTCTAAAGATGATTTAAGGCTTTCATTGTGTTGCAAGAGTAGATTTGTGTTGTCTATGTGTTTGTGTTTGTAGATTTGAGCAATCATCTCCTCATGGCACGTAGAGCTTCTTCCTCCATGTGATCTTCACTACAAGGTGACATTATTTGTGTTTGTAAGCATTTATCATTTGGTTTTTTCCTCTGCTTCACAAGGGCATGCACTCTCTATCTGACAACAGTGTTTGAAAGACTTGAATGTCTCTCCGGGCCTTGACTGAGGCAAGCCTCTAAACACCACAACCCTCTCCCAAAGTTTTCATGATTGCAGGTTACAGGTTGAAGCTATAGACAAAGTGAAGTTGTAGGAGGGTACAACAAAGTGTCAGAATTGTAGATCAGAGAAGAAAATAGCTCCCTATACTATGGCACCCACTCATTAGTCCTCAAAGTTTCATGATGGGAAAACCTTCAGTGCAGTAGGAGCAGGTTGCAGATCTTGTTTGCAGATCCTGACAAAAAGCAAGACCTTGGAATTGGGTTCCCGCTCTTTAGTCCCTGACTATTTCACTTCTGAACCCCAAAAATAGGTGCATAGTTATTTGTCATTTTACATCTTTCTATAGCAGCATTTTTTGTTATTCATCTGTTTGTTGTTGTATTTGCATAATTAGGGTTTTAAGGTATAATTGTGCATATGAGAAGATAATTGGTAATCAAATCATAAAAATCCAAGTTTCCCTAAATCTCACAATGACCTAGGGTAGGATAGTACATTGCAACGTGACCCTAGGTCCTTGAATGAAATGGTCAAAGGAGGATACATACACAAAACTACCAAAAATGAAACATCCAAATTTTACCCTTTAGATTTGTTGGGAATTAAGGTGTCTCAACCTTGGTAATTCCTTGCATTATTTATGTTTGTATATATTAATTAATTGCCTATGTTGTAAATAAATTGTAAATTCCATATTGTCATGTTGTGGGATGTGGCAAGGTGATGTGTCATCCTACATGGAAGATGACAACTTGTAATTTTGTCCTCACATGAGGAGATAGGTGTCCCACTTTGTGGTAGAAGCATTTTGCCATGTGTCGGCATCTTTCATGTTGTGTAATGGAATGTTTGACTGAAATGGTTATGATGGATTCCTATGACAGAATCTATGACATGTAAGAGTCAAAAATAGAAGCATGTAAGATGGGTGAAGACATGTGTCATGAAGCATCTTTGAATAAGGCATATTTGGGTGCCCCAAGGTGGACTATGACATGTTGTAAGAGAATATGCTATTTATAGCCTGTGTATGATAGATTCTCTTACAGTTGTAAGTTATAACCGCTATGACAGATTCTATGATGGTTGTAAGTGTCGTAAGAGCATCTATCATAGCCCATTTTGGAAATAGGAAACCTCTTTGGGATGGGAGCTATGGACAAGTGTCATGCACATTCTACAATGTTGACCAAGTGTCCTTAGGCGTGGGTTTTGGGCCACGAGGCCAAGTTGGACGCCCATCCCAAGATAGGTCCAATATTGCCTTGTATATTCTATATAAATAGGTGCTTGGAGAGAGGAGTTGTATCATAGGTTTACAAGTACTGTTATGCTGCCAGATTGACTCCAGACATGAGTGTCAAAGACCATTGAAGCTTGCATTGCAAGTGTATTGTAAATAACTTTCAGTTTTGTTAATACATTATGCAGGTTTCTGAGTGTGGGGTTTTTCACCCGATAAGGGTTTTCCCCACCGTAAATCTTTGTCTCTCTTCTTCTGTCTTCTTTTTGGTTCATGTGTATTGTTGCAATATCTCATTTAGATGTTCTATGTTGCTGTAGTTGTAAGGATTAATTTGAATTTACATAGCTCTCTCCTCATTAGATTAGTGTAGGAAGTATTTTCCACACACCTAGCTTCCTTTCAGTTGGTATTAGAGCTTGGCCAGTTTTGGTCTTAGCTGTTGGGTAGGGGTTTTTTAAGCTAATCTTAAGTTGAGTGGGAGTCTGTGCATAGTATTCTAAATTCTATTGTAGCAAGGAGATGGCAAGCACATCTGAAAAATTTAAAGTGGAGAAATTCAATGGCACTAATTTTGAGCTGTGGAAGCTCAAGATGGAAGACATGCTTGTTGACTGAGACCTTTGGGAAAGTGTTAATGGAACTAAACCAACTGCAATATCACAAGATGAGTGGGATCTCAAGGATCGGAAGGCTAAGGTCCTCATAAGACTTAGTCTTGCTGATTCTGTGTTGTTAAATGTCCATGAGGAGAAAACTGCAACCTTGCTTTGGAAGAAGTTGGGAGATGTGTATCAACCAAATCCTTGGTTAATAAACTTTTTCTGAGAAAGAAGTTGTATTCTCTTCGAATGGAGGACAAAGGATCCGTTGCTGAACATATGAATGCTTTTAACATGCTGGTTGCATAATTGACATCTATTAGTGTAAAGATGGAGGAAGAGGATCGATGTATGACCTTGCTTTGTTCTTTGCTGGACTCGTGGGATCACCTTGTCATGGCTATTGGAAGCACCACATCCACATTCAAAATGGATGAAGTGGTTTCTTTGCTATTATTCAAAGAGATGCGGAGAAAGTCTTCTGATGCAGCCAAAGAGGCTCTTGCAGTTCGTGGAAGACCCAAGGAGAAAGGGAAAAAGAAGGACAAGAAAGCTGAGAAGGGTAGATCCAAATCCTGTGGGAGATACAAATATCCTAGAAAGTCCAAGGCTATCTGTTGGAACTGTGGTAAATCTGGGCATTTCCGAAAGGAATGCAAAGAAGAAAAGAAAAAGAAGAAGAAGACCCCAGATTTAGATTCTGACAAATCACAAGATGATGGTGATGCTTTCATCGCAACCCTGGCAACCCATGCATCTGATGATGTGTGGCTGATTGACTCTGGTGCATCATTCCACATGACCTCGCATCAAGACTGGTTTACTAAGTATGAGCAGTTTGATGGTGGAAAGGTGTACTTAGGTGACGATTCTCATCTAAAGATTGTTGGTCGTGGAATTGTGTTTTCGAAAGAAGGATGTAAGATGATAGAGGAGTGTTGGCCTCATTTTCAAATCGCCAATTTTTAAACCTTTGCATCGAAACCTTTTGGTTGCAATTTGTCATTGTCATGTTCATTTTCTCTCTCCATTGAAGCTTTCCAAGTCAAATTTTACACTGAAACAACTTAATAATTTTACGTCAACTTTCATTTTTCACTAAGCTTGCGTCAGCTTTCCTTTTTCGCAAAGTTCGCACCGATTTTTGATTTCCGCTAACTTCCCATCTGCTTTCATTTTCTGCAAATCTCGCATTAACTTTTGATTTCTGTTAAGTTTGTGTGTACTTCTACTTTTCACTAACCAAAAGCATAAGTCATAACTTGTTAGTTGAGAAGTATCTTCAAAAGAGCCGATAATTAAGTGGTTATTATAACTACCTCCAGATGAAAGATTTCAAAATGTAATCCCGACAAAGAAGACTAGCTTTTATCATCGGATGAGTGGTTTCAAAAGTTAAAATCATCAAGAAATAAGTAGTTATTATAACTACTTAAGGAGCTGAATCTTCATGTAATGAATTCATTATACATCGACCATTCTAATAAGTTTTAATAACCGTTTAAAAGGCCAACGAGTTTGTGAAATAGTTTGGACAGGGTGATAGATGAAGGAGGTAGTTATTATAACTTCTAAAATTATGGAGGAACTGCGATCAAAATAGACGTTTTTGAGACTAGGATCCATTAGAAACAAAGAGTGGAAGTTTTATCAGATACACAGTCAGTGAGTCATTTTCTGAAAGAATACAATGCTCACAAGATGCACATGAAACATTATTTGTTGTGAAGGCTTTAAAAACTATCAAGAAAATACATTCGAGTTTTTCCTTCTTAGTCACTGCCAAAAATGGACAATTTCCAATAGCGAATAGGGGTCTATCAAAATATTACGGATTGAGGGTTTTGTCAAATATTTATCATTGCAAATACTCTGGAAGGATATACAACTCTGATGGACTTTTTCACAGCATTCTTCAAAGAAATGTAGTCTCGTGAACTGCTATGATTGCAGCATACGTACAAAATGGTTTTTTAAGACTTTGAGCTAAATATAAATGGCAGGAGTAAAGCCGTAATGACCTTTGCGTCAACCCATTCCTAGCCAGGCATTTCTCATCTTTGGAATTGCACTAATCACAAGTTGCAAATGCTCTGGTAGACATACATGCAAAGTGTCGAAGCATAGGAAAGGCATATAAACTGTTTGACAAAACGTTGCTAAGATATACAATGCAGTTTTATACAAAACAGATTCGTTGCGGAGGGTTTTAACAACTTCAAACTTGATGCAAATGTGAAAGACGTTATTACTCAACCCTCATCACCCGGATTTCTTGTTGCTGTTCTTTTTGCTTCAACGACTTTCCAGCAGGGTACCGACATCCATTTGAATAACCTTTGAAATTGAATTTATGTCTATTCTATAGTTGCAATTGCTCCGGACTACCACAATCGCAAGGTCTGCACAAAATAATTCATTAAAGAATCTTTAGAAACTTTTAAGCAAATATAACTGACTGTTGTAAAGCCAAATCCCACAGCTCTGCATAGCATTGAAGTCTTCAAAAAACACGAAAACTGTTTGACAAAATACATCAAAGAAATGTGGTTTCATGAAAAGTGATGATTGCAAGTTTTTTGGCATTATAACATTCAAAGGAATGCATATAGGTGATTATCAAATGTAAAACTGCCTCCCTCAACATGTTCTCTCACGCGTCAATGTGGACACATGACATTGCACCAGAAAGAAACATGGTCTTCAGCAAACATCAAGTATCCATTTGACAAAAGAATGATTGCAAAGGGAGCTTATTGTAGATTGAATTCATCAAAAACTAATTTTTATGAATCCCTGATGGGAAAAATTGAATTTTCCTCCAGTGATTGAAAAGACAGGTTCTACAACCCAGATTTTGGGCTCTTTAAGGACATTTGTAATAGAAAAGAAAGTCCTACTTTAGATGGTGATCTATTTGTTGAGCAGGAGAAAGTGGGTGTTTTGTTGTTAAATCTTGGTGGACCAGAGACACTTAAAGATGTGCAACCTTTCTTGTTCAACTTATTTGCAGACCCGGACATTATTCGTCTACCTAGATTATTCTGTTTTCTTCAGAAACCTTTGGCACAATTAATTTCTGTGAGTAGAGCTCCCAAGAGCATGGAAGGATATGTTGCCATTGGTGGGGGCTCGCCTCTTCGAAGGATAACAGATGAACAGGCCATTGTATTGGAGAAAGCTCTCGAAGGGAAGCAAGTACCTACCAAAGTGTACATAGGAATGCATTACTGGCATCCATTTATGGAAGAAGCAATTGAGCAGATAAAGAGTGATGGAATCACTAAACTCGTCGTCCTTCCACTCTATCCTCAATTTTCAATTTCCACTAGTGGCTCAAGTCTCCGTCTTCTAGAAAGCATTTTCAAGAAAGATGAGTATTTGGTGAGGATGCTACACACAGTAATACCTTCATGGTATCAGCGAGAAGAATATATCAAAGCAATGACAAATTTAATTGAGAAAGAGTTGCAGAAGTTTGAAAGACCAATAAAGGTTATGATATTTTTCAAGTGCACATGGTGTGCCACTTGCTTATGTTGAGGAGGCTGGTGATCCATACAAAGCAGAGATGGAAGAGTGTGTAGACTTGATTATGAATGAACTCAAGGCACGGGGTATTAACAATTATCACACTCTTGCATACCAGAGCTGAGTTGGACCTGTAGAGTGGATGAAGTCCACTAATACTTCAATGCTTTGAAGGATTTTTTTGGTGTCTTGCCTACAATCGATCATCACAAGTGCGTAGGTGGGTAGACTGCCAAAAGATAAGCAAATCGATAGAAGATGAAGGAATAAAAAAGATACCTGGATGTAGTTAGATTGAAGTTCACAAACTGATGCATAGGTATAGAATTGGTACCAATTTATGTTGAAGTCGGGAAGTGGTTGGAAAGTTGGAGTAAAAGAAAAATAATGGGTTATTAACAAACAAGATTGACAAGGAGGATACCAAATCCAAAGTTGTGCCAGATAAAAATAGTTCTCGACAACAATAAAGTTGGCAATATTGATTTCTACAATGGTTATGGTTCTTGTTGATAGCTGAGTGTTTCTATCCTCCAAGAGTTTCTATTTGAGATTCCAAGAGCGGTGATATGCTATATGTAAAAGTAAACAAGTTAGTTTCTACAAAGACCCAGCTTCCTTATGAATTGAGTTTGATGCAACTTGTGGAATGCAAAACTTCAAGGAGATCATTGATGATGGATATCGCATGGAGAATCCCTTTTTGGTGATTGATAGGCTGAGATTTGATGTTGGATTCAGAGTCACACAAGGTAAGTACATGGGCAAAGGGAGTAGATGAAGATGGAAAACACTTAGCGAAGTTAACAACTCACAATTTGCAAGTGTTAGGTTACCTTTTCAGAAAAGTGACCTTTGTCACTTATTGTAATTCACAAGTTAGAAAATGAACCTTTTTCTGGGAAAAGTGATGTAAAATATAACCAAAAATAAGGTTCATTATATTTTTGTATTTCAAAAAGGTAGTTATTAGGTAGTTGTGAAGTAGTTACAAGTTGGTTATTAGGTAGTTATGAGGAAAAGTCTATATATACTGGACTTCACATTGTAAAAAGAATGGGGGGGTCTATAGAGAGAGAACTTCTGCAGGGGGAACTTATGAAACTTCTTGGAACATTTTTGGTCTTACACATTGTATAGTTTACCTTTGAAATTGTATAATTTCGAAAAGATAATGAAGAATTGCATTTCAGTTCGTATGTTCTTGATGTATTTCTGAGTTATGATTACTAGTTTCTCATATGTCAAATTGGTGATCTTTCTATGTATTTGTGTAAATCAAAGTTATCCATTGAAGCATGCAATAGGGGTGATGAAACACAATCATGTCTCGGTATCCTGATTTGAAAGTGTTAAGGTAAATTATCTCTTCGTATGTTGAGATTTGCGATCCTTCTTCATCGTTGTTGCACATATGTCATGAAATTCATCATGGAGTTTAGGAAAGTGGTTTCTATCTTTGTGGTGAAATCCCCTCATACTTTTCAATAAGATTGTGAAACTCCTATTGGTTTTCGTACATCTACCACGAGGGTTTCTACATGCCCATTTCTCCTGTTATTTTTCTTTTCTTCCTTTTTGTACTTTCACGTTAAAAGTACACAAAAATACCCAAAAACCCTATCATACGAGGGAGCTGCCCCTCTCAAACGCAGAGGAAGATCGTTGTTCTATTGCGATCTCTCCAACTATTGGGGACAATTTAGTCACCGCTTCAAGGGTGACGAGTCAATTTCAAAGATTATTTCGTGGTGACAAATCTATTTACCAACAAATTTTTGGCGACTCTACTGGGGATCGAACGAGCTAAAGTATTAGTGCACTTAGTTCCTCAGAAATATAAAGATGCCTCCCCTGGAATGGAGGTTGGCGACTCTGCGAAGTTGAGATATCCACTGCTATCATTTTCAAACTTGCACCATGGCGTCAAATCCATCTCAACCATGGGGAACTCATATTGGCCCATTAGCCTTGGCTCAGTACACACCTTTGCCTACAGGATCACAAAAATACTTTCCAAAGTTCACAGGAGAGAACTCACAGAATCCTGAAGATCACATTCTATCATTCACAGTTGCTTGTGGAATTCTGGGAGTTAATGAAGAAGATGTCTTTGTACGGTTGTTTGTTGAAAGCCTCGATGGACTTGCCACACAATGGTTTCAACATTTGAAAGATGGATGCATTATAATTGGGATAACTTGAAGGAAAAGTTTCTTGCAAGATTCAAAATTACAGTCGATGTAAGTGAGCTTTTATCTCAGTTTTTCCAAATCCAGAAGAGAGAGGACAAACCTATAAGGGATTTTGTCGAATGATTCAACAAATCTTTAAAGAAAATCCCTCAAGCAAATCAACCTAGTGAAGGCAATCAGTTGTGTATCTTCATCGGTTCATTGCACCCCGAAGTCAAATTCATCTTGAAGTGAGATAAGGTACGAAATCTAGAAATTACACAAAAAGAAGCTATTGAGATCGAAGATGACTTGATTATGTCTGGATTATTGAAAGAGAAAGATATTAAAAGATGTATTCCAGAGGTTTCAAGAAACAAGTCAACAAAGAGGTATTGCATGGAAAACCATAATTATCAACCTGAAGAGCATGCCTATACATAGTTTAATCTCAATACAAAAAGAGTAAAGTTAATGCCTCCTTTAGGTGGTTGTTTGAATATTACGATGTTAGGTGAAAAAGACTTGCTTGAAGATGAGTCGATCCCCTCTTATGCTACACAAAATGCTAGAGTGTACCATTTATCTGTTGAGGATAGTGACGATGATTCAAAAATTTCCCTTGAAGATCAAAGAGTTAATACTTTTTCTGTCCTTTGGGGTAATGTTAGTAATCACTACACTCAGTCAGAAAATGTAGTAACTAGTTCAACTCCGGTAACAACGACTATTGAGCCATTACTCACCAACTCAAGTGATAAAGAAGAAAGCAAAACTGATCACCTATTAGTATCTTTTTCTTCTCCAGAGACTAAAGCATTTACCTTTGAAGGCACCGAAAAAGATTCAATAAACATTTCGGTGGATGCCGAGATTGAAAGCCAACTTGCAGATGGAGAAAACACAAATGCGTCACCAAGCAATATTTTTGAAACTTGCATGCAACCTGATTTCAAAAGATTCAAATTTCTTGAAGAACCTGATGGAGAAGAATCACTGCAACAAAAGCATATCAAAATCCAGAAAGGCATCAGTGAACAATTTGAGTATAGAAAGTACAAAGATGAACCAATAAGCATCCTCATTCCAACACATGTGCAATCTGAGTTTTATGGAGCATTCAAGGTTTGGAATAATCCTCTATTTGAGTCTTATGGTCATGTAGATGCCTTTGTATTAGATATAACAAGTTCATTTTCTTTTCCATCCAATACTAATGTTGAAGAAGAAGAATATACATTTAGCAATTGTTCTATTTCCAAGTAAGTGGAAAGGATAGAGGACAATCTTGGGATTTGTCCTAGAAGTAATATGGATAGTCATGAAGGGATTAAGAATAATCAAATTAATGATGATACTCAGTTCCATAATGTTTTCATCCCAAGTTGGTGCTTAGAAATGCCTGATGATGACTTCTTGTGTGAAGAAGGAGTCATCATTTCTTTTTTCTAATTTATAGAAGAAGTTACTCTAGAAGATACAGAGTTGTCATCACTGGATTGTGGAATACTTGATGTTGGATTCAGGACAGACAACTAGGAGGGGGGGTGAATCAGTTGTCCAAAACTTAAACACTTAAATCCACTTTGTTATTCAGCAGCATAATAATTAATCAACCATGAAAGCATAAAGCATTAACACAAGAGCAGAAACACATCAACACATGAGACACCAAGATTTTGACGTGGAAAACCCGGTCAAGGGAAAAACCACGGGGTGATTAACCCAAAATGTATTCTCTGTTAGAAGAATAGAAAGAACAAATGGCACATGCCAATTAGGGCTCACTGCTTGAGCACACTGCTCACAAGAGGCCCACTACCTACAAGAGACACGCTGTCTACAAAGTAATAAGTATCACAAACTTGAACTGGAGAATAACATCTTTACCATGCTTGGATCGGTTCCATTTAATCCCAAAAACTTCTGCTCTGCCTTTCTCTCTTTTCTTCGCTACCACACCCTCATCACACAAGACACTTTAGAATGACTTCACAATCTCTTATTTATACAAGGCATCGAATTAGGAACAGTCATCTAAGTCGGCAAACACCTATAAGAACATCCACAAGATGTGTAATACATTCGATCGGCTAGTCACAGGAAGAACACCTTCATCCGGCGGTTATTCTTCAAATGCAAACTCTAACTTCAATGCAGACCACCAACATGAACTAGACATGATCCAAAGATCACCACAACCTTTCCTGAATCACCAAGAACATCAACACTTCATCTGCTTGCTGGAATTCTTCTCTCCTTCATCTGAAACTTCAAGAACATAGTCTGTCATCACTGTCACAAAGGAATAGGTGCTTCCAGACCTTCAAACCACGAACCAATCGAGTTGACACTTCACACGGACGTCCTCAACACTCCCTCAAATTCACAGAATGGGATAATGCATTACCGGATCTCACCGGACCTATCTGTGTCACTCTGTCACCTCTGAACTCTTGCCGGAACCGGTTCTACTTGAGCAGCCATAACTTCTTCAGATCTTCATGAGGACCTCTAAAAACTTGACTGGAGCATTTCAAGACTTATATCTACAAACCCTTTAAACCGTATCCTCTAATCCTCAACCTATCTTGGACTTTTACCTTATTAATATCACTATTCTTCACTGTTCCTGATTGAGACTAATTTTCTCAATATCCTCAGCACACAGCTCATCCAATCCTTCTCATTAATGCAACATGAGTATGTTGACATCAATGACAACACCGGTTAGACCCATACTTGCAACACCTGAGTCAATCATTAAAAAGAAAGATGAAGTTATTTTATTTGAGGATGATTCAATGTTCACTGAAGTTGTTGTCTATGATCTGGATTATCAGTTTATTTCAAAGGATGTTGATTTTGATCAGGATTTGTAGGTAGCACATAGAGCCCAAGATTGGTCCTTCTTTGATTCTAATGGTCATGAGTACACTCAAAGTTTGAATATTCATGCATTTGATGCAATACAAGAAGATATAGTTGATGACATGCAAGGTGATGTGATCCAACATGCTTCAGAGGTTTATAACGATGAATGGCTATTTGGGTGTAATGTATTACTCAGAGAGTTTTTGAATGATATTAATTTTAGATCTCTCATTGCAGTAATTGCAAGTTGGCGGCTGAGTTTACAGGTGCTCCTCACTCACCATCCACTTTTCCGCACAGGTGCCTATTTTTCTCAGCCTATTAATGGCTTCACATGATCATCTTGAAACAGTTTTTGAGGTAGGATTCACCTACCATGTACATAGGTTAACTAGGTGTTTTGTTTGTGTTTGTCTTGTTTCAGTTTCTGTTGTTTTGATTGTTTGCCTCGTTTTTGCGTGTCTTTGTCTCCTTGTTCTTCCTGAACATCATGTTGTCTCCTGACCCTATCTGCCCAATGGATAAGGCACTATTCATAACTAGAAATTCTAGGTTCATCCTGCATCCTTCACAGTCCTTGTCCCCAGTCAGAGCTAGTTGTTGGCCTCGTTTTCAAATCACCAATTTTTAAACCTTTGCATTGAAACCTTTTGGTTGCAATTCATCGTTGTCATGTTCATTTTCTCTCTCCATTGAAGCTTTCCAAGTCAAATATTACATTGAAACAACTTAATAATTTTACGTCAACTTTCATTTTTCGCTAAGCTTGCGTCAGCTTTCCTTTTTTGCTAAGCTTGCATCAGCTTTCCTTTTTCGCAAAGTTCGCACTGATTTTTGATTTCCGCTAACTTCCCATCTACTTTCATTTTCCGCAAATCTCGCATTAACTTTTGCTTTCTGTTAAGTTTGCGTGTACTTCTACTTTTTGCTAACCAAAAGCATAAGTCATAACTTGTTAGTTGAGAAGTATCTTCAAAAAAGCTGATAATTAAGTGGTTATTATAACTACCTCCAGATGAAAGATTTCAAAATGTAATCCTGACAAAGAAGACTAGCTTTTATCATCGGATGAGTGGTTTCAAAAGTTAAAATCATCCAGAAATAAGTAGTTATTACAACTACTTAAGGAGCTGAATCTTCGTGTAATGAATTCATTATACATTGGCCATTTTAATAAGTTTTAATAACCGTTTAAAAGGCCAACGAGTTTGTGAAATAGTCTAGACAGGGTGTTAGATGAAGGAGGTAGTTATTATAACTTCTAAAATTCTAGAGGAACTGTGATCAAAATGGACGTTTTTGAGACAAGGATCCATTAGAAACAAAGAGTGGAAGTTTTATCAGATACACAGTCAGTGAGTCATTTTCTGAAAGACTACAATGCTCACAAGATGCACATGAAACATTATTTGTTGTGAAGGCTTTAAAAACTTTCAAGAAAATACATTCGAGTTTTTCCTTCTTAGTCACTGCCAAAAATGGACAATTTCCAATAACGAATGGGGGTCTATCAAAATATTACGGAATGAGGGTTTTGTCAAATATTTATCATTGTAAATACTCTAGAAGCATATACAACTCTGATGGACTTTTTCACAACATTCTTCAAAGAAATGTAGTCTCGTGAACCGCTATGATTGCAGCATACATACAAAATGGTTTTGTTAGACTTTGAGCTAAATATAATTGGTAGGAGTAAAGCTGTAATGACCTTTGCATCCACCCATTCCCAGCTAGGCGTTTCTCATCTTTAGAATTGCACTAATCACAAGTTGCAAATGCTCCGGTAGACATACATGCAAAGCGTCGAAGCATAGGAAAGGCATATAAATTGTTTGACAAAACGTTGCTAAGATATACAATGCAGTTTTATACAAAATAGATTTGTTGCGGAGGGTTTTAACAACTTCAAACTTGATGCAAGTGTGAAAGACGTTATTACGCAACCCTCATCACCCGGACTTCTTGTTGCTATTCTTTTTGCTTCAACGGCTTTCTAGCAGGGTACCGACATCCATTTGAATAACCTTTGAAATTGAATTTATGTCTATTCTATAGTTGCAATTGCTCCAGACTGCCACAATCACAAGGTTTGCACAAAATGATTCATTAAAGAATCTTTAGAAACTTTTAAGCAAATATAACCGACTGTTGTAAAGCCAAATCCCATAGCTCTGCGTAGCATTGAAGTCTTCAGAAAACATGCAAACTGTTTGACAAAATACATCAGAGAAATGTGGTTTCATGAAAAGCGATGATTGCAAGTTTTTTGGCATTATAACATTCAAAGTAATGCATATAGGTGATTATCAAATGTAAAACTGCCTCCCTCAACATGTTCTCTCACATGTTGATGTGGACACATGACGTTGCACTAGAAAGAAACATGGTCTTTAGCAAACATCAAGTATCCATTTGACAAAAGAATGATTACAAAGGGAGCTTATTGTAGATTGAATTCATCAAAAACTAATTTTTATGAATCCCTGATGGGAAAAATTGAATTTTCCTCTGGTGATTGAAAAGACAGGTTCTACAACCCAGATTTCGTGCTCTTTAAGGACATTTGTAACAGAAAAGAAAGTCCTACTTTAGATGGTGATTTGTTTGTTGAGCAGGAGAAAGTGGGCGTTTTGTTGTTAAATCTTGGTGGACCAGAGACTTAAAGATGTGCAACCTTTCTTGTTCAACTTATTTGCAGACCCAGACATTATTCGTCTACCTAGATTATTCTGTTTTCTTCAGAAACCTTTGGCACAATTAATTTCTATGAGTAGAGCTCCCAAGAGCATGGAAGGATATGTTGCCATTGGTGGGGGCTCACCTCTTCAAAGGATAACAGATGAATAGGCCATTGTATTGGAGAAATCTCTTGAAGGGAAGAAAGTACCTACCAAAGTGTACATAGGAATGCGTTACTGGCATCCATTTATGGAAGAAGCAATTAAGCAGATAAAGAGTGATGGAATCACTAAACTTGTCGTGCTTCCACTCTATCCTCAATTTTCAATTTCCACTAGTGGCTCAAGTCTCCGTCTTCTAGAAAGCATTTTCAGGAAAGATGAGTATTTGGTGAGGATGCTACACACAGTAATATCTTCATGGTATCAGTGAGAAGAATATATCAAAGCAATGACAAATTTAATTGAGAAAGAGTTGCAGAAGTTTGAAAGACCAATAGAGGTTATGATATTTTTCAAGTGCACATGGTGTGCCACTTGCTTATGTTGAGGATGCTGGTGATCCATACAAAGCAGAGATGGAAGAGTGTGTAGACTTGATTATGAATGAACTCAAGGCACGGGGTATTAACAATTATCACACTCTTGCATACCAGAGTGGAGTTGGAAGTGAAGAGTAGATGAAGTCCACTAATACTTCAATCCTTTGAAGGATTTTTATGGTGTCATGCCTACAATTGATCATCACAAGTGTGTAGGTGGGTAGACTGCCAAAAGATAAGAAAATTAATAGAAGATGAAGGAATCAAAAGGATACCTAGATGTAGTTAGATTGAAGTTCACAAACTAATGTATAAGTATAGAATTGGTACCAATTTATGTTGAAGTCGGGAAGTGGTTGGAAAGTTGGAGTAAAAGAAAAATAATGGGTTATTAACAAACAAGATTGACAAGGAGGATACCAAACCCAAAGTTGTGCCAGATGAAAATAGTTCTCGACAACAATAAAGTTGGTAATATTGATTTCTACAGTGGTTATGGTTCTTGTCGATAGTTGAGTGTTTCTATCCTCCAAGAGTTTCTATTTGAGATTCCAAGAGCGGTGATATGCTATATGTAAAAGTAAACAAGTTAGTTTCTACAAAGACCCAGCTTCCTTATGAATTGAGTTTGATGCAACTTGTGGAATGAAAAACTTCAAAGAGATCATTGATGATGGATATCGCATGGAGAATCCCTTTTTGGTGATTGATAGGCTGAGATTTGATGTTGGATTCAGAGTCACACAAGGTAAGTACATGGGCAAAGGGAGTAGATGAAGATGGAAAGCACTTAGCGAAGTTCACAACTCACAATTTGCAAGTGTTAGGTTACCTTTTTGGAAAAGTGACCTTTGTCACTTATTGTAATTCACAAGTTAGAAAATGAACCTTTTTCTGGGAAAAGTGATGTAAAATATAAGAAAAAATAAGGTTCATTATATTTTTGTATTTCAAAAAGGTAGTTATTAGGTAGTTGTGAAGTAGTTACAAGTTGGTTATTAGGTAGTTATGAGGAAAAGTCTCTATATACTGGACTTCACATTGTAAAAAGAATGGGGGGATCTCTGGAGAGAGAACTTCTGCAGGGGGAACTTATGAAACTTCTTGGAACATTTTTGGTCTTACACATTGTATAGTTTACCTTTGAAATTGTATAATTTCGAAAAGATAATGAAGAATTGCATTTCAGTTTGTATGTTCTTGATGTATTTCTGAGTTATGATTACTAGTTTCTCGTATGTCAAATTGGTGATCTTTCTATGTATTTGTGTAAATCAAAGTTATCCATTGAAGCATGCAATTGGGGTGATGAAACACAATCATGTCTCAGTATCCTGATTTGAAAGTGTTAAGGTAAATTATCTCTTCGTATGTTGAGATTTGCCATCCTTCTTCATCGTTGTTGCACATATGTCATGAAATTCATCATGGAGTTTAGGAAAGTGGTTTCTATCTTTGTGGTGAAATCCCCTCGTACTTTTCAATAAGATTGTGAAACTCCTATTGGTTTTCGTACATCTACCACGAGGGTTTCTACATGCCCATTTCTCCTGTTATTTTTCTTTTCTTCCTTTTTGTACTTTCAGGTTAAAAGTATAGAAAAATACCCAAAAACCCTATCATACGAGGGAGCTGCCCCTCTCAAATGCAAAGGAAGATCGTTGTTCTATCACGATCTCTCCAACTGTTGGGGACAATTTAGTCACCGTTCCAAGGGTGACGAGTCAATTTCAAGTGGTAACAAATCTATTTACCAACAAGGAGCTATGGTGCTTGCTAAGGGTACTTGGAGTGGTACTCTATTTCAGCTAGAGGCATGCATTTCACAATGCAATAGTTCTTCTGATTCAAGGAAGAGGGTAGCAGTCACTTCATCCCCACCATCTAAACGAGCGGTTAAGAGATCTGTTGTTTCTAGTTATGATGTTTGTAATCATGCCTTGGAAGTTAAACTTCCTGCTGAAAAGACAATGTTATGGCATAAGAGATTTGGTCACATTGGTGAGAAGGGTCTATGTACCCTAAAAAATAAAAACCTCATTGAGGGGTTAGATGATTGTAATCTTGAGTTTGACTTTTGCGAACATTGCATATATGGGAAACAAAACTGTGTTTAGTTTTATTCAAGTTCTCACAAGTCTTCTGATGTATTTGGTCTTGTTAATGTTCCTTTGTTATCAAAATCTGTATATTTTGTATCTTTCATAGATGATTACAGTAGAAGGACATCGATTTATTTTCTCAGAAGCAAATCTGAAGTCTATAGTAAGTTTAAGGAGTTTAAGGCCTTTGCTGAAAATCAGACTGGTAAAAAGATTAAGTGTTTGAGAACTGACAATGGTGGTGAGTTCTGTTCTACAGAATTTGATAAATATTGCAAGGAACTTGGGTTTGAAAGAAATAAGACAACTCCATACACCCCGCAACAAAATGGAGTTGCAGAAAGGATGAACGGGACACTAATGGAGAAGGCTAGGAGTATGCTTAGTGGAGCTGGCCTAGAACAAAAGTTTTGGGTTGAAGCTATTGCCACTACTTGCTATCTTGTAAACAGATCTCCTACATCAGCTCTTGTTTGAAAGACACCCATGGAGGTGTGGTCTAGTAGAAAGCCTTCAATAAGGCATCTTTGTGTTTTTGGTTGTGAGGCATATGCACATGTGCCTAGGGAGAAGTGGTCAAAATTGGAGAACAAGGCTGTTAAGTGTATCTTCATTGGCTATGGTGTCGGTGTGAAAGGATACTTGAGCTTTGGGACCTTGTGGCTAAAAAAGTGTTTTATAGCAGAAGTGTCATCTTCAGAGAGATTACACCTTCTTCCACTGTTTTATAGCTAGAAGAAAAAGAAACGAAAGAGGATGTTGTTCAGTTTCCTGCTACCCCTGAGAAGACTGAACAGAAAGACAATGTTGGACCTGATGATGAGGAGAGCTCTAGTAGCTCTGAAAGCTCAGATGAAGAAGTTGAACCTCAACCTCAGCTCTTGAGGAGGTCTACATGGATAAGAAAGCAACCTGAAAGGTTTGGTTTTACATTGCTTGATTCTAGTTCTGCTTTTGCTTTGCTTACTAATAGTGATGAACCTAGAACTGTATCAGAGGCTATGGACATAAAAGATGTAGGTTCTTGGAAGGAGGCCATGGATGATGAAATTGCTTCTTTGGAAAAGAATCAAACTTGGGACTTGGTGCCTTTGCCTCCTGGACAGAAACCTGTTGGATGCAATTGGGTGTTCAAGAAGAAATTTGGTGCAGATGGTAGTGTTGAGAAGTATAAGGCCAGATTGGTTACAAAGGGGTATTCACAAGTGGAGGGTATAGATTATGGTAAGATCTTCTCTCCCATTGCAAAGCTGACATCCATTCGATTCCTGTTGTCTCTTGCAACAACTTATGACTTAGAGGTAGAACAGGTGGATGTAAAGACAACTTTCCTTCATGGCGATTTGGAGGAAGAAATCTACATGTCATAGCCAGAGCATTACATGGTGAAAGGTAAAGAAAATTTGGTTTGCAAACTTAAGAAGTCTTTGTAAGGTTTGAAGAAATCCCCTAGGAGATGGTACTTGAAGTTTGATGCCTTTGTGTTGTCAATTAGATTTGTGAGATCAAAATTGGATCACTGTGTGTATTATAAGTTTGATGGTGATTGTATTCTCATTGTTGCACTCTATGTTGATGATATGTTGCTCATTGGGAAAGGTAAGAATATGATTTCTGATTTTAAATCTCAGTTGTCAGCACAGTTTGAAATGAAAGATTTAGGGGCAACCAGGTACATTCTAGGAATGAAAATTAGAAGAGACAGAACCAATAGAAAACTTTGGTTAAGCCAGAGTAAGTATGTGAAGACCGTGTTGGACAGGTTCAACATGGCAGATTGTAGACCATTGTGTGTTCCCGTTTCTTTGGGGACAAAGTTGTCTATTGAGGATTGTCCAAAATCTCCTAGTGAGGTGGAGGACATGAGCATAGTACCTTATGCTAGTGTTGTTGGCAATTTGATGTATGCTATGGTCTACACAAGACCAAACATTGACCAAGCAGTGGGAGTCCTTAGTCGATTTATGGCTAATCTTGGATGAGTTCATTGGGATGCAGTTAAGCGAGTGTTCAGATATTTGAGGGGCACTTCCCAGTATTCCATATGCTATCATGGTAAAGTTACAGGACCTCTACATTCTATTGATATTTGTGGATTTGTGAATTCAGATTGGGCAGGTGACATTGACAGTAGGAGATCCACCAGTGCTTATGTGTTTACACTGTTTGGTGGTGCTATTAGTTGGATGAGTAAGCGACAACCTGTTGTTGCTTTGTCCATGACAGAAGCTGAGTATATGGCAGCAACTCATGCTTGTAAGGAAGCCATTTGGCTTAAGAGATTGTGTTTAGATATTGGTGTTGACGCAGGTCAAATCATGATCAGTTGTGACAGTCAGAGTGCAATTTGCCTTGCAAAAAATCCAACTTTCCATGCTAGAACAAAGCACATTGATGTTCAGTTTCACTTCGTGCGAGACATGGTTGAGGATGGAAAGGTAAATTTGGAGAAGGTAGATACTTTGAAGAATGTTGCAGATGCATTGATGAAACCAGTGGGCATAGAGAAGTTCAGATGGTGTTCAGAGTCTATGGGCCTCTCGGCTTATAGCAGTTAAATCCTATTATTCTATTGGCTCTTACAAGGTGTTCGACAAGTGGGAGAATGTTGGGAATTAAGGTGTCTCAACCTTGGTAATTCCTTGCATTATTTATGTTTGTATATATTAATTAATTGCCTATGTTGTAAATAAATTGTAAATTCCATATTGTCATGTTATGGGATGTGGCACGGTGATGTGTCATCCTACATGGAAGATGACAACTTGTAATTTTGTCCTCACATGAGGAGATAGGCATCCCAATTTGTGGTAGGAGCATTTTGCCATGTGTCAGCATCTTTCATGTTGTGTAAGGGAATGTTTGACCAAAACGGTTATGACGGATTCCTATGACATAATCTATGACATGTAAGAGTAAAAAATAGAAGCATGTAAGATAGATGAAGACATGTGTCATGAAGCATCTTTGAAAAAGGCATATTTGGGCACCCCAAGGTGGACTATGACATGTTGTAAGAGAATATGCTATTTATAGCTTGTGTATGACAGATGCTCTTACAACTGTAAGTTGTAACTGCTATGACAGATTCTATGACGGTCGTAAGTGTCATAAGAGCATCTGTTATAGTCCATTTTAGAAATAGGTGACCTCTTTGGGATGGGAGCTATGGACAAGTGTTAGGCACATTCTACAATGTTGACCAAGTGTTCTTAGGCATGGGTTTTGGGCCATGAGGCCAAGTTGGACGCCCATCCCAAGATAGGTCCAATATTATCTTGTATATTCTATATAAATAGGTGCTTGGAGAGAGGAGTTATATCACAGGTTTATAGGTATTGTTATGCTGTCAGATTGACTCCAGACATGAGTGTCAAAGACCATTGAAGCTTGCATTGCAAATGAATTGTAAACAAATTTCAGTTTTGTTAATACATTGTGTAGGTTTCTGAGTGTGGGGTTTTTCACCCGATAAGGGTTTTCCCCACCGTAAATCTTTCTCTCTTCTTCTGTCTTCTTTCTGGTTCATGTGTATTGTTGCAATATCTCGTTTAGATGTTCTATGTTGTAGATGTAAGGATTAATTTGAATTTTAATAGCCCTCTCCTCATTAGATTAGTGTAGGAAGCATTTTCCGCACACCTAGCTTCCTTTCAAGATTTTGGTGAACCCGTGTTATTGGACTTGTTTGCACCTTGCTGAGTGTTTTGCTTTAGATTTATAGTGATATCATTCATTCATATAGTCATTCATCTTATTGCATTGGAAAACTTACAAAAAAATTGAAAAATTAGAAAAATTGAAAAAAATTGCATGCCAGGGTTTCTATTTTGCATCAATTAATTTGAATTTCATCAAATTTTTGATTTTGCATTAGATCTGATTTAAATTATAGATACAAAAATTCATTAGTTTGCATTGCATTTTCATCATAAAATTGCTAGGGTTTTGTTGAAAATTGTGAATTTTGCATATAACCTAGTAATTCCAAAATCTAGATTTTGTAGGTAAAATCTTGTTTCAGATTTTTCTACTAATTTTAGAGGCTCATTCAAATTTTCATTTGGCTGTAGTCTTGCATTTTAGAACAAATTTTTATTGAGATTTCAAAAAGTTGCATTTTTGCATAGAAAAATTCAACAAAAACTATCATTTTCATTAATTTTTTATTAGATTTGTACTTGCATTTTGCATGTTAAAGAATGGAAATTATTTTCAGATCTGAGAGCATGTGATTTTCATCATATATAAGATTTCAAGACATTCATATAGCATTTTACATCAAAATCTCAAACCTAGGGCTTGAAAAACATTGATTTTCACTAGATTTGGCCTTATTAACTTTCTAAATTTACACTATAGGCGTGTTGTAAAGAATATTTTTGAACTAATTGGGTTTTATCAAGGGTATTATTTGCTACCCCTCCTAAAAAATCTTTACAACATCTTTCTATTGGCCTCTTGTATTGAAAATTTGGTAAAAAATTGCATATTTTTGCTATTTTTGCCCTAGGATTTGGCCTAGTTGGCACCCTAAGCATGTTGTAACAAATTTTATGGATTGAGGTGATTGATATCACTGATATTATTTTCTACACCTCCTAAAATTCTTTACAACACCCCTTTGGCTAGGTCTTGGAATTGAAAAACAGTAAAAAATTACCTATTTTTGCTATATTTTCACTAGGGTTTGACCTAGAGTGGCACTATAAGTGTGTTGTGATGGATATTTTGGCATTAAGTGTCTATAATTACTGATATAATTTTCTATCCATCAACATTTTCCTCACAACACCCTTTGTCACGCTCTTTTGCATTGAGATTTGGTGAAAAAAATCGCATATTTTAGTGCATTTTCACTATATTTTGACTTGTCATCATCTTAGATTTGCATCAAGAGCATGTTGTAAAGGATCTTACTACTGCATTGGACTGATGTTAGACATATAATTTTCTTCCCCTGATGAAAATCCTTACAACACCATTTCTTTACTATATTTGCATTGAAAAGGTACAAAAAATCAAGCATTTTAAGTCATTTTCATACATTCTTTTGCACTAGTCTTTTGCACCAAATTTGAAAATGTTTTAAAATCTAATTTTACATTGAAAACAATGCAATGGCACCTTCATGTCATTTTTCTATGGTATCTCTGCATGCATTTAACAAAGATCTTATTTTTGACAAATTCCTAATCCTCATGAGTGAACATCCTTTGATATTAGAAGATTTAACCAAATTCATCTCTAGGAACACTCATGAGAAAGATGAGAGTGAAAATCCTTTTTCCACCACAAAGTATGATGATGATGATGTGCCTTCCTCTCATCCCAATGCTCTCCTTGTCCAAGATGTGGTATTAGTGGATGAGAAAAGGTCTCTCACATTAAATCCTTTAGGGATGGATGTTGGGTGCAATCAAGAGGGAAACAATGTTAATTCAATATTTATTAATAGATTTTGTAGCACTATTCCTAAGATGATTGTCCGAGGGGCACCTAGTGCACCCTCTTGCTTAAAGCCGGTGGTTACGATTCAAGGTGTTCAAAATGTGTTACAACAACCACACCACAATGTGATTGCTCACACATACAACACCCATAATGACAAGAAAAGTAAGCAAGCACTGCATGTGCCTGTCTCTCTTCCATGTTCTCAACCTATGCTCCCTCCACCACCTCATCTTACTCATAAAAGTGGTCAAGAGTATGATCTTGTCGAACAAATTCGCGTTACTCCGACTAAGATTTCTCTTTGGGATTTAATACAAACATCGCCTACATACCATGGAAGGCTCCAAGAAGCTTTGCAAAAGGTGATTATCCCACCTACTACTAAGCCTAATGATGTAGCAGCTGTATTGGATAGTATGCATGCGACAAAAAAAGATATTCTCTTTCAACCACAGGAATTACCGTCAATTGAAGTTCAAAACCAATATGATCCACTTATGATCTCTGTCATAATAAATAAAATATTGGGAAAATGAGTTATGATTGACAATGGATAGACTCTTAATGTTTGTAGCATTGACCTACTACACAAAATCAAGGTTGACACATCACAAATCAAACCAAATGGCATTAGCATTCGTGGCTTTGATAATGTTGGATGACAATCCATGGGCACTATAACTCTACCTATACAAGTAGGATCTATGCTTGCACCTACCCTGATTCATGTCATGCCTTGTTCTTTATCTTACAACATGATTCTTGGTAGACCTTAGAATATTCATGCATTGGGGACAGTTCCTTCCACTTTGCATTGTTCAATCAAATTTATATTCAAAGGTAAACTTCATACTATTCATGCCGATCATGAACCAGATAACTGCTTACACATTGAAAAGAAAAAACCAGTTTACAATCATATGAGCTTAAACAGTTTACAAGCTAGTTCATCAATGCCTCTAGCCACAGATAATGTTGTGCAAGACTCTCAACCATCGAATGCACTTGTTGGTGTTGATTGGAGTTCATTAGATTTTAATCCTTGCAGTATAGGGGAATATAAAATTAATAGCCTTGACACATCAAAAGTAGCATCAATCTCACCTAAGCAATCTTTTGAAGCACCTAAGAAACCTCAAGTCCCCTCAGTAGAAAATAAAAACAATACTCTCACTTATACCACAAATTATGAGACCTATGAGGCTTCACCATCTTCTAAGGAAATGACATCCCTTTATGGTTGAGGATTTAAAATCCTTTATAACAATTGTGAATATATCGGTAAGGGATGTGGTGTAAATCAACAAGGGATTCGAGTACCTATAGAATCTGCTTCAACACATTACTCAAGTGACATTAGATATAATCCTTTAAAAAAAAAGAAAGCCTCCTATCATCCTACACTTAATGTTAATTCAACAAGACCAAAACAACATGAGAGATATCCTAGATATGTATGTTCTTAATGATGATACCCTAACAGGTAAGTATCTCTAGCCCTTTATCTCTCTCATGATGTGCTTCCCTCGTGATGTGCTATGTGTTGTTTAGGCCTCCTAGGATGACCCTTGATTCTCTTGTAAGGTCTGGGATACCAGGAGACCACCTCTATTGTGACCTTCTATTTGTATCATTATTCTTCTATATTACCTCTCTCTCTGATTTCCTTGTTGTGTGTTGTGTCTTACAGACATAGCATTGTGGTTGGTGACTTGGATGCACCCTCCTACGTGACTGTCCCTAAGACACTTATTTCTCCTCTCTTATTTATTGTTTCCCTTCCTCTAGTGTTTCTATCTAGCGGGTAGATGACAAAAAAATATTTATACTGATGTGGACCTAGCGTCCCTTTCGCGAGAAATAAAAAATTGGACTTAGTTCCTAATATGACGATGGGGTTATATATCTTATTCGATAATTGGCTAGTGGAAGCACTCATGCTTTTTGCATAGTCATTTTGATGATGTTTTTATCTCATTTACAAATCATAACAATACTGATGCTCTCCGCACTTTGTTTGTCTTTGAATCTAGCCTTGGTAGTACTCGATTCAAAGATCTTTGTGATATAGCCCCACAGTTATCCTCGAAATCTGAATTCATAGTATAACCTTGGATCTTTGTGTGGTTAAGCATATGCATTGATGTTGTTGTTTATCATGATTGTGTAGACACTA
This sequence comes from Cunninghamia lanceolata, assembly GCA_027924645.1. Lineage (NCBI taxonomy): Eukaryota > Viridiplantae > Streptophyta > Pinopsida > Cupressales > Cupressaceae > Cunninghamia > Cunninghamia lanceolata. The sequence continues at coordinate 2,492,188 of BSBN01000781.1, forward strand.
ACATGTTTCTTGCAGGGATGTGTTTGTGGGAACATTTGGCGATCGTAAAGTACATGTCACCTCTAGGGGGTAGGGGCTTTGTGAAAGTCTATGTTCCCTTGTGTGTTTTATTCCTGAAGGTGGATTATTTTCCCCAGTTACACTCATAGTCATACAAACTATGATCAGTGTATCATCAATAAATCATAAAACATCATGATAAAATAATCTTAACATGTAATCTCATGTCTAATCTAAGCATTAATCATAATCCATATAATCAATGATTTATCTTGACATTTTCGACAAACATCAAATCATTAACCTATGATTACTTATCTAGTTTATCACATAAAAAGTAAAATTAAACTTAGTCAAGATTGGGGATGTAACATATCTCCCCCCTTAAGAATCATCATCCCCGATGATTTAATGTTTTTAAAGGTTATAACAACATAAAGAGTTTTTTGTTCATCATAATGAAAAGTTTTAAAAGAGATGAGAGAATCTTTGATAAATATCATCATAATTCTCTCAAGTGGTATTCTCTTCTGCCTACTAGTCCCACTGGACCTTGCATAGAGTAATCTCTTTATTAAGCAAGCATCTTCTTACATATTTCAAGCACCTTCATGGGATTGATCATTACCACCCTTGGGTCCTTCATCAGTATGACATTCCAATCAAGCATAGGAACATGATTATCTCCTGCAATATACTTTTTCAAATATGAAACATGGAAAACATTATGCATCATGGCAAGAGCAGGCGGTAGAGCAATCCTATATGCAACTGGGTTGACCTCTTCGAGAACTTTGAAGGGACCCACATACCTAGGAGCTAGTTTGGATGTCTTTCCAAACTTAATAGAACTCTTTTGTGGTTTGACTCTTAAGAGTAATTTTTCTCCCACTTAGAAATGTCTTGTGATGCGTTTAGCATCCACATAAATTTTTTGCCTATCATTCACTTTTGCTAACCTTTTCTTAATCAGATGGACTTTCTCTTCCATTTCTAATAGCATTTCTGGACCAAGGCTAATCCTATCTTCTAGCTTATCCCAACTTATAGGAGTTTGGCACCTTCTTCCATATAATGCTTCAAATGGAGCCATCTTGATAGTGGAATGATAGGAATTATTATAAGAAAATTCCACAAGAGGAAAATAATCCTCCCATTTGTATTGTTGATCCATGCAATACATTCTTAGTAGATCTTTCAACACTTGGTTTACTCTTTTAGTTTCGCCATTTGTCTCGGGATGATAAGCAAAGCTTATGTTTAACTGAGTTCCAAGTGAGGAGAATAAGGTTTGCCAAAACCTTGATGTCATACGGGCATCCCTATTTGAGATAATCCTCTCAGAAATACTGTGCAATCTAAATACTTCTTGTAAAAATTTGCAAGTTATGACTGGTGCCCCATCTATCAAATTCCCAAGTATAAAATGTGCCACCTTGGTGAGTCTATCCACAACAAATAGAATAGCATTGTGTCTATTCCTAGACATAGGAAGTCCTTGCACAAAATCAATGCTAATGATTTGCCATTTCCATTCTAGAATCTCATTAGGGTATAAAAGTTTTGCTAGGTGATGTTCTTCCTTCACCCTCTGGCATTCTAGACATCCAACTATAAATCTTGCAACATCCCTCTTCATTCCTTTCCATAAATATAATGGTTTTACATCAACTAGTAATTTTGTCACTCCAGGATGTCCTGAATAAGGTGCAGAATGAACCTCCTTCCACATGATATTCCTTAACTCCTCAGAGTTTGGAACATACATCCTTCCCTTAAAGCTTAATAGTGCATCTGGTTCAACATAAAACCCATCATATCTAGGATCCTAAGGATTATTCACAAGAGCTTGTTTTACTTGCTCATAATACTCATCTCCTTTGAACTTTTGCAATACTTGATTCCTAAAATCAGAATGTATGGAGATCATTGAGGAGATATGTCTTCTCCTACTTAAGGCATCCACCACTTTGTTCTTCCTTGCCTTGTATATATTTAATCTCAAAATCATAATTAGATATTAGCTCTAACCATCTTCTCTGGTGAGCATTTAGATGTGGCTGATTAAACATGTATTTAAGCCCTTGGTGGTCTATTTTTAGTTCAAATGGCTTCCCAAGTAAATAGTGTCTCCACATTTGCAATGCATGAACTACTGCCGCTAATTCCAGATCATGAGGCGCACTTATGAAAAATCATAAGTTTTCAGTTTTCTAGACTCATAAGCAATAACTTGCCCATCCTAGACAAGTACACCACCTAAACTTTCCCCTAAGGCATTAGTAATGACTCCAAAATGACCATCCGAGTCAAGTACCTTTAAAATAGGTGTCATAGTCAATCTTTCTTTTAGTTGATTGAATGCCTCCTAGTATTTTTCTAACCAATCAAATCTTTTGCCTTTCTTTGTAAAGAAGTAATAGGATAAGCAATCTTTGAATAATTAGACACAAGTTTTCTGTAATAGCCTGCTAGGCCCATAAAAATTCAGACCTCATGCATATTTCTTGGTGCTGGCCATTCCAAAATGGCTTTAATCTTTATTGGGTCCACAGCTATTCTCTTAGCTGAAATTATATGACCCAAATACTACACCTCCTTTTGAAAGAAAGTACACTTCGAGAGCTTTCCTCACAGTTTATGCTTTCTTAACCTCTGAAGAACAATCTTTAAATGTTGAAGGTGTTCCTCCTCATTCTTAGAGTAAATCAAAATATCATCAAGGAAAACAAGAACAAACTTGTCCAAGCAATCTCTGAACATATTATTCATTAAATTCATAAATGTTGCAGGTGTATTTGTTAACCCAAAGGGTATGACAGTGAACTCATAGTGCCCATACCTTGTTCTAAAGGTTGTCTTATGAATATCCTCATCTTTTAGCCGTAATTGATGGTATCCTAATTGAAGATCGATCTTTGAAAACACAGTTGCCCCTCACATTTGATCAAAGAGATCAGCAATGCGGGGCAATGGATACTTGTTCTTTATCATTGTCTTGTTTAGCATATGATAATCTATGCATAGTCGCAAGGTACCATCCTTCTTTTTAATAAAAAATACTGGTGCTCCCCAGGGTGAAACACTGGGTCTTATCAACCCTTTAACAAGCAATTCCTATAGCTGAGCCTTTAGCTCCATTAACTGTATTATGGTCATTCTATAAGGAGCTTTAGATATAGGTTCTGATCTTGGAATTATATCTATTGAGAAATCAAAAGCTCTTTTGGGAGGCAATCCCGGTAGTTCATTTGTGAATACATCCTCAAAATCTTGAAAAAGGGGTATCTATCCATATCTGATTTCTCCTGATCTATGTATTTTCTTTCTTCAACTCCTTGGAGTTTCTGAGATTCATAAAACATCAAATCATCTTGGAAAAAAGATTCCTTGTGATTATTTGTTTTCTCCATTTTAATGGCAAAAAGTTGACATCCTTTTCTCTGGGCTCTTTTCATTTGTAGGGTAGATATTTGCCTTAATTTAACCTCTCTAGGGTCACCTTGCAGAAAAACTTTAATCCCAAAGTCATCTAGGCATTCTATTGTTTTCCACTTTAGCCCTATGTCTCCATAACCAATTTATCCCAAGGATGACATCATATGAGTCTAATGGGGCTACATAAAGGTTCACTTCAGTGGAGAAACTCAGAAGTTCAACCTTAACCTCAAACAAACATTGCTCTACCTGAGCTCTGGTCTGATTAGCATATTCAACTGACCAAGTATTTGCCATGTAACCAACTTTTCTAGAAATCTTGCTTAAAATTTTTGGAGAAATAAAACATTATGTAGGACTAGTATCTATCAAAACTAAAATTGGAAAACCAAATAAAATACATGTGGTTTCAATTGGAGTGATATGATACTCAACTTGCCTATTGTCCAAGGCTGCACGTATCTGTTGCTGGAAAATTGCCTGTTGTGAGGGTAAAAAATTTCCTTGTGGCTGGGTTCCTTGTGTCTTATTGGGACACTGATTGGCATAATGATCACCACCACATGAATAACAACCTCCCACAGGTCCTCACCTTTCATAAGGCTTTCTAGAATTGTTTCCATTTTTCTTGGAGTTGTTATTGCCTTTCTTTTCATCCTTGGATTCATTTTGATTATCCTTGAATCCCTTGTCACCTTTCTTAGTGAAATTCTACTTATTGCCCTTTTTCTTAAATGGCTAGGAGGATTGGGACCAATTAAACTTTTTACGGCTCCTTTCCCGGTATGCAGACATGGATTTCAATTTTTGTTCCTGTTTAATAGCTGTAAGGGTAAAAATGGGATAATCAAATTAATAATAAAAGCCCAAACATCAATGAAATATGAAGGTAAAAGGAGATTTAAAAAAACAAAGAGAGATAATTACAACCTTTACCTTTCGACTTCCATTGCTCGCCTATTCTTTCTTGATCTTGATGTGATGAAGATTGGCCCTCAGGAAGCTTGCTTCCTCGCTTCGATTCCTCAAGATGACAAGGAGAAATGGCTGTGATACTTGTTGTATTTGAAGATGAGCTTCAAACACAAATGTGGGTGGATGATAGGTGAAGTGATGGTAGAGGTGCCAATGGCACGCTATAGTTCCTGCAACATAAGTTTACTCGAATGATGGATTATGAAAGATAGAAGAAGAGGGTTGTATTTATAGAGTTGTGTGAGAGAAGATCAATGGTGGAGAAGAAATAAGAAGATCAACGGAGGAAAATGTTTGAGAGAACGTGCGCAAATAGAAGGACATGTGTCACTCAAAAGGAAGCTTTGTTGAGTTAACTGCTTTCTTGATGAGGATGAGTTTTCATTTTCTTAAATTAGAATTTATTTTTCTAATTTAAGAGCAAAGTTGCTTTAAAATTGCTTTAACTCAACTTTTGCTTTTGTGTGACAAGAAGAATTTATTTTTAGAAGATATTGCAGATTTTTTAGAAGATAAGAAAGCATAATTAAATAAATAGATTTATTTAATTATTTGTAGATGATTTGGAGGAATAAATAAAATATTTAAATATATTTTATTTTAGTGGAGATTTAAGATTTAATTTAAATAAAATTACATTTTATTTAAATTTGGAAGAATAAAAGATTTAATTAAATAATTAAAATTATTTAATTATTTTTAGAAGAATAAGGTTGATGTAGATTAATTAAATAAATGTAATTTATTTAATTAAATGAGAGGAAGTGAATCAAATAAATAAATAAATTTATTTATTTATTGATAGAGGAATATGAAGGTGAAATAAATATTTAAAATATTTATTTAAGTAGAGTCATGTCAATTTTAGGTGTATACAATAGCTTTCTTGTAAACTTGGTCCATTGTAGTAGGACCATGCACATCAACTTCACCTCCAATTTGGTCATTCAAACACATGATGAACTTTCAGATGTGAAACCTCTCATCTTGTTGATATTGGGGAACATATTTGAAGAGACGAGTGAACTTTTCCCAGTACTGATTCACAGATGAGTCACCCTATCTCAGATTTTGGAAATCTATATGATTTTGGTCAAAATACAACCGAGGCAACCATCTTTGCCTAAAAAGTTCCACAAACCTTTCCCAGGTTAGGCTCATGGAGTTCAATTTTAACTCCATTTTCTTGTTCATCCACCAAGTGGATGCTTTACTTGCTAATTGGTATGCTCCCCATACCACTTTGCTGATTTCATAATAGTTTCTTATTTCAAAGTATTTTTCCATTTATGTAAGCCATGCCTCTGTGGCATCCCCACTTATAGTCCCATCAAACTTGGGAGGTGTAACCTTTTTCATATCTCTAGATAATTCTAGAGCCAAGTGGCTTCTTTTATCCTCATTTTGTCTTATTTCAAAGTTTCTCTCTCCGTGTCCACTTTGGGTGGTGTTTTCATGATGTTCCTCATCCTCAACCCTGTGGAAGACTTCCTACCTAGGTCCATTCTGACCCCTGACCTCCTGCTCTAGAGTTCCAATTCTTGCCCTTGTCTCATGGAGCATAGCAAGGATTTGGTCAAGTTTTGAATTGGAGTGGCCTAAAGGTTGTCCTTCCTCTTGGCTATCCCCAATGTTGGTTCCTTTTTGAACCATTCTACAATATACTTCTCCTGAAGTTTGTAGGTCAATCATTCAATTAGTTTTTCATACCATTGAATCCATTCATAAACATAAATCTATTCTCATTTATGCAATCTTAATAAGAAAGGAAAAATTTGTCAAAATTTCAAAATTGCATTATAGTTTCCATGGACTACATAAAATCCATCATTTATTACAATTTTCACATCTTGCAACCGCAAGTCACTTTCAGATTGGGATATCTTCCCAACTTTATCCTCATCATTGAGGTTCATCAAATCAGACCTAGGAGGTGGACGTACTCGCAGGTACTCATCCATGACCTCCTGAGTTGCAATAGGAGCATTAGGATCACTCCCTATGGAAAATCCTTAGGTGCAGAGGGTTTCATTGATTCATTTCAGAGATAGGAACAATAGCCTTAACTACTTTATCATTCTCCTGCTTGATACATTTAATAGCATCAACGAAGATTTCATTATCATATAATCATGCGCCTTTCAAGTAACCAGTTTGGCCAAAGATTTTTATTCTTGAGACTCACTCCCTCATAGCCTTTAGGTAACATTCATTTCCCATTACCTTCTTCCTTGGTGTCATTCTTGTTCATACCATTCTGGAAAAAGAACATCCAAACATTCGCAACTGTTAATGTCTGAGGAAGATTTCATGTAGTGAGCTCATAGGTCTATGTATTGAACCTGGTAGCTTTGATACCATATGTAACATGTCATCTGATATTACTCAGAAATAACATTACCATTTACCATCAAGTAAACAAAATATCAAGTCATGATTATCATAATCACATGTTTAACTAACATTAATTATTTGCATAATGATTACATAAAGAGCATATTTCTTTTTTTGTAAAATTTTCAACTAAAAATGTACATCAAGTTCAAAAAAGCATGAAGAGAGCTTCCTTTACATTACAAACATAATGTTTTTTTCATGGCAATAATGTCAAATTTACATAGAAATTGACTATCAAGTCATATAATAAAATGTATTATTTCTAGAGTTTTGATATATATCTTCATAAGTTATGAAGGGGGTAAGTCACAAACACATAATAACAAATATTGAACACAACAAATAGAACTTTCTTTTATTGAACTGTGCAACTCATTACATCGCAAAAGCTCAATTACAATTAGAGGATGAATCCTCTACTAGCTGCAACACATTACAGCTTTCCCAACCTCAAGACTCTAGAATCTTTAGCCTTCTGTAACCCCAAATCAGCTAGGGTTTCTATTTTCCCACCTATTCTTGACTCTACACTAGCCCCCCTTAACTCTACTGCTGCTCAGGGTTCCTAAAATAGCCATAAATAGCACTTTTTGGCGGCCTCCAGCTAAATTTCAAAATTTGCAACTCCCTCCAAAAGTAGGTCAACTTCCGGGAAGCATAACTTTTGATCTGGGTGTCCAATTAACGAACCGTTTTAAGCACTGAAAAGCTCGCGACGTGAACTATCACGCTAGAAATTCATAAATGGATTTTTGTCAACTTTTTGGGACGTTATGGGAAGTTTTAGTGCCTCATATCTCGTTCCAAAAATTTTCAGGGGCTTTTCAGAAAATAAAAACTTTAATATCTTTTAGCTCACAAATGATCTTTGCTTGATTCCTTCGCCAAAGGTCTTATATTTCCATTATGTAACTTTTTGGAAGTTTTTGCTTCATTACGTGCCCAAATGTAAACTTTCTAAAAATAACAGGTACACTTTCCAAAATAGGCAGGTCGCTATTTTTAGCAGTTTTGGAAAAAACTGAAAGTCCTACATTATTATTCTGGATATTATGGAACCAGAAACACTAATTATGGAAAGAAATGAAAAAAACTACAATGATTTTGAATTAACTTCTTTTTGGGTGATGCAAGATTGCCCTTACACCACTGGATGCTTCTGCATCAATAAGTCTTAGCTTGTCATCTGCTTGGGAAGGAGAGCATCACCCGAGTGCTTTTCCTCCAACCATAGACCAGCAAGCCCCTGCACAAGTTCCTTCCTAGAAGTGGCCCTACCCTTCATGAAGGGAATAGATATAGAGAACCAATAGGTTTGCCATCTGAGTCTCTAGTGTTGTGTCCTTCGTAACTCTTCACGGTCATACAACTATCTAGATCCACTCTAACTATGTATGACACTACTAGAATATTATGCCATATGGAGCATAGTGAACTGACTAATGCATGCAAAGACGGATGTATTAGTTTGGCCAAAGATTTCATATATATATAAATGTTTCGCAATGAACGTAGTCGATTGTTCACCCACATCTGACTCGACTTAGAAGTTATGTCATCCAATAGTAATTTTTGTTTTAATTCATCCCAATTAATGGGTATCATGAAAGTTTATTGACTCTCATCAACTACTTTGACATCTGGAGTATAATATCAAAACAAACCACACATAGGTCTTTAGTCATTTAGAGATGTTTACTTGTTGCCACTGCAACAGAAATATGTGACTCCACGTCACTCTATTTCATATTACAAAATAACTTGGTTTTGATGTCTTGTCATGACATAAAAATAGTTTTATTTATAATAATAACCCTTGCATGTTCTTCTAAGGTTATTCAAATGATTCCTAATTCCTTGTCTAATCCACATAGACATTGAATCTTTTTTTTAACTCTTTTATCGATGACAAAGTCATATCATCTATTGCTCATTTTAGCAATAAAGAAGGTTCATTGTCTCGAAACCCTATAATAATATAGGATTGACAATTAAAGATAGTAATATATCAAATATTTGACAATAAGAATGGTTTGTCCAAAGTCTTGCCATCTTTTACCTCGAAGGTATTAAGAACTCTTAATCACGAGTCTCAGAATAACATCGTAAAGTATCTTTATATCGATTTCAAAACACTCTCATAACACCATTGGTTCGGGGTTTTATCCCCATACTGAGATAAAATAACAAGATACTTATTGCAAAGTATGATAATAGTTATTGCATCAAAAAGCAATAACATTATTCTCTGCACAATTTATTCGATCATGAAACCATTAAATATTCTTACCAGGGTTCCATTTGAAGACTATGATATCATCCATGGCCTGTGGTATTGTCCATAGTCAATTACCCCATTCGGCCTATATTAAAAGAATAGTGCACTCTTTCGAGGAATGACATGCAATTCATTTTGTTGTTGATGGATATACCAACCATCAAATAGATTTAAATATAAAATGATCAATATAACACGCTTGGAGAGCTTTGTAGACTCTCGACGACTATGCTACAATACCATGAAAAATGATAGACATGGTATTGTTCATTGTGATTATCATAGTAAGAACCTAAAGTGTTGGCCAAACTTGGCCGTTACCCTATTGGCTTGTGCCAAGAATGAGTTCCAACAAGAAATGAAAGACTTCTAGGTTTCATACACACTGTAATGAATGCAGAGAAAGCAAGGTGTTATTGACCACCTTTGGTCACAGAAACACAACACAACAAACCCCATAATAGGTTTGACATAGCAATATATATATATATACGTACTATAGTCGTAACACTGTCATATACAGTTCAATGATAACGGATAATACCTAAGTATCATTTGATATTAGTTTCTAGTTGAAAGTATTTAGTCTTTTGGTTGATATAAGCCTATCCTTTTTGTTGTTCCTCTTTCGAATGCCTTCCTATTTTTTGTGTGTGTCTCACACCTCTTCCAAATAACAACTATCCTCACATAGAGCTTTTCTCACCCTACTCTAGCTCTCAAGGAGAGCATGCCACCAAACTTGCCTTTGTTAGACTTAGGGCACACAACTGAGAGGGGGGGTGAATTAGTTGTCCAAAACTTTCTCTAATTTCACACTTAAATCTTCTTAGTAATTAGCAGTATATCAATCATGAAACATAATGCAATTAAACAGCAAGCAGAAACTCATCAACACATAAGACACCAAGATTTTGATGTGGAAAACCCGGTTAAGGGAAAAACCACAGGGTGATTAACCCAAGATTGTATTCTCTGTTAGAAGAATAGAAAGTACAAATGGCACATGCCAATTAGGGCTCACTGCCTGAGCACACTGCTCATAATAGGCTCACTACCTACAAGAGACACACTGTCTACAAAGTAACAAGTATTACAAAATTGAACTAGAGAATAGCATCTTTACCATGCTTGGATCAGTTCCATTTAGGCCCAAAAACTTCTGCTCTGCCTTTCACTCTCTTCTTTTCTACCACACTCTCATCTCCAGAAGACACACTTTAGAATGACTTCACAATCTCTTATTTATACAAGGCATCGACTTAGGAACAATCATCTAAGTCGGCAAACACTTATAAGAACATCTGCAAGACATGTAATACATCCGGTCGGCCAGTCTCAGGAAGAACACCAACATCCGATAGTTATTCTTCAAATGTGAACTCTAACTTTAATGTGGACCACCAACATGAACTGGAAACGATCCAAAGATCACCACAACCTTTCCTGAATCACCAAGAACATCCGCACTTCATCTGCTTTCTAGAATTCTTCTCTCCTTCATCCAGAACTTCAAGAACACAGTCTATCATTACTGTCACAAAGGAATAGGAGCTTCCGGACCTTCAAACCATGAACCAATCGAGTTGACACTTCACAAGGACTTCCTCAACACTCCCTCAAATCCGTAGAATGGGATAATGCATTTCCGGATCTCACCAGACCTATTTGTGTCACTCTGTCACCTCTGAACACCTGCCGGAACCGGTTCTACTTGAGCGGCCGTAACTTCTTTAGATCTTCATGCGAACCTCTAAAAACTTGATTGGAGCATCTCAAGACTTATATCTACAAACCCTTTAAACTACATCCTCTGATCCTCAACCTATCTTGGACTTTTACCTTGTTGTCATCATTGTTCTTCACTGTTCCTTATTGAGACTAATTTTCTCAATATCCTCAGCACACAGCTCATCCAATCCTTCTCATTAATGCAACATGAGTATGTTGACATCAATGACAACATCGGTTAGACCCATACTTGCAACAGCCTTTACCATTAGGCACGACAGACCACGAAGTGCAAACTGCACTCTTCCATATTCTCTATCCTCATGGAGTACGGAGTGAGAATAGGAAAACATGAATGGTCTGTCAAGACCCACTTCATGGTGAAGATAAATTTGGGGCTAAAAAAATCCCCCTTATCCATAATATATATATATTCAAAAATAATATAATTCTTTAAAATAAAGAATACATTTGTTGCACTAAATAAAAGTTGTATCGAAATTATTCTTGCAACAAAAGTTAATAAGGGGTCGAGGTCTTTGCTTTCTCACCACCCTAGATTGGTGTCAAGAGAAAAAAGTCAGTCCACAAAAGAAAAGAGAAAATATATATGAACATAAAATGGTTCGACAAAAGGGGAAAATAGGATAACTCTATCCTTAATATAATCCCTGAGCAACTCTCGACTTATGCAACAGAATTGTCGTCAGGATCCTTTCCGAATCGACATTTCGTCAATAGTCAATCTGAGATAATCTCAGGATAGAAAACTATCTGACACATACCTTAACTCACAAGGGTTTTGTTAAACACAAGGAATACTAAGGGGGGGGTGAATCAGTATTCTATAAAACCATTCCTTCACATGTTCTTTAATTCATTTACCAAGTTCAATAATATGAAAGCAAAATAAACATAAGAAAAGCAACCATAAAGTCATAACACATAGACACTAGGATTTTTACGTGGAAAACCCAAAAAGGGAAAAACCATGGTGATTGTTAGCTCACAATATATTATAATATCAAAATCAGATTACAAAAAGGCTCACTATCCAAAGAAGTTCTCACTACAATAGGCTCACTGCCATAAAGAAAACAAGATAGAGAAATGGTGGCTCATTGCTAAGAAAGAATTGTTACAAATGCATCTACAGAATGCTGAAATACAGTTCCATTGATAGCTCAATATATAGATTCAAAGGACTTCATCATGACTGCTCTGTTTCTCTATTCTATTCACATATGCTCTATTCTTCAGTCTTCTGAACCCTTACTGCACTTTTTAGATCACAAGAATCGCATACACAACAACTTCGCAACACACTCGCATCATCATATCTCTCCAACATTGAAATCTATCAAGTATATATATCCACAACAAGATTTAACTCAAAACTAGGTCGGCATGCCAAATATGAAACGTGTACACAAAAGTTATACATTGTTGGTTTGATCTTTTACACAAACAACAATGCAAACCTATACAATCATTCAAGAACCTTTATATAAGCATGGACCTATTATAGAACCACTTAGGATGGTGATCTACACAAAATACCTTTACCGCATATCGATCCAACTGTGTGTTAGCCTCATCCTTAAGTATACAGTCAACCATCATATCTATCATATCACAACTTCTAATGTAGAATACACAAGACTTTGAAATTCATACCAAACATTCATTATGGATCACTAATCATACCTTCATAATTGTAGGTCATAATATTCTTGTGTGGCAAGATGCAGATCTTAGAACTATTGACTCTGTCTTTGTGAAACCCTGTCAAACTAAATGCTGATACTTGGAATCTTGTAGATGATCTTCCAGTAGACTTTAGACTTTGCAAATTTGGAATTAGATACTTCTCATATGTGTTTACAACACCTCTAAACCACAACTTGAAACAACCAATACCAGAGGAATGCAGATTGAAATCCTCAGGGGATCTGGACTATTTATAACTGAACTCTGCTTATCCGAACGTAGGCAATTCATAGTATGGCTTCCAGAGATTGTCAAGACATGAAACCAGAACTACTCACCAAAATATTCATCTGCAGAGGGTGCCAATTGAATCTCTATCACTAACATAGTAAGCATCCAATACTTAGTTAATTTAGCTAAGTCAATCTTCCCAAACCAAAAATGTTGTGCACAACTTGTCTCAAGAACTATTCCAAGTCATATCTGATTGTTGCCATCACTGACAACATCAAATCTTCAACATATCAGTAGTGTCTCTTAACCATGTTGCCAACAATCTCCCCCTTTGGCATTGATGGCAACACTTAGTGAAAAATGCTCATACTGCCCCCCTTACTATGTACACTCTAATTTTCTTTTTCCTTTAAGATGTTTGGCCATTTTTCACTGGTTCTTCTTCTCCCCCTTTGACATCAATGGCAAAGGTGTATGTACAAGGGACAAAATTGTATCAAAATTACAAAACTGTTATACTTTGCCGCATATGTACAAGTGCAATCATATAGCTTACTTACTAAAAAGTGGAGAGGATGTATGTGTATATAGCTTTCAATTGAGAAATTTCTCCATCCCATTTAGCCTTAGCACTACTCAAAATTTGAATGTTTCCATTCACTTGAAACACCAATTCCTCTGCTTTACCTACAATGGTAGGCACATCAGTTATTGCCTTTATTTTTGTTGCCTCTGCTAGAAGACTAGTCATAGAATCAATCTTGGATTCTATTATTTCTCCGAGTTGGCACATTCTACTCTTAGTGGCCTCTTTCTTACTTTGCAGACTGCTTATCTTTTACATGAATGCCTTCAATTTCTACTTTCTTGTTGATGATGGAGTCAGATGCTCGATCAAATGTTTCTGAGATTTTTATCAATTGAAGTTCCAAGTCATCAATTTTCTCCTTCATTTGTTTTGTGGTTTCAGGCCATGTTAGACAAAATTTATAAATATTGTTGGCTTTCTTTATAGTAGTATCTATGTTCTTAATGTTGTTGTCTAACAAAATTGTATCCTTAGCTAACTTATCCTTCAGCTCAATTAGCCTCTTATCATTTATTTCTGCCATGACCTTATTATCTGTAGCTTTTTCAAAAGATTCAAAATGTGAACTTACAGAATTTATGAGCCTTTTAAGTTCCTCAAATGGTGCTAGGGAGTCCTTCTATAGTCCAGGCATCAACTTTTCCAAAACATCAAATGCCTTATCAATGAGCTCACTATCTTGAAAGTAGGATTTTAATATTTCTTCCTAAGCTCTAGCTTAGAAAATTGTCCCTAATTTTAATTTCTACAAAGGTGACATGCAGTCCAAATTGATTGGCCCTTGTAGTAACTCAGGTGAATAAAAAATCTATGCATCTTGCTGCTTCTCCAAAAATTCTTTGACAGTGTCAACCAGATCTTGAGTGACAATAGTGTCTCTTACCACTTCTTCTTCTTTATTCTACTTCGGTGGATCTTGGTCCATAGCTTCTTGCTCATCAATTTTATGTTCCGGAGAAGGACTTACCTTGTCTTGTTCATCATCTTGCTCTTCCTGATCACTAGTTTCATTTTGCTCTGGAGGGATTTTAACATTCTTAGGAGTTTTATCCTCTTCTTTCTCCTTCATCTCTTCATCCTTCCTTGGGCTTACCGGAGGAGTCTTTGTTTGATTCAGGTCTTGTTCAAAGCTAACTTTTGGAAGGGAACTATCATCACCAACATTTGATTCTTCCTTGTCATGAATTGTTGGGATATTGAGCACTCTTAAGACATTGAGAGTTATTTTCTCTATGTTCTCTACCAATTTTTCTATATCCCCAGACATCAAGATGTTGGTCCTTGTCTTTATGTCAAACATTTTTCCAAGTAACTTGGTGACTTCTATTTTCTCCTCAGCAATTATATCTGGACACAACTTTATCACTGCATGCTTTGTTAATTCTACATCTTTTGCCATTGCTGCCTCCTTTCTAGTAGACATGATACTGGCCAAGCTATCAGGGAGATCAGTGATTACCTCAATGAGGGTTTTGTTGTACATCTCTAGAAATTTGACCACAACAGTCTCTATGATGCCTTTGTTTACATCACTGTACTCATCATACAATTGTGCAATAGGCTTTAGATTTCCATGGGCTCCCATAGCATTTAGGACATCTTCCAAATTTATTGTAACCTCTACTTTCTTAGGCCCTATTTGCCTTAGCTTTTTCTTATTTCTGTCCTTACCAGAGGGCTTCTTATGTTTACTCCTGAAGACTTCACTAGGCTTAGTCTTCATTTTCTTTACTTCTGATTCAGTCTCCTCTTGATTTGTTCCAACACTTGCATACATCCTTTTACCTTTAGTTTTCTTCCTTTTGTGCTCTTTTTCAGTGAGTTTCTTTGCAGGTGCTTCCACACTCACTGAAGAAGTGGGACTAGAGGATTTGGATGTAGTTTTAGTGGAGGTTGAGCCTCTTGTTCCTCTCCTTGATACTATAGGCTCCTCTGCTTTATTTTTAGGCTCTACTGGAGCCTTTTCCAATCCATCTTGCTTCTTTTCTCTAGAAACCCTTTCTACTTCAGACCTTGCTCTTACTTCTACAATTTGTTCTTTGGTAAACTCTTGGCTCTAGGCATATTCATCTGCCATTTTCCTAGCCTTCTTTACACTTTTAGGCTTTCTCAATTCAACATGCACTTTTACTGAGATTTCCTCAAAAGTTCCAAATCTTTCCTCATTAGGATCTTTGGGCTTGCTCAACATGAGGTCAGCTGAGCCAATTAACACTTCCTTAGCTACTTCATATCCCAAAGGAGGGACCCAAACTGTCCTTGGCTCAACAATTACCATTATGCACTAGTCCTTATTTACAATAAAGCATATATCATCCTTGTATTTTTCTACTATAGATTTAGGTATTCTTTCCCTAGATTGCATGGCCCTTTGAAATTTTTTGAAGTAGACCCATAGGGCTTCATTCTGTGCATCATGACTACCTAAACTATTCAAGTGATTTCTAATTTTAATGGAAACTAGTTTGCTATCATACTAGATCAAATTATTCATTCTAGGAAATTCTTTCATAAAGTAGAAGAATAGGCAAATGATCAACGTACCATATTTGAAGGGATATTTTGACTCTTTGGTCTTTTTCAGATTTTCCAGCAATTGTTGCTGGAGCAACTCACAGAGGTCATAGTCGACATTCTTCTTGACCATCTCATATGTAGTGTGGATGGCTATACCAGAGATAGAGTTCTCCTAGTTCGTAAAGTATATCTTATATCCGACCACCATAGATGCAAATCTCACTGCATGGTCTTCAATGGAATTCACTGTCAATACCCTTTTGTTGAATTAAGCACCTGTTTCCTCAATTAGAATACTATTCTTCACAGCCTTTAGCATAGGCACAATTCCAGTGGAGTTCAATCCTGTTACATCCCTAATTGCATCCTTTGTGATCATGAAGGGTTCTTCAAGCCACATAAATTCATCATGAATTTTGCTGAGCACATACTAGACCCATTCATCCTCTGCAAACGTTGGGAAGTCTATATATTAAATGAGTTTCGTCTTCTCCAACACCTTGTATTCTTCCTTCAAATCAAAATCATCACTGCTCACATGTTTTAGGTATAGGTCTATATGTTGGCTACCTACATGTTCATCTAACGCAACATGGATGTATGTCCTAATGTCTTCCTCATGCATTACACCATATGACACTTCTGAAAATGCGCCACTAGGGTCAACTTCCATTGATTTGAAAGGATGCTTCTTAAATTTTAGATGAGGCCTCTCTATGATATCTACTACTTGTGGGGTCACCATTTCTTCACAACAAATTAAATAACTTTCATAGAAGGGTTTCAACTATAAATACCTCTTTTCACCGAATTAGGGTTTTTCTTCACTTGGAGTCGCTAGAAATTACTGGAGTTGCTTAGGGTTTCTCTTCTGATCTCCTTGAACACTTAAAACTTGAATGCAAAGTGATAATTTCTTTAAATATGAGCCTTTTAACCTTTCTTTACCAAAACCTATCGCCATAAATGCCAATTTCCAAAAAGATGTCAAACATTTCCCTGTCAACCATAGTCGATCAAGATTGCTCCATAATGCATCATATTAGATTATTTTATGCTGGTAACTTCTTTAAAAGATTTATCCAATACTTCTTTGACTCATATCTTAGTGTTGGACCCCAGCACCAACAATCTGGCTAGGGGATCAAGATTTTCAATAAAAGATCCCCCTAAGCTAGAGCTCCCAATTTACTTCCCAGATGAAGTATTTGCACCAGAGGCTAGTGCTAATCCATCTTTGACCTCATTTACATCCTTCTTAATCCATATTTTCTCATTTCCTTCTTGGTTTCTGTCAGATCAACCTTGCTCTTTCATTTATCTTCCCTCTGCTCTATTTTCATTTTTTTATAGGATTATTTCTTTTCACATTCTTGCTTGTACATAATTTTGTAATGTGTCTAGGTTTATTGCAATTGTAGCAAACAACATTCCTTTGTCCTTGGTTCCTTCCATTGATATGATTAATTCTTCATTTGCATTGGTTATCCATATGCCAAAATCTATTGCATGTATAACATTTTCCATTGAAGGATTGAGTATTCCTTTGATTGTTGAAACCATTCCTTATTAGACTTCTACATTCATTTGCTTTATGACCAATTCTCTTGCAATTGAAACACTGACCGAAGAATGATGAAACATTTTGATTCATTCTAATCCTACACTAAGTAGCCTTATGACCAAACTTATTGCAATTAAAACAATAGCCATTGAAAGATGGGTACCTTTAAGCATTTGGTTGCCTGACCGGAGGTCTTCTAGGTCTATATCTCTGATTTTGGACCTGGTTACCTTTGTCTTTCTTCATCTCAGTGTTAACTTGTCCTGATTTAGAACTTTCTCCTCTTTCAAATCCCAAACCTTTCTTGTCATCTGGACTTTTTTGACTGTCAATCAACTCATCAAGCTTTGCAGAGCTTATTTTGAACTTTTCTTTGTAACCATTAGCTATTTCCAGATCATGTTTCAGAATCACAACAACTTTTGCCAGCTTTTCACATTCCTTAGACTTGCCTTTCACAACTTGATTTATATGCTCCTCAACCTTTTCTTTCTCTTCAATCGGCATTGATAAACTATTTAAGGTTTCATTTGTTGCAAATCAATTGTTCACTTAGCTCTTTGCTGCTCCTGTCTTTGGATTTCTTAACTTACTCCCTTAGCTTCAGAATGCATTCATCAGCTTCCTTGACATTTTCCTTTAGATCCTGGATATATTCTTCAGAATTATCAAGATCTTCAAGAGCAACCTTCAGTTGTTCATTGCTGATATATATGCAATCATCAATTGTAACACTACCTGGATGAATTTCTTCTAGAGGAGTAGGATATCTTCTGGCTGCCATGTGTTCACTTTCCCAGATCTTCCTCAAGCTGTTAGACTTCTTCCAAGGAACCTTGCTCTGATACCAATTGTTGAACACAAGGAATACTGAGAGGGGGGGTGAATTAGTATTCTATAAAACCATTCCTTCACATGTTCTTTAATCCATTTACCAAATTCAATAAAAAAAAAGAAAAATAAACATAAGAAAAACAACCATAAAGTCATAACACATAAACACCAAGATTTTTACATGGAAAACCCAAAAAGGGAAAAACCATGGTGAGTGTTAACTCACAATATATTAAAATATCAAAACCAGATTATAGAAAGGCTCACTGTCCAAGGACTCACTGTCCAAAGAAGTGCTCACTGCAATAGGCTCACTTCCATAAAGAAAAGAAGATAGAGAAAGGGTGGATCACTACCAAGAAAGAATTGTTACAAATGCATCCATAGAATGTTGAAATACAGTTCCATTGATAGCTCAATATATAGATTCAGAGGACTTCATCATGACTGCTTTGTTTCTCTACTCTGTTCACATATGCTTTTTTCTTCAGTCTTCTGAACCCTTACTGCACTTTTCGGATCACAAGAATTGCATACACAACAACTTTGCAACACACTCGCATCATCATATCTCTCCAACATCAAAATCTATCAAGTATATATATCCGCAACAAGATTTAACTCAAAACTAGGTTGGCATGCCAAATATGAAACGTGTACACAAAAGTTATACTTTGTCAGCTTGATCTTTTACACAAACAACAACGCAAATCTATACAATCCTTCAAGAACCTTCATATAGGTGTGGAACTATTATAGAACCACTTAGTATGATGATCTAAACAAAATAATTTTACCGCACATCGATCCAACTGTGTGTCAGCCTCATCCTTAAGTATACACTCAACCATCATAGCTATCATATCACAACTTCTAATGCAGAATACACAAGAATCTAAAATTCATACCAAACATTCATTATGCATCACCAATCATACCTTCATAACCATAGGTCATAATATTCTTGTGTGGCAAGATGCAGATCTCAGAACTATTAACTCTGGCTTTGTGAAACATTGTCAAACTGAATGTTGATACTTGGAAACTTGTAGATGATCTTCGGGTAGACTTCAGACTCTGCAAATATGGAATTAGATACTTCTCATATGTGTTTACAACATGTCCAAACTGCAACTCAAAACAACTAATACCAGAGGAATGCGGACTGAAATCTTCAAGTGATCTGCACTGTTTATAACTGAACTCTACTTATCCAGACTTAGGCAATTCACATTATGGCTTCTAGAGATTGTCAAGACATGAAACTAGAACTGCTCACCAAAATCTTCATCTGTGGAGGAGTGCCAATTGAATCTCTGTCACTAACACAATAAGCTGCCAATACTTAGTTAATTTAACTAAGGCAATCTTCCCAGACCAAAAATGTTTTGCACAGCTTGTCTCAAGAATTGTTCCAAGTCATATCTGATTGTTGCCATTAGGGACAACATCAAATCTTCAACATATTAGTAGTATCTCTTAACCATGTTGCCAATAGGTTCACATAATGGTCAATTGAGACTTCAAATGGCAAATCGGTATTTCAAAATATATATCCCCTTCTCTCTGGTGAAACTCTCTTTCCGCTCTTAAAGGTGGATTCTTTTCTCTGGTTATACTCATGGTCATACAAACTATGATCATTGTATCATCAATAAATCATAAAGCATCATGATTAAATAATCTCAACAACATGTAATCTTGATGCAGTCAAGGTAGGAGGGTTCAATGAAGAAATGTCTAGCCTTGCAACTTTAAACAACTAACAACATGATCATAATATAAATGTAACAACAATATACAAATAGCAAAAAACTAAATGGAAATGCTCATAAACATATGACACAAGATATATCCTAGGAAAACCATCAAAGGGAAAAACCCAGCCTACAAAGATCACTTCTTATTACATTAGAATTTCAAATCACATTACATATGCCTCTAGGGATTTTTAGATGCTAGGCCGCAACCCAGGTTTATAAAAGATTCATACAATACATCACTATTCTTCTATGTGTTCTTTCTTCTCCTTCTCAAATCTCTACTCTGTATTTTCTTCTACTCTCTGTTTCTACTCTGCTATCCTCTCTGGATCAAATTAATTCAACTTCTTGCTTCATATCTTCACAAACTTCATCACTACTTTGAAACAATCCTTTATCCTTAATTTATATCCTTTGCAAACTTCCAAATCATTATCAAGTTAGCCTAATTGTAACGGCTAGTATGAAACATGTAGAAACACATAGGTCTGCTTTAAACACTCATCACTGCTCCACAAATGATAGGGACTTGGTGCAGTTCTCCATGAAAGTTAGCTAGGTCCTAAACTACCTTGAATGATGTTCCATTAGGCTTCACAAGTCATGGAATTTCTTTGCAAACCCATTAGGCTTCAATTGAACACTAACTGCTTTGCTCTGTGAAAACAGGTAATCTTATGATAGCGATCTTTCTCTTAGGAAATGAGTCCAGATGACCTAAATTTTGGATATGATGATGATGTCAAGTCATAGAAACTAAATACAACTCCACAACCTTTGATATACAAATGTGGTAGAATACGGTAATATCCAATGTCTCTTCCGAACACTCTGCAACCAGCATTAACTATCGCAAATTACTTGAATGACTTTTAGATGCTCCTGCATCAGACTATTGGGGTAAATTAAAAAGTGAGCCTCTTTGCATTGGTCTATATTATATCAGGATCAATGCTATCTCTTAGGATATGTTCGGCGGTCTATTCATAGGTACTTGCAACTACCTCAAGGTTAGCGGTCTGTTCAAGTCCTTACAAACTACCTCAAGTTTGGTGATCTATTTACAAATCACTGCATTGCCTCATGGTCAATGGTCTGTAGAGGTCCTCCATGCAAACTACCTCTAGTTATTCTCACTTTTAGTGATCTAAGTTTGGTGTTCTTCTTGCAAGCCTTTGCACTACCTCAATGACCAGCGTTCTGAGCAAGTCTTCTCTACAAGCTGCCTCAAATTCTTCATTTTGTGGTGGTCTCGGTTCGGTGGTCTGGCTATAGTGTTGGAACTACCTCTCAATTCGGCTCTCTAATGTCAAACACATGTAGGCTGCCTCAATTCAATATCAATTTTAATCAATCAAGAGTCAAATAACCTTAGCATCCTCTAGAACAATCATTTTCTTCCTCAATTCAGTCAATACATTCTTGAATTCTCTCTGCAACACTTTCTATCCCCCAGATCTAGATACAATTTCTTCTACACATGTCAAAATCTTCTAGTTTCTACTCCGCATACACTTCTCCTATACTCTTCTCTGTTCTTTATCCATATTTCCTTTACTCCGGTACACAAACTTTGTCTTCGGTAGAATTTCTTGTCATCCCTCTTTCTCTATAATATGAACTTCCCTTTCCTTTTATGCTTCACACTTGTTCACATAAACTTTCTCTTGCACCAGCTCCTTAGATGATTAGCTTACAACAAAATTCTCCTTAAGACCAATGTCTCACCCTCTTTCAGTTCTTTGTTGAACTTGATGATTCAATAGGTTCTTCTTCCGCATAAGTCATCTTTGCATTATTTATGGCTTCTCCTTCATCAATTTCTTCAGTAACAGGTTCTTGGTGACATTCAACACTTGATGCTTTTTGCCTCCAAACTTGAAAACAGGTTCTTCTTCTAGCAAATCCTCTTTCATCTCTCTGGTATCCTTCATTGTGATAAGGATAATGACTCATGTCATTTCTCCCTCTGTGGTATGAATTACTGTCCTTGTTTTGCTCTGCATGTTGTCTTCCTTCTCTGCATTTTGTTCCAAGTCACTCTTTTCCTCCAACACGTGAATACTTCAGTCTATACAACCTTTTGAAAATACAAGTAACATGCTTGTACATCTTGATCCATCAATCCATCCATAATCCATCTGCATACAACCTGTCATAGACTTTCTCCTCCGCATTTTATTCCAACACATTTTTTCTGAGTGATACCTTAATCCACATAACTTACAAGGGTGTAGATCCCAACACATTTCCTTTTAATGTCCATGTCTATTACAATACGAACAATGCATACCTTTTGAAAGGAAGTTGAAATCACTTCCTAAACTAATCTAATGAGGGGAGAGGTATAAAAAATTATTTTAACCCTTACAATTGCAGAAATATTAAACATATATCAGAGATATTACAACAACAATCGCAATACAAGAATGTAGATAGAGAGAAGTAAACACAAGATGTATTGTGGGGAAAACCTTTTTAGGTGAGAAACCCCACACTCTAAAACCTGCACAATGTATTATCTGAAACAATAACAGTTTACAATAGACTTGCAATGCAAGTTCTTCTAAGAGTCTTCAAATGTCGATTTTGGAGTTATTCTGGCAGCATAATAGTACCTCTAAAAACACTATGCAACTACAATTCCAAAACAATGTATTTTATAAAGATACAAGGCATATTCTAGAAGCTTCTTAGGATAGACGTCCACCTTGGCCACATGGCCAATTTCCTACATCAAAGGACACTTGTCCAAGCTACAAATACATCCCTTACATCTATCATACATGGCAGATTTGACTTTCCCAACATGGCGCGCTCCAAGGCTAAAAATAGACTATGATAGATGCTCTTACGCATCTTACAGTTGTCATAGATTTTCCCAACATAACAACCTTAAATTTTGTAAGATAATCCATCATACAAGTCTAAATATAGTAAATTCCTCTTACAACATTTCATAGCCCAACTTGGGTGCCCAAAGATGCCTTTCCCTCATGCAAGGATACTCACTGACACTTGTCACCACTTGTCATAGGAATCTCCAAACTTGGCTCTTACGTGTAATAGATTCTATCATATGGAATATCTATTTCCACATACTACAAGATGCCGACACATGGTATAATAGTGCCACCTGAAATGGGATGCCCAAATCCATGTAGGTTTGACTTGACCATCCAAGTCACATTCCAAGTAAGATGACATGTCACCGTGCCACCTCAACTAAGTGACCAAACTGAATGTGCAAGTAAATACAATATTAGGCAATAAATAAATATACAATTAAATAAATAATGCTAGGAATTTGCAAAGGTTGAGACACCTTAATTCCCAACATTCTCCCACTTGTCGAACACTTTGCATGAGCCAAAATGGGGAAAGCTCTGAAATCGGCTTTTGAAAATGGGCTTGTTAACAGAGAAGATGTATTTGTCACCACCAAACTATGGAATACCCAACATGATGACCCCGTCACTGCAATCAAGAATAGTTTGAAGTATGATTTCCTCAATTTACAATTTCAGTCTCTTATATTATCTCTGTATTGCAGAACTTCTTATTCCAAATTATTTCTAATATTCAGGAATTTACAACTGGATTACATTGATCTGTACCTTATCCACTGGCCTATCAAACTGAGAAAAGAGGTTCCAGTTTCCCTGCTCCTTGACCACAAGCCTACCAAGCTGAAAACAGAGGTGAATGCATATTCCGGGCTTAAAGAAGAAGACTTTTTGCCCTTAGATATAAAGTCTACTTGGCAGGGAATGGAGCAGTGCTTAGAGATGGGGCTTACCAAAGCCATTGGGGTTAGTAACTTTTCCTGTAAAAAGACTGAAGACCTATTGAGCCATGCTAAGATCCCTCCTGCAGTTAATCAGGTAATAAGTTACTTGTCATACACCTCTTAGGTTGTATATATCTTTCTTTTTTGTAATCTGAAACACCCTTTATATAACTGTGCACTTGTAAATCAGTGGGTAAACTTAACAAATTAAGTAAATCATTCAAATCTCCATTCCCCATGGAATCTTTGCTAATACATGGTACAGTGCAGAATTATATGCCATTCATATTAAGTTTCTTCTTACAAAGTTATATAGAATGTTCTTTGAGGTCTGTGTGTTTCAATTGCTAGGGGATAAGGCTTAGCCCGAATTGACTAAATAATCTTTCATTAATGGAAAATATCTCTTGTAAGTGATTTTCTAACGTATAGATGATCATTAGTTCCTTCTCACATTGAGAGACTCATTTTCTTTCCAAAATACTAGCTAAAGAGCTTTCTTTATCAATTTATTCAAAGATATGTGATGAGTGGTTAAGTATGTGATGATTACGGAATGGAATTGCAGGTAGAGATGCATCCACTATGGCAGCAAAACAAGTTGAGAGAGTATTGCAGTAAGCATAACATTCACGTGAGTGCATGGTCTCCTTTGGGAGGAGCTCCAAATACTTCATTGGGCTCAAATCTGGTGATGGATGACCCCCTCATCCATGAAATTTCTCAGAAGTATGGAAAGACTAAAGCCCAGGTATTCGATCATATTTGAATTTTTGGATATTTCCTTGAGATAACGAACCTAGGTTGGAAACTCAAGTTACTTTCGTGCAATTGCAGGTTATGTTAAGGTGGGGGGTAGAACAAGGAGTGAGTGTGCTGCCCAAGAGCTATAACACAGGCAGAATAATTTCAAATTTTCATATTTTTGATTGGTCTTTGGCTCCGGATGATCATGATAAGATTGGCATGCTTAAGCAGGTTAAGTTATTTCGTGGGGAAGCTTTTGTTAATAGCACAACCAGCCCCTGCAAGACTGTTGAAGAATTATGGGATGGAGAGATATAATCTATTAGAATTTGAAGGTCACACAGACCTTTTGCTACTTGCAAGAACAGTCTTTTGTTTTAAGCTCAGGTGTGATATGAAGTGAGGATCTAATAAGTGTGGAAACACGTTATGGAGACATTACATTTATTGCTGGTGGCAACAAAGTTTTATGGATCAAGGAAATGTTGTTTTAGATGCATAATATGCTTTCTGGATTGTGATTTCATCTCAGCAATATTTAATCTTGTAGAGTTGTTATAGCTCAACATTTTGTTAGACTTTCAATATCTAAATTGGGCAAATAGGTTGTGATGCTATTATGTAGTTGGTTTTGTTGTAACAGCTTAGAGGTGTTTTGGGTAAAAGTGTTTCAATCATATGTTTAAAATTATTAGTACATATTGTTAGATTTCATATAAAAAGTATATGACAATAATGAATAAAGCATTGTTATTTCATGTCAAGTGGGGTGTGGTCAAGTGGTTGAGCCAATTGGTTATCTTGATGTAGACCATGGTCCAAATCCCCTAAGGACACCTCAACACTGAATAGCATGCTGAATAAATATCTTAGTGCTTGTTTTATAGGTGGTTTCTGGCCAAGGAGTGCTAGAAGGATGTGACAAGAAGCTAGCCAGATGATGTTAGATGTGTTGCAAGTAGTTTGTGGCCCTTTTAAAAACCCATCTCTATTCGGTTCATAGCTCCAATCAAAAGTGTTTACCAATAATTAAAAAATATTGTTATTTCATTATTTGGTATCACAATTTTGATTATGGCTATTAAAAAATTAAATGGTTAGAAGCACAATTGAACAATTTGTTGCTATATCAGCCCTAGTCCATCAAAGCAGTCTGTTCTACTCCAAAAGAGTTGTTAGTCATTAAATTGATTTTTTTGATGAAATAGTCTATCATAAAAAAATAGCTAATGGAATGGAATCATGTCTCAAAGCCACACATAAGAGTTAAGACTCTATGTGGCACACTGAAAAGGAAACAACCACACAAAACAAACTCATCCCCCAAAAGGACAACAACTGATCACATTAGCGAAATGTGATTAAAATAAAATAAGGAAAAACTAAGCAACAAGAGCTATATAAAGATTGTAGATGGAGGGGGCTCCCAACCATCAAAATTACCCCAACCTACATCAAGCAAGTCATTTCCATCATATAATGGCTCCCAACATTGATAGTAGCTTTATCATTCTCCTATATCTATGTTATCCGTGTCTTTAATTATTTACTTTATTGCATATTATGCACTTAGGATTGGATAAGCTTACTTAGGTAGGTATTTACTTGGATAGATTGTACATGTATTTAATAATTATGGTTGTATATTTCTAATTTGGTGGAGGTGTACTACACATGTGACTACTATCTCATGTATCCCACATTGATTGTGCACATATTTTGGTGGGATATCCTAAATATATCCACATATAGCTTACTCTTAAGCATCTCATCTATTTTATATTACATTTTGCAATCTTCAATTGTCTTTGTGCTTTTACTATGGTGATCGAACTTGGCATCAAAATCTTAGGGTTTGAGATGTAGGAGCATCCCAAAGAACAAGAACAATCTTGCATCAACCAAAAATATTTGCTTTCACTTTATTTATTTGTTTATAGGTTTTTCATTTACCGGTTAGTTGAAAAATAAGCCACCACACTTTATTGTGCAAGTTTGCATCTAGCCTCGTAGTTTTGAGGTTGTGTTTTGTAAGGATACATCCACATTATATTCATGTTTCACAAGAATTAGATCAGTGGAAGGGCATAACTTGGATTGTGAATACCTATCAGGCTAACAGACTTGCATAGTTTAAACTATTCCCACTTGCACTAGTTTTTTAGAGTTTGCACCAACAAAGGAATACATATGGAGATTCATTGGACCTAGGAAGGTGTATGTTTCAAGCACCGCATAAAGATTCCTCATTTCGTTATTAGTGTATTGATCAAAGGACTTGTTTACATTGGGTGACTACACATTTCATGTAGCATAGAACTCTACACCACATTGAAGATGACATAGATCATTTTGGAGGTTCGAGATTGTTATATATATGTCACTCACAATCATTTGAAATTATTAAAGAGAGTTAGGAAGAAATTAGTAGAGGGTTGGAGGTCCAAGTGCAAACATAACTTGGATGAAGGTTCAAAATAGAGTTTGATATAGAGGATGCAAATGCCACATAATGTAGTGAATTTAATTTGAATGTAGTAATTTCCATGTTAGTAATTAAACAACTATGACCTAAAATGTAGGAAGTCCATTGTGACAGATTATATCATTCTAGGCTTTGAATTCAATAAAGATCATGTCATTGTTTCATTGAGTTTTGTTGTGAGTGTTGTGTGTTTTGAGTTTCGTTGCATGGTTGGACAATCATTGATTGGATCCTCTACCCATGACTACATTAGGCTGTATTAGAGCATAAGGTTTGAATCTTGAGGAGAGCATGCCATTATTTAAAAAATTCTTCTTTTGAACAGATCAAGTTGAATCGAGGCAACCTATAAGAAGCTTGTAAATAGATTGTCAATTGAGAGGTAGTTTCAATGGGTGATTGTAGGTAGACTACCAACCTAAGGCAGTTTATGATAAACACTAGGAAAGATGCCACTGCACAGAGTCCAAGGTGTTTCTAACATTGTTAGAAAGTTGGATGAGATATTGAAAGAGGTAAAGGAGAACATAATCTGATTGAAGGATTTGGAGGAAGATAGGAAGAGGGGTTAGAGCCCAAGGGATGATGATGAAAGTGATGTAGAAGAAGATGTAAGAGAAGATCTGTAAGATTTGGAAGACCTAGAAGAAGAATCAAACTAGGTGAAGGTGTTCAAGGCTATTTCCAAAATTTGTAAGAGACCCAGAATTGAGATTTCTAACTATTTTGGTGATTTGAGTCTTGAAGAATTTATTGATTGGATACATGATTTAGATGAATATTTTGAGTATGAGGAAATTGAAGATCTTGAAAGGGTTAGGTTTGCAAAGACTAAGCTAAAGGCACATGCTACTGTTTGGTGGAAAGAAGTACAATTAGAAAGAAATAGGAGGGCAAAGGAAAGAATAACAAAATGGGACATGTTGGTTGCAGAATTGAAACAATATAGTTTATACTAATTGATTATGGGGGAGTGCACCAAATTAGGGGATAAAAAATGGCCAAATAAGTAATTTTGGCAATAACATGATCTTTTTATGTTTAAATAGCCATAATGTGATTATGTTTAGGCTTGGTAAATACTAAGCCATAATGCGATCACATTATAAAACACATTTGCATTATAAAGGGAATCTGAGATAGGCGGGTGGGGGTGGTTGATTAGGAACAACAAAGGCCAATCTATTAGGGCCTTTACAGAGAATCTATGAATCCAAACCAATGAATTTTATGAAGCATCAGTGGCTCTCCAAGAAACCATTATGGCCACAGATGAAGGTATAATGATGCAGGAGCATCTCGGCAAACGGGAAATCTTGCATCGCCCAAAACCATTTCATTTTTCATTTTGGTTTGGTTTCAGTTTTGGTCGTCTGGCAAAGACATTCAATTACGCATGTGCTCACAGTGGTGAAGACTTGTAAGGCTTTATTTCTCCCTGCAGGTTTTATTTTTCTCCTTCATCGCTGTGACAACTTGATTTTGTCGGGACCAAGTTTCTAGTCCCCTCGATGGTCTAATAGCTCTTCTTGAAGTTTGGCGTTGTGTGTTCTGTCGGTGGGAGATGGTCTTGTCGTTGGGATTTTGGCTGGTGTCTCTTCGACACCCGATGTAGGGTCTTGTGGTTTCATTGGCGGTAATTGTTCATTGGTGTGATCTTACATTGTCAGAGCGAGACATTTGGATGTCTCCTCGATACTCCGATGCTGACATGGTAGTGGGGATCACATGGTGCATAATGTTCTTCATCGAAGTGACATCTCTGTATCGGTAGAAGGTGATATGTTATCCCTTCGATATGGCCATTTTTTGAACTGCGGATGCCTTGGTGAGACCCGACCGGTGCTAAGCTGGAAAGCGATTGGTTGATGTCGACAAAGGATGTTTGACCTGAGGTGATTTGGCATTATCGGTGTAACAATGTTATTTTGGTGGGAGTCTTTAAGCTGTCCCTTCGACAACCAATACTAAGCATTGACTCTCCATTGGTGTGACCTAGCATCATCTGTGGGACTCTATCTTGAGTCTCCTTGATAGCCTGATGCAGTTGATGTGGATGCCACCTAGTAGTGGACACTATGATCAAAGCTTGGAAGCGAAGTGTTGGTGAAATCGGTGGATGCAAAGCTTGGATGAGACTTTGAGAAATCGAGGAGAGCTTGAATGACGTCTCTTCATTGGCTTCGACATGTCTCTGACAGTTAAAATGAATTATGACCGTTACCTACAGGAACTGTATAGATTAGTTTCTTGCACTGTCCAGATGGAATGTAAATAGTTGGTCAAGACTTCATTGAGCAGAACATAGCTTGTCACCAGGACTTTGGAGTCACTCCCTTCGAAATTCTGATCAGGGTTGTGACCGTTACATTTTGTGTAACTATTCATTTCGACTGGAAGTTGAATGGTTGTTCTTCCTTGTAACATTGCAATACTGAATGCAATATAATAGAGGATGATGGCAATCAATGGACACACTTAAAAAAGGAATAAAAAAATACTGCAATACTGAGAAGAGATCAAGAAGGGAGTGAAAGCCAGTCCAAAGGGCACAACAGAGAGAGAATGTAGAAAAAGAGGCTCGACCAAATTACAAGGAGAAACTTGCAGAGAACGTGAATGATGGAATGTTCTGGCCGAGAGAAGAGAATGCCAGGAAGATGAGGGAGAACACCCAACAAAGAGACAGAACCCCATGAGAAGAGATGGGATTTTGAGGATAAATGCGAAGCAGTAATGCGAGATTGAAAACAGTGTATGCAAATGAGAGATGAGAGGCCTTGAAGGCCATTGTTTGTCTTTGTACTGAAGAATTGTTTGTTACAGTTTCAATAAAATGGAACAAAAATTATCTGTTTGCCATCTATGAATTATGATTACATTATGTGGTAAATGATGTTGTGTGTTGAGTGGTTGTTTATGTTTAATTGACAGAGGGGAGAACCCTCTGCACCAAGTGGTATCAGAGCCTGAAGTTCTTGAGAGTGTAGGATAAGCACTAGGACCGTGGGTGAGTTTAGTGGAAAGCAAGAAGTGAAAGTGTGATGAGAAGATATTAATTCTGCAAGAATCTTGATAGCTGTTCTCCAACAGTGATAAACCTGGGTAGAAGGTGCAAAATCTCTTCGATTGAGAGGAAGTGGGTAGAAGAGAATGTGGTGATGCATCTTCCAGAATCCTGTTGGTAGAAGATAGAAATGAAGGAATTATTGAGGGGAACTGCAGAGGGTTGTTATCCTGAGGTGAGAGAGGATGTTGCAAGGAGAACTTGTAATGAGAGAGGGACTTGTGAGTCTCATAGAAAGATTTTGGAACCGTTGAAGAAGAAAGAAAGTCTCAAGAAGAAAGGTAATATGAAAGAAAATATAAAGAAGCAAGATACATAAATTAACAGAAAATTGGTTGGGTTGAGAAGAGATGTGGAGGCAGTGAGACAATATCTAGAAGAATGAGGTGATTGTTTAGTGGAAGTGGACAGATAGAGGTGGGAATGATCCCACAAAAGTGAGAAATATTTGTAGACAATATATTAAGGGGAGGAGGTTGGCACATGGTGGATGCATATCCATGAAAGGAAAGAAAGATAATGAAGAAGAGTGTTGGGAGGAAGTGATACTTATTTCGGTGAGATCCTATAAATGAAGAAAGAAGAAATATTGATTTCATCTCACATGATTAAGTAACGGAGTTTGTTGCAGATTGTTTACAGTCTGAAATGGTAGTTTACTACTTAACTCCAAATTTTGTGAGCCCATGCTTACAAACTTTTGACTCGGGGTGTCTGATGCAAGAGCATCTCAGGCCAATGGGCAATCCTGCATCACCCAAAAACATTTCATTTTTGTTTTGGTTTAGTTTAAGTTTTGGTCATCTGGCAAAGACATTAAATGAGAAAATATTATGCATGTGCTCATAGTGGTGAAGACTTGTAAGGTTTTGTTTCTCCTTGCAGGTTTTGTTTTTCTCCTTCATCGCTGTGATAGCTTGATTTTGCCGAGACCTAGTTTCTAGTCCCCTCGATGGTTTGATAGCTCTTCTTGAAGTTTAGCGTTGTGTGTTCTGTTGGCGAGAGATGGTCTTGTCGTTGGGATTTTGGCTGGTGTCTCTTCGACACCCAATGTAGGGTCTTGTGGTTTCATTGGTGGTAACTGTTCATCGGTGTGATCTTACATTGTCGAAGCGAGACATTTGGATCTCTCCTTGATACTATGATGCTGACATTGTAGTGGGGATCACATGGTGCGTAATGTTCTTCATCGAAGTGACATCTCTATATCGGTAGAAGGTGATATGTTGTCCCTTCGATATGGCGATATTTTAAATTGCGGATGCCTTGGTGGGACCTGGCTGGTGCAAAGCTTGAAAGAGATTGGTTGATGTCAACGAAGGATGTTTGACCTAAGGTGATTTGGCATTATCAGTGTAACAATGTGATTTCGGTGGGAGTCTCTAAGTTGTCCCTTTGACAACCGATACTAAGCATTGACTCTCCATCAGTGTGACCTAGCATCATTGGTGGGACTCTGTCTTGAGTCTCCTCGATAACCCGATGCAGTTGATGTGGATGCCACCTGGTAGTGGAGACTGTGATCAAATC
This sequence comes from Cunninghamia lanceolata, assembly GCA_027924645.1. Lineage (NCBI taxonomy): Eukaryota > Viridiplantae > Streptophyta > Pinopsida > Cupressales > Cupressaceae > Cunninghamia > Cunninghamia lanceolata. The sequence goes on from BSBN01000781.1 coordinate 2,523,837, forward strand.
TTGGATGCGAAGTGTTGGCAAAATCGGTGGATGTGAAGCTTGGATGAGACTTTGAGAAATCAAGGAGAGCTTGAACGATGTCTCTTCGTTGGCTTCGACATGTCTCTGACATTTAAAATGAATTGCGATCGTTACCTACAGGAACTGTATGGATTGGTTTCTTGCACCATATGGAATGTTAATAGTTGGACAAGACTTCATCGAGGAGAACATATCTTGTCACCAAGACTTTGGAGTCACTCCCTTCAAAATTCTGATCAGGGCTATGACAGTTACATTTTGTGTAACTATTCATTTCGACTGGAAGTTGAGCAGTTGTTCTTCCTTGTAATGCTGCAATATTGAATGCAATATAACAGAGGATGATGGTAATTGATGGACACACTAAAAAAAGGAATAAAAAAAATACTGTAATATTGAGAAGAGATCAAGAAGGGAGTGAAATCCACTACAGAGGGCACAACAGAGAGAGAATGTAGAAAAAGAGGCTCGACTAGATTGTAAGGAGGAACTTGTAGAGAACGTGAGTGATGGGATGTTCTAGTTGAGAGAAGAGAATGCCAGGAAGATGAGAGAAAGCACCCGGCAAAGAGATAGAAACCCATGAGAAGAGATGGGATTTTGAGGAGAAATGCAAAGTAGTAATGCGATATTGAAAACTGTATATGCAAATGAGAGATGAGAGGTCTTGAAGGCCATTGTTTGTCTTTGTATTGAAGAATTGTTTATTATAGTTTCAATAAAATGAAACATAAATTATCTATTTTCCATCTCTGAATTATGAGTACATTATGTTGTAAATGATGTGTGTTGAGTGGTTGTTTGTGTTTACCTGGAAGAGGGGAGAACCCTCTGCACCATATAACCAAGATTATAGTGGAAGGAGATTCTAAGAATATTATGAAGATGCTAAATTCCAGGGTTGTTCCCCATTGGTCTTACAAGGCAATCATAGAGGAGGCAAAAGATATTATTGAGAACTTTGAAAGTGTTAAAATTAATCATATATTCAGGGAGAGGAATTCTTTAGCTGATCTCATAGCCAATTTAGGAGGTAACATTATAGGTTTGAAACTTTGGGATGATGAATAAACCCTATATCAAAACATTAGGATCAAAATTCATGAAGAAGCTAAGTGATATGATTAGACTCTAGCCACCACCCAATTTGGGTTCTAGTGCTAACATGAATGGGAATGACGGTAAGGGCAAGCGTAATTATGTGGAGGCACATCAATTGAAGGATTCACTAAAGTTCAATATTTTCATGAGAGAACTCACTAGAAGAAGGAAAGAGCACTGAGAACCAATTTCAAAAGATTTGACCATTAACAACTTAGAGATCAAGGTTGCCATGGGAGGAGAGCGAGCTTATAAGAGTTGAGCTCTCAAGTTGTGATAATATTCGAAGAAATGGGGAAGTGTGGAATATTTTTCGCAAGGGTAACCTAACTTCTTACCTTGAAGCCATTAATGTCTATGATCCTATTCTCTCTATAGAATTTGCATTGTCATGAAAGAGTGGCACTTTTTAAATTAGAGGTCTATCATTCAAAGTTTCAGAGGAGTTAATCACCTTGGTCACCGAGATTAGGATGGAAGGGAGGAGGCTATAGAAGAGGATTAAAAACCACAATCATGATTCTATGGATACCTTTCTCAAGCACGATGAGAAAGTGGCTAGATATTAGAATAGATTCAAAACAAATGACCTTCCATGCCATTGGAAGATAATAGCTTAAGTCCTCATGCGATATAGTACATTGGATGATAGGTACAAACACTTCTATTCCTACTTGTTTCCAATGTTGAAGCACTTAAGGCATGGAATAAAAATGAACTTTATGTTTTGGATATTTAGTTCTTTGGATGATTCTACTATTAGGGGAAAAAGAGCTACCCCTGCACTAGGGGCTGATATATTTCAATTGGCCATAACCTTAGCTCCCCTCTCCTCCATAGGTCTTACAATCTTTCCCTTGTTCCCCCACACTTGGTTTCCTCAGGCCTCTCAAAGAATAAACCTAAGTCTATTGTTATTGAAAGGTAGGCCACCACCTCAACAGTGAATCCAACACGAAAGGAAAGCACCCCTTTAGCCAGCTCCATAGCTTAGCCTCCCAAAGCCCTAGATAAAGGTAAAGGTAATATGGATACTAGACCATTGGACACTATCCCCTCTCCCTACCCTTCATGTCCCTCAAAACCTACCCAATCCATTCATCCTAAGTATAGGCTTAAGAAGGAATAGAACTATCCTAGTTCTAACCCCCTTGTGGAGCCCAATATAGACACCAACCCAACAATGGACACCAGGCCTCATGTCAAACCTAAACCCACTCCCACCATGGTTACTATTTCCCCTAGCCTTGAAAATGACCCCCTAAATAGAGAGTGCAAGAATTTCATATCTTTTAAGGAAAATATGAGTAAGCTCCAAGATAGTTTGCTCTTATATAATAATGTAATGAAGTGGATATTATCCCAATAGCACACCACCAAAAATAAAATTTAGGAGTTGGAAAGGGAAACTTTTAAACAAAACAAATAGTGGAAAGGTGAAGATGTGGATGAGGAAAAATGGGAAGAAGTGAACAAGTTTGCTAATACTTTTAACAAATAGGAAGAATTAGATCAAAGCATCTCTAAAATAAATAAAAATCAAGCTAACATCAAGAAAACCTGGTGCGGGTTATTTCCTTTAGTAAGGAGACCATCAAAAACTTTGCTACTAGCCGGTATGTATTGCAAACCGAGCTTCAAAAAAGAAAGAGGGAGTAGTAGGAAGGCCTTGCTAAGAGACAAGGTGAGAAACTAGAATGTCCATCTAAGAGGACCAGAGCAAGAGGATTAGAGGAGAAGTGAAAAACTAAGAATGGGGAGAATGACTCTGAGGAAGTTACTTTCATTGACAAACTAAAGTTTTTGAATAGAGAATCACAAGCAAATAGTGGTCTAGAAAAGCTTGCTGAGGATATATATGAAGACAAAGATGATGTTTTGAAGACTTGTGGAAGATATATATGAAGGATATAAGATCATTTCAATAGGTGAGAGTGTGAGTGTGTGTGAGAGAGCATGTGCAAAAAAGATGAATGATCCATAAATTGAGAAGTAACTCTGGAGGCTATGATGCATGATTCATAACAGAGTTAGTAATGCATTGTGGAAGTGTTTTGAGTAGAGATGAAATTGCGGAGGTGTTGAGGTTATCTAAGTAGGTCAATATCAAAGAGTTAAAGGAGATGATGTCATGGAGGTGATTGAACCATCAGAATCAGTCAAGTGTTTTGGTACAGAGGTTGGTGCCTCATCTTGTAAGTGTTGTAGCACTTTAGGGAGTTGATGCTTCTTTTGGGTTGGAGCCTATAAAACTTTGTTTTAGGGAGTTAGTGCTTCGTTTGGGTTGGTGTCCATAAACTTTGTAAGAGGGAGTTGGTGCTTCCTTTGAGTTGGTGATCATAAAACAGGGGATTGGTGTCTCCTTTGGGTTGGTGCCCATAGAACTCATTTTAATACTTTATTTTATTCGTGAGGTTGGATTTGAACAGTAGATCCAAGCAGCTAGCTCACCGTGGTTTTTCCCATCTTGGGTTTCCACGTAAATTTGGTGTTATATGTGTATGTGCTCATTTGCATTATGTGACTTGAATGTTTACATTGATTGCATCTAAATGAAAAAGAAATTAGATATATATTGATTCACCCCCCTCTCAATATATCTGTGTGTTCAATAGAAGAATCATTCTGAAAAGATGTGTTGGAATAGAGAGTTGAAGAAAGAATCTATGAAATATTAAATATGCAAATGAATTATGGATGGATTGATGGATCAAATTGGAAACAGGTTACAAGTATGCTTAAAGTGTTGTACATGCATAAGTATTCTTATGTCTAACACACAATGAATTATGCAAGAACAAGTCAAGATCATCAAAAGGGAGAAGTGTAGAATAAAAAAAGTATTAAAGGAAATAATATAAATAGGATATAATTTTTTTTTTTATGATTTGCAAAAGATTCTTTTAGGCCCTAGCCTCATGAGAGGGGGTTAGGCACCTAAGGGATGACAAATGGAAAATGGGGGATCCTTCAAAAGATGTGACTAACCAATTTAGGACAAGGATATGCTAAATGGGATGCATAAAAGGATCAATTAAATTTCAAATCCTTAACACCCATGGCAAAAGGAGAAAACAAGAAATTATGCCAGATTAAAGATGACATTGAATTAATGATGGAGTTGACCATATAAAAGATATTGGAAAATATTAGAGAAAACGAAGAAAGAAGAAATAGAGCGCGCTAGAGGGGTTGTTGCTGAGGGAGTTGAAATAAGAGCATGCCAGAAGGGCTGTAGCTAATGAAGATGAAATTAGAACACTCCCGAAGGGTTGTAGCTAAAGAAGATGAAGTTAGAGCACACAAATGAGGGTGCTACTAAGCACGCCAAAGGGGCTGCTACTGAGGAAGAACCATGGCAAGAAAGGCAATCATGAAGGATACAAGTGGTTTCATCAGGTTGTCTTGAGGACAAGACAATTTTTAGGTCTGAGGAAAATGTTGGCAGGATATATAAGGTTGTGAGGCACCACACATGTCATTTGGGTCATTTCTAGACCCATATATCCATTATATAGGCCTTAAATAGCCTTAAACACATTCTAACACACCTAAATAAGCTATATTAAGGATAAATATCATAAAGGAAAGGGTGAATTCATGGGAAGAAGATAATTAAGAGTGTTTATAAAAAGACATTTAAGGGAAAGAAACCATGAAAAGGTGTTAAGAGGCTATATAAGGAAGAAGAAAGGGAGAGATAAGAGCATGGATCATATGAATTATATGTGTGTGCTAATAAGGAAGATGATAAGTGGGAGTAAAGTATGAGGAATTAATTATAAGACATGTGTAAGCCATTAAAGTATATTAATATATGATTTTATGTACATATGGGTGTGTGTGTGTGTGTATATATATATATATATATATATAAAATTTCTTATAATTTGGTTTATACTTATTCCATATTTAAGTTCTCCATTTTTATTGCATCACATTGAGGCTTACTACATATAAGAGAGTATAAAACCTTAGACGTTGGTCTAGGTTTTTCTGTCAATAGGGTCAAATGGGAATTTTAGGTTTTACGTGGATGTCAAAACTTTTCCAAAAAATCCCTAAGTTCCAAGTTCTACTGGGTTTACCATTTACCATGGGGTACCCCATGGGGATTTCGAGTGTTCTATGGATATTTGCACTTTTCAAAAACATCCATATGTCCCTGATCCTTTTGGGTTTCCCATTTCCCTCGGGGCACCTCATTTGGCCTGATGTCCTTGTTCCTTCTAAGGTTCCATATCTGGGTAGGCACAATGTCTCTGTGTCCCTAGTTCTTCCAGATTTTTGGTTTCCAGCCCAAATACTCAAAATTTACAAATTTTTTCAACATGTGATGACATACTCTAGCACCGCCATTAATAATTTATTTGGGACCTGATGGCATGGTAGGTGAGCTCCATATGCCCTAGGACTAACTTGTTTTAGATGTGGTTTGAAATTCATGAGGTAAATTAAGTGTAGTGGTTGGTAGGATAGGTGGTGGGAGACTAACATGCTATCCTATTCCAAACCTTAGGTGTGTGCCTTGAATTTATAATCATGTGAATCTAGGGCAACATGGAAGTAAGGTATAGGAGACACATAAGGTATGTTTATAGAATTAGGGTTGAAATATAGATAATGAGGGGTCATCTCTTAATCTATTATCATCATGTGAAGTAGGGCTAGAAAATTTGCAATGAAAGCATTGGCCAAATTCATAAAGAAGATCTAGACCAAATAAGATGATTCAAACCATTGCAAACCTAGATACCACTCAATTATAATCTAAAATCACTAGTCAACAAGATGTCATCATCTAAATGTTCATAATTAGCAAGTAGGGAAGATTTCACATGTAAGGAAAGATTTCAAAATCCTAGTTGAAATGAATAGGCAAATGTGTCTCAAAAACCTAGGAAATATGAGAATAGATGATGAAATAAGAGCTATATCAGATATGAAAACCCTAACGTGGATGAGAAATCCTAAAAGAAGAGTAGGTTGTGTAAGATCAATGGGGTTCACAAAAAATGTAAAGGTCAAACTAAACATTTTCCCTTATACTAATTATGTTATCTAGAATATTCAAATAATGCAAGTAGTAAAGCATGTACTATTGTAGATAATAGAGCTATGGGTAGTGGATGTTATAAAATTGGAACATTAAATGTTAAATTAGAAAATAAAATGTGAAAGATAAGGTACTAAACTCTAGGTATGAAGATGAGACACAAAATTTGTTTTAGATGCTGAATTCAAAATGCCTCAAGATTAAAAATGGTAAGTATTTATTAGAATGCTATCTTAAGATCTGAACAATCAATTTGCACTTGGTGCATCAAGTCCATGGATCAAAGTTAGATTTGCACCCACAAAAATGCCATGTAATTATAGAAATGATCTGGTAGTCTGCACACTCCCACTTCTTTATTCATTTGGTTTGGCTTTATTTATTTTGCTATCTAGATTGGTGTTATTTGAAAATACCTATGGAGGATTGTTAATATGCCACTAGGAAACATGTTCTCCAAGGTCAACCCCTAAAAGATTGTGTGAGGAATCAAAGATAACAAACTTTATCCATATAAATAATCTAGGATGAACATGTCGATCTATATTGGTTTTAATGCACCAATAGAAGTGTTCCTAACATGCTCCTTTAATTTGAATGATTGAATGAGATGGAATTTGAAATGAATGCAATTGAATGCCTTTAAATACAAGGACATAGCAATAAATTGCACAAAACATATGTTTAGCTAGCCCTAGGTGAGAAAGTAATAGGCGCAAGTTGACCAAATTTTGAATTTGAAATTTAATATTTTAGGCGTCAAATCTACGACTACTTGGTCAAATCTATGACAACAAGGTCAACCTTGCACCCACAAAAATGACTAGGGCATGGAAATGATAAAATTGGGGAGATAATAGAATGTATAGAGATATGTTCAAGAATTGGTATAATAAATGCATTAGATGGATATATCAATATATGTGTCTATAAAGTTAAGGTGGCAATAAGTGTATAAAAATGTATAAATTAATAAGTAATAGCATAGAGGAAGAGCCGTAACTATATACAAGATTATATCGTTTATCAATTTAAATATATTAACTCATTCTCTAAAAATAAATGCAAAATTTTAAAAAACTAAAAATGGCCTTGGTCAAAATGGGAGAGAATAAAAAAACTCTGTTGGAGAATGTCATTACTCAAATGCCTACTTATCTTGAAATGGGTAAAAAGTGAAAACAATTTTATAAAAATAAAGATAAAATAAAAATAGCCTTGGTCAAAATGGGAAAGAAAAAAAAACTATGTTAAGTCAAATGCCTACTTATCTTGAAATGAGTAGAAAGTGAAAAGAATTTAAAAATAAAATAAAATAAAAATGGCCCTAGTCAAAATTGGGAAAAAAAACAAAACTCTGTCTGAGAATGTCAAATGCCTACTTATCTTGAAATGGATAGAAAGTGAAAACAATTTAACAAAAATAAAAATGGCCGGGTCAAAATGGGTAAGAATTAAAAAAAATTGTTTGCCACAAAAAATAAACTAAAGAAAAATTATTTAGAATTCCCCTGTTGTACTAAGTTTTTGGATTTCCTATGAAATAAACTATAGATTTGTCACTTCCTTGTGGCATTTGAACTCCTACAACTTTTTCAACTTTACCCAGCAACTTCACATAGGCAGTGAAATTTTCTGTATATTTTTCAGACTGTTTATGAAGTAGTTTAATCTATTGTTGATGCACATGATGCAAAGCTAAGGGTACTGCCTTTGGAATACTTGCAGAGTACTCCGCATAAATCATGGAAGTTTTCAAAAGAACTGCTCAACTGAATACAAGAGCCAAAATTCCATTAATTGGGTTGGGGACTGGTGCTATTGATCAGAATGAGGAGGAGCTTAAGGCAGCCATGATTACAGTTCTTCAGGTAGCTATTTCACTTTCCACAATATGAGCTAACAATTGTCCTCTATAAAACCAATTAACATAATAGATTAGTACATATTAACTTTTGTTTTGTAGTTTTTTCAGTTCTATAGTTGGGTTGGTTTGGAACCACTTTTGAAATTAGTGGGTAGTGTGACTGATGCTTTTGAAGGCTAATTAATTGGCTTTGTACATTATTTGATTTGCTTTCATTCTGATGGATTTCTCGGTTTGATCCAAAACATTGATGTAAACAAAACTTACATAGTTTTTCCAAAAGATTTTCTATCATATTATTTTATGGTTATACTTGTGGGTGAATTTTTTTGTACTACTAATTTATAAAGCTCACTACAGGTGGGATTAGAGATCTGTCCTTGTCTATCCCAAGTTATATAAACTTTTGCAATACCATTGACTTTGATAGAATAATTACGGGCATTGTGCAAAATTGTATTTCACAGATGGATTTAACATTAGAGCCTTTTCAGAAATGGTAGAGAAAAGCAGGGGAAGGAGTGGGAGAGGGGCATTTGAAACCGCGTAGGGCCGAAGCGATTTGGGTGATGAAGGGGGAGAGTCAGACGATGAGGATGACATGGAGTTCGATCTTGACTGTGCAGGTGAAGCTAAAGACTGGTTTGGTTCTTCTGATGAGGGTGAGGACGTGCGTCTGCTTGACCTTTGGCTTGAGGCCTTTCAGAGCGTGGGTTCTACTGCCTCCAAGAAGAGCCATGAGACCTCCTGTGTGGGTTCTAGTGCTCTGCAGAAAACTAAGAAGGCGGTCACTGGTGGCTCTGAGGGCCATGGTCTCTGCAAAGGGTTCCTCCTTCCCTCTCAGGCATGTGTGGTTGATATGGGCATTGGGGCTTCTTGCCCTATGGATAATACAAGTAGTGTTTCTAGCAAGGAAGGGATTTTGACTGATCCTTGTGTCTTTTCCAAGGAGGGTTTCTGTTCTCTGAGGTTCATGAATGCAGGTATGTTGTTTGAGCCCTCTGAGACTGCGGTCTTGTCCTGCCCTAACCTGTATGCACATGCCTTCCTCTGTTATGATGGAAGGTCTTGGTACTGAGGCTATTCTCCTTAGTCCGTCTGATGTTCTTATGAAGGATGGTCTTGAAGGTGGAGGGAGTATTTCTTCTCTGTAGGGGCAGGGCTTGTCGTCTGAGTCAAGTCCTTTGTCTGGGGTTGCTTCTAGGGATTCTTAGATTTATGTTCTTGACTGCATTATTGATAGAACTGTTGCTTGGCTCTGGAGTTCTCTGGTTGGGAGATTCGTTGGTAACCATCCCAATATCAATGTGATTAGAAGGTGGGTGCTTCGAAAGTGGAAGATTAAGGGGCAGGTGGAGGTAATAGATTTGTCTAATAACTTCTTCTTCTTTTCATTTTCTTACCTAGAAGATAGTTGTAGGATTCTTTTGGGCGGTCTCTGGTTCCTAGGGCATAATGGACTTTTAAAAAAAATTTGGTCCCCTGGCTTCAACCCAGAGGAAGATTGCACCATCAAGTTTCCATTCTAGGTTCAGCTGCCAGGGCTTCCTTTAGAATATTGGGATGAGGAGGTTTTTATGGGCATTGCCAGTGCCTTTGGTTAATACAATGCAGTGGATGTTGTTACAAAATTCAAGAGATGTTTGTTGTTCGCTCGATTTTGTGTCTTTGTGGAGACGGATATGGTAATCCCTTCTCAGATTACTATATCCTCTAAGTTTGGTAATTGGGTACAACAAATTGAATTTGAGAACTCTTCAGTCATATGTGATCATTGCCGCAAAGTGGGTCATGCTACTGATGTTTGCCCAGGATCCAACATAAAACATCTTCTGTGGAGGAAAAGGTGATGCAGTCAAGGTAGGAGGGTCCGGTGAGGGACTATCCAACCTTACAACCTTAAACTATTAACATGATCAATCAGAGATGCAACATAAGTAAATGGTTAACACCATAAATAAAGAGACATTCATACACTCATGACACAAGATATATCCTGGGAAAACCCTAACAGGAAAAAACATAGCCTTCAAATCTCATTCCTCTTATATTATGATCTCAAAACACATTACACACTACAACAAAACAGGCAATTAGCACCTAAAATAGTGCCAGAATTTAGTGCATTTGAGTCCATGAATTGGACACTTCTGCAGGCGCAAAACTCAGCGCCCAATAGCATCTCACTATTGCATCGGGTTTTGTGCCTGGTTTAACACCAATTTTAACGCAGATTTAGCACCGAATTTTACGCTGGGTTTAGCGCTGTAACTTTGGTGCAGGATTAACGGTAGATTTAGCGCCAGATTTTGTTGCTTCAAGTTTGGCTTCTAATTTTGCTTCTAGTTTTGCTTCTTGTGTTGCTTCCAAGTTTGCTTCTAGTTTTACTTCCAATTTTGCTTCTAATTTTGCTTTCGGTTTTGTTTCCAGGTTGGCTTCCGCTTTTGCTTCCAGTTTTGCTTCTAGTTTTGCTTCCAGTTTCGCTTCCAGTTTTGCTTCCAGGTTTGCTTCCAATTTTGCTTCCAATTTTGCTACCAATTTTGCTTCTAGTTTTGCTTCTGGTTTTGCTTCCAGTTTTGCTTCCAGTTTCGCTTCTAGTTTTACTTCTAGTTTTAGTTCTGCTTTTGCTTCTAGTTTTGCTTCTAGGTTTGCTTCCAATTTTGCTTTCAATTTTGCTTTTGGTTTTGCTTCCAGTTTTGCTTCCAATTTCGCTTCTAGTTTTACTTCTGGTTTTGCTTCCAGGTTTGCTTCCAATTTTGCTTCCAATTTAGCTTCTAGTTTTGTTTCCAGTTTTTCTTCCAATTTTTCTTCCACGTTTGCTTCTAGTTTTGCTTTCACTTTTGCTTCCCATTTTTCTTCCGGTTTTGCTTCCAATTTTGCTTCTAGTTTTGCTTCCGGTTTTACTTCCAGTTTGGCTTCCAATTTTGCGTCTGGTTTTGCTTCCAATTTTGCTTCCAGGTTTTCTTCCACTGTTGCTTCCAATTTTGCTTCCAATATTACATCGCTTGTTGCTTCCAATTTTTCTTCTATTTTTGTGTCTTTTGTTGCTTCTAAAAATGCTTATTGTTTTGCTTACATTTATTAATTTAATATGTTTTATTTTAATTTAATTAGTTAAATATATCATGCCTCTTAAATAACTCATATGATTATAAAGTAAGTAATTTAATTATTTAACTCATGATTAAATAACAAGATAATTATTATAACATGATCATCATCTATAATTAAAACAAGTGAGTCAAATATCTATAATTTAATTGAATTTGACAACATCCATCCTGAGCAGTAAATTAAAATCATCACACGTAATAAATATCCATCCAAAAATCATCGACCACTTTCAATATATATAAATTGACAAGTCAATATGGATAAGATCATCATCATATATAACTAAAACAAGTGAAAGTCAAATATGCCAGTAGATCAATAACATGTCTAAATGATACATGTACAAATGATATAAGTAAAAATGATAAATTACGTAACTCAAAATGATACGAGTCAAGATGATACATGTCCAAATGATATAAGTCAAAATGATACATAAATTTATGATACAACTCATTAATATGGCACTCTAGGCCATGAAAATGATACATATGATAGCTAGTGACTATGAAAAGAGGCATCATAATGATATATCAACAATGATCCATGATGCAGTCTATATGATCATGAATGTCACTGGCTACTAGGAGCAACTGCCTCATCATCATCATCACCATCGTGATCATCATCATCATCATCACCATCATCGTCGTCATCATCATCGTCATTGGCCTCAGTGTCTTCTGTATCTACGTCATCATCATCCTCTGCCATGTGATTTGTACCAAAAACCAACATAATCTAGATCTCTATTAGGAGGATCATCTTGATCTTCTGGAAGACTCGTGTTCTGCAAAAAAAATATTTAAAATGAAAAGTTATTATTTATTTCATGCAATAATTTATTTTTTTGTTATATATCTAGTATTACAACATATGAAATGAAACCATAATCATATTACATCATATCAAAGTGCACATACCATAATAAAATTTCAAAAAAGTTACAGCTAATATGTCATTCCAATGATGTAAGACATGCAACAATTCTAATAAACGTTAGTAAAGATAATAAAAAAATTTGGTATAAATTTAACTATCAACTGTAAATTCTATTACATAACCTTAAGTGCTACATATTTCTTGGTTGAAAGGTCCCATTTTGACGTAGGCAGGGAGGATGGTGGCAAAGGTTGTGGAATTTGTCTTTACAACAGCTAATTGCATTTGCTTTGAAATTTCTGCAGCCTTTTCAACAAATCCATTTTGTGCATATCCTACAGTCATTGCAGTCCATGAGACCACATTTCTTTGAGGCATTCTGTCAAATAGTTCCTGTGCCTTGTCTATGCTTCCACATTTTGCATACATGTCTAACAGGGCAGTTGAAACTACAACATCAGACAAAATTCCTCTATCCTTTATGTATTGATGGATGTCCATACCCTATTCCAAAGCTCCCATTTTGACACAGGCAAGGAGGATGTTGGCAAATGTTGTGGAATTTGGCTTTACACCAGCTAATTGCATTTGCTTTAAAATTTCTAAAGCCTTTTCAACAAATCCATTTTATGCATATCTTGCAGTCATTGCAGTCCATGAGACCACATTTCTTTGAGGCATTCTATCAAATAGTTCACGTGCCTTGTCTATGCTTCCACATTTTACATACATGTCTAACAAGGCAGTTGCAACTACAACATCTGACAAAATTCCTCTATCCTTTATGTATTGATGGATGTCCACACCCTATTCCAAAGCTCCCATTTTGACACAGGCAGGGAGGATGTTGGCAAAGGTTGTGGAATTTGGCTTTACACCAACCAATTGCATTTGCTTTAAAATTTCTAAAGCCTTTTCAACAAATCCATTTTGTGCATATCTTGCAGTCATTGCAATCCATGAGACCACATTTCTTTGAGGCATTCTGTCAAATAGTTCACGTGCCTTGTCTATGCTTCCAGATTTTGCATACATGTCTAATAGGGCAGTTGCAACTACAACATCTGACAAAATTCCTCTATCCTTTATGTATTGATGGATGTCCAAACCCTATTCCAAAGCTCCCATTTTGACACAGGCAGGGAGGATGTTGGCAAAGGTTGTGGAATTTGGCTTTACACCAACCAATTGCATTTGCTTTAAAATTTCTGAAGCCTTTTCAACAAATCCATTTTGTGCATATCCTGTAGTCATTGCAGTCCATGAGACCACATTTCATTGAGGCATTATGTCAAATAGTTCACGTGCCTTGTCAATGCTTCCACATTTTGCATACATGTCTAACAGGGCAGTTACAACTACAACATTTGACAAAATTCCTCTATACTTTATGTATTGATGGATGTCCATACCCTATTCCAAAACTCCCATTTTGACACAGGCAGGGAGGATGGTGGCAAAAGTTGTGGAATTTGGTTTTCAAACAACTCATACTCATAGAGTCATGGTTTTAGGTCACATATGTTATGGTAACAACAAGGGATTCCAACTATGGTTACGATAGCTAAGACTTCCCTCATTTGTGACCGTAACAAGGTTCTTGGACAACACTATCTTGCTCTTCACACTGGGTACTATATAGGCCAAGATTGGGTTGAATAAATCACTTGATGGTTACCTATATAGTGATACCACACCCTAATACCCCATGCATTCTAAATAGCTTGAGATTTATACAATACTCAACCAAGATGAAATTGTATCACTGTACCACACTTAACTATGACAGTCCTTTCTTGACAACAATTTGTAATCTTTAGACTATTGGGATACTTGCCACAAATAAATATTAGGTCAATGACACTGTTAGGTCTCAAAAATGTAGGTTGCAAATCCTAAGAGGATGCCAGGCTCTATGCTTAGATTTGCAACATTTTTGAACTAATGAAATGAAGTTAACCTATAGGGTTGATGACTCCCTGCACTTTAGGTTCTACTAGACCTAGGCGGGTGCACCTTACTAATGAAGTAGATTGAATGGATGTGTGATCTTGGCTGAGTGATGGATCTACCCATAGTGGCAAATGGTGCAGAATAGATGATTACTTGCTTCCTACTTTTTACTTCTAATGTCTGAACAGTGATTGAAAATAGTATGGTTCTAATTTGGTATAAATTGTATAAGCAATATCAAGGCAAAACTAATGGATATGTTCAACTAATGAAAATGAGTAAGACTAGTGCCTAAATCTATTAGGCTATCTGAGCCAGTGAATGGAAATAGATGTATGTGATTGGTGAGCTTATCTCCTAGCTTAACTCTAACAATTGAGCACTTTGGATATTTACACCTTGTGTAAATGTGCAGGTTTGTATGTGACAGTGCTCTTCTTATATAATCCCAATGATATTCCCTTTAATTACTGTGAAATTATGAAAGGAATTTAATTCTTGAGTTGATGGAAACCAATCACAATAACTTCTTCAAAAGGATTTAATCTTTGACAAGAACCAATTAAAGTCAATTATTAGAAAGGATTTTTAATTCACATCAATTGGAAACCAATCAAAGAACTTCATACAGTGACAGAAAATATGCCCTGACAAATGTAAATCTAAATAATTCAATAGAACCACTTTGGAGACAACACAATAACATATAATCATGAAAATTAACACAACTGTTGAACGCCGGAAATAAATCACCATGTAGAAATATTCTGCTCCATTATGTTTTTCAAAAAATAAACATGTGTAACTGAAATTCTTTAATTAAAACATAACTGACAATATATCTTCTTTCTATATGTAATATATACAATCTTCTTCAAATTAAAGAGAGATACCTATCAATCGATGATCTTATGACCATCATATGTTTTAACTTTTATATCAATATTAGTGAAGAGACCATGTCTCTTTTCAATGTGTTGCCTTTTCTTTGTTTCAGAGGAGCCTTCCATTTTATACCAGAACTTGACTGTATCAAAGAAAGTTCAAGGACTTACCTGTATATGCTCCATACAAATCTCCTAATTCCCAGTGAATTCCTTCTTCTCCATCTGCAACCCTTGTGTTGATTTTAGTGGGGATCAGAATGGCTTTTACAGCATTATGTTCAATCAGCCATTAATGGCTGCCATCGGAATTGAATGCAGGGAATTCATGAATTTCAAAATGTCAGGGCGATGCTCTTTTTATCAAATCAGTGAGACCATTTTATTCTTTTGCCGATCTTCATATTGTTTTGGTGCCATTTTCTTTCATATGTTTCTGGTTGGTCACCAAGGGTGCGTTGGTGTCTCCATGAAATACTCTTTTCATAGAGTTATGAACCCTTTATTGTCATTTCGGGGAAATATTATAATTTTCATCCCAATGTCATTTTGAACAGGTGTGGCGAACATTCTCCTTAGCATTGGTGAGTGTTTCTCCGACAGATAGGGGTTACCTCATCTTTATTGACATGACAATCTCCATCGCAAGAGAATATGATAGTCTCCCGACGGGTTAGGTCTTCCCGATGATCTTATCACCATCGCTCATTTTTATGAGAACATATCGGTGAGAGTCTTACTGAAAGCCTTTTGTCTCTTGTGTCGGGGTGACTTTTGTGGTTGGAGAAGCTTAAGGATTTCATTCTGATTGTATATGTCACGCCGATAATCTTAATATTACGCGTCAGGGAGAGATTGTTTGCTTCCTGGTGATGAGCCATTGGTCGGTGTGACTTAAAGGCTTGGTGTAACTTTAGGATTTCACTCCAATTGTTCTACTTACACTAATGAGTATGTGTCGGTGATACATACAGAATGTCTCCCTGATCTTTTGACATATGAAATTTTGATCGTTCGGACATCAATCATCTCTCACCAATTATCACATTATACTTCAAGAATGTATTTTACTATTCAGGGTGAGTTACTTAAGGTCTATATAGATAACTTAGTATCAGAATTAGGCTATGGTTAGAGAGCTAGGTATATTCATGAGATTGTTTATGTGCATATTCTGAAATGGATCTTGTCACACAAATTTTTGGTTGTTGGTTTTGAAAATGAGGAACATTAGTCACATTATGTGGAGACTTGGTGAATTCTTAGCAGATGAATAATCTGAAATTTTTTAGTTCCAATAGACACAAAGCTTTTAAACAAAAACCATAATATTAGTTATGTACTATTATGATAGTTATGATTGTCCTCCATCGTTTCATTGTGCATTTGAAACTTGAGATGAGGATTGGGGAGGTCTCCATTTGTAAAAACATCTCATGGCAAGATCTTTAAAATAGGCATATTCAACTTCAGGCATTTCTGTAGACCCTAGGAAGGTGGATGTAAACTTAGTGATTTTAATTACCACCACAAAGACTATCCCCTTTGTGATTATGACAAGGTAACATTGTCATGCTCTTTATGACAATCCCTTCTCCATTGGGTGATGGCCTAATAACATTTATCTCCTTTGTGATTTCAATGCCTCTCTAATGCACTATCATAGGAGTCTTGACAGTCCTTATGTATTAGTGAATAAGGCTTCCAAAAAATTAGAAAGGAGGGATTAAGATTACATACAACGTCCTAGTCTTCATACCCTAGTCACATATCACCCCTCTAAGAAGACCTTAAGACAATTGCCCTTTAATATAGGAAGTCAATGCAGTTTTAAAAGATAAAGTACAAGAGGCCAAAGGACAAGAAAACTTAAGGCCTTAAGGGGTTTAAAGAAATAAAAATATAGGCTTGTAGACTCGACTTAAAACCCTAACCCTAGGTGGGTACCACCAGATACCACCAGAACCCTGTAACTTGGCACTGCAAAACCTTGTCCAATCTGATCGTGGGAAGCTGAAATCAAGCATGTACACTCACATATGATAGATAAGTATGCCTACCAAGTGGTTTGACATAAAAATGAATAGGCTTTGAATTATAACCCTTCAAAGTAGGCCACTGAAGTATATTGTACAGGTGCATTTCTAAGTACTGCAGTCAGATTTTTCATCATGGGAACCTAAAATTTTTACGAAAAATGGTAGGAAATTTTAGGTTCCAACAAGTCCATTAGTTGGAGGCAGGCAAACAAGGGTTTTCTGTTCATTATTAGCCTGTTAAACTTAAGCATATGAGATAGCATGGCACACACAAAATGTTGTGGATAATGACCACAAGATTAGGTTAATTGCGACCACTTTTTGTAAGAAAGCACAAGAATAGTATACTCATTATGATCCTAATGGCACCAAGAAAGGTCCCCAAAGATATAAGAGTAATCATTTGTCATCTAAGAGAAATCTTACATTTAAGGGTGCTAGGACCAACAGAGAAGCACTTTAGAACTCATCCTATGCATCAATAAACAACTCAACACAAGAAATTCAAATTGACATATTAACACAACAATATCCAACTAAGTTATTGAAAGTCAACTATTGATACCTCATTCTCCATTCAAATTACAAAATTGGTCCACTTTTTGCTTTGTAACATTTCCTTTTCAAATTGGCTTGGATGTCAGCCATATTTCTCCTCCTGTCAAAACATGGCACATGGACTAGTTAAACTAATTAATATGCAATCATTTACTTTTTCTTTGGAAATTAAAAAAAAATCATTTAACTTATTAAATATACTTACAAATGTACATATCAAGGCCTGTAAACCTTTCTGGCCACTGTGATGCGTGGCACGAAGTTTGTCAAGCCTAGCCTTGGAGGCCTTGTCCTAAAACATATACTAATTCAATTTAACTATGCACAAATAAAATTTAAAAATTATTTAATAAATTTGATATAATCTTATGAGCAAATTCAAATACCTACGTACTCTCCTCACCAGACTTCCTCCGTGCATCAGACTTATCATATGCTTTTACAAGCTCTTTCCATACTTTCAAACTTACATCAGTTGGCCTTTTTTTGAGCCTTTGCTCGGGAGGGAGTTTTTTAATCTTCTTTGTTTGGTTGCACCGAAATCTCTTGCAGTTTTGAGACATTCGTAGCTTTATCTTCTTTACAGACCAACCTGTGCCAAATTCAGTCTCCATGTCTTGGATAACTGCTTTTTGTAGGTGAATGGGTATCTTTGAGAATGGAAAATATAGATGGTCTTTGAACTATTGAAGGCATGATTCCTTCAACCTATTCACAAATGTTTTTCCAACATCTGTCATTCGGACGTCCCCTAAAACCACATCGTATTCTATCTTGGTATCGTAGGTACCAATGCAAGATGCAAAACATGGCATGGTGGTCGAAGAAGTCTGTGTCCCAGGAGTGGGTGGGACATTGGAAGCCTTTGTTCCCTGTTCCACATTCTTAAAGGTTATTGTTATTGATTTCCTCCTAGATCTTTTTCTCAATTCATGACTGGTTAGGGAATCAATGGATTCCCTTTGACATTGTTGATTTAGTTGTAATGTTTCAGGGGCTTTACCATATCATTTTTCTATGTATCTGGCAAGCATTGTCAAGTCCACACCATCCAATTTGTTCATTGCCTCTACCCCCGATATGGAATCCAATGCCTCTTTATCTTTGTCAGTATCATGGTCCTATAAAATAAATTTCTTCTTTTAAATTTACAAATAAAAAACTAAAAACTAAAAATCAAAGAAATAATGAAAACATTTACAAATCTATAAATTGACAATGAATTACCTCATTGTGGCCAGAGTCTGCTCCCTTTGCTCTCTTCCCTCTATTGCTTGACATTTTGAGGTGACCCAGGGCAAATTATTTTCGTTTAGTCTGTGGAGACAAACGAAGTACACATTGCCAAGTATGAAATTTTTCGTCCAGTTTTTCTGTATTCCTCAAGGTTTTTGACCTTTACTTTGTAGAGAAAATCATGAAGCTATTTTCCTATGAATCAATTGGTGCCTTGGGAGGGAATCTATAGTTCCGGCCTAATTTTAGTTTGCTCACTATCGTCTCAAAAGCCCTATCTCCTCGTATTTTCTCGACCAACCTCTATTTTAGTTTGTTCACCCTCATCTCAAAAGCCCTAATTTTAGTTTGCTCACAATCAACTTGTCTTAAAGCACTCGACTACATTTTTAGGAAGGAAGCAAGAATGTTGTGTTCAGAGAAAGGTATTGATAGTAATGATAAGCGAACCTAGGCATTGGGGTTTGAAAAATACGTTCACTGCTCTCGGATGCAGAGGAAATAATGCAATGTCTACAATTTTTACCTCCTCCTTTGCAACCACATGAGACTTGAATGATTTGCCTGTAAACAAAACAATATTTACAACCCTTTCTTCACAATCCTCTCCATTTAATCGAAACAAAAATATATTTGGGAACGAAAAATTTTTATTGTAGTTGTAACCTTACCTATGATGTCAAAAACTAAATCGAATTTCTCATCTCTTCGCGCAGCATTTTTCTCCTGTAATTATCAAATTTCTCATATATTAATTCAGGCGGGACTCTGACCCAAACGCTCGATCTCTAAACAAAAAATTAACACCAAAAATCAATATTAAAGTTTTGTTTTGTTTTTTTTTGTTTTGGGGTATTTGTAGGCGGGAATTTTTAAATTTTTTTTTGATATAATAGCCAGCGCTATAGTCAGAGCAATTAACGTCGAATTTACCGCTGACTTTTAAGCAAAAATGTAATTTGTTTGGGGTGCCAAAGATGGCGTAAAGTGCACCTAATTTAGCGCCAATCAGTGCAAAATGATGTATTTTTCTTGAAAGTTGATAAAAATGTAACCTCACCAAATTTGGATTGTCGTTATAATAAGTAACTATATCTTGTTTCCATGATAGCATTTTGACTTAATGCTTCTCTTATGATTAGCTCAATAATGACTCACTCTTTCACGACCTTACACAGATGGTTGGTGACAACCCTTATACAACTAATATGGCTTTGGAAAAACCAAACAACTCTTCTCTTACTATCATGATGACATGATATTGGGACTGTATTGGTAGCTTATAAAGTGTGCTTATGGTATTGTGATTTTCATTTCTATGTTCTCATTAACCTATTTTAGGTTGAAGCATGGTAACTAACCCACTAGCTATTATGACAGTCATACAATGACTAGACAATCCTCTCCACTTTGACTATGATAGTCCTATGCATGGTGTTTTCTTCATGACAGTCCCCAATAATGTGAATTATTGATAGTAGCTAGTTCAAATAGAGTTTTGGATGGTGTATTAAGTTATCCCTATGGCTCATGATAGTGCATGGCTTGGTTATGTCCTTGTGACATTACTCTTTAGATATCTCCTCTTTATAGTGACAAGGTTACAAGAACATGACAACTTAGGTAAGGTATCAACTTGTCTCTTTAACCTTTGGATTGTCATTTTTCAAGAATTGATCTCATTGAAATACAAAGACAACATGTCATAGACTAGATGAAAAGATCAAGGAGATGCATGTTATAGAGTATAAAACTCAAAAATCAAAGGTCTTTTTGGGCCTTTTTCCAACAATATGAGCAAAATTCAAACTTTAAACATGTAGCACAGGTACCATATGACTCATTCGCATACATCACACATGTGGGACCACTAAGAAGGGAGGTAGGTGCTTAATCTGAGCAATGACAATTGCATGTAATGTTTAAGTTCACTTCAACAGAGATTTGGGGTTATGATAGCTAATGGAGGGTTTTCTTTTCAAAGGAAACCATTAATTTTGTAGTGAAAGGTAATGGTGAAATATAACATAATGTCCCTATAATTAAAGAATATCCAATGGCTAGGATTAACCTAACAAAGATCTAATGATGTGATTTCAAAATTAACATCCAAATTATCCTTCCCTTCATCGAGAATTTAAAAATTTGGTGCCAAAGACTCTTTGAGATTGTTTTGAGGGTTCTATGATAGTTTTGAGGGTTTTATGGCCACTTGGAGAGATTTAGATTTCCTTAAAATGACCCATAAAGAAAAAGGAGAGTCAAATATGAAATAAATGTCTTTTTGATGTGAATTTGTAGTCATCTTGTAATCATAAGATTTGAGCTCTAGTTGTCAAGATTCTGCGTGTAAATTTTTTCTAAAGAGCAAAATGTTGCAATGTCATATTTTGTTTTTCATAGTGTGTCTTAATGAAAAGCGAGTGTATTAACAAGATAAATTCAAGAATATTCTCTTGGTGCATAGCTGTTATGTGACTATTGTCATTGTTTTGTATTGCAGGATCCAGAGGAGGCCATGGAGAGAGGACGTGGACGACGTAGAACTACTAAATCGTAGAGAGGAAAGTGGGTGGAAATAGATATGACAACAAAATCTACAGATACAATAGAGGTAAGAAGAGAAAGCAACGTCAACCAAAGGAGGAAGGTGTTTATGAATTCACAAATGCTACAACATAGAGGAGATAAAGTCATTTTTTTGTCCACGAGGCCTCTGAGGTCAAACTTATTGGTTGAAAATGCATAGGAATGGTGATTAAATGTGATTCTATGATTGAGGGAAAAGTTTGAAAATTAGGATGGCCGAAACATGATATCAATATGTCAAATATATGGCTAAAGTGAGGTTTTGTGTTGGATAACATATTCGTTGAAATGATATAATTGGTGTACTAAACATTATTTACTATGTTGTGTATTATAGGGGCTAGACGAGGCCATGGCAACATATCGTGTCATATCAAATGAGGACACAATGGATGAAGCGGGAAATTAGGTACTTAAATCCAATTTCCCTAGGAAATGATCTGATGACATTTTGTGATACCTCCATCTTTTTTCACAGTATTATTGAAATTTATAATGTATTATCCAATCTTGACATAAATTAATGCATGTTGTTGATTATTTTAGATGGAGATTGGAGCAATTGCTGAGCCTAAGCATTCAACTAGAGAATGAAAAATATACGTACATGGACATGGACCTAAAACTGTTAAATCACGTAGACGATAGTGGGTGGAAGAGGCTATGACAATGGATCTTGCAGACACAACAAATGATTGCACTGAACAAGAGGTTGGTCAGGACTATCGTACATGGGATGAATACTTTGAGAAAATTGTTGTTTGTGGATGTTCTGTAGGTCGTGGAAAGAAACAATTCAAACAAGCGATTGTACAAAGACATTACATATATGATGAGCTTCCAGTCGATAGTATGCCTCCTACAATCGATTCAAATCCAATAGGAATTGTGGTAAGGAATTTTCCAAATTGATATAAATAACATGTATACTTTGTTTAAACATTGTTTTATATTATTTAAATAACTAATTTTTTTCTTAATGGATACTTGCAGGATAAAGTTCTTGGTTTAAAGTTTCCTGGATCACCGACTTCCAGCCTAGAGGGCAATGATCATTTATTAGATGATACAACTAACAAAAATATGTGCCAATATACTAGCTCAGAAGATGAGGAATTGATGAAAACAAGCAACATAACAAGAACTGGTTTAAAGATGCATAATTTGCTTAAAGACAAGGGGAAGGTGGACTACATACCCTATGAGAATGAAAGTGATGGAGATGACTTTCCCCTGAGTTTGAGATCAATTTACAAAGAGACATTTGGTCGTTGACTATATTGCGCTTGGCCTAGTGATCAACAACTACCTAGAGTGTACGAGGTGTTTCAATTTTGGGGATACAGCTACATGATACGACCCTCCAATATTCATGGAACGAATCTAGGCCTCTTTATTGTCCAAAATGTACATGTGGGATCTAAACAAAGAAATAATTCAGAACAAACCACTAGGAGATTAATGCCATATTATGATCCATCATATTATAGTGGTGAATAGAGAAGGCTAGTAGAATATAAGCCTAGCATGTCAGCGTATGGTCTAAATTCGAATATGTATACACATCGTCTCCAATTGGAAAGTGGAAAAGAAATGAATAGAGGTCATCTTATGTATATAGATGGATGTGCATACACACACAAAAATATTGCAGGATTTATAAATAGTAGTAAGGGAAGGGACCCTACTGTAAGACTGAATTGTCAATTTTTTGAGGTTATAAATGATAAAGATGGAGATATGGAAAGAGAGGTTCATAGATTGATAATGGTTGAGGCTATTATGGACCTTACCATTGGGGATGAGTTGATTGATTACCTTTTCTTAAAATGCACTCCTGCGCGAAAGAAAAGGGAAGAACAAGGTCTCCCTAAGGATGTTCTTAAGGGCAGAAAACCAAAGAAAAATAAATGAGTGTGGACTGATATTTTATAAACTATGTTGTCCAAATTTTGTTTTATTTAAATTATTATATAAAAAAGGTAGTCTATTAAATAATGTTTCATTATTCAATTGATGTATATATGTTCATACAACCAATATTTTTTTTAAGCCATATTTGATTATATTTCTTTGAAATTGATACATTTATGATTTATCCAATTGTTGACAAACATTAAATAATGCTTGCGTTTGTTGATAAGTAGAAGATGTTGATGAAACACATACTAATACCCAAGATCCAATTGGGTTATTAAGATTTGGATAGGATGATCCAAACCATCCTTTAAACAATACCAGGGTGAAAAGAGCATTATTGAAGAGAATACTATCAGCTAAGAAATTTGAAGAGCTGATGAGATCTGCATACATTGATGACATGCCACCTAGCCTTAATGATGATGATCATGATAGTGAAAATGCAATGTATGAAGAAGGATTGAATGAAATGATTACATATTTCTTTGGGGATGAAAACAATGATGACAATAATGATCATATGGTTGATAGTAACGATGATAGCAGGGGTAATTACCACCAACGTAATGTTGATGATAACAACCTGAAAGACTCCATCAAGCAAGCAGCGAAGACACCTGTGTTCAAATTGGGTGCAAGTAGAACCTCAAAACTGGCATGCACATTAATATTATTAGAAATCAAGTCACTATTTGGTTGGTCAGACAAAGGATTCACTACCCTACTGAAGTGAGTTGAAATCTATTTCTTACTTTGCAATTGTCAATTAGTGTACATAATTTGTAAACATTCATCAACTTCGTTTATATTTCTTTAAGGGGATTTTAAAACCATATATTGTATATAAATAGTCCTAGTATAGATTGACATATCAAACATGTTCATCATAAGTCAAATCATTCAATTGATTTAATCTCTGGCAATCTTACAGGGCACTAAAAACTGAAATATTCCCTAAAGATAATGTGTTGCCATCAACTTGCAGAGAGGCGCGTCTATTGTTGGTTGATTTGGGGATTGAATATAAGAAAATTCATTCATGTAAAAATGATTGCATTTTATACAGAGATGAATATCAAAACAAGGTAGAATGCCCTGTATTCAAAGAGATGAGATATCATATAGATGTACAAGGTCCTACAGTTCCAAAGAAGGTTTTACGTCACATGCCAATTATACCTAGACTTTAACGAATGTTTCGTTACAAGTCACTTGCACAATTGATGGACTAACATGCAAAGAATAGGAGTAAAGATGGATTCATGCGAATTCTGGCTGACTCTAAAGCAATGAAACACATAGAGGAAAAATAGCCAAGAAAATTCAAAGATGAACCCCATATTATTAGGTTTGGTCTTGCAATTGATGGAGTGTGCCCATTCTCTTTCCTGAGCTCAAATTATAGTGTTTGCCCAGTTAGATTGATAGTATACAATATTCCCCCATGGATGAGTGTTAGAAAGGAGCACCTTATGCTAACTCTCATTGTTCCAGGAAAACATCAAGTTAAAAATATGGATGTTTATCTTGCACCTTTTATTGATGAGATGCAACTACTATGGAAAGGCATAAGAATGTATGACATATAACTTCCCCCATCAAATAGGTCCTTCATGTTGTACGATGTGCTATGTTGGACTATTCATGATTTCCCAGGACTTGGTGTTTGTTCTGGTGAGATAAAATATTTACGTATTTACACTCATAATTTATTTTCATCCCAACTTTCATATTTAGTTTTATACTATTTTTTTGATGTTATTAACATTACTTATTGAATTGCAGGGCTTCAAACAAGGGGATATTTGCATGTCAAAGATGTGTAGAACAATTTCAAGGGTGGTATTCTAAAGATCTACATAAATTTATTTATGCAAACAACAGGGTTTTTCTACCACTAGATCATAAATTTAGAAATCACCTGAAGAATCAATTTGATGGAAAAGTTGAAAATAGAGGCCCTCCCATGATTATGGGTCCAGGTGATTGGTTTAAGAAGTATGAAGATGCTGAATTGAAAGGTTGGGAGGATTTTCTTGATCGAGGTGATTCAATTGAAGAACCAGAACAAGTTGTAGTTAATATGCCAGAAGGAATGAAAAGGAAATCCATATTTTATGAGCTCCCTTACTGGAAGGATCTATTAATATCTCACCTATTAGATCCTATGCACATCTTCAAAAATGTCCCAGATTCTATATTTCAACATATATCAGGCAAAGATAAGGACACCTTGTCTTCAAGGAGAGATATTGCTCTTTCGCGTACCAAAATTGATAGAAAACATTTGTGGCCAAACAGGGAAAATGAAACATATGCAGAAGCTCCATGGATTTTGAAAAAAAAGAGCTAGACCAACTAAAAAATGTTAAGGACACCTACTGGCTATGGGTCATAACTGGCTAAAGCTTTTACAGTTGATGGACATATCACAGGATTTAAAACACATGATTTTCATAATTTTATGAAGGTATTATATATCATCATTTAACATTTACTAGTAACATTGATTAAGTACTAAATATATTTTGATATCATTATGTTGTGTGAGAAAAAATTACTAATGACTTTTTCATAAATGTGTTTCATAGCATATCATGCCATTGGTAATTAGGGGGGATTCCTATCTTACAGTTGACTTAAGGAATGCCATAAGTCGATTGTTAGAATTTACAAGGTATGTGGTTAATGTGTGAGAGACATAGATATATTATATTGCATATTAAATTTTGACTAAAGGTTCATACTAATTTACTATTCTTATATTAGGTGGGTGACCTCGAAGGAGATCCACGAATGTGAAATGCCAAAATGGAAGAAGGAAATTGCAGAAATTGGATGTGTATTTGAGAAGAAGCTCCCTACAAGTTTCATGGACCTACAAGTCCATTTACTTATACACCTAGTCGATGACATTGAATTAGTGAGTGTTGTATCAACAAGGTGGATGTTTTTCTTTGAGAGGTGTATGAAAACTCTAAAAAGATATGTCTGACAAAAGACACATCCAAAGGGTTGCATTGCTGAAGGGTATGTATTGAATGAAGCATTTTTCTTCCTGTGTGAATTCCTTGGTAAGGATTTTGAAGATGGGCCATGCTTCTAGGATGAAGAACAAGAATCAAATATTATTGATGGAGAAAAACCACAATCTAATGGTGCTCAAGTAGAAATTAGTAAGTAAATTCATGATTAGTGTGGTTTGTTTTCTTGCAATCATTAATTTACTCTGTAATTTATTTGTCAAATTAACAACATGACATTTGGAGTTTGAAATAAACATGTTGACATGTAATAGGTGTAGACAAAAGTGCTATACTTGACAAGTTCATTCTGTACCACATGGACTTTATGAACAAATGGATTGATCTGTATGATAAAAAGAAAGAAGTATTAGAAGCAAGGAGACAATTTAAGAGATCAAACCCAAGGAATACTCCACTTCCCACTGATCTTCTTGGGGAATGGGGCAAATATTGCACACTAGAATGGGTTACTGAACAAACTCAAAATCAAATAGAAGATGCAGGTATAGATTCAAACATAACAGAAGATGAAATCAACATGTCTAGAGGATGTGAAAGAAAGGTACAGTTGGAATTTTACAAAATGTTGTTTCCTTACAACTTTGACACTATTAACTATTTTACTATATTTGTTTTCACTGAAATAAATTATCTTTCACAGGTGAGGAAATATCCAACAATGTGGGCATATGGTCGACATTATTGTGTAGAAAGTGTAGATGTAAAGAGATGATCCTTCGATTGTGACATCATGGTTGACTTCAAGCAATCCAGTCGATCAAGCTCAAAAGATAAGAATATAATTGAAGGGAATCTAGAATATGTTGGGAAAATACAAGAAATTATTGAGTTGGATTTTAAATGTTGTTTTTTTAAGTGTAGATGGTATGAAGCATTTGAGAGGACATGAAGACATGATACCCATAGTGGATTGTTTCTATAGATTCCTCATGTTTCCTACCAGAGGATAAGGAGCCTTATGTTCTACCAATTCATTGTGAGCAGGTATTTCTATAACTCAAACAAGAAGTGGTAGTGATCATTAATCCATTAATTCATAGTTTATTGCAAATATACACATGTGATTATTAATCAATAAAATTATACCATATGTCTAATATATGTATGTTGTTCATGTGTAGGTATTTTTCTATGAAGATATTTTGGACCTGAAATGGATAATTGTCATACATTATGATCCAAGATTAAGGCATGTATTTGACGATGCATTAGTGGATATTGAGCAAAACAATGACGGCCAACAAAATGAGAGAGAGATGGATTAGAGAACATCGAAGAAATTGACATCCATGATGATGTTGAAGATGGTTATGTTCAAGAACAAGAAGACAATAATCCAGAGTTGGATGATGTTATGGAAGACAACAATATGGATGGTATACAAAATGATGATCCAAATACATCTGGTAACAATATAGATGTGTTGGAAACAAGGTAGATAACTAAGAGGGGGGTGAATCAGTTATCTTAAATATTTTAACTTTCTTTTCTTCTTTAACAATTAGTGCAGCATCAAAACATATAAGCATACATGATGCAGAGCATCCACCACTCAAACGCTAACACACATTTGCAAATGTATGTTTATGCATTACCTAACATGCATACATTCCCCTTGTACATACTTTTCTCTTTCCTTGCCTATCGGCAACACATAATACCATCGGCTTAACAAAACAGTCCCATTCCGATCGCACTCCTCGCACCGATCATTGTAGCACTTGTATCTATCGTGAGATACACTCCTGAATGTATATGCAAACCCTTACCAGATACACCTGCGATCCATTTGCATCGCTTCACGTTGAACATTTAGACATATAACATTTGACCCGCGATCGCCAGTTTCTGCCACCCTTCCTACCGGTTGCCTTTTGCATCTAAAACTTGTATCTGCGTAATGTATCTCCTAACATATATTCACGATATACATTCATCACATACAACCCACCAGATACAATTGATAGATACATAGAGACTTACAACTGTAGGATACACAGAAACTATATCCGATATACATGTGTAGTATATATAGGAATTATATATGTAACCTTGTATATTCTCAACATATAATTCAAACATGCATTCGACAGATACTCACGACCTTCACTGAGGGATATACAAGAAATATACCTGACACTCATTGGTGATATACACAGAGAATGTATATCCAACACACTTAGCCTTGTATATGCAACTCAGATATACATTTGACCAAACCTTGACTTCTTCGTATGCCAATTGGAATCTTGAACCTTCTCTCTCCTTTGTATAAGCTAATAGACTTGTATATCTTCGATGTATGTTTCTCACATACAATAGCGATGGACAAATGCGATATACTCAGAACATGCAATAGCGATATACTCACGGATTGTATATCTCACATACAAAAGCGATATACTCACACTTTGTATGTCTTTTGCAACTCCCGCAGATTTTGACTGTTTTGATCTGCTTTTTGCATAGTGATTGCTTCGAACTATTCCACCTTCAAACATGCAGCTCTCTGCACTTTGACAATCTAGCATACATCCATGCTAGAATCCTTCAATGCATTTTTGTACTTGATCCTGCAAGCATGAATATGGAAAAATAAAAACAAAATAAAACCCTAAACTAATATATACAACCATTCCACCGATTTTGCAGAAATCAACCAGTGGAATGGATTAGGAAATCCATCTCGGCTGCAAACCAGTAAATTGTTTACACAGTGAATTCAAATGACACAAATGCACAATCAAATTTCATTTATAATTCCTTCTAGAAATGTGAATACACGTAGAGCATAAACCAACTGTCTACAAAATGATAATCTCTCCCTGTCTGTTTCAATCGATCTAACCTTGGGGTATTTAACTACACATCATGAGTAGTACTAAACTAGTTCCCAGCAGTTGGGAGACAATTCCAAGCGGTTGGGAGATCTAACTAACTAACAAACCCTTAACTAACAACCTAAAAATAGTATGCATCGGTCAAATAGACCTTATTACATTTAATGGTCATTTAGGACATTATTGAAAACATAAAAATAAACATAAAACAACTAAATGCCTCATGGAGGTCACTGTGGGTTAGGTGTACCTGCACCAATACATAACCATGAGAGCAGAAATAAAATCAACACACATAACACAATGATTTTTACGTGGAAAACCCTGTTAAGGGAAAAACCACGGGGTGATTAACCCAAGATTGTATTCTCTATTAAAAGAATAAGAAGTACAAAATGGCACTTGCCAATTAGGGCTCACTGCCCGAGCACACTGCTCACAAGAGGCACACTGCCTACAAGAGACTCACTGTTTACAAAGTTTATAGAAGGTAACTAGGTGATTGAATTGATGAGAAGCATCTGCTAATGCTGAGGTTCAGTTCCGGTTAGGCTCAATATACTGATTTAATGCACTTCATTCTTCCTCTGTTCTAGTGCTGTTGTTCTGTCACATACCGGACTTGTATTGCTGCTTCCACACTTCTCTCTGCCTTTCCTCGCACACTATACCAACACACACACACACCTTCATACTGAAATCCATCTGGTATATATATATCCGCATCAAGAAATTCAACATCTTTCTAGTCGGCAACCGGAATATGTTGACCTATTTTCCTCTGTTCAGAGTTAAATAGTTCACCTTGTATATTCCTTGAATATCCTTTAGAAAATGACCCTACAAGGCTTAAATCCTTCAACTACTCATGTTGTGCCTTGCAAAATTTCCCAAAATCTCACCTAGAGAATCCTTGCCAAAAACCCAGAAATCCTTAAGCTTCAAGTATTATCCATCGCAGGGATTTCTCAGTTTCATGCTTAGTCTCTTTGTATGTATCCTTGTATATACAAGTGCAATATACATTCACAGATACAAGGGGTAGACATATAAAGGATTTTTGGCGTGACATGCTTATCGGCGGCTCAACTCATAGTCTCTCCGATGGCCGATGAAGCATACAAAGCAGACATACAATGGAAGATGCAAGGCAACATACAAAGGGGAAAGATGCAGGGGCAATATACAGAAGAATATACAAAGTTACATTAGTGGGATGCAAAGGGAGATACAAAGGTTGGGGTCCACCTATTGTATGTATATGTGATTGTATGTTTGTAAATACAATCTTATATACAATGGCAATATACAATCATGAGATGCAATCCCAGACCCAAAAGTATGCATCTTTGTATGTATGTTCCGCATTGTATGTTTTCAGATACGAAGGGCAGATATAAGGCAATATGCAAAGGTCACATGCAAAGGTCAAAACATAGTGTTTGTATGTACAAGTGCTGTAGTATGCAGTTTTGTTTGTATGATTGCATTGTATATACGATATACAAAGGCAATATACAAGGGAATACATACAAGCCAGACCCGATTGCGGAATCGAATATGGCAGATAATCATTTGGGGTTCGTGGGTTGTATGTAGAAGTGCATGTATGTGCCAAGATGCAAAAGCAAAGATACAAGCAGGACCTATTCTAAAGTTCCAATAGGGTTGATAATCCTTTTGAGTTCCGCATTGTTTGTATATGTGATTGTATCTCATATACAAACGCAGATACAAAGTCACATACAGGGACTTTCGGCGAGACAAACCTTATCGGCGGCTCATGCAAAGGTCTTTCCAATGGCCGATAAGGAGGCAAATGTTCAGCGATGGGTCCCAGTTTCAGCTCAGCAACCAATGGAGTGATGACACGTGGCAGGGGCATACATACAAAAGATGATGCAAAGGTCAAGGCTGGTTTTTGTATGTTGGCGATTGTATGTATATACATTAGCACATTCAAAGCATATACAAAAGGCACATGCAGGGGCATCAACGAGACCATGCTTATTGGAGGCTCAACTCAGTCTCCCCGACAGCCTGATATATACCACAATTGTATATGCAGATGCAAAGTGATACACAGATGCAATATGCAGTTGAACATATCTTTGACCTCCCATATCTCCTTCATCCTGGCGAATTTCAACATGCTTCAAAAGGAAAAAGTGCTTATTTTTGCCTCCTCTTTCATCTGAAGGGCTTTTGAGGGGAATTTTCTCACTTTCAAAATATGATCTAGTTTTGCATGCTTGGCCGATAGGACATCTCAGCGACCGTTTTGGCGTGTGCAGAGGCTGATATTTTCATAGTAACTCTAGTTGGTGAGCTTTGTGGGTGGTTTCATGGCAGGTGGCTTCACCTTTCAATGCATATGGGCTCCGTGTCTTGCTAGCTGGTCTTCATGTGTTTGGCGACAAGACATCTCAGCGGCTGATTTAATTTGTGTAGAAATCCTTCAATGCAGATATTTGTTGCATTTATGGGTGCAGGCCAATGATTCAGCAACTCACCTTGAAGATTCAAAATATCTTCCACCTGCCCTATCCTAGATATTTTATTTTCCATAACTTCTTGCAGGTGGACGTCCCTTCTGGCAATGATATTTTTCTCACAGAGCCCATGGAAAATTGATTGTAACCGACCTAGGTCAAATAAAAAATGCTATATATGCATAAACATAAGATATAAAAAAGGTTGGAATTTTGAGTAATCTATGCTTCTGATTCCAAATAGAGCATTCCTCTATTGTAACCTTGCCTTTTGATTAAATACATGCTGGTTATTTTACCTCTTCATACTATTTTGACTCTGTGTAATCTAAGAATGATGTGTTTGTCAATGTATAATTCCTTCTAATCATCTCTTGCTCCTTGCCTTTATTAAAATCAGCTTAATCTGTGTATGTTTATTGGTTGTATCTAGTCATTTTGTGCATTTTCTTAGTTCTGTGAGGGTTCTTTTATTCATTTGGTGCATCAACTTAGACAGTAGGCTTCATTTTAATACAATCCTTCGTCTCCTTTTTTCTGCAAATTCAGTATATTTTAGGTGATTACCAGAGAGGAAGCTGGCCATCTCTAGAGGTCTGATCTCAGTTCGCAAGGTCCCACACTTCGAGATCATTCCCATTGTGTCATTAGAATGCTTGGAATCTCTCCAAGCATGGTGCAATTCTAGGTGATAACAGTTATGTTCAAGAACAAGAAGACAATAATCTAGAGTTGGATGATGTTATGGAAGACAACAATATGAATGGTATACAAAATGATGATCCAAATACATCTAGTAACAATATAGATATGTTGGAAATAAGGTAGATAACTGAGAGGGGGGGTGAATCAGTTATCTTAAATATTTTAACTTTCTTTTCTTCTTTAACAATTAGTATAGTATCAAAACATATAAGCATACATAACCATGAGAGCAGAAATAAAATCAACACACATAACACAATGATTTTTACGTGGAAAACCCTGTTAAGGGAAAAACCACGGGGTGACTAACCCAAGATTGTATTCTCTGTTAAAAGAATAAGAAGTACAAAATGGCACTTGCCAATTAGGGCTCACTGCCTGAGCACACTGCTCACAAGAGGCACATTGCCTACAAAAGACTCACTATCTACAAGGTTTATAGAAGGTAACCAAGTGATTGAATTAATGAGAAGCATCTGCTAATGCTGAGGTTCAGTTCCGGTTAGGCTCAATATACTGATTTAATGCACTTCATTCTTCCTCTATTCTAGTGCTGCTATTTTGTCACATACCAAACTTGTATTACTGCTTCCACACTTCTCTCTACCTTTCCTTGCACACTATACCAACACACACACACCTTCATACCAAAATCCATCTGGTATATACATCTGCATCAAGGATTTCAACATCTTTCTAGTCAGCAACTGGAATACTCAAGATATTTCCAAGACACTAATCTGTCGGCTGAATCCATGCTTAATATGTGATGCATATCAAAGACATAGACATAGAAGTCATCAATCATGTTGGCCAACCATGTATGATCCCTCAAATAGCTTGATCACAACCAATTTCTCATCCGGATTAAAGTCTGATGCTCTGCCGGTCAGGAACCCAACACTTAGATGCTCATATCTTTTCACTCATACATCATCGGAGGCTCAATATCTAGAATGTAGTAGTCATGGTACTCCTATTAACTTGTCCAAGTCTGCAACTTGCTGAGTTACACCAATTGAGAGATCTGGACCTGATTGTCAGACCTTACTGCATGCTCTATTCTTGCTCACCGAACCAAAACACTCTTCAATCTGTCTTCCAGTATAGACATACTATGTGTTGCGGATGTGTGGGCTGGACTTTGTTGCCATCAATTACAACACTCATGCATCCATACAGTGTCTCTTGCCAACAATCTCCCCCTTTGGCATTGATGGCAACACTTAGTGAAAAATGACTAAGTGTCGCAGCAAACTCCCCCTTGGCGGATGCTCTATCTTATGCACTATTTTATCGGAGCTCCCCCTTAGCTGGATTCCACATTTTTCACTACTCCTTACTCCCCCTTTGACATCAATGGCAAAGGATGAGATCCGTACACCAAAAAAATCAACCTATACATAGCTGTATAAGTATATATACATGTTATACTTACATAAACTTAAGTATGTTTGCAAAGGTGGTCTTCAATTGTACAAATTCTGTTGCCCAACTCTGCTTCATCCTATCCAAAATTGAGATGTGACCACTCAACAAAAATGCATAAGCTTTTGCCCTTCTTAAGTCTGCTGGATCACTGGTCCGGGCTGTGGTCTGAGCATCAGTTAAGGCCTCATGCATTGCCTCTAACTTAGGGATAATTATCCCTCTAAGTTCACTCATCCTGCTTATTATATTCTTCTTCTCCTTTTCAAGCCTCTTTATTTCATTTATAGTGGCAATAGCCTAGCACTCTTGATACATTAGGGATGTGGTGAGAGGATCAAAGGAGGTAGTTGATGCAAACAGAGAGAAAATAGAAAGAGCTGAGAAAGAAAAACAAGAAGCAGAAAAAGAAAGTGTTCGGGTACAAGCCTCCACCCAGACTAGATCCTCCAAGAGCTCTGCACCTGCTACCTCTAAGAGCTCAAGAGCCTCAAAATCGAAAGCCAAGACATCTGAAAAGGGAGAGAAGAGAACGAAAACAAAGGCCACAAGGTCATACATAAGCCAAAAGGATGATGAAGAAACAAAATCTGATGAGGAAGTTAAGAAAATGAAGAAGAAGAAAACATCTGGAGAATCCTCTACCGGTAAAAACAAAGAAGAAGAGACAGAAGAATTTGTTGAAAGGCCTACTCCCTCAAGAAGGTAAACAAAGAGAGAGTAGGCCTTTCAACAAATTCTTCTACCTCTTCTTCTTTGTTTTTACCAGTAGAGGATTCTCCAGATGTTTTCTTCTTCATTTTCTTAACTTCCTCATCAGATTCTATTTCTTCATCATCCTTTTGGCTTATGTATGACCTTGTGGCCTTTGTTTTCATTCTCTTCTCTCCCTTTCCGGATGTCTTGGATTCTGGTTTTGAGACTCTTGAGCTCTTAGAGGTAGCAGGTGTAGAGCTCTTGGAGGATCTAGTCTGGGAGGAGGCTTGTACCAGAACACTTTCTTTCCTGCTTCTTGTTTTTCTTTCTCAGCTCTTTCTATTTTCTCTCTGTTTGCATCAACTACCTCCTTTGATATGCCATATTTCTTGGCAGTTTCCTCTACTTCCCTTCTCACTTTTCTTTTCATCTCTGGTTGTCTCAATTCAACATGTATCTTTACACTTAATTCTTGACAGGTTCCAAACCTTTCTGTCTCAGGGTCCTTAGGCTGACTCAGCAAGTGTTAGACATGCAACTCCAAGATTTTCTCATCTACCTCATAACCCATTGGCATAATCCAGACTATTCTGGGCTCAACTGCCTCCATTAGGCATTGATCCGTGTCTACCATGAAGCATGCTATATCCTTATACTTTTCAACTATTGTTTGAGGAATTCTTTCTCTAGCTTGCATCATACCTTAGAAGTTCTTAAAATATCCCCAGAGTGCTATGCTTTGAGCCTTGGCATCACCAAGCCCATACATATAATCTCTAATTTGTATGGCAACTGGTCTGTCATTTTGCCATACCCAACCACTTGATTCGGGTAGCTCATTCATATAGTAGAAGAACGGACATAGTATTAAGCCACCATACTTGAATGAATTCTTCTTATCCTTCTTGAGCTTTTGCAAGTTTTCTAGCAGTTGGTTCAGAAGAAGATCACATAGGTCATAATCAACATTTTCCCTTAGCATCTGATATGCTCTATAAATTGTAGTTTCAGACACAGAATTCTCCCTGCTGGAGCGGCAGATTTTATAACCAATTATCATAGAGGCAAATTTGATATCCAGATCTGTGATATCTTCTATTGTCATGGCTCTTTTGTCAAACTTAGATTTGGTAGCCTCACTTACTATTTGGTTCTTGAAAGATTTGAGTGCAGGAAACCCACCGGATGAGTGCAATCCAGTTACTGCCCTAATGGCATCTTTTGTTATCTTGAAGGGCTTCATCAACCACATGAAGTTGTCATGTATTCTGCTAAGAACATACCGGACCCATTCATCTTTTGTAAAATAGGGAAAGTGGATGCAATGTCCAAAATGCTTATCCCGGAGGGCCTTGTATTGAGGTTTGAGTTCAAAAGATTCATCTATTAATTGTTTATGATAGATATCCATTAGCTTGGATTATCCAAATTCCTCAATATTGGTGTGGATGTACACCCTAACATCTTCTACGTGTAGAACCCCATGCAGAATGCTAGAAAAGGTGCCTAAGGGATCAACTTCTAGGGATTTGTAGGGGTGTTTCTTAAACTTTGGGCGCGGCTTATCAGTGATCTTAACAACCATTGGAGTAGCCATCTTTGCAAAAGATTTAGAGAGAGATATTTGAAAATGGAAATACCTTTTTACGCTTCTAGGGTTCACAATATGAGCCAGAACAGGTCACTAGATGTATCAGATTCTGTGGTTGATCTTTGAGAAGGTTGTAGCAATCTTGATGCAGAGATCTTCCTTTCTTCTTCACGAATGCAAATGTGCAAATGATGAATAAAAGAACCCTTTTAACTCTGCACAAACCCTAATTTCTTATTGCAATAAATGCACAACTTAAGTTATTCTGGTTGCCTTGTTCTAAGAGAGATCTTTCTGAATCACTGAGATGCACTTAGAATCATTTTTAGTGATAATTGACAATGTATCTCCTTTCCTCCAATCATGCCATTTATCCGTAGATCAAGATATTTTAATTTTGAATCATACCGGATCTAACTGTGAAAATCTCGCTTTTACCAAATGGCTGTCAAACTAGATCAATCTTGGATGATAAAACTCTTCAAAACTTCTTGCGGATCTTTCATATTTTTACCAAGGGTTATTTAGATATTTCTCTGAGAACCCTTTAATCCACAATATTCCATGTGCCAAATTTAGGCACCAATTGACTGGATGGGGCATTTTACTTTCCTTTGTGACTCCCCCTGAGCTAGAGCTCATCTGTTTAGTGTCTGGAAGAAATATCAGCACCAAATTCTGGTGCGGATCCATCCCCAACATTTTCTGTACTCTTCTTCACCCAAATCTTGTTCATCTCCCTTTGAACTTCATCCGCATTCACTTTGCCTTTTCCTTTATCTTGATTTTGATTATGATGCACCGGACCCTTTTTATTCTGATTTTTACTTCTGTAGAATTTGGCAATATGACTGGATCTATTGCAATTGTAGCAAACAACATTTCTTTGCATATTTGACTAATATCCTCTCAATCTTTTGCAGTTGAAACACTGTCCGGAGAAGGATGAATTACTCTGATTCATTCTTCTTCTACACTGAGTTGCTTTGTGACTGAAGTTGTTGCAATTGTAGCAGTATCCATTGAAGGATGGATATATTTGAGCATTTGGTTGTCTTACAGGAGGTCTTCTAGGCATGTTTCTTTGATTTCCTGATCCAGAGTTCTTCTGACCAGATCCAGAGCTTTCACCTTTCTCATAGCCCAAACCACGCTTGTCATCTACCCTCTTTTGGCTTTCAAGAAGAACTTCAAGTTGAACTGAGCTTATCTTGAATTTTTCTTTGTATTCATTTGTTGTTTGAATATCTTGTTTAAGAGTGTCTATTTGATTCTCAAGTTGTTCTTCATTATCTCTAGCTTCTTCAAGATCAGATTCCAAATGCCTGATTATTCTGTCCATTTTGTGGTAGTCCTCTGACTTCTCCTCAAGATATTGTTTTAGATTATCTTCAATTTTTCTTTTCTCTTCAATTTCTTGGGTGAATCTCATAACCCTTGATTCCATTTCATGCCTTACCATAATGACCTCTTTTGATAGCTTCTCACATAGCTTATTTTTTTCATTCAGATCTTCATTAGTATCATTGGCTTCACTTTGACTTGCTAATTGATGAAGAAGTTCCTTTCTCTTTTTCACAGAGATACTCAATTTTTCTTTTAGCTCATTTATGAAATCATCAGCTTGTTTGAGTCTTTCTCTCAAGTTATTGACTTTAGTGTGAGATTGCTCAAGATCATCTAGGGCAGACTGAAGTTGTTCCTTCATACCATACATATCCATTGAGATTCCCAGATCTTTCTCAAGCTGTTAGGCTCTTGTTTGGAGGAACTTAGCTCTGATACCAATTGTTGGAAACAAGGTAGATAACTGAGAGGGGGGGTGAATCAGTTATCTTAAATATTTTAACTTTCTTTTCTTCTTTAACAATTAGTGCAGCATCAAAACATATAAGCAGACATAACCATGAGAGCAGAAATAAAATCAACACACATAACACAAAGATTTTTATGTGGAAAACCCTGTTAAGGGAAAAACCACGAGGTGACTAACCCAAGATTGTATTCTTTATTAAAAGAATAAGAAGTACAAAATGTCACTTGCCAATTAGGGCTCACTACCCAAGCACACTCTCACAAGAGGCACACTGCCTACAAGAGGCTCACAGTCTACAAGGTTTATAGAAGGTAACCAGGTGATTGAACTAATGAGAAGCATCTACTAATGCTGAGGTTTAGTTCTGGTTAGGCTTAATATATTGATTTAATGCACTTCATTCTTCCTCTGTTCTAGTGCTGCTGTTTTGTCACATACCAGACTTGTATTGCTGCTTCCATACTTCTCTCCACTTTCCCTCGCACACTATACCAACACACACACACACACACCTTCATACCGAAATCCATCTGGTATATATATATCTGCATCAAGGATTTCAACATCTTTCTAGTCAGCAACTGGAATACTCAAGATATTTCCAAGACACTGATCTGTTGGCTGAATCCATGCTTAATATGTGATGAGTATCAAAGACGTAGACATAGAAGTCATCAATCATGTTGGCCAACCATGTATGATCCCTCAAATAGCTTGATCACAACCAATTTCTCATCCGGATTAAAGTCTGATGCTCTGCTGGTCAGTTATTCCTCAGTCTACTCTACCTGTCAGGAACCCAACACTTAGACGCTCATATCTTTTCACTCATAGATCATCGGAGGCTCAATCTCTGGAATGTAGTAGTCATGGTACTCCTATTGACTTGTCCAAGTCCACAACTTGCTGAGTTACACCATCTGAGAGATCCAGATCTGATTGTCAGACCTTGCTACATGCTTTGTTCTTGCTCACCGGACCAAAACACTCTTCAATCTGTCTTCCGGTATAGGCATACTATGTGCTGCGGATGTGTGGGATGGACTTTGTTGCCATCAATGACAACACTCATGAATCCATATAGTGTCTCTTGCCAACAAGATGGTCTACAGTCAAATTTCAATGGTGATGAAGATGATAGAGGTCAAGATGAGGATGATGATAATATTAAATACTTGAAAGAACATATGAACATTGACAATGATACACTGGATGACATTGTAGTAGACAGTAAAGTTAATGACCAAGACTTCTAAATTTTTAGAATTATTTGCAATCCTTGTTTAAAAAAGGATGATTAAATTGTTGGCAATAATGTTAATTAAATGGATTGTTCAATTGTTGACAAATTACCTATCGCAATATCCTTAAATTGTTCAATCTGTGGTATGAATTGTTTGCAATAGTGTTAATTAAATTTGTTTATCTTTAATTATTTTTTATATGTATCTTTAATTGTATCTATGCCATGTTATCTTGTGATAAGTACTTGAGTAAGACCATCAATGAAATATGAAGTGGACATATTATCATCTATATTAGCTAATTGATTGCACAAATATTTCAATTTATCAATGATCTCATTTTTCTATTCATTTTCAACACTTTTAATAAAGACATCATGATCATAATATTCTTCTTCATCATTAGAATGCAACATGTGATCACCATAGGAAGTAGGAGAAAGAGGTAGTCATGTTTGCAAGGTGAGGGTTTGACCTAGTACTTTGTTAAAGGGGACATAAGGATCCTAGATGTTTCTTAGGAATACAAAATTAAAGGCATTGGGTTGTTTCCAACAAATGCAAACCACAAAAATCTCAAAATAAAAAATCAATCTTTTTTTATCCTAAACATAGGCATGGAAATTGCGAGTTCAAAAAAATGTAGGGAAATAAATCATACCCTATAATAGAAGATTTAAGTCCAATCCTAGATTTAATTAAACTTTAAAGTAAAAGGAGTTGAGAGTAGAATAAAATATTGAGACATTAAGTAATTAAGATAGAGAAATGAAATAGTTGAGAAGAAATACAAAACTTATTTGATCTTTTTAGCATGATGTCAAATGTGAAGTGTGTGATTAACTAATGCATTATGAAAAAGAATGAAAACTAGGATTTTCTACTAGAATAATGATCATGAGATTGTGGTAGTGATTAACTAATTTTTTGCATTCCTTCTTCAGTTGTCCTTTTTTTCCATATTTCCAAAACTCTACTCTTATCTTCCTAGGGATTCTAGATTTTCCTCTTGACTTGGATTGATATTTATACCATTCCCCTTTAGATCCACTTTTGTCCTTGGGCCTTTGAGGAACATGCAAGGCATCCTTAGAACCTTCATCATTGAACATTCTCCTCATATCTCCATTGAGCATTGTAACAATAAAGGATTCCATAGTCACCTTTGCAACACTACCATTTATAACAAGCATTATGTTCTCCTAATTTTTGAGTAAAGAAAAAAGTGAGAAGATACGTTTGTCTTCTCATCAAGTTTAACATTTATTGAACCTATTTGACTCAAAATCATATTAAAGGTGTCAAAATGTTCTATAGTAGAATATCCTTCCTTCATTTTTAAATAATATAAACATCTTTTGAGATATAACTTATTACTTTATAATTTTAGTTTGATAAATATCACTTATCCTCTTTTGTACTGTGAATGCAGGGGTCTCTTTTGATTTGAATAACAAAGAAAAAGTAAATTGGAGACAACCAGATAAATTATTAGCAATCCAATTCAACAAACAAATGATAACCAAAAGTTGACCACCAGAGAATAGCTGCTTTTATATTGATTTGCTTCAAAGTACAGGCAGTGCAATGTCTCTTTCAAAAAATCAAAATCCCAGATAGATTCTAAGCCATAAGGTCTTGGTTTGCTTTTATAAAGGAAGCAACAAGATTCAGACCTTTCACATTCAAAATGGCTCTTTGTATTCCTAACCCTTCATATTACAATATTTGTCTTTAATAAGTCCAATTTAGATTTTCAAATATATTTGAATACATTTTGAAAACATGAAGAAAACATAAAGAGACAAAAAGAGAGCGTTCAAGATGTGGTGGTGCTATTTAACGCCATCATATGGCTCATTGCTCTTCTGCACCTCAACCTGTGCTGCTGATGATTCATCTCTAAGATATTTCTCCTCCCATTTATATATTGTAAAATCACTAGGCCATTGGTAAGCCTAGATCTGAAGCAAGTTCTCCTGGTGATCTTACCATCTTTTATCAAGCAAAGCTATGACATCCATCACAAATTTTGCATACCCAGTATCCAATGCAATTACTCGGTCCAATATCATGCTGAAACTGAGAATGCTGACATCTCCATCCTTCTTCAAAAAATCCATAACTTGGAATACTATTTGGCCAAATTCCATCTTCCATGTGTCAAGGCTTTTGATTTTCTCTTCTTCTGCCAGTATGAAAGGAATAAATTTATGCTTGAACATAGTAAAAGATTCAACCTTTGCTTGCATCTTCTAGCTTTCCCCATTCACATACTGGTATTCATCAATGATCATTTTGACTATTTTCTCAATGGGCTTCAAAGATGTAGGGGCATCAAGATTCCTTTGCACTACTAAGCATATCATAACCAAATTGTGATGATAGGGTTGCCATTTTTTAAACAAAAAATCCAAAACAGAAAAGTTTATCTTCAATTGCTCAATGGCTTGAGATAAAGAAGAGTAGCAATCATGCACACTCCCAATCTTATCCACAACCAATTTTACTCTATGCTCCAAAATTTTCTCAAAAATTTCAAAAACTTTCATCTTTGCCTCATTCTTTGTCATTTCATTTTGTTTTTCAAACTTTCAATTTCCTTTTCAAATTTCAATCTTGTTGCATTACATTATTCAGTAGACATTGTGACATCACTATCTATTTGTGGCACAGGGGGCTGATAGGGTACAATGGCTTGACCTTGAGAAGAATTCACAGCTTGCAATTGTTTCTTTAATTTCACATTTTCAAAATACAATTTGTTTACTTCATCATTCATTACTTTCTGAGTTTTCTCATAATTTGTTAGCCTTTGTTCTAACCTCTTCACAACAACATGAGTAAATATAGCAGTATGAACATTGAGAGCAGTTGCTTCTGTTGCTAATGTATCTTGTAAAGTCTTTACCACAGCTATACCCCTCATTTCTTGAACAATATCAAACAATATTGGTTTCCTTGTATTCTTATGAGTAGTCCAGATTGCAAGGGTCTCTGTCTTTGGATTAAAACCACATCCACTTATGCCATCTTCATAATCATATTATAAAACAAGTTGTGGATCATCCTGACTTCTAACTTGGTCAAGCAAAAATACCTTTTTCAATTCTAAGGCTAGGTATGATGAGCATATTACTTTTCAACACCATTTGTCTTTCCTCCTCTGGACTCACATCAATTTCATCTACTTTCAATTCTTTGAAAGTTTGTGTAATGATTTGATCATGTTGTGTTTCATTAGCACCCATTTTATTTATTACAACTTTTTCATGATATTCTTTCATTTTCATTTTGAGCCAAAAATCCTTAAACTCTGGAGTTTTGATGAAGTCATCATCTTCTATGAACCTCATGGATGCTATAATCCTTTCATCCTCCTCCAACTCTAGTTCAACTTGGGTTTGCTCACCCTTCCTAGCCTCAAGCTTATGTGCATCAGTGGGTTGACCAACCAATGGCTGATCAACCTCTTGCTCATCTCCCATGTGCCTCAAGATCTTAGCCACCTCATCAGTATCCCCCACCTCTTCAGTTATTTCATAGGAGACAAGTGGAGATACCTCTTCTATCCTCTGCTTCTTTGCTGGTGATGATTTTGGGACCTGTGGATCTTGCCTTGACATAACATTAGGAGAACACTCATGAATCTCAATCCCTGCAGACCTTTTCACTGGAAGTTTAGTAGCCTTAGGAGGCTGCTTCTCAAATTTACCCTAAATACTTTCAAAATTATCAATGATTGCATCAATTCTCTTCAGAGGGTCTTTTTCTTCAACAAAGAATCCAAGAAATAGGGGATTCTACTTTTTCTTTCCATCTTCAATATTTTTCAAGATATCCCATTTTCTCTTCCTACTGTATACCTCATCAAAAGTGACAAGATTTCTTATCACATCCTCATCAAACAGGACCTGATGGTATATGACCATTTTAGTCAGAATTGATTGTCTCACAAGATTCATATGACCCTCAAGGCCACAATTTCTCTCAATACCCAATTTCAAAGAATATTTCGCCATTAAAAAGGCTTGCAAATTTTCAAGAGTGTCAGAGCCAATAGACCAATCACCAAAAATTGTAGCATTAGGTAGAAATGTACCTTTCTTTTGTCTTTTCATTACCTCCTTTTCCATCCACATCATTTTCCACATAAACTCCATGAATACAATTCTGTTTGATACAAATTTTGGCAATATGTGAGGTGGCTAGGGGCAACCATACACTCTAATTATAGTATGATCTGACATAAAAAACCAATAAGCAAAATTACGGTTGTGGCCCTGCTCTAGTTTGTGTGCAAGCGGCCTCAGCATTACCTTGACTTCCTTAGTCAACCTAGGAAACCAGATACCAAGAGAATTCAATATCTTGACAACTAACAAATCATGAAATACAATGTAGTCACTATTTCGGCAATAAGAATCCCACTTATAACACCAAAACTGAGTCAGAATCTTTCTCCTTTCTCATCAACCATACTCAGATCCATTTTTCTTTACCATTTCCCTCTATTCTAATATAGAATCAAGTGACACAATAAAGAATAGAATTTGAAATCTAAGGGTTGCTTTTCTTCCTTCACATAGAAGAATCCTTGCAGTTTTTTCTAAATATGAGATGCAAAGTCGTATTCAACGTTCACCTCTGGATGTTGTATTTTCATGGCCATCATCATTAGGCTAGTTGGCATTCTTCCTTGTGCATCAATGCCCAAGACCTGGCACAGTGCAAAATAGGTTCTCTTGAAATATACAACAAATTCTTCCACAGGGAAAGCTCAATAGCATTTGATGGAATCTCAATTTTTCTATTGTTGGCCCTATTGATTTAGGACAGACAACTGAGAGGGGGGGGGTGAATCAGTTGTCCACAAAAACTTTCTTTTCTTTAAACACTTAAATCCTTCTTATATTTCAACACCATAATAATGATTCAACCATGGAAGCACAATGCAATAACTTAAGAGCAAAATCACATTAACACATATGACACCAAGATTTTAATGTGGAAAACCTGGTTAAGGGACAAACCACGGGGTGACTAACCCAAGATTGTATTCTTTGTTAAAAGAATAAAAAGATTAAAATGGCACATGCCAATTAGGGCTCACTACCCAAGCACACTGCTCACAAGAGACCCACTGCCTACAGGATACACACTGCCTACAGAATAATAATAAAATATTACATACTTGAACTGGAAATTAGCATCTTCACCATGATTGAGATAGTTCCATTAAGCTCAACACTTCTGTTCTACTTTTTTCTCTTCTCCTCTCTACCACACTCTCATCTTCACCT
Source organism: Cunninghamia lanceolata (assembly GCA_027924645.1). NCBI lineage: Eukaryota > Viridiplantae > Streptophyta > Pinopsida > Cupressales > Cupressaceae > Cunninghamia > Cunninghamia lanceolata. Next base: position 2,568,219 of record BSBN01000781.1, read on the forward strand.
CTGATACTTTGAAATGACTTTACAAATCTTATTTATACAAGACATTGACTTTGGGATAAACATCCAAGTCGGCACAACACATACTTCATTTTATACAGAGCAATTACACAAATCTAACGTTGACTTATTACAAAACTTCATGCGTATCACCACACTGTTGGCCACACATATTTGGGACTTCAATCTTCTTTGAGGATCATGCCATGCTTCGCAGAACATCTTCAAGATCATCCACAAGATGTGTAAAACATCTGGTCGGCATGATTAGGGAGAACTCCATCACTCGAGAGTAAATCTTCAATTACAAGCTCAATCTTAATGCAGACCACCAACACAAACTGGACACAGTCTAGAGATTCCCACAAACTTGCTTGAATCACTAAGAGCCAACCACACCACTTCTGCTTACTGAAATCATTCGCATCTTCATTCGAACCTCAAGACATAGTCTATCATCGCTGTCACATTAGAATAAATGCTTGTAGACCTCCAGACCATGAACCAATTGAGTTTTCAATTCACATTAGCTTCCTAAGCATTCCACCAAATCTGCAGAACAAGATATTGCATTTCTGGATCTCACTGGACCTATTTATGTCACTCTGTCACCTTTGAATAGCTATCAGAACCAGTTTTTCTCATATGGCCATAACTTCAATCTTCATGTGGACCTCTCAAATCTTGACTGGATCATATTTAGACATATATCTACAAACCATTTGATATGCATTCTCTGATCTTCATCTATCTAGGATCTTCACTTCATAGAGCTTCATTGTTCTTCTCTGTTTCTGATAGGACTAATTTTCTCAATATCCTGAGCACACAGCTCATCCAATCCTTGACATCAATGCAACAGGAGTATGTTGACATCAATGACAACACCGGTTAGGCCCATACTTGTAACAATCTCCCCCTTTGTCATTGATGGCAAGATATGATGTGAAAAACTATTTTAACCATCAAGACAAGAGCTTCTCCTCACTAACTAACATAGCTCCCCCTATCAACAACAATTGCTCCCCCTTTGATTAGTAACAAATTTTGTTTTTCACATATCTTCTCTCCCCCTTTGACACAATGGCAAAGGGCACATACTTGCATCAATCAGAATCATATAGACTACTCCCCCTGAGTAGAAGCTTCCTATTATCAATCTAAATCACAAGATATGATTGTGAGATCCACTAGACTGATGCACATCAGTGCATCCTAATTCATAATCAGAGGGGGTGATAACCCCTAACTTCTCCCTAAGATACTCAAAAGAGTCCTTAGGTAGAGGTTTAGTGAAAATGTCTACAATCTGATCCTTAAGGGCACAAACTACAATCTGACTTCATTCTTGTTCACCAACTCTCTCAAAAAGTGAAATTTGATGGATATATGTTTTGTCTTTGAATGCAACATTAGATTTTTTGATATATTTATTGCACTTGAGTTATCACAAAAGATTGTGATAGGTTCCTCATACTCCACTCTGATGTCTCTTAGCATTTGCTTCATCCACAATACTTGAGTGCAACTACCTGGTGCTGCAATATATTCTGCTTCTGCAGTGGACAGAGATATTGCCTCTTGTTTCTTGCTCAACAAGAAACCAATCTTTTCCCAAAAAGAATGCACCACCACTGGTACTCTTCCAGTCATCCACATCTCCTGCCCAATCCGCATCTGTATATGCATGAAGAGAGAAATCATGATCCCTAAGATACCATAAACCATACTCAACTGTTCCCTTTAGATATCTAAGAATTCTCTTGATTGCCATGACATGAGATTCTCTAGGATCAGCTTGGAATCTGGCAAAAAGACCAACAATATTCATAATGTTAGGTCTAGTTTGATTAAGATACAGTAGTCCTCCAATCATTGACTTGTACTTTTTCTGATTAGGCCTTAGGAGATTCATCATCTTTTCTTAGTTTACATCCGTTTGCCATAGGAGTATTCATTGGTTTTGAATCTTCCATCCAAAATTTCTTCAACAATTCTTTCACATATTTGGTCTGTGATGTGAAGATTCCTTTCTTTGTTTGAGTGATTTGTAGACCCAAGAAGAAATTCATTTCCCCCAAACAATAGACATCTCAAATTCACTTTTCATTTGATTGCAAAAGTCTTGCACATACTATCTTCTTCCTCTAAAAATGATATCATCAACAAATACTTCAACAATCAAGATATTTTCATGATCAACATTGAAGTACAAGTTACTGTCAGTAGTACCTTTGTTGAAACCAATCTTCAAAAGATGTTTATCCAGTCTTTCATACCAGGCCCTTGGGGCTTGTTTGAGTCCATACAGTGCTTTCTTCAATTTGCAGACCATATCACCATGATTAGACAATTGAAATCCATTTGGTTGCTCAATGTATACTTCTTCTTCCAAGTCACCATTTAGGAAGGTAAACTTGACATCCATCATGATATACTTTTGAAATCTTTGAAGGCAGCAAAAACAAGAAATAATCTGCCTGTGCATTGGAACTGGCAAACCCTCTGCCGATTCAGAGGGAAAGACCCAACATAGGGATCTGAGAACTTAGCAACAATCTTATCTTCATCCAAGGTTCCACCAGCACACCTAATGCCACAAACAAGCTCATTTACTTTTAGCATAAATGTAGTGATATTTTCATCTTCAAATTTTCAAATTTTCCTTTTAGACTCTGATAGCTTCGCACATTTGATATATTTGTCTCCATGCAGAAGTTCCATCTTATCCAAATCTCATATGCGATTTTTTAAATCCATAACATTTGTTAGCTCTGAATCAGATAAGGCACTTAGTAAGGCTTCTTTAGCTTGAAGATTATCTTCAGCAGCTCTGATTTCATCTACATTTGTCAGACCATTCTTTGGAGAACATACTTTGAAGTTATGGTCCAATATTGCATTCCCATACATTGTAAGTGACATTCCATGTGGCTTTTCCAAAGAGTGTAATTAGTTCCATCAAACCTCAGACTATCCTTCTTATAGGAAGACATCCTAGATCTCCTTAAGTGATTAAGCTCCTTTTAGAGGAACTTGGCTCTGATACCAATTGTTGATTTAGGACAGACAACTGAGAGGAGGGGGGTGAATTAGTTCTCACAAAAAAATTCTTTTCTTTACACATTTAAATCCTTATATTTCAACAACATAATAATGATTCAACAATGGAAGCACAATGCAATAACTTAAGAGCAGAAACACATTAACACATATGACACCAAGATTTTAACGTGGAAAATCCAGTTAAGGGAAAAACCATGGGGTGACTAACCCAAGATTGTATTCTCTGTTAAAAGAATAAGAAGAACAAAATGGCACATGCCAATTAGGGCTCACTACCTGAGCACACTGCTCACAAGAGGCCCACTGCCTACAGGAGACACACTGTCTACAGAATAATAATATAAATATTACATACTTGAACTGGAAATTAGCATCTTCACCATGCTTGAGATAGTTCCATTTAAGCTCAACACTTCTGCTCTGCTTTTTGTTCTTCTCCTCTCTACCACACTCTCATCTTCACCTTTGATACTTTTGAAATGACTTTACAAACCTTATTTATACAAGACATTGACTTTGGGATAAAACATCGAAGTCGGCACAACACATACTTCATTTTATTGCAGAGCAATTACACAAATATAACTTGACTTATTATAAAACTTCATGCGTATCACCACACTGTCGGCCACACATATCTGAGACTTCAATCTTCTTTGAGGATCATGCCATGCTTCACATAACATCTTCAAGATCATTTGCAAGATGTGTAAAACATCTGAATTGGCCATGATTAGGGAGAACACCATCACCCGAGAGTAAATCTTCAATTACGAGCTCAATCTTTAATGCGGACCACCAACACGAATTGGACACAGTCTAGAGATTCCCACAAACTTGCCTGAATCACCAAGAGCAAACACACCACTTCTGCTTACTGAAATCATTTGCATCTTCATCTAGAACCTCAAGAACGTAAGTCTGTCATCACTGTCACATTAGAATAAATACTTGTAGACCTCCAGACCATGAACTAATTGAGTTGTCAATTCACATTAGCTTCCTAAGCATTCCACCAAATTTGCAAAACAAGATATTGCATTTTTGGATCTCACCGGACCTATTTGTGTCACTCTGTCACCTCTGAATAGCTGTCAGAACCAGTTTTTCCTCATATGGCCATAACTTCTTCAAATCTTCATGCAGACCTCTCAAATCTTGACTGGATCATCTTTAGACATATTTCTACAAACCCTTTGATACACATTCTCTGATCTTCATCTATCTAGGATCTTCACTTCATAGAGCTTCATTGTTCTTCTCTGTTTCTGATAGGACTAATTTTCTCAATATCCTCAGCACACAGCTCATCCAATCCTTGACATCAATGCAATAGGAGTATGTTGACATCAATGACAACACCGGTTAGGCCCATACTTGTAACATGCCCCCCTTCTCATATATATTGGCAATTCATCTCTCTTAAGTGTTTTCCTCAGGCTTGTGTAATCTCGTTCAAATCTCTACAAATCCACTTGAGTGAGAGCTTGCTTATTCAACATAAAATAGTCAACAATGGCAATCCATTTGGCATTCTAACTATTTTAGTGGCAGGATGGTAAAATTGTCCTAGTGCCCTAATCAATTCCACATCCACAAATATGTCCTAGTGCCCTAATCAATTCCACATCCACAAATACAGCGGACACCACCAACTTTGCCAAATCCAATTTCCATGGATTTCCCACTGGTCCCTTGCCATCCCTTTTTGTATAAAAATACCAAAACAAATCCCACCCGAAGATAGGGATTGTAGCATCCCGACACCCTTCTACTACATCTATGAACATCTTCTTTGGACCCTTGTCTATGGACCGAGGCAATACTTCTATCAGAGATTGTTGAAGTGGTCTTTTCTTGGGAAACTGCAAGCTCATCACCTTTACTAGAAGACTCAGATCTCTTGGGTACCATGTTTAATGACTTGAACAGGCTAGGGTTTTTCAAAATTCAACTTATTGTACCAGTAACTAAAAATAGAGTGAAAGAGCAAATGAACTTGACATGGCCAATTAATGTAGGTAGACATAGGAATAAAAGAATAGTATTTAAAATTAAAAATAAACCCATTCAAGAATGGATAAGAATAAGATTTGTATCTTCGATTAGCATCAAAGTCAAATTGGGGAACTTTGCAAGTAGCAGAGATAGAACAGACTACATCCCCCTACTGTATAACACAAAAGCTTAGCCCCAGCCTTTTTTTAAAAGAGAAATTTTATATTGACAAAATATGTAATTACAAAGAACCCCCAGTACCAGCAATTGAAAATAGAGTGAAATATATGCCAACTCTATTCAGAGAGTGCAAGAATGAACTTACCTAGTCAATTACAGTTTGCAGAAAAAACACATTGAGTGAGTTGCACCTTCTCCAAGTTGTGAATTCTCTTAAATGAGCAAATTCCAAGAAATCTTTGAATCTTATTCAGCCAAGGAGTTCATCATATCACCATTACTCTGGTTCATGCCATGAGATCATGAAATCTCAGCATTCAATTCCTTTCTCAAGATTTGACAGCAATTCTCGATAATCACGACCCCGCATTTAATGTGCTTGCTATATATTTATTTTACCGCATCACTGCAAGGCTCGACTAGACCAGCTGCAGGATAGCAGGGGCTTACCGCCAGATTGCAAAGCTTAGATTGACCCCTGCGGGACCGCAGGAGATTATTACCCGATGTCCATCTGTTTATCACCCACCCGCAAATGTTATGAATGACCATTACGGGATAGCGGTGGCTTATAGCCACTACACTTCTATTTCATCATTTACTGGCAGACCGCAAATGCTTAGATAACCCTGTGGGACCATGGGAAATTATTACCTAATGTCCTTCTATTTACTACTCAACTACAAATGTTATGAATGACCGTCACAGGATAGTGGGGCAAAAACCCATTACATTCTCCTCTTGCCGCTCTACACGGGCCTCAATTGAAACCAATTACATTCTCCCAATGATGGACCGACATGCTTGGTGCAGTGTATCGGTGTGACTTGCAAGATCAGCGTGACTGGAAGTTGTCTCTTCGGTGCTTTGTGTCTCTCCAATGAGGGCTTGGCATCGGTGGGACATGACACTTCGGCAAGAGTCTCAAAAGGTCTTCGTGTTACTACGATGAAGGTTGACATTGGCGAGACTTGACATGTCGCTATGACTCTCTCTGGGAACTCTAGGTCACTCTGATGAAGGCTCTGTATTAGTGTAATAATAGTTTTTAGTCTGGCTTTGAAAGGTCATTCTGATGGTTTGTGTCTTTCCGAGGAGGTTATGGATCGACAAGATTATAACTATCGGTACTATTTGGAAAAGTCACTCTGCTGGTTGCGGTCACTCTAATGTGACATCAGCTAAGGTCTTCTTGATGGTCCATTAGCTATAGACTGTTGGTCTCATCGGCAACAAAAGTGCCAACAATTAACTATCTCGTGGCCGTGTACATAAACTGCAAAAGTGGCCGTCGACTGGTGCATATGGGACTATTGAGGTCTCACAAATCTAAATAGCCATGGAAACGGTTATGAGATGGTGTGCTGGGAATGGTTTTGACAGTGGTGATGTGGCCTCCTTGACATGATAGAAGGATAGAAAAGCCAACGTTGTATTGGTAATGCATATCACAAATGTTGTCAATTGAACGGTTGCCTTTTGTAACTGTCTGGTCATTTATGGTAGTCAAACCGAATGTTCTCTTCTGTAATGTGATATATTAACACATAGTAATAGAGGATAGTGTGATGAGAGACAGATAGAGAGAAGATGAGTGACTGTCAAATAATCTCTAGATGGAACAGGATGTTAATCTCCATGAAAGGGCTTAGTGCCTGAATTGTATTGTAATTGTATTTTCTATTATTGAATAATACAATGGTGATCTGGGCTTTTGGAGTGTGGGGTTTTTTACCTGAAAGGGTTTTCCCCATGTAAATCTGTGTTCATCTCTTCTGTTCCATCTTTCATGTTTAATGGTTCTATTATTAAAATTGTATAATGCTTGTTGTTGAAACTCATTAATGTTGCTTGTAGTTTCCTCTAAGGGTTAATGTTGGAAATGAACTATGTCTGATTCTACTTTGTGGCATAGTTGTGAGTGTTTTTGAGGTAATCTAATGAAATTTAAAGTTGCTGAAGACACCATTGTTCTTAGAGGTCATTCTAAGTTGCACTCATTTCCTTACAAACCCTAACCCCTAAACCATAAAGCCTAAATAATGCCCCTAAGCCCTAACTCAACCCTGATTTGCCATAAACCCTAAAACCCTAAATCCTAAACTGCAAACCCCTAAACCCTAAACACTAAACCCAAGCAACCATAAAACTCTATCTCCCTATCTAGCCCTATCTCTATCATTCCTCTACCTCTAAATATCTCTCCCTATGTCTTTGGCCATGTCCCTCACTTTCTATATCTCCCTATTGGTCCTCTCTCTCTAAACACTAAACCCTAAACCTCTAAACCTTAACCCCTAAACCCTAAACCCTAAACCCTAAATAATGCCCCTAAACCCTAAACCCTAGTAAACTCTAAACCCTAAACTTGAGCAATGCTAAACTCATAAATGCTAAATAATGCCCCTAAACCCTGACTGTTAACCCAACTCTGTCTCTCTCTCTGACCTATATATTATCTACCAGCTCCTAGCTAGTTAATCATTTCCTATCTTTCCTAGTTTTCCTTTTCCTTTCCAATTCCCCTTTAGATCCCACCAAAATTTCCCTATTTTACTATTTCCACCTCTCCTCTCATCATTCTTCCATCCAATGAACATTAGTTTTATAATCGTGTTTCCATTTCATCCGGCTGCCAATTTATATCCTCATCCCTCTTTTAATCATGTCCTAGTTTTCTTGTTTCCATTTGCTTTGTTGATGAGAGAGAGAGAGAGAGAGAGAGAGAGAGAGAGAGAGAGAGAGGAGAGAGAGAGAGAGAGAGAGAGAGAGAGAGAGAGAGAGAGAGAGAGAGAGAGAGAGAGAGAGAGAGAGAGAGAGAGAGAGAGAGAGAGAGAGGAGAGAGAGAGAGAGAGAGAGAGAGAGAGAGAGAGAGAGAGAGAGAGAGAGAGAGAGAGAGAGAGAGAGAGAGAGAGAGAGAGAGAGAGAGAGAGAGAGAGAGAGAGAGAGAAGATGAGAGAGAGAGAGAGAGAGAGAGAGAAGAGGGAGAGAGAGAGAGGAGAGAGAGAGAGAGAGAGAGAAGGGTGAGATAGGGAGATACAGGTTTAGGGTTGCTCAGGTTTAGGGTTTAGGGGTTAGGGATTAGGGGCATTATTTAGGGTTGAGGGATTTAGAGAGAGAGACTTCTTTTGACATGCAACTGTAAACCCTGAATAATGCCCCTAAACCCTAAACCTGAGCAACCCTAAACCTTAAATAATTAATGCCCCTAAACCCTAACCCCTAACCCCTAAAACATATATAAACCCTAAATAATGCCCCCTAACCCTAACCCATAAACCCTAAACTTGAGAAAACCCTAATTAACCCCTAAATCCTAAACCGTAAACCCAAACCCCTAAACTCTAAACACTAAACCCAAACAACCCTAAACCTCTATCTCCCTATCTCTCTATCTCTATCATTCCTCTACCTCTCAATCTCTCTCCCTGTGTCTCTGGCCATGTCCCTCACTCTCCATATACATCCCTATAATCTCTTCCAGCTATGTCTCTAGCCATCTACCTCACTCTCTATATCTCCCAGCTATTGGTCCTCTCTCTAAATGCTAAACCCTAAACCTCTAAACCCTAAACCATAAACCTTAAATAATGCTCCTAAATCTTAACCCCTAAACCCTAAACCTGAGAAACCCCAAACCCTATAATATCTCCCTATCTCTAATATTGTCCCTCTACCAGCTCTCAATCCTTCTCCCTATTTCTCTGCAGGATATATATCTCGCTCACTCTAGTTGTCTATCCTCCCTATCTCTCCCCTATGTCTCAGCCTATAATATCTCTCCCTATTTGTCTCGTCTCTCTATCTTTGTCTGTCTCTCTCTCTAGCTATCTCCAAACACTGAGCAACCCTAAACCCCAAACCCCTAAACCCTAAATCCAAGAAACTCTAAAACCTCTATCTCCCTATCTATCCCCTATCTCCCTTATCTCTATCATCCTCTACCTCTCAATCTCTCTCCCTATGTCCTTGGCCATTTGCATGTGCCTCACTCTCTATCTCCCTATCTCTCTCCACAATCTCCTTTATATCTCCCTATCATTTCCTCTCTCTCTATAACCCTAAACCCTAAACCTCTAAGTACTTGAACCCCTAACCCCTAAACAATAAACCCTAAACATAAATAATGCCCCTAAACCCTAAACCTCTATCTCCATGTCAGCTTTGTCCCTCTAATTCTCAATCTCTCTCCCTATGTCTCTAGTCATGTCCCTTACTCTCTATCTCCCTGTCTCTCCCCTTGGTCTCCTCTATATCTCCCTATTGGCCCTCTATCTCTCTCTAAACCCTAAACCTCTAAACCTTAACCCTAATCCAAAACCATAAACCCTAAACCCTAAATAATACTCCTAAACCCAAGTAACCATAAATTAGGTGCTTAATTAGGTGCTAAAATAGGCACTACATTTAGGCACTACATAAGGCACTAAATAAGGCGTTAGTGTAGTTGCTAAAATAGGTGCTAAATTAGGCGTTAAATCAGGCGTCAAATGTGGCGCTAAATTAGGCGCTACAGTAGGAGTTAAAGTAGGCGCTAAAATAGATGTTAAGTTAGGTGCTAAATTAGGAGCTAATTAGTACCTAATTTAGAATTAGCATGTAATTTAGCTTCAACTTGTTCTGGCGGTGCAAAAAAATGCCAATAATAGTGCCATCCTGATAAATAGCTCTAAATTTTTCAAAAAATGGAGAAAAATACATTAAAACGGTGGGTGGAGGAAAAAAATAGAGAAAAAAAGGGAGCTAATCACAGGGATTTGTTGTAGTGACATATGCCACTCAAGATTTTATAGACACTAGGCCGCAACCCAGGGTTACAAAAGATTTGCATAACAACATCCATGATTTCACTCGTATGTTTATCAATCCTCTGCTCTGCAACTTCCTCTAATCTCTGCTCTGCTCCCTTGCTTCACTTCTGCTTCGGATCAAAACATTAATTTGCTTCATGTCTTTGCATAATTGTTCATTTTGTCACTAGTGCCTTGTAACAAATCATTATCCTTCATTTATATCCTCCGCAAGCCTTCAAATCATTATCAAGTTAGCCTAATTGCAATGGCTAGTTATGAAACGCATAGACATGGATAGGTCGGACCTAAACATAAGGTATTGCTCTGCTGGTAAATAAAACTTCACGCAGATCTCCATGAAGGTTAGCCAGATCCTAAACTTCATTGAATAATATTCCTTTAAGCTCTACAAGTCACAGAATTGCTCCACAAGCTGATTAGACTTCCCTGAACATTGTCGGCTCTATTATGTGAAAATAGTTAAAAGTAGGTAAACTTATGATAGCGATATCTCTCCGGAATCGAGCCCAAATGATCTGAATTTTGGATATGTTGTAGATGACTATGTCTAGATGCTAAGTCTAGCTGCATAGCCTTTGATATCCAAATGCGGTAAAATGCGATATTCTCCAAGGTCTCTCTCTCGGTACTCTATAACTTACTGTCAACTGTCTCAATTGTTCTGAATGCTTCTAGATGCTCTTGCATCAGACTCTTAGGGTTAATTGAAAAGTGAGCCTCTTCACTTTGGTTTATATTGTGTCAAAATCAATGTTGTCTCTTTGAATAAGTTTGGAGATCTGTTCACAGGTACTTGTAACTTCCTCAAGGTCAGCGGTGTGTTCAAGTCCACCCTACAAAACTGCCTCAAGTTCTTCTAAGTTCAACATTCTACTTGCAAGCCTTGTACTGCATCAATGATCGACAGTTTGAGCAAGTCCTCTCTGCAAGTTACCTCAAGATCAATGTCTACTTCAATCAATTAAGAGTCAATCAATACATACATGCATCCTCCGAAACAATCATGTTACTCCCTTAACTCAGTCAATACACTTTCTGAATTTCTCTACAACACTTTCTAGTCTCTAATTCTAGATACAATTTCTTCTGCACTCTTCAGGATCTCACAGTTTCCTCTTTTCATACACTACTCCTATATTGTTCTCTGTTTCCTTATCCACATTTACTTCACTCCGGTACACAAACTTTCTCTTTCAGTAGAATATCTTGTCATTCCCTCTTTCTCTGCTACATGAACTTCTCTTTTCTGTTATGCTTCACATTTTTTTACACAAACTCTCTTTGCAGACAAACTTGCTCTAATTTCTTAGATGATTTCACACAAACTTTCTTTGGCACTTCTTTCTTTGATGAATAGTTTATAACATAACTCTTCTTAAGATCAATGCTTCACCTTCTTCTAGTTTCTCTATCAAATCTGATGTCTCAAAAGGTTCTACTTCTTTTGCGTAAACTATCTCTATATTAATAGGCTCTTCTTTCTCTGCACAAATTATTTTTGAATTAGTTTTTGCTTCTCCTTCATTATCTTTTCTAGTAATAGGTTCTTGATGACATACATTGCTTGATTATTTTCTCCTCCAAACTTGAAAACAAGTTCTTCTGAATGGTCTTCTATCAAGTCCTCTTTCATCTCTACTGTATCCTTCACTGTGATAAGAATTATGACTCCTGTCATTTCTCCCTTTATAGTTTGAATTACTATTCTCATAAAGTCTTCTTTCTTTGTAGCCTGATCCATATCTTCTTTTCTCTCCAACACATGAATACTTCCATCTATACAACCTTGTGAACATATAAGTGACATGTGTCCATTTTGCTCCATCAATCCATCCATAATCCATCTGCATACAATCTATCATAGGCTTTCTTCTTCTCATCTCATTCTGATACATCTTTTCAGAATGATTCCTCAATCCACAATACTTACAAGGATTTAGATCCCAACACAATTCCTTTTTATGTCCATACCTATTACAATGTGAACAATACATACCTTTTCTTCCCTGATTTGATTTGTTTGAATTTGCAATAACATCCTTACCTCTGTCATATCCAAGGCCTTCACTTCTTGATCTTACTATTGGTTCAATAGGTTATGTAATTCCTTGCTGATGCTTTCTTAGTCCTTATCCTTCATATCTCATTTTCTGCATGATTTTGAAACCAATACCATCAATAACAACTACAAGTTCAGTTACACTATCATCCTCAATCTCACTATCTAAAGAAACTTCTGCATCATCACACAAATCATTAGTATCACAAGAAACATCACAAAACTCAGGCTTAGATTTCATATTTTCATTCTCTTTTCTGCATACTACAAGTGACTACTCCAATTGATTAACTTGTTCCTTCAATCCTAATATTTCATTATTTTGCAAACTATTCTCCCTTTTCAATTCTTCCAAACCTTCTTCTAGATCTTTGTTCCTCTTTTCAATCTTATCAAACAACTTGAAACCTTCTTCCAATTCTATAAATCTCTCTTCAATATCCTCAAAAAATGTCAGCTCTGCTTCTAGTTCTTCATTCCCCCTTTTTTACATTTTCTAATTCTTCTTTAAGAGCATCATATTTATCTTCTATTTCTTTCATCCTTTCTCTTGTTCTCAAAATAAGCTATGCTCATTTTTGTAGACAACCTCTATGAAACTTTTCCATTTCGTAGTCTACACTCTAAGTTTGCAAATTGAGATAAGATTCTCTTGGCCTCGTATGAAGTCATATGGCATCCTAAACTAGTTTGCAACATTCCCTCATATCGATTCCTTGAAGTTTGTGCAAATCGATTAGATTGTAAACCGACCAAAATATTAATTTTGATCATTTTGGGGTGTTAGTAAAATTTTGAAACATTATGTGCAAAGTCGGAAGAATTCACCGCTATTGCATACCTTTTTATTGGTTTTGTGTTGTGTTGGTGGATTTTGCCGCTTTTACATAGTCTTTTGTTTGAACATGCTCGAGCGGCAATTTTTGCCACCGTTACATGTTCTTCATTGAAAGAAAGTGCATAAGTGGTACTTTTTGCCACCATTACGTTTCTGTTAACATATGTCGGGTCAGCTATTTTTACCGCCTGAGCAAGATCTTCAAGATCTCAAACTTCAGTGGCATTTATGGCCACTCGTGTTAAGCATTAAGAGCTTTTTTTTTAACCTTTTTAATTGGTAAACTTCTTTTATTTCATCATTTCTTTTTCTCTAAGCCTCCTCAGTTGATTCTTGAAACCTCCCTCAAACTACTTGACCACGTTGATCTTGGATTCAAATGGATTTTCGAGCTGCCACGGTCACACTTAGAGTTTCAGTCTTTTGACAGGTAAGTTGTTAAACCTCTATTTTTGTTATTATTTTCTTCTAGGGTTTTTCTTTTTCTTGTTCGTTGAAGTAAATCATTCATGTCTTTTTGAGATTTATTGTTAGAGTATTGTTCAAAGGCAAATCGTCCTTCATTTTTGCCTTTTCTTTCTTTTCTTTTTGAGTTGTTTGTAAAAACCCTAGTCCTTGTTTAAATCCTTCTCTAGCTGACGTTTTGTCGGAAGGGTTTGCCGATACTCGTCTCATGAGAAGAGTTAGTCTCCGCATGCCTAAACGGCAAATTTTACCACTTAAGATATGTTCATTGAAAACTGTCATGGCACATGTTAAGTCGTTGATAATTGCCGCTCAAACATATATTAGTTATGTTTAGGTTTCATGCGATGTCGGCTATATTTGGCGATTGAAGTCCTTCCATAAATTTGTGAACAAATGCTAAGTCGGCGGGAATTGCCGCTTAAGCATTTGAAGTTGTATCCAAATGTGTATGGGCGGCGAAATTCACTGACCTTACATGAAGAAAACCTTGAAACATCAACCTACGACATTGGCAAAATTTACCTTCCAAACACTTGCAATTTTCTCCTAAAACATGCAAAAGCGGTAATTTTTGCCGCCGATACACTTGCACTTCAACCTACCCGTAGGGTCAGTAAAAATAGCCGCCTTGACACTTGTGAACTATCCCATACATGCAAGGGTGGAAAATTTTGCCGCCCGTGCATTCACCCTTCTCAATTTTTTCTAACTCTGGGATATTTTCAATTTTGCTTCTTTAAGCCTGCTTTCCTCTATTTTTTGACCCACTTGCACTCTAGCCATTTCAAGTGTATCTCCATAGTTGTGATCATTGACATGCAATTTTCCTAGATTACCAATATTTCCCCTAATTGCATGATCATGGATTTTTGTTGCAGTTTCTTCTGTGGATTTTCTCTCTTCACTAACAGCCTTCTGGTGATAGCTTTTTCATATGATTGAGTTGTCTCTGAAGAAATTGAAAGCAATGAAGTATAAGTATCAAGGTGTTTTTCCAATCACCTCAGTTACTTCCAATGTCAATGACATTTGGGATACAAAGATTGGCCATGTGGACATGGCTGAATTTGTGGAAAGAACAAGTCCAATAATCCTAGTTCTGCAATGAAGAAGATTATTGACAGTAACATTCATTTGGTGTCATCTTTCCCGGTGGCAGCCATAACACAGAGTTTGTTCTTCAGTGTGCTTAGTTTTACAACAGGGATACTAGGGCAGTGATGGATGCAAATGGTAATGTGATAATCATATTAGATCCTAAATTTATTGATAAAGTTTTCATGTGCCCTGCTATCACAGAAGTTATAAAATTGGATTTTGTTGAAGCCCAAAAAGAGTATGACAAAAATCCTGAGAGGGCTAAGAAGATAATCAATACTAAATGGCTCAAGACTTCAAGGTCAAACTTGTCTAGGTGGCCAAGGAGTTTTCCTAGAAGTGATTTTGTAGAAGAATTTGGTGATCTTATAATTCTTCTTAGCAGGATAAGGGGATTGGCTTCTTCCTCACTTTTTCATGAGTTGATGTACCCTTTCATCAATGTAATACTCCAAGGTAAACAAGCCATCTTCTGGGGTGACCAAACTAGCAATGCTCTACATGAGCAATTGACTAAGGTATCCACTACCTTCAAATTCTATATGACTTCTTACTTGGTGTATATAGCAGCCTCCATGAGAATCTTTCCAGGTCTCACATCAGAAGGAGATAGGAGGGTAATTCCTGTATATCAGTATTATTCTCAATTGACATTGAAGGGTTCTATTGATCACTTCAAGAGGGTAAATGATGCTTTCTTCACATCGTTCTTATGTCTTTTTGACCCTCAATTGGAGCAAAGAAGAGTTTCAGATGAAGCTTGGTCAGTGGTGAATGATTTTGGATGCATGTTCTTACAATTTCCTTCTTTCTCTTATTTAAGGGTTGGCTTTTTCCAAGGTCATCCTTATATGTTGCCAAGGTTTCCCTCAGACAAACTTGTTTTAATGGAATTATGTAGACAAATGATTGTCGTACATAACAAGCAAATGGAGCTCAAGAAACTAGGTTTCAGGTTTCCCATTGAAATTGGCAAGTTTTCAGTATTAACCGCTGCAAAGGCTTGAGCCATGGAAACTGAAATGCAGCTTGTAACCATGAAACAATTCAAATGAATGCCAAAGTTTGATTACAGGGGTGTGAAAGACAAGATCAAGAGAAAGACCCAGTTTCATGAACCTATGGTTGAGGATGTCTGGGTGGATTTGAGAACAGAAGAAGATGTCAGAAAGTTGGATTATAGCCGGTTATCTCTGGAGCAGAGTAAATATTTGGGATTGGTTGATATTCTTAAAGACCTGGTGGATGATGGAGAGTTGATTGATGACAGATATAACACTAAACAGGTTACTAGTACTCCTCTTCCTCCTATCCAATGGTCTCAGAAAGAATTGACCTCTCTGAGGAAAAGGTTTGAACCCATATTGGCTAACACCAATAACTGGCTAGCAGATAAGGGAATTGTTTTGAAAGAATTCCTTACAGGATCAGAGACTGAAATCCAAGAGAAAATAGGTAAAAGGTGGAGAACAAGACGAAGAACAAAAGTGATGTTCCCTCTTCTTCCAAGCCACATAAGCCTGGGATCAAATTTGTGACGAAGAAGTCAAAGGCTATGGAGAAGGAGTATGAGATGGAAGATATGGAAATTGAGAAACAAAACACTAAAGAGCCAGCCACCGAGGAAATGGAGGTTGAAGACAGACCTATAGATGAATAAGGAGAAGAAGTTTTGTCTCCACAGGAGAATGTACAACAAGAAACGGGGGTCTCTTCTCCTTTTCCCGACACACATGTTTCAGTTCCTCTGTCTATTTCACCCATTGATATCCCCTCTTCTGAATCTCCATCACCTTCAAAAAACATTTTTGACAATCCTCAAAATACCTTTGAAGATGTTCTTCATTCCTCAGAGTCTATTCCTAGCTTGTCCTCCTCATCTTTTGATATTGGGGATAATTCTATATTTGATCATTTTGTAATGAATTCTGAATAGGTTCCTAATGTGAATGTAATAGGTGCGGTTTTTACTAATCCACCTATTGTTTCTACTTCCAGTGCAAGTGTAGCTCTAGTAACACCAACAATGGGAACAGATCCTAAGGTGAGTACTTCTGTGCTTCCACCATGGTTGTCAGCATATACACCAAAAAGGAAGAAACAAGCCATCTCTCCAGATGACTTTGATTTTAGGAAGCTAGTGCCTATGAAAGCTAAGACCTCAAAGAAGCCAAAGGTTCTTTCAAGAATGCTCAAGGACAAGGGACACAAATTTTTGGAGATAATATCCATTTGCGTGTCTGCTACGTATATCACAATTGCATTTGTCATTTGCAGCTTAAATTTGGTATCAGAGCCATTGGAAATGATCTTGTTGCATGTTGTTATCGTTGTTGTCTAACAATAACCCCTATTCACAATCTCTCTTAGTGTTACATCTGTATTGCTCCCTGCACCGCTCTCTGTATTGTCTCAGAACGTCTCGTAGAGTTGTAAGTCCTGATAGTAAGACCCGTGTGAAGCCGAGGTAGGCGTAAGGGCAGAACAGGCGGTTATCAGTTCTTTCGAGTGCAGATCTTCAAGCACAGGTTAGAGCGCAGATGGATTCTGCTTCCAGTTCCAGTTCTCAAAAGGCAGGCAACATCGATCTCACTGCAGATCGCAATTTAGAGGTTAGGTTTACCAACTTTTTTCCAAACAATGAAAGTGATTTTACTAGTAATGAAGTGTCTGGTAATGTTTTAGATGAAGTCAGTAGTATAGAAGTAGAGTCGCAGAAACCCTTCAAGGTTTCGCGAATCCCTGCTCATGAGATTTACTCTGATATTCCTAAAGGTTTAGTCGATATGTTCAATAATAAGAATATAGGATTGAAAGAATGGTTTGGTTATAAGAGTTCTCAGAACTGTCATGTCGCTGAGCTACAACATGTTGTCAAGGGTGGATCTGAAGGAAAGATAAACATCTTTTCTGACGAATTAATTCATAAATTTAAAAAGAAAGCCTATGAGAGTCCAAAGAACCCTCAGTTCATGCACCTGTCATATGTAAGAATAGGAATCTGTGGTCATTACCGAAAAGGGTTGCCGATCATTGTCTTCATGATGTTAAAAGATGCCAGATTCTTTAAATTGTCTCATTCCCTACTGGGTGTAGGATGTGATTCTATGTCAAAGGGTCCAATCTTTGTAGATTGTCTTTTGGATTTTCTAGTAAGCTTAAAGGATGAAAATCTCAGGGATGTTTTAGAATATAAGTTTAGAACTATGAATTTGTTTATGAAACAAAATTCTGTCGACCATTCCCTGGTTTTCCTAGTCCACTATAGGCTGTACAACAAAGTTATCCCACTAATGGCAAATCCCAAAAGAGCTCAAGGTTTGGAAGGATTGTCTACCATATGGACATCTTCCAGCGAAAGTACACAGCTCACTGCTCCTAAAATTGTAAGGCATAAAGACATTCAAATGCCTGAAGAATGGGCTGTTGAACTTTGGGATCAAGACAGTCTGACAGAAATTGAAAATGAGAGAAAACCTAGATTGAGAGGAATCTCAATAGAAGAATTAGATGATCAAGCTGTGATCCGATTCTCGAGTGACAACCGGGTCAAGTCCCGTCCTTTGTCAGTATCCAGTCGGGAATCATCCGGCCCTTCCTTGAATCGACAACCGTCCACATCTTTCAAACAGCCTGAACCATCTGTGTTACCAGCCAACCGTTCCACTAGTTTCTGATTACAGCCTTCTCAAGGTTTTGAAAGTTTGTTTAGATTACCCACTGTCAAAAGAAGTGTGTCTTCTCCTAAGACAGATGATACTACATCTTCACCACCAGTTTCCTCATGTACTCATGGTAAGTATTCAGAGTTAGGAAATGGTCTATTCAAATGTGAAGATTGTGCTTTTGTTTTCCCACTGAAGTCTGGCCATTTTAGAATGTACTCCACAATTCAGGTGTCTCTTCCAGAACAAGATATTTCTGAAAAGGAATTGAAAGTCATAGGAACACCAGGAGGTCCTTGTTATGTACCTGGTAGCATACCCCCTTTTCATGACTTTATGATGATAGACACCACTGGGAGGTATAAGGCAAATTGTTGGCCATTACATGTTTTCCCTTTAGGAGATAATGCTCCTAGCCAAAGCAATCTGTTAAACTGGACCAATTTGTGTCTGAGGAAGTCCCTGCTCTTAGCGGAGGACAGAAGGAAATGGCATGAGATTGAGGAAGTTAAGAATCAGAAAGCTCATCTCAGCCATCGAGAAAATTTCCATTCCATTATAGCTACTCTTGAGAAGTTAGAAAAAAGACTTAATGATGAATGGGTAGCCACAGTTAAAAGGGATCTTGATCAACTGAGATCTGATTACAATGAGTTCCGCCAAAAGGCTGAACAATGGAAATTAGAGCAAGATGCTGCTTTGGAAAGGCAAAGGGAATTAACCCAGAAGGTGAGAAATGAATTAAAATTAGACTATGATGTGATAGGTTCACAATTGAATTCTGCAGACTTGCATATCAAGCATAATGGGCAAAGATTAATAGAAGTTGCAGAAGAAATTCACTCTATCACCCAGTCTCAGATGTTAATAGGGGATTCTGTGAAAACAGAATCTGCTAAAGTGCAAACCACTGTGCGAACAGAGTCTCTCTCTGTTCAACAAGCCTTTCAGTCCTCTCGCCACCGGCAAGTGGTAAAAATTAAAAATTTCCCTTCAAGTGCTAAAGGATACATGAAAGCCCAGTATGAGGGTCCGCACTTGAGAGCTCACATACCACCTCCTGTGGAAAAGATCTATAATCCAGCCACTGGAGAAATTTCAGAAGCAAGACCTGAAGAAGATCTTCAGCCCCCCACACAAGGAAGTGTCAACATGGCTCGTGGGTCAGGATCTAATCCATACCCCAGTGATCCTTTCAAAAATATTCAAAGTTATAAAGCTAACACTCCACCTCTGGTCAATTTTGATAAGTTTGAAACATTAGAAAATACTAGAGGCATTGATGCAATGCGGTCATGGATCACAAATTACATGGCCACTAATCCTGATGCAGAAGAAAGAGAAGTCATCAAGCAAGCCCTGAATGCGATGACTGGTACTGCTCGCCATGTTTGGGATCGTCTAGAAGATGATTATCGAGAACAGCTTCTCGATAGGGGTGCAGATCAGGTATGTGCACAATTGCTCCGCCTCTTTGAATGGAAAGTTTTACCCTTTGGAATTAAAACAGCTCCTTCCATTTTTCAACAGAAAATGGATCTTATCTTTCGTCCATATGCCAAATTCATCCAGCCATACATTGATGACATTCTTGTGTTTAGCCAAACTATGGATTCGCATATTGACCATTTACGCCAATTCCTCTCTGTTTGTCAACATAATGGCCTTGCTGTGAATCCTACAAAGTCAGTTTTTGCCCAACCTGAAATCATTTTTGTCAACATCAAGCTTCTTCCGGGGGGGATGATGGAGGCTCAGCAGCATATTTTACGCAAAATTTCTAATCTTCCAGTCACTAATGTAAAAGAGTTACAAAGATTTCTTGGACTGGTAAATTACATTGCAGGTTTCTATCACAAGCTTGCTGAGGATCGTCTGCTTTTAAACAAGCTGCTTAGTAAGAAGCCGCCGCCATGGACGGATTTCCATGATCAGTTGATCCTAAACATAAAGAAGAAATGTGAACAGCTACCTCCTCTAAAGCTTCCAGGATCTGGTTTTAAAATTGTTGAGACAGATGCCAGTGAAGGTGCTTGGGCTGGTGCTCTAAGAGAGCAAAAGACAGAGCATTACAATCCAAAGGATAAAGGTGAATTGGTGAGAACTGCCTCTAGAAGTTTTCACAATTCGAAATTAAACTATCACAGCACCCACAAGGAAATCCTGGCTGTAGTTAATTCTTTTCAAGATTTCCAGTTGTTCATAGCAGACAAGAGATTCCTGCTTAAAAGTGATCTGCAGCATCTGCCAAGTTTCTTCCGAAAAGAGTCAAAGAACAAAGTTGTTCGAGGACGGCTTCTTCGTTGGGTACAACTCCTAAGTTCTTACGAATTTGATTTTGTACATCTTCTAGGAGTTGAAAACATATTTGTTGATTTCATGACAAGGGAAGGTCGTGCTTTAGATCAGGATGGTGAAAAGCCTGATGCCTCCCATCACAGGCAGTTGCAAGGAAAGTTCTGGGTCATAAGAGTCAGAGAACATCGTTGGCATGAGCCTTGTCGCAACGAATGGAGTACAAATCCTTTCCCAAGAAGGGATTTACACAATTCTCAAATGGCTAACGACTTTTTGTTTGACAGGTTTAGGATGCTCACTGCGAAGCAGCAATTAACCTCTCCATGGTTATGGACAGAGGAACCATTCTTTAAGTTCTCTGTAGAAGCCGAACCAATAGATCCAGAAGTCGAGCATGTTCTTCAAAACTGGTGTGGTGACTTTGTATTACCAGTTCATTTTATTAATCCTCCAATAGATAAGCCTAACGAGTGGCTAAATGCTGAAGATGGTAAGATTTTAATAAGGAATATGTTTCAAGGTCCTTATCCTCCTGCTGATGATATGAATTTTCAAGGAACCACTGCATATACTGGATGTATATTTAGATTAACTTTTGGATCAGCAGATGAGAATCCTATAAGTCGCCATCTTTGCCAAGTCTATGGCCCTTGTGGACCAGAATCAATGTTTGAACACTGGACAGTGAGGAATCGTCTAAGGCACCTTTTCGCCCATCAGACTCCAGTATGGATACACACAAAGACATACCGAATGAGTGCAGGCATGGCTCAAAATGTGAATCATGGACTCTACGGGCCCCATAAACTAAAGGTAATGAGTATTATATGGAAAGAAGATACCCGTCTAAGTGGCTGTGTTCCCCACTCATCATCGCAGACCTGTGCAAATTGCTATGATGCCTCAGAAGATGATCCACGTGTTGGTGCCTGCATGAGCAGTCAGTTTTCAAACATATAAACATGCAGGCACCTTCCCTAAAAATCCAAAAAAAAGTTCTAAGTCTTTGGGCCTCCTCAGCATGTTTTAACATCAGCATCATATTTTCTTTGGAGGAGGTCATCATCATCATGTTTCCAGACATCACCCTGATGTTGCTTACGAGGGTCATCATATTTTCTGCCTGCATGATCTTTCGCGGGGTGATATTTTAACATCGGGTGATCTTTGTTAAGATCATCCTAATGATGTTGCTGCAAAGTCCTAAGCATGATCCGATCTTCATCGGGGTCATCATATTTGAACATCGGGTGATCTTAGTCAAGATCATCCTGATGTTGTTTTATCACTTCATGTTCGTTGTTTTATCACCCTAATGATGCTGACGTCGTTCTTATGTCAAGGTGATATCTATTTCTCTGCCTATCTGCATCATGATATTTCCGAAGGAGGGGGTGATATTTTCATATTTGAATATCACCCGGATGTATGTTTGTTCCAGCATCATGATGATGCTGATATCAGGGAGATATCCGCCTGTCGGCTTCATGCATTATCCAGTGGGGGGTGATCATTTCAAATATCTGTCATATTCATATATCACCCCGATCTTATAGCGGAGCTACAGTGCAGCATGATATTTGTGCATCAGGATGATATTTCCAAATATTCGGTTATCTTCCGAATATCATCCTGATGCCGACATGTGGTGATGACGTCATCAAGGTCCGGGGGGGTCATATTTGTAACACTGATCATCTTGTGGAGATCCCCCGATATTTGCAAACATGATGATGACGTCATCCGGATATGAGGAGGTGCGCAGTAGGCAGATATGCTGATGACGTCAGCAGGATATGACGGTGACATCATCAGGATTTTTCATCGGCCAGACTTTTGGTATCGGCTAAGCAGGAGGATCTTCCTCTGATGGATCAGGTTGTGTCGATGAAGGCGTTTATCATGCAGGTGACATTGCGATATGATGCTGACGTCAGGGTGATATTTCAAGCAACAGGATATCATGCTGCTGGAGGATGAGGATGATGAAGGTCTTATACTAGTGTTGTCGGGAGCAAAAGCACCGACATCATATATGCTCGCGACCTAGTATATAAGGTGATGAGGAGGTTGCTGCGGGGTGCATGTGGGATAATTCGACCCTGCATATTTTCAAATATCATGACGATGTATCTTGGCGGGAAACGGTTGCGACGCACAGTATTCTGCATTTCCCAAGGCCGCGGGTTGGTGCGCCATTAATGGCGATTGTTGCAGAGGTATGGGCGATGGTGTGGACGGATCCAGTACCTGATTGAAGATGTGGATCCCTAGGCGGCGGCGCAAGGCTCAAGTTTTCTTCCTGTCTCCTCTCCCACCTGCTGCATTGAATGTTTGAGCGCCATTTTTCTGATACTGTGTATCTGGCGGGTTTTTTTTGGTCAACCATGTAATTAAGGCTGAGCACCTCCTTGCTGTATATAGCAGGTTGTGTTGCTCATTTGAAGGTTGTTGAAAATTGGACATTTTGGCTCTGTAACAAGATACAACTGGTTTTGGTTGCTCTGTGCAGCAAAACTTGTGAGTTTATGTATCTCCTGTTGTACGATTTGGCATGAATCCACTGATTTCATGGTTAATCTTATATGAATAATGCTGTGTTTGCATGTGTTATGCTGATTCTGTCTCCAGTTTTGCATGTATCTTTCTTACTGCAATAAGGATGCCATAAGTATAGACAGCTTAACACTCTTTATTGGGAGATATCTGTAAGGCAGATATCATGTGTATCCCCCTAAAATCCAGTTTTAGCTATTCATGTTGATCATTCACAGGTGTATGTCTACCGACTCCAAGCCCTGGATAGGCACCAATCTAGCTCTGTGTTGAGGTTATACACCATGTCCAGCTTTGCATCCAAAATCCATTTCAAACCATCTCATCCTTCCATCTGTTAGTTGTAGGAGTAGGATTAGGAACCCCCTGCATGCTCTCATACGCAACCAGACATCATGTCCAAGAATGTTGCCAACCTTGTGATCTATCATACAGATCTTGGTCCACACATGAGAGTATTCTGCCTATTGTTGTCAAGTTAAATCTTTCTATCTTTGAGCTAGTCAAGGTTACATCTTGAGTTATAGGGATACCCCCCTTGGTGTGGCAGAACCAGAAGTGAAGGGGAGGCAGCTCACGTAACCTCATGTATTTAGTTGGCTGAATCTGCCTGTGCATTAGAAGTGGCAAGCCCTAATGCTGATTCAGAAGAAAAAACCAACACCACGTATTCCTCAGTATGATTCCCGTGGTTACTACCGAGTGCCTGACTATACTCATCCAGTCGGTGAAGCATGTGAAGGTTGTATCTTTTACCAACCAAAGGAACCAAGTACCTCCACCAACAGCACGGGATCTTAGCTGGCTAGTAAGTGGGCTTGTCACTTACCGAGGGCATCTTTCTCCTCGTGAATAAAGGAAAGGCATGGACCCTACCACGTTGTAAAGGGGCAAACACACCGCCTCATCGTGTGTACGAGTTATTCCTCTCGTGATAAAAGGAACGTCCTGTATAGTGGGGTCGTTTGGTCGATCTTATCTTGTTCACGGACAATTGGGTCCCACCTGAAGATGCTCTTCACATGGGATGTCCTACAGATAAGATTTTTGCTTCGTGTCCACTCTTGATGAACGGAACCCAAAACTCTTCTGAAATAAGGTAAAAGATCCGCCTTGCCATCAACCCTATAAAAAGGGCACAAGGCCGCCTCATTTCTCAACGGGTTTTTAGCGAGTTCAAGTGAGTCAAGGAAGTGATTAAGAGTCATAGAGTGTCCATGTTTTAGGAAGTTGAAAGTCTAGCATCTACAAGTTATAAGCAGAATATTGTTTGAATACATTAATGTTTGTAAGAAGGTATTTGGTCTTAAAGTGTTGTAAAAGCTTGCAGCCTTTGCCTGTAAGTTAATATAGCGAGCATTGTACATGATGAATGCAAGACGCATTCATGGATATATTTGTAAGTTTTATGAGTGTTATCTATAATAATAGACATAATATCCATTTGCATGTCTGCTACGTATATCGCAATTGCATTTGTCATTGAAAATTTTAGTATGAATGATTATTCTATCTCTAGGGTTGAGTTAGGCAAAATAACTCATGAAAGTGCAAAGACTAACATGCAGTCAACAATGGACATTTTGATTCAAAAGTTTGACAAAGAGAAAGAAATGAAAGATCATTACAAATCAATGGTTGAATAGTTGATTGTAGTGGTGAGGAAAATCACTTTGAATTCAGAATTAGTGACTCCTAAGGCAGTTTCTGTAGAAGACCCTATCATTCAAAAAGTTGAAAAGACTCATCTTAAGGGAAGAGTACTTGAAGAATATTTGGAAAGGATGCACACACAAGGAATCTCTCTACTTACAGAGCTATCTGAGAAGATAGACAAAATGGAGAAAGTGAGAGGAGAACTTGATGACTTGATTGATGTTATTTCTCAAGATATTGAGCGTCTGGAACAGAATCATGATAAGTGGGTAGAGATGAGAAAGCTGAAGATAAGCGCTCTGATATCAATTAGCATCATTCCAAATAGGGATTCATATACAGAAACCAAAGAGGCATTGACATACAGGAGCTAAGTGCTGAAAGATTTGATCAATGACCTGGAAACTACAAGGAAACTAAGTGATCAAAGTGATGTTAGTCTTTAGCATAAATTGGAGGAGCTATCGTGCAATCTTGTGTCACAGGATAACCAGTTTCTTTCTGCAGAAGAAATGATTTAGGAATTTGAAAATATGTTCCGAAAAGAGTTCGAGGACAAAACATTTTTAGTGGTCTCCGTGGATAACGATCTTGACAATCAGTTAACCTTGGATAATCTGAAGACCAAGTTAACTAGTCATGCAAAATCAGTCACCATGGTCAGAGATGTAATAGTTAGAGCCAGAATGATTTTCAAGAACACGGTTAGTCTGGATAGTCTTGGGATGCAAACCGCATTCACCATGTATGATTGCCACATGAAGAAAGAAGGCAATGCAAGTTGAAGCAGCTTTTCTATTACTTAGTTTATTTTCTACTTTTCAGATGTACTTTTGAAATAATTTTGGACATATTTATATGTACTTTTCTCATATGTAATTACATGTAAAAACATAGGAAGTCCCAAATCCTTGTTGAATAAGTCATAGTTAGTTTTTCTTTTCCTATTTTTGCTCTCGGTTCCTCTTATAAATAAAGAGGGCCCTCATTGTAAATATCATCTTTTAGTTATTGAAGCGAAACTCTGCCAAATTGAAGAGCATTTTGAGACTTTGTGTTCAAATTGTAAAATCAAATTTTATCAAGTGAATAAGAAAGCAAGTGATCATTCAATCTTTGTGTTGGAATAACTTGTGGCGTATTGGAAATTGTTCTTATGTCCTTTTCCTAATACTATCTTATCTATTTGATCAAATTGTAGTGTGAGTGTGAATAATCTGAAAGATGTTCTAAAGTTGATTGTGGAGACTTTGTGCTATAACAATTATCTTTAGTTTGTGGTTTTGTGTTTTGAAGTAAAAGATATTGGAAAGACTTTGAGCTACTATTATCTTTTGTGATCATATATTTTGTCATAGTATTCGGTAAAGACTTTGGGGTGCACCTTATTCTACTTGGTTCTAAGTTATAAATCAGTAAAAGAAGCAACGATAGACTTTGTGCTCTTGTGTTCTTCTTGGTTATTCAATTGGTATTGAGAAAGTGCTCTTTCACTTTGTAAACATCATTTCTGAAAAAAGAGAAATGGATGATATGGTCTCACCCCTAAGTTAGTATTTAGTTTAAATAAGTTTGTGATAGTTGATAGGGAACCTCCCCTTGCTGAGAGGAGAGATTTATCTCATTACACTGTGGTTAATATAACCATTTTGCCTTCAGTTAGTTGAAGACAAAATATTCACCCAACACTTTCCAACAACTCTGAATTACACCTTTTAAATTCTTCTTCCAAAATATCCTTTTCATACATTAGGGTTTCATTTTCTTTCTTCATCCTCTTTCCAATTTTCCCCATTGAAACAAGTCAAATAAACAACCTAATTTGAAAAGCTTACCCGAATCTTCCTTGCCTTGATCATTTTCATCAGTGATACTTGTTACTTCTAGGGTTTCACACTTCTTTCAAGACTTTCTTCCTTCCAAACAGATTCACAATCTTCCCAGCAGATTCGTAACCAACCCAATAGATTCCAAACTAGCTCTGATACCACTTGACGCAGTTAAGGTAGGAGGGTCCAGTGAGGGACTATCCAACCTTATAACCTTAAACTATTAACAACATGATCAATCAAAGATGTAACGGAAGTAAATGGTTAAAAACATAAATAAAGAGACATTCATACACTCATGACACAAGGTATATCCTGGGAAAACCCTAATAGGGAAAAACCCAGCCTTCAAATCTCATTCCTCTTAAATTATTATCTCAATACACATTACATATGCCACTCAAGATTTTACAGGAACTAGGATGCCTGCATAACAACATCCTTCCATGATTTCACTTATCTTCTTATCAATCCTCTCCTCTGCAACTTCCTCTAATCTCTACTATGCTCCCTTGCTTCACTTCTATTTTTTCTTCAGATCAAAACACTTATGAATTTACTTCATGTCTTTGCATAATTATTCATTTCATCACTAGTATCTTGTAACAAATCATTATCCTTCATTTATATCCTCTGCAAGCCTTCAAATCATTATCAAGTCAACCTAATTGCAATGACTAGTTATGAAACATGTAGACACAGATAGGTCAGACCTAAACATAAGGTATTACTCCACTGGTTCATAAAAATTCACGTGGATCTCCATGAAGGTTGGCTAGGTCCTAAACTTCATTGAATAATATTGCTTTAAGCTCTGCAAGTCATGGAATTGCTCCGCAAGCCGATTAGATTTCCCTAAACATTGTCGGCTCTGTTATGTGAAAATAGTTAAAAGCAAGTAAACTTCTGATAGCGATATCTCTTTGGAATCAAGGCCAAATGATTTGAATTTTGGATATGTTGTAGATGACTATGTCCAGATGCTAAGTCCAACTCTGAAGCCTTTGATATCTAAATCTGGTAAAATATAGTATTCTCAAGGAATGAAGTAGTGCTTAGAGATGGGGCTTACCAAAGCCATTGGGGTTAATAAATTTTCCTCTAAAAATATTGAAGACCTATTGAGTCATGCTAAGATCCCTCCTACAGTTGATCAGGTAATGAGTTACTTGTCATATGCTTCTTAGGTTGAATATATATATATTTTTGTAATCTGAAACACCCTTTATATAACTGTGTACTTGTAAATCAGTGGGTAAACTTAACAAATTAAGTAAACCATTCAAATCTCCATTCCCCATTGAATATTTGCTAATACATGGTACAGTGCAGAATTATATGTCATAATAAATTTCTTCTTACAAAGTTGTATTGATGTTCTTTGAGGTCTGTGTGTTTCAATTGCTAGGGGAGGAGGCTTAGTCTGAATTGACTAAATAATCTTTCATTAATGGAAAATATCTCTTGTAAGTGATTTTCTAATGTATAGATTATAATTAGTTCCTTCCCACATTGAGAGACTCAATTTCTTACCAAAATACTAGCTAAAGAGCTTTATTTATCAATTTATTCAAAAATATGTGAGAGTGGTTAATTATTCTTGACAAAAAATATAAATAGCATGATAAATTACTCTATCTTTTATTCAACAGAAAGGATTACATTTATAACTTTAGAGAAGTTCAACACCTCCTACAAATCTGCTAACTAATTTAACAGCTAAATAGAATTGCTTGACACCTAAATAAAACAAATTGTGACACCTCTACAACTCTTGATGCCAGCACAAAGTAAACTGTCAGCACAAAAGTAAATTGCCAGCACTTACACTCTTTAGTTATTCATTATTCTTTAACAATTCTACCTCTTTAATCCCTATATTATAGTTAGTTTTCTATCATGATACCCAAACCTTCTCTTAAGTCATAAGCATTACTTGGTATAATACTTTGTTTCTATCTATATCCGTTAAGTATGTGATGATTATGGAATGGAATTGCAGCAAAAGAAGTTGAGAGAGTATTGTAACAAGCATAACATTCTTGTGAGTGCATGGTCTCCTTTGGGAGCTCCAAATACTTCATGGGGCTCAAATTTGGTGATGGATGACCCCCTGATCCATGAAAATTCTCAGAAGTATGGAAAGATTAGAGCCCAGGTATTCAATCATATTTGAATTTTTGGAGGGTTAGAGGATCAAGTGCAAATATAAAGGATGAAGGTTTAAAATGGAGTTTTATAATGAGGATGTAAATTTTACATAATATATTGAATTTCATCTAAATTTATCAATTTCCATGTTAGTAATTAAAGACCTACGACCTAGCATGTAGAAAGCCCATTGTGGTAGATTATATCATTCTAGATATTGAATTCAATAAAGATCATGTCACTATTTCATTGAGTTTTGTTTTGAGTGTTGTGTGTTTTTCATTTCATTGCATGGTTGGGAAATCATTGTTTGGATCCTCCACCCATTACTACATCAAGCTGTATTAGATAATAAGGTTTGAATCTTGAGGAGAGCAAGCCATTATTTCAAAAATTCTACTTGTGAATAGATCACTGAATTGAGACAACCTATAAGAATCTTGTCAATAGATTTCCAATGGAGGGGTAGTTTCAATGGGTGATTGTAGGTAGACTATCAACCTAAGGCAATTTATGATAGACCCTAGGAAAGATGCCATTGTGAAGAGTCCAAGGTGTTTCTAACATTGTTAGAAAGTTGGATGAGGTATTGAAAGAGGTACGGGAGAACATAATCTGATTGAAAGATTTGGAGGAAGATAGGGAGAGGGATCAAAGACCAAGGGATGATGATGAGAACAATGTGGAAGAAGATGTAAGAGAATATGTACAAGATTTGGAATACCTAGAAGAAGAATCAAATTAGGTGGTGTTGAAGGTTATTTCCAAAATTGGTAAGAGACCTATAATTCAGATTTCTAACTATCGCGTTGATTTGAGTCTTGAAGAATTCATTAATTTGATAAATGATTTGGATGAATATTTTGAGTATAATAAAGTTGAAGATCTCAAAATGGTTAGGTTTTCAAAGACTAAGCAAAAGGGACATGCTACTAATTGGTGGAAAGAAGTACAATTATAAAGAAATAGGAGGGAAAAGGAAAGAATAACAAAATGGGAAATGTTGGTTGCAATATTGAAATGATAGTTTATACTAATTGATTACAGGTGAGTGCATGAAATTGGGGGATAAAAAATAGCCAAATAAGTAATTTTGGCAATAAACATGATCCTGTTATGTTTAAATAGCAATAATGTGATTGTGTTTAGGCTTCATAAATACCAATCCATAATGCGATCACATTATAAAACACAATTGCATTATAAAACACAATCATGTTATATAAAATGTGATTGTGATTTATGTAACATACCATCCCTTATTACTTGGAATTACTTGCAAAGTTTACTAAAAAGTAAATGAAAATGATTAAACATGAGAGAATTTTTCTTAACATTTGCAAAATCGCATAAAATTAAATGCATATCTTTTTTGAATATATTTCAACTTTGAAAATCACAATATATTCAAAGATAAATCATAGTGAAATCATTTCATTTTACATTTACAAATATTTTGCACTTAGCAATATGAACAAGTTTACATAAGTTTGACAATGGTAAGTCAATCATGAAGTACATTGCATCTAAAATCTTGATATCTATCACTCAAGTCTTGGTGAGTCTTCTTCTATAGAGGGAGAGCATCATCCAAGTGCTTTACCTCCAACCATAGACCGGCGGTCCCCTACATACCTTCCTTCCTGGAAGTGGGCCTACCCTTCATGAAGCGTATAGACATAGAGAACCAATAGGTTGCCATCTAATTTTTAGTGATGTGTCCTATGTAACTCAATCAACCATAGAACTCTAGACATTCTTCTAGCTAAGTATGATCACTCTGACAGGTTACACCATCTAGACATGGTGAACTGACTAATTCATGCAAATAAAAATGCATCACTTTGGCCAAAGTTTCTATATAAATAGGCATTTGCAATAAAGGTAGTCATGTGGCCACACACCTCTAACTCTACTTGGAAACTATCTGATCCGATAGTTTGATTTGTTTGACTAATAACTCTAGACATGAATTGTCTTGACTAAGCTTAATTCCTAGTCAATCTAACTTAGAATTTAATCCTGGATCTAGGATGTATACAATGTATAGGTTTAGAAGATTTAACCTTTCAGAGAGTCATTCATTGCATTCTTACAAACATCAGAGTCTATGACTTCCTGTCATTCTACTCATCAACTCAAAGATTAAGCATTCTTGTTCTATATGTCATGTTTTGACTCTAACAAGAAATCATTAAACTTTATCAAAACAATTCTTAGACTCTTCCTATATTATATTGTCTTGATCTATGGGTTCTCAACTATTCACTGTTGATTATAATATACACTTAGACTAAATCAATGTCTTAACTGACTTGAGAGATTTAATTTTTCTAAACCCTTTTGGGTTGATTCTAGGGTTTTAACTTCTCTAACCCAATATATATTAATATCAAAAAATCTTGTTATCGAAAGATAAGAATGTATAATAATATAACATGAATATAATATCCTGTGGTCTTCTCTAGACCCCCTAGGCACTATTCAAATTCATGTTTCTCATAAAACATAGAACACGAGTTTATCTTTATCTTAAAAGGTCTTTAATGAATACTATCATTATCATAGGCACTCTTCTACTAATATTGAACTTTTAACCTAAATAGGTTTGTGTTTACAATAATAATATTAGTACATTATCTTCGACCTCTTGATCCTTTTAAGTCCACTAACTTTCATTATAGATTAGGTTGTGAACTCATGTCAAACATTCTTAATTGTAATAATATTACTGTCATGGTTGCATATGTGATAATATGCCACTATCCTTAGATGCTTCTAGTGATAACAATATCTTTTCAATATACTCTACAATAAGAGAATAACTATCATAAAAGATTATGATTGAATCAATAAAACTTGTATATATATAAACATTTGAGATATAAAACCTTCTCTAACTAATCTCACTAGTTTTGACTTCTAAGTCTAAAGCAGGGTTCTAGAGAGCTTCCGTTTCTACAATCTATAAGGTAGATTTTGCAAGTTTTTAAGGTTTTAAAACAACAACTGCATCCTATGCTTGCTTGAATATAAATAGGGGTAAAAGACAACCATCTACATATAGGAATCCTCTAAAATAATGATGATATTCTAAACCTTTTAACCAAAATTGGTGTCTACCAACAGACAAGCTTACTACCTGTCTACACTATGAACCCGATGACACAATGATGGTATTACAAAGAGTATACATCATAATATTTCTGTGTTTTAATAGAGTTATAGAGTTCTCTATAAGTTTGAGGGCATCAAACAATGGAAAGATAGTATTATTTATAATATCCTAATGTTTATGCTATATTGTTTAACAACTATAACATTGATATCTCTCTAACATGACTCTGGGCTCATAAGTCTCCTACACTTAGAGTGTTTCTTTGATTCATAACAAAAAGGATATTACTTTATTCAAACCTATCTATGCTTTCATAGCTGCTAAGATCCCATCTCTTTGTTTTCATAATTCTAAAAATCTATGTAAAAATATCTAGGCAAGAATATGTAGGATAGACTTATTGCAATGAAATAATGAAACAATTATTTTGGACACAAGATCTCCTACCTCTTACGTTATCTCTCCTTGCAATAGCTATGAAATAAACTTTATGTTCTCTCTATTAATAGTGTTCGTTGAGTATGTTTCCTCAGATGATAACACAATACTCACTGAGAAAGCTTCATGCGGATGATAACACAATACTCACTAAGAACTCTTCATGTGGATAATAACACAATAGCTTGCCTCTATCAACCACAGTCCTTCCTTATTCTCATGCACTATAATTCACTCCACAATAGTCTAATCTCCATGCCTCCATATCTTTGATGGTATAGCCTTTTAAAGGCTTCACCTCACCACATTACTGTGGAGCTCTAGGTAGAATATGTGCCTATCATTACTCTCGAATGACATGCAAACAATGATGGAGTTGCTAGCTATTTAACACCATTCCCATCAGTTCTATAACTTCTCTCTTTATCCATTGAGGAGATTATGAGTCAAAAGACCACAAGAGAAAGTAGTGGTTTGAAATAAATTACCACGTTTCCCCTTGATGCTCATCGAAATTGAAACAAAAAGGTTTGCTTATAGATCATATCAATAGATATTTATCAACATAGTATTGTTAAATAAGATGTGTACATATGTTGTTTCCATAACATAATAGGAAATGAGAATGGGATTGAGGTAATCTCCCCCTCTCAAATAGATTAATGCCAAAAATTAATAGATTATCAAAATGGAATTCCTATCGGAATTTACCAAAAATGAGGTAATTTAACTATAATATTTAATTGTTATAATAATAATAAACTATATTCATATCACATAAGGAAAATAATGACTATCGACCATATCTTGTCGATGGTTGAATACTATCCAGACTTGGTTTTTTGACAAAACCTATGCTAATGGATCTTGATGACAAATCAACGATTGTCGAGTCAAAACCTAAAATAAAACCAAATAGGTCAAACACAACTTACCAAACTTGACGAGGGTTCACTAAATAGTGAAAGCATGAGACTTGGATGGCAACCGATATGTTCTATCCATACGTCTATTTTCTTCTCTCGGATGATGCTCTCCCTCTCTTTCTCGGAGGGTGGAAATGTGTTTCTTGGTTACAACTTACATTCACCAAAATGGGATTAGTGCATCGTTAGTCAACCCATAAACCTTATGAATAAATAATCTTGACATCATACAATCACATGTCTAAATTCTAAACATATAAACATAAAATCATGATATCATTGATTTATATTAACATTTCCATATAATGTCAAATCATTAATTCATGCAAAATTATCTACTAATTAGATACAAGTAAAAAGTAAAACATAGCCAAAATTTGGGTTGTGACATATCTCACCCCATAAGATTCATCGTCCTCAATGATCCAATGTATCAAAAACAATATTATAAATTTTTTTTGTTCAACTTGCAAAAGCATAAAACAAATGAGGAAATCTCTTATATAAATCATGGTAATATTCCCATGTGGCACTATCCTCTGCATACTGGTCCCACTGGACCTTGCATTGAGTAGCCTCTCTATTACACAAGAGGAGCTTGTGAACTTCAAGCACCTTGAGAGGCTCGATCATGACCACTCCTTGGCCATGTCCCTGTAAAGCATTCCAATCAAGAATATGATTATCACTTGTTATTTAATTTTTCAAATATGAAACATGAAAAACATTATCCATCCTAGCAAGAGTTGGTGATAGAGCAATTTTGTAGGCAACTGGATTGATCACTTCGAGAACTTTGAATGGTCCTACATATCGAGGAGCTAGTTTGGAAGACTTTCTAAACTTTATGGAACTTTTCTGAGATTTGACCCTCAAAAGAACTTTTTCTCCAACTGAGAATTGCCTTGGAGTATGCTTGGCATCAGCGTAACTTTTTTGTCTATCATTTTCTTCTGCCAATCTATTTTTGATTAGCTTGATCTGTTCTTCCATTTCTGATAACATTTCTAGACCAATGCTAATCCTATCTTCTAGCTTATCCCAGCTTATTGGAGTTCAACATCGTCTTCCATATAATGCTTCAAATGGAGCCATCTTTATAGCAGAATGATAGGAATTATTATAAGCAAACTCCACAAGCGGTAGGTACTCTTCTCGCTTGTATTGATGATCATTCTAGAAGATTTGTTAAGGATGTATTGCTGATCCATGCAATACATCCTTAACAAATCTTCTAGAATGATATTTACCCTTTCATTCTAACCATCTATCTTAGGGTGATAAGCCGAGCTTATATTGAGTTGAGTTCCTAGCGTTGAGAACAAAGTTTGCCAAAATCTTGATGTCATACATGCATCTCTATCTGATATAATCTTCTTAGGAACTCCATGCAACCTAGACACTTCTTGCACAAACCTACAAGCTAAAACTGGTGCTCTATTAGTTAAATTACTAGGTATAAACTAAGCTACCTTGGTGAGTCTATCAACCACCACTAAAATAGCATCATGTCTATTTCGAGACATTGGAAGTCCTTACACAAAGTCCATACTAATAAACTACCACTTCCACTCTGGAATATCATGCAGATATAGAAGTTTTGCTGGATGCTGATGCTTACACTCGACTCTCTGACACTCTAGGCAACTTGCTACACATATTGTAGCGTCATTCTTCATTCCTTTTCAGAAATAAATAAGCTTCACATCAGCTAGCAGTTTGGTTACTCTAGGATGACCTAAATATGGTGCAGAATGAACTTCCTTCCACACAAGGTTTCTTAATTCTATAGAGTTCAGAACATACATCCTTCCTTTGTATCTCAAAAGCCCATCTGGTTCAAAATAGAACCCATCATACCTTGAGTCTTGAGGATTTACTAAGAGAGCCTACTTAACTTATAATACTCATCACATGCATAATTTTGTAACACTAAATCCTTGAAGTTTGAGTGGATAGAGATAATTGAAGAGATATGTATTCGTCAACTTAGAGCATCCGCTACTTGGTTCACCTTGCCTTTGATATAACTTATCTCAAAGTCATAGTCAAATATCAATTCCAACCATCTTCTTTGTCAAGAATTTAGATGAGGTTAGGAAAATATATACTTAAGTCCTTGATGGTTCGACTTCAGTTCAAAAGGCTTTCCTATCAAATAATGTCACCACACTTGTAAAACATGCACAACTACTGCTAACTCTAAGTCATGAGGAGCATAATTCTGCTCATATGCTCTCAATTTTCTAGATTCATAGGCTACCACTCACCCATTCTGCATAAGCACTCCACCTAAACCTTCACTTGAGGCATCAATGATTACAACAAATTAACTTTCCAGATCAGAAACTTTCAATATTGGTGTTGTTGCCAACCTCTCTTTTAACTAATCAAATGCCTCCTAACATTTTTCTGACCAATCAAAACACTTTCCTTTTCTCTGAAGTGAATTGATTAGGCTTGCAATCTTAGAAAAGTTCAAAATGAACCTCCTATAATATCTATCTAACCCCGTGAAGCTACGCACTTCATGCACATTCTTTGACACAAGCCACTCAAGTATAGCTTTGATCTTCGCATGATCTACTCAGATTCCTTGAATTGATATTATGTGCCCCAAATATTGTATCTCTTTCTCAAAGAAAGTACACTTAGAAAACTTCCCATACAACTTATATTCTCTCAGTTGTTGTAGAACTAACTGCAGATGCTGCAAATGCTCCTCCTCATTCTTAGAATAAATAATAATGTCATCAAGAATAACTAGAACAAATTTATCCAAGCAATCTCAAAAAACATTGTTCATCAAATTCATGAATGCAGTAGGGGCATTCATAAGTCCAAAAGGTAGAACTGTGAACTAATAATGTCGATACCTTGTTTTGATGTTAGGATTAAGGTGCCATCAACCTTGTAAATCCTATGTAATTTATTATTCATATTATTATTTGTAAATCACCCATAAGGGATGAAAAGTTTCATCAGCAGTGATCTTGTTTCAGCCGCATGTTTATATTCGGTACTTGACACTAATTCATCTGTGACTGGGGGTCACAGGGGAGTTTCCCCCTTGCGAGGGTTCTGGAGGATCATCCCCTTGGTGGGGGTCTGGGAGCCATGCACCCCAGTGGGGGTTCGGGGGAAGCGCCCCTGAAACCACATTTTATTTATATTTTATCATTGTAAATTTGGATTGTTTGTCATTAAGTCACAGATCTGACAGTTGGTATTATGTTGGTTTTCTTGTCCTAGAAGGTAACCCCTTTTTATAAGAATATTTATACTACGTTTTTTAGTAGAGTTGAGAGTAATAGGCACCGCTGGATTTAAGACTGAAGAAGAAGAGGAAGTGCATGTGTTGTAATCTCATATTTGAAGATAATACAATTTGGAGCCTATTTTCTTGGTCGATTTTTTTACCTGAAAGGGTTTTCTCCACGTTACATACTGTGTTATGTGTTTAGTTCTTAATGCATGTTATTTATGTGTAGTGGGTTTCATTTTTGTTGCAATCTCCATTGATTCTACATTGTTTAGAGCACATAAACAAGGTTTGAATTAGATTTCCATTATGTGGTTTGTACCTTCATTTCTAACATTTGGTATCAGAGCCTGGTTAGTTTTGATTCTTGGGTGGTAGTGTGAAGTTTTTTTAGCTGCAGTGGGAGGTTTGATTATTTTTTGTTTGTAGATTTTGTGTAGATATCATGGTTGCATCCACTGTTTCTTCTACCTCTCGGTTGGATATTGAAAAGTTCAATGGCATGAGGTACGAATTATGAAATATGAAGATGGAGGATTTGCTTAAGGAAAGAAATCAGTGGTTGGCTATTATAAAAGAGAATAAACCTAACAATGTTGCTCAAGATGAGTGGGATAGACTAGATAAAAAGGCACGAGGTACAATCTAGTTGTGTCTTGCAAATTTCTGAGACGAATTTTGAGAAGATGTTTGACTGATTTTTGTTAGTTTGAGAAGAATTTTTTAGTTTTGCAATGTTTGATTTGTTTTTATGTTGCATTTACAGTTATTGGAGCAAGAGAAAACCCAAATCTAGCTGAGTAGGGTGAAAACAACCCCCAAAACCCTCCAAACTCTCCAAACCCTCAAAACCCACCTTCACTTCATGACAATGTAAGGGATACTCATGAAAAATAATAGAAGAAAACAAGAAACATCTTCAAACTATTATTCAAATGCTAAACAATCCAAGTGCAAGAACCGATCATAGGAGGGCACTTGTGATGTTACTAGAGAAGATTGTTTGCCACACCGATTCGGTGACAAAACAAATCACTGAATTCCATGACTATAGGGAGAGGTGTCAGAAATACTATGCCGACAAGTTGTCATATGAACAAGTGAAGAATGAAAAAATTACAAAATCTCAATTATGTGCACACTTTTTTAATCCCAAAACTAGCCAAAGACTAGAAGAAACTTGCAAACGGTTTCCTATTCATTGGTGTAGGAATGAAGAAATATCCCAAAACTTTTGGGATAGATGGTACATTGTCTTTGATGAGTGCCCATGCAACAATGATGAGGTACGATAATATTTCTTGAGGAAACTCCATTGGGAGTTCATCTTCAAGAAGATTTACAATTATTTTGACATTTGTGAGTTCCAGGGTAGAGGTGGTGGCTCTGCCCAAGATAGAGTCGGGGCTTAGTGAGATGAAAATTGTGTGCCTGTACCGTTGTTAAGGCCAGAACTGTTGATTGTCAAGAACACTAAGAGGGGGGGTGAATCAGTGTTCTATAAATATTTTCTTGAACTTTTACTTTTAACCATTTCAAAAGAATAATCACACATAAGAAAAATATACAACTGAATAACATCCACAAAAGCATGACACATAACACCAAGATTTTACGTGGAAAACCCAAAAAGGGAAAAACCATGAAGAGGATTAGCTCTTAAATATATATTGTAATCTTTTCAAATATGATGTTCAGGCTTGGTCACTCCACAGGCCTAGAACATGCTGGCTCATAGCCATGGTGTACAACTAAGTTTAGCAGGCTCACTACCTCAACCCTAAACCTAGCAAGATTACAATAAGGGCTGTTAAACCCTGAGGGATGTTAAACCCTAATACCAGCTTGCTGTCTTGATGACAACAACATGCTTCTAATCAGATCACACATGGTAACTGAATACTGCTTAAGCATCTACCACTATGCCAAGGTGTAGCCATTTAACAACTATATTTTGAATCCCAAGTCTTCATCGTTGTTGATCTTCTAATTCTACTCTTCTATTCGTATGCTCGCATACACACACATTATCTTTGAATCCCAAGTCTTCATTGCTACTGCTCTTCTAACTCTACTCTTCTATTCGCATGCTCGCATCTCACACATTATCTCTACTTTGCTTCTTCACTTCGCATTACTCTTCACATCTTCGCTCAAGGACACCTTTTCCATGAGTCAACTACAAGTATTAATACACTACATCAACCTTGGAATGATCATCAAGGTCGGCATCACAATCATCAACCATTGGAACAATCTCCAAGGTCGGTATTACAAACATTTACAAATAGGTCCTGACCTATTACAATAATGCACAAGGGAAATGAAATGCAGATCATGCCATACCTTAGTTGGGACTCAAACATGATCTTCCATGCCACAACACGCTTCCACAATCTTCCAGAGATATCCACAATCACTGGGATCAACCAGGTCATCCAAGACTGGTTACAGGCTACATTATCTGGAAACAATCTTCACACACCATCTCAATTTCTTAACGTAGACCAAAGCCCAGATAGGAACATGATTAGGAGAAATCCACAAGCACACTATAATCATCAAGAGCAACTGCATGAACCTCAACCACTTTATCCATAGGAATCTTCTCATTGGAACACATGAACTTCACTGTCTTTAACTATCATAAAAGAAAGATAGCTTGCGGACCACCAAACCATGAACCATTACAACTGTAGGCACTTATCATCATCCTAGACTTCCCTCTAGAACCACAGAGCCAAATACTTTATTACGGAAGAATGTGGAGCCAAATATCATCTTCTTGTCTCAACTGAACTTAAAGAAAAAGTAGGTTTCACTCTGGTGAACACAATTCACTCAGATGTTGATGCGGATGGCTCAGACCCAAAATGTAACATCCTCAGACATACCTTTAACTTACTTCCAATCCATAGACCACTATCTTCAATTAGGAAAAAATGCGGAGCAGTTTACTGGACTGATCTTCAGCATACAACTCACTGTCTGTACTGTACTTCTCTGTAACTCACTTGTTTCTTCTGGAGAGGCTAATTTTCTCAATATCCTCAACATACAAGTCTTCTAAACAAGTAATAAAATAAGATATAGTTGACACTAATGACAACAATAATATGTTGACATCAATGACAACACCGATGAGGCACATACTTGCAACAAGAACGTAGGACACTCCCTTTGACTTTGAAGGAGAGTGTTGAGGTGGAGACATTACATTCATTAACTACTCTCACCCAAACTCTATCACAACATGCCGATGATCTTACCCAGGCTGATGAGGGTGAGAGTAGTAGGCATCATGTGTCCCCACATTTGTGCAATTCATGTGGGAACCTGTGTGATTATGGGATGGAGGACACACGACAGGACTCTCGGCAGGATGCTATGATGCAGGAGCAACATCCATTGATGGAGGCATCCATATTGGATGATCTTGTTCTTAGTGATGATATCTTACAACATACATTTGGTATTGACTCTTAGGTAATTTGTTACAAGTTTCATCTTGATTTAATATATTGTTATTTGAAATTTGTAAGTAATTTTATATGACTATCTATATTATAAGTCAAAAATAATGTATGTAATTGTCTACGCAATGAAATTTTAGGGTCAGAGTCTTCATCCTACCTCCATTAGTTGTCCATTGGCAGGTTATGAGAGGAGGTCAAGTCAATAGATATGTAATTTATCACATGATCGTAATTATTGTAGATATGTCAATGGTAAGATTATTTTGTGATAATTTGATGATTTCAACAATCACCGACACCTCCACAGTTTCCTTGGTCCCCTGGATGCAAATCCACCACTTTTATGGAGGTAAATTTAACCATTTCTAATCATTATGCATTTTTAAAATAATGTTATGTATTTATTTTGGTCGAATAATCTTGAACTTGATTTTTAGATGCTGAATGTGGAGGCTCCTCCTCATCTTCATGAGTCAGCGCAGATAGGCATTGTTGCAGCCATGATGTCTTCAAATCCTTTGATCAAGGTACGAGCCAATAATAGGGTGGGTACAAAAAGATGGGGGGCAAAAAGTGGCCCAAATTCTTAAAACTTTTTAAAAAGACATAACGCGAGCGCGTTATAGCATGCTCGTGTTATGGCTTGGTGTTTCTGAGCCTTTGGCTTGGCAACACAAAACCATAACGTGCTTGCGCTATAATGTGAGCGCGTTATTGTTTTCTTTGCATTTATTTCTTTTTTGCAAAAATTTGCCCAATGTTTGTCAAGTTTGAGGCTGTTTATTGAATGTTTTATGTTCAAGTTTGTTAAGTATGTTTGATGTATGTATGTTTGTATATATATTTATATTTATGTATGTATGTATGCCTATATGTATGAATGTATGTATGTATGATTGTATGTATGTATGTATGTATGTATGCTTATATGTATGTATGTATGTATGCTTGTATGTATGTATGTATGGTTGTATGTATGTATGTATGCATGCTTGTATATATGTATATATGTATGCATGCTTGTATGTATGTATGTATGAATGCTTGTATGTATATGTATGCTTGTATGTAAGGGTTTTGGGTTTAGGGTATATAAGGACCTGAGCCCGTATAGTTTTTAGGGTTGAGGGTTGAGGTTTTTCGGTTTAGGGTTTAAGGTATAGGGTTGAGGGTTGAGGGCTAAGGGACTAGGGCTTAAGTAATAGGTAGAGGGTAGAGGGTTGAGGGTTGAGTGTTGATGGTTATAGTTGAGGGATAATATTCAGCTTGTTGAGTGTATAAGATTAATTGTGTAAGGTATGGGGATTAGGGTTTAGGATATTGGGAACTTAGGGTTTATGATATGGATTGAGGGTATAAGGATGAGGTTATGGGGTATAGGGACGAGGGTTTGTGGGTGTAGGTTTCAGGGTTTAAAGTATAGGGTTGAGGATTGACGGATTAGGGTTTAAGTATATGGTTGAGGGTATAGGGTAGAGGGTTGAGAGTTTATAGTTGAGGGATAATGTTTAAGGTTGAGTGTCTAAGATATAGGGTATAGGGTTTAAGGTTGAGGGTATATGGCATATGGATGAGGGTTGAGGGTTTAGGGCATAACTATAGGGTTGAGGGCATATGGTATAGGGTAGAGGTTTGAAGGTTGAGGGATAATGTTCAAGGTTGAGTGTCCAAGGTTAAGTGTATAGGATATAGGGTTTAAGGGTTTAAGGTTTAAGGGTATCTAGGGGTTGAGAGTTTATGGTTTAAGGGTTTAAGGTTTGAGGGATTAAGGGTCTAAGGGTCGAGGGTTTAAGGGTTGAAGGATTAGGGTTTAAGGCATAGTGTCAAGGGTAGAGGGTTTAGGGTTGAAGGTTTAAGGGATGAGGGTTGAGGCTTTAGGGATGAGGATTAAGGGATTAGGGTTTAAGGTATAGTGTCAGGGGTAGAGGGTTTAGGGATAGGGTTTAGGATTTAAGGTTTAAGGGTTAAGGTATTAGGGTTTAGGGTTGAGGGATTAGGGTTTAAGGTATAGTGTCAAGGGTTGAACCCTAATCCCTCAACCCTCGACACTATACCTTAAACCCTCAACCCTAACCCCTCAACCTTAAACCCTAAACCCTATCACTTAACCCTAAACCCTAAACCCTAAACCCTCAACCCTTAAACCTTAAATCCTAAACCCTATCCCTAAACCCTCAACCCTTAAACCTTAAACCCTAAACCCTATCCCTAAACCCTCTACCCTCGACACTATACCTTAAACCTTAATCCCTTAACCCTAAACCCTATCCCTAAAGCCTCAACCCTTAAACCTTAAACCCTAAACCCTATCCCTAAATCCTCTACCCTCAACACTATACCTTAAACCCTAATCCCTTAATCCTCAGCCCTAAATCCTCAACCCTCAACCCTTAAACCTTGAACCCTAAACCCTATCCCTAAACCCTCTATCCTTGACACTATGCCTTAAACCCTAATCCCTCAACCCTTAAACCCTTAATCCCTCAAACCTTAAACCCTTAAACCCTATACTCTCAACAACTAGATACACTTAAACCCTAATCCCTCAACGGTAAACCCTAAACCCTAATCCCTCAACCCTCAACCCTTAACCCTAATCCCTCAACCCTCAACCCTAATTTTGATTTTCTTCCATTGCTTCAACATCATTGTTGTTTTTCCCATCAGAAACCAATTCATTTAGCAACTTGTTGCCCATTGGTTGACTTGAACTGCATACTCTGTTAGAAGAAGGGCATCTTTTATTTGTATCAATGTTGGTATTCATAAGCTGGTGCTCGCATTGATATTTTTCACACACCCTATTCTTTGAAATATCTTAACCTTAAAATATGACTTGGATATGTACTTGAACACAACAAAATCTCCAATCTCCAACCCATGATGATTCACAAAATTTTCCTAACCCTACCTAAATTCTAGTTTATTTATTGTATACCCTCAACCCTAATCCCTCAACCCTAATCCCTCATCCCTAAACCCTAAACTCTATCCCTATTCCTAAACCCTCAACTCTTAACATTAAACCCTAATCTGTCAACCCTAAACCCTACTCCCTCAACCCTAAACCCTATCCCTAAACCCTAAACCCTCAACACTATACCTTAAACCATAATCCCTCAACCCTCAACCCTAAACCCTAAACCCTATCCCTAAACCCAACAAAACTGCTTTGCCTTATGTTAGGTTGTTAAACCCATCATTTTTGACACTCTTCTCTTAAAGATATCTGAGTTGCAAGAATATGTCAGAAAAATAGCTA
The DNA here is from genome assembly GCA_027924645.1 of Cunninghamia lanceolata. Classification (NCBI taxonomy): domain Eukaryota; kingdom Viridiplantae; phylum Streptophyta; class Pinopsida; order Cupressales; family Cupressaceae; genus Cunninghamia; species Cunninghamia lanceolata. The sequence goes on from BSBN01000781.1 coordinate 2,611,374, forward strand.
TGAACTTTTTTGGTAATTTTAGAAATTAGTTTTAAAGTATTTTTCTTCATTCCCTTTTTAATTATGCATGTCTACAGTAAATCCTAATTTAAGTTTTCTATAATGTCTTAGTAATGTTATATGGCATGTTTTTCTAGCCCATTTGGGGTTCATTATGCCAATAGTTGTACACACTATGAGAAAAGCTTTGCGTATGTGATGAAGCGAGTAAATCATAAAACACACTTCAACAAAAATTTCACATAGAAAATATAAATTTCTTTTATTGATTTGGACAACTTATTACATTACAGAAGCTCAAATACAATAAGAGGAATCAATGCTCCACAGGCTACAACACATTATAGCTTCCTCTCACAAGACTCTGGAATCATCTGCCATCTATGACCCCAAATCTACTAGGGTTTCTATTTTCCCTCCTATTCTTGACTCTACAATTCCCCCCTTAACTCTACTACTACCTAGGGTTCCCAAAAATGGTTATTAATAGCCTTTTTGGTGGCCAACAACCTAATTTTGAAATTTGCATCTCCCTCCAAAAATAGGTCAACTTTCGGGAGCCATAACTTTTGATCTGGGTGTCCGATTGATGAACCGTTTTATGCGTCAGAAAGCTTGCGGAGTGCTCTACGCACTAAGAACCTGCTTTGCTGGTTCGAGCCATTTTTGGACCTGTACGGGGCTGTTTAGTGCCTCAAACCTGAGTTTGAATAAGTTTCAGGTATTTTTCAAGAAACAGAAACTTTAATATCTTTCAGCTTGCAAATGATCTTTGTGTGATTCCTTCGCCAAAGGTCTTATTTTCCCATTTGAAGCTTCTTGTAAATTTTCACTTCAATTTGTGCCCAAATGCAAACTTTCTAAAAATAGAAAGTTACTATTTTTAGTAGTTTGGAAAAACAGAAAGTTCTACATCATTATTCAAGCAATTATGGAACCAGAACCACAAATTTTGAAAAGAAATGGAAAGACATCAACAATTTTGAAACACATCTTTTTTTGGGTGATGCAAGATTTCCCTTACACCACTGGATGCTCTTGTATCAGTATGGTACATCCACAGTGAGTAATTAATAGTTGAAATCAGAAGGATGATTATTATGAGAAAAGATTTGCATTGGGGTACATCCACAATGGGCAATGAATGGTTGAAATCAGAACCCCTGGTCAACATTAAGTGAACATTTTTTTATTAAGATTTTTTTAAAAGATCATCATACTCTCTCCACCTATTTGCTTTAATTTAAATTGGGGCCATAAAAATGTGCATACATCTGCTCCCAATGTATAACTTAGGTGTAATTAAAACCATCAACTAGATAAAATAAACAACTTTGGCCATAAAAATCAATCAGTTTTTTAAAAATAGATATATTAGTAACTATACATTTTAGATATCAGTAACTATACATTTTAGTACTGTTTCTTTCTTGATTTTTTATTTTTAATTAACTAATTTTTGTTTGTTTGAGACAAAATATTTCAATCCTCATGAAGATCTTTTCTTGTATATAATTTTCTCCTTTTATCTTTGGCCTGTCTTTTCCCTCCTAGAAGTTTTTTCAAAAGGATCCTTATTTTATCTTTTGATCTATATGAACTCTAAACATAAATCTATGTTTCTTGATGTCCACTTGCTCAAAGATGCAAACGTCTCCTTGATATTATTATGGCATACAAAATATGCCCACCCTGCACTTAGGGTAGGTATATTGTTATGAAACAGGTAAATAATCTCCCATTCTTTATGATGCAGAGGCATCCACACTATAACCTTACAATACAGCATGGATGTCTGCAGCCCATCCTCATCATCATCATCATCACCATCATCATCATATTTTGCTTTACACTGTCCGCTTCATCATCATATTTCAGACGAGCACAATTATCCTCCTGCCGACTACTGCTCACTTCCTCCGTCTTCCGCCTATCATCATCATCATGATGTTCGACTAGCGCAAACATCCTCCTGTTGCACTGTTCATCGGGCGCCAAGCTCCATCGGCATCATCATGATATGGAACACCCCCTTCGTCAGCAGGATGTCCAATATCCTGTTGATCCAAAGATCCTGATGATGATCACCTTCAGCACCTTCCCTTCGATGCCCCGATAGCCGACGACACAAGCAACAGCATCATGATATGATTTATCCGGTTCTCTCGAAACCTCCTGCTGATGTTAACACAAATTTCTGCCGCAGACTTCCGCCGATACCTAAGCACTTAACGACAGCAGGATAAACTTGCGTAGGGGGATATCTCAATATCCTGATGACGATGACATCATATCCTGATGACGATGACGTCACCCAATATCCTGATGACCTCTTCAACACTTAGTAAACAAAAACGAACTTTCACTCCCGCATCTGCTAGCGATACGCGGATGATGGGCACTCCCGAGAGATGATCCTGACGGCGATAGATACGCTGAGTATATATCCGACTTAAAACATCCTGATGCACTTGCAACATGCAAACTTCAACAGTTTCATGACCCGATCTTCTACCTGATGCCGATGCACTCCTCTCCGGCAACTCCTGATGTTGATCACCCCGACGCACTTGCACTTCATGCAATCGAAAGCATCATGCGCATCTCCTCCACTTATCCGGATGACGATGCCTAACGCGACTGCAGGATATTTGCAGAAATATCCTGATGATGCCGTTTTAACAACTTTTCAACCTAATCGAAATACCACTTCGCCGATCCTCCAGGGACGACCCGATCCACTCTCAGGGTGATCTTCCAACTCAAACTTATCAACTCGACCTAGCACATGCCCATGCTAGGGTCTTCAACACCTTTTGACGGCGAACCTGCACACCTGCATGCGAACAAACAAACTAACTACTAACCTACTGTACATAACCATTCCACCGATCAGATGAATCAACCGGTGGAATGGATCAGTGAATCCATACAACCACCAAACCAGCAAATCGATCAAGCAATGGAATTCAATAGAGTATGAACACAAACAGGAACACTTTATTTGATTTCAAAAGATGTAAATACAATGATCAGTTTCTCTCTCTCTGCCTCACTCTCGCAAAGTCTGGTCGATGATGTGCAATACCATCCGATCCTCATGCTTAAATAGATTTTCCTACGAGTACTACTGACCCGACTCCAAGCGGCTGGGAACTCTCCAAGCGGCTGGGAGATCCAACTGAACATACATCATGACAGCTGTTCCAACAAACTTCCTAAAAATAGCAAAGCCTGGTCAGCATGATCTTATCATGATCAGCATGACCTTATTACATGCATTTGGTCTTACCAGACCTTCTTGGAAACATAAACAAGACCTAAAACAACTAACTACCTCATGAAGGCCAGCTGTCAGGTAGGTGCTCCTGCACCATACTCCCCAACAGAAAAGAACTCATGTCCCATGAGTTTAGTATGTGGAAGCCCTCCACCTTTACACCTTGCCTTTGCAATATGCTGATCTGTTCCAGCTTTGTCCTCTGCTGGCTCTTGGCTGCTCCAAGACTTCTGAACTGTAACTTGCTTTCTGGCAAGTAAATCCTCATGCCTATTAATGTAGGCCTTTCTCTCACATACCCTGTGTTTGCCAGGTTGTCTGACCAGAACCTCTGTCTGAACTGCCTCTTGAACTTCTACAATGTTCAATCCTATCTTCCTTTCAACCTTTATAGGACAAGCAATAGTCCCAACTATGAGAACATCCTTGTCATGCCTTTCAACTGGTTGCTGTGTGCAAACCTGTTTCTGCACCTGCTGCTGACCTCTGTCAGGCAAAACTAAAACTTTCTTCAATCTGTTGTCCTGAACAACTCCTGTCCCTGCAGTATCCTTATCTGCCTTTATGCTTGCTCCTCTAGGCATCTGCACAAATTCCTTCTTTCCCATCAAAATGATTTTGGCTGCCCCCTGTGCTGCAGCATCTGCCTGCAATGGCATCAACTTAATAGTCTTCCCATCTTTCTTGATGGTATAGGTATTAGAATACCCATCATACAGTACCCTTCTGTCAAATTGCCATGGTCTACCCAACAGTAGGTGACAACATTCCATAGGCAAAATATCACACAAAATTCTATCCTGATATGCTCCAATCTGAAAATCCACATATGCCTGTTCAGAGACAAAAAGTGATTGACTATCACTCACCCAAGATGCCTTGTAAGGGTGTGGATGTGGAATCCTTTCCAAATGCAGTTTATCCACCATTTCCTGGGATACCATGTTGTCTGTTGAACCAGTATCAATGACAACCTTACATACTTTACCTTTACTCTTACATGTGGTCTTGAAAAGAGCTCTTCTTTGCATCAGATCCTTTGATGCCTGCAAACTAATTCTCCTTAACATCAATGATTCTCCACTCTCTGGATATCCATAATTATCAGGCTCTCTGTCTTTATAAGTGTTTGAACTCTGCACACTTTCTTCTACTTTCTCTTCTTGCACAAGTTGTACTCTCTTGTCATTAGTTCTATCATTTCTGGATGATGAACCTTTGTTTTCTGGACATTTGAAAGATGGATGACCAAACTCACCACAGGTGTAACATTTTCCTGAAAATGTAGTAGAACCTCTACCACCTCCAAATCTTCCTCTATTACCTTTCCATCCACCCCTGAAATCAGACTGTCCCTGTCCTTTACCAGTGTCTTCTTGACCCTCATTGGTTTGCTTTTGTGTAGGGGCTGCTCCTCTCCCCCTATGGTTTCCTCTTCCTCTCATGGACTTATCATGTCCTCTATTCATCTTTTCTTCAATCCTGATTGCCATTTGATAACAATCCTCCACATTCTTAGGGTTAGCTAAAACTAACTCATCCTGTATGTTAAATCTCAAACCAGCCAAATACCTAGCCACCTTTTCTACCTCATTCTCATGATGACCAGATCTCATACTCAATTTATAAAACTCCTCTGTATATGCCTTCACATCCCTTTCCTTCTGTTTTAAAAATTGCAGCTTCTTAAACATCTAGATTTCATAATCCCTTGGCAAGAATTTCCCTTTGATCCTTGCTACCATCTTATCCCATGAAGTGATCTTTGACTTCCCTTGTTTCCTTCTCTCAGATTGTACATAATCCCACCATACCAAAGCATGACCTCCTAACTTGGTCTTTGCAATCTTTACCTTCTGATCCTCAGCAACATCTTCACATTCAAAGTGATTATCAAGTGCAGCAATCCAATCTAACAACTCATCTTCATTCAAGCTTCCAGTATACTTGGAAACATCAACCTTTACCTTAGGTTTATCATTCTGCACTGCCTTTAACAGTTTTGCCAATCTCTGGTCTTCAGCATCCAGATCTTCAGCTACCTCTTCATACTCTTCTACAGTATCTTCATCTTCTTCAGACTCACTGTCTTCCACTTCCCTCTTTTTGTTCTTTTCCAGGGCTGTAAGCCTGGCTTGAAGTGCTTCAGCAAGCTCCTTCATCTTCCTCATCTCTCTAGCATGTTTCTCCTTCATCTCCTGCAATTCCCTTGCAGTACCACTACCTTTCGGAGGCATTTTGTCAACCTCTCAATCTACACACAACACACAATTCAACTCTACCTCTGCCCTTTCGGTGACAGAATCAACACACAACAGCCCAGACCTTTTGCTGAGCTCTGATACCACTATGATGCAGAGGCATCCACACTATAACCTTACAATACAGCATGGATGTCTGCAGCCCATCCTCATCATCATCATCATCACCATCATCATCATATTTCGCTTTACACTGTCCGCTTCATCATCATATTTCAGACGAGCACAATTATCCTCCTGCCGACTACTGCTCACTTCCTCCGTCTTCCGCCTATCATCATCATCATGATGTTCGACTAGCGCAAACATCCTCCTGTTGCACTGTTCATCGGGTGCCAAGCTCCATCGGCATCATCATGATATGGAACACCCCCTTCGTCAGCAGGATGTCCAATATCCTGTTGATCCAAAGATCCTGATGATGATCACCTTCAGCACCTTCCCTTCGATGCCCCGATAGCCGACGACACAAGCAACAGCATCATGATATGATTTATCCGGTTCTCTCGAAACCTCCTGCTGATGTTAACACAAATTTCTGCCGCGGACTTCCGCCGATACCTAAGCACTTAACAACAGCAGGATAAACTTGCGTAGGGGGATATCTCAATATCCTGATGACGATGACGTCATATCCTGATGACGATGACGTCACCCAATATCCTGATGACCTCTTCAACACTTAGTAAAAAAAAATGAACTTTCACTCCCGCATCTACTAGCGATACGCGGATGATGGGCACTCCCGAGAGATGATCCTGACGGCGATAGATACGCTGAGTATATATCCGACTTAAAACATCCTGATGCACTTGCAACATGCAAACTTCAACAGTTTCATGACCCGATCTTCTACCTGATGCCGATGCACTCCTCTCCGGCAACTCCTGATGTTGATCACCCCGACGCACTTGCACTTCATGCAATCGAAAGCATCATGCGCATCTCCTCCACTTATCCGGATGACGATGCCTAACGCGACTGCAGGATATTTGCAGAAATATCCTGATGATGCCATTTTAACAACTTTTCAACCTAATCGAAATACCACTTTGCCGATCCTCCAGGGACGACCCGATCCACTCTCAGGGTGATCTTCCAACTCAAACTTATCAACTCGACCTAGCACATGCCCATGCTAGGGTCTTCAACACCTCTTGACGGGGAACCTGCACACCTGCATGCGAACAAACAAACTAACTACTAACCTACTGTACATAACCATTCCACCGATCAGATGAATCAACCGGTGGAATGGATCAGTGAATCCATACAGCCACCAAACCAGCAAATCGATCAAGCAATGGAATTCAACAGAGTATGAACACAAACAAGAACACTTTATTTGATTTCAAAAGATGTAAATACAATGATCAGTTTCTCTCTCTCTGCCTCACTCTCGCAAAGTCTGGTCGATGATGTGCAATACCATCCGATCCTCATGCTTAAATAGATTTTCCTACGAGTACTACTGACCCGACTCCAAGCGGCTGGGAACTCTCCAGGCGGCTGGGAGATCCAACCGAACATACATCATGACAGCTGTTCCAACAAACTTCCTAAAAATAGCAAAGCCTGGTCAGCATGATCTTATCATGATCAGCATGACCTTATTACATGCATTTGGTCTTACCAGACCTTCTTGGAAACATAAACAAGACCTAAAACAACTAACTGCCTCATGAAGGCCAGCTGTCAGGTAGGTGCTCCTGCACCACTTTACTGGCTCTATCCACAAGAACTACTAAACTTTTTTCTCTTGGTAATTGTAGAGGACATTCACCTATTTTTGGCAACTCCTACATTCCCAAACCATTACAAAAACTAAGTTATTTTAACCCAATAAATAGTTGATTGCATTGATTTAATACTCTACTACTAAAGTTTAGCATTCACACAAATGCAGATACTCATATTATAGAAGATTGCATTATATTAGACTATTAGAGATCCCTAAGAAAAATGTAATAACAAAACTGCTTTGCCTTATGTTAGCTTACAATTATTTACCCATTCTTTTTGACACTCTTCTCTTAATAAAGTAAGAGTAATAAGAATAGAAGGAAGAGAATTTGATATTACTAGTATGCATGGTCGTTTACATGCCGTGACTTCATTTTCATTGAATAAAAAAGGTAAATATCTGATTTGAAAGGTGGGGCCGAGTTCACTGTCATGTGCTTTTCTAGATGATAGGGGCCATAATGTCCAGGGTTCTTCAAAGAAAGGCCTATAACATAATTAAGTTTTTGGTATACCAATCCTCCAGGTAAAGCTACAATTCAAATGGCTACTTTGAAAGTTGAAATAAATTATATTAGACTTACAATTTTGATTTTCTTCCATTGCTTCAACAACATCATTGGTTTCTTCATCAGAAACCAATTCAATCAGCAACTTGCTACCCATTGGTTGACTTGAACTGCATCCTCTGTTAGAAGAAGGGTATTTTTTATATGTATCAATGTTGGTATTCATAAGCTGAAGAGCATTGATATTTTTCACATACCCTATTCTTTGAAATATCTTAACCTTAAAATATGACTTGGATATGTACTTGAACACAACGAAATCTCCAATCTTCAGCTCATGATGATTCACAAAATTTTCCCAACCCTGCCTAAATTCCAGTTTATTTATGGTACCCCCTAATTGTACATCCCACTCCTACCCACCTGGGCCTTGCAACACCATATGTTTTTCTGTGTTGTCTATAAACTGTGAAACAAATAGAAGAATGCACTGCCATAAACACATTACACACTTAGATTTTACAAGTTCTTAACAGTGTAAAGGAAACAAAAGAATTAAAAATAATGTATAGAGTTACCAATTTTTGTATAAAGTCTCCAAGAATAACTTTGAAGAAGGAGGCATGCCCATTAAACCAATTCAATTAGCAACTTGCTGCCCATTGGTTGACTCGAACTGCATCCTCTGTTAGAAGAAGGGCATCTTTTATCTGTATCAATGTTGGTATTCATAAGCTGAAGAGCATTGATGTTTTTCACACACCATGTTCTTTGAAATATCTTAACCTTAAAATATGACTTGGATATGTACTTGAACATGTAACAAAATCTCCAATCTCTAGCCCATGATGAGTTGACTTGAACTACATCCTTTGTTAGAAGAAGGGCATCTTTTATCTGTATCAATGTAGGTATTCATAAGCCGAAGAGCATTGATGTTTTTCACACACCCTGTTCTTTGAAATATCTTCACCTTAAAATATGACTTGGATATGTACTTGAACATGTAACAAAATCTCCAATCTCTAGCCCATGATGAGTTGACTTGAACTGCATCCTCTATTAGAAGAAGGGCATCTTTTATCTATATCAATGTTGGTATTCATAAGATGAAGAGCATTGATGTTTTTCACACACCCTATTCTTTGAAGCATCTTAACCTTAAAATATGACTTGGATATGTACTTGAACATGTAATAAAATCTCCAATCTCCAGCCCATGATGAGTTGACTTGAACTACATCCTCTGTTAGAAGAAGGGCATCTTTTATCTGTATCAATGTTGGTATTCATAAGCTGAAGCGCATTGATGTTTTTCACACACCATGTTCTTTGAAATATCTTAACCTTAAAATATTACTTGGATATGTACTTGAACATGCAACAAAATCTCCAATCTCCAGCCCACGATGAGTTGACTTGAACTGTATCCTCTGTTAGAAGAAGGGCATCTTTTAGCTGTATCAATGTTGGTATTCATAAGCTAAAGAGCATTGATGTTTTTCACACACCATGTTTTTTGAAATATCTTAACCTTAAAATATGAATTGGATATGTACTTTAACATGTAACAAAATATCCAATCTCTAGCCCATGATGAGTTGACTTGAATTGCATCCTCTGTTAGAAGAAGGGCATCTTTTATCTGTATCATTGTTGGTATTCATAAGCTAAAGAGCATTGATGTTTTTCACACACCCTGTTCTTTGAAATATCTTAACCTTAAAATATTACTTGGATATGTACTTGAACACGTAACAAAATCTCCAATCTCTAGCCCATGATGAGTTGACTTGAACTGCATCCTCTGTTGGAAGAAGGGCATTTTTTTATCTGTATCAATGTTGGTATTCATAAGCTGAAGAGCATTGATGTTTTTCACACACCATGTTCTTTGAAATACCTTAACCTTAAAATATGACTTGGATATGTACTTGAACATGTAACAAAATCTCCAATCTCTAGCCCATGATGAATTGACTTGAACTGCATCCTTTGTTAGAAGAAGGACATCTTTTATCTGTATCAATGTTGGTATTCATAAGTTGAAGAGCATTGATGTTTTTCACACACCCTGTTCTTTGCAATATCTTAACCTTAAAATATGACTTGGATATGTACATGAACATGTAATAAAATCTCCAATCTCCATCCCATGATGAGTTGACTTGAACTGCATCCTCTGTTAGAAGAAGGGCATCTTTTATTTGTATCAATGTTGGTATTCATAAGGTGAAGAGCATTGATGTTTTTCACACACCCTGTTCTTTGAAATATCTTAACCTTAAAATATGACTTGGATATGTACTTGAACATGTAACAAAATCTCCAATCTCCATCCCATGATGAGTTGACTTGAACTGCATCCTCTGTTAGAAGAAGGGCATAGTATCAATGTTGGTATTCATAAGCTGAAGAGCATTGATGTTTTTCACACACCATGTTCTTTGAAATATCTTAACCTTAAAATATGAATTGGATATGTTATTGAACATGTAACAAAATCTCCAATCTCCAGCCCATGATGAGTTGACTTGAACTGCATCCTCTGTTAGAAGAAGGGCATCTTTTATTTGTATCAATGTTGGTATTCAGAAGCTGAAGAGCATTGATATTTTTCACACACCTTGTTCTTTGAAATGTCTTAACCTTAAAATATGACTTGGATATGTACTTGAACATGTAACAAAATCTCCAATATCTAGCCCATGATGAGTTGACTTGAACTGCATCCTCTGTTAGAAGAAGGGCATCGTTTACCTATATCAATGTTGGTATTCATAAGGTGAAGAGCATTGATGTTTTTCACACACCCTGTTCTTTGAAATATCTTAACCTTGAAATATGACTTGGATATGTACTTGAACATGTAACAAAATCTCCAATCTCCAGTCCATGATGAGTTGACTTGAACTGCATCCTCTGTTAGAAGAAGGGCATCTTTTATCTGTATCAATGTTGGTATTCATAAGCTGAAGAGCATTGATGTTTTTCACACACCATGTTCTTTGAAATATCTTAACCTTAAAATATGACTTAGATATGTACTTGAACATGTAACAAAATCTCCAATCTCTAGCCCATGATGAGTTGACTTGAACTGCATCCTCTGTTAGAAGAAGGGCATCTTTTATCTGTATCAATATGGTATTCATAAGCTGAAGAGCATTGATGTTTTCACACACCTTGTTCTTTGAAATATTTTAACCTTAAAATATGACTTGGATATGTACTTGAACATGTAACAAAATCTCCAATCTCTAGCCCATGATGAGTTGACTTGAATTGCATCCTCTGTTAGAAGAAGGGCATCTTTTATCTGTATCATTGTCGGTATTCATAAGATGAAGAGCATTGATATTTTTCACACACCCTGTTCTTTGAAATATCTTAACCTTAAAATATGACTTGGATATGTACTTGAACATGTAACAAAATCTTCAATCTCCAGCCCATGATGAGTTGACTTGAATTGTATCCTCTGTTAGAAGAAGGGCATCTTTTATCTGTATCAATGTTGGTAGTCATAAGATGAAGAGCATTGATGTTTTTCACAAACCATGTTCTTTCAAATAGCTTAATGTTAAAATATGACTTGGATATGTACTTGACCATGTAACAAAATCTCCAATCTCCAGCCCATGATGAGTTGACTTGAACTGCATCCTTTGTTAGAAGAAGGACATCTTTTATCTGTATCAATGTTGGTATTCATAAGATGAAGAGTATTGATGTTTTTCACACACCCTATTCTTTGAAATATCTTAACCTTAAAATATGACTTGGATATGTACTTGAACATGTAACAAAATTTCCAATCTCCAGCCCATGATGAGTTGACTTGAACTGCATCCTTTGTTAGAAGAAGGGCATCTTTTATTTGTATCAATGTTGGTATTCATAAGGTGAAAAGCATTGATGTTTTTCACACACCCTATTCTTTGAAATATCTTAACCTTAAAATATGACTTGGATATGTACTTGAACACAACAAAATCTCCATTATCCAGCCCATGATGATTCACAAAATTTTCCCAAGCCTTCCTAAATTCCAGTTTATTTATGGTACCCCCTAATTGCACATCCCACTCCTGCCCACCTGGGTCTTGCAACACCAGATGTTCGTCTGTGTTGTCTATAAACTGTGAAACAAATGAAGGAGGAATTCCATAAACACATTACACAATTAGATTTAACAAGTTCTTAAACATTGTACAGGAAATAAAAGAATGAAAAATAATGTATAGATTTACCAGTTTTTGTGTAAAGTCTCTAAGCATAACTTTCAAGAAGGAGGCATGCCCATTAAACCAACTCATTCAACAACTTGCTGCCCATTGGTTGACTTGAATTGCATACTCTATTAGAAGAAGGGCATCTTTTATCTGTATCAATGTTGGTATTCATAATTTGAAGAGCATTGATGTTTTTCACATACCCTGTTCTTTGAAATATCTTAACCTTAAATTATGACTTGGATATGTACTTGAACACAACAAAATCTCTAGCCCATGATGATTCACAAAATTTTTCCAACCCTACCTAAATTCCAGTTTATTTATGGTACCCCTTAATTGTACATCCCTAAACCCTAAACCCTAATCCCTTAACCCTAAACCCTAATCCCTAATCCCTAAACCATAAACCCTAATCCCTAATTATAATTTATGGTACCCTAATCCCTAAACCCTAAACCCTAATCCCTTATCCCTAAACCATAAACCCTATCCCTAAATCCTCAACCCTCAACACTTAAACCTTAAATCCTAAACCCTATCCCTAAACCCTCAACCCTCAACACTCTACCTTAACTCTAATCCCTCGATCCTCAACCCTAAACGCTATCCCTGAATCCTCAACCCTCAACCCTTATCCACCCCTCTCCTCCCCTATCTACCTCACCTCCATCTCTACCCTCCTCTACCCTCGACACTATACATACATACATATATATAGGCATACATAGATACATACATACATATAGGCATACATACATACATACATGATTAATAACCTTGAACATAAAAAAATCCAAGGGGGTCATAACGCGAGCGCATTATGTCAAACATGACAAACATTAAGCAAACTTTTGTGAAAAAGGAAAAAATGCAAAACAGAACATAATGCAAGTGCGTTATGTTTTTCTTTGGGAATCCCAAGCCTTAGGCTTGGGATTTGCTTTGGATTTCCAACCCAAAGGCTTGGAGTGCCTTCCCAATGTCTAGAGATGTGTTTTTGCATATTCTATAGGATTTCACATAATTTCATTCATGCTAACCCTCAGATTTGCACGTGTTTCAAGGTCAAACAAATCGAACACCTGGTTAATGTTTGGCTTTCCCTTAGCTATTTAACAATGTAATTTTTTTCACATTTTGACAATGTTAATCCTTTCATTTTTAATTTCTTTTGTTTGTTTGTTTTTGGGCAAAAACCACTGTTTGGTCTTTTTTTCATTGTAAATTAACCATTCATTGAAATTTCAAAAAAATTACATATTTAGAAACTAGACTCCATTATACACATATTAAAAAAATGATTTTCAATTAGTTTTCAAAATTTATAAGGGTAGCATGGCCAAAACTCTATTTTTTAGAATGTGTCCACTTTGAAAATTAGTAAAAAATCAAATATTCATCAAAAAATTATCAGAAAAATCAGGCATAAACTACATGTTGTTGGTTAATTTCTCACTGAAGCGATTTTAAAAATACCAAAAAAAAGTTGACCTTTTGAGGGAGCCACAAAACATGCTATGTTATGTTTTTTTGACAGAAACAACACCAATTTCTGTGGCTCCCTCTTTTGAACCCCTTAATCTATACCAATTTTTTTAAAAAAATAGTAGTTTAGAAAGTAGACTCGGAGTACTACGAACATTGTTTTGGTTGTATCTCCAAATTTTGAGTGTAACTATGCTCAATTTCTCATCCAAGGCCAACATTTCCCGATTTCAGAAAAAAGTGGCCACTTAAGACCCCTTTTTGGCCCCCCATCTTTTTGCACTTGCCCAACATGAAAATGTCATAATTTTGTATCTCTTGTTTTATCTCATGTCATTTGATGTACATAAATGATATTTATGTTTAGTCAATTTTGCTTCTTGATGCTTCTCACAGGAGGTCACAACTCCAACCCGTCCAACTACGGACAAAGAAGTTGGAGACAAGATGATGGAGAGTGATCATCGGATGGCGGTAAGTGATCAATTACATATGTGATGTTATATATTTTATGTACATTTTCTATAGTAATGTGCATATTTTTTTATTTTATTAACAGGTGGATCTGGATGAACTTTTGTCAAAGAGGTCTACTCGACGACAGAGAGAGGATGAGTCACAGATTGGCTCTCCATCTTCACGATCAAGCAAGGGCTGTCGATTATTTCATAAAAATCAATAGGAAACTAGTTTTCAGGACATTTTTTGTATGCCTAGATGGCTTTGTATACATACTTTTGTATGTTACCGATGTATATTTTTATATATATGCCTGTATGGCTTTGTTTGGACATGCCTATATGGCTTTGTATGTAAACTAGATGTTATGTTCATGAAATTATGTATATGATAGTTTATATTAAATATTTAATATGATGATTAATTATCGTTACAGGGATTTGGTTTTACACGTGCCAATTGCATTTTCTTGAAAGTTTATAAATCATTTTCAAATAATCTATTTTGTGCATATCTTGCAATCATTGCATTCTGTGGGGTTGTGCATTTCTTTGAGGCATCATTTCAAATAGTTCATGTGCCTTGTCTATGCTTCCACACTTTCCATACATGTCTACAAGGGCAGCTGCAAATACAATGTTGGCAAGAGACACATTGGAGCTTCATGATTGCTATCATTGATGGCAACAAAGATCATTCCACACATCTGCAGGACATAGTGTGCCTATATCGGAAGTCAGATTGAAGAATGTTGTGGTCCGGTAAGCAAGAACAGAGTGTTGTGATAAGGTCCGACAGTCAGGTCCGGATCTTTTAGAAGAAGTATCTTTGGAAAGTGCGGATTGGGGAAAGTCAAGAGGAGTACCTTGACTGATAGAATCCAGGAATTGAGCCTCCGGTGATAAAAGAGTGAAGAGATATGAGGATTCAAGTATTGGGGTCCTGTTTGGCAGTGCAGACAGAGGAAGAACTAACTGGCAGAGCATCGGACATTATTCTAGATGAGATGTTGATGGTGATCAAGATTATTGAGGTATCATTCAAGATTGGTCGACTTGTTAGATGACTTCTATAAGTATCTCCTTGATCCGCATCACTTGGGAAGCAAGGATTCAGCCAACAGACTAAAGTTTGGGAAATACTGACTATTTCAGATGCCGACTAGAAAGAGGTGAAATCCTTTGTGCGGATATATATACCAAATGGATTTTGATGAGAGTTGTTGTTGTTGGTGTGTTGTTCTATGTGCGAAGAAAAGCAGAAGAGCAAAAGGAATGTAGTAAGGAAGGTCTGGTATGTGAAAGGACAGCAGCATAAAAGAAGAGAAAGGATGAAGTGCAGTAGATCAGTATACTGAGCCTAACCGGAACTAAACTCCAACATTTATGGATGCTTCTCATAAGTTCAAGGATCTTGTTATTCTTCTTACAACTTGTAGATAGTGAGTCTCTTGTAGGCAGTGAGCCTCTTGTGAGCAGTGTGCTTGGGCAGTGAGCCCTAATTAGCAAGTGCCATATTGTATTTCTATTCTTCTAACAGAGAATACAATCTTGGGTTAATCACCTAGTGGTTTTCTCCCTTAATAGGGTTTCCATGTCAAAAATATTGTGTCATGTGTATTTCCATTTCATGGTTATGTTTGCTTATTTCAATTAATGCTGCATTAATTATTAAGAAAGTTCAAAAAGCTGAAATAATTAAGATAACTGATTCACCCCCCTCTCAGTTATCAACAATTGGTATCAGAGCCAAGTTCCTCCAAAAGGAGCCTAACAGCTAGAGGAAGATCTGTGAATTAAAATGGATGTGTATGGTATGAGGGAGCAACTTCAGTCTACCCTAGATGATCTTGAGCAATCTATTTCTAAAGTTAATGAATTAAAGAAAAGACTCAAATAGGCTAATGATTTCATAAATGAACTAAAAGGGAAACTAAGTCTCTCTATGAAAAAGAGAAACGTCTACTTTAGCAATTGGCAAGTCAAAGTGAAGCAAATGATACAAATGGAGATCTGAAGGAGAAAACCAAGTTATGTGAAAAATAATCAAAAGAGATCATTATGGTAAGACATGAAATGGAATCAGGAGTTATGAAATTTACTCAAGAAATTGAAGAGAAAAAAAAAATTGAAGATGATCTAAGACAATCTCTCAAGGAGAAATCAGAAGACTGCCACAAGATGGATAGAATAATCAGACATCTTGAATTTGATCTTGAAGATGCTAAAGATAATGAAGAAAAACTTAAGGATCAAATTGTCTCTCTTAAAAGGGATCTTCAAACAACAAATGAATATAAAGAGAAATTCAAGATAAGTTCTTCTCAACTTGAAGTTCTTCTTGAAAGCCAAAAGAGGGTAGATGACAAGTGTGGTTTGGGATATGAGAAAGGAGAAAGCTCCAGATCTGGTCAGAAGAAGTTTGGATCAGAAAATTCAAGGAATAGGCCTAGAAGACCTCTAGTAAGGCAACCTAATGCTCAAAGATATCCATCCTTCAATGGATACTGCCACAACTGCAATAACTTTGGTCATAAAGCTAATCAATGCAGAAGGAGAATGAATCAGACTAACACATCCTTCTCTGGACAGTGTTTTAACTGTAAAAGGTATGGTCACAAATCTCATGAATGCAGAAATATGCAAATGAACAATTCATTCAATGGTAGATGCTTTGCATGCAATAGAATGGGTCATATGACTAATCAATGTAGATCAAGAGGACATCAATCAAATATGCAAAGAAATGTTGTTTTCCACAATTGCAATAGATCCGGTCATATTGCCAAATTCTGTAGAAGCAAGAATCAAGACAAAAGAGGTCCAATAAATCATAATCAGAATCAAGACAAGGGAAAAGGAAAAGTGAATGCGGATGAAGTTAAAAGTGAGATGAACAAGATTTGGGTGAAGAGAAGTATAGAACATGTAGGGGATGGATCCGTACTAGAATCTGATGCTGATATTCCTTCCAGAAATTAAAAGGTGAGCTCTAGCTCAGGGGGAGACACAAAGAAAAATATTTTCCCCCAGCCAGTTTATTGGTGCCGGAACTAGCACAAGGAGAGTTGCGGATTAAAGGGTTCACAAAGGGAAATCTAAATAAGCTTTGGTTAAGAGATGAAAGATCCGCAAGAAGTTTTGAACAAGTTAAAGACTAATCCGGTTCATCGATCATCTGGTGAGAAGTAGGTTTTTCACAGTTAAATCTGACATGATTCAAACTATGGAATCTGGATCTGCGGATAGATCAAATGATTAAGGAAAGGAAGATAGATTATCACTATTCTCCAAGAATGACTCTAAGTGTATCTCAGTGATCCAGAAAAGATCTGTCTCAGAATAAGATGAACAAGGCAACTAGAATGACTTAGGTCACGCATTTATTGCAGTATGAAATTAGGGCTTTCCCAGAAATAAAAGAGTTCATTCGTTCGTCGTTTACACATTTGCACTCAAGAAGAAAAGAAAAGGAGCTCTACAACAAATTATCTCAAACTCTCAAAGATCAACCATTGAAGTCAATTCATCCAGCAAATTAATCCAGCTCATTCAGCGAACCCTAGAAGCGTAAAAGGTATTTTCCATTGCTGAATATCTCTCTATAAATCTTTTGAAAATGGCTACTCCGAATGTGGTGAAGATTTCTAATAGGCCATGCCCTAAATTTAAGAAGCATCCATATAAATCTCTAGAAGTTGATCCCTTAGGCGCCTTTTCAAGCATTCCACATGGGGTTCTGCATGTAGAAGATGTTAGGGCATATATTCATGTGAGTATTGAAGAATTTGGGGAATCTAAGCTGGTCGATATCTATCACAAGCATTTGATAGATGACTCATTCGAACTCAAAACCCAGTATAAAGCTATCTGGGACAAACATTTTGCACAATGCATTCATTTCCCCTATTTTCTGGAAGATGAATGGGTCTGGTATATCTTGAGCAGAATGCATGACAACTTCATGTGGTTGAGCAGGCCGTTTAAGATCACTAAGGATGCCATTAGGGTAGTAACCTGATTACACTCAACCGGTGGAATACCTACACTCAAATCTGTCAAAAACCAAATTGTCAGTGAGGCTACTAGATCAAAGTTTGATAAAAGAGCAATGACTATTGAGGATATCACAGATCCAGATATCAAGTTTGCATCTATGATAATTGGATATAAGATATATCACTCTAGCAGGGAGAATTCAATATCTGAAACTGCTATATATACTGCTTATGAAATGTTGAGGAAGAATGCAGACTATGATATTTGTGAGCTCCTTCTGAACCAACTCTTGGAGAATCTGCAAAAGATAAAGAAGGATAAGAAGAACTCTTTCAAATACAGTGGTTTGATACTATGCCTATTCTTTTATTACATGAATGAGCTTCCCGAATCCAGTGGCTGGGTATGGTAGAATGATAGACCAGTAGCCATTCAAATCAGAGATTATATACATGGGCTTGGTGATGCCAAGGCACAGAATACAACTCTCTGGGGCTATTTCAAGAATTTTTAGAGCATGATGCAAGCAAGAGAGAGAATCCCCCAATCTTTAGTTGAAAAATATAAAGATACAATACGTTTTATGGTAGAAACTGATTAGTGCCTAATGGAGGCAGTGGAACCAACAACAGTGTGGATCATGCCTATGGGGTATGAAGTGGATGAGAAAATTTTGGAGCTGCATGTTCAACACATGCTAAGTCAGCCCAAGGATCCCAAGGCAGAAATGTTTGGAACCTTTGAAGAATTAAGTGTGAAGATCCATGTGGAGTTAAGACAACTGGAAATAAAAAGAAAAGTGAGGAAGGAAGTAGAAGAGTTTGCCAAGAGGCATGGAATTTCAAAAGAAACACTTGATGCTAATAGAGAGAAGACAGAAAGGGCAGAGAAAGAAAAAGAAAAAAGTAGAAAAAGAAGGTACTCCAGTGGAAGTCTCCTCCTAGACCAGATCCTCTAAGACCTCTGCACCCACCACTGTAAAGAGCTCAAAGGCATCAAAACTGGAAGCAAAATCATCCAGAAAAGGAGAGAAGAGAACTAAGAAAAAGGCAACACGGTCTTACACAAGCCAAAAGGATGAAGAAGAGACAGAATCAGATGAGGAGGTAAGGAAAATGAAGAAAAAGAAGAAAGTATCTGGTGAACCCTCTACCTGTGAAGACAAAGAAGAGATGGCAAAAGAATTCATTGAAAGGCCCACTCTATCCTTAGATGATGTAGTTAAAGCAGTCACTATAGATGGGAACCTACAACCAATAATAGAATTCTATGATGCATATAATGATGCAGATAAAAAGATTCTGGAGGAAGCCACAATTAAGTATTTAAACATATACAATAAAGCATTTATTGAAATCATCTCTCTAATTCCCAAAAGTTTAGAGAAAGAACTTGAAATAGGGAAGAATAATGCCCGACCAAAAGCTCTAGAAATCTAGGAACAAATTGCTATTCAACTTTATCCCTCCATCACTCCAAAGCAAATAAACATGGTCTTTAAAGATTGCAAAGATGAGTTCTGGAGCAAAGCTAGAGTGAATCAGCTTATGCTTGGAGAAATTGATAAAGTGGCAAAAGAAACTGAAGAAATCCTTAGGAATGCCTATAAAAGATTTAATATTCCTATCATAGAGGACTTAGGTGATGAAACATCTACCATGGATGACAATGATGAATCTACTGAGACAGTGACAAAAGAGGTAAAAGAGACAGGTGATGAAAAAGGTAAGGACTTAGATTCCTCTGCTCTGAAAGAGGAGGTCCATGAACATGCAAACATCTCTCCTCCGGTTTCCCTTATAGACTCTGGATCCAAAGAAAAAGAAAGAGCATAAGAGAAGATCAGTCAAGAAGCAGAGGAGAAAGAAAAAGAAGATGACAATAGTAAGGCTACAGGAGGAAAGAAAACTCCAACAGAGAAGGCCAAAAATGATAGTGGTAAGAATATAGAAGGGGAGAAAACCCTGTCACCGGCAAGAGACACAGCAGAAGCAGTTGAAGAATTCCTAACCAAGGAGATGATGGAATTTGATGAATCAGAACTTCTTCAAGGACCGTTCAATTTTGACTCCCTCTCCCTGGTTCAAACCATGAAGCTAGCATCTTTTACTTCAGCAAAGGTAAAAGAAAAACTTTTGAAGTCTCACATGGAAGACTGCAAGCTCATAGAAACTGCATCCAGTGTATTAGAGAAGATCATGCCATCTTTTTAGAAGGATCCCTCAGTCTCTTCATCCGGTAATCTTAAATCTCTAATAAATAATGTTAGCACTCATTTTGAATCTTTAGAGAAATCAGCTGAGGTAAAGGTCTGGAAAGAGTTTTTGGATAAGAAATTCTCTGAGTTACAAGGACTTATAACCAATGATAGGAGAAATATGGATATTAGATAAAGAGCTTAGAAAATGCTCTTAAGGATGGAGGAGAAATATATAAATTATGTATATCCTGGACTAAAGTAACAAAGGATATTGAGAAGAAAGTGAAAGAACAAGAGGATAAACTGTCAAGCCTCTCTCAGAATTTTGATCCTCTCACTGTATCAATAATAAACCAGGAATGCCAAACTATTGCAATCATGAATGAGATTAAGAAGCTTGAGAAGGAGAGGAAGAACATATTAAGTGGAATGGGTGAGCTTAGAGGGATGATTATCCCCAAATTAGAGGCCATGCATGAGGCCCTAACAGATGCCCAGACCACAGCCTAGACCAGTGATCTGACAGATCTCAAGAGGGCAGAAGCTTTTGCATTCCTGTTGAGTGGTCACATCTTGATTTTGGACAGGATGAAGCAGAGTTGGGTGACAAAAGTTGTACAGTTGAAGATAACTTTTGCAGACATACCACAGTATATGTAAGTATAACCTGTTTATGTACTTATACAGCTAATTATAGTTCAATTTTTAGGAATTTTGGTGTGCGGACCCTACCCTTTGCCATTGATGTCAAAGGGGGAGTGAGGAATAGTGAAAAATGTGGAATCCAGCTAAGGGGGAGTTCTAGAAAAGTGTACATTAGAAGAGAGCATCAACCAAGGGGGAGTATATTATAACACTCAGTCATTTTTCACTAAGTGTTTCCATCAATGCCAAAGGGGGAGATTGTTGGCAAGAGACACATTGGAGCTTCATGATTGTTGTCATTGATGGCAACAAAGTTCATCCCACACATCCGTAGGACATAGTGTGCCTATACCAAAAGTTAGATTGAAGAATGTTGTGGTCCAGTAAGCAAGAACAAAGTGTTGTGACAAGGTCCAACAGTTAGGTCAGGATCTCTCAGAGGAAGTATCTTTGGAAAGTACAGACTTGGGAAAGTGAAGAGGAGTACCTTGACTGATAGAATCCAAGAATTGAGCCTCCGGTGATAAAAGAGTGAAGAGATATGAGGATGTTGGATCTAGGGCATACAACTGAGAGGGGGGGGTGAATCAGTTGTATGAAACTTCTTCTCATTCAAACACTTAACTCACTGTTGTTAGTTAGCATCATATCAAATAATCATCCATGGAAGCATAATACATAAACACAAGAGCAGATAAGCATCAACACATTGAACACCAAGATTTTGACGTGGAAAACCCGGTTAAGGGAAAAACCATGGGGTGATTAACCCAAGAATTATTCTCTGTTAGAAGAATAAAGAAAAATGAATGGCACATGCCAATAAGGGCTCACTGCCCGAGCACACTGCTCACAAAGAGGCCCACTGCCTACAAGGAGACACACTGTCTACAAAGTGATAAAAATCACAGTCTTGAACTGGAGAATGACATCTCTATCATGTCCGGATCAGTTCCAATTAAGCCCAACAATCTCTGCTCTACCTTTCGCACGTTTCTTCGCTATACCATACTCATCCTCACACCCCTCACTGAAATGAACTTACAAACCGTTATTTATACAAGACATCGACTCAGGAACAAGCATCTAAGTCGGCAAACAACCATAGGAGTATCCGCAAGATGAATAACACATCCGGTCGGCCATCACAAGAACATTCGCAGGATGAACAACTCATCCGGTCGGCTACACAGAGCAAGAACTTCATCTGGAAGAATAACTTCAATTCTGGGCTCTACCATCAATGTGGACCAACAACACAACTTAAACATGATCCAAGAACCTTCACAAGCCTGTCTTAATGTCCGGATACATCCGCACTTCCTCTGCTTACTGGGATCTCTTGTCTTCCTCATCCGGAACTTCAAGAACACAGTCTGTCGCCACTGTCATAATGCAAGAGGTACTTCCGGACCTCCAAATCATACACAAATCAGGACGACACATCACAAGGACATCCCAAACACTCCTTCCAATCCGTAGATTAGGATAATACAATTCCGGACCTCACCGGACCTTTTTGTGATCCTCTGTCACCTCCGGATACTTGCCGGACCCGGTTCTATACTGGCAGCCACAACTCCTTCAGATCTTCATGTGGACCTCTGAAATCTTAACTGTAGCATCTCAAGACTCATATCAACTAACCCTTTAATCCGCATCCTCCGGTTCTCATCCTATACAGTACATTTACCTTCTTCTCATCACTGTTCTTCACTGTTCCTGACTGAGGCTAATTTTCTCAATATCCTCAGCACACAGCTCATCAAATCCTTCTTGTCAATGCAATATGAGTATGTTGACATCAATGACAACACTGGCTTACCTCATACTTGCAACAATCTCCCCCTTTGTCATTGATGGCAACATATGATGTGAAAAACCATTAGGACAAGAACTTCAACTTTTCATATGTCTTCTCTTCCTTTACTGCTCCCCCTTTGATCATCAGCCACTTGTTTTTCACATGTCTTCTCTCCCCCTTTGACATCAATGGCAAAGGGCTCATACTTGCAATTCTCATGCATCAGAATCATACCAGCTGCTCCCCCTTAGTTGCAGCTCCCCATTAGTCCGGATCACAAGATATGACTGTGATAGCCACCGGACTGATGCACATCAGTGCATCTTAGTTCATCACCGGAGGGGCCATGACCCCTAACTTCTCCCGGAGATATTCAAAAGAGTCCTTGGGAAGAGGTTTTGTAAAGATATCTGCAATCTGATCCTTGGAGGGAACATACTCCAATCTGACTTCTTCCTTGTTTACTTGTTCTCTCAAAAAGTGAAATTTGATAGATATGTGCTTAGTCTTAGAATGCAATACCGGATTCTTGGAAATATTAATTGCACTTGAATTATCACAGAAGATTGTGATAGGCTCCTCATATTCAACTTTGATGTCTCTTAGCATCTGCTTCATCCATAAGATTTGAGTGCAACTACCTGCTGCTGCAATGTATTCTGCTTCAGTTGTAGACAGAGATGTTGCATCTTGTTTCTTACTTAGCCAAGAAACCAATCTCTTCCCCAAAAAGAATGCTCCACCACTAGTGCTCTTCCGGTCATCCACATCTCCTGCCCAATCTGCATCTGTGTAAGCATGAAGAGAGAAATCCGGATCTCTAGGATACCATAGACCATACTCAACTGTTCCTTTCAAGTATCTAAAAATTCTTTTGATTGCCATAACATGAGATTCTCTAGGATCAGCCTGGAATCTTGCCACAAGACCAACAGCCTGCATTATATCTGGTCTAGTTTGAGTGAGATACAACAATCCACCAATCATTGATCTATACTTTGTCTGATCTGCCTTTGGAGAATCATCATCTTTGCTTAACTTACATCCGGTTGCCATAGGAGTGTTCATAGGCTTTGAGTCTTCCATACCAAATTTCTTTAACAATTCTTTCACATATTTGGTCTGAGAAATGAAGATCCCTTCTTTTGTTTGAGTAATTTGCAGACCCAAGAAGAAATTCATTTCACCAAGCATAGACATTTCAAACTCACTTTTCATCTGATTTGCAAAAGTTTTGCACATACTATCTCTTCCTCCAAAAATGATATCATCCACAAACACTTCAACAATCAGAATGTTTTCATGATCAATTTTGAAATATAAGTTACTGTCAGCAGTACCTTTGTTGAATCCAAGCTGCACAAGATGCTTATCCAACCTTTCATACCATGCTCTTGGGGCTTGCTTCAATCCATACAAAGCTTTCTTCAACTTGCAGACCATATCATTATTATCAGACAATTGAAATCCATCCGGTTGTTCAATGTAGACTTCTTCTTCCAGATCACCATTTAGGAAGGCAGACTTGACATCCATCTGATATACCTTGAAGTCTTTGAAGGCAGCAAATGCAAGAAGTAATCTGACTGCTTCAATTCTTGCTACCGGAGCAAAAGTCTCTTCAAAGTCAATTCCTTCTATTTGAGAGTAGCCTTTGCAGACCAATCTAGCTTTGTTTCTGATTACTTCACCAGCTTCATTTAGTTTGTTCCGGAAGACCCACTTGGTTCCAATTACATTCCTGTCTCTAGGTCTGGGAACAAGATCCCAAGTATGATTTTTCTCAATTTGCATCAGTTCATCTTCCATTGCTTTGGTCCAGTTTTCATCATTGCAGGCTTCATTTATTGTTTTAGTTTCAATCTTTGAAATCAGACAACATTCATTCTGATCTTGAGCAATATTCCTTCTAGTTTGTACACCTTTGCTTCTGTCACCTATGATCTGATCTTCAGAGTGATTCAGTCTTACATACCTTGGAATTTTGGGAGTATCCAGCACTGCTGTTTCTTGATCAGGCTCATTCAAACCTATCTCTTCTTCCTGATTTACCAGATCAGGCTGACTCTGTCTCACCGGAGAGGATTGAGGTCCTTGAACACTGTCTTGGTCATCTTCATCAAACTCATAAAATCTTGAAGGCTTCTCAATTCCTTCATCAACCTTTACATTGGTGCTTTCTATCATCTTTCTCAATCTCTTATTGTAACACCGGTATGCTTTGCTTTGAGTGGAGTAGCCCAAGAAAATTCCTTCATCACTTCTAGCATCAAACTTTCCTAGATCTTCATCTCTTTTAATATAACACTTGCTACCAAATACTCTGAAATATTTCACAGTAGGAGTGATGCCAAACCAGAGTTCATAGGGGGTCTTACCGGTGTTGTTTCTGATTTGAACTCGATTGAGAGTGTAGACTGCAGTGCTGATAGCTTCTTTCCAAAACATTTGAGGAACATTTGCTTCCAACATCATTGTCCTAGCAGCTTCCTGGATGGTCCGGTTCTTTCTCTCAACTACTCCATTCTGCTGTGGAGTCTTAGGAGCAGACAACTGTCTCCTTATACCCTGTTTCTCACAAAAGTTAATGAATTCACCAGATGTAAATTCACCACCTCTATCAGACCTTAGACACTTTAGTTTCAATCCGGTTTGATTCTCCACCATAGCTTTGAAGATTTTGAACTTCTCAAAAGCTTCTGATTTTTCTTTTAGAAAGGTAACCCACATCATCCGGGAATGATCATCTATTAACAACATGAAATATCTATCACCTTGCAGACTCTTGATTCTTGTCGGACCACATAGATCAGTATGTACTAATTCCAACAATCCGGTAGAAGACTGATCTTTGCTTTTAAAAGAGACTCTGCTTTGTTTGCCTAACTGACATTCTTTACACACACTATTTGTAGGTTTTATCAACTTTGGAAGATCTCTCACAGCCTGAGTATTGCTTATTTTGATGATGTTATCAAAATTTACATGACACATTCTTCTATGCCATAACCAACTCTGATCAATTTGAACAAACAAACAACTTTTATTTGAACCAACCAGATGAAAGATGTTACCTCTTGTCTGAGTACCGGATGCAATTTCAGTTCCGGAGCTTGTAAAGATTCTGCATTTTCCATTCTTGAACCGGAGATCATAGCCTTTGTCCACCAACTGACCAACACTGAGAAGATTGTGCTTCAATCCTTCAACATACAGTACATTTCCTGTTTTGCTCTTACCATCAA
The DNA here is from genome assembly GCA_027924645.1 of Cunninghamia lanceolata. Taxonomy (NCBI): domain Eukaryota; kingdom Viridiplantae; phylum Streptophyta; class Pinopsida; order Cupressales; family Cupressaceae; genus Cunninghamia; species Cunninghamia lanceolata. The sequence continues at coordinate 2,637,241 of BSBN01000781.1, forward strand.
AGGAAATAGTTCCCCTACCTCTGATTCTGCCAGCAGAATTGTCACCAAACTTTACCATTCCTCCTTCATATCTTTCCAAATCTAAGAACTTATTCTTGTCACCAGTCATATGGTGAGAACATCCACTGTCAATAACCCAATCATCCTTTTCTTCCACTTGAGCAGCCAAGGCTTTTTCAACAACTTTGTGATTGATAGATTCAGAGAGTATTGAATCTTCTTCCTTGATGGCTATAAACACCCACTCATTTCCGGATTTGCTTCCTAGTTCTGATTCATCATCTGTTACTCCTTCATTGTCATCTTCTTCATGAACATAATAGCAATTCTTTTGAAACCTTTGTCTGTGAGTATTAGATTTTGCAGATCTCTCCGGACATCTTGAGGCAAAATGACCAATCTTATTGCAGTTGAAACACTTAAAGGGTAGTTTTCCTTCATACTTACCGGATCCTCTTGGCAGTCTCTTTGCAATGAGGGCTTCAAGTTGAGCTGTTTCTGCTTCTTCTTCTTCCATGTCTCTTCTTGCTTGATCATACCATGACATTTTCCTTGATGAGTTTTCACCTGGATCAAATCTCTGTTTGCCTTTCACATAGGCACTGGCTTTGAAAGCAGATTCAGTCTTGGGAGGATCATCTCCAAACTCGGTCATTTCAAATGCAGCTAGTTTGCCAGCTAGTTGTTCTCTTGTGACAGTTGTGTGGGCTCTGAATTCATCAATGGCAGCAACTTTGATTTTGTAGGCAGCAGGAAGGGATCTTAGGATTTTGCAGACAATCTCATTTTCATCTAAAGTTCCACCAGCATTTCTGATTCCACATACCAGCTCATTTACTCTTGGCATAAAGGTAGTGATGTTTTCATCATCTCTCATTTTCAATCTTTCAAATTTCCCTTTCAGACTTTGCAACCTTGCACTTTTGACAAACTCATCTCCTTCATACAGAAGTTCCAGTTTAGTTAGGATCTCATATGCAGTGGGTAGGTCAATGACATTCGAGAGATCTGAGTCATTCAATGCGCTTAGAAGAGCTTCCTTGGTCCGCAGATTGTTTTTAGCTTCTGTGATTTCATTCAGAGTTGTCGGACCACCTTGTGGAGGTACATATGGTTTTGAAATCATACCCAGGTATGCTTTTCCCATGCATTCCAAGTGACACTTCATGCGACCTTTCCAGAGAGTGAAGTTGGTTCCATCGAACTTCGGACTATCCTTCTTGTATGACGACATCCTGGATCTCCTCAAGCGGTTAAGCTCTTGTCAGAGGAACTTGGCTCTGATACCAATTGTTGGATCTAGGGCATACAACTGAGAGGGGGGGGTGAATCAGTTGTATGAAACTTCTTCTCATTCAAACACTTAACTCACTGTTGTTAGTTAGCATCATATCAAATAATCATCCATGGAAGCATAATACATAAACACAAGAGCAGATAAGCATCAACACATTGAACACCAAGATTTTGACGTGGAAAACCCGGTTAAGGGAAAAACCACAGGGTGATTAACCCAAGAATTATTCTCTGTTAGAAGAATAAAGAAAAATGAATGGCACATGCCAATAAGGGCTCACTGCCCGAGCACACTGCTCACAAAGAGGCCCACTGCCTACAAGGAGACACACTGTCTACAAAGTGATAAAAATCACAGTCTTGAACTGGAGAATGACATCTCTATCATGTCCGAATCAGTTCCAATTAAGCCCAACAATCTCTGCTCTGCCTTTCGCACGTTTCTTCGCTATACCATACTCATCCTCACACCCCTCACTGAAATGAACTTACAAACCGTTATTTATACAAGACATCGACTCAGGAACAAGCATCTAAGTCGGCAAACAACCATAGGAGTATCCGCAAGATGAATAACACATCCGGTCGGCCATCACAAGAACATTCGCAGGATGAACAACTCATCCGGTCGGCTACACAGAGCAAGAACTTCATCCGGAAGAATAACTTCAATTCCGGGCTCTACCATCAATGCGGACCAACAACACAACTTAAACATGATCCAAGAACCTTCACAAGCCTGTCTTAATGTCCGGATACATCCGCACTTCCTCTGCTTACTGGGATCTCTTGTCTTCCTCATCCGGAACTTCAAGAACACAGTCTGTCGCCACTGTCATAATGCAAGAGGTACTTCCGGACCTCCAAATCATACACAAATCAGGATGACACATCACAAGGACATCCCAAACACTCCTTCCAATCCGCAGATTAGGATAATACAATTCCGGACCTCACCGGACCTTTTTGTGATCCTCTGTCACCTCCGGATACTTGTCGGACCCGGTTCTATACCGGCAGCCACAACTCCTTCAGATCTTCATGCGGACCTCTGAAATCTTAACTGTAGCATCTCAAGACTCATATCAACTAACCCTTTAATCTGCATCCTCCGGTTCTCATCCTATACAGTACATTTACCTTCTTCTCATCACTGTTCTTCACTGTTCCTGACTGAGGCTAATTTTCTCAATATCCTCAGCACACAGCTCATCAAATCCTTCTTGTCAATGCAATATGAGTATGTTGACATCAATGACAACACTGGCTCACCTCATACTTGCAACAGAGGATTCAAGTATTGGGGTCCTATTTGGCAGTGCAGACAGAGGAAGAACTGACTGGTAGATCATCAGACATTATTTCAGATGAGATGTTGATGGTGATCAAGATTATTGAGGTATCATTCTAGATTGGCTGACTTGTTAGATGACTTCTATAAGTATCTCCTTGATCCTCATCAATTGGGAAGCAAGGATTTAGCAGACAGACTAAAGTTTGGGAAATACTGACTATTCCAGATGCTAACTAGAAAGAGGATGAAATCCTTTGTGTAGATATATATACCAAATGGATTTCGATGAGAGTTGTTGTTGTTGGTGTGTTGTTGTGTGTGCAAAGAAAAGTAGAAGAGCAGAAGGAAAGCAGTAAGGAAGGTTCGGTATGTGAAAGGACAACAACATAAAAGAAGAGAAAGGATGAAGTGCAGTAGATTAGTATATTGAGCCTAACCGGAACTGAACTCCAACATGTATGGATGCTTCTTATCAGTTCAAGGATTCTGTTATTCTTCTTACAACTTGTAGACAGTGAGTCTCTTGTAGGCAGTGAGCCTCTTGTGAGCAATGTGCTCGAGCAGTGAGCCCTACTTGGCAAGTGCCATTTTGTATTTCTATTCTTCTAACAGAGAATACAATCTTGGGTTAATCACCCCGTGATTTTCTCCCTTAACAGGGTTTCCATGCCAAAAATATTGTGTCATGTGTATTTCCATTTCATGGTTATGTTTGCTTATTTGAATTAATGCTGCATTAATTATTAAGAAAGTTTAGAAAGCCAAAATAATTAAGATAACTGATTCACCCCCCCTCTCAGTTATCAACATACAATACATGTGACAAAATTCCTATATCATTTATGCTTTGATGGTTGTCCACACCATGTTCCCCAGATCCCATTCTGGCATAGGCAAAGAGGAAGTTGGATAAGGTTGTGCAATTTGGTTTTAGACGTGCCAAAATTTGCGTTTGGTTGAAATTTACTTTTGTACATTTGCTTGAGAGTTTTTAAAGCGATTTAAAAAAAAGGTATTTTGTGCATATACTGAAATCATTGCATTCCATGAGACAACATTTCTTTAAGGCATCATGTCAAATAGTTCACGTTTGTTGTATATGCTTCCACACTGCATACATGTCTTGCAGGGTACTTACAACTACAACATTTGACAAAATTCTTATATCCTTTATGCTTTGATGGATGTCTATACCGTGTTCCAAAGATACCACTTCTAAGGTTTTTGGAATTTGGCTTTACAGTCAACAATTGCATTTTCTTGAAACTTTCTAAAGGCTTATCAAAAAATCCACTAAATGTTCATATCTTGCAATCATTACATTCCATGAGGTGGCATTTCTTTGAGGCATCATGCCAAATAGTTTACGTGCCTTGTCTATGCTTCCACACTTTGCATACATATCTCTAAGGGTAGTTGCACCTAAAACATCTAACAAAATCCCCATATTTTTTTATCCTTTGATGGATGTCCATTTTGGCATAGGCAAGGAGGATACTAGCTAAGGTTGTGTAATTTTTCTTTACACCCACCAATCGCATTTGCTTGAAAGTTTCTAAAGCCTTATAAAAAAATCCATTTTGTTCATATCTTGCAATCATTTCATTCAATGAGGTGACATTTCTTTGGGGCATCATGCCAAAAAGTTCACGTGCCTTGTCTATGCTTCCACACTTTACATACATGTCTACAAGGGCAGCTGCAATTACAACATGTGACAAATTTCCTATATCCTTTATGCTTTGATGGTTGTCCATATGTTGTTCCAAACATTCTATTTTGGTGGATGTCCATACCCTATTCCAAAGATCCCATTTTGGCATTTACACATGTCAATTGCTTTTTCTTGTATGTTTCTAAAGCCTTATCAAAAAATCCATTTTATGCATATCCTACAATCATGGCATTCCATGAGACCACATTTATTTGAGGCATCATGTCAAACAATTCACTTATCTTATCTATGCTTCGACATTTTACATATATGTCTTCTAGGGCAGTTGCAACTACAAAATCTATCAAAATTCCCTATCGTTTATGCTTTGATGGATGTCCATGTACCATGTTCCAAAGATCTCAGTTTGGTACAGGTAAAGAGGATGCAGTCAAAGGTTGTGGAATTTGGATTTACACCCGCATATTGCTTTTTCTTGAAAGTTTCTAAAGCCATATCAACAAATCCATTTTGTGCATATCCTACAATAATGGCATGTTCCATGAGACCACATTTCTTTAAGTCATCATTCCATGCAAGTACAATATTTGATAAAATTCCCATATGCCTCCACATTTTGCATACATAGTTGTTGTACTAGACTCTTTTTGTATCTTGTCAAATAGTTCACTTGCCTTGTCTATGCGTCCACATTTTGCATACATGTCTTCTAGGGAGTTTGTAACTACAACAACTACCGAAATTCCCATATCCTTTATGCTTTGATGGATGTCCATGTACCTATTGGAAACAAGGCAGATAACTGAGAGGGGGGTGAATCAGTTATCTCAAAATTTCTTTTTATTTTTGTTATCTTAATAATCAGAGTTGCATCAAAACTTGAAAGCATATGTAATCATAAGAACAAAAATAAAATCAACACATATGACACAAGGATTTTTATGTGGAAACCCTGTTAAGGGAAAAACTATAGGGTGACTAACCCAAGATTGTACTCTCTATTAAAAGAATAAAGGAGTACAAAATGGCACTTGCCAATTAGGGCTCACTGCACAAGCACATTGCTCACAAGAGGCACACTGCCTACAAGAGACTCACTATCTATAGAACTTACAGAAGGTAATCAGGTGTTTGAACTGATGAGAAGCATCTACAAATGCAAGAGTTCAGTTCTGGTTAGGCACAATACACTGATTTGATGCACTTCATTCTTCCTCTATTTTAATACTATTTCTCTGTCACATACCGGAATTGATTTGCTATTTCACACTTATCCCTGCTTTCCTTCACACTTTATTTCATCACTTGTATATTCCACACCTCTAGATACTGGAATCCATCTGGGATATATATCCACATCAAGGATTTCATCAACTTTCTAGTCAGCAACAAGAACACTCAAGATATTTACAAGTTACTGATCTGTCGGCTAAATCCATGCTTGATTTGTGATGTGTATCAAAAACATAGGCATAGAAGTCATTAATCATGTCAACCAACAATGTATAATCCCTCAAATAGCTTGATCAACACCTTTTACTCATCTCGATTGAAGTCTAAATCTCTGTCGGTCAGTTATTTCTCTGTCTGCTCTGCCTATTTGGAACCCAACACTCAGATGCTCATATCTTTTTCATGCTTTATCACCGGATGCTAAATCTCTAGAATATAGTAGTCATTTACCCTTCTTGACTTATCCAAGTCTGTAACTTGCTGAGTTACACCATCTGAGAGATTTGGACCTGATTGTCAGACCTTGTTGCATACTCTATTCTTGTTCACCGGACCAAAACAATCTTCAAACTGACTTTCGGTATAGGCATATTATGTACTGCAAATATGTGGGATAGACTTTGTTGCCATCAATGACAACACTCATGAAGCCACATAGTGTCTCTTGCCAACAATCTCCCCCTTTGGCATTGATGGCAACACTTAGTGAAAAATGGCTAAGTGTTGTAGTAACTCCCCCTTGGCTGATGCTTTGTCTTTTGCATTGTTTTACCGGAGCTCCCCCTTAGCTGGATTCCACATTTTTCATTACTCCTCACTCCCCCTTTGATATTAATGGAAAAGGGCAGAATCCACATACCAAAATTTTGTAAAAATTAACCTATACATGGCCGCATAAGTATATATATGTTATACTTACATATACTTAAGTATATCTGCAAAAGTGGCCTTCAACTGTACAAATTCTGTGGCCCATCTCTACTTCATCCTGTCCAAAATGGAGATGTGACCACTCAACAAAAATGCATATGCTTCTGCCCTTCTTAAATCTGTCGGATCACTGGTTCGGGCTGTGATCTGAGCATCTGTCAAGGCCTCATGCATTGCCTCTAACTAGGGATAATTATCCCTCTGAGTTCGCTCATTCTATTTATTATATCCTTCTTTTCCTTGTTCAGCCTCTTTATTTCATTTATGATGACAATGGCCTCGCATTCTTGATTCATTAAAGAGGTAGTAAGGGGATCAAAATTCTAAGATAAACTTGACAGTTTACCTTCTTGTTCTTTCACCTTCTTTTCAATATCCTCTGTCACTTTGGGCCAAGATAGACAAAATTTGTACATGTCCCCACCATGTTTAAGAGAATTTTCAAGGCTCTTTATTCCAATGTCTAGGGTCCTCCTATCATTAGCAATGAGTCCATGTACTTCAATGAATCTTTTTCCCAGAAACTCCTTCCAGACCTTTGCTTCTGCTGATTTTTCTAGAGATTCAAATTGAGTGCTAACAGAATTTACCAAAGATTTTAGGTTGCTAGATGGTGAGGCTAAAGGATCCTTTTGGAATGATGGCATGATCTTCTCTAGCATCCCAGATGCAATCTCTAATAGTTCACAGTCTTCCATGTGAGATTTTAGGAGTTTTTCTTTTGCTTTGGCTTGAGCAAAAGATGCTATTTTCATTGTCTGAACCAGAGAGAGAGTCAAAATTTAGTGGCCCTTGAAATATCTCAGGTTCATCTATCTCCATCATTTCTTTGTTTAAGAATTTCTTCACTACCTCTGTAGTGTCTCTTGCTGGTGAATGAGTCTTCTTTGGGATATCAGAATAGTCATCATTTGTCTTTTCTGCTTGTTCTTCTTCTTTTCCCTTAACCTCTTCTTCTTGAATCACCTTCTCTTCTCTTCTATCTTCTCCTTTAGCTTCAGAGTGTGGAATGTCTGTAGTGGGATCCGAAGGAGAGATGTCACCAGAGTTTGTTGCTTCATGAACTTCCTCTTCTAGGACAGAGGAATCCAAGTCCTTAGAGTTCTCTTTATTTATCTCTTTTGATCCTTCTACATCAGAAGATTCTTCATTGGTTACATTTAATCCTTCAACATCCATGGTAGAGGGTTCTTCAACTGATTCCTCTATAATAGGAAGATTGAATCTTTTCAAAGCATTCTGGAGGATATCTTTTGTCTCACTTGCTACTTGGTTAGTTTCTCCAAGCATAAGTTTATTCATTCTTGCCTTACTCTGGAACTCATCCTTACAATCCTTAAAAATCATGTCCATTTGTTTTGGAGTGATAGAAGGATAAAGCAGAATCATTATTTGTTCCCAAATCTCTAGGTCTTTTTCCTTTGCATTCTCTTTTCTCAGTTCAAATACCTTTTCTAGACTCTTGGGAATTAATGATATAATTTCAATAAAAGATTTATTGTAAATATTCAGGTACCTAACAATAGCTTCTTCTGAAATCCTCTTGTCAATATCACTGTATTCATCATAAAACTCTGTTACTGGCTGCAGGTTCCCATCCATAGTAACTGCCTTGATGATGTCATCAATGGAAAGAGTGGGCTTTTCAACAAATTCTTCTACCTTTTCTTCCTTATTTTTACTAGCAGAGAATTACCCAGATGTTTTCTTCTTCTTCATTTTCTTGATTTCCTCATCAGATTATGTTTCTTCATCATCTTTAAGACTTGTGTATGACCTTGTGGCTTTGGTCTTCATCCTCGTTTCTCCTTTTCTGGATGTCTTGACTTCCGGTTTGGTGGTCCTTGAGCTTTTAAGAGTAACAGGTGCAGAGCTCTTGGAAGATCTAGTCTAGGAGGAGGCTTGTACCAGAACATCTCCTTTCTTTGCTTCTTGTTTATCTTTCTTAGCCTTCTCCATTTTCTCTTTGTTTGCATCTATTGCCTCTTTTGATAGGCCAAATCTTTTGGAAATTTCCTCAACTTCCCTTACTTTCCTTTTTATCTCCAGTTGTCTTAACTCAATATGTATTTTTACACTTAGTTCTTGAAAGGTACCAAACCTTTCTACCTCAGGGTCCTTAGGCTGGCTCAACAGTTGTTGAATATGTAGTTCCAAGATTTTTTCATCGACCTTGTATCCCATAGGCATTATCCACACAGTTCTGGGCTCAACTGCCTCCATTAGGCATTGATCAGTGTCAATCATGAAGCACACTATGTCCTTGTATTTCTCAACTATGGATTAAGGTATCCTCTCTCTGGCTTGCATCATGCTTTGGAAGTTCTTAAAATAACCCCAGAGAGCTATGTTCTAAGCTTTAGCATCACCAAGTCCATACATATAATCTCTAATCTGGATTGCAACTGATTTATCATTTTGCCAAACCCAACCACTAGATCCGAGTAGCTCATTCATATAGTAGAAGAATAGACACAGTATTAGACCACCATATTTGAAGGAATTATTCTTATCCTTTTTGATCTTCTATAGGTTTTCTAACAATTGATTTAGGAGAAGTTCACACAGGTCATAATCTGCATCTTCCCTCAACAATTGATATCTTGCATAGATTGTTGTCCCAGACACAGAATTCTCCCTGCTAGAATGATAGATCTTGTATCTGATTATCATTGAGGTAAACTTGACATCTGGATCTGTGATGTCATCTATGGTCATTGCTCTTTTATCAAATTTAGATCCGGTGGCTTCAGTTATTGTCTGGTTCTTGACAGATTTAAGTGCAGGTAACCCACCGGATGAGTGCAGTCTAGTTACTGCCCTGATGGCATCTTTAGTTATTTTGAAGGGCCTCATTAACCACATGAAATTATCATGCATTCTGCTTAGGACACACTGGACCCAATCATCTTCTACAAAACAAGGAAAGTGTATGCAATGTCCAAAGTGTTTATCCCGGAGGGCCTTGTATTGAGGTTTGATTTCAAAACTCTCATCTATTAGCTGTTTGTGATAGATGCCCATCAATTTTGAGTCTCCAAATTCCTCAATGTTGACATGGATATAGACCCTAACATCTTCTACATGCAATACCCCATGAAGAATGCTAGAAAATGTGCCTAAAGGATCAACTTCTAGAGATTTATAGGGGTGTTTCTTGAATTTAAGACGCGGCCTATCAGTGATCTTGACAACCATTGGAGTACCCATTTTGCAAGAGATTCAAAGAGAGATTTTTAGAATGGAAGTACCTTTTCACACTTTAGGGTTTGAAATAGGAGCTAGAACAAATCGCAAGTTGAATTCAATTTTCCATTTGATCTTGAGTGAATTGTAGAAACTTTGTTGCAGAGCTCTTCTTTTCTTCTTTGCGAATACAAATGTGCAAACAATGAGTGAAAGAACCCTTTTATCCTTGTGCAAACCCTAATCTTCTTTTGTAATAAATGCACAACTTAAGTTATCCAGTTGCCCTATTTTGAGAGAGATCTTCTTGAATCACTGCGCTGAACTTAGAATCATTGTCAGTGAGGATTGACAATGTATCTTCTTTTCTTTAATCATGGCATGGGTCCGCAGATCAAAGTATTTCAATTCTGAATCATACCAGATCTATCTATGAAAATCCTTCTTTATTGGATAGCTGTCAGAACCAAATTAACTTGAGTAGTTATAAGTCTTACAAAACTCCATGTGGATCTTTCACATTTTGATTGAAGATTATTTGAAGGTTTTTCTGAGAACTTTTTAATCTACAGCATTTCATGTACCGAATCTAGGCACTAGTTGACTGGCTGGGGGAATTTGTTTTTCTCTATGACTCCCCATGAGCCAGAGCTCATCTGTTTAGTTTCTGGAAGGAATATCAGCACCGGATTCCGATGCGGATCTATCCCCAATATTTTTTGTATTCTTCTTCACCCAAATCTTGCTCATCTCCTTTTGAACTTCATCCACATTCACTTTACTTTTACCCTTATCTTGTTTTTGATTATGTTACACCGGACCCTTTTTATCCTGATTTTTACTTCTGCAGAATTTGACAATATGACCGGATCTATTGTAATTGTAACAGACAACATTTCTTTGTATATTTGATTGATATCCTCTTGATCTGCATTGATTAGCCCTATGTCCCATTCTATTGCATGCAAAGCATCTACCATTGAATGAATTATTTATTTGCATATTTTTGCATTCATGAGATTTGTGACCATACCTTTTGCAGTTGAAACATTGTCTGGAGAAGGATGGATTAGTCTAATTCATTCTCCTCCTGCACTGAGTTGCTTTATGATCAAAATTGTTGCAATTGAAGCAGTATCCATTGAAGGATAGATATCTTTGAGCATTTGGTTTCCTTACCAGAGGTCTTCTAGGCCTGTTTCTTTGATTTCCTGATCCAAAGTTCTTCTGACTAGATCTAGAGCTTTCACCTTTCTCATATCCTAAGCCACGCTTATCATCTACCCTCTTTTGGCTTTCAAGAAGAACTTCAAGTTGGGATGAGCTTATCTTGAATTTCTCTTTGTATTCATTTGTTGTTTGAAGATCTTGTTTAAGAGTGTCTATCTGATTCTCAAGTTGTTCTTCATTATCTTTAGCTTCTTCAAGATTAGATTCATGATGCTTGATTATTCTATCCATTTTTTGACAGTCCTCTATCTTCTCTTTAAGGGATTGTTTTAGATTATCTTCAATTTTCTTTTTTTCTTCAATTTCTTGGGTGAATCTCATAACCCTTGATTCCATTTCATGTCTTACCATAATGACCTCTTTTGACAGCTTCTCACATACCTTATTTTTCTCATTCAGATGTTCATTAGTATCATTGTCTTCACTTTGATTGGCTAATTTTTGAAGTAGTTCCTTTCTCTTTTTCATAGAGATACTAAGTTTTTATTTTAGCTCATTTATGAAATCATCATCTTGTTTGAGTCTTTCTCTCAAATTATTGACTACAAAATGTGATTGTTCAAGATCATCTAGGGTAGACTAAAGTTGTTCCTTCATACCATATATATCCATTGAGATTCCCAGATCTTCCTCAAGTTGTTAGGCTTTGTTCAGACTAAATTAGCTCTGATACCAATTGTTGGAAACAAGGCAAATAATTGAGAGGGGGGGTGAATTAGTTATCTCCAAAATTTTCTTTTCTTTTTGTTATCTTAATAATCAGAGTTGCATCAAAACTTGAAAGCATATATAGTCATAAGAACATAAATAAAATTAACACATATGACACAAGGATTTTTACATGGAAACCCTGTTAAGGGAAAAACCACGGGGTGACTAACCCAAGATTGTATTCTTTGTTAAAAGAATAAAGGAGTACAAAATGGCACTTGCAAATTAGGGCTCACTGCCTGAGCACACTGCTCACAAGAGGCACACTGCCTACAAGAGACTCACTATCTACAGAACTTATAGAAGGTAATCAGGTGTTTGAACTAATGAGAAGCATCTACAAATGCAAGAGTTCAGTTCCGGTTAGGCACAATACAATGATTTGATGCACTTCATTCTTCCTCTGTTTTAATACTGTTTCTCTATCACATACCAGACTTGATTTGTTGCTTTCACACTTATCCCTTCTTTCCTTCACACTTTATTTCATCACTTGTATATTCGACACCTCTACATACTGGAATCCATCTGGTATATATATCTGCATCAAGGATTTCATCAACTTTCTAGTCAGCAACAAGAACACTCAAGATATTTACAAGTTACTGATCTGTCAGCTAAATCCATGCTTGATTTGTGATGCGTATCAAAAGCATAGGCATAGAAGTCATTAATCATGTCAGCCAACAATGTATAATCCCTCAAATAGCTTAATCAACACCTTTTACTCATCCGGATTGAAGTCTAATGCTTTGTCGGTCAGTTCTTTCTCTATCTGCTCTGTCTGTGTGGAACCCAACACTCAGATGCTCATATATTTTTCAAGCTTTATCACCAGAGGTTAAATATCTAGAATATAGTAGTCATGATACCCCTCTTGACTTATCCAAGTCCGCAACTTGCTGAGTTACACCATCTAAGAGATCCAGACCTAATTGTCGGACCTTGTTGCATATTCTATTCTTGTTCATCGGACCAAAACAATCTTCAAACTAACTTCCGGTATAGGCATACTATGTACTGCAGATGTGTGGGATAGACTTTGTTGCCATCAATGAAAACACTCATGAAGCCACATAGTGTCTCTTGCCAATAGTACCATGTTCCAAAGATCCCACTTTGGTATAGGAAGAGAGGATGCAGTGTGGAATTTGGCTTTACACCCACTAATTTCTTTTTCTTGAAAGTTTGTAAATCCTTATCAACAAAACCATTTTGTGCATATCCTACAATCATGGCATTCCATGAGATTCCATTTCTTTAACGCATCATGTCAAACAATCCAGTTGCCTTTTCTATGTTTCCACATTTTGCACAGTTGCAACTACAACATCTTACAAAATTCCAATATCCTTTATGATTTGATGGATGTCCAAGTACTGTGTTCCAAAGATCTTAGTTTGGCACTAGCAGAGAGGATGTAGTCAAAGGTTATTGATTTTAGCTTTACACCCACCAATTGGTTTTTCTTGAAAGTTTCTAAAGCCTTATTGACAAATCCATTATTTCCATATCCTACAACCATATCATTCCATGAGACCAAATTTCTTTGAGGCATCATGTCAAATAGTAAACTCACCTTCTCTATGCTTCTGCATTTTGTATACATTTCTTCTAGGGTAGTTGCAACTACAACATTTGATAAAATTGCCATATGCATTTTGTAAGAATACATGAGATACTATATATTTCTATATGATTACCCTAATTAGTAAGAATTAATAAGAAAGAAGCATAATGGCAATAATTATCATTCAAGGATTTCTAATGAAGACCTAGGGTTTGGGTGCCAATGGCAACTCACCAAACCCTTGGATCAATCTTTATAAATGAAGAGATTTTATGATTTAGACTAATACAAATGCTTGGGCATCTCATTATCATATTGAGATCTAATCATTGCTTTGTTTTTTGTAGGGTATGTTTCCATGCTTCTAATCATAATAATCAAGGTTATGGGTCAACATGGTTATGGAATAGCTCTTCTCATGTCATATGAGGAGATCATGGCCACAATACGATCAAGATATTGTGAATTTTAACAACAAATTTACATCTTTACAAACCCTACCATTGTACACAGTCAAGAAGGCACAAAACAATCAAAAGAATGGACGGTCAAGGGACTATCATGAAATCATAAGGTTGTTATCCATAGGGGGATTGCCTTGAAAGATGTATGACCATGCTAAATTGCTCCTTATCAAGGCCATGATGTGTCAAAAAGGTGAAGTTAATGGGTGAATGTGAGAAGTCAATTTCAAAGAAGGTTTCAAAAGCGTATCTGCTACTGTCACAGTCATGAAAGACTATCATTATGCCATCTTAGAGACCCTATGACTCAAGAAATCGCCATGTGAGGGGTAATCAAAGGGATTTCAAGGAAGATCAAACACTAAAAGAAGGGATTTTGGACTGTTACAATCATGAATAATCATCAAGGTCCTAAGAGTATTTACTAATCATCATACCATTATTCACATTTTAGAACTATCAACACATATTAGGATAGTGTTTTCCCAGCAAAACAGAGAAGGTTGTTATAAAGATATTAGAACAATCATTTTATAAATGTACAGTTATATGAAAATGGTAACAGTCATATGTCAAGCTTAGAATGGTCATATCAACCTAAGAACTACTTGATTGAATCCTCAGGGCTAGGAGTGACATTTTGCATTCCATAGCTCGTGGGGCTGAATAGACTTTGCCAACACGTCAGAGTAGGTAGGCAAATGCCAGGGGAGGTCTCATTTCATGTGCCAAGTGCTCTAGTCATTCAGGGCAACAGGCTATTGACAAAGTCCCTTAAGATCCTTAAGATGAAAAAATTATCAAACTTTGATGGAGCAGTTCTTGGAATTTGTGGCAGCTGGGAATGTTTTGTTTGGACCTACATGTGCATGTGCAGTCCGTACACAATAACCTCTCTTAGTTTTGGTTTGTATACGCCTAAAAATGACACAACTCTGTCCAAATAAATATTCTTATTATTTATTTAAGTCAAATTCCTCTATCAATAAATAAACAAACAAATTTATTTATTTGATTCATATTCTCCCAACAATTAAATAAAATCAATTTATTTAATTAAATTCCTAAATTCTTCTAATTCTTCCAATAAATTAAATAATACCAACTATTTAATTAGTTCTTCCAAAATCATTCTAAATTAAATAATATCAATTATTTAATTGTTTCTTCCAATGATATCTGTTAGATCTAGGGCACACAACTGAGAGGGGGGTGAATCAGTTGTACAAAAACTTGCTTTTACTTCAGACACTTGATTCTTCTTTGTTATTTAATAGCATATCAATTAACCATTCATGAAAGCATAAAGCATAAACACCAGAGCAGATAAACATCAACACATTAGACACCAAGATTTTGACGTGGAAAACCTGGTTAAGGGAAAAACCACGGGGTGATTAACCCAAGGATTATTCTCTGTTAGGAGAATAAGAAAAATGGATGGCACATGCCAATTAGGGCTCACTGTTCGAGCACACTACTCACAAAAGGCACACTGCCTACAAGAGACACACTGTCTACAAAGTAACAAGTATTACAAACTTGAACTGGAGAATGACATCTTTACCATGCCTGGATTAGTTCCATTTAAGCCCAAAAACTCCTACTCTCCCTTTCGCACTTCCCTTCACTATATCACTCTCATCACCACAAGACACGCTTCAAAATGAATTCACAAACCCTTATTTATACAAGGCATCGACTTAGGAACAATTATCTAAGTCGGCAAACACCTACAAGATCATTTGCAAGACGTGTAATACTTCTGGTCGACCAGTCTTAAGAAGAACACCAATATCCGTAGTTATTCTTCGAATGCAAACTCTAACTTCAATGTGGACCACCAATAAGAATAGAACATGATCCAAAGATCACCAAAACCTTTCCTGAGTCATCAAGAATATCCGCACTTTATCAGCTAACTCGAATTCTTCTGTTCTTCATCTAGAACTTTAAGAACATAGTCTGTCATCACTGTCATAATAAAAAAGGTTCTTCTAGACCTCCAAATCATTCACAAATCTAGTTGTCACTTCACACTGACTTTTTCAACACTCCTTCCAATCCGCAGAATGAGATAATGTAATTCTGGATCTCACCGGACCAATCTGTGACACTCTGTCTCCACTGAACACCTGCTGGAACTAGTTCTACACAAGCAGCCATAACTTCTTCAGATCTTTATGCGGACCTCTAAAATCTTAACTGAAAAATCTCAAGACTCATATCTACAAACCCTTTGAATCGCATCCTCTAATCCTCAACCTATTTAGTACTTTTGCCTTCTTCTCATCACTATTCTTCATTGTTCCTGATGGAGACTAGTTTCCTCAATAACCTCAGCACACAGCTCATCCAATCCTTCTTATCAATGCAATATGAGTATGTTGACATCAATGACAACACTGGTTAACCTCATACTTGCAACAATATCTTCTCTAAATTTAAATAAATCAAATATTTATTCAAGTTGTCCATTTTCTTCTAAATTGAGTTATCTCTAAATATAATTTAATCCTTATGCACATGCAATTGAATATTCTAAATATTTAATTGAGTTAAAATATCTTCTCATCTTCATGCAATTTCTATTCTCTAGGTCTATTCTCTTAACTGATTGATCTATACTTTTAATTGATTTTATCTCTTCAGTTAACTCATTCTTCTATTTTATTAATTCCTCTCATGCAATATAGAGCAAGACACATGTCTTCTTTCTATTCGTGCACGTTCCTCAACCATTCTATACTGTTGATCTTCTTGTTCTTTCTATACCATTGATCTTCTCTCTCCCAAGTCTATAAATTGAACCCTATTCTTCCATTTCATTCATCCAAGCTTTCAATATTATTACTCTGGAGGAATTACGGCACGCCTTTGGCACCCACGTCATTCCTTTTGCTTGCGATCAACTCGTTACCATATCACTACCATTGTTGTGAAGCTTATCTTCATTACAAAGCACTATCACAGCCATTCTCCATTGACAATCTTGGAATAGCAAGGAAGTGCACTCTCTGATGGCCTTATTCATAAATTTAAGATTGATTGAGTTAGGCAACCAACGGAAGCTATGAAATATTGAGGTTTGCAAAGGTTTCATCTTTTGTTTGTTTGATCTTGATTATTTCCCTTTTTCATTGAGTTTTGGGTATTATTGATATTGATATATTGATTATTCATGTTTACTCCAATTTTCCCTTAACATTTTTGGTGCCCACCATGGGGCCTAGCCCCAATTTAACCCAAAAACTAAGTTTTTGTGTGTCAGAAAGTTGTACACAAGAGGAATCTATGCATCTGCCCCATCCTAACACTCATCTGTTGTCTGTTCCAGTGCATCCAATCTTTCAGCACATGCAGGCTCTATTTCTGTGCATATAACCTTTGATATGGTGCATCTGCTAGTTCTACGCATATACTCTGTATTCCTGCTCTTTTGACCTCTATCTCATTGCATTTGTACTCCTGCACTTCTGAGATCTATTTCTACGCATTCAGACTTTGAAGCTACACATCTGATTTAGACAGTGATTATAGGTTTTTTCTTGTGTTTTTTTTTCGCTAAGGTTAATACTTTTTCGCAGGAACACTCTTGGATCTGTTTGTGGGCTAGGTACTGGTTTAGATCATATAGATGCACTTGTTAACTCACACTTCAATTTCTAAAAGGAAAGTAAATGGATGCTCATGCAAATCTCACATAGTCTTAACTAAGAGGGTGGTAACTGAGTCATTGCTATCTTGCATATCATTGAATCATTGCTATATTGCTATCTTTCAAAGTTAGACACATTGCTATTTGGGTAAAATTGAACTATTGCTATCTTGTTATCACTTCAAAGGTAACAAATTCTTGCTATCTAGGTAAAATTGAGCCATTGCTATCTTGTTATCACTTCAAAGTTAACAAATTTTTGTGCATGCCCAAGTAGATAGCTCATTTAGTCTTTTTCATTTTAACTAGGGGAAAAGAACCACTATCTTTTGTGTTTTTGGGAATGATACCAGGCCTATGCTCTCCCCTATCTTGGGTGACCAAAATGCCAGACATATCATTTTTGCATGTGTTTTACCTTTAGAGAGGCCTACCCTTGGATATATGTCTATCCTTGGGGAATGACCTTAAGTGGTAACAAGCTAAAACCAAGTTCTGCCAAGCCACTATAAATAAATGGTGTTTGGAGTGAAAGCTTCAAACAATGAGTGAAGTTGTGTTATACCAACATCCAACCTCCCCCAAAACCCTCCAAGGTGCAACCCTTGCAGGCTGGGAGACTCCATAATAGAGAGTAGTGTTGCCGCATGTATAAGCACTCAAACAGTTGCACTTATTAATCATCCTTTATTTTTAGTGGCCAAAAACCCCTATAAGCCAGTGCAGGGAAGGGCGATTATTACCTCTCGAAGATGCCTCACCTAGAAATAGGGAGAATTCGGTTTATATTGTCTCAACTAGCCTAGGATTTGTACTTGCTTTCTTTTAGTCAAAAAGAGTAAAAAAATCACAAAAAAATAAAAAACCATAAAAAAATTCTTTGTGTTTGCTGTGTCTTCTTGCCATAATTAAGCAAATTAAAATAAAAAAAGACCATCTTGGAACCAAGAAACCCAAAAACACTAGAAAATTTGTCAAAAATTGTAAAAACACTAAAAAAACCAGAGTTGCACATTTGTTATCTGAAGATGCACATACATACAGACTTTCTGCGCATTTGCATCGACCTACTGTGCTTTTATCATTTGTTACTGTGCTTCTAAATTTCACCAGTCCTACACATTCGTAGCAACTCGCTGCGCTTTTATCCCATTCTGTTGTGCATCTATTTCGGTGCATCCGTGACAGTGAGTATCTCCTCGCATTTTGAGAAAAAGTTGTTCATCTTTCTAGGTACCCATTTCAACTTAATTCCAAATTCTAAAATTAGATCTTACCTTGCAGTCATTATTTCATCTGTTCCGCATCAAACTCTCTCTTTCATCAATCGTCTCATCCACCTTCTACCAGGTCTCCATAGAGCAAAGTCAAAGTATCCTATATCAAATTAGCGCAAGACCTTTTTCGGATCATTTCAGATTCAAGTAACCCTAGTAGGTCATAGAACTTCACTAGTGGTCTTGGTGCATGACTAGTCTCTACATAGTAAACGGGTATTGAGTACCCTTACTTGTGGCTATTGTCTTGTATCGGCCATCTTACTTGGAATCATTGATCGAAAGAGTCCCTTGTCCAAATCTCATCACAAGTATCCTATTCTCAACAATCTCCATCAGTATCTTACCAAAATCTCTAGTTTCATCCTACCGCTTCCTACATCGCCTTGCATGGTTTTAACTAGATCTCAATACAAAAGACAACTTGAAATGGCCAGATCGTCCAACTGCATTGTCACCCCTCATGATAGTGATGAGGAAATCTCTCATGAAGAGTACCAAGTTACCCTCCAAGATCAGAAATTTCAACACTTACTAGAAAAAGTGCTCCATGAGGACCCTCACAAGTACTTTATTCATCTTGCGAATCTGGGACTTAAGCTCCCCACCAACTTTGATCTCAACAAACTGAAAGAAACTGTAGAGGAAACTCATAAAAACCACACTAGTGAAGATAAAGGAAAGAAAGTCATAGACCCAAACATGCCCACGGAAGAAATGATGAAACAAATTAAGGGCTTAACGCAACAAATGATGGATCTCAAAACGGGAATAAGTACTAAAACTTACTCTTTGGAAGACATCGCATCATACCCCTTTGACAAAAGTCTGAACATGGTGCCATTCCCCTTTCAGTTTGAAGTTCCTAAATTTGACAAGTACGAAGGGAAAGGAGACCCAAGAGATCACATTAGGGAATTTACCACCACATGCATGGAAGTAGCTCACAATGAAACTTTCTTAATGAGACTATTTCCTAGATCTTTAGGTAGTCAAGCCATGGAATAATTCTCACGACTTCTACTAGGTATCAAAACTTTTGATGAGTTAGTAAACAAATTCGTCACGCACTTCTCGTACAACATTGAACACGAAGTCTCCATGCTCGACTTATGCAATACAAAGCAAAAGAGTGGCAAGCCTTCACCTCCTTCTTACAAAGGTGGAGACAACTCACGAGCAAATGCTCATATGATGTACCTAAGAAGCAATTGACAGAGATGTTTGTCCACAACCTTAACTCTGATCTAAGCTATCAAATCCAAATTTAATGTCCTACCTCATTTTCAAAGGTCATTGAAATGGGATTATTTATCGAGAAAGCTATGATCACCAAAGGGCAAATAAAGTTGTACAAGGACACCCCTAACTCCAACTATACTACGGACAAGTTGAAATTTTGGACAAAGAATAAAAATGTCTCTAATGATGGAGTAGTTGATGCCAAAGTGGCGGCTCCCAAACAACAACCAATCTTCACTCTCAAAGGAGAGGCAAGCAATGCTACGCCCAACAAAACATTCTCACGAGAGTCAAAGCCATGGTACAACTCTAATCCTAGATGAAAGTTCACACCACTGGGAGAGTCTGAAGAGTCTCCATTATGAAAGCTATTGGCCAACAATGAGATCACTCTCCTGCCAACTAGTGACTATGAGCCTCAAATAAAACTTCACTATTGGAAAGACACTAATTTCTGTGAGTATCATAGAGGAAGAGGTCATACTACCAACAATTGTATCTGTCTCAAACATGTCATTCAAGACATACTTGACCAAAATCAAGTAGGTGCTCAACAACATACCTCTAATGAGACGCATGTGGCATACAAGGATCCACTTCTCAATCATGATAGGCCATACAACAACAACAATAAAAGCAACAACAATAACAATCGCAACAGGTAAAATCAAAATAACGGGCATAATAATGCTAACTATGCAAGCGTGCCGTTCAACTACACTATCAATTACATATCAGAGCACATCCCACAAGTCAATGTGGTCATGCCCAACCAACAATCAAAACCCAACAAAACTAATTGCAACATCATCACCCGCAGTGGTAAGGTCATGTTGAATACCCTCCCTCCAAGGTCATCTCCTTCTCAGTCCAACTCCCATCAGTATAGTGTCATAGACCAACTTCAAAAAACTCCTGCCCACATTTCTATCTTAGAGTTGTTGCGTCTGTCTCCTTCCCACAAAGAGATTCTCGAAAAAGCCCTAATGGAAACAAATGTACCCATGAACTTGGCCCAAGAGAAGTTTCAAGCCATGGTAGGAAATCTAACCTCCTCTAGCACCATATCATTTACCAAACATAATGACCTCTCAGTATCTCAGCCTCATAACACCCCCTTGCATATCGTCGCTTTCATCCATAAACACTGTATCAAAAGGGTTCTCATTGATGGAGGAGCTGGTTTAAATATTTGCACGCTCAATCTAGTCCTTACATTAGGGTTCTCTAAAAATGTAGTAGATCTAAGGAAAAAGATTACCATTAAAGCCTATGATGAAGAGGAAAGAACTACCAAAGGAACCGTTGTGCTACCAATACAAGTGGGACTGGTGATAAAAGATGTTGTTTGCCAAGTCCTAGACAGGGAGCTAGCCTATAACATTCTCCTAGGTAGACCATGGATTCATGCCATGAAAGTTGTGCCTTCTACCTACCACCATTGCATAAAATTCCCTCATAATGGCAAATAAGTCACCATCCAAGGTGATCCAGACCCCTTTCAGCATTACAACTCTGTCTGCTCAAAACCTGATTACATCATACCCAACAATAGAGCATCTACATCCCCTACCCCACAACATGATTCTACCTCCGAAGCTTCATCATCCAACCCCAAAGAGCAGAAAATTACCATCAAAGAAATATGAGTAGGGGAATACTCCATCGAGCATAGCCTCAACTTAGCCAAGATGCCTCTATCTCCTAGATCCTTTGGGTGACCCAAGCATTTTCTAAAGCCATCTACTCCCCCTACACCTCCTACAACTCCCTCTGTAATATGGGGTACCCTATTAGATGAAACAGAGGAAAGAGTTATCTTACAATGGCTCTATACAGAAGAAGGAGAGAATACGCAACAAGAACCACCTAAGCTCCCAACAAAAATCTATGGTCGAGGTGAATTTATCCTACACAGAATGGGTTATGAAGGACAAGGTCCCATTGGCCCAAGAAAGGAAGGAATAATAGAACCCATTCAACCTTCTTCATCCTCACTGGCAAGAAATACAAAAGGTCTAGGATACAAGGACAAGGGCAAAGCAAAAGCAAATGCTTGTCTTGTGGAAATGATCCATAACCTTCAAGAGGACAGTGACAGATTCTAATGAATATGAATGGGATAAGCTGACAGAGCACTCCTATGATGACAAGGAAATTGACATTGTTCAAACTTATAGCCCCTACCATGAGGGAAAAATGCTAATGCATAGACCATTCGAGTGTGATTCGCTAATTCCTGAGAATATGACTTTCGAGGAAGGTTCAAGTTCTATAGCAATAAACAATTTGGAGGAAAGTACCATCCCAGACCCTATCCCTACCAATACCCCTCACATATCCATTCAAACTATCAATGAATCAAATCTATCCTCTAACTCCCTCCCCCTTGTGCATCTTGAACTTATCGACTAGGATCTACAAGGAACCCCACAACTAGATATGTTCCAAAATGACGATGCCTACATTGACTACATGGAATTTAGGGACCACCTACCTACAAGAGATCATAAAGTTGGCTTCACCATTGAACTCAATACCGTGGCTTATTTCAGAAAGGGTGCCAAGCCTTCCAGTCACAAAAATATCAAAATAAAAACTGGATCTGATGGTGAAAACCACTCTACAGCAATATCAAATCCCAAAATAGTAAAAAGAAAGGACACATCCGATGGTAAAAACCCAACTGTGGCACCTAACGATGGAAGGCTTGACACTCTCCCCGATGACATGCACCAGGAGAAGTCTTAGATTGTTGTGGAACCTACAGAACCTGTTAACATTGGAACAGAGGAACAACCTAAGGTCATTCACTTTGCTAAGTCTCTAACTCCACCAAAAAAGACTAAGTTTGTACCATTCTTCAAGAAAAAGTAAGTCAACTTTTCTTGGTCATACACAGACATGCCAAGATTGGATCCAGATTTGATTCTACATCATCTCCCACTAGATCCAGGACAGAAACTAGTCAAATAGAAACTTAGAAAGATGCATCTACACATTTCCCTACTAGTGAAAGAACTCAAGAAACTACTAGATGTAGGATTCATAAGAGCAATAGACTATCCAGAGTGGGTCTCCAACATAGTGTCAGTATCCAAACCTGATGGCTGAGTCAGATTATGCAATGATTTCAGAGATCTAAACAAATCTTGCCGCAAGGATGACTTTCTGTTACCAAATATAGATATCATAGTCGACTTAACAGCAGGGCATACCATGTTATCTCTCATGGATGGCTTCTCTGGATACAATCAAATTAGGATAGCACCAGAAGACAAACATAAGATAGCTTTCACTTGTCCATGGGGCACTTTCTGCTAGAATGTCATGCCATTTGGGCTAAAGAACGTAGGAGCCACATATCAATGTGCTATGACCACTATCTTCCATGATATGATGCACATCAAAATGGAGGACTATGTAGATGATATCCTTGCAAAGTCACTCACTAGAGAATCACATCTAGATGTGCTAGAGAAGGTCTTTCAGAGGCTAGAACAATTCAAGGTCAGGTTGAACCCAAAGAAGTGTGTGTTTGGAGTCACCTCGGGAAAGCTCTTAGGCTTTATTGTATCAGCAAATGGGATTGAAGTGGATCCTGCCAAAGTCAAGGCCATCATGGAAATGCCACCACCCAAGAATATTACTAAACTACGGTCTCTACAAGGCAAACTAAAAGCAATCCATAGGTTCATATCACAACTGGCAGACAAGTGCCAACCTTTCAGTCATCTGCTACATAAGAACATTCCATTTAGGTGGGATGAGAAGTGTGAAGAGGCATTCGGCAAATTGAAGGAGTATCTTATGAACCCACCTATCTTGATGCCTCCTATCCAAGGAAAACCACTGTTACTTTACATATCTGCTACGCCAGCAACTCTTGGGGCCCTTCTAGCACAACAAGATTATGAAGGTAAAGAAAGAGTCGTCTACTACATCAGTTGCACATTGGTGGGCTATGAATTGTAATACTCTCAAATAGAAAGATCATGTCTTGTTGTGGTTTTTGCTTCCCAAAAACTATGACACTACATGCTAGCACATCCATTCAAACTTATTGCAAAGATAGATCCACTAAAATACCTATTAAGCAAAGCAGCTCTAACAGGTCGCCTAGCCAAGTGGGTAATGCTCCTAAGTGAATATGACATTGAATATGTAGACAGAAAGGCTATCAAGAGACAAATCATTGCTGATCAGTTAGCAGAAGCACCATTATAGGATAGTGCACCAATGACATTTGAGTTTCCAGATGAATCCTTATTCAATATCACAACACACTCATGGAATCTCTACGTTGATGGATCCTATACAAACCATGGATCAGGGGCAAGAATCTTGTTGCCCACTCCCCACGACGACACCATACCTAAGTCTTATCATCTATTATTCTCATACACAAACAATATAGCAGAGTATGAAGCCTTGGTCATTGGTCTCAAAATGGGAATAGAATGGAAAATAAAAGAGCTACATGTCTATGGTGACTCTCAACTAGTGATCAACCAAGTCAATGAAGACTACCAAACCAAAGATGAGAAGCTTGTCCCATACAAGTGCATGGTCAATGACTTTAAAGAGTACTTTGTGATCATCTCCTTTGAAAAGATACCTCACATTGAAAACGAAGTAGCAGATGCCATGGCAACTATTGCCTCGCTCCTAGAGATCCCAAAGAATGAGTCACAATGATCTTCCTGAAACCCATTGCATATGCCTACTAGTTGGATCTAATTCACCTTGGTATGGTAAGATTTACACTTACCTCAAGGACAACATCCTCCCACCTAACTTATCTTCAAACCAACGTCAAACCTTTATCCTCCAAACCTTTCGTTATACCATTATTGCTGACACCCTATACTAAGGTGGTCTAGATGGTACTTTAATCTATTGTTTAGAATGAGAAGAATCTCAAACCGCCTTACAAGACGTGCACGAAGGAATTTGTGGAACACACTCTAGCGGTCCTTCCTTAGCTAAGAAACTCATGCATTTGGGTTATTATTGGCTGAACATGGAAACATATTCATATTAGTTTGTGAAGAAGTGCAAGTAGTGCTAGATACATGGAAACCTGATACATGCACCGGCTCAAGAGCTGAGACCTTTAACGACACCTTGGCCCTTTTGTCAATGGGGACTCAACCTTGTAGGAAAAATCCACCAACCCTCATCCAACGGACACAAGTTCATAATAACCGCCATTGAGTACTTTACCAAGTGGATTGAAGTTGTTCCCCTCACCACCATCACAGGTAAACAAATTTCCTCATTCATCCTCAATTACCTCACCTGCAGATATGGGATTCCCTCATCCATTATCATGGATAATGGAAGAACCTTCAAAAACCAAGATGTATAAGAGCTTTGTGACCGATTCAAAATCCAACACCATTTCTCCACACCCTATTACCCCCAAGGCAACAGCCAAGCAGAAGCATCCAACAAAACGATCTTGAAACTCCTCAAAAAGATAGCCAATGATGCTGGTTGTGATTGGCACATCCAACTCAATCCTTCTCTATGGGCCTATCGAACTAGTATATGCATTCCCACAAGTGCTACCCCTTACGCCCTTGTCTATGGATTAGAAGCTATCTTTCCCATCAAGGTCGAGTTACCATCTCTCAGGGTGTCATTAAAAGGTCTCATAACTGATGAAGAGTATAGAGTTTCTAGATTACAAGAGTTCGAGCTGCTATAGGAAAGGAGACAGAAAGCCTTCAATCATCTCAAGGCATATTAGCAAATGATTTCACGAAGCTACAACCATAGAGTCCATCCAAGAGTCTTCAAGGTTGGAGATCTAGTAATTAAAGAAAATCCTTGCAATCAATAGGATCGGGAAAAGAAAGGTAAGTTTGAACCCAACTGGCTTGGGCCTTATGTGATCGTTGCTACCTATGGATTGGGGGCATATCAGTTGGCAACATCAGAAGGTGAGTTGTTTGATGACCCAATCAATAGTATGCATCTTCACCGGTTCTATACCTAGGAGAATCCCAATGTAAGGGGGGCATAAAATACAAAAATCATAAAATACAAAAAAAAAAATCTGAAAAAGAAACAAAAAAATCATCCTTTGGTGAAAACCTAGCAAATAGGCACATTGGATAGGTACCATGATGAAAACCTAGCAAACAAGTGTCATGTATACTTTTAGCTTTCATGCAAATAAAAGCAAGTGGTGAAAACCTGGTAAACAAGCGTTACTTGTGATAGACTACTTCCTCCATCTTTAGGAAACCAATCACCTTGTGTCCATTCTTCCTTTAATTGTGTCCCATCTGATCCATATCTGTTCCATAATAAAATCCTAATGATAACCTATCATGGCTTGATACTCTATCTCTTTTGTCACCTTGTCAGCCAAGGTCTTATCTAGTATCCTATCCACAGTGTCAGCCTAGCATAGTGTCTGTCATCAGTATCCACATGGTCCAAGTCCATGAACTACGTTGCCTCTACGTCATCACGTAGGCAAGGCCATTTTTCAATGCGCCCTCGAGGCTCCACTCGCCCATCCCATATCTGGTCCTTCTATCTATCTGAGTCCACACCACTTTCTATTGCCTAGGTCTTAGGTCCATTAGGGTTCACCCTGAACTACGTTGCCTTTGCATCATCACATAGGCAAGGCCATTTAGCAATGAGCCCTTGAGGAACTAGGTCTGTCCCTTAGGGTCTGTCTCACCAATAAGGATTGTGGAACCTTTCACTAGGCAAGCAAGCACAAGCAAAACCCACTTTCAATCAGAAATTTTGATGCAAGACCTCAACCTATCCAAAGCAAAGCAAGCAAGTACCTTGTTGGTTTTTCTTCTGAATCAGCACTAGGGTTTGCCAGTTCTAATGCACAGGCAGATTCAACCAACTAAATACAGGAGGTTGCGTGAGCTCCACCCCTTCACTTCTGGTTCTGTCGCACCAAGGGGGGTGCCCCTATTACTCAAGATGTAACCTTGACTAGCTCAATGATATGAAGATTTAACTTGATAGCATCAGGCAGAATACTCTCATGTATGGACCAAGATCTGCATGATAGATCACAAGGTTGGCAACATTCTTGGACATATTATTTGGTTGGGTATGAGAGTATGCAGGGGGTTCCTAATCCTACTCCTACAACTAATAGGTTGAAGTGATGAAATGGGTGGACATAATGTCCCAGATGCAAGACAAGGGGTTTTGGCTCATAACTACTGATCCAGGAGCAGACTGGTGCCTATCCATTGGGCAAGGAGTCAACTAGACATATACAACAGATGGTTTGCAACTTTTGCTCAAGTTTCAGGGGGTTAGACTGATGCTTGCCTTACAAACATCACCCAAGAATGGGTATCTAACTGCCTCTACTTATAGATATCCCTGCTGACATGCAACCTTCCCCATACATTAACCTAAAACAGTTTAATCCACTCCTTGAATGGAAGTTACAGATCAAGCATGCAATATAGATATCTATACCCTAGAATCTATGAAACCCTTAGTAACCAGATTCAAAAGAAGGAGAATAATATGCAACAAATGGAGACAAGCAGATAGACACATGCAATAAGCATTTTTCATATAACATTAACACTGAAACTAAAAATATGTGCAAAATACACTCATGTTGCAACTCATAAACTCTAAAATGGGATAGAACAACAAGGATCATGCCCTGTTCTTCATTATTTACACAAAAATGCCTCAGGCCTTCAACAACCTTCAAATGAGCAACACAGCCCTACTTGTACAGCAAGGAGGTGTACCCATCATTAATTACATGGCAGATTTCAAAATTCGCCAGATACAACTCATTGAGAAAATGGTGCTCAAACATTCAATGCAGCAGGTGGGAGAGGAGACAGGAAGAGATCTTGAGCCTTGCGCTGCCGCCCGTGGATGTACAACTTCAATCGGGTACCAGATCCATCCACGCCATCGCCCATACCTCTGCAACAACCACCATTAATGGCACACCAACCCGCGGCCTTGGGAAATGTAGAATACTGTGCATCGCAAACCTTTCCCACCAAAATACCTCATCCTGATATTTCAAATTATGTAGGATCAAATTATCCCACATGCACCCCTCGGCAACCTCCTCATATCTTATATACTAGGCTGCGAGCATATATGATGTCGGTGATTTTGTTCCTGACAGCACCTAGTATAAGCCTCATCATCATCATCCTCCAACATGATATCCAGATACTCAATATCACCCAGACGTCAGCACCATCATCTACATGATAACCTTACCTTCATGTGAAACATCAACCTGATATTCACCTTCATCGGCACAACCTGATGCATCGGAAGAAGATCCTCTTGCTTAACCGATACCAAATGTCTGGCCGATGAACATCTTGATGACATCACCATCATATCTTGCTGACGTCATCAACATATCTGCCTATTGCGCACCTCCTCATATCCAGATGACGTCATCATCATATTCGCAACATCGGGGGATCTCCATAAAATGACTGATGTTAAAATATGACCCTCGGACCTTGATGATGTCACCATCATGTCGGCATCAGGATGATATTCGGAAGATAACCGGATATTTGGAAATATCACCCTAATAGAAATATCGGGGTGCACTGTAGCTTCATTGTAACATTGGGGTGATGTTTGAATATGACTGATATTTAGAAATATCACCCCCTCCTTTGGAATATGATGAAGCCGACAGACGGATATCACCCTTTGGAAATATCACGCTGCAGACAGGCAGAAAAGCAGGAAACACCCTAACATAAGAATGACATCAGCATCATCAAGGTGAGAAAACAACGAACATGAAGTGATAGAATAACATCACGATGATCTTAACAAAGATCACCCGATATTCAAATATGATGACCCTGATGCAAAACAGGTCATACTTAGAACCTTGCAGCAACATCATCAGGATGATCTTAACTAAGATCATCTGATGTTAAAATATCACCCCGACGAAAGATCAGGTAGGCAAAAAATATGATGATGACCCCCACGAGAAACAAAAGGGTGATGACCGGAAACATGATGATGATGACCTCCTCTGAAGAAAATATGATGCTGAAGTTGAAAAATGCTAAGGAGGCCCAGAGACTTAGAACCTTTTTTGGATTTTTTGGGAAGGTGCCTGCATGTTTAAATGCTTGAAAACTGACCGCTCATGCAGGCACCAACAGTGGCTCTGTCTAGAGACGCATGCCTCTTGCAGGCATTGTGAGAACCACAGATCAGTCCTTATCCATTGGGCAACAAAGTCAAACTTGCACCAACCTGCATCACCAAACACACTCGATGGCTTAAGGCCACCAAGAAAAGAAAAACCTGTATCTCCCTTTGTCAAACACTTTGTTTTCATCTGCATACATTGGATCAAGCCTGGAGATACTACCATGATCTGCCCACAAACAAATCTTGTCATCTGCATATTCAGCCCTCTGATTCAACTTGTCATTATCACCCCTATGCAGACAACCTTCAGCATCCTGTAACAAGTGGATGCAGTGTTCATCAAGCAATGCATATTCAAATGGTATGTAACACTTATCATCATCTGCATCAGTAGTATGCATTGCAAAATGATCTCCTAGCTAGACTAAAAATAGGAAACACTCAGAGTCCACCACATAGCTAGGAAGATCAGGGCTCATTTCATTAGCTGGCACATCAAAAGAAAAGCTTTCAAAATCATAGTTATGCACATCATGCACACAACCATCTGGTACACCAAGCTGGAAAAGATCAAGCTCTAGCACCTCTTTACAATCAGGCACATTTTTACAATCACTTACCTGATGTATGTTGGTCTCTCTTTCATCAGGTTGAGAAACAGAATCCAAGTCAAAAATAGGGCTCAAATCTTCACCATACTCAGACAGATCCTCATCACCACATGTGTCATAGATGGGTGACCCAGGTGTATTAGCTTCATCAAAGTATGTTGCTGGTTCATGGGTAGCATAACATGCATCTTCATCACCAATGGATTCATTTTGTGGAGGAGTATCAGCCTATTTGCTTATTTCTTCTCTATCTTGAGCACAATACTCACAATCATCTCCACAAGCCCATTCAAATAGATGTTCATTTCTATCCATAACCACATCATTATTTTCAGAACCAAACACCTCAACCTTGCAATGGGAGTCATCATTTATCCTTTCAATGGCATCCTCAACTGATATCTTTTCATTTTCACTTTTATCTTCACATGATGCCATGATCTCAAGGTCAAATTGAGGATCAAAAGGGATGAGAAGAGGTTTAGCCTTGTAACTGGTAGACACAACAGGGTTACTGCTTTTTAACTGGGCCTACCTAGCCTCCAAGAATATCAACCTATTTTTTAGCTTTTCTATTCTTTTATTCAACATTTCACCCCCTTCTTGACTGAGTATGGGATAAAACATATTTTGATTCACAAAAATCTTACTCTTAGACATCCCTTTGTCTACCTAAGACCTAAGGCTTCGCCCGACATCTAACTTATGCAGTAAACAACAAATATAAGGGGAAGAAGCTAGGTACCTTTTCTCATCTAGATGCAGAAATCTAAACATCTTTCATCACACAACATACATCTATATTTCATGTGCACTTAAATCTTTTTTGCAGAGTCGCCACCTCTCCAGAGAGGACAAAATTTACAACAGATGAAAGCTACTTTTCCAGGTTCATTCCACCAACAGAGCATCTTTTTGTTGTGACTCGGATGGGCCACAAATATATCACCAGAGATGATTAGATAGTACTTTTACTTCACATCCCCAGCAGAGTCACCATTTTGTTGGTTTTTCTTCTAAATCAGCATTAGGGTTTGCCAGTTCTAATGCACAGGCAGATTTAGCCAACTAAATACAGAAGGTTGTGTGAGCTCCTCCCCTTCACTTCTAGTTCTGCTGCACCAAGGGGGGTGTCCCTATTACTCAAGATGTAACCTTGACTAGCTCAATGAAATGAAGATTTAACTTGATAGCATCAGGTAGAATACTCTCATGTATGGACCAAGATATGCATGATAGATCACAAGGTTGGCAACATTCTTGGACATATTGTCTGGTTGGGTATGAGAGTATGCAGGGGGTTCCTAATCCTACTCCTACAACTAACAGGTTGAAGTGATGAAATGGGTGGACATAATGTCTTAGATGCAAGACAAGGGGTTTTGGCTCATAACTACTGACCCAGGAGAAGACTAGTGCCTATCCATTGGGCAAGGAGTCAACTAGACGTATACAACAGATGGTTTGCAACTTTCACTCAAGTTTTAGGGGGTTAGACTAATGCTTGCCTTACAAACATCACCCAAGAATGGGTATCTAACTGCCTCTACTTATAGATATCCTTGTTGACATGCAACCTTCCCCATACATTAACCTAAAATAGTTTAATCCACTCCTTGAATGGAAGTTACAGATCAAGCATGCAGTATAGATATCTATACCCTAGAATCTATGAAACCCTTAGTAACCAGATTCAAAAGAAGGAGAATAACATGCAGCAAATGGAGACAAACAGATAGACACATGCAATAAGCATTTTTCATATAACATTAACACTGAAACTAAAAATATGTGCAAAATACACTCATGTTGCAACTCATAAACTCCAAAATGGGATAGAACAACCAGGATCATGCCCTGTTCTTCATTATTTACACAAAAATGCCTCAGGCCTTCAACAACCTTCAAATGAGCAACACAGCCTTGCTTATACAGCAAGGAGGTGTACCCATCATTAATTACATGGCAGATTTTAAAATTTGCCAGATACAGCTCATTGAGAAAATGGCGCTCAAACATTCAATGCAGCAGGTGGGAGAGGAGACAGAAAGAGATCTTGAGCCTTGCGCCACCGCTCGTGGATGTACAACTTCAATCAGGTACCAGATCCATCCACGCCATCGTCCATACCTCTGCAACAACTGCCATTAATGGTGCACCAACCCGCGGCCTTGGGAAATGCAGAATACTGTGCATCGCAAACCTTTCCCGCCAAAATACCTCATCCTAATATTTCAAATCATGCAGGATCAAATTATCCCACATGCACCCCGCGGCAACCTCCTCATATCTTATATACTAGGCCATGAGCATATATGATGTCAGTGATTTTGCTCTCGATGGCACCTAGTATAAGCCTCATCATCATCATCCTCCAGCATGATATCCGGATACTCAATATCACCCTGACGTCAGCACCATCATCTGCATGATAACCTTACCTTCATGTGAAACATCAACCTGATATTCACCTTCATTGGCACAACCTGATGCATCGGAGGAAGATCCTCCTACTTAACCGATACCAAATGTCTAGCCGATGAACATCCTGATGACATCACCATCATATCCTGCTGATGTCATCAGCATATCTGCCTATCGCGCACCTCCTCATATCCAGATGACATCATCGTCATATTCGCAACATCCAGGGATCTCCATAAAATGACTGATGTTAAAATATTACCCCCGGACCTTGACGACATCACCATCATGTCGGCATTAGGATGATATTCGGAAGATAACCAGATATTTGGAAATATCACCCTGATAGAAATATCAGGGTGCATTGTAGCTTCATTGTAACATCGGGGTGATGTTTGAATATGA
The DNA here is from genome assembly GCA_027924645.1 of Cunninghamia lanceolata. NCBI lineage: Eukaryota > Viridiplantae > Streptophyta > Pinopsida > Cupressales > Cupressaceae > Cunninghamia > Cunninghamia lanceolata. Next base: position 2,669,618 of record BSBN01000781.1, read on the forward strand.
CTGATATTTAGAAATATCACCCCCTCCTTCGGAATATGATGAAGCTGACAGGTGGATATCACCCTTCGAAAATATCATGCTGTAGACAGGCAGAAAAGCGGATATCACCCTGACATAAGAATGACGTTAACATCATCAAGGTGAGAAAACAATGAACATGAAGTGATATAATAACATCAGGATGATCTTAACAAAGATCACCCGATGTTCAAATATGATGACCTTGATGCAAAACGGGTCATACTTAGAACCTTGCAGCAACATCATCAGGATGATCTTAACTAAGATCACCCGATGTTAAAATATCACCCCGGCGAAAGATTAGACAGGCAGAAAATATGATGATGACCCCCATGAGAAACAAAAGGGTGATGACTGGAAACATGATGATGATGAACTCCTCTGAATAAAATATGATGCTGAAGTTGAAAAATGTTGAGGAGGCCCAGAGACTTAGAACCTTTTTTGGATTTTTTGGGAAGGTGCCTGCATGTTTAAATGCTTGAAAACTGACTGCTCATGCAGGTACCAACATACCTAAGGCATTCTAAATGATTTTACCTAAATTATGGCAAGAAACAAACACATCTAAATGCAAAAATGTTTTGTGGTTGTGATCAAGTTAGGTTACAGCATCTTGATTTTTGTTATCATGTCTTTCTATGCTACTCGATGATGCCAAAAGCTAGAGATGCTATGATGGGGGCATGATTATTTTCTTTGTTTATTGTTTGTGGATTAAACTCTAGTAATGTGATGCCTTTTCTAATGACATGATCGGTAAAAGATCATCGAGGACATCAAAGGTCTAACATGAAAGGGGACAATCCTTGTCTATTGATACACAAAAAATACTTAGGTCATCTCAGTGTAATTATACCTCGATGCTTGTATTAACTTGCTAAATCAAAATCCATGTAAGCAATACTTAGGTCATCTCAGTTCAATTATACCTAGATGCTTGTATTAACTTACAACATTCAGAAAAAGTACCAAAAAAATTGTCCAATGATGAAATAAGAACTTCAAAATACTTGCACCATCAAGATGTCAAAAGAAAGCACCATTTACATCCATTATACATCCATAAAAGCATCCATACCATATCCCATGCAATAAAAGATCCACAAAATGCAGAGTATCAATACAAATGAAATCTTGTGAGTCTTTCTACCAAGTTTGTTTTCAATCAACCTTTTGTCTATCATTGAGTCATTTCTGTGTCGATTGAGTACATTTGGACATAACAAAAACATAGCATAGTTTGTATATCATATCACATGAGATAGTCATTTACATGATTCAATCATTTGCATACATAATAAGTGCATTAGATCATCCATACACATTTTGCATCATAACATAGTGTCAAAATAGAAAAATCCAAAAATATAGACAAAGGCATGTAAAGCATCGTAACATCTGCATCATCATGTAGCTAGCATAACACATTTTTTGCACATCACATAGCATCATATAAACATCTAAGTCTGCATTAGATAAACATCACATAGACATAATCAAAGTATGCATCACATGAGTACCATCATACAATAGAAACACATCCATAACATATAGTATGAACAAACTACATATAGAGAGCATCAAATAGTTGCATCATCATATAAATATCATGTAAAACATGTCCAAATGTATAATATATCAAAGTCCACCAGGACCATCTCTGAGTCAATGTCATATACAGTATATACATCTCAAAAAATAATGATACATGTCTCACATACAAAAATGATACATATACATGTCAGGTTATCCGACCTATCAAAAAGTATATACATAAATGCCAAACTCTATACAAGTGTCAGCTAACCCTGTTATTGTGGGCCACTACTACTAGCACTCCCCTCTCCATCCCCTCCTCTGCTGGCCCAAGACTGTTGTGGGCCCATCACAGAGGCTCCTGACCATTAACCACCTGCTCTCTGCGAGGCCACAGACTGGCTCCTGTATCTAGGTGCCCTCTACTCTACTGGTATGACACCATGATACAGCCCTTGATAGTACTGCATCTGATCCTTTGCTCTGACAAGCTCACCCTGTACTTGTGCCAACTGCTCTTGTACTTGTGCCAACTGTGCCTGTGTCTGTGCAAGTTGTGCCTGTGCTTGCTACACCTGTCCAACTAGAAAGCTGCTAGTACCATATGTACCCAGGGCTACCACTACTGAGTCCCTCTCTACTCTAATGGCCCGCACCCTAGCCTTAGCTGCATCTCACTCTCTAGTGAGCCCTGAGATAACTCTTTCATCTCACTCCCACCAAGCCTCGACTATCCTGAGTTGTGTCCTCAACTGTCTAACCTACCCCCTCAACATAGCAATAGCTCGCTCCTATGCATCTAGCTGCACTAGACCCTATGGAACCTGTCCCTGTCCCTGTCCCTGCACCTACTGCTGGGCCACCTACTGTGGTGGCAATATCTGAACCTGTTGTGCAACCTGTGGCCGCACTACCTGCTGCTGGTGAGGAGATCCCTCCCCAGATCTCCTCCTCTGTCTCACTCTGCCTCCCCCTCCATCTCCACCATCTCCTCATCCTCCTCTCCTCCCCCGTCTCCTCCTCCTACCGACCCTACCCTCATCATCTGAATCCTTCTCTTCTATACGAGGAACTAGCTCTCCAGGCCCTGAGTACCCTGGAAAAGGGTGAGCAATGAACCTATCCTCGTAATCCAGAGTCATCCCTACATCTTCCACCTCTCTCCTCATTGGCCAAGCGACATAAGGAGTCTGTCAGAACTCTGCCAATGCCTCCTCATAGGATGCCACTAGCCCCCATCTGAACTGCTCTGCATGTGTCTGTGCAAATAGTGTCTGCCCCTACGGTCGACCCTGTCTCCTCCCAAACTGTCTCAACACTCTGCTGACAATCTGTCTCTCTAAAATAAATCAAGTCCTACCTATAAGCCACCGAGTCTGAAAACAATAGGGCAGCTTGTCGCCCTCATCATCCCAATGCTCACACTCCAGGTAGGGGCACTAGATAACTACATCTACACCATCCAAAGCATGCCCTCTAGTACTCAAGCTTTCCCAGATTGTGCTGGGAAATTACTCCTGCATATCCATAGCTATATGGCTCGCCCCTCTGTCTAGAAAAGATGCATATCAGCTGCCTAATAGTAATATGCTCCCATAGCCAAAATTGCAACAATGAGACACCTACCGATAGACTGGCACCCCTGTGGTATACCACTTGATGTATATCGTGGTATAGGTGCACCAATACAAAGACACCCCATGCATAATAGGTACCCTCTGTGATCATCCTCTCCATGATATGTCCCCATCCAATTGGGAACCCATTGGATCTCCTATCGAGGCATACGATGCCTCCAATCAGTCCTACCACTATATTAGGGAAGTAGTAATAGTAGTCATATATATCCTGCTAGGAGATAACTTGACAGTCTAACTCAAGGTCATCAAACACCCGTCTGCACTTTGCAAGTCCTGCATCTCGCTGAGGATCGTACACCATAAGCTCACCCTATATCGGCAAGTGTAGTATCCTGTAGACATCCTCGAGAGTTACCACCATCTCGCCAGTCAGGAAGTGAAAAGTCTCGTCCTTGCTATAGAATCTCTCTACTGCGGTAGCCAGTAAACTGAGGTTCACATGAACCTCAAGCATGAAGCAAACATAGTCAAGGCCCATAGCGTCGAGAGCCTCTCGATCTATCTCCGTGAGCATATATCGCTATAACATCGGTAAGGGAAACTGGTCCCTCGACATAAGCGTATCTTGAATGTCCTCCTGCAAGCATGCAAGGCAATGCATCAACCTAAAGCTGCAAATATCTTGCTTAACATATCTAAAGAATCATATCAACTAAACTTAACATATCAAATTGATCAAAACAACATACTACATCTCTTGAGTAGATTCCTACAATCCCAGAGATAGCTTATCGATTGACAGATCAAGAAATATTCCAATCGAGCAAGATGCCAAATGCATCATGTCAAACAATCCACTTACCTTTTCTATGTTTCCACATTTTGCATAGTTGCAACTACAACATCTTACAAAATTCCAATATCCTTTATGATTTGATGGATGTCCATGTACTATGTTCCAAAGATCTTAGTTTGGTACTAGTAGAGAGGATGTAGTCAAAGGTTGTGGATTTTAGCTTTACACCCACCAATTGGTTTTGCTTGAAAGTTTCTAAAGCCTTATTGATAAATCCATTATTTCCATATCTTGCAACCATATCATTCCATGAGACCACATTTCTTTAAGGCATCATGTCAAACAGTTCACTCACCTTCTTTATGCTTCCGCATTTTACATACATGTCTTCTAGGGTAGTTGCAACTACAACATTTTTCAAAATTCCAATAGACCACATTTTTTTGAGGCATCATTCAATGCAACTACAACATTTGATAAAATTGCCATATGCATTTTGTAAGAATACATGAGATACTATATATTTCTATATGATTACCCTAATTAGTAAGAATTAATAAGAAAGAAGCATAATGGCAATAATTATCATTCAAGGATTTCTAATGAAGACCTAGGGTTTGGGTGCCAATGGCAACTCACCAAACCCTTGGATCAATCTTTATAAATGAAGAGATTTTATGATTTAGACTAATACAGATGCTTGGGTATCTCATGATCATATTGAGATCTAATCATTGCTTTGTTTCTTGTAGGGTTTGTTTCCATGCTTCTAATCATAATAATCAAGGTTATGGAATAGCTCTTCTCATGTCATATGAGGAGATCATGGTCACAATACGATCAAGATGTTGTGAATTTCAACAACAAATTTACATCTTTACAAACCCTACCATTGTACATAGTCAAGAAAGTACAAAACAATCAAAAGAATAGACGGTCAAGGGACTATCATGAAATCATAAGGTTGTTATCCATAGGGGGATTGCCTTGAAAGATGTATGACCATGCTAAATTGCTCCTTATCAAGGCCATGATGTGTCAAAAAGGTGAAGTTACTGGGTGAATGTGAGAAGTCAATTTCAAGGAAGGTTTCCAAAGAGTATCTGCTACTGTCACAGTCATGAAAGACTATCATTATGCCATCTTAGAGACCCTATGACTCAAGAAATTGCCATGTGAGGGGTAATCAAAGGGATTTCAAGGAAGATCAAACACTAAAAGAAGGGATTTTGGACTGTTACAATCATGAACAACCATCAAGGTCCTAAGAGTATTTACTAATCATCATACCATTATTCACATTTTAGAACTATCAACACATATTAGGATAGTGTTTTCCCAGCAAAACAGAGAAGGTTGTTATAAAAATATTAGAACAATCATTTTATAAATGTACAGTTATATGAAAATGGTAGCAGTCATATGTCAAGCTTAGAATGGTCATATCAACCTAAGGACTACTTGATTAAGTCCTCAGGGCTAGGAGTGACATTTTGCATTCCATAGCTTGTGGGGCCGAATGGACTTCGCCAATGCGTCGGAGTACGTAGGCAAATGCCAGGGGAGGTCTCATTTCGTGTGCCAAGTGCTCTAGTTGTTCGGGGCAATAGGCTACTGACAAAGTCCTTTAAGATCCCTAAGACGAAAAAATTGCCAAACTTTGATGGAGCAGTTCTTGGAATTTGTGGCAGCTGGGAATGTTTCGTTTGGACCTATGTGTGCATGTGCAATCTGTACACAATAACCTCTCTCAATTTTGGCCTATATACATCTAAAAATGACACGACTCTGTCCAAATAAATATTCTTAATATTTATTTTAGTCAAATTTCTCTATCAATAATTAAACAAACAAATTTATTTATTTGATTCATAGTCTCCCAACAATTAAATAAAATCAATTTATTTAATTAAATTCCTAAATTCTTCTAATTCTTCCAACAAATTAAATAATACCAATTATTTAATTAGTTCTTCCAAAATCATTCTAAATTAAATAATATCAATTATTTAATTGTTTCTTCCAATAATATCTTCTCCAAATTTAAATAAATCAAATATTTATTCAAGTTGTCCATTTTCTTCTAAATTGAGTTATCTCTAAATATAATTCAATCCTTGTGCACATACAACTCAATATTCTAAATATTTAATTGAGTTAAAATATCTTCTCATCCTCATGCAATTTCTAATCTCTAGTTCTATTCTCTTAACTGATTGATCTATTCTTTTAATTGATTTTATCTCTTCAGTTAACTCATTCTTCTATTTTATTAATTCCTCTCATGCAAAATAGAGCAAGACACATGTCTTCTTCCTATTCGCGCACGTTCCTCAACCATTCTATACCATTGATCTTCTTGTTCTTTCTATACCATTGATCTTCTCTCTCCCAAGTCTATAAATTGAACCATATTCTTCCATTTTATTCATCCAAGCTTTCAATATTGTTACTTTGTAGGAATTACAGTGAGCCTTTGGCACCCATGTCATTCTTTTTGTTTCCGATCAATTCGTTACCATATCACTACCATTGTTGTGAAGCTCATCTTCATTACAAAGAACTATCATAACAATTCTCCATTAACAATCTTGGTAGCAAGGAAGTGCACTCTCTGAGGGCCTTATTCATACATGCAAGCTCGATTGAGATAGGCAACAAATGAAAGCTATTGAGATAGGCAACCAATGAAAGCCTTATTCATCTTTTGTTTGTTTGATCTTGATTATTTTCCTTTTTCGTTGGGTTTTGGGTATTATTGATATTGATATATTGATTATTCATGTTTACTCCAATTTTCCCTTAACATGGTCAACACCAATCTGTTTGACCATGTCAAAATCAAACACATTCTTGCTAAATGCTTCAGTTTCATGCTGTGGAAAGGTTGTAGGTGCCATATTTTTTGTTCTGCTCATCATGAGGCTGAACCAACTATACCAACACGTCAAGGTGGGTAGGTAAATTCTAGGGGAGGTCTCATTTTGTGTGCCAAGTGCCCCAATCGTTTGGGGCAGCAGGCTACTAACAAAGTCCCTTAAGATCCCTAAGACACAAAAATTGCCAAACTTTGATGGAGCAGTTCTCAGAATTTGTGGCAGCTGGGAACAATATGTTTGGACCTATAGGTGCATGTGGGGTCCATCCATAATAACCTCTCTCAGTTTTTGTCAACTCCAGTTCATTTGACCGTGCTAAAATCAAATGCATTATTGCAAAATGCTTCAGTTTCATGTAGTGGAAAGGTGCTAGGAGTGACATTTTGCATTCCATAGGTCATGGGGTAGAATAGACTTCACCAATGCATCAGGGTGGTGGGTAACTTCTAGGGGATGTCTCATTTTGTGTGCCAAGCATCCCAGTTGTTTCAGGTTGTAAGCTACCAACAAGCTAGAAAGTTCCTAAGACTGAAATTTTGCATTCCACAGGTTGTGGGGTGAACTAACTACGCCAACAAGTCCAGGTGAGTGGGTAAATGCTAGGGGAGGTCTTGTTTCGTGTGCCAAGTGTCTCAGTCATTCCAGGATGCAAGCTACCAGCAAACTTGAAAGGTACTAGGAGTGACATTTTGCATTCCATAGCTCGTAGGGCCAAACAAACTTCACCAACGCATTGAAGTGGGAGAGTAAATGCAAAGGGAGGTCTTATTTTGTGTGCCAAGGGTCATAATCATTTTGGGCTGTAAGCTACCGACGAAGTCACTTTGTCGGTAGCTTGCAGGCCAGAACGACTGGGATGCTTAGCACATGAAATGAGACCTTCCTGAACATTTACCCACCCACCCCGATACGTTGGCACAATCCGTTTAACCTCATGACAAGCATATCAAAAAATAAGGCACATGGCAAGATTGCGCTACATGAAACTAAAGTATTTTGCAAGAATACATTTGATTTTGGTACGGTCAAACGGACTGGAGTTGACCAAAACTGAGAGAGGTTATTTTGGATGGACCCCACATGCACTTGTAGGTCCAAGTGAAATGTTCCTAGCTGCCACAAATTTTAAGAACTACTCTGTCAAAGTTTGGCATTTTTTTGTCTTAGGGATCTTAAGGGACTTTGCTGGTAGCCTGCTGCTCCGAATGATTGGGGCACTTGGCACATGAAATGAGACCTCCCCTAGCATTTACCCACCCACCCCAATGCATTGGTGAAGTCCATTCAGTCCCATGACCTATGGAATGCAAAATGTCACTCCTAACAAGTTTCCACTACATGAAACTAAAGCATTTTGCAAGAATGCATTTGATTTCGGCACGGTTAAATGGACTGGATTTGACCAAAACTGAGAGAGGTTATTGTGGATGGACCCCACATGCACATGTAGGTCTAAATGAAACATTTCCAGCTGCCACAAATTCTGAGAACTACTCTGTCAAAGTTTGGTAATTTTTTCGTCTTAGGGATCTTAAGGGACTTTGTCAGTAGCCTACTGCCCCGAACGATTGGGGCACTTGTAACATAAAACAAGACCTCCCCTAGAATTTACCCACCCACTCTGATGCGTTGGCAAAGTTCATTCAGTCCTATGACCTATGGAATGCAAAAGGTCACTCCTAACACCTTTCCACTGCATGAAAACTAAAGCATTTTGCAAGAATGCATTTGATTTCGACATTGTCAAATAGATTGGAGTTGACCAAAACCAAGAGAGGTTATTATGGAAGGACCCCACATGCACCTGTAGGTCTAAACAAAATATTCCCATCTGCCATAAATTTTGAGAACTACTCCGTCAAAGTTTGGTAGTTTTTTCATCTTAGGGATGTTAAGGGACTTTGTCTGTAGCCTGTTGCCCCGAATGATTGGGGCACTTGGCACATGAAATGAGACCTCCCATGGCATTTACCCACCCACCCTGACACATTGGAGAAGTCCGTATGGTCCCATGACCTATGGAATTCAAAATGTCACTCCTAATACCTTTCCACTGCATGAAACTAAAGCATTTTGCAATAATGCATTTGATTTTAGCACGGTCAAATGGACTGGAGTTGACCAAAACTAAGAGAGGTTATTGTGGATGAACCACACATACACCTGTAGATCCAAACAAAACATTTCCATTTGCCACGAATTCTAAGAACTGCTCCATCAAAGTTTGGTAGTTTTTACGTCTTAGGGATCTTAAGGGACTTTGCCGGTAGCCTACTGCCCTGAACAATTGGGGAACATGGCACATAAAACAAGACCTCCCCTGGCATTTACCCACCCATCCTAATGTGTTGACAAAGTCCTTTTGGTCCCACGACATCCTTTAGACTTCCAAAACTTCCAACAACAACCACAACTCATCAATCAACATCAACATGACCTTAACACCATATTTTGTGATCAACATCAACATCATGAGGACACTGAAGAAATCTTTGACACATGAAGACACTGAGAACATTGAAGACATGGAGCACAAAGAAGCATGAAGACATGAACAAACTTCTATCATGAGGAAGAACCACAACCCAATCCAACTCCTAAAAGCATGACATGTTATGATGAAGAACCACAACCAAATCCAATGATCCAATGGCATGAACCAATGACATAAGCAACTATGTCCTACTATTGTAACATGATAAACATGAATGTTATGAACTAACATCCAAACCCTATGACATCAATCTTGATATGACATGAGTGAAACATGAGTGAACAGGATTAAGACCAATAAGGATCAACTTCATCCATCACTTAGATCTAACCCCAAGAAGCATAACATGATGATGATGCAAACATCAAATGTATACCATAGCAAACAAATCAAACCAATCATGAGGCCTTCACTGCTCAAGTTCATACCACTGCTTGAGTGAGATCTTCACTATTCAAGTTCATGCTTTGTCTTGAAGCACTACAACTATGTGCATCACATCACATACTCTAGGAAGAAGCAAGTGTCTTTATATCACAAAACCCAACATCATATCCTAAAAGCATAATTGTATCATCAAACAATAGACAACCAATAGACCTGCACAATTATGCATTCCTTTCTTTCAACCAAATGCAATTGGCACGTGTAAAACTAAATACATGTAATGATAAATCATATTAAATATTTAATATAAATTGTCATATACATAATGTCATGAACATAACATCTAGTTTACATACAAAGCCATGTAGGCATGTCCAAACAAAGCCATAAAGGCATATATACAAAAATATACATCGGTAACATACAAAAGTATGTATACAAAGCCATCTAGGCATACAAAAAATGTCCCAAAAACTAGTTTCCTATGGACTTTTATGAAATAATCAGCGGTCCTTGCTTGACCGTGAAGATGGAGAGCCAATCTGTGACTCATCCTCTCTCTGCCATCGAGTAGACCTCTTCGAAAAAAGTTCATCCAGATCCACCTGTTAATATAATTAAACAATATGCACATTACTATAGAAAATGTACATGAAATATATAACATCACATGTTTAATCAATCTCTTACCGCCATCTGATAATCACTCTCCATCATATTGTCTCCAACTTCTTTCTCCATAGTTGGATGGGCTGGAGTTGTGACCTCCTGTGAGAAGCATCAAGAAGCAAAATTGACTAAACATAAATATCATTTATGTACATCAAATGACATGAGATAAAACAAGAAATACAAAATTATGACATTTTCATGTTATTGGCTCATACCTTGGTCAAAGGATAGGAATCCTTAGCAGAATGGAGTGGTTGAAAGAAAGAATAGGATTGTTCAAGAAGCTACAAGGACAATGGTAATAGAAAAAACCTACCATATGTATACTGGAGGGAAGCAATTCATACTATTGGGATAAGGTGTCATTAACCTTGTAAATCCCAATATTGTATTTATTCCATTTATTATATGTAATTTGTAATTATCCATGATATGTACTAGTTTCACTGGCAGGGGTAATTTTGGAGTAACTGGAGGTAATTATGGAGTGACTTTTACTGTTGGCAAATGTAAAAACTCAAAGTAAATGAGGGTAGGCATGCTTCCTTGGAGAATATACTATTTTTGGCATGTATGACAACTATCATAATGTTTGGTAAGTGAATCTATGACAGCTGCAAGTTGTCATAAGATTCTGAGATTCTATGATGCATATGACGGATATGTTAGTTGTATATTTGCTATATTTAGCCCAAGGTTCCTATCTTGGAAAGATACTCTTTTGTGGAATCTATGATAGTTATGACGTGTCATAAGATGTTGTAAGAGGCCAGATTTAGTCTTGGGCCCCCAACCTTTGTATGATTGTTTTTGGACAAGTGTAAGATGCTTGTAAGATGGTAATTAATGTTTACAGGTTAGAGAATCTTAGGAGAGAGAAGTTGAACTCCTAGGATGAGTTGGAAAACATTTCTATAAGTATTTGCCATGTATTTGTTGTTACAATACAAATTTTTAGGTACTCAGGTGCTGCAGGAATGTTGTCAGATTGAAGACTTGTGGAGAGAGTTGTGTAGTTGATGTATTGTGCAATCTTGTTGAGATTAATACAAACTTATGCCTCTTTCCTAGTGGAGTTTTTCACCCGCAAGGGTTTTCTCCATGTTAAACACTATGTCATTATGTCTTGTGTTGAGTTCTTCGTGTTTGGCATTTTCTCTGTAGTGGGTTTTATGTTTTGATTACAATCTCCATTGTTAATTCACACTTAAAGATTGCTCAAATTAATCTTAAATTAGATTTCCATTGGAGTAGTGTTGCTTTCATTTCTAACATTTGGTATCAGAGCCTGGCCAGCTTTGAGTCTTGGGTGGTAGTGTGGAAGTTGTAGCTGCAGTGGAAGATTTGGTTGTGTTTGTTTTGCAGATCTTGTGTTGATATTATGGCTGCATCCACTGTTGTATCAACCTCTTGTTTGGACATTGAGAAGTTCAACGGAACATGGTATGATTTGTGGAAGTTGAAAATGGAAGATTTGTTGGAAGAAAGAAACTAGTGGTTGGCTGTCTAAAAAGAGAAGAAACCTGATGATGTCTCTCAAGATGAGTGGGACAGACTAGATAAGAAGGCACGTGGAACCATCCATTTGTGTCTTTCAGATTCTGTGCTACTGAATGTTGCAAAAGAAGAGACCACATACAAGTTGTGGAATTGGCTGGGTGAGATCTATCAAGCCAAGAGTATGGTAAATAAACTTTATTTAAAAAGGAAGTTGTTTTCTTTGAAAATGAAAGAGGGTGAGTCAGTTGCAGAGTATTTAAATTCTTTTAATTTGTTGATGAGTCAGCTTTCTTTCATAGATGTTGAAGTTGATGAGGAAGATAAATGTATCTTGCTTCTTTGTTCTTTACCTAAATCATGGGAAAATGTCATTTTGGCTATCACTGCTAACCTCACATATCCAAAGTTGGATGCTCTTGTTGTAGTTTTACTAGCACAGGAATTGAGGAAGAAGAGTTCAGGTGATGCTCTTAGTATCAGGGGAAGGTCTAAGGAAAGAGGACCAAAGGGAGATTAGAAAGGAGCTAAGGACAAGTCCAAGGGCTGATCTAAGACTCCTGGTAAAAAGAACAGAGTTATGTGTTGGAACTGCAGTAAAAGGGGACATGTGAAGGAGTGCAGAAACCCCAAGAAATAGTGGGAGAGTGCTTCAGATAAGTCCTTGAATGCAGGTGAAGATGTTTTACTTTTTGCATGTAATGTTATTTCTAATGAAAACCAGTTGGTTGACATGGGATACTCATTTCATATGACCCCACATAAGGAATGGTTCTCCACATATGAAGAATATGATACAGGTAATATTTACCTTGGTGACAACTCTTCATATCCGATTGTCGAGAAAGGAAAGGTATTGTTGTGTTTCAGTGATGGGAGGATTAAAACCCTCCTTAGTGTTTTGCATGTTCTTGGATTATCTAGAAATCTGATTTCAATTTTGAAGTTGAATAATTTGGGAATGCATGTGACATTTGACAAGCACGGTTGTAGATTGGTAAGAGGGTACTTGGTGGTAGCAAAGGGGAAGAGATTGGGAAACTTGATCAAGCTTGAAGCTACTACAGTTTTTAATGCCTCTTATGTATCTGAGGCTACTACTAAAAATACATGTATGTTGTGGCACCTTAGATTGGGCCACACAAGTAATAATGTACTGAAGACTATTAAGAATAAAAGTTTGTTGGATGGTTTCTCCTATTCTAATGAGCACTTTGATTTTTGTGAGCATTGTGTGTTTGGTAAACAAAACATAAAATCATTTCCTTCAGGAAGCAATAGAGCAAAAGAGAAGTTAGAAATTATTCATACAGATGTGTTTGGACCGGTGGATAATGAATCTATTGGAAAATCTCATTATTTTGTCACCTTCATTGATGATGTATCTAGATATACATGGATTTATTTTATGAAACATAAATCTAAAGTTTTCACTAAGTTTAGGGAATTCAAAGTCTTAGTAGAGAACCAGTTAGGTTTAAAGATAAAAATATTAAGATCTAACAATGGAGGGGAATATTTCTCTAAGGAATTTGATGAGTTTTGCAAGCATGCAGGTATAATCAGACAAAAGACAACTCTGTATACACCACAGCAAAATGGTGTTGTAGAAAGGATGAACCGAACAATTATGGAAAGGGCCAGAAGTATGCTTAGTGACACATAGTTAGATAAATGATTTTAGGCTGAGGCTGTGTGTACTTCTTGCTACTTGATAAATAGATCTCCTTGTAAGGCTCTTGATTTAACACCTTATGAAGAGTGGGCAGGTAGGAAACCTTTTGTTTCACATTTAAGGGTTTTTAGCTATGAGGCTTTTGTTCATGTACCTAAGGAAAAGTGATCTAAGTTGGATCCAAAGGCTAAAAAGTGTACATTCATTGGATATGGTGATAATTTCAAAGGTTATAAGCTTTGGAATCCACTAACCCGCAAGATTTTATTTTCTAGAGATGTTATTTTCAGGGAACTTAGAGCTAATTCTGAACCCGAGCAGCCAAAAGAGAAAGAAGAAAAGGTAAGGAAGGTGCACTTTGATTTAGAGCAGCAAGATGCACCTCAAGAAGAACAGAATGATAGATTGGGGGATGAAGAAGAAGAAGAAGATTCAAGTAGTTCTGAATAAGATGAGTCTATTGTGATAGAAGAAGTTGGTGTAGATGATCATGCAGAAGAATGATTAGAGTCTCTTACTCTACCCTTAAGGAGATCCACAATACTTAAAGGAAGCTAGGTGTGCAGAAATTTCTTCCTATACTAATCTAATGAGGAGAGATGTATGCAAATTCAATTTTAATTCTTACAACTATAGCAACATAGAACATCTAACAGAGATATTGCAGCAATACACATACACACAAAAAGTAGACAGAAGAGAGAGAGACAAGATATACTTGAGGAAAACCCTTACGGGTGAAAAACCCCACACTCCAAAACATAGCTCAAATGTATTATAGTAAACAATAATAGATTACAATATAGTTTCAGAGCCAATGCCTTTCAAGAGTCTTCGAATGTCGAATCTAGAGATATTCTAGCAGCATAACAGTACCTGTAACACACACTACTTATCTCCAATCCAAGCACCTATTTTTATAGAGTTTACAAGGAAAATATGGAACCTTCTAGAGATGGGCATCCATCTTGGACTCATGCCCCAAATCCCATGCCTAAGGACACTTGTCCAACATCCCATCCCAATGTGGGCGCCTTGTCCCAAGATAGGCTATGACAGATGCTCTTACGCACCTTACAACTGTCATAGAATCCATCATAACTGACAACACTTACAGCTATAAGAGAATCTGTCATACACTAACTAAAAATATCTTATTCCTCTTACAACTTGTCATAACCTCCCTTGACCACCCAAAGATGCCTTTCTCTCATGCAAAGATACTCACTGACACTTGTCATTAAATAAAAGTCAGTTGAGGTTTCGGGGGCGCTACCCCTCGAGCCCGCCCTGTACCACTAGACCCCGCAAGGAGCTCCACCCCTTGACCCCGTCTTGAGGGCATTGCCCCCAAACCCCCTTTAATTATTCAAGGGGGAAACTATGGCTGCCAAAGTCACCAAAATTTATCCTGCTGCATGTACACAAGGTGCCGACTATGCCAACTCAACATGGGATAAATAAATACAACATTAGGAATTTGCAAAGGTTGAGACACCTTAATTCCCAACATTCTCACACTTGTCGAACACCTAGCAAGGACAAAAATCAATGACAAGATTTAACTGTTAGGGGCCAAGAGGCCCATAGACTCCGAAAACCATCTAAACTTCTCTGTGCCCACTGGTTTTGTCAATGCATCTGTAACATTCTTCAAAGTATCTACCTTCTCCAAATTTACCTTTCCATCCTCAACCATGTCTCGCATGAAGTGAAATTGAACATCAATGTGCTTTGTTCTAGCATGGAAAGTTGGATTCTTCGCAAGACAAATTGCACTCTGACTATCACAACTGATCGTGATCTGACCTGCATCAACATCAATATCTAAACACAATCTCTTAAGCCAAATGGCTTCCTTACAAGCATGAGTTGCTGCCATATACTCAGCTTCTGTCATGGAAAAAGCAACAACAGATTGTCACTTACTCATCCAACTAATAGCACCATCAAACAGTGTAAACACATAAGCACTGGTGGATATCCTACTGTCAATGTCACCTGCCCAATCTGAATCCACAAATCCATGAATATCAATAGAATGCAGAAGTCCTAAAACATTACCATGATAGTAAATGGAATACTCAAAAGTACCCCTCAAATATATGAACACTTGCTTAACTACATCCCAATGAACTCATCTAGGATTAGCCATAAATTGACTAAGGACTCCCACTACTTGGGTAATGTCTGGTCTTGTGCAGACCATAGCATACATCAAACTGCCAACAACACTAGCATAAGGTACTCTGCTCATGTCCTCCAACTTTGTCCCCAAGGAAATGAGAACACACAATGGTCTACAATATGCCATGCTGAACCTGTCTAACGCGGTCTTCACATACTTACTCTGGCTTAATCAAAGTTTTATGTTGGTTGTCTCTTCTGATTTCCATTCCTAGAATGTACCTGGCTACCCCTACATCTTTCATTTCAAACTGTGCTGACAACTAAGATTTAAAATCAGAAATCATATTTTTGCCCTTCCCAATGAGCAACATATCATCAACATACAGTGCAACAATGAGAATACAATCACCATCAAATTTATAATACACACAGTGATTCGATTTTGATCTCACAAATCTAATTGACAACACAAAGGCATCAAACTTCAAGTACCATCTCCTAGGGGATTGCTTCAAACCATACAAAGACTTTTTAAGTTTGCAAACCAAATTTTCTTTACCTTTAACCATGTAATGCTTTGGCTGTGACATGTAGATTTTTTCCTCCAAGTCACCATGAAGAAAAGTTGTCTTCACATCCATCTGTTCTACCTCCAAGTCATAAGCTACTGCAAGAGACAACATGAATTGAATGGATGTCAGCTTTGCAACAGGAGAGAAGATCTCACCATAATCTATACCCTCCACTTGTGAATACCCCTTCGTAACCAATCTGGCCTTATACTTCTCAACACTGCCATCTGCACCAAATTTCTTCTTGAACACCCATTTGCATCCAACGGGTTTCCATCTAGGAGGCAAAGGTACCAAGTCCCAAGTTTGATTCTTTTCCAAAGAAGCCATTTCATCCTCCATGGCCTCCTTCCAGGAACCTGCATCTTTCATGTCCATAGCCTCTGATATAGTTCTAGGCTCATCATTGTTAGTAACCAAAGCATAAGCACAACTAGAATTAAGCAATGTAAAACCAAACCTTTCAAGTTACTTTCTTATCCGTGTAGACCTCCTCAAGAGCTGAGGTTGAGGTTCAACTTCTTCATCTGAGCTTTTAGAGCTACTAGAGCTCTCCTCATCATCAGGTCCAACATTCTCTTTTTATTTAGTCTTCTCAGGGGTAGCAGGAAACTGAACAACATCCTCTTTCTTTACTATTTCTTCTGGCTGCAAAATAATGGAAGAAAGTGTAAGCTCTCTAAAGATGACACTTCTGTTATACAACACTTTTTCAGCCACAGGGTCCCAAAGCTTGTATCCTTTCACACCGACACCATAGTCAATGAAGATACACTTAACAACCTTGTTCTCCAATTTTGACCACTTCTCCCTAGGCACATGTGCATATGCCTCACAACCAAAAACATGAAGATGCCTTATTGAAGGCTTTCTACCAGACCACACCTCCATGGGTGTCTATTGAACAAGAGTTGATGTAGGAGATCTATTAACAAGATAGTAAGTAGTGGCAACAGCTTCAGCCCAAAACTTTTGTTCTAGGCTAGCTCCACTAAGCATACTCCTAGCCTTCTCCATCAGTGTCATGTTCATCCTCTCTACAACTCCATTTTGCTGCGGGGTGTATGGAGTTGTCTTATGTCTTTCAATCCCAAGCTCCTTGCAATATTTATCAAATTCTGTAGAACAAAACTCACCACCGTTGTCAGTTCTCAAACATTTAATCTTTTTACCAGACTGATTTTCAGCAAAGGCCCTAAACTCCTTAAACTTGATATAGACTTCAGATTTGCTTCTGAGAAAATAAATCCATGTCCTTCTACTGTAATCATCTATAAAAGATACAAAATATATAGACTTTGATAATGAAGGAACATTAACAAGACCAAACACATCAGAATGATAAGGTCCAACACACCAGAAGACTTATGAGAACTCGAGTAAAACTGAACATGGTTTTGTTTTCCATAAATGCAATGTTCACAAAAGTCAAACTCAAGATTACAATCATCTAACCCCTCAATGAGGTTCTTATTTTTTAGGGTACGCAGACCCTTCTCACCAATGTGGCCAAATCTCTTATGCCATAACATTGTCTTTTCAGTAGGAAGTTTAACTTCCAATGCATGATTACAACCATCAAGACTAGAAACAATAGATTTCTTCACTGCTCATTCAGATGGTGGGGATGAAGTGATTGCTGCCCTCTTCCTTGAGTCAAAAGAACTATTGCATTGTGAAATGCATGCTTCCAACTAAAATAGAGTACCTCTCCTAGTACCCTTAGCAAGCACCATAGCTCCTTTAGTCATCTTGCATCCTTCTTTCAAAAAGACAACCTGCACACCTGCATCATTCAAACTACTTACAGAAAGCAGGTTTCGTGCATAACCCCAGAGATCCCCTTCACTTGACCATTAGGGAATCAAATAGAGACTCTTCCACGACCAACAATCTTCAGATCAGAGTCGTCACCCAGATACACCTTTCCACCATCAAACTCCTCATACTTAGTGAACCAGTCTCGATGCGAGGTCATGTGGAATGATGGACCAGAGTTGATTAGCCACACATCATCAGATGCATGGGTTGCCAGGGCTGTGATGAAAGCATCACCGTCATATTGTGACTTATCAGAATCTGAATCAGGAGCTTTCTTCTTCTCATCTTCTCCTCTTTGCATTCCTTTCATAAATACCTAGTTTTGCCACAGTTCCAACAAAGAGCCTTAGACTTTCCAGGAGATTTTGATCTCCCACGGGATTTGGATCTACCCTTCTCAGCTTTCTTGTCCTTCTTCCCTTTCTCCTTGGGTCTTTCGCAAACTGCAAGGGCCTCTTTAGCTGCCTCAGAAGACTTTCTCTGCATTTCTTCAGACAACAATGAAGAAACCACTTCTTCCATTTTGAATGTGGATGTGGTGCTTCCAATAGCCATGACAAGATGATCCCATGAGTCCGACAAAGAACAAAGCAAGGTCATACATCGATCCTCCTCCTCCATATTTACACCAATAGATGTCAATTGTGCAACCAACATGTTAAAAGCATTCATATGTTCAGCAACAGATCCTACATCCTCCATTCAAAGAGAATACAACTTCTTTCTTAGAAAAAGTTTATTAACTAGGGATTTTGCTTGATACACATCCCCCAACTTCTTCCAAAGTAGTTTTGCAGTAGTCTCTTCATGGACATTTAACAACACAGAATCAGCAAGACTAAGTCTTATGAGACCCTTAGCCTTCCGAGCCTTGAGATCCCATGCATCTTGTGACATTGCAGCTGGTTTAGTTCCATTAACACTTTCCCAAAGGTCCGGTCAACAAGCATGTCTTCCATCTTGAGCTTCCATAGCTCAAAATTACTACCATTGAACTTCTCCACTTCAAACCTTCCTAATGTGCTTGCCATCTCCTTGCTGCAATAGAAATTAGAATGCTCTGCACAGACACCCACTCAACTTAAGATCAGCTCAAAAAACCCCTACCCAATAGCTAAGACCAAAACTGGCCAGGCTGTGATACCAACTGAAAGGAAGCTAGGTGTGCAGAAATCACTTCCTACACTAATCTAATGAGGAGATATGTATGCAAATTCAATTTTAATTCTTACAACTATAGCAACATAGAACATCTAACAAAGATATTGTAAGAATACACATACACACACAAAGTAGACTGAAGAGAGAGAGAGACAAGATATACATGGGGAAAACCCTTGCGGGTGAAAACCCCCACACTCCAAAACACAGCTCAAATGTATTACAGTAAACAATAATAGATTACAATACTGTTTCAGAGCCAATGCTCTTTCAGGAGTCTTCAAATGTTGAATCTGGAGATATTCTAGCAGCATAACAGTACCTGTAACACAAACTACTTATCTCCCATCCAAGCACCTATTTTTATAGAGTTTACAAGGCAAATATGGAACCTTCTAGAGATGGGCGTCCATCTTGGACTCATGCCCCAAAACCCACGCCTAAGGACACTTGTCCAACATCCCATCCCAATGTGGGCGCCTTGTCCCAAGATAGGCTATGACAGATGCTCTTACGCACCTTACAACTGTCATAGAATCCGTCATAATTGACAGCATTTACAGCTGTAAGAGAATCTGTCATACACTAACTAAAAATATCTTATTCCTCTTACAACTTGTCATAACGTCCCTTGACCACCCAAAGATGCCTTTCTCTCGTGCAAAAATACTCGCTGCCCCCAAACCCCTGTTAATTATTCAAGGGGGAAATTGCGGCTGCCAAAGTCACCAAAATTTATCCTGCTGCATGTGCACAAGGTGCCAACTATGCCAACTCAACATGAGATAAATAAATACAACATTAGGAATTTGCAAAGGTTGAGACACCTTAATTCCCAACAAAGACAATGGAATCTCGTTGATAGGTATAGCCCACCAGATTTCTGTTGTGTATATGTTTTATTAAGTACTAACAATGAACCTAGATCCTACAGGGAAGCTATTTCTGTAGATGATAGTGAGTCTTGGTAGCTAGCCATGCAAGAGGAGATGATGGCTTTAGACTCTTATAACACCTGGGATCTTGTTCATTTGCCCAAAGGAAGAAAGGCAATAGGTTGTAAGTGGGTCTTTAAGAAGAAATTTGGAGCAGATGGGTCATTGGAGAAGTACAAGGCTAGACTGGTAGCCAAGGGCTACTCCCAGAGAGGGAGTTGATTTTGGTGAGATATTCTCTCTTGTTGATAAATTAACTTCTATTAGATTTCTCTTATCTATTATTGTAGCTTATGATTGGGAGATTGAGCAAATAGATGTTAAGACTACGTTCTTGCATGGAGATCTTGAAGAAGAAATTTATATGCAACAACCTACAGGTTTTGAGGTAAAAGGAAAAGAACATTGGGTTTGCAAGTTGAAGAGTCTCTCTATGGTTTAAAATAGTCCCCTAGAATGTGGTATCAAAAGTTTGGTTCATTTGTTTTGAAATTAGGTTTTGTTAAAAGCAAGGAGGATAATTGTGTTTACATTCATTGTATTGATGATTCTATACTGGTTATTGCATTGTATGTTGATGACATGTTATTTTTCAGCAATACTAAGGGTATGATCAATGAGCTTAAAGCCCAACTTTCAGGTGCATTTGAGATGAAGTATCTTGGTGCTGCAAAGTATATTTTGGGAATGGAGATTAGGAGGGATAGATTTAACAAAATGCTTTGGTTGTCACAAATTATGTGAATACTATTTTACAGAGGTTTAGTTTGTAGGACTGTAACCCAGTTAGAGTTCCTTTACCCATTGGTACTAAGCTTTCATTAGATATGTGTCCAAAGACTGAGGATGATTTTGAGGATATGTCTAATGTGCCATATGCTAGTGCCATAGGGAGTTTGATGTATGTAATGGTTTGCACTAGACTAGATATTGCCCAAGCAGTGGGAGTTTTGAGTAGATTTATGTCTAACCCTGGTAGACAGCATTGGAACTATGAGAAGAGGGTGTTTAAATGTCTTGTAGGTACTCTTGATCATTGTTTGGTTTATTATGGTACCGATAGTGCTGATAAATCTTTGGAGATACAGGGGTTTGTTGATGCAGATTGGGTAGGTGACTTGGATAGTGGAAGGTCCACTAGTGGCTATGTGTTTACTCTGTTTGGAGGTGCAGTGAGTTGGATGAGTAAGAGGCAGCCCATAGTTGCTTTGTCCACCACAGAAGCAGAGTATATGGCTACTACTCATGTCTCTAAGGAGGCAGTTTGGTTGAGGAGACTATGTACAGGTATTGGTTTTGATTGTAGGATCATTCAGATTGGTTGTGATAGCCAAAGTGCTATCTATTTGGCCAAGAATCCCATGTATCATGCTCGGACTAAGCATGTTGATGTTCAGTATCTCTTTTTTCAAGAGTTGGTTGTAAATGGAGATATTGAGCTGAAGAAGATAGACAATTAGGAGAATGTTGCAGATTCATTGACCAAACCTGTGAGCACAGAGAAGTTTGTGTGGTGCAGAGAGGCCATGGGCCTTGTTTTTAGTGCCTGATTATTTTTTCATTTGTTTTCCTATAGGTTGATTTACAATGTATAATGTCAAGTGGGAGAATGTTGGGATAAGGTACCATTAACCTTGTAAATCCCAATATTGTATTTATTCCATTTATTATATGTAATTTGTAATTATCCATGAGGAGATGTACTAGTTTCACTAGCAAGGGTAATTTCGGAGTAACCGTAGGTAATTACAAAGTGACTTTTACTGTTGGCAAACGTAAAAACTCAAAGTAAATGAGGGTAGGCATGCTCCCTTGGAGAATATGCTATTTTTGGCATGTATGACAACTGCCATAATATTTGGTAAGTGAATCTATGATAGCTGCAAGTTGTCATAAGATTATGAGATTCTATGACACATATGACAGATATGTTAGTTATATATTTGCTATATTTAGCCCAAGGTTCCTATCTTGGAAAGATATCTTTTTGTGGAATCTATGATGGTTATGACGTGTCATAAGATGTTGTAAGAGGCCAGATTTAGTCTTGGGCACCCAACCTTTGCATGATTGTTTTTGGACAAGTGTAAGATGCTTGTAAGATGATAATTAATGTTTACATGTTGGAGAATTTTAGGAGAGAGAAGGTGAACGCCTAGGATGATTTGGAAAACATTTCTATAAGTATTTTCCATGTATTTGTTGCTATAATATAGATTTTAGGTACTCAGGTGCTGCATGAATATTATTGAATTGAAGACTTGTGGAGAGAGTTGTGTAGTTGATGTATTGTACAATTTTGTTGAGATTAATACAAATTTGTGCCTCTTTCCTAGTGGATTTTTTTACCTGCAAGGGTTTTCTCCATGTTAAACACTGTGTCATTGTGTCTTGTGTTGAGTTCTTCATGTTTGGCATTTTCTTTGTAGTGGGTTTTATATTTTGATTACAATCTCCATTATTAATTCACACTTAAAGATTGCTAAAATTAATCTTAAATCAGATGTCCATTGAAGTAGTGTTTCTTTCATTTCTAACACATACTACTATTTATATACAAAATAAAGTACAAGTAACCATCTAGGAAAGTTTTATGCATACTTAAAAATTAATCCATTGAACCATCCATGTCTTCTCTACTCTTTATTGTGTCAAGTATTGCCTCATGGTCAGACTCACGCACCTTCCATAAGGTCTTGTTCAAAGGTTTACCCCAAAATTGTATCAAATGAACATTGGTTGCCACGATAAGGTTCGAGGAATGAAGAATCTTCTAATGTGTGTCAAAGTCCTAAAACAACCAAACATTAATAGTCCTCATATGGAAGAAAAATCTTCTTAGTAACATGATTTGGTACTGTTATGTGGAGGCCATGATTGGACTGATTATATATACATATTAGAATTGTCAAGCACCTTAAATGGACTTGTTTTTTATTAGGATTGCACCCGTGATGCAAAGTTGTGATACTCAGCAATCCTTCAAAACATGGGATCAAACTCAAGTTGTGGGTGACCTATGTTGAGTTTGAACCTCCAAATTATTGGTTGGTTCCCTTAAAATATTTAATTAGATCTATGACTTTGATATGGAAAAGGGTAAAAGGATCTTTCTAAAAAGTAAATAAACTTGTAAAAGTATGGTGATGCACCTAATAATGATGAAAACTTGGCAATCTAACTCACAATAGATCTCAAAAAATCTATCCACACAAACCACTTTTAGTAAATTGATCACAAAAATGTTTCTAAGGAAGGCTAGAAAATATTTCTGTTTTGAAGGAAAAGGGTTTTTTTCACAACATAAAAGAAAGGTTTCCAATTGCACAACCTAAGACCTATGATTTTTAATGCTATCTAACACAAGCAAGTACAAATGAGACAATGATTTTAAAGGTTATGATGTTAAACACAATAAAATCTCATCAAATCACCCATACAAGTTGCATTAATGGAAGGTAGATACTTGATCAAACTGAAAAATAAAGGAAATAATTTCATAAAAACAAAGTATAGAACCTATAACTTGTTGTAATCTCTATAAATTTGCAAATAAGTGAGTTACAAAACCTCTTTCTCTCTCAAAGTGTAAAGAACAAAAAGGCAAGATCTAGAAAAACATAAATTTTTCTTACAATATATAATAAGCTCTCTACAAGAGACCTAGAAAAGTCAACTATAGTAATATCTCTCCAAAAATAATCTCTCCAAGTTGATTCACGAGCAAACAAGAAATCCCCTAAAAATAAGGGCCAAAACTGCCCCAAAATGAGAAAAAATAGCTCCAAACTGATCCTTTCTATGTATTTGACCCAAGAGTTGACCAAAATCTCCCAATTTGTCCTCCAAGTCATGCAAAAAGACCCTAAAGTCTTCAATTAACTCAACTCCTCCATTTTTGCATGATTTTGCATGTGTAGATAATGTGGACCATGAATAAAGTAATCCTTTGCATGATTACTCTATTATGAGTTTCAATTTGTCTAATTTTTTTAATTTTATAACTTGTGACAAATTAATAAAGTAATTTATAAAATATTACTTTTATAATTGTTTACATTATTTATAGTTGTAAAATCATGAAGAAATGGAAGAAAAAAGAATAACACCTTATCTCTCCCTTTACATTTGCATAATTTGCATGATTTCACTAATCAATGATGCCAAAAGAAAAAGGCCATCATACATGAAAAATAAAGAATATTATCTCCTTATGCCTCCCATGCAAATACTTAACTTCATTACATGCAAAAATAAATACGCATTATCAAAAAGAATGATAAATACATCTTTACACCCTTATTACTCCATGCAAAAATAATTACATTATTACATTATACATGCAATATAAGGCATAATCAAAACAACCTTATCACTCCACCACCATGCATTATCACCTCATCCATATCTCTGCCACCTTTGCTATCAGTTTGCATCATATATCATTTCATCAAAACTATATCCTTGATTTCATAATGCAATGTCATAATGCACTATTACCTTGTCTCTGCCATCTTTTACTATTATTCATTATTGTAGACACTTAAAAATGTCTTCACCATCAAATCGACTCCCGACATCCCTAAGCATACCAATTTCCCTTCAAAATAATTAATAAAATATTTATTTAATTAATTATCCCTTCATCACATAATTTTTAATCATTCTATTCCTCACAATTAGAATAATTTAATTAATCCAATAGTTCAACCTTATCTGATTAATTAAATAAATATGCAATATTTATTTGGTTGATTTCCCCCTTCTCACTAAACCCAATTAATTAGTTAAATCATGTTTAACTAATTAATTCAACCTATTAATTAACCTATCCCTACCCTAGGTGACTAAATAGTCATTATTTAATTACCTACCCTAACCTACATCATCTAAGCCTTGGGATTAATTAAGTAAATCATTAATTAATTAATCTTATCCTCCCACTAATCCATTTGCTAATTTATTCTAGCCATATTAATTAGGTTAATCACCTCAATTAGTTTGGTCAAACCCTCATTAACACTTCTTCCCACATCCCATGAATAAAAAATTGATTTCCATGCCAAATAAATCAATTTTTAATACAGATCTGTCATAATCTCCATTAAATACCTCTTACACCCCTTACACATGTCATAACTTATTAATATCCACTCTTTTAATTCATTTTCTCTTCCCCATGTGAAATTTTAAGTCACATCTAATCCATCTCACCCAACCTCATTTATTTCACCATTTTCCCAAGATGAATTTAAAATTCATCTTTATTCTCAACCCTTCATTTCTCAAGATTGAATCTAGGCCCTCCACATCATCTTCATTCTCCACCCTTGGATCAAAATCTCTCTAAAAATCTTATAAATACACCATCTTTCAAGCCATTTTTTATCCACAATTTGAGTAGTGTTATTATGCTAAAATCTTGAGCTAGTCTAAGTGTGAGTTGCATAGTTTGAGAGAATTTCACATCTTATTTGAGCATCTAGGGTATATCTTGGAGCATTGGGTGCAAGCTCCTTCACCCTTGATTTGGATTCTCTAATCACATTGGCACGCCCAGTGGGACCCGCAAGGTCTCAATCTAATGTTTTGTTGTGAGTTTTTGTTCTTGAAACCGTGTTTTGCAGGTTATAGCGCAAAGAGATCTTTGTCTAGCACTATTTCTTCGTACAGTAGCGCCATTTTTCAGTACTCTAGCACCATTTTATTGATTTATGGCGCTATTTCTATCTGTAGTAGCGCTATTTTCCTGGGACAAGTGATCTAGCCTTTTACAACTAACATTTGATTTCTCTTGATTTTTTAGTGATTTGTGGGCTTTTGGGATCAATTTGCTCTCTGTTTTGGTAGGAAAATTGTAGGGATAAGGGGAGGTTATGGTAATTTTTTGGAGAAAATCTTGTATTTAAATAACCTTTCTCTCTTTGTTTTAAATATAATCAAAAAAATGCTAAGAACAAAGGATTAGTTTGTTTAGTTTGATAAAAGAACCCATAAACAACTTAACAAACTCACTAAACAAACTCATTTTTAACAACTATGTTTTTTAAAAATAATTTCAACCTCTGTCTCATATTAGCGCTATTTTCATCATTTGTGATGATATTTTATTTATGAGCTCTATTTTAATTTGTATCAGCATTATTTTCTGTACTAGCATCATTTTAATCTGTATCAGTGCTATTTTCTGTACGAGCGCCATTTGAATCTATATCAGTGCTATTTTTCATATCAACACTATTTGTAATCATTGTAACACCATTTGTAAATTTGGCGCAATATGAGATTATTGTAGCGTTGTAGTTAGGTTTTGTTCTGGTTCTAGATATTAGTGCCATTTTAGGTTTTATGAGCGTTATTTTTCTCTGTTCTAGTGCTATTTTTTTGTATTGACATTGGGCTTTATGTAGGGAATTTTCTTTGATTTGTAGGCTTTTTTTTACGTCTATCTAAGACTAGCAATTGTAAACTACTAATGTATCTACAGGGTTTTTTTTAGATTAAAACAAACACTTCAATTGGTGCATTTAAAAATAACCCTTGCAATGTCAGTTTAGAAAACACTTCAATTGGTGCACTAAAATCAATCAATTGCTTGACAAACAAACAATAAACAAACACTTCAATTGGTGCTCATAAAAAGAATCTTTGTGTGCCTTAGTGTAGAAGAACATTTTATTTTGGTGTTCTAAAATTAACAAGTTCTTGCAAACAAACTTAGGAACATTTCGATTTGGGCTTAAAAAGAACATTAGTAAGTGTTTGTCGTGCTTGGTGCGCTTGCACATTGTGTTTCCCAAAGGGTTTAGAATCAAAGTATCCTCTCCCCTTGCCTTGCAAAGGGATCTTGGGTGCAAGAGAAACTATTCTAACACTCTTTCTTTTTCTAGGCCATGGGCCTGCTTTTGAGACACATCCAAAAGGAGAACTCACTAGCGACCCCGAGCGGTACTTTCATCCGGTCTGCTATATGTAAATTAGGATAAGGCAAAATCCAATTCCAAATTGGTATCAACGTATACCATTTGATGCTAGCTTGAAAGGGAGTAGTACCTTGTGTATATGAGACCCCTAGTAGAGCTAGTAAAAACCTTAAGTGGTTTATCAGATGCTCGTATCGTGCCAATCCCCCAGATGTTCCCCCACTACGAACCTTTGTTTAGTGACCCAAATCCTTCTACTTGTTGGTGTGAAAATTGGGACCTTTGAAGCCACCCTGATTCTCGTGGTTCTTAGTAGAGATAGCAAGGACAATCCTAAGGTTTGGTGGGGGTACAAGCCTTGGGAAACCCAGATCTTGGTATGCGTGAGAAGTGAGTGCCGTGGAGGGGAGTTAGTGCTACCAAGATCCTGAAGCTATCTGCTTTGAATAGGCACAGCCAGGGGATCCAACAAGTATTGTCCTATCCTCACCTTAGGTTGTGCAAAGTGCTTGTTAAAATATTTACATCTTTTCACAAACAAAATCTTTGGCTATTGTGTTCTATTGTGCTTGAAGTGTTTGCAAAACTTGCTAAGAAACAACAACATTTGAGACCCCATTTCAATCCACCCATTTCAAGCATCCATTTCAACCATACCACATCCATTTTAATCCAAAGTTTCCCAATCATACCTCCATTTTGACCTTAGAGAATTAAGCATTACCTTCATTGGACCCTTTATCATACCATAATCCACTCATTCCCATAGCTTCTCATTCGCCTTGATTTTTTGCATACTTTTTGGACCAAACAAACATCTTTCTACAAATCCATTCCCCAAATCCATTTGCTCATTGAAAACACCATCCAAAATCCCAAACATCAATAAAAAACATCAACCAACATCCAAAAATCAATCTTGAGCTAAAGTTGAATCTAAGTAACTTCATCCTTCTCACCTTATTTTGCTTGATAGGTCACTAGTCTACCTTCAAGTAGAAATATCATACCTCTTTGTGTAAGGTCATAAGTCTACCCCAAACAAAGAGAAACATCCATTTGTGCAACACCTCAAAACTAGATCTTACTTGAGCTCATTTGTTGACTTCCAAATCCCTTTTCAAAAACATCATCCAAATCTCTCATACCAAACATCTAGTTCATCTAAGGTTTCATCCCCCAAGTCAATATCAAAATCTCTTCCATCAAATCATCCTCTAAAAAACCCCATTTATCTTCCATCATTTTGGTCCAATTTTTTGTGAAAATCAATATCATCCACTCTTACCATCCTTAGGTTGACACTTTTTTTGAGACTCATCTCGTAAAAGTGAAAATCTATCTAAACCACATCCTAATTTTATTCCACCTTTAGATTGTAAGGAGCACACCCTCTTATCTCTAATCACATTTCATCATCATATCCACTTTGGCTCCAGCAAATCGAACCACATTATCTAAGGTCACCACCTTCATCCACCTCAAAAAAAAAAATCAAAATCCATACACTTGCATGCCCATAACTAGATCACAACACAAGAAGAATCAAGCAATGGCAAACTTTGGATAATATATGGGCATAGGGATGCCTCAAACCAACGAAAACAACATACCCTCGGTCTTCCAAATCCCATCATGTAATCCCAATGAGAATCCCTTCCATTTCTTACAATCGCAACCACCGCAACCACCCATCCAAAACACCCCCACCATCAACCAAATAGATCAAGATGTCCTATGCTTCACACAAGATTCTGATAGCATGGATATGCTTGACAAAGTCTTAAGGTCATATCCAAATAGATATCTTGATTACCTCCTCAAAATTGGTACCCAACCACCCCACAACACGACATCATCCCAACTATCCACATCTAACAACAATCCTATGACATCCTTTCAACCATCTACATCAAACACCCAACCTACCACCTCTCAAACTTCTACCCCCACCGTATCTACCACTCCCACAAGCTCTAATGTTTCTGCATCCACCACTCCCACAAGTTCTAATGTTACCACATCTACAATTCCCACTAACATATCCATCGCATCTAATGTATCCAATCCTACCATCTCCCAACCCATCGTCACATCCACTACCATAACAAATGTAAACTCTTCCATTCCCCAAATTACCTTGGGCATCCAAAGAAACCCCACGCACGCGAGTGCTTCCACAAGTGTGCCCCAATGAAACCCTCAAACCATAGCCTACATGAGACAATTCTTTTCACAACCACCTCACAACAACGTCAACTCATCTAATGTCAGTCCGTCTAATGTCAACCCATCCCATCTCATGTATGTACAAAATCTTGTGGTATCATCAACACAACATAATCCCAATCCCTAATTTCCACCTCACATTATTCAACGAATCCACGCTTACCAACAATACCTTGCACAACAAAACCAAAACACCATCCCACAATATCAAAACGTGATCCCCCAAAACCACAACCCTACCTATCAAAATCCGAACCAAACAAACCAACACCAAATCCCGCCAAACCTACATCCCACAATCACCACCAACCCTAGACCTAACAAGTGTGGTACAAACATTGATCCAAAAGGTAGATGATTTGCAAACTGGGGGCAAGCACAAACATTATTCTTTCAAGGATATTTGTCCCTATCCATTTGATCGAACACTATACATGCCTCCTTTTCCCAAAAATCTTGAAATACCCAAATTCGACAAGTATAAGGGAAAGGGAGACCCTAGGGATCACCTTAGGGAGTTCTACCTTTCTTGCCTCAAAGTCTCAAACAACGACACATATCTAATGAGACTTTTTCCTAGGAGCCTTGGCGGTCAAGCCGCTGAATGGTTTGCACATCTTCCCCGGGGCATTAGGTCTTTCCCTGAGCTCATGGAGAAATTTGTCTACCACTTCTCCTACAATTTCAAACATGAAATATCCACGACAGACCTTTACAATACCAAATAAAAGAGTGGAGAATCTTTCACTTCATTCTTACAAAGGTGGAGAGGCTTAGCAAGCAAACTCCCTTGGGTGATTCCTGAGAAGCAATTAGTCACCATGTTTGTGACTAATCTAAACCAAGAAATGGGGTTCCATCTACAAATATTTTGCACATCTACTTTCGAAGAAGTCATTGACAAGGGTACTACCATTGAAAGAGCCCTTATTGCCAAGGGTTCTATCAAACTATACGACAACAAGCCCTATAACAACAACAACAACAACGAAAAGGTCAACATAAACGTCCCCAATAAAAACAACAACACGCAATCAAATGAGAAATCATGCTTTTGGGGAAAGAACAAAAACACTCTCAATGATGGTGTCACTGATGTGAAGGCCATCCAACATTTACAAAATCAAACACCCCCAAGTACATACACCGCCAATGTAAATATTCCAAAAGGTCAACCTAAGAAAAACAAACCTTGGAGATAATTTACACTCCTAGGGGAACCAATCGAAGATATCCTCGATAGATGTCTAAAGAATGGGTTAGTAACTCTCCCACCCGTTAAGCCCCACCAAGAAAGTGAACTCAAAGCCACGTGGTACAATGAAAATGACTATTGTGATTACCACCGCATTGTGGGCCATAAGACGTCCGATTGCATGAAATTAAAACATTGTATACAAGACCTCATAGATCAAAAGAAAATCAATCTTGAGAAAACCACCCAACCATCACCCAATGCTAATTTGGGAGCTTACAAGGATCTGCTACCTAATCAGAACAAAGCCTCATCTTCTAATCAAGCCTACAATATCAATCCACCTCCCGCTTGCTATGATTCCATTGTAGGTCATATAGAACCATCATCCAGCTATATCAACACAATCACTATTCGGGCTCAAGCACCCGATTGTGCCGTCACAACCCGTCATGGCTGTGTATCCATCCACACAGCCCCTACCACTGATTAAACACCTCCATCCACATCAAATCCTCAACCCAATCATCCATCTATTCACCCATCACCTACCAATAAGTACAACCTCCTAGATCATCTAGGAAAGACACCTGCACAAATCTCCATACTCGAGCTACTTTGCATGTCACCTCTCCATAAAGAAGTCCTTGACAAGGCTCTAATGGAAACCCAAGTTCCCACCAACCTAAATGTGGATCAATTCTAAGCCATGGTGGGCCATATCGCCTCACCCCATCATCTCACTTTCTTAGAAAAGGATCTCCCTACCTCCAACAATCTACATAATGACGCCTTGCATATTAAAGTCTGCATCCATAAACATATCATCAAAAGAGTCTTAATAGATGGTGGCTCTAGCCTAAACCTGTGCATTCTAAAATTGTTAAAGCACTTGGGATACTCAGATGTGGCTGTAGATACTAGTGAATGCATAACCATCTAGGGATATGATGACACTGAGAGACTATCCGAGGGTACTATCAAACTTCCCATCCAAGTGGGGCAAAAGATAATGGAAACAAAATGTCAAGTTCTTGATCTCGACCTTCCCTACAACATTCTTCTCGACTAACCATGGATCCATACCATGTATGCTGTTCCCTCCACATTCCACCAATGTCTAAAGTTCCCTCACAATGGCACAGAAGTAACCATCTATGCTGACCCCCGCCCCTTCCAATACTGCAATTTCTTGGAAGGACATGACCACACTTTCTACCCATACAACAAGGCTATCACAAAAACCACTTCTCGAACTAATCCCAAAACATCCACCTCATACATTGATCCCACAAACATTGCTACCACAGCATCTCAAACACCTCTGCCACCTGAGGTCAAGATCAAGATAAGTGACATGGGATGTGGAGAATATGACCTACATGGTACCTTTTATGTAGGAACATTACCCAATCCTAAGATTTTTAGTGCCCCAAAAGAGGGAGAAGTCTCCACAGTGGTTATCAAATGCAAGCCATCCCCAACCTTTGAGAAGAAGCACCTTCTTGATCAAGATGTGCTTGAAGACATATCATCATGGCTGTATAAAGATGAAGAAACAGAACAAGAAACCCCTACCATACCATCTGAAATCTATCGCAAAGGGTCAGAAATCATCAAAAACATGGGCTATAACGGACAAGGCGGTATCGCCCTCATGAACAAGGGATCATAGAATCAATTCAAGCAACAAGAAACCCCTACACTCAAGGGTTAGGGTATGGTCAACGACAACATATCCTCACTAGTGGCGAATGTATCTTAGTTGAGGTTGCCACGGTTTCTCCTGAGGTCGATAACATCAACGAAGTAGGCCATCAAGACTCCTTCAATGACTTCACCGAATTCTTTGAATCATCCATATGCACCATATACACAGTCACCACCCTAGCATCTTCATCCAATGACCTACCACTTGTATACCTAAACCTCATAGACTGGGACCAACAGGGAGCTCCCGTCTTCGATGTAGCACAAAATGATGAAGCCATAGCAGAGATGATGGGGGTTAGAGATCACTTCCCCCTGGGAGATCATAGAGTTGGATACATTATGGAACTTGATATGGATGCCTATTTCAGGGAGACAACCCCTGCTTCTAGTCATAAAAATAAAAAAATAAAAACAACGCCCTCTAGTGAAAACTATTCAGTGGCACTTTTGGGTGATAAAAAGGTAAAAATAAAAGATGTATCTCCTAGTGAAAACCTCCATGAGGTGCTAGGAGATGGAAGCATGGGCCTTCCTGAGATAGAGAAGGTATATCCTGATAGATCACCCATCCTTGTGGAGCCAACGCAAGAAATGAACTTTGGGACGGAAGAAGAGCCAAAAATCACCTTCAAGGTAGAATCTCTCAACACAACAGAGCAAGAGAACTTCTTAGCATTCTTCAAATGTAAAAATTGCAACTTTGCATGGACCTATGAAGATATGCCAGGGCTAGATCCTGCCTTGGTTGTCCATCACCTTGCAGTGTGGCCTGATGAAAAAATAGTGAAACAGAAGCTAAGAAAGATGAACCCTTAGGCTGCACTCCTAGTCAAAGCAAAATTAAAGAAACTACTGGATGTGGGGTTCATCTAACCAATAGACTATCCAAAATGGATCTCTAATCTAGTGTCAGTGGTAAAACCTTATGGTCACATCCGATGTTGCACTGACTTCTGAGATCTCAACAAGGCATGTCCTGAGGATGACTTCCCTCTACCAAACATTGACATGATAGTGGATCTTACTGCAAGACATGAGATGCTCTCACTAATGGATGGATTTTTAGGGTACAATCAGATCAAAATTGTAGAAGAAAACCAGCATAAGACATCCTTCATCTTCCCATGAGGGACATACTGTTGGGTAGTGATGCCATTGGGCCTAAAGAATGCAAGGGCTACTTATCAATGAGCTATGATCATCATCTTCCACCATCTTTTCCACCACATCATGGAAGGTTATGTGGATGACCTATTAGGGAAATCAAAGACAAGAGAGGAACACTTGGACGTGCTAGAAAAGATCTTCGACTGGCTAGAGCAATATAATGTGCACCTGAATCCAAAGAAATGTGTTTTTGGGGTTACCTCAGGAAAGCTTTTGGGATACATAGTCTCTAGAAGAAGAATTGAGGTGGATCCTGCTAAAGTCAAAGCTATCACAAAAATGCCTCCTCCTAAGACATTGAAACAACTATGAAGTCTGCAAGGGAAGCTCCAGTCCATCTGTCAGTTTATTGCTTAGCTTGTCAATAAGTGTCAACCTTTTCAGCACCTACTTAGAAAGGATACAACTTTTGTCTGGAACAATCAGTGTTAGGCTGCCTTTGACTAGTTGAAAGAATATTTGGCTAATCCCCTTGTTCTCACTCCACCAAGGCAAGGAGAGCCTCTCCTTTTATACATCTCAGCAACTGAAACTGCAATAGGGGCCTTGTTGGCGCAACACGATAAACAAGGGAAGGAGAGAGCTATATATTATATTAGCCGCACCTTGGTAACCTATGAGCTAAACTACACACCCATTAAACGAGCATGTCTAGCCATGGTCTTTACTTCACAAAAGTTAAGACACTACATACTCAATCATAAAACTAAGCTCATCACCAAGATCAATCCACTAAAATATCTACTAAACAAAGCTACTCTTACTGGAAGAATGGAAAAATGGGTCATGATCCTCAGTGAATTTGACATTGAATACATAGAGAGAAAGGCTATCAAAGGAAAGGTCATTGCTGATCAATTGACCAAAGCACCTATTCCCGCAGAACATCCTACACTCGCAGAGTTCCTTGATGAGGCCATATTGACAATAGCACCAGCAGTAGAAACATGGAAAATGTATTTCAATGGGTCATATACACACAGAGGCTCAGGGGCAGGCATCTTGTTTGTTACCCCTCAAGGTGACACCATCCCTAAATCATTCAAAATTACATTTCCATGTACCAACAACGTGGCAGAATATGAGGCCCTCATCATAGGTCTCTGAATGGCAATCAAATGGAAAATCAAAAAGCTGACAGCATATGGCAACTCCCAATTGGGCATCCAACAAGTAAACTAATGCAGAGCCAATCACCTTGACCTGCATTTCCCTTTGGATATCCACGTTTTACTTGCCTATCGGCAAGACCATGCACCATCAGCCAACCTAAATGTCGTTCCCCTGATATACTTCCTCATGCCGATCCCTTCACCATTGGCCAACATTCCCTACCGGCTGCTCTGCCTTTTACCTTTCTGGCACCTAACTCTTCCCGATGTATGTCTTCACCTTTGTATCTACCAAGAGATACATTCTGCAATGTGCATTCAGGGTATACATTCGCTGACCTGCGATCACCCGTTCCTTCACCACTACTACCGATCGATACTTGTATCTAAGACAATGTATATTATCGATATACATTCAAAACATAGAACCCAAACATGCATTCAGAATAAGCATCCACCGAAGTCAACAGTTGACTTTCTTGTATCTAATCCGATGTACATCCACAATGTACATTCACCACATACAATCCGTAATATGCATCTACGGGATACACACAACCTTCAACTGCGGGATACACACAAAATGTATGTTCGACATGCAAATGTGATATACATACAAATTGTATGTTTGATGAAACAAAGCAGAATTTCTCCGATTTGGTCCGCTGTAAAACTGGCAATTACTCAGATCCATTTCCTTAACAATCTAACACAAATTTTAAACTTTACCAACCTAGCACATGACAACGCTAGGATCTTTCAAAGCACACTACACCGATCCTGCAAACACAAAACACGAACAGAAAACAAAACAAAATACTGTACAGCCATTCCACCAATTCGAAGAATCTAACTGGTGGAATGGATTAAGAGATCCATCTGGCCATAATATAGGAAAATGATTTGCACAGAGGAAAACCTAATGATTCGAATGACATAGATGCACAAAAGGATCTTGTTTATTATGCTTTCAGAAATGCGTGTACATACAAAGCACAATCCAAACTATCTACAAATGATCATACTCTACACAATCGATCTGACCTTGGGTATTTATCTACTCATGGTGAGTAGTACCAACTCCACTCCAGGCGGCTAGGAGATCATTCCAAGTGGCTGGGAGATCTAACTACTTCTAACTGCCTAACAACCCTCAAGATTATAGTTTGCCAAGTGTCCCATGGGACTTACAACATAAACCTAAAAACAACCTAAAAATAGCATGCATTGGTCAAATAGACCTTATTACAATGAATGGTCAACTTAGGACCTTATTGAAAACAGTAAAATGAACTTTAAACCACTAATGCCTCATGGAGGCCACTTTGGGTTAGGTGCACCTGCACCATACTCCCCACCTTGAAAAGAACTCATGTCCCATGAGTTAAGTCTTTGACTGAATCCACCTGTATCTTTTGCTGTCGCATATCTGCCCCATGATCTCTCTGCTGCAACTTGCTGCCATGGAGGTAAATACTCATGCCTAACACTGTAGGCTCTTCTCACACCTTGTTGGTCATTGTTTCTGACCATCATCTCTGTCTGAACATGGACAGTGGAAACCTCATTTA
The DNA here is from genome assembly GCA_027924645.1 of Cunninghamia lanceolata. Taxonomy (NCBI): domain Eukaryota; kingdom Viridiplantae; phylum Streptophyta; class Pinopsida; order Cupressales; family Cupressaceae; genus Cunninghamia; species Cunninghamia lanceolata. The sequence goes on from BSBN01000781.1 coordinate 2,705,687, forward strand.
CTGCTATGGCAGAATGAGTTGGTCTTTCAACTTTTAGAGGGCAAACAATAGTCCCTATGATGATTGCATCCTTGCCATTCCAATCAGCCTATGACTGTGTACAAACCTGCTTCTTAACTTTCTGCTGATCCACCTAATTTCTGTCAGTCATAACTGAAATCTTCTTCAAACTCTAATCTCTTCTCCTGGAGATATCCCTAACTGCCTTTGACTCTACTGTAGGCATCTTCACAAACTCTTTCTTACCTACCAAAATAATCTTACCTGTCTTCTTTGCTTCAATCTCCTCTTGTAATGGTATTAGTATAAAAGTTCTCCCATCCTTCATGATGGTGTAGGTATTAGCATACCCATCATACAATGCTCTCCTATCAAATTGCCATGGCCTACCCAACAGTAGGTGACAACATTCCATGGGCAGTATGTCACACAAAACTCTATCCTGATATTCTCCAATATGAAAATCAACATATGCCTATTCATATACTAAAAGTGATTGACTATGACTTACCCAAGATGCTTTGTAAGGATTTTGATGTGGAATCCTTTCCAATTTCAATTTATCCACCATTTCTTGAGATACCATATTATCTGTTGATCCAGAATCTATTACTACCTTGCATACTTTACCTTTGCTTTTGCAACTGGTCTTAAAAAGTGCTCTCCTTTGTAGCATGTCCTTAGATGTCTTTAGGATTGTTCTCCTTAACATCAATGCTTCTCCTTGCTCAGGATACCCATAAGCATCAGGAGCCTTGAAACTTTGGTAAGTGTTTGAGCTTATCCCACTTTGACCATCAGATTCTTGGACCAAATTTGTCCTCCTTTCTCCCATTGAACTTGTTGCTTTTTCTGGACATTTGAATGCTGGATGACCATATTCACCACAAGTATAACACTTTCCTGAGAATGTATTAGAACCTCTTCCATTTCCAAATCTGCCTCGTGTGGCTCTCCATCCTCTTCTGAAATCTAATTGCTCTTGTCCTTTACTAGTTTCTTCTTGATTCTCATTGACTTGCCTTGTTGTAGGAGCTGATCCTCTTCCTCTGGTATTGTTGCCTCTTCCTCTCACTCCTATCTCCTTTTCATCTTCTCCTCAATCTTGATTGCCATTTGATAACATTCTTCCACACTCCTAGGGTTAGCCAAAACTAATTCATCCTGTATGTTCAATCTCAAACTAGCCAAATATCTAGCAACTTTTTCAACCTCATTCTCATGATGACCAAACCTCATACTTAACTTGTAAAACTCCTCAGTATATGCCTTCACATCCATTTCTTTTTGTCTTAAAAATTGAAGCTTCTTAAACATTTGAATTTCATAATCCTGGGCTAAAAATTTACCTTTGATCCTTGCTACCATCTTGTCCCATGAAGTAATCTTTGACTTACCTTGCTTTCTTCTCTTTGACTATATGTAATCCCACCATACCAAAGCATGACCTGTCAATTTGGTCTTTTCAATCTTTACCTTCTACTCCTCAGGAACCTCCTCACATTCAAAGTGATTGTCTAATGCAGCAATCCAATCAAGTAACTCTTCCTCATTTAAACTTCCAGTGTACTTTGGAACATCAATCTTTACCTTAGGTTTGTCATTCTTGACTGCCCTTAACAGTTTTGCAAGTCTCTGATCTTTAGCATTCAAATCTTCATCTACCTCTTCAAATTTTTCAGCATCATCTTCTTCCTTGTCTGATTCACTTTCTTCCACTTCTCTTCTTTTGTTTGTCTCTAAGGCTGCAAGCCTGGCTTGAAGTGCTTCTACAAGCTCTTTCATCTTCGTCATCTCCTTAGCATGTTTTTCCTTCATCTCCTGCAATTCTTTGGCCATACCATTACCTTTCGGAGGCATCTTGTTAACCTCTCAATCCTTCTACTTCTGCCTTCTCAGTGACAGAACCAAACACACAACAGCCCAACTCTTTTGCTGAGCTCTGATACCACTATGATGCAGAGCCAATCACCCTGACCTACATTTCCCTTTGGATATCCACATTTTACTTGCCTATCAGCAAGACCATGCACCATCGGCCAACCTAAATGTCGATCCCCAAATACACTTCCTCATGCCAATCCCTTCGTCGTCAGCCAACATTCCCTATCAGCCACTCTACCTTTTACCTTTCTGGCGTCTAACTCTTCCCAATGTATGTCTTCACCTTTGTATCTGTCGAGAGATACATTCTGCAATGTGCATTCAGGGTATACATTCGCTAACCTGTGATCACCTGTTCCTTCACTGCTACTACCGGTTGATACTTGTATCTAAGACAATGTATATTATCGATATACATTCAAAACATACAACCCAAACATGCATTCAGAATAAGCATCCACCGAAGTCAACAGTTGACTTTCTTGTATCTAATCTGATGTACATCTGCAATGTACATTCACCACATACAATCCGCAATATGCATCTGCGGGATACACACAACCTTCAACTGTGGGATACACATGGAATGTATTTTTGACATGCAAATGTGATATACACACAAATTATATGTCTGATGAAACAAAGCAGAATTTCACCGATTTGGTCCGCTACAAAACTTGTGATTACTCAGATCCATTTCCTTAATAATCTAACATGGATTTTAGACTTTCCCAACCTAGTACATGACGGCGCTAGGATCTTTCAAAGCACACTACACCGATCCTGCAAACACAAAACATGAATAGAAAACAAAACAAAATATTGTATAGTTATTCCACCGAATCGAAGAATCTAACCAGTGGAATGGATTAAGAGATCCATCCGGCCACAAAATGGGAAAACCATTTGCACAGAGGGAAACCTAATGGATTTGAATGACACAGATGCACAATAGGATCTTGTTTGTTATGCTTTCAGAAATGCGAGTACATACAAAGCACAATCCTGTTGATAACTGAGAGGGGGGGGTGAATTAGTTATCCTAATTATTTCTTCTTTTGAACTTTCTTATTAATCAAAGCAGCATTGAATCAAACAAACAAACATTACCATGAAATGAGAAACACATGACATAGTATTTTTGACGTGGAAACCCAGTTAAGGGAGAAAACCACGGGGTGATTAACCCAAAGATTATTCTTTGTTAGAAGAATAAGGAATTACAAAATGGCACTTGCCAATTAGGGCTCACTGCCCGAGCACACTGCTCACAAAGAGGCACACTGCCTACAAGGAGACACACTGTCTACAAAAGAATGTTTATACAATACTTGAACTGATTGGAAGCATCTACATATGCTGGAGTTCAGTTCCGGTTTAGGCTCTGTATACTGATCTGCTACACTTCATCTTTCCTTTGTTCTTTTTCTGCTTTTCTTTCACATACCGGATTTTTCTTATTACTTCTATTCTACTCTACACTTATTCGCATACCCCATAACTCAACTACACTTATCACAACAAAATCCATCCTCTATTTATATCTGCACTAGTGATTTCATTATCTTTCTAGTTGGCACCCAGAATAGTCTATCTTCTCACAAACTTTGTTCTGTCAGCTAAATCCTTACATATCAAGTAATGCAGATCAAGCATATACTTGTAGATATCATTAATCATGTCAGCCAAACATGATTCATGCCTTCACAACCTTTACCATCAACAGTAACACATCCAGAAAATAGTCTGATACTCTGTCAGTCAGTTCTTCCTCTGTTCTCACTGTCTTTCAGGAATCTGGTACTCAACTATTCATATCTTCTTTCTTGTCCATCACCAGAGGCTAAATCCTTGGAATATACTACTCAAGGTAGTCCTTTTGACTTCCCCAAATCTGCACTATACCAAGACACTTCCTCTGAGAGATCCGGACCAATCTGTCAGACCTTGCCACATGCTCTGTTCTTGTTCACCGGACCACAACAGTCTTCATTCTGACTTCCGGTAGAGACACACCATGACTTGCGGATATGGGGGATGACCTTTGTTGCCATCAATGACAACAACCATGAATCCATATAGTGTCTCTTGCCAACAATCTCCCCCTTTGGCATTGATGGCAACACTTAGTGAAAAATGACTAAGTGTTTACACTATGCTCCCCCTTGGCTGATGCTATCTTTATATACAATTTTCGAAACTCCCCCTTAGTTGGATTCCTCATTTTTCACTGCTCCTCACTCCCCCTTTGACATCAATGGCAAAGGGTAGGGTCCGCACACCAAAATTTTCAAAGATTTACTATACATAGCCGCATATTTACATACTCACATAAACTGAAGAATGTCTGCAAAGGATGTCTTCAATTGGACCAGTTCTATAGCCCAACTTTGCTTGATTCTGTCCAAAATTGAAATGTGACCACTTAACAAAAATGCAAAAGCTTCTGCCCTTTTGAGATCTGTCGGATCATTTGTTTGGGCGGTACTCTGAGCATCACTGATGGCTTCATGCATACTTTCTAACTTAGGGATTATAATCCTTCTAAGTTCTCCCATCCGGTTAGTTATATTCTTCCTTTCCTTCTCAAAGTTCTTTATTGCATTTGTGATTGCAATAGTTTGACATTCTTGATTCACTATGGAGGAAGAGAGAGGATCAAAACTTTGAGATAAACTTTGTAGTTTGTCCTGTTCCTCTTTTATTTTCTTATCAATTTCTACTATTGCCTTTGACCAGGAGATACAAAATTTGTAGATGTCACCGCCATCCTTAAGAGCATTTTCTAAGCTCTTTATTCCAATACTCATATTTCTCCTATCATTAGAGATTAATCCTAGTACTTCTGAAAATCTCTTATCCAAAAATTCCTTCCAGACCTTTTCTTCAGCTGATTTTTCTAGAGAATCAAAATGTGTATCAACACTGCTGACTAAGGTTTTGAGATTACCAGAAGAGGAGGCTGTCGGATCTATCTGGACTGATGGCATAATCTTTTCAAGCACTCCGGAAGCAACCTCTATCAACTCACAGTCTTCCATATGAGACTTTAGGAGTTTTTCATTTGCCTTAGCATTTGCAAATGAGGCTATCTTCATCGTCTGTACCGGAGAGAGAGAGTCAAAGTCGAATGGGCCTTTTAGAAGCTCCAGTTCATCAATCTCTATTGTTTCTTGGCTCAGAAATTTTTGAACAGTTTGTGCAGTGTCTCTTGCCGGAGACAAATGTTTCTTTTCTTCTACAGTTTTGTCCTTTGGAGTCTTTTCTCCTTCCACATTCTTACCACTTTCAGTTATGGTTTTCTCTGTTGGAATCTTCTCTTTCTCTGCATCCTTGGTGTTGTCAACCTCTTTTTCTTTTACTGTTGCTTCTTTCTCCTATAATTTCTCTTGGGATCCAGAGACTGTAGGGGAAACCGGAGGAGAGATGTTACTCTGTTCAAGGGCCACTTCTTCCAGAGCAGATGATTCCACTTCCACAGCTGTTTCTGCACCTAAGTCCTCTACAATAGGAATGTTGAACCTTTTGAATGTATTCTGGAGGATCTCTTCAGTGTCCTTGGCTACTTTGTCGGTCTCACCAAGCATAAGCTGATTCATCCTTGCAGTCTTTGAATACCATGTTCATTGTTTTGTGATCAATTGAAGGATATAGCTGAATAGCTATCTGTTCCCTAATCTCAAGGTCTTTTGCCATGGCATTGTTCTTTCTTATTTCTAATTCCTTCTCTAGACTCTTAGGAATTTCAGAGATAATCTCAATAAAAGCTTTATTGTAAATGTTCAGGTACCTGATTGTAGCTTCCTGCAGGATCTTTTGATCTGCCTCATTGTAGTCATCATAGAATTCAGCCACTAGTTGAAGGTTCCCATCCACAGTGACTGATTTGACTACACTGTCTAGAGACAGGGTGGGCTTTTCAACAAATTCCTCTGTCATTTCTTCCTTGTCTTGGCCTGTGGAGGGTTTACCGGATCCTTTCTCTTCTGCTTCTTTATTTCTTTTACTCCCTCATCTGACTCAATTTCCTCTTCATCCTTTTGGCTTTCATAAGCCCTTGTGGCTTTTGTCTTAGATCTTTTACCGGATGCCTGGACTTCCAATTTTGAGCTTTTGGTTGTGGGAGGTGCAGATCTTTTTGATGATCTGGTCCAGGTGAAAGTTTCAACCTTAACACTTTCTTCACTTTTCTTTTCTACCCTCTTCTTCTCTTTCTCATCCCCTTCCTTCTTCTTCCGGTGAGCATCAAGTGCTTCCATGGAGATTCCAAGGCCTTGTGCTATGTGTTCTACTTCTTTTCTAACTTTCCTCTTGATCTCCGGTTCTCTGAGTTCAACATGAATTTTTATACTTAGTTCCTCAAATGTTCTGAACCTTTCTGCCTTTGGATCTTTAGGCTGACTTAGCATGTGTTGAACATGCAGCTCCACTATCTATTCATCCACTTCATACCCCATGGGCATGATCCACACAGTTCTTGGTTCTACTACCTCCATTAGACACTGATCTGTTTCTACCATAAAGCATACTGTGTCTTTGTACTTTTCAACAAGGGATTGGGGTATTCTTTCTCTTGCATGCATCATGCTCTGGAAGTTCTTGAAATATCCCCATAGAGCTATTTTTCTTACTTTAGCATCCCCAAGTCCATGCAAATAATCTTTGATTTGGATGGCAACCGGTCTGTCATTCTGCCATATCCATCCAATGGATCCAGGAAGCTCATTCATGTAATAAAAGAAGAGACAAAGGATCAAATTGCCATACTTGAAGGAGTTTTTCTTGTCCTTCTTGATCTTCTACAGATTTTCAAAAAGTTGGTTTACAAGAAGCTCACACAAGTCATAGTCTGCATTCTCCTTTAACATTTGATAAGCTGTGTAGATTGCAGTTCCCGGTACTGAATTTTCCCTACTGGAGTGATAGATTTTGTAACCAATTATCATAGATGCAAATTTGACATCCGGTTCAATGATGTCTTCAACTGTCATAGCTCTCTTGTCAAACTTAGATTCAGTTGCATCACTAACTGTCTGATTTTTGACAGACTTGAGAACAGGTAATCCACCGGATGAGTGCAGACCGGTTACAGCCCTAATTGCATCTTTGGTGATCTTGAAGGGCTTGTTCAACCATAGGAAGTTGTCATGCACTCTACTTAGTACATACTAGACCCATTCATCTTCTTCAAAATAGGGGAAATGGATGCACTGTGCAAAGTGTTTGTCCCGGATGGCTTTGTACTGAGGTTCAATCTCAAAGGAGTCATCTATCAACTATTTGTGATAGATATCCATCAATTTTGATTCTCCAAAGTCTTCAAAATTTGCATGAATGTAAACCCTAATGTCCTCCGTATGCAATACACCATGCGAAACACTGGAGAAGGCTCCTAGTGGATCTACTTCCAAAGATTTGTATGGATGTTTCTTGAATGTGGGGCAAGGTCTATCAGAGATCTTAACTATATTCGGAGTAGCCATTTTTCAAAGATTTGCAGTGAGATATTGAAAACGTAAAATACCTTATGCACCTTCGGATATACAGAGTGGTTGGATTGATTTCTGTATGTAGTAACTTCTGCAAGTGATCTTTGGTGAACTTGGTGAATTTTGTTGCAGAGCTCCGCTTTTCACTTCTTCTTGGGTGTGGAATGATCAAGTGATTATTGAGAAATCCCTTATATTGTTTCGCAAACCCTAATATCTGTTTGCAATAAATGCTCGACCTACATTGTTCCAGATTGCCTTATTCGTATAACTTGGAATACCAGATCAGTCCTAATCTATGAACATCATGTAGATCTTCCAACCATGAATAAATCAAGATGACACATCACAAGGACATCCCAAACACTCTGTCCAATCCGCAGAATAAGACAATGCATTTCTGGATCTCTCCGGATCCTTTTTGTAATCCTCTGTCATTCCGGAGCATCTCTCGAAACAGGTCTTATTTGATCGATCACAACTTCTTTACATCTCCATGCGGACCTCTGAAATCTTATCTGGATCATCTCAAGACTTATATCTTCAAACCCTTTACTCTGCACCTTGTGCCACATCCAGCACCACTTGATTGGCTGGGGGAACATGATTTTCTATGAGTCTCCCCCTGAGCTAGAGCTCACTTTTTAGTTTCTGGAAGGAGTATTAGCACCAGAGTCTGGTGTGGATCCAACCTCTACATTCTCTAAACTTTTCTTTACACAAATGTTGTTCATCTAATTCCTAACTTCATCCGCATTCATCTTTTGTTTACCCTTGTCTTGATTCTGATTATACACCAGACCTTTTTTGTCTTGATTCTTGCTTCTGCAGACTTTTGGATTATGACCGGACCTATTACAGATTTGACAAATAACATTTCTTTGCATATTTGACTGATAGCCTCTTGATCTGCATTGATTAGCCATATGACCTATTCTATTACATGCAAAGCATCTACCATTGAATGATTTGTTTATTTGCATATTTCTGCATTCATGAAACTTGTGTCCATACCTTTTGCAGTTAAAGCACTGTCCGGAGAAGGAGGAATTAGTCTGATTCATTCTATTTCTGCACTGATTAGCTTTGTGACCAAAGTGATTGCAGCTGTGGCAGTATCCATTGAAGGATGGATATCTTTGAGCATTGGGCTGTCTTACCGGAGGTCTTCTAGGCCTATTCCTTAGATTTTCTGATCCAAAATTCTTTTGACCAGATCCGGAGCTTTCTCCTTTCTCATATCCCAAACCATACTTGTCATCTGTCCTCTTTTGACTTCCAAGAAGTACTTCAAGTGGGGCAGAACTTATCTTGAATTTTTCTTCATATTCATTTGCTGTTTGAAGATCTCTTTTGAGAGATACAATTTGATCCTCAAGTTTTTCTTCATTATCTTTGGCATCTTCAAGATCAGATTCAAGATGTCTAATAATCCTGTCCATCTGGTGGCATTCTTCTGATTTCTCTTTAAGAGATTGTCTTAGATTGTCTTCAGCTTTTCTTTTTTCTTCAATCTCTTGAGTAAACTTTATAGTTCCTAATTCCATTTCATGTCTTAACATAATGACTTCTTTTGATAACTTTTCACATAACTTGGTTTTCTCAGTCAATTCTTCATTTGTATTGCTTTCTTCACTTTGTCTTGCCAATTGTTGGAGCAACTCCTTTCTCTTTTTCATAGAGAGACTTAATTTGTCTTTTAGTTCTCTCATGAATTCATCAGCCTGTTTGAGTCTTTCCTTTAATTCATTGACTTTAGAGTTTGACTGTTCAAGATCCTCAAGGGCAGTCTTGAGTTGCTCCCTTAAACCATATGCATCCATTTGAACTCCCAGATCTTCCTCAAGCTGTTAGGCTCTATTCGGAGGAACTTAGCTCTGATACCAATTGTTGATAACTGAGAGGGGGGGTGAATCAGTTATCCTAATTATTTCTTCTTTTGAACTTTCTTATTAATCAAAGCAGCATTGAATCAAACAAACAAACATTACCATGAAATGAGAAACACATGACACAGTATTTTTGACGTGGAAACCTGGTTAAGGGAGAAAACCACGGGGTGATTAACCCAAAGATTATTCTCTGTTAGAAGAATAAGGAATTACAAAATGGCACTTGCCAATTAGGGCTCAATGCCCGAGCACACTGCTCAAAAAGAGGCACACTGCCTACAAGGAGACATAATGTCTACAAAAGAATGTTTATACAATACTTGAACTGATTGGAAGCATCTACATATGTTGGAGTTCAGTTCTGGTTTAGGCTCTGTATACTGATCTGCTGCACTTCATCTTTCCTTTGTTCTTTTTCTGCTTTTCTTTCACATACCGGATTTTTCTTATTACTTCTATTCTGCTCTGCACTTATTCGCATACCCCATAACTCAACTACACTTCTCACAACAAAATCCATCCTCTATTTATATCCGCACTAGTGATTTCATTATCTTTCTAGTCAGCACCCGGACTAGTCTATCTTCTCACAAACTTTGTTCTGTCGGCTGAATCCTTGCATATCAAGTAATGTGGATCAAGCATATACTTGTAGATATCATTAATCATGTCGGCCAAACATGATTCATGCCTTCACAACCTTTACCATCAACAGTAACACATCCAGAAAATAGTTTGATACTCTGTCAATCAGTTCTTCCTCTGTTCTCACTGTCTTTCAGGAATCCAGTACTCAACTATTCATATCTTCTTTCTTGTCCATCACCGGAGGCTAAATCCTTGGAATATACTACTCAAGGTAGTCCTTTTGACTTCCCCAAATCTGTACTGCACCAAGACACTTCCTCTGAGAGATCCGGACCAATCTGTCAGACCTTGCCACATGCTCTGTTCTTGTTCACCGGACCACAACAGTCTTCATTTTGACTTCTGGTAGAGACACACCATGACTTGCGGATATGGGGGATGACCTTTGTTGCCATCAATGACAACAACCATGAATCCATATAGTGTCTCTTGCCAACAAATCCAAACTATCTATAAATGATCATACTCTACACAATCGATCTGACCTTGGGTATTTATCTACTCATGGTGAGTAGTACCAACTCCACTCTAGGCAGCTGGGAGATCATTCCAAGCGGCTGGGAGATCTAACTACTTCTAACTACCTAACAACCCTCAAGATTACAGTTTACCAAGTGTCCCGTGGGACTTACAACATAAACCTAAAAACAACCTAAAAATAGCATGCATTGGTCAAACAGACCTTATTACAATGAATGGTCAACTTAGGACCTTATTGAAAATAGTAAAATGAACTTTAAACTGCTAATGCCTCATGGAGGCCACTGTGGGTTAGGAGCACCTGCACCATAAACAATAAGTACAAAACTATGGATGACAAACTCCTACCTTACAAGAAGATGGTCGATGACTTCAAAGACTATTTTGATGATATTCACTTTGAACAAATCTCAAGGCTCAAAAACAAAGCTGCAGATGCCATGGAAACAATTAGATCCCTGGTTGATATGAAGAAAGATAGCAACAAGTGTGAGTTCCTGATCAAAGAGCTCCCCATTCCAACATATGATGTTCCCCAATCAGAGCTAGTGTGCAAAATTGTTGGTCCCTTATCCTCGTGGTATCAAGAGACTTATCTATACCTCCATGATAACACCATTCCCCACAACTTATCTACCTCGCAATGAAAAAACTTCATTTTCTGAGCCTCCTACTTCCTCCTCGTAGGTGACACCCTATACAAAAGGAGTCTTGATGGCATGCTTTTATGATGTTTAGACTCCAGAAAAGTTGAAGTGGCCTTGCAAGAGGTACATGAAGGCATTTGTGGGGCATATTCAAGTGGGCCTACTCTAGCTAAGAAGATCCTAAGAACTGGGTACTACTGGCCAACCATGGAACAAGATGCCTACCGGTTTGTAAAGAAGTGCCTGCCATGTCAACAACATGGAGATTTGATTCATGCCCCATCACAAGAATTGTAGCCAATTACGACTCCGTGGCCCTTCTCACAGTGAGGGCTCGACCTCGTAGGGAAAATCCATCCACCATCATCCAATGGCCATAAATTCATCATCACTGCTACTAAATACTTCACTAAGTGGGTGGAAGCAATACCACTCACTTTCACTACTAGAACACAAATATCCAAGTTCATTGTCCACTATATCATATGTCATTATGGCATCCCCCATTGCATTATCACAGATAATGGAAATCCTTTCAAGAACTAGGAAGTCTGCACCTTGTGTGAGAAATTCCAAATCAAACACCACTTCTCCACTCCATATTACCCTCAAGGTAATGGTCAAGCAAAAGCTTCAAATAAAACCATCCTCCGCATTCTAAAGAAGACGGTCAATGAAGCTGGCCATGACTGGCACCTTCAGCTCAATGCCGCCCTATAGGCCTATTGCACAAGCATCTGTACACCCACATGAGCCACTCTGTATTCCCTTGTATTCAGATCCGAAGCCATCTTACTTATTGAGGTCAAACTCCCATCCTTAAGAGTATCTTTGTAAAACATCATCACTGATGAGGAATACCGAGTTTCCAGGCTGCATGAGCTAGACATATTGGATGAGAAAAGACTGGATGCATTGAACCATCTGCAGGCTTACCAAAACCACTTAAGAAGAAGCTACAACAAGAAAATCAAGAACCATAAATTCGAAGTAGGCAACCTTGTCCTTATGGAAAATCAAAAAAATTTGCAAGAGCGCCCTAAGAAAGGAAAATTTGAGTCTAACTAGTTAGGGCCCTATGTCATCACTGCTAGCTATGGATCAAGAGCATATTAGATTGCAACACATGAGGGGCAGCCTCTAGATGAGCCTATGAACATTTTGCATCTGAAGAAATTCTATGCATAACGCATCGAGTATCCCAAATCAAAAAACTCAAAAATAGAAAATTTAAAAAAATCATAAAAATCAAGAAAAACCTGAGTGTAATAAAGACATCCAATGGTGAAAATCACTTCGGTGACACCTTGGATTGGTACAATGGTGAAAACCTATTTCATGCGCCATGTGTAGTGGCTGATTCTACCATCTCATAAGTCCTCTTTCCATCACAACGCTCCACGCCAAAATCACCTTCCATGGCTTGGAATTTGGAAACATCAGTCACCCACCTCGCATCTCCCCACCCAAGGCTATCATCGTGCTATAAAGATCCTTGTAAGCTTCCTTCTGTACAGCTATAATCAAAAAATCCAAAAACATTAGAAAATAAAAAAATCCAAAAACATTAGAAAATCAGAAAAAAATTCCAAAAAGCCACTCTCATGACAATGATCATGATTTCAAACATACAATCACCCACAATCATCATCTTCTCATCAATATCCATCTTAAACCATTCCCACATCATCAAGTCTTGCCAGAACTACATATTCATCTCACCCGCATCTTGAAAGTACCTTGATCCCTTGGACACAGGGTATGTAGGCAGTCTGGAATACAAAGGAAGTATCCAGTACTCAAGTACATAAGATGCACCCATCCAACCCGTTTGGATGGTCCCTATTCAATGAGCTTGCTACACCCAAAACAAATGACACACATGCTAGACATACGCTGGAAACAAAGCACCTAATGTAGACATCATCAATCAACATAACAACTATAATCCAACACATGGCCTGACTATCCTTTTGCCCACCTTTCAAAAATTATCCAACAAAATCCAACTGATTCACGTCCTAGGATATATCGTTCCTATAATGGACAGGAATTTGTCATCCTATCAATACTAATCTTGGCAAGAGCACACAATGGCTATTTGTATCTTTTTGTTGGTCTTTTTTATTATTGATTTTTATCTTCTTGTCTCGCTCTAGGTCAATTCCAAAGCTACCTTGATCTCATCGTATCATGGTCAGTGGCGAACAACACCTGGAGTGGACATGGTCATTGTTTCTGTATGCCGTGCTTGTGGGTTGGTTTCATCACTCCAAGAATAGTATTCATATCTTGAAGCCTAGGTCGGTCCTAGCATGACATGCCTCATTTGCATATACAGGCATTAATACCTTATATGTACTATGGGCACTCATGGCTATGAGTCCCCTTCCTCGGCTAGGCAAGGTTATACTACCTTGGGCATGCATGACATCAACCTATTGTTTGTGGGTCTAGTCCATGCAATTGTGGATATATACATCATCACCTAGGTTATCTCATACCTTTGTGAGGTGTATCCTATATTGCTACAATAAACTTAGAAATGCTCTCAATTAACTTTATGTAACTACTATTACTAGCTCAAATCATCTTCCTATCAATTATCCACCCATACTATCTGGGGCTAGATTTTTTTACCCCCCATCTAGTTGAAACCCCCCGCAATCTTCTCACTAATCCCACCTATCCTGCTTATTCCCACCTAACACATTCTGAAAACAAATCCCTCCTCAATGGTGTGGTGTATCATGACCTAACAATTTCCTTATCCCCCCACTTACCTTTCCCAATCTAACCATAACCAATCCTACCCCCTCCCTACCAATCACCCTACAACCAAGCCCCATCGTCTAGGGTTGTACAAATACATAATCATGACTCAGTCACTGCATAAATCATCACACAAAACCAATTAGTTGCACTAGCATAATCATTTAGTCTATTTCATTTCTCAATTTTCTATTTGCATACATAATATATGTTTATTAAGATAAACATAAATTTCCATTTCAGTACATTTTGCATCCATAATAAATGTTTATTAATCTGAGCATTTATTTGCATTTTACATCCACATCATAATCCATAATCACAAACATACATATATCAACATAAGTAAACCATCATTACATCTATCATATTACATCATTAGTACATCCATAACATTAACATAATACATCTCATAAACACAACACATCCATAGCACCTCATAAAATCATCACATCATCATAATATACATAATCCATAAAACATACTGCATCCATCAACATAAGCATCATCATAATCATATAAAAACATCACAAACACAACATGTAGGCCATCAAAATCATCATCTCATATATCATCATTGAAAATAAATGTACATCGCTCATATATACATCAAAAATATGTCATGATATAATGCCTCCAAGGGTCAAAATAATACAACATCATAACACAGTCAACCCTGGGCTAATGAACCCCTCCCGGACTGAGTAGGAGAACTCCCTGGGCCCTGGGGTGGTAGAGGTGGCTGTCCTGCCTATGTCACAACCTGTTGCGGTGATGGCTGATGTACAAACTAAATGGACCTTGATCTATGTGAACCTGACATCCTAGATCTACTCTCTTGACTATAGCTAGGAATTCGCTGCTCTTGAGGAACAGATGTGCAATAGGATCCATAGTAATAATCTACATGAGAAGCCTCCTAGGATGATCGCCTTTGCTCCTCCATCAAATGTCCCTGCAGCTATATCAGCTGGCTCTGCAGCTGTACTACCCATGCAGAGCTACCTCCTTCCACCAATCCCTATAATCTAGTGATCTCAGCCTCTGCCAATTGTCGAAGCCCTATCTCCCTATCCCACTCTACTGTCAAGGCTATGACCTATGCCTACAATGCACTAATTTGTCCATCCCTGCCCTCATCACATCCATCTGTAGCTGTAGAAAGTCCTCGGAGCTATGCTAACTCCTGACCCTACCTCTGTAAGGTGTCTTCATAACTAGCTATCCTGGCAC
This sequence comes from Cunninghamia lanceolata, assembly GCA_027924645.1. Lineage (NCBI taxonomy): Eukaryota > Viridiplantae > Streptophyta > Pinopsida > Cupressales > Cupressaceae > Cunninghamia > Cunninghamia lanceolata. Next base: position 2,720,732 of record BSBN01000781.1, read on the forward strand.
GTAGGGTATCTAGCTCTATCTCATCATCCCTCTCTCGGCCTCTCTGCCGTGATATGTGTATCTCTATAGCAGCCTCATCTCCACCTCCTCCTGAACCCCCTGCACCTGGCCTCCAAAATCCACTAACCCCGGTCACTGCTACAGAGACAACCTGCTACCATGTCGGCCTAATTTACTAACCGGTAGGCCTCACCTACTGACCGGTAGGCCTCACCTGTTGACTGGTAGGCCTCACCTGCTGACCTGTAGCCCTCACCTGCTGACCTGTGGGCCTAGAAGGTGGTCCTGCTACTCTCTATCCTAACTGCACTGGCACTCTACCTGATGGCACTGATCTTCTCTGTGCATGATGTAGTGGTGGTCCCCTAGGCGATGGCATAAGTACTCTCTGTGGTGGCCCTCTCTACAGTGGTGCCTGCCCGACCCTCCCCCTCTGATCCTTGCCACCCTGTCTACTACCAACCCTGCCTCTCCCATGAGCTCTCCTCACCAAGCTGCCTGCTCCTCCATCAGAGTCATCGTCATCATCATCATCCTCACCCTCCTCCATAGTCATATCCAACTCTGCCTCCAGGTCTGTAAGTCAAATAGGATGCCATCCAGCCCACCATCTATCATAAGTAGGTGTTGTCCCTACATCCACAATGTCACTCTGCCAATCCCACAGCTATGGCTGTAATGCATCAAAATCTGCAATAGCTACCTATGGTGCTATCCATGGAGGCCATCTCCTGTCCCTATGTGTCCATCTAAATATGGCCATCACCTGTGGAATGTCCTGTCGTAGGCTAAACTATCTCATCACCCAATATGGAATGTATCTGTCTATAGTATGATCCCCTCACCCCATAATATACCATGTCTGAATGGCATAGGGTAGCTGATCATCCTCATCTGGCCACCTCTCGTATCCGATGTACGACCTATATGCCACCCGTGTCACATCATCTAGCAGTCTCCTCCAATACCTCAACATACTTGTATATGAGTACTGTAGCTACCCTCAGTATTTGAACACATAAGTCTCAAAAGACTGACGATGCAATACTCCTATAGGACGTGTGATCAGAATATGCTCATAAGCCCAAATATGTAGAAGAGTCACTCCTGCTGACAACGCACTATCCAAATGGTACACAACTATGTGCATCTCATGATACAGCTGTGTGAGTTTACAGGGACCCCATGCAAATACCATCCCTTGCACCACCATCTCCTCTATAACCTCCCCCCAGCCAACTGAAAATCTCTGCCCTTTCCTATCAGGCATCACCACCCCACCGATCAAAGCATAGAGAAAGAGAACCCAGCTCCGCTCCCTAGCTGCAAGAGTCTGATGATAACTCATGGCTCGATCATCCTCCACCAACACAATCGCCCCTAGCGCAAAATTCCTCTGTAATGCTAGTCCTCCTCTGTCCACATCATAAACCACTCATCTCCAGTGTATTGGAACCTTCAGGATCCGATACACGTCCTCTAGGGTGATAGTAATCTCAACCGTCGGCAACAAAAATGAGCATGTTTCTGGCCTAAATCTCTCAATCAATGCTGTCATCAAGGCTCAGTGCTTCCGCACCATAGGCATCTCTGCAGGTGTCTGCAACCCTAATGCACTAAATCGCACCTTTGTAGGCGCATCAAACTCTGCCCATAATGCCATCACCTCAGGCACTCTCTACTCCTGTGAGGCGACGATTCCCCCATCAATCTACATTTCATCACAAAATTTACCTAAGCCTTAATCTCAGGAAAAGGTGCTAACAAATCCTCAAATCGTGCTAAAATTAAATTTAGTGTTACCCCCTTGCCAAATGGCACCAACAGAAAAATTGGTGCCACAATTCCCTAAAAATCGTGCTATTTCTTAAAATAGTGCTACCTTCCCCTAATTTTGCACCACTCCACGAAATGGTGCTAATCATCTCTAAACCTGTGCTGATTCCAAAAATTGCGCTACCCTTACCCTAATTTCGCACCACACCTCAAATTGGTGCTAACGTGCCCTAAAATTAGCACTATGATAAAAAGTAGCGCTAGTTCCCAAAAAAGTAACATTTTACCAAATGGCGCTACTCAACCAAATAGTGCTATTTCTAAAAATAGTGCTAGCTTCCTTTCAGATAGCGCCACTATAAAAAATGGCACTAGATAGCCTAAAATTTGTGCTAGCCATGTCTAAAAATGGAGATAATCGCCCTAACCTACCCATTTTTCCTGACAAAAATCAACCTTAAAAATCGTAAAAATTAAAATGCGAAGATGGGATCGATGACTCACCCGCTCGCCAGCCTCCTCTGATCACATGTAGGTCTGCACTGGCTTCGCTAGGTGTGAGTATCAAGGGTAGAAAGGTGTGTTGCCACCTCCTGCCATCTCTCTTGCTCCCTCTTTCTCTATTGGCTATGTGTGCAAATGAATCACCTTTGGGTCCACTTCTTACTATTTATAGTTAGCCATGTCCCCTCCCTTTCATCTTTTTCTTCCCTAAGGAGCATATTAACTCCTTTTTTGCTCATTCTTCTTCCTATTGACTTGTTTTTCTGTCCTCTTCTCATTTTTCACCTTCGTTTTGTCCCTTTCAAGTGTTCACCCAAAATTTTTTAATTTTTGCCTGATCCCTCAAGGGGGCATTCCTCACCCATTTTATTCCTCCATGTAGCTGGGGCAAACTTTTCTTTGACCTAACACCACTCCCTTGCTAGGTCCTAACACCTCGTCAAAGAGAGGCAAATGTAGACACCTAAAAATGTCTTCACCATTAAACTGACTCCCGACATCCCTAAGCATACCAATTTCCCTTCAAATTAATTAATTAAATTTTTATTTAATTAATTATCCCTTCATCACATAATTTTTCATCATTATATCCTCCACAATTGAATTAATTTAATTAATCCAATAGTTCAACCTTACCTAATTAATTAAATAAATATGCAATATTTATTTGGTTTATTTCCCCCTTCTCACTAAACCCAATTAATTAGTTAAATCATGTTTAACTAATTAATTCATCATATTAATTAACCTATCCCTATCCTAGGTGATTAAATAGTCATTATTTAATTACCTACCCTAACCTACATCATCCTAGCCTTAGGATTAATTAAGTAAATCATTAATTAATTAATCTTATCCTCCCACTAATCTATTTTCTAATTTATTCTAGCCATATTAATTAGGTTAATCACCTCAATTAGTTTGGTCAAACCCTCATTAACACTTCTTCCCACATCCCATGAATAAAAAATTGATTTCCATGCCAAATAAATCAATTTTTAATACACATTTGTCATAATCTCCATTAAATACCTCTTACACCCCTTGCACATGTCATAACTCATTTATATCCACTCTTCCCCAAATGAATTTTTAATTCATTTTCTCTTCCCCATGTGAATTTTTAATTCACATCTAATCCATCTCACCCAACCTTATTTATTTCACCCCTTTCCCAAGATGAATTTAAAATTTATATTTATTTTCAACCCTTCATTTCTCAAGATTGAATCTAGGCCCTCCACATCATCTTCATCCTCCACCATTGATCTCTCAAATCAATTTCCATCTTTGGATGAAAATCTCTCTAAAAATCCTATAAATACACCATCTCTCAAGCCATTTTTCATCCACAATTTGAGTAGTGTTATTATGCTAAAATCTTGAGCTAGTCTAAGTGTGAGTTGCATAGTTTGAGAGCATTTCATGTTGCAAGTATGGGTCCAACTGGTGTTGTCATTGATGTCAACATACTCATGTTGCATTAATGAGAAGGATTGGATGAGCAGAGAGGAGCAATGGAGACAATGAAGTGGAGATCCCAGGTAAAGTGTAGATCAGAGGTTGCGGTTCAAAGGGTTTGCAGATATGAGTCTTGAGATGATCCAGTCAAGTTTTCAGAGGTCCACATGAAGATCTGAAGAAGTTATGGCTGCTCAAGTAGAACTGGTTCGGCAGGTGTTCAGAGGTGATAGAGTGACACAGATAGGTCCGGTGAGATCTGGTAATGCATTATCCCATTTTGCAGATTTGAGGGAGTGTTGAGGACGTCCTTGTGAAGTGTCAACTCGTTTGGTTCATGGTTTGAAGGTCCAGAAGCACCTATTCCTTTGTGATAGTAATGACAGACTGTGTTCTTGAAGTTCTGGATGAAGGAGAGAAGAATTCCATTAAGCAGATGAAGTGTGGATGTTCTTGGTGATCTTTAGATCTTGTCCAGCTCATGTTGGTGGTCCGCATTGAAGTTAGAGTGCGCATTTGAAGAATAACTTCTGGATGAAGGTGTTCTTCCTGAGACTAGCCGATCGGATGTATTACACGTCTTGCGGATGTTCTTATAGGTGTTTGCCGACTTAGATGATTGTTCCTAAGTTGATGCCTTGTATAAATAAGAGATTGTGAAGTCATTCTAAAGTGTGATTTGTGTGGATGAGAGTGTGGTAGCGAGGAAGAGAGCAAAAGGTAGAGCAGAAGTTTTTGGGCTTAAATGGAATTGATCCAAGCATGGTAAAGATGCTATTTTCTAGTTCAAGTTTGTGATACTTGTTACTTTGTAGACAGTGTGTCTCTTGTAGGTAGTGGGCCTCTTGTGAGCAGTGTGCTCAGGTAGTGAGCCCTATTTGGCAAGTGCCATTTTGTTCTTTCTATTCTTCTAACAGAGAATATATTTTGGGTTAATCACCCCGTGGTTTTTCCCTTGACCGGGTTTTCCACGTCAAAATCTTGGTGTCTCATGTGTTGATGTGTTTCTGCTCTTGTGTTAATGCTTTATGCTTTCATGGTTGATTAATTATTATGCTGTTGAATAACATAGTGGATTTAAGTGTTTAATTGAGAGCAAGTTGTAGACAACTGATTCACCCCCCCTCTCAGTTGTCTGTCCTAAATCCAACAATTGGTATCAGAGCCAAGTTCCTCTAAAAGGAGCTTAACCACTTGAGGAGATCCAGGATGTCATCATACAAGAAGGATAGTCTGAAGTTTGATGGAACCAACTTTAATCTTTGGAAAGGTCACATGAAATGTCACCTGCAATGTATGGGTATGGCGTACTAGACCATGGCTACAACACAGTATGTACCTCCACAGGGTGGTCCGAAAGCCGCAAATGAAATTACAGATGCTGAAAATAATCTGCGGACTATTGAAGCTCTTCTAAATGCTTTATCTGATACAGAGCTTTCAAATGTTGTTGACCTACCAACCGCTTTTGAGATTTGGCAAAAACTGGAACTTTTGCATGAAGGAGACAAGTATGTTAAATGTGCAAGGTTACAGAGTCTAAAAGGGAAATTTGAAAATCTGAAGATGAAAAATGATGAAAATATCACTACTTTTATGCCAAGGGTTAATGAGATTGTTTGTGGAATTAGAAATGCTGGTGGAGTCTTGGATGAAGATGAGATTGTTGGCAAAATTCTTAGATCCCTTCCTACCTCTTATAAAATCAAGGCCTCTGCCATTGAAGAATTCAGAGCCCATACACTATCACAAGAGATCAATTGGCTGGTAAATTGGCTATGTTTGAAATGTCTGAGTTTGGAGATGAATCCCCCAAGACTGAATCTGCATTCAAAGCTAGTGCCTTTGTAAAAGGTAAACAAAGGTTTGATCCGGGAGAGAATTTTTCTAGGAAAATATCATGGTATGAAAAAGCAAGAAAAGACATGGAAGAAGAAGCAGAAATAGCTCAACTTGAAGCCCTGATTGCAAAGAGACTGCCAAGAGGATCCGGTAAGTATGAAGGAAAACTGCCCGTTAATTGTTTTAACTGCAATAAGATTGGTCATTTTGCCTCAAGGTGTCCAAAAAGATTTTCAAGGCCAAATCCTAATAGATCAAGGTTTTAAAAGAATTGTTATTATGTTCATGAAGAAGATGATAATGAAGGAGTAACAGATGATGAATCAAAAATAGGAAACAAATCCGGAAGTGAATGGGTGTTTATTGCCATCAAGGAAGAAGATTCAATGCCCTCTGAATCTATCAATCATAAAGTTGTAGAAAGAGCTCTGGCTGCCCAAGTTGAAGAAAAGGATGATTGGGTCATTGAAAGTGGATGCTCTCATCATCTAACAGGTGACAAAAATAAGTTCTTAGATTTGGAAAGGTATGAAGGTGAAGTGGTAAAGTTTGGTGATAATTCTGCTGGTAGAATCAGAGGTAGGGGAACTATTTCTTTTGATGGAAAGAACAAAACTGGTAATGTACTGTATGTTGAAGGATTGAAGCACAATCTTCTCAGTGTTGGACAGTTGGTGGACAGAGGCTATGATCTCCGGTTCAAGAATAGAAAATGTAGGATCTTTGAAAGTTTCAGAACAGAGATTGCATCCGGTACCTAAACTAAAGGTAATATCTTCCACTTGGTTGGTATTGGTAAAAGTTGCTTATTTGCTCAAGTTGATCAAAGTTGGTTATGGCATAGGAGAATGTGTCATGTGAATTTTGATAATATTATCAAGATAAGCAATACTCAAGCTGTAAGAGATCTTCCAAAATTGGTAAAACCTACAAATAGTTTTGTGCAAAGAATGTCAATTAGGGAAACAAAGCAGAATCTCATTTAAAAGAAAGGATCAATTTTCTACCGGATTATTGGACTTAGTTCATACTGATCTATGTGGTCCGACAAGAATCAAGAGTGTGCAATGTGATAGATATTTCATGTTATTAATCGATGACCATTTCTGGATGATGTGGGTTACCTTTCTGAAAGAGAAATCAGAAGCTTTTGAGAAGTTCAAAGTTTGCAAGGCTATGGTAGAGACTGAAACCGGATTAAAATTGAAATGTCTAAGGTCTGATAGAGGTGGTGAATTCACATCTGGTGAGTTCATAGATTTTTTTGAGAAGCATGGGATAAAGAGACAATTATCTACTCCTAAGACTCCACAGCAGAATGGAGTAGTGGAGAGAAAGAACCGGACCATCTAGGAAGCATCTAGGACAATGATGATGGAAGCAAATGTTCCTCAGATGTTTTGGAGAGAAGTTGTTAGCACTGCAGTCTAGACTCTCAATTAAGTTCAAATCAGAAGCAATACCGGTAAGACTCCTTATGAACTTTGGTTTGGCATCACTCCTACTGTGAGGTATTTAAGAGTGTTTGGTAGCAAATGTTACATTAAAAGAGATGAAGATCTAGGCAAGTTTGATGCTAGAAGTGATGAAGGAATATTCTTGGGTTACTCCACTCAAAGAAAAGCATACTGGTGTTATAATAAGAGACTGAGAAAGATGATAGAAAGTACAAATGTGAAGGTTGATGAAGGAATTGAGAAACCTTCAAGGTTTTATGAATATGATGAAGATGATCAAAATGGTGTTCTAATTCAAGGAGCCCAAACTCCTTTTGATATTTAGAATCAAATAGATCTTGTAATTCAGGGAGAAGAGATGAGTCATAATGAGCCTGATCATGAATTAGAAGTGCAAGAAACTCTCAAAGTTCTGAGGTATGTAAGACTGAACCACTCTGAAGATCAGATCATAGGTGATAAAAGCAAAGGTGTGCAAACAAGAAGAAGAATTGCTCAAGACTCAGATGAGTATTTTCTGTTTTCAAAGATTGAACCTAAGACAGTAAATGAAGCTTGCATTGATGAAAACAGGAATAAAGCAATGGAGGAAGAGCTGATGCAAATTGAGAAAAATCACACTTGGGATCTTGTTCCTAGACCTAGAGATAAGAATGTGATTGGAACCAAATGGGTCTTCCGGAACAAACTAAATGAAGTTGGTGATGTAATCAGAAATAAAGCCAGATTGGTTTGCAAGGGCTACTCTCAAATAGAAGGAGTTGATTTTGAAGAAACTTTTTCTCTGGTGGCAAGAATCGAAGTAGTCAGATTATTTCTTGCTTATGTTGCCTTCAAGGACTTCAAAGTATATCAGATGAATGTCAAGTCTACCTTCCTAAATGGTGACTTGGAAGAAGAAGTATACATTGAGCAACTGGATGGATTTTAATTGTCTGATCATGGTGATATGGTCTGCAAGTTGAAGAAAGCTCTGTATGGACTAAAGCAAGCTCCAAGAGCTTGGTATGAGAGGTTGGATAAGCATCTTTTGAAGATTGGTTTCAACAAAGGTACTACCGACAGTAATTTGTATTTCAAAATTGATCATGAAAACATATTGATTGTTGAAGTGTTTGTTGATGATATCATTTTTGGAGGAAGAGATAGTATGTGTAAAACTTTTGCAAATCAAATGAAAAATGAGTTTGAGATCTCCATGCTTGGTGAAATGAATTTCTTCTTGGGTCTACAAATCACTCAAACAAAGAAAGGAATCTTCATTTCTTAGACTAAATATGTGAAAGAATTGTTGAAGAAATTTGGGATGGAAGACTCAAAACTAATGCATACTTCTATGGCTACCAAATGTAAATTGAGAAAAGATGATGATTCTCCTAAGGCTGATCAGACAAAGTATAGGTCAATGATTGGAGGACTGTTGTATCTCACTTAAACTAGACTAGACATTATGCAGGCTATTGGTCTTGTTGCTAGATTCCAGGCTGATCCCAGAGAATCTGATGTCATGGCAATCAAGAGGATTTTTAGACATCTAAGAGGGACAGTTGAGTATGGTTTGTGGTATCCTAAAGATCATAATTTTTCTCTTCATGCATATACAGATGTTGATTGGGTAGGAGATGTGGATGACCGGAAGAGTACCAGTGGTGGAGCATTCTTTTTGAGAAAGAAATTGGTTTCTTGGCTAAGTAAGAAATAAGAGGCAATATCTCTATCTACAATTGAAGCAGAATACATTGCAGCAGCAGGTAGTTGCACTCAAGTTTTGTGGATGAAGCAAATGCTAAGAGATATCAAAGTAGATTATGAGGAGCCTATCACAATATTCTATGATAATTCAAGTGCAATAAATATATCTAAGAATCTAGTGTTGCATTCTAAGACTAAGCATATATCTATCAAGTTTCACTTTCTGAGAGAGCAAGTGAACAAGAATGAAGTCAAACTGGAGTTTGTACCTTCCAAGGATCAGATTGCAGACATCTTTACTAAACCTCTTCCTAAGGACTCTTTTGAGTATCTCAGGGAGAAGTTAGGGGTTATTGCCCCTCTAGTGATGAACTAAGGTGCACTAATGTGCATCAATCCAGTGGATATCACAATCATATCTTGTGATCCGGATTAATGATGGGGAACTTCTACTTAGGGGGAGCAGCTAGTATGATTCTGAAGTGTTGAAGTTGCAAGTATGAGCCCTTTGCCATTGATGTCAAAGGGGGAGAGAAGACGTGAAAAACAAGTGGTTGATGATCAGAGGGGGAGCAGCAAAGGAAGAGAAGACATGTGAATGGTTGTTGCTGATAGGGGGAGCTATGACAGTAAGGAGAAGTTCTTGTCTTGATGGTTTTTCACATCATATGTTGCCATCAGTGACAAAGGGGGAGATTATTGCAAGTATTGGTCTAACCAATGTTGTCATTGATGTCAACATACTCATGTTGCATTAATGAGAAGGATTGGATGAGCAGAGAGGAGCAATGGAGATAGTGAAGTGGAGATCCCAGGTAAAGTGCAGATCAGAGGTTACGGTTCAAAGGGTTTGCAGATATGAGTCTTGAGATGATCTAGTCAAGTTTTCAAAGGTTTGCATGAAGATCTGAAGAAGTTATAGCTGCTCAAGTAGAACTGGTTTCGACAGGTGTTCAGAGGTGACAGAGTGGCATGGATAGGTCGAGTGAGATCTGGAAATACATTATCCCATTTTACGGATTTGAGGGAGTGTTGAGGATGTCCTTTTGAAGTGTCAACTCGTTTGGTTTGTGGTTTGAAGGTTCGGAAGCACCTATTCCTTTGTGATAGTAATGACAGACTGTGTTCTTGAAGTTCTGGATGAAGGAGAGAAGAATTCCAGCAAGCAGATGAAGTGTGGATGTTCTTGGTGATTCAGGAAAGGTTGTGGTGATCTTTGGATCTTGTCCAGCTCATGTTGGTGGTCTGCATTGAAGTTAGAGTGCACATTTGAAGAATAACTTCTGGATGAAGGTGTTCTTTCTGAGACTAGCCGATCAGATGTATTACACGTCTTGCGGATGTTCTTATAGGTGTTTACCGACTTAGATGATTGTTCCTAAGTTGATGCCTTGTATAAATAAGAGATTGTGAAGTCATTATAAAGTGTGATTTGTGTGGATGAGAGTGTGGTAGTGAACAAGAGAGCGAAAGGCAGAGCAGAAGTTTTTGGGCTTAAATGGAACTGATCCAAGCATGGTAAAGATGCTATTTTCCAGTTCAAGTTTGTGATACTTGTTACTTTATAGACAGTGTGTCTCTTGTAGGCAATGGGCCTCTTGTGAGCAGTGTGCTTGGGTAGTGAGCCCTATTTGGCAAGTGCCATTTTGTTCTTTCTATTCTTCTAATAGAGAATACATTTTGGGTTAATCACCCCATGGTTTTTCCCTTGACCAGGTTTTCCACGTCAAAATCTTGGTGTCTCATGTGTTGATGTGTTTCTACTCTTGTGTTAATGCTTTATGCTTTCATGGTTGATTAATTATTATGCTGCTGAATAACAAAGTGGATTTAAGTGTTTAATTGAGAGCAAGTTGCAGATAATTGATTCACCCCCCCTCTCAGTTGTCTGTCCTGAATCCAACATTTCACATCTTATTTGAGCATCTAGGGTATATCTTGGAGCATTGGGTGCAAGCTCCTTCACCCTTCTTGGATTGGGTCTTCATATTAAGGTATAAATCTTTGTTTTGAATGCATTTGATTTATATTTTTACCTTGATTTGGACTCTCTAATCACAATCATTATTTACTTGTTGACTTTACAAGCATTCGAAATGCATAAGGCAATGAGTTATTTCAGCCTTACCATTCTTGTCGACCACTATGGAGAAGAAAGAATAAAGGCATTAAGCCTTATCTCTTAATGATTTGCATCTTTTGACTTTAGCAAAATCAAAATGGAAAAAGACATAAGTATTTGGCACACGGGCCCTCTTGTGGCATAATCATTAGGTATCTCAAGACATAAGTCTTGACCTCAACATGGATAAGGTGAATGATTTTATTTTGTTAAGTCAAAAAGAAAAGATGAGGAAAGTGAGATACCATCGATCAAAAACACCTTGTGAACCCTAAACCTTGTCATTTGATCTTTTTACTTTACTTGAATTTTGGCTCTGCAATTTTGTGAGCCGTCGGCTAGGGTTTGATGACTATATTCCTCCACTAGTTTTCTTGTCATTCTCAGTTGATTCTTTAGCATTTTCACATCTTTTTTGATATAGGAAGAAATGTGAGTATGCTTTGAGTTTTTATTTGGCAACTTCTTGTCATTTTTCCTCATTTTGTTATACTCAGGCCACGACTTGTATGGTTGTGTGTTTGAGCATATATTGACATTTTCTTACCATGCTTCTTTGTCTCTGTGTTCTCTTCATTTGGCAACTGTAAATTATCTTTTTTCTAAGAGACTTTTAAAGAGTAAAGGTTGCAGCCTCTGTAGGTTTCCTTCTCACTACAAAATACAAGGTGAGCTCTCTCTGTTCACCCTTTATTATTTTCATTCCTCTTGACTGTGTATGCACTTTTTGATAAGTGTTTCTTTAAAAAAAGAAGTGGGTCTTCTCTTTCTTTACGAAAAAAAGGCCTCTCTACAATGGCCATGTTTCACTGTTTCTTATCTTCAAGCTTTGTTTCCTCTACAAAAAGAAAAAACACAAGGCCTAAAAATATGACATGGGTCTTCATATTTTTGAAGGAAAAGAACTCTTTCTAGCCACTACATTACTGTATCTTCATTTCTTTTGAACTCTCCTTCTGTATATCTTGAAAGAATATGAGGGTTTCAAAGAATATTACATGGGTTTTGTCATTTTTTCCAAAATAAGGCCTTCTTGGTCGCGGCCTGCTATATCTTACTTCTCTCTATCCTTATTATCTTCTACATACCTGAATATGTCAGAGTTTTGAAAGAAAGTTTGAGGGTTTGAATTTTATACAAGAAAAATATACCTCTGGTTACGGCCTGTAACCTTTCTTTCTCTGTATTATTTCTTTCCTAGAGACAAAAAGAAAAGATAAGGGTTTTAAATTATATTGCAGAGGGTTTTGACTTTTTTGAAGGAAATCTTTTGGATTTGGCCTATAACAGCAACTTTGACATCTTCTTATCTATATCTTGTGAAAAGAACCCCCATATGAGTTGCTTTGTGTTTAAACTTTCTTTGCCTATCTCTCGACTATGACTTCAAAATACAAAATGATGATAAAGTTTTTAATAAAAGTGAATACTCTGATGTAAACTGAACCTGTCCACTTACATTTGTGAAAAGAGAAACACAGAGAACAACCCATTCTTGTTTATTCCTCTTTCTGACTATCATTTGGCATATGAAAAAACTGGCATATCATTCTTCTCCATTTCATGGCATTTGATAAACTATGGGTTCATATCATTTGGGTATACATGAAAGCATTTATAATCTTCTATATGGATGAAACTCTGAAGTTCCTTTGCTCACTGTATATCCTTATTATTCTTTCAACTGTACCTTCATTGCATTACATGAACTTGAACATCTTCTTCTTTATATCAATTATCTTCTATATCCTTCATACTGGTTTAAAATAGCATAATGATGCTATAACTGTATGCAGTTTCAATATCTTTAATTCCTGTCAAATGTACTTCTACTTCATTTGGGCTTGTGGTTCTCAAAATCTTTATCAATGGTAACAGTTTCTTTATCATTTCATGTCTCATTGATATTTGTCAATGTTTCCATAGTATTAACTATGAATTGATCCTTTCTCATACTTTTGTATCTCCCTGGAGATTGACTACATCAATCACATGTTCAAGAGTAGCATCCCTGTTATTTCATATGCATACTAGGCTCTTAACTTTTGATCTCCACAAGATGATATTGTCCTTCTTTATTTCCAGTTGTATGACTATTCTTGGCATGATATGACTATACCCTATGGCTCAGTTGATAACATAATGGACTTTTATAGTTGTTCTATTTGCACTTTATGCATTCTTCATGGCATCTACTATTACTTTATCATGATTTTCACCTATTAGGTGGCTTGTCATACTTATGACACACATATGGATAGAAGAAAGATACTTCAATCATAACAAAAATACAAAAGAATACCTTTCCATGACTGTAATCACTTTTGTCTTGATCATTATACTTCTATACTTGTATATCAATCAATGTTCATCTTGCAACATGTGATGAAGCATTTTGAACATGATCTTATTTTAACAAGATGTTCCATGAAATGGGCATAGTTTATAGGGGCAACTACTCCTCTTCACTTCTATGATGATGACTTCACTCCATTTCCAAGTTAACTGCTCTAATGCATAGTATCTCTTGAATAGTGCATTTTGTTTATTGCAACATTACTTTTCCTATACCTGCACAGTGAACAAACAAGTTTAGCATAAAAACATACCTCTTAAAGTTGATTGATCTTTCTTATGATGGTCTAATTTATTGCACATGTTTGATTTGATCTATCCACATAGGATGCATAATATCTGCAAGTTTAAATGTTTGTTGATAAAAACATATGATGATTTTGAATAACCGGAGCTTCTAACATGGCTTTTTGCTAATTTTTTGCAGGTACACTATCCTAATCAGGAGCAGAAGATAAGGACATGAAGATCAACTACCAAGACAAGAATATCAACCTTCCAAAAAGGCAATGATGGATATTCATTATTCTCATATGTTCTTTCTCTTTCCTTTTATCCTTAGATGTATAGCTTGCACATGTTTGCCTTGCTCAGTTTAGTCACTCTCATGGCTTGTGTGGGACACATTTAAACATTTCTTTAAATATGATCAGTTACTTTACCTTATGCAAATGGTTTATGTATGTTTACTTTTTTGAATCAAATGCATAGGATAGAATAAATGAATCTGATATGAAACATATGTTCAGAACATGATATGAAATGATAGTTTATAAATACCTTTCTTTCACATTGAAATGTGATTACTTGAATAATTTGATTATCTCATAACTAAAAGATGAAACTAGTTAGATTCTTTCTGTCATTCATTAACAGTATGGTTTGACAGTTCTGATTGGACTGTCAGATTATCTTGACAAATGATCTTTGTTTGTCTCTTGCCAAGATGTCATACATTCACTGATTGATCATGCACTAAAAGTTTTGTTTTACTCCTTTTGTGACAACTACAAATCAGGTCTAACTAAATTAGGTGTGAACATAATTTAGTAATAGGACTATCAACACAACTAGGACTATCATGACAGTCAATAGGAACATCAAACAAGGTATGAAGATAATTTGATATCTTGTCACTTGGTGTAAAGGAGGGGTTTTCTAGGAATAACAAGGTGCAGAGATTCAGGGCAGAGTTTTGTTTCATGATGACAAGTCAAGTCCTAAACTATAATATTTTGAGGACCTAGCATAAGAGGCAATGTTTCAAGGTGACCAAGGGATCATGAAGAGGAGTGATGGTGTTTCACACACACATGAAACAAAGGTAGCATAATGAGAGTTCTCATGTGGAGAAAGATAGGTTGCAAGATTGACAATGAGGAGTTTGGTATTTTATGCTTGAAAGTACATGGTTGCTAGTAAAGTAGAATCAACCAAATAAGAATGGGTCATGAAGATGAAGAAGTGGTAGTGGAAGTGTTGGTTGTTGATGTGGATGTAGGAGGAACATGTAGTTGTTGCATTAGTTGTGTAATGAAGGAACAATGGCATGAGGTATGATTCAAAAATCTTTGTTTGTTCACATTGCTTGCCACATAAGGGGTTGGTATCACATATTTTAGCGAGTCATTCGAGGGCCCATATTCTAGACATGGATGGAGTGTTGGATCAAACACTTAGTGGATTAGTGTGTTGTCTCGTGCATGTATTTGTCATTGATTATTAATATAAGATGATGTGGTGCTATTATGTCAAGAGGAATATTAAGTGCATAACCATATATATCTTGTTGAGATCATCTTAATTATGTTGGACTCTCATTATAACCTTGGATTCCAAGTTGGTGAAGGAGATATGTTGTCAATTATGAGCTACGATTGTCATAATCATTGGAGGCATTGTCATGTAAAGGGAGTTCTGTAGGATGAAATGTTGTTTGGGACAAACTTAGGACTGTTATAGGCACTAAATGTTTAGGTAGTGAATTAGTATTTACTTATCAAACTACTTCTTGTACCAAATTAGGGAGAGTTAATGACATTGAATGAAGATGGTGGAGATTGGTGGTGGTTACTCTTATGAGGAACAAAATGTAAAATAAAGAGATTACTCTTCTAGGAGAGAAAGATGAAGAGCAATATGCGTGTCAAATTTGGAAAACTTGATGTGAGATCTCTAAACCAGGATAGAATTTATTGAGAACACTTAGGATTGTTATAGGCACTAAATGTTTGGATAGTTAAAGGGAAATCTTATCAACAAAAGAATAATCAATCCTAAAATCTCTCTTAACTATTATGACAATGATACCCATGTGCTATGTGACATTATGCATAAGGATTATTAGGGTCAGATATGAACAAAATATGCAATAGGATCTCACTATCCTATTCACAAGGTAAGAAATGACAACATGATGAAAAGGACTGATCTTATATACAGATTAGAATTGTCAAGCACCTTAAATGGACTATCATAACAGTCAATAGGAATAGATCAAACCAGGTATGAAGATAATTTGATATATCTTGTCAAGGTGTAATGGATGGGTTTTCTAGGAATCATAAATGTATAGGAAAGTCATTGTAACCTTAGGAATATCACACATGACATTGTTCGAACAATAGTCCAAAATAAGAATGATCAAACCCTAGGAGTTTCATAAGTACATTGGTGCATTACAACCTAGCAATCACAAGATCATTGAAGGATAAATGGTGAGATAGGTTATTAAAGAAAAATATAAAGAACATAAGAACATATATAATTGAATTAAAATGGATATAAAGAACATACCTTAGACTTCAATATTAGAATTAACCAATTCTCCAAATTTTGGCTTCAAAATCCTCAAATTCTTCTTTTTCACAAGTCTGATTATGAATTCTATATAACTCTAGAATAGGATTAGTGAAATTTATGGAAAAAACAAACATATATCATCAAATTCAATCTATATATCAGTGGTAATTAGATTTGAAACAATATCACACATGAAACATGAAACTTTACATTTAAATAATCAAATTTTCTCCAAAATAGTGCAAAATGAGTTATTCTACGTTGAAAAAATAAAAAAGGTGGTGGATTGATCCAAAAATGATTGTTAATATGTCAAAGAACATGCAAAAGCATTTTTTTGTTTGATATAATGCATGAAAAGCAAGAATAACAGGCATGTGGGGTCTGAATCACGGATCCCACATGCTTTTTACCTTTTTTTTGCTTCCCATAATGCAAGCGCATTCTAGGAAGCATAAAAATAATAAGCTTCATGCACCCTAAAATCATAACCATCTCAATGTTATAGAGATAGAGATAGATAGGGAAGCATAAAAAGATTAAGATTTCTCTATCCTCCCTCTGTACAACTCTATCTGCCTTTCTTTCTCTATATCTCTCTCCCTCTCTCTATCGACCCCTTGGAATGTGAGGGAGAGAGATATAGAGATAGAGAGGTACATATATTTAGATAGAGGGAGGATAGATAAATAAAGAGATAAAGGAAGAAAATAGATAGATAGAAAGGGATGTATATAGAGAGTGAGGGCGACATAGAAAGGGGGAGGGGGAGAGGGATAAATAGAGACAAATAGAGAGAGGGAGATGTGGAGAGATAGAGAGGGACATGGACATGGACAGGGAGAGAGGGGGGACATGGAAAGATATGGAGAGATAGAGATAGAGTTAGAGAAAGGAAAAAATATAGAAAGAGGGGAAAATAGAGAGATTGAGAGAGATAGGTGGAGATAGAGACGGGGAGAGGGAGAGAGGGAAATTGAGATATACAAAGGGGTCTAGATAGAAGGAGAAAGATAGATAAAGAGGGAGATATAGATGTATATATAGAGAGGGGATATATAAGGAGATAGAGAGTGAGGGAGAGATGGATAGGGAAATAAAGAGAGATGTAGAGAGGGATATATTAAGAGATAGGGTTATGGGGAGAGATAGAGAGAGGGAAAGAGATGGAGAGATGTCCAGAGACATACCTAGAGAGACATTTCAAGAGGTAGAGGGATGGGGAGAGAGATAGAGAGGAGGAGAGACATAGAGAGGGAGGGAGAGAGAGGTAAAGAGGGATAGATTAAGAGATAGGGAAATAGATCAAGAGATGTGGATAGAGACATAGGGAGATAGATTTGAGGTAGAGGGATTGAGAGAGTGATAGAGAGGCGAGTGAGATAGTGATGAAGGGATAGATAGAAAGGTACAATTAGAGAGAGGGGATCGATAGAGAGAGCAACCCTAAACCCCTAAACTCTAAACCCTAACCCATAAACCCTAAACACAAGCAACCCTAAACCCCTAAACCCTAAACCCTAAAATTGAGAAACCCTAGCCCCTGACCCCTAAACCTTGAACTCAAGAAACCAAGCTAAACCCCTAAACATATAGTTTGATCTAGGGGATGATGGAGGATCAATGGGAAATGGATGTAGAATTCTTGAATCTTGATTATCATTATCCTCTAATGGATGAACTATTTGATAGGATCCAAGTTATTTATTTGATTATCTATGTTTTCTTTCTCAAACCAATGTGTCTCATCATGGGATATTGATGAATAATGAGTAGGAATAGTGGGATGATGGATAGGGCTAATGGGATGATGGATAAGAGTGATGTGCGATATTATATATGGATAGGGTCTTGATCATAGGGAGGATAATATCTTTATCATAGGGAGGATAAGAATCAATAGTGTGATAATAGATATGGATAGGGTAAGTGGGAATGCATTGATATTCATTGGATTGGGGAGTAAGAGGTGGTGATAGGGGTTCACTAGGAGATGTTGGAGGATCAATGATGGGATAGATGTAGATGGGTTGACCATGAGATGGTAAGGGATCCAGGACATGGGATTAGATGCGATGTTTGGATTTTGATTAGGATGGGTGGTTGGTGTTTCCACATGCTTTGGACTAGGCTCTTAACATGGCTATTGGGTTTCTTAGATGGATACATGATGGGTTCTTCTAAGGGATCAATAATCTTTGAATGTTTGACAACATGGCTACATGATGGGGTTTGACTTGGACTTATAGTAGGAGACTCTTCAATGAAATGGATAGACATAGGAGTGGATGATGGTGTTGGAGTGGTAGACATGTTATTAGGAGGTTCTTTGTTACCTGATCAAGGATAGGAATTTTAGTACATGAAGTTTTTCTAAGATTCCTTGCCAATAGTCCTTGGGTGATATCCTTCATGGCTTCATGGGTTGATGGACTAGGATATGCATATAGTGTTGCAAGTATGGGTCTAACCGGTGTTGTCATTGATGTCAACATACTCATGTTGCATTGATGAGAAGGATTGAATGAGCAGAGAGGAGCAATGGAGACAGTGAAGTGGAGATCCCAGCTAAGATGCAGTTCAGAGGTTGTAGTTCAAAGGGTTTGTAGATATGAGTCTTGAGATGATCCAGTAAACTTTTTAGTGGTCCGCATGAAGATCTAAAGAAGTTATTGCTACTCAAGTAGAACCGGTTCCGGCAGGTGTTCAGAGGTGACAGAGTGACACAAATAGGTCCGGTGAGATCTGAAAATGCATTATCCCATTCTGTAGATTTGAAGGAGTGTTGAGGACATCCTTGTGAAGTGTCAACTCTATTGGTTTGGGGTTTGAAGGTCTGGAAGCACCTATTCCTTTGTGACAGTAATGATAGACTGTGTTCTTAAAGGTCTGGATGAAGGAGAGAAGAATTCCAGCAAGCAGATGAAGTGTGGATGTTCTTGGTGATTTAGGAAAGGTTGTGGTGATCTTTGGATCGTGTCCAGTTCATGATTGGTGGTCCACATTGAAGTTAGAGTGCGCATTTGAAGAATAACCACCGGATGATGGTGTTCTTCCTGAGACTGGCGACCAGATGTATTACACGTCTTGCGGATGTTCTTGTAGATGTTTGCTGACTTAGATGATTATTCCTAAGTCGATGCCTTGTATAAATAAGGGATTGCGAAGTCTTTCCAAAGTGGGTCTTGTGGTGATGAGAGTGTGGTAGCGAAGAAGAGAGAAAAAAGGCAGAGTAGAAGTTTTTGGGCCTAAATGGAACTGATCCAAGCATGGTAAAGATGCTATTCTCTAGTCCAAGTTTGTAATACTTGTTACTTTGTAGATAGTGTGTCTCTTGTAGGCAATGAGCCTCTTGTGAGCAGTGTGCTTAGGCAGTGAGCCCTAATTGGCATGTGCCATTTGTTCTTTCTATTCTTCTAATAGAGAATACAATCTTAGGTTAATCACCCCATGGTTTTTCCCTTAACCGGTTTTCCACGTCAAAATCTTGGTGTCTTATGTGTCGATGTGTTTTTGCTCTTGATTTGAATGCATTATGGTTCATTATTAATATACTGCTAATCACTAAGAAGTTTTAAGTGTTTTATCAGAGAAAGTTTTATACAACTGATTCACCCCCCCTCTCAGTTGTATGCCCTAAGTCTAACAATTAGTATAAGAGCTAAGTTCCTCTAAAAGAGCTTAACCACTTGAGGAGATCCAGGATGTCATCCTACAAGAAGGATAGCCTGAAGTTTGATGGAACAAATTTTAATCTATGGAAAGGTCACATGAAGTGTCACTTGCAATGCATGGGTATGGCATACTGGACCATGGTTACAACACAATATGTACCTCCACAGAGTGGTCCAAAAGCTACAAATGAAATCATAGATGCTGAAAACAATCTGTGAAATATAGAAGCTCTTCTAAGTGCATTATCTGATTCAGAGCTCTCAAATGTTATTGACCTACCAATTGCTTTTGAGATTTGGAAAAAATTAGAACTTTTGCATGAAAGAGACCAGTATGTTAAATGTGCAAGGTTATAGAGTCTAAAAGGGAAATTTGAAAACCTGAAGATGAGAGATGATGAAAATATTACTACTTTTATGCCAAGAGTAAATGAGCTTGTTTGTGGAATTAGAAATGTTGGTGGAGTCTTGGATGAAAATGAGATTGTTGGCAAAATTCTTAGATCCCTTCCTGCTTCTTACAAAATCAAGATTGCTGCCATTGATGAATTCAGAGCCCATACAAGTGTCACAAGAGATCAATTGGCTGGAAAATTGGCTGTATTTGAAATGACTGAGTTTGGAGATGATCCCCCCAAGACTGAATCTGCATTCAAAGTCAGTGCCTCTGTAAAAGGTAAACAAAGGTTTGATCCAGGAGAGAACTCATCAAGGAAACTATCATGGTATGAAAAAGCAAGAAAAGACCTAGAAGAAGAAGAAGTGAAAACTGCTCAACTTGAAGCCCTCATTACAAAGAGACTGCCAAGAGGATCTGGTAAGTATGAAGGAAAATTGCCTTTTAAGTGTTTTAACTGCAATAAGATTGGTCATTTTGCCTCAAAATGTTTGGAAAGATTTTCAAGGCAAAATCCTAACAAGTCAAGGTTCCAAAAGAATTGTTACTATGTTCATGAAGAAGGTGATAATGAAGGAGTAATAGATGATGAATCAAAGACTGGAAACAAATCTGGAAGTCAATGTGTGTTTATTGCCATCAAGGAAGAAGAACCAATATCCTCTGTATCTATCAATCATAAAGTTGTAGAAAGAGCTTTGGCTGCCCAAGTTGAAGAAAAGGATGATTGGGTCATTGATAGTGGTTGCTCTCACCATATGACAGGTGACAAAAATAAGTTCATAGATTTGGAAAGGTATGAAGGAGGAGTGGTGAAGTTTGGTGATAATTATGCTAGTAGAATCAAAGGAAGAGGAACTATTTCTTTTGATGGAAGGAACAAAACCGGTAATGTTCTATATGTTGAAGGCTTGAAGCACAATCTTCTCAATGTTGGACAGTTGGTGGACAAAGGCTATGATCTCTGGTTCAAGAATGGAAAATGCAAGATCTTTGAAAGCTCAGGAACAGAGATTGCATCTGGTACCCAAACTAAAGGTAATATCTTCCACTTGGTTGGCACTGGTAAAAGTTGCTTATTTGTTCAAGTTGATCAGAGTTGGTTATGGCATAGGAGAATGTGTCATGTGAATTTAGATAATATCATCAAAATAAGCAATACTCAGGCTGTAAGAGATCTTCCAAAATTGGTGAAACCTACTAATAGCTTGTGCAAAGAATGTCAGTTGGGTAAGCTGAGAAAAATCACATTCAAGAGTAAGGAATTGTCTTCTACCAGATTATTGGACTTAGTTCATACTGACCTTTGTGGCCCAGCAAGAATCAGGAGTATGCAAGGTGATAGATACTTCATGTTACTAATTGATGACTATTCCTGGATGATATGGGTAACTTTTCTGAAATAGAAATCAGAAGCTTTTGAGAAATTCAAAATATTCAAGGCTATGGTAGAAAATGAAACCAGATTGAAATTGAAATGTCTGAGGTCTGATAGAGGTGGAGAATTCACATCCGGTGAGTTCATAGAGTTCTGTGAGAAACATGGAATAAAGAGACAATTGTCTGCTCCTAGGACTCCACAGCAGAATGGAGTAGTGGAAAGAAAGAACCAGACCATACAGGAAGCATCTAGGACCATGATGATGGAAGCAAATGTTCCTCACGTCTATTGGAGAGAAGCTGTTAGCACTGTAGTCTATACTCTCAATCAAGTTCAAATCAGAAGCAATACTGGTAAGACTCCTTATGAACTTTGGTTTGGCATCACTCCTACTATGAGGTATTTCAAAGTTTTAAGTAGCAAATGTTACATTAAAAGAGATGAAGATCTAGGAAAGTTTGATGCTATAAGTGATGAAGGAATATTCTTGGGTTACTCTACTCAAAGCAAAGCATACTGGTGTATAACAAAAGACTGAGAAAGATGATAGAAAGTACAAATGTGAAGGTTGATGAGGGAATTGAGAAACCCTCAAGGTTTTATGAATATGATGAAGATGATTAGAATGGTGTTCTAACTCAAGAAGCCCAAGCCTCATCTATTAGGCATATTCAAGCTAATCTGGTAAACCAGGAAGAAGAAATGAGTTTCAATGAGCCTGATCAAGAATCAGAAGTGCAAGAAATTCCTAAAGTTCCCAAGTATGTAAGACTGAACCACTCTGAAGATCAGATCATAGCTGATAAAAGCAAAGGAGTACTAACAAGAAGGAGAATTGCTCAAGATTCAGAAGAGTATTGTTTGATTTCAAAGATTGAACCTAAGACAGTGAATGGCGCTTGCAATGATGAAAACTGGACTAAAGCAATGGAGGAAGAGCTGGTGCAAATAGAGAAAAATCACACTTGGGATCTTATTCCCAGACCTGGAAACAAGAATGTGATTGGAACCAAATGGGTCTTCTAGAACAAACTAAATGAAGTTGGTGAAGTAATTAGAAATAAAGCCAGATTGGTCTGCAAAGGCTACTCTCAAATAAAAGGAATTGATTTTGAAGAAACTTTTTCTCCGGTGGCAAGAATTGAAGCAGTCAGATTATTTCTTGCCTTTGTTGCCTACAAGGATTTCAAGGTATATCAGATGGATGTCAAGTCTGCCTTTCTAAACGGTGACTTGGAAGAAGTGTATATAGAGCAACCGGATGGACTTCAATTGTCTGATCATGGTGATATGGTTTGCAAGTTGAAGAAGGCACTGTATGGATTGAAGCAAGCCCCAAGAGCTTGGTATGAAAGATTGGATAAGCATCTTTTGAAGATTGGTTTCAACAAAGGTACTGCTGACAGTAACTTATATTTCAAAATTGATCATGAAAACATCTTGATTGTTGAAGTATTTGTTGATGATATCATCTTTGGAGGAAGAGATACTATGTGTAAAACTTTTACAAATCAAATGAAAAGTGAGTTTGAGATGTCTATGCTTGGTAAAATGAATTTCTTCTTGGGTTTGCAAATTACTCAAACAAAGAAAGGAATCTTCATTTCTTAGACCAAATATGTGAAAGAATTGTTGAGGAAATTTGGGATGGAAGATTCAAAGCCAATGAATACTCCCATGGCAACTGGATGTAAGTTGAGCAAAGATGATGACTCTCCTAAGGCAGACTAGACAAAGTACAGATCAATGATTGGAGGATTGTTGTATCTCACTCAAACTAGACTAGATATAATGCAGGCTGTTGGTCTTGTTGCTAGATTCCAGGATGATCCCAGAGAATCTCATGTCATGGCAATCAAGAGGATTTTTAGATATCTAAAAGGAACGGTTGAGTATGGTTTGTGGTATGCTAGAGATCATGATTTCTCTCTTCATGCATATACAGATGTAGATTGGGCAAGAGATGTGGATGATCGGAAGAGTACCAGTGGTCAAGCATTCTTTTTGGGAAAGAGATTGGTTTCTTGGCTAAGCAAGAAACAAGAGGCAATATCCCTGTCTACAACTGAAGCAGAATACATTGCAGCAACAGGTAGTTGCACTCAAGTTTTGTGGATGAAGCAGATGCTAAGAGATATTAAAGTAGAGTATGAGGAGCCTATCACAATCTTCTGTGATAATTCAATTGCAATAAATATATCTAAGAATCTGGTGTTGCATTCTAAGACTAAGCATATATCTATCAAGTTTCACTTTCTGAGAGAGCAAGTGAACAAGAATGAAGTCAAACTGGTGTTTGTGTCCTCCAAGGATCAGATTGTAGACATCTTTACCAAACCTCTTCCTAAGGACTCTTTTGAGTATCTCAGGGAGAAGTTATGGGTTATTGCCCCTCCAGTGATGAACTAAGGTGCACTGATGTGCATCAGTCCAGTGGATATGACAGTCATATCTTGTGATCCAGATTGGTGATGGGGAGCTATTACTCAGGGGGAGCAGCTGGTATGATTTTGAAGTGCAAGTATGAGCCCTTTGTCATTGATGTCAAAGGGGGAGAGAAGACATGTGAAAAACAAGTGGTTGATGATCAAAGGGGGAGCAGTAAAGGAAGAGAAGACATGTGAATGGTTGTTGCTGATAGGGGGAGTTGTGACAGTGAGGAGAAGTTCTTGTATTGATGGTTTTTCACATCATATGTTGACATCAATGACAAAGGGGGAGATTGTTGCAAGTATGGGTCTAACCGGTGTTGTCATTGATGTCAACATACTCATGTTGTATTGATGAGAAGGATTGGATGAGCAGAGAGGAGCAATGGAGACAGTGAAGTGGAGATCCCAGCTAAGATGCAGTTCAGAGGTTGCGGTTCAAAGGGTTTGTAGATATGAGTCTTGAGATGATCCAAGAAATTTTTCAGAGGTCCACATGAAGATCTGAAGAAGTTATGGCTACTCAAGTAGAACCAGTTCCGACAGGTGTTCAGAGGTGACAAAGTGACACAGATAGGTCCGGTGAGATCTAAAAATGCATTATCCCATTCTGCGGATTTGAAGGAGTGTTGAGGACATCCTTGTGAAGTGTCAACTCTATTAGTTTGGGGTTTGAAGGTCCAGAAGCACCTATTCCTTTATGACAGTAATGATAGACTGTGTTCTTAAAGCTCTGGATGAAGGAGAGAAGAATTCCAGCAAGCAGATGAAGTGTGGATGTTCTTGGTGATTCAGGAAAGGTTGTGGTGATCTTTGGATCTTATCTAGTTCATGATTGGTGGTCTGCATTGAAGTTAGAGTGTGCATTTGAAGAATAACCACTGGATGATGGTGTTCTTCCTAAGACTGGCCGACCGGATGTATTACATGTCTTGCAAATGTTCTTGTAGATGTTTTCCAACTTAGATGATTATTCCTAAGTCGATGCCTTGTATAAATAAGGGATTGTGAAGTCTTTCCAAAGTGGGTCTTGTGGCAATGAGAGTGTGGTAACGAAGAAGAGAGCGAAAGGTAGAGCAGAAGTTTTTGGGTCTAAATGGAACTAATCCAAGCATGGTAAAGATGCTATTCTCTAGTTCAAGTTTGTAATACTTGTTACTTTGTAGACAGTGTGTCTCTTGTAGGCAGTGAGCCCTAATTGGCATGTGCCATTTGTTCTTTCTATTCTTCTAACAGAGAATACAATCTTGGGTTAATCACCCCATGGTTTTTCCCTTAACTGGGTTTTCCACATCAAAATCTTAGTGTCTTATGTGTTGATGTGTTTCTGCTCTTGATTTGAATGCATTATGGTTCATTATTAATATACTGCTAATCACTAAGAAGTTTTAAGTGTTTTACCAGAGAAAGTTTTATACAACTGATTCACCCCCCTCTCAGTTGTATGCCCTAAGTCTAACATATAGTTGATGGACAATGATGGAAGATGTTTTGGGGTTAGGATTAGCATCGAGTGAATGGATATAGGAGGGGATGGATTGGGATTGGGAGTGTTAGAGGGGGATGAAATTGGATCAGTGGATTTGGATGGCTCCATATCTTTTCTTTTATTTTTGGATTTTTTAAAGAGTCCTTGGAGAAAACTTTTCAAGGGTTCATGGGTTGATGGATTAGAGCTTAGAATTTTTTATGGTGGATTAGATGGTGAGTTATATGGTGGATGGATGATATGGATTGATGGATTAGGAGATGGGTGGACTAATGGAATAGGATTAGGAGGATTGGAGGGAAATTATAAAATAATTCCCCTTTAACCCTAACCCATAAACCCTAAACTTGAGCAAACCTAGAAACTCATAAACCCTAAATAATTTCCCTAAAGGTCTGAGCAACCCTAAACTCATAAACCCTAAATAATGCCCCTAAACTTGAGCAACCCTAAACCTCTCTATCTCTCCCAAAACCCCTAAACCCTAAATTATAATGCCCCTAAAACCTAACCCCTAAACCATAAACCCGAGCAACCCTAAACCCCTAAACCCTAAATAATTCCCCTAAACCCTAAACTTAAGCAACCCTAAACTCATAAAACTGACCAACCCTCTCTCTCTCTCCAAAACAAGAAAACTAGGACTCTCTCTCTCCTTATCACCCTATCTCTCCCCTCTCTCTCCCATCCATCTCCAACCTCTCTCCCTCTTCTTTCCTCTCCTCTACCTTATCAACAAAGAACATGGAAACAAGAAAACTAGGACATGTAAAGAGGGATGAGGATATAAATTGGGATGATGAAATGGAAATAAGATAATTCATGAAATTTCATTGGATGGGAAGAATGTTGCCGAGATGTAGAGAGGGAAGGGAAGTGGAGAGTGGGAGAGAGAGAGAGAGAGGGTAGGAGGTAGAGACAGGAGAGAAGTAGAGAGTGTGAGAGGGTAGGAAGTAGATAGGGGAAGGAAGAAGAGAGTGAGAGGGTAGGAGGTAGAGAGGGGAGGGAAGCAGAGACTGAGAGAGAGGGTAGGAGGTAGAGAGGGGAGGGAAGTAGAGAGTGAGAGAGGGTAGGAGTTAGAGAGGGGGGAGAAGAGAGTGAGAGAGAAGGTAGGAGGTAGAGAGGCGAAGGAAGCAGAGACTCAGAAAGAGGGTAGGAGGTGGAGGTAGAGGTAGAGAGGGGAGGGAAGTAGAGACTCGGAGAGAGGGTAGGAGGTAGAGAGGTGAGGGACGTAGAGACTTAGAGAGAGGGTAGGAGGTAGAGAGGGGAGGGAAGTAGAGAGTGAGAGAGATGATAGGAAGCGCAACTGCCCTTGTAGACATGTATGTAAAGTGTGGAAGCATAGACAAGACATGTCAATTGACTGACATAACACCTCAAAGAGATGTTTTGTAATGGAATGCAATGATTGCAAGATATGCAAAAAATGGATTTGTTGAAAAGGATTTAGAAACTTTCAAGCAAATGGAATTGGCATGTGCAAAGCCAAGTTTTCTCAGCATAATGTGAGCGCGTTATAATGTGCTCGCATTATGTTGAGCATTCTTAGATGTGTTTTTTCCAATTTTTAGCAAAATTATGAGATAATCTAAAGTGTGCTCCCCATCAGGATGGCATTTTTTCCAATAAAAAGTTAACAAAAATACCACCATAATCTTAATCTCTTTGTTAGCTATCTAACCATATAATTTTTTTCATATTTTGAGTACGTTAAGGGTTTCATCTTTAATTTCTTTTGTAAGTGTATCCATTTTTTGTCAAAAACTAGTGTCTAGTATTTTTGACTTTTTTTTTACCATTCATCAAAATTTGAAATAAGTTACATTTTTAGAAACTAGACTCCATTCTACACATATTCAAAAAAAATATTGATTTTCAATTAGTTTTTAAAACTTTTAGTGGGGAACACACTCAATTTTCTATTTTTCAGGATGTGTCCACTTTGAAAATTTGTAAAAAATCAAATATTCATGAAAAAAATATTAGAAAAATTAGGGATAAACTACATGGTGTTAGCTAATTTCTCACTGAAGTGATTTTTTAAATACTGAAAAAAGTCAATATTTTAGGTGGAGCACACCAAATGCTATGTTATGTTTTTTTGAGAAAACTAGGACCAATTTGTTTGCTCCCCCTTTTTGAACCCCTTAATCTCAACCATTTTTGGAAAAAATTAGTAGTTTAGAAACTAGATTCAGAGCACTACGACTCTTGTTTTTGTTACATCTTCAAATTTTGTGTGTAGCTATCTTCAATTTCTCATCTAACATCAATGTTTCCTAATTTCAGAAAAAAAAAGTGGCATCTTAAGACACCCTTTTGGTCCCTCATCTTTGTGCACTTACCCAAGATAAATTTATATTGCTTCTTTGTTCTTTACTTGAGTCATGGGAGAATTTTATTTTGCATATCACTACTAACCTCACAAATCCAAAGTTGGATGCTCTTGTTTCAGTTCTGTTGTCATATGAATTAAGGAAGAAAAGTTTGGATAGTTCAGGGGATGCACTCAATGCCAAGGGAAGGTCTATGAAAAGAGGACCAAAAGGAGATCAGAAGGGGTCTAAATACAATTCTAAGGGTTGTTCTAAGACTCTTGGAAAGAAGAAAAAAGTCAAGTATTGGAACTGCGGAAAGAGAGAACATGTGAAAAAGGAATGTAGAAACCCAAAGAAACAATGGGGTTCTGCTACTGATAAGTCTTCAAATGTAGGTGATGAGGTTTTACTTTTTGCATGTAATGTTGTTTCTCATGATCATTGGTTGGTTGACTCATAATGCTCGTACCACATGACCCCATATAAATAATGGTTTTCCACATACGAAGAATATGATGGAGGAAATGTGTATCTTGGAGATAACTCTACATACCCTATTGTTGGACGAGGGAAGGTAATGTTGTGTTTCAGTGATGGGAGAATTAAAACCCTCCCTAGTGTTTTACATGTTCCTGGATTGGCTAGAAATTTGATTTCTGTTTCAAAGTTGAATGATTTGGGAATGCATGTGACATTTGATAAGCATGGTTGCAGATTGGTGAGAGGAAACTTGGTGGTAGCAAAGGGGAAAAGATTGGGAAATCTATTTAAGCTAGAAGCCACTACTGTTTGTATGCCTCTTATGCATATGAGGCTAATAATGAAAATACATGTATGTTGTGGCACCGTAGATTGGGCCACATAAGTCAGGATGGTTTAAAGACTATCTTAAATAAAAAATTGTTAGTTTGGTGTGTACTGTGAACTACTTGGTTAACAGATCTTCATGTAAGGCTCTTGTTTCAACTCCTTACATATGAAATGGGGATAGGTAAGAAACCTTATGTTTCACATTTAAGGGTATTTGGCTGTGAGGCTTATGGTCATGTGCCTAAATAAAAATGAACTAAGTTGGATCCAAAAGCTGAAAAGTGTACTTTCATTGGATACGGTGATAATGTAAAAGGTTATAAGCTGTGGAATCCACTAACCTAAAAGATTATCTATTCTAGATATGTTATTTTTAGGGAACTTAGTGTTATTTCAAAACCTGAACAACCAAAGGAAAAGGAAGAAAATGTGAAGAGAGTGCATTTTGTTAGAGCATGAAGAGTACATTTTGTTAGAGCATGAAGATGCACCTCAGGAAGAACATAATGATGGATTGGCAGGTAAAGAAGCAAAAGAAGACTCGAGTGAAAGTTTTGATGCAGATGAATCTATTGTGATAGAAGAAGTTGGTACAAATGAGCATGTAGAAGAACCTAAAGAATCTCTTACTCCACCTCTAAGAAGATCCACAAGAAAATAGAACCTAGTTGATAGGTATAACCCACTAGATTTCCATTGTGTATTTTCTTTATTAAGTACTAACGATGAGCCTAGATCCTACAGGGAAGCTATTCATGCAGATGATAGTGAGTCTTGGTAGTTAGCCATGTAGGAGAAGATGATGGCTTTAGAATCTTGTGATGCAAAAGACATTTAAAGGGACAGTGACAAAAGTCTGAAACAACATGGAAAGACCAAAATGTAGTCAATAGTCATAGTCACATGACAGCAGTCATGAGCACAAGGAGAAGCATGATAGTAGGTATATAAAGGATTATAGGAGGTACAGTACCAGCACAAGCTTTTAACCTTTGTATAATATACAATCTTCACAAATATTAGAAAATGCTACAGTAATTTGTCCAAAATTAGTTCCTGTCCTATCTACTAAAAGTCTAAAGTGATCATTGTGCCTTCTATTGATTTTTTTGATCCATTATACCTGTACCACCATATAGCCAGCAATGCTCTTTAAACATAGGGAAGGAGTTGAAGAGATCATCCACAAACAAAATAAAGTTATCCAAGGTCATTTGACATTGACAAAAGCCTTGTCACAGTAGTTAAAGACTTTTTCAATGTTTTTTTAATGTCCTAGTGTTTTTGGATGAGAAGTTTTGATAAAGAGAAGTCTACAAAGGTAAGATATATAAGGTTTTCTACTATGTTACTAGGGGAACTATAAGTTGAACAGAGAATAAAGAGTTTAGAGACCTATAAAAGTGCAGAGATTTAAGAGTCAAGATATTTAAGAGAAATAGATCCATTTCCATGAGTATGAGCCTGTTACTTGAAGAGCCATCATGATAGTGATAGTGAGAGGTTTGATTATATTGGAGGTCTAAGGTGCAGAGATAAGAAATGTATGGTGTGGCCCTAGTGAAACCTTAAGTCTCATACAAAAGTCTAGACAAAGGTCTAAGATAGTAAGACAACAATGATGGGTTTGATAATGGTGTTTAGAGGATTGAGAAGACATTGATAAAGAAGGCAGTTAAAAATGTATTGTATAGGGATCTGAGATAGTATAAACTCATCTAAGGAGGCTTGTTGTGCAGTGTGAAGAGGGAGATATACAGTGTGAAGAGGGAGATATATGGCAATGACAATCTCTGTCATCTAGGAAGGTGTAGTTATGCCAAGGAGTAAAAAAATGTACTGTTAAAGGTTAAAGCCCCTATCAAACAACTGATGGACCTGTTTAGGGATATCAAACCATAAGGTGTCAAGTAGAGATAGTATAGGTTCATGTAGATGCTTAAGAAGTTGCCTACATAGTCATAAAGAAGCATGATAAACACAGTAGAGTGAAAATACAATCACGAGGTATAAATATATCTCAAAGACAAAGCATCTTCAAGGACAGTGTTGTTGAAAACATGTAGGGGCTTTGAACTGTAAACTAATATACATGCTTGAAGATTAAGCTATGGTTCTTAATCATTTGGGACAAGAGTGTCAAGAGGAAACTTTAAGTGAAGGCTTTAACAGTGAAATTAGGATAGTTAGAAGTCACTCAAGCCTTGAATGTCCATGTGAAACCTGATGCAAGCAAGTTGTCATTGATGTCAAAAAGGTTCATCAAGGATGTGTTTGACCAGGATGTCTTGATATTGTTTACAGGATGATGTCATTGTGTCTCAATAGGATGCCTCTTCATAGATTTGGACTTTATGGAAGTTCAAGTATTATTGATGCTCATGGTTTCATGGTCACTTTTCAGGAATGGTTGGTATGGTCTTCATATCAGGTTGTCATGGATGTTGGTATGGTCTTCATATCAGATGTTTCATCTTGGAATATAGTGGCTTTCATCTTCTTTCATAAAGTTGACAAGAGTTTGATGTTTGATTATGTAGGACATCAAGATCATCAAGAGTTATGAGGAGTAATGTTAGTTCATGTTTATGCTTGCATAAGGAGGTATTTCTTGATAAGATCTTCATCATGAGTTGATTGATCATCTTTTTATGTCCACAAGATTTGTTTGATCAGTTTTATCGCATAAATTGTTGATGCTAAGACATTGATGCTCACATAAGTTTGACTAGTTCACTTTATGGCCCTTCACATTTTAACCTTGTTCTTATACCCATGACAAGGCAATTGTGGTAATGACTTCATCTCTTATGATAGATTAAAGTGATAGAGGTATTTAATGGTCAAAAGGTTCTCTTTATCAGATTTGTCTAGATTTAGTATTTATCAAAGGAGGATTTTTGTTTAAGTGTCATGGCAAAATTCCTTATTCTACCCGTCATATGTATTTTTCTCTTTTTGTTATATTTAAGTGTTGACCTGCAATTGCAGGTCATATCACTTAAAATTCACCTACTAAAGGGGTAGTCAACATATATCATAACCGGCCCCCTTTTACCTTTCAACCTATAAAAGTGGTCTCCTCCATATGTGAAGCGGTTTACTTATTAAGTGAAATGAGCTCATGGTAAATGATTCGAGAGTCTTATTTCAAGGAATAATGATCTTATAAGGTAATTGAAAAAGCATCAATTTGCTTTATTAATGAAAATCTTTATTCATGGAAAAGCTTCAAATTATTAGAAACTTGTTGAATATTCTTTGTCAAATGAGGAAGCTCAATTATTAAGTCATATTTATGGCTTTATTTTCAATTTTAGAAACTTTATTTTTTAACTCCCATTTTTTATAAGGAGTTTTTGTTCTTTTTAGAAGGTAGATTTTTTCTTTTTGCTTTTTCATGAAGGCAATGGATTTGAATGTGAAAACATGGAAGATTTTTTTTGAAGTGGATTGATTGTGCTGATTAATTGTTTTGAAAGAAGTTGAAGGGTTTAAATGGTTTATTGAAAGATTTTTTATTGATGGTATTTTGAAGAAATTATTTATTTGAAGATTGAAGAGATTTTTTTTAAGATGAAAGAGATTTGATTTTTATGGATGAAGAAATATGGAGGGAAGATGAAATATTGAAGTCATGAAAGGGATATTATTGAAATTTCTTTTTGCAAGGAATATGAGGAATATGAAAAGTATTTTTGCAGGTGAATTAATTTTTCTTATGAAGATGAATGTGAAAGGTGAAAGGACATTCAATTTGCATATAATAGTTTTTCGGGTGCATTAATGAAGTGAGTTTTGGGTAAGGACCAAAATGCAATGTTGAAAGCATTTTTATTGAAAAAAAATATTGATGATATTGTGAGTTCATATTTATGTATGAATTTTCACATTTATAGATGATAATTTGTCTTTATGAGTGTACTTTATAATTCTTTACTCACATGTCCTGATTCATGTTTATACATTATCATATTTGTGCATATATGTTGATTTCTTCTTCCTTCTTTGCCTTGTAAATTAAAAGGTTAAAAAGGTTAAAAGTTTTTCACAACACTGATTCACCCCCCCTCTCAGTGTTGTTCTAGACTCCAACAAGTGGTATCAGAGCCAAGTTTCCCTGTTATAGTCTAATCGGCTTGGGTAGATCTTGAGGGTGGAGTATAATGGGTAAGTGCAAAAGAAATAAGAACATGAGAAATTTCTAGTCTCATTTTGATGAGAAGGTGCAATCTATATCAATTCTAGATGTTGATACATTATCAGTTGATAGAAATGTCTCACAGGTTGAAGAGAAAGTGTTTTCAAATGTTCCCTTCTTTGATGGTTTAGACTTTCCTATTTGGTGTTTTAGGATGCAAGCATATCTATTTTCATTAGGATATGGTGTATGGATGTCTGTAGAGAATGGCTATTTTATTTCTTCTCTATCACCTAATGATACAAGTCATAAAGAGGCTCATGAATACAATGACATTGCAAAGAAGGCTATTTTATCTGGATTATCTAATCATGTTCTCTGTAAAGTGATGTATTGTGATATAGCTCAGGATATATGGAAGGAATTGAAAATAATTTATCAAGATGATGCACTTGAAGAAAAGGTCAACTTGGTGTAAGAGAAAAGTGACAATGATAGAAGACATTCACATGAAGGAGTTGAGGTCCAATCTATTTCAAAAGAAGATCACATTATAAGTGATAATGAACAAGAGTTTGAAGCTGATATAGAAGGAGAGATCATATGTGCTCTAAGTGAACTCAGGAAAAATAAGAAGGAGAACCATAAATTAATGTTGTAGCTACAACAAGAAAGAGACTTCAAAGACAAAGCACTCTCTGATCTTGAAGAGGCAAGTATTCAGATTACAAATTTAAGGACACAAATTGATAACTCAGACAATTTGATTATCAGTCTAAAGATAGAGGTTGAGGAAGCGAAGAGGATAGCAGATGTTTCAAAATCTGACCTTGAAGTTAGAAGGATTGAGAATCTAAAATTAGAGGGTGATATTATCAATCTGAGAAAAGAGTATGATGGTCTCAAGGCTTTATCTAAGAAGTATAAGGAGTTTGAAGAAAGCATAAGAAAGCTACATGAGATGCTGGGTAAACAGAAACATCATCTGAACACAACTAGATTTGGTTATGAAGAAGGAGAGTGTTCCAAAGCCAGAGAGACTCCCAAAAGGAAAATTGATTTAAGTCATCATGTTGCTTCCACAAAAGGTAAAAGGAAGAGTGAAGCTGAGGAGAAGACCAAAGATGAATTTGTAAAAATACACAATCAAAGAAGAAAGTTCAAAAGAAATATTCCAGTAAGACAAGCATACATGTGAATGTATAATTATTCATTTAATAGTTATTGTTATACGTGTAATCATTTTGGACACAAAGCAGTTGATTGCAGAAGGAATACTGATATTGTTTGTTACAAGTGCAATAATGTTGGACACATACAAAGAAATTGTAAAGTACATAGAAGGTATGATCTTGCATGGAAGCTTAACATGAGTGCTCAAAGGTATTATCAGTCATTTGATTATGATTATATAATTTTTTATCTGTGCAACTCTTTTGGTCACAAAGCACATAGTTGCAGAAAAGCGTCACCTAATTTGATTGGTTGGAAATGGAAAGAGGCTGAAAAGGTTTGGAGGAAGAAAGAACCTGTGAAAGTGTGGAAGCAAAAACAAAGTTAGGACAAGAAGGATCCTAAACTTGTGCATCTTGCACAAGTTACATCATTAGTTGGATAACTGAGAGCATGAGGTAAAGGGGAGTTATTCATGTTCTATCAAGTATCCCCAAAAAGTTTCAGGAAGAAGATCATTTGATGTTTATCAATTTGATGATCTTATTTTGTTGGTTTTGGATTCATCTTTGATAATGGTTGTGTGTGATAGTGATACAAGTGATTAGTGGTTTGTGTTGTAATATTGCAGATAAGATGTTTCAAAGAGCTCTTATCAGATATTTGCATGTGTTGGCTAAGGTGGTTGAAAATGAAAGAAGTCAATTTGTAACATTTTTCTTTGCATTTATTTTGCAAAGTGTTCTTGCAGGAAGAAGTTGATGGGCTGATTTGATTGATAAATCCTAGAGGCAACAGGTCTTGTTGATTGTAGTATGTTTCAGATTGTACTGTATATCAGATTTGACATGGTGTTGTAAATAGTGTCATGTACGGGATCAACATAATGGTCTTCATCAACATAGTCTTTATTTCTTTGAGATTGGTCTTTGTGCAGATTATTGCAGATTGATTGTTGTCATGGAAGTCTTTGGAAAGGACTTTTCTTATGTGATCATCATATCATCATGAAAAGTTTATTTTTGCAATCACTTGTGATGTCATCAGGAATATGTAATTGTCAGCATATCAGTCTTTATCTTCATAGTAGTATTGTAACAAAAGTGGTATTATGCTTCAGGATGTAAGTTTTCAAATGTGTGTTTCATGGTATCTTGTTGCTCTCAAGTTTGAAATGTTGTTCAAGGTGCAGATGTGCAAGGATAGAGCTTTCTAGATAAGTTTAGAACAACAATTGTGAAAGTATTCAGATTCTTCAATTTTTTTCAGAGACTAGTGGTATCAAAGGTTTGGATAAGTGATATTTCAATTCATGGTTGGTATGAAAGATAACAATAAATGAGTAAGCATGATTTTCTATTAATAAGTGAGTAATCAATTCTTGGTTGATTGATATGAGCATCCTTTTCCAATCTTCTAATGATCTATATGAGTTATTTTTCTCAGAGGGAGTTAATTCAGTCTTTGTCATCAGATGTCAAAAAGGGGGAGAGAGAAAGAATGTATCATGTAGTTTTGTCATCAATGACAAAGGGGGAGATTGATGGAAGCAGGTTGTCATTGATGTCAAAAAGGTTCATCAAGGATGTGTTTGATCAGGATGTCTTGATATTGTTTGCAGGATGATGTCATTGTGTCTCAATAGGATGCCTCTTCATAGATTTGGACTTTATGGAAGTTCAAGTATTATTGATGCTCATGGTTTCATGATCACATTTCAGGAATAGTTGGTATGGTCTTCATATCAGGTTGTCATGGATGTCAGTATGGTCTTCATATAAGATGTTTCATCTTGGAATATAGTGGTTTTCATCTTCTTTCATAAAGTTGAAAAGAGTTTGAAGTTTGATTATGCAGGACATCAAGATCATCAAGATTGTCAGGAGTTATGAGGAGTGATGTTAGTTCATGTTTATGCTTGCATAAGGAGGTATTTCTTGATAAGATCTTCATCATGAGTTGATTGATCATCTTTTTATGTCCACGAGATTTGTTTGATCAGTTTGATCACATAAATTGTTGATGCTAAGACATTGATGCTCACATAAGTTTGACTAGTTCACTTTATAGCCCTTCACATTTTAACCTTGTTCTTATACCCATGACAAGGAAATTGTGGTGATGACTTCATCTCTTATGATAGATTAAAGTGATAGAGGTATTTAATGGTCAAAAGGTTCTCTTTATCAGATTTGTATAGATTTAGCATTTATCAAAGGAGGGTTTTTGTTTAAGTGTCATGGCAAAATTCCTTATTCTACCCGTCATATGTATTTTGCTCTTTTTGTTATATTTAAGTGTTGACTTGCAATTATAGGTCATATCACTTACAATTCACCTACTAAAGGGGTAGTCAACATATATCATAACCAGCCCCTTTTTACCTTTCAACCTATAAAAGTGGTCTCCTCCATATGTGAATCGGTTTACTTATTAAGTGAAATGAGCTCATGGTAAATGATTCAAGAGTCTTATTTCAAGGAATAATGATCTTATAAGGTAATTGAAAAAGCATCGATTTGCTTTATTAATGAAAAGCTTTATTCATGGAAAAACTTCAAATTATTAGAAACTTGTTGAATATTCTTTGTCAAACGAGGAAGCCCGATTATTAAGTCATATTTATGGCTTTATTTTTAATTTTAGAAACTTTATTTTTTAAGTCCCATTTTTTATAAGGAATTTTTGTTCTTTTTAGAAGGCAGATTTTTTCTTTTTGCTTTTTCATGAAGGCAATGGAATTGAATGTGAAAACATGGAAGATTTTTTTTGAAGTTGATTGATTGTGCAGATTAATTATTTTGAAAGAAGTTGAAGGGTTTAAATGGTTTATTGAAAGATTTTTTATTGATGGTATTTTGAAGAAAATATTTATTTGGAGATTGAAGAGATTTTTTTAAGATGAAAGAGATTTGATTTTTATGGATGAAGAAATATGGAGAGAAGATGAAATATTGAAGTCATGAAAGGGATATTATTGAAATTTCTTTTTGCAAGGAATATGAGGAATATGAAAAGTATTTTTGTAGGTGAATTGATTTTTCTTATGAAGATGAATGTGAAAGGTGAAAGGACATTCAATTTTCATATAATGGTTTTTTAGGTGCATTGATGAAGTGAGTTTTGGGTAAGGACCAAAATGCAGTGTTGAAAGCATTTTTATTGAAAAAAAATACAAATGATATTGTGAGTTCATGTTTATGCAAGAATTTTCATGTTTACAGAGGTTGAATATATATAGTGTGTGAATTGAAGACATCTTTGAGATGATACAAATGATTTTTGTATGTATGAGATCATGTTTTGCAGGGGTAAATACAGAGAATGACAAGGTCATCATTTACTAGAGAGTGAAAATTGAGCTGAGAGAGTTGATGTAAGGACCATAATGCAGAATTGATAATCTCCTTGTTGCAACATATTTTTAGATTGAACCTTAAAGACAATGATGGTGTATTAGGTGAATTGACTATGCAGAGATAATCAGGTGAATGAATTGTTAATTGATTGAACAGAGATAATGAGACTAATGTGCATATTGAATTGAGTGTAATTGAACAGAGAGAAATTCAGGGGCATTTATTGGAATAGAGAAACCCTCTGTATTAATTATATTGGTTTGATAATGGTTATTACATTTTCCAGTGAGGATTTGATGGTTAGTGAGACCTCTTTGTAGCCAATGAGGCTTGAATGGTCAATGAGACCTCTTTGTGCCAGTGAGGCATTTTGTAGAGCTAGTGAAGCTTCCTTGGTCAGTAAGACCTATTTGTAACCCGTGAGGTTTTGAAAAAGCCAATGAGGCAATTTTGAGTGGTTTTTCTACCCTAAGAGGGTTTTCCACTCCAGAAATCTCTATGTCATAATTTGTCTTTATGAGTGTACTTTATAACTCTTTACTCACATGTCCTGATTCATGTTTATACATTATCATATTTGTGCATATATGTTGATTTCTTCTTCCTTCTTTGCCTTGTAAATTAAAAGGTTGAAAAAGTTGAAAGTTTTTCACAACACTGATTCACCCCCCCTCTCAGTGTTGTCCTGGACTCCAACAAAACCTAGCAGGAGTCCAAAGAATTTTTCTAAATGTCTTACATGACTGTCCTAAATGTATTACATGATTGTCAGCCACTAAAAAATTAGAAGTATGCATTCATACATAGAAATCTGCACAAAGAGGACTGTCTATTAAGGTTAGTACTACCTAATAGGGTCTGCTAGCCTAGTCAAACAAGCATAGGGTCTGCATATGTATAGTGGACACAAATAAAGGGTACAATGATCAAAAGGATGATAATCAACAAGTTTTAAGCCTGATGGGGACCCTATATGGGTAGTAAAGAAACTAAGGGGTGTTTTGAGAGCCTAAGGGAGTAGTTTGGAGTCCAAAAAGGATTGAATACTTGCTTGAGACACCCTCCAAGGAGTTTTCAGTCATAAAAACATAAAAAAATATGTTCCATGAAATGTCAATATAGTTCTTACTAGTTGTTTAGAAGTAGATCTTTCAGTTTGGAGCTAGTATGGTAACTTTTGAGTTCTTTCTATTGAAAAAACTATGTATTGTAACTCAAGACAGCTATGTAATCTGATATCTTTGAGAAAAACATATAGTTTCAATCTTGTACAACAATTGTAAGTACTATGTTTGAAAATCTAAACTACATTAGAATCTACTTAAATATTCAATACTCTAATGAAAATAAGATAAATGCAATAAACCAAAGTTATACCTTGTGAACCGATTTACCTCGTGTCTTCCATTGTTGCCTATCTCTTCAGTGGTCTTTCTATATATGATTGATCTCTCAGAAGTATGACTTCCTTTCTGTTTTAAGATGACAGAGAGAATGGCTTTGTGGATGATTATGCAAAGTGAATGGTTTCTACAATGCAAAGCTAACATAATGAAGATATGATTGATATGAAGCCATTGATAGTGATATTGATATGTAGCTAGATGAGATTATGATGCTAATGGATGCAATGACAAATGAGAGTATGATCCAAAGGCACGCTAGAATGATTTTGGCAGCATAAGTTTTCTAAAGCTTGAGATGTTGAAAATGGAGGAATGGGAGGTTCTTTTATAGGCTTGAGAAGGCCAAGATCTAAGTGTCATAATCTCAATGGTGGAGAATGAGTCATATGAGGTGTATAGTGGAGATTTGATTAGTTGGGATGAGGGAGATAAAGGTGGAGAATGTTCCTCCTATGTTTGCAAGGTGGAGAGAAAGGTGTGAGCATGAGGCCACATGTCACAATACTCTCAAGGACCAAAGAACATGGGTCAAAGGAGTCCTTTGTAGGGAGGTTGGAAGGAATCTAGGAACTATGAGACACGTGTCTCTAAGTCTCCTTTGACTAAGATGACATTGAGGAACCAAGTTCTTGAGAATAGGGATGGTTAGAGGATAAATAGGACATGTGGGTGAGGCTAATTATATAATTAAATATTAAAAAATTCAATTATGTGTGCAACATGATGAGGTGTAAAGTGAGGTGGAAATGATGATGTGGATTTATAGAATTAGGACTTTTGGAATGATGATTAATTAAATAATTTGGGATTATTCAATTAAGGATGATTTAGAGGGATTTGGATGATTTAATTAAATAAATTGATTTTTATTTAATTTTTGGAAGATTAAGAAGAATGTGAATCAAATGAATAAATTAGGATATTTATTTATTGATAGAGGAATAGGAATAAATAAATATGAAATATTCATTTAATTCAACTTGAGCCATTTTTAGGTGTATACATGTTGCCCCTCTTTGAGACAATGTGTTTTATCACATTGTTTCAAATAATAAAGATTTTTTGAGTATAATACATGCCCTAGTTTGCCCCTGGTACAGCTTTAATACCGCTAGGATGTCTCTTCGGGAGATTGGTTAGGTTGAACTTTGGAAAAAGGATGACGAACGATCTCACAATTAAGAAGAATTTGATGACACAATCAGTGGGTGAAAGATTTGGATGACGAAGAATGAAAAATGCTGGAAAAATATGGCACGCATGTGCAAGGTCAAACACCTCCAATTAGGGTTCACTTGGCTATAAATAGGGATGTTGGGTCACTTCTCTATTCATTTGCACACTTGTCTTTTGAGGAGAGATTATAGGAGACCTAGTGTTTAGCAAAGCAGAGTAGTCAACGAAGATGGATCAGATTTTGATAGAGAGCCACCAGTTTGAGAGGATCTGACGATTCGAGCGCCAGCAGACTATGGACCCCTAGTATGTACGCATTTATTTTTGGTCGAAGTACATTTATGATGGTCAAAAAATAGGGTCAAAGTTCATGTTTTTAAATGTGCCGCTTTAATGTTTCTGCATTTTTGATAAGTAAATCTGCGCATATGCTCCAGTTATGTGCATATGAGCCTAGAATCGGTGCATATGTGAATTTTTTGCATTTAAAAGGTATCTCTGTGCATTTAATTAGGGTTTATGTGCTTTTGATTTTTTAGGCGCACTTAAAGAATAGTCTTGCGCATTTGTTTTAGATCTACGCATTCAGATAGAAAATGTGTGTTTGGATAGTGTTTGGATGCATCTAATATGAAGTTGTGCATGTGTGATTAAATGACGCAAATGACTCTTGATTCTGTGCATTTGTTTAAAAATGCATAAATGAAAAGGGCTCCTGTGTATTTGATAAAAAGAATCACTTTTAATAAGAAGAGCTATGCATATGAGAAAATTAGTCAATTACTTAGCTGGTTGGGTTAAGTTGACATCTTGATCAAGGTTGGCCAACTGATAGGTCATCTTCAAGATTGATAGAATATTAGAAGAGATGATAGGATAGGTTTGTGATAGGATAACTAAGTAACTGGTTTGATAGATTGGATAGATATGCAGCTTAGTTGTTTTGTTAACTTGCTTTGTTATTGATTGCAGGAGATTCTGGATCATGTTCTAATGTCGCGGGAGAGATTCCCAGTTACACAACTTTCTTCGACCCTACTTGACTGATACTGATCACTTAGTCCTTTGATCAATCAGATTGCAGTTTATCTACTTTATGCCTGAGATGCGGGTGAATCTGGGACTATTGACTGCACTTGGGGAGAGGTACCATAGTGAGATGAGCACTTTTCACCTGTCGACAGGGGAGATGGCAGTGACACTGGAGGACATGCATCGGATACTGCGTATACCGATTCAGGGAGAGCTGGTTGAGTATGAGTCACACTCAGGAGATCGATTGGTAGAGTGTTGATGGGTGTTTGATGATGCAGAGCATGAGGGGACGGAGATCAGCTGGGCTGATATGGTGGATTATTATGAGCCCTTGCCAGCTATACTAGCAGGTTTGCTTGGGGGAGTGGTTTTTCCAGATAGGAGATCACGTGGATTCCAGGTTGGATGGGGGAGGACACTAGAGAGGATCATACAGGAGGGGACATGCTTCACTTGGGGTCCATACATACTTGTGCACTTGTACCATGATCTGCATCAGTTTACGTATGATGGGCTG
Source organism: Cunninghamia lanceolata (assembly GCA_027924645.1). NCBI lineage: Eukaryota > Viridiplantae > Streptophyta > Pinopsida > Cupressales > Cupressaceae > Cunninghamia > Cunninghamia lanceolata. The sequence continues at coordinate 2,762,048 of BSBN01000781.1, forward strand.
CCAATCTATCTACTAGTTTTTCACTATTACAGATTTGGGCATGGTTACACATAGCTATCACACGGTTGATAGGTATGGGAGTTAGAATACACGACAGACCCTATTCATACATGTTTCAAGGGACTCTTTCCCAGCCCAAGCTGGAGAAGCTTGAGTACTAGCATCATACATTGGATATTCTAGATGCAGTTGACTGGCGGCCATACCTAGAGTGTGAGGTGTGGGAGGAGGATGCAGTAGAGTTGCCATATTTCTTTCAGACATGATGATTGATAGGGAGGACTCCCTATATCCTAGAGCGTCACATTGTTACCTATGTGCTCTGACAGTTTGGCAGGGTCCAGGGGATGCCCCAGGGTACTGCTATATTTGCACGGACGCACAAGGACTGTCCATTGTGGGGTCTGGTGGCTTCCTATGAGACTTCAATGATAGACTTTCTATAGATTCCATATTAGGAGTGGGATCTATGGAGACAGATTGTGGATGCAGGCATGACTGTTGACTACGCTGCACAGTTTGCAGCGCACCCCTTCCCGAGATATTCTAGACCTGGAGAGTGGGCTCCAAGATTAGAGGATGCAGATGAGAAGGATGATGCTCCTCATCAGAGGAGGAGACAACATCGAAGTAGGAGGGGTGGCCGAGGTGGCCAGGGAGGAGGGGATGATGGTGGTGGGGGTGGTGGAGGTGGTGGAGGCCGAGGTGATGATGGAGATGATGGGGATGATAGTGGGGATGATGGTGGACAGAGGAGGGTGAGACAGAGGGTGGAGAGGGTGCCCCAGATACAGGTACAACCTCAGGTGCCTAAGATGCCCAAGTTTCCCCAGATGCAGGTACAAGGCCAAGTTGGGTAGGATGATGGAGTTATGGCAGCACTACGAGCCCAGGTGGCTCAGTTACAGGGGTAGGTTACACAACTGCAGGGGGATGTGAGGACTGCTATCTTAGAGTGGGATACTGCCATCTAGAGATACACTAGGGCAGAGACCTTATTATAGTAGGTGTAGCAAACTGCAACTCAGGATCCTCATGGACAAATAGTTATAGAGATGGTTCGAGATAGGCAGGAGATCTATTACTAGAGATCCCTATATGAGCAGGTAGTGCCCCCAGAGCAGAGGGTGAGTAGCTTCCACCTAAGCTCACATAGCAGGTCTAGGTGTACATTAACAAAGAGCGGAGGAGTTATAGAGCCACCACCTCCTCATCCTATAGATCCTACAGGTTTTCAGCCTCAGGCCCAGTAGCTAGCACCTTCTAGAGATAGTACCACTTAGACATTTGGATACATGCATCATGTTTATATCATTTTTGTATACACCATTTTTGACAGCTCGAGATACACATTTATGACATCATTGTATACTTGGAGATTATTATTATTTTTTATGATGATCTATATGAGTTTGATGGACTACATGCATGTGTTTTTGATGGATGGATGCCTTCTATATTGATGAAGGGGGTAAATCATAAAACACACAATAATAGAAATTGCACACAGAAAATAGAATGATGTTTTATTAATATCAGAAAAATATTACATTACAGAAGCTCAAATACAATCAGAGGATGAATCCCCTATAGGCTGCAACACATTACAGCTCCCTCTCTCCAAACTCTGGAATCTTCAGCCTTCTGTTATTCCCAAATCAACTAGGGTTTCTAATTTCCCACCTTTCTTGACTCTACACCTTCCCCCTTAACTCTACTACCCTAAGGGTTCCCAAAAATGGTTACATATAGCCCTTTTGGTGACCACCAGCTTAATTTCAAAATTTGAATCTCCCTCCAAAAATAGGTCAACTTCACGGGGCCATAACTTTCAATCCGACTGTTGAATTTTCATGTATAATACCTTTTCGGAAAGCTCTTGAAAAGACGATGGAGCCAAAGTAGTACTGATAGGTAGACTACTTGGGTTTCCACCAAATTTCGGGCCCATCTGGAGCCTCTAAGTGCCTCAAATTTGACTTTGAATATTTCAATAGGATTTTTGGAATTTGAAATTTTAATATCTCACAAATGACAAATGATATTAAAGTGATTTCTTCACCATTAGCTTCAATTCACCATTCTGGAGGTCCATGTAAGATTTTGTATCCAACCGTGCACAAATGCAAACTTACTAATAATAGTAACCCTGCCAAATTTAGCCCTTTATTGAAAAGAAACAACACATTTATTATTATTATTATTTTTGGTTGATGCAAGATTGCTCTTACACCCTGGATGCTCCTGCATCATATATGATGGATGTTATTGATTATGCTTACATTGTGATGATTCTAATATGTTGATGCTATGATGTACATGAGACTTATAACTATGTGTTATGTTATGTGCAATGATTCTATATGCTTATAGTTTATGATGGCCTAATGCATTGTTGATGAGTTTTACATGCAATACTTGATGTTTAAGTTTCTATGTATGATGATGTAATATGCAACTGCTATGAAAATGATATCTATGTTTTTCTGAGTTTTTGATGATAAATGTTATGCATGCAATCTATGTGGATAAATGACATCACTATCATGATCTAAATGCTTAAAACAACTTATGCACTTAAATTATAATGAACTTATGATGGATATGCTTATAAAATGCAAAATGACAATGATGATTTGTTTTTGTTAATGCCAAGTATACTTAATCATAAATGAAAGAACACTTAGAAGAATTTAGGCAAATGATTTGGATAGATATATAACTTAGAAGAATAACTTGGACAAAATGAAAGAAATGATTTGGATAAATGGATAATTTGGATGAAATAAACAAAATTGACTTGTATCTTAAAGCACTTGGAAAATGATAATTTATGGAATGCTTATAAATAGAATGAAATGCAAACCTATCATGCACAAATGAGGCTTTATCATCTTTTATACAAGTATTTGAAGTACTTTTTCATCATTGAGATTTTAAAATGTTGTAAGAAAATACAAGCATCTAGGTATAATTAAACCATGATGACCTGAGTATCTCTTACATGGATTTTGATTTAGCAAGTTAATATAAGCATCTAGGCAAAATTGAACCTAGATGACCTAAGTATTTATTGCATGTATTAACAGACAAGGATTGCACTCTTTCAAGATAAGACCCATAATGTCCTCAATGATATTTTGTTGATCATGTCTTTAGATGAGTCGTCACATTACTAAAGATTGATCCACAAACAACAAACAAATGAAAATAATCATGTGCCATCATCACTCCTCTAGTCTTGAACATCCTCGAGTAGCATATGAAACATGGTAACAAAAATGAAGACCTAAGACTTAAACCCACAACAATAATCAAATCTTCTTGCCACAGATATGTTTTCTTGCCATAAAAACATATATAATCATCTTGATGGTTTAGGCTCATTGTTGTTTGATATAGGTTAATGTCGTGTGTTAGGTGTTTTGTTGAAAAGGTTTTCTTGTAGTGTAGCATGTTGTCTAGAGATAGTTTCTTGATCCATTTTGTTATCCTCTGAGATTTTGTGACATTCAAGAATCCAATTCCCAACTAGGTCGAGGATTTTTCCCCCGATCAAGTAAAGGATCTAGTTATTATGGATGAAACATTTGGATGGAAATGATGCAAAACTTGATATGGCAGGCCCTAAGGGACTGACCTAGTGCCTCAGGGGCTCATCAATGATGGCCTTGCCTACGTGACGATGTAGAGGCAATGTAGTTCAAGGATGGAGGTTGACCTTGGTGATGGATGAACAAATGGTGTACAAAGGTTTATGATTTGATGAGGGATATAGATGGATGGGAAGCCTTAGGGGCTCATCAATGATGGCCTTGCCTATGTGATATCTTAGAGGTGATGTAGTTTGACAATGATACTAATGATAGGGTCACAACGGATGACAAGATGGATGAAGGATTGGATGGACAGCCTAATGGGACAAGATGATAAGGGCGAGCGAACAACAAGCCATGATAGGTATCCTTATGTGATTTGATTAATGCGGTAAGGAAAGATGAATTGAGGACTAAAATCCTATAAGATGGAGGAAGCAGTTTATCACAAATAGTGCATGTTTCCAGGTTTTCACTACTTGCTTATATTTTCATGATTTTTTTAAGTTTCTTGCATTGGGGTTTATGTATAAAACTTGCGAAGATGCATACTGTTGATGGGTCATCGAACAATTCACCTTTTGATGTTGCTAATTGATAGGCTCCTAATCCATAGACAACAATGATTACATATGGACCAAGCTAGTTGGGTTCAAACTTGCCTTTCTTCTCCCTATCCTACTGATTTCTAGGGTTTTCCTTGACCACTAGGTCACCAACTTGAAAGACTCTAGGTTTTACTCTGTGGTTGTAACTTCTTGACATCCTTTGTTGATAGGCTTTCATATGATTAAAGGCATTGTCTTCTTTCTTCCAGCAGCTCTAACTCCTGAAGTCTAGAAACCTAGTATTCTTCATCAGATATTAGGCCTTTTAATGATACTCGCAAGGATGGTAACTCGACTTCAATTGGAAAGATGGCTTTAGAGCCATAGACTAGTGAATATGGTGTTGCACCTGTGGGTTTGCGGATACTTTTATGATAGGCCCATAGAGTGGGGTTTCGTTGGATATGCCAATCACGACCGGCATCATTGACAGTCTTCTTTAGGATTTTCAAGATGGTTTTATTAGATGCCTCCACCTGGCCATTTCCTTGGGGGTAATATGGGGTGGAAAAATGGTGTTGGATATGGAATATGTCATAGAGTTCTTTGATATCCTAGTTTTTAAAGGGTCTTCCATTATCAGTGATAATGGATAGGAGAATGCCATAGTGGCAAATGATGTAATTCAGGATGAATGAGGTGATTTGTTTGCTTGTGACATTGGCTAGGGGTATGACTTCAATCCACTTTGTAAAGTACTCAGTGGCAGTGATTATGAATTAATGGTCATTAGATGATGGGGGATGTATTTTTCCCACTAAGTTGAGTCCCCATTGATAGAAAGGCCAAGGAGTTGTCAAAGGCTGCAGCTCTTGTGCCAATGCATGTATTAAGTTCCCATGAATTTGGCATTTCTTGCACCTTTTCACAAAATGATAGGAGTCCCTTTCCATAGTTGGCCAATAGTATCCCATACACATGAGTTTCTTAGCCAAAGTAGGACCACTAGAGTGGGTTCCGCATATACCTTCATGAACTTCACTTAGGGCAGTTTGATATTCCTCACTATCGAGACACCTAAGGAGAGTATCATCTAGACCTCAATGATATAGGGTGTTAGCGATTATGGTATAATGGGAAGCTTGGAGGATGAAGGTTCTTTTTTGGTTATTACATAGATCAGGTGGTAGGGTGTTCTCTTTTAGATAGGTATATACTTTTCCATACAAGGGAGAATTAGATCCTACTATGTGGCATATGATGCTGGTTTTAGGGATATCATAGGCAGGATGGGATACTGGCTCCACCAAGAACTCGTAGCGTGACTGGTTTTCAAGTATATCAAGGAGAGATGCAATGGTTTCCATGGCATCTACTGCTTTGTTCTCCAGTCTGGCTATATGGTCAAAAGAAATCACAACAAAGTATTCTTTGAAGTCATCTACCATACGCTTGTATGGTATTAACTTCTTGTCCTTGGTTTGATAGTCATCATTCACCTGGTTGATGACAAGTTGTGAATCTCCATACACATGAAGTTCTCTAACTTTCCATTCTACTTCCATTTTGATGTCAATGACCAGTGCTTCATATTCTGCCACATTGTTGGTACATGGAAAGAGTAGTCTGTATGACTTTAGAATTGTGTCTCCATGAGGTGTAACCAACAAGATACTGGCTTTGGACCCATGCTGAGTGTATGATCCATCAAAATAGAGTTTCCATGCTTGGGTTGTGATGTTAAAGATGGTTTTGTCTAGAAACTTGAAGCTTAATGGATTCTCATCTGTCAATGGTGCATTTGCCAACTGATCTGCAATCACCTGACCTTTTATGGTTCGTCTATCTACATACTCGATGTCAAACTCACTGAGTATCATCACCCACTTTGATAACCTACCTGTTAGAGTAGCCTTGTTGGGTAAGTACTTCAATGGATCTATCTTAGCTACCAATTTGATGGAATGAGTGAGCATATAATTCCTTAGCTTCTGTGATGCAAAAACTACTGCAAGACATGCTCATTCTATGGGTGTGTATTGTAGCTCATAGCCTACCAGTGTTTCACTAATGTAGTAAATAGCTTGCTCCTTTCCTTCATAGTTCTGTTGTGCCAGTAGAGCTCCTAAAGCAGTTGGCGAAGCTAAAATATAAAGTAGAAGTGGTTTGCCCTGGATTGGCAACATCAAGATCAGTGGATTAATTAGATACTCTTTGAGGTGTTGAAAGGCTTGTTCACATGTGTCATCCCATTTGAAAGGAATGTTCTTGTGCAGGAGATGGGTGAATAGATAACATTTGTCGTCCAGTTGAGAAATAAACCACCAGATGGATTGTAGCTTGCCTTGTAATGACCTTAGTTGACTAAGATTCTTGGGTGGTGGCATGTCCATGATTGTTTTTACTTTGGCCGGGTCCACCTCAATTCCATTAGCCGGCACTATATATCCAAGAAGTTTGTCAGAAGTGACTCTGAAGACACACTTCTTTGGATTTAAGCATACATTGAATTGCTCTAATCTCTAAAAGATTTTGTCTAAGACTTACAGGTGTCCTTCTTTGGTAATTGATTTGCCTAGGATATCATCAACATAATCTTCCATGATGGTGTGCATCATGTCATGAAATATTGTAGTCATGGCTCTTTGATAAGTTGCCCTTGTATTTTTCAGTCCAAATGGCATGACGTACTAACAATAGGTACCCCACAGACATGTGAATGCGGTCTTGTTTTGATCTTCTGGTGCTATTTTGATTTGATTGTAGCTGGAAAATCCATCCATTAGTGACAACATAGTGTGCCCTATTGTTAGATCTACAATGATGTCGATGTTGGGCAGAGGAAAGTCATCCTTGGGATAAGCCTTGTTCAAATCTCTGAATTCATTACATAGTCTAATCCTTCCATTTGGTTTTGAGACAGGTACTATATTGGAAACCCATTCCAGATAATCAATAGCTCTAATAAACCCAACATCTAGCAACTTCTTCAATTCATCTTTGACTAACAATGCTATTCTTGCAAGTATGGCCCTAACCGGTGTTGTCATTGATGTCAACATACTCATGTTGCATTGATGTCAAGGATTGGATGATTTGTATGCTAGGGATATTGAGAAAATTAGTCCTATCAGGAACAGAGAAGAACAGTAAAGACAGTGAGGTGAAGATCCCAGCTAAGATGAAGATCAGATGATGCGCATCAAAGGGTTTGTAGATATGTGTCTTAAGATGATCTAGTAAAGATCTGAGAGGTCCGCATGAAGATTTGAAGAACTTATGACCACTTGAGTAAAACCAGTTCTGGTAGATGTTTAGAGGTGACAGAGTGACACAGATAGGTCCGGCGAGATTCGGAAATGAAATATCTTGTTCTATAGATTTGGTGGAGTGTTTAGGAAGTCAATGTGAATTGACAACTCAATTAGTTCATGGTCTGGAGGTCCGCAAGCATCTATTCCAATATGACAATGATGACAAACTGTGTTCTTGAGGTTCCAAATGAAGGAGAGAATGATTTTAGTAAGCAGAAGTAGTGTGGATGTTCTTGGTGATTCAGGCAAGCTTGTGGAGGTCATTGAGTTGTGTCAAGTTCATGTTGGTGGTCCGCATTGAAGATTGAGCTCGTAATTGATGAATTACTTCTAGATGATGTTCTTCCTAAGTTTGGCCAACCGGATGAGTTACGCATCTTGCGGATGATCTTGAAGATGTTCTGTGAAGCATGGCATATTCCTCAAAGAAGATTGAAGTCTCAGATATGTAGCCGACAGTGTGTTGATCTGCATGAAGTCTTTTTATAATTAGTCATATGTATTTGCTCTGTAAAGTATGCCAACTTGGATGATTATCCCAAAGTCAAATGTCTTGTATAAATAATAAGTTGTGAAGTCATTTCAAAAGTATCTTGGTGGAGATGAGAGTGTGGTAGAGAGGAGCAGAGCGAAAGGCAGAGTAGAAGTATTGACCTTAAATAGAACTGACTCAAGCATGGTGAAGATGCTATTCTTGAGATCAAGTATGTAATATTTATTATTCTGTAGACAGTGTGTCTCCTGTAGGCAGTGGGTCTCTTGTGAGCAGTGTGCTCAGGCAGTGAGCCCTAATCGGCATGTGCCATTTTGTTCTTCTTATTCTTTTAATAAAGAATACAATCTTGGGTTAGTCATCCCTTGGTTTTTCTCTTAACTGAGTTTTCCATGTTAAAATCTTGGTGTCATATGTGTTAATGTGTTTCTGCTCTTGAATTGTTGCATTATGTTTCCATGATTGATTTATTATTATGCTGTTGAATTACAAGAAGGATTTAAGTGATTAATTGGAAGAAAGTTTTGGACAACTGATTCACCCCCCCTCTCAGTTGTCTATCCTGAATGTAACAATTGGTATCAGAGCTAAGTTCCTCTAAAAGAGCTTAACCACTTGAGGAGATCCAGGATGTCGTCCTACAAGAAGGATAGTCTAAGGTTTGATGGAACCAATTTCACTCTTTGGAAAAGTTGCATGGAATGTCACTTGCAATGTATGGGAATGCAATATTAGATCATGGCTTCAAAGAAGTATGTTCCTCCATAGAATGGTCCATGAACCGTAGATGAAATCAGAGATGCTGAAAATAATCTGTGGGCTAAAGAAGCTCTTCTAAGTGCCTTATCTGATTCAGAGCTGACAAATGTTATAGATCTAAAGAATGCATTTGAGATTTGGAAAAAATGGGAACTTCTATGTGAAGGAGACAAGTATGTTAAATGTGTCAAGATACAGAGTCTGAAAGGAAAATTCAAAAACCTGAAGATGAGTGAAGATGAAAATATCACTACATTTATGCCAAGAGTAAATGAGCTTGTTTGTGGTATTAGATGTGTTGGTGGAGTCTTGGATGAAGATGTGATTGTTGCCAAAGTTCTCGGATCCCTACCTGCTTCATACAAATACAAGGTTGTTGCTATTGAAGAATTTAGGTCTTTTTCAAATATCACAAGAGATCAATTGGTTGGTAAACTAGTTGCATTTGAATTGGCCGAGTTTGGAGATGCACCCCCCAAAACTGAATCTGCTTTTAAAGCTAGTGCCTCTTTAAAAGGAAAAAAAAAGTTTGATCTGGGAGAGAACTCTTCAAAGAAATTATCATGGTATGAAAAAGCAAGAAAATATCTAGAAGAAGATGAAGCAGAAGCTGCTCAACTTGAAGCCCTTATTGCAAAAAGATTGCTAGGAGGATCCAGTAAGTATGAAGGAAAATTGCCCTTTAAATGTTTTAACTGCAATAAGATTGGTCATTTTGCTTCAAGGTGTTCGAAAAGATTTTCAAGGGCAAATCCAAACATATCAAGATTCCAAAAGAAATGTTACTATGTTCATGAAGATAATGATGAAGGAGTAACAGATGATGAATCAGAGACAGAAAACAAATCCAGAAGTGACTGGGTGTTTATTGCCATCAAGGAAGAAGATCCAATGCCCTCTGAATCTGTCAATCATAAAATGGTAGAAAGAGCTTTGGCTGCCCAAGTTGAAGAAAAGGATGATTGGGTCATTGACAGTGGATGCTCCCACCATATGACAGTTGACAAAAATAAGTTCATAGATTTGGAAAGATATGAAGGAGGAGTTGTAAAATTTGGTGATAATTCTGCTAGCAAGATTAGAGGTAGAGGAACTATTTCTTTTGATGGAAAGAACAAAACTAGTAATGTACTATATGTTGAAGGTCTGAAGCACAATCTTCTCAGTGTTGGACAGTTGGTGGACAAAGGCTATGATCTCTAATTCAAAAATGGAAAATATAAGATCTTTGAAAGTTCTGGAATAGAGATTGCATCCGGTACTCAAACAAAAGGTAATATCTTCCACTTGGTTGGTACTGGTAAAAGTTGTTTATTTGTTCAAGTTGATCAGAGTTGGTTGTGGCATAAGAGAATGTGTCATGTGAATTTTGATAATGTCATCAAGATAAGCAACACTCAGGTTGTAAGAGATCTTCCAAGACTGGTGAAACCTACTAATAGTTTGTGCAAAGAATGTCAGTTGGGTAAGCAAAGCAAAGTCACATTCAAAAGTAAGGAACAATCTTCTACCGGATTATTGGACTTAGTTCATACTGATCTATGTGGTCCGACAAGAATCAGGAGTGTGCAAGGTGATAGATACTTCATGTTATTAATTGATGATCACTCCCAGATGATGTGGGTGACTTTTCTGAAAGAGAAATTTGAGGCTCTTGAGAAATTCAAAATATTCAAATCTATGGTAGAGAATGAAACTGGACTAAACATAAATGTTTAAGGTCTGATAGAGGTGGAGAATTCACATCCAGAGAGTTCATAGAATTCTGTGAGAAACATGGGATAAAAAGACAGTTATCTACTCCAAGGACTCCACAACAGAATGGAGTAGTGGAGAGAAAGAACTGGACCATCTAGGAAGCATCTAGAACCATGATGATGGAAGCAAATGTTCCTCAAATCTATTGGAGAGAAGTTGTAAGCACTACTGTCTATACTCTTAATCAAGTACAAATCAGAAGCAATACTAGTAAGACCCCTTATGAACTCTGGTTTGACATCACTCCCATTGTGAAGTATTTCAGAGTCTTTGGTAGCAAATGTTATATTAAAAGAGATGAAGACAGTGGCAAATTTGATGCCAGAAGTGATGAAGGAATATTCTTGGGTTATTCTACTCAAAGCTAAGCATATCAGTGTTATAACAAGAGATTGAGAAAAATTATAAAAAGTGCAAATGTGAAGGTTGATGAAGGTATTGAAAAACTCTCAAGGATTTATGAATATGTGAAGATGATTAGAATGATGTTTTGGTCCAAGAAGTCCAAGCCCCTTCTAAAATTTAGATTCAGACTGATCCGGTGAATCAGGAAGAAGAGATAAGTTTGAATGAACCTGTTCAAGAAATAGAAGTGCAAGAAATTCCCAAAATTCCCAAGTATGTAAGACTGAATCACTCTGAAGATCAGATCATAGGTGATAAAAGAAAAGGTGTTCAAACAAGAAGAAAGATTGCTCAAGACTCAGAAGAGTATTGTCTAATTTTAAAGATTGAACCAAAGTCAGTGAATGAAGCATGCAATGATGAAAGCTGGACTAAAGCAATGGAGGAAGTGATAGGGAGGACTCTAGGCTGCCTGCTCTGCATCCTGTAGGTGTACAAGACTGTTTGACAACACTAGCCTTCCTACCAATTCAAAGTGCTAAAAGACATACTCTTTGCAAAGATGGAAAACTCTACTTCTCTGCTTGGTGTGGGACACATACATTGTCCTCACTGCTTCCAAGGTACTACCTCAATGGCACATAACTTTCTGAGCCCGTTGCCCACCCTTCTCACTCTGTTCAAGGGTCTGGGCTGCTTGGTGCTCACTTTCTTTCTCTCTACTTTTCCACCCCTGCAAATCTATTTTTCCTACTTGTTTATCTAGCCAGACTCCTCACTGAGCTCGCCTAGAACAAGCATGCATTGCCTCTAACCGGCGATCCGACCACCCCACAAAAGAAAAACAAACAAAGAGCATGGCTCTGTTTGATGACCTCCATACTGTACAATGGGATTTGAAGAATCATCAAAACAGAGTCATGGCTGGCAAAAGAAAACAAAATAGCAGAAACAGAAAAGACTAATCTACTTCAGAATGATAAAGTGAAAACAGAACAGAAAATACTAATGATCGAACTGCTGTATTTTATTTCTGTTCAAAAATTCTGATTACATCAAAATGCTTCACACATCAAAATTTACTTCTTCGATTCTCCTTCTGAACTCCTTACAGAAAGAATGCTACATCTTATGTATTTGCTCATGTCCATTACAGGACGGTTCAACTTCCATACCGATTGGTATTCCAACTGTCCAGCAATTCGGTTACGCTCTGTCCAACTACCACTTGACAGTTCGCATTCATGAGAACTTTTAGTCCCACATGCACCCGTTCAAGTCAGACACTGCAGTTTATATACCTGACGGCTTAGTAAACTATTGTCGGCACTTTTGCCGCCGACGACCCTTGTCTACCCCCATCGGCACAACCCAAACTATCGGCCAACATTCAACCATGAACTCTGATAGTCCCTTGTCTCACTGATACCAAGTCTTCACCCTCCATCGGCATGACCATTGTGCATCAGCCTCAAATCTTTAAGCTACGCCAATAGAAGTCCTCCCACCGATGTCCTAAAGCACCATCGGTGTAACAGCCCATATCGAACAAGACCTCAAAAGTCACACCGAACCTCAGACTCCCGCCGATGTCATCGAGGTGACTACTCAGCATCGGACAAACCTTCGATACTTATTCTGATGGCCCTTGTCTCACCGACGCCTACAGAACGCCTTCATCGGAATGACCACAACCATCGGTGAAGCAAACAATACCTACGCCGAAGACCAATGTCTCACCGACCATTCTAACCCATCGGCTTGACATACAACATCGGCCAATTCATAACTCCCTTCGCCGATAAACACTCCATCGATCAGACTTTCTCCTTCGGCCTAACCTTCATACCTCCTCCCGATATGCATCTCACACCGATAAGTGTCTTCGTTGGCGAGAACTACTTTATCGGTGGGACACTAGCTGTTGATATAGTTTCTCAATGCTCAGCCGATGAGCTCTCTCACTCCGATGGACCCAATTTGTAAAAGCATCAACTTCTTCTGCGCCTTCCTAATTCGAAAACAAAAACATCACACCAAATATATGCAAAACTATATACACATGGGCTCTAAGCCCTTGGTGCTCCTGCACCATACTCCCCTGTGCGAAAAGAAGCTATGTCACCTCCGTTGACAATGAGGCAAAATCAATGCCCCTCTTTTTGAATTCTGACTCTGCAACCCAGGTAGCTTCTGCTTCAGGCAACTGTTTCCATTTGACCAAATGCTCCATGTAGACGCCATGTCTGGTCTACTTTTGTACTCTTGAATCCAGTATTCTCTTTTGCAAAGTCACATCTTTTGCTGTCTGTTCCTTCTCTGAAATGGATCCATTTGCTGCTGACTGAGGACCCCTGTATTGCACCAGGTCTTGGACATTAAACACTAGTGAGATTGCCAAATCTTCTGGTAATTCAATTCTATATGCATTGTTACCATACTTGTTCAGGATTCTGCAAGGACCAATTCTCCTCATCTGCAGTTTGGTTGGCGTGCCTTTCTACATTCTGGCTTTGTTCAAGTGCACCATAACCAGATCACCAACTTCAAACTGAATATCCCTTCTGTGGGCATCTACTTTGTCTTTGATCTTCTGTGTGTTCTCTGTCAAGGTTTTCTTCACCTGCTCATGCACTTCTTTCATGGATTGTGCAAAATCCTCTGCATGTCCACTTCTGTTCTCCATGTTTCCCATATTTCTGAGCTCACATATACCTTTGGGATGCATTCCATAGACTATTTCGAATGGACTCTTACTAGTAGTCCTATTCACACTGTTATTATAGGCAAATTCTGCCTGATGAATGACAAGATCCTAACTCTGTCCATATTCTTTGGTTATACACCTTAACAGGTTGCCCAATGTCCTGTTTACCACCTCTGTCTGACCATCTGTCTATGGGTGATATGCTGAACTAAATGACAAATTTGTCCCCAATCTCTGCCACAATGTTTTCCAGAAATGCCACATGAATTTAGCATCTCTGTCAGACACAATACTTGTTGGAAGTCCATGAATTCTGATCACTTCTCTGAAAAACAAGTGTGCTATATGACTAGCATCATGAGTCACTTTGTAGGGAATGAAATGACTCATCTTGCTAAACCTGTCCACAACTACATAGATGCTGTCATAACCAGTCTTAGTCTTAGGCAAACCAACTACAAAATCCATACTTACACATTCCCATGGCCTGGAAGGAATGGGTAAGGGTTGGTACAGTCCTGCATTTGAAGTGGTTCCCTTGGCCTTCTGACATACGATACACTGCTCTACATACCTTCTGATGTCTCTGTGCATCCTTGGCCAATAATAGAACCTTTGGACTAGCTCCAGTGTCTTATTCAGACCAAAATGGCCACTCAGACTACCATTGTGTTTCTCATGTATGAGATTTTCTCTCATAGATCCTCTTGGCACACATAATTGTCCACCTTTGAATAGCAATCCCTGCTGTAAGGTGAAATCTGCAAACTCACTATGAAAGTGATTCTCAAAATCTTGACATACCTTGTATGCCTCAGCAAAATCTTCATCATCTTGGTAAAGATTCTTGAAATCTTCAACTCCAATGCTCTTCAATTGCACTTCCTGTACTATGAGCAATCTTCTACTCAAAGCATCTACAACTCTGTTCAGCTGCCCCTTCTTATGCTTAATTGTAAAGGTATAAGACTGTAGGTACTCCATCCATTTGATATGCCTGCTGCTTAACTTATCTTGTGAGTTTAGAAAACTCAGAGCTTGGTTATCTGTGTAGACAACAAATTCTTTAGGCAGGAGATAATGTCTCCACTTCCTCAATGCTTGGACTAGAGCATACAACTCTAAGTCATACGGAGAGTACTTACTCTTTGCTTCATTCAACCTCTCACTGAAAAAGGCTACAGGTCTGTTTTCTTGATTTAGCACTACTCCTACAGCTATATTACTTGCATCACATTCAATAGTAAATAGCTTATCAAAACTGGGCAACAACAAAATAGGTTGTGTTGCTACCTCTTTCTTCAATCTTTCAAAACTTCTATTTGTAGCTGGTGTCCATCTGAATTTTGCTTTCATTCCACCCTTAATTGTATCCAACATGGGTGCACACATTCCACTAAAATTTATGATAAACTTTTTGTAAAACTGGGCTAAGCCATGAAAACTTCTCACCTCTGTGGCTGCTCTGGGAGTAGGCCAGCTCAATATGGCTTCTACTTTGGACTTGTCCATCTTCAACTCTCCCTGGGACACCACAAAACCAAGGTATACCAATTCCTGCTTCATGAATTCACACTTCTCCAGATTGATGGTTAGTTGTTCATCATGTAATTTTTGCAAAACAGTATTTACATGTTCTAGATGTTCTTCCTTGGTCTGACTAAAAATTAGAATATCATCTAGAAAAACAACAACAAATTTACCAATGTAATCCTTTAGGACTTCATTCATGAGTCTCATAAAGGTGTTGGGTGCATTTGATAGACCAAATGGCATAACAAGCCATTCATACAGTCCTTCTGTGGTCTTGAAGGCTATCTTCCACTCGTCTCCTTCCTTGATTCTTATTTGGTGGTAACCACTCTTTAGGTCTATCTTGGTGAAATACTTTGCTTTTCCAATACAGTCCATGAGATCTTCAATTCTGGGAATTGGGAATCTATACCTTATAGTTATCTTGTTTATGGCTCTGGCATCTGTGCATAATCTCCATGATCCTCCTTTCTTGGGTGCCAATACTGTGGGCACTGCACAAGGACTAATATTCTTCCTGATCAATCCTTGATCTAACAACTCCTGCACTTGCCTGGAAATCTCTTTGTGCTGATCTGGAGTCATCTTGTAAGGTGCCTTGTTTGGCAAAGATGCCCCTGGAATCAGGTCTATCTGATGGCTTATTGCTCTCTGTGGAGGCAATGTAGCTAGTGTACCATCACTAATTATGCTTTATACTTCTCTAGTATAGGCTACATTTCTTTGGGAATCTCTGTTTTCTTATCCTGTTGTTTTTCTTTTGGTTTTACTATGATGGCATAACCAATACCATCCTCCTTAAGAGTATTCAGAAACTCTTTTCCACTCACAACCAAGATATTAGGACTCTTTGTCTGAACTGCATCTTCATCTTCCAATGACTGAATTTTATAGGTGACACCATCCTTCTAAAAAGAATAGGCATTCTTCTCACCATCATGTACTGCCTTTCGGTCATACTGCCATGGTCTGCCCAATAAGAGATGGCATGCATCCATGGGTAGTATATCACATAATACCTTATCCTTATAGCCACCTATACTAAACTCTACCCAACTTTGTTCATTCACTACCACATGTTGCCCCTTATTCAACCATGTGACTCTATATGGGTTTGCATGAGTAATTCTTTTCAAATTTAGTTTTCTAACTGCCTCATCAGAAATAATATTATCAGTAGATCCTGAGTCTATGATAATTTTACATACCTTATTCAAAATCTTGCACTTGATTCTGAATAGTGCTCTCCTCTGGCTTGGTTCAGACTTTACTGGTTCATTCATCAAGGTTCTCCTTATCATTAGGTTCTCTCCATCTTCTGAGTTCAGATTGACCTCAGGTAACTGGCTGCTGGATGCATTGTCTTGGACATAGTGTTTCCTCTTATCACCTCCGTGAGAAGAGGATGTGGTCTTTTCTGGACACCTATATGCCGGATGACCTAGATTGCCACAGTTGTAACACTTCATGTTGGTGAAATAGGATCCTCTACCTGATCCTCCTGACCTTCCTCTGTTAGATCCTCTTCCTCTGTGGTTTCCTCTACCACTTGACTCCCCACTCTACTCTGTGAGTTTGGATTCTGCTTGGGATCTATTATCAGCATTCCTTCCACCAAAACCTCCTCTGTGTCCTCTGTTATCTCTGCCTCTTCCTCTTCCTCTGCTATTTGAGTCTTGTTTCCTCTTATTCTTTTCCTCCACTTTTAGTGCCAGCTAATAGTATTTTTGCACTATTGTAGGACACAACAAACTGATTTCTTCTGGTATATTCCACTTCAGACCGTTAAGGTACCTTGCTACCTTTATGCTTTCATCCTCCATTACTTTGGACCTTAAGCATAGCTTTTGGAATTCTTCAGTGTATGCACTGACATCTAATTCCTTTTGTCTCAGATTTTGTCTCTTCCTGTGTAGTTGTATTTCATAATCTTCTGGCATATATGCTTCTTTAATTTTAGCTACCATTCCCTTCCAAGTAGCTATGGGCTTCTTATCTTCTTTTGCTCTTTCAGTCTGCACAAATTTCCACCAGGTTAAGGCAGCTCCCCTGAGTCTGGATTTGGCCACCTTTACTTTCTATGCCTCGCTTACACCATCACATTCAAAGTGATTTTCAAGTCCTTCTATCCACTCCATGACCAAATCTGGGTCCATTTTCCCACTGAAAAGTGGTACTCCTTCCAATGTTTTACCACTCATTGCTTTCAAAGCTTTCAAGAATGGTTCTTCTTCCAACTTAGGATCAGGTGTGGGCTCTTCATCTTCTACAGACACACCTTTCCCCTTATCCTTAGAATACTTAACTCGCTGGCTGACTTCTTTAGTCTTTTGCAACATTACACCTAGCTTACTCTCCATTTCTGCTAATCTTTCTTGTAGGAGTCTATTCTCCTCCTCTTGATCTTCAACTTTCTTTGCTAACTCTGCATTAGTCACCATTTTCTTGGATGAACTAACAGACTCACTTGAACTCGGTGATGACATACAACTCTTCTATTCCTATCTAGGAATAACCCAAATCTTACTGCTCTGATACCAATTTGATAGGGAGGACTCTAGGCTGCTTGCTCTGCATCCTGTAGGTGTACAAGACTATTTGACAACACTAGCCTTCCTACCAATTCAAAGTGCTAAAAGACATACTCTTTGCAGAGATGGAAAACTCTACTTCTCTGCTTGGTGTGGGACACATACATTGTCCTCACTGCTTCCAAGGTACTGCCTCAATGGCACATAACTTTCTGAGCCCGTTGCCCACCCTTCTCACTCTGTTCAAGGGTCTGGGCTGCTTGGTGCTCACTTTCTTTCTCTCTACTTTTCCACCCCTGCAAATCTATTTTTCCTACTTGTTTATCTAGCCGGACTCCTCACTGAGCTCACCTAGAACAAGCATGCATTGCCTCTAACCGGTGATCCGACCACCCCACAAAAGAAAAACAAACAAAGAGCATGGCTCTGTTTGATGACCTCCATAATGTACAATGGGATTTGAAGAATCATCAAAACAGAGTCATGGCTGGCAAAAGAAAACAAAATGGCAGAAACAGAAAAGACTAATCTACTTCAGAATGATAAAGTGAAAACAGAATAGAAAATACTAATGATCGAACTGCTGTATTTTATTTCTGTTCAAAAATTCTGATTACATCAAAATGCTTCACACATCAAAATTTACTTCTTCAATTCTCCTTCTGAACTCCTTACAGAAAGAATGCTACATCTTATGTATTTGCTAATGTCCGTTATAGGACGGTTCAACTTCCATACCGGTTGGTATTCCAACTGTCCAGTAATTCGGTTACGCTCTGTCCAACTACCACTTGACAGTTCGCATTCATGAGAACTTTTAGTCCCAAATGCACCCGTTCAAGTCGGACACTGCAGTTTATATACCTGACGGCTTAGTAAACTATTGTCGGCACTTTTGCCGCCGACGACCCCTATCTACCCCCATCGGCACAACCCAAACTATCGGCCAACATTCAACCATGAACTCTGATAGTCCCTTGTCTCACCGATACCAAGTCTTCACCCTCCGTCGGCGTGACCACTGTGCATCGGCCTCAAATCTTTAAGCTACACCGACAGAAGTCCTCCCGCCGATGTCCTAAAGCACCATTGGTGTAACAGCCCATATCGGACAAGACCTCAAAAGTCACACTGAACCTTAGACTCCCGCCGATGTCATCGGGGTGACTACTCAGCATGGGACAAACCTTTGATACTTATTCTGATGGCCCTTGTCTCACCGACACCTACAGAACGCCTTCATCGGAATGACCACAACCATCGATGAAGCAAACAATACCTACACTGAAGACCAATGTCTCACCGACCATTCTAACCCATCGGCTTGACATACAACGTCGGCCAATTCGTAACTCCCTTCGCCGATAAACACTCCATCGATCAGACTTTCTCCTTTGGCCTAACCTTCATACCTCCTCCCGATATGCATCTCACACCGATAAGTGTCTTCGTTGGCGAGAACTACTTTATCGGTGGGACACTAGCTGTCGATATAGTTTCTCAATGCTCGGCCGATGAGCTCTCTCACTCCGATGGACCCAATTTGTAAAAGCATCAACTTCTTCTGCGCCTTCCCAATTCAAAAACAAAAATATCACACCAAATATATGCAAAACTATATACACATGGGCTCTAAGCCCTTGGTGCTCCTGCACCAGGAAGACCTAATACAAATTGAGAAAAATCACACTTGGGATCTTGTTCCCAGACCTAGAAACAAGAATGTGATTGGAACCAAATGGGTCTTCCAGAATAAACTAAATGAAGATGGTGAAGTAGTCAGAAACAAAGCAAGATTGGTCTGCAAGGGTTACTCTCAAGTAGAAGGAGTTGATTTTGAAGAAACTTTTGCTCCGGTGGCAAGAATTGAAGCAGCCAAATTATTTCTTGCCTTTGCTGCCTTCAAGGACTTTAAAGTATATCATATGGATGTCAAGTCTGCCTTCCTGAATGGTGACTTGGAAGAAGAAGTATACATTGAGCTACTGGATGGATTTCAATTGTTTGATCATGGTGATATGGTCTGCAAGTTGAAGAAAGCACTGTATGGACTCAAACAAGCCCCAAGAGCCTGGTATGAAAGATTGGATTCAATAAAGGTACTGCTGACAGTAACTTGTACGTCAAAATTGATCATGAAAATATCTTAATTGTTGAAGTGTTTGCTGATGATATCATTTTTGGAGGAAGAGATAGTATGTGCAAAACTTTTGCAAATCAAATGAAAAGTGAATTTGAGATGTCCATGTTTGGGGAAATGAATTTCTTCTTGGATCTGCAAATCATTCAAACAAAGAAAGGAATCTTCATTTCACAGACCAAATATGTGAAAGAATTGTTGAAGAAATTTGGGATGGAAGACTCAAAACCAATGAGTACTCCCATGGCAACTGGATGTAAATTGAGCAAAGATGATGACCCTCCTAACGTTGATTAGAAAAAGTATAGGTCAATGATTGGAGGATTATTGTATCTCACTCAAACTAGACCTGACATTATGAATGTTGTTGGTCTTGTTGCTAGATTCCAAGTTGATCCTAGAGAATCTCATGTCATGGCAATCAAGAGGATTCTTAGATATCTAAAAGGGACAGTTGAGTATGGTTTATGGTATCCTAGAGATCATGATTTCTCTCTTCATGCATATACAGATGCCGACTGGGCAGGAGATGTGGATGACCAGAAGAGTACCAGTGGTGGAGCATTCTTTTTGGGGGAAAGATTGGTTTCTTAGCTGAGCAAGAAACAAGAGGCAATATCTCTGTCCACTACAGAAGAAAAATATATTGCAGCAGCAAGTAGTTGCACTCAAGTATTGTGGATGAAGCAAATTCTAAGAGACATCAAAGTGGAGTATGAGGAACCTATCACAATCTTCTTTGATAATTCAAGTGCAATAAATATATCAAAAAATCTGATGTTGCATTCAAAGACAAAACATATATCCATCAAGTTTCATTTTTTGAGAGAGCAAGTGAACAAGAATGAAGTCAGATTGGAGTTTGTGCCTGTTAGCACTCATTTTGACCTGGGGTTGATTTTCATGATCAGGGGGTTTCTTCATTTGAACCCTTTATCTTCTTGCCCTTTTTCCTAAAAGTGTTGGACCTCCTCAGCATTTTTCAGCTGCAGCATCATATTTTCTTTGAGGAGGAGATCGTCATCATCATCTTGTCTTCGATGATGGTCTGCATTATCATGTTTTCTGTCGACTTGTTTTTCATCAGGATCATCATATTTCAATATCGGGTGATGTTTGGATATCATCCTGATCCTGCTGATGAGCTACAGTGCGCCCTGATTTGCTTGCGGGGGTGATTTTTTCAAGTACCCGGTGATCTTCCATTATCACCTTGCCCTAACATGATGATGATGTTGCCCCGATATTCTAAAGGGGTTATTCTTTGAGTTGTTCGACCTGACTTGTTCTTTCTTAAGGGTCGTCATCATCATCATCATATTTCCAGTTATCACTGTGCTGCTTGCGGGGGTCATCATATTTTCTGCCTTCATGATATTTCGCCGGGGTGATACCTTTATCATCGGGTGATCTTGGTTATGATCATCCTGATGATGTTGTTGAAGATTTCTAAGTGTGACCCGATATTCACTAGGGTCATCATATTTTGAACGTCAGGATGATCTTAGTCAATATCATCTTGATGATGTTGTATCACTTCATGTTCGTTGTTTTATCATCCTGATGATGCTGACGTCATTCTTATGTCAGGGTGATATCTATTTTTCTGCCTATCTGCATCATGATATTTCCGAAGGAGGGGGTGATATTTTCATATCACCCGGATGTATGTTTGTTCCAGCGTCATGATGATGCTGATATCAAGGAGATATCCGCCTGCCGGCTTCGTGCATTATCTAGTGGGGGTGATCTTTTCAAGCATCATCATATTCATCTATCGCCCTGATCTTATAGTGGAGCTACAGTGCAACCTGATATTTGTACATCAGGATGATATTTCTAAATATCTGGTTATCTTCCGAATATCATCCTGATGTCGATATGATGATGACGTCATCAAGGTCCGGGGGGGTCATATTTCTAACACTGATCATCTTGTGGAGATCCCCCGATATTTGCAAATATGATGATGACGTCATCCGGATATGAGGAGGTACGCAGTAGGCAGATATGATGATGATGTCATCAGGATGTTCATCGGCCAGACTTTTGGTATAGGCTCAACAGGAGGATATTCCTCCGATGGATCAGGTTGTGCAGATGAAGGCAATTATCATGCAGGTTATATTACGATATGATGCTGACGTCAGGGTGATATTTCAAGCAACAGGATATCATGCTGCTGGAGGATGATGATGATGAAGTCTTATACTAGTGTCGTCAGGAGCAAAAGCACCGACATCATATATGCTCATGACCTAGTATATAAAGTGTTAAAGAGGTCATCGCGGGGTGCATGTGGGATAATTGTATCCTGCATTTTTTCAAATATCATGATGATGAATCTCGGCGGGAAATGGTTGCGATCGACTGTTAGATGTTTTTCCCAAGGCCGCGGGTTGGTGCACCATTAATGGCGAAGGTTGCAGAGGTATGGGCGGATCTGGTACCCCAATTGAAGGTGTACATCAGCGGACAGTGGCGCAGGGCTCGAGATATCTTCCTGTCTCCTCCCCTACCTGCTGCATTCATGTTTGGGCGCCAATCTGGTAGTGTTTGAGTGCCATTTTCCTGATACTGTGTATCTGGCGGGATTTTTGGTCAACCATGTAATTAATTGCTGTGGTACACTACCTGGCTATTATAAGCAGGAAGTGTTACTCATTTGTGGTTGTTGAAAGTTGAAGATTTTTGGCTCTGTAATTCAAAACAAGCTGATCTGGTTGTTCTGTACAGCTTAACCTGTGAGTTTATGTATCTCTTGTTGTATGTTTTTGGCATGAACCCACTGATTTCATGATTAATCTTATATGAGAAATGCTATCTTAGCATGTGTTTTGTTAATTCTGTCTCCAGTATTGCATGTATTCTTCTTCTGAATCTGGATATTTGGGTAATGTTTAGATTTTAGAGCATAGAATTCCTATGTTGAATGTCTGATCTTTTAACTTCTGCTCAAGGGGTAGATTAAACTGTTTTCAGGTTGAACATTGGGAAGGGTATACTGCAGTAGGGATACCATAAGTAGAGATAACTTAACACTCTTATTGGGAGATATCTGTAAGGCAGGTATCACATATATCCCCTTGAAATCCAGTTTTAGCTGTTCATGCTGATCGTTCACAGGTGTATGTCTACTGACTCCAGGCCCTGGATAGGCACCAATCATGCTTTGTGTTTGTGTTACAACCATGTCCAGCTTTGCATCCAAACTTAAAATCCAAATCAAAATCTAAAACAACCATTAGGACATTAGAGTTAGTTTTAGGAATCTCAGTCCTCTGTCTACAACTGCAAATAGGCCCAAAGCTAGCCCCTTTGCTCTTATCTTTCAGTTTTGGTCTACTTACAGGAGACTTATCTGCTTTCTGCCAGCATCCCAGCCTTGTATGCATATCCTCATGGATGTTGAGTAGGGAATACCCCCCTAGGTCTTGCAGAGCCTGAAGAAGAAGAGGAGATAAAATATAGTCTATCTCCTACACTGTTGGCCCCTGGCCCAGAGATCCTGTTGATCACTGATGGCTACCTTGTAGGGAAATCCGGGAATAAGCATCCAGTCTGGGAAAAAACCAACAGAAATTGGCGACTCCGCTAGGGAACCTTGTGAAAGAACCCTGGTTTTCAGAAGAAAACAGTTCCTAGTAATAGGTGGCGACTCCGAAGTAATCTCCCAACCGGTCAAAGTAAAATTTATATGCAGGGGAGAAGATCCCAACAAAATCCTTTATTTGAAGAGTTACCAGTAACAAAAAGAATGATGTACAGAAGAAAGGGAACTGTCTCAGTTAGTCATGAGAGTTCCCCCAGAAAAGGTGATGATATACAAGATAACCCTAGGCCATCAGGACAGCATGCGCCTTATTTTTCAACTGCAGAAGCTGATATTCAAGGTGCATATGAGAGGCAACAGGGTGGTAGCATGAGAATGAGGTCAGAGGTGTTCCAAGAACGCCCATTTCTAGACCCAAGTGAAAGGTTTGAAGAGGCAGAGTCTCTGAGGGATGATGAAGATGATGACCAGAATGGTATGAGACCATCTACCTCCAGACCTAAGGATGAACAGTTAGCTGAAGAAATTAGAAGTCTAAGAGCAGAACTAGAATATCTACAAGCCATGAAAATCAGAGATGATATGAAGCAGAAAGTGCAATCCTTAAGAACTGCCCAAAATGATTCAGTTCCTACCCTAGAAAATGCAAATGTGCAGAGACATCAGCAAAGATATGAAGTGCAACATCAGCATCATGATGAGAGACAAAATATGAATGATGCTAGGATACCCCTGAACAATGCAGGAAACCAGAATGCAAACAGAAATGTTAATGTTAATCAGTTAAACAGACAGCCCATGCAGTTAGATAGATTCAGGCAGCTGGTGTTTGATGGTATTCTTGGGTATCCTAACCCCATTGATAAGCATCTGAGGCTGCAAGTGCCTAAATTTTTAGGAAACAACACAGTGTCAGGAGAAGATCATCTAAAGGCCTTTCAAAATGTCATGGATAACTTTGAGGTTGAACATGAGGATGTTTTCATGAAGTCATTCATGCAATCCTTAATAGATGAGGCAAGAGAATGGTACAGGAATCTGCCTGACCGGAGTATTTCATCATGGGATGATTTTAAAAGGATGTTCAAGGAGCAATATGGTGATAAAACTGACCCTAGCTTTTTTGTAAATGAGTTCACCAGTATCACTAAAGGGTCAAATGAGCAGGTTGCAGACTTTAATGCAAGATTTACTAAAGTGTTGAACAAATTGCCACATCACATGAGGCCAAATGAACCAATGTGCATAATTTTGTATATCAATGCCTTTGATGCAAAGACTGCATATGGACTAAGAGATAAAGGTCCTGCCACTCTCAGGGATGCTTTCAGAATTGCAGTAAATATTGAAAACAATAGGAAAGCATCGGGCAAGACAAATAGAAGGGATGATATAAAAATTCTGTAGAATCCAAACAAGCCTCAGAACACTCAAGGTAGTACATCTGCTCCTGAAGATAAGATAGACAAATTGGCAAATGTTGTTAAGGACCTAAGCTATAGATTAGCTAGAAGTGAAAAAGGGATGGGTCCTGATAGGCAAGTCTATCAAAAGCAAGAAAAGAGGCCATCATTACATGATATGCCTTATAACACCAATTGGCATGATGGTAAGCCTGTATTCCCACGTAACAACACAAATCAAAGGGCTCAACATGTCAAAGAAACTCCTGATCCTCTAAAGAAAGCTATAAATATTGCTGATGATGCTCCGTGGTGTATAATTTGTCAGATGCCACATTCACAGTCACAGTGTATGATTGCTCAATCCTTGTATGATAATGCTACATCTTGTAATGAATGCAATGAGCCACATCATGTGCAGGATGATGATGTTAATATGATGTCCATAGGCAATGGATACACTCTTTATGATGCTGATGAGAATACAGATCATCAAATTCAGGCCTGCCAACAGTTCTCATATGATGAAGATAATGAAGATAACTATGTGTATGCTCAGAACTCACACAATTTTCTGAGTAACCTACAACGACCTTCTGATGAGGAAATTAGAGCCTTCACAGCTGCAGCAGTTGCTCAAGTCAAAAGCAACTACAATCTCAGAGGTAAAAATCAAGTAGGCAGCCCACATCAGCCAGAAGATATTTCTGCAGGTCAGCTAGTGCATGGTCATAAAGGAACTGAACCACAAAAAAGGCAGTGGGTAAATAATAAACAGAACTTTAGACATAGAACAGGTCATGAATTTCAAGGACCAGAAAACAAAATCCCTCAGGCTGAAGATCAAAGTAAAGGTTCCCGAGACAAGAATGATGATCAGGGAACTATGAAAATGAAAGCTAAATCAGCTCAGGATAAAAACAAGATTGTGGAGCAAGCTACAACTATTATACAAAATTGTGCTCCATTTGATATAGCTCAAATCCTCTCTCAGGTAAAAGTCTCTGTTCCACTTATGGAACTCATGAAAGTGGAAGAGATCAAGAATAGGACAATATCCCTAATCTCAGGGGTACCTTTTCAAGCTAAACAAAATGTTCAGACCCAGGGTGAGAAACATATCATGTGTAATGAAGAAGATGAGACTCCTGAAGTCTATTTAGGAGTAACCATGACAAAGTGTCCTTCACAAGTGGAACCATTTTATGTTTCCCTGGTTATAAATGGAAAAATAATTAGAAATTGTATGCTTGACTCTGGAGCATCTACAAATGTCATGCCTTTGGCCATCATGCAACAAACTGGATTAAAAATTGACAAGGCATGTGGAAAATGTTATGCTATGGATGCCAGAGAGGTACCAGTTATTGGAATCATGAAGGACGTAGATTTCAAACTGGCAGCATTTCCTGAAAAAAGATATAAAATGAATATAACAGTGGTTGACATCAAGCCACAATATGGTATGTTGTTGTCAAGGAGATGGGCAGCACTAATTGGTGGAAGTATGCAGCTGGACCTGTCATATGCCATGATTCCAATGAATGGCAGGGATGTCAAGCTAATCAGAGAGCAAAGATCATCAGAGACAGTGGAAGACCAAGAAGCAAATGAACAAGTATGCTTTGTAGACACTGACTGTGATAACTTCAAGGTTGTCTCAGATGATACAGAAGATAAAAAGAAAAATGTCTGCATTGAAGAGCTGGACCAGCAAGGCTTATGGACCATGTTTTTTGATGGAGCTTGTGCAAAAGAAGGCTCTGGAGCTGGAGTTGTTTTCCTGTCTCCAACTGGTAAGCTCCTCAAGTTCTCTTTCTTGCTGAGGTTTGATTGCACAAACAACATTGCAGAATATGAGGCTTTACTCTTAGGCCTAAATATTGCTCTCAAACATGGAATTAAGATGTTAAGAGTATTTGGGGATTCTGAGCTGATTGTATCCCAAATTAGAGATAAGTATGCTGCAAAAAATAAAAGATTGAAACAATACAAGCATGCTGTTTGGGATACCATTGAATTATTTGATGCATTTTCAATAGGCTGGGTAGAGAGGTCAAAAAATGTTATGGCTGATTTCTTAGCTAATGTTGCAATAAGGCCAGATGACATCACTCTGTCAGGTGTTACAAATGTAGAAATTAAAATTAGGCCTGCAGTACCAGAAAATATATGCAGTTGGCAAGTGTTTAATGATGATAGGGATTTGCTGAAATTTTTGCACTACATAGATGACTATGAGAATCAACAAATTGATTTCCAAGCTTTTGTAGAGACTGTGGATGGAAAAGAAACTCTTGTGGGAAAAGAGATAATTCAATTGAAGACTAATAAAATCCCTAGAGGGTTGGTAGCTTTGGAAAGAGCTTTTGACAGTAGAGATAAAATGGTCACAAGGACATCTCCCACAAATAAGGAAGATTTAGAGGAGATAAATTTGGGGACATCTCAGGCCCCTCAAAAGGTATACATTGGTAAACAGCTCAAACCACACATTAGAAGTATGCTGATTGCA
The DNA here is from genome assembly GCA_027924645.1 of Cunninghamia lanceolata. Lineage (NCBI taxonomy): Eukaryota > Viridiplantae > Streptophyta > Pinopsida > Cupressales > Cupressaceae > Cunninghamia > Cunninghamia lanceolata. Next base: position 2,789,243 of record BSBN01000781.1, read on the forward strand.
TTACTGAAAAAGTATAAACATGTTTTTGCTTGGTCATATGAGGACCTAAAAGCCTATAGGGAAGATTTATTCCAGCATGAGATCCCATTGAAGCCTGGAGCTAAGCCATTTAGACAAAAGCAAAGACCTATTAATCCTACCTTAGCTCCCAAGATGCAAGAAGAACTCAAAAGGCTCAGGGAAGCTGGAATAATTGTGCCAATCAGACATTCAACTTGGGTGTCTAACCTTGTCCCAGTCAGAAAAAAGAATGGTGATATTAGGCTTTGTGTTGATTTCAGGAACTTGAATGTATCCTCTTTAAAGGATAACTATCCACTGCCTAA